>JAQPPZ010001310.1:2818634-5637269 GCA_028583015.1 Wollemia nobilis
TATTGATATACATCCTCTAGGTGATCCTTCACTGGTGAATGATATTGAGCCATAAAGTGTCACACCATGGATTCACCTCAACATATAGATCTACGAATCTTGGTTAATACTTATGCTTGATTAATTTTTAAATTTTGCATGTTATTATTAATCTAATAATTGTAGTAATAAAGAAAAATAAATAATAATAATCTCATAGAAACATTCACACAGTTCAAAGAAAGACACCAAATTTATGTGGAAATCCCAAAATGAGTAAAACCATGGTCAAAAGATGTTTGTATATTTTTATTGAAAATTTGTGAATTGAGTACAATCTTTAACTATTGTATTAAAATAAAATATTTCCTTCTTCTCCAATACTGCTTCCCTTGTTCTGATGTCTTTCTTACCCTTTGCTCTTCCTTGAACTCAATTTTTCCTTCCCTCGTGTTCAAGAGTTTTCCTTCAAAGATGTTAGAATACCTCCTCCTCTTATTTCCTCAATTTCTATTTTTATTAGAATGATATATAAGCCTCTTTAGAACTCACATAAATTCCTCAATTAGGTTTGGAAAATTCTATTTATAAAGTATTGTTAGAACTTTCCAGAATCTCGCCACTTTTCCAAGTTGTAAGTTCAAAATTACCATAGCTTTTGTTAGAGAGATTCATTTGATGTGATTCAAATCCCAATGGAAAGATCTCAATATAAGATTCACAATGGTACCAGGTTTATATATGCAAAATAAATATTTTAGAAGAATCAAGTAAAAATATGATTCAACAACAAAAATTTCTCACAATAGTCCACAAATTTCAAAAGGTTGTATCTTTTGATCCACAATGAATTTTTTAGTTCTTTCAACTGTTTTGGATCCCATTTATCCTAATTACATATGTGTAAAGTTTCAAAAAATAATAATAATTTTGAAATTTTACCCTTTTCCCCTCGCTTGTTTCAACTTCCAATTTACTCTGTAGAATTATTTTGAGCTCCTGATCATGCCTCCCCCATTAGAGGATTTTGATCCCTCAAAAACTTATTGAGTTATATGAGGGTATTGGACCTTCACCTATCTTCTTGAGAGCTATTTTACCTTGCTTAGTGAACTTTCCTTTGGATAGATTAGCCATAAATCAATTTCTCCTTGGTGAGTTGTCCACTTCTTTTATCCAAGGCCAAATATTTCTTGGCTATCTCAAACTCAACTTAATACTAGATCATACAAATTAGGAAAAACTAGAGATTCTTCTCATTCATATAATAGAGAAGTATCAAACAAACTTAGGTTCTCTATGTCCACAATAGAGTACATTTGCATGTAGTTGGGAAATTCAAGATGGAAAGCATTCTACCCATACGTTTCTAAAATTTTAAAAGGACCACACATGGTAGGTTTTATTTTCTTTCCAAATCCTTGTAGCCTTTTCTTTCCTAAATACAACCATACCATATCATCCACTTAAAAATCATGAGATACTCTATGCTTATCATGACATTCCTTGTATTGTTGTTGATTTTTATTTAGTTTCTCTTCTTATTTTTATTGTATTTACTGAATACACTAAATGAATTTAGTTTTTTATCTCCTTTTGAATTAAAGCTACTTGGATTTTGCCCACTAAAGATGAGTTTAGCTGAAAATGATAACACACCTCAAATGGTAATAACCCTATAGATGAGTGTATTACCTAGTTGTAGTAGTATTGGACATATGCTAGACTTTCATCCCAAGTTTTTGGATTACACAATTTATATCTCCACAGTAAATACACCACTATTCTATCTACTTATATTTGTCCATATTTTTATGGATGACATGTTATTGATATTTTTAGCATAGTATCCAATCTTCCCCAAAGTGCATTCCAAAATTTACTAAGGAATCAAATATCACAATCACTAATGGTGATCTTTGGTAATAAAAAAATGCATGAAAACATTTTTGAAAAATAATTTTGTTGTATCTTTTGCTGTAAAAATCTTCTCAAATGGCACAACAATTTCCATCATGCTAAATCTATCAACTATTATAAATAGATAATAATTTCATGTTTAAGTGATTATAAGTTTATTGAAATGCTTTCCCATGGATGATTTGGAACTGGTAGGGGAGTGTACAATCTCAATTTATCATTGTTGGGTTTGCTTATGCTACATGTTGTATATTTATAAATCTGGAAATATTATTTTTCATGCTGGAAAAATAAATATACCTATGCAGATTTACTACAATCTTGTGCACACCAAAATGATCAGTAATCAATGAACAATGATCTTCCCTAATCAACTATAAGTGATTATTACCCTTGAGAATACAGAGCTTACCTTCTTTGAACAATAAGTAATTCTTCATATAATAGTCTTCATTAGGTTTATCTTGCATTGCATGATTTATCTCCTTGTATTTGTCTTCCAATTCATCATCCTCATAATATTATCCCTTATATTCCTCCAATGAGAAGGTATCTAAATCCATCACCATAGATGCAATTTTTAGAGGAGGTTTGGATAACATATCAAAAAGCATGTTGCTAACATTCACCAAGTATTTGGTTTGTTGCACTATCACAAGTTGGAATTTTTTTCATCTTAGTAGAATTTACCAAGAACTTAGTTCCATATTTTCTTAATTCTCATTGATTCAACCTTCTTCATAATAAGCCATCCCTTTACCATATGTATGGGTTGCCAAATATGAATTGACAAATGTCTAAGGATACTACATCATAAGTGATTGTATTCTTGAATTTATAATTGATAAAATAACCCGAAAGTACATTCATTTGTTACCTGGAGCTCCACACCTTTTGCACCCAACCCAATGGGTATGATTGTGGATGATCTATAGTTTTAAACCCTAACTATTTCACTAGATCTTCAAAAATTAGATTTCTTTGTGATCGTGTATCAAACAATGTTGTAACTTTTATTTTCTACACCTGGATATATACCCAAAACAACCCCTCCCTAGATTCAAGAGTTTGGTCCTCCTTCTTAGAGGGATTATATTACCTTGAGGGTTGGTATTTTATGATTCACAACATTTTACCCTCTTCACCCCCTTTATTATAGATGTCCTCTTAGTGTTCCTCCTTTTTGCATGTACTTGTTATCTTATTCTTACCCTTGTTCCAACATATGGGTCTCCTCTTTAGTTGCAACTTCCAACAATATTCACTTGAATGAGTGTTGACATCACACTCCTTGCAATGCTCTTTACTTTTCTATAATTTGGTTATTGTTGCTTTAGATTTCTTCTTACCCTTGTTGTTGGAACCCTTGGATTTTTTTCAACTTGTAAGGACTTTAAAGGTTTTGGGGTTTTGATTTTCCTTCATGGGTTTATGAATCTTCATATCCAGGTAAGTGGCTTTGATGTATGCTTTCTCAATAGTCTTGTAGATTACTCTTATACTTCTTGAACATTTGAGATTTTGCAGATTTATGCCCAATATCATCATTTGTTTCCTAAATTCGATGGTGTGTTCTTAAACATCTTGCCCCTATTTTTGCTGTAAAATTTCTATTTCTCCTCAAAACTTTCTTGATACCCTATGGGATAAAATTAGGTTCTAAGGGATTTGGAAAAATTTTCCCATATATGTACTGGTGGTTGTTGATTTTTTATCAATCCAACAACATATGCCTTCCACTATGTGAAACCATGGCCACCAAGCTTTAGCTTGATAAAGCTTATCTATTGTACCTTTGTATAATTCTTGGTGGTAAAGTAAACTTCCTACTATTTGAGCCATCCATCCAACTTCTCAAGATCTAGTTCCATACTATAGACTGAAATATCTAATATGCCCTCCATTCTGAATGGATCTTAAGTCAAGGGTTGTGATGAGGAATTTTTAGGTTGTTTTAATGAAGATATTTCAATCTCTTTTCCCTTTTTATCACTAGAAGAATTTGAATCAAAATCATAGTCTGACCCTTTCCTTTCCTTCCTTGAATTCTTCTTCAACATCATCTCCATCAAGCTTTGGAGGGTATCTTCCATTGCTTGGATCCTCTAGTAAAAATCCTCTTGTGACATGGTTGGGGTTTGTGCTTGATCTTATATCTATCTATCCTTCTATTCCAAATATCAAGGTTATAGGGAAATAACTTTCCTTTTAAGGATATTCTACCTTGCATACATAGTCCTCATTAAAAAAACTACATTGATACCAAACCTAATCCATAAAATGTCACACCATGAATCCACCTCTACATACAGGTCTATAGATCTTTCTTAATTGTTATACTTTATTAATTTGCAATTTATGCATGTTAGTATTAATATGATAATTGTAACAATAATGAAAAATAAATAGAAATAATCTCAAAAAAACATCCACACAGTTCTTTCAAAGACAACCATATAAATATTAAGAAAATCTAACCTACAACTTGCTCTTCCTACTGAAGTATTTTCCTAATGGTCAAAATAGTCTTCTTTGTTCTAGTTAATTTTTAATATTTTTCTTTCCCGTCCTTACTACTTTCACATCCATAAGAGAGGAGAGCACCGTTTCCTTTAATTTTCATCATCATTTAATTTTTGCCAAGGGTAGAGTTAAGGCATTTTCCTACCATTTCGAAGGAGATGTGCCCGTCCCTCAAAAAACAAGTTCATGGAGTTCGCACCAATAGGAGGCGCCCTAGGAATTTCAACATTCAAAATGAGGACCACAATATGCTGGAAAGAGAAAGGCAAGCAAAGAGAAGTTCCACCTAAATCATCATCCAAAGGAAAAATTCACAATACCCGTGAGGTATTTTCTCTCTTTGCTAACCAGTTTGAAATTATTACAAATAAATATAGTGAACTTCCTTCTGAAGGGTTAGTTGTTGAACAACTTCCCCATCATGACCCATCCCTTGCAAATCAAGGTATTCCTACCGAACCCATTATTTCCCAAGAAATCTCAAAAATCCCTCAAAAGCCCCTCCCTTCCTCCTCCCCTCGACCACCCACCTCCACCGCTACCTCTACCCCATCCCCTATTCCTCCTAAATCCTCTCTGCTCCCACCCACCACTACTGATACCTCCACCCCCACATCCCCCTTACCCTCCACCCTCAAGCCCCTATGTAAAACCACCTTCGTCTCTTCTCCTTTGGCTTCTCTTATCAAGCCAGCCTCCCCCCACCCGCCCCAACTTTCTTCCCCCTTGTTGCCTTTCCTTGTGTGCTCTCCTTTACGGGAAGGGAGATCCCCCTTTGAATATTTTTCCCTGGGTTATCCTTCTCTTTCCCTTGTCTTGTCGGGCAATGGAAAACCTTCAAGTCCCCCCATGAATAACACCAGAATTCATAACAAACCCCAATGTGATGTGGGTACATATAGAAGACGGGGTCGACCGCTCAACCCAGATTCTAGGAAAAAGCAAACGGTAGATGAAATTGCTAATGGCATCCAAACAACATTACTATCTTCACTATCTCCACCCAAAGAGATGTCTAAGGAAGAAGGTAAAAGACCCAAACCCCCGCAAGTGAAAGGGGGGAAGAAATCCACTTCAAAACCTTGCAAATGAAGGTCCTATCTTGGAATGCCAGAGGGCTCAATGGAGCAGTAAAACAAAAAGTATTTTCTTCTCTGAGAAAGGATATGAGATCCTCAATATTTACCATCCAGGAAACAAAGGTAGAAGAACCAAACATAGACAAGGAAGTTAAATCAATGTGGAATAATTGCAAGTTTGTATCCAGCTCTGCCCATGGTGCTTCAGGAGGGCTGCTATGTCTATGGGATCCAAAGAAAGTTATTGGAGAATTGATATCTAAAAGTGAAAAATTTATCAATATCCTCTTTAAATGTAATGAAACCAACAAACAGTGGGTTCTAACAAATATCTATGCTTCAAATAATTTTGGCGATCGACTTGGCATGTGGGATAGTCTTACGCAGATGTGTTTATCGTTTCCCTGTCGTGAATGGATGGTGGTAGGTGACTTTAATAATTATTTGTATCCCACTAACAAAGTTGGAGGTGCCCCAATTACCCCAAGGAGTTATGAGAATTTTACTGATTTCATTGACTCAAACGAACTCATGGACATTGAGCTCCAGGATTCATTGTTTACCTGGACCAATCAGTGTGTAAGAGACCAACTCACGCAAATGAGACTTGACAAAGTTCTAATATCTAGAGAAGCAATCCCATTTTTTGGTGATGCTACCTTGTCATACCTACCAAGGATAGCCTCTTATCATAACCCACTTCTCTTAGAAATTTCCAGGTCGGATAATAATTTTAGACCTCCATTCAGGTTTGAGTCCATGTGGCTTCAACATCCGGAGTTCAAGACAAAAATCATTGAATGGTGGAGTCAACCTGTTGATGGTACGAGTGTTTTCAAAGTCTATATGAAACTAAAAATTCTTAAGCTTTAGCTCAAAAAATGGAATAAGGAGGTATTCAGGAACATTTTTGAGTTGCAACAAGTAATCTGCTCCCAACTAAAAGAAATTGAAAAATTGGTTCAAGTTGGCAATGCTACTGATGAAGTTCGAAGACAAGAGAAGATACTGTTATGTGAATTCCACAACTTGTTGGCGAGGGAGGAAATATTTTTGCGGCAAAATTCTAGAGCCTTGTGGCTCAAGGAAGGCGACTTGAATACAAAATTTTTCCATGCCACCACAATGAGGCATAGAGGGACAAATACTATCAGATGTCTTCGTAGAGAAGATGGATCGTTGGTCGAAAGTCCTAAAGAAATCCAGAATGAGCCAGTGGAACACTTTCGTAATATCCTAGGCCCATCTCAAGCTTGCCCAGCTGAGGTGTCGAAATCCCTTCTACAACACATCCCATCCCTTGTGTCTTAGGCTGATAATGATATTCTGCTATAGCCCTTCTCCCGTGATGAAATTAAAGAAGCTCTATTTTCTATGACAGTTGACAAAGCCCCTGGCCCTGATGGTTTCCCTCCTAGATTTTTTTAATTTTGTTGGGATATCATTGGAGAATATGTCTTTTAAGCCATTATAGAAATCCAAAGAACCAAGTTTGTCCCTAGAGAGCTTAACTCCACATTCCTTGCTCTTATCCCGAAAACCCATGAGTGTCGATCCATGTCTGACTTTCGTCCCATCAGCTTGTGCAATGCGTTATACAAAATCCTTACTAAAGCTATGGTGAATAGAATGAAGTTCATTATCCCTAAAATCATTGACAAGTGTTAATGCAACTCTGTCTGTGGGAGAGTTATTATAGATAGTGTGATTACTATTCATGAGCTAATCCATTCTGTCACGGTCAATAGCTCTCCAAATTTTTTCCTAAAATTAGACATCAGTAAAGACTTTGACAGGATTTCTTAGTATTTTCTCACTGTTGTCTTAGCCTGGTTTGGTTTTCACCATAGACATGTTCGTCTGATTAAAACATGCATGTCCTCTGCCTGGTTTTTGGTCATTGTTAATGGAGCATCTACGAGATACTTTAGGAGTAAAAGGGGAATAAGACAAGGCAATACGATCTCACATTTCTTGTTCATCCTAGTAGTGGATAGCTTAGGAAGGACTCTTAATGCAGCATGCTCTGAGGGTGGTATTTTAGGGATCAAGGCTTCAACTGGGATCCCTCTAGTGTTTCATCAATAATTTTTTGACACAATATTAGCCAACCTCTCTAGTATTCCCGAAGCCAGAGATATTAAATCTATACTAGAAGCTTATGATAAGGATGTTGGGCAAAGAGTAAATTACTTGAAGAGCAACATCTACTTCATCAATACTCCAATTGACAGATAGGCGAGAATAGCTCAGATCCTAGGATGTGCCATTGTAGAGTCTCCTACAATTTACCTTGGCCTATTGTTGTTCCAAGGGCACCCAACCATGAGGATGTGGGACAGTGTCATTCAGAGGGTTATGAAGAAGCTTACTGGTTGGAAGGGAGCCTTGCTCAATAGTGTGGGGAAGTTCATTCTAGTCCAATCTTGTCTTTAGAGTATACCAATATACTTTATGTCCCTGTTTCAAACTCCGATAGTTGTTTGTAATAAATTGGAACAACTTCAACGGAATTTCCTATGGTCAAGAACAGAGAATAAAAGCAGATTTTCCCTTGTTGCATGGGATAAGGTCCGCCTTCCAAAACACAGGAGGATTAGTTCTAAGGAGAGTTCACCAGATGAATATGGCCATGATGTCAAAGTAGGGATGGTAGATTGTGTCTGACTACCTAGCTCAATGGGTTGATATTGTTAAGACCAAATACCTCAGGTAATGGTCTTTGATGGACAATTCCCTTATGCATGTAGGGTCTACATTCTGGAACTCAGTGTGTCAAACTCGTTCAAAAGGGTGAACGCTGGAAGCTTGGAGATGGATCACAAATTAGATTCTGGGAGAACCTATGGATTACAGCTCAATCCCTCATCCATGATCAATTTGTAAGTATTCTTAAACCTTTCACTGATCTGTATTTTGGACCCAAAGTTGAGAATTTTATTAATAATGAAGCAGTGGTTCCTCGTTGCGTTGACATCCCTGCTGATCTAGATTCTCCTAAGCTTCGCTCTACCCACTGCCACATATTTGAGCTTCTTCAAACTCATGTGATTCAAAGCACCAGACCACCTGATGTTCTCTTCTGGAAACTCATCCAGTCTAGGAATTTCTTAGTCAAAACCGCATATATGGCTAAGACTGAATCTGAAGATGATTAGTTCCTCTCCAAGAGTATATGGATCAAAAATATTATTCCTAAGATTTCTCACTTTTATTGTTTGGTAGCCAAAAATAGGATATTGACCATCAATAATTTAATAACCCGTGGTATGATCTTCCCAACAGATGTTACCTCTGCAAATCCACACTACAAATCCGCATGGGAGTCAGTCAATCACTTGTTTCTAGAGTGCCCATTTTCTTGCATTGTCCTGTCCTTGATCATGTCAAGTGTATCCATTTCTTGGGTTGCTCCTCAGTTTATCAGTGTGCTTATTATTCAATGGCCAAAACCCTTTAGGTCCACTCGTCTAAAGTTTTGGTGGGTGATCATTCTCCCTCACTTTATGTGGCAAATCTGGATGGAAAGGAACAATCATGCTTTTCGATATTCGTGCCATGACCCAGAGTCGATTTCTTTAAGATTTTTCATGTTTGCCTAAAAAAATGCTAATATCATTCCTTCGAACAATTGTCCTTCATCCTCGTATGAGATTCAAGTGACACGTTTTGCTAACCTGTCTTTTGAGCTCCTAATCATGCCTCCCCTATTAGAGGATTTTGATACTTCAAAATTATATTGAGTTATTTGAGGGTATTGGACCTCCACCTATCTTCTTGATAGTTGTTTTTCCTTGCTTAGTGATTTTCTATTTGGATAGATTAATTATAAATCCTCTTCTCCTTGGCGAGTTGTCCACTTATTTTTATCCAAGACCGAAAATTTCTTGGCTATCTCAAAATCAACTAAGACTAGATCATCAAAATTAGGAAAAACTAGAGATGCTTCTCATTCATATAATAGAGAAGTATCAAACAACCTTAGGTTATCCATGTTCACAATAGAGTACATTTACATGTAGATGGGTAATTCAAAACGGAAAGCATTCTCCCCATACTTTTCCAAAAATTTAAAAGGACCACACATGGTAGGTTTTATTTTATTTTCAAATCCTTGTATCGTTTTCTTTCCTAAATACAACCATACCATATTTTCCACTTAAAAATCATGAGAGAATCTATGCTTATCATGATATTCCTTGTATTATTATTGAGTTTTCTTTAGCTTCTTTTCTATTTTTTATTGTATTTACTAAATACACTAAATAAATTTTAGTTTTTAATATCCTTTTAAATAAAAGATATTTGGATTTCACACATTTTCGAAGGCTCCATCAAAATATGAGTTTAGATGGAAATGATAACACACCTCAAATGGTTATAACCATATAGATGAATGTACTACCTAGTTGTAGTAGTATTGGACATATGCTAGACTTTCATCCCATGTTTTTAGGTTACACAATTTATATCTCCATAGTAAATACACCACTATTCTATTGACCACTTATATGTATCCATATTTTTATGGATGAAATGTTGTTGATATTTTCAACTTAGTATCCAACCTTCCCCAAAGTGCATTCTAAATTTTGCTAAGGAATCAAGTATCACAATCACTAATGGTACTCTTTGTTAATAAAAAATGTATGAAAATATTTTTGAAAAATAATTTGGTTATTTCTTTCGCTCTAAAAATCTTCTTAAATGGTACAATAATCTCCATCATGCTAAATCTATCAACTTTTACAAATAGATAATTATTTTATATTTAATTGGTTAGAAGTTGATTGAAATGCATTTTCATGACTGATTTAGAACTGGTAGGGGAGTGTACAATCATAATTTATGATTTTTGGGTATGCTTATGATACCTATTATACATTTATAAATTTGAAAATATTATTTTACATATTGGAATTATAAACAGACCTATGAATATTTACTACAATCTTGTGCACATCAAAATGACCAGTAATCAATGAAGTATGATGTTTCCTAATCAACTATAAGTGTTTATTGTCCTTGGGAATACAAAGCTTACCTTATTTGAACAACAAGTCATTCTCCATATAATAGTATTCATTAGATTTATCTTGCATTACATGATTTAGCTTCTTGTATTTGTCTCCTAATTCATTAACCTAGTTATATTATCTCTTATATTCCTCAAATGAGAAGGGATCTAAATCCATCATCATAGATACAATTTTTAGAGGAGGTTTGGACAACACATCAACAAGCTGGTTGCTCATATTCACCAGGTATTTGGATTGTTACATTATCACAAGTTAGAATTTTTTTATCTTACTAGAATTTACCATAAACTTAGTACCATATTTTCTTAGTTCTCATTGATTCATCCTCCTTGAGACTAAGCCATCCCTTTCCCATATGTATGGGTTGCCAAATATAACTTGAAAAATATCTAAGGATACTATATCATAAGTGATTGTATTATTGAATTTATAATTGATAAAAAAACCCAAAAGTACATTGCTTTGTTACCTAGAGCTCCACATGCTTTTACACCTAATCCAATGGGTATGGTTGTGGATGATCTATAGTTTTCAACCCCAACTATTTTACTAGACCTTCAAAAATTAGATTTATTTATGATCGTGTATCAAATAATGTTGTAACTTTTATTTTCTGCACTTGGATATATATCCAAAACAACCCCTCTTTGGATTTAAGAGTTTGGTCCCCTTTCTTAGAGGGGTTATATTACCTTTAGGGTTGGGATTTGGTGATACACAATAATTTACCCTCTTCATTCCTTTCATTATAGATATACTCTTAGTGTTCCTCCTTCTTGCATGTACTTATTATCTTCTTCTTACCCTTGTTCGAACATATGGATCTCTTCTTCAGTTGCAACTTCCAAAAATATTCACTTGAATGAGTGTTGACATCGCACTCCTTGCAATGCTCTTCACTTTGCTATATTTTAGTTGTTGTTTCTTTAGATTTATTCTTACCCATGTTGTTGGAACCCTTGGATTTTTTTCAATTTGTAAGTATTTTAAAGGGTTTAGGGTTTTCTTTTCCTTCATGGGTTTATGGATATTCATATCCATGTAAGTAGTTTTGATGTATGCGTCATAAATGGTCTTGTAGACCACTCTTATACTTCTTGAATAATTGGGGTCTTGCAAGTTTATGCCTAATATCATCATTTATTTCCTAAATTTGATGGTGTATTCTTAAACATCTTGCCTCTATTTTTGCTATAAAATTACTATTTCTCCTCAAGCCTTTCTTGATACCCTATGGGATAAAATTAAGCTCTAAGGGATTTGGAAAAAAAAATCATATTTACACTGGTGGTTGTTAATTTCTTACCAATCCAACAACATATGCCTCCCACCATGTGAAATCATGGCTACCAAGATTTAGCTTAATAAAGCTTATCTATTGTACCTTTATATAATCCTTGGTGGTGAAGTAAACTTCTAGCTATTTGAGGCATCCATCCAACTTCTCAAGATCTAGTTTCATACTATAGACTGGAATATCTAATCTGCCCTCCATTCTAAATGGATATTAGGTCAAGAATTATGATGAGAAATTTTAGGTTATTTTAATGAATATCTTTCAACATATTTTCCCTTTTTATTACTAGAATAATTTGAATAAAAATCATAATATGATCCTTTCCTTCCCTTCCTTAACTTCTTCTTCAACATCATCTCCATAAAGCTTTGGATGGTATATTTCATTTCTAGGATCCTCCACTAGAAATCCTCTTGTGACATGGTTGGTGTTTGTGCTGATATTCCATCTATCTAGATCTAATCCTTCTACTCCCAATATCAAGGTGTGGCACGTGAGTCTTGGAGAAAAATGGAAGTAAGAAATATTATTCATTAACCTTATGAAACTTAGAAATTACAATGCTTAAATAGGGTTGATTTAACAAACTTAGGGAATATAGGAGAAGTTAGGAAATGAAGAAAAATAGGGAGGAAAGGAGGAAGGGAAATTGATGTCGAATGCCTTACCGCCTATGCCGTCCAATATGCCCAGTCAGCTACCATCCAAGGAGATAAAAAGGTAAGGTCCAAAGCTTACCATTGTAAATAACTTTTTTACCTTTTTATACTGCTTTAATTTTCAACATTATCCTCCTTAAAGTTAAGAGGACTGACTATACAGTCTCTCAGCTTTATATATTGAGCTTTAGCTATACCTTTGGTGAAGATATCTGCAATATTATCCAAAGTGTTACAATATTGAAGCTCAACTATCTGTCATTCCACCATATCTCAAATGAAGTGATACTTCATATATAAATGCTTTGATCTGCTATGGTGGACTAGATTGTATGCCAAATGAATGGCACTTATGTTATCACAATACAGTCGAGTTGGACCACTTTAACTTTCTCTAATATCTTCAAGAACTTTTCTCAACCATAGGGCTTGAGTACTAGCATGTGTGATGGCTATATACTCAGCCTCAATCGATGACAATGCTACAACAATTTGTTTCTTGGAACTACATGTAATTAGTTCTGATCCTAGACTAAAACAATTTATTGATGTATATTTCCTATCATCTATATTGCTGACCCAATCACTGTCACTGAAGCCAACTAATTTTATAGAATTATATTTTTGGTAATGGATTCCAAAATCCAATGTACCTTTTACATATCTTAATATTATTTTAGTTGCTTGTATATGCGGCTTAGATGGACTAGCCATAAACCTTGAAACTAGAGAAACAACATAGTGAATATCGGGCCTTGTGTTGGTAGGAAACATCAGACTCCCAACCATGCTTTTGTAAGTGGTAATGTCAACCTTTGATGCTCCATCGTCCTTGCTCAATTAGATTCTATTTCCAGTTGAAGTTGCAACTGATTTGCACTACTCCATGGCAAATTTCTTGATCATGTCTCAAGCATACTTGTGTTGACATATGAAGATCCCTTTATTTGATTGATGCACTTCCATACATATGAAGTATCATATTAAACCAAGATCTTTCATCTCAAACTGTTTCATCATGGAGTTTTTGAACTCCATATTCATTTTATTGTTACTACCCATAAATATTAGATCATCCACATACAAAAAAACTATGAGAATGTCTACTCCATGCTTTAGGTAGTACAAATTTGGTTCACTTTTGCTTCTTGTGAATCCATACTCGCTGAAATAGCCATCAATGCATGAGTACCAAGATCTTGGTGCTTGCTTGAGGCCATAAAGTGATTTCTTCAATTTCTAAACAAGGTTCTCCTTTCCCTATTCTTGAAAACCTTGAGGTTGTTGAACATAAACCTCTTCTATCAACCATATATTTAGAAAAGCACTTTTCACATCCATGTGTTGAACATTCCATCCTTTATGGGCTGCTAAGGAAATAATTGATCTGATTGTTTCTTATCGTGCAACAGGAGCAAAGGTTTCCTCATAGTCAATGCCAAATTTCTGAGTAAAATATTTTGCTACTAGTCTCACCTTATGCCTCTAAATGCTTCCATCAGCATTTTACTTGGTCTTGTAGACCCATTTACACCCAACACATTTTTTTCCTTTGTGTAGCTTTACTAGCTCCCATGTATCATTATTGTCTATAGAGGTTATTTCCTCTTTCATGGCTTCTTACCATACATTTTGAGTACATGCATTTTCATAGCTAGATGGTTTTAGTTGTGTACTAGCCAATAAAGCATAATTGACTACATCTCCCTTAGGATCATGGGAGTCATCATCTCCATACAATTTTAAATTTTCAAGTTGTTACAAAACTATATTCATCTCACTAGCTTGGCTTCTAGTGAATATTCTCTGGAAATTCTGATCCAATATTTGAAAATATGGATGATGTTGTAATGTTATTTTACCTCTTGATGGAGAGTCCCTGTCAATATCCATCTGTGAAGAACTTACTAATCTCTATGGAGAAGGAATTGGAGTGGCGATTGAAGTACTTGATGTAGTACTCCTATATGGGCTTGGAGGGGGTGGTGTACCTTTGCTTTTCTTTGGAGACACTTGTTGTACCTATGAAGAACTTACACCTTGGGACTCATCATCAACAAAAATTCTTTGATGACCCCATTCTCTTCCTTCATCAAAAATTACATCCCTGGAGAGTATAAAAAAAAGAGTATTGGAATTGTAGAGTCTATATACCTTTGTAGACTCACAATACCCTACAAATATACAAGCTTGAATTTTTGGATCAAGGTTCTTTCTTTTATCATCAGGAATGTGTGCATATGCTAAAGAACCAAACACTTTGAAGTGTTTTACATTAGGTTTCTTTTTGTACGACCCCTCATAAGGAGTGACATCATCTAAACTAGAAGTAGGACTTTTATTTAGAATATATACACTAGTTCTTACACTCTCTTTCCAGTACATATGAGTTAGATGCTTAGTCTGAAGCATCGATCTCGCCATTTCAACTATGATACGGTTCTTTCTCTTGGCCACACCATTCTATTGTAGGGTATAGGCAGTGGTGAATTGCCTTTTAATCCCACTTGCTTTACAATATTTCAAGAATACTTTTAAGGAGTATTCACCTCCTCGATCTATCCTAAGATAGTTTACATAATTCCCACTTTGATTATCTACATTGTTTCTAAAATCTATCAAGCAATCAAAAGCTTCATCTTTATGTTTCAAAAAATAAATCCAGCACATTCTAGAGAAGTCATCTATGAAAGTGAGAAAATAACAATAGTTTTTGAGACTCTGTGTTTGCATTGGTCCACAGATGTCTGAATGTACTAACTGAAGTGGATAGTTGGCTCTCCATGCTTTTCCTTTTGGAAACTTTGACCTTGAGTGCTTTTCCAAAGCACATCCTTCACATACCTCCTTTTGTTCATTGATTTTAGGAAGTCCTATCACCATAGCTTGAGAAGTTAGAAGTTTCAAGCTAGCGGAATTAAGGTGACTATATTGCAAGTGCAAAAGCACACTTGGATTTATTATAGCTACATTTGCAATTTGAGTTCCTCCTAGCTCATCAAATTTAAGAGGGAATAACCTATTATTGGTCATGAGGACCTGTGTGATGACATGATTACAATTATTTTTATCAAAAATGATACATTGTCCTTCATCAAATACAATCTTGTAATTGTTTTCCATCATTTGTCCAATACTTAGTAGATTGTGTTGGAGCTTTAGAGTGTAATAGATGTCATGCACTTTCTTTAGTCCTTCTTTGGTTGGAACCTCCATGGCTCCAATACCCTCTACTTGCAATGTCTTACCATCCCCTAATTTGATTTGGGACTTATAAGTGGAATCTAGAGTAGCAAATAAATGTTCTTTGCCACTCATGTGGTTTGAAAAAACAGTATCTAGAATCCATGTGTCATTTAGATTATGTTCTGATTGTCCATATGAAAGAAAAATATTAGAGGTATCATCTTCTTCTCCATAATTACCATATTGACTACTGTTGCCTTGTGAATATTTTTACCAACAGTCGTGAGCAAAGTGACCTAGCTTGCCACAGTTGAAACAAGTTGATTTTGACTTACCACTTCCTTGCCCTTGATTTCCACTTTTTCCTTGATTTCCTCATCGATTTTGATTTCCACCTCTTTGTTGATTGCCTCCTCTGTATGAGTTACCTCCTCTGTAGGAATTGCCTCCTCTATTCTGGTTGCCTCCTCTATTTTGATTGCCTCTTCTATAGTTGCCTCTACCTCTACCTCTTTGTTTACCTCTACCTTGACCTCTTCCCCATCCTCTTCCATTGTTTTCATTGGAAGTGAAGGCCTTAGCATCACCTTCATAGCTGGTTGAAGGAGTTTTAGGAAACATCTCTTCATGTGGCATTAACGATCTGATTAATGCATCAAATTTTAAAAGGGAAATATCATTGGATTCTTCTATAATTATGGCAATATGGTTCTATTTTTGTGTAAGTGTTCGCAACACTTTTGTTACAATTGTCTCAAGCTTGATTTCTTCGCTTAGTGTAATCATTTTATCCATAATTGTTTTTACTCTAACACAATAATCATCGACACTTTCATCATCTTTTATTCAAATATTTTCAAAATCTCTCTTTAGTGTTTGAAGCCTTACCTAATTCACTTGATTGCTACCCTAGAATCCATCACTCAATGCTTTCCTTGCAACTTGTGCAGTTGTACAAGCAGTGATTCTAGGGAATATGCTTTTCTCCAATGCAACTTGGAGATGAGAAAGAGCAGAAGAGTTGCTCTTTTTCTCTTATTTTCATGTTTTCTTGTCTATGGCACTTAGTGTTGTCCAGTATGAGGGTTCTGTGTAGCCCTCTTCTATTATGTCCCACAAACCTCTTCCTATGAGCAAGGTCTTCATATTTATAGACCAATACTCATAGTCATAACAGTTAAATTTTGGTATAGGTAAGCTATTGTGTGAGGTCATAGTTACCAAAAAACTCTCTTTATTTCACGGTTACAATAAAGTACTTTGTTGTTTTAAATAAGGAAAGAAGAATAAGGAAGAAATAAGAGATTACAAATTTAAGTCAAATCTAACTTGTTCTACTATATCATTCACTGTTTATTCCTCTTGATGTGGGGATGTTATCTCTTGATTCATAAAATTATCTGCTACTTCTTCTTCATCGTCACTTATCAATATTATTTCCAATGATTCTGGTTCTAATATTTCCACTGAAATACTATAGTTTGTATACTCTGATTCTTGTGGTGCAGCTTGTACGAATTCTAATTATTCAAATTTACTCCTGAATGAGTTGTATTCAAATTTTGCCTCGTACACTAAGCCAAGATGCCTTTGATGTGCTATCACTGCATTTTGAAGTTGGCTAAACACAATGTTGAGCCCATAACCTCTTACTTTTTCATTAAACTTCTCAGCACCTTCTCTTGCTAAAATTGCACATAAGGCATCATAACAACCATTTGGTCTTATCATCAATGCCTATTTACAATTTTACAATTTGATCCTTGGTATCTTTTACAAAAAAACTAAGCCTCTTAGGCTTATTACACAAGAGTTCTACAGTTTGTGATTCCTTGAATCAAGTAAAAAAAGTACCCTTTGATTACAATAATTGTATCTTAGACAATATTTTCCTTTCTTTTATAATATTAAAAAAACTATATTAATATTTAATAAATTAAAAAATAATTGCCCAAAAAAAAAAAATTAAAGAAGCAATTATATTTAATATATTAACTATAATATAAGTAGTTTTAATAATATAAAAAAAAATTATAGTCTGCAAGAATCGAACCCACGACCTCTTGGCATCAAAAAATTGCACTAACCAACTCAGTCACCACTGTCAGTGAGAACCAAATGGAATGAATACAATTTTATGCTATTTCAAATCCAATTTTTAATAAAATAAAATTTCAAAGATTTTTTCGTCGCTGGGTTTTGAACCCACGATATGCATAAATGTGGGTGCATTACATCTTGATCCTCGAGCCAGTAGAGCTACGTGGCTTTACGGGAAGACAAGGGAAGCTTTCCTTCCTTTTTCTTCTCACGATCGCATCGAAAGAAAAAAAATTGGTACTTTTAGTCCCACATCGACCATGCAAGAGCATTTGACGTGTTTAAAACCCTCAACGCTGGCATAGTCACTTGATTGCATTTGGGAAATCAGTGACTGTCCTTTTGCATCCTTTATCCTATCACCTATAACAATGTTTCTTTTAGCCTCCTTCTACCACGTAACCCTTCGTTCACCATGTTGTCGGTTCTCCTTCTATCATGTAATCAGTCCTCCTTCTGCCATGTAGTCAGATCTATGTCATTCGGTCTATGTCAGTCTTGCTCTCCTATCGCCACATGGTACTCTCTGATTGGTTTCTCCTAGGTTACTCCTCCTCATGTGCTCGATGTGCGTGCCTTCTCTAGACCTTGCCTCGGTTCGTGATTTGTGAGCCTTCTTCGACCTTGCCTCAGATTGCATGCTATGAGCCCCACTTGACCTCGCCTACCTTGATGCTCATGCTGCTAGTTCCTCCACCTCAATATTCATGTCCTCTTTGGCCTCGACTCTGATACTAGATGTGGCACATGAGTCTTGGAGTAAATGGAAATAAGAAATAGTATTCATTAACCTTATGAAACTTAGAAATTACAATGCTTAAATGGGGTTGATTTAACAACCTTATGGAATATATGAGAAGTTAAAAAATGAATAAAAATAAGGACAAAAGGAGGAAGGGAAATTTATGTCGAATGCCTTGCTGCCCATGCTGTCCAGTCTGCCCAATCAGTTGTCATCCAAGGAGGTAAAAAGGTAAGGTCCAAAGCTTACCGTTGTAAACAATTTTTTTACCTTTTTATACTGCTTTAATTTCCAACACAAGGTTATAGGGAAATAAATCTCCTTTTAAGCATCTTCTACCTTACATACATATTCCTCATGAAAAAAACTATTTTGATACCAAACCTAATCCATAAAGTGTCACACTATGGATCCACCTCTACATACAAATATATAGATCTTACTTAAATGTTATACTTGATTAATTTATAATTTATGCATGTAGTATGATAATTACAACAATAATGAAAAATAAATAACGATAATCTTAGACAAACATTCACATGGTTATTTCAAAGACAACCATATAAATATTAATGAAATATGACCTACAACTTGTGCTTCCTATCGAAGTATTTTTCCAATGGTCAAAATAGTCTTCTTTGTTCTAGTTAATCTTTAATATTTTTCTTTACCCTCCTTTGCAATGAGCCCTCTCTGATTACCGATATTCACTATGCTTCATGTTGTTAAATGAATTTGAGGATAAGAGCCATAGTTCAATTATAATATATATATATATATATATATATATATATATATATATATATATATATATATATATGTTTTTGACTAACCTATATTTTCTAAATTTTTAAGTAAATCTTTATACAAATTTAAAGTAAACAAACATCATTCAACCAATGGATTATTGAGTTATCTCCCATGCACTTTGTATCTTCATTGATAACAACCATTCAAATGCTCAAATTTTCAAAAATAAATCACATATCTCTTTATGCAGACATACATCCTATATTCTCCCATATGAAATGCAGTCGAGTGAGTTTCCATGTACTCACAAACCAATCATCCTTCCCCACTTACCTTTTTTCTCATCAACCCTTTTCTTTTTATTTTATACGTCGATATCCATACCTGATCCATCATACACAATTATCATTAGTAGTATCATATTTGATATAAAAGGTAATTTTTCATCAAACTTTAATATTTATCAAAAGTTATGCAAGGAGTGGCGTTACATCCTCCCCCACTAGAAAAAAATACAATCCCTGTATTTAATGCATAGTGAAACATATTAAATACATTCAAATATGTCCTTTCACCTATAACACATTATTCATATCTATTCATAATTCATATTTCATAATTTATATCACAAATTATCATTAAATGATAAACCAATAAAACATGGATACCCATGTAAACCACTTAATATTTCTTATTACATTTAACCAAGTATCAATGCATAAACCAAAATTACATCATCACATAAGCAAAGCTACTCTTCTCAATAACCAAAAACATACATAATTATACTCTACTTAGTAACACAAAATATACATAGATCTACTCTACTTAGTATCCAATCTTATATCCATATGTATATATACATGTATCATCAAACTATATAAAATATTTTAAAATGTCTTTGTCTACTCAAAAAGATATAAAATTGTTGTTACATATCTGCCACATTCTCCCATGTAGATTTTCTATATTAGTAGTGGTCTCATTGGACCCGATATTGCTCTATGCTTCTCTTTCTTAGGTTCTTGGTTATAAAACCAAGTACACAAATAGGTCAAACTTCAAAATTTAATGGATTGATCATCTACAATTTAGAAACATTCAAAACATGAGAAGGATCAGAAATGTATTTTGAAAAGAGGGACATATTGAAGACATTATGGATTTTAGATAGACTTTATGGCAACGCTAGTTTGTATGCAACATTATCTTACCCACAATTTTGAATGGCCCACATATCTTGTGTCTAGTTTGGAAGATTTTATGGAACTTTAGTTGGTTTCACCCTTAGAAATACGATTTCCCATAGAATATTCTCTTGATGTTCTTTTGAGGTTCGCATAGCTCTTTTGGCAATTTACAACCTCCTTCAGCTTTTGATGTATTCTTTTCAATTGATCTTCCATTTATTTCATAATTTTTGGTCCTATCACTACCCTATAATCTAGATTATTCCAAGATAAGGGGATTCTACATTTTCTCCTATATAGGGATTCAAAAGGTGTTATACCTAGTGATGCATGATAACTATTATTATATGTAAAATCCACTAGATATCAATAGTATTTCCACTTTGCATATTGATCCATGAAGTTAATTATTAGCATATCCTCCAATACCTAATTCACCTCTCAATATGCCCATCTATCTCAGGGTGATATGTAGTACTAATATTCAATTTGGTTTCCAATGTATTGTGCAAAGCCTACCAAAATTTAGAAGTAAAGCGAGAATCTCTATCAAATATATGGCTTCTAGAAACCCATGTAATTTTACCACTTTCTTGGAAAACTTACTTGCAAATGCAGGCACATCATCTTGCATATTACCTGGTATAAAATGTGTAACATTAGTTAACATATCCGAAACTACTAATATCACATCATGTCTAAACCTTGTTTTAGGTAATCTCACTATAAATTCAATTGATACTACTTGCCATTTTTACGTAGGTATGTCATGTGGGTATAGCCTACCCATTGGATGTAAATGTTTTGCTTTTACTCTTTGGCACTCTCAATACCTAGCCACATGATTAGTAATATTTTTTTTCATACCTATCCAATAGTAGGTTTTTCTCAGGCTTTCGTGCATCTTTGCTCCCCTTGGATGCACCAAATAAGGAGCATTGTGTGCCTCCTTAAGGATTTTTCTCTCAATCCACCTATATTTGGAACTACCAACCTTTTCTTATAAGACAACAAGTTATGTTTATATACAAAGCCTATATATTTTCCAACTTCTTGCTCATCCTGAATATTGCAAGACTGGTTAAATTTAGATTTTTGTTGCTGATTTTTAATTTGATCTAGCAAATCATATTGGTATTTTTCCAATGCAGTAATACACCCTCTTTGACTAAGAGTATCAACAACTTTTCTCTCCTTATCCTTAATGTATTTAATTCTAAAATTGTACTCATCTAGAAACTTCATCCAATATCTTTGCTTGGCATTCAATAATGGTTGAGTAAATATGTATTTTAATCTCTAGTGATTTATTTTTAATTCAAATGGTTTTCCCAATAAATAGTACCTCTAAATCTTAAGGGTATGTACAACAACTACCAACTCCAGGTCATGAGTAGCATAATTCACTTTATGCCTCTTAAGTTTTCTTGATTCAAAAGCAATAACCACATCATATTGGATCAAAATCCCTCCCAATACTTCAATTGATGCATTAGTACACATTTTAAATTGCATATTAGGGTCAAGTAATTACAAAATTGGTGCAATTGTCAACCTTTCTTTCAATACTCGAAAAGCTTCTTCACATTGCTCACTCCATTTGAAGTTTTTACCTTTCCTTTGAATATTTGTAAGGGGTTGGGCAATCCTTGAAAAACCTCTAAAAAATATCCTATAATAGCTTACAAGCCCCATATAACATCACATATCAAACACATTAGTAGGTGCAAGCCAATCAACAATTGCTTCTATTTTTTGGGATCGACTACAATATCTTCTATAAAGACAATATGTTCCAAATTATGTACTTGTAAAGTGTAAAATTTACACTTTTATATATTTCTATATAACCGATTATTTTTAAGAATATCAAGTATAGTCCTCATATGTTGATCATGTTCCTTCTTATTCTTAGAATAGATCAGTATGTCATCCAAAAATATGAGCACAAACCAATCCAACTACTCTCTAAAAATGTTATTCATGAGATTCATGAATGATGTTGGGGCATTAGTTAGCTTGAAGGGTAGGATAGTAAATTTAAAATATCCATACCTTGTTCTAAATGTTATTTTATAAGTATCTCCTTCTTGAATCCTCAAATGATGATAGCTATATCTTATGTTAATCTTCAAGAAGATGGTTTCTCCTTTCAATTGATCAATTCTAGGTAATGAATACCTACTTTTGATAGTAACCTTATTCAACATTTGATAATCTATGCACATTCTCAAAGCATCATCTTTCTTTTTGATAAACAAGATAGAAGCTCCCCATGGTGACACACTTAGCTTGATTAGCCCTTTTTCCAAAAAATACTAGAGTTGTGTTTTGAGCTCTTGTAGCTCAATAGGATTCATTCTATATGGTGCCCTTGAAATGGACGTAGCTTCATATAGCAAATCAATAAAAAAATTAAACTCTCTCTCTAGTAGAATAAATCCAGCTCTGGAAAAATGATTCTATATGTTTTTATCATGATGGAAAAATATATTTCCTTTTCTATTCTTAACTTGGTTCAAGATAACACATTTTAGCTAGAATTTAGTTTAGCTTCATCCATTTATTCATTTATTCCAGATATGAAGAGTCTTATACATTCTTTCATAGCAGGTAAATTTACAAGTACTACTTGACAATTTTTTACTATTCAATATTATAACATGCTTAATTGAAAGACAAATTCACTAAACATTAACTATTTAGTATGATAAATAAATGATAGCAATTAAAGTTTAAACTAACTTTTTCTTACCTTTGCTTTGCTATAACTTAGCACAATTTAATAACATGCCTTTATTTAGCATTGCATGGGGTTTCTAAACAATCCCTTCAACCAATAGAATCTCTTCCAGAAACTTTTTTTATATCATAAACATTGGTGACAATTTACATAATTTTTCCATGTCATAGAGTTTATCTACAAATCAAAGTGTATAAAGGTTTTTAGCTATATAAAGCTACACAATTTATTCTCGAAACTACAAACTATACATAAATATTTTTCTTTTTACAATCAATTATAATGATGTGACTTGCAATAAAACTTCATCATATGCTCATACATTCTTCTTCTTGGACATAAATCTACCAAGAACCATCGTGATGGCTATAGCTCAGCGTACTGCACTCGCATACCAGTATCTCATAATATTCTCTACCTAGAGAGCATCTTGTAGTTATACAAGAACTCAATTAATCTTTTAAAAGGTATTAAATAGGATCTTTTCTCATTTGTATGTAGTCTAGATATAAATACAAAATTCTAACAACAAACTATGTTTTCATTCTATTCTAGTTTCACATATAATTCTTATCTCACTAATGCATGGTATTCCAATTGAAATATATATATAAATTCTTACATGATAGCTCCTATTAATACAATTCATACCAATAATTAGATTCACTGCAAATAATAGTCAATTAGCAAACCATCTGCCATATTAACTTCACACAGATGAATTTACACTTAATCCAAAACTTCAAATAATATAAAGACTCAGCAATCCTAAATATTGTGTTTCCAATCTATTCACAATCTATGTACTCTTTCTTTTTACAAAAATCATACAATATCATTTTGATAAATAATATCAAACATTATAAGGGAATTCACACATAACAGAGTAAATTATACCATTTCTAGAATTCCTTTTTTTCCAAATTAAGTAAATTTTTTCTTTCAAATACAACCATATAAATATTAAGAAAATCCAACCTGTAACTTACGCTTCCTATCGAAGTATTTTTCCAATGGCTAAAATAGTCTTCTTTGTTCTAGTCAATTTTTAATATTTTTTATTTCCCTCTCTCATGAACATACATAGTGATAAATATTTCTCCCCTCCACTTCCTCCTTTTCCATCAACCGAAGTGTAGGGAGAGTTAAGAATAAGCATGCCTAGTTACCGCTCCATGTCGCTCAATGAATTTGAGGATAAGGATCATATTTTATTTTTCTTTTTATAGGGGCCATATATTTATTTATTTATTGACTAACCTATCATTTCCAAAGTTTTAAATAAATCCTTATACAAATTTAAAGTAAGCAAACACCAATCAACCAATAAAATATTGAGTTGACTCCCTTGTACTTGGGATCTTTATTTCCAACAACCATTCAAATGCTCAATTATTAAAAAACCAATCATATATCTCTTTATGCATACATACATCTTATATGCTCCTATATGAAATTAAATCATGTGAGTTTCCATGTACTTACGAGCCAATATTCCTTTCTTCACTTACCTTTTTCCTCATCAACCCTTTTATTTTTCTTTTACATGTCAACATTCGTAACAATTTTCATCAATAGTACCATATTCGATATAAAGGGTAAATTTTCATCAAACTTAAATATTTATCAAATGTTGTAAGATGAGGGTCATGACAATAATTGAATATATTTGTAAGATCTTAAACTCTAAATAAGAGAGTTATGATTTTTTAAGTGTAGGGAACATAATACAACCCTTTTTTCTCAAGCTAAATAAAATAGGATATTAACTTATATAGTCAAAGTAATGATACCTCGTAAGATTCTAATAGGGTTTAATTCTAGTATTTCACTTCTCCACATATTTAGATCTATTGCATGATGTGATAAATCCAATTTTCAGGAAAAAATCTTAATATGAAGGACCATCACCTCTGTGATATTAATACGAATATGTTAATACGTCCAATCCATGTGGGATATAGTAATAGTTTGAAGGCCTATCACCTCTATGATCTTGATATTTAAGATATTCATATTCAATATGAAGTAATGGTTGATGAGGTTCTTCCTTTGGATTCCTCTTAATTACTTTTGTTTCTTTTAATGGAATGTTACTCCCCTCCTATTGTTTCTAATCCCCTACCAAGTGTTTATATACTAGTTGGTTCTTCCATAGATATCCCATATTCTTATATTTTTTATCTTGTTATGGACATTAGTGGTAAAAATATTGGTATTTTAGATTCTTCACCAATATTTATTTTTTTCTCTAGTTTTGGATCTATTTTTATTTTTTCATACTCTTATGCAATGTGTAATTGTCTTATATATCAACGTAGTAGATTCTAAGGATTTGGTGACCCCTTAGTTTCTTATTTTGTTGATATATCTATGTGGTATGTGGCTCATTATATAGGTTGCTTGATATTCAAATTATCTAATACAATTATTTAGGATGTACAACCTTTTATTGCATAATAATATTATTAGAAGCTACTACTTGAGATTTACTTTTATAATTTGATTATTTTCTAGATTCTCTCACTTATTCCTAGTACATGGAGTATCCCAATTATAAAACTATATTCATAAAATATGAGTTATTAATGAGGAATCATACTTGGGAGCTAGCTTATATACCTAAGGATGAGAGCATGGTTGGTTATAGCATTATCTATAAGACTATGTTCTATGTAGATGGCCATATTGAAAAATATAAGGTACATCTTATTATTAATGATTTATTTAATAAGAAGAGAGTCAAATACTCAAAGAAATTTATCCTATATCACATGGATGGGGGTTTCATAAAATGAATGTGAATATAGTTTTTCTTCATGGAGAGTTTCTATTTATTTATCCTGGATAACTCTACTCATCTAGTTTATTGATTGAAGAATATTTGACTTGTCTTAACTAAGTACCTCATGCTTTGTATGTGAAGGTCAATTCATTCTTTCTTAGCTATGGATTTCATAAATTTAATATGGACCATGATATTTATATCAAGCATCATGATGCACATATCCTTATTATTATGTTGTATGATGATGATCATGTTACCATAGAAAGATATTTTTTTATTTAGGATATGAAGCTATGAATCTAGGACACCTTTAATATGATATATTTGGATCATTCTCACTATTTTTGTTAGAATCATATCAATGAGTTAGCCTTCAAAAATCATTATCTCATAGGTTAAATATATATTCTATATTTATATAGAAATCTAGAATGGAGAGGTGTAAGACCATTCATGCTAAATTCAATTTAGGTTTAAATATTCAAGTATATTGTTCTACTCCCTTGGTTACCTTGTATAATTTTCATGTTTGGGATCTTCTATGAGGCATTGCCTTTGTTGTTAGTTAATATTTTAGGTACTTGTAGGAAGCTCATAAGTGTCATTGTACATCAACTAAGTAGATTATATAGTGTATTGGAAGGACCTAGTAAATGGAAATTTATTATTTTAATGGTATCCTCTTGTCTTCTAGGAGTTCCATGATGTAATCTAGGCATATAATTGTCACTAAAAACAATCTACTATTGGCTTGTTGTTCTTTATTGGTTTTAGAACACTCTTTACTATTGTCATTAATAGTCAACCATATCTCTATCATACATTTAGCCTAAGTATTATACTACTAATGAGGATGTCAAACATCTTTAATAGACCTTGAATATTTTTAAGTAATTGGAACTTCCTCAACAAGTTCCTATCACTCATTTTTGTAATACTTAAAGCTCCATTGAACTTGTTCAAAACCTTATTTTTCTAGCAAAGAAAACATAGTGAAGTGTAGATGCACTATGTTCATCAACATAATGCTTATAAAATACTTCAGTCATTTTATATGGCTTTATATCCTTTCATAGGCATACCTCAACTTTCAAGGTATACATCTTAATTGCACCCTTATAACTTTAAACCTTAATGATTATTATTAAATATTTAACAATATTTATATTTCATTTAATAACACTTTTATAAATCCATTAATTCTCTTATTGTATTTGCCAATGCATGAGGTATCTTAATGATTTCTCATAGAATTAGTAAACTAAATTGTTCTCATTTCTGTACGATTGGATTTAGAGTTAACGTCGGCCATGTTATGTTCCAATAAATATTTGCCATATAAATAATATTTCCTTATTGGATGGATTTAGTATCATTGTGATTCAAAATTTAATACCACACATATTTTCTCTGTTCTCGGTTTAGGCAGCTTCTTGCGAACAAGGATTCTCTGTAACTACATTTGTAAATTTGAATTTCCAATTGGTTATTGTTTGTAATTCTTAATAGATTATTAAGTTTGCAAATACTGTATATCTAATTTCCCTTCTCTCTCACGATTTACCTTACTAACTTCACATCCACAGGAAAGAAGAGCATCGTTTCATTTCATTTTCATCATAATGTATCTAACAGAAGGAAAACGCAAAAGGTGAGTGATTATTTTCTGTTACTGGTATTATATATACATAAAAAACTATAAAAATTATACAGGTCATACTGATTGAAGAGGTGAAAAGATTGGAGTATCTTTCACACTTGACAATACCCATTCCACCTTGTTTTTAACATCTAAAAACTGTATAGACTTCTTCTCTCAACTTTCTATATTTTTTATGTTGGTTGCAGCCTCTTATCGACGCGCATAAGCGTATCATCGTTGAAATCATATTTGGAAGTGCCTGTTAGTATTCAGGAATCAATTGCTCTAAGTTCTATTCAAGATTGTGATTACAACGGAGTGACGATCCATTTAAAAAATGATGAACATGATGACGAAGATTATATGCATAAAAGACTAGAAATTAAAATTAATGTATGGGATTGGTGGTGCAACTCATCCCAAGATATGCTAAATAAAATAATGATGGCATTATTGTATTGGCCACATGGATGCCCTCGCATCCATCTCATTTGTACATTTGTAAACCGTTGGAGGGAATGGGAAACCGGCAAAAGGACCTGGGAGGATATAGTGTCTGAACAATCGTTAGAGAATTTGACGGATACATTGCCTACCAATCTTCTGGTTTTAGATTACACTTCTCTATTCTCCCCACATTATTCAGACGGGCATGAACGAATGTCCCAGAGATTTACTCGATTTTGGAGGACAAGCGAAAGAGCCAAGATTAAGGAACAGAAAAAGAAGATATATAAATCTAACTAGCATCTACACTTCATAAATCCAAATCATTTATTTTTCCCGAGGATCATGAGTTCGTGGTAGAGTGTTGAAACAGGGGCGTGTTCACTGTGTTCGAGTTTTCTCAACAGTTGTATAACATTTTTTATCAATAAATATATATATTATTATTTTTGTAATATATATATATATATATATATATATATAAATTTTAAAATTAACATTAATATTAATTATAAAATTATAGTTTTTTTTTAATTTTGTTGTAAAGGGAAAAGCCTGCTGGTAAAGATGAAAGGTAACCAGATCTAACTGTTCAAAGAATGGAATTAGAGCAGCTCATCAGTAAACACTTAGTTACCAATTGGACTATTTTTTTAATAAAATATAAGTTATTACTATTTTATGATTTATTAAAGTTATTGATTGAATGTTTTATTTGGATGGGATTGAAACATTTTCACCTATATAATTAGGTATATCATATTGAAAACATGGCAATATTTGAACCAGAGTCTCCTCTTTCCTTTCCAAATATTTTAGAAATTAGTTACTTGAATTAAATTAAAGTTATAAAAAAATAAAGTTAATTGTAACATCAAATATAAAATTATGATCTTACAAAATTGAAATAGAACATCAAATATTATTAGTTTAATAAGTTACAAATGATACATAGATATTCAAGCTATCTTAATACCATTATACAATACCACTATGTAATACAAGTGAAGCCAGACCATTTCAATATCATACAACCAATTAAAAAAAAATGAAAACCAATTAAACGCAAATGAAAATAGAATGGAGGACATTAAAAAAGTTTACATTCATAAAATATGGGTTTAAAAAAAAGTGGAAATGGTTTTAGTATGAACTATAAACCTTATTTATGGTCATGATATTTTAGATAGTTATTTATTTTAAATTTATATTTCTATTATTTTTATTTATTTGAAAAATCATTATAATAATTTTAAAATAGTATTTTTATTCATATACCACTATTAAATAAAATTAAATATAAATTTATAATTTTAAAATTTTATTTTATTATCTTTATTTTTATTCATATATCACTATTATAATGCTTGATGTAAAATTTGATGCTCGAAGTATCAAAAGTATCCTTGTGGTAACCTCCTCCTTGTACAAGAATGTATGAATAACTACTTATGGAAAGAGGTTATCGTAAGACTTGCAGGGTGGTTGTGGTGGACATGAAATGACCAGAGGTGGTTGATGTAGAATAGGGAAATTTTTCTCCTCAAGTGGTAAAATTTATTGCTAGATAGAATGTTGTAATGGGAAAATACGCATATAGAACTCTTCTTCATCATCTAATGGGATGATCTACTCGTATTCCTCATCTGAACTAGGATAGTTACTAGGTGCTACGTCATAATCTGATTTATCATCAATTTTCTATTCATAAGGGGAATCTTGATCTTCTTCCTCATTGTTAGATGGAAGAGTATGCAAACCTTCATCCTCTTCATAGGATCACGTGAAATCATGATATATCTCTTGATCTATCATATTTATGAGAAAATAATCCTCCAAAAAGTGGATATGATTAGGAATAGCATAAGGATCATGTGCAAGCTCATCCCTATAATTCAAACCTAGGGGTTATAAAATTTCTATGAAGACATTGAGAGGCACAATCTTATTGTTTCCTAATCTAGATTTATCATATGGCAATTGATATTGTGGCTGGAAAGAAACATGAGTACCTTGTTTGTACAACCCCAAACCATAGCCATGTCAATGGCAGTGATGGAGATATCACTTGGCATAGTCAATATTGAACATATAATTGATGTCCTTAGAAAAGGGTTCTTCATCCTCTTCTTGCTTAGGAGATGGTTTTGTACCATATTCAATACCCTCATATATGAAATTCATTTGATTAGGGGTATACCTAGAGGTATGATGGCACTTATGAAAAGATAAAGCCATCCCATATTTTATATTTTATCAATAGCTATAACTATTGTGATATTCCTCACTAGGTACTCTCCTAAACCTATAGTAGCCAGATGGACTGTGACCTGGAATGGTGAGGATGGAGGAGATGGAAGTGAGGATTGAGATAACTCAATACTTATCTCATAAGATGGTTCCTTAATTACTAGACTAGGAATCTCTTCTATGGAAATGGTGGATATGATTGGAAGGATCTTGTCAATATGCATCTTCGACATGTTCCTCTACAGATAATTTAATGATGATGAAGGTGTATCTGAAGGTGAAATTGATGAGGATGGTGTAGAAAAATATGGTTATGGATCAATGGAAGGCGATGGTGAAGGAGTCAAACCTTGAATGGATGTATTCAGTTGAATTCCACATGGGTTGATGGTAAGGTTGACTCGGGGATATGCTACACCAAGTTCCAATATTTGAAGGGCTCAAGGTCTGTGGAGACAACATGTACTTGTCTTTCGTGAGTGTACTTCAAAAATTGGTGAGCTATAGATGTAACACACTTCATATCCCTAATTTAGTGTCTACCCAACAAGATATCATACACCATTGTACCCTCTAGAACATGACATAATGTTGGTATAGTTTTGCATCCCACTTGAATAGGTAAAAATATAGTACCAACCATAGAAAGATATATTTTCTTGATCTAAGATATGAAGGTATGAATCTAGGACACATTTAAGATGATATATTTGGATCATTCTCACTATTTTTGCTAGAATTATATCTATGAGTTAGCCTTTGAAACTATTATCTAATAGGTTAAATATATCTTCCATATTATATAACAATCTAGAATGAAGAGGTGTAAGACCATTTATGCTACATTCAATTTCGGTTTAAATATTCAAGTAGATTGTTCTACTCCCTTGGTTACCTTGTATAATTTTTATGTTTGGGATCTTCTATAAGGTTTTACATTTATTATTAGTTAGTATTTCAGGTACTAGTATGGAGCTCATAAGTCTTATTGTACATCAACTAAGTAAACTCTATTGTGTGTTGTAAGGACCTAGCAAATGGAAATTCATTATTTTAAAGGTATCTTCTTGTCTTCTAGGATTTCCATGATGTAATCTAGCATATGATCATCACTAAAAACAATCTACTATTGACTTGTTGTTCTTTATTGGTTTTAGAACACTCTTTACTCTTTAGTGTTATATGATCATGTGCAAACTATATTTTATCTCTATCATCCATTTAACCTAAGTATTATACTACTAATGAGGATGTCAAACATCTTTGATAGATCTTGAATATTCTTAACTCATTGAGACTTCCTCAACAAATTCCTATCACTTATTTTTCTAATACTTAGAACTCCATTGAACTTTTTCAAAACCTTATTTTTCTAGCAAAGAAAATATATTGAAGTGTAGATGCACTATGTTCATCAGCATGATGCTTATAAAATACTTCAACCATTTTATATGGCTTTATATCCTTTCATATGCATACCTCAACTTTCAAAGTATGCATCTTAATTGCACCCTTACAACTTTATACCTTAAAATTTAATTTTAAAAATTTAGCAATATCAATCAAAATAAATTAGCAATATCTATATTTCATTTAATAACACATTTATAAATCCAATATTTCTCCCATTTTATTTGTCAAATGCATGCGGTATCTTAATGATTTCTCAAAGAATTAGTAAACTAAATTGTTCTCATTTCTATAAGATTTGATTTAGAGTTAACGTCGGCCAAGTTGTGTTCCAATATATATTTGACATATAAATAAAGTTTCCTTATTGGATGGATTCAGTACCATTGTGATTCAAAATTTTCTCTCTTCTCGGTTTAGGCACCTTTTTGCGAACAAAGATTCTCCGTAACTACATTTGTAAATTTGAATTTTCAATTGTTTATTGTTTGTAATTCTTAATAGATAATTAAGTTTTCAAATACTGTATATCTAATTCCCCTTCTCTCTCTGACGATCTACCTTACTACCTTCACATCCACAGGAGAGAAAGCATCGTTTCATTTATTTTTCATGATGTATCTAACAGAAGGAAAACGTAAAAGGTGAGTGATTATTTTCTGTTACCGGGTATTATATATATACATGCGACACTATTAAAATTATGCAGGTCATATTGAGTGAAGAGGTAAAAAGATTGGAGTCTCTTTCACACTTGACAATACCCATTCCACCTTGTTCTTAACATCTAAAAACTGTATAGACTTCTTCTCTCATCTTTTTATTTTTTTTATGTTGTGTGCAGCCTGTTATCGACGTGCATAAGTGTATCATCGTTGAAATCATATTTGGAAGCGCCTGTGAATCAATTGCTCTAAGTTTTATTCAAGATTGTGATTACTACGGAGTGACGATCCGTTTTAAAAATGATGCACATGATGACGAAGATTATATGCATAAAAGACTAGAAATTACAATTAATGTATGGGATTGGTGGTGCAACTCATCCCAAGATATGCTAAATAAAATAATGATGGCATTATTGTATTGACCTGAGGATATAGTGTCTGAACAATCGTTAGAGAATTTGACGAATACACTGCCTACCAATCTTCTGGTTTTAGATTACACTTCTCTATTCTCCCCACATTATTCAGACGAGTATAAACGGCTGTGCCAGAGATTTACTCGATTTTGGAGGACAAGTGAAAGAGCCAAGATTAAGGAACAGAAAAAAAGATATATAAATCTAACTAGTATCTACATTTCATAAATCTAAATCATTTTTTTCCCTGAGGATTATGAGTTCGTGGTAGAGTGTTGAAACAGGCGCGTGTTCACTGGGTTCGAGTTTTTTCACAGTTGTATAACATTTAAAAAAAAAAAAAATTATATTATAATTAAGTTGAAAAGTTAACACTAATATTAATTATAAAATTATAGTTTTTATTTATTTTTTTGTAAAGGGAGAAGCCTGCTCGTAAAGAACTTAACTATGGCAACTTATCTGTAAGCATTGGGATATCAATTGAACTATGTTTTAATAAAATATAAATATTGGATTATTTTTTATTAAAGTAAAAATTATTATTATTTTGTTATTTTTTAAAGTTATTATTTGAATGTTTTAGTTGTATGGGATTGCAACATGTTTCACCTATATAATTTATTATATCAGATTGAAAATTTTGTAATATTTGAACCCAGCCTTCTCTTTTCTCTTTGAACGTTTGGGAAATTAGTCACTTCAATTAAATTAAAGTTATAAAAAAATTAAAGTCAATTGTAAGATAAATTATAAAATTATGTTGTTATAAAATTGAAATAGAACATCAAATATTATTAGCTAAGATAGATTCTTTGACATTCCATGATACTCAAGTTTGAATCTTGCCAAATAATACATAGATGATAGTATGATAACACCACTATGTAATACAAGTCAATACAGACCATTTCAATACCATACAACCAATTAAACAAAAATGAAAATAGAATGGACGACATCAAAAAAATATTTATACTCATAAAATAAGGGTTTAAATAAAAATGTAAATGGTGTTAGTATGAACTATAAACCCTAATTATGATCATGATATTTTAGATAATTATTTATTTTAATTTTTTATTTCTATTATTTTTATTTATTTAACAAAATTATTATAACAATTTTTAAAATAGTATTTTTTTTAATTTGGTTATTGTAAGAAAACTTTATGACCAACGCATAAGGCTAAGCAGTCTCCTCCCAACCATGACCCCTCGTAAATTTGAGAGCTATACTTATCAATAGAGAATTTAACACAAAGCCACCACACACCCACCCCCTCACACACTCGTCCACGTCACACTTTGAACCTTGGACCTCCCAAAGAAAAGCCAAAGCCTGAACCGTTATGTTGCACCCCTTGTAAAGCCGAGAGCTATACCTATCAATAGAGAATTTAACACAAAGCCACCACACACCCACCCCCTCACACACCGCCCATGTCGCATTTTGAACCTTGAACCTCCCAAAGAAAAGCCAAAGCCCAAACCGTTGTGTTGCACCCCTTGTAAATTTGAGAGCTATACTTATCAATAGATAATTTAACACAAATCCACCACACACCCACTACCTCACACACCACCCACATCAAACTTTGAACCTTGAACCTCCCAAAGAAAAGCCAAATCCTGAACCATTGTGTTGCATCCCTAGTTACCTATAAATTTTATATTAGTGTGAAAACCCCTACAACCAATGCATAGGGCTGAGCAGTCTCCTCCCAACCATGACCCCTCGTAAATTCAAGATCTATGCTTATCAATAGGGAATTTAACACACAACCATTGTATCCCCCTTTGTTTTATAGAGGTTCGAATCGTGGATCTCCTATTCAACAGGGCTAGGCTCACCTTCTCCACTTGCGCTACAAAGGTAAACTAAAGTTTGAACTATGGACCTCCTATTCAACGGGGCCAAGCTCACCTTCTCCACTTGCGCTACCACTATTCATATACCGCTAATAAATAAAAAATAAAATATAAATATATAATTTTAAAATTTTATTATATTTATTTTAAATGGGTCATTTTAATGTATGGACTGTAAAATGATCTAGGGTTTTGTCTAATTTGGAAGTAGCTACGGGTACATCTCTCTTAAAATCTAGGAATTAAGTCTTTTTCTCCTTTTTCCCACAATATATCCTTTGAGTAGAGCAAGATGATCAATATGACCAAGGTTATATATGTTCATCCATGCACAACATTTAAATCATAGAACTCTAGTTTCAAAAGTCCCTTTGTGGTGATGATAGATGAGGTTCTAGTTGCAAAGGTGTCTTCAAACTTTATTCAACATCTAGTCTTGGCTCTTTCAAGCTAGGCCTTGATTTGCAAATTTATAGGTATGGTGCCTAACTCAAATATAATAGAGAAGAGGATAAATAATTCTTGGGATTAAAAAACTTTTAGGTTTGAGTTTATGATGATTGGTAGAGGCTCTTTTATTGTTAAATGTCCTTCATTTGAATAAAGAGACTATTTTCCATGGTGGCCCATGTTTTTTTGGAATAAACCATTTGTATTTGACTCCTTGGACTCTTGAATTTGACCCTCAAGAAGAGGAACTTCAAGAATTTTTACTGTGGGTTTACCTCCCTTTTTTACCCTCTACTTTTAAGAACCATTATATCATGCTTGTTAGAATAAAAGGATATTATTCAATACTATTCATGGATGAGTACATATAGCTTTAAGATTATATTTTGTAGAAATTAAACCCTAACCCTAACCCTAATAGGTAAAACCCTAACCCTAATCATAGGCAAGTGCACATTAAACACATTAATATTTTAACATCCCCCCTTAATGTGCACTTTCCTAAGTAAAAAATACTCATTAATATTCTAATATCCCCCTTAATGATGAAGCTCATCTAGAAGGTGTTGATCTCTACCAAAAATATACCTTTATACAATAATATTGAGCTATCCAAAAAGTTATATTAAAATAGCTAAGAATTTGATGTTGATGCTTAATGCAAAATTTGATGCTTGAAGTATCAAAAATATCCTTGTGGTAACCTCCTCATCATACAAGAATGCATGAATAACCAGTGGTTGCATCTACTAGGTGCTATAGAGAAGATGACCAAGTACTAGTTTCACTTACATTATGATGTTAGAAATCTTGCTGATGAAGATATAAGCCAAGATGAAATATCATTAATCCACTAAGAGATAAGACACTAAAGGTAAACAAACCTCTCGAACTAGAGTACCCGATAAATTTTCATGATCAAAAAACAATACCTCCTATTGTAGGAGTACTAAAAATCATGATGGAATTCCTAAAGTGAAGACTCTTAATAATGCTGGTTTGGATCATTGGCCAGTCATGGTGGAAATGTGGAAAACCAATGTGAGTTTCTCTCCTTTTCGTTTTCAATTAATGTGGCTTAGAGACATTTCCTTCAGACCTCGTGTGCAACAATGGTGGAAGGAAGGTAAACCTAGGCATGGGACTAAGATGTTCTATTTTTCCAAAATACTGTAATATATTAAATCCAAAATCAAGACTTGGAACTAGAAATATTTTGGGGATGTTCATAAAAAAACATGAATTTATTGCTCATATTGAAATTTTGAATAATAAAATCCATTTAGATGGCCTCACAGAGAAGAGAAGTGCAGATGAAATTAAACTCACAACTCAGTTAGAGGAATGGGAAAAAAGAGAATAAATCTTATGGAAGCAAAAATCTAGAATTCAATGGCTCAAAGAAGGAGATCGAAACACAAATTTCTTCCACAAATCTCTTCTAGCTCGAAGATCTCACAACTTTATTTCTTCTTTAAAATCAGATTTTGGAGATGTTGTTTATACTTGGGATGGCATGAACTCTATTGTTGTTGATTACTTTTCCAATATTTTTGTTGCTACTCCTCTTGACTCAGCTTCACAACAAAATATTCTTCAAGCAATTTCTCTTATCAATTCTGAGAACTCTATTTTTATTGCTCCTATTACTATCAATGAGCTTCAACAAGTAGTTTTTAAAATGCAAAAAGGGAAAACCCTAGGTCTTGATGGTTTTCCTATTGAGTTCTACCAAGAGTTTTGGGATATCCTTCATGTTGATTTATTAAATGTGGTGGAAGAAGCCAGGAAAGCCAAAGAAATTTTGAAGGTTATCAATAAAACTTATATTACTCTTGTTCCAAAAGCTCAAGAGTTTGATCATATCTTAGCTTTTATACCTATTGTTTTATGTAATGTTCTTCTCAAACTCATTACTAAAATCATGGCAAAAAGGTTGAAGCCTTTTTTGCATAAGATTATTGCCCCAGAGCAAGGGGGATATGTGGAAGAACATCAAATAGTATATGAGATAGTTCTTTCTCAGGAAGCCATCCATTCCATGCATATGTAAAATTATCCTTCTATGTTCATTCGGTTAGACTTATCCAAAGCTTATGACAGAGCGGATTGGAACTTCCTTATCAAAGTTTTGAGGCAATTTGGTTTCTCAAGGGATTGGATGGATTGGATTATGGGATGTATCTCTTTAGTTTCCTACTTAGTTCTTATCAATGGTAGACCTTCTCAATGTTTCCTAGCTTCTAGAGGTATTAGGCAAGGTGACCCGCTATCCCCTTATTTATCATTCTTGTTGAATGCTTGGGTAGGACTATAACCAAAAAGATTGAAATCAAAACACTTGAGGGAGTTACCATTGCTCATGGAGCTAGACTTTTCTCTCATATTTAATTTTTGGATGACTCTACTCTTTCAGATAAAGCTACAGTTAAGGAAGCTTCTAATATTAAGAAAATCATTAGCTATTTTTCTAAGGCTACTAAGCAGTTGATCAATGAAGACAAATCTAAAGTTATTTTCTTCCACTGCTCTACTAGACACGAATCCATGGTCTTGGATAAATTAAGATATAAGAAGACCTCTCTTCCAATCACTTATTTAGGTATTCCCATAAATATTCAAAGGCAAAAAAATAAAGATTGGAATTGGTTGTTGGACAAAGTCAAGAAGAAAATTGGAAAGTGGACCAACAAGTGGCTTTCTTTTGGGGGTATAATCACCTTGGTAAAATATGTCCTTCAAGCTATTCCTATTTATGTTTCTTCCATTTTTAATATCCCAAAGGTTGTTCTTCAAGAATTGGTCAAATCAGTCATCGTTTCCTTTGGAGTGGTACTAAGGAGAAAATAAAATCGGCCTTGGTGAAATGGGATACTTTATGTCTTCCTAAGAGTGAAGGGGGGTTAGGATTTTTGTCTTCAATTAATAACAAGAAATATTTAGCTGCTAAATTATATTGGAGGATGTTGCATAACCCCAATGCTCTTTGGGCCAATAATCTCTGTTCTAAATATGCTGAGAACAAAAGTCTTGAAGACCTTGTTCGCTATCAACTTCCTACCAAAGGTTATCCCATTTTAGTAGTTCTTATTTTGGATCATTCATAATGGTCAACATGTAAATTTTTTAACAGATTCTTGGGATGGTCACAAGCCTTTGATAACTCGGTTTCCCGATTGGAGGCCTTGGATGGAGGAACTTCACCAAGCTAATTGGATAAAGGTGGCTAATTACTGTCGGTACCATACTGGTAATTCAAAGGTTGGTAGATATTGGATCCCTATTGAGGACTGGCCTATTCAAATCCTAGAAAGGCAAAGACAAGATATCCAAGGCATCCTTCATATGAGATCCCTCTCTTGGTCCCATGAAAAATATTGTTTTGGATGGAACAACACTACTAAGGGTGAGTATTCAGTTGCTCAAGGTTATTTGACCTTATGCCATAATAATCCCAACCATTCTTCTAACATATTTTCTTAATTGTGGGCTCAAAAGCTCTTGCCTAAGGTGAGGTTCTTTAATTGGATTTTATTGCATCGTAAGGTGTTTACTAGTGAACAACTTATGAAGCATGGTTTTCATGGCCCTTTTAGATGTGAAATGTGTGAAGAGAATGTAGAAAATATCAACCATATTTTTATTGAGTGTACTATAGCATCTAAGCTATGGAGGAGAATGGCCACTTTACTTGGCTTACAGTGGTCCAATTTTTTTACTTTTGAATAGCTTTAGAGGGATTGGCCTAATCAAGAGGGTGTTGATAATTTTATTAGGTAGTTAGTTTGGATGGGTTCTACCATTCTTCTTTAGAATATTTGGAATGAAAGGAACAACCAAATTTTTAATCAAGATAGGAAGGATATTCACTATATTTGGCAAAATACCATAGCCAACTTAGTTGAATCAGTCCATCAACTCCTTAATCACCCCCAAAACTCCCACCAAAGATGGGATCAAGTGATGCAAATATTGAATATTAAACCTTCTAAGGGAAACCAACTTAAAGGGAATGTGAGTATTAGTAAGATGGATAGAACTAGAAATTGGCAATCTCCTCCTAAGGATTTTGGAAAATTCAATACTGATGGAGCCTCTAGAGGTAACCTTGGAAAAGCCAGTGTGGAAGGAATTGGTAGAATTTCATATGGCTCCCTGGTTTTTACTTTTGCTGAGAATTTGGGTATTCTTTCCAATAACCTTGCTGAGGGGTATGGTATCCTCAGAGGCCTTCAAGAGGCTACTAAGGTTGGATGGGAAAAGGTTTTAGCTGAATATGAATCTCAACTTATGATTAATCTCTTGAAGATCCTTCTAAGAATCATAAGGTGGATTGGAGAATAAAAATAATTATTGAGAAGATTCAGTTAATCCGGATGGGATTTTTGAAAGTTGATTACAATCATGTGGTCAGAGATAAAAACAAGAGTGTTGATGCTTTAGCTAATTGGACTTTGGACAAAGGTGATCTTACTTGTTATGGCCACCCTCCTATATGGTGGGCTTCTCAAATTAGGGAAGCTCTTCTTTCTATCATTTCTTTGGATAGCTCCAGTTCTGAAGGTACCTAGTTTCTTCTTGTTTTTTTTGCTTCGATTTGGTTCATTCAGTTTTTTTTAGTTCTCTATCTCATTCTATTCTTTATTTTGTTTCATCTGTTGATTATTTCCTTAATAGTCTTCTGGTCTAGATAGGTCTTTGTTTTGTTCATTTTTTATTTTTTTCTTTCTTTCTTTTTTCTTCTTTGTTTTTTTTGTTTAGTTTTTTAAGATGGGTGGGTTCTTTTGTTTTGTTTTGTTTTTGTGTTCTTTGTGTTGTTTTTTGTTGTTCTTGTGTTTTTGTTGTTTTTTTTTTTTTTGTTATTGTTCTTGTGTTTTTTTCGTTCTTGTTCTTGGGTTTCTCTTTGTTTGTGTTATTTCGTGTTTTTATGTGTGAGTGTTTTCTATGTTTTTTGTTTTTGTTTATTGTCTGTTGTTGGTTGTTTTTTATTTTTATTTTTATTTTTTAGGTTTTGGTTGTGTTTATTTTTCATGTTTTTTTTGGGTTATGTCTTTGTAGTGTTATGTTGTTTTTGTCTTGTTTGTGTTTTGTTATGTGGTTCTTGTATTTTTATATGTGGTTTGTGTTGTGGTTCTTTTATATTATTTTGCATGTTTGGTTGTGCTTTTGTTTTTGACACACTCAAGGAGCATGTTTTTTATTTTATTTTATTATTTTTGTTGTTATTTACTTATTTTTAAATTGGTTTTGTGTGTTTTTTTGCTCCTTGAGTATGTCAAAGGTGGTAGGCTAGGTCCGAGTCCTAGGCATTTTTGGCAGAATGGATACCCCTGCCTCCTTGGGTCTTACCCAAAAGTGGCATCCCTTTTGGGAGGTTTTCCACAAATAAAAAAAAAATCATGATGGAATCTCAAGAGGACCATGGTCATGAAGAAAAATCTCAACAGATAAAAGTGGATTTAGCAGTCTTAGATTCGATCTATAGTGCACTTCATAATACAGAAATCATTGAGACCCAAAAAAATAATAGGTAACAACTTTAAAACTGAAAATAAACACCTCCATTATGTCTAACTCAAAAAAATATATCCAACAACTTGTAGACACATAAAATGCATCATGTCGAGGGCGACTACTCATATGGACATGCTACAAGACCATATGGAAGATCTTGGACAAACTCCAAGATAGAGCAGTGGTTTTAACCACTCAATTTGGGCTCCTTGGCATAATTCGTCTAAACCGTAGCCTAGACCTATAGTTTACAACTGAACCATGGCTGAGACCTATGGTTTGTAGTCTAGAACATAGTTGTGACCTGCGGTCTTAACTGAAGTTCAGTTGACCTTCAATCCAAGCCAAATAGGTTGGAACGGCCATTAGATCTATAAGAAGTCGGTTAATGGACAAAGGCTTCCATTCCAACTATCCTAACCACCTCTTTTTGATCTTGGCTTCTCCAGGAAGCCACCCTTAGTCCTAGGGCATCCTATAAATACCCCCTCCAAATAGGGACAAGATGTAAATGATTTTTATAGCGAAGCACTGACGAATTATCGAGTGAGTGTGAATTGATCAAGCGATTAGTGAAGCCCTATCAGATTGCATATTGAATTCATGCATTCAAAGGCTACTTTTCTATTCATCCAATGATCAATTTGCCATGGAAGTCCTAGGAGCCTAGGAGGATCAAGAAACTCAAATCCAAGCAAATCAAGGCCCATCACTATGATTCAATCGCTAAACCTATCAGAAGGACACCGAAGGTGACCCTTGAACATCAATTGGACAAGGAGGTCAAGCCCACTACCCTTGGAATTGAGGGTAAGCCTATTAGAGTTCTAACCATGGTTTATAGTGCATATCGTGCACCAAAGCTACGGTTTGCATCAGAGGTATAACCACCTTCCTATTTTCATTTTTGTCTGGATAATTAGGTTAGATTAGTTGTTTTCATACTTTAATAGTAGTATAGCAGACTTCTAACTATAGAATTATTTTAGTTTATCTTCTTTGTGTGTATGCTTCAATTAGGACTTAAATGCTTTCTTTATGCATGTTTATGCTTCATTTTTTATATATGATTCATGCATAGTGTAGTTGTTAATTTCCTTTATGCTATTACATAGATCTTGATTCACTTTGCATAGCTTAGAAGCATTCTTTATGTTTTCTTGATTATGCATGTTAATGGTGTCATTATGAAATTTACCTAAAAGGGCCTCATCATGAGAGGTTGCCTATCTTTTTGACATTCTTGTGTTGTTTCTTGACCACAGGAAATAGTTTCAAATGAGAGAAAACTATCAAGTTCCTTCCCCATCGCAAAGAAGAAGGCATCTCCACCCTAGAGCAGTTCGTGTCATTCTAAAAGGCATTTGAAAATAACACCTATCCTTAAGAGGGAGACGATTGAGCACTCCTATTGTAATATTATATCAAAATGAATATCCCTAAGAGGGACGTAATTGTAATTGGATTTTGACTTTGAATACAATGGAATACAGCATTTTTCTTCTTGTTTCATTTGTTGTCAATTTTATTTTCTTGTATGCATGTTGTATTTTATCATTTATTGCAATAGGATACGCCATCGGGTGTGACCCTTTCTGGTGGTTACAGAGGTGTTCACAGTGGCACCTCATATTTTTAGGATCTGACTGTGCTTTTTTGGTTTTTGCACTTGCATGTATAGATCATAGCTATCAGCTGCGGCCCAAAAACTGAATCATAGGTACAAGGCATAGTTTACAGTTAGAACCGCAAGTCAGACCTATGGTCTCCTACTAACAACACAGATAGCCAAGTTTAGAATTTTAAATAGTGCAGGACTTGAGGTAGGTCCTATTTTTAGACCTCTATCACTTTTATGTTTTCTATGTTTTTATAGTAGGTCTAATTCGAACGCAAAGTAGGAAATGAACTAAAAAAAATGGTAAATCAATTATCCTAGTTTAATTTCATATTTTGCTTTCAATAGAAATGCATTGCTGGGAATAGCAAACCTTTGATTACAATTTTCCCTAGTCTACAACGTGCTTGATAGAGATATGTTGATGGTTTGCATGTGTGAGGCCCGATTAGTGGCCATCTAGCATCATAATGTGCATAGTCTTAAAGAGCATCTAGAGTAGCTTGCATTTTCTAAATTTGAAACATCTTTCACTTGCATAGCATTTATAAAATGAGCATGTGTGCTATATGATGCATTTCTTTTATGTACATTAAAAGGAACCACACACACCACATTTTAGTTAAACATCAATGGCATTGGGCTCTCACATCCAACCCATTTTATTGAGACCAATAGTGGATGTCATTACCACTTGGTTAGCTCATTTAAAATTGTATTATCAGGATCCTCTCGTGGCCAAGGCTGACCCAAGAACTATAATATCCATGCAAAATAGCACGCACTCATATTTGGAAGAGTGTATCACTATGCAGTGTGTTGACTGAGGGTTGGTAGTACCTATGATACCTCATTGAGTATGGACTTCACTCCCATATTTGGTTTGTATGAGTATATAGGTGAAAACCTTTGAACAATTTGAGTATAACATCAACTTTTGCAAAACATGATAAGAGTTTCTACACTGATACAACAAATATTGAACACACATCAAAGAGTTTAGGACTCACTTTTAAAACTTAAAATTATATAATCATTATTGTATACCTTTTTTGCTTAATAATAATACATTTAGACTCTAGGTACACAATGGTGGATACACGGGGTGGTCAAAAAAGGTCCAAATCGAATGTCGATGACCAAATCCTAACCAATTCACAATAGTACATGTCAATTCCTTAACCACATGAGCAAACCAAATGATGTTCGGCTAGTATTCAAGGAGATAACTCAACACGAGAGGAGCCAGTAGAGAAAACCCCAAATATAGGAGCTTTAATACACTGTTGTAGGCATAGAGTAGAACAGGAAACCTTCCAGCATGATGGTGTTCCACTTGAGATCCATTATTGAGACTGCAATGCACACACTACCACAAGATCGGCCAAAGATTTTATTATGTAGGGGACCAGGTTGGTGCCCCTACGTACTAAGTCCACTGGAGGATCTATGGCTCCACCTTCTGAGTATAGAAGGACTAGAGACCCGCCCATTCAAAGGTAGGCAGACAGGCTCACTACTAAACATAGAACTAATGATACTCCTATGCATGGTCCACCTTGCAAGATCATAATTGATATATCAAAGGTGGGAGATAATGGCACACCATCGAATGAGAAATGGTGGTCTACGTAGCTAGATGGTCTAGGTAGTGTTCTAGAGTAGCTAGGCTACAAGCCTTCTGCTCCACCCACTTAAGCCCCGAGTGAGCGTAGCATGAGTGTTGTCCACACTACTAGAGAACATGGGGAGGATTTCAAGTGCCCTCATGTCACACACCCACTATCTACGCATGGTGGTTCATAATATAGGACACAACAGGAGGCAAAAACAATTACAAGGGCAAGAACAAATATCAATGCCCACCTCACCAGTTCACACCATTGATGAAAACACTGATGATGATTTTCCATTAGTTATGTGAGGCCAAGGCAATTATATTACCCAAAATCAAGATGATAGACCCCAATCAACCCAAACCAAATGGGATCCAAGACGATCTATTTTACATATTTCATAGAATGAAAGGTCATGACATCGAGGTGTGTTGGTATTTCAAAAACCTAGTACAAAATATGATTGACAAGGGTGAGCTTGTAGTGCCTCACAACCCACAGGTGCTCGACAATCAAAATATGGGAATTTACAACCCCTTACCAAATCATGAGGTGCCTTGGAACAATGTTCATCAAGTTAACCAAGTGCGAGTCGAACCATCTACCTAGGGGTTCGTAGGCATGGTCAATGTTGTCACTAGCCATGGGAGATACGAATAGAAAAATCAACCTCGTGTTCCCATCCAAATACAAGCCACACCAAATCAGTGCTCAGCATAAAATATTCCAAGCCCACCCATAAGACCGGTGGTGACCCTAAGGAGCAATTTGGTCCAAAACCTATAGATAACTCCTAGGAAGTTGTTAATATATGAATTAATACAGCAGTCCCCAAGACACAGGGAGACTCTTATGGAAATTTTAAGGTCCATTGAAGTACAAACCCAGGATGCGTAGGCATTTACAAATTTTGTAGGATATGTACAGCAATTTTAGGAACCGATGATCCAATTTTATGATCATAATATAAGGATGGTTTCTACACTATGGCTGACCCACTATTGCACATAATCACGTGTGTGAATCACATTCCATTTAAAAGTATCTTGATCTATACTGGCTCATCGATCAACATAATAACGACCAAAGCGCTGAGTCATTTAAAGCTACCTAAATCACACATTGTGCCAAGTACATTTACATTGAGAACGTTTAACGATGCACTATATTTTACTATCGATAAAATTATCCTACCCATATAGGTAGGTATTAAGACCATTTTAATAATATGTCATGTGATAGAAGGGGTCATGTAGTACAACATTTTACTCAGTAGGCCTTGAATTCATGAAATGCATTGCGTCCCCTCGATACTGCATCAGTGCATGAAATATATTCATGAGGGACTAGTTCACATAGTGGCTTTGGATGAGGAGCCATTTAAGTTTGTGAACCTAGCAAATTTTCCTGGGGGTTTCATACTCCCATCAATGCACCTGGATGTTTGGTCGTCGTCACCAACAAAAAAACTAGGAGGTAAACCGACAGTGCATGCTCAACCAATGCCATATGTGTCACACATATCAAAGCATACCACTACCACTTCCTTAAAGCTATTGATATTAGTTATGTGTTGGGATGACAGGAAAATGAAGGTAAAAATGGATGAGAAAGAGAAAGATCTTGAGCCCAAGCCAATCGTCGAGGACGTTCCCATTCCCATGGAAGTTGAGGAACCCCAAGACAAAGCTAAGGAGGCACCTCAACCTACCTCACCTACATCTTTAGCAAGGTCATCCACACTATGGGTGATGGTACATCTCACTACCGGATTAGGCGAGTACCTTGTGCAAAATTTGACCTTTGAACCAATTTTGAAGACTACACAAGAGATGGGCAAACCTTCCGCTCATCGTTATCTGACTGGATTGGTGGTTCCATTGGGAGAGATGCCTAATAAAACTAACTTCATCTATATAGGGCTAGATCAGCTTCCAACACGAGAACCCATGGATGAAGATGACGAGGAACCTTTCATAGTAAACATTTGTTATTTGTCTAATCTACAGTATTCCATGCATATTTTTGAGCTATATCACTGGCATGGATACGACCTTGGTCTCTTTGAACAAGGATGAAGGATTTTTACTAGGAACCTCATTATCAGTTAGTCACTGATAGATTCAATTTAGGGTTATAGATACATGGGCAGGATTATTTTCTCGTAGCATCCCTAGATCGTCTGTACCTTAGTATGGCAGATGATGTGGATTTTAATCCATATCATCCAAATCCTTCCAAATTCTAGAAGAATCATCCTATGATATTTGTCATCACCATTGAGCCACTCGAAGATCATCGTGAAGGGCTCCTTGAGCAGATTGACATAGAAACGAACACCAAAGATCAATTAGGATACCAAACCCATGATGCAGTCAATGACATAGACATGCAGGGGTGCAACCCCATTACTATAAGTGATCTCGAGCTAGGAGATATTTGTAATAAATATGGAGCGGAGTCCACCTCCGATATGAGTGGACCAAGATATGATGCAGATGAGGATTCCTCAAATGATGATGAATCTGAGGATAAATTCAAAGGTGCTTATGTAAGGCCTTCATATGTGTGTCATCTCTTGCCTATGGAATCAGTATAGGATACTGAAGAGATCCTTCTCAACATTGATCATTCAAGGGAAGAGACCAAGTAATTTTTCTCGGTAGCATTGTACATGAGGTATAATTATCCAATTTTTTTGGATAGCGATGATAGTATTCAAGAAATAAGATTCATGGAGCCTCGTTTGGAGGAGCACCCTCTAGGAGTGGGGGTGAATGAAGGATTCTATTATGACAATGATGAAGAATATGAGCTATAGATGGCCTACCTTGGTCCTCATTATTTGCATCACCATCATTAACCCATCGATATTGATGAGGTCTATATGTAGCTACATGTTGGTCCATGTCTGAGAGCAAGACGATTAAACCTAGATCAGATCCATCAGTTTGTTAATCCCCTTCCATCTACCTACATGTAGCTTCATGATCTGAACGATCCTATTTTGTATATAGTGCATATGGAGGATCTCATTATTCACAGTCCTCATGAAGAAGACCCTTTTGTACCTGTGTCATTAGAGCTAGATCGTAGGTATAAGGAGTACACATATTTTTTAGAGGTCAGTCTGTGTGGTCCTTAATATCAATTCCATTCCATAAACATGGTCTCCATTGATTTGACCAATCCACTCTGCAATCTAGCAGATCCATATAAATTGTTGTATCTTAACAAAGATGCTATCAACTGGGATCGTGTTGATTCACCCGTTGAGCCTAAGGATTTCTTTCCCAATGAAGAAATATTGCAACCTTTCCATTTTGCACCAGGCTATGCATATGATTTTTATCATGCCAACAATGCTTGCAATACGAAACCAATCAACCTAGCTGACGACATCCATCTGATTCTTATGCCTCACCAACTTGAGGAGGGATTGCATATGTTGATAGAGGAAACCTTTGAGGTGGATATCAGTGATGATCCCGCTAGCGCAAAGAAGGTCAAATTTGGAGAGAGTCTCACTCTAGATGAGTGGGCCATCCTCATCCCTTTGTTGAAAGAGAGACCAATTTTTTTTGCTTGGTCGTATAAGGATATGCCAGATCTAGATCTAAAATTGGTTACTCATAACCTTTAGCTAGATTTGATGAAGATTCTAGTCAAGCAAAATCTTAGGAAAATACACCCAACAATAGCCTTAATGGTGAAATATGAGCTACAAAATATTTTGGATGTGGAATTTGTGATTTCCATCGATTATCCAGAATGGGTGTCCAATATGGTACCCATGGTAAAACCCGATGGAAGAATCCATATTTGCATGGATTTTAGATACCTAAATAAGGCAACACCCAAAAATTCATTTTTGTTGTCCAATATTGATGCTCTTGTAGATGCAACTGTAGGTCACAAAATGCTCTCCTTAATGGAAAGTTTTTCTAGTTACAATCAAATTTGGATTAAACCCAAAGACCAGCACAAAACCAGGTTTAGAATTCCATAGGAAACATTTTGCTATAAATTTATGCCATTCGGCCTCAAAAATATTGGTGCCACATATCAACGGACCATGACATACATTTTTAATGACTATATGCACAAAATTCTTGAATATTATATCGATGACTTGCTAGCCAATTCATTGCCATAAGAATGGCATGCAGAGGTCTTAAGGAAAGTATTCAATCACCTGATAGAGCACAACATCAGGCTGAATCCTAAGAAGTGCGTATTTTGCATCACTTCTAGAAAATTATTAGGGTTCATCATCTCCAAGAGAGGCATCAAAGTAGACCCAGCGAAGGTCAAGGCCATTTTGAAAATGTGTCCTCCCACCAATATTAAGGAATTAAGGAGCCTTCAAGGCAAGGTAGCCTTGATAAAGTGATTTATCACCCAAATATCAGATAAATATCGACCCATGAATTGACTGCTACATAAGGGGGTCCCATTCAACTAGGACGAGGACTGCAAGGCAGACTTTGCTGAGATAAAGCAATACATGGTGACATCACCAGTGCTAGCTCCACCAAGGCCAGAGGTGCATTTTCTACTATATATATTGGAAACTAACTTTGCACTGGGAATCATGTTAGCCCAAAAGAACATGCAAGGCAAAGAACAGGCCATATATTACATTAGTCAAAATTTGGTGAACTATGAGATCGGGTATGCTTATATGGAAAAATTGTGTTTAGTAGTAGTGTTCGCTACCAAGAAATTGTGACACTATATGCTAATTCATGCAATGTATGTTATATCCAAACAAAATCCTTTGTAGTACATGATGAGTAAGACTTATCACAATACGCATACTACAAAGTGGATCATGCTTTTGACTAAATTTGATCTAGAATTCATAAGCCAAAAGTCCATTAAGGGATAGTTCATAGCAGATCAATTAGCTGAGGTGCCACTATCAAACAGTAGGCCTCTAACAATCGAGCTTCTGGATAATGCAGTCTTTGTCATATCTAAAGCTCCCAAACCTGAAGAGCCAGAGAACAATGCTGATATGACTCTGTTCTTTGATGGTTCGAAGTGTGAATAAGGGGTGGTACAGAAATAGTGTTCTTCATACCACAAGGAGCTCCAATGCCCTTGTCATTCAAGTTGGATTTTCTATGCACCAACAACAATGCTAAGTATGAAGCCCTACTACTGGGCCTCCACACAACTGTCACCATGAATATTAAGATATTGAACATCTTTGGCGATTCCTTGCTCATAGTAAATCAATTCAAGGGGATTTTTTAGTGTCGTTGTCCCATACTAAAATCCTATAAATATCTAGTTGACACATATTTGGCCAAACTAGAATGGTATGACATTGAGGTAATCCCTCGATCGTAAAATAGGTTTGCAAAAACCATGGCTTCTTTGGGATATTTAATCCCTTAGAATTTTTCTACTGATTTCACTACCATCCATATCAAGACGCTCTCTCATCTAGCAGCAGAGCATGAATCCTATGATAATAGAGAATTAGTCAACATGATCAATGTAGAACCACAAGCTGAATGGTTTTGTAGAGCTAAATACTTTCTTAAGAAGGCACCCTAGGGGTCATTAACCTCCTAGAGTCCCATGGGGAGTGGCACTACCATTCACCACAAGGTTATTTTTGAGTCTGCATTTACAAAATTAAATACACAGGGGGAGCAAGTCGTCTTAATAGTCGAAGCTGAGATTTATCAAAATTGGATATCACAAATTAAAGACTTCCTAAAGCTTAGTATAATCCCAGAAGGATTTTCACATGCTACGAAGCACAAATTTAAATAGAAAGTAGCCAAATTTTTCTTAATAGGAGATATATTATACCAAAGAAACTATGATGGAGTTCTCCTTCGTTGCCTATAGCCCCAAGAGGCATCATGGGCAGTTTTGCAAGGCCATGATGGTATGTGCGGTGGCCATTTCAGTGGTATGTCCATCGTCAAGTGCATCCTTTAAATGGGTTACTATTGGCCCACTATGGAGAAGGAGTACAATGTGTATGTCAAGAAATGTGTTAAATGACAGCATCATGCTAATCTTACACACTTTCCATCGCAAGACTTACAGCCCATTCAAGTGGCTTGGCCATTTTCTTAGTGGGGACTAGATCTTATAGGGAAGATTTCTCCTCCATCATCAGGCTGGCATACATTCATAATCATGACTACTGAGTATTTTACAAATTGGATGGAAGAAATACCCTTAACAATGATAACTAGAGCTCGTATAGCAGAGTTTATAATTGCAGTCATTTTGGGATTCCATCCAAAATAATATCAGATAATGGAACGTCTTTCAAGAACAAAAGTGTGAGAGCTTTGACATATAAATATAGAATCAAACATAGTTTTGTGACTCCATACTATACACAAGCAAATGGGCAGGTTGAAGCTTCAAATAAGATAGTAATGGCCATCTTGAAAAATATGGTACAATAAAACCACAAATATTGGCACATCCAACTACCCCTTGCGCTATGGGCTTATAGGACTAGTATTCGAACACCCACTGGGGCAACACCGTTCTCACTAGTATATGGCACTAAGGCTATTATGTCCTTGGAATTATAAATTCCAACACTGCGCATCACATTGAAAGAGTTCATCAATGATGACACTACATGACAAGCTCGAATGGATCAGCTGATGCTACTATATGAACGTCATGTGAATACCTTGAATCATCTCCGCATTTATCAGGAGTGATTAAAATCAGTTTACAATGTCAAAGTCCACCAGAGATACTTTGAAGTTGGGGATCTTGTCTTGAAAGAAAACCAACAGAACTCTAATTTACCACCAAATATGCAAGACAAATTCATGGCTAATTGACTAGGACCCTACATCATATCTAAAAATATTGGTCCGGGTACCTATCGCCTAACATCTCTAGGGGGTGTTGAAGAACCTGAACCTCTCAACATCATCCATATTAATGCATTTTATGCTTGAAGCACATAGTAAAAGGCTTCGAGAATTGCTTGTAACTGCTCGATCATCGTAAAAATCTACAAACACTCTCATCAGTGATTTGGTCAATCAAAAATATCCAAAGGTATCTATAATGCCTTTGGTCAACCTCAAAAGCTTCGAGGGTTTGGTCAAAATCGCTCGATCATCCCAAAAGGCTCCAAGGGTCCCTAAAACCTCTTAGTCCTGTTAGTTAAAAATCTCAAGGATTTTCTTATAATTTCTCGGTCATCCTAAAAAGCTCCAAAGGCATCTATCATCCCTTTGGTCAAATGCAAAAGGCACCAAGAGTTTTTTAAAACTACTTGGTATTCCCCAAAGGCTCCAAGGATTCTCAAAATCACTTGGTCATCCCAAAATGCCCCAAAGGTACACGTAATCCCTTTGGTCAATCCCAAAAGCTCCAAGGATTCCTAAAAAGCACTTGGTCAATCTAAATGCTCCATAGGCATGTCCTCATCATTTTATCAATTATGAGGCCTAAAACCCATAAAAATTATAAAATCAATAAAATCCAAAAAAAATGGTAAAGCATAAAATCCAAAAACATGTGCATTTGCGTTTAAATTTTGTATTTTAATTTTGTATTTACACATGCATTCGTTGCATTACTGCATTTTATATAGGTATTTGTCATTCATTGCATTTCATAATAGAAGGCATTGTGTTTTTCAGTCTTACAAATGATGCCACGTTTGTGTTTAAATCATGCATCTCTAAATTTATCATAATCTATCATTCATGTGAGCAATTGTGTTTTCCAACACAACCTATAATGTTGCTATGGAGATATACTAGTGTTTTTCAGTCACAGCCATACCTATTGGTCTTATCAAGAGTTGGTAGAAATCTTGATTTGCTTTTGTAGCTAAGGTTTAGTTAGTATAGCCCTTAGCATATCAGAAGCCTATTACTAATCAATAAGTTTAAATAATCCTAACAAGGACTAGGGAAAGATGAAATCTGCAAAGCAATACCGGGTATCCTAAAGTGAAAAGAGTTATTCTTGCTTATCCCTCTATGCAGAGAGTATGGGAAATGTTGGTAGTTGGCAAAAGGACAGGTTAGTTCCCTATTCATAATCCCTTTCTTATGATAAAATGAGCAATATCCCAAAGAGATATTCCATATCAATCCTCATTATTGATACCCTAGATCAATATCATAGATCAAATCCCTAGAGTGCTATCCCATATTGATATCATAAGATCAATATTCTCAATCGATATACTAGAAATAGTTTTTCCAAGTAAATCCCCCCAAAGGAAAGTTTTTGAAGAAAAGTATCAAATGTAGATACTGAAAAGTGAAGATCAAGTAAAGATAAAAAAATATACTTAAATCAAAGTTCAAAGTGAAGTTCAAAAGTGAAGATGAAATGAAGATCATAAATCAAAAATTTGAACAGAGATCAAATGAAGATCCAAAATCCAGTTCGAAGAGATATCAAATGAATATCCAAATATAGTTCAAAAAGAAGATAGAATCGACTCCCTTGCTTCACTACATATGAGCAAGTATCATAAAAATTGAAGGATAGAATGGAATGAGCCTAAATCCCTAGAATTGTCAACACTAATGTACCTTACGCATGACGATATATCTGATGCATTAGCATCTCACTTATGAACAAGACCAATGTTTGAATGTGGAAGAACTAGCTTCAGGTGTCCTGCATTACCTAGTGGCTTAGTCCAACTAAAATCTAAACTTGAGATTGGATAAGACATTTTTGGAACCCCTATATTAGCAATGGGCTGAAAGAATCCCGCTTGACATCGGGAAACGCTTGTGTCTTATCTTAAAATAATAATTTACACACATAGGTAATGAACAATTAGGGTCTATCCTAGCAAAAGCCTTTTATCTCAAAAGTCTAGTGTGGTTAGTATGCAACTTTTGATAAGTCTAGTAGGGTGTTTGAGTCTCATGGAAAACCTCAAAAATTTCTCCCATAGCAACAAAGTGTCAAAAATGGCATCCATATAAATCATCAAATTGCAAAGTATTGAATCCATGATACATTATTATATAAAGCACAATCAATGTATAGGATAGATACTGGATGGATATTAGCAATAATATTTAGACGAACACTGACTATATTGTGCATATCATCCAAAGTGCAAAAGAAAGAAAATTGAATGACACATTATATCATTCGCATCATAAACATTGCATACCATTGCATTTCATATATGGGTGATTAATTGATTAAATTCTTATCTTAAGGATTTTTAATTACATTCATGATTTTTATACATTTTGTGGTGTCATCCATTAGATTGATAAACATATTTGCATTCATTCCTTATGTTTTAAGTGATTAAAGCATACATGTTCATTTACATTAGATAAACATCGTGTAAATAAATCATCACATACATTAATACATGAAAAGAAAGCAATATCAAATATGTGTTAAGAAAAACATTGCATCAATATGCATCCATTACAAAGAGTACATCTAAACATCTAGATCACTGCATATCATCATCATAAATGAAATAGCTATCTAGTGCATGTCATCCATACATCACATCATATAGCATCAGCATAACATAAGCATTGCATCCATGTGCATCACACAAATATAAAATCAAAAATAAATGAGTACATAACAATGAGCCATAATAATGATCATATCATATATAAATGTGTCTCAGAGTACATCGGGAGTACAAAAATACCCGTAGGCTACAAATGAGTAGGTCCTCGACCTTACACCAAAAATGATATGCATCAAAAATGTATCCTCTAGCAATAGAGATTTATATTTGATCTACTCTCCTTGTACTAGATCTCTCACCACCTTCCTCAGTACTATGCTCAATAGCCTGCTCTGCCTGCTACCCTACTATCTGCTGTGGATCCTACTGAGCGCCTTGAGTATCGCCTAGCCCAAAGAGGCCTAGCACTCGCCCAACTACCACATATGCAATGGGAACCTCTATGCACCAAAACCTATGGTTGGATACTATAGAAGACTGCCCTGGTATGACTACTACCACCATGCGTACTAGAGAACCTTTGTGTCATCTCGCTCCAATGGGTGTGATGGCTCGAGCTAGTAGTAAACTGTATTATAATATGATATCTATTCTATTGGGACTCCAGAGCATATGGATCCTTGGGAACCTCTACACCTAGCATCTAAATGTATCCAACTAGTTGGTCCATCCGAGCAACCCTGGATACGTGCCTATCATTGGCACTCATCAGCAAACCCTGCAGGTTTTGAATCTCTATCATAGGATCTCAACCACCTAGTAGTACTATTATTGGTGTGGTCAGAGATGACATAATCACCTAAGAGGATTAGGGATCCCCCTCTATACCCTGAGTAGATCCTTTGCCATCGCTACATCCCTTTGTGTAAGTGCCAAGTCATAAGCATGGGTGAGCTCGCCAACCTAGGTCTTTGTTGTGGTAGTTTGTGCTGTCAGACTAGCAATTTTTTGCTTCACTTACATAAGGTGGTGATCTCTATTCATCAACTATACCTACATAATAGTGATAGTAGTGTCCTTCTCCCTCTACTACATCTAGAATTGCCCAAGCTAACTATGCAATTCAGCCACCTATGCTAAGAGTAGTCCCTCTGCACAATCAGGAGGGACCTCACCCTCCTCGAGAGCCTCCTCATTAGGGTCAACCTTAGGATCCTCCCCAATGGTAGCCTCTACACCCTAGTCACCCTCTGTCCTCTAGTGCATGTTGTGTCCATCAGGATCCACCTTTGCTCCAGCCTGATCTATAGGTCGGCCCAAAGGCCCTATCTCGTACCAATGGAACATAGACCACCATCTATCATAATTTGGAGTGGTTGTAGCTTAGTCAACCCTAGTCTCATAGAAGTCATCGATAGCATCCCCTCGATCCAGAGGCTAAATCCACAACAAATCCATATCCAAAGCTAAAAACCTATAAGCAAACGAGATATCCTGCACCATGTCAAATTGTAGTAGGATGCGAGAGAAAAATTGGTACTCTCTGATCTTAGCCTTCTAGTCGAGTAACCATCTATCTTAGTGTGACTATCAAAGTTTCTCACCAAACTCAAGCCAGTTAGGACACTCCATGTAGGGTTACCACTCGATATCATCTGGCCCGAGTCCTGTAAATCAGGTAATATAATGTTGGACATCACCAGCATGGATCTTGCTATGGAAACCCTCCTCCTCCCAAGGCCAACAAGCAGCATAGCACTGATGATCATTATCGATCTATGTGATGTGTATGGGTAGCTCCCTAGGATGCACTATCCTGATATGCTGCCAACCCCAAATCTATAAAAGTAAACTATAGTTGATCCCTCGACAACTCTGATCAGTAATTTGATAGTATAGCTAAGCTAATAGAGTGCTCCCCCAAGCTAGGAGCAGTGGTTTTTGGATAGAGCTCTGTACAACTATGTGCATAGTAGCTAAGAGGTTCTAGGGAATCCTCATGCCTGAGGAATTTGGAAGCACATATTGCACCACTAGGTACATGAAAATGGCCTCACACATGGAGAATACGTTCTTCCCCTACCAATAGCCAATGTGGACCTCTCCATGGTCAATGGATCACTTAACCTCCTCACTTCGAGTATATCGCTAGAAGTCGAGGAGACAATGGCCTTGCCATAAATAGGTATTCTAAATATCTTATATATGTCCTCTAATGTCACTATCATTTCACCTATAGGCAGGTGAAACATGTTGATCCGCACATTCTAGCACTAGGCCAACACAGTCAGATATGATTGAACTACCCTAATAGTGGGTAGATCTAGTACATAGCAAAATCTGACAGCTTCGAACCACTCTCACTCACCATCAGTGATCTCTCTACAAAGAGTATTCAAAATTTTAGTCTCTTGCACTCTAGAGGTCAATCTCTAAAATAAATAGCATGATTTAAGGAAAAATCTAACTAAAACAAGCAAAAATATTTAAAAATGACCTAAAAATCAACAAAAATAGTAAAAAACTAATAAAATAACAAAAACATGTCATCATGCAGGCCTACAAATTAAATTTATCCATCAGAAAGGTTAGAAATGCATTAAATGATATTAATAGCCTCTACAAACTTAGAAAAATTAAAAATTTTGTAAATTTTTCCTAAAGTTGGCTAATCGTGGGTCAACCCTACGATCCGCATGCGGTCAAAAAATGACCGTTGGGATTTTTAATGCTGACTACAGCTGGCAGTTGTGGTCCCCAATTGACCAATTGGGAACCACAGCTAGTACCTGCAATCTCCAATTGAGATCCGGCTAGGTGCAATACCGCGGCAAAAAATACAAAAAAATTGAAACCTAAGATACCCTAGCCTAAGATGAGGTTCATTACCAGCAATTTAGTGAAATTGATTTACTAAATACTTAATTGGGTTCATTTTTAACTGGTAATGGATGTGAGGTCTTGGTTTTTAAGTTACCTTGCCCTCACCTCATCGCCCGTGGCTAGAAGACGCTTGCCCACACCCTGCCATCATGTTGTGAGTTCATGTGCGGGTAAAGTATGGTAGGTTGCAGGTCATTTTTGTTAGCTGTCACTATTAGAGCTCTAGTTGCAAGTCGATGTCATGGAATAATGAGAGATATTTGAAAATTAAGCATTTTATATACTTCTTATCTTTCACGCGGACCATAGGCCCTAGCTGCAGTTCCCAAATTTACAAATGGGAACCACAGACCCTAGACATGGTTTGTAATTGGCAAGCAATTTAGAAAAATGCCCACCATGGGAAGATCCAAAAATATAAATTAATGCCTCCCATTGGGTTAGATTTCAATAAATGTAAACTAATTTGGAAATTTGGTGATAATCAAGCACCGAGATCCAATTAAAAATTAAAAATCTAGCTGAGATTATAAAGTACATTTAACCGAGGTCGTCGCTATGACAACCCTTTCATGGAGTGACATACCTTCCAACCAAATAACTGAGCTCAATGCATAATTAAAAACATTCAAATAAATTAAAACACCAAATGTGCCTCGTATTTAGTAACTTACCCTATACACTTGGCGGTTGAAGTGACTTGTGCTCCATGCAATCCGACAAGATGAGTAAATTACCATAAGGATATTTGGGGAAAAAATTGTCATTGTTGATCTAATATGCTTATTTTAAATCCCTAAGAAGGCCTTCATGGCCGGACTACTCCATGGGAACAAAGCATTGCATGTCATTTTTTTAGTGACCTCTTTTCAACAAATCATCGATAATTTGATTCAACACAAATCTGATTGGATATGTATCAATTTTATTTTCTAAGATGGCTATTGTAGCCTGATTGCTCAATGGGATATAAGTGTGTAAATACTATTAACAGTTGGAATCAAAAGCTAAACTAGGCCTAGCCAATGCATTAATTTGCTCAAATCTAAATTTATTCAAATCATCCATGGTGGTCAAGCAACATCATCACTTCATTCATTGTCATTACTCTCATCGACTCATTGCTTGAGGGGGTAGTCATAATATCAAATCATAATCAAAATCAATAGAAGATTACAAATATCATAGATCCCTTGATCTTGTCAAAATTGCATTTGTACTTATGAATCATTGTAAACAACTATCATAAGCTTACCCCTTTGCCTGGGGAAATAGCAAATATGATAATTTTTTTGTATCTCATCTCCTTTCGGTCATATAGGACACTCCTATTGTAGCATCAAGCATTACCTAAATGATTGATGGTGAGTGCAATATTTTCAATTTTAAGCCTCCAAAGAGTTAGAAGCAATGATTCCAAGATGTGCATCCTTTTGTTGGACCTAGAGCATCTATTGTTGATCTGACTAATGATCATCATAGTGTAGACACCAAAATAGCACCAATCCGATTATGTGACTGCAAACATTGATCGCTTTGACAAACACAGCCCCCAGGGCAGCCCTCAGAGGTCAAACAGTGGTCCTAACCACTTTCATAGCAATTTTGTAAGGTCAGGAAGCAATTTGGCACATTTAGACACTTTGCTCAGTATTCGTCTCACCCAGGGACGAATACTAACTGGAATTCGTCTCACCCAGAGACGAATTCTAAAATCGTCTCACCCAGGGACGAATTCCAAGTTTAACGGGCAAAAAGAAGAATGGTGCCAAGTGGCAGCCCAGGACAGTCAGTTGATGACTCCTGCCTCGCACACGTGTGTGGGTGGATAGATAGGCCGTTAGAAGACGGTCACAAGGGCGATTATGAGAGCCCAAGTCAATGGAGGACTCCCCTCCCTCATGGGAAGACATGACTGCCACATGGCACCTATGACCAACACATGGCATTTGTGCTTCCCTCTCAAAAGAGACCCCATGGGTCTATAAAAGGTGGGACTTTTCTCACCCAAAAGGACAGATAGAAGGAGATTTCAAGCAACGAAGTGCTGCCGAGTTGAACACCCACTTGCATCCCCTTTGATTCACCTTCTCACATCCACCAATCTCTTTTGCAAGGGAGGTTGTTGGGTGGCTTTTGGAAGCTTGAATCTGACCCAAATCCAACATATGGACACCTGAATCAACCAATTTGCAGACATCCCAATCCTAAGAGGTTTTGGGCCCATCCCTAGTGGATTGGCGCCAGAATCAAGTGCCAACGGTGGGAGGCCCACTTGGGCGCCCCCGCACTTTCTAAGTTTTAAAGCATTCTAGATTATTGTTTCAGTTTGCATATCGTGTTATTCTATTTGGTTAACTCATAGCTTCAATTTCGTAACATTCTGATCAGATTTTATCATGTTTTGTGTCGCTTTGTTGTTTCACTAACTTGCAGGTGGCGATATCGAATTCCCGAGGATAGAGGCCAAATTGGGAGAATCCGACCATCTGGGTCATCCCAAAATGGCCCCAATTACATAACCCCCCTATTTGCAGGCATTTTGCAGGTCCCGAGATTCGACATTGGAGCAGCAGCAGGTCGGCTTTTCCAACACAGCAGAATTCGTCCCACCCAGGGACGAATAGCAGTCAGAATTCGTCCTGCCCAGGGACGAATTCTAGTTGAAGGCAGATTGGCCAACTGTTTCAATGGCAGTGGCTCTCTGGTGATGTACTCTGTCTGTTGTCAAGTTTTTAGGTCATTTAGGCTTACTTTATTTACTGTTTCAGATAGTTGTTCGTATGCATCTTTTACCAATTTCAAAGCATGAATTCTCTTTCTTCTCACAGGTGCTACTAACGCTTTGTCTGTCTCTTTGATTGCAGGAGGAACAACAAGAAGTGAGGATTTACCAACAACAACGGCGGCAACACTTTGGCCCGCCCATTTTGCATGTGGGCATGCGGAAGGAGAACACTTACCAAGATTGTAACCGGATCCGTTTAACGCTCCTAGCCCCTAAAAAGGGAGGAGGCAATTTTGTAACCGTGTTGGATAAGTTTAATAAAAAGGGCTGTGACTTCTCTTCAAAGCTTTTGTAACTCGTTTCAGTCTATTTGCCTCTTTCACTTTAATGCATTTCTTGTTTTAGGGCTTAGGCGCTGTTTCAATTCGAATGCATCTAAGTAGTTGTTCTTTCTGAAAAGCTTCCGAAATCTCGTGCTTTCAGTGGCGATCACGGTGGGACCCTGTTCCCTGGTTTTTAAGATCACAAAAACTGATCAAATTTTTGTGTTTTGTGCTTGACAGGTACATTTTTTTGTTGCAGACTGCTATTCATCTCTGGCTATGACGAATTCTTGTTCGTAATTCGTCTGACCCTGAGACGAATTCAAATTCGTCTCTCGGGAGGGACGAATTCTATTCTGTAATTCGTCTCACCGAGGGACGAATTTCTGTCTGCAACTTTTTAGAGCAAAATTTTAGAAGCAACCGGTCCAGGCAGAGAAGAGGTAGGGATTTTCATGATCTCTGTTAAATTTTCTGTTTCTATTTCTATTTATTTAATTGTTTTCATTTAATCCTGCATTGCATTAGGAAAAGTCATTTATGCTTGTTTCATTTTCGTTAAATAAAATGAATCCCACACACTTCACGCAATAATTTTAAACCAAGGAGCTGGTCGTAAGACCCCAGCCCTTGAGCAAGACCAACGGTGGGTTCATCACCACCTTGGCTTAGCTTTGCATCCATTTCCCGATTGTCAACTGTTGTTAGGCGTAAATCCTGACGAAAGTCGACCGAGTGTCGTTGGGGTGATTCCCATGCGCGCGAGGATAAGTTTTCTATGGTAGGTGCCATTAACAGGACAATCCCCCTTCCGTACCGCCTACGTACCACGTACCTTCTGCTCTCACGTACCTATAGTCTCCCTCTCGTAAGGGCGGGTATATAGAGAGGTTGGTATATCGGCCTCGTTGGTATATTGAAGGGGCGACCGTTTTGGGAGTTATATGAGCCGTCATAATGCATTTAAACGTTCTTCAAAACCTACAAAAACAAAACAAAACATCAAAATGCACTAAACCAGTTTAGGGCACACCAATAATCCTTAAAAGAGATAATCACGGTTTGTGCATGTGTGTGTTCATTTCTGCTTAGTGTAACAAAAAAAAAATCATCATAAACAAAAAGATAAAAATCTACGCATTTTGTCATTTTCTCCAAAAGCTCCAAGGATTCCCGTAATCGCTTGGTCACTCCAAAATGCCCCAAAGGTGTCCATGAACCCTTTGGTCAACCCAAAATCACCCCAAATGTGCCCATAAGTGATGCAGGAGCATCCAACAAAATATGGGAAATCTTATATTTTTCCCTAAATTTTAGTGCATCTTGCCGGGGCCATAACTTCTCAACCGTAGCTCCGATTGACATGAAATTTTACAGGGAGTTAGTTGGGATAATTTTAAACAAATACGATTCTCTAGAATCCTATTTGCACAAAAAAGTCAGTTTTCGAGGCCAAATTCCATCATCTAGTGCCCCAAAATTAGGTTTTAAAATTGGGCACGCATTTTTTTACACTTTTTGAGCTGTTCGGATGTCAATATCTCCTAATGTATTCAGAGCTAGGACTTGAAACTTCATTTTTGTCTTATCTACTATAATAGGGATGCACACGCCAATTTTGAGCCCCATCTGACTCATTTCAATTTTTAGGATTTTTAGAGAGACATCGTCATGGTGCTCACCCGTAGCCAAGCCCAATCACGGGCGGAGGCTGTGGGGAATGTCCAAGGAGGCATGAGTCATCTCCGTTACAATCCCAAGGATTTTTTCATACCACCTTGGTGACCTAACACACAAGGCAGTCCCCTCCACACCTTAAAGGAAAGGGACTATAGGGACACCTCTTCGAGGAGCACTCCTATTCAGCATAACATTCAGCACACACCCTTCCATGAGGGGTACAGTCATAGGAGATCTCCCTTAGAAGCTTGCTATGAGCGGTCATTGTGCGATGAAGTGCTAGGTCAACATAGGGTTCGACGGGAGGAACCACATGATTACATTATCCCTCCTTCACCCCCTCTAGTTGTCAGGACTACAAAGAAAAATCCAGAGCACAAGGCTCCTCAGGCGGGGCAAACTAACTCCGTCCATCCCTTTTTCACTTATGAAAGAGAGAAATAGGAAGATCCCTACCTTCCTTAAGAGCAATATACAGTGTAGGAGCAATATGCCTCTGCACCTGCTATCTATCAGGACCACTCACTGATGCCAAAGCCCCATGGGAATGCCGCTATCCCCAACAAAGGGAGGTCACCTATAGAGATCTTGGATCACTACGATCAAAAATATCTAGGAGAGGCATCTAGGCCTTCTAGACATGAGGCAACAGGACCAACCATCTTAGAATCTGTCAAGCACGTCGCACGCCAAATGCAATTCATGCAACTTGAGCTAGAGCGACTACATTTAGAGGAACTGTACTATATTAACAAAGAGCACCTTCAGTGCCAGGAGGATGAGTTGTTCCAACACACTATGCAGGAGAGCCAACATGAAAGGGAGTACGAGGAAAATCATCCCATTCCTTGAGGACAACAAACAGTGCGGCCTCAAGTACATGTCGCCTACATCGATAGAGGGAAGCGACCCATTGAAATTTTAGATCATCAAGATCGAGGCCAACACATAGGAGAAACATTCGAACCTCCTGAACAAAATAGGGTAGACCGAACTGACCCGATAGTCGCCAGACATTCCACCCATCAATCCCAAATCACGCGGCTTAAACAAAGTCATCAGGAAATAGAGTATCGACACCGCTTGGATAGAGAGTGCATGCAACGCGAAGCGGATGAGTTACGCATAGAGCAAGGTCGTCAGGAGTTAGAGGACTTATACATGCAGCGTAAAGAAGATAAGTTGTGCTATAAACTACCTGAGAGGATTGCAACCCCTCACACACATAAGACAAAACATTATGAGAGGCACAACCCCCAGGTGCGAGACGAGTCTCCGTGACCTTATCAAGCATCACCCCCGATGCCTCCCAAACATGAGTGGGAGGCTGATCCTATAACCAATGACGGGTGCCTTCCTCAGAAATCCACCCAGGTTTATGGGCCACCCTTAGAAATTCATCAAGAAGCCTCTAAGGAATCAGAGCGAGAAGAAGAGTGGGATGAAATGCCCTATCAAGGCATGGGGGGTGTTATCTATAGACACCAAAATAGCACCAATCCGATTATGTGACTGCAAACATTGATCGCTTTGACAAACACAGCCCCCAGGGCAGCCCTCAGAGGTCAAATAGTGGTCCTAACCACTTTCATAGAAATTTTGTAAGGTCAGGAAGCAATTTGGCACATTTAGACACTTTGCTCACTATTCGTCTCACCCAGGGATCGAATACTAATCGGAATTCGTCTCACCCGGGGACGAATTCTAAAATCGTCTCACCCAGGGATGAATTCCAAGTTTAATGGGCAAAAAGAAGAATGGTGCCAAGTGGCAGCCTAGGACAGTCAGTTGATGACTCTCGCCTCGCACACGTGTGTGGGTGGATAGATAGGCCATTAGAAGACTGTCACAAGGGCAATTATGAGAGCCCAAGTCAATGGAGGACTCCCCTCCCTCATGGGAAGACATGACTGCCACATGGCACCTATGACCAACACATGGCATTTGTGCTTCCCTCTCAAAAGAGACCCCATGGGTCTATAAAATGTGGGACTTTTCTCACCCAAAAATACAGATAGGAGGAGATTTCAAGCAACGAAGTGCTGTCGAGTTGAACACCCACTTGCGTCCCCTTTGATTCACCTTCTCACATCCACCAATCTCTTTTGCAAGGGAGGTTGTTGGGTGGCTTTTGGAAGCTTGAATCTGACCCAAATCTGACATATGGACACCTGAATCAACCAATTTGCAGACATCCCAATCCTAAGAGGTTTTGGGCCCATCCCTAGTGGATTGGCTCCAAAATCAAGTTTCAACGGTGGGAGGCCCACTTGGGCACCCCCGCACTTTCCAAGTTTTGTTTTAAAAGCATTCTAGATTATTGTTTCAGGTTGCATTTCATGTTATTCTGTTTGGTGAATTCATAGCTTCAATTTCATAACATTCTGATCAGATTTTATCATGCTTTGTGTCGCTTTGTTGTTTCACTAACTTGCAGGTGGCGATATCGAATTCCCGAGGATAGAGGCAAAATTGGGAGAATCCGACCATCTAGGTCATCCCAAAATGGCCCCAATTACATAACCCCCCTATTTTTAGGCATTTTGCAGGTCCCGAGATTCGACATTGGAGCAGCATCAGGTCGACTTTTCCAACACAGAAGAATTCGTCCCACCCAGGGACGAATTGCAGTCAGAATTTGTCCTGCCCAAGGAGGAATTCCAGTTGAAGGCAGATTGGCTGACTGTCTCAGTGGTAGTGGCCTTCTGGTGATGTTTTCTATTTTTTTTCAGGTTTTTAGGTCATTTAGAGTCATTTTGCTCACTGTTTCAGACAAATTTTTGCATGCATCTTTTGGAGATTTTAGAGAACAAACACTTCTTATGTGCAGCAGGTGCTACTGACATCTTCGTTGTTTCTTTGTTTGCAGGAGGAGTAGCAGAGGTCAAAGACTCATCGACATCAGTGATGACATCATCTTGGCCCGTCCATTTCAAGTGTGGGCACGCAGAAAGAGGAACCTTAAGTCTCGATTGTAGTCAAATTCTTTTAATGCTCCTAGCCCCTAAAAAGGGAGGAGGCATATTTGTAATAGAGATCAAGAAAGTTTAATGAAAGGGCTGTGTTTTCTCCATTTGCTTGTGTCTCTTCCAATGCGTTTCTTTTGTTTCATGCAATTTACATTTCTAGGACTTAAGCGTATTTGATTTTGAATGCATCACAATTAGTGTTTCCTCTAGAGCTTATTTTTGTTTAAATTTGCACTTGTTTTATTTAAAATTTTTCGTGATTCAGTCATAATTTTCCTCTTTAGCCATGTAATGTATCAAGTCAGACAGATTTTACGAAGGTAGAGTCATACTTGAAATACACCTTGTTACGTAACATCCCAACACAAATTAAAACATATAAAACAATTCCTAAGTTGTGTGAACGAAAGATGAAAACTGCACAGTAATCCAAGTCACCAAAAGCGAAACGGTTATCTTGCTCATCCCCTTGTGCGAATGACCCTAAGAATGCTGAGAGTTGGCAAAAGGACAAGCATCCTCCCTACCCAATTCCTTAAGAATCCCTAGTTCTCAATAATTGCAAAACATCAAAAAAAAATTGCAAAATGTCAAAAATCAAATACTTGACATCTTACAGTGCAAAAATCAAAGGCACAAACAATAGTGATTTTCATCACTCCATATCCCCAATCCCTTGCTCAAAAGAAAAACAAATCAAAATAAACAGTGATCTTATCACTACAAACGAGCAAGTATCCCAATACAATTGAAGAAAATAAGGGAGTAGAACTTGAATCCCTGGAACTCTCAACATTCTAAAAGGTCATAAGGCAAGCCTCAGTATCGATTTGGTTGATATCCTATCGATAACTGGTGGTAAACCTCTCGCATGATGATATATCTGTCACATTAACTTGCGTACAGATCAATGTTTGCATGTGGATGAGCTAGCTTATGGCATCCTGGATAACATCGTAGACTAATCTAACTACATACAACAAAGGAGTTAGTGGAGCTAATTAGGTGATCCTCAGTACAGGTTCGGTTGAAAGCCCATCTGGCACTGGCGGTATCCTGATAAATACCACAATAATGAACTCATTTGCACACACAGGGATGTGAAATAGCTTGGTCAAAAATAGGTCTGATTCATACCTTGTTTAAAAGTCTTGTAAGATAAAGTACAGTCATGGCTAGTGAGTTAAAACTGTCTGAGTCTCAGAAAACCTTAGCTACATTTATAAACCAACTGTGCTACTTTTCATCCTTACAATAACATTAGAAAATACAAAAAGAGAAACCACATGTATACAAACAAGAGCATCTTAAACAGCCTATGGTGTCGTAACCAAGAACCACAAATATAATTCATCAATTTCACTTTGCATATCAAAAAGAAATAAAAAACATTTGCATTCATCAAAATAAATAAACATGCATACATCCATAGTCATTAACCATCATGCATAACAAAAATCACATCATCACATATAAAAAACTACAATAAACCGATATATATATATATATATATATCGTCAAAAATATGCCCGCAGGCTACAAAATCGATCCTCAGACCCCGCAATCATATCCAAAAACCCAACCTAAAGCATCGACCACCATAATCACGCAGGATCGGTGCGACGGGAACTACCCCCCGTGGTGTGGGTCCTATGGGACCCTGCAGGGCGGCTACTGCCAGCCCCCGCATCATGCCTGCTACCGCCTCCCTCATATAATCATTGGCGACGAGATGATGCTGACTGCTCAGTCGCACTATCCCTCGTTCGATGAGAAGATCCACTAACCGAGGGCTCAGGAAGTCGCCCACCAAGGCGGATGACCTCCCTATCCAACTCTATCCGGTGACGACACCACTCTGCCTCTCGTCGATGATAGTATGACACCGCATCGTCGTGCTATGCCAAAACCCTATCCCACTCTGCCAGCTCAGACCGTAGGAGATCCCTCTCCCGCCTCGCATCCCCCAACTCTAGATCTTGTATTCATAGTAGTTCTGTCAGTCACACATTTTTATCACGTATCTCAGACTCCACCTCCTCTGTGTCTGCTTGACGAACAGGATCCTCTGGAATAGCAGCTCGCTCTAGCTCCCACTGCTCATCCACGTCCTACATGTCTGGCTGATCCGGAGTGCCCAAGTCTACATCTTCATCACCCAACATGTTTGCATCATCCAACGGACCTCCCCAATCATCCCCTGCTGCCTCAACACCCTCCACTACTACCTCTGCGCCTCCTAGTGGCCCCTCTCCTCTCCATTGCCGTAGTACCCACCACGAGTCATACTCAATAGTAGTCCCGACGTCATCTACGTCCGGGACGTCAATAACCACATCTGACTCCTCACCCAATGGCACGGTGATAGGTGGATCTAAATCCCTCTCATCTCCCCACCGTCGATAGACCATGGGTTCACCAGGAAACCCCTGGCGCACCCCAAACTATCGTGTAACCCAGCTATATGAAAACAACTCATGCTCCGTCTTGTGCCTCCCAGTCAACCACCGCTCCCTGCGTACCTGACGAAGCCACTCTCCAGCCTCTGGCCAGTATGGACAGTCCCGATAAGGGCACAAAAACACCTCCCCTAGAGTGAGCCAAGAAAAGGCATCGGTATAGTGCTCTACAAAGCACCTGCCCATCGCCGACTCTGCCCCTGCTCCGCAGATCGCCGCCACAAAACTGCATAGCCTATATCCATGTCATCCATCATCGCCTAAGTCATCCACGATAACCTGGTCGACATCTCCACTGCTATGTGCTGCCAACCCCAGCACTGTAGTAGATAACTGCAACTGACACCCTTCCGCTGTCGACAGCAGACCGCATACAGCTCCTCGTAGAGCTGTGCCAACAATGTTTGTCCCCATCTCAAAATGAGTGGTGCTTCTATCGAGCACTCTACCAACTGCCATACCAAATACAGCAGGTTCCACGGGAACCTTGTGCCTGACGAATTAGGGAGAAGCATGTTAGAAATAAGGCCCATCAAGAATGCGTGCCTCACTCCTAACACCCCCCTCTCCTGCCACCAACCAACCAAAATCCCGCCAGTCTGACAGTCCACCTCAGCTGTCTCCACTGGGTTCGTTACACCTAGCCGCTCCCCATGCCCAAAGCATCTCATAAGTACAATAGTCCATTGATCACACGGCGATGTCCTAATATGCAGTCCGTCTATCGAAATCCGAAGCAACCGATAGACATCCTCCAAAGTTACAGTCATCTCCCCTATCGGAAGATGGAACGTGTTGGTCCGAGGATCACAAAGTCTGATCAGGGCCGTCAGATAGGCCTGATCCGGGACCACAGGCTCCACTCGAGACACTTGCTTGAGCCCAAGGGCATCAAGCCATTCCCAATCACCATCAGTCAGTGCACCCCGTGCCTCAGTAAATGCGGTAGGTACACGATACCGGCTCCGAACCTACAAAAAAAAACAATTAAACAAAAAACAAAAAAAAAAATAATAATAATAAACATGGAAAAGAATTGTATAGAATAAAAAGAAATACAAGTAGTTCTCTTCAATCCAGTTTCAGGATTTAAGTTTTAAAACACATTTCGAAAAATAGCATCACAAAAACAATTAAATAAAACAAGTGCAAATTTAAACAAAAATAAGCTCTAGAGGACACTTACAGGTTTCGCCTCGGCTCCGCCGCTCAAACCAGTTTGTGCACTCATGATGGCAGAGATAATTCCAGCAGCGCTTCGCTTTGCAGAATTACCTCCTCCTCCCAGAGCTCCAAAATTGCAAGAAAAAAATGACACAAATGAGCCCAAATGCAAGTTTTGGCCCTTAAATAGGCCTTTTGAGCTGGAATTCATCCTTGACTAGGACGAATGCTCAGGTTAGCACTCGTCCCACCCAGGTACGAATTCTACAGCTGGAATTTGTCCCACCCTGGGACGAATTCAAACCAGCACTTCAAAAACATCAAAAAATGATTAAAAATGCACTAAAAATAGACAATAAATTTGCCCGATAAGAGTGCTGCTGCACCTGACATCCAAGCCATACAAAATAGACATCGGGGTCACAAATTATCACTATCCTACTCCCTAAGAAGGCTACAATAGCCGGACCGCTCCACGGGAGACGGATTTTTGACAATTTAATCCCCAAATGGTGTCACAAAAAAAAACAAAAAAACAAATAAACGCAACACAAAAACATAGCAATAAGCATTTTTGGACACAAGTGCTCTTGCACTTAACCTCTAGGCAAAGAAATACGATGTCGGGGTTTAAATTGTCACTCTCTTACTTCCCCAAGAAGGCTACCATAGCCGGACCGCTCCACGGGAAGATGGGTTTTTGATGATTTCACCCCATTATGGCATCACCAAAAGGGTTAACACCCACCAAAAATAGGTCCAAATGTTGGAAAAATTGCACATGCTAAATGGTAAACCCTCTAAAGGCCCCCTTACACAAGTCATCTTGGGTCAAGCGACTCATCGCTTTTCTCATGAAGGTCATTCCCTCATCAATTCATCGCTTGAGGTGGTAGTCACACTTAGTCACCAATCAACAATCACACACCCAATTAAGGAAAATGACATGCATTCAAAGAATCATTGACAAAGACAATTACGCTCCTGCTTGGGGCAGTAAACAAGCAACAATCAAATCAATCAAACACTTGGCATTTCATGAATCATGAACACAAGGTTCCCTTGAGGATAAAAGGTTGCGCCCTTTGCCTAATCATGACTGATCAATGTCCAAGTTCAAGTCACACCTCACCAAAACAGGTTAACACTTGAAATAAAACTCCTTAGCTCATCAGAAGCAAGGATTCAAGAATGCATGCCCTTTCCATGCTTGGGGCATCAAAATTTGGTTAGGTTACCAAGAAACCCTAATCATTATTGCTTTGGTTATCTATTTTTGCTCGACGTTGTGCCATGCATAGCGCATCCCAAAAAGGGGCATCTGTAGACACCAAAATAGCACCAATCCGATTATGTGACTGCAAACACTGATCGCTTTGACAAACACAGCCCCTAGGGCAGCCCTTAGAGGTCAAACAGTGGTCCTAACCACTTTCATAGCAATTTTGTAAGGTCAAGAAGCAATTTGGCACATTTAGACACTTTGCTCAGTATTTGTCTCACCCAGGGATGAATACTAACTGGAATTTGTCTCACCCAAGGACGAATTCTAAAATCGTCTCACCCAGGGACGAATTCCAAGTTTAACGAGAAAAAAGAAGAATGGTGCCAAGTGGCAGCCCGAGACGATCGCTTGATGACTCTCGCCTCGCACACGTGTGTGGGTGGATAGATAGGCCGTTAGAAGACCGTCACAAGGGCAGTTATGAGAGCCCAAGTCAATGGAGGACTCCCCTCCCTCATGGGAAGACATGATTGCCACATGGCACCTATGACCAACACATGGCATTTGTGCTTCCCTCTCAAAAGAGACCCCATGGGTCTATAAAAGGTGGGACTTTTCTCACCCAAAAGAGACAGATTAAAGGAGATTTCAAGCAACGAAGTGCTACCGAGTTGAACACCCACTTGCATCCCCTTTGATTCACCTTCTCACATCCACCAATCTCTTTTGCAAGGGAGGTTGTTGGGTGGCTTTTGGAAGCTTGAATCTGACCCAAATCCAACATATAGCAACGAAGTGCTACCGAGTTGAACACCCACTTGTGTCCCCTTTGATTCACCTTCTCACATCCACCAATCTCTTTTGCAAGGGAGGTTGTTGGGTGGCTTTTGGAAGCTTGAATCTGACCCAAATCTGACATATGGACACCTGAATAAACCAATTTGCAGACATCCCAATCCTAAGAGGTTTTGGGCCCATCCCTAGTGGATTGGCTCCAAAATCAAGTGTCAACGGTGGGAGGCCCACTTGGGCACCCCCGCACTTTCCAAGTTTTGTTTTAAAAGCATTCTAGATTATTGTTTTAGGTTGCATTTCATGTTATTCTGTTTGGTGAATTCATAGCTTCAATTTCATAACATTTTGATCAGATTTTATCATGCTTTGTGTCGCTTTGTTGTTTCACTAACTTGCAGGTGGTGATATCGAATTCCCGAGGATAGAGGCCAAATTGGGAGAATCCAACCATCTGGGTCATCCCAAAATGGCCCCAATTACATAACCCCCTTGTTTGCAGGCATTTTGCAGGTCCCGGGATTCGACATTGGAGCAGCATCAGGTTGGCTTTTCCAACACAGAAGAATTCGTCCCACCCAGGGACAAATTGCAGTCAGAATTCGTCCTGCCCAGGGACGAATTCCAGTTGAAGGCAGATTTTCCGACTGTCTCAGTGGCAGTGGCCTTCTGGTGATGTTTTCTGTTTTCTATCAGGTTTTCAGGTCATTTAGAGTCATTTTGCTCACTGTTTCAAACAAATTTTTGCATGCATCTTTTGGCGATTTTAGAGAACAAACACTTCTTATGTGCAGCAGGTGCTACTGACATCTTCGTTGTTTCTTTGTTCACAGGAGGAGTAGTAGAGGTCAAAGACTCATCGACATCAGCAATGACATCATCTTGGCCCATCCATTTCAAGTGTGGGCATGCGAAAAGAGGAACCTTAAGTCTCGATTGTAGTCAAATTCTTTTAACGCTCCTAGCCCCTGAAAAGGGAGGAGGCGTATTTGTAACAGAGATCAAGAAAGTTTAATGAAAGGGCTGTGTTTTCTCCATTTGCTTGTGTCTCTCCCAATGTGTTTCTTTTTTTTCATGCAATTTACATTTCTAATACTTAAGCGTACTTGATTTTGAATGCATCGCAATTAGTGTTTCCTTCACCCGAAATCTCATGCTTTCAGTGGCGATCACGGTGGGACGAATTCCAAGTTTAACGGGAAAAAAGAAGAATGGCGCCAAGTGGCAGCCCAGGACAGTCAGTTGATGAATCTTGCCTCACACGTGTGTGTGGGTGGATAGATAGGCCGTTAGAGGACTGTCACAAGGGGCAGTTATGAGAGCCCAAGTCAATGGAAGACTCCCCTCCCTCATGGGAAGACATGGCTGCCACATGACACCTATGACCAACACATGGCATTTGTGCTTCCCTCTCAAAAGAGACCCCATGGGTCTATAAAAGGTGGGACTTTTCTCACCCAAAATATATAGATAGGAGGAGATTTCAAGCAACGAAGTGCTACCGAGTTGAACACCCACTTATGTCCCCTTTGATTCACCTTCTCACATCCACCAATCTCTTTTGCAAGGGAGGTTGTTGGGTGGCTTTTGGAAGCTTGAATCTGACCCAAATCTGACATATGGACACCTGAATCAACCAATTTGTAGACATCCCAATCCTAAGAGGTTTTGGGCCCATCCCTAGTGGATTGGCTCCAAAATCAAGTGTCAACGGTGGGAGGCCCACTTGGGCACCCCCGCACTTTCCAAGTTTTGTTTTAAAAGCATTCTAGATTATTGTTTCAGGTTGCATTTCATGTTATTCTATTTGGTGAATTCATAGCTTCAATTTCATAACATTCTGATCAGATTTTATCATGCTTTGTGTCGCTTTGTTGTTTCACTAACTTGCAGGTGGCGATATCGAATTCCCAAGGATAGAGGCCAAATTGGGAGAATCCGACCATCTGGGTCGTCCCAAAATGGCCCCAATTACATAACCCCCTATTTGCAGGCATTTTGCAGGTCCTGAGATTTGACATTGCCTCTTTCACTTTAATACATTTCTTGTTTTAGGGCTTAGGTGCTGTTTCAATTCGAATGCATCTAAGTAGTTTTTTCTGAAAAGCTTTCGAAATCTCGTGCTTTCACTATCCAGTTACCCCTCCATACGCCCCAAGTTCCTCAACAAGAACCAATCAAAGAGGAGGAGCTCAAATCCCCCGATATATGCAAAGTGCTAGAGCACTTAGAGTCGATAGAGACCAAGATTTTGGAGCTCCCAAGGCCCAACTTACATGAAGCTCCTTTCAAAGAGGATCAACCTTTAACCATAGGGCTACCTGATGATGCAGTCCTCCATGTCTCAGAATCTCCAAATTCTGATGAGTTGTACTCACTAGTTGAAAGTGAAGATGAAACAGAGATAGCCCACAGACAATCACATGCGACAACATCGGCATCCCATAAAATTTGAGGAAGCATGTCAACGAGATAAACATAATACTAGGGCATGAGTGGCATGTTAACCCACCGCAGTGGGACCAAGCATTACATCCACAACTTTGGGCACATAAAGAGCAACTTCCACCAAGAGATCCCATAACAACATCAGTGTCGCGGGCGGACCCTGTCCTCCTCTCCGTGCATAGGGCCGATCCATTCATGCCCATACCTCCAGAGCCAGATCCAGAGCGCAAAGACCATCAAGCTGGGGGTACCTCTATCCCTTGAAGAACCATAATCCAAACCAAAAATCTCCAAGGATTATCGCAATCACTTGGTCACCCCAAAAGCTCCAAGGATTATCGCAATCGCTTGGTCAACCCAAAGGCTCCAAGGATTATCGCAATCACTTGGTCACCCCAAAAGCTCCAAGGATTATCGCAATCACTTGGTCACCCCAAAAGCTCCAAGGATTATCGCAATCACTTGGTCACCCCAAAAGCTCCAAGGATTATCGCAATCACTTGGTCACCCAAAAAGCTCCAAGGATTATCGCAATCACTTGGTCACCCCAAAAGCTCCAAGGATTATCGCAATCACTTGGTCACCCAAAAAGCTCCAAGGATTATCGCAATCACTTGGTCACCCCAAAAGCTCCAAGGATTATCGCAATCACTTGGTCACCACAAAAGCTCCAAGGATTATCGCAATCACTTGGTCACCCAAAAAGCTCCAAGGATTATCGCAATCACTTGGTCAACCCAAAAGCTCCAAGGATTATCGCAATCACTTGGTCACCCCAAAAAGCTCCAAGGATTATCGCAATCACTTGGTCAACCCAAAAAGCTCCAAGGATTATCGCAATCACTTGGTCAACCCCAAAAGCTCCAAGGATTATCGCAATCACTTGGTCAACCCCAAAAGCTCCAAGGATTATCGCAATCACTTGGTCACCCCAAAAGCTCCAAGGATTATCGCAATCACTTGGTCAACCCCAAAAGCTCCAAGGATTATCGCAATCACTTGGTCAAAACCCAAAAAGCTCCAAGGATTATCGCAATCACTTGGTCAAAACCCAAAAAGCTCCAAGGATTATCGCAATCACTTGGTCAAACCAAAAGCTCCAAGGATTATCGCAATCACTTGGTCAAAATAAAAAATAATCAAAAACAACCAAAATTTGCATATCATATCTAGGCATACTCAAATTCATCAAAAGAGAGCTCTTCTCGCCCTTCATCTTCATATTCACAAAAATCAATCCATCAAAAATACAAAAATATGTAGCTGCATTAAGCATTGCATCCATACATTGCATATTTGTGGTCGAACAGGTCAAAGGCACCATAGGCTGTAATTGCTCTGCTAGTCCGTCTTATTCCACACTGTTCCATTGTACAAAAACAACAAAAACACCACGCATTGCTTTTACCACACTAGAGTCAGTGGTCTGTTAATGTATCAAGAGTTTTCGTGATTCAGTCATCATTTTGCTCTTTAGCCATGTAATGTATCAAGTCAGATAGATTTTACGAAGGTAGAGTCATACTTGAAATAAACCTTGTTACGTAACATCCCAACACATATCAAGACACATAAAACAATTCCCAAGTTGTGTGAACGAAAGATGAAACCTGCAAAGTAATCCAGGTCACCACAAGCGAAACGGTTATCTTGCTCATCCCCCTGTGCGAATGACCCCAAGAATGCTGAGAGTTGGCAAAAGGACAAGCATCCTCCCTACCCAATTCCCTAAGAATCCCTAAAGTTCTCAATAATTGCAAAACATCAAAAAATTTGCAAAATGTCAAAACTCCAAAATTTGACATCCTACAGTGCACACATCAAAAGGCACAAGCAATAGTGATTTTCGTCACTCCATATCCCCAATCCCTTGCTCAAAAGAAAAACAAATCAAAATAAACAGTGATCTTATCACTACAAACGAGCAAGTATCCCAATACAATTGAAGAAAAGAAGGGAGTGAACTTGAATCCCTGGAACTCTCAGTATTCTAACAGGTCATGAGGCAAGCCTCAGTACCGGTTTGGTTGATAGCCTATCGGTAACTGGCGGTAAACTTCTCGCATGACGATATATCTGTCACATTAACTTGCGTACAGATCAATGTTTGCATGTGGATGAGCTAGCTTATGGCATCCTGGATAACACCGCAGATTAATCTAACTAAATACACCAAAGGAGTTAGTGGAGCTAATTCGGTGATCCTCATACAGGTTCGGTTGAAAGCCCATCTGGCACTGGCGGTATCCTGACAAATACCACATAAATGAACTCAATTGCACACATAGGGATGTGAAATAGCTCGGTCAAAAACAAGTTCGATTCATACCTTGTTCAAAAGTCTTGTAAGATAAAGTACAGTCATGGCTAGTGAGTTAAAACCGTCTGAGTCTCAGAAAACCTTAGCTACATTTCTAAACCAACTGCGCTACTTTTCATCCTTACAATACCATCAAAAAAATACAAAAAAGAAAAACCACATGTATACATACAAAGTCATGCATCACAAAGCAATCGCCTAAAAACAAAATAACAGAGTTCTAAACAATCCTTGGTGCCATAGCCAAACATCACAAACCCCATTCATCCATTTCATATCTCCATATCACATATAAATCAAAACCATTTGCATTCATCATAGCATATGCATCCATCAAAATAAATCAACATGCATACATCCATATTCATCAACCATCATGCACAAGATCAAAGAAAATCAAAACAACAAAAACAACAAATAAATGCAACACAAAAACAAAAAGCAATAAACATTGCCAGACACAAGTGCTCTTGCACTTAACCTCTTGGCATAGAAAAACTGATGTCAGGGTCTACATTGTCGCTATCCTACTCCCTAAGAAGGCTACCATAGCCGGACCGCTCCACGGGAAGACGGATTTTCGACAATTTCATCCCCAAACGACGTCACAAAAGGGTCAAAGCCCACTCAAAAACAACAAGAAAATCAAAACAACACAAAAAGCAATAAACATTGCCAGACACAAGTGCTCTTGCACTTAAACTCTTGGCATGGCAAATCGACATCAGGGTCACAAATTATCACTATCCTACTCCCTAAGAAGGCTACCATAGCCGGACCGCTCCACGGGAGACGGATTTTCGAAAATTTAATCCCCAAATGGTGTCACAAAAAAAAAACAACAAAAACAACAAAACATGCAACATAAAAACAAAGCAATAAGCATTGTCGGACACAAGTGCTCTCGCACTTAACCTCTTGGCATAGAAAATCGATGTCGGGGTTCAAATTGTCACTCTACTACTTCCCCAAGAAGGCTATCATAGCCGGACCGCTCCACGGGAAGATGGGTTGTCGACGATTTCACCCCATTATGGCATCACAAAAAGGGTTAACACCCACCAAAAATAGGTCCAGATGTTGGAAAAATTGCACATGCTTAACGATAAACCATCTAAAGGCACCCTTGCACAAGTCATCTTGGGTCAAGCGACTCGTCGCTTTTCTCATGAAGGTCATTCCCTCATCGATTCGTCGCTTGAGGGGGTAGTCACACTTAGTCACCAATCAACAATCACACACCCAATTAAGGAAAACGACATGCATTCAAAGAATCATTGACAAAGACAATCACGCTCCTGCTTGGGGCAATAAACAAGCAACAATCAAATCAATCAAACACTTGGCATTTCGTGAATCATGAACACAAGGTTCCCCCGTGGATAAAAGGTTGCGCCCTTCGCCTATTCATGACTGATCAATGTCCAAGTTCAAGTCACACCTCACCAAAATAGGTTAACACTTGAAATCAAACTCCTTAGCTCGTCAGAAGCAAGGATTCAAGAATGCATGCCCTTTCCATGCTTGGGGCATCAAAAGTTGGTTAGGTTACCAAGAAACCCTAATCATTAGTGCTTTGGTTATCTATTTTTGCTCGGCGTTGTGCCATGCATAGCGCATCCCAAAAAGGGGCATCTGGAGACACCAAAACAGCACCAATCCGATTATGTGACTGCAAACACTGATCGCTTTGACAAACACAGCCCCAGGGCAGCCCTCAGAGGTCAAACAGTGGTCCTAACCACTTTCATAGCAATTTTGTAAGGTCAGGAAGCAATTTGGCACATTTAGACACTTTGCTCAGTATTCGTCTCACCCAGGGACGAATACTAACTGGAATTCGTCTCACCCAGGGACGAATTCTGAAATCGTCTCACCCAGGGACGAATTCCAAGTTTAACGGGCAAAAAGAAGAATGGTGCCAAGTGGCAGCCCAGGACGATCAATTGATGACTCCTGCCTCGCACACGTGTGTGGGTGGATAGATAGGCCGTTAGAAGACTGTCACAAGGGCAGTTATGAGAGCCCAAGTCAATGGAGGACTCCCCTCCCTCATGGGAAGACATGATTGCCACATGGCACCTATGACCAACACATGGCATTTGTGCTTCCCTCTCAAAAGAGACCCCATGGGTCTATAAAAGGTGGGACTTTTCTCACCCAAAAGATACAGATTGAAGGAGATTTCAAGCAACGAAGTGTTGCCGAGTTGAACACCCACTTGCATCCCCTTTGATTCACCTTCTCACATCCACCAATCTCTTTTGCAAGGGAGGTTGTTGGGTGGCTTTTGGAAGCTTGAATCTGACCCAAATCCAACATATGGACACCTGAATCAACCAATTTGCCGACACCCCAATCCTAAGAGGTTTTGGGCCCATCCCTAGTGGATTGGCTCCAAAATCAAGTGCCAACGGTGGGAGGCCCACTTGGGCACCCCCGCACTTTCCAAGTTTTTTTTAAAAGCATTCTAGATTATTGTTTCAGGTTGCATTTCATGTTATTCTGTTTGGTGAATTCATAGCTTCAATTTCATAACATTTTGATCAGATTTTATCATGCTTTGTGTCGCTTTGTTGTTTCACTAACTTGCAGGTGGCGATATCGAATTCTCGAGGATAGAGGCCAAATTGGGAGAATCCGACCATCTGGGTCGTCCCAAAATGGCCCCAATTACATAACCCCCTTGTTTGCAGGCATTTTGCAGGTCCCGAGATTCGACATTGGAGCAGCATCAGGTCGGCTTTTCCAACACAGAAGAATTCGTCCCACCCAGGGACGAATAGCAGTCAGAATTCGTCCTGCCCAGGGACGAATTCCAGTTGAAGGCAGATTGGTCGACTGTCTCAGTGGCAGTGGCCTTCTGGTGATGTTTTCTATCCTCTGTCAGGTTTTCAGGTCATTTAGAGTCATTTTACTCACTGTTTTAGACAAATGTTTGCATGCATCTTTTGGCGATTTTAGAGAACAAACACTTCTTATGTGCAACAGGTGCTACTGACATCTTCGTTGTTTCTTTGTTCGCAGGAGGAGCAGCAGAGGTCAAAGACTCATCGACATCAGCGACGGCATCATCTTGGCCCGTCCATTTCAAGTGTGGGCACGCGGAAAGAGGAACCTTAAGTCTCGATTGTAGTCAAATTCTTTTAACGCTCCTAGCCCCTGAAAAGGGAGGAGGCGTATTTGTAACAGAGATCAAGAAAGTTTAATGAAAGGGCTGTGTTTTCTCCATTTGCTTGTGTCTCTTCCAATGCGTTTCTTTCGTTTCATGCAATTTACATTTCTAGGACTTAAGCGTATTTGATTTTGAATGCATCGCAATTAGTGTTTCCTTCGCCCGAAATCTCGTGCTTTCACATAGAACGCTCGACATTATTTTAGGTCTATTTTTTCTCAATGTTTTTAGATCTCACAATGCATCTCAAAAGGGACATCTGTAGACACCTAAAATACGTCATTTCGAGGTTGAATACTCATATGGACATGCTACAAGACCATATGGAATATCTTGGATAGACTCCAAGATAGAGTAGTGGTTCTAACCACTCAATTTGGGCTCCTTGGCCTAATTAGTTTGAACCGCATCCTAGACCTACGGTTTACAACTGAACCATAGTTGACACCTATGGTTTGCATTCTATACCGTAGCTATGACCTACGGTCTTAAATAAAGTTTAGTCGGTCTTCAATCCAAGCCAAATTGGTTGGAATGACCATTGGATCTAGAAGAAGGCGATTAATGGACAGAATATTCCATAGGCTTCCATTCCAACTATCCTAACCACCTCTTTTTGATATTGGTTTCTCTAGGAAGCCACCCCCAGTTCTAGAGCTTCCTATAAATACCCCCTCAAAATGGAGAGAAGATATATATTATTTGTATAATGAAGCACTAACAAATTATCGAGTGAGTGTGAATTGATCAAGCGAGAAATGAAGTCCTATCAGATTGCATATTGAATTTGTGCATTCAAAGGCTATTTCTCTATTCATCCAATGATCAATTTAGCATGGAATTCCTAGGAGCCTAGGAGGATCAAGAAACTCAAATTTAGGCAAAAAAAGGCCCATCACTATGATTCAACCGCAAAACCTGTCAGAAGGACATCAAAGGCGACCCTTAAACATCAATTTGACAAGGAGGTCAAGCCCACTACTCCTTACTTCCCTGTATGTGGTTATTTTGACCAACATTATTGGCACTGTAGACACCAAAATAGCACCAATCTGATTATGTGACTACAAACACTGATCACTTTGACACACATAGCCCCCAGGGCAGCCCTCAGAGGTTAAACAGTGGTCCTAACCACTTTTACAGCAATTTTGGAAGGTCAGAAGGCAATTTGGCACCTTTGGACAACCTACTCCAAATCCGTCCCACCCTAGGACGAATTCAAATTGGAATTCATCTCACCAAGGGACGAATTCTGAATTCATCCTTGGGTAGGACGAATTCCAAGTTTAACAGGAAAAAAGAAGAATGGCGCCAAGTGGCAACCAGAGACAGTCAGTTGATGACTCCTGCCTCGCACGCATGTGTGGGTGGATAGATAGGCCATTAGAAGACTGTCACAAGGGCAATTATGAAATCCCTAGTCATGGAGGACTCCCCTCCCTCATGGGAAGACTTGACTGCCACATGGCACCTATGACCAACACATGGTGCTTATGCTTCCCCTCTCAAAAGAGACCCCATGGGTCTATAAAATGTGGGACTTTTCTCACCCAAAAAGACAGATTGAAGGAGATTTCAAGCAACGAAGTGCTGCCGAGTTGAACACCCACTTGCATCCCCTTTGATTCACCTTCTCACATCCACCAATATCTTTTGCAAGGGAGGTGTTGATAAGCAACACACCCCCACTGAAAAATGAGATTCCATCCTTAGAAAATTATGAACTTCCATTTTTGCAGCAGGGACCCTCTTGGTCATTTTCAGTTTTAAATCCATATTTTGCTTGCCTCCTTTTTAAAGTTGTGCTTTTTCTTGCATTCTAGCCGTGTTATCCAAGAATTCACTTTTTACATGCTATAATCATTCATGCACAAGCAAAATCTTGCACCGTTACCGAGAAAATCCATAAAACAGTTGCATAATTCACCGAAAAATCAAACTTTCCATTTTTGGTAGTGTCGCGATATCGCGACACTTCCATTTTCGGAAATGTCGCGATATCGCGACTGTAAGTCAAAATGCGGCTAAGTGGCGTAAAGGTCGCGATTTCGCGACATGTCGCGAAATCGCGACGCTTTTGGGAGAGAGAAGCAAGTCGGACGGAGGGCGCGATTTTGCGACATGTCGCGAAATCGCGACATGTCGCATTTTCGCGCAGGAGAGAGAAAATGGGCTGCAGGATGAAAAATCGGCTAAGTCGCAAACATGTTCCAAAATCGCGGTCAACGCGGTCAACGCATGCGTGTAGAGGAACTGTCGCGATATCGCGACGTGTTCTAGAATCGCGGCTGAAAATCAAGAAGCGTACGGAGGCCAAGAAGGGTCGCGATTTCGCGACATGTCGCGAAATCGCGACATGTCGCGTTTCGCGGCCGACGAGGGAGGAAGTTGCCGATGAGTCGCGTGGTCGCGATTTCGCGACATGTCGCGAAATCGCGACATGTCGCAGAATCGCGCGAGAGAGAGAAAGTCATAGTTGACCCGAAAGTGCATTCCGGCGGGAAACGTAAGGCTTCCGGGGTAGCGACACGTGTCAAAGCGTGAATGGGACAAACGAGGCCGACATGCAAGCTTATTTTGCGGATTTAATCTGTTTTTAATGTTTTAAGCTTCGATTTAATTAAAATGCTAATCTAATGCATCTTTTTGTCTTTCATGCAGGATTCCACCTGGCACTTACGGGACAACCGGGAAAGACCATAAAGGCGAAGATAAAGTGCGGATTTAGTCAAGGACCGCCATGCTAGGAGAGAAGTTGCCGGTGAGAGCATTCAACGACAAATTTATTGCAGACTTGATAGCATGAAGACCATTTCAACTTCGGGATGGATTTGCGGAGATCGAATTGATGGAGAAGTGGTGACTCATCCGGCTCACCAACAGAATTAATGGAGGCATTTATTTGCAGCTGCGAATGAATGCAAGTTGCATTTTATTTTATCTTCTCCATTTATGGCAGCTGACTGCACGGATTTGCCGAAGGGTTAAGTTCTATCCGGACTTTGATTTTTAAATGGATTTTTATTGTAAAACCCGGGTCCTAGGGTTTAAGTGCGATAAGATTTAGGGTTTGAGCAAGATATTTTGGAAAAGATCAGGGTCTGTCCTGAGTCTATAAATACAAATTCTAAATGTAATCGCAGGAGGCGGAGACTTAGAAATAAAGGCTTATAAGCAATTTCTTGCAAATTTTGTGAAATCCTTTGTTTCTGGGCTTGGAGTTGATGTGCTTTAGCTTTTCTCTGATAGCATGGCCAGGAGCCTAATCTTTTGCAGAGTGTGATAAGTGTATTTTCTTTTGTTATCCGTTCCATTTAAAGTTTGTTAGATATATGTCGTAAATCCGCCATTGTCAAGATTAAATATGTCGTTAGGCTTCAGCTTGTTCTATTGTCTCGCTAGGGGAAATTACAGATTTGAGGTTAAGTTTGTTCTAATTGCTCTGTCTTCACCGTGCGAGCTAGGGCTGCCGGTGAAAGATACCGCTTTAACCAACTGCCCCTTGGATTTATGATTTTCTCGCTAGATCCGTTTCACTCGCCTTGTGCTCTTAGTTGAAAGTGATCTTAGACCGATCGGACACTTTCTTCCGGGATTTGTTCTGTTGTGAAGCTGATAGCATAGATAAGATTGATAGTTTGGGTTTACAATTGATGTTTGATAAACTTCTCTTTTCTACCTTACCCTACCCTCTCTTTGCTTTCCGTGAATGATCCATTTTTATTTTCTTTATTTGCCTTTTATTTAAATCGCGACCCATGAGAGCTAGATCAAGAATTCAAGTCAAATCCGATTGTCAACAACTTTTGCAACTACCGAACAAGTTCAGAACCCCCGTAAGGTAACAGAGCGACCCATATCGAAATCTATTCCGAAGTGGAAAAGAGTGAATTGCCATTCGACCCAACTCGGTAACTCGCACCTTGGATAACCAACTAGATCCTAAAGATGAGTGGGATCAGTCCCGTGGGTGTCTCCGGAGCTTTCCTTGCCTTCATCCTTTTTTCCCTGGTGTGCATGAAAGCCGGACCAACACCTAATTGGCGCTAGAAGGAGGGCCACAACATCTGTTCTTAGTGCACTTGAGTTGAGAAATCCGACCTATGTGGACACCGTAAACCGTATTTTATCCAAAGTCCGTAGTTAATTTTCCCTCCTCCTCCCAACACCTAATTGGCGCTAGAAGGAGGGCATGAACTCGGTTCAAGTATTGTAAGGGCATAACAAGAACATTTGAAGGACCCACAAGAACTCCTAGCTTTATAAATTGTCAATTTATAAATTGTCAATGCTTTATAAATTGTCAGTACAGTGTTTTAAATTTCCAAATGCATAACCTGTTAAGAACTGTAAAGTTGTATGTACTGTATTTTATCCGTAGTCCTGCATTTTAACATTTAAAAGTGGCTCCATAAATTGTCAGCATTTTGAAAGTTGTCAGCAGCTTTTGAAATTGCCGGAGAAGGCCTTAAGTTCGATGGTTTGTTAAGAACAGCTTCTATCATCACTTGCGGCTATCCAGTTACAAATCAGAACATCACTGTCAGCCAAGTAATAATGGCAAATTGGTTGGGCCCCACCGCTTTGAACATTCCGGGTATAGCCCATGACCTGCCCCTAAGTCCGTAAAGATACCTCCCTAGGTACAAACATGATGGGACAAGAACTGCAGAAGAACATCTGCTAGCTTTTAAAAATGCTTTAAGATTATTGAATATACAAAGATGAAGATGTTGCCTCGCAGATTGTTCCCGCTCACTCTCCAGGAGGGAGCTTATGACCGGTTTTTAAACCTCACCAAAGAATTCCATTACTAGTTGGGATGATCTAGAGAAAGCTTTTATATCACAGCTCGGTGAAGTGATAGATCCCAACGATTTTATATCAGCAATTTTCCAAAGATCAAGAGAGAGTCGGGAGAAACTCGCAGGTCTTTCAATATGAGGTTCCAAAGAGCTTACGGTAGAATGACTGGCCATTACATCCCAAATGCAAATCTGGCCTTAGAAATCTACAAGAATGCATTGGATTCGGTGACCTCTATTTTCCTCAAGAGAGACATTAATATCACAACCCTGGCAGGGGCTTATAAAGAAGCCTTAATTCTTGAAAGACAAGCCTAGGACCTCAAATCTTGAGCAGCCCTTTGATATCCTATGTTACACGTAACATGCCTGTTCCGCACTCCCATTCCACATCATGAGTTAATGCCAACATGTCATGCTCTACCCAAGGAGACTCCGTTAACCGTGACATCCACTCAACATGTGCAAAATACAGAGAAAAGTTCGACAAATTCAAAGTGGATGAGCTTGAACCGAACAGCTGAGATCCGGCACCACCCAAATCAAGTTTTTCCCGGTGAGTTAAATTTTCCTAGAGATCAAAGAAATATTGATATTTCTAGTTCACCCAAAAATAGTACAACCAGGGTTTCGTATTCTCGTCACTTTTCCCGAAGAGACAGAAAGTCTTGTACGGACTTCTGTGGATGAAATGCAAGATTTTCAACAGCTCAAAATGGACAGCTATGACTTGAAATGTGAGAGTCCGTAACTTAATAATGATCCTTCCTCATCGTAGGATGATGAAAGTGAGATTCAATCTCACTATGCGAAGTAACTCGAGGAGGATAGCATCATTGAGGATATGAGGGAACTTAAAGCCGACATCACCCTCTATGAACCGCCTCGCATTGTTGGACAAAACATTAACTTGATTGAGGCTTACTCTGGACCACCCGTTGAATTTCAAGAAAAGGAGGAAAAGGTGGTAAATATGAATGTGGTCACCCAACTTGGAATTGATGAACTGTCTCAACATAAGCCTCGCAACTTCTGAACATAATGTCAAAGAGGAGGCTATAAACTGTGTTGATGCAGATATTGGAGTTTATGATTTGGCAACTGAAAAGGTGGGAACAATTATAGCCCTAATCAATAACAACAATGATGTTTGGACATTGCACATTGATGAGGTTAAGTCTAAGCAAGGCTCAGTTGAAAAGGAAAATTGTAAGCATTCTCCTAGAGGGATAAAAATTGAAGTCCTGGATATTGAAGCAGTGCAAGGAACCACAAAATGTTCAAGTTGTTAAGAACCAGGGCATACAGATAAAACATGATTTCTTTCAGCTGTCACATCAATTTGAAAATGTGGTGGTCCTGGGTCTCGTCAAGGTTTTAAAGTATTTGATCCTCGGGGTTTTTTACATTCAAATTCTTTTGAAAGAACTCGCAAACCCTTTAATTAGAAGCATAAACATGTTATCATATGATTTGTTATTATATGATTTGTTTAATTTGAAGGAGTTGCAGATTTGTTTTTCAAATGGGACAGGGAAGACAAGAACCCAAGTCTTTCCCGGATAGCAAATTTTTGAAGCACAATCTGGAGTGCATTTCGTCAACAGGACTCGAAAGGTAATTTTTTTTAAATTACTTGCATGGTCAAAATATTTTTAAAGCACCATTTCTCTCGCTTTCCCAACCGCCGCATTTTTTGAGTATGAAGGGAAGTTGTAACATATGTATGCATTGTAAATAAGCTTTGAAGTTTTTCGCTTTTATTTCTTTGTCGATGCAGTTTTTATTTCAATGTCTCGTGCGTTTTAATCTGCTTCAGCTTAATTTTAATGCTCGTAGCTTTAATTTATTTGTTTTTCAGCTTTATTTCTTTGTCAGTGCGCTTTATTTTTAAATGTCTCGTACAATTGCAGCTTTTCGCTTTTCTTTAGTTGTTTTTCGCTTTTAGCTTGTGCGCTTTATTTCTTTTGTCGTTGCTTTTTATTTCCTTTCTTTGTCTTTTTTATTTTAGCTTGCTTTTATTTTAGTCTCGGATAGCCTTTTCTTTATTGCATTTCTTTTTCTTTGTTATCTCGTAATTGCATATTGCGCTTAATTTATTTCAGCTTGCAGCTTTTTATTTGCTTCAGCTTCTTTTAGTTTATTTCTTTTATTGCCTCGTACGCTTTTATTTTCTTCCCTCGTTTTTCCTTTTCTTTGTTGTCTCGTATGCTCTTTTGTTTTAGTTTTATTTTGTTGCTTGTGCGCTTTTGTTTGTTGTCTGTGCGTTTTAATTTATTTGCTTCAGCTCTTAGTTTATTTGTTTTAGCTTAATTTTGTCGCTCGTACACCGTGCTTTGCATCCTTTGTAAATAGCCTTGCCTTGTTTTATTCCTTTGTCTCCGTATGTGCACTTGTTTAGTTTATTTTATTTGCATCCATGCAGCTTTATTCTGTTTTGCTTTAAAGCTCGTGCCTCGTCCTTGGAAGCCTCGTACAAAGTCCTTTGGCTTCTAAAATTTTCTCATCCTTTGCCTCTCGCCCGAGCAATCAATGAAAAGTCACCGCTAAAAATTGTTTTATTCTAAGTCGATAAATCCTCAATCCAATGCCTCCCCATTCTCGCTTCATTATTCTAATTGAGATAGTCTGCTTGCACTAAACTGTGGAACTATTTTGTTATCCAGGATGAAGGTAGAGAGATGATTGGATCTTGTGTCTTACTTGCCACAGTTGTTTTAATGATAGAAAAACTGCTATGCTGTTTAGTTGGAGGAACTCCCGGGGAATCCAAGAAAAGCTGGTTATAAGAGGGGACTATGGTTCATGCAATTATTTGGGTATCCACAGAGGCTATCAATGCCTAGACCGAAACAGTTCCAGATTGATCAAATATTAAAAGAAAATTGTAATTTCTCTAAGGTCTTCCAGATAGTGATATATTTCAAAAAGAAGAGAGATAAAAAAAAGAGAGATAAGAAAAAAAAGAAAAAAAGAAAAAAAAAGAGTTATATGATCAAAAGAGGCAGCCAATATTAGATTCTGCCCTACAGTTGTAAATTGGGTCGTGTAAATCTAAAGGGTAACTCGTCTAGGCTGTAAAAAGCTAAACTAGTAAACAGAGCTCTACTCGGTTTCCCCATTTACAATCTAGAAAAGTTGATTAATCCAAGTTTATCATTCAATTCAGTCATCCTTGAAGAAAGTTCTATACCTTTGTAATTGCACATCGTAAATCTTCCTTGAAGTAATCCAGCCCAGTATGTCCTTGGGAAATTTTAACAGCTGGCAGTTAGTAGTCAATTTATTGTGAAGAATGCCTGTGGCAAGGCATGATGCATGGTCTTTTTGTTTTGAAACCGGAGTGTTGGGTTCTAAAATAGTGCTACTATTTTACCCGCAGATATCGCCATTTGTTGATAAGCAACACACCCCCACCGAAAAATGAGATTCCATCCTTAGAAAATTATGAACTTCCATTTTTTGCAGCAGGGACCCTCTTGGTCATTTTCAGTTTTAAATCCATATTTTGCTTGCCTCCTTTTTAAAGTTGTGCTTTTTCTTGCATTCTAGCCGTGTTATCCAAGAATTCACTTTTTACATGCTAGAATCATTCATGCACAAGCAAAATCTTGCACCGTTACCGAGAAAAATCCGTAAAACAGCTTGCATAAATTCACCGAAAAATCAAACTTTCCATTTTTGGTAGTGTCGCGATATCGCGACACTTCCATTTTTCGGAAATGTCGCGATATCGCGACTGTAAGTCAAAATGCGGCTAAGTGGCGTAAAGGTCGCGATTTCGCGACATGTCGCGAAATCGCGACAGTTTTTGGGAGAGAGAAGCAAGTCGGACGGAGGGCGCGATTTTGCGACATGTCGCGAAATCGCGACATGTCGCATTTTCGCGGCAGGAGAGAGAAAATGGGCTGCAGGATGAAAAATCGGCTAAGTCGAAACATGTTCCAAAATCGCGGTCAACGCGGTCAACGCATGCGGTAGAGGAACCGTCGCGATATCGCGACGTGTTCTAGAATCGCGGCTGAAAATCAAGAAGCGTACGGAGACCATGAAGGGTCGCGATTTCGCGACATGTCGCGAAATCGCGACATGTCGCGTTTTCGCGGCCGACGAGGGAGGAAGTTGCCGATGAGTCGGCAGTGGTCGCGATTTCGCGACATGTCGCGAAATCGCGACATGTCGCAGAATCGCGGCAGGAGAGAGAAAGTCATAGTTGACCTGAAAGTGCATTCCGGCGGGAAACGTAAGGCTTCCCGGGGTAGCGACACGTGTCAAAGCGTGAATGGGACAAACGAGGCCGACATGCAAGCTTATTTTGCGGATTTAATCTGTTTTTAATGTTTTAAGCTTCGATTTAATTAAAATGCTAATCTAATGCATCTTTTTGTCTTTCATGCAGGATTCCACCTGGCACTTACGGGACAACCGGGAAAGACCATAAAGGCGAAGATAAAGTGCGGATTTAGTCAAGGACCGCCATGCTAGGAGAGAAGCTGCCGGTGAGAGCATTCAACGACAAATTTATTGCAGACTTGATAGCATGAAGACCATTTCAACTTCGGGATGGATTTGCGGAGATCGAATTGATGGAGAAGTGGTGACTCATCCGGCTCACCAACAGAATTAATGAAAGCATTTATTTGCAAATGCGAATGAATGCAAGTTGCATTTTATTTTATCTTCTCCATTTATGGCAGCTGATCGCACGCATTTGCCGAAGGGTTAAGTTCTATCCGGACTTTGATTTTTAAATGGATTTTTATTGTAAAACCCGGTCCTAGGGTTTAAGTGCGATAAGATTTAGGGTTTGAGCAAGATATTTTGGAAAAGATCAGGGTCTGTCCTGAGTCTATAAATACAAATTCTAAATGTAATCGCAGGAGGCGGAGACTTAGAAATAAAGGCTTATAAGCAATTTCTTGCAAATTTTGTGAAATCCTTTGTTTCTGGACTTGGAGTTGATGTGCTTTAGCTTTTCTCTGATAGCATGGCCAGGAGCCTAATCTTTTGCAGAGTGTGATAAGTGTATTTTCTTTTGTTATCCGTTCCATTTAAAGTTTGTTAGATATATGCCGTAAATCGCCATTGTCAAGATTAAATATGTCGTTAGGCTTCAGCTTGTTCTATTGTCTCGCTAGGGGAAATTACAGATTTGAGGTTAAGTTTGTTCTAATTGCTCGTCTTCACCGTGCGAGCTAGGCCGCCGGTGAAAGATACCAGCTTTAACCAACTGCCCCTTGGATTTATGATTTTCTCGCTAGATCCGTTTCACTCTGCCTTGTGCTCTTAGTTGAAAGTGATCTTAGACTGACTGGACACTTTCTTCTGGGATTTGTTCTGTTGTGAAGCTGATAGCATAGATAAGATTGATAGTTTGGGTTTACAATTGATGTTTGATAAACTTCTCTTTTCTGCCTTACCCTACCCTCTCTTTGCTTTCCGTGAATGATCCATTTTTATTTTCTTTATTTGCCTTTTATTTAAATCACGACCCATGAGAGCTAGATCAAAGAATTCAAGTCAAATCTGATTGTCAACAACTTTTGCAACTACTGAACAAGTTCAGGAACCCCCGTAAGGTAACAGAGCAGTCCATATCGAAATCTATTCCAAAAGTGGAAAAGAGTGAATTGCCATTCGACCCAACTCTGTAACTCGCACCTTGGATAACCAGCTAGATCCTAAAGATGAGTGGGATCAGTCCCGTGGGTGTCTCCGGAGCTTTCCTTGCCTTCATCCCTTTTTTTCCCGGGGTGTGCATGAAAGCCGGACCAACAGGAGGTTGTTGGGTGGCTTTTGGAAGCTTGAATCTGACCCAAATCCAACATATGGACACCTGAATCAACCAATTTTCCGACCCCCAAATCCTAAGAGGTTTTGTGCCCATCCCTAGTGGATTGGCATCGGAATCAAGTGCCAATGGTGGGAGGCCCACTTGGGCGCCCTCGCACTTTCTGAGTTTTAAAGCATTCTATATTATTGTTTCAGTTTGCATATCGTGTTATTCTGTTTGGTTAACTCATAGCTTCAATTTCGTAACATTTTGATCATATTTTATCACATTTTGTGTCGCTTTGTTGTTTCACTAACTTGCAGGTGGCGATATCGAATTCCTGAGGATAGAGGCAAAATTTGGAGAATTCGACCATCTGGGTCATCCCAAAATGGCCCCAATTACATAACCCCCCTATTTGCAGGCGTTTTGCAGGTCCCGAGATCCGACATTGGAGCAGCAGCAGGTCGGCTTTTCCAACATAGCAAAATTCGTCCCACCCAGGGACGAATAGCAGTCAGAATTCGTCCTGCCTAGGGATGAATTCCAGTTGAAGGTAGATTGGCCAACTGTTTCAATGGCAGTGGTCCTCTGGTGATGTCTTCTGTCCTCTATCAAATTTTTAGGTCATTTAGAGTCATTTTGTCTATTGATTTGGCTAATTATTTACATACATCTTTTGGCAATTTTAGAGAACAAACACTTACTATTTGCAACAGGTGCTACTAACATCTTCATTGTTTCTTTGTTCGTAGGAGGAGCAGCAGAGGTCAAAGACTCATCGACATCAGTAGCGGCATCATCTTGGCCTGTCCATTTCAAGTGTGGGCACGCGGAAAGAGGAACCTTAAGTCTCGATTGTAGTCAAATTCTTTTAACGCTCCTAGCCCCTGAAAAGGGAGGAGGCGTATTTGTAATAGAGATCAAGAAAGTTTAATGAAAGGGCTGTGTTTTCTCCATTTGCTTGTGTCTCTTCCAATGCATTTCTTTAATTTCATGCAATTTAAATTTCTAAGACTTAAGCGTATTTTAGTGTTTCCTTCGCCCGAAATCTCGTGCTTTCAGGCACCTCTTGGGCTAATTTTTTCAGTAAAATGTTAGAATATATAGCCTTTATCCATTAGGTAACAGAGTCGAAGAACAACTAAGAAAACAATGGGAGAAATGGAAATGGTACCAAGCAAAAAAAAGTCATTCATCTAGAGTGTCATCTTTCGAATATTTCTCTATTTCATCCTATCTAGGTGCTACTACACTACTTTCTGAATTTTTTAGCCTTTTCCTACTTGTTATTTTCTTGGGTGACATCATTGTAGGTGGCACAGGTTTTTCTCCAATTATCTTCATCTGTATCTAAAGTCTTCTTAAATGTTAGGTACAAATATTCCAATTCCTCAACCTTATTGTATGATAGGACTTTTGACTTCATATATAATTCATGCAAGCAGGAGTTCATTTATGTGATATCTTGAGTGATACTAAATATTTGTTCCTCTTGAATTAGATCTTCCCAAATATCAATATCCGACTCATCTTCTACAAAAATTTCCTAGGAAGTCTTCAATTGATCTTGTATTAGGAAGTTAGAATATTTGTCATAGAAGCTAGGCATTTCATAGTTTTCTTCTATGCTCACATGTTTCAAAATTTTCTTAGCTTATGCCTTGAGTTCCTACATTAGCTTGGCAACTTTTGTTATCAACTAGTGCCTCTTGAAAATTTTCCTGGTAGCAAGCTTGGCTTGGAACTATTTTTCATCCCATGTTCTATATCCAAGTACCACTTGCATACTTTCTACCAGGACTTGAATCTTTTTTGTAGCAAATAACCTAGTTTTTAGGAGATTGATAGATTTATCAAATTTGTCTTCCACTCGACCTAGCATTTCTTTAATTCTGACAAAGTACGACAAGGTGGGCCTTGCCTTCATTCTCCTTTTTTGGATACCTCCAATTATTTCTCTTCTTATTGCTCTAGTATTTTATTTATATAACCCCTTGGTCTTGTCAGTGTTATCTGAAATCTACTTCTTGAGGTCTTCAACCTACTAGTTTAACAGTTGTATTTGTTCTACTACCTTCTAAGTTTTCTCCTTAGAGGAGGTTGCTTCATTGAACATTAGCTTCCACTTTTTCACTTCATTATTCAAGGCCTTATCAATTGTACTTTTCTAGTTTAAGGCCTCTTCTAAAACACCAGGTATACCAAAAACTGTTGAAGCAAAATCTGCCTTTGGTTACGTTTACGCCCAAGAATTTTTCCATATTGAAATATTGGGCTAAAACAGAGTTTACCCAATTAAATCTCCAGAGGATGTTGCTTCCTTGCTTATTTTTAGAAAAAGGGATAGAGGAAAATGCATAAATAGAGGGAAATATATATATTTCTAGAAGTATTAAGTAGTACAGATTAGATAACAACAAAACTATTTAAATAACCTTTTGCAGAGAAGCATTTATCAGAACCATCCAACTAGAGAAATTAAGCTACTAGTGTAAATCTATTTAGTATGCAAGCTTATTGGTAAAGTTAATTTCAAAGCTAGTAGAACTTTGTTGTAGAAATTCTGAGTAAGAATTAAAGCAAGTTACATTCAACCTAACCTTATGTAGCAATTAACAGTGTATACATACTTGATCAAGAACACTGATGAGCCAAAAACCAGAATAAAGAATATTTTATTAGATTTCATAAGTCTATATACATAGCCTTGTAAACACCTAAGAGCCGACCATTTTCTTAGGTCACTCATCCTATATATAATAGTTTTACATAACATAAAATCTAAAAAAAATTGCAACATTATACCAATAGGCTCATTCTAGTAAAGAGGTAGTTAGGAGAGCATGGAGTCTTCAATTGGAAATGGTTTTGATCTATTTAAAAGCATCATGGTATAGCTATATTTTACTCAAAATATCACGCCATCATGACTTTTGGTCTTCATTTTTTCCTTGGCCTTCAAAATACTACGATGCTACAAATTTTGCCTTAGCTCTGCTCTTGGCCTTCAAAATGTCACTCTATCATGACTTTTGGCCCTTAGCTCTGCTTGTAGGTTAAATATGTCATGCTGTCACAAATTTTAGTCATGGATTGACACTTGGCCTTCAAAATGTTGTGTTGTCATGATCATTTTCCTTAGATCTGCTCTTGGCCTTCAAAATTTCGCGTTGTCACAACTTTTGGCACTTAGCTCTACCTGCAAGTTCAATATGTCACGTTGTCATGATTTTGGTCATGGCTTGACCCTTGGCCTTCAAAATGTCATGTTTTCATGACCATTTTCCTTAACTCTATCCTTAGCCTTTAAAATGTCATTCTATCACAACTTTTGGCACTTAGATCCACCTTTATCTTCAAAATGGCATGTTTTCATGACTTTTAGTCATGGCTTAATCCTTGGCCTTCAAAATGTCTTGTTGTCATGACTATTTAACTTTCCTCTATCCTTGGCCTTCAAATATCATGATGTCATCACTTTTGGCCCTTAGCTCCACCTTTATCTTCAAAATATCACATTGCCATGACTTTTGGTCATGGATTGACTCTTGGTCTTCAAAATATTGTGTTGTCATGACCATTTTCCTTAGCTTTGCCCTTGGCCTTCAAATTATTGCATTATCGTGACTTTTGGTACTTAGCTCCACCTTTATCTTCAAAATCTCACACTGTCACAGCTTTTGGTCTTCAAAATATCACTCTATCATGACCATTTGCCTTAGCTCTACCCTTGGCCTTCAAATATCATGCTATCATGACTTTTGGTCATGGCTTGACCCTTGCTCTTCAAACTATCATATTTTCATGACTTTTGGCCCTTACCTCTACATTTATCTTCAAAATATTGTGTTATCATGACTTTTGCATTTTATCTCTACCTGTAGGTTCAATGTGTCATGTTGTCGCGATTGTTTTCTACAATTAGAAAAAAATTTAAGAAGACCACTCCTTACTCCCCTGGATGTCATTACTTTTACCAATATTATTGGTGCCTCCTGGGGTAATTCTATCAGCAGAATGTTAGAATCTAGAGCATTTATCCATTGGTAAATAGATTCAAGTAACAACTAAGAAAATAAGGGGAGAAAAGGGAATGGTACCAAGCAAAAAATATGCTTTTTGCTTTGCATAGTCATTCATATAGAGTATCTTCTTCTAAATATTTCTCTATTTCATCCTGTTTAGATGCTACTACACTACTTTCTGAGGCTTTTTTAGGCTTTACCACTTGTATTTTTCTTGGGTGACTTCATTGTAGATAGCGTAGGCTTTTCTCCAAGTATCTTCATCTATTTCTAAAGTCTCATTAAAGGCTAGGTATAAATATTCCAATTTGTCAACATTATCGTATGATAGGACTTTTAACTTCATATATAATTCATGCAAGAAGGAGTTCATTTATGTGATGTCTTGAGCCATATTTTTTTTTTTTTTAAATTTACATGGTGGAATCGATAGCTACCACAAATCCAAGTAGGTTATCCAGCTTTTATGGCCGCCATAGTATTCTGCGTTGTCCACCCTAGAAGCCACCACATAGATCTTCACGTAGTCTGCCCCTATAACCACCATGCCACAATCATTTTAAACCTTTTATGCCACTGAAAGCACCAAGAAAGGGACAAGAATTCAGTCCGGTGAGGCCCGAGATTTGAACCTTGGACCTTCGCCCCCTTATGGGGTTTGGATGAACCAATTGGTCTACACCTCGGACCTATATCTTGAGCCATATTGAATATATGTTCCTCTTGAATTGGCTCTTCCTAGCTATCAATCTCTAACTCATCTTCTACAAAACTTTCCCAAGAATTCTTCAACTGATCCTTTGTTAGTAAGTTAGAATCTTTGTCCTAGAAGCTAGGAATTTCGTAGTTTTCTTCTATGCTCACATGTTTTAAAATTACCTTAGCTTCTACCTTGAGTTCCTATATTAGCTCGGCAGCTTCTGTTACCAACTTGTACCTCTTGAAAAATTTCTTTGCAGTAAGATTGGCTTGGGACCATTTTTTATCTCGTGTTCTGTATCCAAGTATCACTTGCGTACTTTCTGCTAGGACTTGAGTCTTTGTTGTTGCAGATAACCTATTTTTTAGGATATTGATAGATTTATCAAATTCATCTTCCACTCGACCCAGCATTTCTTTAATCCTGAATAGGTACAACAATGTGGGCCTTACCTTTATGCTCATTTTTTGGATACCTCAAATCCTTTCTATTCTTATTTCTTTGGCATTTTCTTTAGATAGCCCATTGGTCTTGTCAATGTTATCTGAAACTTACTTCTTGAGGTCTTCAACCTGTTGGTTTAACAGTTGTATTTGTTCTTAGACCTTCTCATATTTCTCCTTATAGGGGTTTGCTTCATTGAACATTAGATCCCATTTTTTCACTTCATTCTTCAAGGTCTTCTTGATTATATTTTACTGGTTTAAGGCCTCTTCTAAATGCTTTTTTGATTGCTCAGCCCTGAGGTACTTTTATTTGTAGTTTTCAATTTTTAGGTATATGGTTCCCATGTGGGCTTGAGCCTTTCCCCACTCATCCTCCATTGGCATCTGAGTGATATATTTTGTAGTTATATTAGCTTGGTAGTCTTCTAGGGTCATTGCCCCCTCAGGATTTTGGATGAGCGACATCATATTTAGGGTGGAACATTGCATGTTTATTAGTTCTAGGATTATCCCTTCCTTGGTGCAAGCTATATTCGTAGAGCTCTAAGCGTTGCATGATTTAAACCAAGTAGCAGTGTTCAAGATTACATTTTTTTTTATTTTTCAACTTGGTAATGGTAGGGTTGCTTTTATAAGAAGAGGCAGGTTTGGTTTGGAAGCTCTAGATAGTGGTTATATAATGTAAGGTAATAGTGGCTAGAGAGGCATCCACGTTTTATTGCTTAATGATAGGTTTCATGAGGACATTCAAGGATGCTTTTGGATCATTTTGGGCTGGTGGTGATGACATTGGAGGATAATGAGTGGAAGGTGGAGAGGTATTGCCTTGACCTGCTGAAGGGGAGGGGGAATTACTTTGGGAGTGAGGAGAAGAAGGAGGAGTATCAAGATTGATAGGAGATATACCTAGTATTTTTTGTGGGTCATTACCTTTAATTTTTAGTGTATTCTTGGGAGCTTATGTAAATTTCTACAATTTGCTTCAAGCTTGAATAACCAATATCAGTTGCAGCTTTTGTTGGGACCTCTTCTGTAGGGATGGTTTTTTTAGCTGTAACGGCTAATTCTTGGTTATCTATTTCTTGGTGCTCAGAAGTCTGCTTAGAGGCTTTCCCCATATCTTCCTATTCTTCTACTTCTTGTTGATCTCTTGTTTCCTCTTGATCCCCTATTTCTTCAAAGTCTTTTGTTCCTTTAGAGTGTGACTCTTCTTGTTTTCTTCTCTTTCATCCCTTTTTCTTCATCGATTGAGCCTTACACTTTCTTGATTCTAATTTTTGTTTCTTATGGACGAGGAGAGTATGATCATCAGACTCCATGTCTGATCCAAAAGGGAAAATGAAGCTTCAATTTTCCTTTTAGGAACTTCTATTTGCTCAGTGGCAATTTCTTTCCATTTCTCTTTGTTGGTATCTGATTTATCTTCAATGGGTTTTATAGGAATGCCATTGATGCCCAGAGGGACTTTATTTGCAATATTTTTGGACCATTCGTTGAGTTTCTCATCGTATCTTTAAGAAAACTCTTTGTCAATATTCATCCCATACCTGGAAAATTTTTGTATGTGATATCTCATTTGCCACCATGATAATATCTTAGCGTGATCCCAATATTCTCCTTTTTTCTTCATTTTTTAAGACCTTGTTATCCAGCTTGTGGTTTAGATTCACATCAGGGATCCAATCTGCCAAGTGTTCATATAAATCATAACATGTAGGCAATGGCTACATTTTTTCAATATGCCATTCCAATGGTTTATTTTCCTCATTATTTTTGCCCTACCTATCGATTGGTCTATCTAATGCATGAAATTTTTTTAAGAGAGCTCAATTAAGGGAAGCTTGCTTTTGAGTAAATTTTTTTGTAGGGTTGTACTTCCATTTTTGTGGTAACTCAACTAATTTTATATTTCTCAAAGTTCGAGTAATTCACTTTTGGTCTTCTTTCTTTGACACTAATACACCCTCAAACTAAAATGGTATAAGGCAAGTACCTATTTTACCAGCACCTTTGCTAAATTTACTTGTTGATAAACTCAGTTTACCTCATGTATTCCAGAGTGAACAATCACTTAGTGACATAATAAGGTAGCAAAAAAGGCTTCTCTGTGAAGCCATATAGTCTAACGACCACTCCCTATGTTAAAATAAACCAATCTCCTTCCTTTGTATGGATGTGCTTAAAAGTATCATGCATCTGTTTGGGAATTATTGGCATGGTTCCATACATGAGATTCAATGCAGGGCCCAAAAATTCCATATTAAAGTGATAATATGATTCTACCTTTGAAAGGAGCGGCATCCAATCACACATAGGTAGGAGGGCTTCATCTTGGTCTTTTATCGTGGTAGATATGAAACTTAAATTCTTTGCTTGGAATAAAAAGAAAAGCTATACCATGTAAGAATAAAACTTGAATGTGTTAGGTATGTCTTTCCAGATCTTGAAGAGGTCTGCATGCAGTTGCTTCGCCAGGTATGTAGGCCAGTAGAAGAATAGTGGTACTCTGTTCGGGTCCACGCATGATGTATCATAAAACTTGGGATTAGATATGTATTGTGCTACTACAACCTGCCATCCATAGACTTGTGTATCTATTTCTAGCCCTGTCACCATGGCTAGCATGGAAAAAATCTCATGTCCTTGAATTTGGATAGAGTAATTATGGATCTTGGCATGTTTCCTTCAGGGAGAGGATCTACCAAATGTTCTTGTAGGAATAATCTAATGTTGGGGGTTTTGGTATAAAATTTTGCCGAATTAATATTGAATTAGGGTCAAAAGAGAGGGATTTTACTATAGGATTTTTGCCACAGCTAAAGGTGGCCTTAATTGCATTAGGATCGAGCATAAAAATGACTCCCCCCTTGGATTCTTTCACAATTTTATGCTTGACATCATAGAATTTTTCCATAGCTCTTATTAGTTTAGGGCAAGGACAGACCTAGGGGTAGACATACCAATAAAGCAGGGCATGGTAGGAAAATGTGCTTGGGCATGATGGAGTGAGGTTTTTGGTGACCCTAGCCGCTATGTCCTTTTGAATTCACTTTGGATATTTCCATGTCACCCTAGTATCAGTGATTTGGATATTTGGATCAACAAAACCACTTCCACTCTTGGTCGACTTGTGTTTCCCTTTAGTAGTAGCTAGTGGTGAAGTTGTCATGGTTGTTTTCTATGATTTGGATCTAAAATTAGCTTGGAATGTGCTTAGCAGAGTGTTGCGGGACTTTTTGAGAAAGTAGGGAGCACAACGAGCAGAAGGAAAATAATGTAGAGGATAAAGAAGTAATAAAAATTTGGTGATATAAGCAAATGTGTATGCGCATTCCAAGGTGACATGAAATAACTATTAATGGTACTATTAATTTTGAATGTTGTCAAGTGCTTTGGTTCATGTGCCACTTTTAAGAAGCCAACTACCATGCATTACCATTTTTCTAAGGCCAATGATATTGCTCTACTACTGTCCTAGACCAATAAATTGGCATCACCTCTACTCTAGGCCAATAAGCTGGTACGATGGTACCTTAAAAGTAAGGTTTTTTAAGATTTTGAGAAAACTATTTTCCTCGTCAAAAGGTTCGGTCGTTCTGAGGTAGCCATCGGCCATCGCAATTTTGTGAAATCATAATAATTTGCATTGAGGAGGCCTTTGGGCATAGAAATATCATGACATTGTGATAAATTGCCTTGGATTAGCCATCGACACCGTAATATCATGAAATCATGATGATTTTCATTAAGGGGGCCTTTGGTCATCGAAATATCATGAAATCATGAGAATTTGCATTGAGGGGCCTTTGGATGCTAAAATTTCATGACAATGTCCTTGAAGTGGTCGTTGACCACTGAAATATCATGAAATCACGACAATTTGTATTGAGGCCTTTGGGCACCAAAATGTCACGCCATCACGATAAATTTCTTTGAAGTGGCCTTCGGCCACCAAAATATTGTGAAATCATAAAAATTTGTATTGAGGAGGCCTTTGGACACAAAAATGTCATGCCATCATAAAATTTTGCATTGAATAGACCTTTAGGCACCGAAATGTCCTTCCATCATGAAAAATTACCTTGGAGTGGCCATCGATCACCGAAATTTCATGAAATCATGACAATTTGCATTGATGGGGCCTATGGGTGCCAAAATATCATGCCATTGTAACAAATGTCCTTGAATATTTTTGAAATAAAATAGGTATTTACATAATATACGTACAAGGTAGAGGGAAACCATTTATTTATAGTACAACTTTAGATGAAATCCATTGACGAGAATGGGTTGAACTTGATCCTATTTGTTTCTCAGTTGGAAAGAGTTTTGATTTTTTCTTCTATTACTTCAAAGAGGCCTTCTTAGAACACATCGAATTTCTCATGGTTCCCAGGTTTTGCCTTCGTTTCATTCCATCTTAGGACTAAGTCTCCCAACTTGAAATTTCTCAAAGTGGTATTTTTGTCAAACCATCTCTTTGTGATGACCATATATTTTTTATAGTGGTTGTAGGCTTATTCTTTCTATTCTTCTAATTGTAGGAGCTAGATCAATATTTTCTCCATTGGTTTTGCCTCCTCTGTGCCAGTTTGATTGAGCAGCTTTAAGGCTGGTATCTATATATGTATTGGAAGAACCACTTCTTTTTCATAGACCAGAGAGTAGGGAGATGTATTGATAGACTTCTTGATAGTTATTATATCAGCCCATAGTGCTTGGTTTATCATAGAGTGCTAAATCCTCTTATTTTTCTTCCAAGTTCACTTCAAGATCCTGAGCAAGTTTTTATTTGTTGATTTAGCTAATCAATTTCCCTATAGATAGTAGTTTGAGGATTTTTTCAAGTAAATCCCATATCTAAATGCAAAGTCAATCATTTTAGCACCTACAAAATATGAGACGTTTTCTATGACCAATGCATTTGGGATGCCAAATCTTGTGATTAAGCTTTCCCCAAATTCCATCATAACCTCTTGGACTACTTTTTTAGTGGGTATTACTTTTTTCCACTTAGTGAAATAATCAATAGCTATTAGGATGTATTTGTGCCAGTAGATGAGTTGGGTTCTATTATTCCAATGAAATTTGATCCCCATTATTGAAAAGGTTCTTCAACCTGAATGGATTTTAGAGGTAATAAAGCATTTCTATTTCTCCTAATGTATCTCTGACACTCCTCATATTTAATTGTTACTTTGAAGGTGTCTGCAAAGATAGTTGGCCAGTAGCATCCAGTCTTGATGATTTTTAAGGTAGTGGTCCTCTCTGAGTATTGTCCTCTTGATGAGCCTCTATGGGATTCCTCCAATATCTTCTATTTTTTATCTTCCTTTATGCATCGAAGTAACACTTCATCCAAAAAAAATTGTATAACCCCTTGGGTAGCAGATTATACTTCAAATAATGGATCTTATATCATCTTCTCTATAAAGCGTTCAAACCTATTAGGCACTTTCTAGTCTAGAAGTACCTGATTAATTCATTTACCCAGTCAAGCTACTCTAAAGGTTGATCATCATTTGAGGATGCTTCTTGAGTTTGGTAAGCTATGTATTTTGATGAATATTTCTTGGTGAGCTCTTGGTACAATGCTCAGCCTCTTACTAGCTTGTTTGGATGTATTTCTACATCGTATTCTTGTATCTTTGATACCCAACCAACTCTTTTATCATTGAGTTCCCCCTAAATGATGAAGTTCTTGACATCGAGGTGAACTACATAAAACATAGTCCTACTCTGTGAAAGGAAATACCTAAATTTTTTAGATACTTAATTACTACATAGATATGTTTCTCAATGAAATTATACTTATCTTCATGTTCTTGCATAGTCTGACTTAGAAAAGCTATGGGTATTTCTTCATTATTAGGCCCTTTTTGCATGAGAATTGCGATATAGCTCTCTTGTTCACCTATAGTGTATAATATGAAACCCCTTGAGTAGTCCAGGTTTACCAAGATAGGGACTTGAGCTATTTGCTCCTTTATCTACTGGAAGACCTATTTACTTGCATCTATCCACTTGAACTCAACATCTTTCTTCAACAACTCAGTCATGGATTTGATTATTTGCACAAAATCAGCAATGAATTTATGCACAAAGTTGATTTGGTCGAAGAACAACTACAAGCCCTTTTTTTAAGGGGAGAGGGAGTTCTAACAATGGTTTCACCTTGTTAGGTTCTATAGCTAGACTGGTCTTAGAAAAAATATGACTAAGTAAAATTCCTTCCACAGGGAAGATAGATTTCTTAGGATTTAGAAAGATGCCAAACTCTGTATTTTTTTAACATATTTCTAAGATGCCCTGTGTGATCCTATTTTCAGTGGAAGAATACTTTCATATCATCTAGATAGATTACTATTATTTTATTTATGATTTCTCTAAATGCCACATCCATTCCTCTTTGAAATGTTGCTTCAGTGTTAGACAATTCGAAGGGAATTCTCTGATAGGTAAATTTCCCCCACTTGGTTGTGAATGCAATCTTGAATTGATCTTCATCCTTAACCCACACCTGATTGTACCTAGATAAGCCATCCAGGAGTGAGAATATTTATTCTCTTGCTACTATGTGTAGGATATGGTCGATTTGTGGGAGAGGGTAATGGTATTTTAATTAAGCTTTATTTAAGTTATGGAATTTTATGCACAATCATATATCTCCATTATTTTTTCTAATCAAGACTAGGTTAGCTACCCAATTTGAATGCTTGATTGGGTAAATAATTTTAGCTTCAAGTAATTTTAGCAGCTCTTGCTTCATCAAAGCTTCGATCTTAGATTTCATCACTTGTTGCTTATGTCAGAATGGCTTTGCATATTCTTAAAGTTCAATTGTATGGTAGATCATTTCTTTGGAGTAGACCTTGAGATCACCATAAGTCTAGGCTATGATGTGTAGGTATTCCTTGCATAATACCCTAATTTGGTCCAGTTCTTCTTCTATAGTGTTCACTCCCACTTTTATGGATTTATCAGGTTCCATTTGACCTTCTCTATATCTGTGCTTTTTAAATTTCATTTTATAGCTAGTCGACCTATCATTGTTATCAAATAAGCTTTCAATAGTGATCAACCCTTTTGGGATGTGATTTTTATTTAACTGGATCATGCTTGTATCTTCTTCATCTTCATCTTCGATTGTATGGAAGTCCTGTAAATTAGCCTAAGTATTTTTTTGCTTCTGAATGACGTTGTTGATAGGGCAGAAATTCACCCCCACCAAATCCATAAAATTGGCATGAGTATTCTTCTCTCTTGGGATTGCTTTTATATTTCAAGATTCAAAATATTCCATCTTATCCCAAACCTTATTCCTATAAGCCTTAAGGTAATATTGCTTGCTTACACTCTTTTTAGTGACTTGATTCACTATTAATTAAGAATCCCTAAATATTTGTAGCTACTTGATACTGATCTTTTTGATCTTCTTGAGGCCTAAGTAGAGTGCTTCATACTCTAATGTGTTGTTAGTGCAACTCCAGGTTAATCAGTAAGGAAAAACTTTCTCTTCACATGTTGGAGAGATTAGAACAATACCTGTTCCAACTCCTTTTTACATTTTCCACCATCAAATAAAAGCTTCCATATCTAATCGATATGTTGGTTAAACAAAGGGGGAAAATGGGATAACTTTTATCAGGATTTAGAATCATGTAGATCCCCATGTTAGTCTCGATCATGGCATTAAAATATTGAAGAGAGAATTGGTCTTCCTCTTGCAATACATTTACAGCTTCTTCCATCAAGTTTAGGTCTTCTAGTTCCTCTATCATCATGTTCATAATGGTGGTCTATTTTCCTTCCACTTTAAGTTTTTAATATGAAAATTTAAAGGCTTCTCATTAAATACTTTCATTATTGTTTCCTTGAATGGGATTTCCAGATACAAGAAATCTAATAATAAATATCCTCTTATCTTGGTGGTTAACTCCCTGGAAAGATACATACCAAAATAGGGCTCCAAATCCACTACTATCACCTCTTGTATAGTTGTGAGCTGAGGTATTCTGTGAATAAATATTGGAATATCTTTGATGACCCCTACCATTTTTATAGGGGTCCCATCTAATTTTAAGATGCTCGGGCTGCTCCTTGTGTACCCCATACCCATGATGTCACATATTACCTTAGACATCATGGTGGTTGCAGCTCCAGAATCTATCATATAGATGTGAACTACCCATCCTTCCATCTGAAGAGATAGATATAAAGGAGGGGGTTTGTTCTTTTCCAAAGTGGATGTTAGACTAGCTTGTGTAGAATCCAATTGAGCTAGGTTTCTATTCTTATTTTTTATATATCTTAATGATTCCTACAGTAAGTCAATCTACCCTAGAAATTACAAATCTTCATACATAGTCACTTTAGATGGAGTTTTCTTCATTTCTTCGACTATGTTGAATGGGAGGGGTTCAAAAAATTTATTTTACTGTTGTATCATACTTATTTCTACACCCTTGAGTAGCGTATATTCTTTGATGCTTAGTTAGTGAGGGGTATCTCAGTTTATCCCTAGCTTGTTCTTGCATTTCTACTTCCTTCTATCGAGACACTTCCTTGCAGATTTCTACTTCTTTCTGGATTGAGCTCTAGGGGATATTCTCGTAGGAGATTCTTTTCTCAATAGGGTTCCTTGTAGGTGAAGGCACCTTAAAGGGGTTGAGCTCTTGGGGGTCAACCTGTAAGGTTTTCTTTCTTGACCTAGTTGGAACAACTACTTGTTCAACAAAATGAATCATGAAGTTTCAATTATCTCCTCTAATAATATTCACCTAACCTTTGAGGATTTTCTTAGCCTTTTTAATAGCTACACTTTGGACATGATGTTGATGAATCATACCAGAAGTTTCACCATGAAGTTTTTTGCACGTGGAACACCAAAAATTTGACTCTATCAAAATGTTACTGGGCTCGCTATCTTCATTGGTGTAGATTGTGTTATCATAGCTTATGTTGCTCATGGAGGCTTGGTCTTTCATCACTTGTACGAACCTTATTGGCTAGAAATTTCTTTTCGCTTCTCTTCTTTCCATTGATGTAAATTTATTTTCTAGATTTTTCAAGGATGCTTGTAGATCTTGTAGAACTGAAAGTTGAGGATCTGGGGTCGATGGAACTATCACCATAGGGAGTGCAGGATTAGTAGAAAGCATTGGATAGGTAGTGGTACCTATGTTACTAGAATGTTAGGCTATCCAGTCCATTTAAGGAGAGTGGTGCTAGAAGTTGAAAGGTGTTGAAAAAGTAGTACTTGATGCTTGAGGCAGATCCAAAAAAATAGGTATTACCATTTTTTTAGGGAACATTCCAATAGCGATAAGATCTCTCTCTACTTTCTGTGCTTCCTGGTAAATCTTAATAAAAGTAAACACCTGAGACTTCCTTATGGCCATGCTTATATCTGAGTTGAATGCTCTCAAATACATTGACTTCTCATTCATTGGTCGTAACCCATCAGGTATTCTCTTCCAAATTTGACTGAATCTGATGTTAAAATTGATGATCTCCTCTTGAGGGTATTTTTGGATAACAGTAAACTGATCCAGTAGGGAGAATGGGTCTACATGCTCATTGAATTATTCCTCTAGTTTACCATCAAGCTAGGACTAAGTGGATATAGTTTGGTTTTCAAGAGCTTTGTACCAATAGAGCATCTTCTCTTTCAAGGAAATAATCAACAATATTATCATAACATCTTCCTCAGTGATGTTATGTATCAGGGCTAGTGCAACTATGTCTTGACAATGTTTGTAAGTCATATTTCTAGTACCATCATACTCTTATGCAATTTGTAATTGTCTTACATATCAATGTAGTAGATTCTAAGGATTTGCTGGTCCCTTAGTTTCTTATTTTGTTGATATCTCTATGTGGTATGTGGATCATTCTATAGGTTTCTTGGTACCCAAATTATCTCATACAATTATTTAGGATGTAAAACCTATTATTGCATAATAATATCATTAGAAGCTACTGCTTGAGATTTACTTTTATAATTTGATTACTTTCTAGATTCTCTCACTTATTCCTAGTCCATGGAGTATCCCAATTGTAAAACTATATTCATAAAATATGAGTTATTAATGAGGAATAATACTTGGGACCTAGTTCATCTACCTAAGGATGAGAGCATGGTTGGTTACAACATTATCCACAAGACTATGTTCTATGTAGATGGCCACATTGAAAAACATAAGGTACACCTTATTATTAATGATTTATTTAAGGAGAGAGTCAAATACTGAAAGTAATTTATCCTATATTACATGGATGGGGGTTTCATAAAATAAATGTGAATATAGTTTTTATTCACGGAGAGTTTATTTTTTTATATTGGATAACTCTACTCATCTAGTTTATGGATTGAAGAATATTTGACTTGTCTTAACTAAGTACCTCATGCTTTGTATGTGAAGGTCAATTCATTCTTTCTTAGCTATGGATTTCATAAATTTCAAATGGACCATGATATTTACATCAAGCATCATGATGCACATATCCTTATTATTATTTTGTATGATGATGATCATGTTACCACATAAAGGTGTGTTTTCTTGATCTAGGATATGAAGCTATGAATCTAGGAAACCTTTAAGATGATATATTTGGATCATTCTCACTATTTTGGTTAGAATCATATTGATGAGTTAGCCTTCAAAATAATTATCTCATAGATTAAATATATCTTCCATATTATATAGCAATCTAGAGTGGATACATGTAAGACCACTCATGCTAAAGGTTCAAGTAGATTGTTCTAATCCCTTGGTTACCTTGTATAATTTTCATATCTGGGATCTTCTATAAGGCATTGTCTTTATTGTTAGTTAATATTTTAGGTATTTGTAGGAAGCTCATAAGTGTCATTGTACATCAACTAAGTAGACTCTATAGTGTTTTGGTGGGACCTAGTAAATAGAAATTCATTATTTTAATGGTATCCTCTTGTCTTCTAGGATTTCCATAATGTAATCTAGGCATATAATCGTCACTAAAAACAATAAATATTAGCTTGTTGTTCTTTATTGGTTTTAGAACACTCTTTAGTATTATCATTAATAGTCAGCCATATCTCTATCATCCATTTAACCTAAATAGTATACTACTAATAAGGATGTCAAGCATCTTTGATAGATCTTGAATATTCTTAAGTAATCGGGACTTCCTCAACAAGTTCCTATCACTCATTTTTGTAATACTTACAGTTCCATTGAGCTTGTTCCAAACCTTATTTTTTTTAGCAAAGAAAACATATTGAAGTGTAGATGCATTATGTTCATCAATATGATGCTTATAAAATACTTCAGTCATTTTATATGGCTTTATATCCTTTCATAGGCATACCTCAACTTTCAGAGCATACATCTTAATTGCACTTTTACAATTTTTAGCCTTAATATTTATTTTAAAAAATTTAGCAATATCTATAGTTCATTTGATAACATATTTATAAATCCAATATTTCTCCCATTGTATTTGCCAATGCATGAGGTATCTTAATGATTTCTCGAAGAATTAGTAAACTAACTGTTCTCGTTTCTCTAAGATTGGATTTAGAGTTAACGTCGGCTATGTTGCCGGCCATGTTCTGTACCAATAAATATTTGACATATAAATAAAGTTTCCTTATTGGATGGATTCAGTATCATTGTGATTCAAAATTTAACCTCACACATATTTTCTTTCTTCTCGGTTTAGGCAGCTTCTTGCAAACAAGGATTCTCTGTAACTATATATTTAAATTTGAATTTTCAATTGTTTATAGTTTGTAATTCTTAATAGAATATTAAGTTTTAAAACCTTCACATATCCAAAGGAGAGAAGGGCATCGTTCATTTAATTTTCATCATGATGTATCTAACAGAAGGAAAACGCAAAAGGTGAGTGATTATTTTCTGTTACTGGTATTATATATACATAAAAAACTATAAAAATTATACAGGTCATACTGATTGAAGAGGTGAAAAGATTGGAGTATCTTTCACACTTGACAATACCCATTCCACCTTGTTTTTAACATCTAAAAACTGTATAGACTTCTTCTCTCAACTTTCTATATTTTTTATGTTGGTTGCAGCCTCTTATCGACGCGCATAAGCGTATCATCGTTGAAATCATTTGTGGAAGCGCCTGTTAGTATTCAGGAATCAATTGCTCTAAGTTTTATTCAAGATTGTGATTACTACGGAGAGACGATCCGTTTTTAAAATGATGAACATGATGACGAAGATTATATGCATAAAAGACTAGAAATTACAATTAATGTATGGGATGGGTGGTGCAACTCATCCCAAGATATACTAAACAAAATAATGATGGCATTATTGTATTGGCCACATGGATGCCCTCGCATCCATCTCATTTGTACGTTTGTAAACCGTTAGAGGGAATGGGAAACCGGCAAAACGACCTGGGATGATATAGTGTATGAACAATCGTTACAGAATTTGACGGATACATTGCCTACCAATCTTCTGGTTTTAGATTACACTTCTCTATTCTCCCCACATTATTCAGAGGAGTATAATCCACTTTGCCACAGATTTACCCGATTTTGGAGGACAAGCGAAAGAGCCAAGATTAAGGAACAGTATATAAATCTAACTAGCATCTACACTTCATAAATCTAAATCATTTTTTTTTTCGGAGGATCATCAATTCATATATACATAGATTATAATTTTTTAATATATATATTATAATTAAATTTAAAAGTTAACATTAATATTTATTATAAAATTATAGTTTTTATTTTTCATTTTGTTGTAAAGGGAAAAGCCTGCTCGTAAAGATGGAAGGTAACCAGATCCAGAGAACCGAACTAGCGCAGTTCATCGTAAGCACTCAGTTACTAATTGGACTATTTTTATAATAAAGTATAAATTATGTTACCAATTGGATTATTTTTATAATAAAGTATAAATTATTACTATTTTGTGATTCATTAAAGTTATTGTTTGAATGCTTTATTTGGATGGTATTGAAACATGTTTCACCTATATAATTAGGTATATCAGATTGAAAACATGGCAATATTTGAACCCGAGTCTCCTCTTTCATTTTTAAGAAATTAGTCGCTTAAATTAAATTAAATTTATAAAAAGATTAAAGTCAATTGTAATATTAAATATAAAATAATGATCTTATAAAGTTGAAATAGAACATTCAATAACATTAGTTCAATAAGTTAGATTCTTTAATATTTAAGGAGACTCAAGTTTGAATCTTTACAAACTATACATAGACAATATTCAAACTATTGTAATACCACTATTTAATACAAGTGAAGTCTGAATGTTACAATACCATACAACTAATTAAACAAAAATGAAAATAAAATGGAGGACATCAAAAAAAAATTACACTCATAAAAATAGGGTTGAAATAAAAATGGAAATGGTGTTAGTATGAACTATAAGCCCTAATTATGGTCATGATATTTTAGATAGTTATTTATTTTAATTTTTTAGTTTTATTATTTTTATTTATTTGCAAAATCATTATAACAATTTTAAAATAGTATTTTTATTCATATATCAGTATTAAATAAAATATAAATATATAATTTTAAAATTTTATTTTATTTTAAATATATATTTTTTTAAGATTCAAATTGGGTCATTTTAAGGTATGGACTCTAGAATGATCTAGGATTTTATCTAATTTGGAAGTGGCTACGGGTACATCTCTCTTAAAATCTAAGAATGAAGTTTTTTCTCTTTTTTCCCACAATCGAGTACAACAATTTGATAAATATGACCAAGGTTCTATATATTCTTCCATGCACAACATTTAAATCATAGAACTCTAGTTTCAAAAGTCCCTTTGTGGTGATGCTAGATGAGGTTCTAGTTGCAAAGGTATCTTCAAAATTTATTCAACATTTAGTCTTGGATCTTTCAAACTAGGCCTTCATATGCACATTTATGGGTATGGTGCCTAAGTTGAATATAATAGAGAAGTAGATAAATAATTCTTGGGATTCAAAAACTTATAGTTTTGAGTTTATGATGATTGGTAGAGGCTCTTTTATTGTTATGTATCCTTCATTTGAATAAAGAGACTATTTTCCATGGTGACCCATGATTTTTTGGAATAAACCATTTTTATTTGACTCTTTGGACTCTTGGATTTGACCCTCAAGAAGAGGAACTTCAAGAAGTTTTACTATTGTGGGTTTACCTCCCTTTTTTGCCCTCTACTTTTAAGAACCATTATATCATGCTTGTTAGAATCAAAGGATATTGTTCAATATTATTCATGGATAGTACATACAGGTTTGATATTAGAGTTTGTAGAAATTAAAACCTAAACCTAACTCTAATAGGTAAAACCCTAACCCTAATAAGTAAAACCCTAACCCTAATAGGTAAAATCCTAACCCTAATCATAGGCAAGTACATATTAAACACATTAGTATGTTTACATCCCTCCTTAATGTACACTTTCCTAAGTAAAAAATACTCATTAATATTTTAATATCCCTCCTTAATGATGAAGCTCTTGGTTTTGGTCTCTACTAAAAATTTATCTTTATATAATAATATTGAGCCATACAAAAGTTATATTGAAATAGCTAAGAATTTAATACTGATGTATGATGCAAAAGTTGATACTTGAAGTATCAAAAGTATCCTTGTGGTAGCCTCCTTATCCTACAAGAATGTATGGATAACCAGTAATTGCATCTACTAGGTACTATAGAGAAGATGACTAGATACTAGGTTCACTTACATTATGATGTTAGAAATATTTTTTATGAATACATAGCCAAGATCAAATATCACTAATTCACTACAGTATCCAACAAATTCTCCTGATCAAAAAATCATACCTCCTATTGTAGGAGTACCCAAAATTATGATGGAATCTCAAGATGGTCATCCAAAAGTTGTATTGAAATAGTTAAGAATTTGATGTTGATGCTTGATGTAAAATTATATACTTGAAGTATCAAAAGTATCCTTGTGGTAGCCTCCTTATCCTACAATAATGTATGGATAACTAATCATTGCATCTATTAGGTGCTATAGAGAAGATGAATAGATACTAGGTTCACTTACATTATGATGTTAGAAATCTTATTGATGAAGACATGAGACAAGATCAAATATCACTAATTCACTAAAGGATAAGCTACTAAAGGCAAATACAACTCTTGAACTAAAGTATCCAACAGATTCTCATGATCAAAAAACAATACCTTCTATTGTAGGAGTACCCAAAATCATTATGGAATATCAAGATGGTCATGGTCATGAAGAAAAATCTCAATGGATAAAATTGGATTTAGGAATCTCAAGTTCAATCGATAGTGCACTTCATAATATAAAAATATTTGAAGTCCAAAAAAAGTATATGTAACAATATCAAAACTAAAAATAAACACCTCCATTGTGTCCAGCTCAAAAAAATCTTTCCAACTATAAACACAAATATCTTTAGACCTAGATGAATATTTAAAAACTAAGAAAAATATTTAGGCTCTCCAGGAACAAATAAAATAGGCTCATAGCCCTTACAACAAAGAATATTCTCAAAAATATTTTTCTGTAGGGACCACCCCATAATGCATATTTAGTTGTAAATATAATTATTATTTAATTAGTGATATATGCTTCCAAGATGAAATATTATTGATGACTACTATTTTGCAGCTATAGGTCATTGAAGATTAGTATGTAAACCACTTAGCAAAAAATTGGTAGAAGATTAAGGAGGATCCATACATGTAAATCTAGTTATTAAAATAATCTCGTTTATGATATTTTTTTCAAAAAAGGGAGAGAAGGAAGAAAAAATTACTTCGTCTATGAATAATAGCTTGGAAAAAAATAGATAGAGAAAATACTTAAAAATCCATCGAAATATAGGTCAGAATTTTGTAGATTAGTAATAATTAATGAAGTATTATAGGATGAATTTTTCAAAAGAAATAGGAGTTTATTTTTGTTGAGAAGGATGTCCTATGATCTATATTTGTTTGCTTATTTTATTCCAAGTTGGTTGAAAGTTACACTTCATATTTGAATAATATTATGTAACAATCTCAAAACTAAAAATAAACACCTCCATTGTGTCCAGCTCAAAAAAATCTTTCCAATTATAAACACGAATATCTTCAGACTTGGATGAAGATTTAAAAACTAAGAAAAATATTTATGCTCTCCAGGAACAAATAAAATAGGCTCATAGACCTTACAACAAAGAATATTCTCAAAAATATTTTTCTGTAGGGACCACCCCATAATGCATATTTAGTTGTAAATATAATTATTATTTAATTAGTGATATATGCTTCCAAGATGAAATATTATTGATGACTACTATTTTGCAGCTATAGGTCCTTGAAGATTAGCATGTAAACCACTTAGCAAAAAATTGGTAGAAGATTAATGTGGATCCATACATGTAAATCTAGTTATTAAGATAATCTTGTTTATGATATTTTTTTTCAAAAAAAGGAGAGAAGGAAGAAAAAATTACTTCGTCTATGAAGAATAGCTTGGAAAACAATAGATAGAGAAAATACTTAAAAATCCATTGAAATATAGTTTAGAATTTTTGTAGATTAGTAATAATTAATGAAGTATTATAGGATGATTTTTTCAAAAGAAATAGGAGTTTATTTTTGTTGAGAAGGATTTCTTATGATCTTTATTTGTTTGCTTATTTTATTCCAAGTTGGTTGAAAGTTACACTTCATCTTTGAATAATATTATGTAACAATCTCAAAATTAAAAATAAACACCTCCATTGTGTCCAGCTCAAAAAAATCTTTCCAACTATAAACACGAATATCTTGGATGAAGATTTAAAAAATAAGAAAAATATTTAGTCTCTCCAGGAACAAATAAAATAGGCTCATAGCCCTTACAACAAAGAATATTCTCAAAAATATTTTTCTGTAGGGACCACCCCATAATGCATATTTAGTTGTAAATATAATTATTATTTAATTAGTGATATATGCTTCCAGGATGAAATATTATTGATGACTACTATTTTGCAGCTATAGGTCCTTGAACATTAGTATGTAAACCACTTAGCAAAAAATTGGTAGAATATTAAGGTGGATCCATACATGTAAACCTAGTTATTAATATAATCTCTTTTATGATATTTTTTTTTAAAAAGGGAGAGAAGGAAGAAAAAATTACTTAGTCTATGAAGAATAGCTTGGAAAAAAATAGATAGAGAAAATACTTAAAAATCCATCGAAATATAGGTCAGAATTTTTGTAAATTAGTAATAATTAATGAAGTATTATAAGATGATTTTTGCAAAGGAAATAGGAGTTTATTTTTTATGAGAAGGATGTCTTATGATCTATATTTGTTTGCTTATTTTATTCCAAGTTGGTTGAAAGTTACACTTCATCTTTGAATAATATTATGTAACAATCTCAAAACTTAAAATAAACACCTCCATTGTGTCCAACTCAAAAAAAAATTTCCAACTATAAACACAAATATCTTCAGACTTGGATGAAGATTTACAAACTAAGAAAAATATTTAGGCTCTCTAGGAACAAATAAAATAGGCTCATAGCCCTTACAACAAAGAATATTCTCAAAAATATTTTTCCGTAGGGACCAACCCATAATGCATATTTAGTTGTAAATATAATTATTATTTAATTAGTGATATATGCTTCCAAGATGAAATATTATTGATGACTACTATTTTGCAGCTATAGGTCCTTGAACATTAGTATTTAAACCACTTAGCAAAAAATTGGTAGAAGATTAAGGTGGATCCATACATGTAAATCTAGTTATTAAGATAATCTCGTTTATGATATTTTTTTCAAAAAAGGGAGAGAAGGAAGAAAAAAATACTTGGTCTATGAAGAATAGCTTGGAAAAAAATAGATAGAGAAAATACTTAAAAATCCATCGAAATATAGGTCAGAATTTTTGTAGATTAGTAATAATTAATGAAGTATTATAGGATGATTTTTGCAAAAGAAATAGGAGTTTATTTTTGTTGAGAAGGATGTCTTATGATCTATATTTGTTTGCTTATTTTATTCCAAGTTGGTTGAAAGTTACACTTCATCTTTGAATAATATTATGTAACAATCTCAAAACTAAAAATAAACACCTCCATTGTGTCCAGCTCAAAAAATCTTTCCAACTATAAACACGAATATCTTCAGACCTGGATGAAGATTTAAAAACTAAGAAAAATATTTAGGCTCTCCAGGAAAAAATAAAATAGGCTCATAGCCCTTACAACAAAGAATATTCTCAAAAATAGGTAGTCTATACCACCCGCAGTCGACCCTTGCGTATCCCAAATTGTTTTATCCGCCCATGTAGAGGAGTTGGAGAGCAAGTGGGTAGTTAAACCTCTCTAGTTGCTGAGAGGCCCAGGTTCAATTCTCTCCCCTCACATGTTGCGGATATGTTATGTAATGGTTCCCTCGTGGTCACAATCTGTTTACCCCTTGTGGCCACCACCAAAAAAAAAAAAAAGAATATTCTCAAAAATATTATTCTGTAGGGACCACCCCATAATGCATATTTAGTTGTAAATATAATTATTATTTAATTAGTGATATATGCTTCCAAGATGAAATATTATTGATGACTACTATTTTGCAACTATAGGTCCTTGAAGATTAATATGTAAACCACTTAGCAAAAAATTGGTAGAAGATTAAGGTGGATCCATACATGTAAATCTAGTTATTAAGATAATCTCGTTTATGATATTTTTTTCAAAAAAGGGAGATAAGGAAGAAAAAATTACTTGGTCTATGAAGAATAGCTTGGAAAAAAATAGATAGAGAAAATACTTAAAAATCCATTGAAATATAGGTCGGAATTTTTGTAGATTAGTAATAATTCATGAAGTATTATAGGATGATTTTTGCAAAGGAAATAGGAGTTTATTTTTGTTGAGAAGGATGTCTTATGATCTATATTTGTTTTCTTATTTTATTCCAAGTTGGTTGAAAGTTACACTTCATCTTTGAATAATATTATGTAACAATCTCAAAACTAAAAATAAACACCTCCATTGTGTCCATCTCAAAAAAATATTTCCAACTACAAACACAAATATCTTCAGACCTGGATGAATATTTAAAAACTAAGAAAAATATTTAGGCTCTCCAGGAACAAATAAAATAGGCTCATAGCCCTTACAACAAAGAATATTCTCAAAAATATTTTTCTGTAGGGACCACCCCATAATGCATATTTAGTTGTAAATATAATTATTATTTAATTAGTGATATATGCTTCCAAGATGAAATATTATTGATGACTACTATTTTGCAGCTATAGGTCCTTGAACATTAGTATGTAAACCACTTAGCAAAAAATTGGTAGAAGATTGAGGTGGATCCATACATGTAAATCTAGTTATTAAGATAATCTCGTTTATGATATTTTTTTCAAAAAGGGAGAGAAGGAAGAAAAAATTACTTGGTCTATGAAGAATAGCTTGGAAAAAAATAGATAGAGAAAATACTTAAAAATCCATCGAAATATAGGTCAGAATTTTTGTAGATTAGTAATAATTAATGAAGTATTATAGGATAATTTTTGCAAAAGAAATAGGAGTTTATTTTTGTTGAGAGGGACGTCTTATGATCTATATTTGTTTGCTTATTTTATTCCAAGTTGGTTGAAAGTTACACTTCATCTTTGAATAATATTTTTATGGCTATGTAAAACCTTCCTATGGATATAGTATAGGGTTTGATTATTTTTGTTTAATCTATGATATATGGAAAAATAGTTAGGCCTTGAACGCACAAGATTCCGGAAGATTGAAAGGAAAACTAATGCGATGTATTCAAAACCCAAAGTTAACGCTTAAAGTCCTATAAAGTGAAATGCATGAAATGAAAGAAAAGAGACGAATTTAAATGAGATAAAAAGAAAGTATAAAAAGCACAACCCTTTTTATTTATACTCTTCCAATTCGGTTACAAAGACATCTCCTCCCTTTTAAGGGGTAGGAGCGTTAACATAGTTTCAATTACAATCATGGATTTAGTGTTCCTCCTTCCGCGTGCCCACATGTGAAATGGATGGGCCAAAGTGTTGTCACCACTGGTATTGATGAATATTTAATCCTTGCTGCTCCTCCTGCGTTCAAAGAAACAACAAATCGTTAGTAGCACTTGTGTATGATAATGAAACTCACAAATCTGAAAGAGTACTGTTAATGAATATGAAAGATAAATATAACGATGATTAAAATGAATCTAAATAGACTGAAAATTTGACAGAAACATAAACATGTAACTAGCAAAACACTGCAAAAGAAATAGTCACCAAATTCGATACAGATCCGTATTCATCTCGGGGTGAGACGAATAAACCTGCAATAGTTTGGTATTTGTTCCGGGGTGAAACGAATAAACCTACAATAATGCAGGGGGTGCCCGAAGGCAAACCACCTGCTGGTTGAGACTTTTTTTCGACACCAATCCGCTTAGGATGAGTCCAAAACCTGTTGTGATGTGTAATAGATAAATTGGTAGGATATTGTGGTCAAAAAAATTGGGTTTTGGGTCTTGATTCGTGCCTCCAAAAGTCACCCAATAACCTCCCTTTCGATTAAGAGATTATGGATGTAAAAGCACAAATCGTAAGTAAGTAAACTGGGAGAACTTCGTTGCTCAAAATGCTCCTTCTTTGTATATTTTTTTGGGTGAGGAAAATCACCATTTTATAGACCTAAGGGGTCTCTTGAATTAACATGCAAAAGTGTTATTTTGCATGAATGCTTTTTTTTGTGAAGAGAAGACTTCTCCCTGATCAAGGACTTCATAACTGCTTTTGTAACTGCTTCTGCATGCTCAAAATAACTCACTCACACTCCCATGCAATGAAGGGAGAGTTAAGTAGCTAATTTGAGTTGTCATGAAAAAGCCCACTCTCACTCCCATGTAATGAAGGGAGGATCAAGTGGCATATTTGAGTTGTCAAAAGAAATTGCTCATACTCTTATGCCATGAAGGGAGAGCTTAGTGGCAGTTCTGAGTTGTCCTATGCCGAGGTTTGACTTTTTGCCAGTCAAACCTAGTATTTGTCCCACCTCAGAACGAGTGCTGGAATCCATCCCTGGGTGGAATGAGTACCAGTTTGTACTCGTTTTGGGGTGGAGCGAATAATTAGCAAAGTTCCTAAAAGGTGCCAAATTGACCTCTGACCTCTAAAACTGCTTTTAGAAGTGGTTAGGACCACTGTTTAACCTCTGGGGGCTGCCCTAGGGACTGTTTGTGTCAATGCGATCAGCGCTCCTTGTCACATAATCGGATTGGTGTTGTTTTGGTGTCTATAGATGCCCTTTTTTGGGAAGCGTTGTGCAAGGTGCAATGCCGAGCAAAAATAGATAACCAAAGCACTAATGATTAGGGTTTCTCAATAACCTAACCAACTCTTGATGCCCCAAGTATGGAAAGGGCATGCATTCTTGAATCCTTGCTTTTGATGAGCTAAGGAACTTAAATCAAGTATTAACCTGGTTCGATGAGGTATTACTTGAACTTGGACATTGATTAGTCATGAATAGGCAAAGGGCACAACCTTTTGTCTATGGGAACCTTGAGTTCATGATTCACGAATGCCAAGTATTTGATCAGCTTGTGATGATTACCTATTTGTTGCCCCAAGCAGTGGTGCGATTGTCTTTTGCAATGATTCTTTGAATGCGTGTCATTTCCAAGATTGGGTATATTGTTGTTGATTGGCAACTAAGTGTGACTACCCCCTTAAGCGACGAATCGATGAGGGAATGACCGACATGAGAAAAGTGACGAGTCGCTTGACCCAAGATGACTTAGGTAAGGGTGCCTTCAGATGTTTATCATTGAATGCGAAAGCAGTTTCTGAACATTCTAACCAATTTTTAGTGGGTTTTAACCCTTTTTGTGATGCATTTTGGAGCTGAAAGTGACAAAAATCCATCCTCCCGTGGAGCGGTCCGACTATGGTAGCCTTCTTAGGGAGTAGGAGAGTGATAGTTTGTAACCCCAATGTCTATTTTGGATTCCAAGAATGTCAGGCAAAAATGCGCCTTCGTTCAGCAATGTTATTGCTATGTTTGGGTGGGATTTGACCCGGTTTGGTGACGCCGTAAGGGGTAAACATTGTCAAAAATCCGATCTCCCGTGGAGCGGTCTGGCCATGGTAGTCTTCTTAGGGATAGAGATAGTGATAATGTAAACCCCGAAATCTATTTTGTTTTGCCAAGAATGTCAGTTGCAATAGCACTTTGGTTTGGCAATTTTTAGTGTGTTGGTTGTGGTGTTTTTTTTTTGCCTTATTGTTTTTTTTTTTTTTTTTGAATTCATTCCGAGGTGGGATGAATACCATGCTATTATTCGTCCTGGGGTGGGATGAGCACTCCTCAGAGGAAAAGCACTCATTCCAGGCAGGCATGAATACCAGCAAGCAAAAATTATAAATATGCAAAAATGATAGATTTGGCTCATTTGCACTGTTCATCATGAGCGAATTGGAGCTCTGAGGAGGAGGAGGGAGATTTGCTGACACGAAGTGCTATCGAATTTTCCAGCTACCATGAGTGCAGATATCGGGTCGTCAAGCGACAGAGCCAAAGCGAGACCAGTAAGTGAACTATCTCCACGAGTTTTAATTTGAAAAAGTGCAAATTTGTTTTTATTGTGTTTTTCTTTTGTTTAAGACATGGAACCCTAATTAATTAATTAAAAGGTGAATGAATTTGATTTAAAAACCATGAAACGAAATGAAATGTGTATGCAAACCGATGGGAACCTAGATGGAAAACCGTAAAATAAACCTAAATGAAACTTAGAGTAACACCTTAGGGTAACCACGGTTAGAAAAATGTGTTTTTGTGTGAACGATGAAACTTAGGTCGAAACCGTAGGTAAACCATGTCAGTTTTTTTGTCGTTTTTATGAACTTAAAGATGAAAAATTGATGAATTTTTTTTTTTTTTTTTTTTTTTGTGTTTGAATGGTAAAACTTAGGTGAAAACCGTAGGTAAACCATGTCAAATTGTTATTGTGGAAATGATGAAAAATGAAACCCTAGGGTAAAAATTGATGAATTTTTTTTGTTTTGAATGGTGAACTTAGGTTAAAAACCGTAGGTAAACCATGTCAAAAAAAAAAAATTTGTTTTTTTTTTTTTTCTTTTTGATGAAATTAAAGATGAAAAAAATTGATGAATTTTTTTGAATGGTAAAACTTAGGTTGAAACCGTAGATAAACCATATCAATTTTTTTGTTATTTTTTTGTATGAAATTAAAGATGAAAAATTGATGCATTTTTTTGTTTGAATTTAAAGATGAAAAAATTGATGAATTTTTTTGTTTGAATGGTAAAACTTAGGTTGAAACAATAGATAAACCATATCAATTTTTTTTGTTGTTTGTATGTTTTTAAATTGTAACAGATGTACATGTGAATGAATGATGTTACTGTGTTTATGTTTTATGATGTGTAGGTGGTGAAGAGTTGGTATCGGGTATCGACTATTTTTTCTAGTGCCCGAGAGGCATTGAGTGTGGAGGACTGGGAGTGGCTTGATGCCTTGGGGCTCAAGCATGTGGCTCGATTGGAGCTAGTTGTTGGGGATCAGGTGTTCTTGATAGCTTTGATCAGTCTATGGAATGTTTGAACGAACACCTTCCATCTCCCGACGGGGGAGATGACAGTTACCTTGGAGGATGTGTATTAGATTCTTTGGATTTCGATAGACGGGGTTCCCATCTATACGATGCCACGAGGCCAGAGGACGGCTGTACTGACCCGATGTTTTGGACATGGGGAGGACTTGGGTGTGGAGGGTGCGGTGCAAAGAGCGGAGGATGATTTTCAGATAGGTGGGATCTTAGTGTGGTGGTGGTATGCGAGGAGGGTGTTGGGAGTGAGGCATACACTACTCATGAGCCTCATTTCCAACATGTTGTTGCCAGACTCCTCGGGGGCGAGGTTCCCATGGAACCTACTGGAGGTGGTGTGGTAGTTAGTGGATTGTCCTATGACAATGCCTGTGATCATGAGATGGGACTAGACACTCTTGGCTCAACTATATGATGAGCTATATGAGGTCTACTATTGGAGGTGAAAGAGGATTGGCTGCAGTTTCTTGCTATAGAGCTGGGCCTGGCAGCATATAGCCATGGAGCGACCACGAGGGCTACCCTAGACTACACGGGTTGACATGGTGGATAGAGACATTGGTTATGGGGCTTTATGGTATCAATTTGAGGAGTGGGGGCAGAGTCGGCGATTTGTGGGAGACATGGACCATTACATAGATGCATTGGCACGACTGACTCTAGGAGATGTTGTGTGGAGGCCATATTGGGATTATCTTACATGGCCAGAGGCTAATGAGTGGCTTTGGCAGGTCCGAAGGGGGAGGTGGGTCATTGGAAGACATGGGACAGATCAGGAATACTTCCATTATCTTCGAGTGACATGATAGTTTGGGGTACGCCAGGGATTTCCTGGAGAGACCTTAGTCTATCGACGTCAGAGCGATGAGAGGACTCTAGCTATGTCGATCCTCGAGCTACTAGGTGAGGAGGCAGATACAGTACTGGACACTCCAGACATGGATGATGTCGGAGTTATTGCTGAGTACCAGGAGTGGTGGACGCTTTGACAATGGCGAGGTGAGGGGCCATTGGGAGGGGATGAGGCAGCGGTAGGCGAGAGAGGGTGCAGAGGCACCAAGAGAGGGTTTGGGAGCTCCTGTTGATGTGGAAATGGTGGATGTGGTAGATGCGGGATAGGACTTTGGTGAGGAGGAGTAGCTAGAGATGTAGGATGCTCCGAAGCAGGTCGGTGCTCTAGAGAGGTCGATGCAGTCGACCATGTCGAGGGATACAGAGGTGGGATTGTGCGCTGAGGTAGCGCGATTGACAGAGGTGCTACGGAGGTGATATGGGGAGCTTAGGGAGATGGTGTGGGAGAGGGATCTCCTACGGATGAGCATTGTGACCTATCGTCAGTGGGAGAGGGACTAGTTGCGAAAGCGATATGAGCTAGAGGATGATATTACCCGCCTTGGTGGGCAAGTGCCTACATTCTCTAGAGGTGGATCATCACGACACTCGAGAGGGAGTGACACAGAGAAAACAACATCCTCTCAGTGAAGGTGGCAGGATGAGGGAGAGGCCAATGGGCATGGTGCGAGGGTGAGCAGTAGCCGCCTTGAGAGGTCTCAAAGGACCTGCACCATGGGGGGTAGTTCTCGTCACACCAATCTTGCGTGATCATGGTGGACGATGCCCTAGACTTGGGGATTTTGTTGTATGATTGTGGGGTCAAAGAACTAGTTTTGTAGCCTGCGGGCATCTCTTTTTTTTATATATATACAAATGACATATTTTTTGTGGATGCACTTGTCATGATTTATGTTTATGTACATGTTTTTATATTAATGTATGCATATGCGATTATGAATGTGATGGTTCTGTTGAGAAGCAACACACGCCCACTGAAAAATGCATTCCAATCCTCTTGAAAACTTTGAAATTCCATTTTGCAGCAGGGACCCTCTTGATCCTTTCCAGTCTTAATCCAGTTTTGCTTGTTTCCTTTTTAAGTTGTGCCTTTTTCCAAGTCTTTCTAGCATTGTTATTTCAAGCTTAACTTTCTACATGCTAGAATCATTCATGCTTAAGCCAAATCATGCACCGGCACCAAGAAAATCCAGAAAACAGTCAGATAAATACATGAAAAATCAAAACTTTCCTTTTTTGGTAATGTCGCGAAATCGCGACACTTCCATTTATGGAAATGTCGCGAAATCGCGACAGAAAATAGAAAATCGGCTAAGTCGCAAATATGTAGCGAAATCGCGACACTTTCCATTTTTGGAAGTGTCGCGATATCGCGACATTTCCATTTTTGGAAGTGTCGCGAAATCGCTGCAGGATGAGGAGAGAGAAATCCGGGGAGAAAAATGTCGCGAAATCGTGACATTTTTGGATAAAGCAAGCCGATGAGTACGGAACGTCGCGAAATCGCGACATGTCGCATTTTCACGATAGGAGAGAGAAAATGCATGAAAATCGGCCAAGTAAGAAAGCAGGCGCGATTTCGCGACATGTCGCGAAATCGCGACAAATCTGGAGAGAGAAGGCATAATGGTACGATGCGTCGCGAAATCGCGACGCTTTCCATTTTTGGAAGTGTCGCGATATCGCGACATTTCCATTTTTGGAAAGTGTCACAAAATCGCTGTCTGTCGGAGGAGAGAGAAGAAATCAGTACGGACCAGCGCGATTTCGCGACATGTCGCGAAATCGTGACATGTCACGTTTTCGCGACTGGAAAGGAGAAAAAGTGGCTAAGTCCAAAAGTTGCGATGCGCTGCATGTCTCAAAATCGTGGGCTGGAGCTTGCAGCGATGCGCTGCATGTTTCGAAGTCGAGAGGTAAAGGGTGCAGCGATGCGCTGCGTGTCTCAAAATCGTGGGCTGGAGCTTGCAGCGATGCGCTGCACGTTTCGAAGGCAAGGGTGAAAATGGTAGCGATGCGCTGCACCTTTTGAGGAAGTCTTGCAAGACAAGCATGTCGCGAAATCGCGACATGCTGGAGCAAAGTTGTACGGGCCAGCGAGAGGCGCGATTTCGTGACATGTCGCGAAATCGTGACATGTCGCATTTTCGCGGCCGACAAGGAAAGAAGCAGCGCAGCGCTGGGGACGTCACGATTTCGTGACATGTCACGAAATCGTGACATGTCGCAGAATCGCGATAGGAGAGAGAAAGTTGCCCAAAGGGCCAGAAGTGCATTCCAACTGTAAACAGAAGGCATCCTGGGGTAGCGACACGTGTCAAAGCGTGAATCAGACAAAGCAGGGCCGACATGCAAGCTTTTTAGCTGGTTTTTAATCTGTTTTTAATGCTTTAAAGCTTTTGATTTTATGTTTTATTAAAGTGCTAATGCATCTTTTCTCTTTCATATAGGATTCCATCTGGCACTTGCGGGACAACCGGGAAAGGCCATAAAGTCAAAGTTAAAGTGCAGATTTGATCAAGGACCGCCATGCTAGAGGAGAAGATGCCGGTGAAGGCATTCAATGACAAATTTATGACCGAATTAATAGCATGAAGACCATTTCAACTCAGGGATGGCTTTGCGGAGATCAAATTGATGGAGAAGTGGTGACTCATCCGGCTCACCAACAGAATTAATGGAGGCATTTATTTGCAGCTGCGGATGAATGCAAGTGGCTTTAGATTTTATCTTCTCCATTTATGGCAGCTGACTCCCCTGATTTGCAGAAGGGTTAAGTTCTATCTGGACTTTGATTTTAAATGGATTTTTATTGTAAAACCGGGTCCTAGGGTTTAGATGAGATAAGATTTGCAGTTATGGGAAGAAGATATTTCTGAAAAGATTAGGGTCTGTCCTGAGTCTATAAATACTTCTTCTCAATGTAATTGCGGGAGGCGGAGACTTAGAAATAAAAGGCTTATAAGCAATTTCTTGCAAATCTTGTGAAATCCTTTGTTTTCTGGACTTGGAGTTGATGTGCTTTAGCTTTTCTATGATAGCATGGCCAGGAGCCTAATATTTTGTAGAGTGTGATAAGTGTATCTTCTTTTGTTATCCGTTCCATTAAAGTTTGTTAGATATATGTTGTGAATCTGCCATTATCAAGTTTAAATATGTTGTTAGGCTTCAGTTGTTCCATTGTCTGCTAGGGAAATTACAGATTTGAGGTTAAGTTTGTTCTAATTGCTCTGTCTTCACTGTGTGAGCTAGGCTATCGGTGAAAGATACCAGTTTTAACCAACTGCCCTTGGATTTATAATTTTTTGCTAGATCTGTTTCACTCTGCCTTGTGCTCTTAGTTGAAAGTGATCTTAGACTGACTGGACACTTTCTTCTTTGATTTGTTCTATTGTGAAGCTGATAGCATAGATAAGATTGATAGTTTAGGGTTTTACAGCTGATGTTTGATAAGCTTATCTTTTCTACCCTACCCTACCCTCTCTTTGTTTACGATGAAATGATCCATTTTTATTTTCTTTATTTGTCTTTTATTTGAATCTGTCGACCCATGAGAGCTAGATCAAGAATCAAGTTAAATCCGATTGTAAACAAGTAACAACTTCGCAACTACCGAACAAGTTCAAGAACCCCCTGTAAGGTAACGAACGATCCATATTGAAATCTATTCAGAAGCGAAAAAGAGTGAATAGCCATTCGACCCAACTCTGTAACTCGCACCTTGGATAACCAGCTAGATCCTAAAGTGAGTGGGATTCGTCCCGTGGGTGTCTCCGGAGCTTCCTGCCCATCCTTCGCGGGGTGCGTATGAAAGCCGGACCAACACCTAATTGGCGCTAGAAGGAGGGCCGAGAACATCTCAGTTCAAGTTCAGTAGTCTGTTAAGAACTGTAAAGTTGTATGTGCTGAGTCTGGTATTTTATCTTTTGAATCCTTTTCCCTCCTCCTCAGCTCTTTTAAATTTTGTTGTTAGAGTTTTTGCCTGAACAGTGGGACTTAACACCAACACCTAATTGGCGCTAGAAGGAGGGGCTGTTGAACTCAGTTCAAGTATTGTAAGTTTGTGAGTGCTGATTTAAAATTATGTGGTTAGAGTTTTTCCTAAATGGGGACTTAACACCAACATTTTAAAACCGCCCAAGAAATTCGGGTATTGTAAGTTGTCGGATGTTTTAAAATTTCCAGAGAAGACCTCAAGTTAAGAACAGTTTTATCTCCACGAGAAGTTATCCAATTACAACTCAGAATATCATCGTCAACCAAGTAATAATGGCAAATTGGTTGGGCCCCACTGCTTTGAATATCCCGGGTATAGCCCATGACCTGCCCAGAAGCCCGAAAAGGTATCTCCCCAGATATAAACATGATGGGACAAGAACTGCAGAAGAACACCTGCTAGCTTTCAAAAATGCTTTAAAATTGTTAAATATACAGCATGAAGATGTTGCCTGCAGATTGTTCCCGTTCACTCTCCAGGAGGGAGCTTATGACTGGTTTTTAAACCTCACCAGCAATTCCATTACTAGCTGGGATGACCTAGAGAAAGCTTTTATATCACAATTTGGGGAAGTGATAGACCCCAGTGTGTTATACCAACAATTTTCCAGCATCAAGAGAGAGTCGGGAGAAACTGTCAGGTCTTTCAATATGAGGTTCCAAAGAGCTTACGGTAGAATGATTGGCCATTACATCCCAAATGCAAATCTGGCCTTAGAAATCTACAAGAATGCATTGGATTCGGTGACCTCTATTTTTCTCAAGAGAGACATCAATATCACAACCCTGGCGGGGGTTATAAAGAAGCCTTAATTCTTGAGAGACAGCTTAGGGCCTCAAATTCTGAGCAGTCCTTTGATATCCTATGTTACACAGAACATGCCTATTTTGAATCCCATTCCACATCATGAGTTAGTGCCAACATGTCATGCTCTACCCAAGGAGACTCCGTTAACTGTGACATCCACTCAGCATGTGCAAAATATAGAGAAAAGTTCTGACAAGTTCAAAGTGGAAGTGCTTGAAGTAAACAGTTGTGATCTGGCATTACCCAAATCTGAAGTTTTTCCTGGTGAGTTAAATTTTCCTAGAGATCAAAGAAATATTGATATTTCTAGTTCACCCAAAAATAGTACAACCAGGGTTTCAGATTCTTTCACTTTTCCTGAAGAGACAGAAAGTCTTGTACAGACTCCTGTGGATGAAATGCAAGATTTTCAATAGTTCAAAAGAGACAGTTATGACTTGAGATGTCAGAGTCCAGAACCTAACAATGATCCTTCCTCATCAGAGGATGATGAAAGTGAGATTCAATATCACTATGCAGAAGTAACTGAGGAGGATAACATCATTGAGGATATGAGGGAACTTAAAGCTGACATCACCCTCCATGAACTGCCCCAGATTGTTGAACAAAAGGTTAACTTGATTGAGGCTTACTCTGGACCACCTGTTGAATTTCAAGAAAAGGAGGAAAAGATAGTAAATATGAATGTGGTCAGCCAACTTGGAATTGATGAACTGTCTCAACATAAGCCTGCAACTTCCGAACATAATGTCAAAGAAAAGGTTGTAAATCATGTTGATGTAAATATTGGAGTTTATAAGTTGGCAACTAAGAAGGTGGGAACGGTTATAGCTCTAATCAATCAAAACAATGATGTTTGGACATTGCACATTGATGAGGTTAAATCTAAGCAAGGCTCAAGTGAAAAGGAAAATTGTAAACATTCTGCTAGAGGGATAAAAATTGAAGTCCTGGATATTGAAGCAAGACAAAGCAACCACAAAATGTTCAAGTTGTTAAGAACCAGGGCATACAGATAAAACATGATTTCTTTCAGTTGTCACATAATTTTGAAGATGTGGTGGTCTGGGTCTGTCAAGATTTTAAGGTATTTGATCCTGGGGGTTTTTACATTCAGTCCTTTTGAAAGAATTCTGCAAACCCTTCAAGTAGAAGCATAAACATGTTATCATATGATTTGTTATTATATGATTTGTTTAATTTGAAGGAGTTGCAGATTTGTTTTTCAAATGGGACAGGGAAGACAGTAAACACAAGTCTTTCCCAGATAGCAAATTTTTGAAGCATAGTCTGGAGTGCATTTCGTCAACAGGACCTGAAAGGTAATTTTTCTAAATTACTTGCACATGGTCCAAATTTTTTAAGGCACCATTTCTCTGCTCTTCCATCTGCTACATATTTTGAATGATCAGGGAAGTTGTAATATGTGTACATATTGTGAATAGCTCTGCAAGTTTTTTTGCTTTAGTTTAGTGCTAGATTTCTGTACATTTGCTTTAGTTGTTTATTTCAGTTCTTTCTCTTTGCTGTCTGTTCAGTTTATTTATTCCTTTTGTCAGTGCAGTTTCTTTTCCTTTCAATGTCTGTACAGTTTTAATCTGTTTTAGTTTAATTTTAATGCTCTGCAGTTCTTTTAGTTGCTTCATCTTATTTTTTAATCTTTAATTGTCTGTACAGTTTTAGCTTGTGCAGTTTATTTCTTTTGTCAGTGCTTTTTATTTCCTTTCTTTGTCTTTTTATGTCAGCTTGCTGATAATGCCTGTCCAGTCTTTTGTTTTAGTTCTTTTCTTTGCTGTCTGTTCAGTTTATTTTATTCCCTTTGCCTGTACAGTTCTGTGCTTTAGTCTGTACAGTTTTATTTTGTTTTGCTTTAGAAGCCTGTGTCTGTCCTTGGAAGCCTGTACAAAGTCCTTCAGCTCTTAAAATTCTGTCCTTTAAACCTTTGCCTGAGCAAGGTCAATGAAAAGTCAGCCTTCAAAATTGTTTTATTCTGAGCTGATCAATCCACAATCCAATGCCCATGCTGTTCACCATTCTAATAGAGATAGTCTGCTTACTCTGAATAGTAGAGCTATTTTGTTATTCAGGACAAAGGTAGAGAGATGATGGGATCTTGTGTCTTACTTGCCACAGTTGTTTTAATAATAGAAAAACTGCTATGCTGTTTTGTTGGAGGAACTCCCGGGGAATCCAAGAAAAGCTGGTTATAAGAGGGGACTATGGTTCATGCAATTATTTGGGTATCCACAGAGGCTATCAGTGCCTAGACTGAGACAGTTCCAGATTGATCAAATGATAAAAGAAGATTGTGATTTCTTTAAAGCCTTTCAGATATTGATGCATTTCAAAAATAAGAGAGATATAAAAAAAAAAGAGAAAAGGAAAAAGAAAAGAGTTGAACAATTAAAAGAGGCAGCCAATACTTCCAAAAATATTTTCTTCTAAGTTATAGATTCTGCCCTACAGTTGTAAATTTGGGTCGTGTAAATCTAAAGGGTAACTCTGTCTAGGCTGTAAAAGGCTAAACTAGTAAACAGAGCTCTACTCGGTTTCCCCTTTTACAATCTAGAAAAGTTGATCAATCCAAGTTTATCATTCAATCCAGTCATCCTTGAAGAAAGTTTTATACCCTTTGTAATTGCACATCAGAAATCTTCCTTGAAGTAATTCAGCCTAGTATGTCCTTGGGAAATTTTAACAGCTAGCAGTTAGCAGTCAATTTATTGTGAAGAATGTCTGTGGCAAGGCATGATGCATGGTCTTTTTGTTTTGAAACCAGAGTCTTGGGTTCTAAAATAGTGCTACTATTTTACCCACAGATATCGCCATTTGTTGAGAAGCAACACACCCCCACTGAAAAATGCATTCCAATCCTCTTGAAAACTTTGAAATTCCATTTTGCAGCAGGGACCCTCTAGATCCTTTCCAGTCTTAGTCCAGTTTTGCTTGTTTCCTTTTTAAGTTGTGCCTTTTTCCAAGTCTTTCTAGCATTGTTATTTCAAGCTTAACTTTCTACATGCTAGAATCATTCATGCTTAAGCCAAATCATGCACCGGCACCAAGAAAATCCAGAAAACAGTCAGATAAATACATGAAAAATCAAAACTTTCCTTTTTTGGTAATGTCACGAAATCGCGACACTTCCATTTATGGAAATGTCGCGAAATCGCGACAGAAAATAGAAAATCGGCTAAGTCGCAAATATGTAGCGAAATCGCGACACTTTCCATTTTTGGAAGTGTCGCGATATCGCGACATTTCCATTTTTGGAAGTGTCGCGAAATCGCTGCAAGATGAGGAGAGAGAAAGCCGGGGAGAAAAATGTCGTGAAATCGCGACGTTTTTGGATAAAGCAAGCCGATGAGTACGGAATGTCGCGAAATCGCGACATGTCGCATTTTCGCGATAGGAGAGAGAAAATGCATGAAAATCGGCCAAGTAAGAAAACAGGCGCGATTTCGTGACATGTCGCGAAATCGTGACAAATCTGGAGAGAGAAGGCATAATGGTACGATGCGTCGCGAAATCGCGACGCTTTCCATTTTTGGAAGTGTCGCGATATCGCGAAATTTCCATTTTTGGAAAGTGTCACAAAATCACTGTCTGTCGGAGGAGAGAGAAGAAATCAGTACGAACCAGCGCGATTTCGCAACATGTCGCAAAATCGTGACATGTCACATTTTCACGACCGGAAAGGAGAAAAAGTGGCTAAGTCCAAAAGTTGCAGTGATTCGCTGACACATCACGAAATCGCGGTCAACGCATGCAACTACCGGGCATGTCTCAAAATCGTGGGCTGGAGCTTGCAGCGATGCACTGCATGTTTCGAAGTCGAGAGGTAAAGGGTGCAGCGATGCGCTGCATGTCTCAAAATCATGGGCTGGAGCTTGCAGCGATGCGCTGCACGTTTTGAAATCAGGGGTGAAAATGGTAGCGATGCGTTGCACCTTTTGAGGAAGTCTTGCAAGACAAGCATGTCGCAAAATCGTGACATGCTGGAGCAAAGTTGTACGGTCGCTAGCAGGAGGCGCGATTTCGTGACATGTCGCGAAATCGCGACATGTCGCGTTTTCGCGGCCGACAAGGGAAGAAGCAGCGCAGCGCTGGGGACGTCGCGATTTCGCGACATGTCACGAAATCGCGGCATGTCGCAGAATCGCGGTAGGAGAGAGAAAGTCCTCAAAGGGCCTGAAAGTGCATTCCAGTTGTAAACAGAAGGCATCCTGGGGTAGCGACACGTGTCAAAGCGTGAATCAGACAGAGCAAGGCCGACATGCAAGCTTTTTAGCTGATTTTAATCTATTTTTAATGCTTTAAGCTTTGATTTTATGTTTTATTAAAGTGCTAATGCATCTTTTCTCTTTCATGCAGGATTCCATCTGGCACTTGCGGGACAACCGGGAAAGGCCATAAAGTCAAAGTTAAAGTGCAGATTTGATCAAGGACCGCCATGCTAGAGGAGAAGATGCCGATGAAAGCATTCAATGACAAATTTATGACCGAATTAATAGCATGAAGACCATTTCAACTCAGGGATGGCTTTGCGGAGATCAAATTGATGGAGAAGTGGTGACTCATCCGGCTCACCAGCAGAATTAATGGAGGCATTTATTTGCAGCTGCGGATGAATGCAAGTGGCTTTAGATTTTATCTTCTCCATTTATGGCATCTGACTCCCCGATTTGCAGAAGGGTTAAGTTCTATCCGGACTTTGATTTTAAATGGATTTTTATTGTAAAACTCGGGTCCTAGGGTTTAGATAAGATAAGATTTGCAGTTATGGGAAGAAGATATTTCTGAAAAGATCAGGGTCTGTCCTAAGTCTATAAATACTTCTTCTCAATGTAATTGCGGGAGGCGAAGACTTAGAAATAAAAGGCTTATAAGCAATTTCTTGCAAATCTTGTGAAATCCTTTGTTTTCTGGACTTGGAGTTGATGTGCTTTAGCTTTTCTGTGATAGCATGGCCAGGAGCCTAATCTTTTGCAGAGTGTGATAAGTGTATCTTCTTTTGTTATCCGTTCCATTAAATTTTGTTAGATATATGCTGTGAATCTGCCATTATCAAGTTTAAATATGCTGTTAGGCTTCAGTTGTTCCATTGTCTGCTAGGGGAAATTATAGATTTGAGGTTAAGTTTGTTCTAATTGCTCTGTCTTCACTGTGTGAGCTAGGATGCCGGTGAAAGATACCAATTTTAACCAGCTGCCCTTGGATTTATAATTTTCTCGCTAGATCTGTTCCACTCGCCTTGTGCTCTTAGTTGAAAGTGATCTTAGACCGATTGGACACTTTCTTCTTTGATTTGTTCTGTTGTGAAGCTGATAGCATAGATAAGATTGATAGTTTAGGGTTTTACAGCTTGATGTCTGATAAACTTCTCTTTCTCGCCCTACCCTACCCTCTCTTTGTTTTCGATGAAATGATCCATTTTTATTTTCTTTATTTGTCTTTTATTTGAATCTGTTGACCCATGAGAGCTAGATCAAGAATCAAGTTAAATCTGATTGTTAACAAGTAACAACTTCTGCAACTACTGAACAAGTTCAGAGAACCCCCTGTAAGGTAACAAACAGTCCATATTGAAATCTATTCCGGAAGCGAAAAAGAGTGAATAGCCATTCGACCCAACTCTGTAACTCGCACCTTGGATAACCAGCTAGATCCTAAAGTGAGTGGGATTCGTCCCGTGGGTGTCTCCGGAGCTTCCTGCCCATCCTTTCGCGGGGTGCGTATGAAAGCCGGACCAACAAGGTTCTAATTTGTATGAGGAATGCCAATGAAATAAATGAAATGAGTTGTTTATGTTTTGTCATTGGCACCATAGACTGTGCAAGATTTGACTGACTTGCTATATGAATGGGATGACGTTGTGGAATGACTGTGCATGTGAAAACTTTATTGTTGGATTTTGCATATTTTTTTGATGATGATGTATGGAATAAAATGTACCAGTTGTTATAATGTAGTTAAGATTTTTTTAGATTCAGATATTTTAACTAACTAGCCAAGATTGTACATTTATCTTGCAAGACTTTTGAACAAGGTCTAAATCTGACTTGAATTTAACCAAGTTATTTCACATCCCTGTGTGTGCAATTGAGTTCGTTTATGTGGTATTTGTCAGGATACCGCCAGTGCCATATAGGATATCAACCAAACCTGTAATGAGGATCACCTAATTAGCTCCATGAACTCCGTTGTTGTATTTAGCAAGATTAATCCATGTGACAATCTAAGGTACCATAAGCTAGCTCATCCACATGCAAACATTGGTTTGCGCACATGCAAAGATAATGTGATAGACATATTGTCATGTAGTTAGGATACCACCATTTCCAGGTAGGTTTTCAACCAAACATGTAATGAGGATCACCTAGATGGTTTTTCGAATGTTGAGAATTCCAGGGATTCAAGTTCAGGTTATTTTTTTGCTGAATGATTTGGGAAACTTGCTCGTCTATATAATGATGAAAATCACTATTTATTTTTCTCTTTATTTTTTTTTTTGAGCAAGGATTTTGAATAGTGGTGATAACCACTGTTATTTGATTTTGTATTTGAAGCTTTGTAAGGTTGAGCTGGTGGATGGCCTTGATCTTGTTGGCCTTGGGGATGACTGCCCATCATATTCAAGGATGTGTAGTACAAATCCTTACAACTTTGAGAACCAAGGGGATGATGGAGATTATGAAATAAGGGCATTAATCTTTTAGGCCTTGGGGATGACTACCCATCCTAGTCAGGAGCATGTAGTACAAATCCTTACAACTTGGAGACCAAAGGTGAGTGGAGATGGTTGAGAAGATTGTGTTTTTGAATAGTGTTGATCCTTTTAGGTCTTGGGTATGACTACCCATCCTTGGCAAGGACGTGTAGTATGAATCCTTACAACTTTGGGGACCAACGATGATTAGGATTTGTAGGAGTGGTGAAAACCACTATTTATTATGGGGAAGGGATAGGGAAGAGCTCGTCCTTTTGTCAATTCTCAGCATTCTAGAACCATTCGTACAGGGGAATGAATAGGCTAATCTTTCACCTATGGTACCCTATACTACTTTGTAAGCTTCTCTTGCATTCACACAACTTAGGAATTATTTTATGTGTTTTAATTTTGTGTTGGGATGCTACGTAACAAGGCATGATCCAAGGAAAACTTTTCCATGTGAAATTTGTTTAACTGTGTATAGTTTTTTGGCTAGAAATTTAAAGACAGTTGAATGACAAAAACCCTATATACATTTAGGAGACAACTGACTATGCTAAAATAAAATGGTGATATGCTGGATGTATGCATTTATGAAAATGGATTTGATGTGGAAAATGATGGAATTTCCAAGTAATGATAGCCTATGGTGCTTTTGACTTGTATGACCTAGCAAATATATAATGGGTGGATGCAATGCCTAATGCAACCTATATTTTTGTATTTTGATTTTTATGAGAATGCATGGAATTGAAATGCAATTATTTTTGTGATTTTTGATTTTTATGAGTATGCATGGAATTGAAATGCAATTGTTTTTGTGATTTTTGATGATTGTATTGTTTTTGTTTATTTTTGAATATTTATTTTGACCAAGCAGTTATGGTAACCCTTGGAGCGTTTGGTTTGACCAAAGGGTTTATGGATACCTTTGGAGCATTTTGGGGGTGACCAAGTGATTATGAGAATCCTTGGAGCTTTTGGCTTGACCAAAGGGTTTATAGATACCTTTGGGGCATTTAGGATTGACCAAGCGATTATGAGAATCCTTGGAGCTTTTGGCTTGACCAAAGGGTTTATTGATACCTTTGGGGCATTTAGGATTGACCAAGTGATTATGAGAATCCTTGGAGATTTTGGCTTGACCAAGGGGTTTATAGATGCCTTTGGGGCATTTAGTTGGAAAATGGCTCTCTAGATGTGGAATGGCCTCAAATGACTGATGTTCAAGGGTTCTGTTTCCTTGATTCCTTCAAGAGAAGCAAGCCGGTATGTTCTAGGTCTTATTCTACTATCAATGACATAAGGACCTAACCAGTTTGCCATGAACTTATCCCATAGATGGGACAAAAAATTAGAATTCTATTGGTTCTCTTTTAATACCAAGTCACCAACCTGAAATTCCCTAATGTGGACTTTCATGTTGTATGCTCTCTTAAGTCGCTCTTGATAGATACGCAAATGCTCAAGAGCATTAACGTGTTGTTTGTTGAGCAACGTCAGTTGATCTAACCAAACCTATCATGCATTGTCATCATCGATGAACTCTTGCATTGAAATGCATAGGGAAGGGATTTCCAACTCAAGAGGCATGACTGCCTCGGAGCCATACACCAATAAAAATGGAGTTGCCCCAGTGGGTGTCCGGATGCTGGTGTGATAATCCCATAGGGCAAGCGAGATCTAAATGTGCCAGTCCTTATGATTGTCTACAACTATCTTTTTGAGAATGGCGACTAGCATTTTTTTTTATGCCTCTGCTTGCCCATTTGCCTGCGAATAATAGGGTGTTGAAAACTGTGCTGAATTTTGTACTTTGTGGTCAAAGCATGCACATATTTGTTCTTGAATGGTGTCCCATTATCTGACAGGATCTTGGATGGAATACCAAAATGACATATGATGTTATGCAAAATAAACTCTGCAATGCGGGATCCAGTCGTAGAGGTTAGCAAAATTGCTTCCACCCACTTGGTGAAGTACTCTATAGCCATTAAAATGAATGTGTGATGACTAGACGACGCAGGGGAAATATTTTCAATTACGTCAAAGCCCCACTGTGAAAAAGGCCAAACTAATTGGATCAGATGCAAGGCTTGAGAAGGTACGTGTGTTAAATTAGCATGGTGTTGACACTTCATGCACTTCTTCACATATGCGCAACAATCTCGCTCTAAATATGGCCAATAATAACCCATGCGAAGAATGTGCTTTGCGATGGCCATACCATAGAAGTGGCCACCACATGTACCATCATGAGCTTGGGTGATTGCCCAAGTAGACTCTTGCTGGTCCAAACAATGAAGGAGGATTCCTTCATAATTTTGACGATACAAAATGTCTCCTAACAAGACATGCTTTGTCACTTTCTGTTTGAATGATCTTTTTGCGGCTTGTGTCAATCCAAGTGGGAGGTTACCTAGCTTGAGGTAATCCCGAATGGGTGTGTACCAATCTTGCTGATCAGACACCTTGATGGTATGAACGGCCAATCCCTCTTGAAGTCCACCACTAGCAAAAGCTGAGTGAGAAAGAACTTGTAAAAATAGCATTGTGTTGCTATTTAGAGGGGTCAGGGAGAACAAGGACCCCTAGTTGGCACGAGTCAAATAATCATGGATTCGAGAGAACTTATTTGGAGATGGTTCAATCTGTATTAGATGGATTCTTGGCATCATATTAGAGCTTGCATGCTCCGTCGCAAATTGCGATAATGTTTTAACCTGAATGGTTGTCATTTCACCAGAAGGGTCTTGTGGGATTAGTGACCCCAAAGAGGCCATAGTATCCACAAAATTATTTTATGATAGAGGGAGTGCCTCAATGTCATACCATTCAAGTTGTGCCAGGAATTTGTCCACAAGGGCTTTGTAGGCCTGCAAAACTGGACATTTACATTGGAAAATCCCTTTTACTTGATTGACAATCAACAACAAATCACCAAAGATGTTTAGACGTTTAATGTTCATGGTGATTGTTGTTTGAAGACCTATGAGCAAGGCTTCGTATTTTACATTGTTTTTGGTGCACATGAAGTCTAATTTAAATGACAAAGGCATTGGAGCCCCTTGTGGAGTGAAGAATACAATTCTCGCACCACCCCCTTGCTCACATTTAGAACCATCGAAGAATAGGGTTATGTCAGCCTGTGTCTCAGGATCATCATAATTTGGTGATTCTGAAACATGGAAGACCCCATCATCTGGTAGTTCGAAAGTTAGAGGTTGATCGTCTTCAAGAGGAGCCTCGGCTAGTTGATCGACGATGACTTGAACTTTTATGGATTTTTGTCCAATGAACTCTATGTCAAACTCTGTCAACAACATGATCCATTTCGTTGTGCGACTACTATGATAAGTACGACTCATCATGTATCACAATGGATTCTCCTTAGACACAACATACATCTTATTACTAAGCATGTAGTGGCATAGCTTTTTGGTAGCAAACACCACTACCAAGCAGATTTTTTCAACATATGCATAGTTAAGTTCATAACTAACTAGGGTGCGGCTAAGATAGTATGTAGCCTATTCTTTGTGAAGTTCATTTTTTTGGGATAGCATGGCACCCAGTGCCACCTCAGTGGCTGAGATGTATAAATAGAATGAAACTCCTAGTCTATATGGTGCCAATACTGGCGACGAAGCCAAGTATTGTTTAATGTTGTCAAAGGCTGACTGGCACTCGTCATCCCAATGAAATGTGACCCCCTTATGCAATAATTTATTCATGGGTCAACACTTGTCAGATAACTACGCTATGAAGTGCTTGATCGATGCAACCTTTCCTTGCAGACTCCTGAGATGCTTGATGGTGGTTGGGGGAAGCATTTCAAGGATTGCCTTGACTTTGTTTGGGTCTACCTCGATTCCTCGTTTTGAGACTACGAAACCCAAGAGCTTTCTAGAGGTGACGCCAAAGACACACTTCTTGGGGTTTAGTCTGACTTTATGTTCAATGAGGCAATTGAGGACCTTGCTCAAGTCACCAAGGTGATCTGGGCGCAAAAGAGATTTGGCCAACAAATCATCCATGTAATCTTCCAAATTCTTGTGCATGTAATCATGAAAGATGTATGTCATGGCACGTTGGTAAGTGGCACCAACATTTTTAAGGCCAAAAGGCATGACCTTATAGCAAAATGTTCCCCAAGGCGTTTTTAGTTGGTCCTCAGGATTGATACGAATCTGATTGTATCCTGAGAAACCATCCATAAGGGAAAGCATTTTGTGGCCCGTTGTGGCGTCTACTAATGCGTCAATTCTTGGCAAGGGGAAATCATCCTTAGGACTCGCTTTGTTAAGATCTCAAAAATTGATGCATATGCGAATCCTCCCGTCGGGCTTCTTGACAAGAACCATGTTAGACAACCATGGAGGATAATCCACACAGATGACAAACTAGGCATCCAACAACTTTTGTAACTTGTATTTTACCATTAAGGCCACTGTTGGGTGCATCTTGCATAGTTTTTGCTTTACTGGCTTGATTTTTGGATCAAGCATTAAATTATGCATGACTAGTTGTGGGTCTAGTCCCGACATATCCTTATATGACCATGCAAAAACCTCCTTCTTCTCCTGAAGAAGGGCAACATAATCGGCTTGCTCTTTAGGGCAAAGACTTACCCCCAGCTTGAGAATCCATGGATTCATTGGATCGGTGCCGATGTCTACATCAGTCGTTGCCTCGATCGACATGTGGGATCCATCCTCCAACTGGTGTGGAGTTGGGATCATATGGATATCATTTGTTGAATTAATATCATCATTAGGAATGTCAAATTCCTCTTCAGCATGGAAGACATCTTGAGTCTGTCCTGGGGTGAAATGAAACATCCCACCACAAGGCCAATACTCTGATGGGGATGGTGGTGTGTCAGCATGATCCCAATCTATAGCCTCTATGTCTAGATGCAATGATCATGTTGGATTTGCTGTATCATGGATGGGGGCGATCAAGTCAATGGAGATCATTTTTATGAAATTATTGTAACCTCCATTATCGCAGGTGTGATAACTCTGACATTCGGGATGTTCTTGATGCATTATATCTGGATTTGTAGGCACTGGCACAAATGGATCAGCCCTATGCATGGACATGCAAATAGGGTTTGCCCTAAGTATTGATGGTTTGATAGGGTCTCCAGGTAGAAGATGCTCTTTGTGTACCTGGAGTGGCAGGTGCAGTAATTGTTATAACTGCTTCGAGTTGAGGTGCCACCTATGTCTTGGACCTATGTGTAAGTGTTCAAACATGTCATCTATGTCCAAGGCATATTGTTGTTGCATTTGTCGCATGTGGTTGAGATAGGCCATCTCGGTTTCATCTTCGTAATCACTATCAAAGATCCACAGGCCTTCATTGGCTCCAATAACTGCTTGCGACATGGGAATCTCATCTTGCTTGAGCAAATTAATATGGTCCCAACGATTTTGTGCTACTCTCTACAGGGGGACCTGATTTGCTTGAGGTAATCTATGCTCAATGGGATCATCCAATGGGAACATGGTCAAGAATTTTTCTTGATAATCATCCCTAGGAAGCATGTGGGAATGATTGCTTCCTGACTCAAGAGAATCCCAAGGTGCTACCTCATACTCCAACTCATCATCCGAAGACTCTGCTTGGTCTTGGTCATATCCTTCATGGAGGTGAGTCCTAGAATTTTCTCCCATTATGAACGAAGGGAAAGGGATGTTGAGGTCAACAAGGTTTTTTGTGTAATGGGAAATAATCCCCCAATGTATAAGTTGTATTTGGATTGGCATATGGATCTGATGCCAACCCATCCTTATTGCCTATCCCTAGGCCTTGCATGTTTTTGACCAAGATTTTGAGGGGCAAAGGGTGATTAAACCCTACTCCTGACTTGTCATAAGGCATTTGGTATCTTGGTTGGCACAAAACACGCACTCCTTGTTCATACTTGCCCAACCCATATCCATGCCAATTGCATTGGCTAAGATATTGTAATGCGAAGTCTAGGTTAGACAGATAATTGACATCCTTCGCAAAGGGCTCTTCATATTCCTCTTCTTGTGGGGAAGGTTTAACACCATTATCCAGGCCCCCAAAAATAAAGTTTGTCTAATTAGGTGGGTAGCCTAAAGGAACCACAGAGCCTATGGGGAGTCGAGGTCTTCCCATGTCTTCCATAGACTAAAGTGTGGGCGTTGCTACCACATTGCACACTATATACTCCCCCATGCCTGTGTTAGACATCTCAACAGTAATTTTTGGCGATTGAGAGGAAGCAAATGGGAGTTCTCCCTGATTCCACTCCATGTGGGGTGAACTAGGCGTCTCGACTTCCATTCTATTAGGCATCTCTTCTGTCGAGATGTTGGAGACTAAGGGTGGTGTCGCTTCTAGGGGCTTCTTTCCTTTGTCCGTTGGTGTGGCCATCATAGGTTGCATCATTGTGGGAGGACCAGATGAAGAAGATGAACCCGCCTAGGAATTTTATTGATTTGGTAATGGAGATTCTTGCGTAATCGGACCCCATTTAGATGGATTTAACTAAAAATCCACATGCCTTGAAGGAAGGGTCGACTGCGGCATTAATTTCACTGAATTGTAATATTTGAAAGTTTCTAAATCTGTGGGGACCACATGCACTTGTACTTCAAATGTATACTTTAAACATTGATGAGCAATTGAAGGGACACACTTCATATCCCGGATCCAAGGCCACCCAAGCAAGATATTGTAAGTCATCTCACCTTCTAAAATGTGGCACAATGTATGAATGGTCTTTTTTCCCATTTGTATAGGTAAGACAATTGTGCCAACTATCGAGCATATTGCATCATTAAATGCTCGAAGAGTATAAGTGGAAGGTACAATGTGAGAGGCTGGTAGCTTCAAATGTTTCAGCACGACGGTTGTAATAATGTTACTGGACGAACCAGTGTCTACCAACACCCGCTTATATGGAATCCCATTGACCCATGCAATAACGTGCACGGGTGGATCCACTACATCCCTAGTCACCATTTTTAATTCATCTTACCTAAAGGTGATGACTGGTTCGGTACACTGTTTGACATGCCCCACAAAATTGTTGAACAAATTTGCTTCATGGGGTTACAGCTCAATTGCCTTTAATATCTCCATGAGAGCTTCCCAATGGGGTGTCGATTATTGAATAAGCTCATATATGGAGAGCCTAGCCGACGTGGTCCTTAGACTTTGAGTAAGTCTAGTTCGAATCATGGCCACTGGTCTAGGTGGGGGAAGTTGTGTAGGATTCAGTTGAGGTTGTGACATGGATGGAACTTCCCTTGTGGCTATCGCGGGGGTAGCTCTTGGGTATCTCTTGTTCCTTGTCATGATGCTGATCATCTTGACATACCCTTCCATGGGGCAATTTTGTTGCACTTCATTGACATGAAGAGGTTTTTCTTGTGCATCATGTGCGGGTAAAGGATCTCTGAAAACACCCATTTGTTGGTTGTTGGGCATGATGGGATTATCCACTACCAATGTATTATTGTCAATGAGGTCTTGCACTAAACCTTTGAACTTCCAACAGGTGTTAATGTCATGCCCTTTCCTTCTGTGGAATCTATAGTAAAGATCCTCTCTATAGCCCTTAGGCTTTGGCGCATTAGGATCTATTGTTTGAATCTTGGGCAGATTAATCAAGTTTGCCGCTGACAAACGGTCAAACAAGGAGTCCCTGGACTCGGTGTATGGTGTAAATTTCTACCTAGGGCGACGTTTCTTATTGTGGTCCTATTTTTTATTATCTTTCTCATAGTTATTGGGAGGCACTGCCTGATAATTAGCCTTTGGAGGCTATGTTTCTTGGGTAGGCTTAGGGGCATTCATAGCAACTTGATTGCCCACGACAGGTTTTTTTTGCGTAGTCCCTGGTTTAGTGCTCTTGTTCCATTCTTTTTTCTTAGGCTTGGCAATTTTGCCATCCTATATCTTGATCTCTTCGATAATTCTAGCTTGCACCAGAGCTTATTCTAAAGTGGCATATTGTTGCAGCTACAATAGCACAGAGATCGATCACAAACAACTCTTTGCGAACATTTGAGTTAGGTTGGACATAGGAGGGAGGTAGGATATCTTTAAAAGCAACGTCCTCCACAAATTCCCATATGCCACCATAGATTCCTCCTCATACTACTTGAGGCTAGCTAGATCACTTAGTGATGCCTTTTTCTGTGTTAAAAGCGAAACATTCTAGGAATGCGTCCACTAGCTGATCCAAGTTGTAGATGCTATGCTTTGGTAAATGGGTAAACCAATCCAAGGTAGGTCCTATGAATGTGGTTATAAATTTTCTTAATAGCAATGCATCATTGTCTTGAATACCAAAGCATTGGCTCAAGAATCGAGTCACATGCTTTTGAGCATCTTCATCCCCTCTAAAGAGTGTCAATTGGGGCAGCTTAAAATGTTCAGGGTATGGAGGTGTCGGCACTGATGGATGCACAGGATGACTACGGATTTGGCATAAAGTAGGCTTTTGGGGCCCAAAAGTCTTGAGTTCCATAGTCTCTAAGCGTTCTAACAGCACTTTGTATGCATTAGAGGACTTAATATCCTCCTCCTTGGTTTGCTCCCACTGTGGGTTGTGGGGAACTTGAGGCCTTTGGAGGGATAATTGGGTAGCATCCCTTCTGCCTTGATAGGGCATTTCAGCCCACTCTTCTTCTTGTTCATAATCTTCATAAGCATCTTGAGGAGTGTCTGGCCTAGGCCTGTAAACATTGATGGATGCCCACGAAGGATGCCCATCACGATTTTGAGGAGTGGCCTCCCGCTTAGGTCTAAGAGGTCTTAGAGGCAGTGCTTGATGAAGTCACGGAGACCTGTCTCGCACTAAGGGGTTGTGCCTCACATACATATCAGATTTTTGTGCATGAGGGACTGGGGCCTTCTCAGGTGCATTGTTGTGAAGAAATTTAGTTTTCTGACGTTGAATGTGCTCTTTATTAAGGTGACACAAATGTTCTAATTGTTGTTGGTCTTGCCTAAGCCGTGTAATTTGCACTTGGTGGGTAGCTATTTTGGCAAATGCCAAGTCATTTTGTTCTATCGTATCTTGTTTAGGATGCCTAGATGCCTCCCCTACATGTCTTTCATGGTACTCCGAGACCCCTATATGTTGCTTCCCTCGGTCAAGGTTAGCAGCATTGACTTGAAGCTCTGGTCTCAATGAGCAATTTGGATATAAAGCGGGTGTAGATGTGCATCATTCCCACGCTGTGTACTATTCTTGAGGAATGTAGCGATCCTCCTCACACTCTCTATTATATGCATAAAAGGTATGGGCAGAATTGTCTTGCCCTATCGGGAGAACCTGATATTCTGGATATGGTCTAGTGTGTCTGAAATTAATTAGGGGTAAATTAGGAGTAACAAAATCATATGGTTCCTCCTTGTGGACCCTTTGTTGTTCAAGCACTTCATCACTAGGCCACCCATAACGAGCTCCCAAGGGAGGCCTTATATCTAGGTCAAGTGCTACATGTAGGTTGTCTTCTTGAAAGGATCTTTGTTGAATGGGAGTACCCCCTAAGGAGGTGCCTCTATAGCCTTGTCTAGTGATGGCATGAGTTAGAGTTCCCCTCAAGGAGGTGCCTCTAAAGTCATGTTCTGTAACTGCATGGTGTGGACTAACTTATGTATCCTGCCTCCAAGGTGGGATGGCCAAGTCTTTAGGGCTATATCGGAGGTGACTTGTCCCCCTTGGTGCATTCTCTGTAGCTTCTACCCATGATTGGGCTTGGCTACGGGTGTACACCATGGTGATGTTAACCTAAAGATGCGGAAATTCTTTTTTGAATTTTCCTTTTATGATTTTTTTTTTGATACACTAAACAGAAGATAACATACACACACAAGCAATGATTATCTCTTTTAAAGATTAAAAGTGTGCCCTAAATCTGGTTTAGTGTGTTTTGTTGTTTGTTTTTTGAAATATTTTTATGAAAACCATTTAAATGCAATTATGAAGGCTCTTATGACTCCCAAAATGGTCGCCCCTTCAATATACCATTGTCGGACCGATATACCAACCTCTTTATATACCCGCCCTTATGTGAGGGATACTATAGGTATGTGAGAGCAGATGATACGTGGAACATAGGTAGTACAGAAGGGGAATCACTCTGTTTATGACACCTACCATAGAAGACTTATCCTCATGTGCTAGGAATCACCCTAGCTACACTTGGTCAGCTTTCATTAGGATTTATGTCTAGCAACAGTGCGATCGGGGTAATGTATGCAAATATCCAAGCCAACGTGGTGATGAAATCCACTATTGGTCTTGCTCAAGGGCTGGGGTTTTATGACCAGCTCCTTGGTTTAAGTAACCATGTGATGTGTGGGGTTCATTTTAATTTGCAAAAATGAAACAGGAAAACAAAAAGGAAACTTTCCCTAAGCCATACAAAAACTAAAAATTAGAAAACAAAAAATAGAAATTTGAGAGAGGCTTGTTAAAAACCCCTACCTCTTCTCTGCCCAAAAGGATGTTTCTGATTTGCTACTCTAAAAAATGCACAGAATGCTATTCGTCCCTAGGTGAGACGAATATCAGAATTGTATTCGTTTCAGGGTAGGACGAATGCCTATTCGTCCCTGGGTGAGACAAATCCCAATTCTGTAATTGTATCTAACTGAAACGAATAACAGTCTAATGACTGAAAAATAGGTACCTGTAATCAAAACATGCAATTTCAGATTAGAAATCCAACCTAAAAAAAATAGAGGACAGAGGTCCCACCGTTTCACCATTGAAAGCACAAGATTCCAAAAGATTGAAAGGAAAACTAATGCGATGTATTCAAAACCCAAAGTTAACGCTTAAAGTCCTATAAAGTGAAATGCATGAAATGAAAGAAAAGAGATGAATTTAAATGATATAAAAAGGAAGTATATAAAGCACAGCCCTTTTTATTTATACTCTTCCAATTCGGTTACAAAGACGTCTCCTCCCTTTTAAGGGGTAGGAGCATTAACATAGTTTCAATTACAATCATGGATTTAGTGTTCCTCCTTCCACGTGCCCACATGTGAAATGGGCAGGCCAAAGTGTTACCGTCACTGGTATTGATAAATCTTTAATCCTTGCTGCTCCTCCTGTATTCAAAGAAACAAAAAATCATCAGTAGCACCTGTGTATGATAATGAAACTCGCAAATCTAAAAGAGTACTATTAATGAATATAAAAGATGAATATAACGATGATTAAAATGAATCTAAATAGACTAAAAATTTGACAGAAGCATAAACATGTAACTAGAAAAATACTACAAAAGAAACAGTCACCAAATTTGATACAGATTCGTATTCGTCCCGGGGTGAGACGAATAAACCTGCAATAGTTTGGTATTCGTTTCGGGGTGAATTGAATAAACCTGCAATAATGCAGGGGGTGCCCGAAGGCAAACCACCCGCTGGTTGAGACTTTGTTTTGACACCAATCCACTTGGGATGAGTCCGAAACCTGTTGTGATGTGTTATCGGCAAATTGGTAGGATATTGTGGTCAGAAAAATCGGGTTTTGGGTCTTGATTTGTGCCTCCAAAATTCACCCAATAACCTCCCTTTCGATTAAGATATTATGGATGTAAAAGCACAAATTGTAAGTAAGTAAACTGGGAGCACTTTGTTGCTCAAAATGCTCCTTCTCTGTATATTTTTTTGGGTGAGGAAACTCACCATTTTATAGACCCAAGGGGTCTCTTGAATTAACATGCAAAAGTGTTATTTTGCATGAATGCTTTTTTCTGTGAAGAGAAGACTTCTCCCTGATCAAGGACTTCATAACTACTTCTGTAACTGCTTTTGCATGCTCAAAAGAACTCACTCACACTCCCATGCAATGAAGGGAGAGTTAAGTAGCTAATTTGAGTTGTCATGAAAAAGCCCACTCTCACTCCCATGCAATGAAGGGAGGGTCAAGTGGCAAATCTGAGTTGTCAAAAGAAATCGCTTGTACTATTATGCCATGAAAGGAGAGCTTAGTGGTAGTTCTGAGATGTCCTGTGTCGAGGTTTGACTTTTTTCCGATCAAACCTGGTATTCGTCCCACCTCGAAATGAGCGTTGGAATTCGTCCCTGGGTGGAACAAGTACCAGTTTATACTCGTTTTGGGGTGGAGTGAATAATTAGCAAAGTGCCTAAAAGGTGCCAAATTGACCTCTGACCTCTAAAACTGCTTTTAGAAGTGGTTATGACCATTTTTTAACCTCTGGGGGCTGCCCTAGGGACTGTTTGTGTCAATGCGATCAGCGCTCGTCACGTAATCGGATTGGTTTTGTTTTGGTGTCTACAGGCCTAATGCTTTTAGTCTGACTGTAAATATGGTAACATATAATATCAAAGTAAAATTTAGTAAATTCTATCACCTAAATCATGTTATTAGAAGGATCCTTTCCTCTTAGTCACTAGCATAGACTATTTTGAATCCACATAAAATATACTCGATTAGTAAAATTTGATGCATATGAATCTACCAATTGATGTGTATATTAAGTTGATTGTGTTATAATAATTATGATTTTCCTAAGGATAATATATACTATTTCTTGCACTAGAAAAGTGATGAATGTTATTGTTTATGTTGGACAATGTTGTTGTTTCAATGGCATGAATGTCCTTATATTCTTCTATGCATGTATTTAAAAATAAAAAACTCATTTTAATGCATTATAGTAGTTGCATCCATATCTAGGTCCCAATTAGAGTCATTATGATCCCATACAAGACTCCATGTAATTTCATATGTTGGTCATGGTGATGAAAGAACTATTCCAAAGAGTTAGTCATCCAGTTTCTTTCAGCCCAAGTCTTGGTACTGGTTTCCAATATTTTATTGAAATAAATGTATGGTTGATTCTAGAACATTGTGACATGTTGACTGAGTTTGCAAAATTATAAATTTATTATTAATTGAATAATTATAATGAGCTTATGGTACTTTTATCGTATTCTAAAATTATGTTGTATATATCTTCCAATTGGTATAAGATATATCTCTTAACACAAAGAAAAAACATTTGTATTAAATTAATTATGGGAGCATGGTCACAGGCTTGCTCAAAGTCATGATCAAAACCAGTAAACAAAAGTATTGAAATTATATTAATTTTTGATAACCCGGCCATGAGCCATCTCAATGCCATGATAAAAATTGTCAATGAAGTCATAAATCAAAAATGAACCATGGTCACAAGATTACTCGAAACGATGAGCTTGCTCAAATTTGTTGTTAAAATTGTTCAACTTAATAATTTAGTGAATTCAATCATGACCAAGATCTATCTCAAATCCATAGACAAAGTGATCAACAAGCTCATATTTTATATTTCAAATCATGGTTGTGATTCATCTCAAAGTTATGGTCAAGTTATTCAACAAAGGCAAAGTCTGAATTTTGATCATGGCCATGAGCCATCTCAAATCCATGGTCAAAATGGCAAAACCAACCCAAACTTAAATAGGCAATCACAATTTTAATAAAATATGGAAAAAAGGATGAAGCTTAATGTCACAATCAAAATGGTCAAAAGCACTTAGATCAAAAAATGTAAGCATGGTTTTGAGATAAGGGTTTAGCCAACTAGATCATAGGGTCACATTTTATTTACCCATCATCGAAGATAATTCTACCCATCCATTTCAAAGTCTCAATTCCCCCCATCCATTTAATTATCAAATATATTTGCCCATCCATTTTAAGCCTCTCATTTTTTTAATTCAATTTTTTATAACCCTAAAGCTTTGGACTTTAATAAATCATGAAAATATTAGCATTATTCTTAATAAATTGGCATAAAAAAATTAAAATGAAATATTAATGTTAAATTTAATACTTTGGCCCTATAATTAAAAGCAATGATCTTAGCATTGGTTTAATATCTTAGTATAAAAATTTAAAGATATGTTAATGATGATTTAAATCTAAAATTAAAAAGATATTCAACCTTAGAAAATTGTTTAATAAATTTTAATAATCACCAGCCTTGGTAGTAATAATAATAATGAGCAAATAAATAAATAAATGAAAATAACAATAGTATACCAATGAGAACGGTCTTTATTTTTGAATATTTTCTCTACCAAATGAAATTTTTAACTAAGTTTCAATTTTCCTTATGGATTTGTAGGTGACATAAAATATGAAGATGAAGATCATGAGCTTGCTTAGAATTATGGTCAAAGTAGTCAACAGGATGGAAATTTGAACTCCAATCGTGATCGTGATCCTTCATTTCCAATAAACAAATTACCAAAATTTATGGTCAAACAAGTCAAACTAGCTTGAATCCAAAAAGTGAGCATTATTTTGAGATGAGACTAAGAAAAGAGAAAGGAGCCCATATTCATGGTCAAATTGATAAAAGGCACTTCGAAGAATATTTCAAGCATGATTTACAGTTAGGTCAATGAGGTTTAACTGATGTGCATCATCAAAAGGAGATACTCAATCTCGCTCATTCAAAGCTAGATCAACAACTAGAATCGAAACTCCCAAGAAATATAAATAAAAGAGAATTTTCACCACAGTCTTGTGACAAGAAAAGTAGAAAATAAACAAATGGTCTAGAACATTAGTTCAATAAGTTAGATTCTTTAATATTTAAGGAGACTCAAGTTTGAATCTTTACAAACTATACATAGAAAATATTCAAACTATTGTAATACCACTATTTAATACAATTCTGAATGTTACAATACCATACAACTAATTAAACAAAAATGAAAATAAAATGGAGGACATCAAAAAAAATTACACTCATAAAAATAGGGTTGAAATAAAAATGGAAATGGTGTTAGTATGAACTATAATCCCTAATTATGGTCATGATATTTTAGATAGTTATTTATTTTAATTTTTTAGTTTTATTATTTTTATTTATTTGCAAAATCATTATAACAATTTTAAAATAGTATTTTTATTCATATATCAGTATTAATTAAAATATAACTATATAAATATATAATTTTAAAATTTTATTTTATTTTAAATATATTTTTTTTTAAGATTCAAATTGGGTCATTTTAAGGTATGGACTCTAGAATGATCTAGGATTTTATCTAATTTTGAAGTGGCTACGGGTACATCTCTCTTAAAATCTAGGAATGAAGTCTTTTCTCTTTTTTCCCACAATATATCCTTCGAGTAGAGCAATTTGATAAATATGACCAAGGTTCTATATGTTCTTCCATGCACAACATTTAAATCATAGAACTCTAGTTTCAAAAGTCCCTTTGTGGTGATGCTAGATGAGGTTCTAGTTGCAAAGGTGTCTTCAATCTTTATTCAACATCTAGTCTTGGATCTTTCAAACTAGGCCTTCATATGCACATTTATGGGTATGGTGCCTAAGTTGAATATAATAGAGAAGTAGATAAATAATTCTTGGGGTTCAAAAACTTCTAGTTTTGAGTTTATGATGATTGGTAGAGGCTATTTTGTTGTTACCTTTCCTTCATTTGAAGAAAGAGACTATTTTTCATGGTGACCCATGGTTTTTTGGAATAAGCCATTTTTATTTGACTCTTTGGACTCTTGGATTTGACCCTCAAGAAGAGGAACTTCAAGAAGTTTTACTATTGTGGGTTTACCTCCCTTTTTTTCCCTCTACTTTTAAGAACCATTATATCATGCTTGTTAGAATCAAAGGATATTGTTCAATATTATTCGTGGATAGTACATATAGCTTTGATATTAGAGTTTGTAGAAATTAAAACCTAAACCTAACTCTAATAGGTAAAACCCTAACCCTAATAAGTAAAACCCTAACCCTAATAGGTAAAATCCTAACCCTAATCATAGGCAAGTGCATATTAAACACATTAGGATTTTTACATCCCTCCTTAATGTACACTTTCCTAAGTAAAAAATACTCATTAATATTTTAATATCCCTCCTTAATGATGAAGTTGTTGGTTTTGGTCTCTACTAAAAATTTATCTTTATATAATAATATTGAGCCATACAAAAGTTATATTGAAATAGCTAAGAATTTAATATTGATGTATGATGCAAAAGTTGATACTTGAAGTATCAAAAGTATCCTTGTGGTAGCCTCCTTATCCTACAAGAATGTATGGATAACCAGTAATTGCATCTACTAGGTACTATAGAGAAGATGACTAGATACTAGGTTCACTTACATTATGATGTTAGAAATATTTTTTATGAAGACATAGCCAAAATCAAATATCACTAATTCACTACAGTATCCAACAAATTATCCTGATCAAAAAATAATACCTCCTATTGTAGGAGTAACCAAAATCATGATGGAATCTCAAGATGGTCATCCAAAAGTTGTATTGAAATAGTTAAAAATTTGATGTTGATGCTTGATGTAAAATTATATACTTGAAGTATCAAAAGTATCCTTGTGGTAGCCTTCTTATCCTACAATAATGTATGGATAACTAGTCATTGCATCTACTAGGTGCTATAGAAAAGATGAATAGATACTAGGTTCACTTACATTATGATGTTAGAAATCTTATTGATAAAGACATGAGACAAGATCAAATATCACTAATTCACTAAAGGATAAGCTACTAAAGGCAAATACAACTCTTGAACTAAAGTATCCAACAGATTCTCATGATCAAAAAACAATACCTCCTATTGTAGGAGTACCCAAAATCATTATGGAATATCAAGATGGTCATGGTCATGAAGAAAAATCTCAATGGATAAAATTGGATTTAGGAGTCTCAAGTTCAATCGATAGTGCACTTCATAATATAAAAATATTTGAAGTCCAAAAAAAGTATATGTAACAATCTCAAAACTAAAAATAAACACCTACATTGTGTCCAACTCAAAAAAATATTTCCAACTATAAACACGAATATCTTTAGACCTGGATGAAGATTTAAAAACTAAGAAAAATATTTAGGCTCTCTAGGAACAAATAAAATAGGCTCATAGCCCTTACAACAAAGAATATTCTCAAAAATATTTTTTTGTAGGGACCACCCCATAATGCATATTTAGTTGTAAATATAATTATTATTTAATTAGTGATATATGCTTCCAATATGAAATATTATTTATGACTACTATTTTGCAGCTATAGGTCCTTGAATATTAGTATGTAAACCACTTAGCAAAAAATTGGTAGAAGATTAAGGTGGATCCATACATGTAAATCTAGTTATTAAGATAATCTCGTTTATGATATTTTTTTCAAAAAAGGGAGAGAAGGAAGAAAAAATTACTTGGTCTATGAAGAATAGCTTGGAAAAAAATAGATAGAGAAAATACTTAAAAATCCATCGAAATATAGGTCAAAATTTTTGTAGATTAGTAATAATTAATGAAGTATTATAGGATGATTTTTGCAAAATAAATAGGAGTTTGTTTTTTTTGAGAAGGATGTCTTATGATCTATATTTGTTTGCTTATTTTATTCCAAGTTGGTTGAAAGTTACACTTCATCTTTGAATAATATTATGTAACAATCTCAAAACTAAAAATAAACACCTCCATTGTGTCCAACTCAAAAAAATATTTCCAACTATAAACACGAATATCTTCATACCTGGATGAAGATTTAAAAACTAAGAAAAATATTTAGGCTCTCCAGGAACAAATAAAATAGGCTCATAGACCTTACAACAAAGAATATTCTCAAAAATATTTTTCTGTAGGGACCACCCCATAATGCATATTTAGTTGTAAATATAATTATTATTTAATTAGTGATATATGCTTCCAAGATGAAATATTATTGATGACTACTATTTTGCAGCTATAGGTCCTTGAAGATTAGTATGTAAACCACTTAGCAAAAAATTGGTAAAAGATTAAGGTGGATCCATACATGTAAATCTAGTTATTAATATAATCTCGCTTATGATATTTTTTTCAAAAAGGGAGAGAAGGAAGAAAAAATTACTTGGTCTATGAAGAATAGCTTGGAAAAAAATAGATAGAGAAAATACTTAAAAATCCATCGAAATATAGGTCAGAATTTTTGTAGATTAGTAATAATTAATGAAGTATTATAGGATGATTTTTGCAAAAGAAATAGGAGTTTAATTTTGTTGAGAAGGATGTCTTATGATCTATATTTGTTTGCTTATTTTATTCCAAGTTGGTTGAAAGTTACACTTCATCTTTGAATAATATTTTTATGGCTATGTAAAACCTTCCTATGGATATAGTATAGGGTTTGATTACTTTTGTTTAATCTATGATATATGGAAAATTGTTAGGCCTAATGCTTTTAGTCTTACTGTAAATATGTAACATATAATATCAAAGTAAAATTTAGTGAATTCTATCACCTAAATCATGTTATTAGAAGGCTCCTTTCCTCTTAGTCACTAGCATAGACTATTTTGAATCCACATAAAATATACTCGATTAGTCAAATTTGATGCATATGAATCTACCAATTGATGTGTATATTAAGTTGATTGTGTTATAATAATTATGTGTTTCCTAAGGATAATATATACTATTTCTTGTACTAGAAAAGTGATGAATGTTATTGTTTATGTTGGACAATGTTGTTGTTTCAGTGGCATGAATGTCCTTATATTCTTCTTTGCATGTATTTAAAAAAAAAAAAAACTCATATTAATGCATTATAGTAGTTGCATCCATATCTGGGTCCCAATTAGAGTCATTCTGATCCCATAGAAGACTCCATGTAATTCTATATGTTGGTCATGGTGATGAAAGAACTATTCCAAATAGTTAGTCATCCAGTTTCTTTCTGCCCAAGTCCTGGTACTGGTTTCCAATATTTTATTGAAATAAATGTATGGTTGATTCTAGAACATTGTAACATGTTGACTGAGTTTGCAAAATTATAAATTTATTATTAATTGAATAATTATAATGATATTATGGTGCTTTTATCGTATTTTAAAATTATGTTGTATATATCTTCCAATTGGTATAAGATATATCTCTTGACACAAAGAAAAAATATTTGTATTAATTTAATTATGGGAGCATGGTCACAGGCTTGCTCAAATTCATGATCAAAACCAGTAAAAAAAAGTATTGAAATTATATTAATTTGTGATAACCCGATCATGAGCCATCTCAATGCCATGATAAAAATTGTCAATGAAGTCATAAATCAAAAATGAACAATGGTCACAAGATTACTCGAAACGATGAGCTTGCTCAAAGTTGTTAAAATTGTTCAACTTAATAATTTAGTGAATTCAATCATGGCCAAGAGCTATCTCAAAGCCATAGACAAAGTGATCATCAAGCTCATATTTTATATTTCAAATCATGGTTGTGATTCATCTCAAAGTTATGGTCAAGTTATTCAACAAAGGCAAATTCTGAATTTTGATCATGGCCATGAGCCATCTCAAATCCATGGTCAAAATGGCAAAACCAACCCAAACTTAAATAGGCAATCGCAATTTTAATAAAATATGGAAAAAAGGGTGAAGCTTAATGTCACAATCAAAATGGTCAAAAGCACTTAGATCAAAAAATGTAAGCATGGTTTTGAGATAAGGGTTTAGCCAACTAGATCATAGGGTCACCTTTTATTTGCCCATCATCGGAGATAATTCTACCCATCCATTTCAAAGTCTCAATTCCGCCCATCCATTTTGAAGCTTCAATTCCGCCCATCCATTTAATTATCAAATATATTTGCCCATCCATTTTAAGCCTCTCATTTTTTTAATTCAATTTTTTATAACCCTAAAGCTTTGGACTTTAATAAATCATGAAAATATTAGCATTAATCTTAATAATTTGGCATGAAAAAATTAAAATGAAATATTAATGTTAAATTTAATACTTTGGCCCTATAATTAAAAGTGATGATCTTAGCATTGGTTTAATATCTTAGAATAAAAATTTAAAGATATGTTAATGATAATTTAAATCTAAAATTAAAAAGATATTCTACCTTAGAAAATTGATTAATAAATTTTAATAATCACCAGCCTTAGTAGTAATAATAATAATGAGCAAATAAATAAATAAATGAAAATAACAATAGTATACCAATGAGAACGGTCTTTATTTTTGAATATTTTCTCTACCAAATGAAATTTTTAACTAAGTTTCAATTTTCCTTATGGATTTGTAGGTGACATAAAATATGAAGATGAAGATCATGAACTTGCTCAGAATTATGGTCAAAGTAGTCAACAGGATGGAAATTTGAACTCCAATCGTGATCGTGATTCTTCATTTCCAATAAACAAATTACCAAAATTTATGGTCAAACAAGTCAAACTAGCTTGAATCCAAAAAGTGAGCATGATTTTGATATGAGACTAAGAAAAGAGAAAGGAGCCCATATTCATGGTCAAATTGATAAAAGGCACTTCGAAGCATATTTCAAGCATGATTTACGGTTAGGTCAATGGGGTTTAACTAATGTGCATCATCAAAAGGAGATACTCAATCTCACTCATTCAAAGCTAGATCAACAACTAGAATCGAAACTCCCAAGAAATATAAATAAAAGAGAATTTTCACCACAGTCTTGTGACAAGAAAAGTAGAAAATAAACAAATGGTCTAGAACATTTTTAAAAAATAAAGTGACAAAAGAAAACAATGAAATCCAAAGATGAAGGCTAAGAGATCCAAAAAAGATACAATGAAGCTAGACTTTATTCAAAACCTGGTGCATGACAACTCAGACCACTAGAACATGATGATTCGGCTATCCATTTAGCTTCATAGATCCATGGCTATAATTAAATATCAAAATCAAGAAAATTATCAATTGGACACCTCATCTTTTTTAGTGGGCAACAACTCACCTGTATAGTTGTCCAGCATTAAATAAATTTAAATTGTAAGGCTATAAATAGCCATCAAGATCCCATTCCAAAGGTTCAAATTCCACTATTAGCAATAGATTTTTAGATATATTTTTCTTTGGTAGTTGGTGGATATTTGTACCCCTGGCATTGTACTTGGATAATTGTATATGCAAATCATTTTCAACAAGTAATTTTGAGATTGTAATTGTTAAACATATTTATTAATGCAATATATTAGAATTCTTGGTGTAATCTATGCATGTTGATAGTGGTTATATTTGAGTATATTCTAGTATTTTATTTATTTCCTCTTTGAATATGGTATCGTCTTTGTTTTAGATGATTATGTGAATTTTGATCGAGCTAAGACTGGTTTGATTTAGAGTTTGTTGCTTTAACAAATTTCTTGTGAGGCTTCAAGATCACAATGGTTTGTTTTCTTTCTTTCTGTACCCCTTCCTTTTACTTTTATTTGATAATTTATTAGACTAAAGTAATTTAGCTCGATATTCTGATGATTCTCTTTTATGAATATACACTTTACTATCTTAATTTTTATAATATCTCCATAAATGTGTTTCAAGATTATAATCACCAAGTACAAGGCAACAAGCCTGGAATATTCCTTTTATATGCAACTTATTGTGAAATTTGTAAAATATTAAGATAATTGATTTAATAATTGTACTATATTAATGCTTAAATCAAACCCTAAAATTAGAATTAATCACTCACCCTTGTAATAGTTACTTGTGGCCCTAAACATTCCAACATACTTTCTTTAATTTTCTCTTTATATTTTGAATAACCTTACCCAAACCTTGGGGGAATCAAGAATCCCTTTCAAGAGAGGACATATTTCTAATATCTTGTTCCTTTACCCTTTGAATATGGCATCATCTTAGTTTTAGATTGTGTGAATGTTGATCAAGCTAAGGTTCGATTTAGAGTTTGTTGCTTCAATAGATTCCTTGCGAGGCTTGAATATCACAATGGCTTATTTTCTTTCTTTCTCTAACCCTTCCTTTTAATTTTATTTGATAATTGATTAGATTAGAGTAATTTTTTCTTGATGTTCTAAATCTTTTCTTTTATGAATATACACTTTACTATCTTAAGTTTTAGATGTATCCTTAAATATGTTTCAATATTATAATCACAAGGTAGAAAGCCTAGAATCTTGCTTTTAAATATTTTTCAAAGATTAAGATAATTGATTTGATAATTGTAGTAGATTAATGCTTAAAATAGACCCTAAAATCAAAATTAATCACTCACCCTTGTAAAAGTTACTTGTGGCCCTGAACATTCCAACATACTTCCTTTAATTTTCTCTTTATATTTTGAATAACCTTACCCAAACCTTGGGGAAATCAAGAATCCCTTTCAAGAGAGGATATATTGTCCTAACCATTGGTGTATGTTTTAAATTGGGTATATGTATTACTCAATAGGAAATGGCACTAGAAGGAGGGCATAAATTACACCAAGAATTCTAATATCTTATTCCTTTCCTCTTTGAAAAATGGCATCGTCTTAGTTTTAGATTATTTGAATGTTGATCGATATAAGGCTGGTTTGATTCATATTTTATTGCTTCAATAAATTCCTTGCAAGACTTCAAGATCATAATGGCTTATTTTCTTTTTTCATCTACCCCTTCCTTTTTATTTTCTTTGATAATTGATTACATTAGAGTAATTTAGCTTGATATTCTAAAGATTCTATTTCATGAATATACACTTTTCTATCTTAAGTTTCAGAATATCTCCTTATAGGTGTTTCAAGTCACAAGGAAACAAGCCTTGAATATTGCTTTTATATGCAAATTACTATGAATTTTTTTAAATATTAAGACAATTTATTTGATAATTGTATTATATTAATTCTAAAATCAGACCCTAAAATTATAATTAATCACTCACCCTTGTAACAATTACTTGTGGCCTTGAATATTCCAACATAATTTCTTTTATTTTCTCTTTATATTTGGAATAACCTTACCCAAACCTTGGGGAATAAAAAATCTCTTTCAAGATAGGACATCTTATCCTAACCATTGGTGTATTTTTACAATTGGGCAAATGTATCACTCAATAGAACCTATATTAACATCAAAGGTCTCCTTAATGAGGATGTGAGGTTCATCATCATAGTGAGGAGGGATAAGAATCACTCCTAGATACTTAAGATATTTAATATACATAGGAATGAGATCCACTTGAGAACTAGAAGACTCAACATGGGTGATATAGGGGACCGATCCATTAAAGAAGAAGTTATTTTTGAGGACACCTTCATGATCCATATCACAAAGAGTATCTCCTTAAGCATACTCCTATAGGGTCACAACTAACTTAGGGTACACCAAAGTTATCATATTGTAAAATAATATTTTAGAGGGAGAAGGAGGTCCCTCATCCTTATTACTCCACTCTAAACTATGATGATCCATAAATTTAGCATAAATTATGACTTGATCATAATTGGTTGATAAGGGCTACTTTTTTGGGGGGATGTAATGTATGCCACATATCCTAGGCAAAATCTTAAATTCTAAAGGCTCTTGAATATCTTTTTGTTGTGGCCCCAAAACCTTACTTGCATATCATATACTAGACAAGATATACTTATAAAGTGGGTAATCATTGGATAACTGTGGGCAAAGGTTTGCTATACTATAAAGGGGTTTCTACCATGGATATTTTCTTCATGGGATGTACCCACATAGACAAAGGTACACATACCAATGTGTACTACTTCACCCTTTTTATGAGGTAAACCCATAGTTTAGGGTGAAGGTGGTAGCTTAGCTAGATCTAGAAGAGGACTATCATCAAGTAGATTAGATTGATCATGTTATGAGATTATGATTTATGGTTCCTTACTTATTTTGAAATTCTTAAATTTCTTGGTGATCTAAGAATTTCTATGAAGATACATAGACAGATAGAAATTTGTGCTATATTAAACTTGCTCGACCATTGAACAAAATTGAAATGGATGAGGGTCACCCAAAATGGTGATAAGCTAATTTTTAAACTCATAATTCAAACCAAGGTTATGCACAATGGTGAATATTCACAAATTGGGTGAATATTAGGATTTCCAAAATTAGAAATTGGTGAATATGAGGACCCTCAATGTCGGTCCATTTGCCTAAACTTTCAAGATCAATTTTTTCTTAGGTTCAATTTGCCATAATATATATACAAACATAGGTATATTTGTACTCATTGGAAAACTCTTTTTAATCCTGATCTAATGGTGGTGTTTTAATGAAGTTATAAGGTAATTTAATAGGTCAAAATGTATCCCAAAAATGACCTTAATTTTTAGGGCTTCAAATACCCAAAATTTTGGTATGAAGGTGATTGATTCTATTTGCTTAGGATTTACCTTGATTTCAATTAGGATTCGCTATTACATGAAGGGACACCCCCATTGCATGAAGATGACCTTGATAAATAATAGAAGGGACACCCTCCATTGCATGAATCTAAGGACATCCATGAAGAATATTAAAAAATATGGGGAAAGATACCACATAAAACAAAGTATCTAAGATATTGGGTCCTATCCTAAGAGGGGAGGATAAAATACCACAGGCCTCTTTGGACTCATTATTGAAAGCATTTATGATGACATCAGATTTGGTTAAGTCATTCTCCTTAAGTCTAAAATTTTAGAAATAATTTTAAGTACATATATTGAGAGATGAACCATTGTCCACCAAGATCCTCTTGATGAATTTTCCCCAATATATCTAGTGATATAAAGAGGACAATTCTCTTGTAAATTTGAAGAAGGAAGCTCATCATCATAAAAAGCTATATGATTTATCCCAATAAAACGTACAACATTGGCTAGGTTACTAGGGAGAATATCATACGAGATAGATTATTGGCTTATAAGTTTTAGAAAGGCTTCATTATGAATAGAATTTGTAAAATTTCTAAGAGGGATATATTGGTAGGTGTGTTACTTAACTATAATTGAATGTTGAAAGAGACTTTTTGTTGTGACTTCAATACTAAGTTTAGTTTTTCTACACTTTTGCTCTTTTTTGGGTACTCTTGAGAACTAAAGGAGTTCTAGAAGGTTCGTCAGATGTAGAACTTATCTTCAAGTGATATTGTTGAGTTGGTTGAGCTTGAACTTGTTTCCTTGTAGTAGCTACTATCATAAAAACCATGTTATTTTAGGGAGGTGGTATGTTATTATATCACACTTGATTAGTTGTATGTTACCCATGATTAGATTCAAGATTTTAGAATATCCCCATATCTTGATTTTTTATGGTTGTCCATTGAGTAGAAGGTTGATTAGTTGGAGGGTTATGGTTAGGAGTAGGTTGGGAGTCATCCATAAGAATATGACCCTCATGTATCAAGTCCTTAACCACATATTTCAACCTCTTACATGTGTTTCTTCTGTGCTCCTCCACTCTATGATACTCATAATTTTGACTAGATTTATACCAATCTATTATGGTATCAAGTTGCCTTATGAGAGGTAACTCGATCATCTTAGCTTCCAAAAGTTGCTTAAGGACTAATGAAATAGGTTGGTTGAGACTTGTAAAATCCCTTAGTGGGTTTTTTTGAGGTTTACCAAGTACCAACTTCTTTAAGGTACTAGTGGCATTAACATTTTTAGTTTACCTATTATCCGTTACCCCATCACCAACTACATGCTTATTCTTATATTGGGTTTTTGTGGTCCTTTATTATTCTTTTCTTAATCTAATTTGACCTCTTTGAATGAGATATTTCTCTACTCTTATTTCTACATATATTAATTTTTTAAAAGAGGTAACGATTGGTGTTTCCATTTCATATGAGATATGTTCTTGCCAATTTTCAATAAATATCTCTAACATGTCTCTAGGATGTAAGTTGTGCCTTAATCATCCAACTAAAATTCCCCATAGAGACAATAATTTTGAGAAATTTTCATCTTTACCTTGCTTTAGGAGATACAAATCTTGAATGGTTACTCCTTTCTCCATATAAGTTCTAAATTGCTAAAAAAATAACTTAGTTGTTTCCTCAAATTTTATCAAATAAAGATAGGGTAGTTGATAATATCATTCCAATGCCATACCACCAAGACTCTTAGGAAATATTTTTAGCAACAACATGTCATCATACATAACATTATATCATGTTGTTCTAAACATCCTTAAATATTCTCTTAGGTCCTATGTTCCCTTATAAATAGGTAAAACTGGCATTGAAAAATGCTTAGGATAGGGCCTAGCGGCTACCATGGGATCTAGGGGTTGATTGTACATTTTATTATAGTTTTAGGTAAAACTTGATACTTATAGTGTATCCATTCTTAATGCCAATTGTTTCACTATACTTGTCAAACTTTGCATATCGTGATTGTTATTTTTTAATACCCCTAGATTCCCTAAGAGTGGGCTATAGGTAGGTTGTTGAAATGGAACTTGGTTAATATTGGGGGAATTAGCATTGTTATGGTATGGGTTATATGGGATATTTTTTTTAGTATCTTGGTTTGGGATGTAATTCACATTTGATGGAATAGAAGAAGAAATATTGATATTAGAGGAATACACTACTATTTGGAGAAGGTTGTAAAATTCCATCAATGTTGGTGGTTTTTTTAGTAGCATATGTAAGTTTATGAAATAGATTAACATGATGTAAGGATTGAAATAAAGGATTGATAAAAATATTGACAGGAAATTTGGTTTGATGATAATACGTTCTAAATATTTGAAGTTGGTGTCTTCATCTAGGGTCTTATGCAAGGTCTACCTATTTCTCCTATAAAAAATCAAGAAATCATTATAAGATTTAAATGTGAATTGACCGTAAGGCCCTTCAATAGAATCAAATTACTCACCAGTATCTATGTCCTCTTCTTCTTCCTCTAGATTAGGATTCTCCCTATCAACCTAATCATCCTCATGGTAAATAGAATTCTCTTTAGGTGCTATCATATTTCACTTGCTTCTAAAGATTAGGGTCATAGGATTAAAAGAAAGAGAAAAGGGAGAGAAAATATAACACAAAATCAAAGGACACAAAAAGGTTTATTAATTTTTTTCTTAGTTTTTCTAATATATTCAAATATATTAAATAGTCTTTCTAATAGTTTAAAACTAAAATAAAAAGGGACAAAAGGAAGAGGCTTTCTATATTGGCCACTAAGTATGTGTTTCACATCGGCTTCACCAAATATGTAGAGGGGTAAAACTACCCTACCACATATTATTTTGAACTAGATCCACCAAGCGCCAAGGTGACCATAGGGGTATGTTGATTCCTCTACATTCAAGATCTTTGAGGACCGAAGGGTTCACCAACAATGGTTTAAGGACTTGGTCCAATTATAGGGTGGAAATGTTTGATGTATTTTTTAAACAAGCACCTATGCTTGGTCTTACTAAGATCTAAATTAGGAAAAATCAAAAAATAATGCATTGCAAACAATAATGTAAGGAAATAAAGGACTATTCCCAAAATGATTTTTAATTTTATTGAGAACTAAAATCCTAAGTTTATAAGTAAATAAATATTTTTTTTTTCAGAAAGGGTTCAAGAGAATGCAGAAACAAAATTAACCTGATATGTTAAACTATATGCTTTCTTTATTTAAGCCTCAAGTACTTTGTTTTTATTTATGATTTAAATCTTAAATATAAATGGAAAAAAAAAATACACTTCACAAACATCCTAAAATATCTATTAGAGCACTTACTTAATTTGGCGGTTGTTCCTAGCTAAATTTATACCTAAGATTTCCAACACCTTCAAAAATTATAAAATAGATTTAAACCCCTTGAAAAATTGATCAGTATTTGGGGGTCTACTTAGTCCATTGTATGAATGATCTTGGAGGCACAATAGTCAAGCCCCCTTCATCCTTTTAGCTAAATTTTCAAAAAGAATTTATTTTTTTATCTTGGGAACAAAGAAAGCAAGATATAATAGCTATGAAATATTAAAATAAAATGCAGATAAAATGAACATAATAGAAAGGAAGTATGCAAGATGCAAACTAGGGTTTTAGGGAGAAAAAATATTTCCCACAAGCCCTAGTTGACCAAATTCATGCCCCATAAGGAGTGAGCATGAATCTATGAAGAACACAAGCTTATACTAAGAGGGGAGGGTGAACAATATAAGACCACTTTTTACTTTTCTTTCCCAATCAATATTATGTAATGTATAGATAGAAATATCAACAATAGTAATCAAAGTAATGCACAAATAACCACACACAATAGAGACACCAATTTAACGTGGTTCACCCAATATGGGCTACTCCACGAAGAAAATATTTCACTAAAATTTTCTCAATCAATATTTTGGGAATCCTTTCCATATTACAATATTTATGGACCTTTGTCCAAAGGATACACCAATCCCCTAATTAATTTCATGGATATCTATCCATGGGAGAACTCTTTCTCCTTAGCTTTGGTTGGTGATATTATAGAAGAACTGCTACCTCCACTCCACTGGCTAATGTATCTCTATCTACTAAAGACACCTATCCTCACTATCCTGGATGATGGATCTCTATCCACTGGATACTGTCATCCTCTATACTATGTCACCTCCAAATCTTACTCTCAACGTCTCAAATCTACACTAAACACAATCCTTCGGTCTAGGATAAATCTTCGCAATATCTATCTCTGGTCTGGCACAAACCTATCCTCAAATCTACATCAAACTCTATCCTCAAATCTACACTAAACATAGTCCTCAATCTAGAACAAATCTATCCTCAATATCTATCATTTTATCTACACTAAACACAGTCCTCAGGTATAGCACAAATTTGTCCTTAATATCTATCCTCAAGCCTTAACATAAATCTTGACTTAATCTCAAATTAAATCTACTAGATCTACCTCAAACCTTAACTCAAGGTTTTAATAAATCAATAAATCAACTTTGCTCTCAATTCTTCTTAAATACTTATCTCAAATATACCTTGTAAGCTTCCACAAAATCTCACAAAAATTGTCCACAAGTCCTCTCTAGAACTTGTCCAAATCTACTCAACAAGTCCTCACTAGAACTTTTCCAAATCTGCTCAACAATTCCTCACTAGAACTTATCCAAATATGCTCAATAAGTCCTCACTAGAACTTTTCCAAATATGCTCTCAATATTTATCCTCAAACTGTATTGTAATATTCCACAAAATCTTAGAGAAATTTGTCCACAAGTCTTCTCCAGAACTTGCCTCAAATCTGCTCAATAATTCCACACTAGAACTTGTCTAATATCACAGAAACATAAAGATAATTGTTAGATACTTAATATGCTTCACATTCATCACAATTCTCAATCAATTTTAATCAATCTTTTTACCATGGAAACATATATAGAATTGTTAGAGACTCAATATGCTTCACATTCATAAAATATCAATCACTTTTAATCTATATTTTATCACAAAAATATATAAAAAATTGTTATATACTCAATATGTTTCACACTCACAAATACTCAACCTCTTTCTCAAATTAATTTAGAATATAGAACAATTTGTTTCACAAAACTTGAACTATCACATCAACACATCCACTTGACTAGGCTCAATCAACTCCTCTCAACCAATCACTCAATAAATTAATCCTTGCTTACAAACTCTAGTCCAAGAATATGAACACTCACTCAAATATTTTCAACAATGATTATCAATCAACCTCACATAACAATGATACTCATGATATTTGCAAATCCTAGTCCAAGTTCTTCACTAAACCAATCACTTCAAAAATAATGCTTATCAAACAATATTCACATAACAATGATACTCATGAAATTTTCAAACCCTAGCCCAATTTTTCATTCAACCAATCACTTCAACAACAATTCTTATCAAATAAGGTTACTTTCCTTAACCTCTATTCTAGAAAACCTTAAAGCATTATTTCAAAACACACTCAACAAAGAAAACTTAACAAAGTCCTTTTCACTCCAATATTGTTTTCAAAAAACCTCAATCAATCACTTCAACCAAATAAGAATATGCCCATACCTTTTATTTGATGTAGAAGTGACCTTAGAAAACCTATCTCAATCACAATTTCCTCTTTTGCCAATTTCAATAGTTAGATGATAAAATATCACACTAACCTCTTCATAAAATAATTCTCAATTACAAAAATAAGCAAACTTAATTACACCTTATTACTCCTTAAAATAATATCCATCACCACAAATATTTAATCAAAACACTTCTTCCAAAACTCTAACTCATCAAAAGAACATCTTAACAATTCAATTTCATCATAATCCTTTTCAGAAAGGTATCTCAAAAATAATCCAAAATCTACTTATGACTCCCTAATTAATATTGCATTAATTAAATAAATCTCTTTATAAAATAATGTAATAAGTCAATCTCTCACTTTTCTAAGGTAAAACAAAATTACCCTAGTTTTTACTTTAGAAAAAATAACCCTTCATATATCAAAAATATTTCCTTAACATTTAGGTTAATTTCACAACGTAATTTCCACCTTATCCCTCCTAAACTTTAGCAAAACAAAGTAAAATAATTTCAAAAACTTATTATCACTTTTTGTAATTCGTGGGGCTTGAAACTTGGCACTCCCACAACACCTTGGTTGTGGCTTCCATGTTGTTTGAACCATGTGCTCCACTTGGAGTCTCAAAGCACAATGTGTTCGTTTACTTCTTCAAACCTTAAGAGCCCTTGGCTCTTCCTTTGACACCGGTGGAACCACACACTGTGTTTTTTGGGAGGCACATGTTTCAGAATTCGCACGATATTTTTTACTTAAGGTAGATGCAAAAAGGATGCTAAACCTTAGGAATGGCTATGATATTTATACCAAATGCCTTCCCTTGTCACACACATCAGTGAAGAGGAAAATTCGTTAGGGAAATAATGTTGTTGTCGACGCTTTTAATTTTACCTTTGAAATGTATTTATTTATAATTATTTCAATTCAAATGAATTTAAATATTATAAATTAAATATTTAAATCTCCTTTGAGATTTTTAAAATAAATGTCTCCTTAGTTTTTAGAAAACATTTTTAATTTTATTTATAATTATTTAAATTCAAAGGAATTTAAATATTATAAATTAAATATTAAATCTCCTTTGGGATTTTCAAATAAAAGCCTCCTTAGGTTTTAGAAAACATTTTTATTTTCCCAACCATGGTTTTAATAAAAACCTTTTACTTTGTGCTTCACATGATATTTAAAAATAAACATTATGAAGTTCTTTTGCCACCAACCTTTTGCATTACTCTTTTTGACCTTTTGACATCAATGACAATTCATCCTTGACATCAATGAAAACTTCATCTACTCAAAATGTCCAACAATATTCCCCTTTGTCATTTATGGCAACCCAAATTCTTTTTACCAAAACTTGACCTTTTTCCTGTTCTGCTCCCCCTAGGAAATTGCTCCCCCTTACTCAAATCTCTCCCCCTTTGACATTAGTGGCAAAGGTTTCTTATCTTAGCCCCTCCCCCACCTTATCTTAAGGTGGTTAATTCTAGGGTAGGAGTATTTCTACTCCCAACAAGCACTGGTTTTTACCTTTGTTTTCTTTTCTTTTCATCTAATCCTTCTGATTCCTTTGATTATTCCTTTTCATGTCCATATTCTTGTTCCTATCCATATTCATGTTCCTACTCATGTCCATATTCCTATTCCTATTCCTTTTCCTGTTCATGTCCATATTCATGTTCCTTTTCCTATTTCTATTCATGTTCATGCTTGATTCTAGAATGTCTTCTCTACACCACTTTAATATATGTCCATCATTATTGCACTTATAACACTTAATATTATTATTCCTTGGAGGTGCAAATTTCCTGGTATTTCTCCTAGTGAAGCCATATCTATTCCTATCATGAACCTTGCAATTTATTTCCTTGTGACCAAAATGATTACATGAGTAGCAATACCCATGGAAAAGCTACCTATTTTTGAAGTTCCCATTTTTCTGACTTTCATGTGTCATGCACTGTGAAGCCTTGTGCCCAAATCTATGACATGAGAAAAAGCATCCATTGAATTTTCCTTACCTTGATCTCATTGGTCTCTTAATCTCTTTTTTTTTTTTATTGGTTCCCATTCCATCTATTTCTTCTTTGTGCAGCGTTCCTTTCCTTGTTGAACATTTTATTGTCCAACTCATCTTCAGAAGTCTCACTTTCTCTTACACTATCTTCTTCTAAATTTTCTTCTTTTTTAGAACTTGAGGTTGACTCCTCTTCTTGTTTCTTTTGATCATGTTCAAAACCAAGACTTGTCTTGCTTAATTTAGGCTTTCTCTACTTCTTCCCTTAGTAGAGCTACTTCTTGTTCTAATATTTCACATTCTAAGACCTTTGCTTCTAACGTATCTTTGAACTTCTTTGTCTTAGCAATTAACTTGTTTAAATCCTCTATAAGCTTTCCTCTCTCTTCATCACATTCTTGAAATTGAAACTCAAGTTGGAAGTTTGTATTTCTTACCTTCTTTAAATTTTTAAGAGCATAAACAAGTTTTGCCTCAATATCAACTTCTCCTTTTTTTTATTCTTTATCTATTTGTTTGTCTTTGAGAATATCTTCATTCTGACTTATCTTCTATAGGATCACCTCCTTCTTCTTCTAGATCCATTATAATATTCTCTTTTGGTCCTTCAAGTGTATCTCCATATTCATCATCACTAAAACTAAAACCATTCATTGTACAACTATCTTCAAGATGTCCAAAATTACCACATCTAAAAAACTTGAGAATTATTGGTGACCTTTTCTTAGCTTCCTCTTTTTCTTCTATCAGAAATAGAACTTCATATTTAGCATTATATAAAAAAGCAGTATCATTATCACTTGAGTACTTACTTTCCTTGTTTACATAGTAGCTCCTCTTTTGCCTTTGAAAGAACATATTTCATTGTCTTCCTTATCCATCCTTACCTTTATTTTGGTACCTATATTCATATGATTCCCTATTATTATGATCTTGTTTTTCTTCATAATTGTCGTTCCTAGCTTCTTGAAAATCAATTTTATAGTGACCATACTTTCCACAATTGAAACATCTAACATATTTTGCATCTTTAAATATTTTTGAATCCTTATTTTTTGCCATAATTTGATTCTTCATCACTAGATGATTCATTGCTTGAATCTGACTTCTTGCCCTTTGTGTTCTTAGTAGCTTTGAAAGTTGCTTCCTTTCAGAGATTAGGTTCCTCTTTTGTTCTTATCTTAAAAGCTATGATAATACCAAGTAACATATCTCTTGTCAAAGAATCACCATATTTTGATTCTTCTATAGCAAAAATATTTTCACTAAATTATTTTGGAAGAGATCTTAAGACCTTATCACAAAAATCCAATTCTTCAATATTAATTCCAAGTCCTTGCATGGCATTAACAACCTCATCCACATGAAGTAGATAATTACTAATTTTTTATTCATCCTTCATTCTTAATTCTTCAAATTGTCCTTTGACATTTCGTATCTTTAGCTTTTTGACACTTTTATCTCCTTCATATATGCTTTCCAACTTATCCCAATTTTCTTTTTCATCTTTACAATACATAACTTTTATGGATTCTGTTCTATGCAAATACCTCAAAATTGCATTCATTGTTTTTGAATTGTAATGTTGTATAAGCTTACCTTCCTTATATGTAGGTGGATCAACTGGTGGTATGTATCCATTTTTAATTGCTTTCTAAATTTTATTGCCAAGTGCCATCATGTGAATATTCATTCTCATACTCCAAAATATATAATTGCTTCCATCAAATATTGGTGTTAAATTATCTGAGGACCCATTCTTAAAATTCATTGTGTTCTTGAAAGCTTTTCCTTCAAGCTATTAAAATATTTTGAAGGAACCTGCTCTAATACCAATTGAATAACATAAGCTTATACTAAAAATGGGGGATGAACAATATAATACCACTTTTTACTTTTCTTTCCCAATCAATATTATGTAATATATAGATAGAAATATTAATATAAATAATCAAAAAAATGCATAAATCGCCACATACAATAGAGACACCAATTTAATGTGGTTCACCCAATGTGGGCTACTCCACGAAGAAAATATTTCACTAAAAAAATTTCAATCAATCTCTTGGGAATCCTTTCCCTATTACAATGTTTATGGACCTCTATTCAAAGAAGACACCAATCCCCTAATTAAGTTCATGGATATCTATCCACGAGAGAACTCTTTCTCCTTAGCTTTGGCTGATGATATTTTAGAAGAATTATTGTCTCCACTCCACTAGCTAATGGATATCTATCCACTGAAGACACTTGTCCTCACTACCCTAGTTGATGGATTTTTATCCACTAGAGACTATCATCCTTTATACTCTGTCACCTCCAAATCTTACTCTCAGCTCTATCTCAAATATGTTAGTCTTACAATGGCACTGAGAGGGGGGGTGAATCAGTGTAGTTCTTTAAACTTAAATTCATAGCTCTTAAAACTGAAATAATGAAACCTTAAAACCAGATAAAGCAAGTATCACAAGAGAACATCACACAACACAAGATTTAATGAGGTTCACCAATTTGGCTACTCCTCAAGAATGACTCTTGGACTACCATCCAAATCCAGCCTTTGCAAAGCACCAACTTTACAATCAATTTACCAGCACCCACTGGAAGGAGCACCAACCCCTGATTTATCTGCACCAACAGAAAGGAGCACCTACCCCTGATTTACTAGCACCAACTGGAAGGAGCACCAACCCCTGATTTATCTACACCAACAGAAAGGAGCACCAACCCCTGATGCCAAGCTACAACTTGGACTTCAATTCTGAATCTAGAAGTTTGTCAGTAAGATACCTTTGCTTTTGCAAGACCTTAATTGGTCTTCTTCACCTTTGTGTTCTCTACGCACTCTGCTCTCTCTACGCAATCACTTCGCACACTCTACTTCACTATAGTCCAACTTCACGATCGTCTTCTCCCTTTTGCACTCTCTGCTCCTGCTTTCTCTATGCAATCACAGATGCACTTAGGACAATTTGACATGACTCTTCGCTCACTTTGTGCACTTCGCCATCATCTCACCGCTTCTATGCTTTTTGCGCTCTTACGGCCACATTTCACACTTTGACACATATTCGATGACACATTCTTCAACTTCAATTCTCCAAACAACCCTCCTTTTATAACAAAATTTTTGTGATGAAAACCCTAATATTAGTCGGCTGTAAACCCTAATCTTAGTCGGCTTTCATGACAACTGTAAACCCTAATTTTTAGTCGATTGTCATCGGTCTTCGTCGGCTTCAACTCAACCACGAAAATACAACATGTCGCGATATCACGACACTTTCACTTTCTCTCTCTTTCTCCTTGCTTTGGCCCCCAAAAATACATGTCACGATATCGTGACACTTTTTCTTTCTCTCTCTTTCTCTTTGCATCGGACCGTGAAAATGCTACATGTCGCGATATCGTGACACTTTTTCTCCTTGCTCTTTCTCTTTGCATCGGACCGCGAAAAAGCTACATGTCGCGATATCGTGACACTTTTTCTCCTTGCTCTTTCTCTTTGCATCGGACCGTGAAAATACAACATGTCGTGATATCGCGACACTTTTTCTCCTTGCTCTTTCTCTTAGCTTTGGCCCGTGAAAATACAACATGTCATGATATCGCGACACTTTCACCTCCGTACGCTTTCTCTATTCCTTTGTCGTGAAAATGCGACATTGCATGATATCGCTACACTTTTGTTATTTTGCCTGCCTGCCCTTCTTGAGTCGCGAAACTATGACATGTCGCGATATCGTGACACTTTTGCTTCTCTACCTTCCTATCCTTTTTGAGTCATGAAAATGCGACATGTCATGAAATCGTGACACTTTTGCTTCTCTGCCTTCCTATCCTTTTTGAGTTGTGAAAATGTGACATGTCATGAAATCGTGACACTTTTGCTTTTGAAGTCTTGCTTTCTGCTTTTGTCGTGAAATCATGACACTTCTGCCTTCGAGGTCTTCTTCTCTGCTTTTGTCATGAAATCGTGACACTTCTGCTTCTGTACTTCACTTCTTTGCTTTTGTCGCAAAATCGTGACACTTCTACCTTCGAAGTCTTCTTCTCTGCTTTTGTCACGAAATCATGACACTTCTGCTTTCGTACTTCACTTCTTTGCTTTTGTCGTGAAATCATGACACTTCTACCTTCAAAGTCTTCTCTGCTTTTGTTGTGAAATCGTGACACTTCTTTCGTACTTTATTCTTTTGCTTTTGGTCACGAAAATGTGACATGTCACGAAATCGTGACACTTTTCCAACTTACTTTCTCTCTCCTATTTTAGTCACGAAAATGCGACATGTCGCGAAATCGTGACACTTTTCCAACTTACTTTCTCTCTCCTATTTTAGTCACGAAAATGTGACATGTCGCGAAATCGTGACACTTTTCCAACTTACTTTCTCTCTCCTATTTTAGTCACGAAAATGCGACATGTCGAAATCACGACACTTTTCCAACTTACTTTCTCTCTCCTATTTTAGTCACGAAAATGTGACATGTCGCGAAATCGTGACACTTTTCTTACTTGTTCTCTTTCTTTGAACTTGTCATGAAATCGTGACACTTCTTCCTACTTTCTCTTTTTCTTCCAACATGTCGTGAAATCGCGACAGCTTTTCCACTTGCCTTTTTCTCTTCCAACATGTCGTGAAATCACGACAGTTTTTCCACTTGCCTTTTTCTCTTCCAACATGTCACGAAATCATGATAGTTTTTTCTGCTTTTTCTCTCTCTTCCAACATGTCGCAAAATCGCGACAGTTCCTGCTTTTTCTCTCTCTTCCAACATGTCGCGAAATCGTGACAGTTTTTCCAGCTTTTTCTCTCTCTTCCAACATGTCGCGAAATTACGACAGTTTTTCCAGCTTTTTCTCTCTCTTCCAACATGTCGCGAAATCGCGACAGTTTTTCTTACCTGTTGTATATGTCGTGATATCGCGACACTTTTCTTACTTGTCTTTTTCTTTGATCTTTTGCATATGGGCCCCTTCGGTCTTCTTGGAAAATCATTGTACATACTCTGAGTAACCTTTGAGCTCCTATCTTTTGCATCTGAATAGCTTTTGAACTTCCTATCCACTGCATCAACAGATCTATTTGACTGTGTTGACAACAATGACAATACTGCTGCTGCACCTTGCTCAACAATCTCCCCCTTTGGAATTGTTGGCAACACATGTGCAATTTCCTGTAACTCTTCTCCCCCTTTGACAATAATACCAAAGGGCTACTGCAGACTCCCCCTGAGTCCATGCACAACATTCTTAGGCACAATTTATTACACTTAGCAAAAATCATGAACATGAGCAAACAGATAATCAAATACTTAAATGCTCCCCCTGAGAATGTGACCCCTGTAGCTAGTCAATTCTTGGGAAGTGTGACCACTCCCAATTTATTGCGAAGGTACTCAAAAAATTCCTTGGGCAATGGTTTTGTGAAGATATCTGCTACTTGCTTTGTAGTTGGAACAAAATCCAACTTAACCTCACCTTCTACAACTTTCTCCTTCAAAAAGTGATACTTGATAGCGATGTGTTTTGTGCATGAATGCATAACTGGATTCTTGGAGATGTTAATGGCATTGGTGTTATCACACTTAACTGATATTGGCTCACTGAAGCAAATACCAAGATCTTTCAGGGTTTGTTTCATCCACAATACCTACGTACAACATGTTGTCATTGCAATATATTCTACCTCTACTATCGATAAAGAAACTGACTCTTGTTTCTTACTATGCCATGCGACCAATCTGTCTCCAAGATAGAATGCACCTCCATTGGTACTCTTTCTATCATCTACACATCCTGCCCAATCTGCATCTGAATACGAAATAAGGGTGAAGTCTTTACCTTTCGGATACCATAACCCATACTCCATAGTACCCTTGATATTATAGAAGACTCTGTCTCTCTGCTGCACTGACTGGTGGACCTCTCTCCACTTGAAGAATCCTCACTCAGATCTATCTTCAATTGTGTTGGCTACTGGATCTCTATCCATTGAGACTCTATCCTCTGTACTCTGTCACCTCCAAAGCTTTGTTAATGGGCTCACTAAGAACCTTCTCAATAGGCTCACACAGAACCTACTTAACAAGCTCACATAGAACTTGTCCAATGCTGAATAACAAGCTCACATAGAACCTGTCCAAATCTGCTCCAACAAGCTCACTAAGAACTTGCCCAAATCTGGTCTAGCAAGCTCACCAAGAACTTGCCCAAATATTCTCTAGCAATCTCACCAAGAACTTGCCCAAATCTGCTCTAGAAATCTGTCCCAACACTGTCCTCAAATCTGTCCTAGCATTGTCCTCAAATATTTCCCAAAGGCCTTCTTCAAAGGCTCAATCAATCATGCTCAAGTAGTACTCAAAATGAACTCAACAATGAATGACAATCTCAAATCAAATCCACTTCATAGAAGCATAAAGAGAATTGTTAGAGATTTAATATCTTCTAACCTCAATCTCAACTCAACATAGGATGATGGAATAATTTATTTCATAGAACTTTAAAAATCACTTCACACATAACTTGACTAGGCTCAATCAAATCAACTCAACCAATCATCACCAAGCTGGAAACCATCTGGCTGCTCAATATAAACCTCTTCTTCAAGCTTCCCATTCAAAAATGTTGATTTCACATCTGTCAACAAAATTGACAAGTGACTCACACTTGTACCAACTTTTGTCCAACATTGTACCAACACTGCAATTTTATTGCCAACTATGTGCAAGCATCAAACACAGTACCACAACACCAACCAAATCCCTTTTTACATTTTCAACTTGGTCTATGTTTTCTACAGTCACCGCTGGTCACACCTTACTTTCAACTGTTCGAATCAGGAGACAATATTTTGTTAAACACTTCACGGCCAACTATAGTGCACCTTACTCAAACTCATACTTCTGGACCTCGGATAGGTATGATTCACAAAGCAAAGTTGCTCATATTGATGAGCTAAACATGAATCAATGATCAGACTTCAATATTTTTCACCACAACGTCATAAAATATCTAACAATCTTCACGTCAATGTGTAGTTCAAATATACACTGCTTTTATCAAAACACATATATGCGGCTAGGGCAACATTCTTTCACTAACCAAATTATTTGAACTGTTATAATCCTTAACTTTGGACAGTGGCAGTAAGAACCATCACCAGTACAACAATGACATATAGCAATACTACCAATAATGACAACTCTCAATTTAATCACCACCCTTCACGGCACTTCCACAAACTACATGAACTGAAAACATACTTCGACAACTATACGACAACTTCCCTGACTACTTGCCTTTCATCCTCAAGTAATCAAACAAATACATAGGAGCATTAAAATGAAACTTCAAGATTGCTCCCCACGAGGATGTGCTACCTAGAGTTGCTTAGTGCAATAGCGGAGTAGTCTCCTTCGGTCCAAGGAGACACGATTTCCTTTCTTCTATCTTTCTCCAAACTTTCTTGAACTCGGGCTTGGATTTTTCAACTGCATCCCTATTTTGCACCTTTTCGTGAACTCGAACATTTCTCTTGTGTGGTTGTCTCTTGTGCATCCTTGATGAATGATTATTTTCCTTTCTTTTATGTACCTGATTTATTCCCTGTCTGTGTTGCATTCTTTGCGTCTGATGAAATCTACTGTTTTGCCTTAGATTAGATACAAAAATGCTTGGACAAAACCTTGCTATGTGCCCATGACTATTACATTGAAAACATTGTACATAGTGTTCACTCAGAAACATAGATGTATTTCTACCAGCATAACTCTTTGATTTATTATTCAATCCACAATAAGTTGCCTTGTGACCATACTTGTTGCATCTGAAACAATAGCCATTAAAAGTATTATTATGAATAGAGTGAGAGTGATAGAACCTCTTTTGTTGTGGTTGCTTTGTTGTAGATCTCCTTTGATATTTTCTTCCTTTTGAAGATTCAGCTTCAAAATTTTCTTGCTTCGATCCTTCAACAGTGAACTTCTTCTTCTCTGCAGAGTTGGAAGATGAAGGTTGTTCGACTTCATATCCAAGACCATGCTTATCCATGGAGCTTCTTTGTTGGCTTATCATTTTATCTAGCAACTCTGTGCTCTTCTCGAATTTGAGATTTGTATTGGCCTCTTCTAGTTGTTTCTTCAATAAAACAATCTCTTCCTCTTGTTTGCAGCAACCAATCTCTTTCTCATTGAACTGTGACCTGAGAGTTTCTTCAATCCTTTTGAATTCTTCTACCTGTACTTTCAAACTGGTTATTATTTCATTTGCATCCTCAAGATTTCTTGAGATTTCCTTATTCCTTTTTCTTTCTATCTTCAATTCATCCAGAGCTGCAATTAATTCCTCTTTCAAATTTATTTCTGCATCAATTTCTTCTTCATCACATTCCTATTTTTTTTTTGTTTCTTCTTCGAGTGTCATGAAAAGACCTCCACCTGTTTCTTTCTTAGAATCATCCTCTAGGACTTCATTAACTCTCAGCATATATGCCTCTATGTTCTCATTGTTATTCAACTTTAAAGCTTCGAACTGAGCTTGATGTGTTTGTAACTTGGCCTCCTTGATCTCATCGTCTCCTTCATGAATACTCCTTAGTTTGTCCCATATTTCCTTTTCCATTTTACAACTCATGATCTTTATCAGTTCACTATCTACTAATCCGCACCTGATAGCATTCTTTGCTTTTGAGTCATTCTCAAACAGATTCTTATCGGTAGCATCGGTTGGAGGAGTGATGGGTATTGTGTATTCACTGTCTACTGAGTCCCAGATGTCGTATCCCAAAGCACAAAGATATGTCTGCATCCTGAATCTCCAGATCGCATAATTAGTTCCATCAAACAGAGGTGCTTTGTTTGATGAGAAGTCTTCAACCTTTTTTGGTTCAATTTTCTCTTCCACAGGAACTGAAACTGACTGAGATGCCCTTTTGGAGGAGGATCTATTCTTCTTACCCATTGCATACTAATCCAAGATCAACCCTGACTGATTTAGCTTGAGAAGGGAACTTGGCTTTGATACCAATTGTTAGTCTTACAATGGCACTGAGAGGGGGGTGAATCAGTGTAGTTCTTTAAACTTAAATTCATAGCTCTTAAAACTAAAATAATGAAACCTTAAAACCAGATAACGCAATTATCACAAGAGAACATCACACAACACAATATGTCGTGATATCATGACACTTTTTCTTTCTCTCCCTTTCTCTTTGCATCGGACCATGAAAAAGCTACATGTCACGATATTGTGACACTTTTTCTCCTTGCTCTTTCTCTTTGCATCGGACCGCGAAAAAGCTACATGTCATGATATCGCGACACTTTTTCTCCTTGCTCTTTCTCTTTGCATCGGACCGCAAAAATACAACATGTCGCGATATCGTGACACTTTTTCTCCTTGCTCTTTATCTTAGCTTTGGCCCATGAAAATACAACATGTCACGATATTGTGACACTTTCACCTCCATACGCTTTTTCTATTCCTTTGTCGCGAAAATGCGACATTGCACAATATCGCTACACTTTTGTTATTATGCCTGCCTGCCCTTCTTGAGTCGCAAAACTGTGACATGTCACGATATCATGACACTTTTGCTTCTCTACCTTCTTGTCCTTTTTGAGTCACAAAAATGTGACATGTCGCAAAATCATGACACTTTTGCTTCTCTGCCTTCCTATCCTTTTCGAGTCGTGAAAATGTGACATGTCACAAAATCACGACACTTCTACTTCCGAAGTCTTGCTTTCTAATTTTGTCGTGAAATCGTGACACTTCTACCTTCGAGATCTTCTTTACTTTTATCATGAAATCATGACACTTCTGCTTCCGTACTTCACTACTTTGCTTTTGTCGTGAAATCATGACACTTCTACCTTTGAAGTCTTCTTCTCTACTTTTGTTGCAAAATCGTGACACTTCTGCTTTCATACTTCACTTCTTCGCTTTTGTTGCAAAATCATGACACTTTTGCCTTCGAAGTCTTCTTCTCTACTTTTGTCATGAAATCGTGACACTTTTGCTTCCGTAATTTATTCTTTTGCTTTTGTCACGAAAATGCGACATGTCGCGAAATCATGACACTTTTCCAACTTACTTTCTGTCTCCTATTTTAGTTGTCAAAATGTGACATGTCGTGAAATCACGAAACTTTTCCAACTTACTTTCTCTCTCCTATTTTAGTCGCGAAAATGTGACATGTCACAAAATCATGACACTTTTCCAACTTACTTTCTCTCTCTTATTTTTGTCGCAAAAATGCGACATGTTGCGAAATCATGACACTTTTCCAACTTATTTTCTCTCTTCTATTTTAGTCGCGAAAATGCGACATGTCGCAAAATTGCGACACTTTTCTTACTTGTTCTCTTTCTTCGAACTTGTCGTGAAATCGTGACACTTCTTCCTGCTTTCTCTTTTTCTTTCAACATGTCACAAAATTGTGATAGTTTTTCCACTTGTCTTTTCTCTTCCAACATGTCGCGAAATCGTGACAGTTTTTCCACTTGCCTTTTTCTCTTCCAACATGTCGCAAAATCACGATAGTTTTTCCACTTGCCTTTTTCTCTTCCAACATGTCATGAAATCATGATAGTTTTTCCTTATTTTTCTCTCTCTTCCAACATGTCGTGAAATCATGACAGTTTTTCCTACTTTTTCTCTCTTCCAACATGTCGCGAAATCATGATAGTTTTTCTAGCTTTTTCTCTTTCTTCCAACATGTTGCGAAATTGTGACAGTTTTTCCAGCTTTTTCTCTCTCTTCCAACATGTTGCGAAATTGTGACAATTTTTCTTGCCTGCTGTATATGTCGCGATATCGCGACACTTTTCTTACTTGTCTTTTTCTTTGATATTTTGCATATGGGCCCCTTCGGTCTTCTTGGAAAATCACTATACATACTTTGAGTAACCTTTGAGCTCCTATCTTCTGCATATGAATAGATTTTGAACTTCTTGTCCACTACATCAACAGATCTATTTGACTATGTTGACAACAATCACACTACTTCTGTTGCACCTTGCTCAACAAAATCTACACTAAATACAGTCCTTCAATCTAGAACAAATCTACTCAATCTCTATCTCAGGTCTGGCACAAACCTATCCTCAAATATGCACCAAAATTTATTCTCAAATATACACTAAACATAGTCCTTCAGTCTAGCACAAATCTATCATCAATCTCTATCCTCTTATCTACACTAAATATATTCTTTTGCTCTAGCATAAATCTATCCTTAATCTCTATCCTCAAGCCTTAACATGAAGGTTGACTTAATCTCAAATCAACTATGCTAGATCTACCCTAAATTTTAACTCAAGATTTGAACAAATCAATAAATAAAATATACTCTCAAGTCTTCGCAAAGACTTGTCTTAAATCTGCCTTGTAAGCTTCCACAAAATCTCACTCTAATCTATCCACAAGTCCTCTCTAGAACTTGTCCAAATTTTCTCAACAAGTTCTCACTAGAACTTATCCAACTCTACTCAACAAGTCCTCACTAGAATTTGTCCAAATTTTCACAACAAGTCCTCACTAGAAATTTTCCAAATATTCTCTCAATATTTGTCCTCAAATTATATTGTAAGCTTCTAAAAAAGCTCACAAAAATTTGTCCATAAGTCTTCTCTAGAACTTACCTCAAATCTGCTCAACAAGTCCACACTAGAACTTGTCCAATCTCATAGAAACATAAATATAATTTTTAGAGACTCAATATGCTTTACATTTATCACTATGCTCAATCAATTTCAATCACTCTTTTTACCATGGAAACATATAGAGAATTGTTAGAGACTCAATATGCTTCATACTCACAAACTCTCAATCATTTTCAATCTCTCTTTTTTTACAAAAACATATAGAGAATTTTTAGAGATTCAATATGTTTCACAATCACAAATAATCAACCTCTTTCTCAAATCAATTTAGAATGTATAACAATTTATTTCATGGAACTTGAACTATCACATCAACACGTCCACTTGACTAGGCTCAACCAACTCCTCTCAACCAATCACTCAATGAATTAATCCTTACTTACAAACCCTAGTCCAAGAATATGAACACTCACTCAAATATTTCCAATAATGCTTATCAATCAATCTCACATAATAATGATACTCATGATCTTTTCAAACCCTAGTCCAAGTTATTCACTCAACCAATCACTTCAATAACAATGCTTATCAAACATTCTTCACATAACAATGATACTCATGATCTTTGCAAAACCTAGTCCAAGTTTTTCACTCAACCAATCACTTCAACAATAATGCTTATCAAACAAGGATATTTTCCTTAACATTTATTCTAGAAAACCTTGAAGCATTAATTCAAAACACACTCAACAAGGAAAACTTAACAAAGTCCTTTTCACTCCAATATTATTTTCATAAAACCTCAATCAATCACTTCAACCAAAGAATAATATGCCCATACTTTTTATTTGATGTAGAAGTGACCTTAGAAAACTTGTCAAACTCACAATTTCCTCTTTTAACAATTTTAATAGTTAGATGATAAAATATCACACTAACCTCTTCACAAAATAATTCTCAATTACAAAAATAATCAAACTTAATTACACCTTATTACTCCTTAAAATAATATCCAACACCACAAATCTTTAATCAAAACACTTCTTCTAAAACTTTAACTCATCAAAAGAATATCTTAACAAATCAGTTTCATCATGACCCTTTTCAAAAATATATCTAAAAAATAATTCAAACTCTACTTATGACTCCCTACTTAATATTGCATTAATTAAATAAATCACTTTATAAAATAATGCAATAAGTCAATCTCTCACTCTTCTAAGGTAAAATAAAATTACCCTAGTTTTTACTTTAGCAAAAATAACCCTTCATATATCAAAAATATTTTCTTAACACTTAGGCTAATTTCACAACTTAATTTCCACCTTATACCTCCTAAACCTTAGAAAAAAAAATTAAAATAATTTTCAAAAATGTATTACCACTTTTCACAAACTGTGGGGCTTGAAACTTGGCACAATACTCCTACAATACCTTGGCCTTGGCTTCCATACCGTGTGAACCATGTGCTCCACTTGGAGCCTCAAAGCACAATGTGTGCTTTGACTTCTTCAAACCTTAAGAGCCCTTGGCTCTTCCTTTTATGCCGGTGGAACCACACACTATGCTTTTTGGGAGGCACATGTTTTAGAATTTGCACGAGCTTTTTTTCTTAAGGCAGATGCAAAAAGGATACCAAACCTTAGTAATGGCTATTGTATTTATATCATATGCCTTCCCTTGTTACATAGTCAGCGAAGAGAAAAATTCATCGGGGAAATAATGTTGTCGTCGGCACTTCTAATTTTACCTTTGAAATGTTTTTATTTATAATTATTTAAACTCAAATAAATTTAAATATTATAAATTAAATATATAAATCTCCTTTGGGATTTTTAAAATAAAAGTCTCCTTAGGTTTTAGAAAAACTTTTTAAATTTATTTATAATTATTTAAATTCAAAGGAATTTAAATATTATAAATTAAATATTAAATCTCCTTTGGGATTTTCAAATAAAAGCCTCCTTAGGTTTTAGAAAACCTTTTTGATTTGACCAACCATAGTTTGAATAAGAATTTTTTATTTTTCCCAACCATGGTTTTAATAAAAACCTTTTATTTTATGCTTCACATAATATTTAAAAATAAACATTATGAAGCTCTTTTGCCACCAACCTTTTGCATTACTCCTTTTGACCTTTTGACATCAATGACAACTTCATCTACTCAAAATTTCCAAAAGTCTAGCTTGCCAAATTTACACCCTGTACGAATTGGGCATTTGGTTTAGAGAACTTTTGGCTTACAAAACATCAAAAAATATGATACAAAATTTTAAAAAAAAATTAAAGTTCTAAAAGACTAATAATGCACAAAAAACATCATTAGCTAATGGAGAGAGCAAGGATCAATGAGAAAGTAAATATAGTGATCAAAATGGTAGATCTCTCCCATAATCAAACCTCCTTCATTTGTTCACTAAGAGCAATTAATCCCAAGAAGTACAAAAATAGCAATAGAGCATTCTAACAACAAAAGAGCACTTGAAAATCATTGAGAGAAATATCACAAATGAAGAACACCAAAAATTATATTATTATTTCAATATAATGGAATATGATGGAAAGGGGATCCAATCCTCCTATTTATAGGAATTTTAAAGGGCTTCAAAAGATAAGAAAATGAAATTTAACCTTAGGCAAGGGCCAACATCATAAAGAGTTGACGTGGGATAAAGGTTTTGAGAGAGAAACTTTAAGATCACCAAATTTGTACCTCATAAATTATGGGTGTGAATTTGGCAAGGCTAAGAAAAATTCAAAACAAAGGGGAAAAAGGGGCTCAAAATTATAGTTAGAAATTTTGAGAGGTTTTCTGAGGATCTAAGGAAAAGTGACTCATTTTGATATGCCTATTTTCCATGTCTACAATAGCATGCAGAAAAAATGGCCAAAAAGTTTAAAGGACCACCAAGGAGCTTCAATATTGTATGATACAAATTCATGATCCATTGACCAACATCAAAGTGAAATTTAAGATATTTAGATATGGAGCAAAGGATAAGGGGAAGAATTTCTCACTTGATAAGGTGCCATTGGTTGCATGAAAATCCTTCTTATCATTTTATATGCCCAACTTTGAACACCCCTCCCTAGAGCTTATCAAATAAATAGCAAAGAAATATGACCCAAAATCTAAAATAGTGTGCACTATAATGAAGCAAAAATTGTTTGACATTATATTCAATGCTATCACAAAATATTTTGTAGTAGGATTTCACTCAAGTATGAATCCTAAAGTTATTTGTGTTGAAGAACAAGTCAAGAATTATAATATTTGGTTAAAAATTAACTAGATAAGAAATTAGGACAACCCCTTGAAAGCTTTCTAGAAAAGTCAATTAAGCTCCTTGCATTTAGAAATCATCATGAAATATTTTCTATGTTAGCTATCATATTTGGGATAGATATTTATGAAAACGTACATAACTACCAAGTAGCTATAGCTTATGCCATAACCAATGTGCATAATTATGATTACATTGGCAAAAATTCTCCCATCATCTTTAATTGGGTCCAATTTCTAAGCTCCCAAGTTAATGCTCAATTGGTTTCCCTAAAGCTAAAGGAGAGTGAAAATTTATGTTATCCATCACATTTGGTCTGGTTATTCTTGTACTTCATGGTAGGTAGCATGTCGACCTTGCAAATTAAAACATATATAAAATGGAATATTTCTCCCTATAGTCGGCCAGACTCCTATACTAAGAGAGACTAACTCTATTATGGAGTTCAACCAGCTATTTCTAGGACCAACACTAGAATATATGGTATAATTCTATAATTATATCTAGAATCTAAGAAAAATCTAAAGTGATAAGCATAAACCAGGATATTGGTCCTTTCTACAAAGTGGCACTTTTATTTGGGTTTATGGTTTTATCAGATACCTGTATCTACTACCTTACTATGTGATCGATTGGATCTTCAAGATGAAAATATATTGATAAATTTATGGAGTAAAAAAAATCTTTGGGGATGAGATTAAAAAGGTTGATACTTAATTTTCCCTTCAATTTTTGTCCTATCATCATGATAGCTCAAATTCAAGGTAGAATCCTAGACGATAAGCTTAATGGTCTTTAGCTCCAAATAGAGCCACACTTATGGAGATACAACTTGGAAGTAAAACATAAAGTTAAGTTGAGGGATATAAATAATAAGGAACCAACATTTGAGTATTTTCCCCAACTAGACATAGAAGCATCCAAGAATAATTTAGAAGATCAAACACTTGATCTAGATGTAAATGAATTGTAAAGGTATCCCCCATGGTGAAAATGTTATCCTCTCAAGAAACCATATTATTCTTCCAAAAACAAGAAATGGAGAATAAGTAATAATCTTAAATAAAGGATTAAATATGAGCTAGAATGGCCTACAAAAAAATTGAGAATGGTGGATTTTAAGGTGTGAGTGGAACTCATAAAAGAAGACCTTACCTAGTGTTTTAGATAGCAAATTTGATAATAAAATTGATATAAAATATGATAATTTGTTAGCTAAGCATATAAAGGAATTAATTTCTAACCTGATAAAAGAAGATGATAAAGAATAATACATCTACAAAGAAGAAGAGAAGGCCAGAGAGTAGAGCCCTACCCAAGAACAACACCTGGTAGTAAATTTAGATTTGCGAGAGGACTCATATTTAGAGCAAATATTTGAATATTTACTAAAAATGACGACTCTTGAAAAGAAGAGTCTAGCTAAATATAATTACATAGTTGAGAGCTCAACTAGTCAATAAGACCCTCTAGTCAAAACTCAAGAATTATGAGCGGATGCACTATAGAAGCAAATATAGAGCAAGAAGTGGACTTCAACAAAGAAGGTATTAGCACAACTACTTTTGGTTCAAATGAATATTAAATTTTCATAAGTGAGCATATTTGGTACATGCAATATAGAGAAAGTACCTACATAAAAACTTCTCCATCAAGCCAATAGAATGAGATTACCATAAAAATCAAGATTTGGTAGTTGTCTCTAGAAGATCGAAGAATAGATGTAGTCATTCAATAATTCAATGCAATAGCTTAGAAGTAGCACCCTACTTCTATCTCTATCAAAATACCTCCACCTCTATAGTCCCTTCCGTGAAAACCACCTCCACCACCTTCTCCTCCATGAGAAAAATACTACCTCCTTAGAATCCCTTGTTGGCCAAAATTATAACTTTTGCTACCCCTATGCATGAAAGCCAATAAAATCCTAAAAATTCACAAGCTCATACCAATATGGATACTATCATACTACCTTTAAGGTCTTGATTTTCCTCATTCCCCATAGTTTGGATAGCTTTAGCCTTATCCCCTATTTCCATTCATCCATTAATAGAGGTTTTCACTCTCTTCTAAAAATATAAAACCAATTTCTAGAAATGGATAGAAGAATAGCCACCTAGAAATCAGGAAAAGAGGGTACTACCCCAGATGTTTGATGTTGTATATCCAACTACCAAAAAATAGATCAGAGCAAGTGTTTTCCCTAAGGTCAATAATCTTACTTCAAAAATGATAGTAGCAAATTATGATATGAAGCTATAGGAAGTTGACATCTCAAATAACCCATGGGAATACATAGTTATAACTCTCTACACTAATGTGGATACATTGTATCTCCAAGGAAATAAACTAGAATCAAAATATAGAGTTACAAAAGACAAAGTTGAAAACTTAAAGAAAATATTGGATAAAGAAGATATAGAGAAGAAAGATTTACAAAAGGAAGTTAATGACCTTCAGTAGCAGATAAGCCCAGCCCCAACTCTGGAGTAACTATAGCAAAATGATGAGTGTATTCAATATTTATAGGAACAACAACAAGAAAGGAATGGAAGAATCCAAAATCAAGAGGACTAGTTTCAAAAATTAGAATTAGCACTCAAGTCTTGTGAGGAACAACTAATAACAATGCAAGTAGAGCTAGAAGAGAAAAAAAATACTTTGGCTCCTAGTTTTTCCCAAGAAGAATTGATGTAGATCAAAAATAAATAGAAGAGTAGAATTATGTATGCAATCATGCAAGCCTTTTCGGTTATATATCATTTAAAATACAACACTAAAATCATCAAAGAGGCTTGAGATGAATTTAGCAGAATAGGGGAAGCAATGGCTAATAGAGTGAAGTAGGCAAAAATAATTCTTAAGATCCTAAAAAAAAGGACAAACCCTTCATTTTTATCATTCTCAAATAAGTTTTTGGATGAAATAGACTATTGCACAAAGCATGTAATAGAGAGCCATCAATTGGAATTATAAGGAGTGGATTTTATTTATGCATTCACTAGCAAGGTAGAAAAGATAAGAATTTTAGCTACTAAAATCATGAGTTTTAGCTTTCTAGGTTTTTGGGATGACAAGTATATTTTGCACCCAAGATGAACTTAGAACTCAGCTTGAATCCATTGCTAATAATTAATAAGAGCTTTATTCTTGATATGCATAATTCATAGAGGAGCAATTCTTTACATTTTTGAATGGGATGTCTACAACACATGCAAAAATTTAGGATTTAGCCCAAAAATATAGGAATCATTCTTATAAAAATACCCTCCAATTGAGAAATATTCTTTATAGATTCTAATGGTCCGATCTCTCCATAAAGAAGTTTTAGGATAAATTTTTTTAGATATTTAATATTATAGGATATCCCTCAATTGAAAAAATAACTAGAAGAGAGTAGCAAGGCAAAACATATAAGGCAACAAAACAAACATAGGAGGAATAGGTGAAACTAGTGGAACATCCATGGTTAGTGCTTCCAACATCAAAAGTTGATGGTTGGCATGTGCTAGCTTATCTTTGGTATCCTTACTTCTTTTTGGACTTCATGCCCAAGAGATAAGGCAATATGGATTATTTATCTCTATAAGAATAAACCCCTCAAGATGTACCACTAATTTGGGTCATTACAATAGCCCACATATGAAGCTTTATTGCAAGAAAAATATTTTTTTGTAAGTAGTTGATATATGCCTAGGTGAATAATAATAACATGGTCAAATGTACAATATAGCTTTTAAATCCTAAAATATTGGCCAAGGTAGGAGAGTCTAGTATTTTTTTGTAGTGCCAAACTCAAAATTCAACTAAATATGAAATATGAAAGCCATAGTTTTGGCAGCATTGATGTCACTTTGAGCAATAATACAATCTTACACAAAATCATTCTAGACTTGAAAATTGGCTAAGTAAAGATGGAGGTTAGAATTTTAAGATGTTGATGTCATCCTAGAGTATAGAAAAGTATGATACAAAGGGATTCCAAACCAAAAATTATAGCTAAGGCACAAAAACTGGACAGTTTTTTGGAAGGCTAATGTAAGCATAAACACAAGAAAACTATGGCATATGACATATTGTCTTGATGATTAATATACAATTAAAGTAAGGCATAGATCCCAATGTAAGAGAGGCTCAAACGTTTAGAAAGTTGATGTTACCTAAGAGGTAAAACAGTTTGGCACACAAGTAGTACAAACTCATATTTTGGATAAGAAAAATATCCTAATAAGACATAAAGACCCCAACAATAATGAAATGATCCTAGATTTATCTCTATCATGTATAATCATTATTGTCAAAACTTTGAATGATATGAGTGCTTCTTCATCATACACTTGTCCTTGTGTAGCTAGCCCAATCATCAAATAAAATGGTGAAATGTGAACCTATTAGAAGACACCCAAGATCTATTGGAGACATGTGGACACCATACTCATGGAAGAAATCATAACCAGATATATCAACACTACATCAAGGTAGTTAGGTCAGGCTAAGCTAGAAATTTACACCTATGCTCTACAGTTACCTCTAATAGCCTTATAAATAGTTTTGGCATGATAATGAGAGCTAACAAATGTAATACAAAACTATAAATAGCTCAATGTACCTCTAATAGAGGGTTGGCTCTTTAGAATTTGTAATTTGTATATGTTGTATGATGATTGAGAGTGGTGTTTGGCCTCTATCATATTATGTTATAGGATATGATAATGTGAGTTGTGTTCTGCAATTCTATTTACATTAAATAAATAGTAAATTTTATCAAAACTATTTTGCTAATCAAAATAGCCATTTGGATTATTGTTATTTTAATCTCTATAATGCTTAGTTGTATATGAATTGATCTAAATAATGCTCTACAATATTATATGTTGGTCTATTAGGCCTTGAATTGATTGTAATACTTCTATATAGTGTTTATTGTTACTATTAATTGAATCTCTACCAACTTTATCTCAATTTCTACCTCCTTATCTGTTCTTACTCCTCATATTTCTCACTTAAGTCTTAACCCCCATTTATTTAGTTAATATTTATAAGAAACTAACCTTCTCTAGAGGTTGACTTAGAAATAATTCGAGGTCTTTAAATCTTGGCCAATATTCAAGGGTGTATCTCATCCATAAACGAATATTTTGGACCAATATGCCCTTCTACTCTTTGGTACTCTCCAATGCTTTAATGTTATTTGAATTCTTCTTTTAAGAATTATATCTCCCAAATGTAGCTTTCTCACTTTTTGAACATAGATTTCACTTTAGCATTCCTTTTGGACATAGTCTCAAACTCATCTTGCACTCCAATCATGGTCTTTCTTCAATATTCTTCTCACTTAATCCATCTAGTTGAATGCCATTAACCTTCAATTTCTTCTTCAATCTACTTAAAACTCCTCATCGATGCTTCTTCCTTAATCTTATGCATTATTTCACTTAACTTACAACACTATCACTTCTACATTCTTCCTTCACTCTCCTTTTCTCTAACACTCCACCTTCATCTCTCTTCCTCAACTCTTATCAACCTCTCTTTCTCTTTACCTTGTATGGTTAACTAAAGCGGATTGGATACCACTATTAACAAAAAAGTCTAATTATTATAGGTCAATAATTTCCAAAATCATAAATATCACCAATATCATGCATATAGATCAAACTCCAATAATGAACAATTATCTCACATAAATCTCACATAAAAATTTTATTGAAAACCTTCTAAAGTAATGCATAATACAAAGCTTCTTTTATTTTATTCAAATTACACAATATTGATCTTTGTCTTCAATATAAACTTACATAAGACTCTTCATATCCACTTGAATCTTGACCTTTGGTCTCCTAAAACTCATAGGATATCGAGTAATTCATTTTTCCCTCTTAACATAATAAATCTAACATATTGCACAATGATAAAGTTTCTCACAATTATACATAAATTTCTACTTCTAAACATGACACACAATGCTTGTAACTATTCACTTACACATTATACCTCACACTCATAACTTATACTTGATTACATGACACATCTTCACAATTAACAACTTGACACATACTATTAACTCAAACACCCTAATATAAACATTTATAAAGGCACTTACAATGTACCAAATAATGTAATACCTCCAACACACCCCTCATATTACATTATTTGGTATGAAGACCCTTTCCTTCAATTATTTTCATATTTCGATGTTAACTCCAATACTCCTTCAAGTTTGAGCATGGAGAATGTTCTTTTGGGATGATATCTATCATTATTATGAGAAAGTCATCACAATAGTATATTCCATTAATTTTGACCTTTCTATAAACTAAATTATATGTAGAATGTAACTAATCAATATTTTCTATACATTATTTATCGAAATTTATTCCTTGAATAAGTTCATTTTTTGTTGTATTTTATATGTCATTTGTGTCATAAATGATGTCTTTCATCACAGGTTTGTCCTTCAATATTTTAATCAATTATTTTTGCCTTTTGTTCTTTCCTTTATAAATTTCAAAAGTAATGTCATATACATTATCATACCTATATCACTAGGTAGTACAATAGCATCTTTTGAATCTTCATGCACTTCAATAAGTTTTGATCTTAGATAATTGCCAATTATTGAAAACATTTCATCATATGCTTCTCTTAAAAGTTTGAGTGTAAGTTATTTTTTAATTTTTTTGGTATATATTTTTGTTCCTTTTTACTCTCTATCAATTGTTGTGTGTGGAGTTTTAGACATTTCAACTTTTCTTTACTTTCTTCTAGCAATGTAGTTTGAATATTGTCTTCCATAGTAATTTGTTCTTTGGACAAAAACACTTTTCAAATTTCTTCTTTTTCTTCAAGTCTTTGTTTGTCCCTCAATTTTCTTTCAATCCAATTTATTTTTATTTTAATAATCAATTTTCAGCTTCAATTTCCTTTCAATTCGAAATTTCACTCCTTTCAAGCAATCTTTCAATTTTTTAAATTTTTCATAATCTTTTTTCCTTATATCTCCTTTTAATTTCTTCTTTAATTTTCTTCTTCATTTCTTTAAACTTATTTTCATCAATTAGATTTCAGTTTTTTAATTGTATGTCTCCCTAATTTTTAATTTTACAAACATTCAATTATTTAAATTCAATTCAATCTCATTTCCATCATCATCAAATATTCACTTTAATTAATTAACTCCTCGCCTTACATTTCCCATTCAATTCATTTTTTAATTACTTCAATCACCTTCTTATCCTTTTTTATCAAATGTGAAATATAATTTCAAATAAAATTACTCTTCAAATCAAATGTGTATCCTTTTTTATCAACTAAAATGAAATTCAAAATATACCTTAATGGTGCTTAATCCCATATCATTCGCATGCAAGAATATCACCTCATTCTCTACATTAGGGCAACCAAATTAAATGTTATTTTGAGCATTACATAAAATGAGCATTGCATTTCCTCAAAGTATTATTTTTATATATCCCAATGTTATTTCACCATTGTATATATTTTGTTGCAACCTCCTAGTCATTCTTCTATATTAGGCATTCTCCAATGCTTTGATGTCCTTGTACTCTTAGGTTATCTCAAATGCTTTGATGTCCTTCTGCTCTTAGGAACTTTCCATGATTTTATATCCTGCTCTTAGGTGCTCTCCAATGCTTCAATGTCCTTCTACACTCTCTAATGATTCAATATTATTCTATGTGAATGCTTTTGTCATGGATTTTGCCTCCTAGGCATAGCTTTCAAACTCTCCTATCATTTATTGAATGTAGCTTTCACTCTAGCATTCCTTTTGTACATAGTATCAAAATCACCTTGTGCTCTAGTTGTGGTATTTCTTCAACTCTCTCTCTCCAATAATCCATCTAGTAGATTGATATTAATCACCTTTTAGTGCTCATTCTTCAATATCCTTTAAAATTCTCAATAATTATTCTCTATAAATCTTATGCATGTTTCACTCCACTTCTAGCACTATCACTTTCCATTCTTCCTTCACTCTTCTTTTCTCTAGCGCTCCACCTTCAATCTTCATTCACTGCATAATCATCTCTCTTCCTCAACTCTTATCAACCTCTATTTCCCTCCACTTTATATGTCTAACTAGGGTGGCTTTGATACCACTATTAGAAAATGATCCAAATTATTTTCCAAAATCCCAAATATCATCAATTTCATACATATAAATCAAACTCTAACAATGAACAATGATCTCACATAAACATCACAAAAAAATTCTAAAGCAATGCATAAATGCAAATCTTCTTTAGGTTTCTTAAAACTACATAAAAAAATTTATCTTTAATATAAACTTACATAAGACTTCATATGCACCTAACTCTTGACCTTTGTGCTCTTTAAAATGATGGAAAATTTAACTTTTCATATTTCCTTATTTATATAATAAATCTCATACATTGCACAATGACAAAGTCTCTCATGATTATACATAACTTCTTATTTCTAAACATGAATCATCACACTCATAACTATTACTTATATACAATAAATATCATATTCATAACTCCACCAACACACATGACACCTCACACTCATAACTTACACTTGATTACATGATACATCTTCATACTTAACAACTTGACTCATATTATTAACTCACACAACCTAATCTAAATATTTATAAATGTACTTGTCATATTTGATTATCCCTTCCTGGGATAATCATACCTCATGGAGAGCGATACAATGGGACCACAATCAAGAGTGCAAGATTTAGCTTAATTTAGGGCCTTCAGGTATTTTTAAAATACTGACTCCTTTTTAAGATATGATCTTCAATATGTTCTTGAGTTCAACAAAGATAAAATGGATGTGAGAAAATAAAACTAAAAAACAACTCAAATAAAGAAAATGGGATGATGCACTAAGAGATTTGCTCAGATATTCCTATAAAAATAGGCCTAAAATTTATGTGCCAATAGTGAATACTTCTCCTCAACATATGAGAGTTTCCAATTATATGCATGCACAAGAAGGAGGTTCCCACTAGAGAGCCAATCAAGTGACTTGGTTCAAAAATATATGCAGGCCCTTTACACACACATACACTTAATAAAACCTAAAATTTATGTAAAAAGTCACAGATAAATACATACACACAAAAAAGGGTCTATAGGAAGAAACAAATGGCTATACAAAAAAATAGACATAGGCTCATGTCTATATATATATAGGCAATAATTAACATAGATTATGCCAGAAGTTGGGGTTCAAGATTACCCACAATTCACCTAGGAACTAACTAATTTTACAAAAATAATTGAAATGAAATCCTACAAATGTAAACAATTGTAAACTCATTTATGTTTTTTATAGTCTAAAATACATCTATTTATAACTTTTAATAGGTAAAATATCCCTCCAAAATCATTTATAAATAGATATAACAATCCCATATACTTTTTCTAGGGATTCTAATCACTGAATTATATACTTCTATAATCATAATGATTAATCAACATGGGACTATTAGTGCCATATTTTTTCTTAAAAAGTTTCATATGATAACCTAGGTTATTCTTTGGTAAGTGATCTTAATCTCCTAAGTTGAGGAAGCACTAACTCGATCTATCACTTTTGATTTGACTCAGGCACCCATGTCCACTTGGATTTGTAGCATCTCTCATAGATTGGCTAGGAGTTTTGTTGTTGCTCTTCATTATATATTGTAAAATATTTGATATTGAGACTTATCTCAAAGGAAATATTGCTTTAGCACTCCTTTTTCTATCTATCAAGACTTTTTCTAAATGGATTTTTGCATAAGTTCCAATTATTAGGAGTTTTTCAACTTGTTTTCCATGAGCTAGACAAAACTTTGATCATCAGTTATCAGGGTTTTCCCTTAGTTACAAGTGGATAGTGGGGAAAAACTATAGTTTTGGTAGTTCATGGGGACCTTCTAGCTTGTTTGAAGGATAACCCACAATTTCCTTTATCCTTTGGGCTCGAAATCAAAATCTTTATAATTCCTACAAAAAAAAACATATAATTTAAAAGTATAGCTACTAAAATATGGTGTTATGTGGAGAGTTTGGTAATTTATCCTCCAATTTCTACCCATTATTCATTTGATGTGTACTAAGTATTCTAGAATTGATCTTTTAAAACAAGAATTTCATACTTATCATCCTAAGAGAAACTCTTGGATCGACTCATTGCTTCATTAATTAGCACCTTGATTTTTGCCAATGGCCCAATAATTTGGGCTATTTCTTCTATACAAAGGGGATAAATATGTTCTTCTAAGCTAATATGAAGCTCTTTTTTTTATTCAATCATCTTTAGATACTCCTCTTTCAAGCATATATTATCGTTCAACTGGTTCAATTATGAAGGGAGCCTTATTGCTATTAAGGAATTTATCTCTGCCTTTAATCTACCCACATTGTTGTATAAGTTTTCAACTAAATTTATGCATTGTTTAGTCATTTTCTCTCTTCTAAAGAGGATAATTACATTTTGTGCCATAATTTCTCTATTTTTTATCCTAGCAATGATAATTTCAAAGTCAAGGATTTTGGCTAGCAGGATTTGGTATGTCCTATCCTATTTGATTTTCATGTTGATTTTTCTACATAGGTCTTTGCTTCTTTATCTATCCTAATGCCCAATAAATCTATGAAATCTATGATTTCAAGAACTATAAATAACTCTAACTCTATACTTTCAATTTCATCTCAATAAACATCTTGATTTTATCTGATAAGATCTTTGATTTTGAGAAATAACATCTCTTTGTTCTACTAATTGAGGTCTCACAGCTCTCTCAACAAGATGTTCTTTTATTTTTCATATTGGGTTCATTACACAACAAGTTGAGTAGATATTTCTTTCAATTGTTCCTTTTGTTTTTCCAAAATGGCTTTAGACCTTCATTATTTTAGTTGTTTAGTAAATAAACCTAATTTATTCTTTAGGTACTTGGCTTCATTTTGTGATTCTTTGAGGGTTTTCTTGGTTTGTTTAAGATCCTTTTTCTTTATTTCTATTCTTTGGGTGATCAGCCCATGTTCATGCTCTACCATTCCTTGGTAAGCTTCAACATATCTTGAGTTTAGCATCTTTCAAATCTATGACTATTGCTAACATGTGATAGTCCTAGTCTGTTATTTCTTGTACTAGTGTTGGTCATGAATCTGCCTAAGTATATAAATATGTGCCCTAGACCCGACCAAAATTGAAAGGCCAAAAGAAAGAGATGTCCTTCAGGCCAATCTCTAGAGAGGGTTGGTTCTTGTACTAATCTAAAAATTGGTATAAAGCTTAAGGAGAGAAATTAATAAAAAGAGATGGGAACTATGGATGTAAGCTAGGAAAAGAGAGTGGAGATAAACTAACAACTAAATAACATAATCAAGTTTTAATCAGTATTTAACAGAAAGAACAACATAGGAACCAATCACAGATTGCACATATGACTTTCAATTAGTATTTCAACATTCATTTTTTTACCAAAAATTAAATTCAACTATAGAATTTAATCCATGTAACAAAGGCATGAGTATAATAGAAATGATAGGGAGAAAACAATCACATACATGACTGATCCAGGAACCAGAGGCAAAAGTCTTTCAATTGATGCAAAAATTAAAACTCAAAGAGTTTCTTTAGCAGAATGTTCCTTGTCTCAAACTTATCAAGTTTTATAGTGTTTATAGAGGATTTTGCCTCTAAAATTTAATAAGCATTAAATAAAATGGTGGTAATGGTAGCAATTCGATGGCATGGTCAACAGTATTTTCTTCCTTGATAGCAACAACAAACCAATCAAAAAACACCTTGAAAATTAGTGAGCATTTATAGCTGGTAGCATATTGGGACTTAGCAAGAATCATCGATAGAATTTTTATCTTCATGGGCAGTGCCTCGAAAATCGGCAACACTATATGAGAGCAGATCATTTTAGAAAATGATGGTATTTAAATTTGGCTACCCCCTGGTCATTTGTCCAAACTACTTTTTTACCAAAAATAATTCTTGAAAATTTAATTTTACTGCCCAAAAATCAATTTCACTAGAGAAATTGCCTGAGAATCAATTTTGCTGGAGAAATTACTTGAAATCAATTTTGTTGGAGAAATTGCCTGACAAGCAATTTTGCTGGAGAAATTGCTTGAAATAAATTTCGCTAGAGAAATTGCCTGAGAATCAATTTCGCTAGAGAAATTTCCTGAAATCAATTTTGCTGGAGAAATTACCTGAAATTAATTTTGCTGGAGAAATTGCTTAAGAATCAATTTTACTGGAGAAATTGTCTGAAATTGATTTCGCCCAAAAAGTGGCCAAAAATTATTTTCTCTAGAAAAGTGCCCAAAAATTATTTTCTCCTCGAAAATTATTTTCACCCCGAAAATGATTTTTACCAGAAAAGTGCCTGAAAATGGATTTTTTCCCCAAAAATAATTTTCACCAAAAAAGTGCCCGAAAATGGATTTTTGGTGGTACAGCTTCCCAGAGACAATTTTTTACTCGTTGACCTGATTGACTATTATAATATATTGTTTTAAATCTCGGGAAGAGATCTACAATGATGAAATTAATGAAATATCCATTTCATCCATTTTCATCCCTCTACAAGGTCTCTAAAGTCTTCAAATTTTATTTTTAAACTTCATTGGCAAGATTTCTTGAGATAAAATATTTAATATCTCTCAAACCATTCAGGATATTGGGGTGATTCTTTCACCACTGGATGCATTTCATACTTGGACGAATTGAAAATTTTATTTTTAGTGTGGTAAAAATTCCAACACTTTTGGTGACTCGCGGAGTATTTAGCTTGTCTAAATGCAAATTGATCCCAGGGCCTTTATCCATTGGGTAATGCAGTCACAACAAAATACAGACACAAGAAAATGTAAATAGAGTACCTTCGACTTTGAGTCACCCATATATGATGATACCAAATCACACCACTTTGTGCTCTCCACACCTTTTCTATTAGTTGGCCTATTTACATTATTTACACAAAATTTTGAGACATGATTGGCATATTGCCACCAAAAAATTGGTGTTGGGTGCCTACCCAGTGAATCTGTAGTGTCCAGATTAGATTTGATTGTACTTAAGTTGATCTTTGAAGTCTAACTGACCTCTTCATAAAGTTTTCTAGGTTGCGAACAAGATGCAATGTGGCAGGTTATCATGCATGCCAATACTCATATAATTAATAAATAATGTGGTAAAGGAATTTACCACATGGGACCCTTCTTTGAGTACCAATTGTGGTGATGGCTAGTCCTAATATCACCATTTTTAGATTCCACTGGTTGTAGGGTCTTGGGACGTGCTCCTCTGACTCCTTGATGTGACACTAGGATTTTTTGGTGATGGCCCTACTATCAGGGTTGAAGAGTTATATCCAGACTTATTCTAGAATAATAACATAGAAATAAATAACTCAAAATAAAATAACAAATCAAAAAATACATGCACATAGAACACAAGAGATTTATCTTGGTTCACCCAATATGGGCTATGTCCAAAAAATAATAGCCACACCTCCTTTTCTATTATTGTTCACCTTATACCCATAATGGGACATTACAATCAATATAAAGGAAACCCTTACAACCCTAAACCACAACATGCTATTAGAATATTGTGGGTACAATACCATGGGCTAAAACTGAAAGCACGAGATTTCGGGCAAAGGAAACACTAGTTATGCAACATAAGACGAAAATGTAACGCTTTGATCCTATGCACTAAAACAGAGAAAGGAGACAACTTGGAAACGAAAGACAAGATGTAAAGAAATCACAGCCCTCTTTATTCAAATATCTTATCCTCGGTTACATAGACGTCTCCTCCCCTTTTGGGGGCTAGGAGCGTTAAATTTGTCTTCATTACAATGTGTGACCTAGTCTTCCTCTTCCCGCGTGCCCACGATTGCAATGGGCGGGCCAAGATGCTGCCGTCGCTGATGTGGATAAGTTCTTCACCTCTGATTGCTTTTCCTGCAATCAAAGAAACAATAAAAATGTCAGTAGCACCTCTGTTGCAAAGGAAAGGGGTTCGTTCTCTAAAATCAACGAAATATGCATGTAAACATCTGCCTGAAACAGTAAATACAGTGAGTCCAAATGGCTTGAAAACTTGACAGAAGACAGAAAATGTTACCAAAAGGCCATTGCCCCTGAGACAGCCGGCCAATCTGCTTTTACCTGGTAATCGTCCCTGGTAAGGACGATTGCTACTGTTAATCGTCCCCCGGAAGGACGATTGCTGCTGTTAATCGTCCCCTGGAAGGACGATTGCTGCTGTTAATCGTCCCCTGCAGGGACGATTGATACTGTGTTGAAGAAGCCGACCTGCCGCTGCTCCAATGTCGATTCCCGAGACCTGCAAAATGCCTGCAAACAAGGGGGTTATGTAATTGGGGCCATTTTGGGACGACCCAGATGGTCGGATTCTCCCAATTTGGCCTCCATCACCGAGAAATTGGACGTTGTTACATGCAAGTCAGTGGGACAACCAGAATAACAAAAGCATGATAATATTCGATGAAAACCTTTTGAAATCAAGATTCAATATTCTGAACTATTGAACAACGAGAGAATAACATGGAATATGAACAAATGACGGAAAATGAACTACAACTAAATCCAAAAGGTGCGGGGTGCCCAAGTGGGTAGCCCACCGATGGAACTTGATTTTGGCACCAATCCACTTGGGATGGGCCCAAAATCTCTTAGGAGTGGGGGGTCGGCGAATTGGTTGGTTCAGGTGTCCATGTGTTGGATTTGGGTCAGGTTCGAGCTTCCAAAGGCCACCCAACAACCTCCCTTGCAAAAGAGATTGGTGGATGTGGGAAGGTGAACCAAAAGGGATGCAAGTGGGTCTTCAACTCGGTAGCACTTCGTTGCTTGAAAACTCCTTCAACCTCTATGTTTTGGGTGAGAAAAGTCTCACCTTTTATAGACCCAAGGGGTCTCTTTTGGGAAGGAAGCACAAACGCCATGTGTTGGTCATAGGCGCCATGTGGCAGTCATGTCTCCTCATGAGGGAGGGGAGTCCTCCATTGACTTGTGTTTTCATAATTGCTTCTTGTGACGGTCCTCTAACGGCCCTTCTGTCCACCTACACACGCGTGCAAGGCAGGAGTCATCAAGCGAGCGTTACGGGCTGCCACTTGGCGTCGTTTGTCATTTTGCCCGTTAAACTTGGTAATCGTCCCTGGGTGGGACGATTACAACAATCGTCCCTGGGTGAGACGATTGCAAGTTAGTAATCGTCCCTGGGTGAGACGAGTACTGGGCAAAGTGTCTAAATGTACCAAATTGCTTCCTGACCTTACAAAATTGCTATGGAAGTGGTTAGGACCACTTTTTGACCTCTGAGGGCTGCCCTGGGGGCTGTGTTTGTCAAAGCGATCAGTGTTTGCAGTCACATAATCGGATTGGTGCTGTTTTGGTGTCTACAGATGCCCCTTTTTGGGAAGCGCTACGGGTGACGCGAGTCTTGAGCAAAAATAGATAACCAAAACACTAATGATTAGGGTTTATTGGTAACCTAACCAACTTTTGATGCCCCAAGTATGGAAAGGGCATGCATTCTTGAATCCTTGCTTCGTACGAGCTAAGGAATTTGATTTCAAGTGTTAACCTGTTTTGGTGAGGTGTGACTTGAACTTAGACATTGATCGAGTCATGAATAGGCGAAGGGCATTTTTACCTCAGGGGAACCTTGTATTCATGATTCACGAAATGCCAAGTGTTTGATTGATTTGATTGTTGCTTGTTTACTGCCCCAAGCGGGAGCGTGATTGTCTTTGTCAATGATTCTTTGAATGCATGTCGTTTTCCTTAATTGGGTGTGTGATTGTTGGTTGGTGACTAAGTGTGACTACCCCCTCAAGCGACGAATCGATGAGGGAATGACCTTTGTGAGAGAAGCGACGAGTCGCTTGACCCAAGATGACTTGTGCAAGGGTGCCTTTAGAGGGTTTACCGTTAAGCGTGTGCAATTTTTCCAACATTTGGACCTATTTTTGGTGGGTGTTAACCCTTTTGGTGATGTCATAATGAGGTGAAATCGTCGAAAACCTATTTCCCGTGGAGCGGTCCGGCTATGATAGCCTTCTTGGGGAATTAGGAGAGTGATAATTTGAACCTCGACATCTATTTTTCTATGCCAAGAGGTTAAGTGCAAGAGCACTTGTGTCTGGCAATGTTTATTGCTATGTTTTTGTGTTGCTTTTTTGTGATGTTTTTGTTGTTTTGTGACACCATTTGGGGATTTAATTGTCTAAAATCCGTTTTCCCGTGGAGCGGTCCGGCTATGGTAGCCTTCTTAGGGAGTAGGATAGTGACAATGTAAACCTCGATATCAGTTTTGCTATGCCAAGAGGTTAAGTGCAAGAGCACTTGTGTCTGGCAATGTTTATTGCTTTTTGTTTTTGTGTTGCATTTATTTGTTGTTTTTGTTGTTTTGATATTCTTTGATCTTGTGCATGATGGTTGATGAATATGGATGTATTATGTTGATTTATTTTGATGGATGCATATGCTATGATGACTGCAAATGTTTTTGATTTATATGTGATATGCGGAGATGAAATGGATGAATGGGATTTGTGATGTTTGGCTATGGCACCATAGATTGTTTAGAACTCTGTTATTTTGTTTTTAGGCGATTGTTGTGATGCATGAATTTGTATGTATACATGTGGTTTTTCTTTTTTTTTTTTTTGTATTTTCTGATGGTATTGCAAAGACGAAAAGTAGCGCAGTTGGTTTAGAAATGTAGCTAAGTTTTTCTGAGACTCAGACAGTTCTAGCTCTCTAGCCACGACTGTACTTTATCTTACATGATTTTTGAACAAGGTATGAATCAGACCTATTTTTGACCAAGCTATTTCACATCCCTGTGTGTGCCATTGAGTTCATTTATGTGGTATTTATCAGGATACCGCCAGTGCCAGATGGGCTTTCAACCGAACCTGTACTGAGGATCACCTAACTAGCTCCACTAACTCCTTTGTTATGTTTAGTTAGATTAATCCGCGATGTTTTCTAGGATGTCATAAGCTAGCTTATCCACATGCAAACATTGATCTGTACGCAAGTTAATGTGACAGATATATCGTCATGCGAGAAGACCTTTAGAATGCTGAGAGTTCCAGGGATTCAAGTTCAACTCCCTTCTTTTCTTCAATTGTAATAGGATACTTGCTCGTTTGTAGTGATAAGATCATTGTTTATTTTGATTTGTTTTCTTCTTCTTTTTTTTTTTTTTTTTTTTGAGCAAGGGATTGGAGTGATAAAAATCATTGTTTCTTAGTGCATTTTGATGTGTGCACTGTAGGATGTCAAATCTTGATGTTTTGACGTTTTGCAAATTTTTTTGATTTTTTTTTTTGCAACTATTGAGATTAGGGATTTTTGGGAATTGGGTAGGGGTGATGCTTGTCCTTTTGCCAACTCTCAGCATTCTTTGGGTCATCCGCACAGGGGGATGAGCAAGATAACCGTTTCGCTTATGGTGACCTAGATTACTTGTGCGAGTTCATCTTTCTTTCACATAACTCCGAAATTGTTAATGTGTTTAGTTTGTGTTGGGATGTTACGTATCAAGGTGTATTTCAAGTATGACTCTACCTTCGTAAAATCTGTTCGACTTGATACATTACATGGCTAAAGAGGAAAATTTTGGCTGAACTACGAAAACTCGTGATACATTAAAAGACCACTGACTCTAGTGTGGTGGAAGCAATGCATGGTGTGTCTGTTGTTTTTATGAAATGGAACAGTGGGGAACAAGATGGACTGTATGAATGCAATGCTTAATGCAGCTACATATTTTTGTATTTTCGATGAATTGAGTTTGGCGAATATGAAGATGAGATGTGAGAAAACTCTCAATTGATGAATTTGAGAATGCGTAGAAATGAGATGCAAATTTTTGTTGTTTTTGATGTATTTTGTTGTTTTTGAAATTTTTTTGTTGTTTTTGATGTATTTTTGTTGGGTTTTGACCAAGTGATTGCGATAATCCTTGGAGCTTTTTGGGTTTGACCAAGTGATTGCGATAATCCTTGGAGCTTTTTGGATTTGACCAAGAGATTGCGATAATCCTTGGAGCTTTTTGGGTGACCAAGAGATTGCGATAATCCTTGGAGCTTTTTGGATTTGACCAAGAGATTGCGATAATCCTTGGAGCTTTTTGGTTGACCAAGAGATTGCGATAATCCTTGGAGCTTTTTGGGTGACCAAGAGATTGCGATAATCCTTGGAGCTTTTTGGGTGACCAAGAGATTGCGATAATCCTTGGAGCTTTTTGGTGACCAAGAGATTGCGATAATCCTTGGAGCTTTTTGGGTGACCAAGAGATTGCGATAATCCTTGGAGTTTTTTTTTTTTTTTTTGGTATATGGCTTTCTTAGATATGAAATGGTCGCAAATGACTGATATTCAAGGGTTCTGTTTCCTTGATACCGTCAAGAGAAGCTAGCCTGTACGTTCCGGTCCTATTTTGCTATCAATGACATAAGGACCTAACCAATTTGCCGTGAATTTGTCCCTCATATGGGACGGCAAATTAGAGTTTTGTTGGTTTTCCTTCAGAACCAAATCACCAACCCGAAAGTCTCTTAGGTGAACTTTCATGTTGTAAGCTCTCTTAAGCCGCTCTTGATAGATACGTAAGTGCTCAAGAGCATTAACGCGTCGTTCGTCAAGCAACGTAAGTTGGTCTAATCGGGCCTGCCGTGCAGTGTCATCATCGATGAACTCCTGCATTGATATGCGCAGGGAAGGAATTTCCAACTCGAGAGGCATTACTGCCTCTGAGCCATACACTAGTGAAAACGGAGTTGCCCCAGTTGGCGTCCGAATGCTAGTGCGATAAGCCCAAAGTGCAAGTGGGATTTGTATGTGCCAATCCTTATGACTGTCTGCGACGGTCTTTTTAAGGATGGCAACTAGTGTCTTGTTTGATGCCTCTGCTTGCCCATTTGCTTGCGGATAATAGGGTGTTGAAAAGCTGTGCTGAATTTTGTACTTTGTGGTCAAAGCACGCACGTCTTTGTTCTTGAATGATGGCCCATTATCCGAGATTATTTTGGATGGAATACCAAAACGACATATGATGTGATGCAAGATGAACTCCGCAATGCGGGGGCCTATCGTAGAGGTTAACGGAATTGCTTCCACCCATTTGGTAAAGTATTCTGTGGCCGTTATGATAAACGTGTGACGGCCTGACGATGCAGGGGAGATCTTTCCGATTAGATCGAGGCCCCACTGCAAAAATGGCCAAGCAGACTGGATTGTCTGTAAGGCCTGGGAAGGTACGTGCATCAGATTGGCATGATGTTGACATTTTACGCACCTCTTGACATACTCGCAACAATCTTGCTCTAAAGATGGCCAATAATAGCCCATGCGAAGAATGCGCTTTGCAATGGCCATACCACTAAAGTGGCCGCCACATGTACCGTCATGCGCTTGGGCGACTGCCCAAGTGGACTCTTGCTGGTCCAAGCAACGAAGGAGAATTCCGTCATAGCTACGACGATACAAAATGTCTCCTATCAAGACATATTTTGCCGCTTTCTGTTTGAATGTCCGTTTTGCGGCATGCGTCAATCCAAAGGGAATATTACCTAACTTGAGGTAGTCTCTGATTGGTAAATACCAGTCCTGTTGATCGGAAACCTCGACAGTATGAACAGCCAATCCCTTTTGAAGTTCTTCCCTATCAAGTGCTGATTGGGATAAAACTTGTAAGAATAGCGTTGTGTTGCTATCAATGGGAGTGGGGGAAAATAAGGACCCCCAGTTGGCACGTTTCAGACTATCTCGGATTCGAAAGAACTTATCCGAGGATGGTTCGATCTGGATCATGTGGACTCCTGGCGTCAAGTCTGAGCTTGCGCGCTCCATCGCGGGTTGCGATAATGTTTTGACTTGAATAGTTGTCATGTCACCGGAAAGGTCTTGCGGGATTAGTGACCCCAAGGAGGCCATTGTGTCCGCAAAATGATTCGATGATCGAGGGAGTGCCTCGATGTCATACCACTCAAGTTTTGCCAGGAATTTGTCCACGAGGGCTTTATAGGACTTCAAAACTGGGCATTTGCATTGATATACCCCTTTGACTTGATTGACGATTAACAGCGAATCACCAAAGATGTTTAGTCTTTTGATGTTCATGGCGATTGCTGTTTGAAGACCTAGGAGCAAGGCTTCATATTCTGCATTGTTGTTGGTGCACTGGAAGTTTAATTTAAATGACAGGGGCATTGGAGCACCCTGCGGTGTGAAGAATACGATTCCTGTGCCACCACCTTGCTCGCATTTAGAACCATCGAAGAATAAGGTTATGTCGGCCTGTGACTCAGGCTCTTCAGAATCTGGCGATTCTGAGACATGGAAGACCCCATCGTCGGGTAGTTCTATAGCCAGAGGCTGATCGTCTTCAAGAGGAGCCTCTGCTAGTTGATCGGCTATGACTTGTCCTTTGATAGATTTTTGCCCAATAAATTCAATGTCAAATTCCGTCAACAACATGATCCATTTCGCCGTGCGACTACTATGATAAGTACGACTCATCATGTATCGCAATGGATTCTCCTTAGACACAACATACGTAGTGTTGCTCGGCATGTAGTGGCGTAGCCTTTTGGTAGCAAACACCATCGCAAGCGAGTTTTTCAACGTATGCATAGTTAAGTTCGTAGCCCGACCGGGGTGCGGCTAAGATAGTAAGTAGCACTGTTCTTTGTGATGTTCATTCTTACGGGCTAGCATGGCGCCCGAGTGCCACCTCGATAGGCTGAGATGTATAAGTAGAACGGCACTCCTGGTCTAGGTGGTGCCAGTACGGCGACGAAGCCAAGTATTGTTTGATTTCGTCAAAGGTTGACTGGCACTCGTCATCCCAATGAAATGTGACCCCCTTGTGCAATAGTTTGTTCATTGGTCGGCATTTGTCAGATAATTGCGCTATGAAGCGTTTAATCGACGTGACCTTTCCTTGCAGACTTCTTAGCTGCTTGATAGTGGTTGGGGGAGCCATTTCAAGGATTGCCTTGACTTTGTTTGGGTCCACTTCGATGCCTCTCTTTGAGACTATAAAACCCAAGAGTTTTCTAGATGTGACGCCGAACACGCACTTCTTGGGATTCAATCGACCTTATGCTCTATGAGGCGATCGAGAATCTTGCTTAAGTCACCGAGATGGTCTGAGCGCAAGAGAGATTTGGCTAACAAATCATCCATGTAATCTTCCAAAGTTTTGTGCATGTAATCGTGGAAGATATACGTCATAGCACGTTGGTATGTAGCGCCAGCATTTTTAAGGCCAAAAGGCATGACCTTATAGCAAAATGTCCCCCAAGGCGTTGTGAATGCCGTTTTGAGTTGGTCTTCAGGATTGATACGAATTTGATTGTATCCTGAGAAACCGTCCATTAGGGAGAGCATTTCGTGACCTGTTGTAGCGTCTACCAATGCGTCGATGCTTGGCAAGGGGAAATCATCCTTAGGACTCGCTTTGTTTAGGTCTCGAAAATTGGTGCATATGCGAATCCTCCCGTCGGGCTTCTTGACGGGAACCATGTTGGACAGCCATGGCGGATAATCCACGCAGATGACAAATTGTGCATCCAACAACTTTTGCAATTCGTCTTTGACCATCAAGGCCACTGTTGGGTGCATCTTTCTTAGTTTTTGCTTTACAGGCTTGATTGTCGGATCAAGCGTTAAATTGTGCATGACTAGCTGCGGGTCTAGTCCTGGCATATCCTTGTACGACCATGCAAAAACCTCCTTCTTTTCTTTAAGAAGGGCAATGTAATCGGCTTGCTCTTCAGGGGAAAGACTTACCCCCAGCTTGAGAATCCGTGGATTCATTGGATCTGTGCCGATGTCTACGTCAGTCGTCTCCTCGAATGACATGTGGGATCCGTCCTCCAACTGATGTGGAGTTGGGATCAAATGGATATCATCAGCTGAGTTAAGATCTACGTTTGGAACCTCGGGTCCCTCTTCAGCTTGAAAAATATCCTGAGTTGTCCTTGGGGCGGAATGAAGCATTTCATCGAAAGGCCAGTACTCTGCTGGTGATAATGGTGAATTGACGCGATCCCAGTCGATGGCATCCATGTCTAGATGCAATGGCTGTGATGGATCGATCGGATTGCGGATGGGTGCGGTCAAATCAATGGAGATCATGTGGATGGAATGAATTTGGTCTCCGAACCGTGGGTGTGATGACTTGATTCTTTTAGTTGTTCCCTATACTCTGGATCTGGCTCTACGGGAACGGGCATGAATGGATCCTCTCTAGGTGCAAACTCATCTCTATGTGCGAAAAGGAAGGCGGGGTCTTCCCTCGATACTGCTGTCCTGATGGGATCTCGAGGTGGACGATGCTCTTCTTGAATTTGGAGCCATGGGTCCAACACTTGGTCCCACCTCGCTGGGTCTACTTGCCATTCATGTCCTAATAGGATGCCCATTTGTCCCATTAGATCTTCATGCGTTAAAGCGCGATGATGCCGTCGTGCGTGTCTGAGATAGTCCATCTCAGTCTCGTCTTCTGACTCACTTTCATAGATCCAAAATTGTTCATCCTCTTCAGCATCTGTTGCTTGTGACGTTGAGGACTCTTCTTGTTCCAATAAGTTAATCCAGTCCCATTGTGGTTGTTCCACTCTTGGTGGAGGGACCTGATTCTCTTGACATTGTGTCGTTTCATCTGGAATCTCTAGGGGAAACAACTTCAAAAAAGTGTCCGAAAGCCGTTGTTGTTCTCTTTGAGGATTGCTCTCTGAACTTTCACCTCTCTCTAGCAAAGGAGAGGGATTATTGCTATTTCCAGGGGTGTTTGTAGACCATGGGAGATAGTCCCCCAATGTGTATTCTGTGTTTGGATTGGCGTACGGGTCTTGTGCCAATCCCCCCTTGTTGCCTATTTCTAGGCCTTGCATATTTTCAACCAAGCTGTCTAAGGGCAAGGGGTGGTTGAACCCCACTCCTGACTTGTCGTATGGCATCTGATATCTTGGTTGGCAAAGGATTCGCGTCCCTTGCTCATATCTGCCTAGCCCATACCCATGCCAATTGCATTGTTCGAGATATTTTAGGGCAAATTCTGGGTTCGACAGATAATTGATGTTTTCGACAAAAGGCTCTTCATCTGTTTCCTTTTGTTCGCATGGTTCAGAACCATGATCAAGGCCCCCATACACAAAATTCGTCTGGTTGGGAGGGTAGCCTAGTGGAACAATTGTCCCTATGGGAAGGCGAGGTCTTCCCATGTCCTGCTGTGACTCCAATGTGGGGGTTGCCACAATGTTTTGCACTAAGTACTCCCCCAGGCCCGTACTGGCCATCTCAACAATGATTGTTGATGATTGGGTAGGAGGAAACGGTAGTCCTTCCTGAGTCCATTCCATGTTTGGTTGTTCAGGAGTCTTGGTTTGTGTTGTGTTGGGTGTTTCCTCTGTTGATATCGTTGAAATCGTGGGCAACCCCTCTTCTAGAGGCTTAACCTCTTCCATGATTTGCTTTCCCTTGTCCTTCTGTTGGGCCACGATAGGTGGCGTTGATGATGAAGGAGTAGGTGATGAAGTCTCACCTGGCTGGGATTTTGCCTTGTTGGCCACCAGTGGTACCTGCGGTATCGGACCCTGTTTAGATGGATTTAATTGAAAATCCAAATGCGTTGATGGGAGGGTCGATTGAGGTATGAATTGTACCGCATTGCAATACTTGAAGGGCTCTAAGTCCATTGGGACTACATGTATTTGCCCTTCATAGGCATACTTCAAGCATCGGTGTGCGATCGAGGGGACACACTTCATGTCCCTGATCCAAGGCCAACCTAGCAGTATATTATAAGCCATTTCGCCTTCCAGCACATGGCACGGTGTGGGTATTGACTTTTGTCCTACCGGATAGGCAGAACAACTGTGTCAATTGTCGAGCAAATTGCATCGTTAAAAGCTCGCAGTGTGTACGTGGAAGCGGTGATGTGAGAGGCTGGCAATTTTAAATGTTTTAACGCTGCAGTGGTTATAATGTTACTGGACGAGCCAGTATCTATCAGCACTCTCTTGTACGGGATCCCGTTGACCCGTGCGATAACGTGCAGGGGTGGATCCGCCATGTCATTTGATATCGTTTTGACCTCGTCTTCTCCGAATGTGATGACAGGCTCCGTACATTGTTTCACATGTCCCACGAAGGCGTTGAAAGAATTTGCTTCGTGGGGTTGTACTTCAATGGCTTTTAAAATGTCCATAAGAGCTTCTCTATGGGGAGCTGATTGTTGGATAAGCTCGTAGATGGACAGCCTAGCCGATGTGGTCCGCAGACTCTGCGTGAGTTTGGTCCGTATCGTGACCTCGGGTCTAGGCGGAGGCAACTGCGTTGGGCGTTGTTGAGGCTGCGATGTCGATGAAACTTCCCTCGCAGCTACCTCGGGGGCAACTACTGGGTATCTTCTGTTCCTTGTTACAATGCTAATCATTCCCACCAATCCTTGCATGGGAAGATCTTGTCGCACCTCGTTAATCTGGAGCGGTTTTGTCTGTGCCTCGTGGGCAGGCAAGGGGTCCTTGAATACCCCCATTTGTTGGTTGTTTGGTGCGATGGGGTTGTCCACGACCAATGTTCTATTGTCGATCAAATCCTGGACTAGTTCTTTGAATTTCTAGCACCCATTTAGGTCATGTCCTCTGCGCCTATGGAATCTGCAATACAATTCCTCCCTATACCCCCTAGGCTTGGGAATGTTAGGGTCAAAAATTTGGATTTTTGGCAGAGTAACTAAATTTGCCGCTGACAAGCGGTCAAATAAGGAGTCCCTAGACTCCGCATACGGGGTGAATTGTCGCCTAGGGCGACGCTACGATACTGCTCATGTCTTCTGTTATCTCTTTCGTAAGAAGGAGGCACTGCCTGGTAATTAGCCCTTTGGGGCTGCGTCTCTTGCACAGGCGTGGGAACATTTATCGCAACTTGATTTACTGTAGCGTGTTGTGGTTGCGTTGTCCCGATTTTAGTGGTTTTGTTCCACTCTTTCTTCTTAGGCTTGGCAATTGCGCCTTCGCCTATCTTAATCTCTTCTATAAGTTTGGCTTGGGCCAAAGCTTCTTCTAGGTTGTCGTATTGTCGCAGCAACAATAGACCAGAGATTGATTTTAAGCAACTTTTTGCGAACATTTGCGTGAGATCCGACATGGGAGGACGGTAGGGTAACTTAGAAAGCAAAGCTCTCCATCGGTTCCCGTACGTTGCCATTGTTTCCTCCTCAAATTGTTTAAGGCTAGCAAGATCACTAAGTGATGCCTTCTTCCTTGTGTTGAAGGCGAAGCGTTCAAGAAACGCATCTACTAGCTGATCTAAGCTGCTTATGCTGTGTTTGGGCAGTTGTGTGAACCAATCCGAGGCAAGGCCTACGAATGTGGTTATGAATGTTCTAAGTAGCAACGCGTCATTATCTTGGATTGTGAAGCACTGGCTTAGAAATCTTGTAACGTGCTCTTGTGCGTCCTCCTCACCTTTAAAAACTGCCAATTGAGGCAACTTGAAGTGTTCGGGGTAAAGAGGTGTAGGCACTGAGGGATGCACCGGATTACTGCGGAGTAGACGTAATGTGGGTTTTTGATGCCCAGCAACTTTTGTCTCCACAGACTCCAAACGCTCCAATAGCGCTTGGTATGCATCGGAAGATTTTATTTCTTCCTCTCTTGCTTTCTCCCGTTGTACGTTATGATAAACTAGGGGCCTATGGAGGGGTGGCCGAATGGCAGCCCTCCTACCTTGATGGAGAGTTTCAACATGTTCTATCTCTGGTTCGTACTCCTCATAAAATTCTTGAGGAGTTTCAGGCGAAACCTCTGACCTTGATCGAGTCCCCGCTGAAGGTACCCATCATCATTTCGAGGAGTAGCCTCCCTCTCATGTCTATGAGGTCTCGGAGGCAAAGCTTGATGAGGTCGTTGAGACCCGTCCTGCGTTAAAGGAGTTTTCAAGCAACGAAGTGCTTCCGAGTTGAAGACCCACTTGCATCCCTTTTGGTTCACCTTCCCACATCCACCAATCTCTTTTGCAAGGGAGGTTTTTGGGTGGCCTTTGGAAGCTCGAACCTGACCCAAATCCAACACATGGACACACTGAACCAACCAATTCGCCGACCCCCCACTCCTAAGAGATTTTGGGCCCATCCCAAGTGGATTGGTGCCAAAATCAAGTTCCATCGGTGGGCTGCCCACTTGGGCACCCCGCACCTTTTGGATTTAGTTGTAGTTCATTTTCTGTCATTTGTTCATATTCCATGTTATTCTCTGCTGTTCAATAGTTCAGAATCTTGAATCTTGATTTCAAAAGGTTTTCATCGAATATTATCATGCTTTTGTTATTTTGGTTGTCCCACTGACTTGTAGGTAACAACGTCCAATTTCTCGATGATGGAGGCCAAATTGGGAGAATCGACCATCTGGGTCGTCCCAAAATGGCCCCAATTACATAACCCCCTTATTTGTAGGCATTTTTTAGGTCTTGAGAATCGACATTGGAGCAGCAGCAGGTCGGCTCCTTCAACACAGTATCAATCGTCCCTGCAGGGGACAATTAACAGCAGCAATCGTCCTTCCGGGGGACGATTAACAGTAGCAATCATCCTTACCAGGTACGATTACCAGGTAAAAGTAGATTGGCCGGCTGTCTCAGGGGCAATGGCCTTTTGGTAACATTTTCTGTCTTCTGTCAAGTTTTCAAGCCATTCGGACTCACTTTATTTACTGTTTCAGGCAGATGTTTACATGCATATTTCGTTGATTTTAGAGAAAGAACCCCTTTCCTTTGCAGTAGGTGCTACTGACATTTTTATTGTTTCTTTGATTGTAGGAAAAGCAATCAGAGGTGAAGAACTTATCCACATCAGCGGCGGCAGCATCTTGGCCCGCCCATTGCAATCGTGGGCACGCGGGAAGAGGAAGACTAGGTCACACATTGTAATGAAGACAAATTTAACGCTCCTAGCCCCCAAAAGGGGAAAATCACGCTCCTGCTTGGGGTAGTAAACAAGCAACAATCAAATCAATCAAACACTTGGAATTTCGTGAATCATGAATACAAGGTTCCCCTAAGGTAAAAATGCCCTTCGCCTATTCATGACTGATCAATGTCTAAGTTCAAGTCACACCTCACCAAAACAGGTTAACACTTGAAATCAAATTCCTTAGCTCGTCAGAAGCAAGGATTCAAGAATGCATGCCCTTTCCATACTTGGGGCATCAAAATTTGGTTAGTTTACCAAGAAACCCTAATCATTAGTGCTTTGGTTATCTATTTTTGCTCAACACTGCGTCACCCGTAGCGCTTCCCAAAAAGGGGCATCTGTAGACACCAAAACAGCACCAATCCGATTATGTGATTGCAAACACTGATCACTTTGACAAACACAGCCCCCAGGGCAGCCCTCAGAGGTCGAACAGTGGTCCTAACCACTTCCATAGCAATTTTGTAAGATCAGGAAGCAATTTGGTACATTTAGACACTTTGCCCAGTACTCGTCTCACCCAGGGACGATTACTAACTTGCAATCGTCTCACCCAGGGGTTGGCCCTCTCATGTTGTTCGGCTCTTTGGATGCAAGGGGTTGGCCCTCTCTCAAGTATTTCATATTGTAACTCATCCGCTTCACGTTGCATGCGTTCTTTATCCAAGCGGTATTGATACTCTATCTCTTGCTGACTTTGTTTAAGCCGCATGATTTGGGCTTGACAGGTGGTATATTTGGCGACAGCCGGGTCAATTTGATCTACCCTATTTTGTTCAGAAGGTTCAAATGTTCCTCCTATGGGTTTACCTCAATTTTGATGCTCTAAAATCTCAAGGGGTCGCTTAGGCGGTATGTGCTTGAGGTTGTTGTCCACCATTGCGGTGCGTCCACACTATCTAAGTAGATTTTTATCTTGTTTTTAATGATTTTTTTTTTTTTGTCTACACTAAACAAAATTAAACACACACATTCACAAAATCGTGATTATCTCTTTTAAGGATTCTTGGTGTGCCCTAGACTGGTTTAGTGTATTTTGGTGTTTTTTTTGTCTTTGTAGGTTTTGTAGAATGTTTAAATGCATCATGTAGGCTCTTATAACTCCCAAAAGGTCGCCCCTTCAATATACCAGCCAGGCCGATATACCAACCTCTCTATATACCCACCCTTACGAGAGGGATACTATAGGTACGTGAGAGCAGAAGGTACGTGTTACATAGGTGGTACGGAAGGGGGATTGTCCTGTTAATGGCACCTACCATAGAAAACTTATCCTCGTGCACATGGGAATCACCCCAGCTACGCTCGGTTTGTCTTCGTTAGGATTTACGCCTAACAACAGTTGACAATCAGGAAATGTATGCAAATCAAGCCAAGGTGGTGATTAAATCCACCAATGGTCTTGATCAATGGCTGGGGTCTTACGACCATCTCCTTGGTTTAAAATTGTTTCGTGGAGTGTGTGAGGTTCATTTTATCCAACGAAAATGAAACATGCATGAATGACTTTTCCTAAGCAATGCAAGCTAAAAATGAAAACAGTCAAAGAAATAGAAACAGAAATAGAAAATTTCAACAGAGATGATGAAAATCCCTACCTCTTCTCTGCCTGCTCCAGTGGCCTCTAAATTTTTGCTTTGAAAAGTTGTAGACAGAAAATCGTCCCTTGGTGAGACGATTAACAGAACAGAAATCGTCCCTAGCAGAGACGATTTTACAATCGTCCCAGGGTGAGACAATTTCTAGAACAGAAATCATCCCTTACAGAGACGATTAACAGAACAAAAATCATCCCTTGCAGAGATGATTTTACAATCGTCCCAGGGTGAGACGATTTCCAGAACAAAAATCATCCCTTGCAGAGACGATTAACAGTCTACAAGAAAAAAAATGTACCTGTCAAGCACAAACACAAAAATTCAATCAGTTTCTATGATTTTAAAAATAGGGGACAGGGTCCCATCGTGATCGCCACTAAAAGCACAATATTCCGGGCAAAGGAAACACTAGTTATGCAACATAAGATGAAAATGTAACGCTTTGATCCTATGCACTAAAACAGAGAAAGGAGACAACTTGGAAATGAAAGACAAGATGTAAAGAAATCACAGCCCTCTTTATTCAAATATCTTATCCTCGGTTACATAGACGTCTCCTCCCATTTTGGGGGATAGGAGCGTTAAATTTTTCTTCATTACAATGTGTGACCTAGTCTTCCTCTTCCCGCGTGCCCACGATTGCAATGGGCAGGCCAGGATGCTGCCGCCGCTGATGTGGATAAGTTCTTCACCTCTGATTGCTTTTCCTGCAATCAAAGAAACAATAAAAATGTCAGTAGCACCTTCTGCAAAGGAAAGGGGTTCGTTCTCTAAAATCAACGAAATATGCATGTAAACATCTGCCTGAAACAGTAAATACAGTGAGTCCAAATGGCTTGAAAACTTGACAGAAGACAGAAAATGTTACCAAAAGGCCATTGCCCCTGAGACAGCCGGCCAATCTACTTTTACCTGGTAATCGTCCCTGGTAAGGACGATTGCTACTGTTAATCGTCCCTCGAAAGGATGATTGCTGCTGTTAATCGTCCCCTGGAAGGACGATTGCTGCTGTTAATCGTCCCCTGCAGGGACGATTGATACTGTGTTGAAGAAGCCGACCTGCCGCTGCTCCAATGTCAATTCCCGAGACCTACAAAATGCCTGCAAACAAGGGGGTTATGTAATTGGGGCCATTTTGGGACGACCTAGATGGTCGGATTCTCCCAATTTGGCCTCCATCACCGAGAAATTGGACATTGTTACCTGCAAGTCAGTGGGACAACCAAAATAACAAAAGCATGATAATATTCGATGAAAACCTTTTGAAATCAAGATTCAAGATTCTGAACTATTGAACAATAGAGAATAACATGGAATATGAACAAATGACGGAAAATGAACTACAACTAAATCCAAAGGTGCGGGGTGCCCAAGTGGGCAGCCCACCGATGGAACTTGATTTTGGCACCAATCCACTTGGGATGGGCCCAAAATCTCTTAGGAGTGGGGGGTCGGCGAATTGGTTGGTTCAGGTGTCCATGTGTTGGATTTGGGTCAGGTTCGAGCTTCCAAAGGCCACCCAAAAACCTCCCTTGCAAAAGAGATTGGTGGATGTGGGAAGGTGAACCAAAAGGGATGCAAGTGGGTCTTCAACTCGGCAGCACTTCGTTGCTTGAAAACTCCTTCAACCTCTATGTTTTGGGTGAGAAAAGTCTCACCTTTTATAGACCCAAGGGGTCTCCTTTGGGAAGGAAGCACAAACGCCATGTGTTGGTCATAGGCGCCATGTGGTAGTCATGTCTCCTCATGAGGGATGGGAGTCCTCCATTGACTTGTGTTTTCATAATTGCTTCTTGTGACAGTCCTCTAACGGCCCTTCTGTCCACCTACACACGCGTGCAAGGTAGGAGTCATCAAATGACTGTTCTGGGCTGCCACTTGGCATCGTTTTTTGTTTTGCCCGTTAAACTTGGTAATCGTCCCTGGGTGGGACGATTACAACAATCGTCCCTGGGTGAGACGATTGCAAGTTAGTAATCGTCCCTGGGTGAGACGAGTACTAGGCAAAGTGTCTAAATGTACCAAATTGCTTCCTGATCTTACAAAATTGCTATGGAAGTGGTTAGGACCACTGTTCAACCTCTGAGGGCTGCCCTGGGGGCTGTGTTTGTCAAAGCGATCAGTGTTTGCAATCACATAATTGGATTGGTGCTGTTTTGGTGTCTACAAAAACCACCCATATCCATAATCATGAGAATCCCACCAATGCCTCCAAAAATAGCTTTGATAATATCTCCAAAAAAAATGGGCCTGAAAATAGTGGGACTGCTGAAATAGGGGCCTACCATATAGTACTTCCTCTACAAAGGATGAGACACATCCAACAAGGATATCCTCAAGACCATCCTCCTAAGGAGGTATGCTTATTGGTTCTCAGTCGATTAATTATGCATTATGCTTATGGGTACAAAAAGGGTGTAAAATGGTACCCTCTTCACACTCAAAGCTTGTCGTTAGACCCTTCTCTTCTTCCCAATATTTCTCTTGAAGAAAGTTGCAATCTATAATATTTTTCATTAATGGAGTAATGGTTGCATATTCCTTCTGTCGATGTTGGAATATATCTACCCCTTGCACTCTAACAAACTATATTCCAAAATTTTACATAGTTTATTATGACCATGATGGTGGGTACTGTGCGATATGGATAGGGGTAGCAACCCTCAAAAGAAGTGATGGGGAAGCAGGTTCTCTCCACTACAACTTTCCTACTTGGATCAGGATTCGCTTTGCTTGTACTGCCTCCTAAAATACTTGAGAGAATATCTATTCCCCATATTACAATATGAGGAGGCTTATGTCCAAGTGGAAAGCTCAAACATAGTAGAGATGGGCCTAGGCGAGTGATGACAAAATTTTCTCTGGAATTCTCCTCCAACTCCTTCAAAAATGGATATTGAAGTCTATGATGAAATCTAGAGGTGCTCTCATGATGGTGGAGAGGTGCATCAAGAGTTTAAATGGATCTTGAAAATCATCAAATGTGTTGACGAGTGCTCTCACTAAGTCTGCCCATGAGCATATGCTCTTACGCTCAAGTATTTTGTACCACTGTAGCATATTTCCTTCTAGAGATAAGACCAAAATTCTGATCATAACATCTTCATGGGTTATACCATGGAGATTCACTAGAGCAGCAACATCTTCAAGGTGCTCTCAGGCCATTCCCTCAGTGCCATTGTATTTTGTTAGGGTTTTTAGGACATTTTCAAGAATCTCATTCTAACTTTGGATATTCAGAGCCAGGATCATCCTAGTTAGGATAGCATACCTGTGTCATTATAATAGTGGTCCTTTGAGATTACGGTACTTTTTGCTGAGTTAGAGTTACCAGGAAAACATTCTTTTCTCCGCTTATGAGGTCAGGCTGCTCACCAAACCTTGGATCCTTTGGGGTGTCTTTGTTTAGCACAAAAGGCATCCATCGATCATGAGATCCAGATCTTCAACTCAACAGAGTTTCCAAGTGATTTTTCCAGATGAAGGTAAGCCAGATATTCACCAAACTCGAGCTTCCTTAAAATACAGAGACTGTTCATCCCATTAGGTGTACCAAACACTTTTGTTCATGAATCTATCTAAGTGTAAAAATATGTTCCATAGGCCTAGCCAACATTGAAAGGCTATAGAAAAGAGATGTCCTTCGGTCCATTCTCCAGAGAAATATAATCTAAAAATTGGTATAAAGATTACGAAGAGAAATTAATAGAAAGAGATGGGAAATATAGTTGTAAGGAAGGAAAAGAGAGTGGGGGATAAACTAATAGCTAAATAATGAAATCAAGATTTAATTAGCATTTAACAGAAAGAACAAAACATAAACCAAACACAGATTACACATATGACTTCCAATAACCATTTCAACATTCATTTCTTTACCATAAATTAGATTTAACTATAGAATTTAATCCATATAACAAAGGCATGAATATAACAGAAATGATAGGTAGAAAATAATAACATACACGACTGATCCAGGAACCAGAGGCAAAAGTCTTTTAATTGATGCAAAAATTAAAACTCAAAAATTTGCTTTAGTAGAATGTTCCTCCTCTCAAACTTATCAAGTTATACAGTATTTATAGAGGATTTTGCCCCTAAAATTTAATAAGAATTAAATAATTTAGTGGCAATGGTAGCAATTCGGTGGTGTGGTTGGTAATATTTTCTTCCTTGGTAGCAGCAACAAACCAATCAAATGACACCTCAAAAATCAGCGAGCATTTACAACTGGTAGCATATTGGGACTCAACAAGAATCATAGATAGAATTTTCACCTTCATGGGTGGTGCCTCAAAAATTAGCAACATTGTATAAGAGCATATCATTTTGGAAAATGACAGTATTTTAGGCTACCCCCTGGTCATTTGTCAAAACTGGTCTTTACTAGAAATAATGCTTGAAAACTTAATTTTACTGCCCAAAATTTAATTTTGCTGGGGAAATTGCCTGAAATCAATTTCGCTGGAGAAATTGCCTAAAATCAATTTTGTTGGAGAAATTGCTTGAAATTTATTTCATTGAAGAAATTGCCTGAAATTGATTTTTCTAGAGAAATTTCCTGAGAATCAATTTCGTTGGAGAAATTGCCTAAAATTGATTTCACCCAAAAAGTGCTCAAAAAATATTTTCTCCTCGAAAATGATTTTCTCCATAAAAGTACCCAAAAAGTATTTTCTCCCCAAAAATGATTTTCGCCAGAAAAGTGACCAAAAATGTATTTTCACCCCAAAAATGATTTTCACCAAAAAAGTGCCCAAAAATAGAATTTTGGTGGTACAGCTTCCCGGAGCCATAACTTTTGACTTGTTGACCTAATTGACTATTGTAATATATCGTTGAAAAGCTTCAAAAGATATCTACAGTGGTGAAATTAATGGAATATCTATTTCATCCATTTTCATATCTCTATAGGGCCTCTAAAGTCTTCAAATTTTATTTTTAAACTTCATTGACAAGATTTCTTAGGATAAAATCTTTAATATCTCTCAAACCATTCAGGATATTGGGGTGATTCTTTCACCACTGGATGCATTTCATATTTGGACAATTTTAAAATTTTATTTTTAGTGGGGTAAAAATGCCAACAACTAGTTTATCCACTAATGGACTTGTTGTGGAGATTTTTTGCTTACCCTTCTAAGATATGTCACATCATAGGAAACTCAAAAATCATAATAAGTATTATGGACTCTAGCACATCTGCCTCTTTGACCCAATAATAGATTACCTACAATGCTCTAAATAGACTAGTTTGGGTAAGGAAATCCCAAACAATGGGCTCGTATATTTGTTGTTATGGTGCAATTAGCCATTCACTACCAGATAGAATAATATTCTTTTAATTATTTATGACCAAACCTATCGTTAAAAAATCATATCAGACCATTTCCATGTCCATTGGGTAGTCATAGTAGATTGATATTAAATTATTTAGAAAGGAAAGAGAAAGAAGAACTAGTTTGTTTTTATTCATTCAAATAATGTAATGCACAAAAATTATTTAACTAGAAAAAGAAAGAATTATCCACATATTATTATTGCAATAATACATAAATAATTAGACACAGATCATCAACATAGGATATGCCAAGGATAGAGTTGGAATTTTCATTAATAGAAAAGCTTTTTACATTTGGAGAGACTAGCAAGGCGCTTGGTTCTTATATAATATTACAATAAACCCTAGTCTGAATAACATAACAAGAGGTTGTTCCTCTTTGTATTGATTGTAGTGATGTAAGAGTCTCCAACTCTAGCGCATTCCACAGGAAATAATCTCAATGAACATCACTCCTTTGGCAATCCTTGGTAAATGATAAGAGAAAGGACGATAAGAAAAATAGACAAACATACACAAGGAAAATACGACTAACACTTAGACAAAGCTTATACCTAGACTTTTCTCTCTTAGAGGTTTGATAAAAAATCTCCCACTATAAAAATCTTGCTTTTATAGTGTAGGCTCATCCAAGAGAGGTTTTAATCGCTTGTTGCAGTTGGACCAATCTCATTGCCTTCAAAAATAAGATGGAATCAAAAATGGGTATGTAGCCCACACCTTCTATCTATGTAGGTGGTGGCTACAACTACATATCATCTCCTCCACTACCCTAGGTTGATGGTTGTGTTGCACCTGGTGCGTTTGAACTAGGTAATCAGGGCCCCACTCCTCCTCTAATATTTAGTAAGCTTTGATCAATAAAATCCCACACTTCATCATGGAAGGTCAATGAAAATAATAATAGATTAAGATCCTGTGTGGCTTTATTTACTCTTTGTCTCACCCATTCCATGTTGTTCTCAGTGAAGACACATAGGCAATCCACCATCTGCACCAAAGTTGTAAGCTATTTTGATAATTTCTCGTTGGGGTCAAAGTCAAAATTTTGAATCTTTTGGAACATGAATTCCTTGATGTCGGGGGCTTGAATAAAGTCATCCAGTTTGAAGCCACAATCCTCTAGCTCATCTTTGATCTCTTGTTCAGCGTCCACCACTTCTTGGTTCCACAAGAGCCAATTTTGTCTATTCTGTAAGAAGACAAAGACTTTGGCATATTCCTCAACAAAGAAATAGTGGGAACCATCTTCTAAGGTAGATTTCAACCCTGTGATTGGGACGTAGTTGTCCCTAAACCTCTTGTATATAGTAAATATGGCATTTAATTTTTTATCTCTTTGCTATAATTAATCTTGCAAGAGGTCGACAGTGTGCCTAGTGGCATAAATGTCACAAAATATGGACCCAAGGTCTTCTACTTTCTCCATTATCTTTTTTTTATTTCTTGTTTAAAACCTTTGATAGACCCAAACTGACCACTAGTTTGTGTAGCACTAGCCTGGAAAGGAGATGGCATTTTTAATCGATCAACCTTGGCTTGAATCTGCTATAATTTATGTTGTAGTTGCTCCACTTATGTAGCCTTGGTCTTTAAACTTTCCATATCTTTTTCCACTACTTTTACCACCTACACTTGGGAATCTATGTGGGATTTCCTCATTTCGACTGGTGTAGTTGTTGCCTGCATGACACCTTTACTCACATAAATGGTGGCTTCCTTTAGACTAGGTGGTAAGGGAATTTCAAAAGTGGTAGTGGATACATCACTTGTCTCATGCCCAACTATTCTTCAGGGCCTTCTTACCCCTTTGCTCAAAGACCTTTGTTCCTCTATATATTGAATTTGGTCTTCCTCATCAGTGGTGAATTGAAGGGTGTTCCTTACCCTTTTCAATGGGAGGCTCTCAATGTCTTCAATAGAAGACTCATTTCAAGATTTCTTCCTAGTAGGTGACTATGTGGGACTCTTTTCTTGTACCTTGTACTCTCTAAGTATATTAGATAGCCCCCTATATTTTGTTATTTTCTTTAGAAATTTAGTGAGAATAGAACATTCTTCTTGTTTGACCACTAGGGTGGCAAAGAATAGTGAGGGCTAGCCCACTACCACATTAGCTTACTCTACTAGACACATCAACATCAAAGTAGATGACGTGATGCTTTGTGGCTACTGTGATGAATAAGTGACCAAATCCTTCCCTTTTGAGGTGGTAGTAGGATAACTGGAATAAGAGGGAAGATTTGCCTACCCTTGTTGAGCCTCATCCACAATTTTTATCATAACCTCAAAAATATCAGTATCTTACTGGACAAATTAAAAGGTGAGGTCCTAAAATTCTTTTGGAGGCATAACTGGGATGAGTGGGACCACTTTATCCACCAAAAATTCTTGGTGCAGTCTCAACTAGGATACATAATCTCCAACCACATCCAACTTGCTATAAGGCCTCTTCTTCATCTTCCAAACTAAACTCAATGTCTGGTTATTTTTGAAGACCTTCTGCATCTTGTCCTTGAAATCATCTTCATTGTGAGTGACTTGCAGAAGGGTAAGTTTTCTAGTGACATTTTTCCTATGATAACTTCCAAGATCATAGGGCCTCCAAGTAACCTCTTGGAAGCAATAGGTATCCATGTTCCATATGGCCCATAGCATGGTAAAATGGCTAAGGTATGTATAGGGGCCCATTGAGTAAGGGATAGGCAACCATGGCACAGGGCCTTTATTTCTGAGATATCTAATTTTTACTTCCTCGGTAATTTGTCAGGTTATCTCTAAGATGGAAATTAAAGTTAGGTAGTGTACATGTAGTGACTTTGAAGGCAGTTTAGACCCATATAACTTGGTATAGGAAATTTATTGTATGTAGAAGAAATCTCCTACCCTTACCTCATGCAAGAATTTTCTCACCCCGACTCAAAAACTATTAGGCTCTTCACCACATAGTCAAGTATGAACTATCGAGAGGACCCTATCAAAGAAGATTTTGTAGCTAGAGCACCCCTCTTGGATGCATAGAAAATAATTTTGAAGAGTGGGAGCAGTCACCCCCCATTTGGGCCACCGAGGATTTATCCAACTATACAACAAAAAAGTGAATTAAAAATCAATAGTAATAAAAATGGGAATGTCCTCCTTATTTTACAATATGTCCTGCTACATTTTTGTCAGCTCTTGGTCTATGTTATCACTGATTACATTCTCCCACTAGTACAGGGGAGTGTTGTTTGTTCTATTGCATTAAATGAATAGAAATATCACCTACTTTGTAATCAGCTCCAAATTCTTTATATCCAATACCAGGTTAATCATATCAGCATAATATTATGCCCAAGGCCGAAGCAAGAACTTTCTAATGGGGAAGCTTGAGGGCTTGCATTTTCCCCTCTTTAAGAGCATTCTCGAGAATATGGTGTTGAGCATATAATTGGCTTGGAGGGCCAATGTCTTAAATTCCAAAACCCATGATGCTATTTTGATCCTAAATACTTGCCTAATTTGGTTTGTTGTCAACTTGGCTACCGCCTTGTTTTTATGATCATGAATGGTGTGATTTCTATGGTCATAGGCCACTGCCAGCTAGGCTAGAAGGTCTAAAGAGTGATAGATATTTGGGTAAGTTAACCAACCCAAATTGGTATTCCATTTTTTGTATACAAGATTTAACTCAGTGCTATCCCTCTATTCCCTCGTAAATAGGCTCCTTAACAGCATAAGGTGGTGTTGATTGTCTTCCTCCATGGTTCCAAACTATAGACCGTCACCCCCTCCATATCTCATTGTTGCTATACTATGATATCCCTACTTGTGTCTTATGGGTTTTTTAGATCCTTTAGATCCTACACTCTCCCCATTCTTATCTTAACATGCCATTTTTGGATGATCTTGCCAATTCATGCCTTAACATCAGGCACCCCTATAGCAGCCACACTTGTGAAATCCATTAAACTACACTTGGAGAAGGTTTATTTCTTGCCTTTGTGCTTGACTTCATTAAGAAAATACTTCTACATACATTAATGGTGTAGGGGAGGTTTACCACATTATTTTAAATCACATGCATTTAATTCGAGTAGGTGGTGTTCATGCACTTTTCCATTTGATGAGGCTTGCTGATTGGTCAGGTGTGCCACATCATCTATACTTTTGGTTACGTATTACACCATCTTGATCAAGTTATGACTTGGGGGATTCTTAGGATTCATGGTGATTTTGGGTTGGCCCATGTGGGGCACACTCAAGCAAAGTGTATGCATGAATTCTACATTGCATTAACATATCGTACACCTTAGGAGGATTTGGTGCATCGGTTTGTGCATTAATGAAACTTTACATGCTCCATTGGAGAGATGAAGCATGTGAACATCAAAGTGGATGCATGAAATTGTGTGCTCACTTAAACTTTGCATGCTCCAATGGATTGGAGTGTATGGGACTTAATAGGGTGCACGAGATCATGCACCCTTATGACCTTCATGCACTCCTCAGTAGAGCGTATGGACCCAGAGGTGAATACATAACTTCACGTGCCTGACTAGACCCTCATACACTCCATTGGAATAGAGCATGTGAACACTACTTAGGGTTCATGAGCTCGTATTTCCATTAGGACTTTGTGCACTCCACTATAAAGTGGAGCGCACAGGTTGTGGGTTGGATGCACAAATCATGTGCCTCATAGAACTTCTACACACTCCATTAGAATGGAGCATGCAAGTGAGATCGAAGCATACACGGAGGTGTGTGCCTCTTGAAGAACTTTATGCACTACATAGGAGTGGATTGCATGATCTCTAGGTGGGTATGCAAAGGCATGTACTCTTGGGAGCTTTATGTACTTCACTCCATAGTGGAGAGCATGGAATCAGGGTGGGTGTGCGAAGGCATACACTCTTTGGGAACTTCATGTGATTCACGCCATAGTGGAGCACATAGCCTCAGGGTGGGCACATGGGTTTGTGTGCCCTTTAGGGGTCTTGCATGCTTTACACTCCTATGGAGTGCATGGACTTTGCATGGGGTGCACCAAGTTGTGTGCTCCTTAGGAACTTTTATGCATCCCATTCTTCAATGGGGTGCATGGGCTTAGGTTGGATGCCTAACTTGTGCACCCATAAGGGTGCTCATGTGCTCCACTAGTGGAGTGCACAAACTTCTCTTGGGGTGCATGACTTGCATGCCCTCAAGTTTTTCATGTGTTCCACTCTCTAGTGGGGTGTACAGGGTTGGACTTGGTTGCACCACCTTGTGTGCCCTTAAGAAGAAGGGTAAAAAGGACCAAAAATGGGTACTACCCTTTTTGGGGTTAACATTAGCTCTAAATGGGATAGGGGGATGGATAAAAGACAGAGAACTAAGAACTCCAGACTCCTATAGTGGACTAACACTAACTTATGCACACACACTTGCATCCCCCTTTCTCTTCATTTTTTTATTCCTCATGACCTCCATAAAAGGGACCAAATAATTTAAGGTGTTTTCCATTCACTGGTATGGGTACTTATTCCCCCTCCATGTCCTCTAGCCTGTAGGTATGTTGGCCAATTACTTTAGCAACTTGGTATGGCCCCAACCACTTGGGATCAAATTTATCCTTCTCACCAGGCTTGTCATTCTTTGAATCCCAGTAAAGCACTACTTCATTGATAGAAAAACTTTGACCCCTAGCCTTTTTGTTGAATAGTTGCATGGTCCTATTGGATTGGGTGATCATCCTTGTAACTGCCTCCCTCCTGTCTTCTTCTAATTGGACAAGTTGATACATCCTCCTTTGTAACATGTTTGGTCTTTCATGATCCTAAAGTAATAGGGAGATGGCTACTTTTTCCAGTTGAGGTGGCAGGAGTGTCTCCATAGACCAAATCATAGGGTGATTTTCAAGTGGCTCTTTTTATTAAAAATATGTCTACCCACAAGGCATACTTTAGTTCACTGTCTCAACCTCTTTTGTTCTTCTCCAATGATCTCTTAATTTAGGTGATTATATTCTTATTGGAAGATTCAGCTAGTCCATTCCCCTGAGGATAATAATTTGTTGAGTGGGCTAGCTCTATACTGTATTTTGCACAGAAGTCAACCATCTCATAGGAAGTAAAATATTTTGCATTATCCATCACCAACTTCCTGGGCACCCCAAATCTGGTTAATATGCTTTCTTCTAGAAAGTTAATGACAGTTGATGTTGTTGACCTCCTGAGGGGAGCTGCTTCAACCCATTTGGTTAAGTAGTCTGTAGCAGTGATAATCCATTTATGACCTCCTAAAGAGTTTGGGTTGATTTCTCCTATTATATCTATTCCCCACTAAGAGAAAGGAGTTTCAATAATCACTGGATTTAGTGGTATTGTAGGCAGATTTTTCTTGCAAGAGAAAACTTGATAGTTATAGCATTTTCTGATAAATTGATACATATATTTGAATATGGATAGCCAATAATATCTTGCCCTCATGATATTGTTAGCTATTGCTTTTAGAGAAAAATGACCACCATAGAACCCCATGTGAAACTCTTCAATAATCTTAGGGGCTTCCCTTTTTGTCACACACAACAACAACACTCCACTTGGGTGTCTCCAATAGATTAGATCTTCTTGTAGGTGGTATTTCTGAGCCTGCTACTTAATACTCCTCATTCTACTAGAAGATTTGTTAGGCAAGAAGGATAGGTTCTTTAGATAAAATAGAACATCTTCATACCAATCATATTCTTCATGCACAGGTTGTTCACCCTGTTGTGCTCCTTGCACCAAAATGGCATTACTCACTTCCTCCTCTCCTTTGCAGGCCATATATTTTGCTAGCCCTTGTTCTTTAATAATTTTGATTACTTTAAAACCCACATCATACTATAGTAGCTTTACCATCCATCTTGTTGAACTATTTATGGTCTTGGGCTGGATGAGGACATCCTTGATGGCAATGTAGGGGATACATAAAATCACTTTACTGGAACCAACGATACTCTTAAAATTCTCTAAAGCCTGAATCAAAGAAAAGACGTGTTTCTCTATTAGATTATACCTTAGTTAGACCTCCTTAATTCCTAAACTCATGAATTCTATTGGCCTTTCATTTCCTTCTTCATATTTCTGGTATAGTACAATAGCTATAGTGTGTTCTGAAGCAAAGGAGTACAAGTTAAAATTTTTGAATGGTTTGGTTAAGTTAGTACAGGCGCGGTAGTAATGGCTTCTTTAATTTTTTGAAAGGCCTTGATATTGTCTTCATCCCACTTTATCCTGGCATCCTTTTTAATCATGTCATTTACTAGTTTAGCAATCTCAGCAAAATTTGGGACAAATATTCTGATAAAATTTATTTTGCCAAAGAAGGACCTAACTCCTTTGAGGCTCTTGGGATGTAGTACATGTGCAATAGCCTTTGTTATTTCTAGTTCAATATTTATTCCTTTATTTGAGACTACATGTCCCAAAAACTTACCATGGGTGGCCCCAAAAATACATTTTTTTGAATTTAATGAAATCCCATACTCTTTGCACCTTTCAAAAACTTGAGACAGGTGGGAGAAGTGATCTGCAAGGTTCTTGGAAAAGACTGTGATATCATCCAGGTATACCACTACAATTTTGAACATCAGCCCTTTAAAGGTAAAATCCATAGCCCTCTAAAAAGTGGCTCCATCGTTCATTAGCCCGAATGACATCCTCTAGTATTCAAAGGTCCCCCATGGTGTAGTAAATGTAGTTTTGAATTGGTCCTTCGGGTTGACCTAAATCTGATTATATCCTAAGAAGCCATCTAATAGTGAAATCTTGGAGGATCCCACCACTACTTGTAGTAGCTATTCCATATTAGAAAGGGGGTAATTATCTTTGAAAGAGCTCTTATTTAAGTTTATGAAGTCTACACACAACCTTATTTCCCCATTCTTTTTCCTAATAGGCACCAAATTTGCTATCTAGGAAGAGAATCTCACTTTCTTAATTATTTTTGCATTGAGCAACTTTTGGACCTCTTTTTGCATGATAGGATGCAGAGTAGGATTAAAATTTCTTTGTTTCTACCTAAAATTTTTGGCACCCTCCTTTAGGGGAATGATATGGGTCATCACCTCAGTGTTAAATGTTCTTAGATCATCATAGCTCCAAGAAAAACTATCCCTATTTTTTCTCAGGTATTGGATATACTATTTCTTCTCTTTGGTAGGTAATGATTTATCTATTTTGACCATTTTAGGATCTCCTGTTGTCCCAAAATTAACCTCTTCTCCTTTTGATTCATGAGGTGCAGTCCTATGGGCCTTGTCAAAATCATCAAAGAGAGATTCCAAAGCTACTAGTCCCCTAGGAATTTTATTAGTTTTGAGTTGTATCACTTCTGTTGGGGTTCCTATAACATGCTATAGTTTTTCCTTATCTTCCTCATCACAAATCATCCCAACGAATTGGTTTTATACTATAATAAAATCCTTAATATCGATATCATCTTTAAATACTTGTAGGTAAACCACATTATCTGGGATAGAAGGATGATACACAAAGATAGAAGAGAATATGTCTATGTATTATGTATCAATTTTGGGACTGTCTGTGCTAGAATAATTCACAGCCAGTAGATAGACCACATGGTTTTTCTCCCTAGTTTATGTGATATATTTAAGGCCAAGAATATACTGATATCATCTAAAATATCTTGCTTGTATTGCTTTAGCCTAGGATGTTTGGTTTGGTACTTCCCTTTGATCTATTGTATAATTAGTTTAGCATCCCCATAGATAGTGAGGTAGTTGATACCCATCTCTTTAGATTTTCTCAATCCTAGTAGCAATGCCTCATATTCTACCATATTATTTGTACAGGGGAACTCTAATTGGTAAGGCACTCCCAAGTAATTACCTTTGATATCAGTCAAATTAATTCCATCTCCAGCCCTAGTTTGTGACTTAGCCCCATCAAAGGTCATTGTCCACATTTCAATGGTGAGGATCCTATCTAACTCAACATCAATAGTTACTTTAATATTGAGATCCAGTCCTTCTATGTTAGGTACTTCCTTGAGTAAAGTAGTGTGCCAAATGGAGTAAACAACTAACTCCTTCTCTTCTATAGAGTTGACTAGATTGACAATGGTATTATTAGGTCTCATAAACTCAACTAATTGTTTGTTGAATGGTTCTCTCCTTAGGATGGTGGCATATGACCAATCCAACTGGATTTATCTACCTAAGTGTTCTGCCCAATGTCTAGATAGCAGCAATGAAAAGAATGGATCTACATCAACTACAACTACATCCATTACAATCTCCTTCTTTGGATACTAATCTAAAAATATGAAGAGACCTATAATTATCTCTACATAGGGAACTTGTATTTAGTCCATGATAGAAATGGGGAGAATTCTTTAGTACATATTAGCCCTAACTAATCAGCCACCTACTTTGGCATAATATTATGAGATGCCCTGCTATCAAGCATGCAATTGTGTATCGCATAACGGTCACCATACCCAGATGTGTATCAGATAGAGATATAAAAGGGTATAACTGAAGCAGGACCTCTACTAGATGGATTAGATTTTGAGGCTTTAAGGACATGACCTTCCCCTTGGTTAGTAAACCCAAAGGCCCTATAAATTTGCTCTCTATACTTTGGCATAGTCATCAGTTCTCCAAAGGTTATGTTTATCTTCTTCTTGGCCAGTTCTAGGTCTATATCAAATTCTAATTTTTTTATTTTCCAACCCACTATTGATAGGTTCTAATATTTTAGAAGTGGGTGGTTGATGACCATCATTTTCTTTCTTTACATTGGCTTGTTCTTTCTCATCAACTACATTTTTCTTGTCAGACCTATCATGGAGGGTTATGTTGCACAGCCTAGTGGTATGGAACCTCTCTAACGTCTCAACTTCCTTAGTTTTTGGGATCAATTTTCCTTGCCTTATCTACTCAAAATTATTATTTTAGGGTATTTTTAATATCTTAACATCATCAAGAGAAAATTTTGTTGGACTATTATCAGGACTGACAAACTAGGTGACTTCTAGAATTGATGGAGTTTCAATAGTTTCTTCCCAAGTCCAACAAGAATTAATTCTAATCTTATCCTTTAACTCTTCCTCAAGGCTTACACCTGAATGGGGACCATGATATAGATCGTAATCAACTAAATTATGAGGAGCATAACATGCCAAACAAAAAAAGTAAAAGTTGGATATCACATTGATAGAAGTCATGGGATTTGGGATAGCATCCTTATATTTGTGAACCTCCTTCCTCTTCCAATTATTGTTTGAACCTCTTACTACCTTATTATTCTAGTTCCTATTAAAATTCCTTCTAAAATTGGGTCTACCTTCATTATGGTTCTATGAGGGTTCAGCACTATCAGCCTTATCTCTTTTAATTATGGATAGTCTGTTGTTCATGGATTGGAACATCTCTATTAGCTAGGTTGAAAGCTTCTTGATAGGGTCTGGTTCTAATTTTTTTAATTTCAAACCCCACTTTCTTAGTTCTCTTTTAATTTTGGTTGGGACTGGGGTCTGCTAAGGTCACCTTCATCTTCCAACTATCTATCATGTCTCTTTCTATCACAGTTGCTCTTTCCATACAAGCATCGATAGTGAGTGTGGATTGATGCCTGATTTCATAGTTAAAATCTCTAATGAAGGCATTTTTATAAAAGCATATGGACTAGTGATCATTAGACCTTAAAGCAACAAGAATTTGGTTTCTTAGCTTGGTGAACCGCCTATTGAAATTATCCATGATTTTATTTTCCCTCTTTTTCATTATGGCTAGTTCGGTCAATAGAGACTGTTCATTTTTTCTCCCCATATTTTTTGATAAAGGTAGCTTCTAAATATTGGAAAGTGCCAATAGAGTATTCTGCCAGACTGTTGAACCACTCTTTGCCATCCTTTTCTAGGGTTTGAAGGAATAACTTGAGGAAAACATCTTTATGTTCCACCTCTAGGGTGTCCATAGCATACAAAAAGTCTTTTATATGATCCTCCCTGATCACAGCGTTGTCCCCTAGGAACTTGGGTAGGTACTTGTGAGCTTTTGGGAGTAAGGGATTCAAAACAAGCAATAATACAAAGGGCCTATACATATTTAGGTGCTAGTTATTCAAATGTGGATTGGCCATTGGTGTGATTGGGTCCCTCAAGATAGTTGGTGCAGTGGGTAGGACAGTACTACGTGTGTGATAACTTTGAGGAATAAAAATAGTACTACCCTGATTACTAGGAGGAATAAAAAATAAAGCCTTATTTTTACTTTTATGTGCTCTAAAAAATACTTGTGGATCTAGTAGTTTGGGTTAGAGCTCCTCATCACTATGTCTCGTGGTCACCAGATGAGCTCACCATTAATATTTGGTTATCTTCAAAGTCACTAGCATAGTGTGCAAAAATGTGGGGGGGATGCTCTCTGGCTAAGATTTCTTAGCCCAAAAATCTCACAAGGAAAAAAAAGGAAGTAGCTCTAGAACTGTAGGCATTGAGTGGATGGACCGGTTAAGGGTATGTCATAGGGGGCGTAAAATGACAAAAATATTAAAATATCCTCCCTAACAATGATGCCAAAAACTGTTATGGAGATTTACAGCTTACCCTTCTAAGATATGTCACGTCACAAGAAACTCAAAAATCATGAATATTGTGGACTCTAGTGGATCCGCATCTTTGACCCCAGAATAGATTACCTATAGAGCTCTAAATAGACTAGGTCGGGTAAGGAAACCTAAGAAAGTAGGCTCGTATATTTGCTATTATGGTATAATCTCCATTTACTACTAGATAGAATTATATTCTTTTACTTATTTGTGACCAAATCTACATTAACAAAGCATATCAAATCGATGCCATGTCCATTGGGTAGTCATAGTAGAGTGATATTAAATGATTTAGAAAGGAAAGAGAAGGAAGAACTAGTTTGTTTTTATTCATTCAAATAATGTAATGCACAAAAATGATTTAACTAGAGAAAGAAAGTGTTATCCACATATTCTGATTGTAGTAATACATAAATAAGCAGACACAGATCATCAACATAGGAGATACCAAGGATAGAGTTGGAATTTTCATTAATATAAAAGTTTTTTACATATGGAGAGACCAGTAAGGTGCTTGGATCTTATATGATATTACAATAAATCCTAGTTTGAATAATGTAACAAGAGGTTGTTCCTCTCCATCCTGATTTTAGTGACATAAGAGTCCCCAACTATAGCATATTCCACAGGAAATAATCTCAGTGAACAGTACTCCTTAGGCATTTCCTAGTAAATGACATGAGAAAGGGCTATAAGAAAAAATAGATAGATATACAAAGGGAAAATATTACTAACACTTAGACAAATATTATACTTGGGATTTTCTCTCTCAGAGGTTTGATAAAAAATATTCGTTGTAGCAATCTCCCTTTTATAGTGCAGGCTCATTCAAGCGAGGTTGTAACCGCTTGTTACATCTAGACCAATCTCATTACCTTAAAAAATAATATGGAATCAAAAATGGGCACGTAGCCCACACCTTATGTCTATGCAAGTAGTGGTTGCGACTACGTATCATCTCCTCCACTGCCCTGGGATGACGACTGTGTTGCACCTGGTGCATGTGAACCGGGTGATATGGGACGCACTCCTCCTTCGAGGTTCTATAAGCTTTGATCGATAAAACCTCATGCTTCATCATGGAAGGTCAATAAAAATAATAATAGGTTAAGATACTGCATGGCTTTATTTATTCTTTGTCTCATCCATTCCACGTTGTTCTCAGTGAAGAAACATAGGTGATCCACCATCTACACCAAAGTTGTAAGCTATTTTGATAATTTCTTGTTGGAGCCAAAGTCAAAATTTTGAATTTTTTGGAGCACGAACTCCTTGATGTAGAGGGCCTGAATAAAGTCATCCAATTTGAAGCCACAATCCTCCAGATCATCTTTGATCTCTCGTTTAGTTTCCACCATTTCTTGGTTCCATAGGAGCCAATTTTATGTATTCTACAAGAATACGAAGACTTTGGAATATTCCTCAGCAAAGAAATAGCAGGAACCATCTACTAAGATAGTTGTCAACCCCATTATTGGTATGTAGTTTTCCTTGAACCTCTTGTATACAGGAAATATGGTGTTTACTTTTTGATCTCCTTATTGCAATTGATCTTGCAAGAGGTCGATAGTGTGCATGGTGGCATAAATATCATAAAATATGGACCCAAGGTATTACACTTTCTCCATTATCTTCTCCTTCATTTCCTGTTTAAAACCTTCAACATACCCAAATCGATCACTGATTTGTGCAGCATTGGCCTGGGTAGGAGCTAGTATTTTTAAACGATCAACCTTGGCTTGAAGATACTGTACTTTATGTTGTAGTTTCCCCACTTCTACAATCTTGGTCTTTAAACTTTCCATCTCTTTTTCCACTACTTCTACCACCTGCACTTGGGAAGCTATATGGGATTTCATCATTTCGACTCGTGCAACTACTACCCACATGACACCTTTACTCACATCAATGGTGGATTTCTTTAGACTAGGTGGCAAGGGAATTTCAAATGTGGTAGTGGATACATCAGCTATCTTATACCCAACTATTATTTAGGGCCTGCTTACCCCTTTACTTGGAGACATTTCTTCCTATATATCTTGAATTTGGTATTCCTCATTAGTGGTGAACTGAAGGGTGTCCCTTACACTTATCAATTTGAGTCTCTTAGTATCTTCAATAGAAGACTCGGTTCAGGATTTCTTCTTGGCAGGTGATGATATGGGACTCTTTTCTTGCACCTCATACTCTCTAAGTATATTAGATAGCCCCTCATATTTTTTTATTTTCTTTAGAACTTTAGGGATAACAAGATGTTCTTCTTGGTTGACCAGTAGGGTGGAAGAGAATAGCGAGGGCTAGACCACTAACACATCATCTTACTCTCCTAGACATATCAACATCAAAGTATATGATGCAATGCTTTATAGCTGCTACATTGAATAAGTGACCATCTCCTTCCTTTTTGAGGTGGTAGTAGGAGAACTAGAAGAAGAGGGGATATTTTCCTGCTCTTGTTGAGCCTCATCCATAATTTTTATCATGACCTCAAAAAGGTTAGTATCTTATTGGAAAATTTGAAAGGTAGGGTTCTAAAATTCTTTTAAAGGGGCAACTAGGACTAGTAGGACCACCTTATCCACCAATAATTCTCGGTTCAATATCAACTAGGATCCATAATCGCCAATCGCCTCTAGCCTACTATAAGGCCTCTTCTCCATATTCTAAACTAATTCTAGTGTGTGGTCATTTTTGAAGGCCTTCTACATCTCTTCCTTGAAATCATCTTCATTATGAGTGAATTGCAGAAGGGCAAGTTTTTCAGTGATGTTTTTCCTATGATAACTGTCAGGATCATAGGACCTGCAAGTTACCTCCTAGAAGAAATAGGTATCCATGTTTCAAATGGCCCATAATATGGAAAAATGGCCAAGGTATGTATAGGTGCATATTGAGCAAGGGATGGGTAGCCATGGTATAGGGCCTTTCTTTTTAAGATATATAATTTTCACTTGGCACTTTGTTGCATTATCTCTAAGATGGCAATTAAAGTCGGGTACTGTATCGGTAGTACCTTTGGAGGTAGTTTAGACCCATATAACCTGTTATAGGAGAATTCTTCTACGTAGAAAAAATATCCTAACCTTTCCTTATGCAAGAATTTTCTTACCCTGACTCCAAACCTATCAGGCTCTTCACTACACATTCGGGTATGCACTGTCAGGAGGACCCTCTCAAAGAAGCTTTTGTAGTTGGAGTACCCCTCCTGGATGCATAGAAACTAATATTGAAGGGTGGGAGTAGTCACCCCCCCCATTTGGTCCACTAGGAATTTATCCAACTATGCTATGAGCAAGTGAATTAAAAATGAATAGTAATAAAAAGGGAGAATTTCCTCCTTATTTTCCAATATGGCCTACTATAGTTTCGTCAGCTCTTGGTCTATGTTATCACTGATTACATCCTCCAAATGGTAGAGGGATGTATTATCTGTCTTATTATATTGAATGATCAGGAACATCACCTCCTTCATAATCAGCTCCAAATCCTTTATACCCAGCACCAGGTTAATCATATTGACGTAATCCTGCACCCAGGGCCAAAGCAAGAACTTTCTAATGGGGAATCCTGAGGGCTTGCATTTTCCCCTCTTTAGGAGCATTCCAAGGAATGTGGTATTGAGCATATAATTTGCCTAGAGAGCCAATGTCTTGAATTCCATAACCCATGATGTTATGGTGAGCCTTAATACTTGCCTAATTTGGTTTATCATCAACCTGGCCATCACCTAGTTTTTATGATCATGAATGGTGCAATTTCTATGGTCATAGGCCACTGCTAGCTAGGCTATAAGGTCTGAAGATTGATAGACCTTTGGGGAAGTTAAGAAACCTAAATTAGAAATTCAATCATTGCATATGGGCATCTTCTTAGTGCTATTCCTATGCACCCTCATAAATAGGCTCCTTAGTAGTGTTGGGTGGCACTGATTGTCTTCCTTCATGGTGTTGAAAATATAGACCATCGTCCCCTCCACCTCTCACTACTGCTCTACTGTGATATCCCTGCTTGTGTCTTATGGTTTTTTTAGAGCCTTCGAATCCTATGCTCTCCCTATTCTTCTCATAATAGGCCATGCCCCGGTAATCTTGCCAACTTATACCTTAATATCAGGCACTCCTATCACAGCCATGCTCATGGAAGCTATTGAACTACACTTGGATAAGGTTTTTTTCTTGCCTTTGCACTCGATCTCATTGAGAAAATACTTCTACATGCATTAATAGCATAAGGGAGTTTCACCACCTTCTTTTAAAGTACATGCATTTAATTTGGGTAGGTGGTGTTTGTGTGTTTTTCCATCTTATGGGGCTTGTTGATTGGTCAGGTGCACCATGTCATCTACACTTTTGGATGCTAATTATGCCAACTTGATTGAGTTACGACTTAGGTATATTCTTAGGAAGCGTGATAATTTTGGGTTGTCCTGGGTGAGGCACACTCAAGCGAAGCATGTGCATGAAGTTTACACTGCATTAACATATTGTGCACCTTATGAGGATTGGATGCATAGGTTCGTGCATCGAGAAAACTTTGCATACTCCATTTGGGAGATGGAGCACATGAAACTCGAAGCATATGCACAAACTCGTGTGCTTGCTTAAAATTTGCATGCTCCAATGGAGTGGAGTGCATGGGACTCAATAGGATTCATGAGCTTGTGCGCCCTTATAACCTTCATGTGCTCCTCAGCAGAGCACACAAACTTGAAGGTGGGCACACAACTTCATGCACCCGAATAGACCCCCGTACACTTCATTGTAATGAAGCACATGAATGCTACTTAGGGTGCACGAGTTCATGTTCCCCTTAGGAATTTATGTGCTCCACTATAAAGTGGAGCATGTGGGTTGGGGGTTGGATGCACAACTCATGCACCTCATAGGGCTTTCATGCGCTCTATTAGAATGGAGCATGTTGGTGGGATAAAAGTGTGCATGGAGGCACACACGTCTTGAAGGACTTTGTGCACTCCATAGGAGTGAAGCGTAAAGGCTCTAGGAAGGTGCATGAATACATGCACTCTTTGGTAACTTCATGCACTTCACTCCATAGTGGAGTGCATGGTATTAGGGTGGGCACGTGAAGGCACGCACCCTTTAGAAACTTTATGCGCTTCACTCCATAGTGGAGCACACAGACTCAGGGTGGGTGCATGGGTTCATGCAAACTTTAGGGGCCTTACATGCTCCACACTCTCATGGATCATATGGACTTTGCATGGGACACACCAAGTTGTGTGCTCCTTAGGAACTTTTGTGTGTCCCATTCCCCAATGGCGCACATGGGCTTAGGTCAGGCACCCGACTTGTGCATCCATAAGGGTGCTCATGTGCTCCACTAATAGAGTGCAAGGACTTGGTTTGGGATGCATGACTTGCACACCCTCAGGTTTTTTGTGTGCTCCACTCTCTAGTGGGGTGCATAGGGTTGGACTTGGGTGCACCACCTTATGTGTCCTTAGAGATAAGGGGAAAAGGGACCAAAAAGGGGGACTTCCCTTTTTGGGGTTAACAAGACTACTTTTTTAAATAAATAATTCTCTCTCTGGAGGATAAAATTAGAAACCCATTTGAGTGGTGGTAATCTACTAGGATTTTGAGCTTGCCTCTCCTGATTATATTCAATAATCTATTGTTTGATTATTTGAAAATTTTGATAAGGGGTGATGACCTCTAGATTTTTTTATTCCCCTTCTTATAACCTTGAGAATGGGATAAATGCTTCCATAGGTTTTATTAGCTAAAAAACTACTTTGTGGGTTATTGACATAGTTGGGGCTAAGTCTAGAGAAGAAATTTTGTAAGAAGGCAATATCTGCCCCACTTCATAATCAGGATAAGTGACTAAAGGTATTAGGGATATTGTAGTTTTTCTAGTTAGTTAATATTGGGTCTTTTCTAAAGGGGTCATTTTCCCTAATCTTTTATATTCATCCCTAGATGCATGGAGGGAAGCATGACTTGATATTAATATTCCGCTATTGGATGTATCTTTCATTGTCTTTTTTTTTCTTTTGAAACAATCTATATGTTCACCTTTTTGGCCTCTTTTATTTTGGGTTCTTTGTTTAGGTGACCTAGGAAAATTCTGTTGTTGGTTTGGTGAAGAATAAATTACTTTCTTTTTTGGGTAATAGGATATGTAGCCTTTCCCAGAGGGTTGGACAATAATCCTAGAATCTCTTCTTGTTTTGTCCTTGTTTTTCCTATTTTTTTGTGTATTTCATCAATTATTCCTTCCTCATTGTATTCTATGGTTGTGGAGCTTTCCACATCCATATTTTCTTCATTATAAAATTCATTAAATATTATATCTTCTATTATTAATTTGATCTTGGTTTATTTTTATCCACCATACCTCTATTTTGGAAATCTTCTATTGTCAATTTCTTAATTCTTCTATATCTTCTTACTTTGCCTTGTTCCATGGACTAAAGGCACCCTTAATTTCATAAAAGGATTCATAGGATATTAGCGTAGGTGGAGATTTGGTCAATTCACTAAGAGGGTGAGTTATTGTTTCATCCTCAGGACTCTTGTGTTTCTCAATCTCAGGCCCTTTTCTCATGAGTGAACTTTTTCCCTTTTATACTTTTTAGGTATGTAGAAAATTTTTGATCAAATCATATTCTCATTTATATTTATTAATTCAAGCTCTAACCTTTTAAATTTATCTTCTACTAGGGAGGCTCCCATTTTTTGTGTATAGTTATTCCCCTAAGCTGAGAGGCAATAGATAGTATAATGCTTTTTGCTTACCACTACCTTGTTTGAAGTCTAGAATGTCAATTTGCATAAAGACTTCTACGATAAATATTATATCAAGAATGTATCTTGGTAGAAGATAAATATGATATCTATAACCATGCATTATGACCAAGGTTTTTTCTTTAGCAAAACACCAATCCACTAGGACTATGCCTTCTAAAAAATATTACATTTTTTTGAGATTCTAGGGATTTGAGACCCCTTTATTGAAGAAATGATGGGGGTAGAATATAATAAGAATAACCTTTCCTTAAATATTTGGCCCAATTATACACTAGGATATCATTTTCCTTCAAATATTTACATCTTACTCCTAATCTAGGGAACATGCTTGAATGTTGATACAAAATAAGGTATACCAAAAATGAGGAGTACCTGAATGTTTGTGTTGAATAAAATCATTGTGGGCCTTCTTTGATTTTCTTAGCTATTAGCTCAAAACAATCTAGGGTTCCTGAACCCTACCTCATTCTATGCAAAATATCCAACTGATTCATACTAATAAATTTTTATTTTCTCTTCCTAGGAGGAAGTCCATCATACCCAATGCATCCCTTGCACTTTCATTGAAATGGTCAATGGGGATCAGTTTCTACAATATAGGATAATTTTCTCTTGTCCTTTCATACTCTAACCTTAAGAAGGATTTTTTTTTACTATGTGGAGGCTTGTCAAAATATCCCTTTTCTTCCATCAGTTTTTATTTTAAATTTCCCATTTTAAGATATAATTTCTTGGGTAGTTGGGTTGTAAAATTTTGCACATACGTTCACCAACTCGTAAAAAATATGCACCTCGATCACCATATATTGTTATAATAAGTTGTTCCATATTTGTGCTCTAAAGCTTGAAGGTCTACTAGCTTTGAAATGTTTATAAGTATTCATTCTCAACTTCTTGGCTCCTTTGCAAATATTAGGTTAGAACAATCCTTAGCTATATCTGTTAAAACCTTGATATTGGAAGAATATGTGGGTATAGGCACTTCTAGCATTTCTTGTGCATGGGAATACTTTATCTTCATCATCCTGAACTTAATAGTAGCTTATTTTTATTAGATGGTAAATGATGAATTGCAGAGACTTCAACTACGATGTTTACTAGAGAATGAAATGGTTATGCCCTTTTAAGCCATTACTCCTTGTACTACTTTTTTTGTCCTGACTATGTGCCTTTACATTTATTGCTCCTTATTTTCTTACTTTTTGGAGGATACCACACTCTTTTGGGAGTGTCTAAATGCATATTTACACATTTAAAGACTAATTTATTTCCATCATCTTCCTTGTCAATTTTTGCTCATGAATAAGGTTTGATTTTGAAGTAGCATTTAATGCAAAATTTCTGCTTGAATACTAGCTTTTCTTCCCAAGAATATTTTGGCAAGAGATATTCTTAATTTTAAATTTCATCCATCGATCTATAGTTGGACCATCTTGGATTGTGTGTTACTTTTTATTTTCTCATGTTCCCCTTTTTTGTGGAAGGAGACTCAACTATTGCCTAGCTTATGTCTCCAACTTTAAGTTTATTTTGACTAGGGTCTCATATCATTATCAATATTTGGTGCTTTTGTTTATTTTTTAATGTAAAAACCTTTGATCGACATATTTTTATTTTAGTTTAACCCACTTTATTTGTTTATACTAGCATCATAATAGAGTGTTTTTACAATCTTTATTCTTATGTAGTATGTAGGTTTTAAAACTTTTCTCCAATATGCTTCTCTTCTTGATGGCGTATTTTTCATGTACTAATCAAGGCAGGAGGGATAATTTTTCTGGTTGGATTTTTCTTAGTACTATCTATGTGGCTACTTTATACCCTACTCCTTCAATTCCCCAATTTGAGTATCTTTGGATGATCCTTTCTTTCATAGTATTGCCCTCAATTTGTTTATTATCTTTTGAACTAGGAGGAATTGGTTGTATGTCTTGTTTAGCATGATGGGTAGAGAAAATTTTACCTATGTTGGCTCATTCCTAACTTCAATTTTCTTCCTTTATCTATCTATGGTAAATTAATTCATGAGTAATGAAGCCAACTCATTCCATTCTATGATTGAATGAGGAGGAAATGATTCATATTTCCTTAGTACCTCTCCCTGATATGCCACTAATAGCCTTAAATCCATGTCTTTATCCATGATATTGTATTTTTAGTATATAAATATCAATTCTCTAAGGTGCTCTAGTAGGGTGATCGGGCCATTACTGGTGTATTATGGTAATATTACCAATATATATCCAAGTAGATTCTTCCATACAATGGATTTTTGGGACTTAGAGGGTTTGATCCTATCTCATCTAAAAGGATATGTACTAAGGGGCTAGTCATTCAAGATATGATAATAAATTGTAATAGCATAGTTTACCTGCATACCTTTAGGTTTCTTCTATGACGTAGAGTCCCTCAATGAATATAACTTTTTTCTTTCAAAAGTAGATAGACTAAGGTATTCACCCAAACCTTGGTCTGATATCTTTAGCAATGGCTTGTTCTAGTGTTTGTTCTAGAGTGGAATCACCAAGTGAGAAAATAGGTGCTTCAACAAGTAGAAATAGACCAATACCCTTACCAAGTCTTAGTCCTACTTGTTGTGATTATGGTACCAATTATGTATCATTGGGATCCTACTAGGTATGACATTAAATTGCTTTCTTACCTAGGACAATCATGCATCATGAGGAGCGACACATTGGGATCACACCTGAGAGCACAGGGTTTAGCTCAATCAAGAGACTATAAATTTTTTTGTAAAATCAACTACTTATTAAGATGTGATCTTCAAGGTATGCTTGTACTTAACAAATAAAAAATGATGCAAGAAAGTAAACATAAAAAACAACTCAATAAAAGAAAAATGGGGGCTATGCACTAAGAGATCTTCTAAGATCATATAATAATAGGCATAGACGATGTGTGCTAGTGATGAAAACTTCCTCTCCTCAACACAATAAAGCAAAAATTAGAGTTACCAGTTATATGCATGCACAAGAAGGTGGGTCCTACTGGAGAGCCAATCAAAAGACTCAGTCCAAAAATAGACATAGGCCCCTTACACACATATACAATTAATAAATTCTAAATTTTAGGTAAAAAGTCATAGATAAATACATACACATAGAAATGGATCTTCAAACGACCATAGATGGCTATACCAAAAAATAGATATAGGCTCCCACACACACACACACACACACACACACACACACACACACACACATATATATATATATATATATATATGCAAGCAAGACTTTACACAAATTAAGCCAGAAGCAAGAGTTTGATATTTCCCATAAGCTACTCAAGAGCTAATTATTTTTACAAAAAAAAATGAAAGAAAAGCCTACAGATGTATACAATTTTAAACTTGTCAATGTTTGTTATAGTCTAAACTACATCTTTTTATAGCTTACAGTAGGGAAATTTCCCTTCAAAATTACCTACAAACAGATCTAACAATCACATTTACTTTTCCTATGAATTTTGATCACTGAATGGCATACTTATCTGATCATAATGATTTATCAACATGATATTATTACTGTCATACTTCATCTTGAATGAGTATCTAAGATAATTACTTAGGTTATTCTCTGGTAGGTGGTCTTTTTCTCCTCATTTGAGAAAGCATTAACTCAACCTATGTACCTCTATCGCTTTTGATTTGACTTAAGCACCTATGTTCGCTTGGCTTTCTATCATCTCTCATAGATTGATTAGGAGTTTTACTATTGTGTTGCATTATAGATTGTAAAATATTTGATATCAAGACTTATCCTAAAGGATGGGCTCCTTTGGTTATCTATCAAGAATTTTTCTAAATATATTTTTGCATATGTATCGATTTTGGGGAGTTATTTGAACTTGTTTTTTATGAGTTAGACAAAACATTGATCATCAGTTATTGGGATTTTTCCTTAGTCATAAGCAGGTAGCAGGGAACCACTATAGTACCAAATAATGTAATACCTCCAACACCCCCATATTACATTATTTGGTAAGAAGGTCTTTGCCTTCAATTCTTGTCTTCATATTTCAATATTAAATCTAGTACTCCTTCAAGTTTGAGTACTAAGAATGTTCTTTTGAGATGATATTTATCATTCTTATGAGCAAGTCATCACAATAATATATTCCATTAATTTTATCCTTTCCATAAATTGAATCACATGTAGAATGTAACAAATCAATATTTTCCACACATTCTTTATCCAAAATTATTCCTTGAAGAATTTTAATTGTTGTTGTATTATGTAAGTCATTTGTGTCGCAACTGATGTCTTTCATCACAAGTTTATCCTTTGGTCTTTTAATTATTTCTTCTTGACTTTTTTTCTTGTCTTTGTAAATGTCAAGAGTAAGTAATTCCAAATACATTATCATACCTATATCAATTGGGTAGTATAATAGCATCTTTCAAATCATCATGTGTTTAAATAAGTTTTGAACTTAGATTATTGTTAAATGTTGAAAAAGTTTCATCTTTCGCTTCTCTAAAAATTTAGCGTAAGTCATTTTTTTTTATTTTTTTGGCATGTCTTTTTGTTCTTCAATACTCTCTATAAATTGTTGTGTGTTGGGGTTTATACATTACAACCTTTCTTTGCTTTATTCTAGCAACGTATCTTGAGTATTATCTTCCATGGAAATTTTTTCTCTCGATAAAAAACACTTTTTTCAAATTTCTTGTCTTTCTTCAAGTCTTTATTTTTCCCTCAATTTTCTTTCAATTCACTTATTAATTCAATCTTTTTTTTTAATCATCAATTTCAGCTTTAATTTCCTTTCAATTCCAAATTTCATTCCTCTCAATCAATCTTTCAATTTTTCAAAATTTTCATAATCTTCTTCTTCTTGTCTCCTTTTAATGTTCTTCAATTATTTAAACTTCTTTTCAGCAATCAATGTCAAATTTCTTAATCTTCTTATGTCTCCCTAATTTTCAATTTCACAATAATTCAATTCAATTTCATTTTCATCATCATCAAATCTTGGATTTAATTAATTAATTCCTCACCTTATATCTCCCATTCATTTCATTATTTTATTACTTTTATCACCTTCTTATGTCTCTTGAAAAATCCAATTTTAAATTAAATTACTCTTTAAATCAAATGTGTGCTCTTTTTTTCTCAACTAAGATTAAAGTCAAAATATACCTTAATGGCACTTCCACACACAATAATATCACTCATTCTATTTATTAGGGAAATCAAATTAAACATTGTTCTAAGTGTTATGAGAAATTAGCATTACATTTTCTTAGAGCATTAATCATATCTATTCTAACATTATTTCACCAGTGTCTCTCTTATGTTGTAACCTCGTATTTGTTCTTTTATATCAAGTGTTATCCAATGCTTCAATGTCCTTCTACTCTTAAGTGCTTTCCAAATCTTTTATGTCTTTTTATCTCAAGCACTATCCAATACTTTGACATCCTTTTTCTGTCAAGCATCTCCAATGCTTAAATTTCCTTCTATGTGAATGTTTTCTTTGTGGCTTATGTCTCTTATATGTAGCTTTCAAACTCTCGTTATCTCACTTTTTTAATGTAGCTTTTACTCTAGCCTTCCTTTTGGAAATAATCTCAAACTCATCTTGCACACCAGTAAAGTCTTTCTTGAACTCTCTTCATTAATCTAGTTGATTGTTAGCAATCACTTTTTATTTTTTCTTCAATATCCTTCAAACTCCTTATCGTAAATGCTTCTTTTTCAATATTATGCATACTTTTACTTCACTTATTTACTTTTTATTATTCCTTCACACTCCTTTTCTCTAGCACTTCATTTTCAATATCTAGTTACTACGTAATCATGTCTCTTCCTCAACTTTTATCAATGTCTCTTTCTCTCTACCCTATATGGCTAACTAAAGTGGCTTTGATACCATTATTAATAAATGATCCCAATAATTTTCATAATCATAAATATCATTAGTATCATGCATATAAATCAAACTCCAATAATGAACAATGATCTAACATAAATATCATAAAAAAAATTATTGAGAAAGTTTTGAAGTAAATGCATAAATGCAAAGTTTCTTCAAATTACATAATATAGAGTTGTATCTTCATTATAAACTTACAAAATACTCTTCATATGCATTTGACTCTTGATCTTTGATCTCCTAAAACTCATGAGAGATCCAACCTTTTAAATTTCCCTCTTTATATAATAAATATCACATATTATATAATGGCAAATTCTCTCTTGATTATACATATTCCCTACTTCTAAACTTGAAACATCACACTCATAAATTTCACTTATACATAAAAAACCTCACACTCATAACTCTTCACTTACACACATGACACCTCACACTCATAACTTACACTTGATTACATGATACATCTTCATGCTTAACAACTTGATATATACTATTGAATTACACACCCTAATATAAATATTTACAAGATACTTGCAAGGTATCAAATAATGTAATACCTCCAACACTTAAGAAAATAAAGTTTAAAATAATTTTACAAAGGAAAAAAGATCCATCTAGAAATGAAATGTGTGCTTACAACTTATTCATAGTGATGTAGACAACACAAAATCTTATTTTACTCAAAGAATTAGAATGATTTATCTGTATTTTACGACATAAGTATAATAGTTTTACTGAAGTAATTGAGTTTTAAAATAAATATTTATTAAAAATATAAATGTCCAATGATAATAGGCAATGATATGATTACACCTATAATGAAATAAATTTCAATTTTTTGTAAATATGGAATAAATCAACAATCACAATAATGATATTTCTAAGAAAATGAAGAGATCACTTATATAAATTCCCACCATACATGTCATTAGAAAAAATGAAACCTAACTATTTATTTCTAGGTAAATATAATACATGCAATTTTTCAATTAAGAACCTATTAGAGTTAGAGTATATTACATCATTTGGGTCATGTAAATGTACCACATTAGTTATATAGTTAGAGTAGGAGATTACTTTAGGGAAAATTTAGCGAGTTACTTCAAGCAATGTAATAAATACATAAGTGGCAATGTGCAAGATGTCGCCTTGTATATCTAGGTAGAGTGTTGGCCAAGGAATCTATCTTTCTATAACTAAGGGCCTCATAGTGATAGATCATATATCAAGTTCATATCAAGTGCATTGTAGTAGATAATAGTAGTGCTCATGTATGGAGTATAATATAGCTCTTTAGATCATATTAATGGAGTGATCATTTCCTCCATATAGAATTATATTTTTACCATTTATATTTATATTATATTTCAATCATATTGCAAACTCACTTGCTTTAATATTTATTACATATTATTAAGACATGTCTTAGATCTCTTCCACTGCATATATCCTTAAAAGCTAACAGTGGTATCAGAGCCATGGTAAATCGAGATATAAGGACCTACATCCATCATAGTTCCTCTTTGCACTTTTACAAACCAAATTTTCCAATGTGCATCACCACTTCCAATAGTCATCACAAGAGAATTCTAGTAGTTCAAGAGGAATAGAGAGAGTCACAAGTGAGGACTAAAATAAATCTCATTTGCAAAAAACATGAGATTATATTTGGCTAGAGTATTTCCACAAAGTTGCAAAAAAACTCGTGAAGACTAGGACTCAACATTCAAGCCACTATATTGACAAATCAACTAGTGAATATTATTATCTCTAGAATTACAAATTATTTAATTCTAGTTTCTAATAGCTTGTTGCAGGAAAAGAAGATTCAAAAAAAGGTTGGAAAGATTCCTACAAGAGAGTTAAGAAGAATATATTCTTAGAATCATTCCAGCACTTGTAGCAACAAGGAAGAAGACTAAAAATTTCAAAAACCTTGAGAAAGGTCCCATTACAAGAGCTACAATCCTATAAAGTGTAGAAGTGAATAAAAGGCCACATTAGCCTGATAGTAGACTCAAGGAAGAAAAGACTCCAAAAGTTGAGTCAAAGAAGGAGATAAGAGATTGATGATCTCCATTCAAGATCAATATGTGTAGAGTGCAAAATCATAAAAGGCCATATAAGCCTTGATCAAGAAGAGGGCTATATAAGCCTTAATTATGAAGAAGACTTCAAAAATAATTCTTGATTTAGAAGATAAATTTTTTATTCAAAAGAATAATCCAAAGAAGAGTTTCTAAAGAATACTTCAAAAAATAATTCCTAATTCAAAATATAATTTATTGATTCAAAAGATTAATCTAAATAAGAGTTCTTGAAGAATACTTCAGAGAAGATTTCTTGATTCAAAATGAATGTTCTCGATTCAGAAGAAAACTCCATAAAGGAGTTCTTGAAGAAGACTCCAGAGAAGAGTCCAATAAATAGGATATTGGTGATCTCATTTACTGATTAAATATTTCCTTCAAGAAGGAGTTGAAGAGATCAAGAGAAGATCTTGTTGAAGAAATTTCATTCTTAGAAGAAAGAGAAGGACTAGGGGATTCCTATACAAATCTAGAAGCAACAAAATCAAAGATTCAAGAAGAAGGTCTCATCACAAACACTTATAAAAGCATAAGGTTGAAGACAATATCTCAAATGGAAGAGCAAAAAAGTTGTAAGATAGAAGACCTTGGAGAGGTCTCAAGGGAAAAAAAAAAGAAGGCTTGGAGAGCCTTCTTGTAGATCTCGTAGAAGCATTGTCAAAAAAGGTTCCTAGGAGAACTCATCAAAGAAATCCACTACCAAGGAGAAAACACCTAATAGTGAAGGACTTGAGAAAATTATTTCCATCTAATAAAAATCCCAAGAGAAGAAGAATTTGGCAAGGAGTGCCAAATCCAAGAAGAAGAATCTAGTGAAGACCTCAAGAAATTCATAATCTTGAGAAGAAGATGATCTTGTTTGAATTCAAAATTTGAAAAGAATTTTAAAGGAAAATTCATATAGAAGAAGCCTACCAAATTCAAGATATTTGGATATTACCTCTCATAGCAAGAAGGCACAATTCAGAGAAATGAGTTCTTTGAATCTATAGTAGAAAATCAAATATCACTAGAAGGATCAAGCCACCAAAGTGAAGTAGATCAAGCAACACGAAACAAACAATACACAGGTGTTTTTCCTTTGATCATGTCAGCTGAACCAAGCATTTCATTACTTTTCTCCAAAAAGAGGATACAAAAGAAAAGAGCCCCTTTTACAATTTCGAAATTTCCCTCTAATACCCTGTTTTCCCCTTTTCCCGCCTAAAACAATGCATTTGAAATTTGAATTTCGGAGGCAAACTTCCCAGGGTCATAACTTCGCGCTCGTTGCTCCGATTGACTATTAGAGACATTTTTGAAAAGGGCACGAGATGAACTAAATGGGGCAGGACTTAGCTAAGTCCTGCATCTATTTTAAAATCCTCAAATTCGTCCTCTAAGACCCTCAAAATTCACCTGCAAGTTCGGGTATCTAGATTTTCACTATTTTTGGTAGGGTTTTGCCATAAAACGTACATATCTCCCAAACCGTTCAGGGTATTGGGGTGATTCTTTCGCCAATGGCTCTAATTTTCTATCCCCTAGACAACTAAATACACTTAGAAAATAATTACATCAAATATAAATTTTGGGTGATGCAAGATCACTCTTACACCACTGGATGCTCCTGCATCAGACACCCAGGGTAAATTGAGAAGTGACCTTCACTTCTCTGATGTTGGAGGAAAACCAAGGTGGTCAACCTCTATCTTGGACAACCAAGTTGAATCTTCCATAGGCCTACCCTTCCACTTAACCAAATATTCTTCATACTGCCTGTGTCTTGTGCTTTTGCCGATGCGGGTATCTAGGATCTCTTCTATCTCTTCTATCTCTAGAGTAGATGCTGGAATACTCCACAATTCTATGACTGGTCCATCATTATTGTCACCTTCATGATACTCTACCAAATCAAAAATGTTGAACACAGGTGATATGTTCAGCCCACTTGGCAATTCTACCTCATATGCATTTCCTGAATCCTATCTCTTTGTGATTCTGCATGGTCCAAACTTCTTCATTTTTAGCTTGTTATAAGTTTTAGCAAGAAACCTTTCTTTTCTCAGGTGAACCATAACTTCATCTCCCACTTGGAATTCCTTAAATCGCCGCTTCTGGTCTACCTTTGTCTTGTACTGAGTGTTCATTTTATGAATATGCTTCTTTACTTCCTCATGCAAACTCTTCAGGTGCTCTGCAAAGTCCTCAGCCTCAACACTACTCTTTTCCCCTCTATCCATATTTCTCAACTCAGAAGCATTTCTTGGGCTACTCCCATATACAATCTGGAATGGGGACTTATTAGTACTCCTATTGATAGAATTATTGTATGCAAATTCTGCCTATGGAAAAACCAAATCCCATCCCTTGGGCTTATCTCCTACCAAGCATCTCAATAGATTACCCAAACTCCTATTCACCACCTCTGTTTGCCCATCAGTCTATGGGTGGTATGCAGAACTGAATTTCAAATATATCTTCAACTTCTTCCACAAGGTTCTCCAAAAATACCCAACAAACTTGGTATCTCTGTCGGAAACTATACTCTTTGGTAGACCATGAAGTCGTACCACCTCTTTGAAAAACAACCCTACAACATGAACTGCATCATTAGTTTTTTGGTAGGGAATGAAATGTGCCATCTTTGAAAACCTGTCAACCACCACAAATATGGAGTCATTCCCCCTCTGTGTCCTTGGTAGGCCAAGAACAAAATCCATGTTGATGTCCTCCCATGGTCTCTCTGGTACAGGTAATGGCTGATATAATCCAGTGTTCTGTCTCACACCCTTGGCCATCTGGCATACTCTACAACTTTGTACAAATATCTTCACATCTTGCTACAACTATGGCCAATAGTAGTTCTCACTAACGAGGGCAATGGTCTTATCTCGACCAAAGTGTCCAACCAACCCTCCACTATGCTTCTCCTTGACCAGATTCTCCCTCATCGAACTCCTTGGAATGCACAACTGGTTTCTTCTAAACAACATTCCATCTTGGATTAAGAAATCCAACCACTTAGTTCTATCCAAAGTAACTGGTGCTAAACAAGCTCTCCAAGCCTCTACAAAATCTGGGTCTTCAGGGTACAAACTCTTAAGTTCGTCAAACCCTACAACTTCCACCTTCATTTCTATCAACAAACACTACCTTCTACTTAAGGCATCTGCAACTCTATTTGACTTTCCACTCCTATGCTTCAACACAAAGGTATAACTCTGTAGAAACTCAACCCATTTTAAATGCCTCTGATTCAATTTCCCTTGACTATTAATATACTGCAAGGCCTGATGATCAGTATACAAAACAAACTCTTTTGGCAACAAATAGTGCCTCCATTTCTTTAGAGCCTGAACTATAGCATAAAACTCCTGATCATATACAAAATACTTCTTCCTAGCATCATTAAGCTTCTCACTAAAATAGGCAACAAGTTTACCTTCTTGACTCAACACAACTCCTATGGCACTACCACTAGCATCACAATCTACCTGAAATACCTTATTGAAATCTAGAAGTGCTAAAACAGGTTGCTCTGTGACCTTCTTCTTCAACATATCAAAGCTCTTATCTGCTCCTAAGGTCCACTTAAATTCTTTCTTATCCCCTCTCATTGTTTCTGTTAGGGGTGCACAAATACTGCTAAAATTTCTAATAAATTTTTTGTAAAAACTTGCTAGACCATGAAATGATCTTACCTCAGTTATGCTCCTTGGGGTAGGCCATTCAATGATAGCCCTCACCTTTTCTGGGTCCATTTTTAGACCTTCAGCTGAGATGACGAATCCCAGATACACCAACTCCTTCTTCATGAAACTGCACTTCTTCAAATTAATTAGCAACTGCTCCTCCCTCAACTTCTCAAAAACTCTTCTGATATGCATCAGGTGCTCTTCCAGGGTCTTGCTAAATATTAAAATGTCATCCAAATAGACAATGACAAATTTTCCTAAAAACTCCTTCAATACCTCATTCATAAGCCGCATGAATGTGTTGGGTGCGTTGGTTAGCCCAAATGGCATGACCAACCACTCGTACAGACCCTCTCTGGTTTTGAAGGTTGTCTTCCACTCATCTCCTTCTCTGATATGGATCTGATGATACCCACTCTTTAGATCAATCTTAGTGAAGTACTGGGCTCCACTCAAACAATCCATTATATCATCCATCCTTGGTAGTGGAAATCGGTATTTGATGGTGATCTTGTTAATAGCTCGGGAGTCTGTACACATTCTCCACTCTCCATATTTCTTTGGTGCTAGTACTATAGGTACTGCACATGGGCTCAAGCTCTCCCGAATCAGTCCCTTCTTTAGCAGTTCTTGGACTTGCCTATTTAGCTCCTCACTTTCTACAGGAGTCATTCTATGGGCTACCTTATTAGGCAAACTAGCTCCTGGTACCAAATCTATTTGGTGACTGATCTTCCTCACTGGTGGCAAACCCTCAGGCACATTATCTGATATAATATCTAGAAATTCTTCTAACAGACCTGATACTTCTACTGGGACATCCTTACATTGCTCTTCTTTAACTCTAGGAATTAATGCATAGCACATATGCTCATGCTTCAGACCATCCAAAAACTTCCTACCATCAACTAAATAGATTTTGGCACTACTACATACCTTTTCATCCACCTCCTTTAGGGGCTTCAACTTATGGTGCACTCCATCCTTTGTCAGGGAGTAAGTGTTGGCATGTCCATCATGTATTGCATACCGATCAAACTGCCATGGCCTTCCCAACAACAAATGGCAAGCATCCATAGGTAGGATGTCACACAAGACCTCATCACGGTAATTCCCAATATTAAATTTTACCAAGCATTGCTCACTGACCAAAGCCCTATGGTCCTTCTGCAACCATGCAATCTGATATGGATGTGGGTGTCTCTTCCTCTCTAACTACAGTTTGGTAACCATTCCTTCTGAAACTAGGTTATCTGTGCTACCATTATCTATGATAACATTACAGACCTTACCTGCACATTTACACCTTGTGCAAAATAAGCTCTTCCTCTGATCTGGATCTCTCTCCTCATTCAGCAAGGCTCTCCTTGTGATCAGAACTTCTCCTCTTTCTACTTCTTCAGAGTGCTCAGATTCAACACCTTCATCTACAACAACAGCTCAGGCATTACCTTCGGGCCTCTTATTTGTCCTCTCTTGGTGTTGTGGACACTCGTATGCTCGATGTCCTTCTTCCCCATAGTTGAAATAGGTTCCACGAAATCCTCCTCTTCTAGGTCCTCATCCAGACCTTCCTCTTCCTCTCTGGTAACCATTGTTCTGATCACGGGGCGGTAAGCATTATCCCCCTTTTGGTCCTGACTACTACTGGCTTCTCCATTCTTCTTTTGATCTTCATTTTTCCCTCCATTTGTTCTCCCACCAGTTCTTCCACCATGACCTCTTCCTCTTTGCTTGCTCTCAAACCTTATGTTCAGCTTCTCTTCAACCCTCAAGGCAAACTAGTAAGCATCCTCTATGGTGGTCATCCTGACCAGACTTAACTCCTCTTGAATACTTGCTCTTAACCCATTAATATAATGGGCTACCTTCTCCTTGTTGGCCTCAGAATGGCCTGTTTTGATTAAAATTTTGTAGAACTCCTCTATGTATTCTTTGATAGACTTACTCGACTGTCTCAAACCCTACATTTTCTTTAATAAATCCAACTCATAATCGGCTGGAATGAACTGTCTCTTCAACTTCTCCACCATCCGCTCCCACCTTGTTATCCTTTATTTTCCTCTTTTGTTTCTATCTAGTTGCACTCCCTTCCACCATATGCTAGCATGACCCTTCAGCTTGGTCTTAGAAAATCTAACCCTCTCGGGATCTTCTACCTCCTCATACTCAAAATATTCCTCCATATCATTGATCCAGTCGATCAACTCTTCTGGGTTAAGATTTCTAGAATATGAAGAAACATCAAACTTCGGCCTCTTCCCAATCTGGGATATGGCTTTATACAATCTAGCTTGTGCAGGATCTACTGCCTCTTCTTCTTCCTCGAACTGGGCCTCTTCTTCCTCAGCTTCATCTTCACTCCCATCTTCTCTTCTGGGCTCAAACCCTCTACGTAGCTCCTCTTGCAGAGCTTGAACTTGCCTCTGCAAGGCTCTAAAATCCTCTTCTAGCACCATAGCATTTCTCCCACCACCATGATTTCTTCATGGAGGCATTTTTGCTCTCATTTCTCATAGACCCTAACCACAAATCCTGGTGTAAACTACCTCACGTTCGGTGATCTGTTTACACACTCAGGAACTCCCGCTCTGATACCACTTGAAGCAGATCAAGCAACATGAAACAAACAATACATAGGTGTTTTTCCTTTGATCATGTCAGATGAACCAAGCATTTCATTACTTTCATCCCAAAAAGAGGATACAAAAGAAAAGAGCCCTTTTACAATTTTGAAATTTCCCTCTAATACCCTGTTTTCCCCTTTTCCCGCCTAAAACAATGCATTTGAAATTTGAATTTTGGAGGCAAACTTCCCAGGGTCATAACTTCGCGCTCGTTGCTCTGATTGACTATTACAGCATGTTTTCAAAAAGGGCACGAGATGAACTAAATGGGGCAAGATTTAGTTAAGTCTTGCATCTATTTTAAAATCCTCAAATTCATCCTCTAAGACCCTCAAAATTCACCTGCAAGTTCGGGTATCTAGATTTTCACTATTTTTGGTAGGGTTTTGCCATAAAACGTACATATCTCCCAAACCGTTCAGGGTATTGGGGTGATTCTTTCACCAATGGCTCTAATTTTCTATCCCCTAGACAACTAAATACACTTAGAAAATAATTAAATCAAATATAAATTTTGGGTGATGCAAGATCACTCTTACACCACTGGATGCTCTTGCATCACAAATCCAAGGCTCAAGATAGAAAGTGTAGGCAAAAAATTCACCTCCCAGAAGAAGAATAAATGATCTTTGGATTTGTGCAGTTTTGATTAGTTTTACTCAATTTTGATAGAAATGTACAAGTGTCAAAATGTACACGCATGAGTAAAATATACAAGGTTGCAAATTTACGATGTGAAATGAAATAAAATTAAGATGAAACGTACAATTGGGGTTAATTTGATAAAAATCAAATTAGACATTAGTAAACCTTGTAAAATAATTATTTTGGAATTAGTTCGAGATGTCATTTGTAAGTAATGTGATGTTTTAGAAACCACTTTGGAACGGTCTAGAAATCTATTGTATAGCCCCCATTCATTTTTTTGGTTGTTCATTCATGCTCATTCATAGTTGAAGTTATTCATTGATAAGTCTATTCATGGAGTATTTGATTGTTATTGGTAGAATTACTGTTCCTTGTTGAGATTGTGATTGATGATGAAAGATATATGTACAAGAATACTTATAATTTGAATATGATAGCAATTCTTCTTAATTCCTTGTTCTTTTGATTCCACCGTATATGTTGGTTGTTGCAAGTTGTGTAGTTAATGTTTGAATGCATATCTTGCTATGTTAATGGATGGAATTGCATTGTGAATGATCTTGGTTATTATAAAGACTTGGTGTGAAGATGGAAAATTATTATATGATGAATTATGACCGTACAAATATGTTTCTAGGTAGTTGTATAATTTTTGGAATTTCCCATGATGAATACAATTCATTGCCAGTAAATTAGGGTTTGCATGTTATAAAGGATTAGAGGAATTGACATGTATAAACATCCCAAAACTTGTCTTATAAGGATCGGTTGTGCAGGCTGATAGATCTGAATAGTAGTTGTAGCAAGGGTTCATACAAACCGTACAAGTATCGTACCAAATTATACATACTGATCATTTACTTGATTTGGCAATAAAGCTACAACCCAAAACCTGCAAAATAAGAAAATATTGCTAGTTTGGAGAAATTGATTACAAAACTAATCGATTTAACTTGTAAAACATATTCTAGTGAGTTGGTTGAGTACCAAATCATACAAGTTGTAGTGTTTTATGATTTGGATCATACAACTATATGATTTGGTGATCGTACAAACTATTTTAGAAAATTAACATAGTGTACAATGGGGATTGTACAAGTTGTATAATTTGTGCAAGTTGAGTTTTCAGACCTTGGTGATCATTTCCAAAGATTCTAAACCACCTCCTCTCTTTGAATACTACACCCTAGCTCTACAAAATTTTCAAGGCTACAGTTTGGTGAAGCAAGAATTTGTTCTAGATAGCCAACAAGAAGTTTTGAATTCAACCATTACAAGGTAGCAACTTAGTGAATCAAAAACACCAAGATCTACATCTTCAAAAGCCATAAAAAAGGTAAGAAACTTATATGCAATTCGGTTTATTTATTAGACTGCAAATTGGATTATTATCATACTTCATTAAGGCACCATACTTAGATTAAAAGTTGCAGAAATATAGATTGCATTATAGTATTCAAGAAAGTGCAGAAAGGAAGAATTCATTTTAAGGGTTATTTCACATTAAATAGGAGTTGGATATTTTTGGAAGAAATAAAATTATCATCTACCTATTTTCTATATAGAAAGCAAAAATACTATGTCCTAAAATATTGATTGTAGTGAAAAATTGTGGAGTATCCATAAAGGGTTCATTACAGATTATTATTAAAAAAAAATTGTAGTAATTTATTAAATGAATTTAGAAATTACTTTGAGATTTTAATGGAGCAATAAGGTGAAATTATTGTTGCAATTAAAAGTGTAGTGAAATTGTAAGTATTGTTAAATTCATTTGCACTATACTAATTTCTCTCAAAAAGGATTAATTTGTGTTCTTTAAATAAGGGCATAAAATCATATTGTTGTCAAAGTGTCTAGAGATACTATTGGTGCACAAAACCTGCAATATTTAGTGGCCATAGAATTCATCAAATCATATTAGTTTCCTCCAAGGTTTGGAGAAGAAAGTAACCACTGGAAATCATAAAAAAGAGCTTCAAAATAAATACTTGGTGAATCTCATATTCAAAGTGCACAAAGGGTTAGAAAAAAGTGCAGAAAATTACATCTAAAAATAACTTCTATCTATGTGGTTACAAGCTTGGGTTCATTAGAAAAATATCCAAGCAAAAGGAGAGAGGTATCTAATCAATAATACAACCTCAAAATCTACCATTACATATAAGGAAGTTGTTATATAACCACAAAAAAAATCAGATTGTAAAAGGAGGTGCAAAAAAGGTATTTTATATACAAATATTTTTACATTATATTGCACTATTCTAATCTTCCATACATAGGAAAAAGGGTAAGGTTTAAAGTACCTCAAAGGCACATTCTTCTCAAGTAAAACATCCCAAGGTAGTCGTATAATAGCATACTCCATGCAAGGGAATAGAGCCTCTCAAAATGCTCATATCTTCTACGATTTGGATAGTCGAACCTACAGGCAAACAAAGCACAAAATATTACACTAAACGTACATCCAAGGAGCATAATTTTCAAACTCTACCATAGCATTTCTTGAAGTCCTCAAGATGGTTTCCCAAATTCTAGCTTTGTGTCTCCAAAGGCGTCACTCTCCACTACAGCTAGAACCAACTCATACCAAGTGCCATCGAACAAAGGAAGAGTTAGTTGTATCGCATTGTTAATAAGGGTATTGCAAAGATACATTGAAGAGGCATTATGTAAAAGTCTTATGCACAAATGGAAGGTGGAACTTGTCACCTAGAAGGAAATACCAATGTTTCCCACATGAGCACCCATCTATTGCAAGTTTGACCAAGAAAACATTATAGGGAAGAAGGTTGGTGTGTTAGAAGGGAGAAGACACATGTCATAAAAAATAATGAGTGCTCATACAAGATTGTAACACTCATCCTTTACCTGGAAAAAATTTACAAGTGGTAATAAGCATCTTCTCATCCCTCAAGTGATCAAAGATAACCATCATGATACTTATCTATATATTAGGTGCCAAATACCAAGGAGCAGTAGCAATTCAAAGCTAAATTTATAGAGCATTCAAAGCCAAATTCTTAGCAATGTTTGTAGTTGATTTCTTGGTAGATTTGCGCTCAAATATAACCATCATGATACTTATCTCTATATTAGGTGTCAAATACCAAGGAGCAGTAGCAATTCAAATATGAATTCATAGAGCATTCAAATCCAAATTCGTAGCAATGTTTGTAGCTGATTTCTTGGTAGATTTATGTAGAGCAGCATCAGCATTCATAGCACATTCATAGCAGCCAAAGTTACAACATGGAAAAAAGGTGAAGAGCATTAAATACTCTAGTCAAGGAAGGTCAAAGACTACAAATTGAGGCACCACCTTCCAAGCATTGAAGCCAAGGAAGAATCAAAGCATTCCATTAGCTATAGCATCCAAATAAAGGACTTAAAGCTTGATGTCATCTATGACCAAATTCAATGTTGAATATTTTGGGTTTGCAACATTACAAAGGTAAAACTTTACCTTCTTCTAATTTGCTTTCATTAATAGGGAGTTATAAGGTATAATATAAGGTTGAAATATTAAAATAAATCAACCATATTTGAAAGCAATATTAAAAGAGAAAATATATATTAATATTCTAATATTTGCAATCTAAAACATAGGAGAAATAAGGATTTTTACCTGGATAGATTAAACTTCTATTATTACAATTATCATTGTTTTCTAATATTCCATATTAGGAATTTATAAGGAATTCTACACCAAAGTAGGTAATTGGAATATAGAAACATTAAATATCAAAATATCAAAGGCTATACAAGAAGGTTCTATAACGAATATCAAGAGTTGGAAACTAATTACTATATTTTTCTTAAACTTCATTAAAGGAACAAAGGAGATCCAACTATTAGAACCTCATCAAAAATTAAAAGGTGCTTAAGTTCAATAGGAGAAATAAGGTGTAAAAGAAGTTGATTTTTTTTATTCACAAAACTTTACAAAATCAACCCAAAATTGAACTATTATTCTCCAAAGCACTTTATCTATCATTCATTATATCCAAAATTACTATGGAGACTAAGCATTCTAAAAAACTTTATAATAATAGCATTCATTCAAAAATTATCAATTACTCAATTTATTTGGAAATCATAAGGTGTCTACAAATATTATAGGGATTTTATTAAATCACAACTCTTAACTAGGGAGTCATAAGAAAGCCTACAAAAACCTAAGCTCTAAAAGGTTTTATCAAATCAAGCTCATACTACCAGGGAGTCATAAGGTAGATCACATAAGAAGATTCTATCCCATAAGATACTAGCTCTATCAAAGCACTATATACTCTAATCCAAAGAGCTATCTCCACCTCAAGCAATATAGCAAATTAATACAAGACTAACCTCTCTAGAAAGGAAAAAGCAAGTACCATAAAAATTGGAATCATGAATCTACTTATAAAGGGTGAAGCATATTTAGATCTTACTTCAAAAATTATTCATAGTAAAGCCTTAGATGATGACTTTGACACCCTGGAACATTATCTACAAGCTCAACTCAAAGAAGCAATTGAAAATAGAAAGGATGACATTCCTCTTCCCTTAGATTTTGTAAGCATACTACATATGGCATTACTTACATACAAATGCTATAAAAATGAAAATGTAGAACTGGAAGGATTGATAGAAGCTTATAAAGATAAAACGGAACTAATTGAATCATACTTAGAAAAGATATTTCAATACTCATGTAGTATTGGTACCTCAAGATCTACTCATTCAATATTTTATCTTGATGTCTTGAAAGATTGTTCAAACACTTTTATACAAAGTAAGGACAAATAAGGAGAAATATATTTGTAGGAATCAAGCAACAAACTCAAAGGTAAAGCTAGAGAAGAAGAGGAAGATGAATCAAATAAAGAAGAATTCTAGTATAAAAGTCAATTGATGAAATAACCTGGTCAAAACAAAAAGCATTCATAGAAGAAGATCCATACTGAATATTGAAATCTTCAATACCCAAATAATGTAATACAGGGGGTGTTAGAGTTAGAGTATATTACATCATTTGGGTCATGTAAATGTACTACCTTAGGTACACAGTTAGAGTAGGATATTACTTTAGGGGAAAGTTAGCTAGGTACTTCAAGCAATGTAATAAATATACAAGTGGCAATGTACAAGTTGTAATATGCAGGATGTCCCCTTGTACAACTAGGTAGAGTGTTGGCCAAGGAATCTATATTCCTATATAAAGGCCTCATAGTGGTAGATCAAATCTCAAGTTCATATCAAGTGCATTGTAGTAGATAGTAGTAGTGCTCCTATAGGGAGTACAATATAGCTCTTTAGCTCATTTTAATGGAGTGACCATTTCCTCCATATTGTATTGTATTATGTCATTTCTATTTATAATATATTTCAATCATATTGTAGACTTGATTTCTTATTTATTGCATTTTATTAGGACATGTGTTAGATCTCTTCCACTGCATATATCCTCAAAAGCTAACAAAACCCAATCACTAACAATATTACCAAGAAAACACATTAGATTTTACACATGGATTCAAGTCATATCCAAGAAAAATTTGATCAACCTATTATACTTTGATTTCAAAAGAGCATAGATGGAAATTGTATGCTAGGAACATCAAATGCATTTTTAAGTGGTATAATAATAAGAAATGGGGATATCAACATTGAAGGGTGCAAAAATATTTGTCATAAATATTGATGTTATCTACATATTGAACATCATCTTAAATAGATGCAAAAAGTGAAATCATTTGATAATAGGATTAAGAAGATCTGATAGAAGATGAAAAGAGTGAATAGAAAGTGAAATAAAAACAATCAAACTTTAAGTATAAAATATAGTTTATTAAAATTTATTCTAACTATTATTGAATCAAACTCATCAATAAATACAAGAGCAAACCTTGCAAAAATAAATTTCACTAGTGGTGATAAGCCTCAACCTTATAAAAAATGGGATGGAGATAATCCACAAGATTAACTTATAAAAGTGTCAACTTTGAAAAGTGATGTTTATGCCAAAGTGGGTATGATGAACATTGAAAGATGTTAGAATAGACTAAATGAACAAAACACAACCTTAAATACATGAAGATAAATCAATTATGCTCTTTTGATATAACTTAATTGAACCCTCAATTTTTGAAGAGGATATAAATCAATGTGTATAGATGCAATAGAAATTATAGAGCTATCATAAAATATATAGGTCTTTTACCAATTGAATATAAGAGATTTTACTAAGTGGAGTTAAAACGAGATAAATGTATAAGTAACATTTAAGGTCCATGAGTACTGAGCATATTAGGCCGCTTCATACTCCTATGAGTCCACTATGCATGGGAGGAGTCATTCATGTTGTGCTATCTATATGGAAGGTATACATACCCTATCCTCTTTGGATTTGAACCTTGGACATTCTTCATGAATGAGACATTATTTAGATACAATTGTAATGGTTCTTTCAAATTAATTGAAGGTGCATTAGATAATGTAAACTTCAGTTTCAAATGGTTATTTCTAAAATATAGATTACATTACTTAATCACAAGAACTTGGATTAGAAAAATAAATAGAAATATTTCATCTATGGATTGAAACAAGCTCGTAGAACCAACAATGAAAAGATAAAATACAACATACCACAAGTTGGCTTTGAAGGTGTAAATATGAAGAAACTACATATATTTGAATACAAAAAAACAAATTGTCTTCTCATGTTCAATGTTCAAAGTGATAAAATATACAGGAAGAGTGTGAACAAAACATTGTTGAAAGGTTTTGAGTTGGTCATAACCTTGGACAACTTCACTTCATTTTGGGTGTAATTGTAAATCAATAAATACATAACAACTATATCTTAAAAATAAAATGTATTAGTGAAATGCTAGGAAAAATCAAGATGGAATAGTACAAGGATTCATCACCTCCTATGACCAAAATTGAAGCTTTTAAAGGATACCAAAGATATAGTTCATATTCCTTATTTGTAGCTTGACATTGCAAAGTTCAAATTCATTGGTCCAAAGGGTCTAGTGTAAGTGATGGTGATTGAGAAGTTTCACATTATAGACCATGACTTCAATACCTTTAGTGAAACTTAATATTTTAATCAAATAGTATTAACTCAAAGTGGTCAAAAGCATGATTCCATATTGAGGAGAATCACATGTAAAACCTAGATATTTGATCTATTTAAAACACCTAGACAAAACATTTTTTTTATGTTATGTCTACTTTCACTACACAAGGCAAAGAAATCTATTAGATAACTGGTATGAGATTTATTATTATTTGCAAAGGGCCAAAATTTTTAGTAGAAATACCAAAGGAAAAATAAAAATAAGAGACCACAATGAAGATATTTTTGGCTATATCGATGGCATGATATTTATTGTAGGTTGGAAAATGCATCTTGGTTCAGTTGCAATGATAGAAGACGACTAGAAACAAGATACTTACACGTTTATATTCATCAATATAATTTATAAATATTAATCCTCAAAATAATTCCTATGAGATTGTTTGTTTTCAGCATAATATTGAAGAATTTAAAAAAACATCAAGGTATCTACAACATTATATATTGATGCTCACCATGCTATCTAGATAGTTAGCAATATAATATTTCATGAAAGGACATAATACATTAATATTGTGAGATGTCATGGTACTCTAAAATAGAGATTAACACAATATTTAAAGGAGAAAATAAACCAAAAAAACTTAAATGCGAAAAAATCCTCCAATAAACACTTCATATCTTCAAATATATACATTCTACTTCAATACAATATCCTACAACAATAGAAAATATGATGTCTCTTGGTTATCTCAAGAGTCTCTTTGTGCTTCACATTTATAGGTGAGAATATTTCTTTCTCCATTTTTAATTTTCACTTGCAATTCCAATTCTATCATATTTTGTTTTTTTGTCTTATTATGATCATGTTTTAATTGTTGTCTTAATATTGTTTTGTTTTTTTCTCATTCAACACAACATTCTTCCCATTGAGACTTAGTGGGAAAATCTTCATTCTATCTATAAGTGAAATAAATCGTCTTTGCCACTAGCTTTGTAAAAATATTTGCATACTTATATTTTGAATTGTAGTGTTTCAACTCAACTTCATTTACTTGAACCAAGTGTCTAATAAACATCATTGTGCTTTGATTTGGTATAAAAAACATGATTTTTAGTCATTTGAATCGAACTTGTGTTGTTATAAATAAATGGTAATTGATCTTTCTTGCTTTCACTAAGTTATTCTAGGATCTGCCTCAACCACATTGTTTGTGTGTTTGCTAATAGTTGATATATACTTTACCTCTATTGTTGAGAGTATAACTATTGCTTGTTTATTTGAACTCCATCTTACCAATCCATTTTCCAATAAAAAATAATTTCTTGATGTAGATTTGCTACCATTAATTGAACCTTCCTAGTATTAATCACGATATCTATCCAACTCAATATTATTAGTTGAAGTACAATGAATTCCATAATTTAAAGTCCTACATACCTCAAATTCCTTAGCTACTCCTGTTTGATTTTTTATGGCTAACTCATGAATCTTGCAGCTAAAGAGACTACATATGCAATATTATGTACATAAGGATATCAATCAAACTTATATACTTCCTCTCATCCACTCTTCCAATTCCATCATCCTTGTGCATTCTTTCACCTTGTACAAGTAGGGTAGCAACACCTTTGCAACTTTCCATGCCAATTTTTTTTAATATCATTTATATGTTTGGAATGGAAAATAAAGATCTCATTATTTGTTTAATGTACCTTCATAGCAAGAAAACTATGCATCAAATCCAAATCACACATTTTAAATTCTTGCATTATGGCTTGCTTGAACTCTCTCTTCATTCTCAATGAACTTCCTATTTAAATTAAATCAACATACAAGCAAACAATCAAATTATCACCACCGTTCCTTTTGTAGTATAATGTTGGCTTATTCATTATTCTCACAAATTCACACTTTAAGTAGACATAAATTCTTAAATACCATGCTTTTGGTGCTTGTTTGAGTCCATATAATGCTTTTTTAAACTTGTTGATACCTCCTTGTTTACTTTTCACTTCAAATCCTTGTAGTTGTTCCACATATACTTATTCTTCAATATTTCCATTCAAGAATGCACTCTTTGCATCAAGTAGATTACAATCCATATTTTTTGGCTGCCAAGGCTAAGACCATTTTTATTGTGTCTATATCTCATCATAATCTATGTCAATATGTTGTGCATATCCCTTTTCTAGTAGTCTTACTTTGTGTATTTCAATTGGTCCATCACTTTTGTACTTGTTCGAACACCCATTTCACTCTAGTCGCATCCTTATTCTTTGGAAGTTCACACAACTCCTAAGTTTTATTCTTTTCAATGAATTTATTTCTTATTTATGGCTTTGCTCCATAGCTTGGTTTAGTTTGCTTCTTTAGAACTTGAGGCTTCCATTTCAATCTTGTACAGTAGTGTATAGTTCACCATATTATTTTTTTACTCCTTTTGCCTTTATTCCTAGATTTAACTTGCTTCTTTTGAACCCCATATCAAAATTCTAATCCAACATTTGGTACCTTGGATGTGCTTGTAATGTTATCTTTCCTTTTGTGCTTGTCTTTGCAAAAATGCTTGTGTCTCCATTTGATTTTTTTGACATACAAAAATATTCAATTAGGAGTGTCTTTTAATCCTTTTATGCTCACTTTGCATGTACCCCTCTTTATAAAAAATCACATCTCTAGATACAATGCATTGTCTAGATTTGGGATCATAACATAAATGTCTTTATTTATTCAATAAACAACAAAACCACATGTTTGAATCTTTGGATATAACTTCTTCCTCTTTTATCTTCAACATGAACTTAAGCCAAACAACTAGATGCTTTCAAGTAACTTACCAAAGGCTTCTTTCCATACCATGCCTCATCAGGAGTCACATTCTTTACAATAATTATGGAACTTCTATTGAGGATGTATTATACTATTGCAACTACTCTAGCCCACAAATGATTGCCCATACATTTTTCTAGTATGATGCTTCTTCTCATTTCCATGATTGTCTTATTCTTCCTTTTTGCTATTCTATTTCACTAAGGTGTATAGGTCATTATCAATTGTCTTCTTATCGCATGCTCCTTACAAAATTGATTCAATTGTGTGGAATAATATTTACCATAATAAGTCCTTAACGTTTTGACTATATATCCATTTTAATTCTCTACTATGGTTTCTAACCTCTTAAATACTTAAAAACATCACTTTTAGTCTTCACAAAATATACTCACAATTTTTTTAAATTATGATTATCAATGAAAGTAATAAAGTAGAAGGATTTACCAACACATGGTGTGTGCATAGGACCACAAATATATAAATGAATTAGCTACAATGGATTTGATGCTCTTCATGCTCTTGCTTTTGGAGAGCTCTCTCTATGATGTTTTCCCACACACTTCACTTATTGCTTCTATACAAGGCAGTTAATGGACCATTCCTTTAACATTCAACAAATACAATATTTGAAAGTTCATATGATGATACCTTTGGTTCCATAACCAATTGTTGTTCTCAATGGTTGTATGATACAAATTTATCTCTTCTCCTCCAAGCTTTACAAAAAAAAAAAAATTGTTATTTGCAATAGGTATAATAGTCGTTACTTTGTTCCCATTTGCTTTGTCATAGATGATGCACTCTTTATTCTCAAACACCACTTTGTAATTTTTTTATAAGTTGCTCCACACTCAATAAATTATGTTTCAAACTTGGTATGAAGTATTTTGGATTTGTTTTCCATATTTTGTGTCAATTCGTAAGGTTGCTTTTCTTTCACCCTCCAATGTTTTATCATCCCTAAATTTCACCTTGCCCTTATATGAGTCATCCAAATCCACAAACAACTTCTCATTGTTTGTCATATTATTTGAACAACTAAAATCTAAGTACAAATACTTTTCGATTGAAGGTTCTACCATATTACGTGATAAGAACAACTTTTTTGAGTTTTCACCTTCTTCATGTGAAACAATTTGTCTTTTTCCCTCCTTCATTGCTTACCTCTATTCTACATTCTCTTTCATATTGGTCATACCATTTACAATAGTGGCATTAAAAATTCCTCTTATCCACAAATTTGCCTCTACCTCTTCCACTCTAGCTTCCTCTTCTACCATGGCCCTTTTGTAAAATGCTTATTTTGTTGCTCCCCTCTTTGCCATTGGGAACTAAAGCTTGAACTAGCCTCATTATTGAAAGACACTTTTGCCTTGGAAGCAAAAGCTTGCTAAGTTTTCTTCTTCACTATTTTTAATTATTTCATCATGGAATATAAGTGATCCCACCACTTCATTAAACTCTAACTTCAAATCCTTAATTTCTTCATTAATCATTGCAAATTTGTTCCACTATAAGATCATTATTCTCAGCACCCCTTTTTGACAACCCCTTATGTTGGTTCTCTACCAAAGATATCTATTTTATATATAATATCATACACCCTTACACAATAGTCTCCCACATTCTCATTGTTTTTCATTCTTAATTTTTTATATTTTCTCTTGAATGTCTAAAACTTCACTAATTTCACTTGAGCTAACCCTTGATAGGTTGTCTTCAAAGTGTTCCAAGCTCCTTTGGAAATCCTAATAATTTTTGAAAATTTGTTTGTAGAAAATTTTGAAAAAATGCTTGTAGGAAGAGTTGTTTGTATGTCATACAAAGCTAAAGCATCTTATCTTTATGCTTCCTCCATATTCTATTTTTCCTATAACTGAAAAAAATACTCTAATATACAAGTTCCTTGTATCCATTTTCTACAACAATCTACACTTCCTTAACGACTAGCAAACTCCTCATCTTTACGCACCAACAATCATAATTTCCTCCTCTAAATTTTCGAGATGGGCAACAAAACTACCATGTGCCATAACAACTATAACAATAATTTATAAATTTTCCTCCACAAACTTGAGTTCTAAATTCTCTAGTTAAAAAGAATCAAATCCTCAAGCTCTTAACTTCTTTAATCTTTAATCTTCAATATAATTTTCAATATTTGATACCAATCTTTAATCTTCAATATTATTTTCAATATCTGATATAATATATAAGATGGAATAATATTCTTTTCAATATTTAATACCAATCTTTAATCTTCAATATTATTTTCAATATCTGATATAATATAAGATGGAATAATATTCTAAAACATAAATTAGCACAACATCGTGTATATTTTACTTTAATACAATGCCCTATTGTGCATTATATTCCCGTCCAGTGCCTTATACATCTTACTTTAATACAATACCCTACACTTTTATATATATATATATATATATATATATATATAAAATAAGATTACTCATAGTTGTTTTAAGTACCATGCACTTCTATATACATATAAAAAATAAGATTACTCGTAGTTGTTTTAAGAGTCTAATAGTGATTTAGAGACTCTTCAAATCGAAAGAAATTATATTTATTTTCTTTTTTAGTTTTTACTTATAAGTCCAATTCTATCCTGATTTTTTCCAAATTCTTGTTCTTTTTATTTTTTTTTTCTATTTTTTCATTCAACGTTATAATTTTCAACAGTTGTTATTAATTTTGATTTTTATGTTATTTTTGTTTTTTTCCATTTAAAATACAATTAATCCCATAATGCAATGTCACAAAAGAATATGAGATCAAATTTATTATTCCTCGAATTCCAAATATCCTTACGTAACCACTTGATCATATCAGGTTGGAGAAATTCAAAAATCACTTTAAGGTGTCTATATTTTTAAAACAATAAACATAGTTTGTAAATATGCAATTCCAGTAAATATTGGGTCCACATCGATCCAAAGTCGAAGAAAATAAAGGTTGCCACTGTCTTCTGTAGGTTCGAATTTACAAGGTTTTATATTATACCTTCCATTACCCATTCTATCCTACTCACAAGGTTTTATATTATACCTTCCATTATCCATTTTCTTGTCGGATAGAGTGTTGCAGCAAAATGAACTTTAACGTGTTTGTTGTGTATGCCCCTAGTCAAGATTGTTTTGAGCCTACTGCTGCGAGTTTGTAACTTGAATCACAGATAAATCCAGGAAATTAACATTTAGCTATCTTGAGTAGCCTTTCATTTATTAAGGGATTCAAAGTGTCCATAATTCTAGAATGTTTCATTTGTCCCTTGCAGGGCACTTCTCCCTTCATTTTCCATCAGAATCATATTGAAGCTAACTCCCTGTCCCAACCACATTATGAGCTTCTAGTTGAAACCTTCCAGCCCCCATTATTCTACCCTGTAGCTTGTTAAACACATTTGAACCCTGTATCACCATTCCCTGTCTTGGCAGTTTTATTTCTCCATTTTCAAGAGCATTGTCCACCACATTTCTTGTCTGAATGTATGCATTCCAGATATATGACTAATATTAGAATCTCATAGTTTATCAACAATCAGATTGCTTATCAATAGATTGTCTTGGCAGTTTTATTTCTCCATTTTCAAGAGCATTGTCCACCACATTTCTTGTCTGAATGCATGCATTCCAGATATATGACTAATATTAGAATCTCATAGTTTATCAGCAATCAGATTGCTTATCAATAGATTCCTCTAACTTAAAGCTCACAATATTCCATTCCTCTAACTTAAAGCTCACAATATTCCATCTCTAACAATAGAACTGCTGCGCGAGCCTTTACTAAACAACTAATCTTCTAGATAGACTCTAAAAGATAATTAAATTAATGTAATAATTTATTTTCTAACATCCCCTTATTACATTATGTCAGTATAACAAATATTACTATCCCCTAATGTAGAGGAGAGAACACTGAAAGTTGCCTTTGGTTTTTGGTTCGTCTTTGACTCTTGCGCTTGGCTCTTAGCTCTAGGTCTATCTTTGGATCACTGCCTCTGGGTTGGCCTTTTCTGTAGAAGCCATACAACATTTATTTCATTTTGTTTCATTGTGTGACATTTGTCCATCCACAATCAACATGAATCTTGTTGGTCATTTTCTCTTTGTACCAACAATTTGAAGGGGAGTGATTAGTACAACCACATATGTCACAAGGATGTAGGTTCCAACACCTAGTTATTACATGTCCAGTTCTTCCACAATGACTGGAAGAGTTGACTCTAGTTGTATGGGATTTTGGTTTTACAAGAATGGTCTTCCTGCTTCCTACTTGACCATCATATCTGAGGCCTTCATCCTTTGGACTGACATTTGGCATTTTGTCAGTTGCACCGCACAAATGCGGTGTTGGATTCCATCATCTCTAGCTATCCCCGGTGGAATCAAGGATCCTGCCCATCAAAAAATCTTCCCAAGGTCTCTACGGTTCGAAGGGTCCCTAGGATTTCAGTGCATCTGCTGTGACAACAGAAGCAACACAACAATGCCGAAGAAGCAGAAGGTTCAAGAGGTTGCAGATGGGCCAGCTGCTGATCAGAAGGAACAAGCCCCCCAGGAAAAATATTGACAGACATCCGATGCCCGAGTGCTGCAGTTTGAGAAAGACCCCGTTCAGTTACTGGATGTGCTGCTGCCGTTATTCCTCAACGACTAGAAGATGGCTGTAGTGTCAGGCCATCAAACCAGACGATGTTGCTGACATGGACATTGGGGTCAACCGTGTGAGATGGATGTATCACATGTATCTTTGTGTGACAGATTGGAGCCCGTGCACTCCCACAACACCGCAGACACACCACCCCTGCATACACAGTTTCACAGCCGCCGTCTTTCCTGAGATCCAATTTGCAAACATGGATGAGCTGAAAAACTGTGTATTACGCAGAAGTCTGGTCTGCGGAGCAGGTGGCCGTGCCTGCTGAGTGATAGATTCCCTTCAGGTCCGCTTCACCGCAATTGCGGATCGGAGGGACGAAATGTAGTTCCATCTCCGCTGCTTGCTACCCTCCTGGCCATATTCCAGCCACATGCAGCTGGGCTGGGGCAGTGAGCTTGTATGGATTCTCCTCGTCTCTGCAGTAGGGTAAATTGCTAGGGGCCCTTACCCTAATCCAGTGTAGAAATACAGAATGTTATCCAACTAGAAGGCTCGTAGATCCGGGCTGACTGTGCACTGTCAATGAAGATCTGCAATTTCCGTCAACTCCAGTCAAGTGATTCAACAATCACAAACAGAGACATCAGCGCGTCTGGGCGGCGAATAAGGCCGATCAAACCCTTCTTTTTTTTTAATCCTCTGTTTTGTCTTGCGCAACGACTTTGCTAATTGAATAGCTTTTTCCTGGATAAGCCAGTGGGCAATTTTTACGCCATTAACAGGGCTGTAATCCAGTTGAGCTCTCTGCCTCCTATGCCCAACTGCGGTCTCACCAATATGAACTCACAATCAAATGTTAGAATAGGCAATCAAAAAAATGAGAGCTATGGTATCATAACTCTGATACCATATTGGAATCTCATTGTTTATTATTCATTATGCAGCATATTTTATACAATATGTCTGGCTAGGATCAGCCAAATAACTTCAAGCTTGAATTAGATAAGCAATCAGATTGATTGTCAATAGATTCCTCTACCTTAAGTTCACAATATTCCATGTCTAACAATAAAACTGCTGCGTGAGCCTTTACTAACCAACTAATCTTCTAGATAGGTTCTAAAAGATAATCAAAATAATGTAATAATTTGTTTTCTAACAACTAAAACCCTCCCTCGAAAGGATTCCATAATTTAATTCTTCACTGACTGCATTCCGGCGCTGGCACTGAATCAGGATGGGTTTTGAAGTCCACAATGTCAAGTGTAGATACATTTAATTTATTAAGAGCTAAGAGAATGAATTGGCATCCTCACTGTTTCCTATGATTTGTTATAGTTATTCTACCAAATTGTTTGCAAATGAAATGTTCTATGAATCTGGAGCTTTACTAGCATTTACAGAACCATGTTGCTGGCAAACTTGTTCCACTTTACGAGCATTTGCAGAACCATGTTGCTGGCAAACTTGTCCCGCACCAAGAGGGTCTTCCTTTGAATTGCAAGGATTGTTTCACATACACATGCCTTGCCTACCACACTAGTATGATCAAGGGACAAACGCGTGACTTAATCTGACCAAACTAAGTTCACTGGCTTCTCACAACCAATTAGAAACGTTCTACAAAAATCATTCCCTTTCACTCTATCCTTCCTTTCTATGTTATGTTATAACAATTGATTTCTTACTACTGAAGCACTTGTGCCAATCAGTGTGACAATATTGGGTCCTTTATCATTGATCATGAGAAGGATCAATAAGACTAAAGCCTTTTCATATTAACATCTCTAAGATTTGACCATAATGTTCAATTTTTCATGTGAGAAATTTGCAAAATTTGAAATTTTTTCACCAACAAAATACTTATGATTTCAACTTTAAGGGTTGAATCACTTCAATCAAAACATTAAAATGAAAACAATAACAAAAGTTTCACCACAAATATATCATGTATAAAGAGGCTCGCGTAACATAATATCTAATAACACGACGGTGCAGTGAAATAGCACAAACTCTGATCCTTGATATTACTTATGCTTTGAACTTTTAAGGGTTGAATCACTTCAATCCAAACATTAACATTACAACATTCACAAGAGTTTCACTGAACATGTATCATGCACAAATAGGCTCGCATAACATAAAATCTAATAACACTAAGGTGCAGCGAAATAGCACAAACAATGATCCTTGATATTAGCACTTGCAAACATTTAGTCCAATTGTATGTCTCTAACGAGAAAACACTCCATCAGTAACAGTTGGATCCCTTAGAAAAGACAAACATGTAGAAAACTGAAAGTCATAAACTACTCTTCCACGTTGTAAATGAACCTCAAAACTATGTGTACACCATATACATTCACTAAACCTCACCAACATTTTATCAAATGTAGACGTCCGATTATCATTCAATTTTATCATCTTTATGGATGGTCATTTCCAGGATAGAGAGGATAAACAAGGGTCCGAACATAGGATGCATTGGTGGTTTACCGAAGGCAGCAGCAAATTGTGGTTTACTTTCCTTTTCAGCTGTCAAGACACCCTCCTTGTTCACATGAGGGCTCTTCCCAAGAGATTTTGAACCAGATGTGGCATATACATTTGCTAGCTGATTAGAATGGTTAAGTCCTGCATCAGTGTCATGCAAAACTGCATACACTTAGCCTCCTAAGTGATTGACGCAATGAAAGCCAGCATGGATTCATAGTATCTGAAGCTATGAACTCTAAAAATACGTTCCTATTTTATTCACGGAGAAGAATGAAATCTTAATTTCAGAATACCAGATGTTCTTGAATATTTTAAAATATTCTTGCTAATAAGTTGAATCGGTCGCATTCTACAGCTCCAATCCGGAAAATAGCCAGTATAAGCTGCAATTCAAAACAATGTGAGGTTTGCATTAATTTATTTGGAAAATCCGAAGTCCAGAACAGCAGGCAGATAAAATATCAAATCAAGGACACAATTTATAATCCGCAATGTATGTATATCAAAATTTATTACACACCAACAAAGCTGCTGATAGCATATGAAATTATAGAGCAAAGATAACACAAATTGCACTTTCAAATTGCAAATACGTGTGTTCTAACATCATATTACAAAACAGACTTGTGAACAAATTGGATATGAAATTTCAAAAAAAAAAAAACTATATCACTATCGGTTGCCAAGCCGTAAGACTTCAGGGTCTGCTACGCTCCACCAGTTTAAGCAGGTCATTTTCCATGTTCCAGGCTAAGTCTCTGTGGAATAACAAACCCATAACTTCTTCACGTCCAAACGATAACAATACTTGTTCAGGGGCTTGGAAAGAAACGTAATGAATCCTGAAACACAGAGAGAAATAAACAGTTGAGTGAAGTGAAGTAGTGAACAAATTTTACCTTAGTTATATTGCATTGCAGTGGCTGATTATCTCACCTGGTCGAGCAGCAACAGAGGAAAAACAAAAAGATTTCTATGTAAGTGCGCTTCTTCTTCTGCAACTAGACTTCTCCATCTTCCGATTGAATGCGAGACCAACATCTACGCAATTGCATCGGTAGTCCATGCCATATTTGTCACATGGTTACATAGATGTTGGTCACACAGCGAATATTCAAACTCCAGCATCCCTTATTTTATGAAGTCTTTGCGTTTCTTTCCGAAGCCTCTGAATAAATCTTGCAATCGTTTGATACAGAGAGACTGAAGTAAATTATAACCACAAAATTCACAAGGTGAAATGCAAAAAACATTTGCGATTCTTTCCGAAGCCTCTGAACAAATCTTGCAATCGTTTGATACAGAGAGCCTGAAGTAAATTATAACCACAAAATTCACCTCTGAATAAATCTTGCAATCGTTTGATACAGAGCGCCTGAAGTAAATTATAACCACAAATTTCACAAGGTGAAATGCAAAACACATTTGCGTTTCTTTCCGAAGCCTCTGAACAAATCTTGCAATCGTTTGATACAGAGAGCCTGAAGTAAATTATAACCGCAAAATTCACAAGGTGGAATGCAACAGCAAACTGAGAAGTAAATGAGACGAATGATTGCAAACTGGCCTTGAATTAAGAACTCATAGACACCTCAATTAGTCTATTAGTCTAACTGACATGCAGTTGGTGATCCGTACATTTCATAGACACATCACTCAGTCTAACTGAGATGAACTGAACATTCAAATTAAATAGAAAATAGAGTTTTTATTCAGGAGACCTAAGTTCAAAGCTCAGTTTAGGAAACTGAACCCCTTTCAAAAAGGATGCTTTAGCCTTAAATTTTGTCCTTAAATTTTGTCATGTGAAGATACTGTAGTGGTATGGCTTTGAGTTTTCATCCAGAGACTCAAACTTCAAACCCCAGTACAAAGGGACAGGACCCTTTTAGAAAACCCGTGCTTTGTGCTTTACCCTAACATTTGTCCTGCAAGGGGTACCGTGGTGGTATGTCTTTGTACGTCTTTGGGTTTTCAATCAAAACACCAAGTTCAAACCCTGGTATGAGCAGACCTAACATTGTATGGGTTTTCATCGAGGCGACCCAAGTTCAAACCATGGTATGAGGGACCAAGAACCCTCACAATAACTCAAGTTTTTCATGTGAGGGATATTGCAGTGGTGTGGTATGTCTTTGGGTTTTTATCCAAAAAAAAAACCATGTTCAAACCCTGGTACAAGAGGACCAGACCCCCTTTCAAAAACCTACCCTTTAACCTAAAATTTTGTCCAGTGAGGGATACCTGATATGTCTTTAGGTTTTTATCTGAGAGACTCAAGTTCAAACCCTGCTACAAGGGGGACTGAATCCTCTCAAAACCTGTGTTTGACTCTAAAAATTTGTCCGGTAAAGAATAAGTTAATGGTATGTCTTTGGGTTTTCATTCAAGAGAACAAAGTTCAAACCCAGGTACAAAGGGACCGTGCTTTACCCTAAAAATTTAACCCGTGAGGGATACTATAGTGTATATCTTTGGGTTTTCATTCAGAACAGCCAAGTTCAAACCCATAAATAAGGGGACAGAGAACCCTCATAGAAACCAGTGTTTTTAAACTAAAAATTAACCGAAAATGATGGACCAATTGATAGCAGTATGGACCAATTGAAAGCTGTCGATTGCTTGTCAACATCCTTACTCAAGAAAGTAAAGAAACTAAAAAATACTCAAGAAACTAGGGATGGGAGGGAAAAAGAAAATCTCACCAATCAAAGTCAAAATCCAAATGCAAAGATGGCGATGACAACAATTGTTTATCCCAAAAATTGAAAAAATATCATCTCACAGCGCCGGTGAGAAAAATGGTGATGGCAGGCAACAATTTTATGCCAAAAATTGAAAAAATATCATTTCTCATAGCGCCGGTGAAAAGGTTGAATCTTTAGTAAAGCAAGCATCCAAATCTATACCCCTTCGGGCGGTTACACTAAGTGTGTGAAGATGCAAGTCAACCAACAATACAGGTACGAAGTGTGTGAAGATGCCAAACATGGCAGTTTCCTTCATGTTTGGGGATGAAATGAATGTGATACCATTAGATGTCTGTGAAATTGTTTCTAGTTGTCCTTTCCTATGGGACAAAGATGTCGTATTGTTAAGAAGAGTTAATCATGCCGAGTGATAAAAGATAAGGAAACCCTTCTTGATCAATGCATATAATGCATAGAGAAGATTTCATTGGTCTCCTCAAATCAAGCTAAAATCGGACTCATTAATGGTAATAATAGATTCAGATCACGAGTTAGGTCGTCCCAAGACATAAAAGTAAAAAATGTTAAATCTCCAAAGCAAGCATGGAGTGCTATGCAAAGAAAGCATATGGCCTATTTGTTAAAGCACTAAGAAGAAGGCTTTTTACAGCCAAATTGGCTACCAACCAAGAGACCAATTGTATATGAAAATAATTAATTTTAGGATGTTCCATTTTCCAATCTAGGGTTATATCAAATCTCACTATTTAAAGACTGAGGAAATAAAAAAATCAAGTTCAAGCACTCTAGCCCTGCAGAGGCCTATTAGTGTATGCAGCGATACTCATGCCTTGAACAAAATAACCAAATTATTTGCCTTAAATTTATGATCTTCTAATTAGAGTACAACGGATTTGATCAATGCCTTCCAAGCCTTCACAAATTCCAATCTTATAGAATCTAATTTGCTAAATGAAGAAAGTATTCGTTGTTGTTTCTGTAGAATCCAAAGTTGAGATTTCAATCTAAAAGCGCAGATTGAATTTGTAATAATTAATCAATTAATTTGGTTACAGAGGTTATAAGAGATTAAAACTGCCCCAAACATGGATGCAGACTCTGCCTGTACTAATTTATCAATTAATTATTTTAAACACCCACACGAATTGAAAGTCTAATAGATGGCTTACCCAAAAGATTAGGTTGTAGCTGCAATTGATAACAATAGCTCTCTCCAGTGACAGGAATTACTTTGGTGCTAATAGATACAAATCAAACAGATTTCTTTCACCGTTGAGGGCATCGATCTCATAGATCCACTGCTGATAATTCTTGCTTTATGTAATTCTTGCTTTATGTAAATGATGTTTCGGGAGGCATCTCTGTTTTGAAGTTTCTAGATGCACACGTGCCAAGCTCTTGTCCGAACACGTATCAGCACTCGAAAATATTTTTTTTTAATATAAATTTTTCAAAAAAGGTCGAGCTTAGGAATATTTGGGGAAAATTGGAGTTGGTAGAAAGTAATCTTATCAGATTATGGTTTTATAAAAAGTGTTACAATGTTCTCTAAGGTTAGTGGATTGGTAAATGTTTATTTGATTAGGTATTTATTAAGAAGACATCCAAGTTCAAACTTTTAATGCAGTTTGTTTGTAAAGGTAATAGTCTCTTTTGGATCTTGTGAGTGTCATTAGATCGACGATGACGATACGAAAATCGAGCGATCGATGCTTCTTCATACTAGGTCAACAATAACGAGGCGGAATAGGTTTGGTGGGAGCAGTCCCTGTAATTTGAACCATCGTGCCAAAGCAACCGAAAGTCTCTTTCATGTCAGTTCAACAATGATGAGGCGAACTAGGTTTGGTGGGAGCAGCCCCTATAATTTGAACCATTATCCAAGGTCAATAATAACGAGGCTCAATCCCCTTCATGTCAGGTCAACAATAACGAGGCAGAATAGGTTTGGTGGGAGCAGCCCCAAGGCGGAATAGGTTTGGTGGGAGCAACCCTTGTAATTAGAACCAGGTCAACAGTAACAAGGCAGAATAAGTTTGGTGGGAGCATCCCCTATAATTTGAACGTTGTGCTGGTTAGTTACTAAAAATAATGTGGTTGTGACCAACTCTCTTATGTAATCAAAAAAATAAAATGTTTGGTGGGAGTAGCCCAACCCAACCTATTTGTAAAGGTAATAGTATGATTGAGTGCGCACTAGATTGACGACGACAATACAAAACCTGAGCGATTGATGGTCTCCTTCATGCCAGGTCAACAATAACGAGGCAGAATAGATTTGGTGGGAGCAACCCTTGTAATTTGAACCATCGAGCGACCAATGGTCCCTTTCATGCCAAGTCAACAATAATGGGGCAGAATAGGTTTGGTGGGAGCAGCCCCCGATCCCCTTCAGGTCATGTCAACAATAACGAGGTCTCGATCCCCTACATGTCAAGTCAACAATAACGAGACAAAATAGGTTTGGTAGGAGCAGCCCCTGTAATTTGAACCATCGTGTCGGATCAACAATAACGAGGTGAAATAGGTTTGGTGGGAGCAGCCCCTGTAATTTGAACCATCATATCAGGTCAACAATAACGAGGCGAAATAGGTTTGATGGGAGCAGCCCTTGTAATTTGAACCATCATGCCAGGTCAACAATAACGAGGCAGAATAGGTTTGGTAGGAGCAGCCCCTCTAATTTGAACCTTGCACTTGTTAGTTACTAAAAATAATGTGGTTGTGACCAACTCTCCTATGTAACCAAAAATAAATAAAGGTTTAGTGGGAGCAGCCCAGCCCCTGCAGTTTGAAATAGGTTTGGTGGGAGCAGCCCCTCTAGTTTGAACCTTGCGCTTGTTAGTTACTAAAAATAATGTGGTTGTGACCAACTCTCCTATGTAACCAAAAATAAAAATAAAGGTTTGGTGGAAGTAGCCCAGCCTAACCCATGTAGTTCGAAAAATAAAGGTTTGGTGGGAGCAGCCCCTCTAGTTTGAACCTTGCGCTTGTTAGTTACTAAAAATAATGTGGTTGTGACCAACTCTCCTATGTAACCAAAAATAAAAATAAAGGTTTGGTGGAAGTAGCCCAGCCTAACCCATGTAGTTCGAAATAGGTTTGGTGGGAGTAACCCCTGTAATTTGAACCTTGTGCTTGTTAGTTATTAAAAAATAATGTGGTCGTGACCAACTCTCCTATGTAACAAAAAATAAATAAAAAGTTTGGTGTTTGCTCAGCCCAGTGAAGTCACTGTAGTTTGAACCTTGCGCAAATAAAAGGTTTGGTGTTTGCTCAGCCCAACCCTTGTAGTTTGAACCTTGCGCTTGTTAGTTACTAAAAATAATGTGGTTGTGTCCAACTCTCCTATGCAACCAAAAAAATAAGAAAGGGCACACTCAACGTGAACAATTCTAATTCTAGTGGTATATTTTCATAATGAAATTTTGTTTTATATTAAGATATTCTTTTTAGGGTTTGAAGTGAGATTATTAATTTATTTATTTTTAAATATATTCATATTTTTTTCGTTGTATGAATTTAGGTCTTTTAAATGAAAGGTCAAAGTTATATTAATAGAGTGTACTATAAGAACAAAAAAAATAAAATTAAAATTTATAATGAATATAGAAAATTGCATCCTAAAATTTATGCTAGACAAAGCTATTAAATCATAATTATTAAACAAAATTAAATATAGCAGATCAATTGTGAGTTATTTATGTAGCAAGAGTTATGAAATCAGAAGGAGGTGATGAATCACAGTCTAAGGGGCCTTCCCATCCAAAAGGTGGATCGTGAGTGTCCTATGGAGGATCCTAGTGTGAGTTGGCACCTTCACCACTTGGTTCATTTGCCTGATATGTTTTGCATCCTTCTTTGGGGAGATGGCAAGGCTGACACGAGAAAAGTTATCGTTGTTGTGTCATCCCTAGGCTTCTTAGTCATGGGGCTGAGAAGGAAAAGGTAACTAGCGATTCTGGTCCCCAACTATATGTTGAGGACTCTAATGGGGAGCTTGCAAAGCCTGACTATGGTGATTATGGGTCCAACTCCTATATGGAGGAGAGGTTGGCAGGACACAACCTACTATACATGGGGTGTTAATCCATTGGTCCATAAGAGTTTATAAATGAATGACCTTCAACAACACCTTGTTCACATGTATCTAGAACTATAAAAGTGCATTGGAACAAATTTTAGCTTTAGCAATCAATAAAATATAGATATCAATAGATGCTTTGGAAAAAATAGTTGCATTTTTGTCTTTCTAGATATCAAATAAAATCTCATTTCTGAAAGTATGTCATTGTTGGGTCTATTTGGTTGACATGTTGGACCAGTCATTGAGAAGAATCATGTGCCAGGAGAAAGGCTTGGATTTGAAAGGCCTGAAAATATCATGAATTCATGTCCATGCAATTTCAACTCTAAAACAGCCAAAAGAAATATTTGATGTTTTCATATTGCCCATAGAATGGGCTTCATGGGTTGGCAACCCCTAAATGAGCTAATATGTTGCCAAGGGGGAGATCCTGATAGAGGATACACCAAGAAAAATGGGTAAGCTTGGGTTCCATGATGGTGGACCAAACAATTTGAAATCTACATTGCCAAATTCTATTGGTAAATTGTAGCCTCCATCTATCATTGAGTTTTTGCATCATCAAGAGAGGAGGCAAAAGCCGCTCATATATTTTTGTTGGGCTTGTATCTGCAAAATGGGGTATTTGGGAACCATTTCCAATTTGTCCACAAGGGTCGGGAGGTTATGATCCTAATTTTATGAAGTATGTGTAAAGGGACAAAGTCCACAACCACCTAGAAGGATTCCATATTATGATTTGGCTTCAGGCCAATAAAGACAATTTCTTGTTACTCTGGAAAAGAGATCTGAAACCACTTGAATCCCTCACCAAAAGAATTTTAAAACATGGATCCATGGGACCTTGGCAAGGGGTCAGTCCTAGTGAGAGATTATATTTGACCACCACAAATATTGTCAGTTAACTAAAATTCTAGTATTAAATCCTTTTCCATTCCAAATTAGCAGGGTTTAATGGCTTCCTAGGCTTTCTAGATGTTTTTGGTTACAAAGGTGCCCTAAATTTGGATAGGCACCTTGAAAGTAAGGATGGTATGAAGGCCAAGCTCCTTCCAGGCTTGTTGGCCATATGGAGTGCCTAAAGCAATATAGTGATGAAGCAAAAATTTCCAAGCTTCGTTGTCTTCCAAGGCTTGAATAACCCATTTACATAAAGGGCAAACCCCTAGCGATTGATGTCCAATAGTCCTAGACCTCAAGTGTTACATGGGATCCAACAAAATTCTCAAGTGACATAACAAAGTGTTTCCCTTGCTTGGAGGAAGCCCATAAAAAAATTGAGAATTTTTCCAAAACTTCTGGTAGGAAGCTTTGGAGGGAGCCCAACAAGAGAAGTACACATGAGTTGTATTGAGTACCTTTTGGAATTTGCTTGCTAAAGAAAACGATTTTGAAATCTATTGTTGTAACTTCTCAAGTTTGGCAATTACAAATTGCCAAAGAGCAAAGGAAGAAGAGTGAAAGGCAAAGGGGATGCCAAGAAACCTGAACATTTCACCATGGTCAATCCATTTCCAACCAAATTTATTAAGCCAAGAAGGCTTGGGGAGGAAGGATTGACAATAACATTGTGTCTTTTGCCATTGAATATTGGAGCCAAATGGCAGGCAAAATGTGTTTAGGCACTGTAATACCTATTTGACCCTAGTTTCTTCCTCTAGCAAAGTGAGGAAGGAACCATTTGTGAAGTAGTCATTAGCAAGTTGTTGAGTAGTGTTGGGAAGAGATATGCCTTAACCCAACCTTGAGAAACTATGTGGGTAAGTAAATACCCGAATCCCTCAATAGCTAGCACATAAAGTATTGGACTAAGTGGACAACCCTATCAAATATGTAACAACCCTCCTTGCATGACCATTGATTATAAGAATAATTAATGTATAGCACTTGCGTTTTCTATCAAAGATAGTATTGCTAATAGTCATTGTGCATGCAAGATTAGGTACGAATCTCGACGTGTGAAAAGGTGGATGGGAAAAAGGTAAGTAGAGAAAGGATGATTGGCTTGCGAATACATGAAAGTTCGCACTTTGCATATCATATAAGTGCATTAAAAACATTTTGCATGTATGAGCTTGTTGTTTGAAGTAAGTGCTTGTTGTTTGCTTTCGCTATACTTAGGGTGGCAATGAAGGTGCAATGGGCACAAAAGCTTTTTTTTTTAATTGAATACTAGAGGAATTGAAAATTGCATGTGGTTGTAAAGTAAATTAAGATTTTAAAAATATATATATATATAAAATATCAATAAAATGGAAAATATAACAATAAGGTAGATAAACTGAATTATGATTTATCCCTTGTTACCTTACTGTATTTCAATAACGTAATGGTGTACGATGATAATTCAGTGGTCTAAGAGTAATAATTATGATATTATGGTTAAACTGCGCCATACTTTCCCGAGTGAAAGATAAGCAAAAATCGGTAATAGAGGGGAATATGGAGTTTGTTTTGAGAACAAGGGGAAAATGATGGAGGTTATATGTTTTTTTTATATGGGTTGGATAAAAAAAAAGGGGGACGTGCGTGTTGTGTTGAATGTTTCTAGAGTGATTTGTGCATGTTTTGGAAGGCGGCTTGGCTTAGGAACTATTGCAGACGACTTTTACACAGGTGTGCTCTATTGCATATTGTAAAGTAATAATCCTTTATGGGAATGAAATGAATAATTGTTGCAATGGAAAGTGAAATGTTTACCTGTAACTTTGCATTTCCTGATATGAAAAGGATTTATCTGTCTCGAAGTGAAAAACGTCCTTGGTTGTTATGTGTGTAAACCCAATGTATGCTTTGTCCAATTGAGTGTTTATTTGATTGTTAATAAGCTTCAAGAATATCTTATTATAGACACTATAATATTGTAATCAACATGAAACTAGCATCTGATTCTATTTCTTGAAGATATGCAAAATATTAAGCACATTCTAAGTATTTCAAGTATGTGTGGATTGTATTAGCTGTGTGAAAAATAGAAAGCTATATTTGATATATGCTTGAACATGATACGTCTGAGAAAGAGATGTTTGGAGTTAAAACCAAGTGGTTGAACCAAATGTGAAAACTGCACATGATTGTTTGGTTGTGTCTAGACTTAGTTGCATACAATTTGAATTGCATATTAAAGCATCAGGATTTGCATGCATACATGAAAGAGCCTTTATGATCCCCTTAAAATAATGAAACCATCTACGACATGATGGGCAGCGGTACGGAAGCAGATGGTTGAAGGAGGGGTTAAGAGCTTCGATGTGCCCTCATCTTGTCTGATATAAACTTAAGCAAATTTCCCTATCAAATATTTGTAATATGTAGAATCAATGCAAAATAAGACTGACTGTTGTGACATACATCAACGGAGTGGATGATATATGAAGTTGTGTTGTAACTCATAAATATTGTAAATGTTATTTGATAGATCTTTGTTATACGAAGATATTTTTGTTGATTCGTCTATATCATTTGATAAATTCTGAACCGATAAGACCATTTGGTAACAATGATGAAGTGCAAAATGTTGCTATTGAAACACAATGTAGGGAGTACATGTGATTAATTTATATTTTGAAAAAATGGAATAAAAGTATTGTTTTGACCCAATAGTTAAGTGAATGCGTTACATGTTCTGCAATGAACATGATTTTTAAATTGGAAAAACAGGCATTTATCACAACAAAAGAGAGAGTTCTGTTACCTAAATATGCTCACATAAATTATTATGTAGAGTTGTTTTTTAGATTATGTGTAATAGCAATTATTCGGTCAATTGTGAAGCTACTGAGTGGCTGTGTTAATCAGATTAGTCATGCTCATTTTAACTTAGCTCTATACATAAAGCTACGAGTACGAGTTACCCAACTTCCTAGTAAACTTGGATTTGTAGTGTTGGTGACTTCTATGACAAGTATATTTTCAATCTTCTCTTGCCAGGCATGAGTCTGTTTTTGAACGGTTGCATTTGTAGAATAAAATAAGTCCAAATAAATATAATGCACTTACTTATGCTAGCTAATTGGTAAAATTATCCAAGGAAATCAGTTGTTGTAGTCGATTAAAAGAAGAGCCGAACGTTTAAGTTGCTTAAGACATATTATTTAGTCCTTACTTAGCAACTCTATTAACAGTTGTATGGAGTTGGGTTGAGTTAGAACGGAATCTAAGCATTGTATTGGATGTTGAAACATAGTTAAACTCCTTGAAGGTCGTTAATGGATTGGGGACAAAATCCATAAGAAAATGGTAATATTTGTTTATAAACGTATGTGTGGTGCACGACAAATTATTATTATGAAGAAATCTTGAGAGTATAATGAATAATGTTGATGCTATTTTTCAATGTGTAGCGTTGACTTTTTTGAATATTATATGTAAGGTTCCTAGCATTTGATTATGGAAAAAATAAAGGTTTAACATCATGGTTGTTTATACAAGTTTTACAATCTAAAATTAAGAACTTAATTATTAGTAACCTGGTTTGGGAAGAAATTAGAGTTAATAGTTGGTAGACTATTTGCTTGATATGTGTGAACCTCTATTTTGATATGGGAAGAAATTAGAGTTAATAGTTGGTAGACTATTTGCTTGAGATGTGTGAACCTCTATTTTGATATGGGTGTGAACTTAGCTATCGAGCGTAAAATTCGAGCTCGCCTTGTACCATAGATAAACAAGAAATTAGTTAAACAAAACTAGTCTTAGAAAATAAGCTTGGAAATGAAGGTCCAACTTGAATGATAGTCTTTCTAAGTCAATAAGGAAAAAACTATCAAATTCTAGTAAGTGAAACATAATTGTACCGTAGTAAAGTAATCTATGAGTTCAATAGAGAAGCAATTAAGTTACACATAATACTTTGTTTAAGAAACCTAGGTAAAAAATCATCGAGAGAGGATGATTGAATAAACATGAGCACCAAATGCTATTGAGGTACGGGTATGTACACAATGAGTCTTGAAAGCAACTATATTTCTGATGGAATAGGTCATAAAAAGTAATTTGGTCAAAAATAGTAACGAGGGGCGATATGGGATGCCACCTCTAGGTTGTTGCTGGGTAGTACTGTGATAAGTTCCATGTTCATTTGAATTAGCTAGTTCAGCCATGATATTTGGTATGGGATAAATTATCGTGAGTAATAATGGGCATGTGTGATCAAGTCCAAGGTCAGGGTATTGACATGGCTCTAGTTGACTCTAGGTAGTGGATAATCAACTAGACACATGGCATATGTACACTAACCCATTACATACACATATTGGAACAACTCGACCAATTAGTCAAAGGTTCAGTGTGATAAGGTATGGGGAAGTAAGAATCTATCCTTTAAGTGTTATGGGCCCTAAAGGATAACCCCTGCCATGGATAGACCCTCATGTCAAAACAAGAGGACGTTAAATGACAAGTTGATTTCACATAATGGCATCTTTTATAGGATTTTGCCAATCTTATCCACTTTGGTGGTTGTTTACAGTAGTCTTGAATCCAAAAGTGGTTTGATATGCCTATACTGATTAAAACTATATGATTAAAGATTCATTGGATGAAACAAAATGCTATGATATTAAAAGCATTTGCTCTGAGCTCAAAAGCACTTTTAGGATTTGAAACATTAAACTTAGAAAAAAAAAACCATATGAAATTGCTTGGCTAATTTTTGTGGTGCAACTAGGTGAGTAGACTTGGGTTATAGACTGGCCAAAGGAGGAGGATTGTTTACCATTTATGGTCAAATAATGAGAGCCATCTATAAAAGTATATTAACAAAGCAAATAAAAGTTAGCCCAAAGCACAATGCTTGTAAAATTGCAATGATGAAAGGTCAATAAAATCATAAGCTTTGGGAAAAACAATTTTAATAAGCATGACTTTCTACTGAGAGGTTTGAGCCCATTCAACACCTTCCCATGCAATAATTATGTTATCTATAATATACCTACCTTTTATGGATCATTTTTGTTCAAGATAAACAATTAGCAAAAGCAGTTTTTGTAGATGAAGCACCAAAGCCTTAGCAATGATTTTGTAAGAAACATTCAATAAGGTAATAGGCCTCCAATTGCAGATTTTATCTAGATCTCTAGTTTTAGGTATGAATTTTATAGTACCCTTATCGATGATATTGCCTAACATATTGGTATGAAATATTTCCAAATAGACCTAAAAAAAATCGTGGCAAATAGTGTCCCATAAATATTTATAAAATTCATAGAGTAATCCAACACAACAAGGGACTTTATCATTGGCCATGGAGAAGATGACCTCCTGTAGTTCATATTTACTGAGTAGGTGGTCACATAAGGCCCACTAGTGAAGTGGATAGCATACAAGGAACCACATTTGTGCATTGTTGTAGAGCAATATCCTACTCAAGCAAAGAAGGTTGGGTCTTGAATACCTATTAATAATGTCAAACAAAGTCTTGTAAGATATCATGGATTTTTGACTTCCTTGATATGCTTGATATTTTGGGAGACCTAAGAAACTTGCAAGGCTTACAAGAATTATCTAGAAACTTGATATTCGATATTAAGATAGTAAATATGGGCCTTGATTTGGGCTCCCCAAGCTATGTGAAAGTCAATGATTTATTTTTGTTGGCAAAGCTTGGTTACTTACAATAATAGAATGGGAAAAATGGTACAGTTTCTAGCTCAACTATAGATTGGCTCAACTCCAAGGTGGTAGCTTCATAGGAGTGTTGGTTGAGAAGCACTGTTTGATGACCATAGATATAAATAAAATATAATGACATTTTATTGAATTGTTCCACCGCTATATAATCTCATTGTGAGGGCAAGGCTTAAGCTTTCAAATATGTTAGATGTGGACCAACCTAGGTGTATGTGCTAGCAATGATGTGTTTAGGAAAAACAAATATTTTTCCTTCCTGATGGTGTCACTTAGACATTAAATGTGAAATTTATGGAAAAGTGGTTAGAGGACAATATCTGACATGGGACCACTTGCAAAGAGAAAATGTTAGAGAAGGAGAAAATGGGTTGACCTATCAACATGGATTTGTCAAGCTAGTTGTGAATTTATTTTGTGTTAGATCGCATGTTATTCCATGTGTATTAGATGGAATTAGAATGATGATGGTTAATATTAGTGTTGAAAAACCCAACTTATTATGCATGTAGTACAATGCAACGCTTTCACCATCTATCCAATGCATTGGGAGTTTGTTACATTTGTTTAATGTACATTCAATCATATTAAAATCTCCACACAATATTTAAGATGCAATAGGTAGTGCATCTGGAATCTAGCACCAGAGGTGAGATTGTTCAACAATATCATTAGAGGTATATAAGTGAGGTCACATGCATGTGTTAGATTTTGATGCAATGTGTAATGGGAGATAACAATAACAAGATGTAAAATAATATGAAGTAAAGTAAATCTACGAGATGACTGAGAATATAATATAAATAGAAATGATGGAGATGTTTACAAAAGTAGTCATGGAGGAAATAAACACTCCATGAATACAGCTAAAGCTCAAGATTAGGCATTGAGCATATTACACCCCATCACAATACATCACACTATTACATCATGTCACTTTGGTCTACACTACTTTCTACTACTACAGTTCACTCTATATCTACCTCTTTATCTATGGCCCTTTATATAGGAAATAGATTCCTTAGCCAACACTCTACCTAGATGTGCAAGAGACAACTTGCACATATACAAATTGCACTTTGACACTTGTGCATTTATTACAAGTAACTAGATAACTTTCCCGTAAAGCAATCTAATGTCCTAATTATGTACCAAGAAAGGTACATTTACATGATCCAAATGATGTAATAGTCTATTTCTAACACCTCCCTATATTACATTATTTGGATATTGAAGACTTTAGTCTTCAATGTGGATCTTACTCCAGCTGATGATATTTGACTGTGATCAGTACATAATTTGTGTCTTCATATGATGCAAAGTAAGTTGTAGATGGAGGTTCTCCTTACTATTGTATGTGTTCAACAGGTTCAGTCTTCATGATGCCAAGATTCTTTTTAGCATGTTTTTTCTTCCTTTTTATTCTTCTTCTCTTCTTGTGATTCAGCATCGATGCTGGTAGAATTTTTTCTTCATGATAAGTTAGTTTATCATCACAATAATATTGTTCTTTGTCTTGTTTCTTGTGTCTAGCATGTAGAAACACAATTAGTGATAGATACACCATCAAACATTCTTCTGGTGAAAATATAACCAATGTTTGCGAATTCCACCATGTTGTGAAGAGAATATCCTGAAGATAACCAATCAATGTTGTAAAGTTACCTTCTGTAGCCTCTTTAAGAAACAAGAAAAAAAATTCTTTGTCACTAATGGATAGATACTCATATTCTTCTAGAGTATCTATTAAGTTTTGGGAGTAGTATTCTACTTTATGCAATAGTTCTTCATTATTGAAGGTATTTCTTAAGATATCATCCATGATAGATCCTTCTAGATTTAGCAAGAATCTTTGGAGTTTACCTTGTGACTCCCTATGTTAGGATATATGATTCCTGATTGAAGAAATATAAGCTTGATTTGATAAAACCTTTAATAATCCTTGTTTGTAGACTACCTTATGTCTCCCAAGTAATGTGAGTATATACTCCTAAGGATTTTTAGGTTATGAGGAAAGCTTATATTTTGTAACTTGATAATCTATGATGGATGCTGATATTACCAATTTTTGTAGAATGTCTTATGACTCCCTAGTATGCTATGGATAAGATATAATGCTTTTGTAGATATATAGTTCAATATTTGATTCATTTTGCAAAGTTTTGTAGCATATCAAAATTAATTCCTCTTATCCCTTATTACTCCTATTGAACTAAGCATTGTTACCAAATTTTAAAGAGGTTATAATGTTGGATCTTTTGTCTCCTTTTGAAAGAATTGAGACAATAATATTATGAATATCCAACCTATGACAAAACCCTATTTATAAATAACCCTTTGGAAATTAGGTTAAGTGTATCTAATTTTCCAATTAAATGATTTGATGTAGTAGCCCTTATGACTCCCTAATATTTATATAAATTAGATCACAATTAATATTTGCAAATATTCAATTCTTATCCAAGTATAAAACCTTATTACTCCTAGGTTTTATATTACAAATATTTGATTTAATTTGATAAAATATTTTCCTTGATATATGGCTTTTAATGTATATAAATTCCTTTGATTTAACCCTTATAACTCCAAGGAAATAAACCACATGTTAATGGAAATTATTTTACCTTTATCTAAGCAAATTTCATCATTGAATTCAAAGATTCTTGGACTACAGAATATATGTAGATGTCATGGATGTCGTGACTTTGTTCTCCAATGGAAACGCTTTGGCTTTAATGTGTTCCAAATCTGATGTCTTCTAGTCTCTTCCCTTGACTCTAATTGCCTTGAGCATTAAAGGTTGTAACACCTTGACTGCTACAACTTGACCCTTTTCGCACAAATGATGAGAGAGTAATTTTGACGATGAAGAATGCTTTGTTGACTTTGGTCATTGATGTCCTTAAATGGAAAATATTTGCCTCTTATGTGCCAAGTGGCACGACCATTTCATTTTGAGTGCTTGAGGAGATTTTGGTGTCGATGAGCGTTTTTCTTCCATCTTGTAATGTAAAAATGTTATGTTCTTTAACAAAACACTTGGTCTTCCTCTTGAAAAGTGTACTTAATGAACCAAATGCACTAGCCTGTTCACGTAGTTCCATGAAGATGAGCACTCTCTTGAAACAAGCATTAGGGTTTTCCTTTAGTGACAAGTGTCACTTTCTTCTCTAAATGGATGTAGTCTCTATTGCTGGTTTGAACAGATCCTTTGTGACCTTTATAACTTTGCAAATCCCCTCATTTGTCTTCATTTGCCTGTATGGATTTCTGTTGGGATATGGAGCAACAAAATGGAGGTCTTGAGCACTGCTTTGAATGAGCGTATGTAGAGTAAGTAATACTATAATGGTGCTTCAACTTATATTTTCTTTTATATATGCTTTTCATCCTCCTTACGTAGATGCTATTGATCTTTAAATTATGGTGTTTCTCCCTTGCTCTTGTATGTATATCTTGCAGGTTCGACCATGTAGAATGCATGGAGTGTGAGCCCTTTGTATGGCTCCTTGAGCTAGGCTTGGATGGCTACTAGCATAAGACTACTTCCAGTTGGTTTTTCCAGCAAGAGTAGTGCCTTTGAGGCACTTTTGAATCTGCCTTCTCTTTCTATATAACCAGATTAGAAATAGTGCATTATATTGTAAAATATTTTTAATACAATATGACCTTGTTGAAATTTCTTTTGCACTCCTCTTTGTAATTCTTAATTTCTGGTTTTTGAGGTAGAATATTGAGTGCAATATAGGGGTTTTTCAGGTTGTCTCTGGATTAGACACCTTCCCATGTTTTCTTGGATATTTTATAGAAAAATCCAAGCATGTAACCACATGATAGAAGCTATATTTCTACTTTATTTTATTGTGCTTTGAAATTGAGACTCACCAAGTCTCATTCGAGGCTTCTTTTGATGCTCTTATGGTGGTTAATTTCTTCTCCAATGCTTGGAGGATAGAGTTGGTTGTGTGGCTTCCTTAGGCCACTTCAAAGTTGCATATCTCAGTGCATTAATAGTGTATTTAGAAACTTCAACAAATTCTATTTTTGTGCCCTTCTAATGAACACAAACAATAATCTTTGAGAGCAATATAATAGTGCAAAACAAATATAATTTTTTTACTTCTACTACACTAACAATTTCACATTATCGCTCCAATCAACTCTAAAAAATAATGCACTTAATCAATCTACTACAACTTATAAAGAATAATCTGAAATGAATATTCAAGAATTATATTGAAATTTCTTTAACAATAAGATAATAGGAGGTAGTCTTTATTTTCTTTTCCAAAGTAGATAATAGGTAGTTTATAGATAGTTTGAGATTCTAAAATCTAATCAACTCCTAAAGTGCAAATGAACCTTAAAATAATCCTTTCCTTTTAAGACTCTAATTCAAATTTCCTTTTTGCAACTTCAATCTAGTTAAGGTGCTTAAACAAATATGATAAGTAATCCACCTAATAAATCTACTTGCACCAATACTTGCTTACCTTTTTCTGAAAGCCCTTTTCACCACTTCTGTAGAGGATGTAGATCTTGATGTCTAATATCACCAAGTTGTTATCTTGAGTAAGATCCTGCAGCTCTTTATAGGCTTTCTTGAACAACTTTGTCTTCACCAAAATATGGTATCCACCTTTCTTTCATGAGCCTAGGATTTGTGTAGCTTGTTCTCCTCTTGTAGTCTCCTCCTTTTGCTATATATTAGAAGAGATCTTTGATTCTGAAGCAATGTCGTCTTGCTGTGAGAGGTAATATCCAAATATCTTGGATTTGGTAGGCTTCTTCTGTCTAAATCTTCCTTAAATATTCTTATCAAATTTTGAATTCAAACATGATATTCTTCTCAAGATTCTGAATGTCTTGAAATTTGGCACTCCTTGAAAAATTCTTCTTCGTGGTCTTGTTGTCGGGTGGTGATAATTATCCTAAATCTTTCACTATCTCCAATAGTGAATTTCTCCAATGATTTATTGGAACTTCTTTGATGATTTCTTCAGTAAGGCTCTCCAAACCTTTTATTGTATTCTCATAGAGGCCTCTCTAAGACCTTGTAACTTCTTCTGGTCTTCTTTGAGATCTTATATTCAACATTTTGCTTCTGGAAGTGTTGGTGGTGATATCTTCTCCTAGATCTCCGATTCTATTGTCGCTGTAGTCGAGTAAGACTCTCCTAGTACTTCTTCATCAATGAGATCTTCTCTTGATCTCTTTTGCTTTAGGTACTGGATTGATTCTAAAGAAGATACTCTTCCTAACATTCTTTTAGGAAGCTTTCCCAACTCACTAAATCTACCTTTTCCTACAATAAATTATTAGTAATGAAATCTGCTTCTTAATTAGATACTCTCTTTTGGAGTCTTTTTCAAGATCAAGGCTTCTATGGCCTTTCCTTTAAGGCTTATATGGCCTTTTCTTTAGTACCAAGGCTTTTGTGGCATTTTCTTTAAGTTTTTTTTGGCCTTTCCCTCTAGATCAAGTCTTTTGTGGCTTTTTCTTTTAGATCAAGGCTTTTGTGGCCCTTTCTTCTAGATCTAGGCCTCTATAGCCTTTTTTTCTTATGAGATTTCTAATATAGCAATGGAGATCTCCTGTCTCCGCATTTCACTACAATTATTCTCCAGAAGTCTCTTCTGTAGTGCTTTTATCTTGTAATAACTAATCTCTGCATTATGAAGGTACTCCAAACTTCGGGATACAAAGTTGGAATATCCTAGCTTTTTCTTGTAGGAGGTGTCCCAATCATCTGAGTATTAATTCCCTATAATAAAAGAACCTTCAGGTTAGTTTATCCAGATATCTTAGATGAGATTCACTAGTTGATTCATCAAACTATTGGATCAAGTGTTGAGTCCTAGTCTTCACAAGTTTTCTCTTAAAACTCTGTGGAAAGACTTTAGCCATATGCAATCTCAGTATTCCATAATCTGAGATTTCTTTCAGTCCTTACTTGTGGCTCTCCTTAATTATACCACTAAGACTCTTCTGAGAATTTTTGATAGTGATTGATCCAATGGTGCATCAGGTTCTAAAAAAACTCAAGGTCAATGATAATGGTGTTTCCCTATAGACCTATCATAGCTCTGATACCACTGTTAGCTTTTGATGCAACATGTAATGGGAGATAGCAAACACAAGATATAGAATTATATGAAATAAAGTAAATCTGCGAGATGACTGAGAATATACTATAAATAAAAATGATGGATATGTTACAAAAGTAGCTATGGAGAAAATGAACACTCCATGAATATAGCTACAACTCAAGAATTGGCATTAAGCATATTACACCCCATCACAATACATCACACTACTGCATCATGCCACTCTGGTCTACACTTCTTCCTATTGTTGTAGTTCACTCTATTTATACCTCTATGTCTATGGCCCTTTATATAGGAAATAGATTTCTTGGCCAACACTCTACCTAGATGTGCAAGGGATAGCTTGCACATATACAACTTGCACTTTGACACTTGTGCATTTATTACATTGCATTAAGTAACTAGATAACTTCCCCCTAAATTAATCTAATTTCCTAAGTATGTACCAAGAAAGGTACATTTACATGATCCAAATGATGTGATAGTATATTTCTAATAGCATGGTCAATTTAATGTGGTCACCACCAAGCAAAGACAAGGGTGGTAACTTTTCCATGTCTTGGATAATGATTGCTATAAAAGAAAAAATTGGTTAACCATATGGTATGACAGTCTGTAGAGAGAAAAAAAACTTAAGATCTTTAATTCCTATAAATAAATAATATTGAGATAGGGATACCTCTACATATTGAGATAGGGATACCTCTACTAAGTTTTCCATATGATATAATTCCTTTTAGAGTCGATCATACCCCTAACATGTTATTACAAAATATTTACAGAAGATGTTGATCAAGAGGTATATCCTCACTATTGAGCTCAACCATAACTCCATAGTTATTTTGTGTCTTCATAGTCTTCTAGTCATGTTTATAACTTCCCAACTACATCATTGGTGTAAAATGTGGGTGTTTTTCCAATACAACCTCATCAACATCCTCCTTGTAGATTGTGTTGCATGAGCACTTAGTATTCATTAGAGAAGACAATGGAGGGGAACTTGTTTGACTAATTTCTTGGAAAAAATTACGCTAGCAACTTGGAGAGTTATGATGAACTAAGGCCAAACTACCTCTTTGAGTTTATTTTTAGAAGGGGTGGTTGAGAAACTACCCTCCCCTTGTTATCTTGATTGGAAGTTTCATTGGGAACTTGGAACAAAGCCCTAGCAGGTGAAGATCCCATGGAATTAGTGTTGTAGTTATTCCTCTAATTGCTCAAATTATCCATCCCTCCTCAGTAGACCAAACAATGGTTGTGTTATCAAGATTTAGATCCAATTTAGCTCTATGGGTGGCCAAAGGTCCATCCTTGATATTATTCTTAGAGGATTGACATCTAAAACATGTATTAGAAAGTTTCAAGTATAAAACCCTTTGAGATATGCACTGGGTATAAATCTAGATATAAATGGTATCCTTGAGATCCTTAAACTATTTTTGAGAGCAAGCTCCAAAACTTCTTTTGGCTCAACATAACCAACATTACCAAGGGATGTTGCAATGCAACTAATATAAGGCCATGAAGGTAATGAAAGTTAAAGGAAATCGATCCAAACTAAGATCCTTTTGGCATATTTCTCAAAAATGATAAAATACTAGATCTAAAAGAAAAATACAAGGAGAGAGTTACGAAAATACCGTGGCCCATTGCTAAATGACCTACGCATGCTTTGGTTCAGTGAAATAAAATAGAAAAAAAAATATTTGGTGAGGTTTTGAATGACTTCCATGTTGGAAAATATTACATTATTTGGTATATGATAATGTACCCCCATGGTACTTATGGTACAATGTAAATATTAGAATAGGGTTTGAGTTTATAGTTTAGGAGTGTGATTTATATTTCCTCTTTATGTATGTTTCTATGTGCAAGATGTGCACAAGTGTCATGTAATTATGTGTGTAAGCAGTGAGAAAGTGTCAAGTCTCATGTAATTATGTGTGCAACTGTGAGTAGTGAGAAAGTGTGCAAGTGTTATGCAATAGAGTGTGCATATAGAAGTGTGAAAGTGTCATATAGTAAAGTGTGCATGTAGGAGTCTACAAGATTCATGGAGTAAAGTGTGCAAGTAAATAGAACTTCAAGAGTCATGTATACAAGTGGTAAGATGTGAAGTCAAAGAACATGATATTTATCTCATGCATGGAATAGGAAAGGTTACATCTCTTAGATGTATGTATGAGCAGAACAACATAAAAATATTCCAAGAGTCACCTTTATAAGTTTATATTATGGAGACAAAGCTCCATGAAATGTATTTGATTATAAAACAAATCTCAAGATCGTATATTTGACTCACCAATAATATTGTGATTATTTTTTTTAGTAATAGTGTTATATTGATTTATATTATATGAGATTTTTCTTGGTTCCAAAAATTTCCTAGGTAAGTGAATGCATGGAATGCACCCTCAAGACCTCGACCAATATATTGGATGACCCAAAAACAAGGGTTTCTGAGTCAACCTCTGAAGAATGTTGATTCCTATGCCTAGCTAATCTAACAAAATGGGGGCTTACAAACCAGAGTAAGAAATGCAAAGGGTTATAAAGATGAGCTAAAAGTGGTACCTAATTGAAAACATCAAAGGATATGGTGCAAAGAGTCTCGTAATTTAAATTTAAATTAAACCACCTAACTAAAAAACCTACTTTTCTTATGCATCGAAAACATTTATCATGACAAACTTTGAGCCATGATAAATTATTCTAAAACTATAATGACAAATCCAAGTAGAAATCCAAAATGTAGAATAACTGTAAAAAAATTACCTATTCCTAGGTTTAGCAGTCAGTGAGACATACATACATGTTTTGCACAAGAAGTTAGCAGGAGTCCAAACAACAATCCAATTCTAATTCAAGAAGGCATATAATCCTCAATAAATACAATAATTCCAATTGTAAATTCCAAAGAGCAAACCATCTGAATGACTTACATTCTGGTATATATAGATATACAATTACAATTGATTTGGCATCGTGGTGCTGAGCTGACTCGTTTCTACTTGATCTAAGGGAGTGGTGGCTTTCATGTATTCATTTGGTTCATAATAATTTTTGATATGTCCATTGTGCTTTTAGCTACCCCATAATATTTCTAGTTGTAACAACATAGGTGTCAATTGGAGAAGCTTCTAAGTTTTTTGGGGTTCTATGATAGTATATTCATTTATCAAAAGCACCTCTTGGGAAGTTTGGTGCATGCTTTCACTTGATATCATTTTTAGCTCCTTCCCTCTTAGTTTATCAGGTGTCAAGCTCTCAATTTATTTTTGTCAAAATTTTTAGTATCCCTTGTTGACATTAGAGCTCAAAATTGTTCGACAACACTTTGATTTCTAAGCTTGGAGAAGTATTTTACCAAACGTCAGGTTCAATTTGTGCCTTAGCCAATTTTAATTTCATCATTCTGTTGGGCTAGATTTTATAGTGCATCACTAACATAAGCATTCTAAAATGTACGACAATGAGGATGAATGCACCTGATAGGGTCCACTATTGTTCTAGATGCTAGAATTTATACTTAGCCAATTTTTTTCTTCAAGGACTTGAGTGCTTTTCTTATAGAGTTGTATATTCTGCTCTCTCCTACCGACATCAACATCATTGTTCACCCAGGATGTTGTATATTAGATGTCAAATTTAGATTGCCCATCTACTAACATCGGTGCTCTAATCCATCTAACCGTATTACTTAGTCCAAAATTGTGGTCTGGGTTTATTTGATGTTTGGATACTAAATTTTGGAGAGTTTTGCAACACATGCTAACATTAGTATTCAAAATTTCTGATAATTTCTTTACACTTAGCAAGTTTTCTTGTATTCTTTGATCTTGCTTTTATTCTAAACTGTCTTGCAACCTTTTATAGCAAATATGCAGTGTTTTGTATTTATAAAGTTTATCTCCCTATCCCAAGATAGATGTGGGTGAAATGTTCACCTACATAATTGGCATCTCGTATGGGGGGTTCTACTTGTAGAAACAATGAACACATCTAGCTTTATCTATTGGGTTATGGATTGAAAAATAAAATAAAAATTAGAAAAAAGATCAAAATTATTGTGTACAAGGGCCACCACAAGTACTATATGTTAATGAGGTTTCTTCTAGGGTTAATCTTGATGTTTCTCCTTGTTGATCAACTGCCTCAGCTATTGAAGATTGTCCTAGCAACTAGAATAATTTGCATAATTTATCCCATGTTCTTTGAGAGGGAATATTTATTGCTCAAAATTTTTGGAAGGTCCTTTGCAACTGATAGTAATGCTCATTTGAAGGGTATTTGTACCTTCACATTAGTTTTGTGATCTTTGTGAACAACATGGTGAGGTTATAAAAGAATATAATGACTTGGTCTATCATCAGAGGCTCTAAAAATGCGTCAAATTCATTTCCATCATTCATTTATTGATCTAAAAGTTGACTCAGGTGTTCTTGAATGTAAAAATATCCCTTTTCATCTCAAAATCTTGGGAAGCCAAACTCTTGGAGTTCTTGGACTATAAACTTCACCCTGTTATTACTTGCTTTTAATATATTAAGCATTTATCCTCCCTTTATAGTCAGTTGAATTCCTTTAATTATTTGGTCAATACAATACTTGGATATCCCAAAATATATTTGTGAGCATTTGAGAAATTAGGAGAATTGTTCTTTGATCCTGAGCATTTGTCAGAAAAAAATTTTCCTGTTGTATTTTGTTCACCAATTCTTTGGCTTTGGTGAATTCTTTACTAGAATCCTGGATTAGTTTTCTCATGCAAGTTGTTCTTCTCATAAGAGAAAATCATTCATAGCCATAGTTTTAATTTTTAGCCAATATTGAATCTTGAACTGATTTAACATTTCTCTAGAGATAATTTGGCCCTTAGGTTTACATTTTTCCTTCTCCAACTCTACTTTTACTACTACTAGAATCTCTTCTTATAATTCTTTCACTTGTATATGTTCTTTATTGCATCCTTTCTATAATTGCGCCTTCAACTTTTGTAATTTCCTCATCCTTTTATTGTAGTTGTTGCTCCATGGGATATTTATCTATTATTTGCTTGAGCTCCTAGTTTTCATTCTTAAGAATATATCTCTCTGTATTCTCCTTGCTCATCCTATGCTCTAAAATTTTTATCTTTCTTTCTACTACCATCAGCTTTACATCTGATTAACTACCTTACAGGAACAAAGTGTTTGCTTCAATCCATAGAGCTCAGAGCATATATATATCTATAACCTTAGAAATGTTATGTAAACATTGAATTATAATTAGCGTGAATTTTTAATGGCATGATTACATCTCATGATGTCTATTTGATAGAATGATTTATATTCATTTGAGCATAGAATATGGTACTGCTAATGAAACTTTGGATGTAGGAGTAGGTGCTCTCTCTTCCTCTCTCTAGTGGGAGACCATTGGGAAACCACCTAATGTGAGGAATATCTTGGGGAAATGATGATGATGACTTGATCATTAATAACTTAGGGTAAAAAATTACCCTTTCATGTAGATGCATATCATTTTGCTTATTTCCATGTTCACACCATTGGGCTAGGGAGTTGCTTGCAATGAGTCTCCTTAAAAATGTTAGCAATAGAAATTGTCTATCTTGAAAGAGACTTGCTACTTAAGGATAAAACAATGGTGTGAAACATTGTTGAAATGAATTTATGCTTGGTCTGGGTATACTTGTATGGGGATTAAGTTTATACCTTAGATTCATGAAGTATTATCTAGCTATTGATTTTAATACTTGGGTATTGTGAAATAAATCAAATGATAGCTTTGAATATTTCTTAAACTATTGAATTAAAGCTTGGTTTCTAATGCTTGGTTTAATTTAGTTAAAAAATTAGTAATAATGGTTTAAGACTATCTTTGTTTAAAAGAAAACTAATCCTTTATTATACCACTTTATTATGCTTTGAGTGACTCTTTATTATATCTCAAGGTGGCATGTGTGAGGCTTGCAAGAAAACACCTTCTTGAACATTTCCTTTGAACACCTCCATGTGGTATGGTGTGCCTAAATTCCTCGTGCTCCTTAAATCAGTGCATTGAAGCATAGGCTGTTTGGATGGAAGAAGCTAGAAGTGTTGGGTAGGATGACTTATTAGAATTGGATCTGAACCAATGCATCATCAGAGTCATAAAATATATAAAGGAAGCTCAAACCAAGTGGTCCCTTGCTTGTATTTTTTATGTTGTGCTTTACATTGGTTGATGCTCGACTTTGTAGAGCTTGTCTTCCTTGTGGTATTTTCTTCTTACCTTCTCCTGTGAGATGTATGGTGTTAGACTTGTAATGCTTTGATTTTAATGCACATGTTGTCTTTATGCTCTTAATATTTGTCCTCCTTTGTATTTTGGAGCTATCATTTACTTTGGTATGCTTAACTTCATTGTAGTGGCTTGTTATGTTGTGGCTTTTATTTCCTCTTACCTACTGCAAGGTCGATCTGGTGCACCTATGTTAATGCCCTGAGATCCATAAAGGGAGTTTGTTGTGTAGCTTTTTGTTGTTTAGGGTTGTCTTGGTCTGAGAGCTATTTGGATCATCATCTTCATGTCTTGCATAACATTTTTTGCTAGTGTTCATGTGTTATCTTGCCCTACATTGCCCTGTGCACAATCTATCTCAAGTAGTGGTGTTAGGGTTAGAGCTTTGAGTTTTGACTTATTGTTTTGAACGTTAGGTAGTTTTCTAATTTATTATTTTTATTTATTATGTTTGTTTAAGTAATTTGGTTTAATGGTTTATGACTTTGGAAATGGGTTTCTTAAAGTTTTATTACCTTATTGCTTAATGAAAATGTAAATTAGAGAATAGTTTTCTTTGTAATGTTAGGAAGTTCCTTTCTTAATAGAAGAATGTGTATCTCTAATATGTTTGAGTCTTTATTAACTAAGTTATTTATTAGTTATGAAGCTAGTTTAGATTTGGTTTCATTTTTGGATGAGGATGGTAAAAAATAGACTTATAATCATATTTGGTTATATGAAGTATTGACGTATGAATATTTAATTGGGTTGAAGGAGAGTTTAATTTAAGTTTTGAATGTTACTTTTGAAAATAGAAATTATAATAATGATTCTTGAGACTCTTGTGAGTTAGGAGATCATTACAAAAGAGAAGTATGAAATTCTCTTTGGTGTTACGTTTTTGAAGAAAAACTAAATAATGACTCTTGAAGACTTGTGAGTAAGTTAGGAGATCATTAAAAGGAGAAGCAAGGGTTTTCTCTTTGACTAAAATAATTTGATTGTTGGTTTTGAAATAGAAACTATATTAATGATTTTTGAGACTCTTGTGGGTTAGGAGATCATTATATAGAGAAGTATGAGATTCTCCTTGATTTGGTTTGATTTTTTTTGTGCATGGTTGATTGCATCAAAGTAAAGAAATGGCATGATATAGTTGCATTGCATTCTTTTAGAGAGTTGTCATGATCCCTAGGCATTCCTCATAAGCAATGGGTGAACCCTCATCAAGGAGATGTTGTGGATGGCTTGGAAATCTATGGAGGAAGACTTATAGATTTTGAAATGTATGATCATTTTGTAAAAAGAAACAAAAGCTATGTAAAGCATGTATTGTTTCATGAGATTTGTAAACTTTATTATTGTACAAACTGAAGGTTTATGTTGCTTTAATGATATCTTGGGTTTTGTATATTAAAATGATTTTAGCAATCTTCTAATTGGTTAGTTAGTATTGAGTTCTATGCCATGCAGTTATGTATCTTTATGTACATACTTGATTATTTATAAGTTTGGAATGCATATTTTGAAGCTTATGTCAAGCATTTGAATTTAAGCAAATGTGACTTTAATTAAGAGGCATCTTAGTTTATCTATCTTAGCATTTTGAAGTAAATGGTTTATGACTTGATTTAAAGTGCTTTTGATATGATGAAGTGTATGTTACTTTACTTTAGAATTATGTTGTAAAGTGCTATGTTTGCCTTGGGAAGGGTTAGAACCTCTTTGTAGAACCAAGTCAATAATTTAAAACTCAGTTCCTGGAAGGAGTTGCAAGGATGCAATAACCAGGTAAGCCATGAGGTCTAGAAGAAGTTGCAAGAATGCATTAGCTAGGAAACTCATGAATATGGAAGGATTTGTGTGAATACAATATCCAAAATACTTGTGAATATTAACACCTTGAATTAGTAGGATTGGGTGTATCTCAACTTGGAGTTGTTCACAAGACAAGAGTGATGATACTTTGATAGTGTAGGATTACGTATTCATGTTAGTTGTTGTTGAAGTGGCAATAACCTTAGTTATTTCACGAAGGTGTGGTAACTAAGCACTAAGACTCTATGCTTGAATAACTTTACTAGATGGACTTAGAGTCAGGTTAGGGAATAAATGTTCTCATTTAAGTGTTATGGGTCTTAAAGGGTAATCCCTACGTTGTGGTCACATGGTCCTATGTCAATGATGGTAAAGGAAAAGTGGGGGACCACTTTTCATGTCCTTATAAACATGTAGGTTTAGTGAGGTGAATCCCATTAAATATGAGAGTTGTTCACTCCTATCCACTAAGTGTTGTCTACAATGACTTGAAACTCAAATGTGGTGAAGCCTTTAGTGCTGAGATAAATATTATAAGGGTATCTCTTTTGTGAATATTTGCTTGTGTTTGTTATTTTAAAAACAAAATTGGGTTAGTAGTTTTGGGTTGCTACAAATGGATAGTCTAGGGTTTAAGTCCCATCCAATCCAAACCCATAAAATTATATATGTGTGTGTGTGAGTATGCATGAGAAGTCTAACCAATCACAGTGATCAACATCCCAAACTTTGATTCACTTGTTGAAAGCACAACATCTAATCCAATGACACCACATGGTAGTTTTTTGAATTTGATATTTTTTCTATGGTTTTTCATTTGATTTTCTTTTATTTGAGTGCTAATATACCAAATATTTTGAAGGCAATAACTTTTGCATAAGTAAGTATATGTATATATAAACATCCATGATTAGTCCAACCAATAAAATCGATAAAATTATCAAACTCTAGTTTACTATTTGAAAGCGTAGCATCCAATCCAATGACATCAAGTTGTAATTTTTAATTTGGAAAAATATTTCTAAGGCTAGATATTTATTTTTTTTGATTTGAGTGCTAATATAACAAATATTTTGGAGGCTATAACTTTTGCATATGAAAGCATTTGGAGAACATATTTTTTACATATTTTTTGTGCTCTACAAAGTGGTGACATTAGTTTACAAACCTATTACACTTTTTCTTAGGGTTTTTGTGCAAAATAGATTCCTTAAGGTATGTTACTTGTCTCAATGCACAAATTTATAACACTTGGTCAGTTCAAAAGGTAAGATTACTTAAAAGCAAGAATATTTTGTTCATCTTCAATAATGAATCTAGAAAAAGGTCTTAGTGATCATGAACTCGACAAGAGAAAGGAGGAAGCTCTTGGTATCTTCTTTATATTAATAAAACTAGATATACTTTTCCACATTAGAGAGAAAATTGATCCTATTGAGGTATGGCCTACTTTGAAATATCTTTATGGAAAAGTAAGTGCTAGTGAAGTTAATAGGATAGAGATAGAGCTCTCCAATCTCAAAATTTAGATTTCAATAATGTTGAAGACTACATATCTCACTTCAAAGCTCTAAAAGTTGATCTAGCTACAATAGGAGGTAAGGTAAAGAGTGATGAAGAGTATGTCAAGTTTTTACTTCCAATCTTTCTCCTTTCATATAGTTGGCTTGGTTCTTTATGTGAATGCTCCAATTATCAAGGATCCACAACCCATATCATTTAAAGAAATTTTCACGCTTTTAATCCATTATGAAGTTGTAATAAAGAATTTTGAAGATCTTTCTCATACACAAGCTCATCCAAAGGACTTTAAATTAATGGAATATAAGTATTAGTTGCTTAAGGGCAAGTCAAAGGTTTTAAGAAGTCAAACACTTAGGAGTACTATAAAAGGGAAGGACACTCCATTAAAAAATGCATTACAAATATGAAGAATATTGAGACAAAATTATTGAGGGATGAACACAAGATTTATGATGAAGAAGATGGTACAACGGAGACCCACAAGAGCATCCATTATGGTGGGAAAGTGTTACCTCTAATGCCATAACCAATTGTTCTTCTCAATGGTTGTATGGCACAAATTTCTCTCCTCTCCTCTCCTCTAAGATTTAAAGAAAATATTATGTTATTTGTACTAGGTACACTAATCACTACTTTGTTCCCATTTTCTTTGTCATAGATGATACACTTTTTATTCTTAAACACCACTTGTAGTTTTTCTTTATATGTTGTCCCACATTAGATAAATTTTGTTTAAAGCTCAGTATGAAGTATTTTGGATATTTTTCTTTCCATATTTTCTGTCAATTTGTAAGGCTCCTTTTCTTTTACCCTCCAATGCTTTATCATCCCTAAATTTCACCTTGCTCTTATATGAGTCATCCAACTCCATAAACAACTTCTCATTATCTATCATATGGTTTGAACAACTAAAATCTAAATACCAAGACTTTTTAGTTAAAAGTTCTAGCACATTACATGACAACAACATATATTTTGAGCTTTCACCTTCTTCATGTGTTTTTTTCCTCATTTATTACTTGCTTCTATTCTATGTTCTCTTTCATAGTGGTATTGAACATTCATCTTATCCACAAATCTACTTCTACTTCTTCCACTATAGCCTCCTCTTCTAAAGTGACCTCTTCCTTTTGTAGAATGCTTGTTTTGTTGCTCCCCTCTTTGCCTTTTGGAATTGAAGCTTGAACTAGCCCCAATATTGCTCTACACTCTTGCCTTGGAAGCAAAAGCTTGCTCCAAGTTTTCTTCTTCACTATTTTTAATTATTTCTCATGTAATACAAGTGATTCCACCAATTCATCAAACTCCAATTTTTTCAAATCCTTACTTTCTTCAATAATCATTGCAAAATTGTTCCACTGTAGGATTAATGTTCTCAACACCTTTTTGACATCTCCTTATGTTGGATCTTCACCATAGATGCCTATTTTTTACATAATGTCACACAAAATAATCTCCCATATTCTCATTGGCGTTGATTCTTAAATTTTATATTCTCTCTTTAATGTCTATAACTTCACTAATTTCACTTGAGCTCTCCCTTGATAGGTTGTCTTCAAGGTGTCCCAACCTCCTTTGGTAGTCATAACAATTTTTGAAAAATGCTTGTATCAAGAATTGCTTGAATGTGATACAAAGCTAAGGCATTTTTTTTTTTATGCTTCCTCCATATTATTTTTTTCTATGGCTGAAAAAAACTCCAATCTACATGTCCCTTATATCCATTTTCTACAACTTCTCACACATTCTTAGCAATTAGCAAAGTCATCACCTTTATGGACCAACAATCATAATTTTTTCCATTAAATTTTGGGATGGACATAGGATCATTACCATGTACCATCACAACTATAACAATAATGTACAAGTTTTCCTCCACAAACTTAAGTTCTGAATTCTTTAATTAAAGGGAATCAAATCCTCAAATTTTTTACTTCTTTAGTCTCTAATCTCCAAGATTTGATACCAATATTATAATTTCTAACAGTTGTAAAATACAATTATTTTAAAATACAATTATTTTAAAATACAATTATTTTAAAATACAATTCCTAATAATTCTATTTTTTTTTCTTTCAAAATAAACTTCAAAGTGTTACAAGAAATTACAATTATCCTATAATGGGGATGTCAAAAAAAGATATTAGATCAAATTTATTGTTCCTCTAATTCCAAATATACTCATTTAACCACTTGATTATATGAGGTTTGAGAAATTCCAAAATCACTTAAGGTGTTTATATTTAAAAAACCATTAACATAGTTTGTATATATGTAATTCTATCGAATATTTGATCCGCATCAATCCAAAGTCTAAGAACACGATGTTTGCCTCTTTGTCTTCTGCAGGTTCGAATTTACAAGACTTTATATTACCTTATATTACTCCTTTCTTGTAAGATAGAGTTGATGCAGCAAAATGAACCTCTTAAGTGTGTTTGTTGTGCATGCCCCTTTCTTTAGATTGTTTTTAGCCGACTGTTAGTTTGTTTCTTGAATCACACATAAATCCAGGAAGTAACATTTAGCTATCTTGAGTGGCCTTCATTTATTAGAGGAATTCAAAGTGCCCACATTCTTGAATGTTTCAATTGTTCCTTGAAGGGCACTTCTTTCCTCATTTTCCATCAGAATCATATCGAAGCTACCTCCCTATCCCATCCACATTACAAGCTTCTAGTTGAAGCCTTCCAAGCCCCCATTATTCTTCCCTGTAGCTTGCTAAACACATCTAACCCCCGTATCAGCATTCCCTGTCTGAGCAGTTTTAATTTCTCCACTTTCAACAGTTCCAATCTAAACATTAAAATTAAAACATTTACAAGAGTTTTACTGCACATATATCATGTACAAATAGGCTCGCATAACATAAAATCAAATAACACGAAGGTACAGTGTAATGCCACAAACTCTGATCCTTTATATTAGCACTTGCAAACATTTAGTCCAATTGTATGTCTGTAACGAGAAAACACTCCATCAGCAACAGTTGTATCCCTTAGAAAAGACAAACATGTAGAAAACTGAAAGTCATAAACTAGTCCACTTCCACGTTGTAAATGAACCTCAAAACTATATTTACATCTACATTCCCTAAACCTCACCATCATTTTATCAGATGTAGAGTCTGAAAATAATTCATTTTTTCCATCTGTCAGAATGGTCATTTCCAGGATAGAGAGGATAAACAGGGCCCCGAACAGAGGATGTATTGGTGGTTTACCAAAGGCAGCAGCAAGTTGTGGTTTACTTTCATTCTCAGATGTAGAAGCACCCTCCTTGTTCACATGAGGGCTCTTCCCATGAGATTTTGAACCAGATGTGGCATATACGTTTGCTGGCTGATTAGAATGGGTGAGTCCTGCATCAGTGTCATGCAAAACTGCATACCCTTAGCCTCCTAAATAATTGAAGCCATTAACGCAAGAATCGATTCATAGTATCTGAAGCTATGAACTTTAAAAATTAAGTTCCTATTTTGTTCAGGAAGAAGAATGAAATCTTGATTTCAAAATACCAGATATTCTTGAATATTTTAGAATATTCTTGCTAATAAGTTGAATCGGTCGCATTCCACAGCTCCAATCCGGAAATCTTCAGTATAAGCTGCAATTAAAGGCTCCAAACAAATGAGGATGCACTCTTCCTTGTAAATACTAACACTTTTTAAACATAAACGAAAACTGTGAGGTTTTATTATTAATTTATTCAGAAAATCCGAAGTCCAGAATAGCAGTCAGACAAACTATCAAATCAAGGACACAAATTATCATCCGTGATGTATCTATGACAGAAATTTATTGCATACCAACAAAGCTGCTGATGGCATATGAAATTATAAAGAAAAGATAATACAAACTGCACTTTCAAATTGCCTACATGCGTGTTCTAACATAATCTTATAAAACAGACTTCTGAACAAAGAGGATTTAATTTCAAACGTGAAATTAAAAAAAAAAAATTATATCCTGATCTGTTGCCAAACCTAAGACTTCAGGGTCTGCCAAGCTCCACCGGTTTAAACATGTCATTTTCAAATATACGAAAGGTTTTATATTTGGGCCCAAGCTCCAATCATTTTCAAATATACGAAAGGTTTTATATTTGGGCCCATCATATTCATATGTAACAAATTTTAATCATTCTTAAATTTCTCTCTTAAATTCTTAATTATTTTTCTATTGAAGTTCTTTACACTTGTCTGTGGAAGACACAAGGTGAATACATTTAAAGTATCACAATACATAAATAGTAAACTTTACCTGATACCTTCAGCTCTAGCAAGTCCTTTATTGATGTTATCCTTTCATAGCTTAAGCAATGCATCCGGAAGTGAATTGATGCCGTCCCTTTTTATCTTTGTTGATTTTAAGATTACGTGGACTGCTCATGTCTAAAGCATTGAATCTACACACTGGTTTACTTTGTGTATGTATGGTCATAAAAGGTAGTCTCTGCTCAAAAAAAATACAATTCATAATCCAATCAAATATAATGTGTCTTACAATGTTACAATGAAATTAAGTCCAACGGTATTCAAACACACACTTTGAAAAAGATGAGCAACATCACCTTAACGATGAAAGCAATGATCTTCTTGAGGCACATACTTTGAAAAAGGAAGGACAACATTACCTTAACAATGAAAGCAATGATTTTCTTGAAGCTTCCTCTGGAAATTAAGTTGACATCTACAAAATTGTAGCCTAAGATGAGCATCTTCCATTTTTCGAATAGCAGGGGACATTTAGCATTAATGTTGGGTCTCAGATTGTGATGTTTAATAGCACTTTCGAATATGTTTCCGTCACGATATGCTTTGCTCAAGTTGGGATGCCTGGTCTTGCTTTGGGTCCCAGATTTATGCCGAATGGCCTTTAGTAAACCCTTGAAACATGTCCCGACACAAGCCAAAGTTGTAGCATCTTTGCTTCTTTACTTGTAGTACCAACCTTCCTTGGGATTCTATTCTCTGAAACTGCGGTCCAATGGAAGTCGAATTAGGAGGTGTAAATGTTACTGAAGCTTCAACAACTTCGATAAATTTGTTCTTGCTCTATCTTGTCTTGTTTAGTCCAATTGTTCTACAAATTCGTAGCCTTGCATCTGTTATTGCCTACTCTGCCTGTGCCTTATTTCGTGCTCTTGTCTAGTCCAATTGTTCTGCAAATTTGTAGCCTTCCATTGGCTATTGCCTGCTCTGCCTGTGCCTTGTCCTGTGAAATTCTTGTTTGTGTGTGTGCTTAGTCTTTCTTACACAATGCTGCAGTTTATTGTCTGTGCTGGGGCGTTGCCCTTCCTATTCCTAGTGAGAATGGAGGGAGAAGATATGTGCGTCATGTAGAGAAATTGGCCTTTGTGAACCCCCAACATCACCTTAAAGATGAAAGCAATGATTTTCTTGAAGCTTCCTTGGGAAATTAAGTCGACATCTACAAAATTGTAGGCTAAGATGAGCATCTTCCCTTTTTCGAATATTTGCTGGACCGGGCAACGAACAGGAGAACCGCCACAGCCAACAAGCGCCGTTCACCATCTCCTTTGCCTGCGGCTTCCAGCGCGGACGTGTAGATCACGTATGCCGCCACGCCAACGTGGTAAAGCATTGTGACACCATGCCTATTCCAGATTTCGTTGTCGGCCATGGAATAAGCAGTAATCGTGTCGGGTCCTCCCAGATGAATGAGCAACAGGGGAGCCCATACTGCATAAACCATTTGGGTGCTCGTGCTTGACGAATCCATTATAAAGCACGAAATAAGGCACAGGCAGAGTAGACAATAACAAATGCAAGGCTACGAATTTGTACAACAATTTTACTAAACAAGACAAGACAAGACAGAGCAAAAAGTAACCGATGTTAGGCTCCAAATTTATAGAAATCGTTGAAGCTTCATAACATTTACACCTTCTAATTCTGACTTCCATTGAACCGCAGTTTCAGAGAATAGAATAAGAAGGCAGGTTGGTACTACAAGCAATGAAGCAAAGATGCTGCAACGTTGGTTTGTGTCGGAACGTGTTTGAAGGGGCTACTGAAGGCCATTCCCCATAAATCTGGGACCCAAAGCAAGACCAGGCATCCCCAACTTGAGCAAAGCATATCGTGAAGGAAACATATTTGAAAGCGCTCTTAAACATCACAACCTGAGACCCAACATTAATGCTGAATGTCCCCTGCTATTGGAAAAAGGAAAGATGCTCATCTTAGGCTACAATCTGGTAGATGTCAACTTAATTTCCCGACGAAGCTTCAAGAAAATCATTGCTTTCATCGTTAAGGTGATGTTGGGGGTTCACAAAGGTCAATTTCTCTACATGACGCATATCCTCTCCCTCCATTCTCACTAGGAATAGGAAGGGCAACGCCCCAGTACAGACAATAAACTGCAGCATTGAGTAAGAAAGACTTAAGCACACACACAAACAAGAATTTCACAGTAGAAGGCATAGGCAAACGCAGAGCAGGCGATAGCCAATGGAAGGCTACAAATTTGCAGAACAAGCGGACTAGACGAGCACGAAATAAGGCATAGGCAGAGTAGGCAATGACAGATGCAGGGCTTCGAATTTGTAGAACAATTAGACTAAACAAGATAAGACAGAGCAAGAAATAGCCGGCTACAAATTTATAGAAGTCGTTGAAGCTTCAGTAACATTTACACCTCCTAATTCCTACTTCCACTTAACCGCAGTTTAAGAAAGTTTGGTACTACAAGTAAAGAAGCAAAGATGCTGCAACTTTGTTTTGAGGGGTTACTAAAGGCCATTCGACATAAATATGGGACCCAAAGCAAGACCAGGCATCCCAACTTGAGCAGAGCATATCGTCAAGGAAACATATTAAACATCACAATCTGAGACCCAACATTAATGCTACATGTCCCCTGTTATTCGAAAAAGGGAAGAAAAATCAACAAAGATAAAAGGGACTGCATCAATAAAGGACTTGTTAGGGCTGAAGGTATCAGGTAAAGTTTACCAGTTATGTATTGCGATATGTTATGCAATCAATTATGCTTTCGCTTCTTTTGCTTTATATATATTAATGCTTTCACTTCTTTTTGCTTTATATATGTTAAAGCAATCAATTATATTTACTATGCTTTTACTTTCTTTATATAAAATCAATTATCTTTACTCTTTTGCTTTATATATATATGTTAAAGCAATCAATTATATTTACTAGTTTATGCTTTTACTTCCTTTATATATAAAATCAATTATCTTTGCTTTCACTTCCTTTGCTTATGCTTGATATTTAAGAGAAGGTACAATCTATATGGAATAAAGGGAGAAGGGGGCTACACTAGAACTTCAATAAAGGAATAACTAAAGTGGAAATCAAGAGTGATTAAAAATTGTCACATGAAACCTTTTTTACAATTAATAACTTAGAATGAATATGACGTGGGCCCAAATATAAGATTGCAGCCAGGCAAAAGATAATGTTCAAAAGCTCAAGACACTGCATTCAAAACTTTGAAGTTTAAGATTAGTGAGGCATCTATGTTGGAGCATCCCAATTTGCAAATCCTTTCTGAAATTGCAGTCCATATCTCTGGGCTTGCATTTAGGCCAAAATTGATGCAATAAGGCATGCAAATAACATTTTCTAATTGACCTGTTGAAAGAGTAAATGGCTTCTACTATTCTCCTTACAATCTGAGGCCAACCAAGACAAACCAAAGGATGTATATATAAAACAAAACCAAACCAAACAAACAAACAAATATATATATATATATATATATATATATAACAAAAATAAAAATCCAAAGAAATGCATCCTTTTATTAATCCTCTTGACCCCACAGAGAGTATGAGAACTGCAATTCCAAATGAAGATTCAGTCCCAAATAGACAAAAAGCTCAGCTTTCTTTAATTTGTTCACTGATCCTTAGCAGTACCGCCCAATCTTACACCTAAGGATCCACTCAATAGCTTCAGGGTGCACTTCTCCTAAACCAAATGAGGTGACCTCTTTAGGTGAGGCAGCCAGGATTAGACCTCAATTTTATCTAGAATAGACTACGTCCCCTTAATTAGAGTAGCACTGATTTGATCCATGCCTTCCAAGCCTTCTCAAATTCCAATCTTACAGAATCTAATTTGCTAAATGAACAAAGTATTCGCTGTTGTTTCTCTAGATTCAAAAGTTGAGGTTTCAATCTAAAAGTGCACTTTGAATTTACAATTATTAATCAATTAATTTTAGTATGGAGGTTATCAGAGATTAAAACTGCCCCGAACATTGATGCAGACTCTACCACCTAAATTGCTTAAAATTGGTAAATAAACATTGTAATATTTCAATCAAACAGATGTTACAATATTTGCCGCATTTAAACTTTGTGGGAAACGTGCCTATTTACCTAAGACAAAAGGATTAGATTGTACCTGCGATTGATCACAATAGCTCTCTACAGTGACAGGAATTAATCGAAGGGATTTACAACGTGGAGGCGCATCGATCTCATGGATCCACTGAGAATTCTTGGTGGATGCAAAGGATGTTTCGGGAGGCATCTTTGTTGTGAGGGTTCTAGATGCACACTTGCCAAGCCTTTTTTTTTTCTTTTTTCTTTCCTGAATAGAACCTTTATATTTTCTTGGATAAAAATCAAGGGAACCAGTCTTACATGATAATTGAACGGAAACGACTTATCACTCACTTATCTATCTCTTTCTAAAAATAAAGAAATGTTAAGCTATTATGCTTTGTAACTTTAAAAGAAAATTAAACATAGATAACTCACCAATAAAAGCTGCCTATCCTTTTCTCGAGGCAAAGAAATGGTAAGTTATTATGCTTTGTAGCCTTAGAGGACCACCAAAGATAACTCACCAATAAAAGCTGCCTATCCTTTTCTCGAGGCAAAGAAATGTTAAGTTATTATGCTTTGTGTACGAGGTTTTTCTTTTTAATAAATTGATGACCTAAAATTTAAAAAGTGTTTATAAACTAATATTGATAATCATTTTAACATTTAATTTAAATTGTGGCAGCGCGGGCAGCCTAAACTGCGTAGGTCCACATCGGACTTGGGTTAGATCTGTGGCCAGGCCGTTGCAGGCAGGTGTGGCAGCGCAGGCAGCCCAAGTCGTGCAGGTCCAGATCGGTCCCACTTTGCGCAGTTTAATTGCATGAACTTGCAGGACCACGCAGACAACCGAAGCTCTATATGTGACCTATGTGTTCTGTATTTGCAGCGCGAGATCGTGCGCAGAGGAGAACGCTTCGGCTGTCTGCCTAGACAAAATAAAAGTTAGCCTATCTTGGATTTGGCGGTCTTGCCCGTTGCATTTCGTTGGTTGTTGTCAGTTTCGGAGACTTGGTTGGATGGTGCAACACTTCTTTTGGGTTCAGTAGTTTCATGTTTTTCTAGCTTTCCAAGGAGGGGAAAGGGCCATCTACTGATCCAAACCCGTTGGGGTGAATTTGCGAGAACACATACAGTGGTATGGTGTTTTGTTGCAGCTATCTGAGGGTGTTCCCTTGGTTGCTTTGACTCCGTGCAAATTTCTGGTTGTTGATTCCCTGGTTGGATCTAGCTCTGGTGGGTGGGCTTCATTTTCGGGCTCATGTTCCGGGGCTTCTTGCTACTGGACCTGATCCTTTTGGCGTACACTCAGATCTTTCTTCTTGGCTTCGAGGGTGACCTTACGTTTTGAATGCTATTGAGTGGATCCATTGGTTTTCCAGGTTCAGTCCTTGAAGCTATTTGTTTGCAGGGATGGAGGGTTCCAGATCCTTTTTTGTTGCTTGGGGTACCATACTGCATCCTTTGATCTTTGGGGAGTGGACCTGTGCTTTATTAGCAACTTTGGTTTATCATGACTCCTCCAGATTTGGATCCTTGGAATCTTTTTGCCCATATCTGCTCTTCGTCTGTGTTTTGCGGACCTTCATTTCCTCGTGTCTTTTGGCTTCCCTAAAATTTACCCTTGTGTGCAAGAGGATTTTCTAGCCTGAGGAGATCCTCAGGATTGTTGTTCCACTTTTCAGGCTTGTGTTGTGGCATCCCTGGGTTCCTGCTGCTTCCTAGACCGTGTCCTGCTATTGCTTCATGTTCGCTTTCCTATCACTGCTTCCCAGTTTGCATCCTCATCGACATCCTGGCCAGTTGTTGCTTCATGGATTGCATCACAGTCGACGTCCTAGTTTACATCTTGCAGATGCTTCTTGGTCTGCATCCTACAACTGTATCCCTAGTTGCCCATGGGCGGGAACAATTTTCAAATTTCAATTTTTTTGTTTTTCCCGCTTCATTTTCAAATTTCAATTTTAAATTTTAAACGAGATGACCCTGTTTCAAATTTTCCATCCTTTCTATGGTTTTGTACGGGATGGCATTTGAAATTTTCCATCTTTTGTGTGGTTTTGGGCGGAATGGCCTTGATTCAAATTTTCCATCCTTTGTATGGTTTTGGGCAAGATAGCCATAATTCAAACTTTACCGGTTTAGCTGTTTTTTTCCAATAATCCACAAAGAATTTGTTTTTTCAACTATTTTTTGGTTGAGAACTCTTCTCCCAACCTTCTTCTCCTTATAAAAAGTTATTGGATCCTTTCAAAATCCTTATTACCAATCAAAAAAATATTATAATAATCATATATATTAATAAAATTTAAATTTAAATAATTTTAAAATAAAAATATTTAATTAATTTAATTCATACCATGTGATATAAAAGATTTATTTTTTAGTTTTTTTAAATAATTCAAAACATGTAAAATCATTTCTGAATTATTAATACAAATTAACATAAAATCCATCTTAAAAATAAATAATTTATTTAAACCATAAAAATTATGATAATTAAAAATTTTATGAGATAATTTTTATAAAAAAACACAAATAAATCAAACACATACAAAGTACAGTACGGTAGGATGAAAAATGGTAATAGTAATGCTAGCGAAGTTATGCTAGAAGTTATGCCAGTGGATGAAATCATGAGTATTTAGGAATGTGCCCCATGCTTACATTAATTTAAAATGTCTAAATTTTGTATTAGAACAAAATTTAATAAATAGTTGTTAAAAATGTAATAATAGTTAATGTTAATTTAATGTATAAAATTAAATTTTAAAATTATGTGAAAATTTGATTTTATAGTGTTTTTTTAAGGTTTATATAGAGTATTTATTATGGAAAGTTTTAAGTGTGAAAAATTATGTTTAGTTATTTGGTAATAAAATTTAAAGATAGATGTAAAGGTGATCTACAACAATAGAGTTAATAGAAAGGATCAATATAAACTTATGGTAAAATAAAAATGTTTAATAGAGTGCATGTTTTTAGGAATAAACAAGGCAAAGGTCTCCTCACGTACTCAAAATCATATGAAACTTAAATCATATGAAACTTCAATAAACAATCATGCAATGGCTAGGAAACTTCTTATAGGGATCAAAATGACCATAGAAAAAATAGAAACATATTTTAATTGAAGGATTCACATGTTACTATCAATGTTGTCAAAAATGATGCATGGATTATATCAACAACATCATCATTTTAGGCATATATCAATTATTGATGGATGTGTATCTTGTAAATGCCAACACATATATAGAGAAGGTAATTTTAGTAGAGCTCACTGTTGTCTTGGAAAGACTCAAATTTTAGGGAAAAGAAAAAAATAAAAAAAACTAACCAAGAATTTTTTATCTCTTAATGAAAATGATATCAAAATATTAATAAATAAAAATTAGTGTTTTGAAAGGAAAACTATTTTTGATAGAAAGACAAGTTAAATAGAGTCTAACTAACCTAATACTAGATGTAATAATTTGTTGTTTGGATGGAAGTGATCCCAATAAAATCCACATATAACTTATTAATAAAAATATCAATATGATGTACATCAAAACAAATCTGTATTAATAGATGATTTTATATTAAGAATATTATGAGATATGGAAGGTTTATAAGGTCTATTAACAACTTCATTAGAAGCGACTATGAGCCTCATTTTCTTGTTTTAGAGATTTGGGGAGGATTAGGGAATGAGTATCGTGAATATGATGTTAGAATTCATAATATTTTCAAAAAACAAATAGAAGCAAATCATCAACTCAAATATTATAAAAAAAAGTGAAGGAAAGGACGAAAGAGAGAAAGAGATATGGTGGGCAACCATAAATACCATAAATAGTCACTATATTTGTAGATAATATTACAAAAAACTCCAATAATCAAATAAGGAGTGGGAGGGGGTATTTATAGAGATACCAAAACCCCAATTACATAATAAAGTTTAATCTAAACTGATATAGCAAGAAGGATTTAGATTAATTACAAAATATGAAGAGGGTCAACCATAACAAGATTAACTTGGGCCCATAGGGCTTACATAGTAAAATGTTACAAATAATTAAATGATTGTACAATAAAATGCCTTTAGGCCTATCCAAAACATATCACAATGTTAGCCTTGACCATGAATTAAATTATAGTTTCAACATCTCCATAATCTAAACTAAGGGGCCAAGGAGAGAAGACAATAGTGACAATAATATCTTCCCCTATAATGTATGCTCTAGTGAGGAATATCCTTTAGAATCTCCCTCATCATCTCGAAGACAACCATCAAGCTTCAAGCATTTAGCTTCAGTCCTTTGCAACTTGAGAAGACAATTATTCGTTGGATGTCCTTGCCTATTACAATATCCTTAAGTGGTCTTCATTTTATTTGAAGACACAACCTAGCCCTTGCGCTCCTTGGTCTTAGTCTCCTTATCATTAAAATTTCTTTGTGTGAACCTATACTTGTGGAGTCCTACCATAATTTTGTATTGCCACCTAAATGAGAACAAGCAGAGAAAAATGTTGATCAAGAGTAAAAATCTTTTGATATTCCAAGAATATAGGAATCATATGAACCATTAGATTCAACATCTAAAAAGAGGGAGAGAGATAAGCAAGGACAATTTTAATTCTTTTTGTATCATCTTTCATTTTGCCTCTAGAATATGCAATATTTGTCCTCAAAGCCTTGAATCTCACAATATAGTTCTCAACATTATCAATATAAACTAGTTTAAGAGATGAAAACTCCAATTCCAAGCAACTTACTTTAGTAGTATTAACTTTCCAAAAAAACTCATCTAATTTTGACCACAAATTGATAGGGCCACTCTCTTTGATGTGGAAAAGCAACTTTGGTTCAATCAACAAGGAATATAAACTTAGAGTCTCTTACTCTCTTTGATGATGAGTTTCATCATTAAAAACAACTATTTTATTATATTAAAAAATGCACCACAATTTCTTACTTTGAAACAAGCCAATAATTTAAGTGGGTCAAACATTGTAGTTTCACCCATTGAGGCAAGTAACTAGGGCTTTATGATCCATCTTACATAATTTTTCCCCTAACACCATAGTAGGTTTGTGAACTATTGCCACCAGTTCATAGAGCTCAAAAATATGCAATTTAAAAAAAAATGGGCTCAAAATGTTTTTGTATGTGAAATATATGGCCCCAAAAGTTTTGCCCTAATGGGCCCCAAAATATTACAAATTAATTATTCAAACCTTAGAGTTGCAAGAGCCAATCCTGACCTACCACTTGGTGTATTTTAATTCATTGTTGCACTCCAATCACACTTTACCACTTTAGCTCCTCTAGTTTTCTCAATCGTCAACACTTGCAAGCATTTGAGTTGTTGAGTTTTTTTTAAATCTTAAAAAAAATAGTCTTTGTGGTACATGAAAACCCCACTTCAATCACTATGTCAACCATATAATATTTTTATTCAATGCATTGTGTTGGTGGGATTCAATCCTAGGTCTTTGTTGGCCAAAATACAATGCACTGTCTAAGATAATGCAACACCAATTAGATCATTTAAGTGACTTCCAATAAAATGATTCCACTTTAAAGAAAAAATAAAGTACAATAGCTATTGGAATATATTACATTATTTGGTACATGCCAATGTACCACCATGGGTACATATTTAGATTAGAAATTGTCTTAGATTATGGTTTGAGTATTTACTTTATGCAATGTAATAAATGCACAAGTAATATTAGAATATGCAAAGTATTCAATAATGTAAATGTGCATCATAATCCATGTGGACCTGAGGAAGGTCAAGAGTCATCTCACACTATATATTGGTCTTGGTGTGAGCAAGTAGTATGAGAGAGAAATCCATATCATTTTATCATTTAGTGGAGTAGAGTAGAATACAAGTTTGAAATAATGTAGAACTTGTATGAAGCATGGAGTACTTGAGATATCCATATTTTGTATGAATGTCCTATTTTCGTGAGCATTTACTAATGGTCGTTTTATGAGTTATTTCAGAATTTTTTTATGAGTTTTTCATGCTTAATAGCTTACCATTATTGTAATTTCAATATTGCATGCTTATTTTATATCTTGTGGTTGATTTCTCATTAATTATCTAGCATCAAATGCTAATAGTGGTATCAAAGCACAAGGTCAATTGATAGGAGATAGGGAGAACCACAAGAGAGGTTGAGAGGAGATTGAAGATCTCATTTTTAGAATTTTAATAATTTCTAAAATTACTATTTGGCTAGATTCTTTCCATAGGGTTGTAGAAAAACTTGTGAAGACTAGGACTCAACATAGATCTCTTTTCCACTAGATTGAAGGATAACTAGTGATGTTTATTGATTTTGTAACAACCCTCCTTACACAATTAATTGAAGAGAATAAAGAAATAGTAAAATTACATTTTTCTTGTGAAACATGGTACTACTAACAGTATCTATGAGTGCAGGATAGTTGCAAGATGTCAATGAAAGGGAGTTAGTCAGTGGAAAAAGGTAATAAAGGGAAATGATGATTTGGCTCATGAGCACGTGGAAACTCATGCTTTGCATATCATTTAGGTGCATTGCAAAATTGCATCCCTACGTGAGTTATGTTTGTTTGAATGTTGCTTGTTAGCATGGGATAAGAGATGCTTTTTAAGTGGAAATGGTGATGGAAGCTAATTTCTTGTTTAGGCTTGTGTGTGTGTTTAAAATTTACTTTTTGATTAAAAGAACGTTTATTATGTGATGAAGACTATAATATTAATATTGTTTTAAGAAAATATATAATAGATTTCCTTGTATTGAAGCATATATTATTAATATTGTGATGATTAATATCTAAGAATAATAATTGAGCATAAGGCTTGAATATTATTAAGATTTAATGTCATAAAGCATGCATGTGAAGACATACTCCTCATAAGCTATTGTCAGCTTAGGCAAGCATACCAAATCTCGCTAGAATGGCTATGATAGCAACTTGTGCATACAGAGTGGTGAGGAAGAGCGTCTTGTTTGTCTAGCATCGTGCATGGATGATGAAGGAACAAACTCATTGAATTCTCCATCTAGTGGAAGGACGGGAAGAAGGAAGCAGGCCAGCAGTCGGGTGAAGTAAAAAAAAATAGAGATTGACATACTAATTAGAGGGGACAATGGTGAGAAAAAATGAAAGAGGACACGAGAGGATTAGGAAGTGAAAAACTACAGGTTGGATGTTTTGTAAATGTTTTTTTCCTGTGAAGAATATGTCTTCCATGATTTAGCATGAGTACAAGATGTTTGTTTCTCTCTAAATTTGATGAATTGTACCTCACTATTTTATCTGTGCTGAAGGGAAAGGAAATTATAAAATTTACTTTATGTGATGAAAAAATTGTTATGTCGGGTAGAGCGTTGTCATGTTACCATAGACATATTGTTGGGTTAAAAATAAAATAAAATTATCTACGATTTCCTTATTATTTTACTATAAAAAATGGTTATGGTTGTGCAATAGGATTTTATGAAAATTCTACCTATGGAATTATGGGTAGATTAAAGGAAAGAATTTTTTTTGAACTCTTTAAGCTATATCTTGGGTAGGGAGATTATAATATTTTGTTGGATTCTATTATAGAATAGATTGTGCATAGCATTTTATTTTAAGCAGTATGTGATCCCTGATGGCACCTTATGAATTTCCTTAAGTGGATCAAGAATCGATTGCTTGGATGGTAGGCATACCGGGTAACCAGAGTGCAAGAGTTATTGTGCAAATGATAATGGCAGTGCCAAAGTGTTCATAGGTGGGCGATGACAAATAGAGAAAGAGCATATCATGAATAGTCTTCAATATCTAAGACTATAGTAAGAGAAACCAATACATGGTTGTATTTGGGTTTGAGAATAGATTAGGATTCATAGCAAAGTATCCAGAGTAGTAAACAGAACAAACCATGGTCGAAAGATAGTTGTATACCTGTAAAAGATAAGGAGTATCCTTATGTATGAAAAATAAGGGTAAGGCCCACTTGTAATCTAGTTCCCTCTGGTTGTGAAGTATAAATGGAACTGACATTGAAAATATTGTCATATTTGTATAATAAAAATATATACAAGTAAGAGATTGTCCTGTGATGTTGCCCTTTGCTAATAGAAAACTTGAAATTGAGGTATTCTTTGTATTTTTTCAAATTTCTATTATTGATAACCATGAAATGTAACTCAACTTCGACCTTGATTAGTTTGAAAGAATTATATTGCAAATTTTGTTTTGTTAAAGCATAGCTAGTTGCCTTAGTGACGTATGGTAAACAATGATCTTATAAAACCTAGAGTGCAGGATTGATTAGCAACCATTGAATGTAATCTGGTTATTTTCTTGTAATGAAAGCTATTGTAATAGCTCAAATATGGGAAAATTTATAGTAAATCACCAAAATAATTATTCCAAACTTCGTTTCCTTTTAAAAAAAAAAATGTAAGAAATAATATTTGATATTCCAAGAATATAGGAATCATATGAGCCATTAGATTCAAAATTATTACTGGAAAAGAATGAAAAAATATATTACCAATTATGTGGCTAGATGTTTGGAGTGCCAAAGAGTGAAAGTAGAAAATATGCATCCAACTGGAAAACTATACCCACATGAGATACCTGCACAAAAGTGGCAAGTAGTATCAATGGATGTTATAGTGGGATTACCTAAACCAAGATTCAAGCATGATGTAATTTTAGTAATTGTGGATAAATTAACCAAAGTAGCACATTTTATACCAGGAAATGTGCAAGGTGACACAACCACGATAGCAAGTAAGTTTTCAAGGGAAGTGGTAAGGCTACATGGGTTTTTAGAAGTTATAATATCTAATAGAGATTCTTGTTTTACTTTTAAATTCTGGCAAGTACTGCATTAAGCATTAGGGACCAAACTGAGTATTAGTACTTCTTATCACCCAAAGATAGATGGAAAGACTAAGAGGGTAAATCAAGTGCTTGAGGATATGTTGAGAATGTACTGCATGGATCAACACACAAAGTGGGGAGACTATTTATTCCTAGTAGAATTTACATATAACAATTACCATGCATCACTAGGTATGGCACCTTTTGAAGCCTTATATGGGAGATGGTGCAAAATTTATTTATCTTGGGATAATCCTAAATATCGAGTAGTGATCAGACTGGAAATGGTAAAAGAAATGGAAGAGAATTTAAAGAGAATTCAACAGAAGCTGAAAGAGGCCATAGATCACTAGAAGAGCTATGCGGATCTCAAAAGATCATCGAGGGAGTGTTCTATGGGAGAGAGTATTCCTAATGGTGAAGCCAACTAAAATTTCCATAAAATATTCCAAGCTTGAATCTAGATATGTGGGTCCATTTGAGATTGTAGCTAAGATAAGTCATATAGCGTATATACTAGCTCTACCACCAAGCTTATCCAACATCCATAATGTCTTTCATGTGTCCCTCTTTAGAAAGTAAATTTTTGATCCTACTCATGTTTTAGATGTTTTCGAATTATAGATGACCGATCCATTAAATATTGAAGTGCGACCTGTTCGCCTACTTCATTTTAGAACCAAGAATCTAAGGAAAATAAGTATAGAGCAATGTCGGGTCCAATGGGACCACTACTCAGATAGGAACGCTACGTGGGAAGATGTGGTAGACATGCAGTGGCAATTTCCTTATTTGTTTGAGTAGATGTTCACTTGGTCATAAAATTTTATACAAATTCATGATATATGTATATATGCAAATGGATATAGAACTGGATACTGCATAGAGTATAATATGTTTGTTGAATTACTGGGTAGAGTAGCTTGTAAATGTTTTTTATTGCAAAGAATTTTTTTTTGGAACATATGATGATGTATGTATAACTGATTGTATTATAACATGATCTATGATGAGGTTATATGACAATCATGAGAAAATATGCTTTTATGATGTCAATTATGATTGCAATATTTAGTGCTAAATGAGAATAATGAATTTGCTTGAATATTTTTGGTTAATGTAAAATATATGAATATACAAACATATTTCTTTTGCTTAACCTAGTTAAAACACAGGGATTGTGTTTGTCTCTAGTGGGGGAGGATGTAATGACCCTCACAGAAAGAATGGAAGAGAATAAAGAAATAGTAAACTTACATTTTTCTTGTAAAACATGGTACTAATGACAGTCTCTATGAGTGCATGACAATTACAAGATGTCAATGAAATGGAGTTAGTCATCGAAAAAAGGTAAGAAAGGGAAGTGATGATTCGGCTTACGTGCACAAGGAAACTCGTACTTTGCATATCATTTAGGTGCATTGTAAAATTGCATCCTTGCATGAGTTATGTTTGTTTGAATGTTGCTTGTTGGCATGGAATAAGATATACTTTTTAAGTGGCAATGATGATGGGAGCCACTTTCTTGTTTAGGCTTGTGTGTGTGTTTAAAATTTCCTTTTCAATTAAAATAAGGTTTCTCATGTGTTGAAGATTATAATATTAATATTATTTGTTTAAAAAAATATAATAGTAGGTTTCCTTTTATTGAAGCATACATTATTATTATTGTGATGCTTAAAATCTAAGAATAATAATTGAGCATAAGGTTTGAATATTGTTAAGACTTAATCTCATAAAGCATGCATGTGAAGACGTACTCCTCATAGGTTGTTGATAGCTTAGGCAAGAATGTTGAATTTCATTGGAATGGCTATGATAGTAAGTTGTGTGTGTGAAGTGGTGAGGAGTGTCTTGTTTTTCTGGCATCATGCATGGATGACGAAGGAATACTCATTGAATTCTTTGTCTAGTGGAAGGACGGGAGGAAGGAAGCAGACCATAAGTTGGGTGAAGTAAAAAATAGAGATTGGCATGGTTATTGGAGGGGATGATGACAAGGAAAAATGAAAGAGGACGCGAGAGGATTGGGAAGTGAAAAACTACAGGTAGGATGTTTTGTAAATTTTTTTCTCATGAATAATATGTATTCCATGATTTAGCATGAGTACAAGATGTTTGTTTCTCTCTAAATTTGATGAATTGTAACTCACTATTTTATTTGTGCTAAAGTGAAAGGAAATTAAGAAATTTACTTTATGTGGTGAAAACATTGTTATGCCAGGTAGAGCATTGTCATGTTACCATAGGTATATTTTTGGGTTAAAAAGAAAAGAAATTATCTACGATTTTCTTATTGTTTTATTGTTGAAAATAGTTATGGCTGTGAAATAGGATTTTATGAAAGTTCTGCCTATGGAATTATGGATAGATTAAAGAAAATAATTACGTTTGAAATATTTGAGCTATATTTCAGGGAGGGAGATTATAATATTTGTTTGGACTCTATTATAGAATATATTGTGCATAAGCATGGTTGAATGCATAGTCATTTATTTTGAGTCGTTTATGATACATGATGACACCTTATGAATTCCCCTGAGCGGATCAATAATCGATTGCTTGGATGGTAGCCACATCGGGTAACCTATGTGCAAGAGTTTCCATGCAAATTATAATGATAGTTCCAAAGTGTTTACAGGTGAGCGATGATAGATAGAGAGATCATGTCATGAATAATATTCAATATCCAAGGTTGTAGTAAGAGAAACCAATGCATGGTTATATTTGATTCTGGGAATAGATTATGATTCATAGAAAAGTATCCAGAGTATAATGCAAACCAAACCATAGCTTAAAGATAGTTTGTATGCATGTAAAGGATAAGGAGTATCTTTATGTATGATAATTAAGGACAAGGCCCACTTGTAATCTAGTTCCCTCTGATTGTGAAGTATAAATAGAATTGAAATTGAAAATAGTGTCATATTTATATAATGAAAATATATACAAGTATGTCACGACACTTTTTCCCTTTGGCCGAGATTTTGCAACATGTCGTGATATCGCGACACTTTTCCTCTTTAGCCTCGATGATGTAGTATGTCGTGATATCACGACACTTTTTCTCTTCGGCCGCAATGTTGCAACATGTCGCGATATCGCGACACTTTTTCTCCTTGACCGCGATGTTGAATCATGTTGCGATATCGCGACACTTTTTCTCTTCGGTCACGATTTTGCAACATGTCATGATATTGTGACACTTTTTCTCTTCGGTCGTGATTTTGCAACATGTCGCGATATCGCGACACTTTTTCTCTTCAACCGTGATTTTGCAACATGTCGCGATATCACGACATTTTTTCTCTTCGGTCGTGAATTTGCAACATGTCGCGATATTGCGACACTTTTTCCCTTCGACCGCATTGTTGCAACATGTCGCGATATCGCGCCACTTTTTCTCCTCGACCGTGATTTTGCAACATGTCGTGATATCGCGACATTTCTTCTCTTCGGCCGTGATTTTGCAACATGTCACGATATCACGACACTTCTTCTCTTCTGGCACCAACCTTGCAACATGTCGCGATATCGCGACACTTCTTCTCTTCTGGCAGCAACCTTGCAACATGTCGCAATATCGCGACACTTTCTCTCCTCCAGCTGCGATGCTGCTTCTTGTTGCGATTTCACGACATCTCTTCCTCTTTCAGCTACAACGGTGCAACATGTCGTGATATCGCGACATCTTTTCCTCCTTGCTTTTTCCCTATGTTGTGGGCCATGAAAACGTAACTAGTCATGATATCGCGACACCTTCCCTCGTGTGGTGTTTTGCTTTCTCTTTGATCTTTAGCTCTTGGGCCTCCTCGGTCGGCTTGGAAAACATGTAAAAACCTCTTGTACAAGGTTTAGGGACCTTTCAACACCCTTTCAACCAATAAAAAAAATATATATATATATACAAGTAAGAGATCATCTATGATGTCATCCTTAACTAATAGAAAACTTGATATTGAGGTATTCTTTGTATTGTTCCAAATTGTTGTTGTTGATAACCATCAAATTTAACTCAGATTCAGCCCTAAAAAGTTTGAAATAATTATAATTCAATTTCTATTTTGTTAAAGCGTAGCTAGTTGCCTCAGTGATGTATGGTAAACAATGATTTTATAAAACCTAGAGTGTAGTATTGAGCAGTAGCTGTTGAATGCAATATAGTTATTTTATTTTAATGAAAGCTATTATAATATCTCAAATGTGGGAAAAGTTATAGTAAATCATTGAAATCCTTATTCTAAAATTAGTTTCCTTTTAAAACAAATGGGTAAAACTAAATTTAATAGCAACGCTTAAATTTTGGACTCAGATAGAAATCGGATTAGATTTTGCATAATAACGAATTTCCATTGGGTCCAATGATAGAAAAGAAACTCTTTTGTGTGAATCCCGATTGGATATGATATATGTATTAATGCTACCAAGTTAGTAGACTTAAGTTCAATAAGCTTTAATTGAATAGAAACTTTTAATTTGTATAAATAAGAACCTGTCAGCCAACTTAAGCCGTGGTGGGCCATTTATCATTTTGCAAAATTTTAAACCAAAGATAATGAAATTAGTATCTTAAGTAGTTTTCTTAAAAAAAAAAAAGCAAACAAGTCAACCTATCATTTTTTATGTCAGCAATATAACTCTCTTGTAAGATCTTAAATATAAGGTTTTATTATAGTATTATGTTTTGGAAAATTAATAGAGTAGAGTAAATGAATAAAAAGAAAATTTTAACCTTGGAGGTTAGAGTAACTTTGTCACAATAATATTAACCTAGTTAGATATTTCATTTAGTTGCTTTTGTTTTCAAATGTTTCTTTTGAAAGAAAAACCCCTAAACTTGAAAAAAATGTATGTTTCCTAAGGGAAGGAATATACTAACAATTTTTAAATGAAGTCATCGAGAGGTTATGACTAAGAAAAATAATAAAAAAACCTAATATTGTTGAGGTGTGGTTATGCACAAAATAATATTCGGAGCAACTCTTGATTGATAGAATTGGTCATAATATATGACTCAATTAGATTTGGTACAAGAGGGTGGTATGGGACACCTTTTCTAGGTTGTCGCTCGAAGAGCACTGTGATAAATTCCATACTCATTGAACTTAGCTAAAATACCATAGGGTTTGGTATGGGATGAATCACTATGGGTTATAATGAGTATGTGTGATGAAGTCCAAGATCAAGGTATTGATATGACACTAACCAACTTTAAGAAAATGGAATCACCAGTTAGTCACGGGGGCAAAAATACACTATTCTCATCCATAATGGTTTTAGAACGAGTTGAATGGATAGTTGAAGGTTGAGTATGATGAGGAAATTGAAGAAAGCATCCACCCTCTAGGTGTTATGGGCCTTATAGGATAACCCTTATCATGGTTCGATCCTCATACTGGAATACATGGATGTAAGTGAGCATAACCCAATCCACAAAATGTCATATCAATAGGATTTGATCGATCTCATCCACTTGAATGGCTGGTTACAACAATATTTAACCCAAATGTGGTTTTCTATGCCTATGCTATATTGTCTATATATGTTTTAAAAATAATTGGGTGATCCAAAATGATGTTATCCTAAAACTAAACTTTGAAATCTAAGAAAACATTTTTAGAGCTAAGCAGTAAATGTTTTGAAAAAATATATTTTGGCTTTTTGTTTGATCTTTTCTTCATGCAACCAAGTGAGTAGTTAGATCGGGGTTGTTATAGATTTATAGAGATCTAGATATTTGCATGGATTTTATTGTTTCTATCTAAATTTTTTTTCTGCAAAAAATTAGTTCTCAAAAGTTGAGAAGCTTCCTACAATGGGTAGAGAAGAATTTCATCATTGATTTCCTAAAATTCTATGTTTTTCCTCGTACATGGATTAATTCTTTGTTGCTAAAAATTAGAATATTGAAGACTCCATATTGAAGGAAGAGGAGACAAAAAAAAAGAGTCCCATCGAAGATTGAATATTGCAGATTGAGAAAAAGGATACCCAAGAGAAATATCTCATTGAAGAACTTCCAGATATGGAAGATAAAATATTTAAGATAGAGGAGGACTAGGAAAATTCCTATTGAAGCTTTGAGAAGCTACAAAATTTAAATATCCAAAAGAAGAGGTCTCAAGAAAAGTTTAAAGGAGAAATAAGGAGGCTATAGAAGCCCTATTGAATAGAAGTTGAAGAAGTGGCCATTGAATAAGATTTGAAGAAAGCTCAAGGGAGAATATTGCTAGCAAGGTGAAGCTCTTGATAAAAAGAAGATTTTAGGGTAATTGTCACCATATTACAACAAGCCCAAAGGAAGAAGAATTTGGTAATAATTTTGACAAATTTTGGAAGATATTGTTGAAGACCTCAAGACATTCAAAATCTTGAGAAGAAGGCCAAAAAAGAGATCTAATTTGAAGTCAAAATTTGATAAGGAGATTGAAGAAGAAAGGAACTAGAAGAGTCCACCAGGTTTGAGAGTTAAGGACAACAAAATGAAAAAGAAATTGACTGCATTAGAAGCTAAAAAATTTAGAATTTAAGATAACAAGAGGGTAACATTTTGGGAAGCACTAATAGTTGCAAATTTCAGAGTCTGAGAGAAAAAAGTTGGAGGAGAAGTCGATGTTGGAATATATTACATTATTTATTACATGCTAATGTACCGCATTAGGTACATATTTATAATAGGAGGGTGTCCTAGATTAGAGTGTGAGTATGTACTTTATACAATGTAACAAATGCACAAGTGTGCAAAGTATTTTGGTAATGTAAATGTGCATAATAGTCCATGTGCACATTAGTCCATATAATAGGAAGATGAAGAGTCTCTAGGAGAGTGAAAGCCAAGGGTGCACCATATGAAGAGTCAAATTCCATTATATATGTATCTATGTGAGTGTGTGAAAGTGAGAAATGTATTGTGGATGAGAGTGTTTGTAAGTATGGGTACTTGATATCTTTATTCAATGGAGATACAAATTTCATGAGCATTTGTTATGGTAATTCTATGAGTTATTGTTGAAGTTATTTATGAGTTTTATACATTTAGAATTGTTGTGGCTAATCCACAACACACCCCAAAATTGGGGACCCACCTTTTTGCAGGCTTTCAGAGAAAATCTCAGTGACCCAGATGCTAAAAATGAAGAAAAGGGGCAAAAAAAATGCACAAGTGTAGAAAGTGTCGCGAAATCGCGACACGTTACGCCGTCGCGGCCAAAAATAGAAAACTGTAGCGAAATCGCTACGTGTCAAAAAATCGCGGTCAAAGTAGTCAACGGCAGTAGGGGGCGGAACGGTCGCGAAATCGCGACGTGTTTGATTTTTGCGGTTCGAAAGTGGGCAGAGGTGCATAGCTCGAAAGGCGTCGCGAAATCGAGACGTGTCACGTTTTCACGGTGCAAGTGGATAAAAAAGCTTAAGTATCAAAACGGTAGCGAAATCGCGACAAAAGTGAAGACCATGCCCGAAGCAGAGAAACGGTAGCGAAATCGCGACAGGTTTCGACAAAGTGTACGGAACAGAGAAGACGTCGCGAAATCATGACAAAAATGAAGACCATGCCCGAAGCAGAGAAACGGTAGCGAAATCGCGACAGGTTTCGGCAAAGTGTACGGAACAGAGAAGACGTCGCGAAATCGTGACAAAAATGAAGACCATGCCCGAAGCAGAGAAACGGTAGCGAAATCGCGATAGGTTTCGGCAAAGTGTACGGAACAGAGAAGACGTCGCGAAATCGCGACAGGTTTCCAAAGTGTACGAAACAGAGAAGACGTCACGAAATCATGACAAAAATGAAGACCATGCCCGAAGCAGAGAAACGGTAGCGAAATCGCGACAGGTTTCGACAAAGTGTACGAAACAGAGAAGACGTGAAATCGCGACAGAAAATGAAGACCATGCCCGAAACAGAGAAACGGTAGCGAAATCGCGATTGCGGAGAGGGCCCGAAGGAGAAAATGGTCATGATTTCATGATAGGTTGCGGCCGGAGCGTATGGAGAACAAAAGCGTCGCGATATCGTGACATGTCGCGATTTCGTGACATGTCACGTTTTCGCTGTGAAAGCGAAGGAGCAAGGCCGTGGGCTATTTTTGGTCACGATTTTCATGGGACCGTTACTGAACATGCAGAGAGCGTTGAACACGTGGCAAAAAGGCATGAGGATCAGAGTAACGCTTCAGATCGACGGTTACTGGCCGTAGAGAAGATCAAGCGTTGCAGATTCAAGCGAAGGGGTAAAAAACACCAAAAGGCGAGAAACTGAAACGAAGCGTCCTGGGAACTGAAACGAAGCGTCACAGAGCAGTCGAGAGCAGCAACAAAAAGTTTAAATAGCAAAAATGTAGATAGATACAGGGCTGGAAATTGTAGCAAGAAAGCATTATTTTTAATAAAGGAGTTATTTGGCAAGAGCAACTTTTGTGTGCAAAACCAAAAGGAGATTGAAGCTAATACTACTGTTTTCTCTGTTAATCTTTACTTTGCATTATTTTCTCTTGTATCTATCCATTTACGCCATGAGATGGGTTACGATAGGTGAATGGCAGAATGATGCAATCATTTTCTTTCCTTAGAGTCTTGCATCTGATCTGATTTGACTGTGTGTTAGTGCAGGTCTGTTAGGTCAAGTTGTTTTAGAACTTCGTCTCACAACTTGGGGTTTTGCAGGGAGGAGATTGCTAACCGAATTAACGTCCTGTTTTAGTTTTCCAGCTAATTTTCATAAGCAATGTTGCGGTTCTAGGTTCTGATATTATTTTTTACTTTTTATTCGAAGATTGGCATCTCGGATTCTGGTGCATTCCAGGATACGTTTTATATTTTTACTAACTCCAAACGTTAACGTAGAAATAGCAGAACATTTAAATGAAAGATAAAATGAACCAGTTAACCATAAAATGAACCTCATGCTAAAGGCACGGAGTTTAAAATGAAGTGGCCTATACCACGCATTTTTTATTTAAAATCTTGTTTTAAGCCAAAGATAAAAGAGGTTGCTAATTCATTCTAGGGAGGGTTTCATTAATTTCAAGATCATAAAAGAAGAAAGGGTTTCTATTCTGTTAGATTGTTTTAACAGATTAGGGTTACAAAGTTTGCTGGGAATCATCAAAGGCCCCTTGTTAACAGTTACTTGCAGAAAATAAGTTGTTCTAGATTACATTCATTCATTTGCATTTTGTCTTAATTGGTTATATGCATATGAATGTTTGTTCACAGGAAACTTGGAGAAATTAAAATAATAAATTTTCTTTGCAAGAAAGAGTCTGCAGGTTTGAGACTCCAGTTGCGTGTTCATTTTGTAGTAGGACAAAATATTCACTCAACATTTTGGCGCTAGAAGGAGGGCCTTCTTTATTACTTTGTAATTATGGTTTATTCTAACAATTAACGTGGGTAGTTTTGTTTCCACCTATTGTGCTTGCAGGTATAACATTTAGACATTTTATTTGGCAAGTGAGTTGAGAGAAGTCTTTTAGAGTTCTAGTGTTTCCAAGCTGGCCCAACCTGAGTACATAGCTACTAGGTCTAAAACCACAGGGGAAACTATTTTCCAAAGCCTTTCTCCCACTGCTAGGAGGCCAAAAAACAAAACATTAGAGATCGAAATACCACCCAGTATACTTGAGTTAGGGATTTCTTTAGACTCAAGTACGTCTAGCGGGCCTGAATCCTTAATTTCAAGTGCGACAGTAACACCAGTTGTATCTGTCTCCATAGTTCCAAGCATTTCCATTGTTCCCACAGGGTTAACACCTTTGAATAACATGGCCCAACAACAACAACAACAACAACAACCACCCGCCCTCTGGTATGGTGCGCAAAGTTCCCCTTTAGATATTCCTGGGGCAGTCCATGATTTGCCTAGAAACATTGAAAGGGGATTACCCAAATTCTTGCACGATGGTCCCACAATAGCAGAAGATCATGTTCAAATCTACAAGGACTATATGTTTAGGCAAGGGGTTACTCACGAGGATGTTGCTTGCCGAGTTTTCCCTGCTAGTCTAGACCCCACGGCCAATGAATGGTATCGAAATCTTCCAGCAGGGTCCATCACTTCATGGGCCCAATTAGAAACCGCCTTCATTAGCCAGTTTAGAATGTTATTGGATCCCTCCATAATCTACAATCTGTTCGTATCATGTAAAAGATTACCCAATGAGCCCATACGAACATTTAACCAGAGGTTCCAAAAACTATACACGAATCTGACTCGTCACTTTGCGGTAGATCCTGCAGTCGCCTTGCAATTATACTTCAGAGCCTTAGATCCTTTAACGTCTTTGTTGACTAGAAGGAACCCTCAGGTTACGACGCTTCCTTTAGCTTATGCAGAAACGATGACTCTTGAACAACAGATGAACCTGCCAGGGGCAGGATTGTCTCAATTGACTGGGATGGGACAATACGGTCCATACAGTCAATTTGCTATGATGAACCAGTTAATGGCACCACAGGTTCCTATGATGAACAATTTTCAAACACCCACCCAAGGGACGCCATTTCCAGGTTATCCGAATGCCTCTGTCCAAACGCAGGGATTAATTCAAAATAGCCCGATGGGTTTGCCTGGGTTCGGCATGGGCAGTAATTTGTTGACCATGCCAGGGTTTGCTCCGATTAGCATGCCAAGCCCAACGACTTATCCAACAATCACTCCCATTCAAAGTGTGAATCCAGGGTGGAATCCACCTGCCCAGACCCAAGCTATTCAAAGTGTGAATCCAGGATGGAATCCACCTGCCCAGACCCAAGCCATTGTACCTATTCCAGAGGTGGCTAATGCAGCAAACACAACTGGACCCAAAATTACAGTGCCTCAACCACAGGGGTCTGAATCCACCATAGAAAACATGAAGGAAACCTTGGCCAAAGTTTTGGTTACGGTGGGAAATGTCAATAAAAAGGTGGACCAAGCCATGGGTCATAACCGGCCTCATAACCATAGAGGAAAAGGAACATACAACACGCAGCCGAATAATGGGCGAGTACCCAACCCCGTAGCCAATCAGGCAGATGTCTCGGAAGATTTTGGAGAATCGGGACCTTGTGACAACGATTGTATGCAATGTGGCCACGGGAAGCATGAGTCTATATTGACTGAGGTTATACATTCCCAAGAAAGTGAAGAAGAGGAGGATGTGGAATTTTTTGGAAACGAAGATGAAGAAACATTGGAAGTTCATGCCAACAAACGTTTTGGGAAAGGAAATCACAAGTATTACACTAGGAGTTCTAAGGAGCCCAAAACTTCCTCTACTCCTCCAAACAACCAATTACTTCCTCCCGATTTCAAAGGAGATGTCAATCCCCCTCCTCCATCCATGGTGGAAAAGTCTAAGATGGTGCAAAATATGTCAAATTCAGAAAAACCCACTTATGACTTGGTGGAAGACATGAAGAAAACTAAGGCCAATGTCTCGATGTATGACATGTCCCGATTATTAGGCCAAGAAGTAAGTCCACCAAAAATATTAGATCCATCTGCCCAAGTTCATGAAGCTAAAAGTGCTGAGTCCCGATTGGTTTTACAAAAGGAAAAATGAGATATACCTCCTTTTTTGATAACCATTAGAATTGCAGGTAAAAACCTGCACAATTGTTTAATAGATTCAGGGGCCTCGGCTACCATCATGCCCCTAGAAATCTGTAAAAATTTGGGATTTACACCAAAGCCTTCTAGAAGCAGGGTGGTGCAGCTGGATAGATCAACCATGGAGGCAGTGGGAGAATTGGGTGATGTTCTTATTCAAGTCAATTCAGAACCCAGGGTTCAACATCACATAGACATATTGGTGCTCGACATTCCTATCAAATATGGCATGGTTTTGGGAAGAGATTGGAGTAAAAACCTGAATGGTTACATTGTGACAGATTCTTCACATATGTGGTTGCCGTGGAGGGGAGTGGCCAACCAAATTCGGATTGATAGTGAACCTAGGCTCAAGGAGATGATCACGGAGTACAACAAACCGAATGAGATCCAATACATTGAAGCAGAGCTGGGAGCATATTGTTTGGACATAGAAACGCCTGAAAGTTCCCAAAATGAAAGAATTGGGTGCAACGTTACTGAAGGACATCGGGACATTTGGACTTTAAGATTTGATGGATCCGGGGTCCGGACAAGGAGCAGGAGCCGGTGTTGAACTGTCATGTTCGGATAAGGAGCCTATGTTCGTCGCATACAGACTGCAGTTCCTTGCCACCAACAACATGGCAGAATATGAGGCCTTGATTCTCGGACTTCAATTGGCACTTCGAAAGAAAGTTAAGTGTATCAAGGTCCTTGGTGATTCGGAACTGGTGGTAAAACAAGTGAAGGGACAATACGTATGCAAGGACAGGTGGCTTAGACTTTACCGAACCAGGGTTAGAGATTTAATAGACGAGTTTGATGCTTTTAACATATCTCTGATCTCTAGAAAAGGCAATCGTCTGGCAGATTCTTTAGCCGTAGCCACGAGTATGTTGAAACCAGTGGACCATAAGAAATGCAAGAAATTCTTCGTAGAACTGGTCCCTTGTCCCTCAATACCAGATAATGTCACGAATTTCCAAGTGTTTGATAGTGACAGGCACATATTCCATTTTGTCACTAATTCTGGTATATTTGAAAAGCAGGTTATAGATGAAGATGAGAGGGATTTAGAGGAGGCAGATTTGGAAGAAAAAATTATTGAAAAAAACAATAAGATGCCAGATGAGATGGCTTCGTTAGAAAAAACTTTCGATATCGGATACCAACCAAGAGAAGGTAAAAAGGTTCCACCTCCCAGAGAAGCCTGTGATTTGGTTAACATTGGAAGTGCAGAAAACCCTCGAGAAGTATTCATAGCAAAAGCATGTACCAAGCAGGAGAAGGATTCCATTGCCAATGCATTAAAAGAATACATAGACTGCATAGCTTGGAGTTATAAGGAGTTGAAAACCTATGATCAAAATGTCATAATGCACACGATTCCGTTGAAGCCAGACTCTAAACCCTTCAGGCAAAGACAGAGGCGAGTCAATCCATTATTAGAACCCTTGATAGAGAAAGAGGTAAAGCGACTGTTAGAAGCTAAGATCATCTTTCCTGTTAGGCACTCCACATGGGTTGCTAACCTGGTCCCCGTGAGGAAAAAGAGTGGAGAAATAAGGTTATGTATCGATTTTAGAAATCTTAATAAAGCCTCACAAAAGGACAACTACCCATTACCCACCATTGATGAAATACTCCAAAAGGTAAACGGGTCGGAGATGATGTCATTCCTGGATGGTTATTCGGGATATAATCAGGTCCTTATCCATCCTAGTGATAGGATGAAGACTACTTTTACCACAAAGTGGGGCACCTTTGCATACAGGAGAATGCCCTTCGGACTATTGAACGCAGGTGCCACTTTCCAACGAGCTATGGACTTTGCTTTTAAAGGGCTCATAGGTAAGTGCATCATTGTCTATGTAGATGACATTCCTATCTTTTCTAAGAACAGGGAAAACCACGTCAGGGATCTTAAGAAAGTCTTTCAAAGATGCAGGGAACATGGCATTTCTCTCAACCCAAAGAAGTGCATTTTCGGGGTAACGAAAGGAAAACTGTTGGGACATATAATATCTAAGGATGGAATTTCCATTGACCCTGAGAGAATAGAAGCCATACAGTAGATTCCTTGTCCCAACAGCAAGAAGGGGTTGAGATCATTTTTTGGGAAGATCAATTTCGTCAAAAAATTTATTGCAGATTTTGCAAAAATAGCAAAGCCTTTGAACGACATGTTAAAGAAAGAGGTCCAGATCAAGTGGACAGATGAAAATAGAGATGCTTTTAAAAATATCAAAGACGCGATTTCTAAAGCCCCGGTTTTAGTGAGTCCCGATTACACGAAGCCTTTCTATATCTACACATTTGCTTCAGATCACTCCTTTGCGAGTGTTTTAACTCAAAAGAGTGAAGGCAACATTGAAAATCCTATTGCCTTCCTGAGTAGTCCTCTCAAAGATGCGAAACTGAGATACTCTATCTTGGACAAGCAAATGTATGCTCTGGTTAAGACTGTAAAAAAATTCAGGCATTACATAGTCCACAGTAGGGTCTTTGCTATCGTCCCAGATCCTGCAGTCAAAGCCATGTTCATACAGAATGAATTAGGTGAAAGACGTGGTAAGTGGGTTTCAACTTTGCAGGAGTTTGATCTTGAGATTCAATCGATGAAGATAGTGCGGGGACAAGGGTTGGTTAAGGCAATAGCAGAAAAGGATCTCGCGATTTCATGTCAACATTATGAAGTCGCAGATATAACCAAAGATGAGTGGTATACAGATGTGGTGTATTTTCTACTAAATGGTAAATGTCCACCGCATTTGAATTCTACTCAACGAAGAGCCTTGCGCTTGAAGTTTGCTAATTTCCTAATTAGATCTGGCACGTTATACAAGAAAAACCATGAAGGTATTTACCTTCGTTGTGTTGATCAAAAAGAAGCAGTGCAAATACTCGAGGAATTTCATGGTAAACATGGGACAGGACACGGGTCCGCTAATGCCACAGCCCACCAAATCCTTAGAGCCGGTTATTATTGGCCTCGACTGTTCAAAGATGCCCATACTCATGTGAGGTCATGTCATACATGTCAAACTGTAGCCAATAGAGACAAGAACGCTTCCATGCCTTTACAATCCGTAATTGAGTCTAGACCTTTTGCGCAATGGGGCCTGGATTTTGTTGGGATTATCAGTCCCAATTCATCCGATTCCCACAAATACATTCTGACAGCTACGGATTATTGCACAAGGTGGACTGAAGCTATCCCCACAAAGAATGCTACTTCGGAGGTTGTTATTAAATTTTTAGAGGATAACATTGTCACTCGGTTCGGGATGCCTAACTCCATTGTAAGTGATAATGGTTCAGCTTTTTCCTCTCTAGAGTTTGCTAATTGGGCCTTTGATAACAGCGTGAGTCTAAAATTCTCTTCTAATTATTATCCGCAAGGCAATGGATTGGCCGAATCATCTAACAAGAATTTGTTAAATGTCATAAAAAAGTTGTTGGAAAGAAATCCGCGGGACTGGCATAACAAGCTTAAGTTGGCTCTTTGGGCCGATAGAATCAGAGTCAAAGAAGCAATAGGAACATCTCCTTACCATCTGGTTTATGGACAAGATCCCATTTTTCCTACAAATCTCAGGTTACAAACGCTGCATTTCATGAAAGATTATTTTGGAACTAATGATAAACTTGAGTCTAGACTAACACAATTAATGCATCTGGATGAGAAAAGGGATGAAGCTATGCTTCATTTTAGTAAACATCAGGATGTAGTAAAAATATGGTTTGACAAAAAGTCTAGAGCCAAGGCTTTTAAAATATCAGATCTAGTGCTGTTATGGGACAAAAGACATGAGAAGAAAGGGGATCATGATAAGTTTGACTACTTATGGTTGGGTCCGTACCAAGTTTCAGAAGTCCTAGGGGAAAATAGTTTTAGACTAAGAACCTTGGATGGAAAGGATTTGGCATTACCTGTCAATGGGTTGCACTTGAAACACTACTTCCAGGCTTGAGGCAGTTGGGTTTTGTATTATATGTAATTATGCCATGCTTTGTTTCTTTTGTGTGCAGATTTGATATTTAAGTTGTGTGTTCTTGACATGTTTAGGTTTGTATTAATGTTGTGCTTTGTTTCTTTTGTGTGTGCAGGTTGGACGTTTAGGTGGTGTGTTTGTTTGACATGTTTTCATTGTCTTATACAGAATAAAAAAAAAAAAAAAAATGGAATAAAAGTTTGAAATGGTAACACATGCCTAAGATCGGGAGAAGATGAAGCATTGGAATTATGTTGTAAAAGCTCCACATATAACACAAACGGTTAAATAATATCGTTTGGGGCTTGTGATGCATGAAGTAGTCAGTTTTACAAATTATGGTAATACTTCATCTGCAATTCAAAGGGCAATGCATTCATAGTACATCTCACTTTGCATATTCATGCCATCTTAGTTACATATGCATTTCAGATACAAATCATTAAAGTGTGTTAAATCCTCTTAGGGTTATACTATAACATAAATAAAGAAAAAATCCTAAGGTTGGAAACTGAGCCCCAAGATATCTAGAACCAAGCACAGTTTGTACACATTAAAAAAGATCTTGGGCAAAATGATCAAAACCTTGCTTGGAGGAAAAGGGTCAAGCGAAAGGAATATTTCATGTCTATCCTATTATGCAACATGATCCTTAAAACAATGGTTTTTACCACTTCCATTAAGCTTAAAGCCTAAAATCAGAGTAGTAAGGATAGGGTTAAGTCCTCATCGAACTTAGGTTGAGGATCCAACTCCCCAAAGCTTTGATTTGACCTACATGGAGTAGTAAGGATAGGGCATAATTCTCATCTCGCCTAGGTTGAGAATCTGATTCCCCAAAGCTCCTATGTCTCATTTCAAGATAAAAATTGGATTGAAAGGATCGTACTACTTGTCCTCTGCAAAGGATGGGTAGTCATCCCCAAGGTTCAAGTAATAAAATTAATATTCTCCATTTTTCATCTAAGACTTGGATTGGAAGGATCGTACTACATATCCCTAGCAAGGATGGGTAGTCATCCCCAAGATCCAAGAAGTAAAATTAACTTTTTCCCATCTCATCTGTATATTGGATTGAAAGGATCGTACTACTTGTCCTCTGCAAAGGATGGGTAGTCATCCCCAAAGTCCAAAGAAATGAAGTTAAGTCATGGATTATGGGGTTAGGTATGCCCATGCATGACAAACATGTCTTGTCTAAAAAACAAGACCACTGACTGTTCAAAGGGTTAGACTAGCATGACCATTTCTTCCATAATTGGTTAAATCATTTTGCTCAAAGTGAGGTAATGAATTCCAAATCAGAGTAGTAAGAATAGGGTTAAACTCCCATCTAGATTAAGTTGGGAGTCTGATTTCCCAAAGCTCTGATTTCACTTTCACTTACACATGGGTTCAAGATAGTAGTGACTCATAACCAACTTTGGGATCTAATAAAACAATTCATTATACACATGGTTGATCCTAAGAGGGTTTGATAATCTTGAATATTTGTGTATGATATTAGAAGGTCTATGCATTTGTAAAAGCAAAATCTCTAAGCATATTCATTAGGTTTCACAAATCATTTACAGTCTCACACATGCATGCATGTAAAACTGACAATGGAATGTTGATCAAGTCCAAGCGATATGGAATGAAAACAAATAGCACACACCGAGCTAATACTAATGATTCTGATGTTTCATGTACTTCTGATCTGTCGGTATTTGTTTATCTTTTATGTGCTAACGCCTGTATCTAAGCTTGTATATTTCAGATTGGGTTCTCACAAAAATGCTCTGGAGCATTTGACAGCAGAGTCGCCATTTGTTGTGGCTAATCCACAACACACCCCAAAATTGGGGACCCACCTTTTTGCAGGCTTTCAGAGAAAATCTCAGTGACCCAGATGCTAAAAATGAAGAAAAGGGGCAAAAATGCACAAGTGTAGAAAGTGTCGCGAAATCGCGACATGTCATGAAATCGCGACACGTTACGCCGTCGCGGCCAAAAATAGAAAACTGTAGCGAAATCGCTACGTGTCGAAAAATCACGGTCAAAGCAGTCAACGGCAGTAGGGGGCGAAACGGTCGCGAAATCGCGACGTGTTTGATTTTCGCGGTTCGAAAGCGGGCAGAGGTGCATAGCTCGAAAGGCGTCGCGAAATCGTGACGTGTCACGTTTTCATGGCGCAAGTGGATAAAAAAGCTTAAGTATCAAAATGGTAGCGAAATCATGACAAAAGTGAAGACCATGCCCGAAGCAGAGAAACGATAGCGAAATCATGACAAGTTTCGGCAAAGTGTACGAACAGAGAAGACGTCACGAAATCGTGACAAAAATGAAGACCATGCCCGAAGCAGAGAAACGGTAGCGAAATCGTGACAGGTTTCGACAAAGTGTACGAAACAGAGAAGACGTCGCGAAATCATGACAGAAAATGAAGACCATGCCCGAAGCAGAGAAACGGTAGCGAAATCGCAACAGGTTTCGACAAAGTGTACAAGAAGACGTAAATCTGACAAGTTTCGGCAAAGTGTACGAAACAGAGAAGACGTCACGAAATCATGACAGAAAATGAAGACCATGCCCAAAACAGAGAAACGATAGCGAAATCGCGACAGGTTTCGGCAAAGTGTACGAAACAGAGAAGACGTCACGAAATCGTGACAAAAATGAAGACCATGCCCGAAATAGAGAAACGGTAGCGAAATCGCGACAGGTTGCGGCGAGAGGGCCCGAAGGAGAAAATGGTCGCGATTTCGCGACAGGTTGCGGCCGGAGCGTACGGAGAACAAAAGCGTAGCGATATCGCGACATGTCACGATTTCGTGACATGTCGCGTTTTCGCTGTGAAAGCGAAGGAGCAAGGCCGCGGGCTATTTTTGGTCACGATTTTCATGGGACCATTACTGAACATGCAGAGAGCGCTGAACACGTGGCAGAAAGGCATGAGGATCAAAGTAACGCTTCGGATCGACAGTTACTGGCCGCAGAGAAGATCAAGCGTTGCAGATTCAAGCGAAGGGTTAAAAACACCAAAAGGCGGGAAACTGAAACGAAGCGTCCTGGGAACTGAAACGAAGCGTCACAGAGCAGTCGAGAGCAGCAACAAAAAGTTTAAATAGCAGAAATGTAGATAGATACGGGGCTGGAAATTGTAGCAAGAAAGCATTATTTTTAATAAAGGAGTTATTTGGCAAGAGCAACTTTTGTGTGCAAAACCAAAAGGAGATTGAAGCTAATACTACTGTTTTCCCTGTTAATCTTTATTTTGCATTATTTTCTCTTGTATCTATCCATTTACGCCATGAGATGGGTTACGATAGGTGAATGGCAGAATGATGCAATCATTTTCTTTCCTTAGAGTCTTGCATCTGATCTGATTTGACTGTGTGTTAGTGCAGGTCTGTTAGGTCAGGTTGTTTTAGAACTTCGTCTCACAACTTGGGGTTTTGCAGGGAGGAGATTGCTAACCGAATTAACGTCCTGTTTTAGTTTTCCAGCTAATTTTCATAAGCAATGTTGCGGTTCTAGGTTCTGATATTATTTTTTACTGTTTATTCGAAGATTGGCATCTCGGATTCTGGTGCATTCCAGGATACGTTTTATATTTTTACTAACTCCAAACGTTAACGTAGAAATAGCAGAACATTTAAATGAAAGATAAAATGAACCAGTTAACCATAAAATGAACCTCATGCTAAAGGCACGGAGTTTAAAATGAAGTGGCCTATACCATGCATTTTTTCATTTAAAATCTTGCTTTAAGCCAAAGATAAAAGAGGTTGCTAATTCATTCTAGGGAGGGTTTCATTAATTTCAAGATCATAAAAGAAGAAAGGGTTTCTATTCTTTCTTTTGCTTTATGTTGTTAGATTGTTTTAACAGATTAGGGTTACAAAGTTTGTTGGGAATCATCAAAGGCCCCTTGTTAACAGTTACTTGCAGAAAATAAGTTGTTCTAGATTATATTCATTCATTTGCATTTTGTCTTAATTGGTTATATGCATATGAATGTTTGTTCACAGGAAACTTGGAGAAATTAAAATAATAAATTTTCTTTGCAAGAAAGAGTCTGCAGGTTTGAGACTCCAGTTGCGTGTTCATTTTGTAGTAGGACAAAATATTCACTCAACAAGAATATTATCATTATATTAAATTTCATATTGCAACTATATTTTAGATCTTGAGGTTATTTTATTTTTATTATTTAGCTTCAAAATCTATTAGTGGAGCCACAAAAATCATATTTTTGAACAGCAAATTAAAGGCTATAAAGCAAAAAATTTGGGCAGAAATTAAAACTACAAAATTCACAAAATCAGGGTAGTGAATAGGTGAACCAAATCACCAAGAAATTTTTCTACAAAGGAGACCAAAATCAGGTTTGAAAATTGGTGTTATTAAAGTTTTATATCCAAGCATTTAAACCAGTTTGCTTTAAGGTTATATTAGCACCATATTAGAGCCATTAAAGTTAGCAAAATAGAGCTCTAAATTTTAGTGTCTCCAAGGAGAGAGGAGGCATCTTGGTCATCTACAAACCTACACATTTTTAAAAATATAGTGTAAATTAGATATTGCATAAAAGGAGTTATAATAGAAGATAGCATTAGTTTCAAAGCATGCTATAAAGTCGACAAAGTATAGATTTTTCTAAGTTTTATTCAGCAAAAGAAAGAAACTCAATAGTAAATAGTGACAACGCAAATTTCTAGTATCTAAAGACACCAAGAGGTGTGCTAAGTATTGAAAATATTTTGGTGAAGGTAAGTTATCAAAGGTGTAGAAGAACTACCATAAGTAACATCATCAAGGAGATAGCCATTTGCACCAAGAAAGGCAACATAGAGCGTTGATAAATAGTCATTGTTCAACCAACATAGAGTTTGAAACAATCATCAGATTGCAAGGTTGATCTACCAAGGTTGCACCACTGGCATAAAGAGAAGGTGAATAGTATCACTACCACCAATAATATCACAGGCCGTGACATACGAATGAACAACATCAAAGAGTGAGAATTGAAAAGCTTAAGCGCCATTAGCACCACCATAATATGCCTCCAAGAAGTTGAAGATCCACCACCTTGAAGAAGGTGCCACCAAAGCAAGAATGAGCACCATTAACAAGAAAGAGAAGAATACCTAAATTCATAAGGTATTGAAAGAAACCCTAATGCCATTTGTTGTTACAAAGGCATAGAAGAATCAAGTAGAGATATTTGAGGACAAGGGTTAAGATATTACCAGGTGTAGCAATATATTATCAAGCTATGTAAATGATATAAGGACAAGAGCATTACTAAGTAGAGAATGAAATAAATTATGCTATGTTAAGGTGTATAGAGTGTTAATGAGTAGAGGTGATCATAGTAAGTGTTACAAAGAAATAAGTAGATGTAGCTTGGAAAAGAATCACCACTAGTTGGAAGGAATCAAATAAGTGAAAAGTTTTATTGACAAGTGTCATAGTGCAAGGAAAGAGTTAGACAAGTAATATAAGATCACTCTTAAGATAAGAGTGTAACATAGATGAAGGTAGCGCAATATTTTATGTATGTCATTGAAACCAATAACATGAGAAGGAGAGTCAACATTGTAGAAGGCTAGAAGATGCTAAAATAAGGAGCATTAAATGTTGGTGTCATAGTGCATTGAACATAGTGAAGTGGAGAGAGTAAAGCATGAAAGATCAGTGCATACATGCTACGTCAAAGGGAAGAGAAAGTTCCAGTTTGGAGAGTCAAAGCTTTGCATCAGAGTGCATTGAATGCATCACAATGGAAGAGGAGCATCTTAAAAGTGTAGGTTGGAGTATAAAGCAAACGAGATAAATATTTGGAGCACTATATTAAAGGAGGTAAGAAATATTTAGTAGAATCTAAAATCTTTGCAAAAGTTACAAGGCATAATATTGAATTTGAAGTTAATTAATTTATTATACTCAAGGTTGTTTTGATAAAAGGAGAAATAAGATATAGATTTGCAACCTTAGACGTATTATGGAGAAGTATTTAGAGAGGTTTTTGAAATTACCTCATTCAAATTGCATAGAAATATTTTTGCAAATACTTTAACTTACAGAAATAAGGATTTCCATATTTAAATAGAAATATTATTTACAAATACCTTTGTTTAAAAATTTCCAACTAGGGAGTTATAAGGAGTTCAACACCAACATAAATTATTGAAATTTAGAAATTATACTATCAAGAATTGAAAGGTACTAAAAGCAAAATATAGAGTTGCTAGAAAGTTGGAAAAACACATTGTAATTAGTCTCTTTCTCAAATTAATGAGATATAAGGAATACAACTAGAAGGTCTTGAAAAAAATAACCTTATAAAAATTGAAATTGCATCAAACTATATTTAGCTTTCTATTCATTAATAGGGATAAATAAGGTGAAGAATAAAATTTAAACATTAGGGAGATAAAAGGGATTAAATTCAAGGAAAAATAAGAAAGATAAGTACTTTATCAAGACCATACTATATTCAAAACATTTGGGAGATACAAGGTATTCCACAAAATTCAAAAGATATTATCTCAAAATTCTAGGGAGCTAAAAGGAATTCTACCTAGAATTGACTATTGTTTGATCATTATCTAAACATTAGAAAAATAATATATACTACAAGATTTGAAGAATTGAAAGTTAGAATTTGATCATATACTCAAATTCAACTTAGAATTTAGAAGTTAAAAGATAGGGAGATATAAGGTTTACAAGTGACATTAGTCTATCAAAACTAAGGAGGAAGAAGAATGTCTAATTCAAAGAATACAATGAATAATTATATGGAGAACATCATTACAAATGATAATAGGAAAGATGCAATTAGAAGAGAAGAACCAATATGGCATAGAAATATTTTTTAGAACTCACAAGCTAATAGTTTGGAAAAAGTAGATTCTATAGAGACATCTTCCAATGACATGATGAAAGGAATTGATGACAACTATGATAATGGAGATATGAAAAATAAAATAAAAAACCATACTCAAAAGGTAGAGGAGAATATTTATTAGAAAGACATCCTAAAAATCTATGAAAGAAGTAAAGGTAGAGTAGCTTTAGTTGTACACAAATGGTTTTACCATTTTATCAAGGAAATGGATGAACTTGAATTTCTAAAGACAAGTAACAAAGAAGTAGGGATATATTCACAATGTACTTATTGCAATAGAATATGTTATGAGAAAGTAAATTGTTGGACTTTCCTTCAATGTAAATATTATGGAGGAAAATCTCACTCATCATTTTTTCTGTTACTATAAAGATAAGTACTTTAGAAGATTTGAAGAAATATTGATATTAAGATTAGATTATCTTTTCAAGTTCTAATTTTTGAAGCATATACTAATAATGAGTTCAAGCTTGAATATTTTGAAGAGTAGAAAGGAAAGTCATCCAAAGAATAAAAGGAAAGAAAATGGATCAATTTTTATCCACTTAAGACTTGCAAGATAATGAGATTTATTGTTCATCAAAGATACTTGAATAAATTCAAGAATGAAGATCTCATCAACCACATTGAAATACAGAGAAGCAATGGAATGAAGAAGACTAAACTAGTAGGAGAAGAATCTGATCAAGCTGGAGAACATTTGAAATATGAATATCCATATTGAATACTAAAGTATTCAATAACCAAATAATGTAATACAAGGGGTATTGGAATATATTACATTATTTGGTACATTCCAATGTACCACCATGGGTACATATTTAGATTAGGAGTTTATCTTATATTAGGGTTTGAGTATAGATTTTATGCAACGTAATAAATGCACAACTAATATTAGAATGTGCAATATATTCAATAATGTAAATGTGCATCATAGTCCATGTGCACATGAGTCCATAGGATAGGAAGGTGAAGAGTCATAGGAAGATGGAAGGTCAAGAGTCATTTCACACTATATATTGGCCTTGGTGTGAGCAAGTAGTATGAGAGATAACTCCATATCATTTTATCATTTAGTGGAGTAGAGTATAATATATGTTTGGAACAATGTAGAATTTGTATGAAGCATGAAGTAATTAAGATCTCCATATTTTGTATGAATATATTATTTTTGTGAGCATTCATTAATGATAATTTTATGATTTATTTCAGATTTTTCTTATGAGTTTTAGATGCTTAATAGTTTACCATTATCATAGTTTTAATATTGCATGTTCATTTTGTATCTTGTGGTTGATTTCTCATTAAGTATCTAGCATAAAATTCTAACAATATCTAATAATAGAGGTATTGCAACATGAGTTTCTTCCCTTGCTAAGAATTTAGATACCTTGGTATATCCAACTAAATTGATATCTTGATTAAGATACTGTGGTCAAGCCCATAGGCAAAAAGCCTCTAAATCCTTGCAAAGATGATTAAAGAAATAGGTCAAGATTCAGTCATAGTCCTGAGCACATCCAATGAATTAATGCCACTTAGCCTAGCTAGTCTACCATTGAGCTAAGTTACAACAATATAAATCAATACAACATCCATCCTCTATGAATATGATTTAAGCAACCAAAGGAAAAATTATCCAAGCAAAAAAAGTACAATGTATTTTTGAGCCAACATTAGATAGAAAATTTGCCCAATAATGTCCTTATATGGCAACTTCGTTATCCTCAACAAATAAGCACAAGGGGGCATCCTTTTATTAAAAATTAATACCCTACTCTATTGATGCACTACTATAGGAAGCATTTGTATGAGACATGCATCATTTAAATTCAAATCTTTCCTATTAAGTTTCCTTCCAAAGTTGTAGTCATGGAAACACAATGAGATAACATTCCTCAAACTTGTACGCATAAGGAGAAGACACAAATTATTTAAGATGTTTGAAGGAGGAAAAATATATTTGTGGAGTAGGGTTTCCTTTTGTATTATTCTATAAATGGATCTTACGAGGATCTGAGGAATAAGTCATTTTGAAAGTTTGAATAAAAATTGGAGGCACCAATTCAGCTTTTCACTATAATACCATATTGGAATTTAAATTATTTTCTAGAAATGAACATAAGAAAACCATCCATTCAAATCTTATACAAAAAGTGAAAGAAAGGACAATAAAGAGAGATATATAATGGGAACCTATAGACATCATAAATAATCATTCTATTTGTAGAAAGTATTACACAACACTCTAATAATAAAATGGGGAGTGAAATTGGGGCATTTATAACAATACAAAAATACTAATTACATAATAAAGTTTAAACTATGTTAACATAACAAGACTGATTTAGGTTAATTATATGATATAAAGAGAGTTTAACCATAATGAGGATAAATTGGGCCCATAGGTTTTACATAATAAAATATTATAAATAACTAATATACTGTAGAATGAACTACCCTTAGGCCTATACAAAACATCACATAATGTTGACCTTGGTCATGAATAAAATTATAATTTCAACACCCGTATAATCTAAACTGAGGAACCATGAAGACAAAATATTAGTGATAGTACTATATTCCCCTATAATGGATTCTCTAGTGGGCCTTTACAGTTAAGGCATATATCCTTTAGAATCTATCGAAGAAAACCACCAAGCTTCAAGAATTTAGCTTCGATCCATTGAAGCTTCAATACACAATTATTTGTTGTATGTCCTCTATTACTATAGACAACGGGAACACCTCATGTTATTTTCCCTTTAGATATAATTAATGTCAAGTGTGCATGGAGGAGATTCATTAGAATATTTGCTTCCCCACTTTAGTACCTCTTTCCAAAGGAGACCTCGAGGATATGAAAATATTCAACACAACTAGACCCCTACTTTTATGATTTTTACTATGGTTGTATGAAGGTTGATGTAACATTTGTTTTACGATGTTTATGGGTTCAATTAAGAAAAAATACCTAAAAGTTTTGGATCTCTATTAATATTGACTCTTTATTGAGCCTTAACGGTTATTTGAACCTAAACCGTCAAGAGTCATCTAAATGCAATGCTTAGTTTAAATCACACAAATGCAAGTGAACAAGAGCTAACCTATATGCACTTCAAGTTTTGAATGCACTAGACTAAGGAGATTTTGATTTTAGGGCAAACAAAGAGAGATGCAATAAAACAAGCTAGCCTAAATGCAACTATATGCTTTTCAATTTCTTGCCTAAGTACTTGAATATGAAGGAAATACTAAAACTAAGCCTAGGGTTCCTTGATTGATTAGTCTTTTAGTGTTTTTTAAAGAAACTAAGATATTTTGTGAATAAATTACAAGGTTTTGTACACAATTTAGGTTTTTCACTAGGATTCCTTAATTTCCCAAAATAGGTATGATTTATGTTTCAAAATAGCAGAAAATAAAAAACAAAATGCAAATAAAATCAAATTGCAGAGCTAAGGATGGGCCAAGTGGCCAGATTACCTCTCTCGGAGTCTTTCTACAAAATTCACCACTAAAAAGTACCAAATTTACCACTGATGCGAAATTCACTAGGGGTGGCAAATTTGGTAAAAAATGCACAAAAACTAAAAAAAATATATTTTTTGGTTTAAGGGGTTTGTTTGAGGGTTGGACAGGGTAAAAAATTGTCTAAACTACTGATCAGATCCCTTATTGATAAAAAAATGATTATGCTTACCTCTTGGAGTGAAATTTGGTCTATTGCCAAATTTACCACTAGGTCTACCAAATTTACCATTGGCAAATTTGTTTGAGTGGTGAATTTGGTTTTGTTACTTTGGTTGCCATATTCACCACAGGGGTGGCAAATTTGGTCCTCGATGAGATTTTTGAGATTTTAGGGTTGATTTTGGTAGGTTTTGACTGTGTTTTTGAGCTAAAAATTGCTAAGAAGGATCCTACTGTGATTTATAAGGTCTGTGAATAACCAAATAAGAGGATTGAACCTCTAAAACTTGGTTTTTCCAAATTTTCCATAGGGGTGATGAATTTGGTCTTGAGCAATATTTTTAAGATTTTAGGGTAGATTTAGGACTAATTTGAACAAGTTTTTGGTTGAAATTGATAGGAAAATATCTCACTATACTTTAAAAGGTTTATATGCAAGAAAATCAAGGAATAAACCCTCTAAAATAGAGAATTTAAGGACTAAAATTTTAATAGCAGAAGAAAAGGATGAAATCCCCCTAGGGTTCTATAAATATGATAAGTCAAAGTTGTAAAAGACTGTGAGATGCAATAATAAGACTAATGAATTCTATATTAAGGTCAACCTAACCTCAAAAAATATTACATCAACAAATTATAGTGGCAAATCAAATAATTTAATGATCTATGTCAATAATTGCTTAAAACTTTGAAGAAATGGACAACATGCAAGTATGTGAAAATAGGACTGAAACAAAGTGCAGGAGTTCTGAAAATCAAAATCTAAGATGCTAGGAAATGCAATAAATAGCTAATTTAACTTAATGAAAGTAAAATAGAAACTAGATAATGAAATTCTAATGAGAATCTTGCTTAAAAATAGGGTTAAGCATAAACATGTAAAATGAAAGAAATGTTAATTGAAGTGCTTAAATAAAGAAATAGTTTGTAAAAATGCTAAATACATGAAAGTAAAATATCATGGAGGGAGATAAAATAATTTAGTATGTTGTAGTCAAGATAAAATGATTGTAGTCAAGATATTTAGTAAGGATTTTATCCTAAAAATATGCAAAGGAAATGCAATAAAAACCCTGCAAAATAGATGATTAGAGACACAATATGGTAAGAAGATAAATGCAAACTGAAATAAGCCTACAAAGAGATGTTAGTGATGATAATAAGGATGCTATAATTTCACAAGAGGGCTTATAAAAACTGTAAAATTACTGCAAAACAGATTTAGGGGTTGCCAAAGAGAAGGATTAAAACCCTATAAGAGAAATTAGAGCATAAAAGATGAAATGCATCAAAGAGATATGACAAGTTAGCAAGGCTACAACCTAGAGGAAAAAATGCTATGAAGCCAAGGTGAGAGGAGAGAAGAAAGAAGCTAGGAGAGCTCTCTTTCTTGCCTCCAATGGTGACCTCCTTGCTCCCAAGTCCTCCTTGCCTTGCTTGAATTGCTCTCAATGCTCACAAAGGATGCTCAAATGCTTGATGAAGACTTAGTAATACTTGAGAAGAACTTGGAATAGAGAAATTCTATGAGAGAAAGAATGCTAGAAAAATATGGGTAGAGCTTTGCTACAGTAGAATTCCTTGCCAAATTCTTACCCCATGACCTCCTTAAATAGGATTTGGGAGGGGACTTGGAGGGAATGAGAGGATAAGATCAATTCAAATAAATTCATACTAATACTTATTGAAGAATGTGATATCAATTATGGAGGCGAAAGGAGGCTCAATCCATGCCTAACTAGTTCATATAGAAGATTCATGACCACTTTGCCAAATTTGCCACTATTTACCAAATTTGCCATAGGGGTGGCGAATTTGGTTCTAAGTGGTGAATTTGTTAAGGAATCAAATCAGATTCTAACCAAGTTGAAATTTGAAAATTTTCCAAATATACCACTAGGAGTGCCGAATTTGGCACCAGTGGCGAATTTTTCTATGGATAGCAATTGTTGTTTTGCAATTTTAGGCATCAATATGAGTGCAAATATAGGCATATTTATACTTGATCGAAAGCTATTTTTGAGGGCTGTCCAATGGTGGTGGTTTTGTGAAATTGGAGATGATTTGATAGGTAAAAATTTATCCCATATATGACCTTAATTTTTAGGGTTATAAACACCCCAAATTTGGGTATGAAGATGATTGATTTGATTTGCTTGATCAAGAGGCTTGTGAAGACAAGAAAATTGATGAGTTTTGCTAGAATATACCAAAATTTGATGTCTAATTTGATAAGGTTAGAATACTTTGATAAGGTGTTGTTTCATACCTTGATTGAGGATGTCGTTGGTTAGGTGTGTCAAATTGGGTGTCTGTATTTTACCCTAGTTTTTATGTGATGCATATGAGATTGCATCAAAATTTAAGTAGTAAAATCAATTTTGATACTATGACGTATTGTTTTTTGATAAAAATCATCCCATGGGGATAAGTTACCCCCTGGATTCCCCCAAATTAAAATTAATGACATGATGATTTGATTTGATTGTATTGATGTATTGATTGTTGATATTCTTTTGATGTGATGATGCCTTTTATGTGGTATAGTTGATTAAGTAGTTTTCTTTTTTATTTATTTTATTTAATAATTATCAAATGTAGATGAAGGGGAGATGCCCAGTTTGAGATATGTATTGAGTATATTGGATGATGGATGACCATCCTGAAATATTTGTATGTGAGTGGTGGTCTCTAGACCTGATATAGGAGAACACTCATTTTATTTAGAGGTAAATATTATACCTTTTATTACGTTCCCATAGGTGGGAACATGATCTCACTATGTTTAAATGGTGGCCTATGATGCCATATTCATGATATTATTTAAGACATAATGAGGTACCTATAATATGTACAAATGATAGTGTATTGTTTTCTTCTCAATAATGTTCAAATACCATTCTCTATGAAATATTTAACTGTGTATATGAGGTACCTATAGTATGTACAAATGACAGTTTATTGTTTTCTTCTCATCAATGTTCATATGCCATTCTCTATGAAATATTTGACTCTATTGATGAGGTAGCTGTATTATTTACATAAAATGCATATGTTGTTTGTTCCTTATCAGTGTTGAACTATCATTCTCTATGAAATATTTGACTACGTAGATAAGGTGTTTGCCCTTTATAAATGTTTAAGTACCATTATCTATGAAACACTTAACTGTGTAGATGAAGTTATTTTGATTTTCATCAATTTATAAGTGCCATTCTATATTAAACACTTAGCTGCGTAGATGAGAAATAGTTTGATTTTCATCAATATATAAGATCCATTATCTATGAAACACTTAGTTGCATAAAAGAAAAATAGTTTGATTTTCATCAATGTCTAAGTGCCATTCTATATGAAACACTTAGCTGCATAGATGAAAAATAGTTTGATTTTCATCAATGTCTAAGTGTCATTCCCTATAAAATACTTAGCTATGTAGATGAAGAATAGTTTGATTTTCATCAATTTCTAAGTGGCATTCTCTATGGAACACTTAGTTACGTAGATGAAAAATAGTTTGATTTTCATCAATGTCTAAGTGCCATTATCTATGAAACACTTAGCTATGTAGATGAAAATAGTTTGATTTTCATCAGTGTCTAAGTGCCATTCTTTATGAAACACTTAGTTGCATAGATAAAAAATAGTTTGATTTTCATCAATGTCTAAGTGCCATTCTCTATGAAATACTTAGCTGCATAGATGAAAAATAGTTTGATTTTCATCAATGTCTAAGTGCCATTCTCTATGAAACACTTAGCTATGTAGATGAAAAATAGTTTGATTTTTATCAATGTCTAAGTGCCATTCTCTATGAAACACTTAGCTACATAGATGAAAAATATTTTGATTTTCATCAATGTCTAAGTGCCATTATCTATGAAACACTTAGCTACATAGATGAAATAGTTTGATTTTCATCAATGTCTAAGTGTCATTCTCTATGAAACACTTAGTTGCATAGATGAAAAAGAGTTTGATTTGTATTAGTGTCTAAGTACAATTATCAATGAAACACTTGGCTGTGTAGATGAAAAATATTTTGATTTTCATCAATGTCTAAGTACCATTCTCTATGAAACACTTAGATACATAGATGAAAAATAATGCTTCTTATCAGTGTTCACATGCTATTCTTTATCAAACACTTGACTGCATAGATACAATTTAGATTGATAGATTTTTATCAATATTCAAATGTCATTCTTTATGAAACATTTGACTATGTAGATAAGAGTTTTGTTCTGCAAACCTTTGATATGAATGCTTTTAATGTTTATTGCAATGATTGTGAGATGTTTTTCTTGTATTATTTTTGCAATGTCTTGCAAATCTATGGAGAGATATTTGCATGTGTTTTGCAGAGTAATGATGAGAATGCCTCCATGATTGTATTAGTTTTCTTTGCAAATATTTTACAAAGTTATGGAGAATTATTTTTACAAATGTTTTTGTAAAGTAATAGAATGAAGCTTACAAAATATTATGTAAGACAATGGAACTCTTTTATGATTAACAAAGTAGTGAAATATTTATATGATTGATATAGCATCTTTTAACGAATGTTTTTGCAAAGCAGATATTTTGACTTTAAAAATATTTTTGCACAGTACTGTTTTGATTGCTATTCGAGAAGTGTGATGTTGATATTTGTGATGTAAAGAAAGATGTTCTATTTTTGCTATTGCAGTGAATTATAATCATTTTGAGATGGTTGCAAAATTTTGCAAAAAGGCTTGCAAAATGATTTTGTGTTGTTCTTTCATTTGTCTAAAAGTAAAATTGCTTTTAAGGAGAAATATTTAGTGTTACTGAATTTATTAACATATGAGAAAGGGTAACAAGAGTATACAAGTCCGTTACCTAACACATATGCAAATATTTACATGTACGTGAGGAATTGGGCTTGATACTTGTTGCCCCATCTGATGTATTGAAAGATTCATAGATTTTGTATTGTAGATAAAATATTTTAGACTAAGGGTAATGCTCCCATATGGACAATCCAATAGAATAAGAAAATCTTCTCCCATGCCCAACGTGTGTACAAATAAATGTATATGCATAGAACATGTGAAAAATAAATCCCATTATTTAGGAGGTCCATACAACATCATCACCATGAGTCTAAAGAATCTTGTTTGTATGGATGAATATATGACATCCATGCTATCTTATAGGCTATTAGGACACACAAGGATTTAGTAATTGATTTCCTGAAGAGTCTATAAGTTATCTAGGATGTTTTAACTTTGAAGGAAGAATTGATAAGTTGTTTCCACTTATCGAGAAGGAGGAAGTTCTCTATATATTTTGTGGGAATAGATAGAGAATATCCAGTTTGATAGGTGATGATTTTTAAACTTGTGATATTTGATTACGTATTTGCATAATATAGTTAGTTGGAAATAGAGTTCTATTAATCTAATAATATTATTAGACAAATAACCAATGGTGAGAGTATGATTCATGGATGTTCTATTGTTTTAGAGGCTCAAGCAGATATGAGGATAACATCGATCTAGTATCTAATGAAGCGTACAAATAATTGCATGCTCATAAGGTATTGGATCCATTCAACCTCGTAATCTGATAGACCCATTTGAACAATAGTTTGTGAGATATTTGATTATAGTTTGATAGAATGCCAATTATATGAACCAAGAGGCTACGAGGATAATATGATCCAATTCCTAGTAAGATATACAAATGATTGTAGGTCTACAAGATATTGGGTCAATAAAGTCTTTGATAACCTCATGGATTATTGAAGGTAATCATTGAGATTTGTAAAAATGTGATAGCATGTTAACATAATAAATCTAAGAGGAAGTAAAGGTAACATTGATCCATTACCTAATGATATTTATGAGGAAGTTGCAAACCTATGCATCATTGGATCAAGGGAACCTTATGATCCCTATGACTTATTGGAAAGATAATGTAAGATAATTTGATTCATGTTTGATTGCATACTGAGAATGGTATGTCGAATGGGAAAGAGTACCCTTAATCATCCATTCTCATATAAAGTTGACAAGTAATTGTTAATCCATAGGAGAATGGATGATTAAGGTAACTATTGACCCCTACGACTAACTGAATGAGTAAGAAAATGATGATATATTAGGTATGATTTTGTGAACTCGAATGATAGGCCAATCAGGGAAGAGAACCCTATTCAACCAAAAACTAGTAGAATTCAGAAAGAATTATGAATTTATGAGAAATTGATTGAATATGATTTTTCATCCCTGAATGGACTACCAGATGAGTTATATGTGAAGAATGTGATGAATAGATATCACGACACATTCAATAGACTACTCTTAATTTATATTATACAATATGTCATTTTGCATGATAGAAGAGAAAGAGGTATCTTTAAGGAGTCTATGGAATAGTCATGAATGTTTATAAAACACAAAATTCTTTTGTTGAGAGAAATTGTAGATACATATTGTTAATGTTATGAAATGTTGTTGATATTGATGGTGTGACATTGTATAGAATAGAGGAAAGTGGTTTATATGTAGTATTTATTTACAAGAGATAGAAGTGAGATGGATGAATATTTGTTTGTTGGTTGCCCCAAGACTTGGGATAGAGGAAATGGAGAATGTCAGGTCATGAGGGCCATGGATGATCATATCATACATCACTTAACCCAAGAGAGGGAGGAGAATAGAAGAAGTGTGATAGTAGCGAAGTAGGATGTAGAAGAAGATATTAGAGGACAATATTTTTTGAGTGAGAGAGTTTACTCAACATATAGTTAGCCTAGGTGGATGTAATGCAGATGTGTTTATAACAAGGATTGGCCTTTTCATCATAGTAAACCCTCCTGACTCGATGGTATGATCAAGAAAATGAGGTAAGCATGCAAGGGGTGAAGTGTGTATGATTATATGGTGGTTTTTGCCATGTATCCAATCAAATGAGCAAGAAAACAACTCGATGTACTTTATGCATAATATTATTTAATATGAATTATGTTAATTGGTTCTTTATGATCTTGGTCATTCAATGTGACTAGGTGGTAGGCTCCTGATCAAAATTTTTTTGTGATAATAAAGTATCCTAACCAATTAGGCTCAAATTTTTCTTTATATCGACGTTGATGTTAGTGTTGTTATCATTTTATTTGAGGATTAAGTCCCCAACTTAAAAAGATCTATGATGTACTTTCTTGCTATAAGCACATCAAAGTATGTTATGGTATATTTTTAGGTGTTCTAAGGTATTGATGCATTTTTCTTCTAAGAGTTCTAGTTTTTGTAAGCAGCTTGAGCCGTATTCATATCCTATAGAGGAATCTTGCAATAATACTCTAAAAGAGGGGATTTCAAGTTTGAAAGGAAATACTACCTCAATACCATAAACTAATTCATACGGTGTTGCCCTAGTGGGAGTACACACACTTGTATGATATGTCCATAAGGCAAGATAAAGTTGTAAGTGCCAATCTCAACCATTTTTATTGACTAGCTTTTTAAGTATTTTGATTATATTTTTTTGGAGGACTTAGCTTGTCTGTTCCCTTATGGGTAGTAAGGTGTAGACTATTTTTGTTGAATTTTGTATTTGGTGCATATTTTGGTAACCTTTTTACTTTTAAAATGGGTACCATTGTCTATGATTATGGTTTAAGGGATGCCATTTCGGCTAATGATTTGGTTAAGGATAAAGTTTGACACTTGGATGCCTATGGTAGAGGATAGAGGCATTGCTTAAACCCACTTAGTGAAATATTATATGGCTGTAATAATGAATTTATGTCTGTCAAATAATTGAGGGTTTATTTTACCTATGATATCTAATCCCTAGGAGGAGAAAGGCTAAGGATATGTGATAGGCTAAAGTTCTTAAGATGGATCATGAACAAGATTATCATATCATTGACATTTATCACATTTCTTGATATAGTTGTGAGTATCCTTTTCCATGGAGGGCTAGTAATAGCCCATCCTAAGGATATTTTTGGCTACAACTAGTCCACTAAAGTGGCCACCACATGATCCATCATGGGCTTCTTTTATGAGAGTTTGGGCTTCATCTGAGTTTACGCATCTGAGGAGTATGCATTCAAAGGAGAATTGATATAGAATATCCCCAATGATGACATATTTATAATATTTTAGCCTAAATTATCTACACTTTTGAGAGTTAAATCCTTCAAGGAATGTTACTTCCTTTAGGAAATTGAAAATGTCTTGGTACCAAGGTGCTTGATGTATAGATATTTTGATGTTACATATGTTAAGAGGTAGTAAGCATGATTCTATTATAGAAGGTTCATTGATTGACCTTATGATAATAGTAGCTTCTTCATATTCCAATTCTAAAGGGATGAGAGATGCAACTATTGCCATAGCATCGACATGGTGATTGCTAGAATGTGGTATGATTTATATAGGTATTTGATTGAAATGAGTTTTTAATAGGTCTAAAATATATTTGTATGGTTTTAGATTTTCATATTTGGTTTGATAACTAGTTGTGAATCACCATATTTGGTTTTAGCTTTTCATATTTAGGTATCATTTACTTGGTTGATAACTAGTTGTGAATCACCATATACTATTAAATTTTGATATTTAGTTATATTGCAGACCTAAGACCTAAAATAAGTGCTTTGTATCATGCTATGTTGTTGGTGCAGGAAAAGCAAAGTTTAAATAATAGTGGGATGAGCTGTTGTTGTGGAATGACTAGGATAATTTCTGCCCCTACACCTTTTACACATCTCACTCCATGGAAGTACAAGACCTATGTTTTAGGTTCTTATACTTCTATTGATGAGACCATATCATCAAGACCTATGTTTATAGAATGTATTTTAGGGGTTTTATTTTGAATTTATGGTCTCGCAATATTTGGAAGATGCATTTAAGATCTCGAGTATGGTATTTCCTTTTTTGAGATCAACCTATGATTTCATCCATATAGTTTTCCACTATTTTGTGCACAAGGTCATAGAATATGTATGTCATGGCTCTTTGATAAGTTGGTCCTACATTTTTAAGGCCAGAAGACATGAACTAATAGTAGAAGGTTCCCCATGGGGTAGTGAAAGTTGTTTTATATTGATCTTATTTTGTGATCATGATTTGGTTATAGCATGAGAATCCATATATCCTAAAGTGAAGTTGACTATCATGTCTATATTAGGTAAGGGGAAATCATCTTTAGGATAAGCATTGTTTATGTTTCTAAATTAGATATAGATTCGAATGGAACCTTATTTATTAGCAATAGGAATTATGTTGGAGATCCAACCCGAATAGTCTATGGCCTTTATGAAGCCAACATCTAGTAGTTTTTGAAGTTCATCCTTTATTAGAAGGGTGACTCTTGGATGTATTTTTATTAACTTTTGTTTGATGATTTTGGTGCCAGGACATACTACTAGATTATGGACTACTAATGATGGGTCAATTCCTGGCATATCATCATATCCCCAAGAAAATATGTTAGAGAATTATTTTAATAGGTTTGTGTATTCTATTTGTTCTTCTAGGATTAGGAATTTCCCTAGTTTGATAAGGCATGGATCTTGATCTGTTCCAATGTTGACTTCTATGGTTTCTTCAATTAAAGCTTATGAATCATCCTAAAAATGAAGAGGGACATCTATAATACCTAGTTGTTTAAGTTCTTGAGGATTTATAGACGTTTGTTCCAAGTCAAAAGGTTGGGCTGAGTTTAAATTGAATATCTAACCTAGAGACTTTTCTATATGACAATTTTATAAAGACTCTTTAAGACCTTCTTGGATTGAGATGGCTTTTGGATGAACTAACACTAACATGTTAGTGCTCCCAAATTGTATATTTTTATCAGGGGTTCGATTAAGGAGTGACCATAGTTCTTCTTTGTCCTCTTCACCCCATTGAGAGCCATGTATTGATCCAAAATTGTCATCTTTATCCTCTCTCCAAATAGAGGAGAGGGTTCATTTTTGTTGGGGATAAACCCAACCCCACATCATGTTGGCCAAGGTATAGCTTCTAAAGGTTCTTTAATACCTTGTTCATAACAACCTAGATATTTACCTTGATAACCCATATTAACAAGCATTTTTTTAACTATGGGAAAGGTAGGTGACATGTAACATGTAGCATAGGTTCATTCGGTAGGCATAAGGTTGCATCCTTGGATATTTTCATCGAAGGTAGTCCCTCTATGGATGAAAGTACAAGATATTATATATATTTTGAGTCCCTTTATACTAGGTATACCTATATCTCAAGGAGAAAGGAGCATGCTTACTAATTATACGAAAGGGTCTAGTTTTTGACAAATGTGGTTAATTTGATTAGTTACAAGAGATGATTGAGGGGTTTCCTCTAAGTCTTTAAGAGGTTCCTCTAACATTTCCTTTCCTTTATCAATTTTTGGTTGACAATTTGACTTGGTCGATTGTACGGAAGGGCAGAGGTTAAGTTTTTGTAAATATATGGAATTACACATGGCAAAAGGTTTTGAGTCTCTAGGAACGTGGATGACCCTTCCTTGATATTTGTATTTAAGGCATTTATGTAAGATAGAGGGTAAAACCCTCATGTCATGTATCAATGGTCTTTTGAGAAGCATATTATAAATCACATTACATGATATGATGTAAAATAGGGATTTTAAGACACAAGGCCCTACTTTTATGGGTAAAGTAATGGTATCTGTCACCTCTCATTATTTGTTATTGAATGCCCTAATAATGAGATCTAATTTTTGTAAATCATTTTCAGTTAAGTCAAAACTTTGTAAGAACTTAACGTTACAAATATTCAAGGTTGATCCATTGTATACTATGACTCTTGATATATTTATCACCTATTTGAGTTATAATATAGAGGGAGGAATCCCTTGATATGGTTTCGAGAGGAGTGTCTTCCTCATGAAAGGCTAATATAACATTATTATTCCAGTCAACCCAACCATATTGGTGATGTCATTCAGAGATAGGTCTTGAGGGACTTCTTGTTCACTTAAAAGTTTCAATAATATTTTCCAATGGATGGGTGATGTTTTTAGGTGTTCTAGAAGAGATATCCTTGTGGGAAATTCTTCTAATTGTTGACAAAGATCGAATGTATGCAAGGTGTTTTGAGAAGATGTAACTACCAAGGGTGATTTATTAGGAATATTGATTCTTACTTTAGAGACAACCACTAGGGGTTGATCCAAAGATTGATTCTTTCCTTTTTGTCTAGTTATGGTGTGGGAAGATCTTGATAGGCGAATGACACTCATTAGAGATCATTTTTAGAACCGTCATATCAATTTGAAGCATATTCCTACAAAAGAAAAACTAGTAGATATATTTATAAAAGCTCTAGGTCGAAACAAGTTTTAAATATTCAAATATCATCTATGTATATCAAGATAAGCTCATACCAAATAATGTAATATAGGGGGTGTTATAATATATTATATTATTTGATATGTAGACCAATGTTCATTTGAGGTAGACCAAAGGAAATTTGTAAAATTTATATCACATACTCTTAGTTCCATATTACATTGTACAAGTTCATACAAGTAATAACAAGCTATGTGCATTTGTTCTCATGTAGTTCATGTGTTTCATTATTTTTTCCTTTATCCCATTAGTTTATAGAATTAATAGTTGTGTTTCTTAATTAGATTTATGGCTTCAAAAAACATCAATAATTTGTATGGACTAGGCTTATTATTAAGATGGAAATATAAAATTTTTCCAATATCTTATCCATAAATATATTTCTCATTAAGTTTCCATTCTATATTTACATGATAATTAACTAAACGTTCCCCAAAATATTATAATAAGGTTCCTTATCCATTCCTATTTAAAGAAGATAACGTGAAATAATTGATTGTTTATTTCATGATCATTTCTCAATATGCCTTCCATCTATAACTAAAAATATTTTTGAACTAATGGAAAAACATATCTATATTAGTTGTAACATATTAAATTTTTTTATTTTTATTGTTATCTTAATCCCTCTCTCTTTGGATTTTTGGGACCAATATGACTCTTGTAATATGTTATGACAATCGATAAGCACTTATTTTCCTATACATACACAATATGCCCATACAAGATAAACTTCATGGTCACACACGAGGAGTAACCTCCATGTTATCCATTTGAAAGCATACATCCTAGTGGGAATCTCTCTTCTCTAGCCATCTAAGTGAGCACAACACCCATAGTGGGAATTGCTCTACTTGAACATATTTTTTGGTTCAAAAACCTTGTAGGATAGCTTCGTGGCCATTCATGAGGGGTAGCCTCCACACCTAACCATTTGTAAGCATATATACTTATAGGGTTACACTCTTTTTTATTTGACCTTCTAGTATTTTGCTTCATCTCGTCTTTGCTTTTTCTTCTTTTGTCCTCTTTATTTTCTTTCTACTACTTTGTTGTCTTATTTTTGTTTCTCTCCATATGCTTATTCATACATTATATGCTTGCATTAATTTTGGATTACATTTTGATGCTACATTAGTTAGTTTCATTCATGCATTTTATTTAGTCTAGTTCATCATGCATTGTATTCATCATGTTTGTGCTCACCATGCATCATTTAAAAACATAAAAAGAAACATCATGCACATTAAAAATACACATTTAAACACAACTAAAGTAGCTTGTATTACTCAATATTTCTAAGTGTATGCCAAAAAGTTAGTGTGCCATAGTAGAGAGCTTGGCACACTTGAATCTCCCTAGGAATATATGCCACAATAAAAAATTATATATCATCCTGATCCTCGCCCTAGTTGTGTGAGCCTAGCCCCTTTACTCCTCCTATTGGAGGTGGTGGTGGAGTCATGTGCATAGCTTGTAAACCGGATCATTCTTACGACTACAAGTGGCTCAATGAATGCCAAGATGATAGTTTTATAAACCTATGATCGACTACGAAAATATGGTAATAGACCATCTCGTAGTAGGCCACCCTTTGTACTACCATATCATATGACTTTATTATCCTCTATAGATTCGTTAGTAGTTGGTGGCCTCCCTCACTTTGTTGGCTACCTACAACAATGACCATCCTCTCCACCTAGGACCATTATCACTCTTGATCCAACTGTCCTATCTCCCTTCGAAGGCACTCTACCTTAGTTTGCATTATGTCCCACTTTGCTCGGGCCTAGTATAGTACTATGCGAATGGTATCCATATCTACCTACATAGCTTCCACCATTGCCTATAGTGCTTTCATATCCCTTGCTACTCCCTTTGACCTAAAACCTTGTCGGATCCCACTTGTGATCATGGGGGAAACTTTATGGTTCCACCTCCCCCTAAGGTAGAGATGGTGATAATACCCCTCATGGTTATCACTATATCCACCCAAACCTATTCTTATACTGGTCTCGATGGGAATATACCCCTTTGCTATCACTTTTTGGCAGGTTGAGTGGTCTCTCCAAGTACTATCTATACTCTTCATGTCATATCTTAGTGTCTCTCTATTAGCACTAGTGGAAAGATCCTCAGGGGTATAATTCCCTTGTACCATATCCTATATCCAAGGACCACCCTAATGTTGTCCATCCTTGGATCCATGTAAAATGGGTTATATCGGTCCTCCTCTGCCTACCTTCCTGCATCAAGAGTACCTCTAAATCCTCATGGATCCCTCATCACCCATAAAAACAATAGTCCTTGAGGTGTAGAATCTCCTATAGAATGTCAAACTAGCACTGTACTCGATCAAACCTATACAAATCCTATTTACCCTTATTAGTGATGAACCACTAGATACTTTATACCCAAGCTAGATCCACTATGTCCTCTATCCAACCAAGGTGTGATGTCATGGTCTACATATGATCTGGTCCTCCCGTAGCTCATTTATCACCTATATCCCTAGTTGTAATCCACTAGAATATGGCTTGTGTCCATGCTCATAGTGTTGGCTCCACCTATATGTTGTTGGTCACTCCTCGTTGGGCAATGGTCATAGTAGTGCATTTGATCTATGTATCAATGTGAGGACGTATTCATGGTACTTGTTGTGATATCATGTATATGAATTGGTTGGAGTAGCCTGATGTAATAGGCTTGAATGTGAGTATCATGAACAATCCATTACTTGAGTGTATATAGGGGAGTGAGGCACAAACAAGATGTATGGAAAGGTAGGGGATTCTCCTTTAGACCATGTGATATGACCATGAGTGGATGAGGTATTTACTTGTCATCTAATAAATTAGGGGAAGAGGCAATAATTTCCTAAATAGAATATTTCCTCGAGTCAAGATTAGATGTTTGGTTATAGATAAGAGTGGACTCTTGACTAGATGAGTAGAGGTGAGACTCCACACAAGATGGTTTAGAGGAAATGGAGGGTAGCATAGTAGATGAGGAGATTTCAGGTACAGTGGAAGAAGATGATGGTGGTGTAGAGTGAGGGAATGATGAATTGAGATGAGTGATATGGAGTAGTTTGAGAATATGATGTAGGAGTGGGAGGAGAAGAAGTAGTTGGAATATATGATGTAGAAGATTAATTTGAGGAGGAAGCTTATTCAATAACCTATATTGTGGCAGATGAATAAGTAGGTGGATGGGGTACAGTACAAGGTGCATCAATCGGTCCACTTGATTGTTGTGGTCTATTTGAATTTTTTAATTTCAAGTAACCATATAAATGGTACCTACAAAATCTTACTAAGGTGGAACATTATTTATGTGATTGACTTGGTTGGGTGGAACTGTAGAAGTTTATGCCCCAATTATTTATTATGTAGCCTTACAATGAGGAAGAGGTGTTTGATATATACTAAGGTTTTGATTTTGTTGTGGTAAAGTATTATTGATATTGATGGTTCCATTATTGATCAGGTCTTGTACAATGTCTTTGAAAGAATACCAATCATTAATATCATGGCCATTATAACAATGAAAGGTGCAATACTGATACTCCTTATATGACCTACCATGCAGTTTTTTGGGATCTTCTAGTTTTTTTTGGGTCTTCTAGTTTTATTTGTGATAATATGTGCCTCATACAACTATTGAAATATGGTGGAAAGTGGTTTGGGAAGTGGAGTGTAATTGTAGTATGGTCAATTGTATTGTCGACGTTGGTGGTTGTCTATTGTGGTGGTTTGATTTTGTAATTGTGGTGGGGGTGGTACAACTTGATATGTCTACTATTGTGGTGGTTTTTATGTTGGGGTTTATTGGTACTTGGATTGAGTCTATTGAGATTACGGTTGAGGCTTGCTCAAGACCACTTGGTTCACTTTGCTAGGATTGGACTAGCCCTGATTGTTCCCCCTTGAGTTCTTGTTCTATCATTCTTTTTTTTTAAACTTGATTTTTCCCTCTTGGAATTTAATCTCTTCAATGACTCTAGCTTGGGATAGGTTTTCTTTGAATGTCCTATGTTTTTGTAGCTATAATAACAAGGAGATGGGTTTTAAGCAAATTCTCATGAACATTCATGTAATTTCCACCATGGGAAGGGTGAATGACAGTTTGGTGATGAATGCCCTCAAATATTTTCCATAATTATAAATTGACTCATCTTCAAATTGATAGAGGTTGACTAGGTCAGTTAGGGTGGTCTTCTTATTGATATTTAAAGAGAAATACTCTAGGAAATGATCCACTAATTGTTCAAAAGTGTTAATATTATGGTGTGGTAGATGGTTGTACCAGTCTAGAGCATCTCCTCTAAGAGTTTGGGAAAATATTCAGAGCATAAAAGGATCATTATATTGTATTCTAAAGAACACATTGATGAGCATTCTTACGTTCTCCCAAGGGTCCTCATCCCCTTTAAATTTGCCAAACTTTGATAGAGTAAAATTGGTAGGATAAAGTGGTGATGGTACAAAAGGATGAATTGGGTGATTGACTAGCTACCTCAGAGTGGATTTTTGATATGTCATTATGGGCATATACATGGCTAAGCTATCAATCTAATTTTTTAGAAATTGAACTTTTGGGTCTTCCAATGGTGGATAAAAAAATAAATTTATATTAGTTTGTGTATGTGGGATGTGTTTGTTGCATGACGAATTGGGTGTATGAGATCAGGTTTTGATTGGCAAGTGGGATTTTTTTGGTCAAAATTTAATGGTGTGTGATGTTTTGTTGGTATTGGTTGTGAAATGAATGTTGTTGGTAAGGTGGGAGTTTTTGGTGAGGATATGGAGGAATGGTGACATGTTGTCTCGATGTAGCATCATATATATTATGAAGTGGTGGTGTGGGTATGGTGATGGTGGGTGGATGCAATACCCATGATAGATATTGCATAAATAAGGTATTTTGTGATGATGTTAGGTGATGATTAAAATCCATAATCTATGATTAGGGTTGTGAAATGGAATGGAGATCTTGCTTAACACTACTAAAAAGCAACTATTGCAAATGTTGTAAAGCTTGCTAGATGATAATTGTAGATATGGATGGAATGGTTGGATGAGTTGTAGATTATTGAGTATTTAGTGTGACAACAATATTGGTGGATGTTGGTGGAGGGTAGATGGTGAAGTGTATCATAACCAAGTGGAGAATGATATGTTGTGCATGATTTGGAGGAGCCAATTATGTGGGTGGAATTGATGTCTATATTTACAAAACAACATTTACATACACTTTATAAAGTGGGTTAGAATGGACCATAACATAAGAATATGGTATGGTGGGAGGTTCATTGGAATATGATGGATGGTTTTGGTCTATGATCCATGATGTGGATTCAAAGAGGGGGTTGATGATGAGGTTTTTAGTGGGATGAGCATGTGAATAGGTGATTTCTTGCTAAAATATGGGAATCGAGCAAGGTAGAATGGTGAGACGGGGTAAATATGGGATAACTAAGATTAATTAGGTTCTTATGGAATTAGTATCCAAGTATGTGATGAGTGGGTTAAAGGATGTTGATGGTTTAGTGCAAGGGGTCTTGAGAATGGCAGCATGGGAGGCCCTCTACATCATGTCTAGATCAACATATTATTCTCTTTATGAAGAGGGAATGTGATGGGAGGGTGCAACAGATAGGCTACCATAGGTGATTTTCAGTGCCCCCCTTGTTCATATGTTGGGGATATTGAAGTGTGGGATGCTTGAGAGTAATTATCCATGGATGACAAGGTTTGAGTTTGAAGGTTGGTTAGCACTTTGGCTTGAATTTGGATCGATACCATAAGCTAGGGGTTTGTGGTGGTGTGATGGTGGTGAATGTTAGGTGCATAATGAAAATGGCAAATGCAAAATATAAACAAACAAATAAAAAATCACACATGCAAACAAGTGCTCTCTTTTTTCTTCGTTTTTGCAATTTTGTTTTGTTTTGTTTTGCCCTTTATTTTTTTTAAGTTTTTAAAATTTTGAATATTTTTTTGGGAGTTTTTGGTCTCTTTTTTTGGTGTGTTTGATGTTACCTAGAGCTAAGAACTATGAGTAATAGGCAGTGAAATGGAATCTAAAATGGTGTGTCCATATACATCCCTCTATCAAAGGATGAATCACAAACAACTAATAATGCTTCCTAGATGAAGGATTGATGATGGCTGTATCCTAAGGGAACCAAAGTTACCTCCCAAAAGAGGTCATGCCATTTAAGTCTTGCTACTTGCCCAGTTGAGCTTTTGCTTCACACTCGGGTGTGCTTGGACAATAATGACAACTATGCTCCATTAATTATTTAGCCCTGTGGTAAAGGGGCATCTAACCTAATAATCACCCCAAGCTAATCTCAAGAGTGATCAAACTCTTGGTGATGAAATCAAGTGACTATTGTACCAAATAGAGCTTACTAGGGATATATCAATAGTTGGTGATGAAATCCAACTTGTGAGGAGGTTTTCCTCACAGTTGTACAATACAAAAGTGAGGAATTATGATTGTGCAGTGTGTGTGTTTTTTTTTAGTTTTATGGATTTTTGGTGCAATTTGTAAAGCAAATGCAAATCTAATATTTAAAACATAAACTATTATGCACTTCATATTTAATGCCCATTTTTGCAAATCAGAGACACAAAAACATAGAACAACACACAATTGCAGCATAAAAGGTAATAACCTAATCTAGGATGCAAAAACATAATGCTCCAAAAGGCCCCAAAATGGGTTTGAGACATAGGGCCAAATGTAGGCTATGTTTGGGACCTATAGTTTGTATTTGATAAATGCAATATACATTTGACAAATATAGGTTATGTTTCTGACTATGTCTTAGAAATAAATTAAGGTAGAAAAGGAGCCCAAATGTGCCCTAGATGCACTTATTAATGCAAGACTAACCCCCAGATGCATATAAGAACTCTTTTTATAACCTGAGAGGCAATCAATGCACCCTACATGAACATCCAATTACCATTTGATGTCTAAAAATTCCTACCCTAGTATCCACTTCTAATATAATGCCTACCTTTTGAAATTAGCACAAAAAAAAGATTTCTTTGTCTTCTTTTTTATTTTATAAGCAAATCTAAACTTGAAATGTGTCTAAACCACTTATCCAGAGTCCTTAATATTTATCTCTGGCTGCCCTAACATATTATATTGTGTTTAATACCTCATAAATGTAGGGTGTTGTGTTTATAAAATGTAGGTTGTGTTTACCAAATGTAGGTTGCATTTGTGTAGGGTGGGAAACAACCAGAATAGTCTCTAAAATTCCTGAAACCTTCTATGTTATCAAGCTCCAAAACCTTGCAACCATCAAATAGATATGGATTAGCATATATGAATCATAGCAAGGCAATACAAAAACCCTTTGGGGGTCCCACCATGATCGCCAAACTTGTAGCAAAAAAAATGACACTAGTAAATAAGATAACAAAGTAGGAAAAGTGTAATGAAAAAATGTGTATTTGTATTGATATATGGGAGTTGTGTTCTCCTTTTACAATAATATGTCCCAATGTGTAGGGATCATATTATAATGAATTTTTCTTTGAATACAACAAAAAGGTATCTTAATCAAATAAATTTATTTGGGTACCAATGTATTCGTGCTACAAGAAAAAGAGCGTGAGTGGGCTTGTGTATCCTTGTGGGCCACCCTTGCTTCAACATATTTGCAAAATATATCACCTACACAAAAATACTACAAATAGAATAAGGTTAAAAGCATATGCATGGTCTTCACTATGTAAGTCTTGTTTTAATGTAAAGAAAGCTACAAAACCCTAGAAATAAAATGATTGCAAAACCCAAAAGATATGTTGGATGCAAAATAGTTAAAATTTTATCTTGATGTGTCATCTATACTAATCTAAGGACGATTCTAGCTGATTGTGTTTGTGTAGATGTAGTAGACTATGTTTGGGACCTATGGGCTATGTTTGGTACCTACAAGCTATATTTGGTAAATGTAGGCTACATTTGGATCTATGTAAATGCAATCCCCTATATTTTGGGAGGCTTGATAGAATGGCTCAGATGGTCACTCCTTAGCTTCTGTGATGCAGAATTTGATAAAGATATTATCTTCTTGACACAATTTTGATAATGTGATAGTACTTTTTTTATCCTCCTTTGGTTTATGGAATGACGGGTTATTTGTAGGATCATGGGAGGTGAGAGGTGCGAGGATAGGTGGCAGGATAGAGTAGCCAAGTGGTAGGGCCATGGAAGCCAAGTGGACTAGGTAGTTAGAGTGATACACTTGAGGTGTCTTTCTTAGGGGAATATGTGGCAAAGGAGGGGACAAGGGATCCTAGGGGGTATTTTCTAGATTTTGTTAAATTTGGAAAATAAGATAATGTGCACATAAAATAACCTAAGTGAAACCTTAGGCATATTTTATTATGCAAAACTTAGGATATGTTGAGCAAATGGCTAGATTTTGGTGTCTATAGTTAGCAAATAAACACTCCCCTCATAGAATATCACAATATAACAATATTAAATATTCACATAATGAAATGCATTTAATAACAAACTTACTATAAATATATGATGAATGTATATTGATTCAAGCAATTTCAATACAATGTATTGCAAAGATTCTTATTTTCTTCACATATTTCAATGGTTTGTCTTCAGTATTTACAACTTGGACCTGAGACTCTTCACATTCATACAACTCTAGACCTTTCTAATTTTACTAAATTCTCATCTAATCAAAATCATGGGAGATCTAACTCTTTATACATATCATATGAGAAATAATTTTATTGACTCTTAATAATTACAAACCTATAATGAATATGCACAGTAAAATATAAATCTTTAAATGAATTTTTTTACACCACATATTTACAAACTAGTTACAAACCTTAGACTCAAATATTTGCAAACTATTTACAAGTACCAAATAATATAATAGATTGTAACACCCTATCCCCCATTTATTACATTATTTGGTACTCCTTAAAGATTCCATTCTCATATTCTTGCTCTTACTATGATGGCTTTTGTATTCAAGTAGGTCTTATTTTTTGTGCATATATGATTTTGAAATATTTCAAACTTGTTTTGTCCAAGAGCTTTTATATAGATATATGCAAGTTGTTCTTTAGTAGGAACATATTTTATTTGAATATGATGATCTTAAATATGATCGCTAAAAAAGTGACATTAAGCTTCAATATATTTAGTTCTTTCATGAAAGACAAGATTTTTTATTAGTCTCTGAGCTCCCTAATTATCATAATCTAATATTGTAGGCTTTATTTTTATTCCTATATCTAATAGAATTTATTGTAGCCATAGTGCTTCACATATAGCATCTTTTAAAGCATGGTATTCTTCTTCTATGGATGAATGTGCAACTACATTTTTTTTTACTATACCATGAAGGTTTGGTCAAATATGAAATACATGAGCTAATGTTGATTTTATATCCTCTATTAATCTTGCATAGCTTGAGTCTTAATACCATTATAAATAGAAATGATCATTTTTATTACACTCTAAACCATATTTTATAGTATTGTTGACATAATGTAGAATCATTTTTGTTGCTTTGTAGTGGATTTATATAGGATCTTGCATAAACCTGGAGAGATAATTTCCAACAAAAATGATATAGATTCTAGTATTTTTAAGTAAATAAGACTTCGAATAAATTGACAATATAAAGTAGTAGATACTAGTGATGATTTATCATATATTGATAATTTTAGATCTTATTCCATCAAAGTTTCTTTAGGTTTATAATCTATCATTTTGTGTTTTCAAATAATATTCTTTCATATTCAGTTTGAGTGAGTTTTATACTATTGTCCTTTGTCAAATATCTAAACCAAGACAATAACTTAGAAGTCCCAAATTTGTTATTTAAATTTTTTGTAATTACCAGATCATCAACGTAATCTACAAGAACCACTATTTTAGGTCCAATATTTTAATGTAAATATTTGTATCAGATGCACTTCTTTTCAAATCATGTCATAGAATATGGTCATTGATTTTGATATACCATGCTCGAGGGGCTTGTTTTAAACCATATAATGACTTTCTAAATTTACAAATAATTTGTTCATGTCCTTTAGCAACAAATCCTTTTGGATAAATCATGTATACCTCATCTTAAACATAACCATTAATAATTGCACTTTTAAAATCCATATGATGTATTTTCCATCCAAGTTGAGGTGCTAGTGCACAAATTGTATGAAGAGTAGTCATTTTTCCTATAGCTATAAATATTTCTTGATAATTAACCCCTTCTATTTGAGAAAATTATTTTGCAACCAATTATACCTTATATTTATGAATAGAGTTATTTTGTTTATATTTTTATCTTGTAAATCCATTTGCATCCTATAGTTTTCTTGTCTTTGGGTAGAACTACTAAATCTCATTTTTTATTTTGTATTAATGTTGTATATTCTAATTAAATTGCTACTTTCCTTCCTGGTTGACTTACTACATCTTGTATTGAGGTAGGTTCTATTACTAATCTCATTAGTCTCATATTTGTTTTTTCTCTTCTCATACTATGTGTTTGTGGTCTTGTACTTGTAATATTAGGTAGTATTTCTAGTTTTGATCCTTTAAGAGTGTTTTTCTACCATTTTTCCCCTTTTTATTGTGATGTTGCTATAATGTTTTAGTCTTCAATGGGTTAATTTATTCTTTTGATTCTTCCTCTATATGTTATCCATAATTTTTTTTTGATATAATATCTAAGATAGGGATTGTAATGTTCTTAGGATATTCACTAACTTACAAAATTTTTTGTGACTAGATCAATTAATATATAACCTTTTGAAGTATCAGCATATCTAAGAAATATGCCATGTAATAAAGTTTTTTAAAGTAAATTTTGTTCCTTTTTGTTTTAGTATGTGCATGTATGCTTTACATCCAAAAGTTCTCAAGTGTGCTAGTGAAGGATTTCATTTTGATCATGTTTATTTAGGAGTAATATTTTTAAGGATTATTTTGTTATATCTATTTTGGATGTATATTGTTGTACTAATATCCTCTACCCAATATTTATGTCCAATATTTGCTTTTTAAAGCGTGCAACATACCATTCCCATAATATAATGATTTCTTCTTTTAGTTTTTGTATTTTTTTGTGTGTATAAACTCTAGTAAGTTTACTTTTTATACCATTTTGTGTTAAAAATTATTCAAATTATTTAGATAAATATTCACTACCTCTATTTGAATGAAGAATTCTAGTTGATTGTCTAGTTCCTAGTTCTACAAGTTTTTTGAACTGCCTAAAGCATATGAAATCCTCTTATTTAAATTTTGATAAGTAAACCCATATTTTATGAGAATAATCATCAAAAATAGTTGAAAATATATTTGTCCTCAAATACTTACTATCATTGTTCCACATAAGTCTATATGTACTACTTCTAGTGGTTCCTAGGCTTTGTGTGAGCTTAATTTAGATGGTATTCTATGTTGCTTCCTAGATAAGCATTATGGAAAAAATGATGATTGCCATGGTAAACTACATGAACCTATTACCATTTGATATATGTTCAACTCATTTAAGGATGAAGTGCTCATGTGTCCTAACATTTTATACCAAAAATATCTTGCATATAATGTTTTTACTGATAGTGCAAATAGATCATTTATGAAGGATCCAATAGCTATAAGTTTTTCTTTTTTGATAATAAGATTTTTTTTTTTTTTTTTAATAATTTTGAATTTAACCACTATGTTTTGGTCTAAATTTTGAGATACTATCAACATATTAACAACTAAGCCATGTATATATTTTTGGCATTTAAAACCATATTTTACCCCACCTTTCACCATGGTTGGACGACAGGCGGCTAGGGTGGATGATAGAGCAATTATCAGCAAGCGTCGTTATAGGAATTAGAGAATTTAATTTGAAATTTGTGTTTCCTCCATATTTTTTCTTTTTCCTAATATATCTTCTTTATTTTCTCCAACAACATTAGGGCCACTATATAAACCATGTAATTTGATTATTTTTATTTAATGAGAATACAAAATTCACATCTGGTATCAGAGCTAGTGATTGGCGAGGTCAAATATAGCACATCGATCATGAGATCGACTAAGCCAAGGAAGGGCCCAAATATCAAGGTAGAGTTGGAGCTGATCAGCCAAGGAGGGACCAGGCTCAAAATTCGAGGTTAGGCCAAGGAGGGCCCGTAGGTTTGAGAGCCAACAAATGATACCAAAAGCTGACCAGGAAACATAGTGAATGAGAGAGGCTAACAAGGCGATAACTGGCAGACTAGGAGAAGCTGACAAGACAACATGGTGAACCAAGAAAGGCAGAAGCAGTAGGTGATATGGTGAACAAGGAGAGGTGGACAAGAGACGACATGGTAGGAGGCCAATGTGGTATGAGACAACGTGTCAAGGAGCAATGTGGCAAAATTTGACTGGGCGAAGAGATCAAAAGGAGGGTGTTTGATTACCTGAAGGCAATAAAAATGCTTTGTGAGTGTTGTTTCTTTTAAACACTAAAATTACCCCCATCCGCATACATGTGGGATAATTATCTCGACTAAAATTAAAAAAAAACATAGTGCATGTTTTATTTTCTGCTGTAGATGTTCTACAGGAGGTCTCCCGCTGCCATAAGCAGCCATTGGAGAACCTAGCTATGTAGAGCTCTTAAATGGGAGTTTTGGTTGTCTAAAACCCCTTCACCTTGCATGTATTGACTAGCTATTATTATCGCAGCCACATTCAGAGGAAGCTGTGGTGTTTTTTTGTTGTTTGAAACCCCTTGTAACCTTGTATGCCTGCAAATCCAATGTTGTTAAATATCCCCTATGCACTGTCTGAAGAATTTTGATAGAATAAAGCACGATTTGTTGGCAATATACAACATTAAAATACAAGGGTTTTAAGCTTTGTTCGAGACAACTAAGAGAATAAAGCACGATAAGTGCTTTGATATTCTCATTGGCGGTGGAAGCCGAGTTGGTAAGAGGGCTTTACTTGAAGGAAAGGAGTCAGGGGTTCGACTCCTATAGGCTTTATTTTTTATATAAAGTTTTTTCTAAAGTATTATTTATATATATTAAAAGGTATACTTTATATTATATTTAATAAATTAAAATAATAGTTGTCTTTTATAAAATCATTTTTTAATTTTTTTTTTTGATTTTATAAAGCAATTATTATTTTTTTAAATATTAAATATAAATATAAATATCCTTTTTAGTACAATAAACTAGAAAATAAAGGGGGACTATTGCCTAGGAGGCAATGTATGTAAGTGACTTCAAAAGTCCATTTTTTGTGAACTTGCAAAGTGCAACTTGTGATAAAGCCTAAGAGGCTTAAAAGTGATACAATTTTTGTAAAAAGTTTGAAAGAGATAGAGAATAGAAAACTTGAAAAGGTACATTGAAGGGAAAAATTCATGATACGATCCACAGGGTGTTATCATGCCCTATGTTCTCTTTTGGTAAGAGAAAATGCTGAAACTTTTGATGAAAAAGTGTGAACTTATGGACTACATACTGTGTTTAGTCAATTGCAAAATGTAGTAATAGCCCATCAAAGACATTTAGACTCAAGATACAAGGCATACTCTGAAGATAATTATTTTGGAAGCAGTTTTGAACAGTCTGAATCTGTAAGAATTGAACCACAGGAGTCAGAATATACTCATTACAGTAATTTAGTGGAAATACTAGAACCAGATTCACCAGAGATAATCCTTATCAGTGATGATGAAGAACAAGTAGCAGACAACTTTGTGAATCAAGTACTAGAAGAACCTTAGTAAGAAGAACAAGCCATCAGTGAAGGAGTGAATCAAGCTAGATTTGATCTAAATTTGTAACTTCTTTTTTTCTTTTCTTCTTTGAAAATCATAGTGCTTTGATTGTAATAGAGAAATAAAAGAGTGTTTCTACTTTATTTCTAGCAGCTATGGCCTCAAATAACAATATACCTATTCCAAAATTTAATGGGTACGATTATGAGTACTGGTCCATCAAAATGAGGACCTTACTCATAGGGAAGGGATTATGGAACATTGTAGAAGAGGGCTACATAGAGCCCATAGATTGAGCTACATTAAGTGCAGTAGATAAGAAAACAAATAAATAAGCACAAAAGAGCAACTCTTCTCCTCTTTATCATCTCTAAGTAGCATTGGAGAAAAGTATTTTTCCTAGAATTTTTGCTTGTTTAACTGCACAAGATGCATGGAAAGCTTTGAAATACAGTTTCCAAGGAAGCGATCAGGTGAAGCAAGTGAGGCTTCAAACCTTGAAATGAGATTTTGAAAATATCAAAATGAATGAAGATGAAAAAGTTGGTGACTACTACGTCAGAGTCAAAGTAGTTGTCAATAAAATGGTTACTCTTGGTGAGGAAATTAAACCTGAAATAGTTGTGAAGAAAGTGTTGCAAACACTTCTTCAAAAATGGAATCACATAGCCATAATCATTGAAGAGTCAAAAGACCTTTCCACTTTAACTTTTGATGCATTAATCGATTTGTTAATGTCTTATGAATAGAGATTACAAGGATCTCCTTCAACAAGTCATAGAGGCAATGATAAAGCCTTTGCATCCAATGAGGGTGCTGGAAGAGGACGTGGAGGATGTCAAGGTAGAGGTCAGAGAAGATGTAGAAGCGGAAGCACCTACAGAGGAGGTAATCCCAACAGAGGTAAAAATTAGAATAGAGGCGAAAACCAAAATAGAGGTGGAAATCTAGGCCAAAGTGGAAATCAAGGGTGAGAAGGTGACAAATCCAAAAAGACTTGTTTCAGCTATGGTAAACAAGGTTACTTTGCTCGCGATTGTTGGTCCAAATATTCTCAAAGAAGTAGCAGTAAATATGGAAATTATGGTGAAGAAGATGAAACTTCTAATATTTTTCTTTCTTATGGACAATAAAAACAAAATCTAAATGATACATGGATTTTGGATACTGGTTGCTCCAACCATATGAGTGGCAAAGAAGAACTCTTTGCTACAATGGATTCCACTTACAAATCCTGAATCAAGTTAGGGGATGACAAAGCCTTGCAAGTTGAAGGCATTGGAGCCATGGAGGTTCCAACGAAAGAAGGCATAAAGAAAGTGAATGACATCTACTGTACTCTAAATATCCAACATAATCTGCTAAGCATTGGGCAAATGATGGAGAAGAATTACAAACTTGTTTTTGATGAAGAAAAATGTATCATTTTTGATAAAAACAATTGTAATCGAGTCATCACATAGGTACGTATGACCCAAAATAGGTTATTTCCCCTTAATTTTGGAGAACCAGGGGGATATCAGCTTGCAAATATTGCTATTGTAAATACAAGCATGCTTTGGCACTTGAGATATGATCACCTAAATTCTACTAGCTTAAAATTGTTAATTTCTCAAGCTATGGTGATAGGACTTCATAAAATCAATGAACACAAGGAGGTCTGTGAAGGATGTGCTTTGGGAAAGAACTCCAAGTCCAAGTTTTTGAAAGGACAAGTGTAGAGGGCCAACCATCCACTTCAACTGGTGCATTCAAACATTTGTGGTCCAATGCAAACAATAATCATAGGTAATAATTCCTATTTTCTCACTTTTATAGATGATTTCTCTAGGATGTGTTGGATTTATTTATTGAAACACAAAGGTGAAGCTTTTGATTACTTCATAGATTTCAGGAACAATGCAGAGAAATAAAGTAAGTTCAATGTAAAATTTCTTAGGACAGATCAAGGAGGTGAGTGCTCTTCAAAAGATTTTTTGAAATATTGTAAAGCATGTGGGATAAAAAGGCAATTCACCACTACCTATACTCCACAACAGAATGGTGTGGTAGAAAGAAAGACCCATACCATAGTTGATATGGCCAGATCAATGCTTCAAACTGAGCATCTCAGTAACATGTATTGGGCTGATGCTATTAGAACCAGTGTTTACATTCTAAATAGAAATCCTACTTCTAGTTTGGATGGGATCACTAATTATGAGGGGTGGTATGGCAAGAAGACGAATGTAAAAAAATTCAAAGTCTTTGGTGCTTTAGCATATGCACACATTCTTGAGGAGAAAAGGAAAAACTTTGATCCCAAGAGTCAAGCATGTATTTTTGTAGGATATTGTGAGTCTACAAAAGCATATAGACTCTACAATCCAAAGATGCACAAAATTGTACATTCCAAGGATGCAATTTTTGATGAAGGGGGAGAATGGGGTCATCAAAGAATTTTTGTTGATGATGAATCCCAAGATGTAAGTTCTTCACAAATTTAACAGGTGTCTCTCAAGAAAAACAAAGGCACACCCCCTCCAAGCCCAAGTACGAGTACTACTTTGAGTACATTAGCAGCCACTCCAAGTCCCTCTCCATAGAGATCAGTAAGTTCTTCACCTATGGATATTGGTTCTCCATAAATAGGTAAAATAAAATTACAACATCATCCATATTTTCAAATGTTGGATCAAAATTTCTAGAAAAGATACACTAGAAGCCAAGCTAGTGAAATGAATTCAGTTTTGTAGAAACTTGAAAATTTGCATATGTATGGGGATGTTGACTCCCAATATCCTAAGGGAGATGTCGTTAATTATGCTTTGTTAACTAGTGCACAACTAGAACCATCTAGCTATGAGAAGGCATGTACTCATAACGTATGGCAGGAAGCCATGAAAGAGGAAATAACCTCTATAAAAAATAATGATACTTGGGAGCTAGTAAAGCTTCCTAAAGGAAAAAAATGTGTTGGATGTAAATGGCTATACAATACCAAATTCAATGCTGATGGAAGCATTGAAAGGCACAAGACAAGACTTGTAGCAAAATGTTTCACTCAGAAGTATGGCATTGACTATGAGGAAACCTTTGCTCCTATTTCCAGACAAGAAACAATCAAATCTGTTATTTCCTTGGTTGCCCACAAAGGATGGAACATTCATCACATGGATGTGAAAAGTGCCTTTCTCAATAGGTACTTGACTGAGGAGGTTTATGTTCAAAAACCTCAAGGCTTTCAAGAACAAGGTAAGGATAACCTTGTTTATAAATTGAAAAAAGCACTTTATGGCCTCAAACAAGCACCAAGAGCATGGTACTCTTGCATTGATGACTATTTCAAGGAGTATGGTTTCACTAGGAGCAAAAGCGAACCTACTCCATGGTGTAGAAATTATCATAGTTTGTTTATATGTGGATGATCTAATATTTATGGGTAGTAATAATAATATGAATATGGAGTTCAAACACTCCATGATGAAATAATTTGAGATCAAAGATCTTGGCTTAATGCATTACTTCCTAGGTATGGAATTTCATCAAAAAATAGAGGGATCTTCATATGTCAACACAAGTATGCTAGTGATATGATCAAGAAATTTGCCATGGAGCAGTGTAAATCGGTTGCAACTCCAACTGGACATGGGATCCAATTGAGCAAGGATGATGGAGCACTGAAGTTTGACATGAAAACTTACAGGAGCAGGGTTGGGAGTTTGATGTTTCTCACCAACACAAGACCTGATATGCAATATGTTGTTTCTCTAGTTTCAAGGTTTATGGCTAGTCCATCTAAGCTGCATCTACAAGCAACTAAAATAATCCTAAGATATGTAAAGGGTACATTGGATTTTAGAATCCATTACCACAAATATAATTTTGTTAAGTTAGTTTGCTTCAGTGATAATGATTGGGACAACAATATAAATGATAGAAAATATACATCAAGAAATTGTTTTAGTCTAGGATCAAGACTAATTACATGGAGTTTCAAGAAGCAGACTGTTGTAGCATCATCATATACTGAGGCTGAGTATATAGCCATCACATATGCTAGTACTCAAGCCCTATGCTTGAGAAAAGTCCTTGAAAATATTGGAGAAAGACAAAGTGGTCCTACCAGATTGTATTGTGATAACATGAGTGTCATTCAATTGGCATATAATCCAATCCACCATAGCAAATAAAAACATTTTGATATGAAGTATCACTTCATCCGAGACATGGTGGAGCACCAGATCATTGAGCTTAAATATTGCAGCACTTTGGACAACATTGCAGACATCTTCACCAAAGGCATGGCTAAAGCTCAATATATAAAGTTGAGAGAATGTATAGTCAGTCCTCTCAAATTTAAGGGGGAGAATGTTTGCAGTTAAACCATATTTTACCCCACCTTTCACCTTGGTTGGATGGCAGACAACTAGGGTGGATGACAGAGCACTTGTCGGCAAGCGTCGACATAGGAGTTAGAGAGTTTAATTTGAAATTTCTATTTCCTCCCTATTTTCTCTCTTTCCTAATATCTCTCCTTTATTTTCTCCAATAACATTAGGGCCACTATATAAACCATGTAATTTGATTATTTTGATTTAATGAGAATACAATATTCACATTGATAATATATTATTAATTATGCATTTTCCATCTAGTAGGTTGATTGATAAATTTCCTACTAGAGATAAAATATGAAATGCTTCGTTGGTTACTACTCTCAGATGCTTCCTTGACCTACTCTCAAATGCTTCCTTGGATCCATTCAACATTGCTTTCTACTTATATTTTAAGACATTATGTATTATCTATCACTCTACAACTTTCACGACGTCTCCATAAAATCTTATTGTCTCCTCTCTTCACCTCTTTGCTTCATTAACCTTATTTCTCCTTTATTATTCTTCTCTTAGGTGCATAGTATTCCAAATTCCTCCTACTTAACTTAGATAAAACTTTTGCAAATCACAAATACTTTGCTCAATATTGGTAGCTTTGATACCAATTTCAAAAAATTAATGCTTCTCTCATAATATAATAATATTAAGTATTCACATAATGAAATACATTCAATAACAAACTCATTGTAAATATTTTATGAATATATTGATTCAAGCAATGACAATACAACGTATTGTGAACCTTATTATTTTATCCACTTATTACAATATCTTGTGTTTAATATATACAACTTGGACACGAAACTCTTCACATTCACACAACTCTTGATGATTCTACTTATACTACCTCTTCATATCCTCAAACCCGTGAGAGATATAACTCTTCATATTTTTCATATGAGCAATATATTTATTGAATCTTAATAAAATCAAACCTATGATTAATACATACACAAAAGTATAAACCTTTACATGAATTTTTAACACCACATATTTACAAACTAGTTATAAAATTCAGACTCAATTTTTTGCACACTATTTAAATATAATAAATAATGTAATAGACTCTAATAAGGGCACATTGTGGAACCAAAACATGAATTATAAAAATATATATTTTAGATGTAGAATATGTCCTGAGGTAGGGAATATTGAGAGATCATGCTCTAAGAAGTGTCCTATAGAAATATATGTAGAAAGCCATAAGAGAAACCTAAAAATGGATATGGATGAGGATGGTTTTCAACTTTCAAAAAAATAGTTCTAGAAATATAAAAATAAATAAATAATGGAGACCAATAAGTAAGGGTATTGGAAGAAACACCAATCCTTTTGAGGCTTTAGCCTATAAAGAAAAAGTAGATTAGAGATTATACATAATGGAATAATAGGATTTGAATATTAAGGAATTATCTACTTACTTTGAACCTAGTTTAGGGATGAGCATTCCTATTAAACCTAAGGAATGTGTCTCATTAGATTTTAACAACTCTCGTGATGTGCCATGCACTATTTGGGAGAAGTAAATTGGTAGAGAACACATAGTGTTAGGTGTTAATACCTATATCATTAACAATAAAATACCAAAAAATGAGTAGGATAAGTCAAAAGATTCCTTAGAAGATATTAGAGAGGATATATCTAATGAAAAGGATAGTTGTAAAAGAATATCGAGGGATATAATAACAAGACCCGCCCCAATACTAGTAAGGAAAAAAAGAGAAAAACCTTTAAATTATCAATTGAGGGCCAAGGATGCAAGAGCAACATAAAAAAAGGAACACAATCTAAGTTGGTTGAACTTCTCTTTACCAAAAAATAAAATGATATTGGTAATTTTTAGGAGGGGCAAACATCCTCTAAAAATATATGATTACCATCTCATAAGGGGTCTTAATCCCCCCTCAAAGCAAAGGTGTATCAAGGACCTCTATTTAAGTGATAAGCTTGATATTTTTTTGTATCTAGAAAATTAAAATGATAAAATAAGAAGTTTCTAAAACTATAAAAGTAGTATGGATAATATTTGAATGAGATGTTATGGATTTAGGAGTGACAAGGGGAATTCTTACATGTTGTAATGTAATTAGAACCTCATATGAAACCATTCATAAAACTAGGCATCGAATAGCCTCATTAGTCACATGCTACTTTGTAGATATTCAATTCATCCTTACCAATGTCTTAGGACCTATAAATCATAAGTATAGAGTGGGACTGAAGCTTTAATAAGAATTAAAAAGCAATAAACCTGATTCATGATTATAGAAGATTTTAATACCATAACCAAGCTCGATAATTTTTTTAGGAAATTAGTAAAATAACCTAAAGTATGAGATATTTTTTAGCTTTCATTAAAAATAATAGACTATGGGTGGTTGATTTTGAAGAGAAAAATAATACATAGAACCAATATTTCAAAGACTCAATGAGCGATGGGATCTTCTTTCCACTCAGACTCGATGGAGTCTAAGATTAAAAATATCTTGGGCAGGATATATTGAACTCGATCAAGCTTTCTTTTCTTGAAGCTTATTATCTTGTGGTCTTCCTCTTGGACAAAGATTAAAATATCTTGGAATAGAGAATCCTTCCTACTATTTTTATGGTGCCTAGAGAATCTCCTTTATATTTTTTGGTAGTGTAGGAAATATTGAATGGCCTGGGATTGGCTTGAGTCCTTCTTTCAGCCTCATATGGCCAGTTCATTCACTTGGTATTATGCTTTGCTTGGCAATCCACCAAATTTTTCCTTGCCCTTGTTGGAAGTGTGGGACATTCTTCCCATCAGTGTACTCTTTCATATTTGAAAAAATTGTAACAAATTTCTCTTTTCTCAGCAAAATAGTTTAGATGAATTTTAAATAGCTGATAAGTGCATAGTTTATTCTTATTTTTAGCTCTAGATTTCAGTTCAAGTGGAGAAATTTCATATAAAGGTGGAGCATATTTGTGCTCTTACATAATATTGGGGTAATACCCTATGTACGATCAACCGAATACCTTCTACAGAGCCTTCTCAGTCTCACAAAGTTTCGTAATTACACTCTCGTCGATGGCTTCCCTCCTGATCTATAGAAAGACATTGGTCTCAATCATCTCCTATTTACCAACCTCAAGGTAACATTAGCAATAATACATTTCATAATGGTAGTGGCTAGGAGGTTTTCTAGGTGGAGTCAAACCTGGTTGTTGGTTGGGGAGATCCCTTTCCGACGTGCCAAGTCGCTCCAACTAATGTGGTGGGCTAGGGTGTATCTGATGGCATTGATGGATCTGATACAGGTGATAATGTTTGCATGCCTGGGGAGGATGGGTGGCTCATTTCCATTCCTTCTAATACTGGTTGGCAGCATATGGAGGGTGAGGAACATTCACCTCGTGAGCATACCCCCATTATTGACATGATTTAATGCATACTTTTGATGATGTGGTTGGTGATGAGTTTAAACCTATTTTTATTGTTTGAGTAACTGCTTCCTAACTCAACCTGAGTTAGTGTGACTACCTATTGGGATGTGGCTATCCACCCATTTTTTTGTTGTAAAGACTTGTATTTTTAAATTAATTAAAAATTATGCCTTTATATACAAAAAAAATTATACATGAACCAACAATAAGATAGGCTAAAACAGCAAAAAAACTGGACAAATACACTCTCATATCCTTGGATAGATAAAGGAACTTGTGATAAAATTAATACCTTGACAAGAATAGGTTCATATGAATGGCCAATAAGAGTTAAAATTGTGGTAAGTAATTTTAATAAGGATCAATTTTATAATATTGAGCAGTTGTGGAAATACCATCCTCAAATTTTTAATATGAAAATACAAATATATTTTTTTTTAGAAAATAGTGGGATGTATACACTTTTAAAACAAACTAAATCAATAATATCTTTATTAAAAACATTGTAATTTTTTTTTTTTATAAAGAATATAAATCAAACTAAAGTATTTACATATTATATATTAAACGAACTCTATCCATAGAACAATAGAATGAGCACCAACAAAGTGACATAACTACACACTCCAAGATGATTGATTACCACCCACAAAGAAGGTACAAGAGTGAAGGACTATCTTGTACCTTACAAAATCACACAACCACACACTCCAAGATGATTGATTACCACACACAGAGAGCCATATTGTACCTTATTACACAATTCTATCCATGGAATGAGCACAAAGTAACAAAACCATACACTCCTAGATGATCGATTACCACCCACGGAGAGGGTTCAACAGTAAGACAAACACTACATACCGACGCTTCTCCATCATCATTCAGACTTCACTTGTGTTGTAATGTAATGTGTATGAGAAAGATGTATTAACATTGCTTATATAGAGTTCTGTATCATGGAAATATTTGCGGGTAAAAATTCAATGCTTATCCCTTATTTAATTTTTCAATTTTATAATCTACATCTCTTCATTTTTTCAAATATTGATAAGCATTGATGTAATCATTAAAACTTGGCCCACTTGATTTGGCCTGAATTGAGGCGCAAGCTATTCAAGATGTAAGTTTTGGAATACTTTATGCCCTTAGTATTTAAAATTCGTATTGACTCATACTGGCAACCATTTTTTATATTGCAGAGGTCTTCATATTCTCCTGGAAACCATTTTTTATATTGTGTCACACTGGCAACCATTTTTTATATTACAGAGGTCTTAGTATTTAAAATTATATTCTCCTTTAGACCATGTGAGATGATCAGGAGTGGATGAGGTATTTCCTTGTCATCTAAGAAATTAGAGGAAGAGGCAATGACTTCCCAAATATGATATTTCCTCGATTTAAGACTAGATGTTTGGTCAGAGACAAGAGTGGACTCTTCTAATATCATGACCCTTCTCACAATGAAAGGTGCAATATTGATACTCTTTATATAACCTATCATGTAGTTTTTTGGGGTCTTCTACTTTGAATTGTGGTAGTGTGAACATATGTGCCTCATAAAACTATTGAAATATGGTGGAAAATGGTTGGGGAAGTGGAGTGTAATTGTAGTGTGGTCAATTGTATTGTCCACATTGGTGGTTTTTTGTAGGTGGTTGTTTGTTGTGGTTGTCTTTTGTGGTGATTTTATTTTGTAATTGAAGTGGGAGTGGTACAACTTGATATATCTACTATTGTGGTGGTTGTTGTGTTGGGGGTTGTTGGTACTGGGCTTGAGTCTATTGAGCTTACGGTTGAGGCTTTATTAAGATCACTTGTCTAGGATTGGACTAGCCCTAATTGTTCTCCCTTAAGTTCTTGTTCTATCATTCTTTATTTTTAAGTTTGTTTTTTCCCTCTTGGAATTTAATATCTTCAATTACTCTAGCTTGGGATAGGGCTTTTTCGAATGTCCTATATTTTTGTAGCTATAATAGCAAGGAGATGGGTTTTGAGCAAATTCTTATGAAAATTCTTTTAGTTTCTACCATGGGAAGAGTGAATGGCAATTTGGTGATGAATGTCGTCCAATAGTTGCTATAATTATAAATAAATTTATCTTCAAATTGATGGAGGTTGGCTAGGTCAGTTAAGTTGGTCTTCTTCTTGATATTTAAAGAGAAATGCTCTAGTAAATGATCCATTAATTGTTCAAAAGTATAAATATTGTGGTTTGGTAGATGGTTGTACCAATCTAGAGTATCTCCTCTAATATTTGGGGAAATGTTTAGAGCATCAAAGGATCATTATCTTGTATTCTAAAGCACACATCGATGAGCATGTCTATGTGCTCCTAGGGGTCCTCATGCCCTTTAAATTTTCCAAAATTTGATAGAGTAAAATTGGTAGGATAATGTGGTGATAGTAAAAAAAGATGAATTGGGTGATGGACTAGCTACCACAGAGTGGGTTTCTGATATGTCATTATGGGAATCTACATGGCTAAGCTATCAATATAATTTTTTAGAGATTGAGATTTTGGGTCTTCCAATGCTAGCCAAAAATTTAAATTTGTATTTTGTGTGTATGTGGGATGTGTTTGTTGCATGATGAATTGAGTGGATGAGATCAAGTTTTGATTCACAAGCGGGCTGATGTAGATCAAAATTTAATGGTGTGTGATGTTTTTTTGGTATTGGTTCTGAAATGAAAGTTGTTGGTGAGGTGATGTAGGAGAATCCAATGGTGTAAGAGTGATCTTGCATCACCCAAAAAAAATTGTAATTGTTTAATTTTGTAAAACTAGTAAAACTAGTAAAACTTGTAGGTGAATTTTGAAGGCCTTAGAGGCCGAATTTGAGGATTTTTAGTTAGCCGTAACCCTTAGCTCGAGAAGATAAGGGTTTACCAACTTATTTTGTCTTGTGCCCTTTTTGAAAATATCTCGTGCAAGTCAATCAGAGCAATGAGCGTGAAGTTATGACCCTGGTAAGTTTACCTTCAAAATTCAAATTTCAAATGCATTGTTTTATGAGGGAAAAGGGAAAAACAGGGTATTAGAGGGAAATTTCAAAATTGTAAAAGGGTTATTTTCTTTAAAGAACATAAGCTTATACTAAGAGGGGGGGGTGAACAGTATAAGATCACTTTTTACTTTTCTTTTCAATTTAATATTATGTAGTGTATAGATAGCAGTATCAATAGCAGTAATCAAAGTAATGCACAAAACACCATAAACAATAGAGAAACAAATTTTAACGTGGTTCACCCAATGTGGGCTACCTCCATAGATAAAATATTTCTTCTAAATATTTCTCAAATAATATTTTTGGAATACTTCCTAATTACAATGTTTATGGACCTCTGTCCAAAGGAGATGTTGATCCCCTAAATATCAAGTTCATGGATCTCTTCTACAGGAGAACTCTTTCTCCTTCAACTTCGACTAGTGATATTCTATAAGACTCTATCTCTCTATTGTACTGACTGGTGGATCTATCTCCACTTGAAGACTCCTCACTTAGAAGATATGTCTTCAGTTGTCCTAGCTGCTGGATCTCTATCCACTGAGACTATGTCCTCTATACTCTATCACCTCCAAAGATCTACCAATAGGTTCACTCAAAAACTTCTCAAATATTCTCAACAAATCCACTTAGAACCTGCTCAAATATTCTCAACAGGTCCACTCAGAACCTGCTCAAATTTTCTCAATAGGCCCACTCAAAACCTGTCCAAATCTGCTCAACAAGCTCACTTAGAACTTGTCCAAATCTGCTCAACAAGCTCACTCAGAACTTGTCCAAATCTGCTCAACAAGCTCACTCAGAACTTGTACAAATATTCTCAATAAGATCACTTAGAACTTGTCCAAATCTGCTCAACAAGCTCACTCATAACTTGTCCAAATCTGCTCAATAAGTACTCTCTAGGACTTTATCAAATCTGCATTGCAAGCTTCCACAAAGCTTACACAAAATTAGTACACATGCCTTCTCAATGACTTACCTTAAATCAGCTGAACAAGTCCACATATAACTTGTTCAATCTCATAGAATCATAAAAAGAATTGTTAGAGACTCAATATTTTTTATTCTCAAAGCTCAATCTCAACTCAAATCAATCTCATAGAAGCATAAAGGGAATTGTTAGAGACTCAATATGTTCTATTCTTAAAGCTCAATCTCAACTCAAATAAATCTCATAGAAGCATAAAGAGAATTATTAGAGACTCAATATGTTCTATTGTAAAAGATAAATCTCAACTCAAATCAATCTCATAGAAACATAAAGAGAATTGTTAGACTCAATATGTTTTATTCTCAAAGCTCAATCTCAACTCAATCAAAATATAGAATGGTTTATTTCATGAAACTTGAACAACCACATGCATCTACTTGACTAGGATTAATCAACTCTACTCAATGAATCACCTCAAGTAAAAACCCTTTCTCACAAACCCTAGTCCAAGTATGTATCAACCAACTCAAAATGTTTCCAATAATGCTCAACCACAAATCTCACATAACAATGATACTCATGTTCTTTTCTAACTCAAGTTCAAGTTATTTGCACAACCAATTGGCTTCAACAACAATGCTTATAAAACAAGGTTTAATCACAAATCTCAAATACGAAAAACCTTGATGCATTAAACCAATCACTTTTGAAAAGAAAACCACAATCAATACTTTTCTCTCTAATTATGTTTTCAGAAATCAATCACCCAATCAAGTCAATGGAGAATATTGCCCATACCTTTTTTATGCCAATGAGTTGTCCACAAAATCTGTCAAACTCAACATACTTTCAAATATTTTATTTTCAATCACAAAGAGGTTAGAGGACTTGAGTAATATCACAAAAATAAAAATAATATACCAATAACACCTTATTACTCCTAATCAATTAAATTCACCATGTCTTCTCATGAAAGAAACAATCCCCTTTGAAAAATAATAAATCAAACTCACTTTTGAACCCCTTTATAAAAATAGAAATATCTCTTTACACGCATGTTATTTCTCCTTCTAAGCAAGTTAATCAAATAGACCTTGAAAAATTCTTTTCAAAGATATATAATATGCTACCCTTCCAAAAATAAAACCATAAAAAATATCTCAATTTTCTAGAGCATAGCATAACCCTTATTTCTCCCTTAAGGCTATTAAAAATTAAAATACAAAAATTAACTTGCCTTTCCTCTCTGAGGGATTTGATCCCTCGATGTCCTCCTTACCAAAGCCTTAAGCGTGGCCAATCCATTGTTGGGCCACATGCCCACACTTGCCTAAAAAGGCACGAACTGCATCAACAATTTCACGAACTGGCTCCTTTCAAAATAATCAAAACGTGCTTTGAGCGCTTTGACCTTGCAACCAACCTCCAAGAGAATCAAACATGGGACCTCCTCTATCTTGCCAAGCCAACACACCACTAGGTCAAGCTGGCCTATGTGCTCCAAAACCTCGAACGTTCCTTGCTTCAACCTTTTCTTAAATCGTCAAGATTTTTAAACACGAGCCTTAATTCACATGCACTCCAAATGAATTAGTAAGGATAATTTTCATTAATGCTTTTTGGGACATTATATATAATGCATTTGTCTTCCATGCAATCATGTCGGTGCATCAATTTAATTTGACATCGGTGTGGTTTATTACTTTATAATATATTTAAATTTAAATATTATAAATTAAATTAGACCAACCTTAGGTTTTAGATTAATTAAACCTTAGAGCCTTGTCTTAATGCACAACCTTGGTGTAACGAATATTTTTTATAAAATTTAAATTCCTTGTGAATTTAAATAATTTATAAATAATTATTAAACCTCCTTTTTAACCTTTGCAATAACCCATCTTGGATTTTTATGAACCAATCACTTAACTTGTGCTCCCAATAATATTAAAATATTATGTAGCTTTTTTCCTTTCACTTCTGCACTGTTGACGCTTTTTCTTGGATGATAGTGACAACCTTGGATGACTTTATTTCTTGCTGAATTTCTTGATATTAGTGATAACTCCATCAAGTGACATCAATGACAACTTTGACTTAGAGGACTCAAAATGTCCAACATTCTTTTGTATCCTTTTATTTGGGGAGAAAGTAATGAAAATTCTTGTTTCTTACATGATCAAAGGAAAAATACTTGTGCATGGTTTGTTTCTTGTTTGTTGATCTTCACCAAGTTGTATTAGAGTTGGATTTCCTAAGTGTGTAAGCAGATCACTGGACATGAGGTAGTTTACACCAGGATTTGTGGGTAGGGTTTGTGATAGAGAGCAAAAATACCTCCATGAAGAAACTGTGGTGGTGAGAGAAATGTGGTGCTAGAAGAACATTTTAGAGCTTTATAGAGGCAAGATAGGGCTCTACAAGAGGAGTTGCATAGAGGATTTGAGCCAAGGAGAGAATATGGGAGTGAAGATGAAGCTGAAGAAAGAGATGACCAATTTGAGAAAGAAGAAGAGGCAGTAGATCCTGCATAATCTAGACTGTATAATGCCATATACCAGATTGGGAAGAGACCAAATTTTGATGTCTCTACATATTTTAGAAATCTCAATTCAAAATATTTGATCGACTGGATCAATGACATGGAGAAATACTTTGAGTATGAGGAGGTAGAAGATCCTGAAAGGGTCAAATTTACTAAGACTAAGCCAAAGAGCCATGCCAGTATTTGGTGTAAGGGAGTACAATTGAATAGAAATAAAAGAGGGAAATAAAAGATAACAAGATGGGAGTGAATGGTGGAGAAGCTAAAGAGGTAGTTTATTTCAGTTAATTATGAGTTGGATATGCTAAAAAAAATGCAGGGTTTGAGACAGTCAAGTAAGTCTATCAAGGAATACACAGAGGAGTTTTATAAAATTTTAATCAATACAGGACATTATGAGGCCAACAAGGAGAAGGTAGCCCATTATATTAATGTATTAAGAGTAAGTATTAAAGAGGAGTTAAGTTTGGTCAGGATGACCACCATAGAGGATGCTTACTAGTTTTACTTGAGGGTTGAAGAGAAGCTGAATAAAAGATTTGAGAGCAAGCAAAGAAGAAGAGATCATGGTGGAGGAACTGGTGAGAGAAAAAATAGAGAGAAAAATGAAGATCAAAAGAATAATGGATAAGCCAAAAGTGGTCAGGACCAAAATGGGGATAATGCTTACCACCCCCGTGATCAGAACAATGATTACCAGAGAGGAAGAGGAAGGTTTGGCTGAGGGTTTGGAAGAGGAGGATTTTGTGGAACCTGTTTCCACTGTGGAGAAGAAGGACATCGAGCATACGAGTGTCCAAAACACCAAGAGAGGACAAATACAAGGCCCAAAGGTAATGCTTGAGCTGCTATTGTAGATGAAGGTGCTGAATCTAAACACTCTAAAGAAGTAGAAAGAGGAGAAGTGTTGATAATAAGGAGAGCCTTTTTGAATGAGGAGAGAGATCCAGATTAGAGGAAGAGCTTATTTTTCACAAGGCATAAATGTGCAGGTAAGGTTTGTAATGTTATCATAGATAATGGTAGCACAAATAACCTAGTTTTAGAAGGAATGGTTACCAAACTATAGTTAGAGAAAAAAATACATCCACATCCATATTGGATTACGTGGTTGCAGAAGGACCATAGAGCTTTGATAAAAAAGTAGTGTTTAGTTAAATTTAATATTAGGAATTACCGTGATGAGGTCTTGTGTGACATCTTGCCTATGGATGCTTACCATTTGCTATTGGGAAGGCCATGGCAGTTTGATCGACATGCAATACATGATGGGCATACCAACACTTACTCCCTGACAAAGGATGAAGTATGCCATAAGCTAAAGCCCTTGAAGAAGGTGAATGAAAAGGTATGTAGCAGTGCCAAAATCTATTTAGTTGAAGGTAGAAAGTTTTTGGATGGTTTGAAGCATGAGCATATATGCTATGCATTAATTCCTAGAGTTAGGAAAGAAGAATGCAAAGATACCCCAGTAGAAGTCTCAGGTTTGTTAGAAGAATTCCCAGATATTGTATCAAATAATGTGCCTGAGGGCTTACCACCAGTGAGGAAGATTAGTCACCATTTAGATTTTGTGTCAGGAGCTAGTTTTCCCAATAAGGCAGCCCATAGAATAACTCTTGTAGAAATTTAGGAGCTAAACAAATAAGTCCAAGATTTACTAAAAAAGGGACTGATTCAGGAGATCCTGAGTCCATGTGCAGTACCTACAGTACTAGAACCAAAGAAATATGGAGAGTGGAGGATGTGTACAAATTTTTGAGCCATTAACAAGATCACCATCAAATATAGATTTCCATTACCAAGGATGGATGACATTATGGACTGTTTGAGTGGAGCCAAGTACTTCACAAATATTGGCTTGAAGAGTGGGTACCATCAGATTTGTATAAAAGAAGGGGATGAGTGGAAGACTACCTTCAATACCAAAGAGGGTTTGTATGAGTGATTGGTCATGCTGTCTAACCAATGCACCAAGCACATTCATGCGGCTAATGAATGAGGTATTGATGGAGTTTTTAGGAAAATGTTTCATTGTCTATTTGGATGACATTTTAATATCTAGAAAGACCCTGGAAGAGCGCCTAATGCATATCAAAAGAGTTTTTGAGAAGCTGAGGGAGGAGCAATGCTAATTAATTTGAAGAAGTGAATTTTTGTGAAGAAGGAGTTGGTGTATCTGGGATTTGTTATCTCAGATGAAGGTCTTAAAATGGACCCAAAAAAAATGAGGGCTATCATTGATTGGCCTACCTCAAGGAGAATTACAAAGGTAAGATTATTTCATGGTCTAACCAGTTTTTACAGAAATTTTATTAGAAACTTTAGTAGTATTTATGCACCCCTACTAGAGACAATGGGAGGGGATAAGAAGGAGTTTAAGTGGACTCCAATAGCAAATAATAGCTTTGATATGTTGAAGAAGAAGGTCATAGAGCAACCTATTTTTGTACTTCTAGATTTTAATAAGGTATTTCAGGTAGATTGTGATTCTAGTGGTAGTGCCATAGGGACTGTATTGAATCAAGAATGTAAACATGTTGCTTATTTTAGCGAGAAAATCAATGATGCTAGGAAGAAGTATTTAGTTTATGATCAAGGTTTTTATGCTATAGTTCAGGATTTGAAAAAGTGGAGGCACTATTTGTTGCCAAAAGAGTGTTCTATATACTGATCATCAGGCCTTATAGTATATTAATAGCCAAGGGAAGCTAAATCGAAGGCACTTAAAGTGGGTTGAGTTTCTACAAAGTTATAGAGTTGCAGATGCCTTAAGTAGAAGGTAGTGTTTTTTGACATAAATGAAGGTGGAAGTTTTAGGGTTTGACAAAATTAAGAGTTTGTACCCTAAAGATCTTGATTTTGTAGAGGCTTGGAGAGCTTGTTTAGCACCTGTTACTTTGGACAGGACTAAGTGGTTGGATTTTCTAATCCAAGATGGAATGTTGTTAAGAGAAAATAAATTATGCATTCCAAGGAGTTCAATGAGGGAGAATATAGTCAAGGAGAAGCATAGTGGAGGGTTGGCTGGACACTTTGATCGAGATAAGACCATTGCTCTCGTTAGTGAGAACTACTATTGGCCACAGTTGCAGCAAGATGTGAAGAGATTTGTACAAAGTTGCAAAGTATATCAGATGGCCAAGGGTGTGAGATAGAACACTGGATTGTATCAGCCATTACCTATACTAGAGAGACCATGGGAGGACATTAGCATATATTTTATTCTTGGTCTACCAAGGACACAGAGGGGGAATGACTCCATATTTGTGGTGGTTGAAAAATTCTCAAATATGGCACATTTTATTCCCTGCCAAAAAACTAATGATGCAGTTCATGTTTCAGGGTTGTTTTTAAAAGAGGTGGCATGACTATATGGTCTACCAAAGAGTATTATTTATGATAGGGATACCAAGTTTATCGGTATTTCTAGAGGACCCTAAGGAAAAAATTAAATACAGATCTAAAATTCAATTTTGCATACCACCCATAGACTTATGGACAAACAGAGGTGGTGAATAGAAGTTTGGGTAATCTAATGAGATGCTTGGTAGGAGATAAGCCCAAGGGATGGGATTTGGTTTTTTCGTAGGCAGAATGTGCATACAATAATTCTTTCAATAGGAGTACTAACAAATATCCATTCCAAATTGTATATGGGAGTAGCCCAAGAAATGCTTCTGAGTTGAGAAATATGGAAAAAGGGGAAAAGAGTAGTGTTGAGGCTGAGGACTTTGTAGAGCACTTGAATATTTTGCATGAAGAAGTAAAGCAAAATATTACTAAGATGTACACTCAGTACAAGACAAGGGCAGATAAAAAATGACATTTCAAGGAATTCTAGGTGGGAGATGAAGTTATGGTTCACCTTAGAAAAGAAAGGTTTCCTTCTAAAAATTACAAAAAGCTAAAAATGAAGAAGTTTGGACCATGTAGAATGAAAAAGAGATAGGATTCAGGAAATGCACATGAGGTAGAATTACCAAGTGGGTTGAACATATCACCTGTGTTCAACATTTCTGATTTGGCAGAGTATTATGAAGGTGTCAATAATGGTGGGCCAGTCACATAATTATGGAGTATTACAACATCTAATATAGAGATATAAGAGATAGAATATATCCTATATAACCACGTAGGCAAAAGCACAAGATACAAGCAGTATGCAGAATATCTGGTTAAGTGGAAGGGAAGGCCTGTTGAAGATTCATCTTCGTCGTCGAAGGCTGAGGTTGAATGCCTTGGTTTTATTCCAACAACAGAGAAGTGAAGCTCACTTCTCAAATTACCCTGGGTGTTTGATGCAGGAGCATCCAATGGTGTAAGAGTGATATTTCATCATCTAAAAAAAATTGTAATTGTTTAATTTTGTAAAACTAGTAAAACTTGCAGGTGAATTTTGAAGGCCTTAGAGACCGAATTTGAGGATTTTCAGTTAGCCGCAAGCCTTGGCTATTTGATCTAAGTATTTCTTCGCTTATTTAGTCTTGTGCCCTTTTTGAAAATATATCGTGCAAGTCAATCAGAGCAATGAGCGCGAAGTTATGACCCTGGAAAGTTTGCCTCCAAAATTCAAATTTCAAATGCATTATTTTAGGAGGAAAAAGGGGAAAACAGGGTATTAGAGGGAAATTTCAAAATTGTAAAAGGGATATTTTATTTTGTATCCTTTTCTTTGGGGAGAAAGTAGTAAATATTTTTTTTTCTTACATGATCAAAGGAAAAATACGTGTGCATGGTTTGTTTCTTGTTTGTTGATCTTCACCATGAGGTGGGGATTTTTGGTGAGGATATGGAGGAATGGTAACATATTGTGTCTATGTAACATCACATATATTATAAAGTGGTGGTTTGGGTATGGTGATGGTGGGTGGATGCGATAACCATTATAGATCTTGCACAAAGAAGGTATTTTGTGATGATCTTGGTGTATGATCCCAAAACACATGCACCTAAGCTATTGTATCATTAATACCAAGAATAAAGTAATAAAGCATGTATAACAATGAATTAACAAGAATATGTGGCTTTCCATTATTAAATCATGGTGAATATCGGTTACAAGTGGGTCCCTCTCAGGGATACCAATATCTTGATAAAATGATTACAATGTTTTGAATCCCCCAAATGGGGGTGGTACAATCCATAGATTTTATAGAGTCGATACGAACTGCTCAAGGCTTATGGATGTCTTCTTCTCACTTTCTTGGAGGAAGTTGATGATAGGAATGCTTAAAATATATCAAGAATCTGTAATCTGCATTCAAGAAATAACAAAGCACAATCAAGAGCATATGAGGCCTCTCATGATGAGGCTCTTGTCAAAGATTTACAAAGAATGTAATAAGACTTGCAATAAAACATAAAGATATGTCAATGTGCGCAAAGATATATGCAAGAATGCTGAATTAGTGCAAATTATGCTAGAAAAAAGTAGATATAACTAATCTAGAATCAAATTTGCAAGAAAAGCAAGAAACAAAGCTAATCTAAGGAGATTAACCAAAATTAGCAAATACGAGTGAATCTAGTCAAATATACCTTAATTCTGACTAATGAACCCTTAAAATGTGCTAAAAATGATGAATATACTTTAATATAAGCTAGTAAAGCATAAATGTATAAAAAACTAAGCTAAAATTGAGGAGAAAGTGCATCAAAACCCAGCCATTGTTGCTCAGGATAGCTGAGCTTATAGGCCACTATCGAAGATAGCGACCATAAAATGACTATTTTGTCTCTTGAATATGAGGTTGTAGCACACAATTCACCATTTTAATTGATGATCAAGGGTTTTTCGAATATCCATAGATGGATTGGTGGTTGAAATTATTCAAATTTGTATCATATTGGAAAGGAATCGTAAGGTGTGCTTCTTAGTCCTTTGGAAGCTTCATGGATGAACTCATGCTTGTTACTCTACAATTGGCTAGCACTCCAACTTTCCTAAAGGGGTGGTCACTTCACTATCCATTTAGATAGAGCTTCACTGCATAAAATACCAGGTTTCATCTCTATTTCTCTTCAATTTGGAAGGAGGTCTCATATCCCTCTCAATTCCTTCCTCTAGCTTCATGGAGAAGCCAAGAACAAGATTTGAGAGGTTTGAAAAGTTAGGAGAAATATTTTGGATGCTTCCATGCCTGAACTACTTTAAATATTGTTGCCAAAGTCGTTGCAACTAATTTTTAGCTTGGAACAATAGGCCAAGTATTTTTTAGGGTTAGTCACTCTTGCTTAGGGTGGATAGCTTGTAGTCATTCTAATCATCAGCAACTAGGCTGACGATCGCTCTGATTATCAGTGACTGAGCTTGAATAGGACAAAGTTACCCCAAATGAGTGATTAGAACCACTGCTATCTCTTTAAAGGTCCAATATCATTCATATGGTCTAAAAAGGATACCCATATGAGTAGTCTCCTAGACATGATGTATTTTAGGTGTCTACAGATGCCCCTTTTGGGATGCGTTATGGGAAAGCACAATGCTAAGAAAAAATAGACCACCTAAAGCCATGTTGTAGGTTGAATGATGATCATTGATATGATCAACATTAGATGCCCAATCCTACAAACATATGCACATATTATAATCATTGCTTCCAATGGGATGGAAGGCTTAATTTACAAAGCTTTCGTGTGTCCACGGTGATCGGGTAACTTCAGTGCCACAATTTTTTTGATAGGTGGAGAGCTTAAAGCTTAACTATCATATTTTATTTTTTCCCCAGAAAAGGGTAAAATTATGATAGTTGTTGGCAATGATTCATAATATGAATGCAATTTACAAGATCGAGTGATCCTTTGTTGAATTTTATTATGATTTATATATTATGACTACCCCTCAAGCGACAAGTCAATGAGGGAAGGACAATTAATAAAGTGGTGAGTCACTTGACCAAGATGAATAATTTGGATGATTGAAGAGTTTTACATTTTTTTATTTGGTAGGTCCTATCACAGACATGACTTCACCCCTTAATAATAATTGAACATCTCTATCCTATGGAGGAGTCCAGTCACAATGGTATTCTTAGAAAATCAAGATGATAGAAATTCTATTGAAGCTTGTGTTGAATCACTTGATGATCTGCTAAAAAATTCATGAATGAAAGTGACCTAGATGGTTGCTGACATACTTGACACCATTGTGGAGCACAGTGAGACTTCAACAAGCAGAGGAGCCAGAGCTTCACAGGTATTTCTCAAACACTAGCTTGTTAATTCATGGATAAAATAAACCAAATTAAGAAATCGGTAAATTAACCTCACTAAACTTGTTGGTAACAAAACTCATTGGTAAATAGGTTTAGAACTAGGCCAATTTAGGTGGGTTCCTCTTAGATTTAGTTTTTTGTAATTATTTTTTTTTTGGAATTTTGGGCAAGGGTGGATGTCGTTGGCGTGCCACCTCATGGTTGCTATCACTTAGGGTGGCCCTCAATTTGCAAAGAGGGGTAGTTATCATTGAGGGAGGCTGATTCAAACCTAAAATGGTTAAAAAATTAACCATTTGGGGCTAGCTACTATTGGCATCGATGACCACTACGACAGTCACTATCAGCCTAAGCGACCGGGAAACCTTAGTAAAATTATTTAATTTTTTGCAGTGCAAATTTTGATTTTTTTTGCATGTTTTGGTGCATTGGATTATTGTGTTTGTACAATTTATTGATTAAGAATTATTTATACACCGATTTTATATTTATTGATATTTTTAGTGCAAGTGCATCTAATTAGGCATTTATTTTAGCATATTTAGATATTTTCTATGGAGGATTGAGAGCCTGATTTACTCACAACGCTATTGCCATACATGGACTAGGTAGACTGGGCATGGTTCAATGCTTGGGGCCTGATGTATGCTACTATATTAGTGACTATGATTTTGTACCAGGCTTACATCACTACATTGGACCATAGATGGGACTACCACACTAACACCTTTCATATCCCTACTGGTGAGATAACCATTACTCCTGAGGATGTCTATAGGATCTTCACGATTCCATTCGATAAATAGGCCATCATCTCATCCCCTACAGGAGCTAGGGCAATAGTTTTTGATAGAGTCTTCGACATCCATGCATAGGTAGCTTTGGGAGATATACATCATGGAGGATTTCCTATCACCCACTAGTATCAGGCCTAAGTATTCTCATGATGCCAGGCTATTTTGATGCATGTTATTTGCAACGTGCTTCTCCCTAACATGTCAAGAGCGAGGTTCCCATATAACCTCTTAGAGATGGTACAAGACCTTTTGGATAGCATCAAGCCTATAATTATGGCTTGGGGGAGTGCACTACTAACATAGCTCTATGATGAGTTGTATAGGATCCAATAATGGGGTTGGGCTGGGGTTACATCTAGGTTGCTTCTATAGATCTAGGGGTGGAAGGAAATCAGAGTATACCACCCAACTATATTACCCCAAGATATGACTGCTATAGTTACAAGGGCACAGTGCTACGGGTCCAAGTTGCCATGAGATGCAGAGGCATGATGGAGTCATTGCCATGTTGGAGACTTGGCCTACTACGTAGGTTATCTAACTAGGCTACAGGCTTAAGATATCATCTGAAGGCCTTATATGGATTACTCTACATGGGAGGATGCATACTGATACTTGGTACAAATTAGGCATGATCATTGGGTTATCGATCGTAAGACAGGGTTGAGGGAGTTCTACTTCTCCTAGATTACCAGGTAGTTTGGGATTTAATAGGACATCCCACTAGAGCCTATTCTCTACAAAAGGATTTAGGAAGAGTGATATATCCTAGTCCCTTAGGTCATAGCTCTATTAGAGGAGGTATATCCTCCTATATTATATGCTAGCAGAGCGAATGCTAGGACTATAAATATGTACACCCAATGGTGGGTTACATAGCTATGGCACTTGAGGAGGACCTTAATGAGTGATGGGTGTGGCCCTATATAGAGGAGTGGGGCTAGGCTATCGAGGAGTAGGTAGAATCAGATGAGGAGGAGGAGGTAGCTCGAGAGGAGTAGAAGTCTCCCCTTCGGGCTCAGTTACACAGTGTAGAGGTCGAGCTTCATACTGCTCGAAGACAAATTCTATATTAGGATACCTCTCTCACTACGACACAAAGGTAGATAGCAGTAGGATAGACCACATGGTATGGATATGAGGAAGAAAGGACATATCTACAAACTAGAATCAACTTAAACATTTCTGTATATCACCATAAAGAGGGATGCTCTATGATAATAGGTTGTACTAGCCACTCCAGTTGTTCAAGGGCTGGCAGGTTTAGATCTAGGGGTAGATATCAGGCACCTATAGGGGCTCTTGGAGGATTGTAATACCCAGATGTTAGTAGATGTTGGTTATATTGTGTCTCTATAGCTTCAGACTAGGATTCTGAGTGGCACTCCTCGAGAGAGGTCTATAATAGGGGGCTCACCCCAGAGTAGGTAGAGTGAGTCAAGATAGTTTTCAGTGTGGCCCAACCATAGAACAAGATCCCAGATAGAGAGTATAGCAGGTACTAGCTCCAGATCACCTCATAGAGAGGGTGGAGAGGGTGGAGGAGAGCCAGGGGGTGCAGGTCCAACATGATATGCCTTGAGACATGTATCATTTTTTATTGTAAAGTTATATGACCTACACTATTGTAGCCTATGAGCATTTTTGATGTACCCCTATGTACTTTGATCTACACATATATATGATATTATATTTTGAGACTCATTATGTGTATTATGTGTTTACTTTATGTTCATGTGATGCAATATGTATGCAATGCTTAGATGATTTGATTAGATGCTATATGATGTGATGTATTGATGACATGCACTAATTAGATGATGTGCAATTCAGATGTTGTGATCTAGATGTGTAGATGGACTAATATGTATGCATATATGGATGCAATGATTTATATTAAATGAATGTTTAATTTTGCTTTAGTTGTATGTATATAATTTGTTGTTATGATATGGTGAATGTAATGTTTGTAATGCACTATTTACATGATGTAATCTAATGTAAATGAACTTGTATGCTTTACTCACTTAAAACATAAGGAATGAATGCAATATGTGCTTAACAATCTAATGGACAACACCATAGAATGTATAAAAATCATGAAATGAAAATGTTAATTATTATCATAATAATTAATCATTTAAGCATCTATATATGGGATATGATGATGTGATATGTATGGTTTTCTCTATAAGCTTTCGTAAAATAAAATATATGCACAAAATAGTTAGTGGTTGTCTAAATACCATTTCTAATGCCCATATGGTATCTATCCTATGTTATATACACCCTTTAATAAAAAAAAGTTCACAAGAAAAGTTGATGCTTGATTGATTGATTTGATTTGTTGCTATTAGGGGATTTTTGAGGTTTCCCATGGGACTCAAATATCTTAGTTGATTTATCAAAAGTTGTATAATGACTATACTAGACTCTTGAAAGATAAATTTTTTGTTATGAAAGACCAATATGTTCATTATCCCTATGTGTGCAAATGAATATATATTAGATGAGACATAAGACTACCTCATTTACAGTTGGGATTCATTCAACCCATTCTTGTAATGAGGACCACCAAATGTTCACCTTGATCCTAATTTTGGATGCAGCTGGACTAGACCACTAGATAATATGGGCCACCTAAATCTATCTCATTTGTAAATTGCTTACACCTAATCCAATGCTAGGTTGGATTCATTTATCCCATTGTTGTATTGGGGATCACTCTGGTTTCACGTAGTGAACATTCCAGGGATTCAAGCTCTTCATCCCTTTATTTTCTTTTGATTTATTGGGATACTTGCTCATGCTTAGTGATGAAAATCACTATTTATTTTGATTTTTTGTTTTTCTTTTGTTTTGAGCAAGGAATTTGATTTGATTTTGGGGTTTTTCTCACTTTGATGTAAGCAAGGGATTTCTTGGGTAGGAGGAAAATTGTCCTTTTTCCAATGATCCACACTCTAGACCATGTGCATCACAAGATGAGAAAGTATGAACCTATCCTAATGCAAGTGCAATGGACGAACATGCCTAATGCAATGCAAATAAATGATTGCATGTGCAAAATAAAATGCATAATGCAAATGTTTTTGTATTTTTTATTTTTTGTAATGTTTTTGAATTTTATTTCTTTTCTATTTATTTGATTTTTTTGGTGTTTTCCATTGTTTTTTTAAGTTTTGATTATTTTGAAGGTTTTAAATTTTTGAATTTTATGTGTGGAAAACCTTAAGATGAAGGATATTGAGAGGTTCAGGCTCTTCAACACCTTCCAACAATGTTAGGCGATATGTTCCAAGTCCTATCTACTCTGAGATAATATATGGATCTAACTAGTTGGTCATAAATTTATCTCGCAAGTGCGGAAACAAATTTAAGTTGTGTTGGTTTTATTTCAGTACAAGATCCCCAAATTTAAAGTCCCTCAAATGGAATTTATTATTATAAACTCATTTTAGGCGTTCCTAATAAACTCGAAGATGCTTAAGGGCATTCACATGATGTTCATCAAGAAGTGTTAGTTGGTCGAGGTGAGCTTGTCACACAGTATCATCATCAATGAACTATTTCAATGTGATGCACAGGGTTGGAATTTCCAACTCTAAGGGCATAATGGCATCAACACCATATACTAGTTAAAATAGAGTTGCCCTAGTGAGCATCTATATACTAGTATTATGAGCTCATAATGCAAGAGGTAACTGGATATGCTAGTCTTTGTGGTTCTCTTGAATAGTATTTTTCAAGATAGCTACCACTATCTTATTAGAAGCCTCAACTTGCTTGTTTGCTTACAGATAGTATGGAGTCATAAAATTGTGTTGTATGTTGTACTTGGACATCAAAGCCCTCACAGTTTTAATTTTGAATGACGTTCCATTATTCAATATGATATTGGGTGGTATCCTAAAATGACATGATATTATGAAGTATGAACTCTGCAATAAGTGCTCTTGTTTTCATTGTTAAAGGGATTGCTTCCACCCATTTTTTAAATTACTCAATAGCCATTATAATATATGTATGTCAGCTTGATGACGAGAGAGATCTTACCAATCAGATCAAAACCCCACTGAGAAAATTGCCAAGTCGCTTGGATGGGTTGTAATACCTACGATGGCAAGTGTGTAAGATTAGCATGATGGTAATATTTAACAAATTTATTGAAATACGCAGTGCAATATTTTTCCATAGTGGGCCAATAATAACCCATTTGAAGGATGCGCTTGATGATGGCCATGTCGTTGAAATGGCCACCGCATGTACCGTCATGAGCTTGTGAGATTACCCAAGTTGATTATTAGGGCTCAAGACAACAAAGGATAATTCCATTATATCTTTGATGGTATAAGATGCCTCCTAGCAAGATATACTTTATCGCTTTCTATTTGAATATGCACTTCACGACACATGATAATCCATACAATATTAATCCGATATTAAGGAAGTTGTGTAGTTATGACATCTAATATTGATAAGCTACAACCTCAAATGACAAGAAGACTTGTTTCCTTTGTGATTTGATATACATGAATGCAGACTAGGACACGACCTTATGGTGAATGGTGGTGCCATTTTCCATAGGATCGTGAGAGATAAAAGACCCCTAGGGTGCCTTCTTAAGAAATTCTCTAGCTTTATAGAACCACTCATGGTTTGGTTTTATATGAATCATGTTGACTGATTATTTATTGTAAAAAGCCTCATGCTACATCGTGGAATGTGAAAGCATATTCACATGAATAGTAGTGAAATCAAAAAACAAATTTTGAGGGATCAAGGATCTCAAAGACTCCATAGTGTCTATGATTTTTTTGATGTGTGATGGATTGCCTCGATGTCGTACCACTCTAGCTGGGCTAGATAAGTGCCAAAAATATCCTTATAAGCTTTCAGGATAGGACACCTACATTGAAATAGTTCCTTAACTTGGTTAACAATGAGAAGGGAGTCACCAAAGATATTTAATCTTTTGATATTTATGGTGATTGTTACTTGGAGACCCAAGATTAAGGCCTCATATTTAGAATTTTTATTGGTACAAAAAAAATATAGTTTAAATTACAAGTACATTGGAGCACCTTGTGGCTTGAAAAAGACAATTCCTGCACCACCCCCTTACTCACACTGTGAACCATCGAAGAACAAAATCATGTCAAGTTTATTATCTAGTTCTTTGGGTTTGTGTGACTCTAATAACACAAAGACTACATCATCATGAAGTTCTATGATGAGAGGCTTACTATACTGTAAAGGTGCCTCTATCAGCTGATCAACTATGACCTATCCCTTGATGGACTTTTGGGTAATGAACAAGTCGAATTCTTTTAGTAGCATGCTCCACTTTGCAGTACATGTATTATGATATGTCTTGCTCATCATATATTGGAAAGAATTTTGTTTTGATATCACATATGTCGTATGAATTAGCATGAGTGATGTAACTTCTTAGTCATAAAAACCACTTTTAAGCACATATTTTCTATGTATGTGTACCCTAGCTCATAGATCATCAAGGTGCGACTGATATAATATATCACTTGCTCTTTGTCTTACATGTTATTTTGGGCTAACATGGTTCCCAATGAAAATTTAGTAGCTGGTATATCAAACAGGAATAGCACATCTAGCCTTGTTGGAGCTAGTACTGGTGGAATCACCAGGTATTACTTGATTTCAGCAAAGGCCTTTTGACAATCCTTGTTCCAATTGAATGGGATCCCCTTGTGTAGCAACCGATTCATGGGTCAGTATTTTTCCAATAATTGTGTGATGAATCACTTTATGGATGCTACTTTGCCCTACAGGCTTCTCAGTTCCTTGATATTGGTGGGAGAACGTATTTTAAGTATGACCTTGAACTTTGTTGGGTCGAATTCAATATCTTATTTAGAAATGATGAATCCTAAGAGCTTTCCTAATGTTATGCAAAATATGTACTTACTGGGATTTAATCCAAAATTATGCTCTATTAGGAGATCAAATAATTTCCTAATAACCTCAATCTACTCTGAATTTAGCAAAGACTTCACCAATAATTCATCGATATAATCCTCTAGGATCTTGTGCATGTAGTCATGGCTCGTTGATATGTAGCACCAACAATTTTAAGACTGACACAACCTTATAACAAAATGTTCCCCATGGTGTTGTGAATGAAAATTTGTGTTGGTATTCGAGATTAATCTAAATTTGATTGTAACCAAAAAATCCATCCACAAGGGAAAGTATCTCATGATCTGTAGTTGTGTCTATGAGAGCATCTATATTGGGCAACAAAAATGAATCCTTTGGTGTTGCCTTGTTGAGGTCTTTGAAATCCATACAAATACGGATACTTCCATCGGGTTTTCCTATAGGTACAATTTTGATACCCATTCCAGATAGTCGATGGAGATGATGAAATCTACATCCAATAGTTTTTGCAACTCATATTTAACCATTAAAGTGATGGTTGGATGCATTTTCCTAAGCTTTTGCTTGAATGACTTTTTAGAGGGGTATAGCAAAAGGTTATGGGTAACAATTTTTGGTTCTAGCCCTGGAATATCCTTATACATCCAATAAAAGAGATTAGGTCTCTCTTTCAGTGGAGGAATGAGGTTGGCATGCTACTTGGGAGATAGACTTTCTCTAAATTTAACCTTCTTAGGATTAGAGGGATCATCATTGATATCCACATAAAAGGTTTTCTATCCTAACATGTGTGATCCCTTCTCAATATGGTGACGTGTAGGGATCATATGGATATCATCCACTAGGTTTAAAAATTCCACATTAAAATTACCCTCAGCGTGATAAACATCATGTGTGCAACCTGGTGCACAATGAAATGGTTGTAATATTTATTTTTTGGGGAAGAAATATTCAAGCTTTCGAGGTGAATAAACATGATCCAAATCAATAGCATCTATATTAAGACATAATGGTTTGGAAGGATTGATTGGGTTGTGGAGTGGAGTGGTCAACTCAATGGATATCATGTTGACAGAATGAATGAGATCTCCTAGACCACATGTGTGTACCTCTACATTATTTATGTGACTTTCATACCCAAGAAATGGATCTAGGGATATGGATATCTCAGGATATGGTCTATGAGTAGACAAAAAAATAGGATCATTTAGCTCAAGGAGCTACCTGAATGTGGGAGGATTGGGAAAAACTATATGATAAATTTTATTTGCTTTAGCCAATATCCCCTTAAGGTGAAGTCTAGGATAAACTCTTCGATACATCTCATCCATATCAAATGGTTCATTGTGAGGATGTAAGTGCCATGACCCAAGTTAGGTCATTTTGGTCTCATCTTCGTAATCTCTATCATCTATGAAGTATCTATTATTCGTAGTCACTGTGTCATTGAGATGACATAAATTTTGGGGCCCAAGGTAGGCCCTCTCTATCTCATCCTCATATTATTCATTTTTTGAGGACTCCTCATTATCATATTTGCTAGAATCACATTCTTTTCCATTTATTTCTAAAAATTGATTCTGCTTTAATCTCCTCAGAAGCAACTTTTGATTCGGTTTCTATTGTTAAACTCAAATTCTAAATTTGTATGCTAGTGTTGTTGGTATCTTCACAGTTTTTGATTACCAAGTTGATTCTTGGAATATCCTCTAGATTGACCTCCACCACAATGTTGTTATGATAGATATAAGGTGGTTCAATGGTAACTATGGTCACTTACCAGTCACCCCTTCATGAATGAGAAGGGTTAGGATAGTAGAGATTCCAATCCATGTCATCCCCTAAACTGAGATTCAAGTGATCAAGAGATGATGATAGAAGTTCATCTTGATCTTTTATATTATAGCCTAATACAATCTGATCAGTCAATAATTGATACTATGGTTCATAGGGAGTTTGGTGCACCTATTCAAATAAACCAAGACCATAACCATACCAACTGTAATATTCAAAGTATTATAGGATAAACTCTAGATTGGATAGCTAATGCACGTTCACTATGAATGGTTCATCATCATCTTCGTCTATAGGCGTACGATCTACAAGTTGATCAAGGCCTCCATATATGAAGTTGGTTTGGTTGGGTGGCACCTCTAGTAGTACCACCATACCTATAGGAAAGTGTTGGGCTTGAGATCTGCCCATATCTTATGTAGTTTTGATAAAAGGTTTGAATTTCACATTCTACACTATGTACTCCACTAACCCAAGATTTACCAAGTGAATGGTCACCTACAGTGCGGATGACCTACCTAAAGAAGTAGGTGAGGTAAGCTAAGGTACCTCCTCGACTTCATTCTGCACATCTCCCTCATCCATGGGATTAGAGACTTTAGCAATTGCTACTTGAGGTATTTATTTTGTCTCTTTCTCACCCATTAATACCTTCAGATTTTGATCCTACCTAAGAATCATCGATGCCATATATTTTACTGAAGCAACTATTGTATGCATAGATGATTCTGGTGTTGATGTCAAAGGTCCAACATGTAATTCCTTTGATTTACCTTTTGGATTATTAATAAATTATGTTGGTATTATATCTAGATGTGTTGAAGGGAGTATAAAATCTCTAGGTAAATCTACTTGATTCACATATTTGAATGGCTCCTCATCAGAAGGAACCACATGCACTTGCTTCTTATGTACATATTTGGTACATTGATGTAGTATTGAGGGTAAACATCACATATCTCTTATAAAAGGCCTACCTAAGAGGATGCTATACTGCATCACATCTTATAGCATGTGACACATCACCAGGATGATTTTAAATCCTACCTGAATAGGCAAGACTATAGTATCAATCATTGAGCATAATACATCATTGAATGCTCGTAATGTGATGGTCGATGGCACAATATGCAATTTTTATAATTTTAAATATGCTAAGGCCTTTGTAGTAATAATATTGATCGAAGACCTTGTGTCGATCAATATCCACTTGAAAGGTGTGTAGTTGACACATGCAATTATATGAGGTGATGGGTTTACTGTAGCAGTAGAGACTATTTTGATTTCATGGTCTTAAAACTGAATCTCAGGCTCTTGACACTGTTGCACATGTCCCAAAAAATTAGTAAATGCTTTTGAGTCTTGGGACTGAACTTCTATGGATCTCAGAATGTCTATTACTGTCTCCCTATGCCTACGATACTATTGTATTATTTCATAAATTGGCAGCTTTACTGAGGCTACCTGTAGGCTTTATATAAGCCTATTTTTTATGGTTACCATCATTATAGTTGGTGGGTCTAGCATATTGTTCTTTTATAGCCTTTGTGGGGGTGCAACTTAAATCCTGACTAGAGTAGGAGGAGGACCTGGTTGATCGTACCTCTTGTTCTTGGTGACAATGTTCACCATACCAACGAAGCCCTGTGTAGGTAAATCAAAGTGCAATTGATTCACTTGGCCAACATTATTCCTTAGAGGCTCATAGTTGGGCAAGGGATTTTTGAATATCCCCATTTTTTGATTATTTGGAGCCTACGGGTTGTCAATTATTAGCTCATTCTTGTTAATCATGTTCTGCACCATATGCTTAAAGCTATGGTATCCTTTAATGTCATTTCCTTTTTGCCTATGGTAAGAACAATATTTATTCTCTTTGAATCCCCTTGATCTAGGTTGGTTCAGATCAAGCAATTTGACCTCAGGCAATGTGATGGACTTAGCATCGCATAATTGATGAAATATTGATTCCATTATCTCTGACAATGGCATAAATTGGTGAGGAGGGTGTTATTCCTTGTTTTTACCCTATTTATTGTTATTGCATTTATTGTACTACATAGGGGGAGGTTGAGCTTGATAGTTTTGTTGTTGCTGGCCTGATTCCCATTTTGTTGATTCAACACCACATGATTTACTTGTGCAGGTTTGGGCTACTAGTGTTGGTTTTTAGTATTCTTATTGGTCCACTCCTTTTTGGTATGGATTTTGAAGTCACCCTCCTGTAACTTGATATCCTCAATAACCTTAGCTTGCGCCAAGGCCTCCTCAAATGTCTGATATTATTGTAATTGCAACAATAGCGACATGTGTTTTGCACAACTCTTAGTAAAAATTCAAGTCAATTCAATTGTTCAAATGAAAAATGGTAGCTTAGCTATTAATATTGTTCATCTATTGTCATAAGTCATGATTGGATCATCATCATACTACATTAAAGTAGCCAAATCGGATAAATTTATTTTCTTCTTGACATCGAAGGAGAAGCATTCAAGAAAAAACATTTGGTAGCTATTCAAATTTGGTTATGCTGCATCTCTTCAATTGGTTGAACCATTCCACGACAGAACCTAAAAGGGTCACAATGAAGGTTTTGAGCAACAAGGAATTGTTACTCTGTATTTGAAAGTACATGTTCATAAAACTTGTGACATGCTCCTGTGCATCTTCATCACCTTAAAATTTATCTAGCTTGGGCATCTCAAAATGATTGGCATATGCTAGTCTAGGAAATGAAGAGCACAAGGGAACATTATGAATCTTATTCAAAGTAGGATTTTTATAAGCTATATCTTGTTTCTCAATAGCTCTAACCTTTTTTTCTAAGGTTTTGTATGCTTGTGAGGACAAGATTTCCTCCTCCCTAAGAGGTCTCTACAAATTTATTGGAGGTAAATTCTTCTTGGGTTGAGGTGGAAGACTAGGATCATTCTCCATGTCTACTAAGAATATATCAAGATATTGTTGTTCTTGCTCATTTCCTTCTGCTTCTACATACTAGGTACATCCATGTTGTGCAAGCACATGGCGTTGTAGCATGTCCTAGGCCGTATGATGAGTACACTGTCCAAATCACTTGGGATGCATTTTTGGCTATGAAGCAACATGTCTTTGATCACATTCTTGATATTCACTTCAAGGGGGAATATTAGTTTGAGCTAATATATCCTCTCTACCCCCATGTTCCTTTTGATATCGGATGCGTTGTTCTCTCATGTGCTTCTCATACAACCATTGTTTAAGCAACCTTTGATGCTCTGAATCTTCATGTTCAAGGTGTTCATGTTCTATGCACATGTCTACCAGTTGATATTGTAAGATATGTTGTATCTATTCTAAAGATAGCCTCTGATATTGATCTATACCATCGATAGTGTGAGGTCTCTGGTTTTTTAACTCAATTCAAGGGGCTTTGTTAGTGTAAGACCGAACAAACTTATCTATAATAAAATTGCCCTTCTCTATGTAGATGAAATTTATGTTATGCAATAGTCTATTATATGTACCCCCATTTATGTATGGGGCACACGTACTTTAAGAGTGATTTGAGCACTCTCCTAGCTCAATGATTTGCCTGTGTGTACTCTCGTTATGTGAAATTGTGGAGTGAGATGAACAGTCGAGGCTTTATAACCTTGTTGGCCTAGGACTTGGTCTAGTCCATACAATTATCTAGTTCTCCATGGTTGATTTGTGGGTGTACCATTATCTCCTAATATGGCCAAATATATAGCAAAATTTCTAGGTGCACTAGGCTTTGAAGTCTTCATGAGTCTGTAATCTGATGCAGCCCTTTCTTCATACCCCTGATTGGGCAGATTTTCTTGTTATCTACCCTGGGATTATGGGGACCTTGATCCACCCTTAGCTCTATCCCTTGAGGAGTGCACGTTACCCCCTCTAACTAGGTTATTCTGAATAGAATCCCTATGTGTTGAATTGTCCCCTCTAATACTCGTTGAATCTTCTGAGGTCAGACTCTCTATATATTAACCATATTTAAATTATCTTCTTTATAAATTTTAGGGAAAACAAAGTATACAAGCATAATTATATCTTTTAAATATTTTTTAGTGAATCCTAAAAATTATTTAAGTGTGTCTCATATTTGTTGAAAACTTAAACTATTTCTCATCATGTTTGAAAATTTGTTAATGAAATATTTGTATAGTTTAATGGTTTTCACCTTTATGTTCACAGCTCGATAACCGGTAATAAAATTCATGGTTACGTGAACCCACCAAAGTGTGGAGATGAATTCCATACCTGGTCAAGGATCACAGGTCCAACCGATCCTCACACAACATACCATGCGCAACAATACACTCCTTTGAAATGAAATGTATGCTATTTTGCATGGATAGGAAGGTTCTTGGAGTTAGTATTGACCAAAATAATAGGTTTGTGGGATTTGAGCCAATATATGGGGATGAAATCCACCATCATTGTACTCTATTAGTGGTTGGGTGTGAATTCTAACTCACTAACGTTTACATGTGACGTGGTGTGTGTTTGTTCTTTTTAAACTTGCATGAACAAGGAAATGCAACATAAAGCACTCAAATGTTGTTCCTACATGCTTAAAAGAATGTTTCACTTTAATAAAATGCATGACTAATGCTACATGATGTTTAAAGAATGCAAGTTTTGATTTTGAAGAAATGGCTTCTAGTTGGCCCTCAAGCATGCAAACTCCTACACACGACCTAGATCGGTGGAGACTACGGTGGATTGCAATCAAAAGTCCACTGTTCCTAGAAATGACTAGTAGAAAAACTAAGAGATTATAAGAATTTACCCTTAAAATTTCTCTATATTTTCTAATTAATAAAAATTTCACCTTCTGCATTCTGGAAATAAACATAGATAGAGAAGTGAAAAATTGCAGAGAATTCCACCAACCTAGAATCCAAGTCTGTTGATGCTCAGGTTGTCTACTATCACATGTTTTTTGCTAAACACTATTGCTCAGGATAACTATGACTGACCACTATCTTCAAAACTGGCTGAGATTTTCTAGCCGCTGTCAATTAGAGTAGCTATACCTGCATATAAAAAACATGAAACATATCATCAGTCGACATAATTTTTATGTGTTTCTATCATGATCGCCATTTGCATGATCCCAAAAAACATACACCTAAGCTATTGTATCATTAATACCAAGAATAAAGCAATAAAGCTTGTATAGTAATGATTTAACAAGAATATATAGCTTTCTTTTATTAAATCATGGTGAATCTAAGTTACAAGTGGGTCCCTCTTAGGGATACCAATATCTTGATACAATGATTACAATGTTATGAATCCTCTAAATGAGGGTGGTAAAATCCACATATTTCTAGAGTCAACATGAACTACTCAAGGCTTATGGATGCCTTATTCTCACTTGCTTGGAGGAATTTGATACCAAAAATGTTGCAAAAATATCAAGAATTTGTAATTTGCACTCAAGAAATAACAAAGCATAATCGGGAGCATATGAGGCCTCTCATGATGAGGCTCTTGTCAAATATTTGCAAATAATGTAACAAGAATTACAATAAAATATAAATATATGTTAATGTGAGCAAATATATGTGCAAGAATTATAAATTAGTGTAAATTATACTAGAAAACAAGTAGATCTAACGAATCTAGCATCAAATTTGCAAGAAAAATAAGAAATAAAGCTAATCTAAGGAGATTAACCAAAACTAGCAAATGCAAGTGAATCTAGTCAAAGATACCTTAAATCTAACTAATGAACCATTCAAATGTGCTAAAAATGATGAATCTACTTTAATATAAGCTAGTAAAGTAGAAATGTATCAGAAGAAAAGCTAAAACTAAGGAGAAATTGCATGAAATCTCAATCACTGTTGCTCAGGGTGGCTGAGCCTGCAGGCCACTATCCAAGACAATGATCATGAACTAACTATTCTACATCTTGAATTTGGGGTTGCAACACATAATTCACCATTTGAATTGATGATCAAGGGTTTCTCGAATATCCAAATATGGATTGGCGATTGAAATCGTTTGAATTTGCATCAGATTGGCAAGGAATCACAAGGTGTGCTTCTTAATCCTTTGGAATATTCATTGATGAATTCATGCTTGTTACCCTACAATTGGATAGCACTCTAAATTTCCTAAAGGGGTGGTCACTTCATTATCCATTTCGATAGAGCTTCGTTGCATAAAAACCTAGGTTTCATATCTCTTTCTCTCCAATTTGAAAGGGGGTCTTATAGCCCTCCAAATTCCTTGCTCTAGCTTCATAGAGAAGCCAAGAACAAGATTTGAGATGTTAGAGTGATGCAGGAGCATCCAAGGGCAGCAGAGCAATCTTGCATCAACAAAAATGTTCTAAGTGTTTTGGCAAAGAAAAAAATAAGGTGTCGCGATATCGCGATAGAAAAAGTGTCGCGATATCGCGACATGTCACGTTTTCATGATCGAAACAGAGAAGAGAACGAGCGGAGGAAAATATGTCACGATATCGCGACATAAAAGGTGTCGTGATATCGCGACACAAAACAGAGGAAGAAGTCAATAGGAAAAGATGTCGTGATATCGCGACATAAAAGGTGTCACGATATCGCGACACAAAAACGAAGAAAGATGCTAGTAGGGAAACTATCGTGATATCACGACAAGTTTCATAGGAGAGGCAAGGAAGACAAAGATGTCGCAATTTCATGACATGTCACTATTTCACAACCCAAAAGCAGAAGAGCATACAAAAGACAAAGATGTCATGATTTCATGACATGTTGCGATTTCGCGACCCGAAAGCAGAAAGAGCATATGAAAGACAAAGATGTCACGATTTTGCAACCCAAAAGCAAAAGGAGCGTACGAAAGACAAAGATGTCATGATTTCGTGACATGTCACAATTTCATGACCCGAAAGCAGAAAGAGCGTATGGAAGACAAAGATGTCGCGATTTCGTGACATGTCACAATTTTGCAACCCGAAAGCAGAAGGAGCGTATGAAAGACAAAGATGTCACAATTTTGTGACATGTCACGATTTTGCGACCCAAACAGGAAAGAGGAAGCAGCAAGCAAGGATGTCACGATTTTGTGACATGTCGCGATTTCGTGACTCGAAGAGGAGAGAGAGAGCGAGGAAGCAGAAGTGTCGCGATATCGCGACATGTCACATTTTCATGACAAAAAGGTAGAAAAGGAGCCAGAGACAAAAAGGTGTCGTGATATCATGACATGTCGCATTTTCATGATAAAAATGCAGAGAAGGAGCTGGAGATAGAAAAGCGTTGCGATATCGCGACTTGTTGCATTTTTGTGATGAAAGACAGAGAAAGCGGCCAAGACGAAAAAATTTCATGATATCACAACATGTCGTATTTTCATGCTCGAAAGACAAGCCGAAGACAAAGAGTCGAAAAGGGAGACGTTTCGAATACCTGGACAACGAAGCGACACGAGAAGGCAAAACGAAAGGTTCTGGAAGAGGAAACGAAGGGCCACTAGCTAGAAATGGAGCGTCACCTGAGAACCTTTAAAAAGGAGAGCAAAGGCATGCACAAGGGGCTAGAAAATTTTGAGAATGATAACCTATTTCTGTATTTTAAGAGTTTCAAAATTTTGTAAAAGCGCAACTCTTCTGCGACTTCTGTAATATTCTGTGTAACTGTAAATCTCTGCTGTATTTTGAATAAAATAAAGCTATTTTTCTTCTCTGTGAGTTTGGTTCTCGATCAAGTGGTATCAGAGCTAGAAGTTCTTGAGTGTGCAAACAGAGCACCGAACGTGAGGTAGTTTGCACTAGGATCTGTGGAAGGGTTCTGAGAAGAGAGAGTGAGGGTCCCTGAGCGTGTGAGCGGATCATCGAAAGTGAGGTGGCTACACCAGGACCGTTTGAGATTTGTGAGAGAAGTGAGCAGAATGCCTCCAAAAAGAAATTATGGTCACGGGAGAAATGTGGCACAGGATGAAGATTTCAGAGCATTGTAGAGGCAAGTGCAAGCCCTACAGGAAGAGTTGCAAAAAAGGGTCGAACCAAAGGGAGAAGACTAGAGTGATGATGAAGCCAAGGAAAATGAGGGTCCATCAGATGATGAAGAAGCATTGGATCCTTATGAAGCTAGATTGTTGAAAGCTCTATCTTAGGTCGGGAAGAGACCAAAGTTTGATGTCTCTACATATTCTGGGAATCTCAACCCAGAAGAGTTTATTGACTGGATCAACGATATGGAGGAATACTTTGAGTATGATGAGATTGCAGATCCTGATATTATCAAATTTGTAAAAACAAAATTGAAAGGCCATGCTAGTTTATGGTGGAAAGGAGTACAACTCGAAAGAAATAAAAATGGAAAGGAGAAAATAACCAGATGGGACTGAATGGTGGAAAAATTGAAGAGACAATTTATTCTTGCAGATTACAAGTTGGACTTTTTAAGGAGGATGCAAAGTATGAGGCAGTCAGGTAAGTCTGTCCAAGAATACATAGAATAATTCTACAAGATCTCCATCAAAACTGGCCATTCAGGGGCTAATAAGGAGAAAGTAGCCAGATACATCAACAGGTTGAGAATGAACATTCAGGAAGAACTCAGCTTGATCATAATAGCCACCATAGAAGATGCATACCAGTTGGCCTTGAAGGTAGAAGAGAAACTGAACAGAATATTCGAAGGCAAACAGAGAAGAAGGGATCATGGTGGAAGAACTGGTGGAAGAACCAATGGAGGAAATTATCGAGACCAGAAGAAGACTGGTGAAACAAGAAAACCCTAGGAATAGAAAAAGGAGAATACCTTCCACCTGTGTGATCAGAACAATGGCTACCAGAGAGGAAGAGGTAGACCTAGACATGGGTATGGAATATGGGTATTCCATGGAACTTGTTTCCAGTGTGGAGAAGAGGGGCATCAGTCATATGAGTGTCCTCAACACCAAGAAAGGATGGACAAGAGATCTGAGGGTCATGCTAGAGCTGCTGTGGCAGATGAAGGTGCAGAGTCATAACACTCTGAAGAAGCAGAAGGAGGAGAAGTGTTGATGATGAGAAGAGCACTGTTGAATGACGAGAAAGAACTAGAACAAAGGAAGAGTCTGTTCTGCATGAGGTGCAAATGTGTAGGGAAGGTCTGTAATGTTATCATTGATAATGGTAGCACAGACAACTTAGTTTCAGAAGAGATGGTCACTAAGTTGAAATTGGGAAAGAGGAAGCACCCACATCCATATCGGATTGCATGGTTGTAGAAAGACCACAGAGCACTTATTAGTGAACAGTGCTTGGTCAAATTTCACATTGGAAATTATCAAGATGAGGTCCTATGTGAGGTTTTGCTGATGGATGCTTGCCATTTGTTGTTGGTAAGACCATGGCAATTTGATAGACATGCAGTGCATGATGGGCATGCAAATACGTACTCTCTGACGAAGGATGGAGTACGTCACAAATTGAAGCCACTGAAGGAAGTGGATGAGAAAGTGTGCAATAGTGCCAGAATCTTCCTGGTGGATGGAAGACAATTTTTGGATGGTCTGAAGAGGGATTCAATGTGTTATGCATTAATCCCTACTGTTAAGAAAGAACAGTACACAGATGTTCTAGTAGAGGCCAAACACCTGTTAGAAGAATTTCCAAACATCATATCAGATAATGTGCCTGAGGGTTTACCACCGATGAGGAAGATTAGTCACCATATTGATTTGGTACCTGGATCTAGTTTACCCAACAAGGCAGCCCATAGAATGACTCTGTGGAAAGTGAGGAACTGAGCAGGCAAGTCCATGAGTTGTTGAAAAAGGGACTGATTTGAGAAAGCTTGAGTCCATGTGCGGTACCTACAATACTAGCACCAAAGAAGGATGGGGAGTGGAGGATGTGTACAGATTCTCGAGCTATAAACAAGATCACCATAAAATACAAATTTCCATTACCAAGGATGGATGATATTATGGACTGTTTGAGTGGAGCCAAGTACTTCACCAAGATTGACCTGAAGAGTGGCTACCATCAGATTCGGATCAGAGAAGGAGATGAGTGGAAAACTACTTTCAAAACCAGAGAAGGTTTGTATGAGTGGTTGGTCATGCCATTTGGGCTAACCAATGCACCAAGCACATTCATGCGGTTGATGAATGAAGTGTTGAAGGAGTTTTTAGGCAAGTTTGTTATTGTCTATTTGGATGACATTTTGATATTTAGCATAACCCTGGAAGAGCACTTGATGCATATCCGGAGGGTTTTTGAGAAGCTGAGGGAATAACAGTTGTTGATCAAATTGAAGAAGTGCAATTTTGTGAAGAAGGAGTTGGTATACCTGGGATTTGTCATCTTAGTTGAAGGTCTAAAAATGGACCCAAAAAAGGTGAGGGCTATCATTGAATGGCCTACTCCAAGAAGCACTTTTGAAGTGAGATCATTTCATGGTCTAGCTAGTTTTTATAGGAAATTCATCAAAAATTTCAACAGTATTTGTGCACCCCTTACAAAAAAATGAGAGGGGATACAAAAGACTTTAAGTGGACCTTAGGAGCTGACAAGAGCTTTGATATGTTGAAGAAGAAGGTCACTGAGCAACCTATTTTAGCACTTCTAGATTTTAATAAGGTATTTCAGGTAGACTGTGATGCCAGTGGTAGTGCCATTGAAGCTATGCTGAGTCAAGAGGGTAAGCCTGTTGCTTACTTCAATGAGAAACTCAATGATGTCAAGAAAAAGTATTTAGTGTATGATCAAGAGTTCTACGCTATAGTTTAGGCCTTGAAGAAGTGGAGACATTATTTTTTGTCGAAAGAGTTTGTGCTATATACTGATCATCAGGCCTTACAGTATATAAATAGCCAGGGAAAACTAAACCAGAGGCACTTGAAGTGGGTTGAGTTTCTATAGAGTTATTCATTTGTGTTGAAGCATAGGAGTGGAAAGTCCAACAGAGTTGCAGATGCCTTGAGTAGAAGGCAAAGTTTGCTGATAGAAATGAAGGTGGAAGTGTTGAGATTTGATGAGTTGAAGGGTTTGTACCTGTTGAGTGATGTTTTCACCCGATTGTGAAAGCACACTCTCCGGTAGGATCTGAGTCCAAGAATCCTCTGCTTGCAAAGAAAATAACTTTCTCCAAGGTTCCTGTTATGCTTAAATAATGTTGTTCAAATGAAATGCCAGGAATATCTTAGGGTTTGCAAGTGGATGTTAACAAGGGGCACTGGTGGTTTATTTAATTTAAATTTACAGTGGACTCAAAGTGAATAAATATACATTGATCTTGGATTTTGAAGGATTTTCAGTTATTAATTTGGATACAGTAATTGAATTGTAGAAAATAAAGCAAGGTTTTGAAAAATAAAGAAAAGTGAATGCAGAGAAACTAAACTACAGTCAGAATGCTGCCATCGATTTGATGAAACCAAAGATACTGAGGTTTTATGCATGCAACCTAATATAATGAACCTGCAAACTCGCACAATTCAAATAAATTAGGTGCTGGTCTCTAGGGTTTCTACTGTAATTCTAGACTTAGGCATTCGCATGAAGCAACCAAGCACACTTGCATTAAACTTCACCTAAAAGCCTCAAAAATCTGGAATGAAAGATAAAGCATTAAATCATGCATGCACAAAATGACTCCTTCTTTCTCATCAGTGAGATGCCAATACTCTGTGTTTTGTATTAAATGATATGTCAATTACATTCAAAATATGTTCCAGGCATAAATATTCCAGAACAAAAAAGAAGGAAATTGCCCAAGTGCAGGCCCAGAATAGCACGAAGCTCTTGTCTTTGCAACTCTGCAATCGGCAATTTCCAACCCCTCCTTCAATCTACGCTTCTGGATTTATCCTGTCTAGCGTGGCTCTTCGATTCTCCCTGGTCGCTTCGTTTCATGTTCCTGCATGTGACCCTTCGAATTCCCGCCTTTTCCTTGTCTTTATCCCATGTTTAACGCCAAAACGCCTAAAATCCTTCATTGCATGTAACGCTCCTGCAGACCTGACACCTGCATGCCACGTGTCACACGCTCTCTGCACCTTTTGTAATGCCACTCTACGAAAAACCCGACAAAAATGCATGCCGCCTGTTCAGCTTCTTAGCCGCGATAACGCGACATGTCACGAAATCATGACATGTCGCGATATCGCTACACTCCTTCCGACCGAATGTCTTTGGCAGCTCCTCGTAGCGATATCGCTACCACTTTTTAACTTAAGCCTGCTTTCCCCGAATGGTAGCGATATCGCTACCACTCTGACTTTGAGCTTGCCTTTCATGAAATGGTAGCGAAATCGCTACCACTTTGACTTTGGGCTTTCTTTTCATGAAATGGTAGCGATATCGCTACCACTCTTACTTTGAGCTTGCCTTTCCTGAAATGGTAGCGAAATCGCTACCACTTTGACTTTGGGCTTTCTTTTCATGAAATGGTAGCGATATCGCTACCACTTTTACCTTAAGCCTGCCTTCACGAAATTTGTAGCGATATCGCTACCATTTTTAACTTTGAGTCTTCTTTTCGCAAGGCGTAGCGAAATCGCTATCGTTTCTCCTTCGGACCTCCTTTTCACAAAACCGTAGCGAAATCGCTACCGTTTTGTCATCCGTACACCTTCGCCGAAACACGTCACGAAATCGCGACCACTTTTCTGTTCCGTGCGCCTTGGCAAAACCTGTCGCGATATCGCGACCATTTTCTCCGTCCGTACAGTTTGCCAAAACACGTCGCGATATCGCGACCATTTTCTCCGTCCATACCGTTTTGCTGCAATCGATCACGAAATCGCGACGTCTTTCCTCTTCGAGTCCTTTAGCTATTTCCTGTCGTGATATCGCGACGTTTTTTCGCTTCCGTACACCTTTCCAAAACACGTCGCGAAATCGCGACACTTTTCATCACCCGTACGTTTCGGCAAAACACGTCGTGAAATCGCGACCATTCTCATTCTTTTCCAACGGCGTGTTGCGATTTCGTGACATCATTTCTTTTCTTCTCAACAGCATGTCGCGATTTCGTGACACCCTTTCTTTTCTCCTCAGCAACATGTCACGATTTCGTGACAACTTTCAATTTTATTTTCTCTCCTCTTCGGCAGCGATGGAGGTACATGTCGCGATTTCGTGACAACTTTCCTGTTTTCGACAGCGATGGCACGACCAGTCGCGATTTCGTGACATGTCGCGATTTCGCGACACCTTTCAACACTTAGGCACTTTTTCCCTTTTCTTCAATTTTAGCATCTGGGTCACCGAGATTCTTCTCTGCAAGCCTGCAAAAAAGGTGGGTCCCCAATTTTGGGGTGTGTTGTGGATCAACCACAACAAATGGCGACTCTGCTGTCAAATGCTCTTGAGCATTTTAGTAAGAACCCAACCTAAAGCATATCACAAACTCGCACACATATATTAGCACATAAGCCAAATAACAAATGCCCAAAGATCAGAAGTACATGAATCATCAGAACTATCAAGTATTAGCTCAGTGTGTGCAATGTGTTTTCATTCCCTATTGTTTGAAATTGATCAACATTCCATTATCAGTTTTGCATAAATGCATATGTGGGATGGTGAATGATTTGTGTGTCCTAATGAATGTGCAAGGAGATTTGCTTCCATAAAAGGCATGGTACTTCTTCTATTACTATGTACAAGCATTCAAGATTGCCAAACCCTCTTAGGATCCACTAATTCATTACCTTATTGTATCCCAGAGTTGGTTATAAGTCCCTACTATCTAGAACCCATGTGCAAGTGAATGTGATATCAGAACTTTGGGGAATCAGACTCCCAACCAACCGAGATGAGAGTTTAACCTTATCCTTACTATTCTGATTTAGAGTTCATTACCTCACTTTAAGCAAAATAATTAAACCAATTATGGAAGAAATGGTCATGCTAGTCTAACCCTCTAGACAATCAGTGGTCTTGTTTTTTAGGCAAGACATGATGCCATGCATGGGCATATCTAACCCCACAATCCAAAACTTATCTCCATTTCTTTGGACCTTGGGGATGACTACCCATCCCTTGTAGAGGACAAGTAGTACGATCCTTACAATCCAAGATTTATTATGAAATGAGACATAAGAGCTTTGGGGAATCAGATTCTCAACTAACCGAGATGAGAATTTATACCCTATCCTTACTACTCCATGTGGGTCAAATCAAAGCTTTGGGGAATTGGATCCTCAACCTAAGTTTGATGAGGATTTTAACCCTATCCTTACTACTTTGATTTTAGGCTTTAAGCTCTATGGAAGTGGTCAAAACCACTATTTTAAGGATCATGTTGCATAATAGGATAGACATGAAAACCACTTTCGCCCAACCTTTTCCTCCAAATTAGGTTTTGATCATTTTGCTCAAGATCCCTTTTAATGTATGAGACGTGCTTGGTTCTAGATATCCCAAGACTCAGTTTCCAACCTTAGGAGCTACCTACATATATGTTATAACACAACCCTAAGAGGATTTGACATACTTTAATGGCTTGTACCTAAGATGCATATGTAACTAAGGTGAGATGTATGTAAGGTGGGATGGAACATGAATGCATTATTTCTTGGATTCAAATGAAATGATTTGTCATGCAAAACTGACTCTTTCATGTATCACAAAATCAAACAATAAAACTTAAAAATGCTTTATGCTATCTGTGGAGCTTTTACAAGACAATTCCAATATTTCATATTCTCCTAATCCTTAAGCATAAGTTGACATCTTTTTTATTCTTCATTATTTTATTTTTATTTTTATTTTTATTTATTTATTTTATTTATTTATTATTATTATTATTATTTATCAACATTAACACACATGTCAATTGAAATCAAATCCATAATCAAAATCCTAACTAAACTAACAATCCTAAACAGTAAAAACAAAATCTGAAAACCCTTCACCAAAACCAAAAGAATAATATCAAAGTCTCACAACCTAGGGGCTAAAATAATGCTTTAAAATTTGCCCATTAACCGGTAGCATGAAATCTTCCCCTTCTAATGTTTTTAGCCTAAAGGTATTCTTCCCAAGAATCTCTGAAATCTGATATGGGCCCAACCAAAGACAATCAAACTTTTGATGATTCCCTTTTTCCTCATGTCTTTTGTCCCATAGTAATACCAAATCTGAAATTCTGAATGATTTAACTTTGGCCCTTCCGTCAAACCACCTTTTGACAACTCGCCCGGTGTTTATTCATGTGATTCATGGCCTCTTCTCTCTTTTCATCAAGGTGCAACAACCGGCTCAACCTTGGCTTCAACTTGATCATCCTGTCCCCAAGTACTCTTGTATGAAATGTAAGGTCTGCAACTTCAAATTTTCTGGGAATATCGGGTCTTGCCCATAGACCAAATGATAGGGAGTATTCCCTATGGACTCTTTTACTCTGGTCCTATCTGCCCAAAGGGCAAACTTTAGTTGACTGTGCCAGTCCCGAGGGTTCTTTTCCAACAACTTCTTAATAGTATTCAACAAATTCTTATTTGAAGACTCGGCCAACCCATTTCCTTGAGGATAGTAATTGGATGCAAACTTTAAGCTCACTTTGTTATCATATGCCCAATCTGCAAATTGTGTAGAAATAAAAGCTTTACCATTGTCACTGAAAATAGAGTCGGGAATTCCAAATCTTGTTATAATTTGATCCTCAAGAAATTTAATCACAACATCTGTGGTGGCATGTTTAGTAGGAATCGCCTCTTTCCACCTTGTACAATAGTCTGTAGCTGTCAAAATGAATTTGTGAGAATCAAAAGAATTTGGGTTAATAACCCCAATAAAATCTAGTCCCCACTGCACAAACGGTCTCATTTCGACTACAGGCTGCAACGACATGGCTGCATTTCTTTCTCTATTTGTAGCCACTTGACAGATGTGACAAGATCGTACATGGGTATGCGCATCCTTGAAAATATGTGGCCAGTAGTATCCTGCTCTCAGGATTTGATGTGCTGTAGCATTGGCTGCACCATGACCAGTTCCATGTTTCCCATGAAATTCCTGCAACACCCCGGCAGCTTCTTCTTTGTTCAAGCACCTCAGGTAGATGCCTTCATGATTCTTCCTGTAAAGCACACCAGATTTTATTAGATAGTTAACAGACTTAAGCCTTAAAGCTCTTCTCTATGTTGAATTCAGATTAGGACACTTACCAGTCAATAAAAAATGCACAATATCAACATACCAGTCGTCCTTAGCCATGTATTCTGTATTTGAGCATTGACCTGTTATTTGCGGATTATTTTCTGCGATCGCCTTTGCCAGTCCTTGTCCTCGAACTAGTTTCATTGGTTGGATTTCGAGATCAAATTCTTGGATGGTTGAAATCCATTTTCCTCTCTTCTCACCTAGTTCATTTCGCAAAAACATGGTCTTGACAGCAGAATCGGGCACGATGGCGATAATTCTGCTGTGCACGATGTAGTGCCTAAATTTTTTCACAGTTTTAAAAAGTGCGTACATTTGCTTATCAAGGATTGAATACCTTAATTGAGCGTCTTTTAGAGGGGCACTTAAAAATGCAATGGGTTTTTCGGCACTATCCTCACCTTTTTGGGTTAAGACACTCGCAAAGGAGTGTTCTGATGCAAAAGCGTAAATATAAAAAGGCTTGGAGTAATCTGGGCTTATAAGGACAGGGGCTCTGGAAATGGCATCTTTGATATTATGGAAAGCCACTCTACTTTCCTCGTTCCATTTTACATCCACATCTTTCTTGAGCATCCGGTTCAGAGGTTTGGCTATCTCAACAAAGCTAGAGATAAACTTCCTCACAAAATTGACTTGCCCAAAGAAAGATCTCAGTTCTTTTTCTTGCTCGGGAGAGGTAGGTTTTGGATAGCTTGTATCCTTTTTGGGTCGATGGATATGCCCTCTTTTGAAATGATGTGACCCAACAATTTCCCTTCTGTTACTCCGAAAATGCACTTTTTGGGATTTAAGGAAATTCCATGTTCTCTGCATCTTTGAAGCACTTTCTTCAAATATTTAACATGATCCTCTCTCTTCTTCGAGAAAATTGGGATATCATCCACATACACGATGATGCATTTGCCTATTAGCCCTTTGAATGCGTAATCCATGGCGCGTTGAAAAGTTGCACCAGCGTTTAACAGTCCGAACGACATTCTCTTATATGCAAATGTCCCCCACTTGGTAGTGAAGGCTATTTTCATCCTGTCATCTGGATGTATAAGAACTTGGTTGTACCTAGAATATCCATCGAGAAAGGACATCATTTCAGATCCATTTACCATTTGTAGAATTTCATCGATTGATGGTAATGGATAATTATCTTTTTGAGAGGCTTTGTTAAGATTTCAAAAATCTATGCACAGCCTAATCTCTCCACTCTTTTTTCTTACTGGAACGAGGTTGGCCACCCAGGTTGAGTGCCTAACAGGAAAAATGATTTTCGCTTCCAATAATCTTCTAACCTCCTTTTCGATCAAAGGCTCCAATAGCGGGTTAACAACTCGTTGTCTTTGCCTAAAAGGCTTGGAGTCTGGCTTCAAAGGGATGGTATGTGTGATAATGTTCTGGTTGTAAGTCTTCAGCTCATTGTAGTTCCAAGCAATACAATCTATGTAATGCTTCAAATCCTGTATTATATTGCTCCTTTCTTCCTTTGTACATGCCTTTGCTATGTACACCTCCTTTGGATTGTCTCGCACTCCCCAGATTAATTGAATCGCATGCATCTTTGGGGAGTGGGAATCTTTTATTTTCTTGTTCTTGCATTCCATGTCGAACATCTTTTCTAATGAAACCACGTCTTTAGGAATTTTGTTGGATTGATACGCAGTTTCACTTTCTTCTGTTTCATCCCGCCACCTTTGTTCCTCATCAATCACCTGATTTTCAAAAATACCCGAGTTTGTGACAAACTTGAAGATGTGCCTGTCACATTCAAAAACCCGGAAATTCTTCACATTATCAGGTATTGATGGACAAGGAACCAGCTCGATGGAAATTTTTTTACATCTTTTTATATCCACCGGGTTTAACATGCCCGCGGCGACTGCAAGAGAGTCTGCTATTCGATTTCCTTTCCTAGAAATAAGGGCTATGTTGAATGCATCAAACTCCTCCATGAGGTCCATAACCCTAGTCCTATAAAGGCTCAGTATTTTGTCATGGCATGTATACTGTCCTTTGATTTTCTTGACAACCAACTCAGAATCTCCCAAAACCTTCAAGCATTTAACATGTTTGCTCAATGCTAGACGTAAACCATAGATCAATGCCTCGTATTCTGCCACATTGTTTGTGCAAGGAAATTGCGATCCGTAGGCAGCCAATAATGGTTTACCTCCTGGACCAATGAGCTCGAATCCAGCTCCTGCTCCCTGTCTAGACTTTGATCCATCAAACTTGAGCAACCACGTGTAATATTTTTCCTCAGAAGAACCACCATGACACACTTCTTCTTTAAGCTCATCAGCAGCTTTCTCAACATCAAGAGCATAGACCCCTAGGTCTGGCTCAGAAAACTGAACCTCATTCGGCTTGTTAAAATCCGTTATAATCTCCTTAAGCCTCGGTTCATTTTCCACTCGATTTGGTTTGCAATGCCCTTCCATGGCAGCCACATATGCGAGCAGTCTGTTGCAAAATAGCCATTCAGCATTTTCATCCAATCTCTCGCAAGTAACATTCCATACCTACTTGGGATGTTAACCACCAAAATGTCTACAACCTGCTAGACCCTGGGTTCAGAATTTAATTGAATCTTGACATCATATAAGGTCCCTACTACATTTACCTCTGAACGGTCCAATTGCAAGACCGTGCATTTGGATGAAACCGATTGTAGACCTAGCATTTTGCATATCTCCGTAGGCATGAGGTTGCTCGTGGCTCCTGTGTCCACCAAATAGTTATGCAAGTTCTTACCCGCAATTCTCAGAGTCAATAAGAATGGCGGGACATCCCTTCTCTCCTTTCACAAAATTAGATGGGATTCAGCTCTTTTTTCCTTCCACATCGGATCAGGTGAGTTCAAAGCTCTTATCAACGCCTCCTTTTGACCAGGCAATTTAGCTGCATCCAAGAATGAAAGGCTAGATTTGGACTTCTTCATATCCTCCACCACGTCATAATTTGGTTTTTCAAATTTGACTGTCTTCTGGACGTCATTGGACATTTCTCTTTCGAGTGGAGGGGGAGGGTTGTTACTTGCCTTTGTATCTGGAGGAAGAATAGAACTGTTTGGAGGTGTTGATGAGGTTTTAGGGGCTTTAGACTTACTCCTCAAATGGTACCCATGAGTCCCCTTTCTGAAATCTCGAAAAGCTTGCACCTCCTGTTCCAAAACTTCGTCTTCTTCCTCCTCGCTCTCACCCTCTTGGTGATATACTATTTCCATCACCATAATATTTTCATCTTGCTGATACGATGGATCCTCATTTGATACCAGTTCCAAATCATCAACTTGTGCCTAGAGACAATGAGTGTATCTAGCAATCTCGGGACAATTCCTCTCATTGTGTTCTTTTGTGTTATGTAACCTCGCACCCCCTTTCCCATGCCAAATCCGAAAGATTCAAAAGAGAATTGGATTGGCTAGGGCCCGCAGAAGCATCTAATTGATTAGCAATGGGAGCAGGAACTCCCCCATTGTTTGGCTTGGTGTTCCAGTGCCTCCCTCTATTGTTAAAATTTTGACCTGGGTGAGGGGCATGGGACTCATGCTTCTGCTGTTGAACCCTGTCATTACTTAGTTTATGGACTAGTTTCGTGAGCTCTTCGACTTGCGAAAAAACATCCTTTGGTGGAATCATATTGTTGTTAACCCCTATTGGATTCGCATAATTAATGGGATCTTGATTCCACATTTGGGTCGGGTTCTGAGGAATTTGATTCCCATATGGATTAATACCTTGAATCGGGATTGGATTCGAAACAGGAACTATGGCTTGAGGATTGACTTGACTAGTTCCCTGTGTAGTTGATTGACTGTTCTGCAAAAATGTAGGAACAGGTGGAATGGCTATGATTGGTTGGATTGGAATGGGTGCATATGCGGGTGCTGGTGGATACGGCTGCTGGTATGGGAAGGCGTTCAAACTTGGCATTTGTGGTGCCATGAGTTGATTTGCCTGGGGAGCTTGACCATATGGAGCACACTGTCCCATCATAGGCATCTGGGTAAACCCGTAGCCTTGCGGTGTCAATTGCTGCTCAATAGTCATGGCTTCATTATAGGCCAAAGCCAGCGTGGTGACCTGAGGATTACGCCTTGCAAACATGGCTATCATGGGGTCCAATGCCCCAAAATATATCTGCAAAGCCATTGCAGGATCGATGGCAAAATGTCTAATTGCTCTGTTATAGTTCTTTTGGAATCTCTGATTAAACATTCGGATTGGTTCCCCTTGGCCCCGTTTGCATGTAATAAACTGATTGTAAATAGTTGCGGGATCTAAGGGTGACCTAAATTGATTGACAAAGGCATTTTCCATTTGTGTCCAAGAGGTGATTGAACCAGTTGGCAAGCATATATACCATTCATATGCTATTGGATCCAAGCTCATGGGAAAAAGTCTACGAGGCTACATCTTCATGCTGAACTTGCAGCCTGATTAAAACATCCCTATAGGCTTGAATATGTTCTTCTACTGTTCTTAGGCCATCTGGCTTGTATTTAGGCATAAATATTTCAATGTTCTTGGGGATTTCATGGATATCCCCAGCAATATTCAAAGGAGTATTGTTAGCTCCATACCAAGGAGCTGCTGGAGCTTGAGCCATTTGACTCAGAATTGATGTAGACAGACCTACAATAGCAGTAGAAATATTACTAACTATAGGCACACTAGGGGCAAAGGATATTACTGGCATAGGTCCACTCGACGTTCCTGGAGAAAACAGGCCTTTTGCGACTGGTGTGCTTACGACTTGCTTGGCTTTACCCTTGGGAGTACCAGTAAGGTCGTGAAAAATGGTTTCTCCGGTTTTTTGAGACCTGGTCACAATACGACGTGGTGGGTCCAGCCTGTCTGAAGAAACCCTCGGCTATTTTGAAGAAAACCTGCAACAAACACAAAAACAATGTTGCAGTTTAGCCGTAAATAATTTCAAAATTGAATGAAAAACAAAATATTCAGATATGAAAATTGAAATAGATAAACCGATTCGGCCCTCCTTCTAGCGCCAATCTGTTGAGTGATGTTTTCACCCGATTGTGAAAGCACACTCTCCGGTAGGATCTGAGTCCAAGAATCCTCTGCTTGCAAAGAAAATAACTTTCTCCAAGGTTCCTATTATGCTTAAATAATTCTGTTCAAATGAAATGCCATGAATATCTTAGGGTTTGCAAGTGGATGTTAACAAGGGGCACTGGTGGTTTATTTAATTTAAATTTACAGTGGACTCAAAGTGAATAAATATACATTGATCTTGGATTTTGAAGGATTTTCAGTTATTAATTTGGATACAGTAATTGAATTGCAGAAAATAAAGCAAGGTTTTGAAAAATAAAGAAAAGTGAATGCAGAGAAACTAAACTACAGTCAGAATGCTGCCATCGATTTGATGAAACCGAAGATATTGAGGTTTTATGCATGCAACCTAATCTAATGAACCTGCAAACTCGCACAATTCAAATAAATTAGGTGCTGGTCTCTAGGGTTTCTACTGTAATTCCAGACTTAGGCATTCGCATGAAGCAACCAAGCACACTTGCATTAAACTTCACCTAAAAGCCTCGGAAATTTGGAATGAAATATAAAGAATTAAATCATGCATGCACAAAATGACTCCTTCTTTCTCATCAGTGAGATGCCAATACTCTGTGTTTTGTATTAAATGATATGTCAATTACATTCAAAATATGTTCCAGGCATAAATATTCCAGAACAAACAGAAGGAAATTGCCCAAGTGTAGGCCCAGAATAGCACGAAGCTCTTGTCTCTGCAACTCTGCAATCGGCAATTTCCACCCCCTCCTTCAATCTGCGCTTCTGGATTTATCCTGTCTAGCGTGGCTCTTCGATTCTCCCTGGTCGCTTCGTTTCATGTTCCTGCATGTGACCCTTCGAATTCTCGCCTTTTCCTTGTCTTTATCCCATGTTTAACGCCAAAACGCCTAAAATCCTTCGCTGCATGTAACGCTCCTGCAGACCTGACACCTGCATGCCACGTGTCACACGCTCTCTACGCCTTCTGTAACGCCACTCTGCGAAAAACCCGACAAAAACTGCATGCCGCCTGTTCAGCTTCTTAGCCGCGATAACGCGACATGTCACGAAATCGCGACATGTCGCGATATCGCTACACTCCTTCCGACCGAATGTCTTTGGCAGCTCCTCGTAGCGATATCGCTACCACTTTTTAACTTAAGCCTGCTTTCCCCGAATGGTAGCGATATCGCTACCACTCTACTGAGCTCCTTCAGAAATGGTAGCGAAATCCACCACTACGGGCCCCGAATGGTAGCGATATCGCTACCACTCTTACTTTGAGCTTGCCTTTCATGAAATGGTAGCGAAATCGCTACCACTTTGACTTTGGGCTTTCTTTTCATGAAATGGTAGCGATATCGCTACCACTCTTACCTTAAGCCTGCCTTCACGAAATTTGTAGCGATATCGCTACCATTTTTAACTTTGAGTCTTCTTTCCGCAAGGCGTAGCGAAATCGCTACCGTTTCTCCTTCGGACCTCCTTTTCACAAAACCGTAGCGAAATCGCTACCATTTTGTCATCCGTACACCTTCGTCGAAACACGTCGCGAAATCGCGACCACTTTTCTGTTCCGTGCGCCTTGGCAAAACCTGTCGCGATATCGCGACCATTTTCTCCGTCCGTACAGTTTGCCAAAACATGTCACGATATCGCGACCATTTTCTCCGTCCGTACAGTTTTGCTGCAATCGATCGCGAAATCACGACGTCTTTCCTCTTCGAGTCCTTTAGCTGTTTCCTGTCGCGATATCGCGACGTTTTTCCGCTTCGTACACCTTTCCAAAACACGTCGCGAAATCGTGACACTTTTCATCACCCGTACGTTTCGGAAAAACACATCGCGAAATCGTGACCATTCTCATTCTTTTCCAACGGCGTGTTGCGATTTCGCGACATCATTTCTTTTCTTCTAAACAGCATGTCGCGATTTCGTGACACCCCTTTCTTTTCTCCTCAGCGACATGTCGCGATTTCGCGACAAATTTCAATTTTCTTTTCTCTCCTCTTCGGCAGTGATGGAGGTACATGTCACGATTTCACGACAAATTTCTTGTTTTCGACATAGAGGGGAAATGATGATGTTTCCCCTCTAAAAGAGAGGGTTGATGATGATGTTTTTAGTGGTATGATCATGTGAATAGGTGGTTTCTTTCTAGACTAAATGAATGGAGTGGGGTGGAATGCTGAGATGGGGTGAAAATGGGATAACTAGGATCAAGTAGGTTTTGATGGTATTAATATCCAAATATGTGATGAGCGGGTTAGAGGGTGTTGATGACTTAGTGTAGGGAGTCTTGGGAATGGCAACATGGGAGGCCCTCTATAACATGTCTAGATCAACATATTGTTCTCCTGATTAAGAGGGAATGTGATGGGAGGATGCAATGGATAGGCTACCATAGGTGATTTTTAGTTCACTCCCTTGTTCATATGTAGGGATGATTGAGGTGTAGGATGTTTGAGAGTAATTCTCCATGGATGATAGTATTTGAGTTTGAAGATCGTTTAGAGCTTCAGCTTGACTTTGGGTCAATACCATAAGCTAGGGGTTTGTGATGGTGTGAAGGTAGTGAATATTAGGTGTGTAATGAAAATGGTGAATGCAAAATTTAAACAAAAAAGCAAACAATCACACATACAAACAAGTGTTCTCTTTTTTTCTTTGTTTTGACAATTTTTTTTTTGCCCTTTAATTTTTAAGTTTTTAAAATTTTCAATATATTTTTAGGAGTTTTTGGTCTCTTTTTTCTTTGATTTGTTTGATGTTACTAGGATCTAAGAACTATGAGTGATAGGTGGTGAAATGAAATCTAGAATGGTATGTCTATACACACCCCTCTATGAAAGGATGAGTTACAAATGACTGATAAGGCTTCGTAGATGAAGGATTTATGATGGGTGTATCCTAAGGGAACCAAATTTACCTCCCAAAAGAGGTCACACTATCTGAGTCCTGCTACTTGCCCAGTCAAGATTTTGCTTTACACTCGGGCTTTCTTGGACAATAATGACAACTATGCTCCACTAATTATTTAGCCCTATGGTAAATATGCATCTAACCTAATAATCACCCTGAGCTAATCTCAAAAGTAATCAACATTTTAGTTATGAATTCCAAGTGACTATTGTACTAACTAGAGATTACTAGGGATCAATAAATGGTTGGTGATAAAATCCAACTTGTTAGGAGGTTTTCCTCACACTTGTACAATACAAAAGTGAGGAATTATGATTGTGCAGTATGTGGAGGTTTTTATTTTGAGTTTTATGTATTTTTGGTACAATTTTTTATAGTAAATGCAAATATAATATTAAAAATGTAAACTACAATGCACTTTATATTTAATGCCTATATTTGCAAATAAAAGACACAAAAAACATAGAACAACACACAATTGTAGTATAAAAGACAATAACCTAATCTAGGATGCAAAAAATAATGCTCCAAAAGGTCCCAAAATGGGTCTAAGAAATAGGACCAAATGTAGGCTATGTTTGGGACCTATAGTTTGCATTTGATAAATGCAATCTACATTTGAAAAACATAGGCTATATTTCTAAATATGTATTGGAAATAAATTGAGGTAGAAAAGGAGCCCAAATATGTCCTAGATGCACTTATTAATGCAAGACTAACCCCCAGATGCATATAAGAACCCTTTTTTATAACTTGAGAGGCAATCAATTCACCCTACCTAAAAATACAATCACCATTTGATGTCTATAAATACCTACTCTAGTATCCACTTCTAATCTAATGCCTACCTTTTGAAATCAGAACAAAAAATATATATTTCTTTGTCTTCTTTTTCTTTTAAAAGCAGATATAAACTTGAAATGTGTCTAGACCAGTTACCCAAAGTCCTTAAGTTTTATCTTTGGCTATCTAAACATAATATGTTGTATTTATTACCTCATAAATGTAGAGTGTTGCATTTATCAAATGTAGGTCGTGTTTACCAAACGTAGGTTGCATTTGTGTAGGGTGGGAAACAACCATAATAGTCTCTGAAATTCCTGAAACCTTCTATATTATCAATCTCCAAAACCCTGCAACCATCAAATAGATAGATATTAGCATAAATGAATCATAGCAAGGCAATACAAAAACCCTTTTGGGGTTCCACCATGATCACCAAACTTGTAGAAACAAAAATGACACTAGTAAATATGATAACAAAGCAAGAAAAGCGTGATGAAAATTTATGTAGTTGTATTGATATATGGGAGTCGTGTTCTCCTTTTACAATAAGATGCCCCAATGTTTAGGGTTTAGATTATAATTAAGCTTACTTCGAATACAAAAAAAATATCCCTTTGTCAAATGAATGGATTTGGGTACCAATATCTTCATGCTACAATCAAAAGAGTGTGAGTGGGCTTGTGTATCCTTGTGGACCATCCTCACTTCAACAAGTTTCCAAAAATATGTCACCTACACACAAATATTACAAATAGAAGAACGTTAAAAGCATATGGAAGGTCTGCACTAAAGCTTGTTTTAATCTAAAGAAAGCTACAAAACACTAGAAATGAAATGATTGTAGAACCCAAAAGATATTTTGGATGTAAAAAAATTAAAATTATACCTTGATGTGTCATATATTCTAATCTAAGGCTGATTCTAGCTGATTGTGTTTGTGTAAATGTATTATACTATGTTTGGGACCTTTGGTCTATGTTTGGTACCTACAAGCTACATTTGGTAAATGTAGGCTACATTTAGAACTTGGTAAATGCAATCCCCTACATTTGGGGAGGCTTGATATAATGGCTCAGGTGACCACTCCTTAGCTTCTATGATGCAGAATTTGATAAAGATATGATCTTCTTGATATGATTTTGGCAACATAATAGTACCTATTTCATCCTCTTTTGGTTGATGGAATAACGGGTTATTTGTAGGATCATGGGAGGTGAGGGGTACGAGGATAGGTGGTAGGCTAGGGCAGTCAAGTGGCCTAGGTATTTAGAGTGAGACACTTGAGGTGTATTTATTAGGGGAGATTTGGAAAAGGAGGGGACAAGGGATTCTAGAGGGTATTTTATAGATTTTGTTGAATTTATAAAATAATATAATATGCACATAAAATAACCTAAGTGACACCTTAGGCATATTTTATTATGCATAACTTAGGGTATGTTGTGCAAATGGTTAGGTTTTGGTGTCTATAGTTAGCAAATAAACACTTCCTCATAGAATATCACAATATAACAATATTAAATAATCACATAATAAAATGTATTTAATAATAAACTTACTATAAATAATTGATGAATGTATATTGATTCAAGAAATGTAAATACAATGTATTTCAAATTTTCTTATTTTCTTCACATATTGCAATACTTTATCTTCAATATATACAAATTGGACATGAGACTCTTCACATTCACACAACTCTAGTCCTTTCTAATTTTACTAACTCCTCATCTAAGCTAAATCATGGAAGATCTAACTATTCATACATATCATATGAGAAATAATTTTATTTATTTAATAATGACAAACATATAATGAATATGCACACTAAACAATAAACCTTTACATGAATATTTTTACACCACATATTTACAAACTAGTTACAAACCTTAGGCTCAAATATTTGCAAACTATTTACAAGTACCAAATAATATAATAGATTGTAACACCCTACCCCCCTGTATTACATTATTTGGTACTCCTATCTTCCATTATAAAATTCTTGCTCTCACTATGATGTTTTTTGTATTCAAGTAGGTCTTATTGTTGTGCATATATTATTTTGAAATATTTCAAACTTGTTTGGTCCAAAAAATTTTATATAGATATATGAAATATTTTCTTTAGTAGGAACATATTTTATTTGAATATTATGATCTTAAATATGATCACTAAAAAAGTGAGATTAAGTTTCAATATGTTTAGTTCTTTCATGAAACACAAGATGTTTTATTAGTCTTTGAGCTTCCTAATTATCACAATCTAATATTATAGGCTTTCTTTTGATTCTTATATCTAATAGAATTTATTGTAGCCATAGTGCTTCACATATAGCATCTTTTAAAGCATGGTATTCTTCTTCTATGGATGAAAGTGCAACTACATGTTTTTTACCATACCATGAAATAAGGTTTGATCAAAGATCAAATACATAAGCTAATGTTTATTTTATATCATCTATTAATTTTGTATAGCCTGAGTATTAATACCCTTATAAATAGAAATTATCATTTTTCTTACACTCTAAACCATATTTTATAGTATTGTTGACATAATTTAGAATCATTTTTGTTGCTTTCTAGTGGCTTTTTGTAGGGCCTTGCATAAATATGGAGAGATAATTTATAGTAAAAATGATATATATTTTGGCATTTCTTAAGTAAATAAGACTTCTAATAAATTGAAAATACAAAGTAGTAGATACTAGTGATGATTTATCATATCTTGATAATTTCAAATCTTAATCCATAAAAGTTTCTTTAGGTTTATAATCTATCATTTTGTATTTTCAAATAATATTCTTGCATATTTAGTTTGAATGAGTTTTATACTATTATCCTTTGTAAAATATCTAAACCAAGACAATAACGTAGAAGTCCTAAAATTGTTATTTCAAATTCCATTGTCAAATAAATTTTGACATTGTTTGTCAATCTTTGAACTTCCTAAAATTACTAGATCATCAACGTATACTACAAGAACCACTATTTTAGGTCCAATTTTTTAATGTAAATATTTGTATCAGATGCACTTCTTGTAAAATCATGTCATAAAAGATGTTCATTGATTTTGATATACAATGTTCGAGGGGCTTTTTTTAAACCATATAATGACTTTATTAATTTACAAATAATTTGTTCATGTTGTTTACCAACAAATCATTTTGGATAGATCATGTATACCTCCTATTCAACATAACCATTAATAATTGCACTTTTAACATCCATATGATGTATTTTCCATCCAAGTTGAGGTGCTAGTGCACAAATTATATGAAGAGTGGTCATTTTTTCTATAGCTATAAATGTTTCTTGATAATTAATCCCTTCTATTTGAGAAAATTATTTTACAACCAATTATACCTTATGTTTATGAATAGGGTCATTTTTTTTATATTTTTATCTTGTAAATCCATTTGTATCTTATAGTTTGTTTGTCTTTGGGTAGAACTACTAAATCCCATTTTTTATTTTTTATTAGTATTGTATATTCTAATTACATTGTTACTTTCTTTTCTAGTTGACTTACTACATCTTGTGTTGAGGTAGGTTCTATTACTAATCTCATTAGTCAATTATTTGTTTTTTCTCGTCATACTATGTATATGTGGTTTTGTACTTGTAATATTAGGTAGTATTTCTAGTTTTGATTCTTTAAGAGTGTTTATATACCATTTTGCCCCTTTTTATTGTGATGTTGCTATAATTTTTTAGTCTTCAATGGGTTCATTTATTATTTTTATTCTTCCTCTATATGTTATCCATAAATTTTATTTTTTAATATAATATATAAGATAGGGATTGTAATGTTCTTAGGATTTTCAATATCTTTTCTTATAATTTTTTTTTTTGTGATTAGATCAATTTATATATAACCTTTTGAAGTATCAGCATATCAAAGAAATATGTCATGTAAGAATTTTTTAAACTAATTTTGTTCCTTTTTGTTTTAGAATGTGCATGTATGCTTTACATCCAAAATTTTTGAAGTGTGCTAGTGAAGGATTTAGTATTTATCATGTTTATTTAGGAGTAATATTTTTAAATATTCTTGTGGGATATCTATTTTGGATGTATATTGTTGTACTAATATCCTCTATCCAATATTGATGTCCAATATTTGCTTTTTTAAGCATGCAACATACCATTTTCATAATAGAATGATTTCTTATTTAAGATGTTGCCTTTTATTGTGTGTATAAGCTCTAGTAATTTTACTTTTTATACCATTTTGTGTTAAAAATTATTCATATTCTTTATAAAAATATTCATTGCCTCTATTTAAATGAAGAATTCTAGTTGATTATCTGGTTCCTAGTTCTACAAGTTTTTTGAATTGCTTAAAGCAAATGAAATCCCCTTATTTAAATATCGATAAGTTAACCCATATTTTATGAGAATAATCATAAAAAAATAGTTAAAAATATCTTTGTCCTCCAATACTTACTGTTATTGTTCCACATAAGTCTATATGTACTACTTCTAGTGGTTCCTAGGCTTTGTGTGAGCTTAATTTAGATGGTATTCTATGTTGCTTCCTAGATAAGCATTATGAAAAAATTGTAGATTGCCATGTAAAACTATATGAACCTGTCACCATTTGATATATGTTAAACTAATTTAAGGATGAAGTACTTGTGTGTCCTAACATTTTATACCAAAAATATCTTGCATATGATGTTTTTACTGATAGTGCAAATAGACCATTTATGAAGGATCCAATAGCTATAAGTTTTTCTTGTTTGATAATGAAGCATTTTTTTTTGTTTTAATAATTTTGAATTTCACCACTATGTTTTGGTCTAAATTTTGAGATACTATCAACATATTAGAAAATAAACCATGTACAAATAACATATTCTTAATTATACATTTTCCATCTAGTAGGTTGATTGATAAATTTCCTACTAGATATAAAATCTTAAATGCTTCCTTGGTTACTACTCTCAAATGCTTCATTGGCCTACTCTCAAATGCTTCCTTGGATCCATTTAACATTACTTTCTACTTGTGTTTTAAGACATTATTTATTCTCTAGCATTCTACAACTTTCACGATGTCTCCATAGAATCTTATTGTCTCCTCTATTCACCTCTTTTCTTCATCAACCTTATTTCTCCTTTATTATTATCCTCTTAGGTGCATAGTATTCCAACTTCCTCCTACTTGAATTAGATAAAACTTTTACAAATCATAAATATTTTACTCAATAATGGTATCTCTGATATGATTTTTAGTAAATCAATACTTCTCTCATATGATCTCCCAATATAATAATATTAAGTATTAACATAATGAAATACATTCATAACAAACTCATTGTAAATATTTGATGAATAACCTAGGTGTTGTAGGTGAGTTGGAGCGGAGAGGGCAATCCTCCAAGGGAGGTCCTAGCTTCAAATATCCACCCTACCTAAAATATGAATTGGGTATCCAAAATTCAATTGATAATGTTGGTGCGGGCAGGGTCGGGTGCGACTCCTAGGTGACTTTGATGGTGTAGAACCCCCCTGTTCGTGGTATTTTAGACCAAAGTGACCCTGTAAAGGATTTTTTGCTTTTATATATATATATATATATATATATATATATATATATATATATATATATATATATATTTGATGAATATATATTGATTCAAGAAATGGCAATACAATGTATTGCAAAACTTATTTTTCTCCACTTATTACAATATCTTGTGCTCAATATATACAACTTGAACATAAGACTCTTCACATTCACACAAATCCTGATGTTTCTACTTATACTACCTCTTCACATCCTCAAAATATTTATCATATGATAAATATATTTATTGAATATTAATAAGATCAAACCTATTATTAATACATACATAAAAAGATAAACCTTTAGATGCCTTTTTTAACACCACATATTTACAAAATAGTTATAAAATTTAGACTCAAATATTTGCATACTATTTACATATAATAAATAATGTAATAGAATCTAATAAGGGTAAATTGTGGAACCTAATCATAGATTATGAAAATATATCTTTCAGATGTAGAATATGTCGTGAGGTGGGGAATATTGAGAGATCATGTTGTAAGAAGTGTCCTACAGAAATATATGTAGAAAGCCATAAGATAAACTTACAAAAGGATATGGATAAGGATGGTTTTCAACTTTCAAAAAATAGGTCTAGACATATGAAAATAAATAAATAGTGGAGACCAATAAGTAAGGGTATTGGAATAAATACCAATCCTTTTGAGGCTTTAGCCTATAAATAAAAAGTAGATTAGAGTTTATACATAATAGAAAAATAAGATAGTTGTAAAATAATATTGAGGAATATATTTAGTCAAAATATTTCTTAGAAGATCTTAAAGAGGATATATCTAATGAAAATGATAGTTGTAAAAGAATATTGAGGAATATAATAACAAAACCTGCCCCAATACTAGTAAGGAAAAAAGAGAAAAATCTTTAAATTATCAATTGAGAGACAAGAATGCAAGACCAAACATAGAGAAAGAAACACAATCTAAGTTGGTTGAACTTCTCTTTACCAAACAATAAAATAATATTGGTAATTTTTAGGAGGGGTAAAAATCCCCTAATGAGATATGATTACCATCTCATGGAATATAAGGGGGGTTAATACTCCCTCAAAGTAAAGGTGTATGAAGGACCTCTATTTAAGTAATAAGCTTGATATTTTTTGTATCTAGAAAATTAAAATGATAAAGGAAGAAGTTTCTAAAACTATAAAAGTAGTATGGACAAGATGTAAATGGGATGTTATAGATTTAGGAGTGATAAGGGGAATTATAACATGTTGGAATCTAGTTAGAACCTTGTATGAAACCATTCACAAAACTAGACATCGGATAGCCTCATTAGTCACATGCTACTTTGTAGATATTCAACTCATCCTTATCAATGTATTAGAAACTATAAATTATAAGTATAGAGTGGGATTGAAGCTTGAATGAGAAGTAAAAAGCAATAAACATGATTCATGAACATAGAAGATCTTGATACCATAACCAACCTGGATGAAAATTTCAAGGAATTGGTAAAACAACCCAAAGTATGAAATATTTCTTAGCTTTCATTCACAATATCAATCTATGGGAGGTTGATTTTGAAGAAGAAAATTATACATGGACAAAAAATTGGATAGGCTAAAACCTGATAGCAATTTTTTTTTGACAAATACATACTATCATATCCTTAGATAGATGAAAGAACTTGTGATAAAATTAAGTTTTTACTAAATGTTGGGATGTATACACTTTTAAAACAAACTAAATCAATAATATCTAGATTAAAAATATTCTATCATAAACACTTTCAAAAACATTTATGAGAAGAAAAAAAACTAAAAAAAACTTTCAAAATAAAAATAAAAAATTATAAAAATTATAAATCAAACTAAAAACATCTTGTACTTTATTACACATCATTGTAACTAGTATTAGCAGTAGTGGCGCGGAATTCAACACTTGAAGTTAGCAGAAACAAGCAAATCCGAAACCTTGTGCATGGCAAGCGCCACTGGATTCGGATTCCCTGTGTTTGCACTGCTTATTGCAATTCTCCGTTCTTAGGCATATGCCCGTCCATGTTTTGCTGCGTCTTTGGCAAAGTTTGGCATGACCCACATGCGCTTCTGCATTCACCAACGCAAAATATACCATTACTGCATGTGACTACTAATATTTCATCAAACTTTCTACATAAACAAAATTTTATATTAATATAGAAAAATAATTATAAGTTTTATTTATAGTAATTTTTTTTATTTTGCACATTCCAGCATTCTTTCCGTGCAGTTCTCCAATTCAAATTGGCCCCAACAAAATATATCACATCATATAATCAAATCTGTTCATATCTAAATGGTTGAGATTAATAATCATTTTTTCAAATTTTTTTTTTTTTAAGTTTACGATTTATATTAACAACCACTTTCAAGGGTTTAAACACAAGATCACTTAAGAAACAATCACCCTTCAAGGATCACTTAAAAACAACCACCATCTTTAATTACTAGAGCAACTGCCTCATTTTTTTTAAAATTAAGTTCATGTGGTGAGCATTTAAACCTTACTTATGCCTTTATTATTTTAATATGTGTTGTAACAAGGCATACCAGAAGACATAAGGACCCACAAGCTAATAATCAAACATCATATAATCAAATCTGTTCATCTAAATGGTTGACATTAATAATCATATGATGCAGAATAAGACATACCAGAAGCTATTAGGACCAACAGTAAGACAAACACTGTATACTGGCGCTTCTCCATCGTCATTCAGACTTCACAACTTGTGTTGTAATGTAATGAGTATGAGAAAGATGTATTAACACTCCTTATATAGAGTTCTGGATCATGGAAAGCTTTGCGGGTAAACATTCAATGATTATCGCTTATTTAACTTTTCAATTTTATATTCTACACCACTTCATTTTTTATCAAATATTGATAAGCATTGATGTAATCATTAAAACTTGACTCGCTTGATTTGGCATGAATTGAGGCGCAGGCTATTCAAGATGTAAATTTTGTAATACGTAATACGTAACGCCCTTAGTATTTAAATTTAGTATTGACTCACACTGACAACCATTTTTTATATTGCAGAGGTCTTCACTCATATCCCACGATGTGGATTATTTGCAAATAAATTAGTATTTTATTTTTATTTATTTATTTATTAATTTTTGCATCAGAAGGTTTGTTGTTTCAACCTTTATCAATAAGCCAGATATTTCGACGCTTAAACTGAAAGGAATGGCGGGCGGATGAACTGAAGCGCAGCGGAAACTCAGGCGGGCGGAGTACGGGCGGAAGACAATCGGGCGGAAATAAGATGGGCAGGATTTTTAATAACGTCCGCCCAGAAGTGGTTTGATAAAGAACCACCCACGGTGGGCGGGTTTTCAACTAAAGTCCGCACAACTTAAAGTCAAATGAACAATATTTTATATTACGCGGAAGCTTAAAATCAAACGAATATATTTTTTATATTAATAAATATAATTGTTTAATACAAAACCTATTACTTGATGTTTTTTTTTTTCAGAAATTTTACAATCATCTGCAAGCAGATTGTACTGTTGTAGGATAAATCCAACCAATGGAGTCTAAAAGCTGCAGCTTCAGTTTCTCGCTTTTCGAAGTTCGTCTTCAAGTTTTTTTCTCGTCTTTTATTCCTTCTTCTCTTCTCATATATATATAGCGTCAGGGATGGAAGGAAAGGCAGGAAAGACTCACCTATACATTGACACACAGCAAACTTGATGCTACAGGATTTTACGAACAATTGCAATCAAATCGTGAGCTACCGATAATAAATGCGGGTACAATAAAATTTGATGAATAAAATCTGTCAAAGGTGTCAAATCTAGTTTAATTTTCTAACATCCTCCTTTAAACCATATTTCATAAAAAACTTTGACACTGAGTATTTCCCGCAACCTGTTAAAGTCCTCCTCCTTCAAAGGTTTTGTGAAAATATCTGCAACCTGCTCTTTGGACCTACAAAACAATAACTCAATTTCATTAGATTTCACTAGTTCTCTGATGAAATGGTACCGGATGTCAATATGCTTCGTCCTGCCATGAAACACTGGATCCTTTGATAGTGCTATGGCAGAATTATTGTCACAAAAAATAGTTGTTTCCCTTTCTGGTGGATGATAGTGCAATAATTGGTTGCTTCTTTGATGACCATGAAACTACACCTAATCCAATATGGAATGCATAATCGAAAGTGCTATTTCGATCATCTGTATTGCTAGCCCAATCGCTATCTGTGTAGCTAACAAGTTCAAGCTAATATTTCTTGGTGTAATAAATTCCATGGTTTCTAGTCCCATTGACATACCACAATATTATTTTCCCTACCTGGAAGTGAGTATTCTCAGTGCTTCCATAAATCGGCTAATCAAACTCACTATAAACATTAAAGCAGGTCTGGTTGCAATCAAATACATCAGAATTCCTACTAATCTCTTGTAGAGTGTTGGATCAACATTGCTACCGCAATCATTCTTGCTCAGCTTTAGGCCTTTTGCAACTGTTGTGATGGCAGGTTTGTTGTCCTTCATCTTAAATCTCTTTAGGACATCTTTTGCATATTTGTCTCGAGAAATGAAGATACCATCCGCCCATTGGAATTAATCAAATTGTCCGTCCAAAATTTAAAGTTTCACCAAAACAAATTAAAGCATCTACCCAACTATATTTTAGGGCCATCAAAGGATTTTTCACCACGGATGGGCGGAAAATCAAATGAGTAATATTTTATATCATGTGGATGCTTAAAAACACACAAATATATTTCTTATATTAACAAAAAGCTTAAAAATACACCAATATATTTCTTAAATTAACAAAACATAATTACTTAATACAAAGCCTATCAACTCATGCTTCATTCGCTAGAAGCTTTATAATCATCTGCAAGTAGACTGTACTATTGCAAGAAAAACCCAACTATTGGAGTCTTAAAGTTGTAGCTTCAGCTCCTCGCTCTTCGAAGTCCATCTTTAGTTTTTTTCTCCTCTATCGCTCCTTCTCCTCTACTTCTACTCGCTGGAAAACTAATATCGAGAACTCATATATATAGAGTCGAGGATGGAGATAAAGGTGGGAAAGGCTCACCTACACACTAACATGTATTAAATGCAAACCTGATGTCAGCGGACTTCTCGAACAACTACAATCATATCGTGAGCTATCGGTAATAAATACGAGTACAATAAAATCTAGTGAAATTTGATGATTGATGCAAAAGATAAAATATGTCAAAGGTGTCAAATCTAGTTTAATTTTTTAACATCATCCTTTAAACTATAATTTATAAAAAGCTTTGACACTAAGCATTTCTTCCAGCCTATTAAATTCCTCCTTCAAAGGTTTTGTGAAAATATTTATAGCCTGCTCTTTAGACCTATAAAATAATAACTCAATCTCATTGGAATTCACTAATTCTATGATGAAATGGCATTAGATGTCAATATGCTTCATCCTACCATGAAACACTGGATCCTTTGATAGTGCTATGTGGAATTGTTGTCACAAAAAATAGTTGTTGACCCTTTTGGTGGATGATTCAGCTCACCTAAAATTCTTCTAAGCCAAATTTTTTGGCATGCGGTTGAAGTGGTGGTAATATACTCTGCCTCAATAGTGGATAGTACAATAATTGGTTGCTTCTTTGATGACCATGAGACTGCACCTAATCCAATATGGAATGAATAATCGAAAGTGCACTTTTAATCATCTGTATTGGTAGCCCAATCGCTATTTGTGTAGCCAACAAGTTCAAGTTGGTCTTGCCTGGCGTAATAAATTCCATGGTTTATGGTCCCATTGACATACCTTAATATTATTTTCCTTGCATGCAAGTGAGTGTTATTCGGTGCTTCCATAAATTGGTTAATCAAACTCACTATAAACATTAAATCAGGTCTAGTTGTAGTTAAATACATTAGAATTCCTACTAACATCTTGTAGAAGGTTGGTTCAACATTGTTGCCACAATCATTCTTGCTCAGCTTCAGGTATTTTGCAACTGGTGTGATGGTAGGTTTGTTGTCCTCCATATTAAATATCTTCAATATTTTGCATACTTATCCTAAGAAATGAAGATACCATCCGTACATTGGGTAACTTCAATGCCTAAAAAATATTTCATCAGGCCTAAGTCTGTCATTTCAAACTCTGTCTTCATGACATTCCTTAATTTCTCAAATAGCATGTTACTATTACTAGTATAAATCAGATTATCTACATACAAGAAGACTATTATCATATCCTCTTCTGCATTTATCTTCATATAGAGGGTGTGATCATATGGGCATTTGATGAACCCATTCTCTTAAAAATATGTATCAATTCGGCTATACCAAGCCCTGGGTGCTTGCTTCAACCCATACAAAGATTTATTTAGTTTTAGGACTTTGCCTTTTTTGCCCTTCCAACTCATAGCTAGGTTCCAACACTCCATTGAGGAAGGTAGACTTGACATCCAACTGGTAAACATTCTAGCCTTTTTGGGCTGCCAATGCTAGGATCATTCTAATTGTGTCAAGTATCGCTACATGTACATATACCTCATGATAGTCAATCCCTAAATTTTATTTATAGTCTTTTACCACCAATATGGCTTTATGTCTACCAACATCACCTTGGGCATTAAACTTGGTTTTATACACCCATTTGACTCTAATGGTCTTCTTACCTATTGGAAGATCCATTAATTGCTAGGTCTTATTTTTCTCTATGGCTTCTATCTCATCATCCATAGCTTTCACCCATTTTCTATTCTTAATTACTTCTTCAAATGAAATTGGATCACACTCAGAAAATAAAGCAAATTCAAAATTTTTTGCTTCTTCAATTTCATTTTGGGTTACCTTATAAATGTCTTGCAAGGTTCTTGTCTTTGCTGGAGTCTTCGAATTGAAGATCCTTCTTGCAAGTGGAGGTGACTGTGATGATGAGGTAGTGTTGTTTCTAGCACTGATACTACTACATGAAGCTATAGGTGGATGCACTATGTTTTCTTCCAAGTACTCAGACTCAATAATTACTGGTTCTGGCTAACTAGTCTTAGATTTCCAGTTCCATGCTTCATCTTCCAGGAACTTCACATATCAACTTATAATAAACTTCTTTGTAATAGGGTAGTAAAACCTAAAGGTCTTTGATTCTTCACTATAGCCAGTGAAGATGCATTTTTTCACCTTATCATCCAACTTGTTTCTCTTCTCATTTGAAATATGTACATTTGGAAAACTCTTAAGTGAGCAACGCTTGGATTCTGGTTGCTCTAGGCTTATTAAGAAATCTTTGTGGGACATCTATTCAATAGATAAAATACACAACATACAACTTCTACCATATGGCAAATCCTTTACCTTCAGCATACTTCATGCCATCTCCATTATGGTTATGTTCATCCTCTATGCAAAACCATTTTGCTATGGTGTGTATCTAGCTATGAACAACCTTCAAATTCCTTCTTTTTTTGTAGAAATTAAAGAATTCATTGGAGATGTATTCACCTCCTCCATCTATTCTAAGAGTCTTCACATAATAGCTGCTCTATTTTTCAACCAAAGCCCTAAACTCTTTGAATTTACCCAAAGCCTATAAATTTTGTCTGATGGGATATACCCATGTCCTTTGACTAAAATCATCTATAAAATTAAGTACTTGTTACCAACAAATTTGTTGATTTGCATTGGGTTGCAAATATTTGAATACATTAGCTCCAATGGTTGTGAAGCTCTTCATGACTGTCTTGTAAGGAACACATCCTTGTGTTGCTTACCGACTAGACAACCTTCACATGCTTGATTCAGTTGCCCAATTAGGGCTAAACCCTTCACCATTTATTTCTTTTGTAGCAGGTTCAGGCCACTAAAACTTAGGTGACCGAATCTGAGATACCACAACCATGTAGCATCTTTCACAACTACACTAAATGAAAGTAGTAGTTTATTTTGAATCTGCAAGGGAAACATTTTGTTCTTTGTCATGGCCATATTTGCTACAAGCCCATTCTCCTTGTCTCTGATGATACATAATCTATTTTTAAACTGAATAGTGTACCCCTTCTACACAAGGTGTTCAACACTCAACAAGTTGTGTTTCAACCTAGGCACATAATACACATCTTGGATTTGCTTCTTCTCACCTTGCCTAGTGCAGATAATGATTTTTCTTTTTCCCATGATAGGTACCTCATAATTGATGGTTTCATCCAACTATGAGAACATTTATCTATTCCCAAACATGTGGTTACTGCACCCACTATCGAGATACCAGGTATTCTTCTGGCTCTTAGTACTACAAGTTAATAGCAAATTCCTACAAGCATCTCTACACTCTACATTTTTAGATTTATTTATGTAGTGGGCTTGCTTATTATTATACTTGACAAACTTCTCTCTACGCTCATAACCAAAATGGTTGAATTTATTGTAGTAATAACATTGGATCTTGGATTTGTCATACCTCTGATTTGATCCTCCTTGCTAATTTTTTCAATTGCATATTCCTCCTACTTGATGGAAGTTGTATCTAGTCTCACCTTCATTTGGGTTTGGCCTGTCATGATACTCCCTAGCTGACTTTATGGCACAAGAAAATAATGTATTAACCTATGATATGGTGATACCTAGTTTGAACAATTGAATCAACTATATGATGTTTAGTTGATTTATAATGGTGTGATATCACTAACATATTGCCAAGTGTGCAAGATCAGGTGCACTCATATGTGGGACAGGTAAAATCGCCCGCCAGAAATGAGGGTACCAAAGATTTGAGGAAATTATGATTAAGGTGCTCAGAGGTAATATGGATAGATACCTTCATATAGGTATGCATTGATGGAAGGGATAATCATTGATGGTTGATCACCTTGAGCTTTAGTTGATAGCCTAGTAGCTATCATAAAATATATGGCTAAGATATGTGATTGGGTCGATGGAAATACTCCTTTTTTTTGTGTAAGTTTATTTTCTCTCTACTACATCATGGCTTGAGTAATTTAATGATTTGGGGTTTCTATAGGAGAACAATTGCAAGATGTATATAGATACATAAATTAAACTGCCATATTGAAGTGAAAATAATAAATAACTCTTGTGAAAGAAAGCAAATTAAATTTATATGCTAGATAAAAAATTCTTTAAATTGATTGAAATTTTAATTAAATAATGTTTGGCTCATTGGAGCTCATTAGTAAACTTCAATGCAATTAGCAAATGAATTTTATTTTAAATAAATTAAGTGTCTGTTTTAATGATAATTGAGAATTCATTAAAATAATTTAATTAATTGAAATAAATGAAAGAGAATTCATTTAAAAAATAATAATTATATATGTGTGTAATAATAGATATCTTTTATTAAAAAGAAAAAAAACACAATAATGAAATTGTGTAATTAAAAGATATATATATTTTAATGTTGGTAAATATCAAAATAATGATATTTTAAATTAAAAGAGTCATCATTCATTTTTAAGAAGACGTAATTATCTCTTTCCCTATAGAGTAAAATCTATGAAGTAGCCTAAGGCTACTAATTTCCAAAGATGGGAATTATGGGAGGAAATACATAGAGGATAGGGGACGACACATTGAAGGTAGGGGCTTGAGATTCGAGAGGATGGCAGACAGGCCACCTAGGTGGAGAGGCACATAAGGTGCTAAGGACAAGGAGAAGGAAAAAATAAAGAGAAGAAGAGAATGCAAGGAAGAAGGAGGACAAAGACCAACGAAAGTAGAGGAAGGAAACACACCACAAGCAAGGGAGAGAGAGAGAACCGAGACGCTACCAAGTTCCAGTCATAGAAGGATTAAGTTTAGAATGTTTATGCTTTAACCTATTTAATTGCATGCATTGTTTTGGTGGAAACCGAACGGTTATACTTCCTGTAGCGTGAGAGGTCTTTGGTAAGGATGAAAACCACCTACGTTTGTATTTGTAGAGCACTGCAAGCTGTATGTTTTTAAGAAGCCACCATATGTTGGTAAGGCACTATATGTTTTAAGAAGACACCATATGTTGGTAAGGCGATCTATGTTTTTAAGAAGCCACCATATGTTGGTAAGGCTTTATATGTTTTAAGAAGCCACCATATGTTGGTAAGGCACTGTATGTTTTTAAGAAGCCACCATATGTTGGTAAGGTGTTGTATGTTTTTAAGAAGCCACCATATGTTGGTAAGGCATTGTATGTTTTTAAGAAGCCACCATATGTCTTGGTAAGGCGCTGTGTGTTTTAGGAAACCACCATACATTTATAAGGTTGTGTGTTCTTAAGGAAACCATCATACTTTTCAAAGTAAGACACTATGTGTTTTTAATAAGCCATCATATGTCTTGGAAAGGTATTGCATGTTTTAGGATACCATCATACGTTTATAAGGCGCTGTATGTTTTAGGAAACCACCATACGTTTCAAAGAAAGGTGAAGTATGTTTTAAAAAACTACCATATATTTTGAGGAGCACCGGGTATTTTAAGAAATCACTATATGTTTTGGTAAGAACTGTGTGTAGTAAAACCATAGGATTGCTTTAGTGAACCCTAAGTGTGTTTTAATGAAGCCAGACGATTGCTTTAGTGAAACATGGGTGTGTTTTAATGAAGCTCAAGGATGCTTTAGTGAAACCTGGGTGTGTTTTAGTGAAGCCAAAGGATGCTTTAGTGAAATCTGGGTGTGTTTTGGTGAAGCCAAAATATGCTTCAGTGAAAACCAAAGTACACTTGATAAATGAGCATTGAGCATGGTTGAAACCATGACATGCTAAAGGGATCATTGTGGGGCTCGATGGCAATGGCTGTCTGAGAGCATTGTGGAGTTGATAGCGCTGGTAATGGAGAGCGTTGTGCTCCAAGAGTGGGAACTATGTTAAGGTAGAGGTAAGAGCAATACCGTATTCTATCTGCTTGAATGTCAGGTATTCACAGAGGTTGTAGACTTTCTTGTAAAGGGGTTGTGTAAGGTTTTATTTAGAAAGAAACCTTAGTTTTATAAATATTTCATTAAAGGCTTTTAATTAGAAAGAACCTTTAATTTATATGAAATTTTATTAAAGGTTTTTAATTAGAAAGGACCTTTGATTATATTAAATTTCATTATAGGCTTTTAATTAGAAAGAACCTTTAGTTTATATGAAATTTTATTAAAGGTTTTTAATTAGAAAGGATCTTTTATTTATATGAAATTTATTAAAGGCTTTTAATTAGAAAGAACCTTTAGTTAATATGAAATTTCTTTAAAGGTTTTTAATTAGAAAGGACCTTTGATTTATATAGATTTTATTAAAGGTTTTTAATTAGAAAGGACATTTGATTTATATGAAATTTATTGAAGGCTTTTAGTTAGAAATGGACCTTTGATTTAATTATATGGAATTTAAGGAAAGTTTTTTATTTAAAAAAAAAATAAACTCCTTTGATTAAAATTGATTATCTTAGGAGTTTTAAATTAAAAAAGATGTGGATTTATTCTTTGATTTGAAATTATGGGGCTTCACTTTAGGGAATGAAGGGAATGATTGTTTTAAAGGTTAAAGGTATGGGACTTTAATGCTTTAAAAAGTAATTGGTTGATTGAAAATTGTGGATTAAAAAAGATGTAGATTTATTTTTTGAATTGAAGTTATGGGAATTTGATTTAGGGAATGATTATTTTAAATGTTAAAGGTATGGGACTTTAATGATTTAAAAAGTAATTGGTTGATTGGAAATTGTGGATTAAAAAGGATGTAGATTTATTCTTTGAATTGAAGTTATTGGGATTTGATTTAGGGAATGATTTTTTTAAAGGTTAAGGGTATGGGACTTTAATGTTTTAAAACATGAATGAATATGATTGAAGCTAAGTCTTGATATACGTAGCAAAATATGGATGAATCTCTAAGGGATCTTGAGAGGGGAAAATAAAATTAAAGGTTCTTTTATGAAATTCATTATGCATTAGATGGTTAGAAACTCAATTGATTTTTTTGTAGTTGCAATTTGGCAAAATAAATGAGTAGATGCATTTAAAGGTATGCCAATCCTAAACCATGAGTATCTTGATCCCCTACTACCCTCAAAGATACAATGGAAAGCTTGGAGAAGCAAGGAGTTCAATGGAAACAAGTATAGGTAATATCATATCATGTTGATTTATTTATTCACAAATAGATTAGAATTGTGGGGAGATATCCCCAATGTGGTTATCATAATATTCCTTAAAGTAAGAAGGATTTACCATGCAAATTTTGATGCACTAACTGTTTATTGGTTTAAAGATGTTACTTTTCCTTTATTTTTGTATTTGGTTATGTTATGTAGTTGATTCTATTTTAGTGTTAAGTTTGATTTATTTTCTAGATGCTTGGTGATTGCTTTCTGATGTGGTGGTAACTTGATGTAATACTTTTGGTTGTTTGATGATAGAAATCTAAGTGTAGAGTTCTAGGGTGAACTCAAAGGTGACCTAAGGGAATTAAGAACCCCTTAGGGTGAACATAGGTAACCTAAGGGAATTGAGAACCCCTTAGGGTGATCGTAGGAGACCTAAGGGAATTGAGACCCCCTTAGGGAGGTAAAGGACTAAGTTGTGAAGAGATTACATCTGAGTTAAGATAGCTCATCGTGGATATGATATATATAGCTTAACTCGCAATACTCGTAGTATACCTAAATAGACTAATTTGTTTATGGTATGGATATATATGTATACCTTCGATGGACTGAGGGTGATAGGTCTAGCTCATTGAGAGTGATGGGATAGATGGGCTTACACATTATACTCCTACACAGATGGATTTGTGTTAGGGTACTTCGTGAGTTGTAACTTCTAGGAAAACTTAGGGGATTAAAACTTTAGGTAAATGTTAGTTGGGGTTAGGGGTTCATGAAGGGTTCATGTATCCCTCTCCTTAGAATTTTTTTTTTTCCACTTTTGTATTTTTTGTTTGTATGATATTTGGGTTGTTACATGAACTTCCTCCTATCTTCTGGCCCCTTCTACGCTTACCTCTATTGCTTTATCCTCTTCCTTATTAAGAACATGACACATTATGGTGGGATTATTATCTTCTGCTATTGTCTCAAAATGAGACCCGCATCTTGAACTCTTGCTCCAATGAGAAGTGAGATAATCTATCAGCCTTTGCTCATGTGTTTATAGAGAATCCATGAGATCATCAACAAAGAGGGTTGTTAAATCATTCATTTCTTCAATTGCAATCACAACTAATTCAAACCTTGCTAGTATGCTCCTTAGTATCTTCTCCCTAATTCTTGGGTTCTCAATATTCTTACCATTCAACCACATCTGGTTGATGATACCCATTTTCCAAGTAAAGAAGTTGCTCATGGACTTTGAATCACTCATCTGTAGGTTCTCAAAAAAATTTCTCTACATCTATAACCTCACCAAATTCACTTTGTTGATGCCATATAAGGAGCTGGCTAAAATTTCCTAGGCCTCCTTTGATTTTGTTGATGTTGCTATTCTCGGGAAGATAGTCTTCTCGACTACTTGCATTGTGTAAAATAATGCCTTCTAGTCCTTATTTTAAATATCCTTCAATAAATATGACTCCGCTTGGAACAGGGCACTCAATGCTACTACATTTGCAGATTTTGGATAGTCATTCTAGACCAGGTTCCATAGCTCTTGAGATCAAAATAGGATCTTCATATGAATGATCCAGTAATTATAGTTCTTTCCATTGAACCATGGGATATGCAACTGCAAAGATTTATTACTGGAAGCCATTACTTATTTATCTTCCAAGGGTAGGTGCTAGCCTTGATACCAATTTAAAAGGAATGACAGGAAGATGAATTAGACTGCAGTAGAAACATAGGTGAGCGGAGTACAGGAGCGCATCTGATAACGAAGGTAAGGCGGGATAAATTAGGGCAGAAGACAATTAGGTAGAAATAATATGGGCAGGATTTATAATAATATTCATCCATAAGTGGTTTGAGAAAGTACCACCCACAGTGGGTGGGGTTTCCAACTAAAGTCCACCCAACTTAGCTTCTACAAAGCCCACCCGAGGAGTCCGCAGAAGATACTAAAAAGAGACTTGGATGGGGGTTTGCAAACATATGCCCAATAAAATTAACCAAATTATCTACCCAAATTTTAAAGTTCTGTCAAAACAAATTAAAGCATTCGCCCAACTATATTTTAGGGCCGTCAAAGGGTTTTTCACCACGAATGAACGAAAAATCAAATGAGAAATATTTTATATCACGTGGAAGCTTAAAACACACGGATATATTTATTATATTAACAAAACATAATTATACTATGAATGCAGTTTTATAGTGCTTAGTACAAAGCCTATCACCTGATGCTTCTTTCTCCAAAATATTTACAATCATCTACAAGCAGACTATACTATTGCAATATAAACCCAACCAGGGGAGTCTGAAATCTGGAGTTTCAGCTCCTCGCTCTTCGAAGTCCATCTTCAGGTTTTTTCTCCTCTTTTACTCCTCCTCTACTTCTACTCACTGTCAAGATGGAGGGAAACACACATTAAATGTGAACGTGATGCTAGCGAACTTCTCGAACAACAACAGTCAGATCGTGAGATATCAGTAATAAATGCAAGTACAACAAAATCCGACAATCGATGTAGAAGATAAAATATGTTGGAAGTGTCAAATCTGATTTAATTTTCTAACATAAATCACTGAACCCAAATTATATATCAAGATTTTAATATCACTGGTGAAATAGACAAGTAACAAATGCTAACATAAATTCCGAAGGGTTGTAATTATATACTAGTAGACAAGTTTCAAATTGATTTATTTATTAATTTTTTCATTGTTTTTTATGTTTATTAATTATTTGTGAAAAAAAAAGTTGTTTTCCTTCGTTGAATTGAAGATGGCTTCTTAATTCATTCAAGTTACTCTTTTTTCTAACTTGATAGTTCTCTCGAAATAATTAATTTTTTTTATAATTTTTATAAAAAGTATCTTATACTAATAGAATTATAATAAATGTGAAGATAAACATTTTCCATTAAGAATTGAATTTACAAAATTAACACTCCTTATATAGAGTTCTGGATCATGGAAAGCTTTGCGGATAAATATTCAATGCTTATCGCTTATTTTATTTTTCAATTTTATAATCTACATCTGTTCATTTTTTCAAATAGTGATAAGCATTGCTGTAAGCATTAAAACTTGACCTGCTTGATTTGGCCTGAATTGAGGCCAACACTATTCAAGATGTAAATTTTGGAATATGTTACACCCTTAGTATTTAAATTTAGTATTGACTCTCACTGGAAACCATTTTTTATATTGCAGAGGTCTTCACTCCTATTCTACGATGTGGATTATTTGCAAATAAATTAGTAGTATTTTTTTTTTTTTTAAATCTATTGCATAAGAAGGTTTGTTGTTTCAACCTTTATCAATAAGAGAGATATTTCCACGCTTAAACCACTGACCTCAAATTATATATCGAGCTTTTAATATCGCTCGTGAAATGGACAGGTAACGAACGCTAACATAAAAACCGAAGGGTTGTAATTATATACCAATACACAAGTTTCAGATTGAATTTATTTATTAATTTTTTCATTAATTTTTATGTATATTAATTATTTGTAAAAAAAATTGTTTTTCTTGGTTGAGTTGAAGATGGCTATAATTCGTTCAACTTAATTTTTTCCTAGCTTGATAGTTCTCTCAAAGTAAATTTATATTTTTTAATTTTTATAACAAGTATCTTATAGTAAGTGTAATTATAATAAATTTGAAGATAAACTTTTTTTTTTTATTAAAAATTGAATTTACAAAGTTATATATATATATTTATATATATATATATATATATATATATATATATATGATATTGAGTCAAAAATAGAGTTTTAAAAGGGTCTCTAACCTTTTTACAAGAAATGCCTCATTATACTGAAAAATAAAAATCACAGGTCAACAAAAGAGATTCTAGAAAAATTATACACTTTTCTTCCTAGGAACGAATGATGCTAAAGATACATTACCAAAAAAATGAATTACAAAGATACCACCCACATAGACTAGTGAAAGCACGAGGATATGGAAACAAAAAGGAAAATGCTAAGTATGATGCGTATAAAACCAAACTTAATGCTAAAAGCCTATGTGTTGAAAAATGCATGCAAGGAAAGGACATAAACGAATCGGCACAAGATAAAAGAAATACGGAATACGATCCTCTTTATTAATATGCTTTTAAAGTCTTGTTACAATACGTCTCCTTCCCTTTTAGGGGATAGGAGTGTCAAATATGTTTCTTGTCACATCCATAGATAACAATCCTTCTTTCGCGTGCCCACATGTAAGATGGGCGGACCAAAACATCGTCGCCGCTTGTGTATATGAGTATTGACTCCTTACTGCTCCTCCGATGTCCAAGACATGCGTTCAAGGAAACAAAAAGATCAGTAGCACCTGCAGATAGAATAGAACATGTGTTTCCCAAGGCCTACTATTAGTGTATGCATGAAAATATTAAACCGATAACCAAATAATATCAGAACGACCTAAAAATTTGATAGAAGCATGAATATGTTACTAGGAAGCCATTGCAGAAGGAACAGTCAGGAAATTCCTCGCATATTTGTATTCGCTCTAGGGCGGGACGAATAAACCTACAACAAATTGTTAGAAAGCACCCTCTTCAATGTCCTATCTAGAAAGCTCCAAATGACCTACAAAGTTGGGGTTAGCTAATTGAGGGTATTTTGGGACGACCCAGATGGTCAAATTTCTCCAATTTGGCCTATATCACCCAGAATCTGATGGCACTATCTGCATGTTAGTGAAGGCGGGAAATGATAAAAGCATGATCAAAACTTGTCAAAATGAAGTGAAATTTAAACTACAGTCTATTTAAATAACCTAGAATCAGATGCAAAAGAAAAATTAGAGAAATATGCCCCATATTTCTATTTGCTCTAGGGCGGGGCATTTAGAACTGTGACAGTTTGGGGGGCACCCAGGGGCAGGACGCCCGCCGTTTGGAACTCTGTTTCGACACCAATCCACTTGGGATGGGTCCAAAACATATTATGGGGTGTTTTTAGCAAATTTTGTGGGATATTGTGGCTAAATGTTTGGGTTTGGGCTCCGAATTTGCGCTTCCAATAACCACCCTATGACCTCCCTTCAACAAGAGATCAAGGATGTGAAAGGCGCAAAATCAAAGGGTATGTGTGTGGATGTAAAATGGCAGCACTTCGTTGCTCAAAATGCTACCTCTCTCTCTATATTTTGGGTGAGAAGACTCACCAATTTATAGACCTAGGGTCTCTCTGTTTGAATGTGCATGCGAGGGCGCCACTGGAGTTGCATGTCCTATTTTGGGAAAAATATTATTCCCTGATTTAGAGTCTCCTTGCATGAGGCTTCCAAAAATCAAAGACATGCATGACTGAAGTCTATCTCCTTGATTTGAAGCTGTTTCTCATAATTGCATGGCCTGAAGCTGCAGTTAACTGGCGGACCTTTCGAGGTTTGACTTTTTTTGCTAGTCAAACCTTCTATTTGCCTCACCCTAGGGCGAATGTTGATAATCGTCCCTGGATGGGATGAATGTCAGTTTGTAATCATTCCAGGGTGGGACGAGTAGAGAGCAAAGTGCCAAACAGGTGCCAAATGGACCTTTGACCTTCCAAACTATTGTGGGAGTGGTTAGGACCACTATTTAACCTCTAGGGGCTGCCCTAGGGGTTGTGTGTGTTAATGCGATCAGTGCTTGTTGTCACATAATTGGATTGATGCTATTTTGGTGTCTATAGATGCCCCTTTTTGGGATGCGCTATGCAAGGCATAACATCGAGCAAAAATAGATAACCAAAGCACTAATGATTAGGGCTTCTGAGTGACCTAACCAACTTTTGATGCCCCAAGTATGGAAAGGGCACACATTTTTGAATATTTGCTTCTGATGAGCTAAGGAACTTAATTCAAGTGTTAACCTTTTTTAGTGAGGTGTTACTTGAGCTTGGACATTGATCAGTCATGAATAGGCAAAGGGTGCAACCTTTTTTCTATGGGAACCTTGAGTTCATGATTCACGAATGCCAAGTGTTTGATCAGCTTGTGATTATTGCTTGTTTGCTGCCCCAAGAAGGAGCGTGATTATCTTTGTCAATGATCCTTTGAATGCATGTTATTTCCTTGATTGGGTGTGTTTTTGTTGATTGGTGACTAAGTGTGACTACCCCCTTAAGCGACGAATCGATGAGGGAATGATCGACATGAGAAAAGTGACGAGTCGCTTGACCCAAGATGACTTATGTAAGGGTGCCTTCAGTTGTTTATCGTTGAATATGTAAGCAGGTTCTGAACATTATGACTTGTTTTTGGTGGGTTTTAACCCTTTTTGTGACACATTTTGGAGCTAAAATTGACAAAAATCCGCCCTCCCGTGGAGTGGTCCGGCTATGGTAGCATTCTTAGGGAGTAGGATAGTGATAATTTGGAACCCCAACGTTTGTTTTGGATTCCAATAATGTTAGGCACAAAGGCACCTTCGTTTGGCAATGTTATTGCTATTTTTGGTTGGGTTTTGACCCATTTTACGACGCCGTTTGGGGATGAAATTCTTGAAAATTCGTCCTCCTATGGAGCGGTCCGGCTATGGTAGCCTTCTTAGGGAGTAGGATAGTGAGGATTTGTGACCCCGACATCTGTTTGGCATGCCCAGAATGTCAAGTGCAAAAGCACTCTCATTGGACACTTTTATTGCTTATTTTTGGTGCATTTTGTGTAGTTATTTAGGATGATGTATGCATGTGGGATTATGAATTGGATGTTGCTAATTATATGATGTATGCATATGGAATGAATGAAATGAGTTGTTGATAATTTGTCGATGGCACCATAGACTGTACAAGATTTACTGGCTTTCTATACTTATGTGATGGCTTTGTGGAATGATTTTGCATGTGATAACTTTGTTTTTGTATTTTGTGTATTATCTGATGGTGATGTATGTAATGAAATGCTCCAGTTGTTTTTAAAATGTAGTTAAGAATTTCTAAGATTTAGATATTTGAAATAACTAGCCAAGACTGTACATTTGTCTTGCAAGACTTTTGAACAAGGTATAAATCAGACTGGATTTTGACCAAGTTATTTTACATCCCTATGTGTGCAATTGAGTTCATTTATATGGTATTTGGCTAATCGTTCACCTATGGTACCCTAGACTGCTTTGTAGGTGTCTCTTATGTTCACACAACTTGGGAATTATTTTATGTGTTTTAATTTGTGTAGGGATGTTACATACCGAGGCATGACCTAAGTAAAACTTTCCCTTGTAAAAGCTGTTTAACTTTGTATAGTTTTTGGCTAGAAATTCAAAGACAGCTGAATGACGAAAACCCTACATTCATTAGGCGAAAACTGACTATGCTAAAAATGGGTATGGTGTTATTATGGATGTATGCGTTTATAAAATGGATTTGATGTGGAAAATGATGGAATTGCCGAGCAATTACAGTCTATGGTTTTTGACTTGTATGACCTAGCAAATATGCAATGTATGGATGCGATGCCTAATGCGACCTATATTTTTGTATTTTGATTTTTACAAAAATGCATGGAATGGAGATGCAAGTTTTTTTATTTTTGATGATTTTATTGTTTTTGTTTGTTTTTGAATATCTATTTTGACCAAGCGGTTATGGTAACCCTTGGAGCTTTTGGTTTGACCAAAGGGTTTATGGACACCTTTGGGGTATTTTTGGGTTTGACCAAGCAATTGTGGGAATCCTTGGAGATTTTTGTTTGACCAAAGGGTTTATGGATACCTTTGGGGCATTTTTGGGTTTGACCAAGTGATTGTGGGAATCCTTGGAGCTTTTTGGTTTGACCAAAGGGTTTATGGACACCTTTGGGGCATTTTGGGTTGACCAAGCGATTGTGGGAATCCTTGGAGCTTTTGGTTTGACCAAAGGGTTTATAGATACCTTTGGGGCATTTTGGGATTGACCAAGCGATTGTGGGAATCCTTGGAGCTTTTAGGTTGACCAAAGGGTTTATAGATACCTTTGGGGCATTTTGGGTTGACCAAGCGATTGTGGGAATCCTTGGAGCTTTTGGTTTGACCAAAGGGTTTATGGACACCTTTGGGGCATTTTGAGTTTGACCAAGTGATTGTTGGAATCCTTGGAGCTTTTGGGTTGGCCAAAGGGTTTATGGACACCTTTGGGGCATTTGGGGTTTGACCAAGCGATTGTTGTAATCCTTGGAGCTTTTGGTATGGGCGATTATGTCACTTGGACATCCTAGATGATCTATGTGCTCCGGATCTAGCTCTATGGGTACTGGCACAAATGGATCGGCCCTATGGGCAGATAAGAGGATAGGATATACCCTAGGTACTGATGGCTCTATAGGGTCTCCAAGCAAAAGATGTTCTTTGTATACCTAGAGTGGCGGGTGCAGTAATTTCTATAACTGTGCCTGGTTTAGGTGCCACCTATGCCTTGGCCCTATGTGTAGTTATTCAAACATGTCATCTATGTCTAAAGGGTATTGCTGCTATCGCATATGATTAAGATAGGCCATCTTAGTTTCATATTCATACTCATTTTCGGAGATCCAAAGGCCTTCGTTAGCTCCAACAGCTATTTGTGACATCTTGCTCGAGCAAATTAATGTGGTCCCATCAGGGTTGTTTCACTCTTTGCGGGGGGACCTGATTCTCTTGAGGTGGCATATGCTCAATTGGAACATCCAAAGGGAACATTGTCAAGAAGCTCTCCTGATAATCATCCATGGGATGCACTTGTGAATGATTTCTATCAGACTCGAAAGGATCCCAAGGTGCTACCTCATACTCCGATTCATCTTTCGAAGATCCGTCTTGGTCTTGTCTATATCCCTCGTGTAGGTGAGTCCTCGATTTTCTCCCTTTTCGACCGAAGGGAAAGGGTTGTTAAGGTCAACAAGGTTGTTTGTTCGCAATGGGAGATAATACCCCAATGTATAAGTTGTGTTAGGATTGGCATATGGATCTAATTCCAGCCCATCCTTGTTGCCTATCCCTAGGCCTTGCATGTTCTCTACCAAGATGTCCAGGGGCAAGGGGTGGTTAAACCCTACTCCTTACTTGTCATAAGGCATTTGATATCTCGGTTGGCAAAGAACATGCACTCCTTGCTCATACCTGCCCAACCCATATCCATGCCAATTGCATTGGCCAAGATATCTCAATGCGAAGTATGGGTTGGATAAATAGTTGACGTCCTCAGCAAAGGGCTCTTCATCTTCATCTTCTAGCATGGAAGGCTCAATGCCATTATCCAAGCCCCCATAAACAAAGTTCGTCTGATTGGGTGGGTAGCCTAGAGGAACCACAGAGCCGATGGGGAGTTGAGGTCTCCACATGTCCTGCATGGACTCAAGTGTGGGTGTTGCTACAACATTTCGCACTATATACTCCCCTAGGCCCGTACTGGCCATTTCAACAGTGATCATTTGCGGTTGAGGGGAAGTGAATGGGAGTTCTTTCGGAGTCCACTCCATGTAGGGTGAACTAGGCATCTCGACTTCCATTATGCTAGGCATCTCTTCTGTAGAGATGGTTGAGACTAGGGGTGGTTCCTATTCTAGGGGTTTATTTCCCTTGTCCTTCGGTGTGGCCACCATAGGTGGTGTTGTTGGTGAAGGACCAGATGAGGAAGATGGACCCGACTGGGGATTTGATAGACTCATCAACGAGGATGCCTACTGAATTAGACCCTGTTTAGATGGATTCAACTAAAAATCCAAATTCATTGATGGAAGGGTCGATTGTGGCATGAATTGCACCGTATTGCAGTACTTGAAGGGCTCTAAGTCTGTCGGGACTACATGCACCTGTCCTTCAATTTTGTACTTTAAGCACTGATGAGCTATAGAAGGGACACACTTCATGTCCTTGATCCAAGGCCGACCTAGCAAGATATTATAGGCCATCTCACCTTCCAAGATGTGGCACAATGTATGAATAGTCTTTTGTCCCACTTCAATGGGTAGGACAATTATGCCAACTATCGAGCATATTGCGTCATTGAATGCCCGAAGATTATAGGTGGAGGCCACAATGTGAGATATCGACAACTTTAGACGTTTCAATGCTATTGTTGTAATTATATTATTGGACGAGCTAGTGTCCACAAATACCCTATTATACGAAATCCCGTTGACCCACGCAATGACGTGCAGGGGTGGATCCGCCACATCACCAGTCATTGATTTCAATTCATCTTCTCTAAAGGTGATGACTAGTTCTGTACATTGTTTTACATGTCCCATGAAGTTGTTGAAAGAGTTTGCTTTGTGGGGTTGCAGCTCGATGGATTTTAATATCTCCATTAGAGCCTCTCGATGGGACGCTGATTGTTGAATGAGTTTGTATATGGAGAGCCTAGCCGACGTGGTTCGTAGACTTTGGGTAAGTCTAGTCCAAATCGTGGCCACTAGTCTAGGCAGGGGAGGTTGTGTAGGGTGTTATTGAGGTTGTGACGTCGATGGAACCTCTCTTGTGGCCGCCGCAGGGGCAGCTCCTGGGTACCTCTTATTCCTAGTCACTATGCTTATCATCCCTACATACCCCTACATGGGGCAATTATGTTGCACCTCATTGACTTGAAGGGTTTTTTCTATGCATCATGGGCAGGCAGGGGGTCTCAGAAGACTCCCATCTGTTGGTTGTTTGGTGCTATGGGGTTGTCCACCACCAACGTCTTGCTATCGATTAGGTCTTGCAACAAGCCTTTAAATTTCCAACATGCATTAAGGTCATGTCCCTTCCATTTGTGGAATCTACAGTACAAGTCCTCCCTGTACCCCTTAGGTTTTGGCACATTGGGATATATGGTTTGAATCTCAGGCAGGTTGATTAAGTTTGCCGCTGACAAGCAATCAAACAAGGAGTCCCTAGACTCTGTGTAAGGTGTGAATTGTCGCCTAGGGCGACGCTGCTAATTTTGTTCTTGCCTCTGATTTTCTTTGTCATAATTGTTAGGAGGCACTACCTGATAGTTAGCCTTATGAGGCTGTGTTGCTTGTGCAGGTTTATGGATGTTTATAGCAACCTGATTGACCGCAACGGGTTTCTATTGCTTGGTCCCTATTTTAGTGTTCTTAGACCATTCTTTCTTCTTAGGCTTGGCAATATTGCCATCTTGAATCTTGATCTCCTCAATGATTCTGGCTTACACCAGAGCTTCCTCAAGAGTGGCATATTGCTATAGCTGCAATAGCATGGATATCGATCTCAAATAGCTCTTTGAGAAAATTTGGGTCAGGTCAAACATGGGAGGGAGGTAGGGCAGCTTTGAAAGCAACGTCCACCATCGGTTCCCATATGCTACCATGGTTTCTTCTTCATACTATATGAGGCTAGCTAGGTCACTTAATAACACCTTTTTCTTGGTGTTGAAGGTGAAGCGTTTGAGGAACGTGTCTACTAGCTGATCCAAGTTACTGATGCTATGTTTTGGCAACTGAGTAAACCAATCCGAGGCAGGGCCTAAGAATGTGGTTATAAATGTTCTAAGCAACAAAGCATCGTTGTCTTGAATACCAAAGCATTGGCTCAGGAATCTAGTCACGTGCTCTTGGGCATCCTCATCTCCTCTAAAGAGTGCCAACTGGGGCAATTTAAAGTGTTCAGGGTATGGAGGTGCCGACACTAACGGATGCATAAGATGACTATAGAGTTGGAGTAAATTGGGCTTTTGGGGCCCAAAAGTCTTGGTCTCCATAGACTCTAAGAGCTCTAGCAATGCTTTATATGCATCGAAAGATTTAATTTCTTCCTCCTTAGTTTGCTTTCATTTTGGGTTGGGGGGAACTTGAGGCCTATAGGGGGGTGGCTAGATAGCAGCCCCTCTACCTTGATAGGGCGTTTTAGCCCACTCTTCTTCTTGCTCATACTCCTCATAGGCTTCTTGAGGAGTTTTTGGATGAGACCTATAACCATGGGTGGGTCCCCGTGGGGGGCACCCATCGTTGTTCCTAGGAGTGGCCTCTCGCTCAGGTCTAGGAGGTCTTGAAGGCAACACTTGGTAAGGTCACGGGGACCTGTCTCGCACCAAGGGGTTGCGCCTCTCATACACTTCTGCCTTATGCACGTGAGGGGTTGGGACATTCTCAAGCACAGTGTTATGAAGCAATTCGACTGGCTAACGCTGAATGCGCTCTTTTCTAAGGCAGTACAGATGATCTAACTATTATTGATGTTCCCTAAGCAACGTGATTTGCGCTTGGCAGGCAACATTTCTGGCAAATGCCAAGTCAATTTGTTTCACCGTCTCATGTTTAGGAAGTCTAGATGCCTCTCCTACATATCTATCTCGGTCATGATGATCCGAGACCCCTATGGGTTGCTTTCCTCTATTGAGGTTAGCGGCATTCACTCGAGGTACTGGCCTTAATGGGTGATCCCGATACATAGCAGGTGTGGAGGTGCATCACTCCCACGTTGTGTACTACTCTTGAGGAACATGGTGGTCTTCCTCATACTCCCTTTCGTATGTGTGAAGGGTGTGGGTAGAATTGTCTTGTATTGCCTGGAGAGCCTTGTGCTATGGATTTTGTCTAATGTTTCTAACAGTAATAAGGGGTAAAGGAGAGATGACAAAATCATGTGGCCCCTCCTTATGGACCCTATGTTGCTCTAGCACTTCATCACTAGGCCACTCATAACGAGCGTCTAAGGGAGGTCTCATTTCTATGTTGAGTGCTATGTGTAGGTTTTCCTATTGAAAGGATCTATGCTGAGTGGGGGTTCCCCTCAAAGAGGTGCCTCTATAGTCCTGTTCTGTGGTGGCATGATGTGGACTATCTTGTGGGTTAGGCCACCAAGGCGGGATGACCAAGTCCTCAGGACTATATCGGAGGCGACTTGTCCCCCTTTGTGCACTCTTTGTAGCGTCTACCCGTGATTGGGCTCAGCTATGGGTGTACACCATGGTGATGCTTTCCTACAAGATGCATAGATTTTTATCTCTTTTTATGATTTTTATGCTACACTAAACAAAATGGAAACACACACAAAGCAATGATTATCTCGTTTAAATATTAAAAGTGTGCCCTAAATTTGGTTTAGTGTGTTTTGATTTTTGTTTTGAAATATTTTGTAAAGAACATTTAAATGCAATATGATGGCTCTTATGACTCCCAAAAATGGTTGCCCCTTCGATATACCATTTCCAGACCGATATACCAACCTCTCTATATACCCGCCCTTATGTGAGGGAAACTATTGGTACGTGAGAGTAGATGGTACGTGGAACATAGGCGGTATAGAAGGGGAATCGCTCTGTTTATGACACCTACCATAGAAGACTTATCCTCATGCGTTGGGAATCACCCCAGCTACACTTGGTCATATTTCATCAAGATTTACGTCTAACAACAGTCATGATCGACATTATGTATGCAATATCTCAAGCTAAGGTGGTGATGAAATCCACCGTTGGTCTTGTTCAAGGGTTGGGGTTTTACGACCAACTCCTTGTTGTTTTAAATTACCATGTGGTATGTGGGGTTCTTTTTAATTTGCATAAATGAAGGAAACAAGCTTTCAAATTCTCCTATGCAAGCAAATAACCAGAAAATAGAAAACATAAAGCAAAAAATTGACAGAAGGTGTTTTAAGACCCCTACCTCTTCCCTGCCCAAATAGGATGTCTCTAAATTTCTGCCCTAAAATTGCACAAAGACCTATTCATCCTGGGGTGAGATGAATTAAATATTTGTATTCGTTCTAGGGTAGGACGAAGTCCTATTCGTCCCTGGGTAAGATGAATTCCAGCTCTATACTTGTCACAGACTGAAACGAACAACAGTCCAGCGTTTGAAAACATGGTACCTGTAAACAAAAACAAGCAACTTTTTATCAAAAATTTAATCTTAAAATCAAGGTATAGAGATCCCACCATGATCACCACTGAAAGCATGAGGATACGAAAACAAAAAGGAAAATGCTAAGTACGATGCGTATAAAACCAAACTTAACGCTAAAAGCCTATGTATTGAAAAATGCATGCAAGGAAAGGACATAAATGAATCGACACAAGATAAAAGCAATACAGAATACGACCCTCTTTATTAATATGCTTTTAAATTCATGTTACAATACGTCTCCTTCCCTTTTAGGAGATAGGAGCGTCAAATATGTTTCTTGTCACATCCATGGATAGCAATCCTTCTTCCATGTGCCCACATGTAATATGGACGGACCAAAATGTCTCCTCCACTTGTGTATATGAGTATTGAATCCTTACTACTCCTGTGATGTTGAAGACCTACGTTCAAGGAAACAAAAAGATCAGTAGCACCTACAGATAGAATAGAACATGTGTTTCCCAAGGCCTACTACTAGTGTATGCATGAAAATATTAAACCGATAACCAAATAATATCAGAATGACCTAAAGATTTGACAGAAGCATGAATATGTTACTAGGAAGCCACTACAAAAGGAATAGTTAGGAAATTCCTCGCAGATTTGTATTCGCTCTAGGGCGGGACGAATAAACCTACAACAAATTATTAGAAAGCACCCTCTTCAATGTCCTATCCAAAAATCTCCAAATGACTTGCAAAGTTGGGGTTAGCTAATTGGGGGTATTTTGGGATGACCCAGATGGTCAGATTTCTCCAATTTGGCCTATATCACCTAGAATATGATGGCGCTATCTACATGTTAGTGAAGGCGGGAAATGATAAAAGCATGATCAAAACTTGTCAAAATGAAGTGAAATTTAAACTACAGCCTATTTAAATAACCTAGAATTAGATGCAAAAGAAAAATTAGAGAAATCTTCCCCAAATTTCTATTTTCTTCGGGGCAGGGCGTTTAGAACTACGACAGTTTGGGGGGCACCCAAGGGGAGGACGCCCGTCGTTTGGGACTCTGTTTCAGCACCAATCCACATGGGATGGGTCCAAAACCTCTTATGGGGTGTTTTCAAAAATTTTTGTGGGATATTGTGGCCAAATGTTCGGGTTTGGGCTCCATATTTGTGCTTCCAATAACCACCCTATGACCTCCCTTCAACAAGAGATCAAGGATGTGAAAGGCACAAAATCAAAGGGTATGTGTGTGGATGTAAAATGGCAGCACTTCATTGCTCAAAATGCTACCTCTCTCTCTATATTTTGGGTGAGAAGAGTCACCAATTTATAGACCTAAGGTCTCTCTGTTTGAATGCGCATGCGAGGGCGCCATTGGAGTTGCATGTCCTATTTTGGGAAAAATATTATTCCCTGATTTAGAGTCTCCTTGCATGAGGCCTCCAAAAATCAAAGACATGCATGAATGAAGTCTCTCTCCTTGATTTGAAGTCGTTCCTCATATATGCATGGCCTAAAGCAGCAGTTAACTAGCAGACCTTTTGAGGTTTGATTTTTTTTTCCAGTCAAAACTTCTATTCGCCTCACCTTGGGGCGAATGCTGATAATCATCCCTGGGTGGGATGAATGCCAGTTTGTAATCGTCCTAGGGTGGGGCGAGTAGAGAGCAAAGTGCCAAAAAGGTGCCAAATTGACCTTTGACCTTCCAAACTGCTGTGGGAGTGGTTAGGACCATTGTTTAACCTCTGGGGCCTGCCCTAGGGGATGTGTGTGTCAATGCGATTAGCACTTGTTGTCACATAATCGGATTGGTGTTGTTTTGGTGTCTACAACTAGACTTAGATTAAGCATTGTCTTTCAGCTCAATGATCTCTATCGAATTTGACAACCCGCTTCATTCAATTTCTGATTATTCATTCTAACAGACTCACATTCAACCTCCAATGCAACTATTCTTTGTAATGGCAATGGAAAGTTATCATCTTAAATTTTGTTTTGACCACTATCCACCCTCATATTAGCCATAACATCAACAACATGATTACATTTCCTATATATATGATCAATTACACCATCACTTATCTCCTTTAGGATCCTTGAAGATTCCTTTATAATGTTAAGTTTAAACATATTCTCTATTTCTCCTGATTTCAAATCTCTAATAATATTTAGAGAGTCCTCTTGGACCATAAATTTTCTATAATATCTATCATATAACTATTGAAATCCTAAAAAATATCTTTGGTTTCTGCCATATGGTTGGTCTAAACTCCATAATCCTCTGTATAAGCTCATAAAATTTGACCTTTATCCTTTCTAATCACTTTGTTCCCTCTTGTTCTTCTTGGATTTCCTTTGGCTGCCCCATCAAAGTTTAGTATTATCTACTTTTATCTTGGTTTCATCCATATTGTAATCATTCATTTTTGGGTTGAGTCCATTATGCATGCTTTGAATTGTTTTATCTTCCACCCTTCAAAAAAAATTATATTTTCTCTTTTGTCATACCCTTCAACTGTTAGAATAAATCTTAAGTCCTACTAGGATATTCTAATTGGAGTTATCACTCTTGCATGAGGTAGGTAAAATCCCAGTTAATATTAGCTCAAATCTATTGGGTTGTTGTACTCCAACAACTCATAGTGATCAACTTTACTATTTATATAAAGTTGATCACATGGAATAATTAATCAGTTCTTGATATTTTTAAGTAATGCTTTGCATAACTAGTTTCTTGTTTTCAATATTGTCTTTCAATATTTTCAACCTGGTACCAGAGCAAGGTTAGATTTTACATGCATTCTAGTATTTTCATTGATCTGGTTCATCTTATCCTTTTTTCGATAGTTCCTTGACTTAACTTATTTAGAAATTGTAGGACAATCATTTTTTTTTGATCTATCATCTTTGTCTTTGTGCCTATGCACTGTATTTACTTGTTTTTCAACATAATAGATCATTTTAATTTTTTTTTCCTCTGGATAATCCTTATGCTTGTGGAGAACTTGAGGACTAGCAGTGTACTGAACCTGCTGTCAATTTTTTATCCACAATCTACTGGCGAAGGGAGCTTGTGAAGATCAAGAAGCATTTCCTTTTGCTCTGCTAGCCCGACCTGGACTTTTTTCATCCCTAGCACTGTCATTTGGTTGATGCCTTTGACCAAAACCCAAGAAATTCATGTGTAGCCCCCTGGTGGTATTCTCAATCAATGATAGTCCCTTGGTGGCATTCTTGATTTGCGCCCTGGTCCTTTCTCCCATAATGTTCTAATAGAATTTTTTTTTGAACTGAAAGTGAAGGTATTTTTTAAAAATAATGTTCATAGTCTTCAAGGCACGAAGTTGTGGCCATTCCATTTTTTGAATAGTGTTCATAGTCTTTCAAGGCGTGAAGTTGTGGTTATTCTCACCACATTTTTTTAAACAGTGTTCAAAGTCTTTCAAGACATGAAGTTGTGGCCATTCTGACCATTCTTTTATCGTGAAAGTGTAACAGTGCAACCATTATCCTATTGCGAAAGGTGTGAGCATATTTGTTTTTCCATAAAATGGCTATTTTTTTGCCATTCTGATCTTCCTATTGTAATAGTTCATCTAGAACTAAAGAATCGAAGGTGGCCGAGGCAGTTGCAGCCATCCTCCTATTGCGAAAGGCATGACAGTTCATCTATCAGTTTCATTGGCCTCGAAGCATGCTATCTTCATCAAACGGCTAGTCTTTTCTTACCTTTGTGAACATGTTTTACCTTCCTCCAATCGATGCTTGTTGTCATCGCCCTTTGTGCCCTTCAACGGCTTCCTCCATCGGTGCTTGATCTCATCTCAGATTTTTTATTAGAAATTATTGTGCTCCTTCATCTATTTTATCCTCACTTCTTTCTTTTCAAAGCACATCAGTCTCTAGCATCTTTGGCTTCATGAGGAAATCACTGCACCTACTCCTGCTCTCTCTTCCTTTTGTCAAGAGATACAACGATGCCTTCTCTTCTGATCTATGTTAGCTACCAAAATCATCAAAGATATATGTGTCATGTTCTTCTTTCGAGTCTTCCTTACAGGCTTACACTATGCACCCAAGGTATATACGTTTCTTTATATTTATTTTATTTTGTAATTCCATTGTGTCATTAGTGCAAGCTCTGCTCGAAATACGACAACACCATGAATGGTATATGAAGCTTTCCATCTCATCTCGATCTGTTGAGCGAGGGTGTTTCAAGGCAGAATCCCACTTGCACCAAGTTTTTATAGGGCTAGCAGTGGATAATGAAAGAGGAAGAGGTCAACCTGCACCAAGTTTATACGAAATACGGTGGTCAAAGAAAGTTGTGGAAAGTACCAACGCTATCATACATTCAAATACTACATTCAAGCTTCGACTAAGGCTTATTTTTTTGGTCAAAAGAAGCCATGGAAGGTCTCGTGCTCACCGACACTGTTATTTGTTTGATGCTGCAGTCATGGTTCACAGAACGTTGATCAAGACATAAAGAAGCTTCATCTAAGGCTCAAATTTTTTTGAGACTGGATAAATTTGAAATGATCTACTAATAATTTCCAGCACAGATTATGTATTGCTTTTACCATATTCTGTTCTTTCCATCTCTATATGCCTATCTCACTTTCCATTGTTGTATACCTATTATATAAAAGCTTTCTAAAGTGAGAAGCTTCCTTGTAATATCAAAATAATATATTTTTTTGAGTGGGGGCTTTGGTGTTATTTTGCTGCACCTCATTGCTGCTTTGGTTCAGGTGGGTCTCTTGTTTTTGCATCTTGGTTCTTCTCCTACTACTGAAGAGTGTCCTTTTGAAAACCAACCACTCACTCCCCATAACTACCATACCTGGAAATCAAGAATATTAAATCTCATAGCTCAAAAAGGTCTCACACATCTACTAGAAGAGAAGCAGCCTAAATTTGAAAAAGAATATGAAATCTTTGTTCATAAAGGGAAAATGTATGAGACAATGGGCATTATAAGTATGAATGTAAGTGAAAGCTTATGGTTTCACATTTCTGAATGTAAAACTCCATTTGAGAGTTGGAACAAATTAAAAATATTATTTGGTAATGTGGATAAAATACAATCTATGCAACTTGAAGCAGACTTAACAACAGTATCCCATGAAGACTTTAGCATAATTATCGATTTTATCACAAAATTTAAGGAAATTCTCACTCAACTAAAATACAACGGCAAAAATAAAATAGAAGAAGAGTGCATCTATCTTATTCTAGCCAGCTTTAAATAGACCATTTTAGACATTTGCAACAACCTTTTTGTCTACAATGGATGCCCTTGGTACAAGTTTTAAAATACCTACACTAGAAGAATTTTGTGATAGACTCACTAGAGAAGAAATGAAGCTCTCTAAAATAGAGTCCTCACCCTCCTCTTCAAAGGCTTTGATGGCCTCAAATTCCAACAAAGAAAAATTCAAGAAAAAAGATAAATCCACTTTAACTTGTACTCATTGCAAAAAGGATGGTCACACAATAAACAAATGTTGGAAAAGGTTACAACAATTAGAAGTAGCAATGAAGGATCATAAAAATGACATTAAACAACATGTTGGAAAGGCCTTAAATGTTCAAGAGAAATATATAAATACTTCATCAAATTATTGGGTTCTAGATTCAAAGGCTACTCATCATATAAATTCCTCACATAAGTCATTTGCCTTTATTACCTCAAGCTCCACTTGCAGCATTGAAATTGGTGATTCTTCCTTAATTCTTGTAAAAGGCAAGGGTGACATTCTCTTATATGGTGTTCATATAAATTATGTTCTTTATGTTCCAGATATTTATATAAATATCCTTTCTATCTATCACATATGTATATCTGGTAAAGGGAAAACAATTCAATTTTCTCCTATAGGACTTGAGATTAAAGAATTGTAAGAACAATATTCCCTTATAGCTAAAGGTGACATTGACCATAGGGTATGACTATTTCACTTTAATGGGTTTAAGGATTCTAATATAGCTTCATGCTTTGTTGCTCATGGGAATATTGAGAGCAAACTTTGGCATGAAAGGTTTGGTCATCTCAGTTATTGCTACTTCAAAGAGTTGAGTACTCATGAAATGGTACTTGGGTTGCCAAAAGTCTCCTCTATTGATGGTGTATGCCCTGGTTGTGCTCTAGGAAAACAACACCAAGATCCTTTTCCCCAAGTAGTTCCAAAAAATCCTCCCCTTTGGAACTAATCCATAGTGATTTAATGGTTTTTCCTCATCCCTCTTTTAAAGGAGCCAAATATGATTTAACTTTCATTGATGATTTTTCTCATCGTACTTGGGTATACTTTCTCAAATACAAAAGTGATGTCCTCTCTGAATTCAAAAAATATGAAACCTTAGTTGAAAATAAAGCATCTTGAAAAATAAAAAAGCTACGCATAGATAATTGGGGGGAGTACTTTAGTAATGAGTTTTCTCAGTTCCTTTCGACTCATGGTATTATTCATCAAAATTCAGTATCTCATAATCCTCAAAAAAATGGTGTAGCAAAAAGTAAAAATAGATCATTAAAATAAATGGCTAATTGTATGATATACTCAAGGGATCTTTCAACAAATGTTTTGGCTGAAGTAGTTAACTGTATCAAATTCATTTAAAATCGTACATCCCACAAGGCTCTTGGCCATATGACTGCAGAAGAAGCCTGGTCTAGCTCCAAATATGATATCTCCTTCTTCAAACTCTTTGGAAGTACTTCTTGGGCCCACATTCCAAAGGAAAAGAGAAAATATTTAGATAAAAAAAGAAAACAACTTATTTTTATTGGCTATTGTGAGGATATGAAAGCCTACAGGCTACTTGATCCTGCTACTCATGAAGTATTTTTTCACATAAATGTTCAATTTTATGAAAGCCTCCCAAATAATGATCCTCAATCATCTTCTACAAAACAGGTGAACTCCACTGAATCTTCCTCATTTCCTGAAGCATTATCTAATGAAGAACAACTTAATGAAGATTCTTTATAGAATGTGCTCATATATGAAGATACTTCACAAAATGAGCTCATCTATCATGATCTAAAATCACCTAACTATGCTACTCCAACAATGCCAAAATAGGCTCGCACAACTATCAGTGAAGCAACACCTACATTCAAGATCTTCCATATTCTAGACATGCTCACTTCTTGGGTACAAGCCTTGTTTGTCAGTCAATTTCAAATTATCCACAATCCTTCATGAATACTAAAGGGATAAAATAATGGGATGATGCCATGGAAGATGAATATTCTGCTTTTATTAAAAATTAGACTTGGGATCTAGTCCCTCTTAAAGAAATAAAATTAGTTCGTTGTAAATGGGTTTACCTAACCAAATATGCAACAGATGGAACAATTGATAAATACAAATATCTCTTGGTAGCTAAGGTTTTTTCACAAGTTGAAGGCATTGATTACTCAGAGATATTTGCCCCTATTGCAAATATAGATTCTATTAGGCTTGTTCTTGCACTTGCTACCTCGCAAAATTGGCCTATATTTTAGATGGATGTGAAAAGTGCTTTCTTGCATGGTGACTTAACAGAAGAGATATATGGAGCAACCCACTAGATTTATTCAAGAATCTTCTCTAGTTTGTAGACTAAGAAAGAATCTCTATGGTATTAAACAAGCTCCTCGAGATTGGTATGAGAAGATGGATTATTTCCTTCTCACCATTGGATTTTCTCATTGTGAATCTGATGCTACAGTCTACATTTTGGAGGGAACAAGATGACATCACCATTCGTGTTCTCTATGTTGATGATCTACTTCTCACTGGTAGTTCCACTTCCCACATTCAGACTATAAAACACTCCCTTTTTGAGATATTCAAGATGGTTGATATGGGTTTAGCTCAAACAGAGTTAGGTATTTCATTATGTTAGTAGAAGTATACTCTATATATTCTTCACAGGTTTTAGATGGATGATTGCAAGTCTTCTCCAACGCCTTTTCAGTCTGGATCCACTTTAACTTCTTGCACTTCACCTCTATGTGATGCTATTTTATATAGATAGTAGGGATTCTATTGTATCTGACTCATACTCACCTTGACATTTCCTATACTGTGGCTTAATATCTCAATTTTCTCAAACACCTAATTTCATCCATTGGCAGGAAGCTAAGTGAATTCTTTGCTATTGAAATGGTACTACATATTTTGGACTATTCTATGGTATATGATCTATAGATATTGTAGGATACACTAATTCAGATTGGGTAGGGTCAGTTGATGACATATGTTCCATCTCTAGCTATGTTTGTTGTATAGGTTCTTCACCTATGTCTTGGTCATGCAAAAAAAATAGGCCGTTGCATTATCATCTACAGAGGAAGAGTACAAGGTAGCAGTTTCATCCAGTCAAAAGGCTCTTTGGATTCATCAAATATTAAGATATTTTGATTTTTCCATGATCAACCTATTATATTTTGGTGTGAAAACCAACATACAATTCATATTTCTTGCAATACCATTGAGTATAAGTGCACCAAGCACATTGAGATCCACATGCACTTCATTCGACAACACATTCAGGATGGAGATCTTTACTTGGAGTATATTCTGACAAAGAGCCATATTGTAGATATCTTCACTAAACCCTTTGCTTCTCCATGCTACCATCAATTGTATGAGATACTTGGGGTCAGGAAGCTGTCCTAGGGGGTGATGATAAGGACATCTTCCTCTCCATCCTCTTCTTCTTCTTCTTCTTCTTCTTCAATTCCTTTTGGATGATGGTTTTTTTCATCATCTCTCCAAAAGATGTTTTGCTACATATATTATACATGAGTACCTTATCAGGACTTGTCAAGGTTATGCATAGTGGCTATTTATCGCCAAATTGGCTAAAATTAGGAATTTTAAAATTTAGAATTTGCTAATATTTGGGACTCTTGACCAGGGCCCATTAGCCAAAAAAGTTTGGGTGCAAATTTTTTGGGGTCGATTCACCCAAATTTTATAATAATTTGACCATTTTAAGTTTAAATTTCCAACATTACCCTTAATAATAGTGAACCTTCTACATGCATTTGGACACTATTCACCTAGATTTCGAAACTAATTTGCCAAATTTTTATAAATATATTTTGGGGCCAATCCCTTACGCATAACCCTAGGCCTTGTTTTTGGGACTCATTTCAGTGGATATGTCACTTCTTTACTATTGTTCCAATATATTGTACATGAGTAACTTACCAGGCCTTGTTGTCGGGACTCATTTATGTGGGTATACTATTTCTTTATTGTTGTTCCACTTACCCCTAGTATCACTTAAGGGGGGTGTTAGAATAAATATTTTTTATTTTATTTTATTTTATTTTATTTTATTTATGGAAAACATCCCAAAAGGGATGCCAATTTCGGGTAAGACCCAAGGAGGCAGGGGTATCCATTCCGTCAAAAACACCCAGGACTCGGACCTGGCCTACCACCTTTGAAAATTAGAATAAATCTTAAGTCCTACTAGGATAGTCTAATTGGAGTTATCACTCTTGCATGAGGTAGGTAAAATCCTAGTTAATATTAGCTCATATATATTGGGTTGTTGTAATCCAACGACTCACAGCGATCAACTTTGATATTTATACAAATTTGATCCCATGGAATAATTAATCAATTCTTGATATTTTTAAGTAATTCTTTGCATATCTAGTTTCATGTTTTCAATATTATCTTTCAATATTTTCAACATCAACCTCTAGGAGAATGGATATATTTTCTTCAATAGCAGCTTTGATTCTTTTGAATATATATACTTCATCCTTCATCTCATTCCTAAATATGTGTTTATTCCTTTCCCACCATATACCCCATATATAGTGAGGGAGAATTAGGCTCCATAATCTCATCAGGCTCTCACTTACAAAGGGAGATCTCCATTGGTTAAAAAAATCTCTAAAGGTTTGTGGCATGCTCCACTTGACTGAAAGAGAGTTCATTATAGCATAGAAAACTTTATTTGAACCCTCACAATGGTTGAATAAGTGGTCTAATGACTCAACATCCTTCTGGCATAAAGAACATATATTTATCATTTGGAACCCTCTTTTGCATAAATTATCTATTGTTAAAATCTTATTCTGAAGGCATAACCAAAGAAAGCAAGCAGTCTTCGGCACAAAATTAGGGGACCAAACCTTCTTCACTAGATAAGCTCCTCCTCTAGGGGGAATATGAGCTTCATAGGCTGATTTGACAGAGAAGATTCCTTTTGAAGAATGGTTCCATAGAAAAGAATCCTCCTTGTTGATTTGGGAGATGTGGAAGCTCCTAATCAACTTATTTAAATTTAGGAGACCCTGCTGAATATGAACTTCATCTGAATCTAAAGAAAGGTGTTTCCATTTCTTTCTACCATGAAGACATTCTATATAATCCTTGACTTTTTCCCCATATTTAGCTGCCAGTGGAACCCACAACTCCTAAAAATCCTATTTATTTATTAGAGGTTCCTGAAGGATCCAAGAATCTTCCCAAAAGAAAACTTCCTTCCCTTCTCCTACCTACCATCTTATATTGCTCCTTAGAAAACTTCTCATTTTTAGCACTGCATTCCATATGGTTGATCCTCTAGGAGAAATTGCACTTCTAAAAAAGGGAATGTGATTTTCTAAGTACTTCGCTTTCATAATATTTTGCCACAACAAACTTCCTTCTGTGCAAAGTCTCCATGCAGTTTTTGAGATTAAGGCTTTGTTAAAGATCTATAAATTTTTTAGGCCTAACCCACCAAGTTTCTTCAGAGTGCAAACTCTATCCCAAGCCACTAAAGGAAGTCTTTGCTTGTCTTCAGCCCTAGTCCATAGGAATATTTTAAATATCTTCTCCATCCTCCTTCTAACCTTGGAGGGCATTTTAAATAGAGACATATAATAAATTGGCATGCTCTGTAAGGTTGCTTGAAGTAGTTGTATTTTTCTTGCTTGGCTAAGGAGGTTGCCTTTCCACCCAACCAACTTCCTTTGAATCCTATCCAACACTAGAGACCACATTTCCTCCTTCATGCATCCTAAAAAAGTGGTATACCAAGGTAAATGGATGGGAGATTAGCAATATTACAACCAATTTTTTTTGCAATCCTCAATTGTAATTGTCTCTCTATGTTCACAAAATAAATATTGCTTTTGATGAAGTTTATCAATTGGTTTGATGCCCTTTCATATTTATGGAGAATATATTTGATTTCCCTTGCCTCTCTACATGTAGCTTCTCCCATAATGAAAGTATCATCCACAAACTATTGACATGAAACTGGTTTTGAACTCCTTGCTAGTTTGATACCTTTGATTCTACCTATAGTTGTGGCTGCTTGCATTGATCTTCCTAATGCTTCAACCATTAAAATAAAAAGGTAAGGGGATAGAGGGTCCCCTTGTCTTATACCTCTTTGGATCCCAAAGAAACCACAAGGTTTTCCATTTATAATGACTAAAAATTTGGTTAAAGAAATATAAATATTAACCCATTTCCTCCATTGGCCACTAAAACCAAACTTATGCATAACCTTATCAAGGAAATTCCATGAGACTCTATCATAGGCTTTATGCATATCTAATTTAAGAAACATGCATGGGTCTCCTCTCTTCTCTATTGAATGAATTATCTCATGAACAGTGATGATTCCATCTAATATTTGTCTTCCCTGAACAAACCCTCCCTGAAGTGGAGAGATTAGAAAAGGTAGCAGACTTTTGATTCTATAAGCCAAAGTTTTTGTGAGCATTTTGTAGAGAGTGTTGCATAAGCTTATGGGTCTGAAATCCTTTAGAGATGATGCACCATATTTCTTTGGTATTAAAACTATAAAAGTTGTATTCCATTCTTGGAGCAAAGAATCAGAATATTGAAATTCCCTTAAAGCATCTAAAATATCTTTCCCCATTATATGCCAATATTTTTGAAAGAAGCCTATTAGGAATCCATCTAGTCTTAGTGCCTTATCCTTCTCCATACCAAATATAGTATTCTTGATCTCTTCATATAAAAAAGGGATCAATAGCCTAGCATTCATTTCTTCAGAAATCAAGGTAGGGATATTCAATAAGAGATCTTCTGTATCTTTTGGATCTTCCTCTCTATATTTGGAAAATAAATTTTGGAAAAAAGAGATTGTGGCCACTGCAATCTCCTCTTCTTCCTTCAAAACTTCACCCATCTCCAAAATTATTTCCCTGATCCGATTTGCACTCCTATGTTTCAACGTGGACATATGAAAAAACTTTGTATTTCTATCTCCATCCTTCAACCATAAAGATCTTGATTTTTACCACCAAAAGGTCTCCTCCCTAGCAAGTAGATTATGAAATTCAGCCAAACTACCTTTCTCCATCCTATATAATTCCTCTGATCTTCCCTCATTCTATTCTTTCTCTTCAATTTCATGTAACTCTTTCATAATGGAGCACTTTCTTTGAAATATATTGCCAAATTCTTCTCTGTTCCATTTCTTCAAATTTTATTTTATGATTTTGAGTTTCTTTGATACCTGAAACATATTTGTGCCATACACATTCGATGTCCACCATTCCTTAATCAAACCTTCTAGATCCTGATGACTAAACCACATAGCCTCAAATCTAAAAGGAAGTCCTTTTGATTTCCTTTCCTCCATAAATTCTAGCAAAAGAGGGCTATGATCCGATGCTACTCTTGGCAAAGTCTTCAAGCTGTAACCATGAGCATTCAAGATCCAACTTACTAAAGCTAGGGCTCTATCTATTCTTGATTGAATCAATCCTACTTCGATTCTTCTATTGGACCAGGTATATTTGGATCCTTGAAGTTCTATGTCCATCAACCCTAAGGAAGCTATAAACTCACCAAACTCCTCCATGCTATCAGAGAAAAGGTTAGACCCTCCTTGTTTCTCCCTTGGAGAAAGAGTAGAGTTAAAATCTCCCAAAAGTAGCCAAGGTACATCCATCATAGTACCTAAGGAATTGAGGTCTCTCCATAGCCTCCTTCTATCTATAGCCAAATTAGGAGCATACACATTTGTGACCAACCAAGAAAAATTTGACTTCTTACACGTAAATAGGACTGAGAGAAACCTATCTGCTTCTTGGATTAACTTCCCTTCTATTGTTCTTGGATCCCAGAGCATCCACAACCCCCTAACGCTCCTTGAGCTGCTCTACAAACTCCTTCAAATTTATTCCAGATAGATTTTTTTATTTTTTCAAAATTATTGATACCTACTTTGGTTTCTTGCACAAGGAAAATATCAGCTCTTATCTTCTTCCTATAGTCCTTCATTACCCTTTGCTTTGATGGGGCATTTAATCCTTGAATATTCCATGATATAATCTTCATATTCTAGGAGATTGTAGTACTTTCCCTCCACTCAACTACAATGTCTGTTGTGTTCCATCAGCTACTTCTTGGGCCACTTTCCTACTCCTCACCTCTACACTTTTGGGTCTTCCTCACTTTTTACCACTTCCCAAATCCATTGTGTTTCTAGTGCTTCTGATTATTCGCATAGAAATTTTGCCCTCCCTATTATGTTGCTCTACTGAAGATTGGATTTGTTGTTTCCTGGTCCCTCTTTTGCTCTTCTTCATTTTATTTTTATTCACTACCTCTTGGAAACCTTCTTCTTCTTCTAAAGAGGACCAAATATCTTTTGATTCCCCTTCTTGTTCATTGGGTAAAACCTCTTCCTCTCCACCACCCCATTGAGTCTCTCTTACCACTTCCTCCTCTTCTCCTTCTTGGGATAACTTTGTCTCCTCTCCTAAATTTTGGACTACTTGATTGGGAGTGTTTTATTTTGGAGCTCTTTCTTCAACAACCAATTGATTTTGGTCTAGTTGTTGATGGGCCATATTTCCTTCATCCTCTCTTTATTTTTCTATTTCCTGCTCATTTATCTCCTCTAGAACTTCAAACTTGTTTTCATTATGTGCTTTTGTCTTAGAAGATTCTCCTTTCTCGAATAGAGTTGATTTTTCTTCTGATTGAAACTCTTTTCTCTTCCAGATTTGAGCATTTCCCTTCTTTAACTCTTTCCTCTCTGGGCATTTTTCTTGTAAGTGTCCTGCCTTCTTACAACCATAAAAAATTGGCATTGAGGACTCATAATGTATTTCTTGTGTCCAAAATCCTCCATCTAAGACCAATTTTATTATAGTGGGTAAGGGTTTTGTGAGATCTGCATTCACACAAAACCAAGCAAAAACCATCCTTGTTTTTGCCCTTGTCGCTGGATCAAAAGCTATCAATTTTTCCATTGATTTGGCTATTCCTCAAAAAATATCTTCATCCCAAAAAGTCACTGGAAGTCCAGGTAATCGGACCCAAAGAGGAGCCATATAAATATTTTTTGTATCTAGGTTAAATTCTAGAGTCCATTTTCTCAAATAAAGACCTTTTCACCCAAAAAACCATGGCCCTTTCAATAGAGCTGAACTCATATCTTCTTGACACTTAAAGTTGAATAATAAAAAACCTTTGGTCAATGCCACAATTTCTAGTCTTCCTTTCACTTTCCATTTTTGATCTACCCAACTCCTGATTGTATCCAAATTTGGTTGGATACCTATAAATTTTCCAACCAAAGTGTTTTCTCTTTCTTTTGATATTCTTTGAAAGATAGGTTGTGGGATCCTCAACATTGGGATTTCCTCCTCTTCTATTGGATGCAAGTCAAAGCTCTCCCTCTCTAAGTTATTAACTCCCATAAATACTTTTGCCCATGAATGATACTCTCCTAGTTCTGGAGGAGATGTTCCTCCTCGATCTGCTTCCTTATTGCTAGTCTCCTCAAAAGTTCCCTCCATTCTTCCAAAGACCTGTAGAGAAGAAAGAAGAAGAACTAGGCCCCATACTATGGCTTCCTAGAGGCTTAAGGTAAATCTCACCGACCACAAGGGTTGTCTAATCGAGTACCACTCTCTGATTTCCAACACTATCCCACTAAGGAATATTGCTAAGAAACCAGCCATGGGTTTACCTCTAAATGATAGCTCCTTGTATACACTCTTAAGGAAAAAACTACTGATAGGGTGTGGGGCCATTGACCCTTTTCACTAGTGACACACTCAAACTAGTTACTCTGGGGTTCTTGGGGTACTCCTCATAATGAGTTTTAGGGCAAAAAATAAGCCCAAGTACTTCTCCAATTAAGATCAAGACTTGCACCCGATCCTACAAAAGGTTATTAGCCTAATGTAGGCACTTTTTAAGCATAAAAAAGAGCAATGTTGTGCATTGTAGAAACCCTGTTGCGCACTATAGCAACCATGAAGAGCACTATACAAACCCTGTTGTGCACATTATAGCAACCCTGTCACGCACTGTAGAAACCCTATAGCGCATTGTAGCAACCTTGAAGAGCACTGTAGAAACCACATTGTACACATTGTATCAACTCTATCACGCAATGTAGAAACCCTATTTCACACTATAGAAACCCTATTGTGCATTTTAGCAACCCTATCACACACTGTAGAAACCCTAAATAACACTGTAGAAACTCTATTGTACATTATAGAAACCATATTATACGCTATATAAATCCTTAAGAGCATTGTAGAAACTTTGTTATGCATACTATAGAAACCCTATTGTGCACACTATAGCACTCCTATCATGCATTGTAGCAACCATGTTGTGCACTTTAGTAACCCTATTATGCATTGTAGCAACCCTATCACGCACTGTACCAACCCTGTTGTATGTACTATAGCAACCCTATCATGCACTATCGCAACTTTATTATGTGTATTGTAGTAATCCTGGATATCACTGTAGCAACCCTATCATGCACTATAGAAACCCTATTGTGCACATAGTAGCAACCCTAAAATACTCATAATATTATTCACGAGTCATATTGTATTAGAATCTACAAATGTAAATTATGATATTTTTAATTGTTATATATATAGTAATTAGTAAAAAATGAATTTAAAATATTTTTATTTATTGATGAGGATCAAAGTTTATGACTTTAATTAAATATCAGAGCATAAATCTTATAGAGTGAATCATTGTGGTCATAGATATGGTAGTTCTAACAAAGGGATTATACAAGTACACCATTCTTTTATTGCTTTACTTCCTTTAATTTCCTTAACTCTTGCTTAAGTAATACATCTGAAAATTAGAGTGGAGACAATTTTACTTGCTATATATTCGGTTATTCTCCTTTCCATACCATTTTTGGCTTTCTCCTCCTATTGATTCTTTTATAATCCCTTAGTTCTTGGTCATGAGGGGCCAGCTATAGGGCGATAAACCTATAGGATGCTTGCTTTAGATATTGTAGGGGTGTACCTTCTACAAGCTCCTTTGAAGAGGATATATCTATGGTAATTTATTATTGTTTGTTATTTTTAAATAGAATCTCTTGTGTAGGGGTTTTTTTTATGGCCTTTATGACTAAATAGTTATAGGTTTCCAACTAAAGGTTGGATATGAATTTACTTCCTAAACCTTGGTCATTTATACTCCAACATGTACAACACTAATAATTTAATTAGATTGTGATGGGCTAGCACCTTAATCTTTTTGGTACTCCTCTATAGTTTTAAAAAGTAGTATGAGAGATTTACCCTTAATTTTACTTAAATATGAAGTAGTTTAAAGTGATGGACAAACAAAAGAGATAATTATCCTTGACCAATGATAAACTTTATAATATGAAGTACCACTTTCCACAATAGGTATGAAAATAAGTTGTGTTTGACTACTTTCCCTATATCTCTCATGGTCTCTTCATGTTCTAGAAATTCCTTGGTGATATTGATAATAGTTACTTATCATGATGGAATTCTTATCTTTTGGCATATAGACTAGTCACCTTGAAAAGTATCATTTTTGCCACATGGACCTTCAATCCTTGAACTCTTACCTTTCCATACTTAATGGTAATTACAAATTCCTCTACCATCAAATCATTGTATCCTTGTTATTTGTAGAAACATTCTAGCCAAATATCCTCTCTAAAAATTTATTTCGCCTTACAATTTTGCTTAATAGATCTAGACTCTATGGTGTCCTTTAGTTTAGATCTCCTTCCATCCATCTAATTCATAGTATGGTATGATTTTGTAGTGGTTGTAGTATTTAGAAGCACTTCAAACATGTAAATTATCAAGATAGAAAATAGCAATGGTAGGCATGCATTCTATACATATATTTACTTTTCTTTACCATGTGTATGGAACTTTTCCCTATAGTCCTACTTCACTCAAAGAAAATTTACTAATAAAAAGCAAGATAGTCAAAAGGTACTCAAGGTATAGATTGGTTTTAGTCAAAATTATAGTCATAAAATTTGCAATGAAACCAAGTAATATACCATCCATTAGATCTTTCATCAACAATCAATGCTCATATTATACCTAAATCTAACAACTTCATGATGACAAAGCCCGTGGATCATCAATTTTTCATCTAAAAGCCCATACTAATATTTTGATGTGTGAATCAAAACATGTAATGGAATCCTACAGTAGCCTAGGATTGTATAGATGGTAGCTAGTTTGAAGTAGAAGGAAGTAAGCATTAGGGAGCAGTAATAGAAGGACCTCCATTGACCAAAGGAGATCTCATATTAGCAAATTACAAGTGGTAATCATCTGCATATATAGGAAGACAGTCCAAAGCAAAATATAATATAAATCCACCATTGGTTATTGAATTTGACTTTTTTGGCCCAGCCTATTAGAACCAACCATGTTGTAATTGTAGCAGCTACCCATCACATGGGTAAGCCTACCCTACTATCATGTGCTAGTTAGGAAGATAATGTCCATTACGTCAACAGGTGGGAGATTCTAGAGGGAAATATGGAAATATATTAATGGTGCAACTACCCCCAACATAGAAAAAATGAGAGATGGCAATAATTATTTATAATCCAAAGGCCCAAAAGTCTCCAATATTTATGGCCTTAAATCCAAAGACCTTTAAGTTACCAAATGTAATTGCAAAATAATTTTGGTTATAGTTTCATTGAAAAGGCATTGGAAGTTTCTTTCTTATGCCTCATATCTAGCATTATGAGATTTTCCTTTCGATCCTCATTTATTGTATGAGTAGGGCTTAAAACTTGATTTATTATATAAGGATATTTGAGCATATTCAATTTTTTTTCCTCATAATTATCCTAGCACATGAATGGAAGATATAACTAATTTTTCTTTGTCCTACTTCTCCAAGTGTGTTTCAATATTGAACCATGTGTAATGAAGTGTATTAAAATTCTAGCTATTAGACTATGGTGAACGTGTTCATTTCTATCTTGTCCATGTACTCAAAATGGAAACCCTAATATTGGTGCATCACTCCCATAGCTTATGTTTTACTTTTCATGCAATTTACTTACCCACAATTTTAATTTTCTACTCTTTACATTATTTTCTTTTACTTTCATTGTAATTTATTTTCTTGCATCCCCAAATATAAGTATACCTCAAACTACAAGATCTAAAAGTAGATAAATATCAATCCAACACTGAGCCAACCTTGGCTAAAAACCCCAAAGGTTTCCCTATAAGTAATCGCCTTGCTCGAAGTGCTTCCTATTATGTCACTGAACATGAGTTTCGGGTGTCCCATGCACATTAGTATTCAATCCTAATAGGTTGATGCATCTAGATATGACAATAGTCTATTTGGAACACCTAGTGGGACAAGCTTCTACATTCGCCCATAGTTTTTTTGGCATATTAGATGGTACAAGCTTTTATGTTCACTTATAAAATCAAATCAAGACTTCTGAGTTTGATCCTAATAAAGATAAATAAAGAGCCGCAATAAACTAAAAATAGAAAAACAATAATTAAAGAATCAAAGGAAGAAGATAGCATATTCACACATTATACAATATTTATATTGGAAACCCTAAATCGGTAAAACTAGCATAGTATTATATTATTATTGCATTAACTTTACCGTCTCCAATACAATAATATTCTTCTTTTGTCTCTCTTCAAACTATAATACAAGTGAAATATACATAACAAAGGCACATGCACAAATTTTATAATATCATGGGTGAAAAAGCAAGGGTTCAAATATAGTAACCCTAAAAGCCCATATGGATCTAAAAATAACTTAAAACCCTAAAAATTTGGTTGGGGGTTGCCACCCCCAGAAACCTGCGAGTATATCATACACATCATTGAGTACCCTTTAGTGTTAACCCCACCAGAATAACAAGGAAAATATTCAACATATTTCCAACAATATCCCACTTGTTGAATACTTTCCATAGGGGCTAACAACTGCCATTGTCAACTATCAAGGGAAACCATACCCATAGTGCTGGAAATATGAGCATGTTTTTTTGTCATTAATGTCAAAATATTGATGTCCAAGTTTCATCATCATTAATTTCATCAAATGTTTTTTCCACAAGGCAAGTAAGAGGTTCAAAGGAATAGGATATAATATTTATTTTAAATATTATATGACTAAAAAGGTCTAAATAGATTAAATACCCAAGGAAGGAGGAGCAGGTTAAAAGGAAATAATAATATTATAATATTCCAGGTTACAGGTTGGTTTGAAGAAAAAAGAAGGCCAAAGAGTTATCAAATTTTAAATCCTCCAAAGAACCCATTTGGCATATTTTGAAGACTATGGTTTAATTTATTTAAATTTAAATATTTTAACCATAGGTTAAAATTTAAATTTAAATAATTAATTAAGGCACCAAAAGTTTAAATAATTAAATTCGAATTAAATTTGAATTTCCTAAGTTCATCGTCATGTTGGAAAATATGGCAAAATATTTAAAAGGGGGTAAGTTTCATATAAAAAATTATCCATGCAAATTCTAATACCCAAAGTTTAAAATTGTGCACTACGTTCGTTAAAGGAAAGAGAAGATTTGTGTGTGTTAAAGGTTTAAGAGGGCAGACGTGGCAATAAAGATAAGGGGAGCACCAACTAAGGATCAAGGGTTTCTTGATAGTGGATGTTCTAGTCACATGACAAGAGATAAAAGTAAATTTCTTGTACTAAAAGAAACTGATGGAGGATGAGTAAGATTTGGTGATAATGAATCAACACAAATTTGTGGAAAAGGAACTCTGAGTTTAGATAATGGGAAAATAAAAATAGAGAATGTATTGTATGTCAAGGGGTTGAGGCACAATCTACTAAGTGTGAGCTAAATTTATGATCAAGGGCACATGGTTACTTTTCATCCAAATAGGTGTGAGATTAGAAAGTCTAAAACTGGAAAGCTCATTGCAAATGCAAGTAGAACTACAAACAACCTCTACATGTTAAGTGAGATTAAAGGAGAAAAGTAATTTCTATGACAAAAATATGAGAGTTGGCTTTGGCATAGAAGAATGAATCATTTGAATGTTGAAAACATAGTAAACATAAGCAACAAGCAGACTGTAAAAGATTTACCAAAGCTAAAAAGGCCACAAAACACAATTTGTTCACAATTTTAGCATGTGAAGCAAACTAGAACAAGTTTTAAATAAAAAGGATTTATGTCATATGAGCTATTGAAACTAGGGCACACTGATCTATATGGTCCTACAAGGACAAAGAGTTTACAATGTGAAAGTTATTTTATATTATTTATTGATGATTACTCCATAATGATTTGGGTAGCTTTTCTGAAAGAAAATTCAGAAGCTCTTAAGAAGTTTAAAGCTTTTAAAGTGTTAGTGGAAAATAAAACAGGTAAAAGGATTAAGATTTTAAGGTCAGATAGAGGAGGAGAATTTACCTGAAATGAGTTTGTAGAATTTTGTGAACAACATGGGATCAAAAGAAAATATTTAGTAGCAAGCATTCCTCAATAAAATAGGATTGTTGAAAGGAAAAATAGGATAGTTGAGAATATGACTAGAGCCATGTTAAATAAGTTTAATATTTTAGATGGTTTTTGGAAAGAGGCGGTACATATAGCAACATATATCATCAATAGAGCTCAAGTAATAGTAAACCATCACAAAACTCCATATGAGCTCTGGAAAGGAAGATCAGCTACTTTAAAGTACTTCAGAATTTTTAGAAGCGAATATTATATAATACGGGAAGAGAAAAATTTGGGTAAGTTTGACCCAAGATGTGATGAGGGTATTTTTCTTGGCTATTCCACTAAGAGCAAAGCATATATATGCTATAACAAAGGGACACGTACTATTATAAAAAGTATAAATGTAACAGTTGATGAGAAGATAGGATCAAAATAACCAATTCAAGAAATTGTGTATCAAGAATATGAAAGTTATCAATAAGATTTATGTGAAGAATCAAAGGAAGAAGACGAAACACAAAGACCATTTCCTAAGACTCCATCCAGGTATGTATAGAAAAATCATCCAAGGGATCAAATCATTGGGAATCCAGATGAGATACAAACAAGGAGAAGGATAATAACATCAAATCAACAAGCAAATTTCTCCCTATTATCTAAAGTTGAGCCAAAATATTTCAATTAGGCAAGTGAAGATGAATTTTAGATTAATGTAATGAATGAGGAACTAGATCAGATAGAGAAAAGTAATACTTGGGAACTTGTCCCATGACCAAAGGATAAGAATGTGATTGGCACTAAATGAATTTTTAGAAATAAGTTAAATGAAGATGGTCAGGTAGTCAGAAACAAAGCAAGGTTAGTATGCAAGGGTTATGCACAAGTTGAAGGAATTGGCTATGATGAGACATTTTTGAAGAACACAAGCTTATACTGAGAGGGGGGGCGTGAACAGTATAAGACCTCTTTTTACTTTTTTCTTTATACTTCAAAATAGTAAAGCAATATACCCAAAGCAATATCAAAACAAAGCACAATATCATCCATAAAGTGACACCAATTTTAACATGGTTCACCCAGAAAGCTTGGGCTACGTCCACAAAAATTTTCTCTAAAAGTTATCTCAAAGTTCTTTGGGAAACCTTCCCAATTACAATTTTTATGAGCCTCGGCCCAAAGGAGATACCTTCCCCCAATATGAATTTATGAGCCTCTGCTCAAAGGAGATACCTTCCCCTCTATCTGAATTTATGAGCCTCTGCTCAAAGGAGATACCTTCCCCTCTACTCTGGAAATGATCCCTCAGAAGATCAACTACCTCTACCTCTTGCTAGCACGTGGAACTTCTTTCCATCGAAGACCTCCTGTCCTCAATGCTTAGCCTAAGAGACCTTTGCCTTCTATGATCACGTCCACAGTAGCTCAACAACCTATACCAAACACAGTCAGTCGGTCTAGTACAAGTCTTCCTCTGTCTGTTAGATCTGTCCAACACTTGAACAAATCAATCCTCTGCACACAAGCCTTCTCAAAGACTTGCCAAATTTGTCCTCAGGTTCTTCTCAAAGAACCAATGCACCTTTGTCCTCAAGTTCTCTGATAGAACTCTCAAACTCAGCTCACAAGTCCTCTGCTAGGACCTATCCAAATCTTCTCACAAGTCCCCATCGGAACCTGTCCAAAACCTGCTCACAAGTCCCCACCGGAACCTATCCAAAACCTGCTCACAAGTCCCCATCGAAACCTGTCCAAAACCTCAGCAAGCTCACCAAGAAAAAACTTGCTTAGCATGAACCCACAAAGAGAATTGTTAGAGACCCAATGTGATTCATCAAACACATAGAAGCATAAAGAGAATTGTTAGAGACTCAATATGTTCTATACTTAACTCCTAGTATCAATATCAACTCAATCTCAATCTCAACAGAATAATATAGATGTAGTATGATTTTCTCAAGAACATGAAACACAACCCAATAATTGCCAACCATGCAATATCTCATATGAAAACGATACTCATGTTCTTTCCACAACCAATTAGGGTTTTAACAACAATGCTCATCAAACAAGATTTAGTCAACCAACACCATTCAACTCAACATCAACCTTGAAGCATTCAACCAATCATCACAAGAAAAGGAAACAAGTAGAAATCCTTTTCCCTCCACACTTATTTTTAGAAAACCATCAATCAATAACAACCATGGAAGAATGTGCCCATACCTTTACTTTGATGAAGAAGGATAACTCAAAAACTGTCACAACATTAACTCTCAATTTACCACCAATTAGAGTTAGCAACTATACAATAATACACAATAATAAAGATCCAAAATAACACCTTATTACTACAACTTAATATTAACCACCAAAAATATAATATACATACAAAGTAAAATATCTTTACACCTTATAACTCCACATAAGCATCAAGCATTAATAATAACAATGTCAAAACAAACATTACAACTTAACCTTATACCTCCATCAATAATTCTTGATCAAATCGACTCAAATATCCCAAGTCAACAATAAAAAGATTTACCTTGGCAATACTTAGTTCTCCAACCTTAGGATAAATGAGGAGCCACCACTATAAGTGCTAAAGCGCATTCTCCTCTACTTACGTAGCCCAATCACAGCTGCTCTCCTTCGTGCATCGCAACAAAAGGAAAAATGCACTCGACATGATTCGAAACTTGTATCTCTGCCTAGCGAGCGCCTTTACTCAAACTCCATCGTCGTTGGAGCACAAGTGCTCGATAAAGAAATATTAAACTATCCTTTTTTTATCTTCACTTGATCGTAGGATATGGAAAACGTATTCGTTTTCCTAGCACTGTCCAAAACATAAGTCACTGAATGCTTGCATTAATCATATCACAACACAGTCTAGAAAAACACAGTTTAGGTGCAATTGCCAATCCACTAACGTCAAGCAAAATAGTAAGGATGCAGCCCAAGCTCAAATATGAGTATGCCAAGCACGGTTTCCAAGACATAGATCAAGCATGATTTCAAAGACGTCAATTGGAGATTCGAAGACACAGAGCAAGCACAAATTGAAGACACCAAGCGCTATTCAAATGATACAGAGCAAACACAAATCGAAGACACCAAGCGCTATTCGAATGATACAGAGCAAATGCAAATCGAAGACTCCAAGTGCTATTCGAATGATACAGAGCAAATGCAAATCAAAGACTCCAATTAATAGATGGTGCTCTCACTTTAGAAAATCATCCCCACTTATATAGCCATTTCTCCTTAACTATTTGACGTCGACGCTCCTCCAACGATGGCAACATGTCGGCGAAAGAAAAATTTATCTGCGTCGCTTAAGGGTTAAAAGACCCTTTAATAATAATTAAAATAATAATAATAATTATTTTATTAATAATAAATTAAAATTAGACCTTTGTCAAAGGTTTGAGTTAATTTAATTATTAATAATAAACATGGACCTTCAAGGTTTATCAAGAAGTAAAAACCTTTGCATTAAGTTAAGCTTGGTTTTAATAAAAACCCTTAATGAGTCCAAATGGTTTTAAGAAAAACCTTTAACCTTGTCACCATGGTTTTAATAAAAACCCTTTAACAATATGAAGCTTTCTCAAGATATTTTTGACATCACACTCTTTTTGATATCAACACAAAAATGCCTTTTGACATCAATGACAACTTATACACTTGAGCAAAAGCAATGTACCCAAAGTACCCAAAATTGCCAACAATTTTCTCCAGTTGCATGACTTGAAGCTATAAGAATGTTCTTAGCCTTCTCAAGTTTCAAAAACTTCAAAGTATATCAGATAGATGTTAAATCAGCATTTCTAAATGGTGTCTTGGAAGAAGAGTTTTATATTGAGTAGCCAGAGCGATTCAGCTTAACAGGTAAACCATACTATGTATGCATATTGAAAAAGGTACTTTATGGACTGAAACGAGCTCCCAGAGCTTGGTACTCAAGATTGGATAAGAACCTTCAGGAACAGGGGTTCAAGAAAAGAATAATGGATAGTAACTTATACATTAAAGATGAAGGAAATGACCTACTAATTATGGTTTTTTATGTGGATGATATAATTTTTGGAGGTAAAAATGATAATATGTGTCAAAAATTTGCAAAGATCATGCATAATGAATTTGAGATGTCTATGCTTGGTGAGTTGTCTTTATTTCTTAGACTTCAGATTTCTCAATCAAAGAAAGGTGTATTTCTTTCTCAAACCAAGTATATAAAAGAGATGCTAAGGACATTCAAGTTAGGATATTGCAAACCAGTAAGTACCCCCTTGGTTATAGAATGCAAGTTAAGTAAAAATGATGAATCTGTGGAGGTAAATTAGAAATTGTATAGATCTATGATTGGCAACTTATTGTATGTCACAACTACAAGACTAGATATCATGCAGGAAGTGGTATTAGTGGTAAATTTTCAAGCAGCACCTAAGGAGACACGTGTAGTACAAGTAAAGAGGATTCTCAGGTATCTAAAAGGGACTATGGATTTTGGGCTCTAGTATCCCAAAAGTGACAATTTCACTCTCATAGCTTATACAGATGTAGATTGGACTAGCAACATTGATTACAAAAAAAGCACAAGTGGAGGACAATTCATTCTTGGATATTGTTTAGTCTCTTGGCTAAGTAAGAAATGAGCATCAATATCCCTATCCACAACAAATGTAGAGTATACTATAGTAGTTTCTTATTGTACATAGGTATTATGGATGAAGTAAACTTTAGAGGACATTAAGATAAAGCATGAACACCCTATTTCCATATTGTGTGATAATATAAGTGCTATAAATATCTCAAAGAATCTAGTGATGCACTCTAGAACAAATTACATTTCGATAAAATATCACTTTCTAAGAGAGAAGATAATATATAAGCAAGTGAGATTGGAATATGTTACTACAAAGGAGCAGATTACGAATATTTTCACTAAGCCACTTCTGAAAGAGACTTTTGAGTATCTTAGAGGAAAGTTGGGAGTAGTTCTACTCCCACCCAAAAAATTAACCACATCAAAAGAGGAGGTGGGCGAGGGACTAAGATAAGAGTCTCATTCTTAGACCCAAGCCCCAAAGGTGGCCCTTTTCCATTGATATAAAAGGGGGAGATATTTGAGTTAGGGGGAGAGAATTCATTTAGGAAGAGTAGTTTCTTAGGGAGTGCAAAACTGAAAGTGTAAAGAAAATGGTAAAAGGAAAGTGGGTTGCTATCAATGACAAAGGGGTAGATTGTTGGAAATATAAGCAAGTTTTGTTATCATTCATATCAAGAGATTGATGTCCAAGTTTCATCATCATTAATGTCATCAAATGGTTTTTCCATAAGGCAAGGAAGAAGTTCAAAGGAATAGGTTATAATATTTATTTTAAATATTATATGCCTAAAAAGGTCTAAACATGTTAAAGATCCAAGGAAGGAGGAACAGGGTAAAAGGAAACAATAATATTATAATATTTAGTATTATAATATTCTGAGTTACAGGTTGGTTTGAAGAAAAAAGAAGGTCAAAGAGTTATCAAATTTTAAATCCTGCAAAGAACCCATTTGACAGGTTTTGAAGACTATGGTTTAAATTATTTAAATTTAAATATTTTAACCATAGGTTAAAATTAAAATTTAAATAATTAATTACGGTGGAAAAAGGTTAAATAATTAAATTTGAATTTCCTAATTTCACCAACGTGTTGGAAGATATGGCAAAAGATATAAAAGGGGGTAATTTTCATATAAAAAATTATCCATGCGAATTATAATGCCCAAAGTTTAAAACCGTGTGATGCGTTCATTAAAGGAAAGAGAAGATTCACATGTGTTAAAGGTTTAAGAGGGCAGATGTGGCAATAAAGTGCCAACCAAGGATCAAGGTGCTTGCTAGCACAAGTGGTAGTTGAGGGCTACATTAGTATATTCATGAAGCACGAGGTCATGGGTTTGATCCACGCAATCATATTTTTATGAAGGGGAAAGTTTTTGTTTGTGTTGAAGTTGAGGAGCCATAAGGCTTAAGAGGAAGGTAGTGCACATTATTATCTCATGAGGGCACATAACCCAAGTGTTGGATGCACTTTGTGCTAAGGCGTTTGGTGAGGTAAGGTTGGGTATTCAAATCTTGCCAAAGGTTTTTGTTGGAAAGAATAAAAGGTATGTGCTCACATTTTAATTTACTAGGGCTTTGATAATTCAAAGATCGCATAGTGGAAAAATAAAAGGTGGTTTGTGAGTTATTGAGGGAGATATAAGGGATAATAAATTTAAATATTTTATTTTATTTTTGTGGTTAGAAATTATTAAGTATGTTAGGGTAAAATAGGTAGTATATTGCATTACACTACTCAGGTAGATTATTACATTTACTTTTCTAGTTTCTACCATGTAGATATTTACTGTCTTAAATATCTAATGGTTAATTTCCTAAATATCCTAGGTGGAAGAGTTCTAAACCAAACTCTCTTCCTCTTGGTAGACCGTTTGGTGTGATCTTCTGTTCATTCAGTTGGATTACCTATTTTGTAACTTATTTAAACAATAGTTCCTAAACTATATGGTTAATGAAAATATTTCATTATTTCAATCATTCATGAATTCTTGGTAAAATTGGCATCAGAGTTGGAGGGGTTTTAGGGAAGAAGCACAATCATTCTGCTAGAGAAGGAGATCACGTACAAAAGGAAGCACCATTTTTATTTGGTGAATTTAATTTCTTTTTCCTATCTTCCTAAAGTTCCTAATGTTTGATTAATGATTTATTTAACCCACTAAGATCAGAGGCAGAGGAGGTAGCAACTTGGATTTTTTCTAGGCCCACCCCAACCCCACCTCAATAGGAAGTGGGGTCCGTAGACGATCGACTAGGTAGGACTCTATCTGCTGGCGACCGCAGGCGATCGACCAGGAAATACTTAGTCTACTGGTGATCATGCCAGTGAAGTCTACACCTAAATGGGACATTTTTGAGGCTCTTGCCCACAGGGACACATACTCCATGGCTAAGCTAGTGGAGGGCTTAGAGGGTAGGAGCATCGTCATACTCTTGAACCAACATATCAGGTGTTGATGATGATAAACCCACTATAATAGATCTGATAAAGACCTCAAATTTGGGACACATGTCACGATATAACCTACATGTAGGAGCATGCACTTAGAGGAGGTGGCATGGATCGATTGAGACACGTGGCACAGAGAGTGAACATGTGGACTCTAAAACAACTGGTGGATACGTGGACCTCTAAGACAACTGGCCAGACACGTGGACTCTAAGACAATTGGTAGACACGTGGCGAAAAAATTATGCAGACAAGTGGCATCAAAAATGGGCATCATGTGACGCATGGCAGCTTGCAAAAGTCCTCGGATTCGCTACGCTATTTCCCAAAGGCAATCACGTAACAAGGTGAGCCTTGAGGGTTAAAAACCCTCATTCATCCACTGCAGGATGAATGTGGGACTAAAGTCCCAATGTTTAAAAAAAAATGCGATTGTGAAGGACCAAAAGGAAGTTGATCTTCCTTTGGTCTAAATGGATCCCCGCATTACAATGGTCAAGCTTTCACTTGAAGAGCGTAAAGTCGACAGTTCAATCCATGCACACTCTCTTTTTGCAAAGAAGGTGGTTTTGTTGAGCAAGGTGCAGCAAAAGAATTGCAAAAGTATTGTCATTGTTGTCAACACAGACAGATTGATGTAGTTGATGCAGTTAAGAGGTCAGTTAGATCAAGTGCAGTAAATTTCAAGGAAAACAGAGGTGACCCAGATTCAGAAAGTGGCAGAAAAAGACAAGAAAACAGTCATGATATCGTGACATGTTTTCTATCGCGATATCGCGACAAAACAGAGGAGAGAGAAAATGCAAGAAAAATTTTCACGATTTCGCGACATGGCTGAGGAGAGAGAAAATGTAGGAAAAATTTTCGTGATTTCGCGACATTGCCAAGGAGAGAGAAAGTGCATGAAAAATTGTCATGATTTCGCGACATGTCCGAGGAGAGAGAAGATGCAAGCAAATTTGTCACGATTTCGCGACATGTGGGCAGAGAAGGAAGCAAGGTGAAAAGATGTCACGATTTTGTGACATGTTGGAGGAAAATGCACTAAGTCAAGGAAGTGTAGCGATTTTTCTACAAGTTTGAAAGTCAAGGCGAAAGAGTGCAGCGATTTCGTTGCATGTTGAAATGAAGGGCAAAGAAGGTGTAGCGATTTCGCTACAAGTTTGAAAGTCAAGGCGAAAGAGTGCAACGATTTTGCTGCATGTTGAAATGAAGGGCAAAGAAGGTGTAGCGATTTCGCTACAAGTTTGAAAGTCAAGGTGAAAGAGTGCAGCGATTTCGCTACCTGTTGAAATGAAGGGAAAAGAAGGTGTAGCGATTTCGCTACAAGTGAAAAAGCACAAACAAGAAGGTGTAGCGATTTCGTTGCATGACAAAATGCATGTAAACAAAGGTGTAGCGATTTTGCTACCATTCAAAGTTGCAAAAATTAAAGATGTAACAAGTCAAAAGCACAAGGCACAAAGTTGTAGCAATTTCGCTACTGCATGAAGCAAAGAGTGTACAAAAGCAGTGAACGTCGCGATTTCACGACATGTTCCATTTTCACTGTTGCTGGCAAAGGAGAGTGTACAGAATCCAGAAGCGTCATGATTTTGTGACAAGAAGGATGATGACGTCAGCAAAAGCCAAAAGCGTCGTGATTTCATGACAAGAATGATGATGACATCAACAAAGTCAGAAAGTGTCACGATTTCGCAACAGAGTGCAAGGAAAGCTGCTGGAAGCTGAAAGTGTCATGATTTCATGACAAGAATGATGATGACGTCAGGAAAAGCTAAAAGTGTTGTGATATCGTGACAAGGTGCAAGGAAAGTTGCTGGAAGCCGAAAGCGTCGCGATTTCATGACATGCTTAAGGATGACGTCAGCAAATGTTGAAAGTGTCGCGATATTGCGACAAGGAGCAGGGAAAGCTTTCAAGAGCCAAAATGGTCATGATTTCATGATAGCAAGGGCATGAATGGTACATCTTCAAAAAGTGTCATGATATCATGATAGATAACAGTCTGGCAGGTAAAACCTGCAGAAGCATGCAAGGTGACACGTGTCAGAAAAAGCATACAAAAAATCATGTAGCCTGTTACGTAAAAAGTAACTGATGTCAGATCGACAGTTACACGTTGACAGGTGTCGAACATGCATGGGAACAGATGTATATGCATGATTGAAAAGCGTTCGAAGTGTCGTATAGGCTGTATCAAAAAAGCATTCGAACAGTGCAGTGCAGCATTCAAACAGCAAATTGAAAATGCATTCGAACAGCCAATTGAAAATGCATTAGAACAGCCGATTAAAATAAATGTATTTGCAGCATTCGAAACATAAAATTAGAAGGATCGAAAAGCTTTCGAGGAGAAGGATGTGCAGCATTCGAACAGTCGTATTTGGAAGGATTCGAACAACCGCATTAGAAAGGAGAAAAGAATTCGAACGGCTCGAGAATGTAATCCGACTATATGCAAGATTGAAACGCTATGGAAGACAAAGAGTTTTGATGAGAAAAATAGATTATAAAAAGGACAGTCGTGCAGAAAATAATGTTGCTGCTGTAAGAGGGAAATTACTGTAAAAAGAGGGTTAGAAAAGAGTCAAGAGAAAAACTAGAAGAGCCGTGAGAGTGTGTAGAGTTGAGTTAATTACAGACCAGTCAGGGTCGTGCATGAAGTGAAGACATTCTTATGTCATTTTAAATTGAACAAAATTGCAGTCCAAGTTGGTGCTTGGTACTAGGAGTTGGTGTTCCATCTGTTGCAGCAGAAAATTTAAGGGGTTGGTGCTCCTTCTAGTAGATGCTGGTAAAGTATTTTTAAAATTGGTATTTTGCAAAGACTGGATTTGGATTGGAGTCCAAGAAGTCATTTTTGAGGAGTAGCCAAATTGGTGAACCTCGGTATATTGAGTGTTGTGGTGTGCTCTCTTGTTCAATCTATTTTTCGTGTTTTCAAGTTCTCTTTATTTCATATTAAATGCTGTAGATATAAAAATTAATAGCTACACTGATTCACCCCCCCTCTCAGTGTCATTGTGTGAATATCAATTGGTATCAGAGCAAGGTTCCTTGTACAAGCTTAATCAGCTAAGGAGATCTTGGAAGAAACAATGGCAGGCGGTGAAGGATTCTCATCCAACAAAGCCCCCTTATTTGATGGAACAAATTACACTTTCTAGAAACTCATGATGCAAACATATCTGAGTGCATTGGGATATGATATTTGGGATTCTATAGATAGTGGATACACAACACCCACTACCCCTCCAACAGATACTACTGAGAAGAAAAAATTTGAGAACAACTCCAAAGCTAAGAATGCTATAATGTGTGGGCTTGTTGACAGTGAACTGATAAGAGTCATGAGCTGTAAATCAACAAAAGACATGTGGGATAAATTGAAGAGCATCCATGAAGGAGATAGCAAGATCAAGGAAGCAAAGCTGCAAACTCATCGAGCACAGTTCGAAGCACTACAAATGAATGAAGATGAGAACATAGAGGCTTATATGCTGAGAGTCAACGGAATCATTAATGCAATCAGAGGACTCGATGAAGAAATTGATGATGTAGTTGTTGTGAAAAATGTTCTCAAAACACTACACAAAAGATTTAACTCCAAAGTTTCTGCAATAGAAGAGGCAAAAGATCTGAACAACTTCAGCTTGGATGAGATGCATGGTTCCTTGACAGCATATGAAATGAGAATAGGACAAATCAAGTCTATAGACAGAGAAGCTACTTTTAAAGCACACAAGAATATAAAAGCTGAACATGAATCTGAGGATGAAGAGACACTGGATGAAACGGAAGCTAATTTTGTTCGGAAACTCACAAAGGGAAAAGGAAAATATAGAGGAAAGCTACCTTTTAAGTGCTTCAATTATGGAGGAGTCGGTCATTTTGCAACCAAATGTCCAATGCAGGAGAAAACCAAAAATGGTGAAGGCTCACACCAAGAAAAAGGTGACTGGAAGAAGAAACAAAATTTTAGAAAGAACAACTTCAAGTAGAAAAGCTTCATATCCAAGAATGTCAGCACTTCTGAAGAAAGCTCAGATGAGGATTCTGAAGAAGAAAAAGGTGAAGCTCTGTTCATGGCACTTAAAGAGGAAAGAACATAAGAAAATCAGGAAAGTGATGAAAACTTTAAAGATGAAGCTGAAGTTTATCTGGAAGGAGAATTGGTTGCTGCACTTGAAGAGTTGAGTGTTGAAGGAAAAAGAACAAAAAGTTTTCAAGAAAACTAGAAGATGCCACTGACATAATAAAAAGATTAAAAATACAGACAGAGGAATTCAAGAAAATGTCTGAAGTTCTTGATGAAAAATTAACTGTAAAGACAGTTGAATGCAGCAAGCTAGAGGAAGACATGGTTAAGTTAAGAATGCAGTTAGAGGAGATGAATAGAAAATTAAATTGTTTTCATAAGTTTGAAGAAAGTACTGTAAAGCTGGATAAAATGTTAAATAACCAAAGGCCTTCTGGCATCAAATTTGGTTTAGGCTTCGATGAAGGAGAATCATCAAAGGGTTCAAAGGCCTCGAATGTAGAACCCATAAAGAAAGAAGAAAAGATTAGGGTTGATCTAGAAAAAACAAAACATGCCCAAGAAAGCAATAATGCCAGACTCAAGAAGAGTACTGACAAATATGGCTTCATAAAAGTCACACATCCAAGAAGGAAAAGATTTATGGCTCCTACTTCAAACTGGCAAAGACCGACACCCGAGGTTTAATCATTCCTTTTCAGTTACTTGTTTTAAATGCAATTCTTATGGCCATAAAATTTCAGATTGCAAGCATAATGTATCTCAAAGGAATTTCACAAGCGGAAATGTTTTTTCTCCTTTAATAAATTATGCGGTTGAATGTTATAATTGTCATAATTTTGGACATATTGCTAGAAACTGTAGAAGCACTTTTGCAGCAAATAATTATCAGGGTAGAAAATCTCAACCAAGTGAGTTGAAACAAAACAAGAAATTTCCTAAAAAACAAGTACATGCTAATGAGAAGACAAAGGCAAAACAAGTAGCCAAATTTGTCATCAAACCAGAATGGAAAGAAAAGGAATCTTTAATTGTTCAGACTGCCTTTAAAGCTCGGAACAAATCTGCACCTTGGATACTTGACGGTGGTTGTTCCAATCACATGACAGGTGACAAGCAGAAATTTGAGAATTTGCAGAATTATGAAGGTGGTTCTGTGAAATTTAGAAATAATGATGGAGCAAAGATTGTTGGAAAGGGATCAGTCAAGATTAGTGATGGCAATATAAAATCAAAAGAAGTCTTGTTTGTGATTGGTCTGAAGCATAACTTACTGAGTGTAAGTCAAATCTATGACAGAGGTCATGATGTAATCTTCAAGAAGGAGGGCTGTGAAGTAAGGAAGACAAAAAATGGAAAGATAATAGCCACTGGACTGAGAACTTCTGGAAATCTGTATACACTTTTAGAGACTTCAGAAGGAGCTTGCTTGGTTGGTCAGGAAGAAGAAAATTGGCTATGGCACAAGAGACTCGGTCACATAAGCTTTGATAATCTGGTAAAACTCAGCTCAAAAGGGGCAGTAAGAGACATACCAACTATTGGTAAACCTTTAAACAATATTTGTGAGTCATGCCAAAAGGGAAAACAAACCAGAGCCACTTTCAAAGCAAAAGAATATTTCACGAGCAAGCCATTAGAACTAATTCACACTGATTTATGTGGTCCTATGAGAACTGAAAGCATAAATGGACACAAATATTTTATGTTGTGTATAGATGACTACTCAAGAATGACATGGGTACTATTTTTGAAACTTAAATCAAAAGCCTTTGAGATGTTTAAAACCTTCAAAAATATTGTTGAGAATCAATCAGGAAAAATAATTAAATGCCTAAGATCAGACAGAGGAGGAGAGTTTATTTCAGAAGAATTTGCGGAATCATCGTCAAAAATATGGGATAAGAAGCCAGTTTTAGCAGCTAGAACACCTCGACAAAATGGTGTTGTAGAAAAGAAGAATAGAACAGTGTAGGAAATGGCAAGGACAATGCTGGCTAAAAACAAAATAGCTGACAGATTTTGGAAAGAGGCAGTACATACTGTAGTTTACATTCAAAACAGGTGCATGCTAAGACCACATGAAAGCAAAACACCTTATGAACTGTGGTTTGGCAGAAAGGCAATAGCAAGACATTTCAAAGTATTTGGCAGCAAGTGCTATATAAAATGGACTGAAGATAACCTCGATAAATTTGAAGATAGAGCTGATGAAGGTATCTTTCTTGGTTACTCAACAAAAAACAAAGTCTACACATGTTATAACAAGAGGCTAAAGAAAATTGTTGAGAGTGCTGATGTGAAAGTTGATGAAGGTAGAGAACAAGAAACTGCTTATCAAGAAAACTACCCTATGTATGAAGAAGTCATTGAAGGTGATGATGAAAATAAAATAGATAAGAATCAGAAAATTGATCCAGATGGTGTAAAAACTGAATCTAAAGAAGAAGAAAACAGGAAATTTAAAACAGGCAACTGGCAAAAAAATCATCCAAGTGAGCAGTTATTGGGGATCCCACGGATGGTATTCGGACAAGAAGAGCGACGAGTGCGGAACTATTCTCTCGTTATCTAGCATTGAACCTAAAAATGTTGTTGAAGCAAGCACCGATCAAAGTTGGTTGAAGGCAATTAATGAAGAACTAGATCAGATTGAGAAAAACAATACCTAGGAATTAGTACCTAGACCAACAAATAAAAACATAATTGGCACTAAATGGGTTTTTCGAAATAAATTAAATGAAGATGGGCAGGTTGTTAGAAATAAGGCAAGATTGGTCTGTAAAGGCTATGCTCAGGTTGAAGGCATTGATTTTGAGGAAACCTTTGCATCGGTAGCCAGACTAGAGGCAATCAGAATGTTTCTGGCATTAGCAGTTCATAAAAACTTCAAAGTATATCAAATGGATGTAAAATCAGCATTTCTTAATGGAAAACTAGAAGAAGAGGTTTACATTGAACAACCAGATGGATTCCAACTTGGTGACAATCCAAATTTTGTTTGCAGGTTAAAGAAAGCATTATATGGTTTGAAACAGGCACCCAGAGCATGGTATGCAAGGCTGGATAATTATCTAATTAAACAAGGGTTCAAGAAAGGTTTGCTGGATAGTAACTTATATTTCAAAACAGATAAGGGCCATCTTATTGTTCTTGTTGTTTATGTAGATGATATAATATTTGGTAGCAGCATGGATGAATACTGCAAAGAAATATCAACTAAAATGAAGAAAGAATTTGAGATGTCTATGATTGGTGAACTTTCTTATTTCCTAGGACTGCAGGTTAATAAAAATGAAAAAGGCATTTTTATTTCTCAAGTTAAATATGTAAAAGAAATGCTTGAAAAAGTTCACAATGGAAGACAGTAAACCGGTTAGCACTCCCATGACAACAGGCTGCAAGTTGAGCAAGGATGATAAATCCCCAGATGTAGATCAAACTATGTACAGGTCTATGATTGGAAGTCTGATGTATTTAATAGCCACTAGACCAGATATATTACAAGCAGTATGCATGGTTGCAAGATTTCAGGCCAGTCCCAAAGAAACTCATGTAACAGCTGTAAAGAGGATCTTCGGATATCTCAAGGGCACTATGGATTATGGGTTGTGGTACCCAAAAGGTAAATATTTCACTTTGATTGCATATTATGATGCAGATTGGGTAGGATGTATTGATGACGGGAAAGAGCACAAGTGGAGGAGCATTTTATCTTGGAGACAGTGGTAGCATGGCACAACAAGAAACAAGAATCGATATCTCTATCCACTACGAGAGGCAGAATACATTGCAGCAACAACATGTCATGACTCAGATATTATGGATGAGACAAACGTTGAAAAATCTTGGTATTCATTTCAAAGAGCCAATTTCAATTAAATGTGAAAACACTAGTGCTATCAACATATCCAAGAATCCAGTAATGCATTCAAGAACCAAACATATTGCAATCCGATATCATTTCTTGAAGGATAAAGTTGCGAGAAGGAGAGGTCAAATTGGATTTTGTTCCAACTACGGAGCAAGTAGCTGATATATTTACAAAACCTTTGCCAAAGGAAGTATTTGAATACCTTCGGAAGAAGTTGGGAGTAGTCACACCACCCAAGCACTGACTAGCTATGGGAAACACATTCTCAGGGGGAGCATTCAAACTTTTTAAGTCCGAGAATGTTGTGCATAGACTCAGGGGGAGTTTGCAACGACCCTTTGGTATTATTGGCAAAGGGGGAGAAGAAATTGAGCAAGGTTGTAGTGTGTTGCCAACAATTCCAAAGGGGGAGATTGTTGAGCAAGGTGCAACAAAAGAATTGCAAAAGTATTGTCATTGTTGTCAACACAGACAGATTGATGTAGTTGATGCAGTTAAGAGGTCGATCGAGATCAAGTGCGGTAAATTTCAAGGAAAACGAGAGGTGACCCAGATTCAGAAAGTGGCAGAAAAAGACAAGGAAGAAAACTGTCGCGATATCGTGACATGTTTTCTGTCGTGATATCACGACAAAACAGAGGAGAGAGAAAATGCAAGAAAAATTGTCGCGATTTCGCGACATGGCCGAGGAGAGAGAAAATGTAGGAAAAATTGTCGCTATTTCGTGACATTGCCGAGGAGAGAGAAAGTGCATGAAAAATTTTCATGATTTCGCTACATGTCCGAGGAGAGAGAAGATGCAAGCAAATTTGTCACGATTTCGTGACATGTGGGCAGAGAAGGAAGCAAGGTGAAAAGATGTGATTTTGTGACATGTTGGAGGAAAATGCACTAAGTCAAGGAAGTGTAGCGATTTCGCTACAAGTTTGAAAGTCAAGGCGAAAGAGTGTAGCGATTTCACTGCATGTTGAAATGAAGGGCAAAGAAGGTGTAGCGATTTCGTTACAAGTTTGAAAGTCAAGGCGAAAGAGTGCAACGATTTCGCTGCATGTTGAAATGAAGGGCAAAGAAGGTGTAGCGATTTCGCTACAAGTTTGAAAGTCAAGGCGAAAGAGTGCAACGATTTCGCTGCATGTTGAAATGAAGGGCAAAGAAGGTGTAGCGATTTTGCTACAAGTGAAAAAGCACAAACAAGAAGGTGTAGTGATTTCGTTGCATGACAAAATGCATGTAAACAAAGGTGTAGCGATTTCGCTACCATTCAAAGTTGCAAAAATTAAAGATGTAACAAGTCAAAAGCACAAGGCACAAAGTTGTAGCGATTTCGCTACTGCATGAAGCAAAGAGTGTACGAAAGCAGTGAATGTCGCGATTTCACGACATGTTCCATTTTCGCTGTTGCTGGCAAAGGAGAGTGTACGGAAGCCAGAAGCGTCGTGATTTCGTGACAAGAAGGATGATGACGTCAGAAAAAGTTGAAAGCGTCGTGATTTCGCAACAAGAATGATGATGACGTCAACAAAGTCAGAAAGTGTCACGATTTCGTGACAGAGTGCAAGGAAAGCTGCTGGAAGCTGAAAGTGTCATGATTTTACGATAAGAATGATGATGACGTCAGCAAAAGCTAAAAGTGTCGCGATATTGTGAAAAGGTGCAAGGAAAGTTGCTGGAAGCCAGAAGCATCGCGATTTCGCGACATGCTTAAGGATGACATTAGCAAATGTTGAAAGTGTCACGATATCATGACAAGGAGCAAGGAAAGCTTTCAAGAGCCAAAATGGTTGCGATTTTGTGATAGCAAGGGCATGAATGGTACAGCTTCAAAAAGTGTCGTGATATCGCAATAGGTAACAGTCTGGCAGGTAAAACCCGCAGGAGCATGCAAGGTGACACGTGTTGGAAAAAGCATACAGAAAATCATGCAGCCTGTTACGTAAAAAGTAACTGATGTCAGATCGACAGTTACACGTTGACAGGTGTCGGACATGCATGGGAACAGATGTATATGCATGATTTAAAAGCGTTCGAAGTGTTGTATAGGCTGTATCGAAAAAGCATTCGAAGGGCCGCAGTGCAGCATTCGAACAACAAATTGAAAATGCATTCGAACAGCCGATTGAAAATGCATTAGAATAGCCAATTAAAATAAACGTATTTGCAACATTCGAAACATAAAATAGGAAGGATCGAAAAGCTTTCGAGAAGAAGGATGTGCAGCATTCGAACAATCGTATTTGGAAGGATTCGAACAGCCGCATTGGAAAGGAGAAAATAATTCGAACGACTCGAGAATGTAATCCGACTGCATGCAGGATTGAAACGCTATGGAAGACAAAGATTTTCAATGAGAAAAATAGATTATAAAAAGGACAGTCATGCAGAAAATAATGTTGCTACTATAAGAGGGAAATTGCTGTAAAAAGAGGGTTAGAAAAGAGTCAAGAGAAAAATTAGCAGAGCCGTGAGAGTGTGCAGAGTTGAGTTAATTGCAGACACCGATCAGGGTCGTGCATGAAGTGAAGACATTCTTATGTCATTTTAAATTGAACAAAATTGCAGTCCAAGTTGGTGCTTGGTACTAGGAGTTGGTGCTCCATCTGTTGCAACAGAAAATTTAAGGGGTTGGTGCTCCTTCCAGGTAGATGCTTGGTAAAGTATTTGTAAAATTGGTATTTTGCAAAGACCGGATTTGGATTGGAGTCCAAGCAGTCATTTTTGAGGAGTAGCCAAATTGGTGAACCTCGGTATATTGAGTGTTGTGGTGTGCTCTCTTGTTCAATCTATTTTTCTTGTTTTCAAGTTCTCTTTATTTCATATTAAATGATGTAGATATAAAAATTAATAGCTACACTGATTCACCCCCTCCCTCTCAGTGTCATTGTGTGAATATCAGGTTTTCAAGTTAAATTTGGTGCATTTCGAATTAAATTTGGTTAAGTTTCCAATTAAAACAAAAAAAATTATGCTTAAATTTAATTTTTTTTAGATAATTTTTAATAATTTTATATAGTTTTGCATAAAATAATCATTTTTTTATATAACTTGATTATTTTCTTTGTCAAAATTATGTTTAATTATTTAAAATTAAGTCTTTAAATTTATATTATTTAGCATTGAAATTGGAAAACTTTTATAAACCAAATTTTTTTCTTAGCAACTATCACAATTTCATTTCTTTTGTTTTCTCCACATTTGGGGATAAAGAGACAAAGAAACAAACAAATTTTTGTTGCAAACCATAAACAAAACTCTTCAATTTTTTTTTGAAAGAACAAAACTTCAACATTTCATGAAGATCAAAACTTGGGTAAGGAAAGCTCTTCGTCGTCAAAGAGTAATAAGAAAGAGAAACGAATTACGAAGGCAAACTACTAGATCAAATTTTCGTCGTATGCTTCGTAAATATCGTAAATCTATTCCTCGTTCAATTATCTATACTGATCCATGGAAAGGGTTGGACAGAAGCTATGGTCCCATGAGGATTCATGAACCTTTTGATCCTAATGCACCACCCATCTTTGAGTGTTGAAGACAAAACCAAGTCGTGTGTCGACTGGTCTGGAAGCCTTTCAAAAGAGGGTCGTGTGTCGACTTGTCTTGAAAGGAGTGCTTGATTCTTAATTTTGTAAAAATTAAGGGGGGATAGAGGACACATTTGTGATTCTTCTTTTTTGCAAAATTGAAGAACAAAGGGGGGATATTTCAGTATAATAAGGTGCATTCTCGATTGTACTCGACACCTTTTTCTTAAAATTGGCTACACTAGGTGCATTTTCGGTTGCATCCGACACCTATAGTGATAAAAATTTGGGTCACTCTTTTGATTGATTATTGCACTAACCATCACTTGTTTTTTGCAATTACAAATCATAACATCAAAGAGCATTTCAAAAACCCAAACTTCACTAAATAATCGTGCTAAATCTTGCACAGGTTAAATAGCCAATTATTTATACATCCCTTCCAAGGTCATAAAATCAATCACCTTGATTTACTCTATTTGTTTGGCTTAAACTCCTCAAACTAATCATCCTTATTCAAGGGTGTTTAGGCAGGGGCCATTAAATATCTTAAAGAGTAAATTAAAAAGTCTTCCAAAACCTTCCCTTTTAATTTGCTCTATTTGTTTGGCTTAAAATTCCTCAAACTTCTCATCCTTATTGAAGGGTGTTAAGGCAGGGGCCATTAAATATCTTAAAGAGTAAATTAAGATCTTCCATATACTCTTTTGAGAGTATATTGCAAGATAAGTCATCTTAGTCACTTATTTGAAACCTTCACAATGGCACTGATAAACAAATATCTCAATGAAAATCAATTGCTTAAAGGTTCAAATTATTCTGCCTGGAAAACTAAGATGAAAGCAATTTTAACTGTAGAGGAGATGTGGGGTATAGTGGAAGGTACTGATACAAGACCCCCATCACCAGGAGCAGATCAAACAACATGGGATAAAAAGGACCGAAGACTTTTTTTGTTGATCTTGTTAGCTATAATTGATGACATCCAACCTCATATAAGTGAAGCTAAAAATGGTAAGGAGGCATGGAATGCCTTATCTACCATATTTGAAGGAAAGAATCAATCAACAATTCTTAACCTTCAAACACAACTTCATACTCTTCATATGAAATCTGGAGAGACAGTAGAGCTATTCCTCTATAGAGTGGCAGATATAAAAACAAAACTGCAAGCCTTAGGAGAAAAAGTGGAAGACAAAGTCCTGACCTCAATCATTTTGAGGGCTCTTCCAGACTCCTATAGAATGTTGATCACTTCACTTCAAGTCTCTGGAAGGACAGTGACTTTTGTAGAGTTGGTAAACATGCTTCAAACTGAGGAAGCAAATCAACTCCAAAGAGATGATGCATCAAACAATGCACTCTTCTCAAACAAACAAAGTGGAAAGAAAAAGTGGAATCAACAGAAGGGATCTTCTTCTAATAAAGACAAGGGCAAAGGCAAAGAGACTCAAAAGAAGAAGCAATATTGTAAAATTTGTGATAAGGACACTCATGAAACCAAGAGATGTTGGTTTAAGAACAAACCGCCCAATGAAAAAGGACAAAAGAAGGGCAAAGGCAAACCAAAGAACAAGAACAAACAACAACAAGGACATATTGCTGCTACTGAAGATTCTAGTTCAGACTCTGAATGAGCACACAAAGTGCTCATGACTCATACTGATTCCCCTCACAAGGATACAATGTGGTACATAGATTCAGGCGCTAGCAAGCATATGACTGGCGATAAGTCTTGGTTTGAGATATTTGAGGCACGAGAAGGTAGACCAGTAACCATTGTTGACGATAAGACCTATCGAGTCCAGGGAGAAGGAAGTGTTTATGTTTCCCTTCCAGATGGAAAATGTCAGATTCAAAATGTTCTTTATGTACCAGGATTGGCAAATAATCTCTTGTCAGTTCCACAAATTTTGGACAAAAACATGAATGTCAACTTCAAAATTGAGCAAGGAAAGAAACATTGTTTCATCACCCAGAGAGGCAAACACATAGCAATGGGTTCTTACAAACATGGTTTGTTCACTTTAGATGCAATTACCTCACCACATGTTGCCATGGCAGTAACAACAAAAGAGGCCACATCTCTATGGCATAAGAGATTTGGGCATCTAAGTTCAGGGTATTTACTTGAACTCAGTAAATATCAAATGGTGAAAGGACTTCCTAACCTTTCATCTACTTTGCCAGTGTGCTCAGATTGCTTGGCAGGAAAGCAACACAGAGTACCTTTTGAGCCTAGCTCTTTTAGAGCTAAGGCACCTTTGGAGTTAGTACACACAGATTTGTGTGGTCCTATGTCTACCAGTTGTGGAGGAAAATGGTATTTTCAATTGTTTGTGGATGATCACTCACAGAAAATGTGGGTCTTCTTCTTGCAATTGAAGTCTGAAGCATTTGACTATTTTTAGCAATTCAAGAAACTTGTTGAGAAAGAATCAGGATGTTTCATAAAGACCCTCCATTCAGATCGAGGGGGGGAATACACATCAAAAGAATTTTCTTCATTTCTACAAACACATGGGATAAAAATATAGTTAACAACAACCTATTCTCCTCAGTCAAATGGAGTTGCTGAGAGAAGAAATCATTCCATTATGGAAATGGTACGATGTATGCTTAAAGGAGCAAATCTTGAGCACAATTACTGGGTTGAAGTTGTGACAACTGTAGTATATCTTTTGAATAGGGCTCCCACACGGGCTCTTGAAGGTATGACTCCTCAGGAAGCATGGAGTGGAAGGAAACCCTCCATATCTCATCTACGTATATTTGGGTGTAAGGCTTTTATGCATATACCTAAGGAGAAAAGAAAGAAGTTAGATGAGAAAACCCTGTAGTGCATTTTTCTTGGATATGATGAATTTTCAAAAGGCTATCGGTTGATAGATCCATTCACCAAGAAAATTCACATTAGTAGAGATGTGGTGTTTGATGAAGCTTTCACACCTAACACCACATCAGTATACCTGGAAGATGAGGAGCAACAACCACAGACTCCTCAACAACAGAAAAAGCCTCCAAAATGGTATACTAGTACTATGAGAGATTCCAAACTCACTTCACCACCAGATCTCACTCTCAATCATCCAAAGACACGAAGCATGTCTCGACAGAGAAAGGTAGAAGCATCTACTTCAGTTGATGATCTTTGTGAAGATTTTCAAGAGCTTTCTGTTAATAAAGAGTTAGAAAGTGGAGAAGATATGGAAGTTGATGAGGAGAGGGTTTATATGTCATCATATGATGAAAATGAACCTTCTACAATTGATGAAGCACTTAGTCAGCCTCAGTGGAAGGCAACTATGGATGCTGAACATAAATCCCTCATTAAAAACAAAACATGGAAGCTGGTCGATTTGCCTAAAGGAAAGAAGCCCATAGGCTGCAAATGGGTTTACAAAATCAAATATAAGGCAGATGGTACCATTGAGAAGCATAAAGCCCATCTTGTGGCAAAGGGCTATGCTCAAAAGGAAGGCATTGATTATGAGGAAACCTTTGCACCCACAACAAGGATGACCACCATTCGAATTCTTTGTGCTATGGTAGCACAATTCGGATGGAAATTACATCAGATGGATGTGAAAAGTGCCTTTCTAAATGGTGATTTAAAAGAAGAGGTATACATGACTCAACCTCAAGGATTTACTGAGGAAGGCCATGAGCAACAAGTTTGCAAATTGGTCAAATCATTATACGGGCTGAAACAAGCCCCAAGAGCATGGTACATCAAAATGGATAGTCACCTATTGCAGCACGATTTTAAGAGAAGTCCATCCGATGCAAATCTCTATATTAAGAACACAGGTTCTAAAATAGTGATTCTTGTATTATATGTAGATGATCTGATCATTACCGGCAATTCAGAGAAAATGATTAGCATCATGAAAGATGACTTGAAAGAGTCATTTGATATGACAGATCTAGGACTTCTCCACTACTATCTTGGCCTTGAGATAGAACAGAAGAAGAATCATCTTAGGGTGACTCAGAAAAAGTATGCCAAGACTTTAGTAGAAAAATATCGTATGACTGATTGTAAGCCCAAAGCAACACCGATGGAATCAGGGCTTCAGTTATCATGGTATGATGACTCACCACAGGTAGATGGCATGCTATATCGACAAATGATTGGAAGCCTCATCTATCTAACCAATACTAGACCAGACATCACTTATGTTGTAAACTATCTCTCTCGGTTCATGCAAGAACCAAAGACTTCTCACTGGAAAGCAGCAAAGCGTGTCCTCCACTACATTCATGGTAGTGTAGAATATGGTTTAGAGTATAAGAAGAATAACTCATTCTTCTTACAGAGTTACACTGACTCTGACTACGTTGGATCTATAGATGATCGAAAGTCAACATCAGGATATGTATTTCATCTTGGATCTAGTCCTGTCTCATGGCATAGTAAAAAGCAACAGGTGGTTGCTTTATCTTCAACAGAGGTAGAATATCGTGCTGCACGTGGAGCTGTGTGTGAAGCGATATGGTTAAGTCGCATCTTGGCAACTATGGGTCTACCAAAGAAACTTTTGATTCATCTATTTTGCGACAACCAAGGTGTTTTGAACTTGGTCAAGAACCCAGTCCACCACGAACGTACAAAGCACATTGACACAGATTGTCATTTCATTCGTGATGAAGTTCCTAAACACAGGATCAAGCTCCAACACATTCCCACCGACGAACAGGTTGCAGACATCTTCACAAAGGCACTTGGACATGTCAAATTTGAGTTGTTCCGAAATAAACTTTGTATATCAAAGTAATGTAATAAAGGGGGGATGTTAGGGTAAAATAGGTAGTATATTGCATTACACTACTTGGGTAGATTATTACATTTACTTTTCTAGTTTCTACCATGTAGATATTTACTGTCTTAAATATCTAATGGTTAATTTCCTAAATATCCTAGGTGGAAGAGTTCTAAACCAAACTCTCTTCCTCTTGGCAGATTGTTTGGCGTGATCTCCTGTTCATTCAGTTTGATTACCTATTTTGTAACCTATTTAAACTATAGTTCCTAAACTATATGGTTAATGCAAATATTTCATTCTTTCAATCATTCATGATTTCTTAGTGAAAAAGTAGGAGTGATACAATATGTAAGGAATATTATTTTGTATTTTGAAATAAAGTGATATTCACACAATGACACTGAGAGGGGGGGGGGGTGAATCAGTGTAGCTATTAATTTTTATATCTACAGCATTTAATATGAAACAAAGATAGCTTAAAAACTAGAACAACAAATTGAACAAGAGAGCACACCACAACACTCAATATACCGAGGTTCACCAATTTGGCTACTCCTCAAAATTGACTGCTTGGACTTCAATCCAAATCCAGTATTTGCAAAATTCCAATTTTACAAATTCTTTACCAGCATCCACTGGAAGGAGCACCAACCCCTATAATTTTCTGCTGCAACAGATGGAGCACCAACCCCTAGTACCAAGCACCAACTTGGACTGCAATTCTGATCAATTAGAATGACATAAAAGTGTCTTCACTTCATGCACAACCCCGACTGGTCTGCAATTAATCCAACTCTGCACACTCTCACGGCTCTGCTAATTTTCTTATTCAAACCCTCTTTCTCACATAATCTCTCTTTTTGCAACAACTTCTCTCTCACAGCAGCAACATTATTCTGTGCCCGACTGTCCTTTTATACCCTATTTTTCTCATCGGGACTCTTTGTCTTCTATCACATTTCAATTCTTCATGTAGTCGGATGACATTCTCGAGCCGTTCGAATTCTTTTCTTCTTTCCAATGCGGTTGTTCGAATCCTTCCAAATACGACTGTTCGAATGCTGCACATCCTTCTTCTCGAAAGCTTTTCGATCCTTCCTATTTTATGTTTCGAATGCTGTAAATACGTCTATTTTAATCGACTGTTCTAATGCATTTTTCAATCGACTGTTCGTTTGCATTTTCAATCGGCTGTTCGAATGCTGCACTTTGGTCGTTCGAATGCTTTTTCGATACAGCCTATACGACACTTAGAAAGCATTTCAAGCATGCATCTACATCTATTCTCATGCATGTTCGACACCTGTCAATGTGTAATCTGTCTGTTCGACATCAGTTACTTTTTACGTAACAGGCTGCATGATTATGCTTTTTCGACACGTGTCATTTTGCATGCTCCTGCGCCTTTTACCCGACAACTTGCCTATCGCGATATCGCGACACTTTTAATTTTTGCTGACGTCATCCTTCATAATGTCACAAAATCACGACGCTTTCGGCTTTTGCTGACGTCATCATCCTTCTTGTCGCGAAATCACGACGTTTTCGGCTAACTTTGCTGACGTCATCATCCTTCTTGTCACGAAATCGCGACGCTTTCGGCTTTTGCTGACGTCATCATCCTTCTTGTCGCGAAATCGTGACACTTTGGGCTTCCGTACAATCCTCCTTGCAAACTTCAACAAAAATGGAACATGTCGCGAAATCGCGACATTCACTGCTTTTGAAATCGCTACAACTTTGTGCCTTGTGCTTTTGACTTGTTACATCTTTAATTTTTGCAACTTTGAATGGTAGCGAAATCGCTACACCTTTGTTTCCATACATTTTGTCATGCAGCGAAATCGCTACACCTTCTTGTTTGTGCTTTTTCACTTGTAGCGAAATCGCTACACCTTCTTTGCCCTTCATTTCAACACCCTCACTCTTTCGCCTTGACTTTCAAACTTGTAGCGAAATCGCTACACTTCCTTGACTTAGTGCATTTTCCTCCAAAATGTCACGAAATCGTGACATCTTTTCACCTTGCTTCCTTCTCTGCCCACATGTCGCGAAATCGTGACAATTTTGCTTGCATCTTCTCTCTCCTAGTTTATGTCGCGAAATCGCGACAATTTGGCATGCACTTTCTCTCTCCTAGTTTATGTCGTGAAATCATGACAATTTGGCGTGCACTTTCTCTCTCCTAGTTTATGTCGTGAAATCACGACAATTTTTCTTGCGCCTTATCTCTCTCCTATTTTGTCGTGATATCGCGACAGTTTTCTTCCTTATCTTTTTCTGCCAATTTCTGAATCTGGGTCACCTCTGTTTTCCTTGAAATTCACTGCACTTGATCTGACTGACCTCTGGACTGCATCAACTGCATCAATCTATCTGTGTTGACAACAATGACAATACTTTTGCAATGCCTTTGTTGTACCTTGCTCAACAATCTCCCCCTTTGGAATTGTTGGCAACACACTGCAACCTTGCTCAATTTCTTCTCCCCCTTTGCCAATAATACCAAAGGGCTGCTGTAGACTCCCCCTGAGTCTATGCACAACATTCTCAGACTGAAAAAGTTTGAATGCTCCCCCTGAGAATGTGTTTCCCATAACTAGTCAGTGCTTGGGTAGTGTGACTACCCCCAACTTCTTTCGAAGATATTCAAATACTTCCTTTGGCAAAGGTTTTGTGAATATATCAGCTACTTGCTCTGTAGTTGGAACAAAATCCAATTTGACCTCTCCTTCTGCAACTTTATCCTTCAAGAAATGATATCGGATTGCAATATGTTTGGTTCTTGAATGCATAACTGGATTCTTGGATATGTTGATAGCACTAGTGTTATCACATTTTATTGATATTGGCTCTTTGAAGTGGATACCAAGATCTTTCAAAGTTTGTCTCATCCATAATATCTGTGTACAGCAAGTTGTGGCTGCAATGTATTCTGCCTCTGCAGTGGATAGAGATACTGATTCTTATTTCTTGCTGTGCCATGCTACCAGTCTGTCTCCAAGATAAAATGCTCCTCCACTTGTACTCTTCCTGTCATCAATACATCCTGCCCAATCTGCATCAGAATATGCAATCAAAGTGAAATCTTTACCTTTTGGGTACCACAACCCATAATCCATAGTACCCTTGAGATACCTGAAGATCCTCTTTACAGCTGTTACATGAGTTTCTTTGGGACTGGCTTGAAATCTTGCAACCATGCATACTGCTTGTAATATATCTGGTCTAGTGGTTGTTAAATACATAGCAGGCTTCCAATCATAGACCTGTACATAGTTTGATCTACATCTGGGGATTTATCATCCTTGCTCAACTTGCAACCTGTTGTCATGGGAGTGCTTACAGGTTTACTGTCTTCCATTGTGAACTTTTTCAGCATTTCTTTTACATATTTAACTTGAGAAATAAAAATGCCTTTTTCATTTTGATTGACCTGCAGTCCTAGAAAATAAGAAAGTTCACCAATCATAGACATCTCAAATTCTTTCTTCATTTTATTTGATATGTCTTTGCAAAATTCATCCATGCTGCTACCAAATATTATATCATCTACATAAACAATAAGAACAATAAGATGCCCCTTCTCTGTTTTGACATATAAGTTGCTGTCCACCAAACCTTTCTTGAACCCTTGTTTAATTAGATAATTATCCAGCCTTGCATACCATGCTCTGGGTGCCTGTTTCAAACCATATAATGCTTTCTTTAACCTGCAAACAAAATCTGGGTTTTCACCAAGTTGGAAGCCATCTGGTTGTTCAATGTAAACCTCTTCTTCTAGTTTTCCATTCAAAAATGCTGATTTTACATCCATTTGATATACTTTGAAGTTTTTATGAACTGCTAATGCCAGAAACATTCTGATTGCCTCTAGTCTAGCTACCGGTGCAAAAGTTTCCTCAAAATCAATGCCTTCAACTCTGAGCATAGCCTTTATAGACCAATCTTGCCTTATTTATGACAACCTGTCCATCTTCATTTAATTTATTTCGAAAAACCCATTTAGTGCCAATTATGTTTTTATTTGTTGGTCTAGGTACTAATTCCCAGGTATTGTTTTTCTCAATCTGATCTAATTCTTCATTAATTGCCTTCAACCAACTTTCATCATTGCTTGCTTTAGCAACATTTTTAGGTTCAATGCTAGATAACAGAGAATAGTTCCGCACTACTGCTCTTCTTGTCTGAATACCATCTTTGGGATCCCCAATAATCTGTTCACTTGGATGATTTTTCTGCCAGTTGCCTATTTTAAATTTCCTATTTTCTTCTTCTTCTGATTCAGTTTTTACACCATCTGGATCAATTTTCTGATTCTTATCTGTTTCCTTTTCATCATCACCTTCAATGACTTCTTCATAGATAGGGTAGTTTTCTTGATAAATAGTTTCTTGTTCTCTACCTTCATCAACTTTCACATCAGCACTCTCAACAATTTTCTTTAGCCTCTTGTTATAACATGTGTAGGCTTTGCTTTTTGTTGAGTAACCAAGAAAGATACCTTCATCAGCTCTATCTTCAAATTTACCGAGGTTATCTTCAGTCCGTTTTATATAGCACTTGCTGCCAAATACTTTGAAATGTCTTGCTGTTGCCTTTCTGCCAAACCACAGTTCATACGGTGTTTTGCTTTCATGTGGTCTTAGCATGCACCTATTTTGAATGTAAACTGCAGTATGTACTGCCTCTTTCCAAAATCTGTCGACTATTTTGTTTTCAGCTGACATTGTCCTTGCCATTTCCTGCCTTGTCCTATTTTTCCTTTCTACAACACCATTTTGTTGAGGTGTTCTAGCTGCTGAAAACTGTCTTCTTATCCCATATTTTTGACAGTATTCTGCAAATTCTTCTGAAATAAACTCTCCTCCTCTGTCTGATCTTAGGCATTTAATTCTTTTCCCTGATTGATTCTCAACAAGATTTTTGAAGGTTTTAAACATCTCAAAGGCTTCTGATTTAAGTTTCAGAAATAGTACCCATGTCATTCTTGAGTAATCATCTATACACAGCATAAAATATTTGTGTCCATTTATGCTTTCAGTTCTCATGGGTCCACATAAATCAGTGTGAATTAATTCTAATGGCTTGCTTGTGAAATATTCTTTTGCTTTGAAAGTGGCTCTGGTTTGTTTTCCCTTTTGGCATGACTCACAAATATTGTTTGAAGGTTTACCAATAGTTGGTATGTCTCTTACTGCCCCTTTTGAGCTGATTTTTACCAGATTATCAAAGCTTATGTGACCGAGTCTCTTGTGCCACAACCGGTTTTCTTCTTCCTGACCAACCAAGCAAGATCCTTCTGAAGTCTCTGAAAGTGTATACAGATTTCCAGAAGTTCTCAGTCCAGTGGCTATTATCTTTCCATTTTTTGTCTTTCTTACTTCACAACCCTCCTTCTTGAAGATTACATCATGGCCTCTGTCACATATTTGACTTACACTCAGTAAGTTATGCTTCAGACCAATCACAAACAAGACTTCTTTTGATTTTATATTGCCATCACTGATCTTGACTGATCCCTTTCCAACAATCTTTGCTCCATCATTATTTCCAAATTTCACAGAACCACCCTCATAATTCTGCAAATTCTCAAATTTCTGCTTGTCACCTGTCATGTGACTGGAACACCCACTGTCAAGTATCCAAGGTGCTGATTTGTTCTGAGCTTTAAAAGCAGTCTGGACAATCAAAGATTCCTTTTCTTTCCATTCTGGTTTGATAGCAGATTTGGCTACTTGTTTTGCCTTTGTCCTTTCATTAGCATGTGCCTATTTTTCAGGAAATTTCTGGTTTTGTTTCAACCCACTTGACTGAGATTTTCTACCCTGATAATTATTTGCTGCAAAAGTGCTTCTACAGTTTCTAGCAATATGTCCAAAATTATGACAATTATAACATTCAACTGCATAATTCATTAAAGGAGAAAAAACATTTCTGCTTGTGAAATTCCTTTGAGATACATTATGCCTGCAATCTGAAATTTTATGGCCATAAGCATTGCATTTAAAATAGTAACCAGAAAAGGAATGATTAAACCTGGGTGCCGGTCTTTGCCAGTTTGAAGTAGGAGCCATAAATATTTTCCTTCTTGGATGTGTGACTTTTATGAAGCCATCTTTGTCAGTACTCTTCTTGAGTCTGGCATTATTGCTTTCTTGGGCATGTTTTGTTTTTTCTAGATCAACCCTGATCTTTTCTTCTTTCTTTATGGGTTCTACATTCGAGGCCTTTGAACCCTTTGATGATTCTCCTTCATCGAAGCCTAAACCAAATTTGATGCCGGAAGGCCTTTGGTTATTTAACATTTTATCCAGCTTTACAGTACTTTCTTCAAACTTGTGAAAATAGTTTAATTTTCTATTCATCTCCTCTAACTGCATTCTTAACTTAACCATGTCTTCCTCTAGCTTGTTGTATTCAACTGTCTTTACAGTTAATTGTTCATCAAGAACTTCAGTCATTTTCTTGAATTCCTCTCGTCCTGTATTTTTAAACTGTTTATTATGTCAGTGGCATCTTCTAGTTTTCTTGAAAACTTTTTGTTCTTTTTCCTTTCAACACTCAACTCTTCAAGTGCAACAACCAATTCTCCTTCCAGATAAACTTCAGCTTCATCTTTAAAGTTTTCATCACTTTCCTGATTTTCTTCTGTTCTTTCCTCTTCAAGTGCCATGAACAGAGCTTCACCTTTTTCTTCTTCAGAATCCTCATCTGAGCTTTCTTAAGAAGTGCTGACATTCTTGGATATGAAGCTTTTCTTCTTGAAATTGTTCTTTCTGAAATTTTGTTTCTTCTTCCAGTCACCTTTTTCTTGGTGTGAGCCTTCACCATTTTTGGTTTTCTCCTGCATTGGACATTTGGCTGCAAAATGACCGACTCCTCCACAATTGAAGCACTTAAAAGGTAGCTTTCCTCTATATTTTCCTTTTCCCTTTGTGAGTTTTCGAACAAAATTAGCTTCTGTTTCATCCAGTGTTCCTTCATCCTCAGATTCATGTTCAACTTTTACATTCTTGTGTGCTTTAAAAGCTGCTTCTCTGTCTGTAGACTTGGTTTGTCCTATTCTCATTTCATATGCTGTCAGGGAACCATGCAACTCATCCATGCTGAAGTTGTTTAGATCTTTTGCCTCTTCTATTGCAGAAACTTTGGAGTTAAATCTTTTGTGCAGTGTTCTGAGAACCTTTTTCACAACAACTGCATCATCAATTTCTTCACCGAGTCCTCTGATTGCATTAATGATTTCGTTGACTTTCAGCATATAAGCCTCTATGTTCTCATCTTCATTCATTTGCAGTGCTTCGAACTGTGCTCGATGAGTTTGCAGTTTTGCTTCCTTAATCTTGTTGTCTCCTTCATGGATGCTCTTCAGTTTATCCCACATGTCTTTTGCTGATTTACAGCTCATGACTCTTATCAGTTCACTGTCAACAAGCCCACACATTATGGCATTCTTAGCTTTGGAGTTGTTCTCAAATTTTTTCTTCTCAGCGAGTATCTGTTGGAGGGGTAGTGGGTGTAGTGTATCCACTATCTACAGAATCCCAAATATCATATCCCAATGCACTCAGATATGTTTGCATCCTGAGTTTCCAGAAAGTGTAATTTGTTCCATCAAATAAGGGAGCTTTGTTGGATGAGAATCCTTCACCGCCTGCCATTGTTTCTTCTAAGATCTCCTTAGCTGATTAAGCTTGTACAAGGAACCTGCTCTGATACCAATTGATGTTCACACAATGACACTGAGAGGGGGGGTGAATCAGTGTAGCTATTAATTTTAATATCTACAACATTTAATATGAAACAAAGATAGCTTAAAAACTAGAACAACAAATTGAACAAGAGAGCACACCACAACACTCAATATACCGAGGTTCACCAATTTGGCTACTCCTCAAAATTGACTGCTTGGACTTCAATCCAAATCCAGTCTTTGCAAAATTCCAATTTTACAAATTCTTTACCAGCATCCACTGGAAGGAGCACCAACCCCTGTAATTTTCTGCTGCAACAGATGGAGCACCAACCCCTAGTACCAAGCACCAACTTGGACTGCAATTTTGATCAATTAGAATGACATAAAAGTGTCTTCACTTCATGCACAACCCTGACTGGTCTGTAATTAATCCAACTCTGCACACTCTCATGGCTCTGCTAATTTTCTTATTCAAACCCTCTTTTCACAAAAATATTTCTCTTTCTGCAACAACTTCTCTCCCACAGTAGCAACATTATTATGTGCCTGACTATCCTTTTATACCCTATTTTTCTCATCGGGACTCTTTGTCTTCTATCGCGTTTCAATTCTTCATGCGATCGGATGACATTCTCGAGCCGTTCGAATTCTTTTCTTCTTTCCAATGCGGCTGTTCGAATCCTTCCAAATACGACTGTTCGAATGCTGCACATCCTTCTTCTCGAAAGCTTTTCGATCCTTCCTATTTTATGTTTCGAATGTTGTAAATACGTCTATTTTAATCGGCTGTTCTAATGCATTTTTCAATCGGCTGTTCGTTTGCATTTTCAATCGGCTGTTCGAATGCTGCACTTCGGTCGTTCGAATGCTTTTTTGATACAGCCTATACGACACTTAGAAAGCATTTCAAGCATGCATCTACATCTATTCTCATGCATGTTCGACACCTGTCAATGTGTAACTGTCTGTCTGACATCAGTTACTATTTACGTAACAGGCTGCATGATTATGCTTTTTTGACACGTGTCATTTTGCATGCTCCTACGGCTTTTACCCGCAAAATTGCCTATCGCGATATCGTGACACTTTAAACTTTAATTTTTGCTGACGTCATCCTTCATGATGTCATGAAATCGCGATGCTTTCGGCTTTTGCTGACGTCATCATCCTTCTTGTCGTGAAATCGTGACGTTTTCGGCTTTTGCTGATGTCATCATCCTTCTTGTCACGAAATCATGACATTTTTGACTTTTGTTGATGTCATCATCCTTCTTGTCACGAAATCGTGACACTTTGGGCTTCCGTACAATCCTCCTTGCAAACTTCAATGAAAATGGAACATGTCGCGAAATCGCGACGTTCATTGCTTCCAAAATCGCTACAACTTTGTGCCTTGTGCTTTTGACTTGTTACATCTTTAATTTTTGCAACTTTGAATGGTAGCGAAATCGCTACACCTTTGTTTCCATACATTTTGTCATGCAGCAAAATCGCTACACCTTCTTGTTTGTGCTTTTTCACTTGTAGCGAAATCGCTACACCTTCTTTGCCCTTCATTTCAACATGCAACAAAATCGCTGCACTCTTTCGCCTTGACTTTCAAACTTGTAGCGAAATCGCTACACTTCCTTGACTTAGTGCATTTTCCTCCAACATGTCGCGAAATCGTGACATCTTTTCACCTTGCTTCCTTCTCTGCCCACATGTCGCGAAATCGTGACAATTTTGCTTGCATCTTCTCTCTCCTAGTTTATGTCACGAAATCGCGACAATTTGGCGTGCACTTTCTCTCTCCTGGTTTATGTCGCGAAATCGCGACAATTTGGCGTGCACTTTCTCTCTCCTGGTTTATGTCGCGAAATCGCGACAATTTTTCTTGCGCCTTCTCTCTCTCCTGTTTTGTCGCGATATCGCGACAGAAAACATGTCGCGATATCGCGACAGTTTTCTTCCTTGTCTTTTTCTGCCAATTTTTGAATCGGGTCACCTCTGTTTTCCTTGAAATTCATTGCACTTGATCTGACTGACCTCTGGATTGCATCAACTGCCTCAATCTGTCTGTGTTGACAACAATGACAATACTTTTGCAATGCCTTTGCTGTACCTTGCTCAACATAAAGTTACATTGTGATAATTATTTTGAAGTTTGGAGATTATAAGGTGTACTTGAGATTTAATATTTTTGAATGGTGAAATAATTTTGAGGGAGATAATTGAGAGAAGGATTTTTTTATCTAACCATTGAGATTGGTAAAGAGGTTGATTGTGATTGAGACAGGTTTTGATGTCAAATCTCCATCAAACAAAAGGTATGGGTATATCATCCTTGTGAGTGAAATATTTTGAATATTGTGAAATACAAGGTTGAAGTGAAAACGATTGTTCGATAAGCATTGTTGGAAATATTTAAGTGAGCCTTCATGTTCATGAATAGAGTTTGTGAAAATATCATGAGTATCATTGTTATGTGAAGTTGGAATTATCTAGTGTCAAAGTTTGAGTTTCATAATGTGAGTTATTGGAAGTATTGTGAAACACTTGGTTTGGATTTGTAATCAAGTTGTGTTTGATTGAGTGGATGATTTGAGTGAATTTTATTGAGCATTATTAGTTGAGAGTATTAGAGTGATAGTTCAAGTTCTATGAAAAAAAATATTCTTTATTATAAATTAATTATTCTTTGTATGACCATGCAAAAACCTCCTTCTTCTATTTGAGAAGGGCAATGTAGTCGGCTTGCTGTTTGGGGGATAAACTTACCCCTAGCTTGATGATTTGTGAACTCATTGGATCTGAGCCGATATCTACATCAGTCATCTCCTCGACTGAAATGTGGGATCCTTCCTCCAACTGGTGTGGATTTGGGATCAAGTGGATATCATTTGCTAAGTTGAGATCATCATTTGGAACGTCAGGTTCCTCTTTAGCATGGAAGACATCCTGAGTCTGTCTGGGGGTGAAATAGAACATCCCACCACAAGGCCAGTACTCTGATGGGGATGGCGGTTTGTCAATGCAATCCCAGTCTATAGCATCTAGGTCTAGATGCAATGACCGTGTTGGGTCGATGGTTAAATCAATGGAGATCATGTTAATGAAATGACTATGGTCTCCATTACCGTGGGTGTGGCTACTGTAGACACCAAAACAGCACCAATCCGATTATGTGACTGCAAACACTGATCGCTTTGACAAACACAGCCCCCAAGGCAGCCCTCAGAGGTCAAACGGTGGTCTTAACCACTTTCATAGCAATTTTGTGAGGTCAAGAAGCAATTTGGCACACTTAGACACTTTGCCTAGTAATCGTCTCACCCAGGGACGATTGCTAACTTGAAATCGTCTCACCCAGGGACGATTTCCAAGTTTAACGGGCAAAAAGACAAATGAGGCCAAGTGGCAGCCCAGAACAGTCAGTTGATGACTCCTGCCTCGCACGCGTGTGTGAGTGGACAAATAGGCCGTTTGAGGACTGTCACAAGGGCGATTATGAAAGCCCAAGTCAATGGAGGACTCCCCTCCCTCATGGGAAGACAAGATTGCCACATGGCGCCTATGACCAACACATGGCATTTGTGCTTCCCTCCCAAAAGAGACCCCATGGGTCTATAAAAGGTGGGACTTTTCTCACCCAAGATATACGAGGTTGAAGGAGTTTTCAAGCAACGAAGTGCTTGCCGAGTTGAAGACCCACTTGCATCCCTTTTGGTTCACCTTCCCACATCCACCAATCTCTTTTGCAAGGGAGGTTGTTGGGTGGCTTTTGGAAGCTTGAATCGGACCTAAATCCAACACATGGACACCTGAACCAACCAATTCGCCGACCCCCCAATCCTAAGAGGTTTTGGGCCCATCCCTAGTGGATTGGCGCCGGAATCAAGTGCCAACGGTGGGAGGCCCACTTGGGCACCCCCGCACTTTTCTTAAGTTTTAGAGCATTCTAGTTTATTTTCTCATGCTGCATATTGTGTTTTCTGTTTGGTGAATTCATAGCTGCAATTTCGTAACCTTTGATCAGATTCTAGTATGTTTTGTGTCGCTTTGTAGTTTCACTAACTTGCAGGAGGCGATATCAAATTCCCGAGGGTAGAGGCCAAATTGGGAGAATCCGACCATCTGGGTCGTCCCAAAATGGCCCCAATTACATAACCCCTCTGTCTGCAGGTGTTTTGGAGACCTCGGGAGTCGACATTGGAGCGTGTCAGTTCGGCTTCCCCAACACAGAAGAAATCGTCCCACCCAGGGACGATTTACAGTCAGAAATCGTCCTACCCAGGGACGATTTCTAGTTGAAAGCAGATTGGTCGACTGTCTCAGTGGCAATGGCCTGTTGGTAACATTTTCTGTCTTCTGGCAAGTTTTCAGGCTGTTTAGAATCATTTTGTTTACTGTTTTAGATAAATGTTTGCATGCATCTTTTGATGATTTTAGAAGAACGAACACTTTTCACTTGCAGCAGGTGCTACTGACATCTTGGTTGTTTCTTTGTTCGTAGGAGAAGCGGCGGAGGTGAAGAACTCATCGACATCGGCGGCGGCATCATTTTGGCCCGCCCATTGCAATCGTGGGCACGCGGAAAGAGGAACATTGAGTGATTGTAATCGAATTCTTTTAACGCTCCTAGCCCCCGAAAAGGGAGGAGACGTCATTGTAATGAGAGATCAAGGGATATTAATGAAAGGGCTGTGTTTTCTCCATTTGCTTGTGTCTCTTCCAATGCGTTTCTTTTCCATTTCATGCACTTTACGTTTCTAGGACTTAAGCGCATTTGATTTTGAATGCAATTGCAATTAGTGTTTCCTTTGCCCGGAATCTCGTGCTTTCAGTGGCGATCACGGTGGGACCTGTTCCCTATTTTTAAGATCACAGAAAACTAATCGGGTTTTTGTGTTTTGTGTTTTACAGGTACATTTTTTTTTGCAGACTGTTAATCGTCTCTGACTGTTACGATTACTTTACTGGAAATCGTCTCACCCTGAGACGATTTTAAAATCGTCTCTGCCAGGGACGATTTCTGTTCTGTAAATCGTCTCACCAGGGGACGATTTTCTGTCTGTAGATTTTCAGAGCAGAAATTCAGAGGCAACTGGAGCAGGCAGAGAAGAGGTAGGGATTTTATCATCTCTGTTAAATTTTCTATTTCTATTTCTGTTTCTTTGATTGTTTTCATTTTATCCTGCATACTTAGGGAAAATCATTCATGCTTGTTTCATTTTCGCTAAATAAAATGAACCTCACACACTCCACGTAACAATTTTAAACCAAGGAGCTGGTCGTAAGACCCCAGCCCTTGATCAAGACCATTGGTGGATTTCATCACCACCTTGGCTTAGATTTGCATCCATTTCCCGATTGTCAACTGTTGTTAGGCGTAAATCCTGACGAAGACAGACCGAGTGTCAGCTGGGGTGATTCCCATGCGCGCGAGGATAAGTTTTCTATGGTAGGTGCCATTAACAGGACAATCCCCCTTTCGTACCGCCTACGTACCACGTACCTTCTGCTCTCACGTACCTATAGTCTCCCTCTCGTAAGGGCGGGTATATAGAGAGGTTGGTATATCGGCCTGGTTGGTATATTGAAGGGGCTACCATTTTGGGAGTTATATGAGCCGTCATAATGCATTTAAACGATCTTCAAAACCTACAAAAACAAAACAAAACACCAAAATGCACTAAACCAGTTTAGGGCACACCAATAATCCTTAAAAGAGATAATCACGGTTTTGTGAATGTGTGTGCTTAATTCTGCTTAGTGTAGACAAAAAAAATCATAAACGAGATAAAAACTTATTTAGATAGCATAGAAGCACCGCAATGGTGTACACCCGCAGTCAAGCCCAATCAAGGGCAGAAGCTCCGGAAGGTACACAAGAAGCAGGCACAAGTCGCCTTCGCTTCAGTCCTGAGGATTTGGTCATACCGCCTTATAGGTCTAACCTACAAAAGAATCCAATTCAGAATCCTCGGTGGGGTATGCCTATTCAAAGCAGCCCCTTTCGGGAAGATGCCTTACATGTAGACCTTGACATAAATAGAGAATCACCTCTTGAAGTTAGGCATGAGTGGCCACCGCGCGATGAAGCGCTAGACAGGCACACCGTCCATTTGGAGGGGCAACGTGGATATGGCGTCCCTTCTTTACCTATCATCGGAACGGAGAGACCAAATCCGGAGCGCAGGGCTCCTTACATAGGGCGACCTAACTCCGCCCACCCCCTTCACACCCGTGAAAGGGAGTACGAGGAAAGCCATCGCATTCCTCGAGGGCAACAAACAACGCGGGAACCTTGCATTTCCGCACCAGCGGGATATCATGATCACCCCTTGAGGCCAGAACCTCGAGCACATACCGCTTACCTCGACGGAGGGAAGCGACCCATTGAAACCTTAGATCAGCAAACTCGAGGTAAACACATAGGAGAAACATTCGAACCTCCTGAGCAAAATAGGGTAGACCAAATTGACCCATCTGTCGCCAGATATACCACCCGTCAAGCCCAAACCATGCGGCTTAAACCAAGTTATCAGGAAATAGAGTACCGACACCGCTTGGATAGAGAACGCATGCAACGCGAAGCGGATGAGTTACGCTATGAAATACCTGAGAGGGGGCCAACCCCTCGCATCCAAAGAGCTGAACGGTATGAGAGGCATAATTCGTTGCTGCAGGACAGGTCTCCACGACCTCGTCAAGCTCTGCTTCCAAGACCTCATAGATTCGAGAGGGAGGCAACTCCCCGAAACAATGATGGGTACCTTCGGCAAGAGCTTGATCGGGGTCATAGGTTTCGCCCGAGAGACTCCTCAAGAATTTTACGAGTATGAACCGAGAAGAGGAATATGTTGAAACTCCCCATCAAGGCAGGAGGGATGCCATTCGGCCACCCCTCCATAGGCCTCCAGTTTACCGTAACTTGCAACAAGAGCGAACAAGAGAGGAAGAAATAAAATCTTTCGATGCATACCAAGCGCTATTGGAGCGTTTGGAGTCTGTGGAGACAAAAGCTGCTGGGCATCAAAAACCCACATTACGTCTACTCCGCAGTAATCCGGTGCATCCCTCAGTGCCTACACCTCTTTACCCCGAACACTTCAAGTTGCCTCAATTGGCAGTTTTTAAAGGTGAAGAGGACGCACAAGAACACGTTACACGATTTCTAAGCCAATGCTTCGGCATCCAAGATAATGACGCATTGTTGCTTAGAACATTCATAACCACATTCGCAGGCCCTGCCTCGGATTGGTTCACACAACTGCCCAAACACGAGCATAAGCAATTTAGATCAATTAGTAGACGCGTTTCTTGAACGCTTTGCCTTCAACACAAGGAAGAAGGCATCACTAAGTGATTTAGCGAGCCTCAAGCAATTTGAAGAGGAAACAATGGCAGCGTACGGGAATCGATGGAGAGCTTTGCTTTCTAGGTTACCCTACCGTCCTCCTATGTCTGATCTCACGTAGATGTTCGCAAAAAGTTGCTTAAAATCAATCTCCGGTCTATTGTTGCTGCGACAATACGACAGCTTAGAAGAAGCTTTGGCGCAAGCCAGAGTCATAGAAGAGATTAAGATAGGCGAAGGCGCAATTGCCAAGCCTAAGAAGAAAGAGTGGAATAAAACCACTAAAACTGGGACAACGCAACCACAACACGCTGCAGTCAACCAAGTTGCGATAAATGTTCCCGCGCCTGTGCAAGAAACGCAGCCTCAAAAGGCTAACTACCAGGCAGTGCCTCCTGCTTATGAAAGAGATAATAGAAGACAGGAGCAGAATTACCCGCGTCGCCCTAGGCAAAATTTCACCCCATATGCGGAGTCTAGGGACTCCTTATTTGACCGCTTGTCAGCGGCAAATTTAGTCACTCTGTCGGAAATCCAAATTATAGACCCTAACATTCCCAAGCCTAGGGGGTACAGAGAGGAATTGTATTGTAGATTCCATAGGCGCAGAGGACATGACTTGAATGGGTGCTGGAAATTCAAAGACCTAGTCCAGGATTTGATCGACAATAGAACATTGGTTGTGGACAACCCCATCGCACCAAACAACCAACAAATGGGGGTATTCAAGGACCCCTTGCCAGCCCACGAGGCACAGACAAAACCACTCCAGATTAACGAGGTGCGACAAGATCTTCCCACATAGGGATTTGTGGGAATGATTAGCATAGTAACAAGGAACAGAAGGTACCCGACAGCTGCCCCTGAGGTAGCTACGAGGGAAGTTCCGGCAACATCGCATCCTCAACAACGCCCAACGCAGTTACCTCCGCCTAGACCTGAGGTCACGATACGAACCAAACTCACGCAGAGTTTGCGGACCACGTCGGCTAGGCTGTCCATCTACGAGCTTATTCAACAATCAGCTCCCCATAGAGAAGCTCTTATGGACATTTTAAAAGCCATTGAATTACAACCCCACGAGGCAAATTCTTTCAACGCCTTCGTGGGACATGTGAAACAATGTACGGAGCCGGTCATCACATTCTGAGAAGATGAGGTCAAAACGATATCAAATGACATGGCGAGATCCACCCCTGCACGTTATCGCGCGGGTCAACGGGATTCCGTACAAGAGAGTGCTTGATAGATACCGGCTCGTCCAGTAACATCATAACCACTGCAGCCTTAAAGCATTTGAAGGCGCCGACCTCTCACATCACAGCCTCCACGTACACACTGCGAGCTTTTAATGATGCAATATGCTCGACAGTCGACACGGTCGTTACGCGATCCGGGTAGGACAAAAGTCAATACCTACAACTGTGCCATGTCGTTGGAAGGTGAAATGGCTTATAATATACTTCTAGGGCGGCCTTGGATCAGGGACATGAAGTGTGTCCCTTCGATCACCCACCAATGCTTAAAGTATGCTTATGAAGGGGAAATACATGTAGTCCCAATGGACTTAGAGCCCTTCAAGTATTGCAATGCGGTACAATTCATACCTCAATCGACCCTCCCTTCAACGCATTTGGATTTCCAATTAAATCCATCTAAACAGGGTCCAATACCGCGAGGCACCACCGGTGGCCAACAAGGCAAAATCCCGACCGGGTGAGACTTCATCACCTGCTCCTTCATCATCAACGCCACCTATCATGGCCCAACGGAAGGACAAGGGAAAACAAATCATGGAAGAGGTTAAGCCTCTAGAAGAAAGGTTGCCCACAATCTCAACGATATCAACGGAGGAAACACCCAACACAACAGAAACCAAGACTCCTGAACAACCAAACATGGAATGGACTCAGGAAGGACTACCGTTTCCTCCCACCCAATCATCAACAATCACTGTTGAAATGGCCAGTACGGGCATAGGGGAGTACTTAGTGCAAAACATTGTGGCAACCCCCACATTGGAGTCAGTACGAGACATGGGAAGACCTCGCCTTCCCATAGGGACAATTGTTCCTCTAGGCTACCCACCGAACCAGGACAAATTTTGTGTATGGGGGCCTTGATCATGGTCTTGAACCATGCCAACAAAAGGAAACAGACGAAGAGCCTTTTGTTGAAAACATCAATTATCTGTCAAACCCAGAATTTGCCCTAAAATATCTAGGCCAATGCAATTGGCATGGATACGGGGCTAGGCGAGATATGAGCAAGGGATGCGGATCCTTTGCCAACCAAGATATCGGGATGCCATATGACAAGTCAGGGGTAGGGTTCAACCATCCCCTGCCATTAGACATCTTGGTTGAAAATATGCAAGGCCTAGAAATAGGCAACAAGGGGGGATTGGCATTAGACCCTTATGCCAATCCAAATACAGAATACACATTGGGAGACTACCTCCCATGGTCAACAAACACCCCTAGAAACAACAATAATCCCTCTCCTTTGCTAGAGAGAGGTGAAAGTTCGGATAGTAATCCTCAAAGAGAACATCAACGGCTGCCGGACATCTTTCTAAAGTTGTTCCCCTTAGAGGTGCCGGATGAAACAACACAGTCTCAAGAGAATCAGGTCCCTCCACCAAGAGTGGAACAACCGCAATGGGACCAGATTAATTCACTGGAACAAGAAGAGTCCTCAACGTCGCAAGCAACAGATGCTGAAGAGGATGAACAATTTTGGATCTATGAAAGCGATTCAGAAGATGAGACTGAAATGGACTATCTCAGACATGCGCGACGACATCACCGCGCTCTAACTCATGAAGATCTAATGGGACAGATGGGCATACTGTTGGGGCATGAATGGCATGTAGACCCAGCGAGGTGGGACCAAGTGTTGGATCCATGGCTCCAAATTCAAGATGAGCATCGTCCACCTCGAGATCCCATCATGACAGCAGTGTCGAGGGAAGACCCTGCCCTCCTTTTCACAAAATTTGCACCTAGGGAAGATCCATTCGTGCCCATACCTCTAGAGCCAGATCCAGAGTGCAAAGACCATCAAGCTGGGGGTACCTCTATCCCCTAAAGAACCATAATTCAAACCCAAAATGCTCCAAGGATTATCGCAATCACTTGGTCACCCCAAAAGCTCCAAGGATTATCGCAATCACTTGGTCACCCAAAAAGCTCCAAGGATTATCGCAATCACTTGGTCACCCAAAAAGCTCCAAGGATTATCGCAATCACTTGGTCACCCAAAAAGCTCCAAGGATTATCGCAATCACTTGGTCACCCAAAAAGCTCCAAGGATTATCGCAATCACTTGGTCACCAAAAAGCTCCAAGGATTATCGCAATCACTTGGTCACCCAAAAAGCTCCAAGGATTATCGCAATCACTTGGTCACCCAAAAAGCTCCAAGGATTATCGCAATCACTTGGTCAACCCAAAAGCTCCAAGGATTATCGCAATCACTTGGTCACCCAAAAAGCTCCAAGGATTATCGCAATCACTTGGTCACCCAAAAAGCTCCAAGGATTATCGCAATCACTTGGTCATCCCAAAAGCTCCAAGGATTATCGCAATCTCTTGGTCACCCAAAAAGCTCCAAGGATTATCGCAATCTCTTGGTCACCCAAAAAGCTCCAAGGATTATCGCAATCTCTTGGTCACCCAAAAAGCTCCAAGGATTATCGCAATCTCTTGGTCACCCAAAAAGCTCCAAGGATTATCACAAATTCTTGGTCACCCAAAAAGCTCCAAGGATTATCGCAATTTCTTGGTCAAAACCTAAAAAGCTCCAAGGATTATCGCAATCACTTGGTCACCAAAAAGCTCCAAGGATTATCACAATCACTTGGTCAAAAATAAAAAACAATCAAAAACAACAAAAATTTGCATCTCATTTCTAGGCATACTCAAATTCATCAATAGAGAGCTCTTCTCGCACCTCATATTCATATTCACAAAAATCAATCCATCAAAAATACAAAAATATGTAGCTACATTAAGCATTGCATCCATACATTGCATATTTATGGTTGTATAGGTCAAAGGCACCATAGGCTGCAATTGCTCTACTAGTCCATCTTGTTCCGCATTGTTCCATTTTACAAAAACAACAAAAACACCATGCATAACTTTTACCACACTACAGTCAGTGGTCTGGGAATGTACCAAGAGTTTCAGTGATTTAGTCATCATTTTCCTCTTTAGCCATGTAATGTATCAAGTCGAACAGATTTTACGAAGGTAGAGTCATACTTGAAATACACCTTGTTACGTAACATCCCAACACAAATCAAAACACATAAAACAATTCCTAAGTTGTGTGAACGAAAGATGAAACCTGCATAGTAATCCAGGTCACCACAAGCGAAACGGTTATCTTGCTCATCCCCCTGTGCGAATGACCCCAAGAATGTTGAGAGTTGGCAAAAGGACAAGCATCCTCCCTACCCAATTCCCTAAGAATCCCTAAGTTCTCAATAGTTGCAAAACATCAAAAATTTGCAAAATGTCAAAACTCAAATATTTGACATCCTACAAGTGCAAACATCAAAAGGCACAAACGATAGTGATTTTCATCACTCCATATCCCCAATCCCTTGCTCAAAAGAAAAACAAATCAAAATAAACAGTGATCTTATCACTACAAACGAGCAAGTATCCCAATACAATTGAAGAAAAGAAGGGAGTGGAACTTGAATCCCTGGAACTCTCAGCATTCTAAAAGGTCATAAGGCAAGCCTCAGTACCGATTTGGTTGATAGCCTATCGATAACTGGCGGTAAACCTCTCGCATGACGATATATCTATCACATTAACTTGCGTACAGATCAATGTTTGCATGTGGATGAGCTAGCTTATGGCATCCTGGATAACACCGCAGATTAATCTTAGTACATACAACAAAGGAGTTAGTGGAGCTAATTAGGTGATCCTCGATACGAGTTCGGTTGAAAGCCCATCTGGCACTGGCGGTATCCTGATAAATACCACAATAATGAACTCAATTGCACACACAGGGATGTGAAATAGCTTGGTCAAAAACAAGTCTGATTCATACCTTGTTCAAAAGTCTTGTAAGATAAAGTACAGTCATGGCTAGTGAGTTAAAACCGTCTGAGTCTCAGAAAACCTTAGCTACATTTCTAAACCAACTGCGCTACTTTTCATCCTTACAATACCATCAAAAAAATACAAAAAAAAAAACCACATGTATACATACAAAGTCATGCATCACAACAATCGCCTAAAAACAAAATAACAGAGTTCTAAACAGTCCTTGGTGCCATAGCCAAACATCACAAACCCCATTCATCCATTTCATATCTGCATATCACATATAAATCAAAACCATTTGCATTCATCATAGCATATGCATCCATCAAAATAAATCAACATGCATACATCCATATTCATCAACCATCATGCACAAGATCAAAGAAAATCAAAACAACAAAAACAACAAATAAATGCAACACAAAAACAAAAAGCAATAAACATTGCCGGACACAAGTGCTCTTGCACCTTAACCTCTTGGCATAGAAAAACTGAAATGTCGGGGTCTACATTGTCACTATCCTACTCCCTAAGAAGGCTACCATAGCCGGACCGCTCCACGGGAAGACGGATTTTCGACAATTTCATCCCAACAAGCCAAAAAAAAACACAAAACAAAAACAATAAACATTGCACACAAGTGCTCTTGCACTTAAACTCTCTTGGCATACACTATCCTACTCTCCTAAGAAGGCTACAATAGCGGCCCCGGGGTTTCCCCAAAAAAAAAAAAAAAAAAAAAAAAAAACAATAAAGCATTGCCGGACACAAGTGCTCTTGCACTTAACCTCTTGGCATAGAAAATTGATGTCGGGGTTCAAATTGTCACTCTCCTACTTCCCCAAGAAGGCTATCATAGCCGGACCGCTCCACGGGAAGATGGGTTTTCGATGATTTCACCTCATTACGGCATCACCAAAAGGGTTAACACCCACCAAAAATAGGTCCAAATGTTGGAAAAATTGCACACGCTTAACGGTAAACCCTCTAAAGGCACCCTTGCACAAGTCATCTTGGGTCAAGCGACTCGTCGCTTCTCTCACGAAGGTCATTCCCTCATCGATTCGTCGCTTGAGGGGGTAGTCACACTTAGTCACCAACCAACAATCACACACCCAATTAAGGAAAATGACATGCATTCAAAGAATCATTGACAAAGACAATCACGCTCCCTGCTTGGGGCGATAAACAAGCAACAATCAAATCAATCAAACACTTGGCATTTCGTGAATCATGAACACAAGGTTCCCCCTGAGGATAAAAACGCCCTTTGCCTGTTCATGACTGATCAATGTCTAAGTTCAAGTCACACCTCACCAAAACAGGTTAATACTTGAAATCAAATTCCTTAGCTCGTCAGAAGCAAGGATTCAAGAATGCATGCCCTTTCCATACTTGGGGCATCAAAAGTTGGTTAGGTTACCAAGAAACCCTAATCATTAGTGCTTTGGTTATCTATTTTTGCTCAACGATCGCGTCACCCGTAGCGCTTCCCAAAAAGGGGCATCTTGTAGACACCAAAACAGCACCAATCCGATTATGTGACTGCAAACACTGATCGCTTTGACAAACACAGCCCCCAGGGCAGCCCTCAGAGGTCAAACAGTGGTCTTAACCACTTTCATAGCAATTTTGTGAGGTCAAGAAGCAATTTGGCACACTTAGACACTTTGCCTAGTAATCGTCTCACCCGGGGACGATTGCTAACTTGAAATCGTCTCACCCAGGGACGATTTCTGAAATCGTCCCTGGGTGGGACGATTTCCAAGTTTAACGGGCAAAAAGACAAATGAGGCCAAGTGGCAGCCCGGAACGATCGGTTGATGACTCTCGCCTCGCACGCGTGTGTGAGTGGACAAATAGGCCGTTTGAGGACTGTCACAAGGGCGATTATGAAAGCCCAAGTCAATGGAGGACTCCCCTCCCTCATGGGAAGACAAGAGTGCCACATGGCGCCTATGACCAACACATGGCATTTGTGCTTCCCTCCCAAAAGAGACCCCATGGGTCTATAAAAGGTGGGACTTTTCTCACCCAAAAGAGAGAGGAGGTTGAAGGAGTTTTCAAGCAACGAAGTGTTGCCGAGTTGAAGACCCACTTGCATCCCTTTTGGTTCACCTTCCCACATCCACCAATCTCTTTTGCAAGGGAGGTTGTTGGGTGGCTTTTGGAAGCTTGAATCGGACCTAAATCCAACACATGGACACCTGAACCAACCAATTCGCCGACCCCCCAATCCTAAGAGGTTTTGGGCCCATCCCTAGTGGATTGGCGCCGGAATCAAGTGCCAACGGTGGGAGGCCCACTTGGGCATCCCCGCACTTTTCTTAAGTTTTATTTTAGAAGCATTCTAGTTTATTTTCTCATGTTGCATATTGTGTTATCATGTTTGGTGAACTCATAGCTGCAATTTCGTAACCTTTGATCAGATTCTAGTATGTTTTGTGTCGCTTTGTTGTTTCACTAACTTGCAGGAGGCGATATCAAATTCCCGAGGGTAGAGGCCAAATTGGGAGAATCCGACCATCTGGGTCGTCCCAAAATGGCCCCAATTACATAACCCCTCTGTCTGCAGGTGTTTTGGAGACCTCGGGAGTCGACATTGGAGCGTGTCAGTTCGGCTTCCCCAACACGGAAGAAATCGTCCCACCCAGGGACGATTTACAGTCAGAAATCGTCCTACCCGGGGACGATTTCCGGTTGAAAGCAGATTGGCCGACTTGTCTCGGTGGCAATGGCCTCGTTGGTAACATTTTCTGTCTTCGGCAAGTTTTAGAGCTGTTTAGAATCATTTTGTTTACTTGTTTTAGATAAATGTTTGCATGCATCTTTTGATGATTTTAGAAGAACGAACACTTTTCACTTGCAGCAGGTGCTACTGACATCTTGGTTGTTTCTTTGTTCGCAGGAGAAGCAACGGAGGTGAAGAACTCATCGACATCAGCGACGGCATCATCTTGGCCCGCCCATTGCAATCGTGGGCACGCGGAAAGAGGAACATTGAGTGATTGTAATCGAATTCTTTTAACGCTCCTAGCCCCCGAAAAGGGAGGAGACGTCATTGTAACAGAGATCAAGGGATATTAATGAAAGGGCTGTGTTTTCTCCATTTGCTTGTGTCTCTTCCAATGCGTTTCTTTTCCATTTCATGCACTTTACGTTTCTAGGACTTAAGCGCATTTGGTTTTGGTTATGCATCGCAATTAGTGTTTCCTTTGCCCGGAATCTCGTGCTTTCACTGCTCAAAAATCCTAGATGATATTTGTGCTCTAGATCTGGCTTTGTGGGCACTGGCACAAATGGATCAGCCCTAGGTATTGATAAAAGGACAGGGTCTGCCCTAGGTACTGATGGCTCTATAGGGTCTCCAGGCGGAAGATGTTCTCTGTATACCTGGAGTGGCGGGTGTAGTAATTGCTATAACTATGCCTGGTTGAGGTGCCACCGATGCCTTGGCCCAATATGTAATTGTTCAAACATGTCATCTATGTCCAAAGGATATTGATGCTGTCACATATGATTGAGATAGGCCATCTCAGTTTCATCTTCATAATCACTGTCAGAGATCCAAAGGCCTTCATTGGCTCTAATAGATGTTTGCGACATATGAGGCTCATATTGCTCGAGAAAATTAATGTGGTCCCATCGGGGTTATTTCGATCTCTGTGGAGGGACCTGATTCTCCTAAGGTGGCATATGTTCAATTGGAGCATTCAAAGGGAACATTGTCAGGAAGCTCTCTTGATAATCATCCATGGGATGCACTTGTGAATGATTGCTATCAGATTCGAAAGGATCCCAAGGTGCTACCTCGTATTCTGACTCGTCTTCTGAAGACCCTTCTTGGTCTTGTCCATAGCCCTCTTGTAGGTGAGTCCTTGAACTTTCTCCCTTTTTGACCAAAGGGAAAGGGTTGTTATGGTCAACAAGGTTGGTTGTTAGCAATGGGTGATAATCCCCCAATGTATATGTTGTGTTAGGATTGGCATATGGATCTAATGCCAACCCATCCTTGTTGCCTATTCCTAGGCCTTGAATGTTCTCTACCAAGATGTCCAAGGGCAAGGGGTGGTTGAACCCTACTCCTGACTTGTCATACGACATTTGATATCTTGGTTGGCACAGAACACGCACTCCTTGCTCATACCTGCCCAACCCATATCCATGCCAATTGCATTGGCCTAGATATCTCAAAGCGAAATTAGGGTTGGAAAAATAGTTGATGTCCTCAGCAAAGGGTTCTTCATCTTCATATTCTTGTATGTAAGGTTCAATGCCATTATCCAGGCCCCCATAAACAAAGTTGGTTTGATTGGGTGGGTAACCTAGAGGAACCACAGAGCCGATGGGGAGTCGAGGTCTCCCCATGTCCTGCATGGACTCGAGTGCGGGTGTTGCTACAATGTTTCTCACTAGATACTCCCCCAGGCCCATGTTGGCCATCTCAACGGTGATCGTTGGTGGTTGAGGGGGAGTGAATGGAAGTCCTTCCTGAGTCCACTCCATGTGGGGCGAACTAGGCATCTTAGCTTCCATTCGACTAGGCATCTCTTCGATAGAGATGGTTGAGACTAGGGGTGGTTCCTCTTCTAGGAGTTTCTTTCCCTTGTCCTTTGGTGTGGCCATCGTAGGTGGCATTGTTTTTGAAGGACCAGATGAAGAAGATGGACCCGACTGGGGATTTGGTGGATCGTGATCGCTACTGAAAGCATGAGGATACGAAAACAAAAAGGAATATGCCAAGCATGATGCGTGTAGAACCAAACATAACGCTAAAAGCCTATGTATTGAAAAATGCATAAAAAGGAAAGCACATAGACAAATCAAAACAAGATAAAAGCAATATGGAATACGGCCCTCTTTATTGATATGCTTTCAAAGTCGTGTTACAATACGTCTCCTTCCTTTTTAGGGGATAGGAACATTAAATATGTTTCTTATCACATCCATGGATAGCAATCCTTCTTTCGCATGCCCACATGTAATATGGGCGGACAAAAACGTCATTGTCACTTGTGTATATGATTGTTGACTCCTTCCTACTCCTCTGATGTTGAAGACCTATGTTCAAGAAAACAAAAAATATTAGTAGCACCTGTAGATAGAATAGAACGTGTTTCCCAAGGCCTACTGTTAGTGTATGCATGAAAATATTAAACTGATAACCAAATAACATCAAAATGATCTAGAAATTTTATAGAAGAATGAATATGTTACCATAAAGCCACTACAAAAATAACAGTCAAGAAATTCCTCACAAATTTGTATTCGCTCCGGAGCGGGACGAATAAACCTACAATAATTTGTCAGAAAGCACCCTCTTCAATGTCCTATCCAAAAATCTCCAAATAACCTGCAAAGTTGGGGTTAGCTAATTGGGGGTATTTTGGGATGACCTAGATGGTCAGATTTCTCCAATTTAGCCTTTATCACTCAAAATATGATAGCGCTATCTACATGTTAGTAAAAGCGGGAAATAATAAAAGCATGACTAAAACTTGTCAGAATAAAGTGAAATTTAAAATACAGCCTATTTGAATAACCTAGAATAATACGCAAAATAAAAATCAGAGAAATCTACCACAAATTTCTATTCGCTCCAGGGTGGGGCGTTTAGAACTGCGACAGTTTGGGGGGTGCCCGGGGGCAGGACGCTCACCGTTTGGGACTCTGTTCTGGCACCAATGCACTTGGTATGGGTCCAAAACTTCTTATGGGATGTTTTCAGCAAATTTTGTGGAATATTGTGGCCAAAAATCAGGTTTTGGGTCCAGATTCGTGCTTCCAATAATCACCCAATAACCTCACTTTCGAATGAGATATTAAGGATGTGAAAGGCACAAATCGCAAGTAGGTATGTAAATTGGCAGCACTTCGTTGCTCAAATGCTCCCTCTATGTCTCCCTTTTAGGTGAGAAAACTCACCAATTTATAGACCTAGGGTCTCTTTGCTTGAATTGCGCATGCGAGGGTGCCACTTGAGTTGTTTGTCCTATTTCAAGAAAAAGGATAATTTCCTAATTTAGAGTCTCATTGCATGAGGTCTCAAAAATCAAAGACATGCATGACTGAAGTCTCTCTCCTTTATTTGAAGCCGTTCCTCGCAATTGCATGGCTTGAAGCTTCAGTTAACTGGCGGACTTGTCAAGGTTTGAATTTTTGTCAGTCAAACTTGCTATTCGCCTCACCTTGGGGTGAATGCTGATATTCGTACCTGGGTGGGATGAATGCCAGTTTGTATTTTTACCTGGGTGGTATGAGTAGAGAGCAAGGTGCCAAAAAGATGCCAAATTGACCTCTGACCTCCAAACTGCTTTTGGGAGTGGTTAGGACCACTGTTTAACCTTTGGGGGCTGCCCTAGGGGCTGTGTGTGTCAATGCGATCAACGCTTGTTGTCACATAATTGGATTGGTGCTATTTTTGTGTCTACACATCTAAACACAATATTTAATTCTCATTTAAATATCTAAGCCCTAATATATGATAACTTCATGCCATGATATAAATTTACTTTATTTTCCATAATTGCTTGTAACTAAGAATTTCAAAGTAATTCAATCCTCTATATCAATTTACAATCATCCTTAATAGAGGGATTATTACAAGTAAATAAGGACCTATATTAAAGAGGTATTGTTACAACATATATACATATCAAATGGAAGCTAAAAAATCTAATCTTCACTCGAATCCACTAGTACTAACAGTACTAAGTTGTAGGTATGCGGGTTTAGGATAACCCATTACATGTATGAAAATGCAGTATAGGCAAGCAGTAGAATATAATAATTTCCAGTTGAATGCAACTAAAAACAATACATTCCTCATAATGTATTTGTCTAAAGCATTCCAATATTCAAAGGAAGGAAATCTCATACTTTCCTAAGAATGAAATCCATATTTTCATCCTATATCATTTCTCCACAAAGATATACCTTTGAAACAAATATTATTACATTCAACTATTGTTAATCATTTTCAAAGAGAATTCCATAAATTCATTCAAGAATGGAATATTTTCATGCATAAAATAGGTAATACTTTTACAAGTAACTCATATTTCTATTACCCAGAAATATCATTTAAACAAATGGATTCAATTATAGATTCACAAATCATTCCATAATTTTATTTCATAATCTATCACTAGATCATATTCCATATTTGTTTCATAATTTAACCTCAAGGTTACACTATAGTTCTTTCACAAATATATCTACTAATTTGTCTTGTAGTCTATAGTTTTCCATAAATTTAGCTACCAATTTGTCTCATGATCTATCAACAAGATCATACTATAGTTTTACAAATCTAGCTACAAACTATCTTGTAATCCATCAACAATATTACTCAAGTTCATCTATAACTTGTCTCGTAATCAACCATCAATATTACACTATAGATTAACAACTTAGCCTCAAATTTGTCTTAGGAAACACACTATAGATTTACAAAATTAGCAATAGATTTTTTAACTAATCTTTCATCAAGATTAAACTATAGTTTCTAATTAAAATGTCTCTTAGTATTTCAACATGACTATTTCAACTTCTTTCACATATTTGTCCCAAAATATTTATACAAGAATTTACTAAGGTAAACTCAAATTTTCTCCACAATATTGCCCCAAATATTTTTCACAAAACTAAACTAAGTTTTACACAAAGTTTATCACAGTTTGGTTTCACAATTTATCCCCTAATTTCTTTGATAACTTGTGTATTTTATACAAATTTTACCCCTTAAATTTATCTCATGTTTTTCAATAGAATTAATTACACGCTACATAAATTTTATCCTTAAAATTTACCTCATAATATTTAACGGAATTCATTAAAATTTCACAAATTTTATCCTTAAAATTTGTCTTCAAATTCATTAAAGATACACAAATTTTATCCCAAAAAATATGTCTTAGATATCATTAAGGATACACATATTTTATTCTTCAAAAAAATCTATCTTAGAGCTAATTAAGGATACACAATGTTATCCCTAAAAAGTTATCTTCGAATTCATTAAGGACTTACAAATTTTACCCCTAAAAATTTATCCCTTAATCTTTAGTTACACAGGGTTATGCGTAAGGGGTCAGTCCAAAAATATATTTATAAAAATTTGGTGAATCAATTTCAAAATCCAGGTGAATAGTTTCCAAATGCATATAGAAGGTTCACTATTATTAGGGGTAATGTTGGAAATTTAAACTTAAAATGGTCAAATTATTATAAAATTGGGACGAATCGACCCAAAAAAAATTTGCACCCAAATTTTTTTGGCTAATGGGCCCTGGTCAAGGGTCCCAAATATTAGCCAATTCCAAAATTTGAAAATCCTAATTTTAGCTATTTTCATAATAAATAATCGCTATGCATAACCCTACTTTAGTAAATATTGCTTCATAATCTCTTGGACGGGTTTCACTATTTTGTACCAATTTGATAAAGAGATTATTTTACCAAATCTTGGTTGGCAAAGTAAATGAACCTAATACGAGTTCGAATAAAAGTAGGTTTACCCAAATCTTGTCAACATAAAAAATCCATGCTTCATTTCATTCAGTGAGGGATATACAAAACAATCAACTAACCCCTACGTCACATTGACCAGTAGTCAACTATTGTATCTAGATTTCATGGCTAGGTAGCTAGTGCATGCTAGCCCTAACCACAACCAATGGTCAACTACCAAACGATGCTTATTTATTATTAAACCCATCCACGGGCTTCCGTAGAAGACATGTGGGATCATAACCCATGTCATTCGGTAACGATGAACATGCCAAGACCACAAAAATAGAGAGACAATATTATGTGTTGGCAAATGCCACTCACTGAAATTGATAGGTGGCATTCATCGATCATCTCTCTATGAGAGATTAGACATAGATGATCGACATAGACTATAAGATGATAATATAGGGTGACTCAACTTCTTCAAAAGAATTACCTAGTTGTCTAGTAGGAAGTGTGAACCAAAGGGCATACAATATATCTCGATCTACTATAAGGTTATTTACTAGTGGGTTTGCTCATTTGATTCAAGGTTCTATCATACCAAATAGAGAGCAAATTGGTTTGGACAGAATTTGATAGATGCAAGCACACTGGTAGAAAATAGAGATCAATGATATCCCACATTGGTGGTGTCATGGTAAGGCTAAGGTTTAAGAGTTCCTTAACACTCTTAGTTAATATCCACAAAATGATGATCAGGAGGGTTCCACCAGTGGTGTTGATCTATAAGCTTTCAATCTAGACCTTGCTATCGCATAGGGTTTCTAGGGCCAATTAACAAGTTTTAACCAATTAACACAATGACTAGGACTAAGTGGCCTTGATAGGATTCAAATGCATTCAAATGAAATTTATGCCTAATAAGTGATATTTGGATTCCTATTAGGCCCTACACATGGTATAATTTGGTTTACCAAACTCCAATTATATAAGCATGTGAATATATATATATATATATATCATGAATTATGACTAATACTAAAATGATTTGCAATATTGTAAGCAAACAAAACTTAAATTTACATAAATAACATTAAAATGGACATAAATAGGGAGATCCCTCCGACCTGTAATATTCACAAAAGTTCTAAAATTTTCTTCCTTGTCCTCTAAGCCCTCCTAGATTTTTTCTTCTTCCCCCATAATATCAAATGGTGGCTTTTTATAGCATTTTGGAGGTGCCTTTTCAAATGGTGAAGGGAAATTTAGGTAATGAATTATTGGAGGGGTCATTTGGAAGTGCAGACCCAAGAAGGTGATGATGCATATAAAGTGGAGAAATAGTGTCTTAGAAGACCTAAGGACATGATGATGCATATAAGGTGGGGTAATAGTGCCTTAGAAGACCTAAGGTGACTATATTATAATTTTTAAATTCCTTCTAGTGCCTTATAAGTCCAGATTCCTTTCCCATGGCACTTAGAGCCAAAATGTTCCTTCCCTAAAATTTTAACTCCTCATTAATATGCAAAACATGCTAATAATTTAATTCATATGTAATCCTAATTGTTTTCTTTAATTTTTATATATCTATATATATATCTATATATATATATATATATATATATATCTTATATATATATATATATATATATATATATATATATATATATATATATATATATATATTCCTTCTAGGGTGCATTTTTCAAAAGCATTAAATAAATCACCACAATTTCTAAAACTCTAAAAATTTCCAATACCTTCTAAGACTTGACAAAAATAAGCATTAGTTTCCTTTTTCTTTGTCAAGCACAAGGGTTCGGTCGAGGTGGGATGTGATAAAAATGATGGAGAAAAACATGGAAATTTTTGGATATGATGTAAACTTTGATATGAAACAAGGATATCATATCAAAAGATAAGTTGGATCAATTCAAGGATTTTCCACTGTACATAAAGTTGCAAGAAGAAACTCCTCTACATAATCAGATTTAAAAGGCCATTATTATTCACATGAATCAAACATTAGAATAAAATGACATAAGGGATGAGGAAATAGAATATACAAATTCAAATATAGAAGGAGTTACATGTATAAGGGGAGATGGGGAGGAAATTTTTGAAATAAATGAGGTGAATAAGGTCAAGTTTAGTCCAGGTAAACCATATTTATTTTTTTCAAATAGCATAAAATATTCCGGTTGTAATAAAAATTATAATATACAATGCATCCATGCCACTTTATTGATTTAAAACTAGCATAATAAAGAAAAGCATTCGGAGGATATACTAGAAATTAGGGTTGTTAGGGCAACATAAGATATGAATGACTATGGAGGATCATCCATGCATTTTATGATTGTTGGGACAATACCAAGAAAAAAGTGTTTATGATGTCATTCCTTGCATTTCAAAATATTTAGGGAAACATAAATATTGGAAAAGGTTTCATTATGAACAATATAAAAAATAGAAAGTAGAAAATATTGATGAAGATGAAAATATTAAATGGAATGAAAAAAGGAGAGGAAGGTTGTCAAATCATGAGTAAGTAGAAAAATAAATTCAAAGGGACATCAATTTGGGAAGGTAACTAAAAATATCTTAGGTGTTAACAAGAATAAGGACTAACCCCATTAATAAAAATATAAAGTGATGATTATAAAAATGAAATCATGGAATATTAGGGGTATTAATAAGATCCCTAATAAAAGAGTTTTTAAGAAAATAATAGGTTTTCATAACCAGTTTAATTTAACACAAGAAATAAATTATGTGGTGAGCAATGTAAGGATGCCTTTAAAAAGATTCAAAATATGGGTGATTGTCTAGCAGTTTCATCTACATGAGATTTAAGTGGTATTGCAATAATAGGTATAAATGCAAATGGGATGGGAAATTATTAGAAATAAAAGGTAATTGGGTAGCTAATTTTGGATAAAAGACAAAAATATTAAATTTGGGGTTATAAATGTATTTTCCAACTATAGTTACTCCAGATGAAGTATATTGGAAGGACCTTAGAATATTTTTATCAAACATAATGATGATTTATAATTGTTATTTATGGATTCTTGGGAATGATCTCCATTAAGAAAGGAAGGTGGCATTCTATGATGGTATAAATCAATGCAATATTTTTCTTTATTTGTTAATTCACATGGCCTTTGGGATGTGATTCCTTCAAATTTTTAATATACAATGGATACTAGATGAATTGCATGAACTCAAATAATAGAAAGACTAGATATATTCTCATTTTCAAGAACAAGGATGCAAATAGGGTATAGAATCTCTTGAGATGTTTTTATTGTGAGCAGGATTAGATTACAAGAAAAATTGATTGGATAACCATTATTGGGTAAATTACAAACCAAAATGTAACTAGCAGTTTCATCTACATGAGATTTAAGTGGTATTGCAATAATAGGTATAAATGCAAATGGGATGGGAAATTATTAGAAATAAAAGGTAATTGGGTAGCTAATTTTGGATAAAAGAGAAAAATATTAAATTTGGGGTTATAAATGTATTTTCCAACTATAGTTACTCCAGATGAAGTATATTGGAAGGACCTTAGCATATTTTTATCAAACATAATGATGATTTATAATTGTTATTTATGGATTCTTGGGAATGATCTCCATTAAGAAAGTAAGGTGGCATTCTATGATGGTATAAACCAATGCAATATTTTTCTTTATTTGTTAATTCACATGGCCTTTGGGATGTGATTCCTTCAAATTTTTAATATACAATGGATACTAGATGAATTGCATGAACTCAAATAATAGAAAGACTAGATATATTCTCATTTTCAAGAACAAGGATGCAAATAGGGTATAGAATCTCTTGAGATGTTTTTATTGTGAGCAGGATTAGATTACAAGAAAAATTGATTGGATAACCATTATTGGGTAAATTACAAACCAAAATGTATCTAGCAGTTTCATCTACATGATATTTAAGTGGTATTGCAATAATAGGTATAAATGCAAATGAGATGGGAAATTATTAGAAATAAAAGGTAATTGGGTAGCTAATTTTGGATAAAAGAGAAAAATATTAAATTTGGGGTTATAAATGTATTTTCCAACTATAGTTACTCCAGATGAATTATATTGGAAGGACCTTAGCATATTTTTATCAAACATAATGATGATTTATAATTGTTATTTATGGATTCTTGGGAATGATCTCCATTAAGAAATGAAGGTGGCATTCTATGATGGTATAAATCAATGCAATATTTTTCTTTATTTGTTAATTCACATGGCCTTTGGGATGTGATTCCTTCAATTTTTTAATATACAATGGATACTATATGAATTGCATGAACTCAAATAATAGAAAGACTAGATATATTCTCATTTTCAAGAACAAGGATGCAAATAGGGTATAGAATCTCTTGAGATGTTTTTATTGTGAGCAGGATTAGATAAAAAATGTAATAATTTTGGTTTGTAATTTACCTAATAATGGTTATCCAATCAATTTTTCTTGTAATCTATGTGGCTTTAAGACCCTAATTTCTTCTATATGGTTTTATTATAGTTGGAGGAAGAAAATTTTAAAGGAATATATATATATATATATATATATATATATATATATATATATATATATATATATATATATATATATATATATATATATATATATATATATATATGGGCTTATTCAAAATATGAAATGTTAAAAAAAAAAAAGAATATTTAAAGCACCAAATCTTCTGGTAATATTCTTAAACAAAATAAAAAATTTAAATCCAAGCTCAAAAGTTTAAAAGAGACAATAGAAATCAGTGTAATAGATCAGTATTCTTATGTGTAAGAAAAATAATCACTTTTTCATTATCATAATGCATTGAAAAATACATTATATTGGTTTCAAAAATCTATGCAGAAATGGATCAAAGGAAGGATATAGAAATATAATTCATTTTTTTGTGCCACAACAAAAAATCAAATTTCTTTTATCACATCCATAATACTTTAACTCCAAATAGAAGAAATATCAAGGAATAAGAAGATATAAGGAATGAATCAATTAATTAATTCAAAAGTATTTTGTTAGATAGTAGGCAATATAAGGAGGGATAAGATAAGAATCTACAAAATATTCTATTAGTTATGACATAGGGATAAAATAAATGACTAATGAAGAAAATATTTATGTAGGAGCTACATGAAGTAGTTTTTTTCTTCTGTCCTAACAAGACACTAGCCCCAATGGATTTCCTATAATTTTTCTTTACATATTTTTTGAATTTATTGAAAAGTGACATATTACGTGTCATTTAAAAGGATTAGAAAAGAAAGACTATAATAAGTGATATCAATTCCACTTTTATTAAATTAGTTACCAATAAATGTGAGACAAATATTTTGATAATTTTAATCCAATTCGACTTTGTAATATGATCTATATGATCATTTCAAAAATTATAACAAATAAGTTTAAAGGAATTCTATACATTGTTATCTCAAAAGAGCAAGGTCGTTTTGTCGTGGTAAAACAATTCTTGATGGTATAATCATTGCACAAGAGTCCATACATTTTTTATTCCTTGAAAATACTTGGTATGCTTGTGAAATTAGATATGAACAAAGCGCATGATACGATTGTACATGATAATCTCAAAAAGTTTGAGTTTGATTATATTTGGTGTGAATGTATTAAAATTTTAATATAGTATTTCAAAATATTCTATTTTAACAAATGGTGTTTCTAAGAGGTACTTTAAGTAATCTTGTGGACTCTACCAATGTGATACACTCTCTTTTTATCTATTCATTATTTTTATGGAGGCATTAAGGAGAGCTTTCACAAAGAGAAAAATAGAAGGAAAAAACCAAAGTTATTTAGGTTGCAAAAAAATGTCCCTTCAAATATATTCTCTAATTTATTGATGATACTTTTCTTTTTGGTCATTCCTTGGTTAGTGATACATTGAAATTTATGTCAATATTATTGTTCTATGAGAAGGCTACTAGGCAATTGGTATATACTAAAAAATTCTAGATTTTTTTATTGATAGTACCATATATTTACAAATATTCTTATGCATAAGGATTATAATTCATCTTTTATTATAATAACATAGTACAAAATAACATTCATATTGGACCCAAAATTCTAAAGAGAGATGGGATAATAGAGATAATTAAAAATATTTATATTTTTATATTATTGTCTAAACAAATTTGTCCTTTCACTAGGTCTAAAATATTTCTAATTTAAATGAAATAACTATGGAGGAAAAAGGATGAAAAATATATAATTAGAAAGATAATCTTTTAGAATTTGTGAAAGATAAGGAAACTTTAGTTGATATTTTGTAAACCATATCATCTTTCTTATATATGAATTTAGTCCTAATTAATGGTTCCCCAACAAACTATTTTAGAATTATTAGAGGCCTAAGGAAAGGGGACCCTATGTCAACTTATTTTTTTCTTATTATGGCTAAAGCCCTGAGTAGATATATTTAGGTAGCCCAATCTAAGGGATTGATTTCAAGGATAAAGCCTACCACCTCTTGCAATCCTATATCCCACCAACAATTTGGAAATGATACACTTCTTGCTTCAATATCCTCTATCCTAGAAGGAAAAGATATTAAGCTTATGATATATTCTTATTAGGCTACCTCTAGATAGAATATTAACTTCAATAAGAGCAAGGTATTTTTTTAATATACCCCTTCAAACGAAAACAAAAATTACAATTTTTTTGAATGTTCTATTGGGAAACTCCCTTTTATTTACCTTGGTTTAGTGCTTTTTAGTGGAAGGCTACAAGACTCTTCTTGTATTAATATGGTGGATATGGTTACAAGAAAATTGGTAAGTTGAAAAGGTACCCTTCTCAGCCAAGTTAGAAAGGCCCAATTCGTTAAATCCACCCTCCAGAGTATCCCAGTTTTCTTTTTTTTGTTGTCTAAAATATTGTAGAATGTCTACCAAAAGAATAATAGTATTAAAAAGGTATTTATTTGGATGAGCATGGAAGAAAAACATGGAATACTCTTGGTCACTTGGTAGAATATTTTCTCTATAAAATGTAAGTGTGCATTAGGCCTTAGAAAACTAAAACAAATGAATTTGGCCCTTATTGTAAAACATGGTTGGAAGTTTTGCAAATTGGATGAAGCTAGATGGGTGGATATATTAATGGCCAAATATCTAGGAAGAGAGTAATTTATTTGATATTTAACCCAATCCTAAGGGTTCTAATTTTTTGAAACACCTTTTTGATTCTAGGTTTATTATTAAAAAATACTTGAGATGGAAGATTGGTGATGACAAGAAAGTTAACTTTTGGAACGATAGCTAGATTTATAATGGGCCTTTGATCATAGACCAAATACTCAATTGTTTAGATTCCTTTACCATGTAATCTTGTGGATCTAATATTGTCAACTTGATCAAATATGGGGATGGAAAAAGTAAGTGGAAGCCTTTATCTTTTGTTAACACATATCCTAGGTAAAATTGTTCTCTTAGTTATTTTTTCAATATTCTCATAATTTATTTCTTAAATTTTAACTCTTAAATTAACTTCCCTATGTGGAAAGTGGATAATAAGGGCATTTTAATGGTTAAATATATGTACATTATCTAGTTATTTGAGCAAGAGGACTGGTTCCTTGCAAATAAGATATGGTTTAAACACCTCATACCTAAAGTTAATTTCTCTCTTTGGTTGACTATCTAGGACAAAATTCTTACTATTGAAAAAGGCTTACCCATTTTGAATAGGTGTTATCTATTTGAATTTTCTTGGGAGAATTCTAATCATTTATTTCTTGAGTATTCCTTCTCCTTGGAATTTTTCCACCTTGTTTTTATCAAATTCAATTTTGCTTGGATCATGCCCAATAACATTCTACATCTATGTTTGTAGTGGGCTAACCCTTTCAAGAATCTCTTGCTTAGAATTTTCTAGTCTTTTTATCTGTCTTATTTCCTTTGCGGTATTTGGAATGAAACAAATAATAGAGACTTTAGGAATGTTAGAAAGGAACCCTTCCATGTGGAATGTAAAATTTTTAATTATTTGAAATAAAATGTACTTATGCTCTTTATCAAAGATGAAAATTTGTTCCACAACAAAGGTAATATTTCTAGTCAATTGGGTTTCCTGAATCTAGGAGGTATTTGTAATATTCCCACCCCCAACCCTCAATCTCATGTTAGATGTTAGAATTTTCCACTAGGTTGGATAAAACTAAATTTTTATGGGGTAGCCAAAGGTAACTCTGGCACTACAAGGGCTCAAGCAATCATTAGGGGTGACAAGGAGGTCATTCTATTATTTTTTTAATTTGCTAGATATTCGGTCCAATTTTTTTGTCAAAGCTAGGGTGTTTTATTAAGGGGCCATGCTCCTTGAAAAGATGAATGAAAAAAGGTGTTGATCGAAGGTGATTCTCTTTCCATTATTAATACTTCTAAATGAAAACACCCCCCACTGGTCCATTGTAGATTTGATAGAAGAAATTTCCCATTGCATTGTGAACTTGGAATGTGTTGAGTTCAGGAACACCTTTAGATAAGGTAATAAGGATGTTGACTTGTTGTCCAACGATGGGGTTAATTAGAATGCTCTTCAAATTTGGATGAAGTATTTCCATACCTATTTTACTTCTCTAAATGTTTTCAATAATAGGTAATGATCTAGCACTCTTATTTTGTAGTGAATCCCATCCATAGTAAAGCCTCTTTTATTATAGTGGGGTCCATCCTTGGTGCATTCTCATTTTGGTTTATGATCCCTTTTTTGTCCTTGGTTGGTAATATGATATCTCTTGCTTTTATTTTGTTGGTCTTCTCTCTATTTTACCTTATTATGGTTGTTTTATTGTTTTCCCCTATCCCTTGGGGTTGTTATTCTCTTGGAACACTTAATGTCCTTGCTTCAAATGTGTAATTCAATATAAAATTTTAGGGATACTTTCAAAATACCATGCTTTATTTAATCATTTTTGTAGCATAATCCTTTATAACAATATTTATAAGATGATTTCAATAACAAAATCCTTTATGGTATATCATTTCAAAAAATGCAAGTGCTAGTTTAGTTGGTTGGAAAATTAAAATTCTAACCATGGATATTAAACTTCAACTCATTAAGGTTAAAATATAAACTATCTCTACATATACAATCTCACATTCAAGTTTACAATCAAATATAATACATGAATTTTAAAATAAATTGAATATATTTTATTTGAAAATAATGTGAGGAAAATTTTGGATTTTCTCTTCTCAAATACAATATTTTTTTTAGAGTAAAGAATATTAAACATAAATCTTAAGAATTTATAAATTATGAGTTTGGTATTAGGGAAAAAAAAATGCATGGATATTATTCAAATATTAGGGAAATATTTAGAAAAACATGTTATTTTAATATTAATGATTTAACCCAAGTGTTGTAGGTGAGTTTGAGAGGAGAGGGCAATCCTCCAAGGGAGGTCCTAGGTTCAAATATCCACCCTACAAAAAAGTTGAATTGGGTACCCAAAATACAACTGATAATGTTAGTGCGGGCAAGGCCGAGCACGACTCTTGGGTGACTTTGACGGTGTAGAACCCCTTGGTCATGGTATCTCATACCAAGGTGGCCCCGCAAGGGTTTTTTTGCTTAAAAAAATATTAAATGATGTAGTATAAATGTAATAACATTATTTAGGAACGAAACCATGAGTAATGGTTTGGCAACATGGAACATCATATTAGAGGATTGTCAAATAATCAAACATATTCAACTATCACTTGATGAGAGATATTCTACATGTTTTTGGTTTGATGCTTGGTTTAAGCCTCACTCTTTTATTTTTGATAAAAATTACAACAATTAGCTTCCATTTATTTTCTTATAAGCCTATATTGATATAAGAATTAATTTTAGATCTTATATATCTATTAGCACTATCCTTGAATGGGAGTACCACATTAAAGTAAGGAGATGACTCTAAAATTTACTTCAAGAGCTCAATTTACTCTTCTTTAGAAATAATGAGTTGGTTAAAACCACTTAAAATATGTGGATACATTATGAAGCTAGGATAAAAAACTTTAGAATAATGAAAATATCCTCCTTCAAAGTATTTTTCTTTAAAAAATATTTGGTAACTTGAGGAATTCTCCATATACTAAAGAATATTCCTTTTGGAGAGTATATTTGGTTTCTCCATCAATATTATAATTGTTGATAAAGTATGGAAATAATTGTTAAGCATTGTGTAAAGTATTGGTCTTGTAATTATTCGTTTAATTTATTTTTAAAATGAAATAATAACTATTATAAATTTCATAATCACACTTGCATTTGGATTCCTATCTATTATAAAATATTTATAGGTATTTCTCATAACGTGCTAATTTTTATCTTTTAAATGTTATTACTTAAGATTAATAATCCAGAATATATGCAATAAAGTCACAATCAAATGCATATGATAATGGTAATATTATGAATATATAAAACACAAAAATAACTCTAACATCTACTCCTAAATATGGCATAAAAAAATATTCACAGAAATGGTACCATAGCATTAAAAAGACCAAGTAATGTTATTACAAGTCATGTCACTTACATATTCACATTACTCTATATAATGTAATGTGACTCTTCATATGGAGCACTCATGGCCTTCAAACTTCTAGACTCTTCATCTCCCTATTCTATGGACTCATATACACTCCCCATATTACATTATTCTGTTATTGAAGACTTTAGTATTTAATATGGATCTTCAACTTGTAGATACTTTATGTTGTATCATGGTTCATGCTTTGCTTTGATTTGTAGATGTCTTGGTAGTTGACCTCTCATTTTATTTCATATAAATTTGGTATCTCTATAGTATAATGAGTCTTTCTTTTTTGTAGTCTATCTCTCAAAAAATACATTAGTATTATCTTGAGTTATTGCAAGTTCTTGTGAAATACCAATGGAATCTAGAAAGTATACTCACTTGTTAACTGAACCTGTAGCCTCTATTTCATCTAGTATTCTGATAATACATATTTTATTATTATTCACACATTTGAATTCTACTATTTTACACCTTAAATTAATTTGGTAACTAAAATAATGTTTGTGATCAATATTGTATATACATAACATTATGCAATATAAAATGTGGATAAGATACATTTAGTATTAAATGTCCATATCCATGAACTAAATATTTATTTCCACCAGCTATAATTATACCAAAGTTATTAGTAACCGATAGGAAATCAAACCATTTTATATTTCTTGTCATATTATGACTTGATCCTAAACCAATATAGCAAATATATTTTTAATCTTGAATAGCCGAATTAATTCCTTGTAAAACTATTTTGCATTATTAATAAGATATAGAGAAAGTGTTTTGTCTCTGTATTGATGATGATATATCCCTCTTCCTAATTTATCCAATTTTTTTAAATTACTTAATCTTTGAAGATTCTCTTCTTAGGTTGAATTCCTTATGACTCTCAAATAGTAAATGAAAGACAAATTTCAACCACTTTACTTTTGTTCAACCTTAGTCAAAAGATATAAACTCTAAATTTATTTAATTCCTATGTTGATTTTGGATACCTTATATCTCTAAACTAATAAATATAGATAAACTATATTTTCAATTTTGTAAGTATAGTTTGATGTAGAAATCGTTTTTACTGCAATCTAGATTAAATTGTAAATATCCTTAAAATGTTTTGTAACTTTAATAATTAAATTACAAAACTTTGTTTGTCTCCTTAATTCCTCCAAATAAACTATCAAATAAATTTTCAACCCCTTCAATATTATATCTAAGATCTTATGTTTTTCCTTTTCCAAAATACTTCCACTTTATACCTTAGATAATAATAGTTTCCACTTAACCTTATTTCTCCTAACTTAAGGTTATAAATATATGTGCAAAATTATATTACCTCAACCTTGGACCAATGATAATTTTATGGTCAACATGTGGATTTCGACACTCTTCTAACTTTGGCGCTCTTCGTGCTCTCTCAACATTGCCTCACTATCTGAAAGCATGAGATTTCGGTCAAAGGAAACACCAAAAGCAATTGCATTCAAAATTAAGCACGCTTAAGTCCTAGAGATGTAAATTGCATGAAACGGAAAAGAGACATGTTGGAAGAGACGCAATAAGATAAAGAAAAACACAGCCCTTTCATTAATTTCCTTCGATCTCTGTTACAATAATGCCTCCTCCCTTTTCAGGGGCTAGGAGCGCAAATAGGGTTTGATTACAATCGCTGAATGATTCCTCCTTTCGCGTGCCCACGATTGCAATGGGCGGGCCAAGATGATGCCGTCGTTGATGTCGATGAGTTCTTCGCCTCTGCTGCTTCTCCTGCGAACAAAGAAATGATCAAGACGTTAGTAGCACCTGCTACAAATGAAAAGCATTCTCTCTCTAAAACTAACAAAATATGCATACGAATATTTGCCTGAAACAGTGAAAACAGTGAATCCAAATTGCTTCAAAACCTGACAGAAGGTAAGAAAAGTTACCAGAAGGCCACTGCCACTGAGGCAGCTGGCCAATCCACCTTAAACTAGAATTCGTCCCTGGGCAGGACAAATTCTGACTGTAATTCGTCCCTGGGTGGGACGAATTCTTCTGAGTAGGAGAAACCGACCTGCTGCTGCTCCAATGTCGGATCTCGGGACCTGCAAAACTCCTACAAACAGGGGGGTTAGGTAATTGGGGCCATTTTGGGACGACCCAGATGGTCGGATTTTCCCAATTTGGCCTCCACCTTCGGAAATTTGACCTTGACACCTGCAAGTTAGCGAAACGACAAAGCAATACAAAACACCCTAAACTCTGACGAAAAGCTACAAAATTGCAATTATAGACTAATCAGACCTAGTAACACAAAATGCAATCTAAAAAATAATTTAAAGTGCTCAAAAACTAAAATTAGGACTTGGGAGGTGTGGGGGTGCCCAAGTGGGCCTCCCACCGTTGGCCCTCGATTTTGGAGCCAATCCACCGGGGATGGGCCCAAAACCTTTTAGGATTGGGGGGTCGGCGAATTGGTAGGTTCAGATGTCCATGCGTCATATTTGAGTAAGGTTCGAGCTTCCAAAGGCCACCCAACAACCTCCCTTGCAAAAGAGATTGATGGATGTAGGAAGGTGAACAAAGGGGGATGCAAGTGAGTCTTCAATTCGGCAGCACTCCGTTGCTTGAACACTCCTTCCACCTGTATGTTTTGGGTGAGAAAAGTCCCACCTTTTATAGACCCAAGGGGTCTCTTTGGGAGGGAAGCACAAAAGCCAAGTGTTGGCCATAGGCGCCATGTGGCAGTCTTGTCTTCCCATGAGGGAGGGGAGTCCTCAATTGACTTGAACTTTGATAAATGCTTCTTGTAACAGTCCTCTAACGGCCCCTATGTCCACTTACACATGCGTGCAAGGTAGGAGCCCTTAACTGACTGTTCTGGGCTGCCACTTGGCACCATTTGCCTTTTTTCCCGTTAAGCTTAGAATTCGTCCCACCCAGGGACGGATTTAGAATTCGTCCTGGGGTGGGACAGATTCTATTTTGAATTCGTCCCGGGGTGAGACGAGTACTGGGCAAAGTTTCCAAGTGTGCCAAATTGCTTCTTGACCTTACAAAATTGCTATGAAATTGGTTAAGACCACTGTTTAACCTCTGAGGGCTTCCCTGGGGGCTGTGTTTGTCAAAGCGATCAGTGTTTGCAGTCACATAATTGGATTGGTGCTGTTTTTGTGTCTACGAGATGCCCCTTTTTGGGAAGCGCTGCGGGTGACACAGTGCTGAGAAAAAATAGATAACCAAAGCACAAATGATTAGGGTTTCTTGGTAACCTAACCAACTTTTGATGCCCCAAGTATGGAAAGGGCATGCATTCTTGAATCCTTGCTTCTGACGAGCTAAGGAATTTGATTTCAAGTATTAACCTGTTTTGGTGAGGTGTGACTTGAACTTAGACATTGATCGGTCATGAACAAGTGAAGGGCATTTTTATCCTCAGGGGGAACCTTGTGTTCATGATTCATGAAATGCCAAGTGTTTGATTGATTTGATTGTTGCTTGTTTACTACCCCAAGCAGGAGCGTGATTGTCTTTGTCAATGATTCTTTGAATGCATGTCATTTTCCTTAATTGGGTGTGTGATTGTTGGTTGGTGACTAAGTGTGACTACCCCCTCAAGCAACGAATCGATGAGGGAATGACCTTCATGAGAGAAGCGACGAGTCGCTTGACCCAAGATGACTTGTGCAAGGTTGCCTTTAGAGGGTTTACCGTTAAGCGTGTGCAATTTTTCCAACATATGGACCTATTTTTGGTGGGTGTTAACCCTTTTGGTGTTGTCATAATGAGGTGAAATCGTCGAAAACCTATTTCCCGTGGAGCGGTCCAGCTATGATAGCCTTCTTGGGGAATTAGGAGAGCGATAATTTGGACCTCGACATCAATTTTCTTTGCCTAGAGGCTAAGTGCGAGAGCACTTGTGTCCGACATTGTTTTTGTTGTGTTTTTGTTGAATTTTGTACTGTTTTTGTTGTTTTTGTGACATCATTTGGTGATTGAGTTGTCGGCAATCCGTCCTCCCGTGGAGCGGTCCGGCTATGGTAGCCTTCTTCGGGAGTAGGATAGTGACAATGCAAACCCCGACATCAATTTTGCTATGCCAAGAGGTTAAGTGCAAGAGCACTTGTGTCTGGCAATGTTTATTGCTTGTTTTGTGTTGCATTTTTTTGTTGTTTTGTTGTTTTTTTGTGACACCATTTGGTGATTGAATTGTCGGCAATCCGTCCTCCCGTGGAGCGGTCCGGCTATGGTAGCCTTCTTCGGGAGTAGGATAGTGACAATGCAAACCCCGACATCAATTTTGCTATGCCAAGAGGTTAAGTGCAAGAGCACTTGTGTCTGGCAATGTTTATTGTTGTGTTTTTGTGTTGCATTTTTGTGATGTTCTTGTTGTTTTGTTGTTTTTGTGACGCCATTTGGTGATTAAATTGTCGTCAATCTGTCTGCCCGTGGAGCGGTCCGGCTATGGTAGCCTTCTTCGGGAGTAGGATAGTGACAATGTAAACCCCGACATCAATTTTGCTATGCCAAGAGGTTAAGTGCAAGAGCACTTGTGTCTGGCAATGTTTATTGCTTTTTGTTTTTGTGTTGCATTTATTTGTTGTTTTTGTTGTTTTGATTTTCTTTGATCTTGTGCATGATGGTTGATGAATATGGATGTATGCATGTTGATTTATTTTGATGGATGCATATGCTATGATGAATGCAAATGGTTTTGATTTATATTTGATATGCAGATATGAAATGGATGAATGGGGTTTGTGATGTTTGGCTATGGCACCAAGGACTATTTAGAACTCTGTTATTTTGTTTTTAGGCGATTTTTGCAATGCATGACTTTGTATGTATACATGTGGTTTTTCTTTTTTTGTATTTTTTTTGATGGTATTGTAAGCATGAAAAGTAGCGCAGTTGGTTTAGAATTGTAGCTAAGGTTTTTTGAGACTCAAACGGTTTTAACTCACTATCCATGACTGTACTTTATCTTATAGGACTTTTGAACAAGGTATGAATCGGACCTATTTTTGACCGAGTTATTTAACATCCCTGTGTGTGCAATTGAGTTCATTTAGTGGTATTTGTTAGGATACCGCAAATGCCAGGTGGGCTTTCAACCGAACCTGTACTGAGGATCACCTAATTAGCTCCACGAGTTCCTTTGTTGTATGTACTAAGATTAATCTGCGTTGTAATCCAAGATGCCATAAGCTAGCTCATCCACATGCAAACATTGATCTGTACGCAAGTTAATGTGACAGATATATCGTCATGCGGGAGGCTTACTTCTGTTACCGATAGGCTATCAACCAAATTGGTACTGAAGCTTGCCTTATGACCTATAGAATGCTGAGAGTTCCAGGGATTCAAGGTCAACTCCCTTCTTTTTTTCAATTGTATTGGGATACTTGCTCATTGTAGTGATGAGATCACTATTTATTTTGATTTATTTTTCTTTCGAGCAAGGGATTGGGGATATGAAGTGACGAAAATCACTGTTGTTTGTGCCTTTTGATGTGTGCACTATAGTTTGTCAAATTTTTGAGTTTTGACATTTTGCAAATTTTTGTGTTTTGCAACTATTGAGAACTTTAGGGATTCTTAGGGAATTGGGTAGGGAGGATGCTTGTCCTTTTGCCAAATCTTAGCATTCTAGGGGTCACTCGCACAGGGGGATGAGCAAGATAACCATTTCGCTTGTGGTGACCTAGATTATTTTGCAGGTTTCGTCTTTCGTTCACACAATTTTGGGAATTTTAGTGTTTTGATTTGTGTTGGGATGTTACGTAACAAGGTGTATTTCAAGTATGACTCTACCTTTGTAAAATATGTTCGACTTGATACACTACATGGCTAAAGAGGAAAATGATGACTGAATCACTAAAACTCTTAGTACATTCCCAAACCACTGACTGTAGTGTGGTAAAATTTATGCATGGTGTTTTTATTGATTTTGATGAATTCGATTATGCCTAGAATTGAGATGCAAATCTTTGTTGATTTTGTTGATTTTTGTTGTTTTGTTTTTGTTGAATTTCTTGATTGTTTGACCAAGAGATTGTGATAATCCTTGGAGATTTTTGGGTTGACCAAGAGATTGCGATAATCCTTGGATCTTTTTGGGTTGACCAAGGGATTGCGATAATCCTTGGAGATTTTTGGGTTGACCAAGAGATTGCGATAATCCTTGGAGATTTTTGGGTGACCAAGAGATTGCGATAATCCTTGGAGCTTTTTAGGTGACCAAGAGATTGCGATAATCCTTGGAGCTTTTTTTTTGTGACCAAGAGATTGCGATAATACTTGGGGCTTTTTGGTTTGGATTATGGTTCTTCAGGGGATAGAGGTACCCCCAGCTTGATGGTCTTTGCACTCTGGATCTGGCTCTAGAGGTATGGGCATGAATGGATCGGCCCTATGCACGGAGATGAGGATAGGGTCCACCCACGACACTGATGTTGCTATGATGTCTCTTTGTGGAAGTTGCTCTTTGTGTGCCCAAAGTTGTGGATGTAATGCTTGGTCCCACTACGGTGGGTTAACACGCCACTCATGCCCTAGTATTATGTTTATCTGTTGACATGCTTCTTCAAATTTTATGGGATGCCGATGTTGTCGCATGTGATTGCTGTGGGCTATCTCTATTTCATATTCACTTTCAACTAGTGAGTACAGCTCATCAGAATATGGAGATTCTGAGACATGGAGGACTGCATCATCAAGTAGCCCTATGGTTAAAGGTTGATCCTCTTTGAAAGGAGCTTCATGTAAGTTGGGCCTTGGGAGCTCCAAAATCTTGGTCTGTACCGACTCTAAGTGCTCTAGTGCTTTGCATGTATTGGGAGATTTGAACTCCTCCTCTCTGGTTGGTTCTTATTGAGGAACTTGGGACTTATGGAGGGGTGGCCAGATGGCACCCCCCATGCCTTGGTAGGGCGTTCATCCCGCTCTTCTTCGCGCTCCGATTCCTTAGAGGCTTCTTGATGAATTTCTAAGGGTGGCTCATAAGCCTGGGTGGATGTCTGAGGAAGGCACCCATCATTGGTTATAGGAGCGGCCTCCCATTCATGTCTAGGAAGCATCGGGGGTGGTGCTTCAGGAATCGAGAGATTAGCTTCCCGCTCCTATCTAGGAGGTGTTGGGGGTAGCTTTTGATGAGGTCGGGATGACCTATCTTCCCCCATGGGTTGTGCCACTCAAAATATTTTGTCTTATGCATGTGAGGGGTTGGAGTCTTCTCTTGCATAGTGTGTTGGAATAGCTCATACTTCTGGAGCTGAAGGTGCTCTTCGTTAATATGGTACGGTTCCTCTAACAGTAGTCATTCGAGCTCAAGTTGCGTGAGTTGCTTGAGATGTGTGATATATTCGATAGATTCTACGATAGTTAGTCCCATCGCCTCATGTCTAGAAGGCCTAGACGCCTCTCTTAGATAAAAATCTTGGTCTTAGTGATCCAAGATCTCTATAGGACACATCCCTCTGTTAGGGGTAGCAGCATTCCCTCGAGGCTTTGGCCTCAGTGAGTGTTCCTGATAGATAGCAGGTGTGGAGGCATATTGCTCTCGCACTGTATATTTCTCTTGAGGAAGGTAGAGGTCTTCCTCATGCTCTATTTCATAAATGAAAAAGGAACGGGTGGAGTTGGCCCGCCCCGCCTGAGGAGCCTTGTGCTCTGGATTTGTCTTTGTAGTCCTGACAACTAGAGGGGGTGAAGGACGGGTAGTGTAATGATGTGGTTCCTCCCGTCGAACCCTATGTTGACCTAGCGCTTCATCGCGCGGTGACCGCTCATAGCGATCATCTAAGGGAGCTCTCCTATGACTGTACCCCTCATGTAAGGGTGTGTGATGAGTGCTATGTTGAACAGGAGTGCTCCTCGAAGAGGTGTCCCTGTAGTCTCTTTCCTTTAAGGTGTGGAGGGGACTGCATTGTGTGTTAGGTCACCAAGGTGGTATGACCAAATCCTTGGGATTGTAACGGAGGTGACTCGTGCCTCCTGGGACATCCCCCATAGCCTTTGCCCGTGATTGGGCTTGGCTACGGGTTAGCACCATGACGATGTCTCTCTAAAAACCTTAAAAATTGAAATGAGTTAGATGGGGCCCAAAATTGGCGTGTGCATCCCTCTTATAGTAGATAAGACAAAAATGAAGTTTCAAGCCCTAGCTCTAAATACATTAGGAGATATTGACATCCGAACATCTCAAAAAGTGCATAGAATTGCGTGCCCAATTTTAAAACCTAATTTCGGGGCACTAGATGATGGAATTTGGCCCCGAAAACTGACTTTTCTAGGCAAATAGGATTCTAAAGAATCATATTTGTTTAAAATTCTCCCAACTAACTCCCTGTAAAATTTCAAGTCAATCGGAGCTACGGTTGAGAAGTTATGGCCCCGACAAGATGCACTAAAATTTAGGGAAAAATGTAAGATTTCCCATATTTTGTTGGATGGTCCTGCATCACTTATGGGCACATTTGGGGTGCTTTTGGGTTGACCAAAGGGTTCATGGACACCTTTGGGGCATTTTGGAGTGACCAAGCAATTACGGGAATCCTTGGAGCTTTTTGGAACAAGTGACAAAATGCGTAGATTTTTATCTTTTTGTTTATGATTTTTTTTTTGTCTACACTAAGCAAAATTAAGCACACACATTCACAAAACCGTGATTATCTCTTTTAAGGATTATTGGTGTGCCCTAGACTGTTTTAGTGCATTTTGGTGTTTTGTTTTGTTTTTGTAGATTTTGTAGAACATTTAAATGCATCATGTAGACTCTTATAACTCCAAAAAGGTTGCCCCTTCAATATACCAGCCAGGCTGATATACCAACCTCTCTATATACCCGCCCTTACGAGAGGGAGACTATAGGTACGTGAGAGCAGAAGGTACGTGGTACGTAGGCGGTACGGAAGGGGGATTGTCCTGTTAATGGCACCTACCATAGAAAACTTATCCTCGCGCGCATGGGAATCACCCCAGCTACGCTCGGTCTATCTTCATCAGGATTTACGCCTAACAACAGTTGAAAATCGGGAAATGGATGCAAATCAAGCCAAGGCGGTGATTAAATCCACCAATGGTCTTGATCAAGGGCTGGGGTCTTACGACCAGCTCCTTGGTTTAAAGTTGTTTCGTGATGTGTGTGGGATTCATTTTATCCAACAAAATGAAACTAGCATACATGACTTTTCCTAATGCAATGCAAGATTAAATGAAAACAATTAACGAAACAGAAACAAAAACAGAAAAATATAACAGAGATCATGAAAATCCCTACCTCTTCTCTGGCTTGCTCCTGTTGTCTCCGAATTTCTGCTACGAAAATCTACGAGACGAGAATTCGTCCCTTTGGGAGACGAATTGCGAACGTAATTCGTCCCACCCGAGAGATGAATTTGAATTCGTCTCGAGGTCGGACGAATTGCAGAAAAGGATTCGTCCCTGTCGGAGACGAATAGCAGTCTGCAACAAAAAAGTGTACCTGTCAAGCACAAACACAAAACTTTGATCAGTTTCTATGATTTTAAAAATAGGGAACAGGGTCCCACCGTGATCGCCACTGAAAGCACGAGATTCCGGTCAAAGGAAACACCAAGTGCAATTGCATTCAAAATTAAGCACGCTTAAGTCCTAGAGATGTAAATTGCATGAAACGGAAAAGAGACATGTTGGAAGAGACGCAATAAGATAAAGAAAAACACAGCCCTTTCATTAATTTCCTTTGATCTCTATTACAATAATGCCTCCTCCCTTTTTAGGGGCTAGGAGCGCAAATAGGGTTTGATTACAATCGCTGAATGATTCCTCCTTCCGCGTGCCCACGATTGCAATGGGCGGGCCAAGATGATGTCGTCGCTGATGTCGATGAGTTCTTCGCCTCTGCTGCTTCTCCTGCGAACAAAGAAATGATCAAGACGTTAGTAGCACCTGCTACAAATGAAAAGCTTTCTCTCTAAAACTAACAAAATATGCATACGAATATTTGCCTGAAACAGTGAAAATAGTTAATCCAAATTGCTTCAAGAAGGCCACTTCCACTAAGGCAGCTAGCCAATCCACCTTAAATTGGAATTCGTCCCTGGGCAGGACGAATTCTGACTGTAATTTGTCCCTGGGTGGGACGAATTCTTCTGAGTAGGAGAAACCGACCTGCTGCTGCTCCAATGTCGGATCTCGGGACCTGCAAAACTCTTGCAAACAATGGGGTTAGGTAATTGGGGCCATTTTGGGACGACCCAGATGGTCGGATTTTCCCAATTTGGCCTCCACCTTCGGGAATTTGACCTTGACACCTGCAAGTTAGCGAAACGACAAAGCAATACAAAACACCCTAAACTCTGACCAAAAGCTACAAAATTGCAATTATAGACTAATCAGACCTAGTAACACAGAATGCAATCTAAAAAATAATCTAAAGTGCTCAAAAACTAAAATTAGGACTTGGGAGGTGCGGGGGTGCCCAAGTGGGCCTCCCACCGTTGGCCCTCGATTTTGGAGCCAATCCACCGGGGATGGGCCCAAAACCTTTTAGGATTGGGGGGTCGGCGAATTGGTAGGTTCAGATGTCCATGCATCGGATTTGAGTAAGGTTCGAGCTTCCAAAGGCCACCCAACAACCTCCCTTGCAAAAGAGATTGATGGATGTAGGAAGGTGAACAAAGGGGGATGCAAGTGAGTCTTCAATTCGATAGCACTCCGTTGCTTGAAAACTCCTTCCACCTGTATGTTTTTGGTGAGAAAAGTCCCACCTTTTATAGACCCAAGGGGTCTCTTTTGGGAGGGAAGCACAAAAGCCAAGTGTTGGCCATAGGCGCCATGTGGCAGTCTTGTCTTCCCATGAGGGAGGGGAGTCCTCAATTGACTTGAAATTTGATAAATGCTTCTTGTAATAGTCCTCTAACGGCCCCTCTGTCCACTTACACATGCATGCAAGGTAGGAGCCCTTAACTGACTGTTCTGGGCTGCCACTTGGCACCATTTGCCTTTTTGCCCGTTAAGCTTAGAATTCGTCCCACCCAGGGACGGATTTAGAATTCATCCTGGGGTGGGACGGATTCTATTTTGAATTCATCCCGGGGTGAGACGAGTACTGGGCAAAGTTTCCAAGTGTGCCAAATTGCTTCTTGACCTTACAAAATTGCTATGAAAGTGGTTAAGACCACTGTTTAACCTCTGAGGGCTGCCCTGGGAGCTGTGTTTGTCAAAGCGATCAGTGTTTGCAGTCACATAATCGGATTGGTGCTGTTTTGGTGTCTACACTATCAATGTTGATGTCCTCCAAATTTTGGCACTGTTTCCACATCCTTAAAATTAGATGTTCTCTAAGCAGTGACACTCTTATAACATACATTATCACCTCTATATTCAATATCCACATATGCATTTACACAACACTTTGTACTCCTAGTTTAGCTTCCACTATGCACTACTGTAACAAGCTTTAATGCTTGACTGGTCCATACCTTGGACATGCTACTAAATGTATCTTCTCTACTATCTCCTATTTACTGCCAACTATAATATGCTACCTACACATTGACTTTTCTACCTTTTGATTACTCTATTTTATATTCAATGTTATCCTACACCTGTGAATGCTCTAAATTTATCTTCATGTGTACTCCTTTCGATGGGCATTTGGAATTTTGGTTTCCTTTGTCTTCCACTTTCCAAATGGTGCTTCACAAATATTACTCTTTCAATAGTTGGTTCTCTTACACAATGAGCATTACTTATAGGTATTACACAAATATTGCACGAGTTGTAATGTAACTTCAACCACTTGTCACTTGCATGTGATGCTTTCCCTTTAAGCTTTGGAACTTAAAATCTACCCTTTGTATTCCAATCACATAGTCTTCTTTCCAAAATATTGTTTCACCTTCCTTTTTTAGGCATGAATTTGTTTTATATTCTAAATGGATGTGCTTGATGGTGGCTTCTCTTGAGATTGGATTATGTAGCACTTGGATGTGGTTTCTCTTTCACACCATTGGCTTTACCTCAGTGCTTTCCCAACACACCTTTGTATGTGTTCTCTTAAGAAATGGTGGCTCCAATGGTGGCTTGCACCTTTTGAGAAATAGCCTTCTCCTTCTATATTGGATGGTGTATTTAGAAACTGGAAAATCTGGATTTGTTCTAATTATTGTGGATTTAATTACCAACATGTTTTCCAATGGTTCTTTTGCTTTCAATGTATCTATAATTCACAATTTTTTTTTTACTTATCCTTTCCAAATGCTTTGAATAATTTAACTAATAACAATATTTTTTGCTTATCTCTCTACATACATGTAGATAATAACTGTTGTAGTCTTATGTGATAACTTGCTTTGAAGACTACTTTCAAAAATTCTCTTTTCCAGATTAACAAAGTTAATATGGTGCTCTTTAATATGTCAAATGTAAAACTAATTTAATGCTTCAGAACTGAATTAACGTAGCACCAAAATATTATACCTTTGCACCTAATTTTTTTATGAGTGATTCACTTTAATTTTATAAGTTTTACACCTTCACTTAATTGTCTCAAAACTTACCAAATATGAAGTCTTGGTTACTGCTCTTCTTATCACTTTCTTGTTGTCTAATAATCCTTCTCAAATCTACTATGAGGCTCTCAAACTCATAGCTTTCTTTCTTCTCTTGAATTTGCTCATAAATTTGATTTTATGACTTCAAATATCCTTCACTCTTCTACTTCAAAAACTTACCAAATTTATAGATTTACTTACTACTCAACTTTCTCTAGATTCTTGTAAAATATCTCTCTCAAAATATGTGCTAGAGATCTCCAAACTTATAGCATTCTACCTTTCTCCAATACTATCCACAAATTTTATTTTGTGGTTTTCAATCTCCTCCAAAACTCTTCTATCAAATACTTAAGTTAGAAACTATTAATACTACCCCAAATACTATCAATATTTTTGCACCTTATGTAGTCAATACCTTTCTTCTTTCACTGTTCAAAACCTACAATGAAAGTCTTCAAGTCCTTTATCCAATATTTGCTAAAATTCTTACCAAAATTTTCTTTCTTTTGGTCTTGTTATAGGATGGTGATAATTATCCCATATATCCTTTATCAAAAACTTCTCCTTATTTACAAGCTCTTGTTAATTTATTTAAATATCCTTCACTAGATACTTATTCAACTTTACAAAGTTCCTCCTCCTTGCAATATCCTACTCCTAGCTTTCTTCAATGATGTCTTCAATGTTTTATTCTCCAAATCTACAACAAGGCTTTCTCTAACCTTCTTCTTCTTCTTCATTGAAATCTCTTGAGATCACTTCTCTCAGGTCTTCTAATTATGGAACTCTTCAACTTCTATTATTGAAGCTTTACTTAAACCTTTTACTAGTTCCCTAAATATCCCAACTATAGGAATTCTTTAATGAGATCTATTTGTTGGATCCCCAAAATTTTCTACTCTTAATCTCCTGAATATCCAAAATCTTCTGCTCTTCAATATGACCTATTATTATAACTTCTCTATCTCCAATATCCAATCTATAAAAATAACATTCTACACGAGTCTTGTCAACCTCCAATTTGTAGTCTTCAATCTACAATATTTTATCTTCTAAATTTGGAAGTTCTTCAATTTGACCTCTTTCAAGTCTCTTCAACTTCTTCAATATATAGTTTTCTATGGGAAATTCCTTCTCGAGTCTCCTCAATCTTCAACATCCAACTTTCTGCAATAAATAATTAATCCCTGTATGAGAAAAGTACATAGACTTTTAGGTAACAAAGATGAAATTTTTCTCCATCTATTGTAGGAAGCTTCTCAAATTCTGGGTGTTAATTTTTTGTAATAAAAAAATTAGATAGTAGTACCAAATATATTAGATTTTCTGGAATCTAAAATAAATTTAACTTCACTAGTTATTCTCAAAACTAGTGGAATAAATTATGCATTGAGTCCTAGTCTTCACAATCTTGTGGAAAGACTCTAGATAATCTATAATTTGTAATATTATTTGATCTACCAACTTTCTCCAAAAGGACTTCCTTATTGGGTCTCCTGATTTACTCAATCTCAAAAATATCAAGGTTTGAATTCAAGACCTGGAATCTCCTTCTATTCTAAATTTATTCTTGGAATAGAAAATCTTCAATCTTCTCTAGTTTCACCTTCTAGAGATAAACTCCTTAACTTCACTGGTTTCTCCTTGACTAGTGGAAATCTCCTTTGCAACTTTAAAACTTGTGCAAGTAAAAACCTTGTTGTGGTTCTGATACCACTGTTAGCTTTTGAAGCTTATTACTTAAGATTAATAATCCAAAATATATGAAATAAAGTCATAATTCAATGTATATGATAATGATAATATTTTGAATATATAAAACATAGAAATAACTCTAATATCCACTTCTAGTTATGGCTTAAAAAAATACTCACGAAAATGGTATCATAGCACTAAAAGAACCAAGTAATGTTATTACAAGTAATGTCACTTACATCTTCATATTACTCTATATATAATGTAATGTGGCTCTTCATATGGAGTACTCTTGTTCTTCACACGTCTAGACTCTTCATCTCTCTATTCTATGGACTCATGTATACATGGACTAGTGTGCACATTTATATTGTTAAATGTTATGTATACTTGTGCATTTATTACATTACATAAAGTAATATCTAAGGCTTGTACCAAATAATGTAATATACTCCAACACTAATAGATTCTAATAGCATTTGAAGATACATACAAGGCTATTTTATAACAATGAAGATAATGCAAATGATCAACATTGAGTCCAAAATAAAATAGAAGTAGTTGAATTTAATTTTGATGGTGCTTCCAAAGGAAAATTTATATATAAGTTAGAAAATGTGATGTTTGTAGGATAATAAAGGTAAATTTCTCTCCATGTACTCAAAGTAGATTGGGCATCATTAAACAATTATGTAGAAGCAAGCTAGAACGCTTATTATAAAGATGAAAATATCTATATAAAATAAAATAAAAACATATTTCAATTTTAAAAAGTTTAATATTATAATAATAATAATATCAAACTTATATTAATACTAATAATAATTTATTAAGGATTTTAAACATATAAAAAACAATTTAACTAGAAAACAAACAATTACCATACATATATATATATATAATTTAATTAAAATTATAATTTATTTATATAAACTTGTAAAAACGTTGATGCACGATACAACGTCTATGAAAGTAGATATAAATGGTTGACCTTTCTTTTTGCAAGAAATTTAAAAAAGGCTACGGACATTATTGAAATTGTAACCATGTCATACAGTGTGCCAAAATTTTCCAGGAAACATCCTCTAAAAGCTTTAAACTCTGCTAACGAGTGCTTTAAGAAAATGCTAGGTCCACGTGAATGCCCCCCTTCTACATCCATATGTTATTCTTAGTCGTCCTTGGGAGAGTTAGAATGCGGTTTTCTATGTTAACAAATCAGACCACAATTGACAAATAGGCTGACATAAACATAAATTATGCAATGTTTCCCTGTTATAATAAATTAGACAGAAAACTCTGTTAATTAGTGATTACAAAGTGTGTAACATTATTAAAATGAGGTTTTGGACTAAAGGATAATTCTATTAAGTTTCGCATAAAACTAAATAAATATAAAACGAAATTTTAAACGTAGTGATGAGTACATCCATCGTTAATGAAAAGGAAGGCATAATGAACAATACCCTAATAGTCTAGAAATAGCATGTGGTCAAATATAAGACGATCAGCCTAAACAGAGACGTCAGCATTAATGACCATATCTTACAGTTAGATATGACTTGTATCACTTGCCTAACATATCGAAAAAAGTTTATGAATGCAACCTAAAAAATTCCTATAAATGCATCGAAGCTGAGAGCAACGATCTGATGCGCAGTGAATCATTCGTTGGATATGCATACTATTTTATCCGATAAGATTCCAAAAGCATTCGCTGAAGATTTGCTAGCAAATTTTGAGGCACTTTTTATGCAGACAAAATTTTCCTGCCAAATTCAACCATAGTCTGCATGTCAAGAAAATAATATAATAAACTACGAAGATTGAAGCATGCATGTAACCCTGCCTTGGCATATAAATATGTCAACATTCTATTCATGTCCAATGCAGTTGTTAAAGCGTGAAGTGCAGCCAAAATGGAGAAACACTCTATGAAGACGTTGTCCGTGGCGTTTGTCGTTCTAACGCTCCTCGTCGTTGCTTCAGGTCTAATCTTTTCACGGCATAAATTACAGTCTTTTTAATTTGTTTATCTCATGGACATCGATTCATGAAATTTGATTTTTACATATTTTGAATATTCTTCAGGGCAGGACATGTGCATCAAGAAATCACTAATCAACCCTGAATGGAAGGGTCCATGCATTCCAGTAAAGAGCGACGCTGATTGCAGTAGAAGCTGCAGAGATCTGTTTGGTCAGGTTCATGGATTCTGTGGCGATCAGCAGAAATGTTACTGCTATTGGCCGTGTCAGTAACATAAGAGAATCATTGCAAGGTGGAAGAATAAAATAACTATATCTCAGATTATTCTGTAGTGAAATAACACACTTCTGAACGGGAGATATTGGTAGAATTAGCTGGTACTGTTATCTGTGAAGAGAATAAAGATTAGTATTCCCACATAGAAATAAAACACTTTTAAATAAAATTATTCATCCCATTTTTATATGGGAATGGCCACCTTTATTATAGAAAGTTATTTGGCATGTACACTTCCTAGACTTTTGTGAACATGGCACCTTATACATTGTTTTTTGGTTTTGCTATGTTTTGCCGTATGAGTTAACATTATTTGTAACACTGTAGGGATAACATTTGACAGTTATAGTATTTGATAATTAAAATATATGAAATTTTACTATTGTTTCTGAAAGATCGAAGAATGTTAATGAGATTAAAAAGGCGTTATTAATTAATGTCAATGGAATATAGATTATGCGGACATGTTACTAAATTAATTTCATTAGCACAAAAAAATAATATAAGGATTCTTAAAAATTAATTAATATAAAATAATTTATTTTTTATTTTACTGGTTATTGTTTTATTTATTTATTTTTTTTAAAATCTTTAAATTATAGTCTCTTTGTAAAGAGTATTGAGGAAGAATATAAAATTACAAGAACCAACATAAGAATGATTTGTATTTTTCGAAATTTTAATGTAAATTTTTTCAAATTTAAATGGTTTAACTTGCATAATATAAATTACACTAATTTTAGTTCATAACCTTGATTAATAAAATTAATTGTTTTCCTTAGGCATATGAAATCTACGAGGGATATTTATATGATCATTTTAAACTATAATATCTATTAGAATGCATATAATATTCAAGTTTCAATCATAACTAATGTTTTTTCAATGAATGATTATATTTTATGAGGGACAGTGAGCCTATATTCACTTTGTAAAGTGGTTTATATTAATAAATGGATTGATGACAAGATATCATTGGTGTCCATGCAAGTGTACCATGAAGTTTATTGATATCCCTACTTAAAATTCGATTTAATTACAACTTATAATAATTTCTATCCTAGCGAAGTAGTTTTGATGTCAATAGTACCTCTTCATATTTTCATGTTATCCTTCTTACATATATGTGTATAATATCTTTCCTATGATTCACTTATTTATTTATTGATTCTATTCAATCCTATCATGCATGATTGTGAAATCCATCACGTTATTAAACTAGGTTGAATACTCCTAGAAGCTATATAGATATACACTTTATCTAAGAGTAAAAATTAGATATGAAGACCATTTGGAAGGTTTTCATTATATATATATATTTATTTATTTATCTCAGTAGGGATATTAATCAAAAATAGTGTTTAATCCTTATAATTATATTTCATGTATTAGAAAAAATTTTGAATTTCAATGATATTTTTAACTCAAGAAAAAAACAAGATATGATGTAAGATGTTTTAAATTTAGTAGTCTTTACTACCTAAGGAGGTTCAAATATATTTTTGGTAAGAAAATATGTTCATTTATGTAATAAGCTATACTTAGGAAGAGTCCACTTCACCATTGTTATCCTTCAAAATTATGGTTATCAATGGTTTAATGGAGTCTATCTCTAGCTCCTCTAGCTCTAAGTATGGTATTCTATCATCCATGTTGGAGGACAAACAAACCAAATATGTAAAAACATTGTCATTAAGACATTAATATAAGTAGTTGATAAATTGTACTCTAAGAAATTATAATATCCAAAAAAATCAACATTTGAAATTAAAAAGTTCATATATCTAAGGTATGAATGCACCAAGGCTTCAACCTTTCAATTTATGTTTTTAAAATTTAGAGGTAAGCAATACAAATTTTATCTTTGGATAAAATATTTTGAATAAATTTTGATGAATTTTTCATCTTTAATTATGGAGTGTACATATGTTATGTACATACATATATCTTAAAGAATTTATAGGGGCAATGAGTTATTACTTAGTTCATCATATTTTAATTCCCAATATGAAGGAAGAGAACCCCCCTTGTAGCATAAATGATACAAGAAATTAATGTACTAGAAATCTTGATTGTAAATATCCCAATATCTATTTGGTGTCTTATTCTTTTTGTTAAATATATATTGGGTTCATAGAAGGGAGAACCAATGTACAAGTTTTCTTTGATTTTTATTTCCAAATGCTTTGAACAATTTCGCTAATAACAATATATTCTACTTACCTCTCCAAATACATGTAGATAATAACTATTTTCTTATGTGATTACTTGCTTTGAAGATTACTTTCAAATTTTCTCTTTTCCAGAATAGCAGAAGTAATATGGTGCTCTCTAATATGTCAAATGTAAAACTAATTTAATGCTTCAAAACTAGATTAATGTAGCACCAAAATATTGTACCTTTGCACCTAATTTATTTGATGAGTAATTCACCTTAATTTTATAAGTTTTGTACCTTCACTTAGCTATCTCAAAACTTACCAAATTTGTAGTCCTAGTTACTGCTCTTCTTCTCAATTGCTTTTTGTCTAATAATCCTTCTCAAATCTGCTATGAAGCTCTCAAACTCATAGATTTCTTTATTCTCTTGAATCTTCTCATAAATTTTATTTTGTGCCTTAATATCTCTATCTCTATCTTACTCCAAAAAAATAACAAATTTATAGCTTTACTTATCGCTCAATTTTCTCCAAATTTATATCAAATATCTCTCTCAAAATTTATGCTAGAGTTCTCCAAAAACATAGCTTTCTACCTTTCTCCAATGCTGTCCACAAATATGATTTTGTGGTTTCCAATCTCCTCCAAAACTCTTCTATAAAATACTTAAGTTAGCAACTATTAATGCCACCTCAAATACTGTCAATATTTTTGCACCTTATGCATTCAATACCTTTCTTATTTCTTTATCCAAAACCTACAATGAAAGTATCCAATTCCTATAATCTATTACAGTCACAAAATCCCTTAATCTCCTATTTAGCGGTACTTCAAAACCTACCCAAAATTTCTCCAAATCATAACTCTAGGATTCCTTCAATCTACTCCCCTACAACCTTTCAATCTCTACTCGAAAACCTACAACATATTCAACCTTCAAAATTTTCTAGCTTTCCTTAATTTTCCAAAACCTTGGGCTCTTCAATATTCTCTTCTGCAATATCCTTGTCAAATTCTAGCTTCAAAAATTATCTCCTATGCTATCAAGTTTCTCAAGAATCTGAATGTCTTAAGATATTAAAATTCCTTCTCTAATATTTGGTAAACTTCTTACCAAACACTTCTTCATTTTGGTATTGTTATTGGATGGTGACAATTGTCTCAAATATCCTTTATAAAAAAAAACTCTTTATTTGCAATATTTGATTACTAAATTTCTTTAAATCTCCTTCTTTAGATACTTCTTCAACTCTACAAAGTTTGTCCTTCTTGTAATATCCTACTCCTAGCTTTCTTCAACAATACCTTCAATGGCTGCTTCTCCAAATCTAAAATAAGGCTTTATCTAGCCTTCTTATTCTTCTCTAAAATCTCTTGAGACCACTTCTCTCAGGTCTTCTAATTATACAACTATTCAATGTCTATTCTTGAAGCTTTACTAAAACATTTCACTATTTTCCTCAATCTCCCATCTATGGGAATTCTTTAATGAGATCTCTTTGTTGAATATCCAAAATTTTCTACTCTCAATATCTTGAATCTACAAAGCCTTATACTGTTAAAATCTATAATAGGACCTATTATTATGACTTCTCTATGTCCAATGTCCAATCTGTAATGATAACCTTCTACACAAGTCTCTTTAATCTCCAATTTATAGTCTTCAATCTATAATATTCTATATTCCAAAACTAGAAGTTCTTCAATCTAAACTCTTTCGGGTCTCTTTGAATTCTTCAATCTATAGTTTTCTATGGGGACTTCCTTCTCAAGTCTCCTCAATATTTAACCTCTAACTTTTTGCAACAAAGAATTAATATCTACATGAGGAAAGCACATAGAATTTTAGATAACAAAGGTGAAATTATTTTCTATCTATTTTAGGATGCTTCTCAAATTATACGTGTTAATTTTTTGCAACCAAAAAATTAGATATTAGTACCAAATATATTAAATTTCTAGAATTCTAAAATAAATATACTTCACTAGTTATTCTCAAAACTAGTGGAACAAATTTTGTGCTAAGTGTTAGTCTTCACAATTTTGTGGAAAGACTCTAGTAAATCTACAATTTTTAGTCTTCTTTGATTTACCAAATTTCTCGAATATGACTTCCTTCTTAGGTCTCTTAATCTCCTCAATATCCATAATATCAAGGTTTGACTTCAAGACCTAAAATCTCCTTCTATTCTAAATTTATTCTTGGAATAGAAAATATTCAATGTTATTTTATTTCACCTTCGAGAGATAAACTCCTTAACTTCACTAATTTCTCCTTGACCAATGGAAATATTATTTGCAACTTTAAAACTTGTGCAAGTAAAAATCTTGTTGTGGCTCTCATACCACTATCAACTTTTGAAGCTTATTACCTAATATTAATAATCCAAAATATATAAAATAAAGTCACAATCTAATGTATATGGTAATAAAAATATTTTAAATATATAAATATAGAAATAACTCTAATATCCACTCTTGAATATGACATAAAAAAATTCTCACGAAAATGGTGTCATTGCATTAAAACAACCAAGTAATGTTATTACAAGTCATGTCACTTACATCTTCACATTACTCTCTCTATATAATGTAATGTGACTCTTCTTATGGAGTAATCTTGGCTTTCACACTTCTAAACTCATCTCCCTATTCTATGGACTCATGTACACATGGACTAATATGCATATTTACATTATTGAATATTATGCACACTTGCGCATTTATTACATTGCATAAAGTAAATATCTAATCTAAGACTTGTACCAAATAATGTAATATACTCCAACACTAATGGACGGCGATGGTATTTGAAGATACATACAAGGCTATTTTATAGCAATGGAGATAATACAAATGATCTACATTGAGTCCAAGGTAAAATGGAAGTAGTTGAATTGGTTGAATTTAATTTTGATGGTGCTTCCAAAGGAAACCTTAAATATAAGTTAAAAAATATGGTATTGTAGGATAATAAAGGTAAATTCTCTCCATGTACTCAAAATAGATTGGGTATCATTAAACAATTATGTAGAAGCTAAAACACTTATTATAAAGATAAAAATATCTATATACAAAAAGGATAAAAACATATTTCAATTAAAAAATTAATATTATAATAATAATAATATCAAACTTAAATTAATAATAATTTTATTAATATCTAAAAATAATAATAATAATTTATTAAGGATTTTAAGCATATAAAAACAATTTAACTCAAGAACAAACAAATACCATACATATATATAATTTAATTAATCTTATAATTTACTTTTATAAACTTGTAAAAACGTTGATGCATAATACAACGTCTATGAAAATAGATATAAATGGTTGACCATTCTTTTTACAAGAAATTAAAAAAAGGCTACGGACATAATTGAAATTGTAACCATGTCATAGAGTGTGCCAAAATTTCCCTCTAAACATCCTCTAAAAGCTTTAAACTCTAGTGACGAGTGCTTTAAGAAAATGCTAGGTCCACGTGAATGCCCCATTCTACATCCATATATTTTTCTTAGTCGTCCTTGAGAGAAATAGAACGCGGTTTTCTATGTTAACAAATCAGACGACAATTGACAAATAGGATCACATAAATTATGTAATGTTTCCTTGTTATAATTAATTAGACAGAAATCTCTGAGTTAAATTAGTGATTACAAAATGAGGTTTTGGACTAAAGGATAATTCTATTAAGTTTCACAGAAAACTATATAAATATAAAATACATGCATCGTTAATGGAAAGGAGGGCATAGTGAACAATACCCTAATAGTCTACATATAGCATGTGGTCAAATATGAGACGATCAGGCTAACCAGAGACGCCAGCATTCATGACCATATCTTACAGTTACATATGACTTGTATCAATTGCTTAACATATCTCATCAATTTAGGAAAAATGTTTTGCCAGCAAATTTTGAGGCACTTTTTATGCTGACAAATGTTTCCTGCCAAATTCAACCATAGTCTGCATGTCAAGAAAATAATATAATTATCTATGTAAATCCAAACATTGAATCATGCATGGAACCCTGCCTTAGCATATAAATATGTCAACATTCTATTCATTTCCAATGCAGTTGTTAAAGCGTGAAGTGCAGACACAATGGAGAAACACTCTATGAAGACGTTGTCCGTGGCGTTTGTCGTTCTAACGTTCCTCGTCGTTGCTTCAGGTCTAATCTTTTCACGCCGTAAATTGCAGTCATTTTAATTTGTTTATCTCGTTGACATTCATTCATGAATTTGATTTTTGCATATTTTGAATCTTCCTCAGGGCAGGACATGTGCATCAAGAAATCAGTAATCAACCCTGAATGGAAGGGTCCATGCATTCCAGCAAAGAGTGACCATGGATGCATTAGAAGCTGCAGAGATCAGTTTGGTCTTGTTTATGGATTCTGTGGCAGTCAGCAGAAATGTACCTGCATTTGGCCGTGTCAGTAACATAAGAGAATCATTGCAAGGTCCAAGGATAAAATAACTGTATCTCAACGGGAGATTATTGTGTATTGAAATAACACATTTCTGAACGGGAGATTTGGGTAGAATTAGCTGGTACTGGTATCTGTGAAGAGAATAAAAATTAGTATTTTAAATAAAATTATTAATCCCATTTTTATATGGGAATGGCCGTTATACATTGTTTTTTGGTTTGCTATGTTTTGCCGTATGAGTTAACATTATTTGTAACACTGTAGGGATAACATTTGACAGTTATAGTATTTGATAATTAAAATATATGAAATTTTACTAGTGTTTCTGAAAGATCGAAGAATGTTAATGAGATAAAAAAGGCGTTATTAATGTCAATCGAATATAAATTATTCGGACATGTTACTAAATGAATTTCATTAGCAAAAATAAAAATAATATAATGATTCTTATAAATTAATTAATATAAATTAATTTATTTTTTTATTTTATTGGTTATGGTTTTATTTTATTTTTTAAATCTTTAAATTATAGTATCTCTGTAAAGAGTATTGAGGAAGAATATAAAATTATAAGGATGATTAGTATTTTTCAAAATTTTAATGTTAAAATTTTCAAATTTAAATTGTTTAACTTCTATAGTGTAAATTAAACTAAATTTAGTTCATAATCTTGATTAATAAATTTAATTGTTCTGCCTAGGCATATGAAATCTATGAGGGATATTTATATCACCTTTTGATCATTTTAAACTATAATATTTATTAAAATGCATATAATCTTCAAGTTTCAATCATAACTAATATTTTTTTATGTATGATTATATTTTATGAGGGACAATGAGCCTATATTCACTTTGTAAAGTGCTTTATATTAATCAATGGATTGATGACCAGATATTATTGGTTTCCATGTAAGTGTACCATGAAGTTTATTAATATCCCTACTTAGAATTCAATTTAATTACAAGTTATAATATTTTCATATTTTCAAGTTATCCTTCTTACATTTGTGTATAATCTCTTTTCTATGATTCACTTGATTTATGTATTGATTCCATTCAATCCTATCGTGCATGATTGTGATATCCATCATGTTATAAAACTAGGTTGAATACTCTTAGAAGCTATATAGGTATACACTTTATGTAAGAGTAGAAATTATATCTAAAGATCATTTGGAAGGTTTTCATTACAAACACTTTTTATTATTTTTTATCTCAATAGGGATTATTAATCCAAACTAATGTTTAATCCTTGTAATTATATTTCATGTATTAGAAAAAGCATGAATTTCATGATATTTTTAACTCAATGAAAAAATAAAATATGATGTAAGATGTTTTAAAGTTAGTCTTTACTACCTAAGGAGATTCAAAGATATTTTTTTGTAAGAAGAGATGTTCATTTATGTAATATGTTTTACTTAGAAAAAGTCTACTTCACCATTGTTATCCTTCAAAATTATGGTAATCAATGGTTTAATGGAGTTTATCTCTAACTCCTCTAGCTCTATGTATGGTGCTCAATTATCCATGTTGGAGGATAAATAGAGAAGCACGAGAGATGTAAAAAATTATCATTAGGATAAGTAGTTGATAATTTTAGAAAATTATCTATGCTTATGAATTTAAGTGAAACTTTAAAGGGGTTACTATTTTACTTTAAGAAATTATAATATAAAAAAAAAAAAATTAATATTTGAAACAGTTTCTATATCTAATGTATGAATGCACCAAGGTTTGAACCTTTCAACTTATGTTTTTAAAAGTTAGAGGTAAGAAATACAATATTTTTTCTAGATAAAATATTTTGATTAAATTTTAAAGAATTTCCCATATTATGGATTGTACATATATTATGTACATGCATCTATTTAAATAATTTATAGGGGCAATGAGTTATTAATTAGTTGATAACATCATTTAATTCCCAATGTAAAGTAAAGGAACCCCCTTTGTAGCATAAATGATAAAGGTAATTAATGTGCTAGAAATATTTATTTTAAATATACAATATCTATTTGGTGTCTTATTATTTTTTTTAAATATAAATTGGATTCATAGAAAGGAGAACCACCCTCACCATTGATAAGACCATCACATTAGAGTAATAAACCCAATAATAGATGGTCATGGGTTCAATCCCATAACATCTTTCTATGCATCAATCCTTTCTCAAATTATAAGAGGTAAGCCTTTCTCAAATATAATATCTATTTTAATTCCTCTTATGTAGGAGAATTCTAACTCTATTTAGATTATGAGTGTTGATACCACTCTTTGTGTACACATACACCATCATATATTGTGGAAAGGAATAAATAAAATTGGTTCTCATAAGAAAGAACAATTTAGTGGGCAAAATTTCTTGAATCTCAAGCATTGATCACTTTGAATGTTAAGTCAAATCTTGATATTTATGTGAAAATGACCTTGATTCTATAAGTTGCATAGAAGAAGATAGACTAACAAATTGTATGATTATTGGCTACAAAAAATGATTATTATATATTAATAGTCCCTTCAATAATTTTTATTTTGAAGATAATAACATATACAATTATATTATGTGGCATTATCTATTTACAAATGATCCTAAGGATTCTAAATTTGAGGATATATGTTGATGTCTAATTTCATTTTAAAATTATAAAAATTATTTTCAAATTCAAATTTTTGAAAGATAAGAAATTTTGAGATAATTTAAATAATTTTTTGAGTTCTCTTAAGATGATGATTGTAGTTTCTCCAATAATATATTTTTTTTCATCCACTTATCTCTATTACTATCATGTTTATCTAAATTATGGATTTTATATTTTTGTGCTATAAGGAATTCTACTAAGTACCTATATATTCTCTTTGGTTATACTAATGTTAAAGGTTACATTAGTGATGATTCATATTTATACTTTAATGTATAAAATTATTTATTTTAGATACATTATTTTATTTCTATGTGTTGGTATCAAACTTTGTTTCATATATATAATGATCAAAATCTATAAAAATACATAATCTTAATTAAAAAAGGGGTAGCCAAGGCTATAAATAATGGATTTTAAATTACTACATCTATATATTAAGATAAAATAATAAATATTTATAGATTTTGTAAAGATTCATAACTATAAATTTAGTTTATTAGGTATCAATAATATATAGAATAGATGAAGAACATTAAAAAGGCAAAAAACTTGGCATTCCAATTTTGGAGAGTTCCTTGACAACATGGGAAAAATTGGCAAACAAAGTTAAGGAAAAACTAATTGAGAAAATATTAAAATAAAAATAGGAAAGCCTAAAAGTTGAAATTCTATTATATTTTAATTTAAAAAAAATAGTGATGATTCTTACTAATCAAAACCAACAAAATATATAAAATATAAAGCAAATTTAAATTCCTCCTCCATTTCCTTCCAAGTGGTTGACATTATATAGTTGGTTGAGTTAGTGGATTCTCATGTGTAAGAACATTATTATATATTTCCTATAACTTTTTATACATTACACTTTCACACATAATGGTTGAATGTACTCTAAATGCAACTCAATATCTTGTAAACTTTAAATAATTCAATCCATAATTAGATCTAGGTCATCCACACCTTTCTCCTCATAATGCTCATTCACCTCCACTTATTTGCTAAAAAAAATTAATATGATTGAGGCACTCCTAGGTCAATCTAATATGCTTCTTGTTGTGTATATATTTATATAAAGACTTATTACATTACATGCACATACAAAAGGGCCATAAAATATAAGTCAAGATACAAATTGCAATCATCTTAAAATTTGGTGTTTTAGCACCATAATTATCCCCCACAAATCTAAAATTGTTTTTTCAAATTATAAATTTATATTATGAATTTTTAAGCTACAATTAAAAATATTTAAAAGTTTAACCTTTTACCTCATTGTAAGGTCAACATTTATTCAATATGAAAGAAGAAGAAAAATAGGATCTCTTGAGATTTTTTGTTGGCTTGTGCCTTAGTAAGCATCACATGATGTTTGGTGGGGTCATATATATCATGCTATCAGTGTAAACATAGAATCCCCTTAGATATATTTATAAACATTATTAAAACTACCATTGAAATGAATTTTGGGTTCAAGAAGTACCTTTATATCTAAATATGTCAATGGATTTGACTCATCCATATCTTATCAATGACTAACAAAATAATTTTGTATTACCATTGATTACTTCCATAGTAGTGTTAGATGGAATATCCTGCCCTATATGTAGCATTGTATAAATATCCCATTTACAAATTCTCACCATCTACAAGTCAAAGAACCTTGATCTTATATCACTTGCTACTACATTGTCAAAATTAGTGATCATAAACCAATTTATATTTAATTAAAAATTATAAATCTTAATTTGTAATTATTAGTAAAATAATTAAAAACTACCCAAATTATCTCTTGCATCCTCACCCATAGTATATCATGAAATAATTCCCTCCAAACCCTCTTCCCCTCCTCCTTTGAATGATATTATGAAGTATATCATTCCTAGGGGGACGGGGAGATATTGCACACCCAAACTTAAGATTTGGAAGACTTATGATATGTAGCCTACTAGAATAAATTTAATGTGTTAATTTAAATATCCATAATGTTTACACTCCTATCCTATTCTTTATGGAATGATAGTATGAGGGATACAATGCAATTCCAAACAAAAATGCTCAAAAATACAAATTTCTAGGTCTATGTGCCTTTTCATTTTCAATGTTTGTAAGCAAATTATGTGATTTTATTTTCCTTTTCTAGATAAAGAACAAAAAATATGCATGCAAAAGCAAGGAAGTTATCCTATGATATAGACTATATAAATTTTTGTATTTATTTTCTAAATTTTTGAATGATAAACTAAACTTACTTCTCTTATAACTTTTATAAAAGAATACAATGCTTACAAATGGATACAATTATGCATAAAGTAAACCCTAGGTCTATATACACTTTTTATTTTAATGTTGTTAAAAATGAAAGATTTTATTTTCCTTTTGAACAAAAATTAAGTAGATGTAGATCATGTTTCCTTTATCCAAAATACAAGATTTGGATGATTCATTGAAAATGTAAATGAAGATAGAAGGTAATGCATAAGTGTATACTAAGTGTTTTATCTTTTCAATACTTACAAAATAGTAAAATTACCTATTCTTATTTCCAATTGAAGATACCTAAGCATGTGCAAACAATGAATGGGATTAAACTAAGTTTTTCAATATGAAATTTTAACTTCTTGCCTATATGCAAGAATATTAATACCCAGCTCTACATATATTTATTTTTAATTCTTGAAAGAACAATTAAGGATTCCATTTTTATTTATAAAATAATATATAATCCAATAATACAAGTTATAAGAATGAGTGACTATATGCATATTCAATTTTGTGCCTAAATTATTATAAAAGATGAAATTTGACATTACAACTTTATAAAATATCCTAGTTTGGAAACTTCACTTTAAATTACTTGCTATGAAACTAGGCATAATGAGAATAAATGATAACATTAATATAATTACCTTTCAAAATGGATGATTAAGTATATAATAATCAAATATCAGAATTTTGAGTTGCTACCTATCCTAAATCCTATTGAGATTTTACAAATCCAATCATGTGACTTTTGCAAAACAACCTTAGATTACTATAGATCTAAATAAAAAATTTAAAATGACCAACATATTGCTAAAAATAGAACAAAGGTAGAAATTTATACCTAGGTTTATATAAATTTAGAAGTATTATATGTATATTTATGTGTAATATAAGGTGGAACACCTTTTACAATGGTATGGTGCCTTCATAAAAAGACTACAAAAATTTAAAAACTACCACTTCAAAAAAATTAGGAAACAATTGTTTCAACATTTGGGGGTTTGTCTAATTTTTTTCAAGAAGGAAGATATTTCGTGTTTGATGGACCAAACCTCTATTCAATTATAGTGTTTTAATTAATGATGCACAAGTGACAGACCAAAAATATGGAAATAAAATAAAATGATACACAACAAAGAAAGCTCAAGGATGGAAAATTTTTATAGATTACAAGGCTAAAACCCCTCTTTGAATGCTCATTGAAATTCTTATCAATTTTCCTTGATGCCTATTTACCATCATTTTCAAAAGAATCTCAATCACACAAGAAAGAAGCTTTAAATATTGTGGTGGTATGTTGGTGGAGAGAAATACTTTTTGTAGATATTTCAATAGCATATGAATACCTATGTATGATTGGTTGTCTTTTTTGTGCCTTCTAATAAGGGACATTTAAAAAAAATACTTAATCCCTATGGAGGATCTATTAGAGCTGTGTAGATGAAGGGGTGAGTTATCACATTAATAAAGATAGTTGGAAAACCTGTAGGGTGTTCATGGGAGATAAAAGATATATATTGGATGAATCAACTATATATGGACCTAATAAGGCATTAGTTTCCTTTATTAGCCATTATATATATTGATTAGGTTGTTAAATACCATTATGGATAGTCAATAAACCTAGTTGGTATATCAATGAGGTACTATATGATGTGACAGATGAGATTCATGAGAAAAAAGTAGTGATAGATAGTCAGATTACCCAATATTTAGTTCTAGTGGTGTTAGTATAAAGGCACCATGATAGTATTTATACACCTTATAATATTATATATGGTGCTTATGTAAGCACCATATAAAATTATGTACAATACTTATGCATACATAGGGTCCTTATGTCTAGTGTACTTTTTGAGATAAACCTTGGATCAAAAAATGGTCGTGTTAGCAAATGGACCCAAATATAACATAGGTCCAATTTCCCATGATTACAAAAATACTTGTAAATAATCACAACACACTCACAACATAAGTATTACACAAATAATTATTTATTGATAATAAAAATCTCTTAATACACACTTTATTTGATTATATAACTTTATATAGAATCTATTTAATACTCCTAACTATTTATCTCCTCAAACTCATTGAAGATGCAACCTTTCACATGTATTTAACTATGATAAAGTCTCTCATGATTACATAACCTTCTAATTCATTTATTGACACATATCACATGATTATTCACTTCTACACTTGACACCTATCACTTATAACTCTTCATTTCCACATTTGAAACCTATCTGGTATGAATCTTCACTTACACACTTGACATCTTGCACTTACAACTCACACTTGCACACATGACACATAAATACTCTTCATACTTTGAAAATTGCATCACCTACATCCACAATGTAGCCTAGTCCAAGTCATGTAGTTATTTCTCTAAGGCAATAGTATCGCAAATGGTATGCAACATATTAAGAGACAATAATTTTACTACCATATGGGAAATACAGAAAGGATGGTATAAGTAGGTAAAAAAACTATAGAGAAGTGTGGATATTATAAAGGTATGGATGAAAACAACAATAGATGAATCAAGTGGTAAATTAGTAAGTAAAATAATTCCATATAATAAAAACATTAAGACATTATATTTGGCAAAACAAAGCAAAAATATAAAAAAATTGGCTAAGTAAAAAAGCTGGCCCAAAATTTTATGATGTTGATGTCAGAAAATGAATAAAAAGAATTTATCACCTAAAACTCTCTAGAAGAGCAAACATAGAATATAAAAATAACATTTAATGTCTAGTATTTAACCAATATCAAATCCAATATTGCAAGGATCTACAGATATAATGATGCTAACATCATCAAGGTAACATTAAAAATTTGATGTAGTCTAAAAGAAGGACCCAAATAAAATAAGGTATTGGGTATGAAATTTGACATCATGCTCTATAAGGATTTCAAAGGCACTAGAATTCAGGAGGTAATGCCAACATCATCAAGATCTTGAGAACCCAACAAATTAGAATTAATATTGGATGTAAATAAATCCAAGGCAAAGGACACGATAATAAAATATTAAGGACCCAGGAAATAAACTTGATGTTTGGCATAATGAATGAGTAGATATGGTTGCTAGACTCTTAAAGCAATGATATCATCAAAAGAGAAAAAATTTAGTACCCAAAATGAAGAAAGTACAAAGGAAGTAACACTGACCTTGGATAAACCATCTAGAAATAGGTAATATGCTTTCATATCACTATCATCAACACAAGTTATTTGGACTCATCTTATTCAACAAGGTCATGCATACCAATCAACCACCAGGCATCATTGCTATTAGAGTATCTTAATGGCCAAAGCCTCCTCCATAACACACCTACCCCTACCCAATTGGCTAAGTGTAACATAAAGGAGTGGACTATCATAATATAGTTGGACTTTAACAATGCAACACACAAGAAAATTTTACAATTGAATTTCCTATAACACATTAATAAAGTATGCTTGAAGAATTTAAGCATAGCTAACTTGAATGTGATAGCCACATCATAAACCTATTCTATAGGACTACAATATGTTCTAAAAGCAATCATAATTATATAATGAAATCTATTGTAAATATATATGTACCTAAATGTAATACATTGAAAGGGTTGTCCCTTTAGCATTTATAATTGCATAACTATATTATTGAGGATATACGCCTTTTAAATGAATATTATATTGTTGTATGACATCTTACTTAATTCTTTGCAAAACATGTATGTATGCCAACTGAGTTATTAAGCATTTTTTAAAGCTATGAATGGATAATTATGTTATAATTATCTGCTTTCTTGATTTCTCCATGGATATCCTATTTATTAGTTCTATAATTCTTGATAATGCTTAGAATGTTTAATGATTAATTATTTTATATTAAGAAAATTAAGTTCGTCTATTAGGAAATTTAGTTTAATTTAGATTAGTAGAGTCTCATACACTATGTCTCTTCATGTTGCTAAATTTGTATCACTTTTAGATTAAATTATAACCCTTTTGAATTCCTTACTTTAGTCTATCTAGGACCATAGGAGTTGGTCTACTGTAAATGTTGGTTGAAAGAATCCTATTTCTAAGTCATCAAATATTGATTGAGTTCTTGAGGATGAAACTCATCCACTTAGATAGATTTTGGACCAAGATATTTTTATCATGCTCGATGGAATCCTAATCTCACAATAAACTAATTGAGTAGAATCATGGTGATATTCTGCTCTAATTGATCATATCCCAATAGCCTAAATTTTAGAAATCCTATTTCAACTACTTAGAGGACTCAATATTCTAGTGAATGTTATTTACCTTAGATGCAAAGGCTATATATTCACCTAGCAAAATTGTTTATTTAATAATCCCATGGAACTAGTGACTTCATAAAAAAAAAGGTTTAGATTCATATGGTGAAAATACTATAAAGCCTAAGTAGTTCACTAAGCACTAATTAGATGGATCCATAAGCACATTAATAGAAGCCTTAGAGACATGATTGGATTTTTTTTTTGTCTTGGAATAGTGTTAGACCACTCAACCTCCTAATTCTTCATGAAAATCCTTAGGTTCCATTACAAATATTCTCTATTGATTATGGCAATGGAAAAAATGCCTGTGAGCATTGTCAAAATGTTTTATCTTTAGCCACTTTTTAAAATATCATATTTGAAAATGTTATGGTGAGATTCATTGCTCAATATTTATGAGGTAAGGAATTGTAATGATATAAATCTTTAGAAGATAATATAATTAGGGCTTGGGTTGATTGGTTGAACCACTAGAATTGGTGTTTGATGATCCAAGGGATATCTTTGCACTAATCATTCAATTTTTCTATATTAAAATAGGTCATAAAGAATATATCCTATATTTTAACGTAAAATTCTAAATATTTTGGAATAGAATTGATGTGAATCCAGCTACAAGAGGTCAAAAAAATACCTCCCATTACATAAAAACTATGGTAAATGAAAATAATATGTAAAACCCTCCATTTACATAAAAACTACAATAAATGGAAATAATCAGTAAAACCCTCCATTCACATAAAAACTACAATACATTAGAATAAACCAATAAATAATTTATTTTCTCATTCCTAGTTTCACTTCCCTTTTACAATGCAATACCAAGGGAATATATATCCTTAAAGAAACCCTAAAATAAAACCCTAAAACTTTAAGTCGTAAAAGAAACCCTAAAATAAAACCCTAAAAAAAAATATTATTTTAGGAAAATTAATTTTTCATAAAAAATTACCTTTTTTAGTAATTACCATTTTCGACAAATTCTATTTTGCATCGAATAATTCCATTTTGAGTAATATAAAATTAATTTAAAACATCTCTTAAAAAAACCCTCTAAAAATAGGCTTATGCATCATTCTCCTTTGGTTGAAAAGAACTCTGCTCCTACAAGTTCCTCTGATCAAACTCATAATCGCTCTCCATAGAGTGTCACACATCTGCAAGTACTCCTCAAAGTACCAATCTTCTTCTGAGGTTTTATATCTCAAACCTCCTACAAGCACTACACATAGTGCCAATTTATTCCTTCGAGGTTTTAAAATAACAAACCTCCTGCAAGCACTACATGAAGTGCCAATTCTTCCCTCATAGGTTTTTAATGAAAAAAACCTCCTGCAAGCACTACACATAGTGCTAATTTATTTCTTTGAGGTTTTATAAACCTTCTGCAAGCACTACACAAAGTGCCAATTCCTCCTTTTGAGGTTTTATATAAAAAAACCTCCTACAAGCACTTACACAGAGTGCTAATTTCTTTCTCCAAGGTTTTACAAGCCTTTTGCGAGCACTACACAAAATGCCAATATCTTTCTCTTAGGATTTTACATAAAAAACCTCCTGCAAGCACTTACATAAAGTGTTAATTTTTGTATCTAAGATTTTACAAACCTTCTGTAAGCATTGCACAGAGTGTCAATTTTTTCTTTTGGGAGCCTCTTTGATCACCTCTTCTTTTCCCTTTTCTTCTCTTATCTTTTCTCCTCCCAACAAGATCCAACTTGCTTTGATACCAAATGATGTGAATCTAGCTGCAAGAGGTCAAAACAAAATACCTCCCATTACATAAAAACTACGGTAAATGAAAATAATATGTAAAACCCTCCATTTACATAAAAACTACAATAAATGAAAATAATCAGTAAAACCCTCCATTGACAAAAACTACAGTACATTGAAATAAACCAGTAAATAATTTATTTTATCATTCCTGGATTCACTTCCCTTTTACAATGCAATACCAAGGGAATATATATGCCCAAGGAAACCCTAAAATAAAACCCTAAAACTTGAAGACCTAAAAGAAACCCTAAAAGAAAACCCTAAAGCTTAAAACCCTAAAGATAAAAAAATTACTATTTTAGGAAAATTATTTTATCATAAAAAATTATATTTTTTAGTAATTACCATTTTCAGCAAATTATATTTTGCATCGAATAATTCTATTTTGAGTAATATAAAATTACTTTAAAACTTATTTTAAAAAAACCCTCTAAAAATAGGCTCCTTCATCAAGAATCCCTTGGTAGGTAAAGCCATCACAAGCACATTCCTATATCTACTATATCTAAGCTCTAAATTCAGACTTGGTCCTCTAGATCCAACTCTATAAAGAAAAATTATTTTCATAGATTTACCAAGCTGCTATGAGGGTTGAAAATATGTTGATTTCAATAAAAAAACATCCTCCCAAGATTAAAAATCTTGATGACCCATTTCCTCATCAAATAGAGTTATAGATCTCTTTGGTAGGCTCATCAATAACCTAACTATTAACTCTAGTAGATACAATTCGCTTAGTTTAGTACTCATATAACAACATGCATATGGCATTGAAGCCCTAAAAATACAAGAGATAAAATATATTATCCAACATCTAACCAATAAGATTGCAAAATTTGAGAAACAAAATAAAAACTTGTTTTTAAAGTGGATCAAGGGTTCAACACCTAGAAAATATAACAATGAACTAAACTCCTTTTCAAGGATAAATGATTAATCATAGGATGTTGTGGACCTCACCATGGACATGGATCGTTACCTAACAATAGAGAATTATCCTACAATGGATCCAATCATTTCAAATGTAAGGTTGGATGAAAAAGAACAAAATGAGAATGAATCAAATGAATATGAAGTTAATGGTAATTTGAATCAACAATAGTATTATGAAGAAAATAAAAGGCCAAGAACATTTTAAAAGGAATGTAGTCCAAAAGCATCATTCCTAAATTTCCAAAGCAAACCTGCTTACAAAAAATTATACTCTCTTACCATAACAAAGGAAATATTTGGTAGAAATCTATGGAGAACTAGCCAAAAAGGTGATATAACTAAGAGAGATATCCCAAGATTATATTTGCATAAGCCAAATAATTTGGGGAATCTTTGCTAATTTCTAGTCAAGTGAAACTGGTTGAAACAACTTTGCATGAACCAAAAGTCAATTTGATGCATAGCTTAAATCCAAAATCAGCACAAAAGAAACTATCTCTTGGATTTTTCAAAATTGATCCTACCTTTTTTTAATGCATCAATTTGCTTAGAGGGATGGGTGTTGCATAATTCTATAGTCGATATAGGATATAATATTTTCTTCATACCTCAAGTAGTCTATGATGATATGGGTATGCAATACAATAGAATTTATTCTATAGCATTATAGATCAAAGGAGTAGCAGTCCAAAAAGTGGGAGTCATTGAAGATATTACAATTTTGTTGCATAGGTTGTGAAACATAGTAGTAATTGAAAACATGATGGTCATTGATTTACCACCAACATTTTGTATTAGCTTATCCAAGGATTTATTAGAATAGATAAGAGGACACCTGACACAAGATCAATTGATTATTCCTTGTATTTAAATCATTGTCTGATTTCAAGCTAAAAATATTTTGTCTTACCACATCAAAAAATATCAATAAGAAAACAATATGCACCTGATTGAAGTAGATTTAACTAATTGGCCAAAATATGAGCAAAAACCAATTAGTAATAGTCATTCTTGAGTGTATTTAAATCATTATAGTTTTTACAAATAGGTATTTTGCATAATATTTCAAATCAACTATGATTTGTTGAATAATTTATCCAATCACATGCTCTAATAGGAAAATTTGAAGATTAAATGACAACTACAAGGAATATGGCACTCTACTCAAGAGTATTCTATATTGTATCCCAAAGAAATAAACATCATACAAATTGAAGATCTACAACTAATATAGGATATGCTACATATAACAATGTGCATTAAAAAGATAATTGGCCATTCAATATAAGGAGAAAAGACATCAATGCTAATTTTTAATGCCACTTTTTGAGAAAATTGGGAAGATAACATAGGTCTGTAGTCAAGTTGGTGGTAGAACCCTAATAGAATGAGTTAAAAATCCTATGGTAAATATAAAAAATAAAATATCAAATTTGGTACTATCTAGTTGGATCACTATAGATTTAGACATAAAAGCTAAAAAACTAGGTATAATTGGTGTACAAAGATATGCCATAATTTTGTGTAAATAGGTCAACAAGTAAATAAAAGATACATATCAACTAAAATAATAAGTTAGTAAAAGAAATATAACAAATAAGTTATGGAAAAATTCAAGGAATATCATATGATTTAATTAATTTTAGAATGAGTTGATGCTTCTTGGAAAATAACACAATTAAAATTGGCAATATGAGCTAGAATGAGAACACCTTCAAAGAAAAGGATCTATAAAATGGAAATCCGTCTACAATAGCCACTCACTCTTAACTAAGATTTTCATACTAAGGGTATATGGTGGATAGGCACTAATAAAATAAGAAAATGAAGAAGGTTTCTTCATGAAAGCTATAGTCAAGTCAAAAAATCCATGTGTTCAAAAGAGATAAGAGAATACCAGAGGAAAATGATCAATCTTGGTCTTCTTGATGTTAGCTAAATTTTGCATGTTAATTGAAGAAAAATATTGATATTAGCTTAAACTATTTTGGTGTTAGATAATATTATCTTGGTGTTTTTTGGGACTACTCCTCCATTGATAATGCTTGATCTCTTCTTGGCCTATGAAGGGTTTTAGCAACAATAGCCACAACCTTTTGATTTTTAATTTTTATCCTTTCTTGAGGGTATCTTAATGGTGTTGATAAAGTGAGTTCCAAAGGTAGAGGAGGAAATAATCAAGGATTTTCAAATAATTTGATGGATTGACAAGCTCATAAAAGCTTATTTGTTGATAGGCCTGACCAATTATGATGATCATTTTCAAAACACTCTTTAATTCATGGAGTGTGCTAAGATAGATCATGGGAAGTAAAGCAACAATTAGAAGAACTCCCTAAGAAAAATAGGAGATGCTTCACCTATTTTACTATTTTTTTGTTTGAATCCATCACAATAAACACCAATATGATTCAAAAGCAAAGTAAGAACCTGAGTAGATATTCGAAGACCATAAAGAGGATTAAAAATGTGTGATGTGTAGGTATGAATCTATTTTATTATCCCATATTCTTACATTCCTACCATATTCACCTTTTTCTTGCATACATCCTTCATATTACACATTTTCCTCCAAATATTTTCTTTCTCCCCTTTTTTCTCCATCTTTTTGACTTCATAGGCCAATGAAAAATCTAGCCTAATTCATCCTATAAAAATAACTGTAGTCATTCACATAACTACTGTAGTGTATGAAATGGATGATTTCAGTATCCTCGTGGTGAAAGTAGGTGTCAAAGGTCATCATGATGATGTCATGAAGCATATTTGCATGTCTAGGCTAAACACATCTAGTGTTTGGCAATGAAGTTTAAAAATATAGATGTCGTACTATGATTATATCCATATGTTATGATAACAAGGTGATGAAAGCAAGAACATGTTGCATTAATAATAATACAATGGTATAGAGCTATAATTGGCTAAATAAAAGAGTAAATAAAGAAACTAGGATGATATCATGGATAATTAGATCCTAAAAATTAGTGCCAACAATAACAAAAGCATATTCAATTAAAGATCCAACTATTACCAACTTCAACAAGCAATTGTAAAATGATGTACAAGGTCACATAATACGTGTATTTTCATGATTATTATGGGCATCCATGCATTCTGTTGAATCAAGGAAGAGTCAAATAGAGTCCACTAACATATAGGAGGCATGTCTATGCAATTTTGCAAAGAATAAAGCAACAACCAATGAGAGAAATTTATTGATGACATGGAATATTTACCTAATGTAGTCTACATGAGTAGAAATTCACTTAAAGCTACAACTTTGGATCTCAAACAACATTAAGGTATAGCAGAATATGCTCATAAGGTTTACAAGTTTTTTGGAGGTGCTTACACAAAGGTATCTCCATTTATTAAATTTTTTTTTCTAGTCCATATTCACCTTACCTTCATGAATCCTCACCATGTCTACTTGTATATCTCACCATAAACATCAACCATTCGAATTCCTAGCATCTTTCCACTTCCCATACTATCTGTTTATTTCCATTTTTCTATAATATTTTCCTCCCTAGTCATACCTCTAGACTCTATATTTCCATAAACCTCAACCTTGTTTTCCTCTTGTACTTTTTTTCCTATGTATGTTATAATGCACCATGCATTTTGTAGGAAAATGGTATTGAACTTGCATAAAGACCTATTCTAATGTGTGGTTTAGAAATCCCATAGTAGCTACATAATCCATTAAAATCCCTTACATATCCTTGCTATCACAATAATTCTTTTTTTTTAAAGTCATTATATTCTTTATAATTCCATATTATACCTTCATCCATTATCCTATATTCGATTATTTTATCTTCTAGCTCCATTAATTCTCAAAGGCCTATTATACCATAGACAAGGGATATTAGGTTCTAAATTTTTAAAGTAAAAATACCCAAATGTTACCAATAATATAGGTAAATTTTATCACCTACATCCATAATGTGGTCCAGTCGAAGCTATGTAGTTATTTTACTAAGGAAAATTTATAGCAAATGGTATGTAGCATAATGAGACACCATAATTTAAATACCAGTGAAGAGATTTATAGAAACTTATTCCAGAAATAAAGCAAAAATAAACAACTTATAAGAAAATGACACCACATAATGCACATAGAACACACAATATTTACCTTGGTTCACCCAATATGGGCTACTCCAGCAAAACAAGAGCGAAACCTCCTTGATATTATTATCCTCTTTCTTGCCCTAAAATGGGATATTACAATAAATATAATGGAAAATCCGCCAACCCTAAACCACTATGTGGTATTAGAATACAATGGGCACAAAATCATGAGCTAAACCACCCACACCCATCAACCACCCACCAACCATGGGAATCCCAACAATCTCTCTGGAAAAAGGGGAAAAATTTTGGGCACTTCTCACTGGATAAACACCTTTGACATAGCCAGGGGAGGCTACCACCCCCCAGACCCCCTGAGAGGGCTCCATCCTCCCCTTGAGGAGCTTCGCTCCTCTTACCATTTCGTACCTAATGTACAATACTTCCATGGCAAAGGATGAGACACATCCAACATTCTCCCACTTGTTCAATACTTTTCTAGATCCATTTCAACTATACATAATCTAAACTTTTATGTGCTAACTGCCTTGGTTAAAGCATCTACAATATTTTCATTTGTATCCACTTTTTCCAAAAATACTTTCTTCTATTCAATCATGTCCCTGCTAAAATGGAACATTGTATCAATGTGCTTCATTCTGGAATGGTAATAAAGGTTATTTTCTAGAAATATAGCACTTTGAATGTCATAGTTTATCCTCATAGCTCTTTGATAGAACCTAGTTTTAGCACATAGTCTTTGTAGCCATACTAGTTACTTATTGGCATCAGTGGCTACCATGTACTTAGCTTCAGTGGTTGAAAGAGCAACACTAGTTTACCTTTTTCTCGTCCAGCTATCTTCTCCTCCAAACAAGTTGAATACATTTGCACTAGTAGATATTCTGTTGTCTAGATCTCTAGCCCAATCAGCATCAACAAAACCTTCTATATCCAAGGATTTGTCTCCTTTACCTATACCTTCATAAAATATAGAAAAATTTGATGTACCACGCAAATATCTGAAAACCCTTTTCATAGAAATCCAATGCTTTTTACCAGGTTTAGACATATATCTACTCAAAACTTCCACTGCATGGGCAATATCTTGTCTAGAAAATACCATGGCATACATTAAACTCCCTACATGGATATTTCTTCTACCTCTTATTCTATTTTTGGATATTGTTCAGCAGATAATATTTCACCCAATGGAATGAGTACATTCACTAGTTTACAATCCTACATATTGAATCTCTTCAACATTGTCTCAACATATTGTTTTTATCCAGCCACAAATTTCTGTCAGAACAATCTTTGTTTATTTTCATATCCAAAATAAAATTTGCAGGGCCAAGATATTTCATGTCAAACTATGATGCTAATTGAGACTTCACTTCTCTGATCATTTTCTTACTGTTTCCAATTAGTACCATGTCATAAACGTATAAAACTATAATGATAAGTACATTACCAATTTTATTTGAATATACATAGTGATCATCATTACTACGAACAAAATCAATTCCTAAAACATAAGTATCAAAGTTCTGATACCATATTCTAGGTGACTGTTTCAGTCCATACAAATATTTTTTTAACTTACATACAAGATCCTCCATTCCTACAACAATGAAACATTAGGTTGTCTCATATAGATTTATTCCTCCAAATATCCATGAAGAAATCCATTTTATCTATTTTAAGATCAAGTGTAGCAGCAATAGATAATAGAAATATTATTGAGGTTAGCTTTGCAATAGGATAAAATACTTCATCATAGTCAATTCCCTCTACCTAAGAATAACATTTAGCAACTAAATGAGCTTTATATTTCTCCACTTTACCTTCAGCATTCTGTTTATTCTTTAAGATCCATTTGCAACCTATTGTTGTTCTTCCACCAGGTAATTTCACTAGATCCCATGTTTGGTTCTTTTTTAGGGCCATCATTTCCTCATCCATGGCCTCTTCCCAAAAGTTTACCTCTTCAAAATTAATAGCTTCTCTAACTGTTCTAGGATCTTCATCAGTAACAAATAATACAAAAGAAGTAGTAAAAGCAGATGGATTGTACCTTTCAAGTTGCATTTTTTCCTGTGTTGATCTCCTTACCATAGGTGTATGAACTTATTGATCATCCTCTTGCAGATCCTCTTGTATGTAATCCTCTTCCAGATCATCTTCTATATGATCTTATTCCATGAAATCAAATTGGACCTTTTTATGTTTATCTTCTGTCACTTCCTTTCTATGATCACTTTTCATTTATCTAAACACCACATATCTATTGCAAACTGTACATTTAGTTTGTGGATTCCAAAGCTTGTATCCCTTAATACCATATTTATAACAAATAAAGATACATTTAATAGACTTATTATCAAGATTAATTATTTCATCCTTTGTAATATGCATGTATGCATCACAACCAAAAACTCTAAGATGTGAAAGAGAGGGTTTCTTACCAAACCATACTTCAAATGGAGTTTGATCTGGCAATGCTGATGTAGGAGATTGATTTCACAAGTAACATGCTACAATCACTGCCTCTACCCAAAATTCCTGTGCCATACCTGCACCACTCAGCATACTTCTGGCATTTTTCATGAATGATCTATTCAATCTCTCAACAACTCCATTTTTTTGGGGTGTATATGGAGTAGTCTTATATCTTGCAATACCACATTGCTTACATAAATCCTCAAATTTATTTGAATAATACTCTCCTTCATTATTAGACATCAACATCTTAATATTTTTCCCATATTGATTTTCAACAAGTTCTTTAAATTATCTAATATTATCAAACACTTCATATTTACTCTTAAGAAAATAAATCCATGTATATCTTGAAAAATCATCAATAAAATAAGCATAGTATCATGATTTTCCAAGGGATGGTATAGGAACAGGACCAAGTATATCACTATGAGTCAGATCTAATACCCCTCTTGATCTAGTAGCACCATATGGGAAACTCACATGATTTTGTTTGCAATAAATATACTCCTCTTGCTAACACTATTGATCCATGAACCATTTGGAATGAATCCTTACTAAAACTAGAACTTATTGCTGCATCAACCATTTTTCTTATAGAAATTAAATTTCTAGCAAGACCATGAATATGCATCACACCTGGGAGGGTTTTAACCCTACCATCCTACAACAATATTTTCACCCTTCCATGACCAATGATTCTAAGTGGTGAATCATCTCCCAATAGTACCTCCCCTCCATAATATCTTTCATATTCACTAAACCACCCCATGTGAGGAGTCATATGAAAAGAGGCACCAATATCGATCAACCAATCATTTTTATCTGAATGTGTTGAGCAAGATGCCAAATATACATCACCTTCTTCATCATTAGATTTATGTACCTCTATGGACATGGATTCATCAAGACTCTTTCCAGAATCAACATTCTTTTATTTGCAATCCTTCTTCATGTGACCAGGCTTACCACATTTCTAACATTTTCTCTCAAAATTTCCTCGAGACTTAGATCTACCTTTAGACTTAGATATATCACCAAATCTAGATTTATCCTTTTCCTTGGCCCGTCCTATCACTATTAAGGTATCCTTTGAAGTGCTCTCCATGGCTTTTCTCCTCGTATCCTCTGGTATTAGAGATGCCACAACATCCTCAAACTTCAATGTGGATGCGATTGTACTACCAATTGCTAAAAATAGGTTATCCCATGAATCTGGTAAAGATCATAGCAAAGTAATATATTTATATTTTTCATTTAACTTAATATCAATAGATGTATGTTGATTTACCACGGTATTGAATGTATTCAGGTGATCTGCAACTAAATCCCCTTCATTCATCCTGAGATTGTATAGTTTCTTCCGGAGAAATAATTTGTTCACCAGGGAATTAGATTGATATAGAGCCCCTAACTTCTCCTAGATATAGTTTACAGTAGCTTCTCAAAAAACATTTATTAGTACTAAATTTGGAAGACACATTCGAATTAGACTCCTTGCTTTTTTATTCATCTTTTCCCAATTTTCATCTGATGTAGCTACAAGTTTTATTTCTTCAAAAATAACGGCCTACTGATCTCCGTCCATGAGCATATCCTCCATATTTAACTTCCATATCTCAAATATTTTTCCATAAAATTTCTTGATCTCGATCCTTGATTGACTTCCCATCATTTTCGTTCCAGCTCCTTCTGCAAAAATCTCACTTTGAAATAGGTTTTCTCTAATTCCTAGAAACCCTAGAAACTCTTCAAATGAAATGAAAACCCTAGAAATAAAGGTATCCCCGTATGGCTAAAAAAACCTGGCTCTAATACCAAATGAAGATATTTATAGAAACTTATTCCAGAAATAAACAACTTAGAAGAAAATGACACCACACAATGCACATAGAACACACAAGATTTACCCTGGTTCACCCGATATGGGCTACTCTAGAAAAACAAGAGCCACACCTCCTTGATATTATTATTCTCTTTCTTGCCCAAAAATGGGACATTACAATAAATATAAAGGAAAATCCTCCAACCCTAAACCACTATGCGGTATTAGAATACAATGGGCACAACACCATGGGTTAAACCACCCACACCCACCAACCACCCGCCAACCATGGGAATCCTAAAAATCTATCTAGAAAAAGAGGAAAAAAATTTTGATGCTTCACACTAGATAAACATCTTCGGTATAGTTGGGGGGGTGGTCAAACCTCCTTGGGATGGCTTTGCCCTCCCCTTGAGGAGCTCCACTCCACTTATCCTTCTGTACCTTTTGTACAGTACTTCCATAGCAAAGGATGAGACACATCCAACAACCAGATGGTAAACATAGAAGTAAGGATGGTACAAGTAGTCCAAAAGACCATGGAAAACTATGCATAATATAAATATATGGTTGAAAGCAAGATTAGGTGAAGCAAGTGGTAAAAAAGTAAGCAAAAAATGCCAAAAAAACATTAATACATTGGATTTGAAAAAATATAGAAAAAATAAAAATAATGGTTAAGTAAAAAATCTAGCTATACATTTCATGATGTTGATGTTATAAAATACATGAAAAATATTTGAAACATGACACTTTAGAAGATAAAACATAACAAATAAACTCAACATCCGATGTCCAACATTTAAGCAATATTAAAGCCAATATTGTAAGCAACTAGAGATACAATGATGTTGGCATCATCAAGGCAACATTAAAAATATAGCATAGTCTTAAAAAAAGGCTCAAATATTCTAAGGTATTTGATCTAACATATGACATCATGCTCTATAAGGGTTTCAAAGGTGTAGACTTTAGGAGGTAATGATGTCATCATCAAGAGCTTGAACACCTGATAAATCAAAATGAATGTTATATTTAAAATAAATATAAGGTAGAGGATGCAAACATAGAGTATTAATGATCAAGAAAATAAACCTAATGTATGATAGTATGCATGATTAGATATGGTTGTTAGAATCTTCAAGAAATGATGTCATCAAAAGAGAAAAATATTTCCAATAACTAGCATGAATAAAGGACAAAGGAAGCAACACTCAACCAGGATAATCCATTTGACAATAGGTAATATGGCTTCATATCACTATCCTCTCCACAAATGATCTAGACTCATCCTAATCAATAAAATAATGCATGCTAATCATCCATCAAGCATCATCGTTATTAGAGGATCTCAATGGTTGAGGTCTCCTGCATCACGCACCTACCCCTACCCAATTGGCTATGTGTAAAAAAATGGAGTGGACTATCATTATATAGTTGGAATCCAATAATGTAGTACACAAGCTAGCTTTACAATACAAACCCCTATTTCACATGTTAATAAATCATGCTTGAAGTAGTTACACATAGATAAATTGAATGTGGTAACCACATCTTGCACCTATTTTGATAGGCTTGTAATATGCTATAAAAGAAATCATAATTAGAAAACTAAAAACATTGTAAATCTATGTATATTTGAATGTAATCCATTCAAAGGATCACCCCTTTAGCATTTTTATGGGAACCCTAACTCACTCTTCTCTCACAGAACCTTACCACAGATCCTGGTGCAACTGCCTCATGTTCAGTGAATTTGCTGCGCACTTAGAATCTTCTAGCTCTGATACCACTGATGGTGGACCAAAAATTGCACCTTCTCAAATCCAACTTTTCATTCAATATTCTGGAAAAACTTCCAGTAACAGCCCGTAGGCTTTACAACAGCTAGCGCTCGGCTTAGCTTTCAACTACTACACTCTACGTGCAATCTCTAATCCACCACCACTATTCTATTACAATGCTTGGGTTTTTATAGAGGCCCCAACCCTCTAAGCCATTAATGACCCACCTGCAGAAATACATTAAACAAAACTTGCAAAGTCGGCTTCCTCCGTCGAGTCTTCAATTTCTTTCCATTAATGGGCAACTGCCTCAATCCGCCATGAAAGCATGCATTTAAAGAACCACCTGACATTTCTGACCTCTGGATGCAGCATTCAAGAGGCCGTTGTGTTCAACTAACTTATCGGATATGAAAACATGCATTAATGAGACCCCTACCCACCTCAAAAACATCATATTGGAGCGCATGCATTTTTGAGCCACGAACCAGCTGTTTGTCATGATATCATGATAGTTTAATTTTCTTGTGCTTCTTCCTTCTTTTTGTCGTGATATCGTGACAAGTCATGATATCGCGACCTCCCCGCCTTCGAGCCTTGATTTCTATTTTACGTCATGATTTCATGACGTGATATCGCGATGTCGCGATATCACGACGTCGCGATATCATGACCTCCTCGCTTCCCTACCTTCTCTTCAACTTTACGTCATGATTTCATGACATCACGATATTGTGATGTCGCGATATCGTGACCTCCCCACTTCCCTACCTTGAATTCAACTTTACATCATGATTTTGCGACGTCGTGATATTGCGACATCGCGATATCATGACCTCCTCGCTTCCCTGCCTTCTCTTCAACTTTATGTCGTGATTTCATGACCTCCTCGCTTCCCTGCCTTGAATTCAAATTTATGTCATGATTTTGCGACATCGCGACATCGCGATATCACGACCTCCCTGCTCCCCTACCTTGACTTCAACTTTATGTCATGATTTCATGACGTCACAATATCGTGACATCGAGATATCGCTACGTCACGATATCGTGACCTCCCCGCTTCCCTACCTTCTCTTCAATTTTATGTTGCGATATCGCGACGTCGCGATATCGCGACCAACTTCTGCCTTGTCAAAGACTAAAAACTTAGAAAAAAATTTGTTGATGCAAGATTGCGCTGCTGCCATCGGATGCTCCTGCATCAGACAACCAGGGTTGATGGAGAAGTGATCTTCACTTCTGCACTGTCTGGTTACTGCCTTCTACAGCACCTCCAGACATTCATCTGCCTCTACAGCCTATTCCAACCCCTTCTCTTGGCCCAAAAAACTTCTGTCTTCCTCCAGACAGATTCTACCACTACTGCACACTTCCTTGTCTGCAGCCTGCTTCAACTCCATCTCCTGGCCAGATAAATTTTTGTCTTCTATCGGACAGATCCTGGCACTGCTGCACACCTCTTTGTCTGTAGCCTGCAATGGCTTCATCTTCTGATGAACTCCATCTTCTCTTCTCTTTTGTTTATCCTCACGCTGTCTGTGCAGCTCCCTTTGCAGGGCTTTCACTTGCCTCTGCAAATCTCTTCTAAGCAGCTCCTCTTGCAAGGCTTGCACTTGCCTCTACAAAGTTTTGAAGTCTTTCATTGTCATCATATCCGCTCTGGGATCCTAAAATCTCTCTTCTCTCTCAGAACCCTACCATAGATTCTAACACAAACTACCTCATGGTTGACGATCTGCTTATGCACTCAGGAACTTCTGGCTCTGATACCACTGATGGGAACCCTAACTCACTCTTCTCTCACAGAACCCTACCACAGATCCTGGTGCAACTGCCTCACATTCGGTGAATCTGTTGCGCACTCAAAATCTTCTAGCTTTGATACCACTGATGGCGGACCAAAAATTGCACCTTCTCAAATCCAACTTTTCATTCAATATTTTGGAAAAACTTCTAGTAACAGCCTGTAGGCTTTACAATAGCTAGCGCTCGACTTAGCTTTCAACTACTACACTCTACGTGCAATCTCTAATCCACCACCACTATTCTATTACAATGCTTGGGTTTTTATAGAGGCCCCGACCCTCTGAGCCATTAAGGACCCACCTACAAAAATACATTAAACAAAACCTGCAAAGTCGGCTTCCTCTGTCGAGTCTTCAATTTCTTTCCATAAATGGGCAACTGCCCCGATCCGCCATGAAAGTATGCATTTAAAGAACCACCTGACATTTTTGACCTCTGGATGCAGCATTCGAGAGGCCGCTATGTTCAGCTAACTTACTGGATACGAAAACATGCATTAATGAGACCCCTGCTTGCCTCGAAAACATCATCTTGGAGCGCATGCCTTTTTGAGCCACGAACCAGCTGTTTGTCGTGATATCGCGACATGTCGTGATATCACGATAGTTTAACTTTCTTGTGCTTCTTCCTTATTTTGGTCATGACATCGCGACCTCCCCACCTTCGAGCCTTGATTTCTATTTTACATCATGATTTCATGACGTCGCGATATCGCAACGTCGCGATATCACGAAATCTTGATATCGTGACCTCCCCGCTTCCCTGCCTTCTCTTCAACTTTACGTCATGATTTCACGATGTCACGATATCACGACCTCCCCGCTTCGCTGCCTCGACTTCAAATTTACGTCATAATTTTATGACGTCACGATATCGTGACCTCCCTGCTTCCCTGCCTTCTCTTCAACTTTATGTCGTGATTTCATGACATCGTGATATCATGACCTCCCCACTTCCCTACATTGACTTCAACTTTATGTCATGATTTCACGATGTTGCGATATTGTGACGTCGCGATATTGCGACCTCCCTGCTTCCCTGCCTCGACTTCAACTTTATGTCATGATTTGGCAATGTCGTGATATCGCGACGTCACGAAATCGTGACATCGCGAAATCACGACGTCGCGATATCGCAACCTCCCTACTTCCCTGCCTTCTCTTCAATTTTACATCGCAATTTCACGAAATCACGATATCGTGACCTCCCCGCTTCCCTGCCTTCTCTTCAATTTTATGTCATGATTTCGCGACATCGCGATATCGTGACGTCGCGATATCACGATCAACTTCTGCCTTGTCAAAGACTAAAAACTTAGAAAAAAATTTGTTGATGCAAGATTGCGTTGCTGCCATCGGATGCTCTTTCATCACATTTTCAATTGTATAATTATATGATTGGGGCTATACTCTTTTTGAATGAATATTGGATTGTTGTTTGACATCTTGCTCAATTCTTTGTAAAACATATATGTATGCAAACTAGGTGATTAAGTATTTTTATTAAGGCTATGAATGGTTGATTCTATTATAGTTATTTTACTTTCTATATTTCTACCTAGAATCACTAGTTCTAGAATGCTTAATAATTCTTAGCATTTATTATGATTAAATATTTTGTCATAAAGAAAGTAAGTTGGTCTATTATGGATTTTTCATGCATTATGTCTCTTGATGTTGCTAAATCCACACCACTTTCATCTTAGCTTCTAACCCTTTTACATTCCTTGCTTTAGTTTGTAACATCCTTTTTATTTAGTCTATATAAGACTGTAGGAGTTGACCTACTTTAGAGGTTGACATAGAGACCCCTATTTTTTATCCATCCAATCTTGGTTGAAGTCTTGAAGATGCAAATCATCAACTTAGGTGGATTTCAAACCAAGAACACCCCTAATATAAATATTTATAATACTACTCAATGGTACTTAATGGTACATTATGGTACCAAAGAACGTAATACGTGCTAACACCCCTGATATTACATTATTTGGTGTGAAGACATTTAGTCTTTAATCTCTATTTTTTGTCTTTGTGTTGTCTTCATCATTTGACTCTTGTCTTTATCTATATCTGTATATGTTTCAAAAGTAATCAATGCCATATATATTATCATGCCTATATCAATAGGTATTATAATAACATCCTTACAATTTCAGTTTTCTTCAAAAATTTCTAATGTAGATAGTTTTCAAATGTTGTGAACTTTTCATTTATCACATCTTTGATAAGTAAAGATAGTATCTTCTTCAATTTTACTAGAATATCTTTTTGTTCATAACAATTCTTTGTCATATTTTATGTGTAATATTTTAGTTTTTCCAACATCGCTTAGCTATCCTCTGAGAAAGTCTTTTGAATACTTTCTTCCGTGATGAATTTCACAAAGACAACATTTTAAATTCTTTAGTAGATTTCATTTGTTTCTCTCAATAAAATTCCCAATTTCATAATCTTATTTTTCTTCTTCAAATTCAATTCATTTTTTTACTTATATAACTTCCAGAATTTAATTTCAAATTTTCACCTCTTCTTTAAATTCAATTTTCAAATTTTAATTTTGCAATTTCTAAGCTCAATATTAATTAATCTCAATAGTCAAATCCTAATCTCATTTCATTCCATTCAATTTTCATTTCATTTCATAAACAATCAAACTTAAGTTTCTTCTTATATCTTTCTATGTTTCGATTTCACAATTTCTTTTTTAGATTTCAATTTAATCCAAAATACAATTAATTCAAATTTCAAACATTTAATTCCATTACACCTCTCATCCTATAGTTATTTCCTTTTATTTAATATTTAATCAAATTTAAAACTTAAACAAATGACTTTATACCTCCTAAATTTATTATTTTTTAATTAATAAAACCGTAAAATCTCCAAGTCTAAATAGAAAAATATATTTCCAAATAATAATGTGCACATGAAAATAATTAAATTTTACACTCCTTAGTAATATCAAAAATTAAATATTATCTTTTTTATGAGGCAGGATGTCTCAACTCTAATCAATTTAGAATATCATTAAGGAAAAAACATTACGTTTAATAGGCTACATAATGCTACACTGAATAATCATAGAATGGTTATGCATAAGGGGTTGGACTCAAAATGTACTTGTAAAAAATAGCGAATCCTAATCGAAATTAGGGCAAATCGTGGCGAATCCTAAGAAAATTAAATCAATCATCTTCACACCAACATTTGGGATATTTGAAGCCCTAAAATATAAATTCATATTTGGGGTAAATTTTGACCTATTAAATTACCTTATAAATTCCTAAAAACACCACCATTAGAGCAGGCTCAAAAAAATATTTCCAACAAGTACAAATATGTCTATGTTTGGATATATATTATGGCAAATTGACCCTAAGAAAAAATTGGTCTTGAAAATTTTAGATGAATTAGCTGATGTCGAGGGTCCTCATATTCATCAATTTCTAATTTTGGAAATCCTATTATTCACCCAATTTATGAATATTCACCACTATGCATAACCCTAACTCATAGTCCAGTTATTACACTTAAAACTCCAAATACTTAGCATTTCTTGTGCTCATAATTTCAATGTTTGACTTGAATTTTCTTAGGTTCCTCTAGCTTCAAACTACTTTTATTTACTCCAATCATTCCAATCTACTCCATTTATTTGATGTGCTCTTTACAGGCTCTAATGCTCCTCATAATTTTAGGTTGCATCTTCTATTTGTTGTACTCCAATGTTTATCCTTCTTCTTTTGCATCTTTAGTCTAATTTGCTATCAACACTCCAATCATCTCTTCACTTTGCTAATAATCTTCTTTTAGCTATCAATATTCTCTCATCTATTGATCTCCACATTCTTTTTATTATCTTTACTTTCTACTCTAAGATATTTTACTTAGGTGAAGACACTCTCTCTAATAAATATATCTCATATATATCTCTTAGCAAACACTCTCCTTTAATATCTTTCTCCTTCAAACTTCTTCCCTCTTTTAGCATCTTCCTTTTATTTCAAATTTCTCTCTTCCTTCTTCTTCTTCCTTCAACTTCCTCATTATTCCTCCAATATTCTTATTTCTTTAGACTTATTCTTTTTCACTCCTTCTCATCAAAATTTACACTTGTCCTTCTAAAATAAAAATATTTTTCTCATATTACCTCAAACTCTTTGCTTCTAGCAACTCTTCAATTTATTCTACTTCAAACTTCTCACTCTTCCTCTCTATCTTCATACTGAATTAGGCTAGCTAGAATGGATTTGACACCAATATTAGCAAATGGGCCCAAAAGTAACATGGGTCTAATTTCCTAGGATCATAAAAATACTTGCAAATAATCACAACAAGATCATAAAATCAATATTGCATAAAATATTTATTTATTATGGTGACTGTCACTAATAATATCACTTTAATATCTTATCAAACCAATGTAGTGTCCTAATGTTACATGAATTAGAGGTCTAAGAATTGTGTGTTGCATATCAAGGTTATAAACTAATCTATAAAAACTATAAGTCATAGTGTATTTTTAGCATTCATAAATAAAACTATACTAAATTCTAAAATTTATTACTAAAATAAATACTATAATATATGTGAAAAAATAAACCAAGTAATAATCCTCAATTAATTAAAATAACGTAAACAATTTTTTTATCTAAAACAAAACATAATTCAATTTTGGAATTGAAAAAAATAAGAGACAATCATATTGAAAAAATAAAATAGAAATAATAAACTTAAATAAAAGTAAATAAAATCATACCATATTTAAAACAAAAAATAACTAAGGTAAACTGGAAATGAATGTAAACTTCATCAAATTTAACTATGCTATTCTGATTGCTAAAATAAATAATAGAAAGCAAATTAGTTAAAAAACCTATAACTATGCTAATGGTCCTTCCACTATTCTAGAGATTTAACTCTTGCTTTGATATTCAACAAGAGCTACAATATGTCAACAAAAACCTATTCTAAAAATGTCAAAGTCACATATTCCACAAGACAAAATAATTTAGAGTAATACAATGTGCTGAAAGTCAAATTATTCTTGCATCTTTCTCCTTAACATTCATTAACCCTACCCAATGGGTATAAATTATTATTTATAGCCATATTTATAAATATTCATCTTACTAACAAGGTTTATTTTATGTAGTAATCTATGTTTATATATAATACATAACACAATGTATTTAATCTAACTAATTAGATTATAATAGTAGACTTGGTTGTATAAGTCACTAAAATTTATTGTAATTTTATTATTGATTGGTTTGAAACAAATATGAGGTCTTCATCATGTCCCTTGTTGTTGCTTATCTGCATTAATCTTCTCGTCATCTTGCAATTGTATTTTGTTCTCATGGAATAAAATAGTAGAAAATCTAGAATAAATGGTGGATCAACATATATATTCATGCATGCAGTTATACATTAATATCAATGCTATTGGTCAACATCAATTCCTATTGCATGAATCATAACCTTGATAAGATGCTTCCAAGGTTAGTCGACGACATGATTTATTGATTCTTCCTATACATAGATATTCCAAAGCACTCTACATCATGTTATTCTAGTGTAGTACTCATTCCTTGTTATAATTACCTCTAAGTTATTATAGTGCCTATCTAGTGCTTAGATTATTATTGTGAATAGTTGGTTCTAGATTACTCTAATTTTCAAAACATAAGTGTGACAAGTTTCAAAAGGAATTCAAATAAATGGTCTGTCAAACACTTCACCTTTATTCATTTATTCCTAATACTCTACGAAATTATTAGTAATTTATTCTATCCTTCAAATAAGAACAAACCATGCAATTAGCCCCTAAAACATAAAATATCCAATTCAAAATAGCTAAATAAAATATCTTCTCTTATTTATTTCATTAAACATCAATATTAATATAAGTTATGATCAATGCTTGGCATATACTATATTAATTTAAAAAAAAAAGACAAGAAAATGGTTAGACTACTAAGAAATAAAGCATTTTTGTGACCTCGTCACTCCTCCCCACTGATTCTAATGCATGTCATGCATTCTACTTATCCAAATTTGTATGCATATCTAGTTTCTTATAAAGTCTAATAAAAAATATATTTTTTGTAGAGTGGTATCCTTTATTCTCCTAAATATTTGATAACCATTCCTTGAGCTAATGTTATAATTATGGCCTACTCTCAATATAATATGGAACAAGAGTAATCAAAGTAGGTGGTCAAAATTGTATAAATATACATTCATGTTGTAGTGCTCTAATTACCTCATTCATTGCTACTACCCTCTTATCGAACCACATCAAATTTATTGGAAAATTGGGTATCCTATTCTTCAAACATATAGATATTTCATTCCATATCTACCTAAATGCTACTTGGACCCTGTCAAAGTTATCCTTAGATAAAGTTTATAATTTTGTTATGCTAGCATGGATATGAAAGAAAAATATCTCCTTGATGACTGCATTACCCATAAGAGAGTAATGTGTACCAATAATATCCCTTGGATTAGGCTAATCATTATGTATTAATAGACCAGGTCCCATTTTATTGGAATTATATTGTTCCACATTTTTCTACCATTGTAATTGATTACACATGGTAGAGGTATTTAATTCTCATAACTAAATTTCACTTGTATAAATATGACGTAAAAATTGTAAATCATTTGGAAGTATAAATTTATGCTAATAAATTTTTCTCAAGTCTTTCTACTCTACTAGATTATTCAAAAACAATAAAAACTTGAGAAAAAATCAAATCCTATGGGGGTTTAGAGAAAATTCTCATTATCTACCACTCATCATATTATTATCTTAGAAATAGGCCATGCATTTTTCCAGGAGGCCATACATTTTTCTAGGAGACCTACACTCAACCACCTTTTCTATAGTATGGCATAGTTCCTTGAACTTAGACTTAAGGCTAGCTATCTCCTCAAGCTACTTTCTATTCTGCTCCTCTAAGGATTTGATTTTTAAAGGAATGACATCACCTCATATATCATGATACTATTACATTATGATTATCCGGTGTAACCATGCCCTATAGAATAACAATAGTTGGTCTTAGATCTAGAATTTCTAGGGGCTTGGATAATGTTTCCCTTTCCATTGAATGTTTGATATTCACTCTTTCAATAATTACCTATTTAACAATTATTAGTGGATCTATCTCAACTTTATCCAATGCATTATGTCTCTCTAGAACCCTAAAAATTATAGTCATTTCCTCTATAGCTCTTTTGCATTCTTCTTATTTTAGAGATTTTTTTATAACCTATTCTACCACATGTTGTTTTTGCACCTCTTATGGCGAATCTTGTTCTAGAGTACTCCTTTCTCTCATGGATGTCTCTCCAAATTATATTGGTGCTTATAATTCATGACATGCAAAAGCCTCTTCCTGAGCAACCATATCCATACTTTTTAAAGCACTTTTATTTATAGTATTTACAATAGGTCCAGGTGAAGCTTGGACCTATTTTTAAATTTTCTAGTTGTGATTGAACTAAACAAATAATATTAATTAAATATCTATTGTGTCTTCTCCAAGAATTAACTCAGAAGATGTATTTTCTACTAGTTTACTTTTAACCTCATTCAGTTCCTACAATAATTAAGAAATGTACCTATCATTTTCTTAAATTTCCAGTTGAGCTTCCTATAGCTATAATTTTTGAGACTTGATATAACTATAGCATGTGCAATAATTAACCTATTTATGTGGATAAAAGAAGAAAAATATTGCATTACTCATGGTGCTTAAATAAACACATAGAAAATACAAATATGGATGACAACTAGTCATCCAACAACAAGCTAAACATAGCATAACAAACTAGATAGGGTAGATAAAATCCTAACCAACCAATAAACATATCATGCTACAATAATAATATGAACTAACTAGAATAACCTATCTAACTAGAAGCTAACAAATATGATATATAAGAAGACTCACTCAAAATATAAACCTAATAAAATATTAACTTTAACTATTACATCAAAGGTAGTCCTCATAATGCCTCCCAACCATAGAAGCATTGGAATTCAATGATTTAAAAATGGATGGAAAATCATAGGATATATGATGTTATGATATCTAATGATCTCGGTATGGAAGTTGACTGTGGCAGGTAACAAGGTATGAAATGGAATAACCCTATCAATTTTGGAAAGGCTTATTATCAAGCACATGGTATAAATCATGTGAAAGCTAAAATTCAAGTACCACATCAATAGCATGGCTTATGACAAGATTCCTATCCAAAGTAGAATCGTGGTACAACTTTAGAAGATACACATTAGCAACATCATGAATGCCTGGATGAGACTAAATTTTGAGGAAAAATATATTAATGGATACTTGGTAAAGAATGGTGTAAGGCCCACAACAAAGTAGTTTGATCTTATAGACTAACATATGATGAAAGCATTGGAATCCAATGCGTTTCAAAATATAATTTGGATGAGGTATGTGCACTCAACTAATTAGTTAGATGGACTATCTAACTGTTCACGTAACAAGACAAACCGCTACCTTTTAATTTTACCAAGTAAAAACAAAGTTAAGTACATACTTTTTGCATACAAAGGTACTTAGTAACAATTCAAAGTCATGCAGATAAACAACATATAAATTAATTAAGTAATTAATTAGTGCATGAAATTGCACTTTATAAAATATATTAATTAATTAATAATTTAGTGCATGAAATTACACTTTATAAAAATAAATAAATAAATTATTTTTATGCATGAAATTACATTTTATACAATATATTAATTAATTAGTTAGGTCCATGAATTTTCACATTGTAAAAGATATTAATTAATTTAAAATTTCATTCAATATTTTATAATTAATTAAGTTATAAGGTTGTGTATGAATTGAAAAAAGCATGACCAATTTTTGGCAGTAGTTGATACGACAACTATGGAGACAAGAAAATGATTTTATGTTGTGAAAAATCATCATTTGGATGGATTTGAAACTAACTACGGAGCATGAGAAATTTATGATGCACTCCAATGTGGTAGACATGGAAGAGTTACTTGGATGAAGTTTCTTTACTGCAACTAAGAGCCCATCTCTTTTTTCCCAAATAGATTGAACCAAATGCTCCATAGAATGGAAAAATAATCCCCATGAAGAGGAGAGCCAAAAAAACAACTCCCATAGGAATTAAGAGGGAAAGAGTAGGTTTTCTATATTTTTCTTTGGATGCAAAGGATGCCAAATTGGAAGAAATTAACTGAATGAATATGAACTAGCTATCAAAATATTTATGCATATTTAACAAATCCTGGAACCACATTAGACAAATAAAAGGATTCCATGAAGGTGGCCTATGTAGTAGGGTGTATTTGAATTCTTATGTTACCCTATGCAAGGCCAATGAGGATGTAAGTCCATTGTAAATTGTTGCGGTATTGCTCCAAACCAATAAACCTTTTGGTAAAAATTACCAAAATATGGAGTAAATCCACTATATATTTTGAAGTGTGGATTGCATTTGAAATTCAAATTTTCTACTTGCAAATAGGTCACCAAAATTTGAAGGAGCAATTATGATTTTTTTTTTTAAATAAAACTTTATAAGCATAAAATAAAAACCACAATACATATGTGGTGTGACTATGGTTATTGGAGGCCATTTAGAATTCATCATGAGGCCTTGTATAGCCTCAAACCAATTGGCCCTTTATGTACCATGTAACCTACAACATATTTTCCTTTTCTTTGGCTGAAGAGTCTTCTCATTCTCCATCGGTTCCTTATTATATACTTATCTATTGAATTTAATATAAAATTAATATATTTAAGCCCATCATCACACCCAAATTTATGTTCAATATCATGGGTTTTAGAATCATCTAAGGTTCATGTAGGACTAGAAGATACATTTGGAAAATTTTCCTTGTCCTCCTCAAACTCAATGAGGTTGTTAGCATCTTCAATACCAAGCTTAGATTCCTCACTTGTGAGGCTCTCTTCCAAGTCCAAGTCATTCAATTTTGATATATTCAACACCAAATTGGCACATATATTTTTTGTCAATTGTGTGAGTTATTATAGTGAGAGATTCTAGAGGTACTCTTGGTCAAGTTGTGTGCTGAATGTAAAAAACTCACAATAGGATCAAGGTGCTTTGATACCAATAATAACATTAAATATATACAAGCAATATGGTGTATATCATTTGGAGATGATATAGTAAAAAATAACATGATAAGCCTAAGCTAACTTAATCTTAAAAAACAAGCTAAAATATTAACACTAGGGAAGCTACCCACTAAGCAATCTTTCTAACTTTCTAGCTATGAAATGTCACACATAGCAAGAAGTTAATTTATGCTAGCTAGAAAATAATCCTAGGACTAACCAATATTAATACTAACACATGATGTCTTCATTACCTATCCAAAGCTTTAGTCTATTTCTCTACCATGTCATTAGTTGACTCTTCATTCATACATTCAAGCTCCTATTAATGATTACTACTAGTAGTGTCTTGTTGTTTTATAGGGAGGTCAACATTATATGGTAAAGTTTATATCATTTGTTTAGTTGCATCTATATGATGGAAAAAAATTTGTTGCTACTCCTATGTTCTAATGAGGACATCTAAGGTTTGTGCATCCTCAACATCATCAATGATTAAAATTTTCCTTTTTTATTTTTGAGTTCTATACAATGTTGATGCTTGTTTTGAAGTAGTTGAATTTTACCTCTATATTTGACTTTGGCTGAGTAGAGGTTGTTCAAGCACAACATATTTTTTGCAATATTCATCTGGTGTCCCTTTTCCTCACCATTGGATATAATTTCAAATGGTTTTACAATATTTCATTGTGTTATAGATTATTCCAATGTTTCCTCTTGATGTTTTCTTAAATGAGTGGAAGACCTTATGCTCCCTTGGTTTTTTTATTTACATTTTTTTGCAGCCTTGGGATACTTCCTTTTGTTTTTAGCAGCACTTCTTTTTTACCATGTAGAATCTTTCTTAGATACTAGATCAGATATTGAAGTGGATTAAGGGGATTTATTGGAAACATCTTCTTATGTAGATGTTTATTCTAAGATCACTATAGAATTATTTCATGTAAGTAATTACTCTGAGGTAGGGGTTTCCTCTTGCATAGAGTTGTATACTTAGGTAAAAATTATTTGCCATCACATTGGGTTATCACTCTATGCTACATATTTATCTATACTTATATAGCTTGCTTTGCTAAATATTTTTCTAGAATAGCTAAGGCAACTTTGACATGTCTTTTCCTACAATTTCTAGGCCTCTTACCTATAGACATACTGGTGTTTTATTTTTTGAAATCCTTGCAAATTTTTATGTCTTTTTACTCATAGACATATCCCCTAATTATTTATTATGATACTTTGGATTAGAAACCTCGATGGATGAATCTAGGATCTACTTCCGTGATACTTAATTCCTTCCAAAGTGGTTTTTTGTGCACCAAAATCCACTTAAGTGGATGAGTTGTGACCTCAATACCTTGAACAAGATTGGATGGCTCAAATATAGGGTTTATGAGTCAACATCTAGAGTAGATCATCTCCTATGGCCCTACCTAAACTAACTATAATAGGATTGCTAACTAAAGTAAGGAATGCATAAGGGTAGAAAGAATAGTTGAATGTGGTTTTGATTCAGCAACATCATGAGATATTGTGCATGAGGGTATTGCATTCTGAATTCAACTAAATTTCCTAATAGAACAACTTACTTTCCTTATGATAAAACATTTATTCATAACAAAAAGTAAGAATTAATAAGCATTCTATAACTAATGAACAAGAAATTTACGAAGAAATCTAGAAAGTAGAATAATTGTAATAGAATTAACCATTCATAGCTTTAATATAAATGCTTAATCACTCAATTGGTATACATACATGTTTTGTAAATAATTTAACAAGATGCCAAACAAAAATCCAATCTTCATTCAAAAGGTTGTATAGTCTCAATCATACAATTATGCAATTGTAAATGCTAAAGGTATAACCATTTGAATGAACTACATTTAAGTATATATAGTTTTACAAACATATTTTTTTAGCCTAACATCATTGCTCTAAGAGTGGATTGCAGGTTCATCAAGTTTCTATAGTGTGTGTGTGTCTAAACATTAGCTTATTCTATTGCAATCAACTCGACCTCATGATGCTAATATGGATAGCCTTTATTCTATCCTAGGGATTGGTGGTTACTATATCTTCATGTAGTGCTCTGGATATTCAAACATTTTTGTTCTATTTTAGCTACTACACTATTGCCTTAGTTGTAGTAGTATAAGTATCACTTAGGATAGCTTCAAGCTATTAATATTTTTTGATAGAAAATATAGTTTGGTGGGAGTATGCTTGGGCATACTTGCTAGATTCAATATTTATTTTGTAATTCATATATTTCAAGATCTATTTTCTATTTTACATCTCTTTTACCTCTACTACATGCTTCATTGGACATTAGATATTTCATTTTTGGTATTTAATGTTCATCTAATTTTATATTATCTCTATCAAATTATTATGCACCTTAGGATGATATCAACACTCAAAATATTTGGTACATATTTAATATTTAGCTAGATGAACTGCCTTTTATAAGCTAGGTGTACTTTACATTGCTTAGTGTACTATATTATATACCTTAAAATATTTTATTTTATTATTTCTTTTCTTGCATTGAGTTTTTATGCTATGTTTAATGATGTAAGCACTCAAAATTATCTAGCATTATATTTTCCCTATAAATTAAGATTATTATACCTGATAGACTTTGATACTATATTATATGCTAGGATCCCATCCATACTTGACCAAAAAACTCTCTCAATGTTCTAGAAGATTCTTCTTCATATGTTGAATGTTTTATGCTACCCTGCTAACATAGTCAACATTATCTATCCGATGTGCTTCATTATTTTGGATTTTACCTCAATGTAGAAGCCAAATTTTAATTATTTGCATCTTGACATTAGCATATCAAATGTATGGTCATATTTATTACTTAGTCAAAATTTTAGTTCGGGATATCTTTCCTTTAGTTTTTAGGTGTCATATGTTTTCATGCTTACCTTACCTTCCTCTAATCTGACTATTGTTTTAGGTGTTCGATAATTTTTCTTAGAAAAAATGGTAAAGCATTCTATTAGTAAAAATTCATCTCCTTCTAAGGAGATGAACGAGTATGAGGAATTTACCCATACTATTGGCACCTTGCAAAAGGATTTCTTCTTATAGAAGCATAAAACGTATCTAGCCTTATCCACTTGGGCAATAGAGTCAAAATAAAACAAAAAGATATGAAATAAAAAAATGCTTGAATAGGAGTTAACCTTCTAAATTATATCTATTGTTGAAGTCTGAGTTGTGCCACAATATTTTTCTTGCCATTCAAATTATGGTCCATATGTTCCCCTTGTTGACTAGATGTTAGTAATATTAAAGGAGCTACTAGAAACTAAAATAGCCTATATATTTAATTCCATGCCTTTTGAGAAGGGATATGTATTGCTATAAATTTATAGAATACTTATTGTAGCTAAAAATAGAGGTCATATGAATGGTCCTTATATCTTCATTCTAGCTCCTAGGTCTTTGATAGTAGAGTAGAGAGCCTATGGAAGAATAAAATAATTTGGTTTATTGTTATAGGCTTAGACAATGCATCAATTTCACTTCTATTATTCATTATAGAATTTTCCATTTACATCCTAAAATATTGGAAAGCCAACACTTTTGACCTCCTATACTACCAAATTTATCTTATCAGTGCTTACTCTGAAGGCACTGATTATTTCTAGCTTCTAGATATCATCTGATCTATACAAATCTTGGACTCTCCCAAGTATCTTGGTGAGCACTTAGATAGTTGGGAGTATTCTCATTTATTCCTTAAACTATGTCATACAAAATTTGCCTATTGCACTTTGTTCATCATCTTATCCTTGGATGTACTAAATTATTTCTAGGAATCCTAGATCACTTTTGCAATATTTGATATCCATTTTACCAAAGGAAAATATCTCATTGAAACACTTTTGATTTTGATCCAATATTCTTTAGCATATTATTAGAGATCACATGGCCCTAAGGCTTATCTCATTTCTTCTCCAATTTTATTTGTACTACTACCAAAATCTCTTCTTGGTCTTGGAGATTTGACTTCACTTCTTGCAATGCTATTTTTTATTCTTGCATTTTTCTACTTCCTTATTGTAATTGCTCTTATAATATGTAGATATTTTCATCCCTCTATTGTAGTTTTTCATTAGTGGAATATTTATCTATAATGCATTTAAACTCCAGAATCTCATTCTTGACACTATCCTTTTCAACCTTCTCTTTATTTACCTTCTAGTCTAGATATTTAGTCTTTCTTTCTAAAGTTTTATATCCATCTAGTTACTTTGGAGAAAAAAGTATCTAATTTAGTGTGATGATCTTTAAGTGTATCAATTTTGAGTATTTCTAAAATATTATAGTTTTACACCTTGATAGGGTAATCCTCTATTGTCATCTTTGCAACTAGATTTTAACCTTAGGATATACACCCATCTTGATCCATTATTAATTAATTGGATCCACTTCATCATACTTTTGGGTGGTTTCCTGCTCTACTCCATCCTATGCTTCTTTCTATTTTTCCCATCTGTAAATGTTCATATCAATGCTTTGAATCATAGATAATACTTCTAGTAATGGATTCTCGGTAGTAGGAAAAGGTATAAAAGTAGATTGGAAAGGTGATAAAATAATGGATGAAGGATTTAATGCTCTAGTGGTGGTATTTATAAGGGTTCACACACACACACACACACACACACACACACACACACATATATATATATTGGTTGGAGATACTTGTGCCTCCTATTCATAGGATGTGGAAATTGTTGTTGATAGTATACTATGTAGGGGAATGACTTCATAAATAGGGATATACAATGGGGTTGGCTATTTAGGTGGAGGCTTTTGATGAGTTGGAGATATTTCAATCAAAGTAGAAGGGAGAGGAAACATACCTATTCCTCTCACTTTTGGTACTGTATCCTAGACTATTATATTGAATATCATAGATTGTAGCTCGGTCCTCAACACTTCTTGCTCTAATTATTGTATTTTTTTTTGGTCTTATTACCTATTTTTTCTTAGTGCTTGGATGATATTTCTACTTTACCATTTCACTATAACTCTTGTGCTGAGCTTGCTACTAATGCTTGGCCATTTTAGAGCTTATTATAGTGCCTATTTTTCTTGTGAATGCTATTGTTTGAGTTTTCTTGGTTTTTGTAATTTGCATTATTGGTTCTTCTTCATTATATTCTAATGCAATCTCAATTTCTAGAATATTTTTAGGCACATCATATTTTTTTTCTTATGTTATTTTTTTTTTATTTGTAGGGGCATATCTTTGAAGCTTGCATCTTTCTTAGCATCCTCATAGCCAACCAAAAAACTTTCTTGTGTGGGTGTCGATTAAGGGACTTGTTATTATTCTTCTTCTTATACCTCCTCTAGATCCCTATGTATAATAAATTTTGGATATATCTACCCCTTGTTATCTTCCATCTACTTTTTATATTTGGCTTTGAATTAATTTTCAAACAACTTATTAGAGGTGCTAGTGAAGACCTTCTTCTAGTTATCATGTTCACATCATGATATCTAGGATTATCTAATCTTGCTATGATTGTTATATAGTTCATATTTAATTTTATCTATGTATTTTTATCTCATCCATTAATATTTATTCCTTGTTAGATCATAAATTTATTTGAACTCATTGTATTTTTTCCATGGAGGTCTTTTTTGCATTTCATATATATTGATCTCGTTGACTTTATATTTATCATTATTTTTGAATTGCTCGATCGACGATCATGACAGGTGGTCAAATGCTAGTGGATTATTGTTTAATTCTACTAATTTTTCTTAACTCACCCTCCAAGTCATAATTCCACATGTGAGGTACAATTTGTAATTATAGTGTGTAAATATTATCATTTAGAATCTTTTATTAACCCCTTATTGTCATGGCTATGCCTTCAAATATAAAGGGGTGGCAATACATGCATACCTTAACATATTACAACTAGTTTGTGATATAATATGGTAGTAGATAAGGTATTTTGGTAAAATCATATACTCTAATTATGGTAATATATATCAAAAAATACCAGTCTACTATTTCACACTTCTTACCTCTTATATTATCTATAGATTTAGAGTTGAGGCGAGATATTTTACCATAGATGGATGCTAATTCAGGTCCTAGAAACATTATGTTAAGATTTAGGTATGAATAGGTTTCCCTAAGTACTGGAGTCCAATAAACAACAAATTTATCCTTTTGAGTGAGCCTAATAGTGTGCAAGCTAGGGCGCATATAGAAAAGAAACATACATGTTAAAAATTATGGGTAGTATAATTCCTTTATTTTTTTAGCTTAAGTAAAATTAGTTGATTATGAATTTGATAACTTAGAAAATGGGCCCAGTGAAATAATATAGGGTTACTAGCACTAGAACCATCATAGTTGCACACATTAGCGACTACATATGCAAGAGAGGCTTGATAATAATATATGAATGCTCTAGAATCCAATCCTACAATGACAACTAACATGGACAACATTATTTGTAGAGGATATTTAAAGCTTACAATATTTAAGGGATTTTTTAGAAAATCCTTTGTAATTTTGCTTATTATATTAGGCAATTTTTAAAAATTTCTTTCTCTACATAAATCCTCTAATCATCTATATTAATGGTCTTAGGTGTTGTACCTTGATGTGATATCAATGCAAAAACTCTTCTCATCACCTCCTCCATGATTGTAAAACTTCCTCTTTTACGTGTTGTACATTATTGCTATCTCTAAATCATAATTTTTAGTAATTTCTATGACAAGTTCAGGGTAAGGATGGTCAAATATGGGTATGTATATTAATAGGAATAAAGTCCAAGGAGTAACCTCAAGTTTATTGAGGGATATCCTCATTCATTTTATTTCTTACTCTTCTCTAAAGTTCTTCAACTTCACTTTTATCATGATAATTATGTCTTGGATATTTTCTAGTCCATATTGTAGCTAGTTTGTAGTCAATTATACTTTCTACCCTATTTTAGCTTGACCTATTTTGCACCAGTTGACTTATTCTATGAACATAGGTATAATAAATTGCATAAATTTCTTATTACAAAAAGTATTTCAGTAGTTTTGTAGTATTTCACTGCTCCTACCACTTAATGCTCTAATGCATATTACCCATTTTTGAATCTATTTATTGTAAAAACCCTAATTCCCATACCAACCAACTTGAGGAATTTTTTATTTAGATTTTATCATTGTCACTAGTTCATGAGTGAATTGAATGTCTCTCCATGTGTTTGTCTTATAGTTTAGATTCCAAGTAAGTTCAAGGTTGCACTGCATAGGACTCTAATATGGTCAATGTTTATCATGTGGATAGGAGTGGGCAACCCCTATAATGACCTACGGGTAAGGTTTATTTATCTTTAAATTACAAATTCTCCTATTTCAGATAGGAAATCCCTTTTTCCTACTAGTTTAAATAAAAAATTAAACTAGATTTTATGTTAGGTCTCTTTCAAAATATACATTAGGTGTATATCTTGAGGATTAGTTGATTATTCCTTAAGGATAGGAAAAAAATAAATACAATGTATAACCTTACCATATCAACCATAGGAAGCTAAGGGTATTATTACACAAACCCTCATAGACTTATGAATGTATACCAATTTTCCTTACATGATTTAACCAACTATAATATCCATGAATTAGATAACTTTTGGTTTCCCTCTATAATAATTTTATAGTTAATTTCTAGGTGACATGCATGAATCATACATTTCTTATAGTTTTAAGGATACACTATGTCAAATAGACACAATCAGGGTTATGCATAGTGGAGAATATTTCCAAATTGGGTGAATATTAGGATTTTCAAAATTAGAAACTGGAAAATATGAGGACCCTCGATGTTGTCCCATTTGCCTAAAATGTTTAGGACCAAATTTTTCTTAGGATCAATTTGCCACAATATATATCCAAACATAGGCATATTTGTACTTGTTGGAAAGCTATTTTTGAACCTGATCTAATGGTGGTAGTTTTATGAAGTTAGAAGGTCATTTAATAGGTCAAAAATTTTCCCAAATATGACCTTACCTTTTAGGGATTCAAATACCAAAATGTTTGGTGTGAAGATCATTAATTTGATTTACTTAGGATTTACCTTGATTCACCTTGATTTCAATTAATATTCATCATTTTTTACAAGTACATTTTGAATCCAACCTCTTATGCATAATCCTAGGCACAATTCTTAATTCTTTTTCTTTTAAGATTCAAATCTTGTCATGAGATAACTTCATACCATGATATAATTCTACTTTTCTTCTATGATCATTTGAATTCAAGTATTGCATTATATACAAATCCTCTCAAGAAGTGGTATAATCAATTATAAAATATTTCAATAAATATATTTTTTAATAATGGGTCCTTTCATTAAAGAGGCCCTTGTTACAACATGTGTACATAATCAATAAATTTTTACTAGTTCTAACTTTCGCTTGGTTCCATTCGAGCCACCAATACTAGATTGTAGATGTTATTGGGATCAAGACAAACCATACATGTATATAAAATACATTCTAGAAAAATAATAGCATGTAATAATTCTTCATTGAATATGATTAAACACAATATATTCTTCAAAACGTAATTGTCTAAAGCATTCCACCATTGAAAAGAAGGAAATACCATACTTTCTTCAGACTAAAAATCACATTTTCATCTCATATATTTATTCACAAATATATGCCTTTGAAACCAGTATTATTACAATAAACTATTGCTAGTCTAAAAGAATTTCATTAATTCATTCATAAATGAGATCCCTTTTCATGCCTATAGCAATTGAACATATCATAATTTCACAAGCATCACATATTTATTCAAACAAAAAAAACATTTAAACAAAACATACTTTCACAAGTATCTCATATTTTTCAAATAGAAATAGCATTTAAACTAATCATACTTTCATAAGTATCTCATATTTCTTTAAATAGTTGTAGAATTTAAACAAAATATACTTTCAAAAGTATCTCATATTTCTTTAAAAATAAATAGCATTTAAACAAAATATACTTTCACAAGTATCTCATATTTCTTCAGATAGAAATAGCATTTAAACTAATCATACTTTCACTAGTATCTCATATTTCTTTAAACATAAATATTATTTAAACAAAACATACTTTCTCAAGTATCTCATATTTTTCAAAAAGAAATAACATTTACTTAGATGGATTCAGTTGTAGATCTACAAATCCCTCCAAGGGTTTAATCATAATCTAATACAATATTATAAACCTGATTTGTTCTACAATCCACCTTTTGTTCACACTATAGTTCTTTGTAAATGTGTTTGCTAAAATTGTATTTGTAGTCTATAGTCTTCCTCCAAATCTGGCTACCAATCCATCTCAAGATCCATCAACAAGATCATTCTATAGTTTTATGAGTTTAGCTACAATATCTCTTGCAATCCATCAACAAGATTGGTCAAGTTTAGTGAAAACTATATGTTTACTCACTTGGCCCTTAATTTGCTTTTGAAAAGACACTATAGATACACAATATTAATAAAAATATATTTATTAACTAATACGTTGTCAAGGATGAACTATAGATCATAAAGGATAATTTTTAGTCTATCAAAAATACCATTACATAAATCCTTTCAAAGTGTATCACACAATCCTTAGATAATATTTCATCATGGTTTACATAAATTTTCACCATAATATTTTCTCAAGTCTAAGAAGGAATTTATGCAAGTTTCTGCTCATTTTTGTTTCACAATCTATTGACAATATTGAACATACAAGTTTCACCAATTCCTTTAAACTTTATTTCATAACTTACTGAAGGAATTATTCCTTCACAATAATCTTTACAATTCAATGTATATAGAAAATAATTTCAGATTTTCTTCATACTACCTTTGGAATAACCTTTATGTTATTTCATTAGGATCTAAACAACAAGATTCCTCATAATTATATACAACTTTAAAAAGAGATATTTTTTAAAAGTGTATATTGAAATATTGACCATTAATATAGAAAGGAATTTCATTAAACACCTTATTATTTACTTAAACTACCCCTTTATGCAAGATAAGGGAACTCCATTTAAAACATAACTTTATACAAAGAATATTGGAATTTTTGAGTATATTTTTTTCATTGGTGTCAAAGGATTAATGTCAAAAGTTGATGACATTGGTTGACATTTATGTCAAGAAAAATAAAGGTTAAATGTTTTACCATGGTGGTAATTACAAAAGAAAAAGGAAGATGTTTTATGGTGGCAAAGACCTTATCCAAAGAAAATACCCAAATAAGAAAAATAAATTATAATATTTAAATCTATGAAGATTTAAAATATTATAATAATAAAAAAGTAAAAGGGCCCAAAGGTAAAAATATAAGTTATAATATTTAAATATACTTTAGATTTAATTATTATAATAATTTAAAGGTATAGTGTGGGCACCAATGTTGCAAATTCAAATACTTCTCCAAGCACCAATGTCAAAGTTTCAAAAGGGCAAAATGCATATATAATACATAAAGATTATTGTAAAGTCAATTTGGAAAGAGATGTGTGAAAATCTATGAAAATTGTGTGCACTTCGTTTGTGGTCACATGGGAGAAAGGATAAAGGAGAAATACATTTTGAGATCAAATTCACGGATAAAGTGTGGTGATAACGAAAAGAAATACCATTTGGGTAGCTAGCCTAGATGGCAGAACCCTCGATGCTAAGATGTGGTAGTAGGGAGGTCTTGAGTTCAAGACACGGCGGAGTTAAGGAGTTAAGTTTTTATTTAAATATTTCACACCGAATATAGAGAATAAGGAATAACATGTGCAAGTTAGTTTTTGTGTGGGTGGCTAGCCCACAAGGTGGCCTAGTCGAATCTAGGGTGCAGGATAGCAAGCGACGTAGGTTTGAATCACGGTGATGACAAGGGAAAAATAAGTTTTGGTGAAATAAATATTGCTAAGGCTAAGGTATGCACTTGCTTAGGGAGTCATAAGGTGATTATTTTATTTTTTTATTTTTGAATTAAAAGGACAACGTGGAGTTATTAAATCTATTTGAATTAAAAGGGAATAGTGTGGAGTTTTGCTAAGTGTTATGTGTGGTGCATAAAATAAATGAAGTTATGGTTATATTGAAATTTTGAAGTACATTGAAATATTTTTCAAGTAGGAGGTATAAGGTGTATAAGAAAATTCATGTCTGCAATTGGTGTTTTTGTTGGGTTGAATATTATTTTGCAATATTAGGAGTAATAAGGTGAAATAATTTACTTGAAATTTTATTATATCTCTTGCATGGTTGAAAGAAGATATGAAAGGTTTTTTTGAGTATTAATGTTTTATTTTTTAGAACAAAATAAGGGACTTAGAGCATCATTTTCAGATTTTATTATGCACATTATTTTGAGAGGAAAGTTCATGTGGATGGTTTGAGAAAGCATTTTGCTATCTAACCCTTGTAGTGGCATAAGGAGGATAAGTTGTTTGTAAGACAGGTTTTTGAAGACATATCTCCATAAGAGAAAATTAAGAGGTATGGGCACATCATTCCTTATTTAAGGTGTTTTGTTTCTAAAACATAAGGTGGAGATAAAAGGGTTGTTTGGTTAGCATTGTTGAAAATATTTGAGTTAGGATTTGAGACCTACATGTGCATCAATTGTTGAGAGAAAGTTGAAACAATTGCATTAGGGTTTGAAGATCTTCTTGTACTCCATTTTTGAATGGTTTTGGAAATATTTGGGATAGATTTTAAGAACAAGTGTACTTCTATTGTTGAAATAGATTGAGACATTTATGCTAGAGAATGTGAACTACTTGTGTTAAGTTTGAAGAAAATATTGTGAATCATTGTGAAACCTTTTAAGCATTGGTTGAGATATATTGAAAGCAATTGTGAAAGTTTTTGATATCAATATTGTGAGGGAAATTCGTGCATTATTGAGGTTTATGTTTGAGAGAAAAATTTCAAGAAAGATAGATTAGTTTTGTGAAGCAATTTATACACTATTTTGATTTGATTTGAAAGGGATTTTGCAATAGATAGATATTGGATTAGAGGAATGCAATATTTGTAAATATGAATAACATATTAGGATTTTGATAGTGCATATCATTATCTATATGTTCCATAGATTAAAAAAATTCTAGGTAGAATATGTCTGAATTACCTAGTTGAAGAAAGTATTTCTAAAAGAGATATAAGCATTTTTTTGTATGCAATATTTGGAAATATTTGAGCAGGTTTTGTGAGCAACATTGAAGTTAGAATTGAGCAAGTGTTTTAAGAAGGCTTTAAGGAAAATTTGAGTAAGTCTTGTGAAGACTTGAAATAATATTTAGATAGATTTGAGATAGAATTAAGAGCAGGTTTTGTTGTTGATTTGATCAAGCTTTGTGCTAAGGCTTGAGATATATTTGAGACAAAATTGAGAGCAGGTTTTGTTTTTGATTTGATCAAGCTTTGTGTTAAGGATTGGGGAAGATTTATGAGCAGAGTTAGATCATATTTGTGCTATAGTTGTGATGATATTTGGTGTGGATATGATATATAGTGGACAAAAAACTTTGGAGGTGACTAGATTAGAGAGGATAGAGGTATCCAGTGAATAGAGTTCCTTCAGCCAATGAAGTGGGGATAGAGGTCTCTACTGGAGAGATATCCACAAGCCAGAGTAGTGGGGATAAACTTCTTCTATAAGTTCACCACAAAGAGAAAAATGTGAAAGAGTTATCCTATGGAAAGAGATACACAAACTAGAGAAATGGGGAAATAGTTCTATGGAGAGAGATCCATGAACTAGAGCAAAGAGGAAAGTTTTATCCTATGGAGAGAGATCGATGAACCAGATAAAAGGATAAAGAGTTCTCCTATGGAGATATATCGATGAATCAGAGAAATGGTATAAGAGTTCTCCTATGGAGATAGATCCATAAACCATAGTATTGGTATGAGATCTCCTTTAGACAGAGGTCCATAAACATCGTAATAGGGAAATGATTCCAAAGAGATTTGCTCAAAATAATTAGAAGAAATGTTTTCTCTGTGGATGTAACCCATATTGGGTGAACCGCATTAATTTTTTCTCTCTCATGTGTATGATGATTTGTACATTGCTTTGATTACTACTATTCATATTGCAATTGATAATATTAGATAATATTGGATAATATTGTTTGGAAAATAAAAGTAAAATTTGATCTTATACTATTCACCCGTCGCTCCATATAATCATGTTTTCTTCAAAAAAATTGGGGGTAAATAGCATCGGTTAAATTCTAATAGATGCACTTTACTAATATCTCGTGCCCTTACTTACCTGACACAACCATCATTGTGTAATTGTTGCTCATAGTAGGACCTAATTCTATTAAACCATGAAATATCATAAACATACTCTATGGTGGATGTATTATTAGGACTACATCTACCCATGTGAGGCCTAGTTTATTAAATGGATAGGTGGTAGCTAAGGTTTGGACTAGTTTCATTGTTGTCATCCTTTGGTGGCTTCGTTGACCACCTTGTGGTGCGGCACTCGAAACACCTACCAAAAATTTGATCCTCTTTCTTATTATATCAAAAGTTTAACATTAAAGCTAGTATGAATAGCATTTTATAGTTGACATTGATAGTCGTTTATTCACATTTGGTGATCAAACCTGATAAAAAATAACATCGTTAAGCAGGTAGTAAATTTTTGAATATATTAGGGATATTACTCTATTTGCATGTATTTATCTGACACAGGTGTGAAACCTGGTGCACAATGTCAAGGTGCATTCATTGGGTCTCCTAGGAAGGTTGAAGAAGAACCCAACACCAATGCATCGAGGATAAAATATATTCATATATAAATGTATGAGATGGTACGGTTGAGTTATTTATACCTTAGATTTGTGTATATAGTAACCTTAACCGAAGACTCCAATCAAATATAAGGGGATTAATTTCAAGAAAATATATTTTTTAAATTAGATGATTACCAATGAATCGACGTCCCGAATGATGACACCTTGATGAAATTAGATGATTTTTAAAGTATATGGTAGCGGTAAGGTGTGGTATAGAAGACATAGGTTATCATTGTCCCATATCGATGACATTGAAAGAGATTTTGGTGACTCCACACCGTGGTGATAGAAGTTAGAACACAAGATATCCCACATTGATGGGATTGTGGGAGGTGCTATTACATAAGTACACCTTGGGGTTCTATAGCTAGTAACCACCCATCGGTGGTGGTGGGAGTTCTAGCGGTAATGTTGACACAGGTTTTGTCACTATGCATGGATTCTAGGGTCAATAGTTAATTTTGAATAAACTAACATGACATCTAGATTCATATTAAATTGATCCTCCCTCCTTGGTTAATTTTGGAGTGATATAAATAAATGGTCATTACAACTCTATTCAAACATAGAAATATATGGCAATTATTAAACATATTTAAGGGAGAGTCATCTGATAAATATTACATTAAATACATATCAAGACTTATAGATAAAAAAATTAGATTTAATAAAGGAAAAATACTCTGACCTATGAAATCTACAAGAGTTTCACACTTTCTTCCCTGCCCTCTAAGCCCAACAACCCTTCCTTCTTATGTCACTCTACCAATATTTTGATCAAATGTTTCTACCACTTAAGGTTGTTTGGTTTCTAATTCACCCAAGGGTGAAGAGCATAATCCCTAAGCCCAAGCTTACCTATCAATATTTTCTTAGGATTTTTCTAGCATACCTTTTTTTGTTAACCCATGGTGGCTTTTTATAGCATTCATAGGGTGCCTTCTCCAAGGGTGAAGGGTAGTATAGGTAATAATATTTTGGAGAGGTCAGGTGGATGGTGATGTAGGTAAGTTAGTGGCATAGTATTTTTCTATAGTTTTGAGAACATGATGCACATCAAAGGGCATCCAATAGTGCTTTGGAGGACTTTGAATGACTAATATTATTTCTAGAATATAGAGGGTACATATTCTTTTCCTTATGGCCCTTAACGGAATTTTAGGACCAAAATACTTTTCTCAAAGTATTTATTCACCATCTTAGTTTACAAAGCACACTAATAATTAAATTCACATGGAACATCCCTTTTTATATTAAAATATATGGATGTATTTTAAAAAATATTTAAATAAATCACCACTATTTTCAATACCTTGAGAATTTTGAATATTTTATATGCCTTCACAAATTAAGCATTAATTTATTTTTGTCAACCACAAGGGTTTGGTTCGGCTGAGATGTGACATAATCCTCACTTAGACTAAACACAATACATTGTGTTACCATAGTTAGCAAACCATAAAACATCAGTGCATAACCAAAACATAGCAAAGGAAGAAAAAACCATAATGCTTTTTACAAAATTGCAATCATAGGCAACCATGCAATTTCAATATTCCACATCATTGTTTTATTATGTGGATGACATCTTTAATATAGGCTCACTATCATCATCATATCCAAGAGGCTAGTCTCAAACATCATTGCCCAATGATGCAGTCATGAGTATACCTATATGTAGGTAATTATCCATGTTACCCATGGGTTGTCTTCATCATTATTTTTCTTTTTCTAGTATCTCATTTATGGTGGTCAAACAACTCCTTCCTATGAGAAGGATAGCTTCTTCCACCCATGAGAGGTTTTGTACCTATAATGCAACAAAATATCAACAATATCATATTCTTTAAGAAGTAAAATATTTATGGTGCATGAAAATAATTCATCAATGATTGTTTTGCATGGTAATATCAAAGTATAAAACATGACTATAATTATAAATTAATGAGATATAAATTAGTGCATATATACCATCATAAATGGATAAGTATCTCTATCAAAGTATCTATATGTGCATCACACAAATTCTATCTAAAATAATATTACACATTGTGTTTAATAAATAAATAAAGTGATTCCTTGTGTCCTCCACCTTTTCCCAAGTGGCATTCCTTTCATAATATATGTCCCACTAGACCTTGCACTACTCTATGTTTCACTTCCTCATGGTCTTGGAGTGAAACTCAAGGATTCTAACTAGTTTCACTTCAATGTACATTGGATCCACCATATGCAGCATTGAGACGTCTAATGCATGATTAGGATCATCAAGATATTTCCTAATAAGGGACATGTGGAAAGAATTGTGGACCTTTACCAAATTTTGTGGCAAGTTGAGTATTTAGGCAATAGGGATCATTATTTCCAGGATGGAAAATGGTTCAACATATCTTGGGATCAGTTTTGTTGACTTGATAACACTTTTCATAGGCTTTACCCTAAAGAATACCTTATATCCCACAAAATATTCTTGAGGAGTTCTCTTCAAATTAGCATAACTCTTTTGGCAGTACAAAACTTCCATAAGAATTTATTGGATTACGTCCATTTGTTCCTCCATGTACTTGAGTGTATCGAGCCCAATAATATCATGATCCTTGGGATTGTCCCATGACAATGGTGTTCTACATCTTTGTCCATACAAAGACTCAAAAGAAGCCATTTTTAAAGAAGCATGGTATCCATTATTGTAGGCAAACTCTACTCAAGGTAAGAAGTCTACCCATCGTGACTTTTAATCCATGCAATACATGTGAAGCATGTAATCTAAGATATTATTAACTCTTTCTATTTGTTTGTCTATATTTGGGTGGTAAGAAGAACTTATATTTACTGTAGTGCCAATTGTACAATGGAGGACTTGCCAAAAATTGATATGAACCTAGAATCTTTATTAGAGATGATCAATTTAGGAAATCCATGTAATATGAAGATCTCTTTGGTGACCACTACCACATCACCCTTGGTGCTACTTGGTATGAACTGTGCTATCTTGGTCAATTTATCTACCATGAAAATTATTACATAATTTTGGTACCTAGTCTTAGGAAACCCAACTATGAAATCCATTGATATCACTTTCCACTTTTGTACAAGTACATCATGTGGGTATAATTGACTTTTTGGGTGCTTATTCTCTGCCTTCACTTTTTGGCATTCTAGATATTGTGCAACAAATTCATTGAAATCCTTCTTCATCTAAGGCCAATAGAATGTGTTCTTCATGTTCTCCCTCATATTGGCCCCTTCTATATGAGAAAAGTATGGGGATCTATGATCTTCCCTCATGATCACACTTCTTATATTACCAACTTTAGGAATGACTACCCGATCCTTAAAACAAAAATGTCCATCCTTCAGACCATAATCTCTAGTTATCATAGGATCTTGTACCATTTTGGTTTGGATTTCAATACATAACTTATCCTAATATTGGGCTTGTTTAACTTGATCCATATAATCTATATGACTTTGGATTAGTGCAGTAATGTGCCTTCTTCTACTCAAAGTATTGATGACCTTGTTCTCCTTACCTTTGATTTATTCTATGCCAAAATAATATTTGACCAAGAACTAAATCCACCTTCTCTATATTACATTTAGCAAACGCTGAGAAAATATATACATTAAAATTTGGTGATCAGTTCTCAACCCAAAGGATTTACCCACAAGGTAGTATCACCAGGCATGTAGCACGACAACTAGTTCTAATTCATGAGTAGCATATTTAGCCTCATGTTTCTTGAGATTTCTTGACTCATAGGCCACTACTTATTTTTCTTGGGATAACACTCCTACCAATCCTTCCAAATAAGCATATGTGCACACTAAAAATTCACCTTGGGGGTCTAGGATTTTTAGTACAAGGATAGAGGTGAGCTTTTATTTAAGAAATTGGAAGGCAACTTCACATTTATCCATCCATACAAACACATTTTCTTTGCTTTGAATATTTGTTATTGCAGAGGCTATCTTAGATTAGTCCTTCACAAATATTTGATAATACCCTAAGCTCCTCACTTCTGTTACATTAGTGGGAGGTAGCCAATTAAAAATGGCCTTGATTTTTTGAGGATCTACTACAATTCCATTTGATGAGATTATATGTCCCAAGTAGTGTACTTGCATCACATAAAAATCACATTTGGATAGGTTCTCGTAGAGTTGATTTCTCTTAAATAACTCTAGCACGATATTCAAGTGTCCATCATGCTCTTCTTTACTACGAGAATAGATTAGAATATCATATAAAAATACCAATACAAATTGGTCCAAATGATTTCTAAACACATTTTTCATTAGATTCATGAACATATCTAGTTCTTTGGTCAACCCGAATGGTAGAACAGTAAACTCATAATTTCCATACCAGGTTTTAAAAGTAGTTTTGTGAGCATACTTATCCTGAATCCTCAACTAATGATATCTTAACTTCAAATCAATCTTGGATAATATGGTGGCATCTTTTAGTTGATAAAATAGATCTTATATCCTTGGAAAAGGATATTTGTTCTTTATTTTGGTTTTGTTCAACATCTTGTAATCTATACAAATCCTTAGCAAACCATTTTTCTTCTTCGAAAATAGTATCGGTGCACCCCATGGAGATACACTTGGTTTTATTAACCTTTTGTCAAGTAACTCTTGGAGTTGTACCTTTAATTGTTGCATATCTATAGGGTTCATCCTATAAGGAGCCCTATGAATGTATTTTTTTCCTGGTACTAGATCAATGGTGAAGTCAAATTATCACTTGGGAGGATTTCTAGGAATTTTTGAGGTAAATACTTCCCTATATTCTTACATAATTGGTAATATCTAAAATGCTTCCTCATCATTGTCATATTCAACTTCTTTCAATTTAACCACGTAGACCACTCCTCCTTTCCTTATGGTCTTCTTTAGTTGCATCATGGATAATAGCACAGGATTAAAGGAACCTTGTTCACTAACCATTTTTACCCTTTATTTCCTATCATTAGTGAAATCAATCCATTGATCTTGGAAATTGATCAAATTATTGTGAGCTTTTAGCCAATCCATGCCCAAGATGATGTCAAAGACATATAGCAGTACTACATATAGGTGATAAATAGTAGAGCTAGTGGATAAGGAAATTTTAACTTTGGGAAAGCATTGATCCATGGAGTAGTTCTGACCTAACCCATACTCCACTTTCCACCCAAGTGCCAAAGATCTTGGTCTCTCTGGCATGTCCATTACTATGCTACTATAAATAAAGATATTTGTAGCTCTACTATATATCAAAATTTTAACATCTCTACCATATATTTTACCATTTATGACTAAAGGAGTTGCTTGTGCTTCTAGGTTTTATTTCCTAGTGGCCGCATAGATCTTGTGGCCCTTCCCATTTGCCTTTTGGCTAGATTTTGTGTGAAGGGAACAATTCTTGGCATAATTCAGATCTCCACATTCATAACATCCTAATTTATTATTCTAGCCTATCCCTTGATCTGGTTTATCCTTCTCATCAGTAGGAGGTGGTCCTAGTTGTTTTAGATATTGCATTTTTTTAGAATTATTATTGTTCTTATTTCTTGGATGGAACTTCTTCTTAAAGTGCTTGGGTTTCTCACTATTCTTATTTGCAAATTTGAGAGTCTTCTTTCCTTTATAACTTGGTTTAGGCTCCCACTTCCTCTTTTATTGATGATGATATTCCTTCTTTGACCCATTTGAAGAGTTTCCAAATTTCTTACTAGGGTGTTGATTGTACTCTTCATAGCAATCTAGTTTATAAGCAATCTCTAGATCATGAGGTTTATGTATGATTACTAAATTTCTAATATGATATTCAACTCACGATAGGAATTTATGTACTCTCATCTTGTCATCCTTCTCAAAATATGGATCATATTTAAGTAGTTTCAATAATTGCCTGTAATACCCTTCTATCGACCGAGTCCCTTGGTGGAGTTGAAAAAAATCATCAAGTTTTTCCATATAAAACTGATCTATAAGGAACCTCTTTCTTGAAATGAATAATATTGATATTTTTCTCTTTACTATAGGTCTCCCACCATTATAGACATATTTCAACTAGAAGTATTATGGTCCAGACCATTTTAGTTGTGGAGGAATAGTTTCTCATGTAGAAGTAGATCCTTAGCTCATTGAACCAATATTCTATCAAATATCCCCCTTATTTTTTAGAGAACCTTATAACCTTGACATGTTTTAGGTCCTTTTCCAGTTCTCTGTTAATACAGGCCTTAGTCACATGATCTACTTCATTTGTGTCATAAGCCTACCCTATCATGGTGTTTGTTGGCTTAGAATTTCTATTCTCAGGTTTTCGCATATCTGTCCTAATGGTTTCCAATAAACTATTTTTTTGAACCATTTGCTCTCTATATAGAGTCATTTCTCCTTACATTGTTTGCACAAAAATTGTAAGATTTTCTACTTTGTTTGAATTTTCTAAACTATCCCCTGTGGGTCTATCCTCAACACTATGAGTGCTAGTTGGTTTCTCCTTATGAGAAACTCTCTTTCTTCCACTTCTCAACACAGGTGCCATGTTTTATTCCTATATTTAAGAGTAGCTTCAATTTTTAATTACGTATTTATTCCTATTATATGTGAATCTTAAATACCACATGTATTTTGTAAAAAATTATCTTGTTGTATAAATTGTATGCAACACTTTAATATAATTGACTACCATTTGGTGGTCAAGCAATGGTGTTTCAACCGTGGTAAGGGTTCAATTTACTACTATTGGTGGGATATGTTTCCTCATATCCTAGTTAAGTTTCAAATGAATTCCATATTCGACCAAAAGGTCATGTTGTAACATCAAACAAAAGAAAAATATTTTGATATTTTCCTCTAATGTGAATATCCTACTAAGATAATTTCTTATTATTAGGATCTATAATAAATCTTGTTGATTTGCAATACAGTGCCTGTGCAAGAAAGTGGCTTAGATTGGAGCTATGAATGTCAAGTATAATTTCTCAAAAGAGTATCAGGTACAATGCTTAAGCCCCATTATTATGGAGTGTTCTCTTAACTCTTCCAAGCCAATTCACTAGTGGTTCAGTCTTGGGAGAATGGACTTACCCATCGATAACCTCCAAGCAATTTTTATTTCCTTGCCAAACATGCATTTATTAAGAGTTGTAACATTTTCATGGAAGCTTTTGTGCCCAATCAACCTAGGTTCTATTACCAACTATAAAAACCTTAATTCCAAGACCAACCAACAAGAGGATTTTTTTTTAGACTTTAGTATTGTCACTAGTTCATGAGTGAATTGAAAGTCTCTCCATGTTGTTCTCTTACAATTTAGTTTCCATGTAAATTCAAGGATGAACTGCAAGGACTCCAACATGGTTAGTGTTTATCCTATGGACAAGAGTGAACAACCCCTATACTGACCTGCACGTAAGTTTTCTTTACCTTTTAAAATAATATAAAAACAAAATTGGAAGGGAATATTGAGGGGATTCACTAAATACTGAAAGTAAGAGAGTAAATGAAAGTTATGGTTTTTATCTAAGTTTTTATGGAGTTTGAGCGAGAGAGATTGAGCAAAAACACCTTGGATAGCAAAGGATAGTGATAATAACTATGTTGGATTATTGCTTATGAAGTTTGAAATTATTTTAAAATTTGTTTGCCTTTGTATTAGTGAAATTTGATGTGAAAATGAAAAATTTTCATTGTGTGGATATTGAACTCGTATTCTATGAAAATATGAAATCTTGGTTTACAATTAAAATTGTATTTATTCTACACAATGTAATTTAAATCACTACTTGAAATAAAAATTTTCCACTGCATGAGTTATGCATGAGCTTTGAAGTAATTAGAGATTTTGAATGAAACTAGAAATGCTTTTGAGTTGCATAGATTATTGCTTTGATTACTATTTCTTGGAAATATTGAACTACAGTGAAACTATGTGTTTATGATAGTTCAGTAATGAAAATGTTGATATTGTTGTGAATATTGGTTTGTGTGTTGCATGATATTCTAGTTGTAAAATTTATATTTACACGCATATTAGAGCCAATTATGGTCCCTTATCATTATAAGTCCTAATATGGCAATGCCAAAAATCATGGATAATGACATGCAGTGAGGGTCAAGGAGTTCAAGTCTTTGGATAACCAGTCATGTCCGATAGGTACATAAGAACATGATATTGCATTTTGGAGTATATAAATTTACCAAGAACAATTCATCTTGTTGTTATAGTAGTTTGATGCCTAGTATAATTTAATTTGAGTCAATATACCATTAGAGAATAGTCTCTATAATTGCATTTGGATAGATGTATATCTGGTTGTAACAGACAAATAAAGATAGAATAGATGTAATATAATGTTGTTTGGGTGGCCATATATATTTGATTAGTCTTTAAAAATAATGAGAGTTGGTTTAATTCTATGTAATACGATTATTCTATGGTTTATATCGGGGATTTCAGATTATAATATAATGGTATAAAGTATACTCCATATATGTGTAAATAAAGGAGCTTCTAGATGATGTATTTTATGTCTGAGTGAATAATTCAAAGTTAAGTTTTTTAATTTTGAGAAAAATGTCTTAAACATTATCCTGGTTCTCGAAGCTAGTCTATTAGTGTTTGTTCCCAACAATGGACCATGTCATTAATCTATATTTCCTAAGAAATTTTATAATTATTCAATGAGGATCAAATATTGTCTTTTGATAATATTAAACCGGTTATGTTTGTTTTGGTCTGCCTTTGATTTCAATTTAGTTAGGCTTAAATATGGAGCATGTTGGACATTCTGAGGAGTGTTTGTTGTCATTGATGTCAAAAGCATTGTTGTACTATGTTCATCATATTTGAGGATATTAAGTATTTCATCCAAAAGCAAGAAGGTCTTGAAGAGCAATAGGTTATAATATTTATTTTTAAATATTATATACCCAGGAGGGCTCAAAGAATAAATATCCAAGGAGAAATAAATTCAAGTTAAATAATAATATTTTATTATTATTATTTTTGATCAAAAATCGAGTTTAAAAATATTAAGGATCAAGTTGGAGAGGACAAACAAGAAGATTTAATTTAAATTAAAATATTTTAATATTTGATATTTATTTAATATTTAAATTAACTTTAAATATTCGAATTCAAACAAAATTCAAATAATCACCAACGTGGGAATAAGTTAAGGATTGCATATAAATAATGTGAAACTTGGCATTAGGAAGGTATCCATGTGATTTGTATTTTTAGCTCGTGAAAAAGAGAAGTGTAATTTTCACATGTGTATTCGAGCAAGAGAAAGAACAAATTTTGAGTACCTCCAAAATTTAATCCACATTCATCGCAATTGAGTTGGCAACCAAGGGCTATGTAAGATGCCATATAGGCACCTGGTGAAGGTTTGAATCCCGTGCATGCTATTTTGGGTGAAGGAATATTCACGTTTTGAGTTTGTGTCATTTGAGGGAGATGGTCAAAGGACCGCTCATGCATTTTGGCTCTTTTGCAGCCACGTAGCCCATTCGGTGGGCCCGAGCACTATGGAAGTGCTTGAGGGAGAACCAATGATAGTTTGAATCTTGCCAAGGCCTTTTGGGTAGAACTATTGAGGTGTTTGCATTGTGATATTTGTCTTGTCTTGCAAAAAATAAAATGGGAAAATATTTTTTGTTTTCAAGGATTTATGTTGATTAAATTTTTTACATAATTGATTTTATTATAAGTTGTTTGGGGAGTTAAAAGGGAATGCAAAACTTTGATTTCTAGAATGAATTTTAAAGTGTTTAAGTTATAAGGGAGTAAGAAAAATTTATTTTTTGATTCAAGGGTGATGGATATTATTTTAAAAGTTTGATATTATAAAGTGTATTTGGATATTATTTTTATATTGAAGAGATAACTTTTGAAGAAGTGTTAGAGTGATAATTCTTGTCATCTAACCTTTGTGCTTGGAAAGGAAAGTGGTTATAATTGAGACAGGTTTTGAAGTGTATTGTTCATTAAGTAAAAGGTATGGGCATATTATTCCTTGGTTGAAATAGTTGATTGGTTATGAATTTATGAAAATAATATTGGATTGAAAAGGACTTGGTTAAGTTTTTCTTTGTAAGTTTGTTGAGTTGATGAGTTTCTGAAATGGAAGTGAATGCTATATACCTTGTTTGATTAGCATTGTTGGAGATTGTGAGTGAGATAGTGCATGCTTCATGGTTGTATGACTTGAGATTATTTGAGGTTGAATTTGAATATTGGATTAGATTTTGAAAGATCATGAGTATCATTGATATATGAGTTAAGCATTATTTTTGAAGTGATTGGTTGAGTGACGAACTTGAACTAGGGTTTGCAAAGATCATGAGTATCATTATGATATTTCTTGATAATAATTGATTAGAAATAAGTTAGTAAGTGTTCATATGCTTGGAATAGGGTTTGTGAACAAGGATTATTTAATTAAGTGATTCGTTGAGTAGAATTGGTTGAGCCTAGTCAAGTGAATATGTTGAAGTGATAGTTCAATTTTTGTGAAACAAATTGTTCTATATTCTAAATTGATTTGAGATTGAGAGTGATTGAGTATAAAATATATTGAGTCTCTAAAAATTATCTATATGTTTTTGTGGTAAAAATAAAGAGAGAGTGAAAGTATTTGAGCATTTTTGTGAGTGTGAAACATATTGAGTCTCTAAAAACTCTCTATATGTTTCTATGGTAAAAATAGAGATTGAAAGTTATTAAGCATTGTGGTGAATGTGAAGCATATTGTGTCTCTAAAAATTCTCTATATGTATCTATGATATTGGACAAGTTCTAGTGAGGACTTATTGAGCATATTTGAGGTAAGTCTTAGAGAATACTTGTGGATAAATTTGTGTGAGATTTTGTGGAAGCTTACAATATAGTTTTAGGACAGAGATTATGAGCAGATTTGGACAAGTTATAGTGAGGACTTTTTGAGTAGATTTGGACAAGTTATATTCAGGACTTGTTGAGCATATTTGGACAAGTTCTAGTGAGGACTTGTTGAGTAGATTTGGATAAGTTCTAGAGAGGACTTGTGGACAGATTAGTATGAGCTTTTGTGGAAGCTTACAAAGAAAATTTGAGATAAGTATTTGAGAAGACTTGTGAGCATAGTTGATTAATTGATTTGTTCAAACCTTGAGTTAAGGTTTGGGGTAGATCCAATAGATTTTATTTGTGATTAAGTCAAGCTTTGTTTTAAGGCTTGAGGATAGAGGTTGAGGATAGATTTGTGCTAGACTGAAGGACTGTGTTTAGTATATATTTAAGTTTAGATGTTAAGGATAGATTTGTGCTAGACCGAAGGACTATGTTTAGCGTAGATTTGAGGATAGAGTTTGGTGCAAATTTAAGGACAGGTTTGTGCTAAACCAAAGATAGATATTGAGCAGATTTGTGCTAGACCAAAGGACTATGTTTAGTGCAGATTTAAGACAGAGTTGAGAGAAGATTTAGAGGTGACAGAGTATAGATGACAATAATCTCTAGTGAATAGATATCCATAAACTAGGGAAGTGAGGATAGATCTTCTACGTAAGGATAGGAGTCTTTAGTGGATAGATATCCATTATCCAGTGCAGTGGGGGTAATAGTTCTTCTAGAATATCATCAGCTAGAGTAGAGCAAAAATGAGTTCTCCTATGGATAGATATCCATAAACATGATTAGGGGATTAGTGTCTCCTTTGGACAGATATCCATAAACATTGTAATAGGGAAAGGATTCCCAAGAGATTGATTGAGAAAAATTTAGTGAAATATTTTCTCCGTGGAGTAGCCCACATTGGGTGAACCACGTTAAATTGGTGTCTCTATTGTGTGTGGTGATTTATGCATTGATTTTATTACTGCTATTGATATTGCTATCTATACATTGCATAGTATTGATTGGGAAAGAAAAATAAAAAGTGGTCTTATACTGTTCACCCCCCTCTTAGTATAATCTTGTGTTCTTCAATTGGTATTAGATTGGGTTCCTTCGGAAGAGTTTAAGATCTTGAAGAAAAAGCTTACAAGAACACAATAGATTCTAATAATATATCCTCAGATAATTCAACTCTAATATTTTATAGAAGTTATTATGTATTTTGGAGTATGAGAATGAAGATTCACCTGATGGCACTTGGTAATGAAATTTTGGAAGTAGTTGAAAATGGATACATACCACCAGCTACTCCACCTATAGATAAATATTGTAAGCTTCTACATAATTATAATTCAAAAGAAATAAATTCAATTTTGAGAGTTTTGCATAGAATAGAGTTTATAAAAATTAGGCATTGTAAGGATGCAAAAGGAATTTGGGATAAGTTGAAAAGCATATATTAAGGAGATAAAAGTGTCCAAAAGACAAAGATACGATATCTCAAAGGGAAATTTGAATAATTAAGAATTAAGGATGAGGAAAAAATTAGTGCTTATCTACTTCATGTAGACGATGTTGTTAATGCCATGCAAGGACTTGGACTTGTGATTGAAGAATAAGATGTTTGTGATAATATTTTAAGATATCTTACAAAAAGGTTAAGTGAAAATGTCTATGCTATAGAGGAATCAAAATATAGTGATTCTTTTACAAGAGATATGTTACTTGGTATTCTTACACATTTTAAGATAAGAAAAAAATAGGAACCTAATCTCCAAAATGAAGCAATATTCAAATCTACTAAGAATATAAAGGAAAAAAAGTCAGATTCAAGCAATGAGTCATCCAATGATGAAGAAACAAATTATGGTAAAAGTAATAAGGATTCAAGAATATTTAAAGATGCAAAATATATTAGATTTTTCATTTATGGAAAGTATGGTCACTATGCAACTAATTGTAAAGAATCTAGAAATGGCAATGATGAAGAAAAATATGATCATAAGAATAGGGAATCAGACAAATATAGGTACCAAAAGAAAGGCAAGGATGGACAAAGCAAACAAGGAAGTAAATTCTTTCAAAGGCAAAAGAGGAGTTACTATGTAGACAAGGCAAGTAAGTACTCAAGTAATAGTGATAATAGTTTCTCATATTATAATAAATATGAAGTTCTATTTGTGATAGAAGAAAAATAAGAAGTTAAGAAAAGGTCACCAATAATTATCAAGTGTTTTAGATGTAATAATTTTGGACATCTTGAAGATAGTTGTACAAGGAATGGTTTTAGTTTTAGTGATGATTAATATGAAGATACACTTGAAGGACAAAAAGAGAATATTATAATGGTACTAGAATAAGAAGGAGGTGATCCTATAGAAGGCAAGTCATAAAAGAATGAATATGTTTTTAAAGGTAAATAAATAGAGGAAGAATCAGAAAAAGGAGAAGTTGGTCTTGAGGCAGAACTTATTTATGCTCTTGACACATTAAAGAAGGTAAGAAAGCAAAAATTCCAACTTAAACTCCAATTTCAGGAATGTGATGAAGAGAGATGAAAGCTTATATAGGATCTAAACAAGTCAATTGCTAATACAAAGAAGTTCAAGGATAAGTTAGAATAAAAGGCCTTATAATGTGAAATATTAGAACAAGAAGTAGCTCTACTAAGTGAATAAGTAGAGAAGTATAAGGATAAGCTACACAATTTTGGAAGAAGCTCAAAGAATTTGGATAAGATTAAGACACAAAATCCTACATCAAGCAAGATAGGTCTTAGTTTTGAACAGGTACAAAATAAATAAGAAGAGGATTCAACCTCAAGTTCTGAAGAAGAAGAAACTTCAGAAGAAGATAGTGTAAGAGAAAGTGAGACTTCTAAGGATGATTTGGACAACAAAAAGTTCAAAAAGGAAAGAAACAATGCACAAATGAGAAGCACATGGCACAAGAACCATCACAGGGTTAAAGAGACTAAGAGACCAATGAGGTCAATACAAGGAAATTTCAATGGATGGTGTTTGTCATGTAACAAATTTGGGCACAAATATTCATAGTGTAGGACACATGAAAGACAATAATATGGAAACTTTAGGAACAAGTAGTTATTTCATGGTTATTACTACTCATGTAATTAGTTTGGTCATAAGACAATTAATTGTAGGGTTCATGACAAAAATAGATATGGCTTCACCAAGAGAAATCCCAAGACATTTGCACCTTCAAGAAATAACAATATTAAGTGTTACAAGTGAAATAATGATGGACATACAAAAAAGTGGTGTAGAGCAGATATTCCAGAACCAAGCATGAACATGAACATGAACAGGAATATGGAAATGAACAAGAACATGAATATGGACATAAAAAAGAACATGAACACCAAAATTAACCAGAAGTATCAAGAGAAGAAGATAATGGATCAATATAAAGATCAGTTCTTGATGGGAATAGAAATATTCTCACCCCAAAATTAACCACCTCAAGAGGAGGTAGGGGAGGGGCTAAGCTAAGAGTTTCATTCTTAGCCCCGAGCCCCAAAGGTGACCCTTTGCCATTGATATCAAAGGGGGAGATATTTGAGTAAGGGGGAGAGATCTAAGTTAGAAGGAAAGCATTCAGTCAGGGGGAGTAGAAAAGGATCAAGGAAATAGTAAAAAGTAAATGGATTGCCATCAATGACAAAGGGAGAGATTATTAGACATTCTGAGAAGTGTTTTTTTCATTGATGTCAAAAGCATTGTTGTACTATGTTCATCATCTTTGAGGATATTAAGTGTTTCCTCCAAAATCAATAAGGTCTTGAAGAGCAATAGGTTATAATATTTATTTTTAAATATTATATACCTAGGAGGCCTCAAAGAAAAAATATCCAAGGAAGGAGAAGCAAAGTAAAGTTAAATAATAATATTTTATTATTATTATTTTGGATCAAAAACCGAGTTTAAAAATATTAAGGATCAATTTGGAGAAGACCCAGAAGAAGATTTAATTTAAATTAAAATATTTTAATCTTTGATTAAAATTTTAATTTAAATAATAATGGATGCTAAGGTTAATTTAAATATTTATTTAATATTTAAATTAACTTTAAATATTCGAATTAAAAAAAAATTGAATAATCATCAACATGGGAACAAGTTAAGGATTGCATAAATAATGCCAAACTTGGAATTTGGAAGGAATTCATGCGATTTGTATTTTTGGCTCATGAAAAAGAGAAGTGTAATTTTCACATGTATATTTGAGCAAGATAAAGAAAAAAGTTTGACTATCTCTAAAATTTAATTGACATTCCTCGTAGCTGAGTTGGTAGCCAAGGGCTACGTAAGGCGTCGTCTAGGCACTTGGTGCAGGTTAGAATCCCATGCACACTATTTTGGGTGAAGGAAGATTCATGTTTTGAGTTTGAACCATTTGAGGGAGAAGGTCAAAGTTACTCTCATGCCTTTTGGATCTTATGGATCCACATAGCTCAGTCATTGGATGTGAGCATTGCGTAAGTTCTTGGGGGAGAACCAACAACATTTTGAATCCCACCAAGGCCTTTTGGGTAGCACTATTAAGGTATGCACATTGTGAGATTTTTCTTGGATTGCGAAAAATAAAAAGGAAAATATTTTTTATTTTCAAGGGTTTATGTTGATTAAAGTTTTTGCATAATTGATTTGATTATAAGTTGCTTGGGGAGTTAAAAGGTAATGCAAAACTTTTATTTCTGGATTGAATTTATAAGTGTTTAAGGAGTTATAAGGAAGTAAGGAAAATTTATTTTTTGATTCAAGGGTGTTGGATATTATTTTAAAAGTTGGATATTATAAGGTATATTTGGATATTATTATTTTTAAGAGATAATTTTTGAAGAAGTGTTAGAGTGATAATTCTTGTCATCTAACCTTTGTGCTTGGCAAGGAAAGTGGTTATAATTGAGACAAGTTTTGAATTTTATTCTTCATCAAGTAAAAGGTATGGTCATATTCTTCCTTGGTTGAAATAGTTTATTGGTTGTGATTTTTGAAAACAAAATTGGAGTGAAAAGGATTTGGTTAAGTTTTCCTTTGTAAGTTTGTTGAGTTGATGAGTTTATGAAAAGGAAGTGAATTCTATATACCTTTTTTGATTAGCATTGTTGGATATTGTGAGTGAGCTAGTGCATGATTCATAGTTATATGACTTGATATAATTTGAGGTTGAGTTTAAAAATTGGATTAGAGTTTGAAATATCATGAGTATCATCGTTATATGAGTTAATAATTGGTGTTTAAGTGATTTTTTGAGTGAAGAACTTGAACTAGGGTTTGCAAAGATCATGAATATCATTGTGAGATTGCTTGATAAGCATTGATTGTAAATAAGTGAGTGAGTGTTCATATTCTTGGACTAGGGTTTGTGAACAAGGATTATTTAATTAAATGATTAGTTGAGTAGAATTTGTTGATCTTAGTCAAGTGAATATGTTGAAGTGATAGTTCAAGTTCTGTGAATTTTTTTTTCTATATTCTAATTTGATTTCAAATTGAGAGTGATTGAGTATAAAATATTTTAAGTCTCTAACAATTATCTATATGTTTTTTGTGGTAAAAATAAAGAATGAGAGAGTGAAAGTATTTGAGAATTGTTGTGAGTGTGAAACATATTGAGTCTCTAACAATTATCTATATGTTTTTGTGGTAAAAAGAGAGATTGAAAGTGATTGAGCATTGTGGTGAATGTGAAGCATATTGAGGTTCTAAAAATTCTCTATATGTTTCTATGAGATTGGACAAGTTCTAGTGAGGAATTTTTGAGCATATTTAAGGCAAGTATTAGAGAATACGTGTGGATAGATTTGTTTGAGCTTTTGTGAAATCTTACAATATAGTTTGAGGACAGAGATTGTGAGCATATTTGGACAAGTTCTAGTGAGAACTTGTTGAGTATATTTGGACAAGTTCTAGTGAGGACTTGTTGATCAGATTTGGACAAGTTCTAGTGAGGAATTGTTGAGCAGATTTGGACAAGTTTTAGAGAGGACTTGTGGACATATTAGTGTGAGCTTTTGTGGAAGCTTACAAGGAATATTTGAGACAATTATTTGAGGACTTATGAGAAGATTTGATTGATTGATTTGTTCAAAATTTGAGTTAATATTTAGGGTAGATCTAGCATATTTGATTTGTAATTAATTCAAGATTTGTGTTAAGGCTTGAGGATAGAGATTGATGATAGATTTGTGCTTAGATCAAAGGACTATGTTTAGTGCATATTTGAGAATAGATATTGAGGATAGATTTGTGCTAGACTAAAGAAATGTATTTAGTGTAGATTTGAGGATAGAGTTTGGTGCAGATTTGATGATAGGTTTGTGCCAGACCAGAGATAGAGATTGATCATATTTGTGCTAGACCAAAGGACTATTTTTAGTGATGATTTGAGATAAAGCTAAGGGCTGGATTTGGAGGTGATAGAGAATAGATGATGACAGTCTCCATTGGATAGATATCCATTAGCCAAGGTAATGAGAATAGGTCTTCTGAGTGAGGATAATAGTCTTCAGTGGATAGAGATCCATTAGACAGTGTAGTGGGGGAAATAGATCTTCTAGAAGATCATCAGCTAGATTATAGGAGAAAGAGTTCTCTTGTGAATAGAGATCCACAAAATTGATTAGGGGATTGGTGTCTCCTTTGGATAGAGGTCCGTAAACATTGTAATATGCAAAATATTTCCAAGAGATTGATTGAGAAAATTTTAGTGAATGATTTTCTCCATGGAGTAGCCCACATTGGGTTAACCATGTTAAATTGGTGTCTCTATTGTGTGTGTTGATTTATGCATTGATTTGACTAGTGTTATTGATAATGCTATCTATACATTGCATAATATTTAATTGTAAAGAAAAGTAAAAAGTGATCTTATACTGTTCACACCCTTCTCAATATAAACCTGTGTTATTCAGAGCAAATCTTACATTGAAATTCTTCAAGTGAACCAAGGAGAAAAATGTATTTTTTTTTTATCTTGAGTAAGCTTACCTAGAAATGTAAAATCTTATGTTTCATATGAAAATAGGAGTTCCAAAATTAAAATAAATAGTTTGCAAAATCAACCTGTAATCCGTCATCTAATAAATTGAAGAAATTGGATCTAGATAGAGCATTATCATGAGTAGGGTTAGTGGTATAAGTAGAATTGTATGTGAGTGTGGAACTTAACCGTAAAGCTCCAACAAATAATGTTCAACATTTGTGTCTATTTATTATTTTTAAATAGTTTTCTTTAGCCAAAACATATGGGTATGTAATGATTTCATATTGCAGTCTTTATTTACCCTGTAATGGAATTTAAGAGAACATAGTAGAGAAAACTATTACAAATAAATATTTTCTATAAAATTATAATAATTATTAGGTATTTGGGATTTTTGAAGTAATGCTTTTTATAGACTTTAGAATTGGTGCAAAAAAGTAACTAGTGAAAACATATTTAAAGTTTATGATTATTGTGAGATGCTTAAAAGGTAAATAGTTCATAAAGCACTCACATAAAGTAGGGATGTGATTTTATATTTAAGGAAATAGACTAGAGTTATTTTATGTATGATATTAGCATTTAATAGATTGGTTATATCAATAAATATTATCATTAAAGAAAAACTCTACATGTCATTGGTTCATTTTGGAATGATATGACTTAGTGGTTTTTCCTGTGATAACCTATAGTTTTATATTATTATAATTGTATTAAAAATGTATGTACTGACATTGAAACTTTATACCTCAAATGGTATTTTAAGGATGAAAAACTTAGAACCCTGATAATTTTAACTAGTTGTATAGTTTAAACACAAAACTAGTGTTTGAAACTCATACTTTCTAAAGTGAAGAATATAAGCCTTAAATGCTCAATGATTTTGAGATGTGGGTATGTATACACCATGAATCAAGAGTTACTGTAGTCTGATAGGATGGGTTAAAGCAAGATATCTAGTCACTACTTATAACAAGAGATGGTATGGGACGTCTTCTTTAGGTTGCTTCTTGGGAGTACATTGATATGTTTATGCATCATGATGATTATAGAGATTATAATGAATATGTAAACTAATCTGGCATATTGTTTCTATGGGGTAAATGGATGTGAATAAAAGTGTACATTTGAGATAATGTCTAGAGTCAGGGTAATGACATGACTCTAGTTATATTTGAGAAGTTGGATAATCAGCTAGACACATGGCATATGTATGTTGAACCCTTGCACATTAAAATAAGAAAAAAAAATGGTTTGATCAGGGTTCATTATGTCAAGAAATGGGAAAAGAAAGAATCCATACTTTAGGTATTATGATACCTAAAGGACAACCCTTGCAGTGGTTTGAACATCATGCAAGATCAAGAGAATGATAAATGAGTTAAATTGACTCCACAAAGTAGTAACCTTTATGGGATGTGGTCAATATTATCCACTTGGGTGGTTGCTTTCATTAGTCCTAATACCCAAAAGTGGTATTTTATACCAGTACTACACAAATTTTATGATGATGATCATTGAGTGAAATATTTAAACTATATTTAGTAGGAAAATTTTAGGTTTTAACAATAACTTTAAAAATCAATATCCTAGTAAAATTGTTTGGATTGATTTTTAATGGTATAATCAGGTGAGTAGACTTGGCTTTGTGTTGTAGGACTCTTAATAAATTTTTTTTTAGAAAAACTTAAACTATATATTAACTTGATCGTTTTCCCTATAAGTCTAATGATGACTAGAATGTGAGATGGATATTTGAGGAACCCTAGGGAAGTTAGGGAGGAAGAAACCATCACAAAACCACCAAGAGGACCGAGAAATGTATTATGGAAAGAAGTCCCTCAAAGGAAAAGAAGGATTAAATATGTTAATGAATTTACACTAAATGAATCTAGTGGGGAATCTATTAGGAAAGAAGAAAATATTGCAAGAATAGTACAACTATTACAAACTCATATGGAGAAGCAAAGAGAAGAAATGGCCCAATAGAAAACTCAAATGGACCAACAATAGGAGATGATTTTTCAACAACACAAAATCATAGAAGACTTGTCTAGGGTTAAGGAGAATGTAATGAGAATGGAAGAAACATCTAGTGAATCTACAAGACCTGTTACTTGTAGGACCATAGTAAGTGTGGAATTGACCAAAAATATAATAAAAGTGATAATATCAAAAATTAATGGAAAATGTGATGGTGACGGAATGGAGAATTGGGTAAATGAACCAGTCATACTTTTCCTTGGTGATTTTATCACCAGAATCTAAAAATTCCTTGGATGTTATGAATATGGTTGAATTAACCCTAGATTGGTGGAAGAATTTCAAGAAAGGGTAAGGTATTGAAGTTATGGATCTCAAATGAGAAGATTTTATTAAGGATTTTAGAAAAAAAATCTTGAATAAGTAGTATTATGTGGAAATTTTTAGAGAAATCACTAATTTGCAACAAGAAGCTACATCAATACATTACTATCATCAAAAATATATCCAACCGCTTAAATATACCATCCAGTATGAGAGTAATTAAGAAATGAAAGTTCAAAAATTAATTTTGAGACTACATCCCAATATTGGGACAATGGAGAACATGCATAATCTAATATATCTTCCAACTACCTTTGAATTAGCCTGAAAAGAAGAAGCAAATTTGGAAACCATAAAGGTATACTTAAATTATCAAAAGTTATTAGATAAGGAAATATATGATCTTATAAAGCAGAAAAGCACTAGATTTATGAAGTGGGAGAAAGATAAAAATAAGAAACACAAATTTTGAGATCAAAATAGAAAAGGAAGTAAGGACAAGAATAATCTTCAAGGAAATAAGTTTAGGAAAGAGAGTAAATTATATCCTAAAAATAATGATCAAAGGTTATCAAACTAGGAGAAAACCAAAGATGTTGCACACCAAGGCAAGAATGAGAATAATAATAGAAGGGATAGAGCACCTCCAAATGGTTGTTATGTATTTCAAGGACCTCATTTTTTCAACAAGTACCCCATAGAGTTGATCTTTTACAGAAATCACCAAAGGAAAACATTCATAGAATATTTGCAACAATAGGTAGTCCCATTCTTGATGGTCAAATTACTCCTTTTATGCTAAATAATAAAATTTATAATAAGGATGTATGCATTTTTATATATAGTGGATCAACTGATAGTTTTATTTCCACTATATTAGTGAGGTACATATATGTAATACCTGGGTATTTGGCTAATAATTGGAATGTTGAGTATGGGTCAGGGTAAACTTATCAAGTAAACCAATATCTATTTGACCCTCACATTCTCTTGCTTCAAGAAGAAACCAATTGACATTAGTATGTGGTACCTTTGCATGCCTTTGACATCATTCTTGGTGTTGATTGGTTAAAATTTTATAAATGCCTTTTCAACTTTGAAGATATATGGGTGGATTTTACAAATAAATCCAATCAAAGTATTAGGATTCCATGTGATCATGGTGCAATTAGACCACACCTATTGTTTGTAATGTAGATAAATAAAGCTATTAGAAAGAGGAGAATTATTTTATAGTTAAAATGAATAAGAAAGAAGAGTCTAAAATGGAATCTGATCTATTCCAAAAGAATTCAATTTTGGGAAAATTCAAAGATGTGTTTCTAGAGGACCTTACAATATTACCTCCTCAAAGGGAGTTTGATTTCTCTATAAAAATTTTACTTTGATTTTCACCTATTGCTAGAGCACTGTATAGAATGACTCTTATTGAGCTACAAGAGATCGAGATACAACTACGAGATTTATTAGAGAAAGGGATAATAAAGCCCAGTGTGTCACCTTGGGGAGATTATTTTATTTGTGAAAAATAAATATGAAACCCTGAGGATGTATATAGACTATCGAATGTTGAATAAGGTTACTGTCAAAAATAGGTATTCATTACCTAGAATAGATGATCTTTTTGATACATTGAAATGAGCAAGCATCTTCTCAAATATTGACCAACGATCAAGTTACCATCAGTTAAGGGTTTTAGAAGAAGACACTCACAAAACATATTTTAGAATAAGGTATGGACATTATGAGTTTATAGTCCTACCTTTTGGGTTAACTAATTCCCCAATTGCATTCATGAATCTCTTGAACAATATTTTTAGAAAATAGTTGGACCGGTTTGTGCTTGTGTTTCTCGATGACATATTGATTTATTCTAATAATAAAGAAGAATATGATCAACATATAAGTTTTGTACTTGAAATTCTTAGGAAAAATAAGCTGTATCAAAATTTATCAAAGTGTGAATTCTACACCCACAAATACATTATTTAGGTTACATAGTATCTACTGAAGGGACTGCAGTCAATCCCAATAAAATAGAAGCAATTATTGATTGGCCTATACATACAAATGTAATTGAAGTTGGAATTTTTATGGGAATTCTAGGCTTTATAGGTAATTTTTCAAAGGATTCTCAAGAATTGCTCAACCTATTACTAATTTTCAAATGAAAGTAAATGTTTTAATATGGACAAAACAATGTGAAGAAGCATTTCAAATATTGAAAGAGAGGTTGACTACCACCCCAATTATACAATTACTTGATTCAATTTATAAATTTACTGTATGCATTGATGCATCAATTAAAGTATTGGGAGGGGTTTTTACCCAAGATGATGTGGTTATTGCTTTTGAATCAAGAAAAATTAAGAAGCATTAGGTAAACTATGTCACCCATTATTTGGATTTGGAAGTAGTAGTACACGCTCTTAATATTTAGAGGTACTATTTTATTGGGAAACCATTTGAACTTAAGACAGATCACCAAAGTTTAAGATATATATTTACTCAACCCTTATAGAATTCTAGGCAATGATATTGGATGTAATTTCTACCTGAGTACAATTTTGGTATTGAGTACATTAAAGGTAAGGAGAAGAAGGTAGTTGATGCTTTAAGTAGAAGAGGATGCATTGTTGCAATGAAAGAGATCAATGTGATTTGTTATAATGAATTAAATATATGCAACAAAAATATTAATTTTTTTAGTCTTGTAGTGCTCAAGTTGAGCAAGACCCTACAAAAGATGTTGATTTCATGTATAGATATGACTTAATGTATTATAAGAACAAATTAGTTGTTTCAAATCTGAATGGATTGAGGAAAATAATCCTTAAGGAGTCACATAATACTCCCTATTCAATGCATCATGGAGAGGAAGAGATGTGCAAGAACTTGAGAAAGGTCTATTACTAGCTAGGTACAAAAAATATATCAATGAATATGTGGCCAGGTGCTTGGAATACAAGAAAGTGAAAGCAAAACATTGGTATCCGATAGGTTAGTTGTACCCACATAGCATACCTACACAAATATGGTAGGTGATTTCAATGGACTTTATAATAGGTTTGCCTAAAACAAGTTTTAGACATGATGTAATCCTAGTAGTTCTGGATAATTTAACCAAGGTTGCACATTTCATACCTTGAATTGTATAGGATGATGCACCAACTATAGCTAGTAAATTTTCCAAAGAGGTGATGTGATTGCATTGGTTTCTTGATGTCATATTTTTAGATAGATATTTTTGATTCACCTTAGAATTTTTTCAGGCATTGTATGAAGTATTGGGTACTAAATTGAACATAAGTTCAACATACCACCCTAAGATAGATGGATAAACTAAGAGGGTGATATATATTTTAGAAGATATACTGAGAATGTATTGCATGTATCAACACACCAAATGGAAATATTACTTATAACTAGTTGAGTTTGTATACAATAATAATTATCAGGCATCACTAGGTATGGAACCTTTTGAAGCATTGTATGGTAGAAGATGCAGGACTCCCTTGAATTGGGATAATATAGAACATCAAGTAGTGATCAAGACAAAAACTATAAAAGAAATGGAATATCAATTAAAGAGAATCTAGGAAAAGATGAAAGAGGTCATAGATTGCCAAAAGAGCTATGTAGATCTCAAAAGAACACCAAGAGAATATTCTATAGGAGATAGAGTATTCTTAAGGGTGAAACCAATTAAAATCTATATAAAATATTCCAAAATTAACCCTAGATATGTGTGCCCATTTCAAATTGTGGAAAGATAAGCCTTTTTGCATACAAACTTGCTCTACTTCCAAGCTTATCCAAAATCCATAATATATTTTATGTGTCCCTCTTTAGGAAGTATATTTGTGATCCCATGCATTTTTGGGTTGTTTCTAACTTGTAGATATATGACACACTAAAAATTTAAGTTTGGCCTATTCGTATACTTGGTTATAGAACCAATAACATGAGAAAGAGGAATATAGAGTAATTTATGGTTCAATGGAACCACTACTTTGAAGAAGACAAGATTATACTAAGATGGGGGTGAACAGTATAAGACCACTTTTTAATTTTCTTTCCCAAATAGTATTATCCAATATAATCAATGGAAATATCAATACCAATGACCAAAGTAATGCATAAATCATCACACACAATAGATACATCAATTTAATGTGGTTCACCCAATGTGAGCTACTCCATAGAGAAAATATTTCACTAATATTTTCTCAATAAATATCTTGGGAATAATTTCCCTATTACAATATTTATGGACCTCTTTTCAAAGGATATACAAATACCCTAATCAAGTTCATGGATCTCTACCCATAGGAGACACCAATCTCCTTAGTTGGTTTCTGGATCTCTATCCACAGGATAACTCCTTTATCCTTTGATCTGATTGGTTATCTTCTAGAAGAACTGATACCTCCACTGCACTGGCTAATGGATTTCTATCCACTAAAGACTCCTATCCTCAGTTAAAATACCTATCCTCACTACCCTGGTTAATGTACCTCTATCCATTCAATATTGTCATCCTCTATACTCTACCACCTCTAAAGATTGCTCTTTTTTCTATCTCAAATATACACTAAATATAGTCCTTCGGTCTAGCACAAATCTACTCAATATCTATCTATGGTCTAGCACAAAACTTTCCTCAAGTATACACCAAAATATATCCTCAATTTTGCACTAAACATTGTCCTTCAGTCTAGCACAAACTTGTCCTCAATCTCTGTCCTCTAATCTACACTAAACATAGTCCTTCGGTATAGCACAAATTTATCCTCAATATCTATCCTCTAATCTAAACTAAACACATTACTTCATTCTATGACAAATATATCCTCAATATCTATCCTCTGATATGCACTAAATACAATCCTTCGATCTAGCACAAATTTGTTCTCAATATCTACCCTCAAGCCTTAACACAAAGCTTGACTCAATCAAAAATCAACTTTGCTGGATGTACACCAAACCTTAACTCAAGGTTTGAAAAAATAAATCAATCAACTCTTCTCAAAAGTCTTATCAAAGACTTATCTCAAATTTGCCTTGTAAGCTTCCACAAAAGCTCACACTAATCTATCCACAAGTCTTCTCAAATACTTGCCTCAAATCTTCTCAACAAGTCCTCACTAGAACTTTTCCAATTTGTTCTCAATATCTATCCTTAAATTTGTATTGTAAGCTTCCACAAAAGCTCACACAAATCTATCCACAAGTCTTATCAAAGACTTACCTCAAATATGCTCAATAAGTCCTCACTAGAACTTGTCCAATCTCACAAAAATATATAGAGAATTGTTAGAGACTCAATATGCTTCACACCAATATTTTCAATCACTTTCAATCTCTCTTTTTACCACAAAAATATATAGAGAATTGTTAGAGACTCAATATGCTTCACATTTAAAAAAAATCAACCTCTTTCTCAAATAAATTCATAATATAGGACAATTTGGTTCACAGAACGTGACCTATAACTTCAACACATACACTTGAATAGGCTCAACCAACTCTACTCAACCAATCAATCAATAAATTAATCCTTACTCACAAATCCTAGTCCAAGAATATGAATACTCAATAAATTATTTCCCATAATTCTTATCAAACAATCTCACGTAACAACGATATTCATTATCTTTGCAAACCCTAGTTCAAGTTCTTCACTCAACCAATCACTTCAATAACAATGCTTATCAAGTTACCCTCACATAACAATGATAATCATGATATTTGCAAACCCTAGTTCAATATTCAAACTCAAAAACAAGGGATATCAATCACCCAACTATGAATCATAGATTCACTCACTCAAATATCCAAAAATGCTTATCAAACAAAGTTTATAGCATTTAATTCCATTTCATAAAACTCAACAAACCAACAAAGGAAAACTTAACTAAGTTATTTTCACTCCAATATTATTTTCAGAAAACCTCAACTAATCAATTACTTCAACCAAGGAAGAATGTGCCCATAACTTTTAATTTATGAAGAATAAACTGCAAAACCTATCTCAATTATAACCACTTTCCTTGCCAAGCACAAATGTTAGATGACAAGAATTATCACTCTAACAGTTCTTTAAAAACATCTCTTCAATATAAAAATAATATTCAAATACACCTTATAATATCCAATTTTTAAAATAATATCCAACACCCTTGAATCAAAAATAATATTTCCTTACTCCCTTATAACACTTAAAAATTCAATCAAAAAATCAAATTTTTGCATTCCATTTTAACTCCCCAAACAACTTATAATCAAATCAATTATGCAAAAACTTTAATCAACATAAACCCTTGAAAACAAAAAATATTTTCCCTTTTTATTTTTCACAAGCCAAGACAAATCTCACAATGTGCATACCTCAATAGTGTTGCCCAAAAGGCCTTGGCAAGATTCAAACCACCATTGGTTCTCCAACAAGTGCTTCTGTAGTGCTCGCACCTATTTACTGGGCTGCATGGCTCCACAAGAGACAAAATGCATGAGCGTGCCTTTGACCTTCTCTCTTGAATGATGCAAACTCAAAACGTAAATCTTCCTTCACCCAAAATAGTGTGTGTGGGATTCGAACCTGCACCAGGTGGCTAGACAGTGTCTTACATAACCCTTTGCTGCCAACTTAGCTATGAGGAACATGGATTAAATTTTAAAGGCAATCAAAATTTTTTCTTCCCTTGCTCGAATACACATGTGAAAATTACACTTCTCTTTTGCACAAGCCAAAAATACAAATCACATGGATGCCTTCCAAATGCCAACTTTGCTATTATTTATAGGCAATCCTTAACTTGTTCCCACATAGGTGATTATTCAAATTTTGTTTGAATTCAAATATTTAAATTTAATTTAAATATTAAATAAATATTTAACTTAACCTTAGCATCCATTATTGTTTAAATTTTAATTTTAATTTAAATTAAATATTTTTGTGGGTCTTCTCCAAATTGATCCTTAATATTTTTAAACTTGGTTTTTGATCCAAAATAATAATAATAAAATATTATTATTTAACTTGAATTTGCTTCTCCTTCCTTGGATATTTATTTTTAGAGCCATCATAAGTATATAACATTTAAAAATAAATATTAAAACCTATTGCTCTTCAAGACCTTCTTGCTTTTGGATGAAACACTTAATGTCCTCAAATATGATGAACATAGTACAACAATGCTTTTGACATCAATCACAACAAACACTCCTAAAAATGTCCAACAATATCCCCCTTTGTCATTGATGGCAACCCACTTAATTTTTACCATTTCCATGACCTTTTTATGCTCCCCCTGGAAAACTTCTCCCCTTGACTAAATGCTTTCCTTCTAACATAGATCTCTCTCCCTTACTCAAATATCTCCCACTTTGAAATCAATTGCAAACGGTTAACTTTGGGGCTTGGGACTGAGAATGAAACTCTTAGCTTAGCCCCTCCCCCACATCCTATTAAGGTGGTTAATTATGAGGTGGGAGTATTTCTACTCCCATAAATCATTGATATTTATCTTGGTCCATTATCTTCTTCTCTTGATCCTTCTGGTTCCTTTTCGTGTTTCCATTCCTATTCATATCCATGTTCTTGCTCTTTTTCATGTCCATATTCTTGTTCCTATTCATGTTCATGTTCATGTCCATATTCTTGTTCCTGTTCCTGTTCCTATTTTTGTTCTTGTTGCTTTTCCTGTTCATGCTTGGTTCTAGAATATCTACTCTACACAACTTTGCTATATTTCCATTATTATTACACTTGTAAAACTTAATATTGTTATTTCTTGAAGGTGCAAATGTCTTAGTATTTCTCCTAGTGAAGCCATATATGTTTATGTCATGAAACCTGCAATTTATTGCCTTGTGACCAAACTGATTACATGAGTAACGATACCCATGAAATAACTACTTGTTCCTAAAATTATCATATTCCTATATTTCATGTGTCCTACATTTTTTAGCCTTATGTCAAAACCTATGACATGAAAATCATCATCCATTGAAACTATCTTGTCTTGACCTCATTGGTCCCTTAGTCTCTTCTACCCTGTCCTATTTCTTGTGCCATATGTTCCTTATTTAAGCATTGTTCCTTTCCTTGTTGAACTTTATATTGTTCAAATTACCCTTAGAAGTCTCACATTCTCTTTCACTTTCTTCTTTTGATGCTTCTTATTTTTTGGTGCTTGATATTGACTCTCTTTTTTTTGCTTCATGTTTTCCTTGTTCTTCTTCAAAACTAAGTCCTATTTTGGTGACTGATGATCTTTGTGTACTGATAATCCTATCCAAGGTCTTTGAATTTTTCTCAATATTGTGTAGCTTGTCCTTAGATTCTTTCACTTTCATCCTTAGTGAAACTATCTCATGTTCTAATCTTTCACACTCTAGATATTTTGTCTTTACTTTTTCAGCCATACCTTCTTCAATTTTCCTTTCTTCTTCAACCTTAATTTTTAATTTAGTGAGCTCTTGTAGAACCTTTTATTTATTTTTGTCTTCTTCTTGAACTTGAACCCTTAATCATGAGTTCTCCATTTTTAATTATTTATGATCAACAACAAGTCTTTCACATTAGATCTCTTTGACCCTTGACTATTCAATCATACCTTTTCCACTCTCCTTGTCTTTTCAACCTCATATTTTAGGTCAGAGAGATCTTGTAGAAGCTTTGTCTTACATTTCTCATCATATTGAATTTGAGCCTTTAATTATAAGTTCTCCTTTTTCAACTCAACAAGTTCCTTAAGTGTGGCTTTCTCCTTTTATTTTTCTGATTTTTTCTCTTTTCTTTGGTTTTCAATTTATTCTATTGTCCAAAGTAGAGTTTCTTATTCATATCTATTTTGACTATCCCTGTTATCTTTTATTGAACCATCCTCTAGGAATTCAATTCTGAAAGTATCATCTCCATATTCACTGCTGCTAAACACATTGTAATAAATTGCATCATGACCTAGTTGACCACAAACAAAAATTTCTTTGCCTTATTATGTACAATAAGCTACAAGGTGACCTATATTCCTACTTATTGTACAAAAATTTATCAATCTAGACTTTTATCCACTAATTGATTCATATATTGAATCTATTTCCATATTTTCTCCCAAAAAAATAATATCAAATTCATCTTCCTTTTCTTTCATGACCATGTGTGTTCTTTTATTATTGTATCTCATGGTTCCAATTTTACCTTTATTTGCCATTTGTGTTCTTGTAAGATATTCCTTCAAGTTGTTAAACCTTTTCTAAAGGAACCAACTCTGATACCAATTGAAGAACACAAGCTTATACTGATAGGTGGGGGGTGAACAGTATAACTTTTCTTTCCCAAATAGTATTATCCAATTTAATCAATGGTAATATCAATAGAAATAACCAAAGCTATGTACAAATCATCACACACAATAGAGACACTAATTTAACATGGTTTACCCAATGTGGGCTACTCCACAGAGAAAATATTTCACTAATATTTTCTCAATAAATCTCTTGGAAATCCTTTCCCTATTACAATTTTTATGGACCTCTATCCAAAGGAGATACCAATCCCCTAATCAAGTTCATGTATATCTATCCATAGGAGACACCAATATCCTTAGCTAGTTTGTGGATATCTATCCACAGGATAACTCCTTTCACCTTTGATCTGGTTGGTGATATTTGAGAAGAAATACTACCTCCACTATAGTGGCTAATGGATATCTATCCACTAAATAATTCTATCCTCACTATCTTGGTTAATGGACCTCTATCCACTAGAGACTATCGTCCTCTATACTATGCCACCTCTAAAGCTTACTCTTTGTTCTATCTCAAATCTACACTAAACATAGTCCTTTGGTATAGCACAAATCTACTCAATCTCTATCTTTGGTCTGGCACAAACCTGTCCTCAAATATACACCAAAATATATCCTCAAATTTGCACTAAAAATAGTCCTTCAGTCTAGCACAAAATTTGTTCTCAATATCTGTCCTCTAATCTAAACTAAACATAGTCCTTCGGTATAGCACAAATCTATCCTCAATATCTATCCTCTAATCTGCACTAAAAACATTCCTTTGGTCTAGCATAAATTTATCCTTAATATTTATCTTCTAATATGCACTAAACACATCCTTTGATATATCATAAATCTATCCTCAATATTTGTCCTCAAGCCTTAACACAAGCTTGACTCAATCATAATAAACTTTGTTGGATATTCCCCAAACCTTAGCACAAGGTTTGAACAAAAAAGTCAATCAACTTTGCTCACAAATATTCTCAAAGACATCTCAAAAATACCTTGTAAGCTTCCACAAAATATCATACTAATATGTCCACAAGTCTTCTCAAATATTTACCTCAAATCTGCTAAAAAATTCCTCACTAGAACTTGTCCAATCTATTCTCAATCTCTGTCCTCAAATCTGTATTGTAAGATTCCAAAAAAGATCACACAAATCTATCCACAAGTCTTCTCAAAGACTTACCTCAAATCTGCTCAAGTCCTCACTAGAACTTATCCAATCTCATAGAAAAAAAAAGAATTATTAGAGAATCAATATGCTTCACACCACAATGTTCAATCACTTTCAATATATCTTTTTACCATAGAAAAATATAGAGAATTGTTAGAGACACAATATGCTTCATATTTATAAACACTCAACCTCTTTCTCAAATAAATTCAGAATATAGAACAATTTGTTTCACAAATTTGACCTATCACTTCAACACATCCACTTTACTTGGCTCAACAAAATCTACTCAACCAATAAATCAATAAATTGATCCTTTCTCACAAACCCTAGTCCAAACATATGAATTCTCACTCAATTTTTTACAATAATGCTTTTAAAAAAATATCACATAACAATGATATTCATGATCTTTGTAAACCCTAGTTCAAGTTATTCACTCAACTAATCACTTCAACAATGCTTATCAAGTGATCCTCACATAACAATGGTACTCATGATTTTTGCAAACCCTAGTTCAATTTTCAAACTCAACAATAAGGGATATCAATAACCCAACTATGAAGCATACATTCACTCACTCAATTATCCAAAAATGCTTATCAAACAAAGTTTCTAGCATTTACTTCCATTTCAGAAAACTCAACAAACCAACAAAGGAAAACTTAACTAAGTCCTTTCACTCTAATATTGTTTTTAGAAAACCTCAACAAATCAATTACTTCAACCAAGGAATAATGTGCCCATACCTTTTACTTGATGAAGAATAAACCTTAAAACCTATCTCAATTATAACCACTTTCCTTGCTAAGCACAAAGGTTAGATGGCAAGAATTATCACTCTAACACTTCTTTAAAAATATCTCTTCAATACAAAAATGTAATGACCCAAGCCATGATGTAGTAGAGAGCAATAAAATTTATAAAACAATAAAGAGAGAATATTTCCATCAACCCAATCACCTATCTCAGCCAAATATCTTAAGATAGCTACTAGGCTATCAACTAAGGAGCAAGGTGATTAGTCATTGATGATTATACCTTTTGATAATACATGCCTATATGAAGGTATCTATCCATGTTACCTTTGAGTACCGTAATCATCATTTCCAATGATCTTAAGTACCCTCATTTTTAGTGGATACTTCTACCTTCTCCACGTATGAGTGTACCTAATCCTGCATACTTGAAAATATGTTAACGATAACATTTCCTTCTAAATAAACTAAACATCATATAGTTGGTTCAATTGTTCAAACTAAGTATCACCACATCGTAGGTTAATACATTGTTTCTTTGTGCCATATAATTTTCTAGGGAGGGTGATGACATCCTCCCCCGCTAGAATTAAACATCATCCTCAATGTTTCCAGTTTCATTTGTTTTTTAAAAAAAGTAAAAATTATTACATCAGATAGCTTCAAATAAAAAGGGAAAATGTTTTTGCATAATATCCACTTTCTCCCAAGTGGCATTTTTCTTAGATAATTGGTCCTACTGGACCTTACATTGTTCAAGAGTCTAATTTTGTAGAGACTTAGAATGAAACTCAAGAATATTCATTGGTAGTACTTAAATGGCCTCTGGATTTGCCATATGCTAATTAGAAACATCCCACACATGTTAAAGGTCAGAAACATATTTCCTAAGCAAGGATATGTGGAAGGTGTCATGGATTTTGGAAAAATTAGGTGGTAATGCAAGTCGGTATGCAACTAGACTGATCTATTTCATTATCTCAAAGGGCCCCACAAAATGTAGATCCAACTTCATGGGTTTTGATAGCATTCTTATTTGGCTTAACCCTTAATAACACCTTATATCTAACATAATACTCTCTTGGAATCCTTTTTACATTTGCATAAATCTTCTGCCTATCTGCAACTTCTTTAAGAATTTGCCTAATTTCATTTAGCTGATATTCCATCACCCTGACCATTTTTGGCTCAATCACAACTTGGTATTCTAGGTTATCCCAAGACAATGGTGTTCTACACTTTTACCCATACAAGGCATTAAAATATACCATTCCTAGCGAGGAGTGATATCCATTATTGTACGAAAAACTCTACCAAAGGTAGATAATATTCTTGATGAGACTTGTGATCCATGCAGTACATGTAGAGCATGTCTTCTAGAACTTGGTTTACCTACTTTGTTTGGCCATATATTTTAGGGTGGTATTCTGAAATCATATTCAATTTCATACCAACTGCACTATGAAGGGATTTCTAGAATTCAAAAGTGAATTTTGTGTCCCTATATGAGATCATTACCTTAGGAAATCTATGCAATTATAATACCTCTTTGATGAATCTACTAGCCACCACCTAAGCATCATCCTTGGTATTCCTTGATATGAAACGGGTAACCTTAGTCAATTTATTGACCACTACAAAGATGTCACCTTGTTGGTACTGAGTCTTGGGTAAACCAACTATAATATCCATGGATATAACCTACCATTTTTGCATAGGTATATCATGCAAATATATTTTTCCTACAGGATGTTGGTGTTTTGCCTTAAATTTTTGACATTCGAGGCATCGAGCAACAAAATATGTGATATCCTTCTTCATTCCTACCCAAAAGAAGGTTATTTTTACATTTTCTCTCATTTTGGCTCCTCCTAGATGAACAGAATAAGGAGATCCATGGGCTTCTTGCATTATCAAGTTTCTTAAATCGCTCATCTTTGGTATGATGACCCTTCCCTTATAACACATAAAGTTATATTTCATACTAAATTCCTTATTTCCTTTAGGATCTCTGTTCGTCTTAACTCAAATTTCATGGCAATACTCATTCTGAGATTGCTCCTGTCTCACTTGATCCATTAGGTCCATGTGGATTTTAGTTATGGTTGCTATATATTTTCTTCTACTCAAAGCATAAACTACTTTATTCTCTTTTCCTTTTATGTACTTAATCTCGAAATCATACTCAATGATAAATTCAACCTATTTTCTGTATCTTGCATTGAGTATTGGTTGGGTGAATATGTACCACAGAATTTGATGGTATGTCTTTAGTTCAAAGGGTATTCCCACCAAGTAGTGGCACCAAATATTTAAAGCATGCACCACTGAAGCTAGCTCTAAATCTTGTGTAGCATAATTAACTTCATTCTTTTTTAGATTCCTTTAAGTATATGCCACTACTAAATCCTCTTATGAGAGTACCCCTACCAACCCATCTATTTAGGCATTAGTGCACACTAAAAAATCTCCTTGTAGATCAGGAACATTTAGTATTGGTGCAGTAGTAAGCTTATGCTTTAGTAGTGCAAAGGAAACCTCACACTTTTCTGACCACTTGAATTCATTTCTCTTCTTTTGAAGGTTAGTTATGGATCCAGGAATCTTGGAGAAGTCCTTTATATAACGTCTGTAGTATCTTGTTAACCCCATGAAGCTTTGTACTTCAGTCATATTAGTAGGGGGTGGCCAATTCAGGATAGCCTCTCTCTTCTCTAGATCCACATAAATTCCTATTTTTGATATGACGTGCCCAATATATTGTACCTCTAGAACATAGAATCCACTCTTAGCTATATTTCTATGAAGTTAATTTTTTCTTAGCAATTATAACATGATCCTAAGATGTTTATCATGCTCTTCTCTATATTGAGAGTATATAAGGACATCATATAGGAATACCAAGACAAACTAGTCCAAGTGCCTTCAGAACCCATTGTTAATTAAGTTCATAAAAGTAGTTGGGGCATTAGTCAGTCCAAGGGTAGAACCTTAAACTCATAATGCCCATACCTAGTCTTAAATGTCATCTTGTGAGTGTCTTCCTCACAAATTATTAACTGAAGATACGTTGATATTAGATCAATATTAGTAAACATATTGGCATCCTTTAGTTGATCAAATAAATCTTCAATCCTAGATAAAGGATACAGATTCTTGATTGTAGTTGTATTTAGCATCCTGTAATCAATACACAATATTAAAGAATTATCATTTTTTTATGAACAAAACCAGCACACCCCACGGTGACACACATAGTTTTATTAAACCCTTCTCTAATAATCCCTATAATTGAACCTTCAGTTCATGAATTTCAATAGGATTCATCCTATACGGGGATATATGAATACACTCGACTCCTATCATAAGTTCAATTATGAAATCAAATTCTTGTAGAGGAGGAAGCCTAGGTAGGTCCTCTAGAAATACATCCTAAAAATCTTGTAAAATAGGATGTTGTCTTAGTATTTCTCCTTTTATCATAGTATTCCACTTCATTAAGTTTTACTACATACACAATTCCTCCTCTCCTTAAGATCTTTTTCAATTGCATAGCGAACAACATGTGAGGTTCAAATGCCCCTTTTTTTCTATGAATTCTTAGTATCCTCCTACCTTCTTCTAAATACTCAATCCATCAGTCTTGAAAATTGACTAAGGCTTTATGAGCCTATAGCCAATCCATCCCTAGGACTACATCAAATGTGTGTAGGGGAGTTACATATAAATAACATTTTGTAGTCCCCTTGGTTAGAGTTATTTATGCCATAGGATAACATTGATTCATCGAGTAGGTCTACCTGGAACTATACTCAACATTCCACCCTTGAGCTAAATATCTAAGCCTTTCTGACACAGTCCTTGCTAGACTAGATGAAATAAAACTATCAGTGGCAAAACTATATATCAAAATATTTACTTGCTTATTAAAAACCTTATCTTTCATAAGTAATAGAGTGGCTTGTCCCTCTAGCTTCTGCTTCCTGATTGTGGTATAGATATGATGTTCTAGTTCCTTTCCTTTTACATTAGTTGTGCTAGTCCCTACTCGATATGGACTCTGATTATAGTAATGAGGTCCCCAAAAATTGTAGCACCCTTCCTTGGGTCCTTGTTGTTTTTCAAGTTTCTAATTCTCAATTTTAACTAGAGTTGGAGCTTACAACTTCTATGGTTGAGGTTTCATATTATTGGTTTTTTTATCCTTCCTATGAAAGTTCTTTTTGAACTTCTTCTAATTTCCATTAGGTTTCTTCTTAGGATTTTGGGGCTTCTTAGCCTTTGAATCTTGACCAGCCTCCCATTTTTACAAACCTAGAACTATTCCTCTTCTTTAGCTCCTGCTGATATTGCTCAGGTAGGGTGTCGTATTTATAGTAGAAGTGTGACTCTACTTTCTTTGCTAGGTCATATACCTTTTGCAATTATTTAGGCTCTTGCATGTCTACATCATGCTTTAACCTAAAATCCAATCTAAGAGTGAACTTGTGAACCCGTATTTTATCATTATAAATAGGTACCTATCTAAATAATCTTACCAAGTTCTTATAGTACACCTCTACTATGCTGGTTCCTTATTTTATACTAGAAAATTCCTCAAACTTTAAGGTATAGAAATGCTCTATTAGGAATCTCTTCTTAAAAATATTTATAAATTCTTCCTATGGAGTGTCAATAGGTTCAATATTAGTTTCCTCATAGTGGGTTTCCCATAATTCCAGAGCAGTCCATTCTAGGTTAATCATATCCCAAAGTGTTTAGGTTCTTGATGAGTAGCCTTTTACAGTAAATTGAACCTCTACTTATCTTAGCCATGCTTCCGTTGCATACCCATTGCTCTCCATAAAACTTGGAGATACTAATATTTTTCATTTCCCTAGCTATTTAATTTTCCGCTAAGGCTCTGGATTGCACTTGTTTTGTAATTAGTCCACTATCTAGACCAATCTATGAGCCTCAAATTTGCAAATTCTGGTTCGAAGCTGTTTCCCGTAATTGTCTTATCTGATCTTGCATAGTAGTGATCATAGTGGTGAGGTATTCTACCTCTCTATTGGGGCTTATTGGTCCCCCATCCTATTTTTATTCTTCTATATTAATTTTTTGAGTTTATCTAGGCATAGGCCTCTCTCTTATGGTATTAGGTGGCATCTTAACCTGGTTCCATCCAAGAAAGAAGATTATATTACAGTTTCATCTTAAGTTGTATCTCTAATTCAATCCATAATATAGAGTTCTCTTGATATATGCATTAACAAACTAACAAGGGTAATATCCTATGCTAGGATGTGTGATTGATACCGAATACCATACTAAGGCATCCTAGCATCCACTCTACCTTGGGGTTAATTCCCATCATATTCTAGAAAATAACATATTCTAGATCATCCCAGATTTAGCCTTTACCTTAACCAAACCTTCATTGGAGATATATAATTCCCTTTAGCACACATATAAGCTATATACCCTCACCTAGAGCTCTGATACCAAATTTAATGACGCAAGCCATTATGCAATAGAGAGCAATAAAATTTATAAAACAAAGAGGGAATCTTTCCATCAATCCAATCACCTATCTCAGCCAAAGATTTTATGATAGCTACTAAACTATTAGCTAAGGCTCAAGGTGATCAATCATCGATGATTATCCCTTCTAACAATACATACCTATATGAATGTATCTATCCATGTTACCTTCGAGTGCCTTAATCATAATTTCCCTTGATCTTAAGTACCCTCATTTTTGGTGGATGATATTTCTTTCTCCACCTACGAGTGTACTTGATCCTGTACACTTGGCAATATTCTAGTGATCACATTATTTTCTAAATCAAATAAACATCATATAGTTGGTTCAATTATTCAAACTAAGTATCACCACATCATAGGTTAATACATTGTTTCTTTGTTCCATACAGTCTGTTAGGGAGGGTCATGACAAAAATTATTATCCAAATACACCTTATAATCTCCAACTTTTAAAATAATATCCAACACCATTGAATCAAAAATAAAATTTCCTTACTCCCTTATAACACTTAAAATTTCAATCCAAAAATCAAATTTTTGCATTCCATTTTAACTCCCAAAAAAACTTATAATCAAATCAATTATGCAAAAACTTTAATCAGCATAAACCCTTGAAAACAAAAAATATTTTCCTTTTTTATTTTTCGCAAGCCAATACAAATCTCACATTGCGCATACCTCAATAGTGCTGCCCAAAAGGCCTTGGTGGAATTCGAACTACCGTTGGTTCTCCCCCAAGTGCTTCCGTAGTGCTCGCACCTATAGACTGGGATGTGTGGCTCCACAAGAGCCAAAATTCATGAGCGTACCTTTGACCTTCTCTCTTGAATGGTGCAAATTTAAAATACAAATCTACCTTCACCCAAAATAGCATGCACATGATTTGAACCTGCACTAGGTGCCAAAATGGTGTCTTACATAGCCTTTGGCTGTCAACTCAGCTGCAAGGAACATCAATTAAATTTTAGAGGCAATCAAAATTTATTCTTCCCTTGCTCGAATACACATGCAAAAATTACACTTCTCTTTTGCACGAGCCAAAAATACAAATTGCATGGAAGCCTTCTAAATGCCAAATTTGGCATTATTTATATGCAATACTTAACTTGTTTCCATGTCGGTGATTATTAGAATTTTGTTTAAATTCTAATATTTAAAGTTAATTTAAATACTAAACAAATATTTAACTTAACCTTAGCATCCATTATTGTTTAAATTAAATTTTTAATCAAAGATTAAAATATTTTAATTTAATTTAAATCTTCTTGTGGGTCTTCTCCAACTTGATCCTTAATATTTTTAAACTTGGTTTTTGATCCAAAATAATAATAATAAAATATTATTATTTAACTTGACTTTGCTTCTCCTTCCTTGGATCTTTATTCTTTGAGCCCTCCTAGGTATATAATATTTAAAAATAAATATTAAAACCTATTGCTCTTCAAGACCTTCTTGCTTTTGGAGGGAACACTTAATATCCTCAAAGATGATGAATATAGTACAACAATGCTTTTGACATCAATGACAATAAAAAATCCTCAAAATGTCCAACATACTAAAATATAAATGTTGCATGGGAGAATGGGGTAGATATGCAACCACTATTTTCTTATCTGTTTGAGTAGACATAGGTATTCTAAAATATTTTATATGGATTAATGATGTATATGTATATATATAGATGTGTGATTGGACTACTAAGTAGGTTAGATTTTTATATGTTTTTATTTGAACATAAATATTTGGTTTGATATATTATGAACATCATGTGAGTAGACTATTCGAACAATTTTAAATTACTAATGGGATTGTAAATGAATGAACTTGCATGATGTATAATTATTGTGGATCAAATGAATGAATATGTTTTAAATTTTGGTAACCATGTATGAAACATAGGGATTGTATTTATTTCTAATGGGGGAGGATGGAACGACCCTCCTCGCATGACCTTTGATTAACAATTAAATGGATGATATGAACTTGTATTTTTCTTTGGAATGTGGTACTACTAATGGTTTTGTATACACAACACCAGCGACATTTCATTGATAGATAGGAAATGTTAACATAAAAGGTAAGAGGGGAAGTGATGATTTGGCTTGTGAGCACATGGAAGCTCACATAGTTGAGATTCGTATAGGTGCATTGGGAATGAAATGTATTTTGTATATGTTTTGTTTTAATTAATTTGTTTTTTTCTCGTTGAAATGATATATGCATTCATATACTTTAGGAAGGTATTTAAAGTGGTAAAAAGCCATGTAAACCTTCATGCATTGAATATTTATGAATAGGAAATTTTTTATATGTAGTTGTCAGTAAAATTTGATATATATAGGGATAATTAAATTTATTCTTGAATAAAAATATATTTTAAATAAAATATGTAAATATTATTATGGAACAAAATGTTGGAAAGTATATTGCACATCTTCATATGCATTATATTATAAAATAAAATAAAAATAAAATAAAAACTACGCCTCCATTTCCCACGAACTAAAGTGGGAAAATGATGACAGAGTAATCTCTAATATATTATGAATAAAGTGATTTTTTTTAAAAACAACTTCAGATTTTTTTGGATGTGAGAAGTGAGGAAGTTAAATTTTTTAATAAAAACAACATTGGAAGGAAATATTGAAGGGATTCAGTAAATACTAAAAGTAAAAGAGTAAACAAAAAAAGATGGTTTTTCTATGAGTTTTACTGGAGTTTGAGCAAGAGATATTGAGTAACATACCTTGGATAGCAAATGATAGTGATAATAACTATGTTGGATTATTGCTTATGAAGTTTAAAATTATTTTAAAAGTTGTTTGCCTTTGTTTTTTTTTGAAAAAAAATGAAAAATATGTTATATTTATAGAAGCTGTATTACAAGGTAAAATGAACTGGACAGGCATCAAGGGAGACATAAAATCCTCCTCCAATCCCTCCTAGCTCAAAAATTACCCATAAAACATTACCTTACATAATGCAGATATCCATACCCTCAACACTACCATAGCTGAATTCCAGTTTATCCAATTTATCTGAATTCCGTAAACTATCCATTTATCTTCATGTTGTGTTGCTCTGTGGCCTAACTGTGATAGATTCATTAGACTCACTTTCTACTCTTCTTGTTCTACTATCTTCTTGTATCACCTCCTGCATCCCTTGGATTCTTTGGCACAAGCTTATCTGATTTTCCATCTGAGAGTCCACATATTGCCCTTTCTCCAGATATTTTCCCCATTTTGCTAAATAGTCTGCCACCCTATTTCCCTCTCGCTTTATATGTGTAATAAAAACATCTTGAAAAACTTGCCAGATCTTCTGGACTCGCTTCCACCTTCCTTCTCTCTCCAATTCCTAGCACCCGAAAGGGCCTTATCGGATCTAATATTCCAGCCCATACCCGAGAGTTCTGTCTCTATCCACAACTTATGTAACTGTAGATTTGCAGCTATCACTGATGTTGACAAGATCGCCTGTCCTTTCGCTTCATTGTTAGTTGCCTCCCCCATGCCTTCTGCTCTCCAATACACCTGTTCTCCTTTCCAATTTTGCATGATAATACCAAAACCAGCTTTCCCAAGATTTTTAGTAGAAGCCCCATCTGTGTTTGCCTTCACCCACTATTTAGGAGGTGGCTTCCACTCTATGTTATTCAAGGGGATCACACCTGTGTACCCATACTTAAGTTGTTTCTCTGTTACAGTTATTCCAAGGCTCCGTAGAATAATCACTTCCTCCATTTTTATATTTGTTTCCTCCTGTAATCTGATAAATAGTGTTTCTGTTACCTTGCTCATAATACTCTCCCATACTTGCTCCCTTGTTCTGTGCTCTGATCTAAATATGCGTGCATTTCGTTCTAGCCATAACTGCCACCATATGAAGCTAGGTCCTAGTTTCCATGCAATTTTCATTGTTTTAGTCTTAAAGCTGCACTGTTTCCATTTCTCATAAAAGCTTTCCTGGCTCTCAAAAACTTCCCAATGTTGTCTCATTTGTCTCCACCAATTGATCCATATGTCTTTAGCAAAAGAACACCCAAAAAAGAGGTGATTCAAGGTCTGCCTTTCCACACAAAACACATTTAGAGGGCCCAAAGAAACCTCTTTTTATCAAATTATCAAAAGTCAAGCACTTTTTGTGGTTAATCAACCATGAGAAAATGTTAATTTTTGGCCATCCTTCCTTTTTCCAGACAAATGTCCATGGAAAGGGTGATGGGGTAATATTGTATCCACAAACTACCTTGTATCCCTCCTTTGCCTTATAAATTCCCAACTTACTTCCTCCCCATACAAGTATATCCATCTTAGAACCATCCTGAATTGGGTGTCTTTGAATATATCTCCACAGTTTTTCCATTAGTTCCTCTGTACCCCTCACTGGCCATTCTTGGGGATGTTTCCACTGTAATAAATCTGGCACATGTTGATTCCATGATTTCATATAGTAAGAGGCTTTCCACCACCCTGCTTTTTGGAGCTCTGATTTCCAGCTCTCCATCTCTGGGAATGTCTGAATAATTGGTTGTGATTGATTCCATGAATCCTCCCAAAATAAAGCATCCTTTCAATCCCCTAACTGCCAATATAGGTATGTCTTTATTAACTCTTGGCCTACTAACATTGTCCTCCATATGGTAGATCCCTCTCCTTCCACTTTGTATCTTGGAATGTTTTTCTCATCCACTCCTGGGTAATATTTAGCTTGTAAGAGTCTACTCCATAAACCCCCAGTAGTTGTAATCCATCTCCAATATAGCTTCCCAGCTAGTACCTTGCTGCTCTGGAATGCTGATCTTATCCCCAATCCTCCTTGTTTTTTTGGTTGGCATATCTTCTCCCAACCCACTAGTGCTATTTTTTGTTCTTCCCTTGCACCTGACCACAAAAACTTTCTTGTGTGTTTGTCAATATCTTTTAGAATTCTCTTTGGAGCCTGAAGTACAAAAAATTTATAAACTGGAAGAGCTTGTAGCACAGCTTTAATCATTGTCAGCCTTCCTCCTAAGCTTAGCCATTTATGAGTCCAGTTGCTCAGCTTAGCTTGAAGTCTATCCATCAACCCTTTCCACTCTTTACTTTTTGTTTTATTTGCAGATAAAGGTACTCCTAAATACTATATAGGTAAAGGAGTTTCCATGAATTTCAAAAATTGTATAATTTTATCTCTCACCCTCTTCGTTGTATTAAAAAAAACAATTTGAGATTTTTTTTCATTAAAAGTTTGCCCAGTAGCTTGAGTATACCCATATAAAACTTCTTTTATGTTTCTTGCTACTATGAGATTGGCTTGACTAATAAGAGCAGTATCATCCACAAACTGGAGGTGATTTATCTCAATTTGAGAACTTATTTTCAAGCCCTTTAACCTCCCCTCTTGTCTCCCTTTTTTTAACAGTCTCCCGAGACCCTCTGCATAAAGGATAAAAAGGTAAGGGGAGAGAGGGTCCCCTTGCCTCAGCCCCCTTCCTGCTGTGAACATGGGAGAGGGACTACCATTTACCAAAATTGAGAATGATGTAGTTTGTGTACAGGCTCTTACCCAATCTCTCCACCCCTCTGCAAAGCCCATTTTTTCTAAAATATTTTGCATAAAGGACCATTCTACTCTGTCATAGGCTTTAGAAAGATCTAATTTAATAAACATACCTGGGTCCTTTTGTTTTGACATTGTGTGTATCACCTCCTGGGCCACTACTATTCCATCTAGAATTTGTCTGCCTTCAACAAAACCACCTTGCTCACTTGAAATTAGATTTGGTAAAAACTGTTTCAACATTTCTGCCATAAGCTTTGTTAATATCTTGTATACTACATTACATAGTGAAATAGGCCTATAATTATCAATTATCTCACTAGATGGGCCCTTAGGAACCAAAGTGATAAAAGTATGATTCAAGGCTTTTAACATTTTCTTACTCGTCCGATTTCCTCCAATGCCTCCACCACTGCTTGGCCCACAATTTCCCAAAAATTTTGATAAAATTCAATGGGGAATCCGTCTGGTCCTGGAGTCTTTCCTGTTTGCATTTTTTGTATGATCTGCGAGGTTTCTTCCAAAGAAATTTCCTCCATTAATAATTTATTGTGTTCAGGTTTAACTAATTGTGGAATTGCCTCTAGTATCTTCTCCTGCCATATTGCATTCAAATTTTCATTACTGCTAAAAAGTGTATGGAAGTACTGATTTGCTATACTTTTCATTTCACTTCCACTGGTTTTTACCTGACCCATCATATCTGTAAGACCCATAATTCTATTTTGTTGTCTCCTGGCTGTTGCTGTCTTATGGAAGAAAGCTGTATTTTGGTCCCCCTCCTTTAACCATGTGATTCTGGCTCTTTGCCTTCAATAGATTTCTTCTTGTTCCTCCAAAGATTCCTCTTTTCTAATAATTTCTGCCTCACGTTGTAACAGTTCTTCTGTGATAGTTCCTTGTCTTATCTCTTGAGCAATCTTCTCCTTTTGATCCTTGATTTCATTCTTTTGGATTCTAGTTATTTCCTTCTTCTGTTTACTCCACTCCTTTAGTTGGGTCCTTACATATTTGAGTTGTTTGTGGAGTTTGAATTGGGCTGTCCCAAATCTTGGTTTCCCTGATTTCCACCATTCCTTTATACGGCCCCCTAGCTCCTCATCTTTCAGCCACCATAGCTCAAATTTAAAATTTCCCACAACTTTATGATTATCTTCTTCTATGGTTAAACTTACTGGAAAATGATCTGAAGAAATCCTATCCATGACCCTTGCTTGATGCTTGGTATGCAAATATAATTCCTCTCCCATGAAGAAACGATCCAAGCAAGATTTGACCATCTCACCTTCATTTCTTCTGTTAGTCCAAGTCATGGAGCTATCCACAGTTGGGATATCTATTAGATTCATTTGACATGTTATTGCTAAAAAAAACCTGTCCTTTTCCTCAAGCATGGCTCTGCCTCCTTGTTGTTCCTCTATTCTAAGCTTTGCATTGAAGTCTCCTCCCACAATCCATTGGTCCTCCAGGTAGTTTTCTCTAAAATTCTGGATGGCTACCCATTGATCCCTCTGTAATCTAACTGTTTGTGCTCCATAAAAATTCACTATAGTCCAAATTTTTCCAGTTTCCCTATTTTGTAACCGGACCATCAACACCCCTCTCGTAGAGGCCCCCCCTATCTCTAGGAATAGTTGGTGATTCCACATAGTGGTCAGTCCACCTGATTTCCCTTCTGACGATTGAGTAAGGATCTCTCCTTTTTGCCATATCCTCCTATTTATTTTTTGTAAGTCTTCTCCTTGCATTTTGGTTTCCTGTAACAAAATTATATCTGGACTCATATCTATGATAATATTTTTGACTACCTTTTGTCTGGGGCGACTGCCTAAACCCCTCACATTCCAAGTGATTAATATCATTGAGAATTAGGAGAGAAAAAATCAGCCATCGATTTTACCTTTTCGTTCTGGCTCAAATCTCTTCCTTGTTCCTCCATATTTTCCTTGTTTGACTTCCTCCCTGCAGATTGGTTTGGTTTTTGTTTCTTCTCCACTTGATGAATTCCTAGAGTAGGGCTTTCTTTGTTCTTATTTCCTTCTTTCATCTCTATTTCCTATGTCAAAAACATCCTCTGCTCTATTTCCCCTCCTATGGTCTCTCTTGTGGGTTGAATCTCCTCTTCCATGAGAGAGGTTGTGTCTGGTCTTGCTCCTTGCTTGTTCCCTAACACTAGATTGGAATATTGTTCCTGATCAACTGTTGTGACTTGCTTAGTATCCTCCTCTAACCCTTCCATTTGAAAATATCCTTCGGTTTCCAAGTTTCCCAGTTGTTTGAATATCTCATATCTATTGGTTGTTCTTACAACTCTTTCTCCTTGTCTCTGGTTACTGTGCTGATTTTTTTTGTTTGGCCTTCTCATTACTTTTTGAAAACCCTCAGAATCTATTGGGACTTTCCCTTCCTTTTGATTTCCATTTTGCTGAAGAGATTGACCTGCCATGTTAAAATTTTCTTTTGTCCCCTCTTGTTCAGATTGATGATCCTTAACTGTTGGGCACATTCTAGCTAGATGTCCAGGAGCGTGGCACACCCGACATCTGAATGGAATAGCCTCATAATCCAGTTGTTGGCACCAGACAAAATCCCCTATTTTTAGGTCTATCTCTGTTGGAAGAGGTTTGCTGAGGTCCATTTCTACATAAGCCCTAGCAAACATTGTCGATCCTCCTAAAACTGTTTCTCTTGATCTACCTTGATAATGCCCTAATAAGTTGCCTATTGCCTCAAGTATCTCCTCTTTCCAAAATTCAAGGGGAAGGGCAAATAATCTTACCCATATTGGTACTGCTATCGGTTCCACCCTCGGGTCAAATCCCATCTTCCATGGCTGCAAGAATAGTCCCGCTGGTCCATGATGATATGGTCCTCCCTCAAATACTTTTTGTCGATCTGCCACCGATGTGAACTCCATAGAAAAATACCCATTTGCGAGAGTTAGAATTTCGTATTCTCCTTCTAGATGCCATTGTTTCCTTATCCATGTGTGGAGGAAGTGCACAGATGGTTTGAAACCCACAAATTTACCTATCAGGTTGTGTTTTGACTTATAAACAATATCCTCAGCTACCCAGTCCTCAGCTATTTCCAACATCGGTATTTATTTTGCTTGTGGTAGACATCCGTTCACCCTCCCAGGTAGATAATCCTCCTTTTGTCGCTTCCCCATGGTGTTTATGATTTTCTTTGCTTGTGTTTGACAGTCGTTGAAACTATCTTGGGTTCCACATAGCTTATCCCGAAATGAAATTCCTTCGTTTGGAGGATTTGGTACCGAAGTACCTATGTCCCCCATTCTTGGCCGTGATCCTTACTATTGACAGCCCTCTACCTCAGCTTCTGAAACCCCAGTTTGATTCCTCAGATCTCCTCTAAAGCACCTCCAAACTTCTGAAATCCTAGCTCTCCTTCTGACCCCTAGCTCAGTTGTTTGCCTTTGTATTAGTGAAATTTGATGTGAAAATAAAAATTGTTTCATTGTGTGGATATTGAACTCATATTATATGAAAATATAAAATCTTTGTCTACAATTGAAATTGGATTTAGACTACACAATGTATTTTCCATCACTACTTGAATTTAATTTGTTCCACTACATGAGTTATGAATGAGATGCAAAGTAATCAAAGATCTTGAATAAAACTAGAAATTATTTTGAGTTGCACAAATTATTGCTTTGATTATTGTGTCTGGGAAATCTTGAACTGCAGTGCAACTATGTATTTGTAATGTTAGAATATATTACATTATTTGGTTATGTAATATCTAGAATAGGAGATTACTTTAGGGGGAAGTTATCTAGTTACTTCAAGCAATGTAATAAATGCATAAGTGTCAATGTGCATGTTGTAATATGCAAGGTGTCCCTTTGTACAACTAGATAGAGTGTTGGCCAAGGAATCCATATTCCTATATAAAGGGTCTCATAGTTCCATTCATATTGTATCACTATTATCAATAATATATGTAGTTTTTTTCTCTTTCTCTATCTTTCTCTTAATTTGATGGGATGGTGCTAAAACCATCAGTGGTATCATAGCCATGGTGAATCCAGAGAGGAATAGAGAAAACTACCATTGCTATGTTTAGCTTACATATTTGAAAACTAGAAATATTTCTATGTGTTTCTAAATGCATATGCCTATTCTATAAAAATAAAAAAGATTATGACCTAGAAGCCTTGTTGGAATACTCAATGAGAGACCCCAAATAAGAGTCTATGATAAAGAGGAGATTGGAAATATCCTTGCTGATTAAAGACTACTGAGGTGAAACTTCTTATAGTAAAATAATTGGGACAATTGTTATCATCCGATAAAAAGACCAAAGAGATGATGAATTTGGCAAAGAGTAACAAATCTAGAAGAAGAAGGTCCTTTCTGAAGATAGGATCCAATAATAAGCTATGAATTCATCTATATGAGGCAAAAATTTGGTCTACATCTTATTCAGAAGCCATTAAAGGTAAGCAACTAGGGTGCAATCAGTTGAAATTTAATTAGGGTTCATTACCTAAATATATTAAGCACCATATTTGGATTAAAATTTCAAGAAGAAGGGATCATATTATAATCTTGTAGAAAGTGTAAAAAGGAGAATTTATTTTACGATATATTTGCACACTAATAGGAGTTGGTTATTTTTTAAAGAAAGAAAATTATCATCTACCTATTATCTATCTAGAAAGAAAGAAGACTACATCCTACAATATTGATTGTAGTGAAAATTGTAGAGTATTATTAAGTGCATTAGAATTTATTCTAAGAGTTTATTATCATTAAAGTGCATTATTAGTCCATTATAGCACCATACTAGTTGATTTTTGACTAGTTACTCTCAAAAAATTTGTTTGTGTTATGAAAAGCACAAAATAGGTATAATAATCTATAAACTGTGTGGCCAAAGGAAGCCACCATTACAAGAAAAAAGGTGAAGAAGGAAGCCACCATTAATATCCTTGAAGGAAGTCTCAAATCGAGACTTGGTGAGTCTCAATATTCAAGGAAAATATAAGGATTTCATTTAAGTGCAGAGAGCATAAATACCTACTTCAAAAACAGCATTTAATATGCTTGGATTAACTATCATTAAAATATCCAAGGAAGAAGATTAAAAGAGGAAAGAAGGATTTCAAAAAAAAAGTCCTTCATATTGGTGCAAATCTAACTATTACAAAGCACCTTTTTTTTTCCTTTGAAAGGACAAAATCCATCATATTTACAGGGAGTAGCGCAACTATCATATTTTGTAGGTTGAAGGGAAGAATTCAAGCAAGAGGAAGGAGCCACCGAAGAGCTCACATATCTAAGAATCAAGGTGTTTAAAAACACCATTTCTCCACATCCAATCTAAGCCCTAGAAGAGAGTATCACCTAAAACATTGGAGTCATAATAAGAAGCCATTACCATCCAAGTCTATATAGAGAAAAGGACAACATACAAAGGGAAACTATCTATGTTAGAAGAAGCATTATCAAATCCAAGAAAAATACTAGCAATCGGTTGTTATAAAAGACAAATAAAGAACATATTATATACATGAAAATACAAAGAAAGAAGTTCTATACCCAAGGTTTCTACTTGGAGAGAATGTTTTTCGTTGAAGAGTACAAGAATATACCATAGGACCACCATTTAAGAGTGCCATAGAACCAAGAAGCAATATAGTTGGTGCCATACATAATCCTCTTCAAGATAGTGAGTGAACAATGAAGAGAGATTGCTTGCATTTCAAGAAACATAGCAAGCCAATGCACATTTTCAAAGATATAGGTAAAATATAGGGTATTGTTGGAGTGTTAGAAGAAAGGCTTACATGCATAAGCCGTGAGTACCACTTGGCACAAGATCTCTAAGCATCCAATATTCATAAATATTCCAACGCCCACCCAGGAGGAGTTACAAGTCTTTGGGAGGTTACCACCAAACTTATCATTGCATACACCTATGAAGTAACATTCAAGTGACACTTGTTCGAAAGTCACAAGGAAGAATTCCTATTTAAAATATCCATATTAAAAAAGGAAAGCATAAAATTCAAAGAAGACTAGCATTGAATGGTGTGAAGCTTATTTAGAGGAAAATGCTAATTTAAGCTAGTGTACCATTTGATGGAGAGAGAGCTAGTATTAAATAAGATATAATAAAGGCCAACAAGTATAACATCACATTCAATCAATAAACCATATCTCTTTCATGGAAGGAAGCACCTCATTTTATCAGCAATTCAGTACCTTGTTCATGAAAGGGAAATGCCATTGAAACTAGCATATCAATATACTATTCGTAGATAAGGAAGCACATAGTTGAAGATGAAGATAAGACCAATCATTCTCAAATTCATATCAATATCGGTTATAGAGAATATAAGCACTACATAAAGGAGAATTCATCACTATTCAAAGTGCTATGTAAGGGAGAATTTAGCACCATTCTAAGAAAGCATTGATTGCCATATCAAAGCATTCAAATCTGCCACCTCACAACATCAAAGGCAAAGGAATACTAAGGTAAATCGAATACTATTTATTGCTTGCTATAAATTAATAAATATAGGAGTTATAAGGGCAATTATATTTACTATTGCAATTCATTCATTTAGCATTAGTAATATATTAAGCAAGCATATTACAAAAGATTTATATTTGCAAATAATAGAAAAGGAGGAATAAGGAATTTCAACTTGGAAATTAAAAATCATATTATTACAAATATTACATTGTTTTCTAATATTCCAAATTAGGGAGTCATAAGGAATACTACATCAAATTAGGTAATTGGAATTTAGATATTTTAAACATTAAAACTCAACATCTATAAAGGATGTATATCAAGATTTGGAAATACACTAGCATATTTGTCTCAAACTAAACTAAAGGGATAAAATAAATCCAACCATTAGAACCTCATCAAATTAGAAAGTGCTTAAGTTCAATAGGAGTAATAAGGTGTAATAGAAATTGATTTTTACCACTTACAAAATATTACAAAATCAACTCAAAACTAAATTACTATTCATCATATAGCATATACAAAAGCGCTAGGGAGACAAGGAATTTCAACAAGGTCCTAGTTTTGTAGAGATACCATGGATTACTGGTATATAGAATCAAGAGAAAGCAAGAACATGAATAAAAAATTCACTAGTTCAATTCCCTAAAAACCATAAATTAAAAACCAGTTGTTGTAGCAGATAGTAAAACATATAAAGTAAAAGGAATTGGTAACATCTCAGTGAACCTAAAAGAAGGAAAAGGGATAATAAAAAATGTATTATATGTTCCTGGATTAACTACCAATATTCTTTCTATATCCCAACTCATGGATCAAAACGCAACTATTGAGTTTAAAGTTCTCACTAGAAGAAAACAATATCACATTTCTAAACAAGGAAAGAGGATAGCATCAGGATCTTATAAAAATGGTCTATTTGTTCTAGATACTGCTACTCACTTAGATTTTTTAGTTGAAACATCAAAGTTGTGGCATAAGCGACTAGGCCACACTAGTGAGTCCTCAATGAAAGAACTATTCAGGTACCAAATGGTTGAAGGAGTACCTAATTTCTCTCCAAAAGCTACTGTATGTCCAAAATGCTTAGCAGGAAAACAACATAGAATTCCCTTCAAAATCCATCAACACAGAGCTCAATGACCCTTGGAAATAATATATACAGATTTATGTGGACCAATGAAAATTGATAGCATTGGATGATATAAGTACTTTCAATTGTTCATTGATGATCACACCATAAAAATATGGGTATATTTCATGAAGTACAAATCAGAGGTATTTAGTCATTTCAAACAATTCAAACTTCAAGTTGAAAAGGAGTCAGGTAAGACTATAAAAACACTTCATTCAGATAGAGGAGGAGAATTTATCTCAAAATAATTTGACTCATTCTTAGAAGAAAATGGAATTAAAAGACAACTAACTACAACATATTCACCACAACAAAATGGGATTGCAGAAAGAAGGAATAGATCAATAATGGAAATGGTGATATGTATGTTGAAGGAAGCTAAACTTGATCATCAATACTGGGTAGAAGTATAAAAAATAATTATCTACATACAAAATAGATTACCAACAAGAATACTCAAACACATTACACCAAAAGAAGCATGGTCAGGGCAAAAGCCAAATATAAGAAAATTGAATATTTTTGGGTGTAAAGCTTACATGCATATTTTGAAACAAAAAAGAACAAAATTAGATGACAAAACCATGGCAGGGATATCTTTTGGTTATGATAATGAATCTACAGGGTATAGAATACTGGATCCATGTACAAAGAAAGTTTACATTAGTAGATATGTAATATTTGATGAAAATGTCAATATTAAGATAGAAAAATCAATGATGATGCAAAAATTCTCCTAAATATCTCTAATGAAGACACAACAAGTGAGGAGTCAGAATCAAAGTCTCAAGAACAAGATACCGATGCATCTACAGTCCCTTCAAGGAAAGAACCAATATGGCTCAGAGATACTCTCAAAGAATAAAATCTAGAAAGAATGCCAGATCTTACCACCATGAGACCTCAAACTTGAATCTTGACCATAATGAATAGAGGAATGCCAAGTAATATAGAGGAACCAACATCGATACTTCAGGCACTAAGTGATCCACACTGGAAAGCAGCTATGGAATCAAAATATACTTCACTTCAAAAGAATAAGATATGGGATCTAGTAAAACTACCTCCAAGAAAGAAAATAGTAGGTTGCAAATGGGTTTACAAGATCAAGTACAAAGTAGATGGAACACTTGAAAAATACAAATATCGACTAGTAGCCAAAGGATATACTCAAACAGAGGAAATCTATTATGAAGAAACATTTGCACCAATAGCTAGAATGACTACCATCAGAATAGTTTGTGCACTAGCAACTCATCAGGGTTGGAAACTTCATCAAATGGATGTAAAAATTTCCTTCCTTAATGGTGAATTAGAAGAATAAGTTTACATGTCACAACTAGAAGGATTCATCATCAAGGGACAAGAAAATAAGGTATGCAAATTGAAAAAATATTTGTATGGTTTAAAACAAGCTCCTAGAGCATGGAATATAAAGATCAACAATCACTTATTACAACATAAATTCAAAATAAGCACATTAGATCCTATTTTATATACCAAGAAGGTTGGAAATGACATGCTTATTCTCATAGTATATGTAGATGATATAGTAATTACTAGAAGTTATAAAAAATTAATAAGTGACATCAAAGGGAATCTAGAAAAAGTATTTGAAATGACTGATCTAGGTCTAATGAACTATTATCTTGGTCTAGAGATTCATCAAGGAAATGACAAGATAACTATTACTAAAACAAAGTATGCAGAAGCTCTGCTTGAAAAGTATAGAATGAAATAATGTAATACTAAAGATACACCAATGGAACAAGGGATTTAATTGTTCAAAAATTATGAAACACCATTGGTCTCAACAACTGTAAATCGCCAGTTAATTGGAAGTCTTCTATACTTAATAAATAGTCGACCAGACATAGCATTTGCAGTAAATTATCTTTCAAGATTCATGCAAGAACCAAGAGAAAGTCATTGGAAAGCTACAAAAATAATATTACAGTATGTCAAAAAAACTATAGATTATGGACTAACCTATATAAGAAATATCAAATATTTTTTCCTTTAGGGATATTCAAATTTAGATTATGTAGGATCTATCGATGATAGAAAATCTACCTTAGGATATGTCTTCTATCTTGGATTAGGACCCATATCTTGGCATAGTAAGAAACAACATATAGTGGCACAATCATCAACTGAAGTAGAATATCGAGCAACAAGAGACACAACCTATGAAGCCTTATGGTTACAATACATATTATCAGATATGGGGATTAGACAAACCCCAACCATGATATTTTGTGACAATCAAGGAGCACTCAATATGATCAAGAATCCAATTATACATGAAAGAACCAAACACATTGAAGCTCAATGTCATTTCATTAGAGAACATTTTCAAAATTGCCATATCATCCTCAAGCATGTCTCTACAGAAGATTAGCTAGCAGATATTTTTACAAAAATCCTTGGAAAAATCAAGTTTCAAGCATTCAAAGATCATCTATGCAATTCAAGGGAAATTCATACCAAATAATGTAATACAGGGTTTTTGAATCTATTACATTATTTAGTTATGTAATATCTAGAATAGGAGATTACTTCAAGGGAAAGTTATCTAGTTACTTCAATCAATGTAATAAATGCACAAGTGTCAATGTGCATGTTTTAAGGTGTCCCTTTATACAGCTAGGTAGAGTGTTGGCCAAGGAATCCATATTCCTATATAAAGGGCCTCATAGTTCCATTTGTATTGTATTACTCTATTCTCAATAATATATGTAGTTTCTCTCTCTGTCTTTCTCTTAATTTGATGGGATGGTGCTAAAACCATCATGTGATAGTTTAGTAATGGAAATATTGGTAATGAAGATTGGTTTGTGTGTTGCATGATATTCTATTTGTAAAATTTAGGTTTGCATGCATATTAGAGCTAATTCTTATCCCCTATCATTATAAGTCCTAATATGGTGATCCCAAAAATCATGGAGAATTACATGCAATTAGGGCAAATAATTTCCACTCTTTGAATTACTAGTCACATCTTAAAGGGATGTATTAACATGATCTTGCATTTGGGAGTTTATAATTTTTCTAAGAATAGTTCATATTCTCGTGATAGTAGTTTTATGCTTAGTAGAATTAAATTTGAGTCAAAATACCATTAGATAATAGTCTATGTAATTGCATTTGGATAGTTGGATGTCTAGTTGTAACAAACAAAGAAATATAGAATAGATGTAATAGAACGATCTTTGGAAAACTGTATCTAGTTGTAACAAACGAAAAAATATAGAATAATGAAAGTCGGTTTAATTACGTGTAATAGGATTATTGTGTGGTTTATATTGGGGAGTAATATAAAGGTATAAATTATATTTTGGAATAATTGAGTTGTCATTGATGTCAAAGGTTATTTTGGTTGATAGCAGTTATCATTGATGTCAAAAGTAAATCATGATGTGTTGGAGCAAACTATGCAAGACAAATATATCTTCAAAAGGTATAGAAGATAAAGTGTAAATTTTAATATTTAAATATTAGAGTGGGATATACTTTATTATTTAAATTAAATATTAAATTTAAGGTTAAGATATAAAAGTTTAAATATTTAAATCAATGATTTAATTATTGTATATGAAGTGGAAATTTGAATTTGTAGTTCGACGTCTTAAGGCACCACATGGAGGAGAGTATAAATAACATATTGAATCCCATTAAAAATTAGGTTTGTGGATGTGAAATCTCTTCGTTATTCACCATTTATGGAGAATCCTTTGCTGTCATATGTAAATACTAAAATCACATTAATCCAATTAGACTTGCAAGACACATTCCAATCGACACCCTATGGCCCCCTTGGGAAACCCTCAGAGGTTAAATAGTGTTTCTAACAACTTTTGGGAGGTTTTACCTCACTTTTAGGGAGTTTTGAGCCATATAGGCATGACCATACCAACCTAGGATGGGCATAGTTTATGGTCATACCACCCAGGGATGACCACCAAAAACCATCCCTGGGTGGGATGACCATGGCCTTAGACCGTTAAAAAGTCAAATGTAAGACAAATGACATCCATATTCTACCATTTACCTCATACATTGAAGCATGCTAGTTTGAGGGTGCATAAATTTCATGCCAAGTTGCAAATTGGAGGTCCAAAATGGAGATTCCTTCCCCCTCCAATGTATCACAAGGTTTGAAAAAATGGTGGTACCTACGTCACATGGCCTCACATGCCCATTTGACTATAGGATCACTTGAGCTATAAAGTGGAGTCATTCCATCCAATTTAAAATATGGGAGTCTTTGCAATATTTTTCCATGAAGTGCTACCAAGATTTATCCCCAATCCACTACACATTTTCCCTTGAGATCTCCATAAAACAAAGGAGGTTTTAAATATATTCTAAAATGTGTAATATATTTATAAAATTGTCCCATTCGAGTGAATAAAATCCCAAAATTTTATGAAAACACCCCTAGGAGTAGTTTGGACCAAATCCCAAAGGAATTGGTGGCAAAAACCACAAGATTTGATGGTCGTCCCACCCTAGGATGACCCCAAAATTGTGATAGTACTAAAAGGAACACCTAGGTATGGCCACAAATCTGAGCACTATTTTATTTCTATTTTTGCATAGATCAATTTTGGAGTATGTTTTATACCTTTTGTCAATTTTTGGTACAATTTTGAGTTGTTTTTCATCTGTTATTATGCATTTCTTATGTTGTAGTCCTGATCGACACACCTAGAGATGACCACATATTTATGTGCAATTTTAGTTTTTTTATTGATTATATCATTTCCAGAACACATTATATGAATTTTCCTAAGTTTTGGTAGTATTTGGAATAGTTATGCATCATCTGTTATACATTTCCTCTTTTAAGCTAACTATCACATATATCTCTTTGATTTCCTTTCAATCCAAACATACTATTAACAATTCTAATTTTCTTGTGTGTAGATCCACATATTCTAGTGCATGAAGAAGGAGCTTAAGATTCAAATACATATATCATCGCAGTGGTAGAAAAAACCCACTCTTCAATCGTGAGTGCATGGAAGACATTGAAAGTACATCTTCACTTTTTAAAAGGATTTGATCCTTTGGAAATTGTAATGAGTTGTATAAATTGAGATACCTCAAGGAGAAGTTTTTTAACTGCATATTTACCAAATACAATAATATAATGAGAACCGCTCATTTATTTTACTTATTTGTCTCTTATTATTTACTTATAATATTACTTTTGTAGTGCTTAAATCAATAGAGAAATAGATGCATTTAATTTATCTTTGCTTAGTGTGATATTTTTTCCACTCTATAGTGGTAATCACGATGGGATCCCTATCTCGTTTTATTTAGCTAAGTTTTGACCCTATTTTTTATTTTGAAATATTACAAGTTTTGGTTGTTCTAGCCTGAAACGGTCCCTGATTTCTTAATTGGAACACGTAGGGATGGCCATAGAAACCATCCCATCCTGGTATGACCCCCAAATTGGCATCCATCCCATCCTAGTATGGTCACAAAATAGATGGTCTACAACTCAAATTTCCAAAAACAACATCTTAGGCTTTTATGTTAAGTAACTACACCTTTACTTTGCATTTTTGCTGTTTAGAAAATGGAAATTTTAGTTTTTCTTTCTCCTCTTGTTTTCTTGAAAGATATATTTCATTTTTCTTTAATCACAAGGATAAAAAAAGAATTCAAATATAAAAATAACTAAGTAGGAATGCATATGTGTGGTTTTATTTCTTGCGACCTACCTAATGGGTAGGTTGTCATTTAGGTCATGCATTTTGTAGGTTCAATTTCTATCTAATACTTATAAAAGTGCAACATCAATTTTACATTTAATGAAATATCATTGAGTGCTATTTTGTTTTACTCACTTTAAGTAGAAAAATAATACACACACACACCACAATCCAAAGTAAACGTCAACAGTGTTGGGCTCTCACATCTAACCTGTTGATCAAGACCAATGGTGGAAGTCATTACCACTCGGTTGGCTTGTCCGACATTGTATCATTGAACCCATCCATGGCCAAGGTCAATCCAAGAACTTTCCTATCCATAGAAAATAATATGTACTCCTCCTCAGAGGGTGTATAGCTACCCATGATGTGCTGGTGAGTATCTATAGAACATATGCTACCTCATTGAGTATGGATTTCATCCCCATATTTTGACTTGTGTGAGTATATAGGTGAAATCCCTTTAACAATTTGAGTATTACATCAACCATTGCAAAACATGATAAGGATTCAAATTGTATTGAAAAATAAATCAAAACACACCAAATAGCTTAGGGATTCACATCTAAAACTTAAATGAGATAATCACATTATTTTCTTGTATGCTTATTTGATCGTTTGATTGTGTGTTTCTAAAATTTAAAAGAGATAATCATTTTGTCTACTTTGTGTGTTTCTTTATTTTTTGGGTAATCAACATAAGCTCCTACCATCTAGAACCAAACCCTAAAAAAAAACTCTAATGAATAAAAAATTACTACTTTTTGATTTTGCATCTAGTGAATTAAAAATTGTGCAAATTGGAGCTATAACAAAACATTTATGTTGGATTTATGATCACTCTATTTTTGAGTGATTTTAAAGTCAAAAATAGAGAAAAAATGCACTAAAATGGTCATAAAAATCCCTAGGCAACCCCAAAAACTACCAAATTTGTTTTGTTGTCTTATTTAGCTCCTTGCACACCCCTCATGGCATTTTTTTTTCTAGCTCCACTTTTTTCCAAAATACATAAAATTGGGCCTCTCCACAAGCCTTTATTGGCCAAATATTCCAAAAATACAAATTTTGACTTGGAAGACATTTTTTGGAGCTCTAGCCCATTGTGATCAAGTAATCACATTGATATTTTTAATATAAAACACCCATAACCTTTTCAAAAGTTATAAGTTACTACTATGATCGAGGGAACTCCCTTTTATGGATTTGGTCCAAATGCGGTTAACAATAAGACCTCCAATTTAGAGAGAGAATACAGATTCATAACCAGTTAATATTGAAAAATAAGTGTAGAGGACATACCCATCCCTAAATGGCATCCTTAGGGGGGTAAACCTTAAAGATATCCCTACTAGGGAAGCACCCATAGGTCTTATAGCAAACCTTCCTGACTTGGATACCTTGATGGAATTCTATATAGCAAATAATCTTCCTACAAAGGGATCTAGTAGGTCAATATTGTGGATTCACATACCATATTTATCTATATATAAATAGTAATATGCACATGAGAGTACACCATGGCCTAGCAAAGATGATAAAACCATCTTTTTTGATTGAGTAAGTCACCCCCATACTCCTCATAAAGAGCACTCAATGTGCACACATCATGCTTCTGCACAACCTTCATATACAAAGATTACATATAAACTTGAATATGAGTCTTTAATTATAGATGATGAAGAAGACCCAAGTCATCCTCCTACTCGTCAAGAGTACTTGGTGCGACCACATTGTAGCTCTACATCATCATACTATACAAAGCCAATTCATAAACTAGAGTATCAAGTCAGTGTAACCTTTAGGGAGCAAGGAAAACAAGCAATAGATCCTACTAGGGGGAATGACATGATAAGCGCATATATGTTTTGAATATGAGGGCACACAAAACCATGCAACTGAGAAAAAAGATCATACTCATTGGACACATGCCAAATTGTAATAGGCAAAAACATATGGATCAACTCTAGTTGTATCAACAACAATTAAATCAATAATGGGTGGACTCAAAATGAGCACACCTACAAAGGTTGGATCAACGAAAGATACAAGAACAATAAAAGATACGTCAAGAGAAATTGTAAAAATGCATCAAATGAAGTGGTGCTTACACCTAGCACCTATATGATGCAACAACGTGGAAGGCACCCAATATAGTCTAAAAATCGTTCCCCTCGGCCATTCCAAAATCATGTTTAATATCAAATGCTATTATCTAGTTATCATAAAAAGCCTCATACTCCTCAACAATACCAAGATAAAAACAAGGAAGAATCATATGAAGAGTCCCTATGGAAACATCAAGAGCAAATATATACCTACCCCAAATCCAGTTGTGATGAGGTACCTAATAATCATACTTATCATCCACCTCAACATCAAAATTGACCTCCTCTATCTAATCAAGGGTGATAATAGGATGATCATATCACAAATCTTGGGGTATTAAAATTTCTAACCGATCTAGTAAAGGCATTAGAAAATCAAGATAAAATTTTGGGCTATAAAAAACCCACACTAAAATAGCTTAGCAATTAGCCTTTCCATCCATTAGTGTCATCATTGACATACCCATAAAATTTCAAGATGCCTAAAATTGAAAACTTCAAATATGATGATGACACATGAGAGCACATGATAAGCTTCATCCATATGTGATTTAGTTTTCAAGACAATGACCCCTTGATTTTGAGAATATTCCTTACAAATTTAGCTAGGGATGCTTTGGAATGGTATAATCATCTTCCACATCATAGCATAGACAACTTTGTGCAATTGGTCGATGCATTTTTGGGGCATTTTGCCTCTAGCGATAAGGAAATGATAAACTTGACTGACTTGTCTAGCCTTCATCAACTTGATGATGAGCAAGTTATGGAGTATGGTAATATATGGAGGAAGCTAATGTCAAAACTACCTTTCACCCTAGCCATAATGAAACTCACCCAAATGTTTATTAGTAGTTGTTCAAAGAAGATTTTGCTTCTCTTACAATTATAATGGTATCAAACATTCGAGGAGGTAGGACAAGATCATTAAGGAAATAAAGGTCCAAGAGGGTGATGTTCAACTCCACAAAGGGAAATGACTAAATAAGAATATTAAAGATCGTAACACACAAAAAAATATATCCCCAATCAATCAAGTGGTTTTGAGTATCCCTAAACCCTTTGAAGAACACCATCTTATATTGAGATGGAGGGTGAAAAGTATAACACCAACTTTTACCTTTATTATCAAATAATATTATATAATATGTCAATGGTAATATAAAAAATAGTAATAAAATTAATGCACAAATAATCACACACAATACAGACACCAATTTAATGTGGTTCACCCAATGTTGGCTACTCCACGAAGAAAATATTTCACTAAAATTTTCTCAACAAATCTCTTGGGAATACTTCCCTATTATAATATTTATGGAAATCTATCTAAAGGAGATACCAATCCCCTAATTATCTTCTTTATGGATCTCTATCTATAGAAGAACTCTTTCCCCTTTTCTGGTTCATGGAACTTGACCCAGGAGAGCTCTTTCTCCTCAACTAGTTCATGGATATCTATCCACAGAAGAACTCTATCTTCCCAGCTACTTCATAGATCACACTCCATAGAAGAACACTTTCCCCTTACTCTGGTTCATGGATCTCTATCCATAAGAGAACTCTTTATCCTTTACTCTGGATGATTATCTTCTAGAAGACTACTGTCTCCACTACACTGGCTTGTGTATCTCTCTCCACAAAAGACCTCTATCGTCACTCAGAAGACCTCTATCTTAATTGCCTCGGCTAATGGATCTATATCCACTGGAGACTATTGTCCTCTACTCTATCATCTTCAAAACTTACTATCAAATTGTAGACACCAAAACAACACCAATATGATTATGTTACTGCAAACACTGATCGCATTGACACACACAGCCTTCAGGGCAGCCTTCAAAGGTCAAACAGTGGTCTTAGCCACTTACACAGCAGTTTTGGAAGGTCAAAAAGTAATTTGGCAGCTCCAGACACTCTGCTTCAAATTCGTCTCACCGTGGGACAAAATGCACTTTAAAGCCTTTACACCAGGGTGCATTTCTGGTGACCATTCTGCCTTTGTGCCATGTCGCACGATATCACGACGTCGCGATGTCGCGACGGTCGTGATGTCATGACGGTTGCGATGTCGCGACGGTTGCGATGTCGCGACAACTCCTACCCTTCACCCTGGCTTCTTCTTTGATGTCATGATATCGTGACGTCGCGATATCGCGACAAACTCCTGCCTTTGTGCCTGGGTGGACATTAAACAATTAAAAGCAGACATTAAACAAATGAAAGTGGACATTAAACAATTAAAAGTGCACACTAGACAAACAAAAGTAGACATTAAACAATTGAAAAGGGACATTAGACAAATGGTAGTGGAAGTCAGTCAATTACGGCTCCCTGCCTCGCATGCACGCGAGTGGACAACCAGCGAACTGTCACGCAGACAAGCATGGGCAAGCCAGACAGGAAGAATTTCCCCCATAACGCACTAGCATGAACACCAACTGGTATCCCTGCATGCCTGTAACAACTAGACCCTAGGAATTCTATAAATTGTAGAGTTCTCTCACCAAAAAAATCAAGAAGAGGGTTTTGGATATTTTAAGCAATGAAGTGCTACCAAATCACTATTACGCATTATCATTCGGAATCAGTTTGTTCATTGATTTACTTAATCTTATGCATGCATCTTACATTGGTTTTTAGGGATCGAATGCTTTATTTTAACATAGGTGCTACTAACTCTTTCTTTGTTGTTTCTTTGAACGCAGGAGAAGCGGCAAGGATCGAGGACTCTTCAACACAAGCGGCGGCAACACTTTGGCCCGCCCATTTTACATGTGGGCACGCGGAAGGAGAACTACTAAAGATGATTGTAACTAAAACATGCTAACGCTCCTAGCCCCGGGAAGGGGAGGAGATGGATTGTAACCGAATCTGGAATCATATTAATAAAAAGGGTTGTGCTCCTGCTTTCCCATTTTACGTTTGGTGTTGATTCGATTACATTCGTTGTATTTCATGCATCCAGTTAGCTTTGTTTGTATTGCATCTTAGTATTGTTTTTCTTCCAAAATCTCATGTTTTCAGTGGCGATCACGGTGGGACCCAGTTCCCTGCTTTTTAAGATCAAGAAACTGATCAAAAATTTGTGTTTTTGTGCTTACAGGTACCGCTTTTCGAGCGCTGACTGTGGTTCATTCCAGCCGAATACAGTCCTGGAATTCATCCCACCCAGGGACGAATTCGAATTCATCCCAGCCTGGGATGAATTCTATTCTGGAATTCGTCTCACCCAGGGACGAATTCTGTTTGCACAGTTTTAGGGCTGAAATTCAGAAACAGCTGATTTTGGGCAGAAAAGAGGTAACAGTTTCTAATTGTCCTTGTCATTTTTTTGCTGTTATATTTATGTTTTCTGTCAAGTCTGCCTTCTTAGGGAAAGTGGTTGCTGCCTGTTTCATTTTTTTTTTTTTTAATAAAAAGAACCACACACACTTCATGCAACATTTTAAAACCAAGGAGCTGGTCGTAAAACCCCAGCCCTTGATCAAGACCAACGGTGGATTTCATCACCACCTTGGCTTGATTTTGCATCCATTACCCCGATCGTGACTGTTGCTAGACGTAAATCCTGACGAAAGCTGACCAAGTGTTGCTAGGGTGATTCCTAGCGCATGAGGATAAGTCTTCTATGGTAGGTGTCATAAACAGAGCGATTCCCCTTCCGTACCGCCTATGCACCACGTATCATCTGCTCTCACGTACCTATAGTCTCCCTCTCGTAAGGGCGGGTATAGGTGGTATATTGGCCTAGCAATGGTATATCGAAGGGGCGACCATTTATGGGAGATATAAGAGCCTTCATAATGCATTTAAACGTCCTTCAAAAAAATTTCAAAAACAAACATTAAAACACACGAAACCAGACTTAGGGCACACTTTTAATCTTTAAAAGAGATAATCATCGCTTGCATGTGTGTGATCTTTTCTATTTTGTGTAGCATAAAAATTAGAAAAATCATAAACAAAAGATAAAAATCTACGCATTTTGTCATTCGCTCCAAAAGCTCCAAGGATTCCCGCAATCGCTTGGTCAACCCAAAAGGCTCCAAGGATTCCCATAATCACTTGGTCATCCCCAAAATGCCCCAAAGGTGTCCATAAACCCTTTGGTCAACCCAGAAGCACCCCAACGGTGCCCATAAATGATGTGGGAGCATCCAACAAAATATGGGAAATCTTATATTTTTCCCTAAATTTTAGTGCATCTTGTCGGGGCCATAACTTCTCAACCGTAGCTCCGATTGACGTGAAATTTTACAGGGAGTTAGTTGGGATAATTTTAAACAAATATGACTCCATAGAGTCCTATTTGTCCAAAAAAGTCAGTTTTCGGGGCCAAATTCCATCATCTAGTGCCCCAAAATTAGGTTTTAAAATTGCTCACCTAATTTTTTTATGCTTTTTGAGTTGTTCGAAGGTCAATATATCCTAATGTATTTAGATTTAGGACTTGAAACTTCATTTTTATCTTTTCTATGGTAAGAGGGATGCGCACCCCAATTTTGGGCCCCATATGACTCATTTCAATTTTAGGGTTTTTAGAGAGACATCGTCATGGTGCTCACCTGCAGCCAAGCCCAATCACGGGCGGACGCTGTGGGGAATATCCAAGGAGGCACAAGTCACCTCCGGTATAGCCCCAAGGATTTGGTCATACCACCTTGGCGGCCTGACACACAAGGCAGACCCCTCCACACCTTAACGAAAAGAGACTATAGGGGCACCTCTTCGAGGGGCACTCCTGTTCAGCATAGCACCCAACACACACCCTTCCATGAGGGGTACATTCATAGGAGATCTCCCTTAGATGCTCGCTATGAGCGGTCACCATGCGATGAAGCGCTAAGTCAACATAGGGTTCGACGGGAGGAACCACATGATTACACTACCCCTCCTTCACCCCCTCTAGTTGTCAGGACTACAAGGACCCCTCCAGAGCACAAGGCTCCTCAGGCAGGGTGAGCCAACTCCGTCCGTCCCTTTTTCACTTATGAAAGAGAGCACGAGGAAGACCCTTACCTTCCTCAAGAGCAATATACAATGCGGGAGCAATACGCCTCTGCACCTGCTATCTATCAAGACCACTCACTAAGGCCAAAGCCTCGAGGGAATGCTGCTACCCCCAACAGAGGGAGGCGGCTTATAGAGATCTCGGATCACCATGATCGAGATAGATATGTAGGAGAGGCATCTAGCCCTTCTAGACATGAGACGGTGGGACAAACTATCTTAGAATCTGTCGAGCATATCGCACATCGGATGCAACTTGCGCTACTTGAGCTAGAACAAAAATAGTTAGAGCAATGGTATCTTCAAAATCAAGAGCACCTTCAGCACCAGAAGGATGAGTTGTTCCAACACACTATGCAGGAGAGGACTCCAACCCCTCACATGCATAAGACAAAACATTATGAGGGACACAACCCCTAGGGGTGAGACAGGTCATCGCGACCTTATCAAGCACTACCCCCAATGCCTCCTAGACAGGAGCGGGAGGCTACTCCCTCGATTCCTCAGACACCCACCCAAGTTCATGGGCCACCCTCAGAAATCCCTCAAGAAGCCTCTGAGGAATCTGAGCAAGAAAAAGAGTGGATTGAAATGCACTACCAAGGCAGGGGGGTGCTATCCAGCTACCCCTCCATAGGCCCCACGTTCCTCAATAGGAACCAACCAAAGCGGAGGAGCTCAAATCCCCCGATACATGTAATGCGCTACTAGAGCGCTTAGAGTCGGTCGAGACCAAGACTTTGGGACCCCAAAATCCCAACTTACAAGAGGTTCCTTTCAAGGAAGATCAGCCTCTGACCATAGAGATACCTGATGATGCGGTCTCCCATGTCTCAGAATCGCCAGATTCTGATGAGCCTGATTCGCTAAGCAAAGACGAGTCAGAATGCGAGGTAACACCATGGGACTCAATCGAATTTGACATTAATCATTCACAAATGATTCCCATGGATGACTACCAAGAGAGCTTAATGGAAATATTCCCCTTAGAGGTGCCAATCGAGCAAATGCTACATTAAAGCAATCAGGTCCCCTCGCAACAAGCGGAACAACCCCATGAGGACCACATCAATATGCTCGAACAAGAAGAGCCTCACATATCACAAACAGCAATTGGAGCCAACGAAGGCCTTTGGATCTCTGACAGTGATTATAAAGACGACACAGAGATGGCCCACCTCAATAACATGCGGCAACATCAACACCCCATGCATATGGATGACGCACTTCAATAGCTAAACATAAGGCTAGGGCATGAGTGGCACGTTAACCCAGCCCACTGGAATCAAACGCTGAGTCCACCACTTTGGGCATACCAAGAACAACTTCTGCCTAGCGACCCCATAGCCACATCAGTGCCAAGGGTAGACCCCGTCCTTTTATCTGTACATAGGGCCAATCCATTCATGCCAATACCTCCAGAGCCAGATCCGGAGCATAAAGAGCATCAAGCTGGGGGTACCTCTATCCCCTGAAGAGCCATAGTTCAAACCAAAAAGCTCCAAGGATTACCACAATCGCTTGGTCAAACCAAAAAGCCCCAAGGATTATCGCAATCACTTGGTCAAACCAAAAATCCCCAAGGATTATCACAATCACTTGGTCAAACCAAAAAGCTCCAAGGATTATCACAATCACTTGGTCAAACCAAAAAGCTCCAAGGATTCCTAAATCGCTTGGTCAATCCCAAAAATGCTCCAAGGATTATCGCAATCTCTTGGTCAACCCCAAAAAGCTCCAAGGATTATCGCAATCTCTTGGTCAAAACCCAAAAATCCCCAAGGATTATCACAATCGCTTGGTCAAACCAAAAAGCTCCAAGGATTCCTAAATCGCTTGGTCAATCCCAAAAATGCTCCAAGGATTATCGCAATCCCTTGGTCACCCCAAAAGCTCCAAGGATTGTCATAATCACTTGGTCAAACCAAAAAGCCCCAAGGATTATCGCAATCGCTTGGTCAAACCAAAAAGCTCCAAGGATTATCACAATCACTTGGTCAAACCAAAAAGCTCCAAGGATTCCTAAATCGCTTGGTCAATCCCAAAAATGCTCCAAGGATTATCACAATCCCTTGGTCACCCCCAAAGCTCCAAGGATTATCGCAATCACTTGGTCACCCCAAAATGCCCCAAAGGTGCCTACAAACCCTTTGGTCACACCAAAAAGCTCCAAGGATTATCGCAATCTCTTGGTCAACCTCAAAAGCTCCAAGGATTATCACAATCGCTTGGTCAAAAAAATCCAAAAAAAAAAAATAGTTGCATTAGGCATCACATCCATGTTTGTTGATCACACAAGGCAAAAGCACCATAGACTATCATTACTTGGCAAAACCACCACCTTTTCACATTTTCCACTTTGAACAAAAGTACACCAAAATAAATGCCAATCACCATTTCACCATATCATAAATCAGTTGTCATCTAAACATATCTAGAGTTTTCGTCATTCAACTATCTTTAGGTTTCTAGCCAAAACTGTACAAAAGTCAAACTGATGTTACAATGGTAGAGTTTTACTTGAAATACACCTTGTTACGTAGCATCCCATCACAAATTCAAAAACACATAAAAACAATTCCTAAGTTGTGTCAATGAAGGATGAAACCTGTAAAGCAATTCAGGATACCAAACAATGAAAAGATTATCTCGCTCATCCCCCTGTGCGAATGACCCCAAGAATGTCGAGAGTTGGCAAAAGGACAAGAATCTTCCCTACCCAATTCCCCAAGAATCCCAAGTCCTCAAAACATTGCAAAAACATCAAAAAGTTGCACAAAGTCAATACTCCAAACATTGACGTCAAATCCCACAAGCAATAGTGATTCTCATCACTCCCAAATTCAAATCCCTTGCTCAAAAAGAAAAAAACAAAAATAAACAGTGATTTTCATCACTATAAACGAGCAAGTATCCCAATACAAATGAAGAAAATAAGGGAGTCGAACTTGAATCCCTGGAACTCTCAGCATTCAAAAGGTCATGAGGTGAACCTCAGTACCGGTTTGGTGGATAACCTATCGGTCACTGGCGGAAAACCTCCCGCATGACGATATATCTGTCACATTTACTTGTGTGCAGATCAATGTTTGCATGTGGATGAGCTAGCTTATGGTCTCCTAGATCGCAAAACAGATTAATCCAACAAAATACAACAAAGGAGTTAGTGGAACTAATTAGGTGATCCTTAGTACAAGTTTGGTTGAAAGCCTATCTGGCACTGGCGGTATCCTAACAAATACCACATAAACAAACTCAATTGCACACACAGGGATGCGAAATAACTTGGTCAAAAACAAGCACGATTCATACCTTGGTCAGACATCTTGTAAGATAACGGTACAGTCTTGGCTAGTTAGTTAAACCATTTGAGTCTCAGAAACACTTAGCTACATTCTACGCCAACCGTTGCATATAATCCATCCCTATATCACCAAAAAAAAGCATACAAAACAACATCTATCCATAAAAAAAGCATTTACCACAGCAATCACCCAGTACATAAAGCCATAAGTCATGTATAGTCTATGGTGCCAATGTAAGGTTATCAACAAATCATTTCATCCATTCCATTACTTATCATATAAATCAACAACATGCGCATTTATCATACCATATGCATTCGTCACCATAAACATGCATCCATCAACATCAATCATTGTGCATAACATAAAATCATGACATATACACAAAGCAAGACAAACAAAACAACAAAAACAACAAAAAATGCAACACAAAAACAAAGCAATAAGCATTGCCGGACACAAGTGCTCTTGCACTTAACCTCTTGGCATAGCAAAACTGATGTCGGGGTTTACATTGTCACTACCCTACTCCCTAAGAAGGCTACCATAGCCGGACCGCTCCACGGGAGGTCGGATTTTCGCCAATTTTAATCCCAAATGGCGTCACAAAAAAAAATCAAAACAATCAAAACAACAAAAACATCACAAAAATGCAACACAAAAGAGCAATAAACATTGCCAGACAAGAGTGCTCTTGCACTTAACTTCTTGGCATAGCAAAAATGATGTCGGGGTTTACATTGTCACTATCCTACTCCCTAAGAAGGCTAACATAGCTGGACCGCTCCACGGGAAGACGGATTTTTGACAATTTCACCCCCAAACGGCGTCACAAAAAGGTCAAAACCCACTCAAAAACAACAAAAACAACAAATATCCCAAAAAAAAAAATAGCAATAAAAGTGCCGAACAAAGGCACCTTTGCGCCTGACATTCAATGGCATAGAAAACAGATGTCGGGGTTTTAATTGTCATTATCCTAATCCCTAAGAAGGCTATCATAGCTGGACCGCTCCACGGGAGATCGGATTTTTGCCAATTTTATCCTAAATGGCATCCCAAAATGGGTCAAAGCCCACTCAAAAACAACAAAAAATGCACCACAAACAAACAAAGCAATAAGCATTGTCGGACACAAGCGCTCTTGCACTTAACCTCTTGGCATAGAAAATCGATGTCGGGGCACAAATTGTCGCTATTCTACCCCCTAAGAAGGCTACCATAGCTGGACCGCTCCACGGGAAGACGGATTGTTGACACTTTCACCCCATTATGGCATCACCAAAAGGGTTTTTACCCACCAAAAATAGGTCCAAAATTTGGGAAACTGCTTGCACATTCAATGGACAAACATCTGAAGACACCCTAACCTAAGTCATCTTGGGTCAAGCGACTCGTCGCTTTTCTCATGGCAGTCATTCCCTCATTGATTCGTCGCTTGAGGGGGTAGTCACACTTAGTCATCAATCAACAAACACACACCCAATCAAGGCAATGGCATGCATTCAAAGAATCATTGACAAAGACAATCACGCTCCTGCTTGGGGCAGCAAACAAGCAATAATCACAAACTAATCAAACACTTGGCATTCCTGAAGCATGAACACAAGGTTCCCCCATGGATAAAAGGTTGCGCCCTTTGCCTACTCATGACTGATCAATGTCCAAGCTCAAGTCACACCTCACCAAAATAGGTTAATACTTGAAATCAAATTCCTTAGCTCGTCAGAAGCAAGGATTCAAGAATGCATGCCCTTTCCATGCTTGGGGCATCACAAGTTGGTTAGGTTACTAAGAAACCCTAATCATTAGTGCTTTGGTTATCTATTTTTGCTCAGCACTGCATCACCCATAGTGCTTCCCAAAAAGGGGCATCTGTAGACACCAAAACAACACCAATCTGATTATGTGACTGCAAACACTGATCGCATTGACACACACAGCCTTCAGGGCAGCCCTCAGAGGTCAAACAGTGGTCCTAGCCACTTACACAACAGTTTTGGAAGGTCAAAAAGTAATTTGGCAGCTCTAGACACTCTGCTTCAAATTTGTCTCACCGCGGGACAAAATGCACTTTGAAGCCTTTGTGCCAGGGTGCATTTTTGGCGACCATTCCGCCTTTGCGCCATGTCACACGATATCATGACAGTCACGATATCCTGACAGTCATGATGTCGTGATGTTGCGACGTCATGACCGTCGTGATGTTGCGATGTCGCGACATCACGACAACGCGATGTCATGACAGTCGCGATGTCATGACAGTCGCGATGTTGCGACAATCGCGATGTCACGATGTCATGATATCACAACAACTCCTACCCTTCACCCTAGCTTCTTCTTTGATGTCGCGATATCGTGACATCGCGATATAACGACAAACTCTTGCCTTTGCGCCTGGGTGGACATTAAACAATTAAAAGAGAAAATTAAACAAATGAAAGTGGACATTAAACAATTAAAACGGCACACTAGACAAACAAAAGCGGACATTAAACAATTGAAAAGGGACATTAGACAAATGGTAGTGGAAGTCAGTTAATTACGGCTCCCTGCCTCACATGCGCGTGAGTGGAAAACCAGTGAATTGTCATGCAGACAAGCATGGGCATGCCAGACAGGAAGAATTTCCCCCATCACGCACTAGCATGAACACCAACTGGTATCCCTGCATGCCCGTAACAACTGCACCCTAGGAATTTTATAAATTATAGAGTTATCTCACCAAAAAAAACAAGAAGAGGGTTTTGGAGATTTTAAGCAATGAAGTGCTGCCAAATCACGATTACGCATTATCATTCACAATCAGTTTGTTCATTGATTTACTTAATCTTATGCATGCATTTTACATTGGTTTTTAGGGATCGAATGCTTTATTTTAACACAGGTGCTACTAACTCTTTATTTTTTGTTTCTTTGAATGCAGGAGAAGCAGCAAGGATCGAAGACTCTTCAACACAAGCGACGGCAACACTTTGGCCCACCCATTTTACATGTGGGCACGCGAAAGGAGAACTACTAAAGACGATTGTAACTAAAACATGCTAACGCTCCTAGCCCCGGGAAGGGGAGGAGATGGATTGTAACCGAATCTAGAATCATATTAATAAAAAGGGTTGTGCTCCTGCTTTCCCCTTTTACGTTTGGTGTTGATTCGATTACATTCGTTGTATTTCATGCATCCAGTTAGCTTTGTTTGTATTGCATCTTAGTATTGTTTTTCTTTCAAAATCTCGTGTTTTCACAAATCTATCTCAAATATGCACCAAACACTATCCTCAATCTAGTACAAGTTTGTTCTAACTCTGTCTCAGGTCCAACATAAATTTGATCTCAAATTTATACCAAACTCTATCATCAAATTTTTCCTCAAACCTTAACACAAATCTTGATCCAATTACAAATAAAATTTGCTTATATTTACCCTAAGTCTTAACACAAAGCTTAAACAAATTAATAAATAAACTCTACTCACAAGTCTTCACCAAGACGTAATTCAAATCTACTCTCAAGTCTCCACTAAGAATTACCTTAAATATTCTCTCAAGTCTTCACTAAGACTTGCCTCAAATCTGCTCTCAAGTATTCATTAAGACTTACCTCAAATCTGCTCTCAAGTCTTCACTAAGACTTGCCTCAAATCTATTCTCAAGTATTCGCTAAGACATACCTCAAATATGTTCTCAAGTCTTCACTAAGACTTGCCCCAAATTTTGTCTCAAGTCTTCACTAAGACTTACCTCAAATATTCACTAAGACTTACCTCAAATCTGCTCTCAAATATTCACTAAGACTTACCTCAAATCTTTTCTCAAGTCTTCATTAAGACTTACCTTAAATCTTTTTACAAGTCTTCACAAAGACTTACCTCAAATCTACTCTCAAGTCTTCACTAAGACTTACCTCAAATCTGCTCTCAAGTATTCACTAAGACTTATCTCAAATATGCTCTCAAGTCATCACTAAATAATTCAGTCAATGAAACACAAGTTGCTTACAACCGCTAATCAAGTGCTTCACATTACTTCCAAAAAAAATGCACAATGTGGATCTCAAACCCTAACTCAAGCAATCCTCAATCTCTAACTCAAATATTCTCTTAAACATTCACCAATCATGTATATGAAAACACACTCAAATATTTTCAACAATGCTTATCAAACAATCCTTTTCACTCCACATTTGCATTTTACAACATAAAGATGATGTGCCCATACCCTTTGTTTTGATGGACATATATCTTCAAAACCTATTATAATCACAACCAAAGCCTTTTACCAACTCTAGGTTATATAGCAACAACCTATCTCAAAATTTCCACACAAATATTTATCCCAACAAATATTTCATCATACAAAAAAAATTACAAATCACAAATACACCTTATTACTCCTTCCTTAAAAACCAATCTCCAATCAATGAATCACTCACTCACAAAAATAATTATAAGGGCAATCTCCCTATAACTCCTTTTAACTTCAACTCAATATGATATTTTAATCAAATTTCAACCCACATAATAAATTTAAAATTACAATCATAAAGTCCTTGAATACACCTTTTCCTCTCCAACACTCAATCCAACATTAATTCTAAATTATGCCAACAAAAAAAAATCCTTGGAAACCCTTATAAACTCTAAAATTTAATTACAACTTGGAAAAAAATGATTAATTCATACCTTAGCCACAAACAAAAATTAATTTTCATGCACCTTAGACTCCAAAAAGAACTCCTCGTTATTCGAACTCGCGTTCACCTACCGGTCAAACACCATGGCCATGACTTAGATAGCCATGCAGGATACACATCCTCACAACACTAATGAAGCACCTTCTACTTCTTATATCCTTCACTGGTGCCAAAAACCAAATGAAAAAAGCCTTTAACCTCCACTGTCATTGGGAATCAAATGCGGGGCCTCTTCCTGCCAACAACCTACATGCCAGGCCTTGCCACTAGACCACCCGAGTGGATGGTGATGAGAGTGTGCCCTCACTCTTCCTTATTCGTTCACCATCCACTTCAACCTTTTAAAAATAAAAACCTTTGCCTTTCTCACAAAAATTATCCGAAATATTTCTTAGTCCTTTGCATGTGCAATATATTTTTGGAGACTTGCTTTATTGCATCTAAACCATATGGTATAAATACCATATCTTATTTTTGCTTGACGTCAATAGGAAAATATTAAAATGAAATATTTTGCACCCAACCCTAACTTAGGGTTTAATTAAATTAATTTATATTATTAATTATAATATAAATATTATAATTAATTAACCTTAGGCTTAACTTAAACTCTTAATATTATAATAATAAACATTATAATATTATTTCCTTTGGGCCTAGGTATTTTCCTTTTCCAACCTTAGGCTTTATCTGAACACCTTTAATATTATAATAATAAATATTATAATATTATTTCCTTTGAGCCTAGGTATCTCCTTTCTTTAGGGTGTTTTGTCAATCTTTTGACCAATCATGTGAAGCTTTAAACCAAATCTCTTGGGCTTAAAATATAAATATTTTAACCCTCATTTTTCCAATCCCTTGCACTGACTTATGTCATCACTAACACTATTTATTGACATCAATGAGAACACAACTACTCAAAATTTCCAACAATATCTCCCTTTGTCATTGATGGCAACCCTTTTTCGTTAACCATTCCTTTTTCCTTTTTTCCAATTTTGCTCCCCTTGAGAAACTACTCCCCTTGACTGAATGCTCTCCCCCTAACTCAAATCTCTTCTCCTTTGACATCAAAGGCAAAGGGCTAGATTTGGGGCTAAATATAAGACTCTTCTCTCAGCCCCTATCCACCTCCTCTCCTTGAGGTGATTAAATTTGGGGTGGGAGTATTTCTACTCCCAACATACAATGCTATTTTTCTTTGTCCACCTTCCTCAATTGATCCTTCAGATTCCTTTGAATATTCTTGTTCCTTCTTGTCTTTGTAATTTTTGCTCTACAACACTTAGTCATATGCCCAATATTATTACACTTATAACACTTAATGTTGTGGTTCCTTGAAGGTGTAAATATTTTGAAGTTCTTCCTGGGGAAGCCATATCCATTCCTATTATGAGCCTTACAATTAACTGCTTTATGACCAAACTGATTACAAGAGTAGCAATACCCTTGAAAGAGATACCCATTTCTAAAATTCCTCTTAGTGAAACCATATTCCTTCTTTTCATGTGTCCCGCACTGCATAACCTTGTGACAAAATCTATTACATGAGAAGCAATGTCCTTTAAAGAAATTTTACCTTGAATCCATTGGTTTCTTAATCCTTTATTCCTTGTGATGTTTCTTGTTCCTCATTTGTGCATTGTTTCCTTCCTCTTTGATGTTTTCACTTCTCAACACATTAGCGTAAGTCTTCGATTTTTCTTCAATCACTTATTTTGATGTTTTCTTTGAGACTTCCTTTTATTTTGAGCTTGATTCCCCTTTCTATACTTCTATATCTTCTTCATTACCTAGTCCTATTTTGATAAATGAACATATTTGTTGTTTGGTAATGTTATCCAAAGCTTTTGAACTTTTATCAAACTTGTGTAGCTTGTCTTTAGACTCTTTCACTTCCTTCCTCAATGAAACTACCTCATATTCTAATTTTTCACAATCTATGACTTTTACCTCTAACTTTTCAGTCATACCTTCCTCAATTTTCTTTGTCTCTTCTAATTTAACCTTAAGGTTAGTGAGATATTGAAGAAATTTTGTATTTGTTTCCTTATCCTCTTGTACTTGGAATTTCAATCTTGAGTTATCTCTTTTTAATTCTTCAAGATCAACAACAAGTCTTTCACATTCTAGCTCTTTTATATTTAATTGCTCAATTGTACCTTCTTCAACTCTTCTTGTCTTTTCAATCTTAAATTTCAAGTTAGAGAGATTTTGTAGAAGCTTTGTCTTAGTTTTCTCATCCTCTTGTATTTGAACCTTCAATTCTAAGTTCTCCCTTTCTAGCTCAACAAGTTCCTCAATTATGGCTTGTTGGAAATATGTTGAATATTTTCCATGTTATTCTAGTGGGGTTAACACTAAAAGGTATTGGATGTTGTGTATGATATACTCATCGAGGTTTGGGGGTGGCAACCCCCAACAAATGTTTTAGGGTTTTAAGTTATTTTTAGACCCATATGGGATTTTAGGGTTACTATACTTGAACCCTTACTTTTTTCCCATGATATTGTAAAATCCATTCATATGCCTTTGTTATATATATCACACTTGCATTAGGGTTAGGAGAGATATAGAAGGATAATATTATTGTATTGGATATGGTCAAGTTAATTCAATAATAATATAATACTATGCTGGTTTTCCTAGTTTAAGGTTTCTAGGATAAATATTGTGTAATGTGTGAATCTGCTATCTTCTTCTTTTGATTATGTTATTACTACTTTTCTATTTTAGTTTATCTGGGTTTATTATTTCTCTTCATGGATTCCTTATTTTATTTTTTTGAATCTTCCTCTATATATTCAAGAGCATCTTCATATTCTTCTTCACTGCTACTATACCCAGTTTTTGTACAATGATCTTCAAGGTGACCAAAGTTACCACAAATAAAACATTTGAGTATTCATAGTTCTATCTTGTTACTTTTTACATAGTTAGCTTCTTTTTTGCTACTGGATCTTGTTTCTACTTCTTCTCTTAAAGAAAAAACCTCTTTGAGAACACAAATTCATTTTCCTATTTTCTGCTATTATACTCATTTTGTGGACAATAAAGTGCCATGTGACCAAGATTACCATACTCAACACATCTCATAGATTTTTCTTCTTCATTTCTCTTAGTCTCAATATCCAATTCTTTTTCCTTTTTAGGTCTCATGGTTATTCTTTTGCCTTTCCTTTCCATGTGTGTTATCATATACTTTTCCTTCAAGATTTTAAACTCTTTGAAGGAACATGCTCTAATACTAGTTAAAGAACACAAGTTTATACTAAAATGGGGGTGAATAGTAGAAGACCAAATTTTACTTTTCTTTCTCAAATAATATTATCCAATATGTCAATGGCAATATCAATAATAGTAATGAAAGTAATTCACAAATCATCACACACAATAGAGACACCAATTTAACGTGGTTAACCCAATGTGGGCTACTCCATGGAGAAAATATATTGGGAATCATTCCCAATTACAATGTTTATAGAACTCTATCCAAAGGAGACATCAATACCCTAATTATCTTCTTTATGGATCTCTATCCACAAGAGAACTCTTTCCCCTTTTCTGGTTTGTGGAACTTGATCTAGGAGAACTCTTTCTTCTCAACCGCTTCATGGACCTCTCTCCATATAAGAACTCTACCTTCCTAACTACTTTGTAGATCACACTCCATATCAAAACATGTTACCCTTGCTCTAATTTGTGGATCTCTATCCATAGGAAAATTATTTCTCCTCTACTCTGGCTAATGACCTTCCAAAAGACTATTATCCCCACTGCACTGGCTAGTGGATCTCTATCCATAGAAGATATTTTTCCTCACTCATAATACATTTCTCTTAAATGTCCTAGCTAATGGATATCTATCCATTGGAGACTACTATCCTCTAATCTGTCACCTTCAAAGCTTTCTCTCAAATTTATCTCAAATCTACACTAAACATTATCTTCAGTCTAGTAAATAGCTGCTCTAACTCTATCTCAGGTCTAGCAATAAATCTACTCTCAAATATGCACAAAAATCTATCCTCAAATCTATCCTCAAGACTTAACATAAAGCTTGATCCAACCACAAATAAAATCTACTTAGATTTAACCCAAGACTTAACACAAAGCCTAAAAAAATAATCAATCAACTCTGCTCACAAGTCTTCACCAAGACTTACCTCAAATATACTCTCAAATATCCACTAATACTTACCTCAAATTTACTCTCAAGTCTTCACTAAGACTTACCTCAAATCTACTCTCAAGTATTCATTAAGACTTGCCACAAATCTTCTCCCAAGTCTTCACTAAGACATACCTCAAATATGATCTCAAGTATTCCGTAAGACTTGCCTCAAATATACTCTCAAGTATTCACTAAGACTTACCTCAAATTTACTCTCAAGTCTTCACTACGACTTGCCTTAAATCTGCTCTCAAGTCTTCACTAAGACTTACCTCAAACATGCTCTCAAGTATTCACTAAGACTTACCTCAAATATGTTCTAAAGTCTTCACTAAGACAAATCCAACAATGTGGATCTCAAACCCTACCTCAAGAAATCCTCAATATATAACTCAAATTTTCTCTTAAACATTCACCAATCATGTATATGAAAACTCACTCAAACATTTCCAACAATGCTTATCAAGCAATCCTTTTCACTCCACCTTTGCATTTCACAACATCAATCTAACAATATTTTAATCATAATAATGATGTACCCATATATTTTATTTTGATGAAGATATGTCTTTAAATTCTGTTATACTCATAACCAAAACCTTTTGCCAACTCTAGGTTAGATAGCAACAACCTATCTCAAAATATCCACAAAAATATTTATCCCAACAAATATTTCATCATACAAATAAAATAATAAATCACAAATACACCTTATTACTCCTTCCTAAAAAACCAATCTTCAATCAATGAATCATTCACTCAAAAAAATAATTATAATGGCAATCTCCCTATAACTCCTTTTAAATTCAACTCAATAAAATATTTTAATAAAATTTTAACCCATAAAATAAATTTCAAATTACAATCATAAAGTCCTTGAATACACCTTGTCGTCTCCAACTCTCAATCCAACATTAATTCCAAATTATTCCAACTAAAAAAAATTCCTTGGAAACCCTTATAGACTCCAAACTTTAATTAACACTTGGCAAAAATAAAAATTATTTATTCATTGCTTAGCAACAAAAAAATAATAATTTTCTTATATTTTAGACTCCACAAAGCACCTCACATGATTCAAAATCATGTTCACCTACTTGTCAAGCATCTTTGCCATGGCTTAGATAGCCACACAGGTTATACACCCTCAATACACCATTGAAGAACCTTCTATTTCTTATCTCCTTAGTTGGCACAAAAAACCAAACAACAAAAGCCTTTAACCTCCACTGTCACTGGGAATAGAAGATGGGATCTTTGTCCTACCAACAACCTATGCATCAAACCTTGCCACTAGACCACCCGAGTGGATGGTGATGGGAGTGCACCCTCACTCCGCCTTATTCATTCACCATCCACTTCAACATTTAAAAAAAAAACCTTTGCCTTACTCACAAAAATTATTCGAAATCTTTCTTAGTTCTTTGCATGGGCAATATATTTTTAAAGACTTGCTTTATTGCATCCAAACCATATGGTATAAATACCATATCTTATTTTTTATCAATGTCGATGGGAAAATATTAAAATGAAATATTTTGTGCCCAACCCTAACTTAGGGTTTAATTAAATTAATTTATATTATTAATTATAATATAAATATTATAATTAATAAACCGTAGGTTTAACTTAAACTCTTAATATAATAATAATAAATATTTTAATATTATTTTCTTCCGGCCTAGGTATTTTTATTTGCCAATATTAGGATTTATCTCAACACCTTTAATATTATAATAATAAATATTATAATATTGTTTCCTTTGAGCCTAGGTATCTCCTTTCTTTAGCGTGTTTTGTCAATATTTTGACCAATCATGTGAAGCTTTAAACAAAATATCTTGGGCTTATAATATAAATATATAAACCCTCCTTTTTCCAATTTATTGAACTGACTTATGACATCAATGATAACACAACTACTCATAATATCCAACACCCTCAAACTGGGCTCCACCACCGCAATTTTTAGTGTAGCATAATTACCAGGCTCAGCCTCCATTGGCCAAAAATTATATTCAAAAAAAAAAAAATACAAGGTCAATCGCATTGACCACAACAATAATATACTCATTTGTTAGAGCCCTTAGCATCGATCTTCAATTTATTGTATGAGGCATAAGCAATCATGCTTCTCGAGATCTATCCATTGAAATCTATTAATCCTAAATCAAAGGTGCATAGGGAAAACCTATACTATGTCTACCATAAAAAAATATTCCATGACATCCAGACATCTTATCCCTTTAGATATTTAGTTCATGATACTATCAAGAGGTAAGAGCTTCCAATGAGCAATCCTCTTGCTACAAACAACCAACCAATATGAGTCTTCCAAGATCCCTTGCTCACACACAAAGTAAACACAACACTTGCCAATAAATTTAGGCAATCTAATCAAGTGCATATTACTCAACCTCCCCAAGAGTTTGTGGGAATGATTAGTGATGTAACAAAAGACCAAAAATATCAAAATTAATCTACACAACCTATGATTTCATCCAATGTTTCACCTTCACCTGTCTTGTCTCATCGAAACATTGACATTGGATGAGATTGCATACCACAATAATGGAAGTCAAATTTTATTTCTCTTCCTAATCGGGTTGACTATATTGCAGTGTATAAAATGCACACTAGGAGTCCCAATGGTAGCATACCGCCCCACCATCCATATTACAACCAATGAAGAATAGTGAGAACTCTAAAGATATTGCACCCTCCTCACTTTCTTTGAATAGCACACACACTGGGAGTACCTAAGGTATCATACCTTCCCCTCCTAAAACATCAAAAATCCATAAAAATAAATAAATAATCACAAAGCAATAAAATCCAAAAATATTGTAAAACATTCAAAGTTAAAAAATAATTGAAAATTCATAAAATTTAAAAAACAATTGAAAACATTAAAAACTAAAAAAAAATTGTATCTACATTTTGCATATGCATTCATTTAATTGCATTGCATTAGGTATTTTTATCCATTGCACTTGCATTAGGATAGGTTGTTTTTTTTTCAATCCTACAAATGACACCACGTTTGTGTGCCAATCATCATCATCCATTCACCCTTATGAGTAATTATGTTTTTCAAAACAACCCCTTCTTGTTGCTATAAGGAATATACTAGGGTTTCATTATCATTCTGTAGACACCAAAACAACACCAATCCGATTATGTGACAAAAAGCGCTGATCACATTGACACACACAGCCCCTAGGGTAGCCCCTAGAGGTTAAAAAATGGTCTTAACCACTCCCAAAAGCATTTTTTGAGGTCAGAGGTCAATTTGGCACCTTTTTGGCACCTTGCTCTCTACTCGTCCCACCCCGGGACGAATATAAACTGGCATTTGTCCCACCCAGGGACGAATATCAGCATTCACCCCAGGGTGAGGTGAATAGCAAGTTTGACTGGTAAAAAGTCAAACCTCGAAAAGTCTGCCAATTAACTAAGGCTTTAGGCCATGCAATTGCAAGGAATAGCTTTAAATCAAGAAGAGAGACTTATGTCATGCATGTATTTATTTTAGATACCTCATGCAAGGAGATTATAAATAAGGGAATTATCTTTTCTCTCAAAATAGGACAAACAACTCAAGTGGCACCCTCGCATGCGCATTCCAAACAAAGAGACCCTAGGTCTATAAATTGGTGAGTTTTCTCACCCAAAAGATATACAGAGAAGGAGAATTTGAGCAACGAAGTGCTTCCAATTTACATACCTACTTGCGATTTGTGCCTTTCAGATCCTTAATCTCTCATTCGAAAGGGAGGTTATTGGGTGATTATTGGAAGCATGAATCCAAACCCAAAACTCAATATTTGGCCACAATATTCTACAAAATTTGTCGACAACACCCCACAAGAAGTTTTGGACCCATCCCAAGTGGATTGGTGCCGAAACAAAGTCCCAAACGGTGGGAGTTTTGCCCCCGGGTGCCCCCCAAGCTGTCACAGTCCTATTCTCCCCACATCGGGATGATTAGAAATCTGTGATATATTTCTCTGATTTTTCTTTTGCATCTTATTCTAGATCTTTTAAATAGGCTATAGTTTAAATTTCACTTCATTCTAAGCAATTTTGACCAGGTTTTTATCATTTCCCGCATTTACTAACTTGTAGATGGCACCAGAAAAATTTGGGTGATAGAGGCCAAATTGGAGAAATCTGACCTTCTAAGTCTTCCCAAAAAACCCCCAATTATCTAACCCCAACTTTGCAGGTCATTTGGATCTTTCTGGATAGGACATTGAAGAGGATGCTTTATGACAAGTTATTGCAGGTCTATTTGTCCCACCCTGGGGCGAATACAAATCTATGAGGAATTTCTAGACTATTCCTTTTGAAGTGGCTTCCTATTAACATATTTATGCTTCTATTAAAATTTCAGGTCGATCTGAGGTCATTTGATTATTGTTTTAATATTTTCATGCATATACTGACAGTAGGCCTTGGGAAATACATGCTTTATTCTATCTGCAGGTGCTACTAATATTTTCTATTTCTTTGAACACAAGTTTTCAACATCAGAAGAGTAGGAAGGAGTGAAAAATCATATACACAAGCGGTGGTGATGTTTTTCTCTGCCCATATTACATGTGGGCACGCGGAAGAAGGATCACTATCATGGATGTGATCAAGAACATATTTAACGCTCCTATCCCCTAAAAAGGGAAGGAGACGTATTGTAACATGACTTTGAAAGCACATAAATAAAGAGGACCCTATTCCATATTGTTTTTATCTTGTTTTGATTCGCTCATGTTATTTCCTTTTATGCATTCTTTCAATACATAGGATTTTGGCGTTAAGTTTGGTTTTAGATGCATCGTATTCAGCATATTCCTTTTTGTTTCTGTATCATTGTGCTTTTAGTGGCGATCACGGTGGGACCTCTGTCCCTTAATTTTTAAGATTAACCTTTTGATTAAAGTTGCTTGTTTTTGCTTACAGGTACCAAGTTTTCCAACGCTGGACTGTTTCAGAGGAGAAATTTAGAGACATCCGATTTGGGCAGAGAAGAGGTAGAGGTCTTAAACAACTTTTATCAAAATTTTGTTGTTTGTTCTCTAGTTATTTTCTTGCATAGGAGAGTTTGAATGCTTGTTTGCTTCATTTATGCAACTTAAAAATAACCCCACACACCACATGGTAAGTTAAAACAACAAGGAGTTGGTCGTAAAACCCCAACCCTTGAGCAAGACCAATGGTGGATTTCATCACCACATTGGCTTGAGATACTACATACATTACCCTGATCGTGACTATCGATAGATGTAAATCCTGATGAAATTTGACCAAGTGTAGCTGGGATGATTCCCAGCGCATGAGGATAAGTCTTCTATGGTAGGTGTCATAAATAGAGTGATTCCCCTTCTGTACCGCCTATGTTCCATGTACCATCTTCTCTCACGTACCAATAGTCTCCCTCATGTAAGGGCGGGTACATAGAGAGGTTGGTATATTAGTCTGGAAATGATATATTTAAGGGGCGACCATCTTTTGGGAGTCATAAGAACCGTCATTTTGCATTTAAATGTTCTTTCCACAAACTTTCAAAAATAACATCAAAAACACACTGAACCAGGTTTAGGGCACACTTTTAATCGTTAAATGAGATAATCATTATTTGTGTGTATGATATTGCCTATTTAGTATAGCATAAGAAATCCTAAAAAAGATAAAAATCTATGCATATTTAGGTAAGCATCACCATGGTGTACACTCGTAGCTGAGCCCAATCATGGGCAAGCGCTACAGAAAGTGCACCAAGGGGGACAAGTCGCCTCCAATATAGTCTTGAGGACTTGGTCATCATGCCTTGGTGGCCTGACACACAAGATAGTCCACATCATGCCATAACAGAACAGGACTATAGAGGCACCTCTTTGAGGGGTACCCCCACTCAGCATAGTTCTTTCAAGAAGAAAACCTACAAGTAGCACTCAACATAGACAGGAGACCTCCCTTAGATGCTCGTTATGAGTGGCCTAGTGATGAAGTGTTAGAATAATAGAGGGTCTAGAAGGAGGGGCCACATGATTTCGTCATCCCTCCTCTACCCCAGTTCTTGGTTAGAAACACTAGACCAAATCTAGAGTATCAAGCTTTTCAGGTAGGGCAAGATAATTCTGCCTGCACTTTGCATGCATATGAAAGGGAGGACAAGGTAGACTATCACGTTCCTCAAGAGTAGTACATAGTGTGGGAGTGATGTACCTCCATGCATGCCATGTATCAGGATCACCTATTGAGGCCACAGCCTCAGGTTAATGCAGCTAACCTCAATAGAGGAAAGCAACCCATAGGGGTCTCGGATCACCATAACCGAGATAGACATGTACGAGAGGCATCTAGGCTTCCTAAACAAGATACAACAAAACAAATTGACTTGGCATTTGCTAGACATGCCGCCTGCCAAGCGCAAATCACAAATCTTAGGCAGGATCAACAACAGTTAGAGCATCCGTATTGCCTTAGCAAAGAGCACATTCAGTGTTAGACAACCGAATTACTTCATAACAATGTGCCTGCAAAGGTTCCAATCCCTCACATGCATAAAGTAGAAGTGTATAAGAGGCATAACCCCTTGGTACAATATAGGTCCACGTGACCTTATCAAGTATTGCCTCCTAATCCTCCTAGACCTGAGTGGGAGGCCACTCCTTGAAACAACGATGGGCACCCTTCACGGGCACCCACCCATGTGTATAGGTCTCGGCCAAGAACTCCTCAAGAAGCCTATGAGGAGTATGAACAAGAAGAAGAGTGGGCTGAAATGCTCTACCAAGGCAGAGGGGGTGCTATCCAGCTACCTCTCAATAGGCCTCAAGTTCCCCGTAACCCACAATGGGAGAAAACTAAGGAGGAAAAAATTAAATCCTTTGATGCATACAAAGCGCTGCTAGAGTGCTTAGAGTCTATGGAGATCAAGACTTCTAGGCCCCAAAATCCCACTTTATGCAAACTTCGTAGTCATCCTATGCATTCGTCAGTGTCGACACCTCCATACTTGGAACACTTTAAACTACGCCATTTGGCACTCTTTAGATGGGAGGAGGATGCCCAAGAGCATGTGACTAGATTCCTGAGCTAGTGCTTTGGTATTCAAGACAACGATGCTTTTTTATTAAGAAAATTTATAACCACATTCGCAGGCCCTACCTTGGATTGGTTCACTCAATTACCAAAACATAGCATCAATAACTTGGATCAGCTAGTGGACGCGTTCCTTGAACGCTTCACCTTCAACACTAAGAAAAATGCATCATTAAGTGACCTAGCTAGCCTTAGGTAGTATGAGGAAGAAACCATGGTGGCATATGGGAACCGATGGAGGATGTTGCTTTCGAATCTGCCTTACCTCCCTCCCATGTCATATCTGACCCAAATGTTCTCAAAAAGTTGTTTGAGATTGATCTCCATGCTATTGCAAATGCAACAATATGCTAGTTTAGAGGAAGATCTGGTGCAAGCCAGAATCATTGAGGAGATTAAGATACAGGATGGTGAGATCGCCAAACCTAAGAAGAAATAATGGACCAAGAACACTAAAATAAGGACCACGCCACTGAAACCCGCCATGGTTAATCAGGTTGCTATCAACGCCCCTAAGCCTACATAAGCAACACAGCCTCAAAAGTCTAACTATCAGGTGGTGCCTCCTAAAAACTATGAGAGAGAAAACCAAAGGCAGGAACAAAATTAGCAGCATCACCCTAGGCAACAATTTACTCCTTATACAGAGTCCAAGGACTCTCTTTTTGACCACTTGTTAGCGACAAACTTGATCAAACTTCCAGAGATTCAAACTATAGACCCCAATGCACCGAAGCCTAAGGTGTACTGAGAGGACTTGTATTGTAGGTTCCATAGGCATAAGGGACATGATCTTAACACATGTTGGAATTTCAAAGGTTTGGTACAAGACCTAATCAACAACAAGACATTGGCAATGGACAACCTCATAGCACCAAAAAACCAACATATGGGAGTCTTCAGAGACCCCTTTCCTGCCCACGAGGCACAGGAAAAACCTCTTCAATTCAATGAGGTGCAATAGAATTGCCCCATGTAGGGGTATGTAGGGATGATAAGCATAGTGACTAGGAACAAGAGATATCCAGGAGCTGCCCCCGTGATAGCCACAAGAGAGGCTCCATCGATGTCACAAACTCAACAACACCCTACGCAACTTCCCTTGCCTAGACCAGTAGCCATGATTTGGACTAGACTTACCCAAAGTATAAGGACCACGATAGCTAGGCTCTCCATATATGAGATCATTCAACAATAAAAACCACATCGGGAGGCTCTAATGGAGATTTTAAAGGCCATCGAGCTGCAGCCCCATGAAGCAAACTCTTTCAAGAACTTTGTGGGACATGTAAAACAATGTATAGAATCAGTCATCACCTTTAGAGAAGATGAATTGAAAATAGTGACTGGTGATGTGGTAGATCCACCCCTACACATTATTGCATGGGTCAACAAAATTCTATATAAGAGGGTGTTGGTGGACACTGGCTCATCCAGTAATATCATCACTACAGCAGCACTAAAACATTTGAATTTGCCAGCATCTCACATCGTGGTCTCCACTTATACACTGCGAGCATTCAATGATACGATCTGCTCGACAGTTGGCACAATTTTCCTACCTATCCAAGTGGGAAAAAAGACTATTCATACATTGTGCCACATATTGGAAGGTGAGATGGCTTATAATATCTTGTTGGGCCGACCTTGGATTAGGGACACGAAGTGTGTCCCTTCAATCACTCATCAGTGCCTAAAGTATACATTTGAAGGACAGGTACATGTAGTCTCGATAGAATTAGAGCCCTTCAAATACTGCAATACAGTGCAATTCATGCTACAATCGACTCTTCCATCAACACATTTAGATTTTCAATTGAATCCATCTCAACAGGATCTTATTCCGTAGGCATCCCCATTGACTAATCCATCGAGTCCTCAGTCAGGTCCATCTTCCTCTGCTAGTCCTTCAACAATGACACCACCTACAGTGGCCACATCCAGGGACAAGGGAAAGAAACCCCTAGAAGAGGAACCACCTCTAGTCTCAACCATCTCGATAGAAGAGATGCCTAGCAAAATGGAAGTCGAGACGCCTAGTTCACCCCACATGGAGTGGACTTAGGAAGGACTCCCATTCGCTCCCCCTCAATCACCAACGGTCACCATTGAAATGGCCAACATGGGACTGGGGGAGTATCTAGTGAGGAACATTGTAACAATGCCCACACTTGAGTCCATGTAGGACATGGGGAGGCCTAGGTATTTTACTTTTCCAACCTTAGGTTTTATATGAACACCTTTAATATTATAATAATAAATATTATAATATTATTTCCTTTGAGCCTAGGTATCTCCTTTCTTCAGGATGTTTTTTCAATCTTTTGACCAATCATGTGAAGCTTTAAACCAAATCTCTTGGGCTTAAAATATGAATATTTTAACCCTCATTTTTCCAATTCCTTGCACTGACTTATGTCATCACTAACACTATTTATTGACATCAATGAGAACACAACTACTCAAAATTTCCAACAATATCTCCCTTTGTCATTGATGGCAACCCTTTTTCGTTAACCATTCTTTTTTCCTTTTTTCCAATTTTTCTCCCCTTGAGAAACTGTTCCCCTTGACTGAATGCTCTCCCCATAACTCAAATCTCTCCCCCTTTGACATCAAAGGCAAAGGGCCATAGTTGGGGCTAAATATAAGACTCTTCTCTCAGACCCTATCCACCTCCTCTCCTTGAGGTGATTAAATTTGGGGTGGAAGTATTTCTACTCCCAACATACAATGCTATTTTTCTTTGTCCACCTTCCTCAACTGATCCTTCAGATTCCTTTGAATATTCCTGTTCCTTCTTGTCTTTGTAATTTTTTCTCTACACCACTTAGTCATATGCCCAATATTATTACACTTATAACACTTAATGTTGTGGTTCCTTGAAGGTGTAAATATTTTGAAGTTCTTCCTGGGGAAGCCATATCCATTCCTATTATGAGCCCTACAATTAACTGCTTTATGACCAAACTGATTACAAGAGTAGCAATACCCTTGAAAGAGATACCCATTTCTAAAATTCCTCCTAGTGAAACCATATTCCTTCTTTTCATGTGTTCCACACTGCATAACCTTGTGACAAAATCTATTACATGAGAAGCAATGTCCTTTAAATAAATTTTACCTTGAATCCATTGGTTTCTTAATCCTTTATTCCTTGTGATATTTCTTGTTCCTCATTTGTGCATTGTTTCCTTCCTCTTTGATGTTGTCACTTCTCAACACATCAGCGTAAGTCTTCGATTTTTCTTCAATCACTTATTTTGATGTTTTCTTTGAGACTTCCTTTTATTTTGAGCTTGATTCCCCTTTTTATACTTCTATATCTTCTTCATTACCTAGTCCTATTTTGATAAATGAACATATTTGTTGTTTTGTAATGTTATCCAAAGCTTTTGAACTTTTATCAAACTTGTGTAGCTTGTATTTAGACTCTTTCACTTCCTTCCTCAGTGAAACTACCTCATATTCTAATTTTTCACAATCTAAGACTTTTACCTCTAACTTTTCAGTCATACCTTCCTCAATTTTCTTTGTCTCTTCAAATTTAACCTTAAGGTTAGTGATATATTGAAGAAATTTTGTATTTGTTTCCTTATCCTCTTGTACTTGGAATTTCAATCTTGAGTTATCTCTTTTTAATTCTTCAAGATCAACAAGTCTTTCACATTCTAGCTCTTTTATATTTAATTTCTCAATTGTACCTTCTTCAACTCTTCTTGTCTTTTCAATCTTAAATTTCAAGTTAGAGAGATTTTGTAGAAGCTTTGTCTTAGTTTTCTCATCCTCTTGTATTTGAACCTTCAATTCTAAGTTCTTCATCTTAACAAGTTCCTCAATTATGGCTTGTTGGAAATATGTTGAATATTTTCAATGTTATTCTAGTGGGGTTAACACTAAAAGGTATTGGACGTTGTGTATGATATACTCATCAAGGTTCGGGGGTGGCAACCCCCAACAAATGTTTTAGGGTTTTAAGTTATTTAGACCCATATGGGATTTTAGGGTTACTATACTTGAACCCTTACTTTTTTCCCATGATATTGTAAAATCCATTCATATGCCTTTGTTTTATATATCACACTTGCATTAGGGTTAGGATAGATATAGAAGGATAATATTATTGTATTGGATATGGTCAAGTTAATTCAATAATAATATAATACTATGCTGGGTTTCCTAGTTTAAGGTTTCCAGGATAAATATTGTGTAATGTGTGAATTTGCTATCTTCTTCTTTTGATTATGTTATTACTACTTTTCTATTTTAGTTTATCTGGGTTTATTATTTCTCTTCATGGATTCCTTATTTTAATTTTCTGAATCTTCCTGTAGATATTCAAGAGCATCTTCATATTCTTCTTCACTGCTACTATACCCAGTTTTTGTACAATGATCTTCAAGGTGACCAAAGTTACCACAAATAAAACATTTAAGTATTCATAGTTCTATCTTGTTACTTTTTACATAGTTAGCTTCTTGTTTGCTACTGGATCTTGTTTCTACTTCTTCTCTTAAAGCAAAAACCTCTTTGAGAACACAAATTCATTTTCCTATTTTCTGCTATTATACTCATTTTGTGACAATAAAGTGCCATGTGACCAAGATTACCATACTCAACACATCTCATAGATTTTTCTTCTTCATTTCTCTTAGTTTCAATATCCAATTATTTTTCCTTTTTAGGTCTCATGGTTATTCTTTTGCCTTTCCTTTCCATGTGTGTTATCATATACTTTTCCTTCAAGATTTTAAACTCTTTTGAAGGAACATGCTCTAATACTAGTTAAAGAACACAAGTTTATACTGAAATGGGGGTGAATAGTAGAAGACCAAATTTTACTTTTCTTTCTCAAATAATATTATCCAATATGTCAATGGCAATATCAATAATAGTAATGAAAGTAATTCACAAATCATCACACACAATAGAGACACCAATTTAACGTAGTTAACCCAATGTGGGCTACTCCATGGAGAAAATATCTTGGGAATCATTCCAAATTACAATGTTTATAGACCTCTGTCCAAAGGAGACATCAATACCCTAATTATCTTCTTTATGGATCTCTATCCACAAGAGAACTCTTTCCCCTTTTCTGGTTTGTGGAACTTGACCCAGGAGAACTCTTTCTTCTCAACCGCTTCATGGACCTCTCTCCATATAAGAACTCTACCTTCATAACTACTTTGTAGATCACAATCCATATCAAAACATGTTCCCCTTGCTCTAGTTTGTGGATATCTATCCATAGGAAAATTATTTCTCCTCTACTCTGGCTAATGACCTTCCAAAAGACTATTATCCCCACTGCACTGGCTAATGGATCTCTATCCATAGAAGATATTTTTCCTCACTCATAATACATTTCTCTTAAATGCCCTAGCTAATGGATCTCTATCCATTGGAGACTACTATCCTCTACTCTGTCACCTTCAAATATTTCTCTCAACTTTATCTCAAATCTACACTAAACACTATCTTCAGTCTATTAAATAGCTGCTCTAACTCTATCTCAGGTCTAGCAATAAATCTACTCTCAAATATGCACAAAAATATATCCTCAAATTTCTCCTCAAGAATTAACATAAAGCTTGATCCAACCACAAATAAAATCTACTTAGATTTACCCCAAGACTTAACACAAAGCCTAAAAAAAATAATCAATCAAATTTGCTCACAAGTCTTCACCAAGACTTACCTCAAATATACTCTCAAATATCCACTAATACTTACCTCAAATTTACTCTCAAGTCTTCACTAAGACTTACCTCAAATCTACTCTCAAGTATTCATTAAGACTTACTGCAAATCTACTCCCAAGTCTTCACTAAGACTTACCTCAAATATGATCTCAAGTATTCCATAAGACTTGCCTCAAATATACTCTCAAGTATTCACTAAGACTTACCTCAAATTTACTCTCAAGTATTCACTAAGACTTGCCTTAAATCTGCTCTCAAGTCTTCACTAAGACTTACCTCAAATATGCTCTCAAGTATTCACTAAGACTTACCTCAAATCTGTTCTCAAGTCTTCACTAAGACTTACCTCAAATATGTTCTCAAGTCTTCACTAAGACTTGCCTTAAATCTACCTACAAGTCTTCACAAACACTTGCCTCAAATATACTCTCAATTCTTCACTAATACTTACCTCAAATCTGCTCTAAACTCTTCACTAAGACTTATCTCAAACCTGCTCTCAAGTATTCACTAAATAATTCACTCAATGAAACACAACTTTCTTACAACCCCTAATTAAGTGCTTCACACTACTTCCAACTAAAATACACAATGTGGATCTCAAACCCTAACTCAAGAAATCCTCAATATATAACTCAAATTTTCTCTTAAACATTCACCAATCATGTATATGAAAACTCACTCAAATATTTCCAACAATGCTTATCAAGCAATCCTTTTCACTCCACCTTTGCATTTCACAACATCAATCTAAAAATATTTTAATCATAATAATGATGTACCCATATATTTTATTTTGATGAAGATATGTCTTTAAATTCTGTTATACTCATAACCAAAACCTTTTGCCAACTCTAGGTTAGATAGCAACAACCTATCTCAAAATATCCACAAAAATATTTATCCCAACAAATATTTCATCATACAAATAAAATAATAAATCACAAATACACCTTATTACTCCTTCCTTAAAAACCAATCTTCAATCAATGAATCATTCACTCAAAAAAATAATTATAATGGCAATCTCCCTATAACTCCTTTTAAATTCAACTCAATAAAATATTTTAATCAAATTTCAACCCATAAAATAAATTTCAAATTACAATCATAAAGTCCTTGAATACACCTCGTCGTCTCCAACTCTCAATCCAACATTAATTCCAAATTATTCCAACTAAAAAAAATTCATTGGAAACCCTTATAGACTCCAAACATTAATTAACACTTGGCAAAAATAAAAATTATTTATTCATTTCTTAGCAACAAAAAAAAATTAATTTTCGTATATCTTAGACTCCACAAAGCACCTCACATGATTCAAAATCATGTTCACCTACTTTTCAAGCATCTTGGCCATGGCTTAGGTAGCCACATAGGTTATACACCCTCAAAACACCTTTGAAGAACCTTCTATTTCTTATCTCCTTCGTCGGCACAAAAAACCAAACAACAAAAGCCTTTAACCTCCACTGTCACTGGGAATAGAACACGGGATCTTTGTCCTACCAACAACCTATGCATCAGGCCTTGCCACTAGACCACCCGAGTGGATGGTGATGGGAGTGCACCCTCACTCCACCTTATTCATTCACCATCCACTTCAACATTTAAAAAAAAAACCTTTGCCTTACTCACAAAAATTATTCGAAATCTTTCTTTGTTCTTTGCATGCGCAATATATTTTTAAAGACTTGCTTTATTGCATCCAAACCATATGGTATAAATACCATATCTTATTTTTTATCAACGTTGATGGGAAAATATTAAAATGAAATATTTTGTGCCCAACCCTAACTTAGGGTTTAATTAAATTAATTTATATTATTAATTATAATATAAATATTATAATTAATAAATCGTAGGCTTAACTTAAAATCTTAATATACTAATAATAAATATTTTAATATTATTTTCTTTGGTCCTAGGCATTTTTATTTGCCAATATTAGGATTTATCTCAACACCTTTAATATTATAATAATAAATATTATAATATTGTTTCCTTTGAGCCTAGGTATCTCCTTTCTTTAGCATGTTTTGTCAATATTTTGACCAATCATGTGAAGCTTTAAACAAAATCTCTTGGGCTTATAATATAAATATATAAACCCTCCTTTTTCTAATTTATTGAACTAACTTATGACATCAATGATAACACAACTACTCATAATATCCAACACCCTCAAACTGGGCTCCACCACCGCAATTTCTAGTGTAGCATAATTACCAGGCTTAGCCTCCATTGGCCAAAAATTATATGCAAAAAAAAGAAAATGAAAGGTCAACCACATTGACCACAACAATAATATACTCATTTGTTAGAGCCCTTAGCATCGATCTTCAATTTATTGTATGAGGCACAAGCAATCATGCTTCTCGAGATCTATCCATTGAAATCTATTAATCCTAGATCAAAGGTGCATAGGGAAAACCTATACTATGTTTACCATAAACAAATATTCCATGACATCCAGACATGTTATCCCTTTAGATATTTAGTTCATGATACTATCAAGAGGTAAGACCTTCCAATGAGCAATCCTCTTGCTACAAACAACCAACCAATATGAATCTTCCAAGATCCCTTGCTCACACACAAAGTAAACACAACACTTGCCAATAAATTTAGGCAATCTAATCAAGTGCATATTACTCAACCTCCCCAAGAGTTTGTGGGAATGATTAGTGATGTAACAAAAGACCAAAAATATCAAAATTAATCTACACAACCTATGATTTCATCCAATGTTTCACCTTCACCTGTCTTGTCTCATCGAAACATTGACATTGGATGAGATTGCATACCACAATAAGGGAAGTCAAATTTTATTTCTCTTCCTAATCGGGTTGACTATATTGCAGTGTATAAAATGCACACTAGGAGTCCCAATGGTAGCATACCGCCCCACCATCCATATTACAACCAATGAAGAATAGTGAGAACTCTAAAGATATTGCACCCTTCTCACTTTCTTTGAATAGCACACACATTGGGAGTACCTAAGGTATCATACCTTCCCCTCCTAAAACATTAAAATCCATAAAAATAAATAAATAATCACAAAGCAATAAAATCCAAAAATATTGTAAAACATTCAAAGTTAAAAAATAATTGAAAATTCATAAAATTTAAAAAACAATAGAAAACAATAAAAAATAAAAAAAAATTGTATCTACATTTTGCATATGCATTCATTTAATTGCATTGCATTAGGTATTTTTATCCATTGCACTTGAATTAGGATAGGTTGTTTTTTTTTTCAATCCTACAAATGACACCACATTTGTGTGCCAATCATCATCATCCATTCACCCTTGTGAGTAATTATGTTTTTCAACACAACCCCTTCTTGTTGCTATAAGGAATATACTAGGGTTTCATTATCATTCTGTAGACACCAAAACAACACCAATCCGATTATGTGACAACAAGCGCTGATCGCATTGACACAAACAGCCCCTAGGGCAGCCCCTAGAGGTTAAACAATGGTCCTAACCACTCCCAAAAGTAGTTTTGGAGGTTAGAGGTCAATTTGGCACCTTTTTGGCACCTTGCTCTCTACTCGTCCCACCCCGGGATGAATACAAACTGGCATTCGTCCCACCCAGGGACGAATATCAGCATTCACCCTAGGGTGAGGTGAATAGCAAGTTTGACTAGTAAAAAGTCAAACCTCGATAAGTCTGCCAGTTAACTGAGGCTTCAAGCCATGCAATTGCGAGGAATAGATTTAAATCAAGAAGAGAGACTTCTGTCATGCATGTATTTATTTTAGATACCTCATGCAAGGAGATTCTAAATCAGGGAATTATCTTTTCTCTCAAAATAGTACAATAAACTCAAGTGGCACCCTCGCATGCGCATTCCAAACAAAGAGACCCTAGGTCTATAAATTGGTGAGTTTTCTCACCCAAAAGATATACAGAGAAGGAGCATTTGAGCAATGAAGTGCTGCCAATTTACATACCTACTTGCGATTTGTGCCTTTCACATCCTTAATCTCTCATTCGAAAGGGAGGTTATTGGGTGATTATTGGAAGCACGAATCCAAACCCAAAACCTGATATTTGGCCACAATATTCCACAAAATTTGTCGACAACACCCCATAAGAAGTTTTGGACCCATCCCAAGTGGATTGGTGCGGAAACAGAGTCCCAAACGATGGGCGTTCTGCCCCGGGCGCCCCCCATGCTGTCACAGTCCTATTCGCCCCACCCCAGGATGATTAGAAATCTGTGATATATTTCTCTGATTTTTCTTTTGCATCTTATTCTAGGTCTTTTAAATAGGTTGTAGTTTAAATTTCACTTCATTCTGAGCAATTTTGACCAGGTTTTTATCATTTCCCGCATTTACTAACTTGTAGATGGCACCAGAAAAATATGGGTGATAGAGGCCAAATTGGAGAAATCTGACCTTCTGGGTCTTCCCAAAACACCCCCAATTAGCTAACCCCAACTTTGCAGGTCATTTGGAGCTTTCTAGATAGGACATTGAAGAGGGTGCTTTCTGACAAGTTATTACAGGTCTATTCGTCCCACCCCGGAGCGAATACAAATATGTGAGGAATTTCTAGACTATTCCTTTTGCAGTGGCTTCCTGGTAACATATTTATGCTTCTATTAAAATTTTAGGTCGATCTGAGGTCATTTGATTATTGTTTTAATATTTTCATGCATATACTGATAGTAGGCCTTGGGAAATACATGCTTTATTCTATCTGTAGGTGCTACTAATATTTTCTATTTCTTTGAACACAGGTTTTCAACATCAGAAGAGTAGGAAGGAGTGAAAAATCATATACACAAGTGGTGGTGACGTTTTGGTCCGCCCATATTACATGTGGGCACGCGGAAGAAGGATCGCTATCATGGATGTGATCAAGAACATATTTAACTCTCCTATCCCCTAAAAAGGAAGGAGACGTATTGTAACATGACTTTGAAAGCACATCAATAAAGAGGACCCTATTCCATATTGTTTTTATCTTGTGTTGATTCGCTCATGTTATTTCCTTTTATGCATTCTTTCAATACATAGGCTTTTGGCGTTAAGTTTGGTTTTAGACGCATCGTATTCAACATATTCCTTTTTGTTTTCATATCCTCGTGCTTTTAGTGGCGATCACGGTGGGACCTTTGTCCCTTGATTTTTAAGATTAACCTTTTGATTAAAGTTGCTTGTTTTTGCTTACAGGTACCAAGTTTTCCAACGTTGGACTATTTCAGAGCAAAAATTTAGAGACATCTGATTTGGGCAAAGAAGAGGTAGAGGTCTTAAACACCTTCTATCAAAATTTTGTTGTTTGTTCTCTGGTTATTTGCTTGCATAGGAGAGTTTGAATGCTTGTTTGCTTCATTTATGCAACTTAAAAATAACCCCACACACCACGTGGTAAGTTGAAACAACAAGGAGTTGGTCGTAAAACCCCAACCCTTGAGCAAGACCAACGGTGGATTTCATCACCACCTTGGCTTGAGATACTGCATACATTACCCCGATCGTGACTATTGCTAGACATAAATCTTGATGAAAGTTGACCAAGTGTAGATGGGGTGATTCCCAACGCATGAGGATAAGTCTTCTATGGTAGGTGTCATAAATAGAGCGATTCCCCTTTCGTACCGCCTATGTTCCACGTACCATCTGCTCTCACGTACCAATAGTCTCCCTCATGTAAGGGCGGGTATATAGAGAGGTTGGTATATCGGTATGGCAATGGTATATTGAAGGGGCAACCATTTTTTGGGAGTCATAAGAGCCATCATTTTGCATTTAAACGTTCTTTCCACAAACTTTCAAAACGAACATCAAAAACACACTCAACCAGGTTTAGGGCACACTTTTAATCGTTAAACGAGATAATCATTGTTTTGTGTGTGTGATATTTCCTATTTAGTGTAGCATAAGAAATCCTAAAAAAGATAAAAATCTACGCATCTTTAGGTAAGCATCACCATGGTGTACACTCATAGCCGAGCCCAATCACGGGCAAGTGCTGTAGAAAGTGCACCAAGGGGGACAAGTCGCCTCCGATATAGTCCTGAGGACTTGGTCATCCTGCCTTGGTGGCATGACACACAAGATAGTCCACATCATGCCATAACAGAATAGGACTATAGAGGCACCTCTTTGAGGGGCACCCCCACTCAGCATAGGTCCTTTCAAGAAGAGAACCTACACGTAGCACTCAACATAGACAGGAGACCTCCCTTAGATGCTCGTTATGAGTGGCCTAGTGATGAAGTGTTAGAACAATAGAGGGTCCAGAAGGAGGGGCCACATGATTTCGTCATCCCTCCTCTACCCCAGATTATTGTTAGAAACACTAGACCAAATCTAGAGTATCAGGATTTTCAGATAGGGCAAGACAATTTTGCCCGCACTTTGCATGCATATGAAAGGGAGGATGAGGAAGACTATCACATTCCTCAAGAGTAGTACACAGCGTGGGAGTGATGTACCTCCATGCCTGCCATGTATCAGGATCACCCATTGAGGCCACAACCTCGGGTTAATGCAACTAACCTCGACAGAGGAAAGCAACCCATAGGGGTCTCGGATCACCATGATCGAGATAGACATGTAGGAGAGGCATCTAGGCTTCCTAAACAAGAGACGATGAAACAAATTGACTTGGCGTTTCCCAGACATGCCACCCACCAAGCACAAATCACATAGCTTAGGCAAGATCAACAACAGTTAGAGCATCTGTACCGCCTTAGCAAAGAGCACATTCAGCGTCAGACAATCGAATTGCTTCATAACAATGTGCCTACGAAGGTCCCAACCCCTCGCATGCATAAAGTAGAAGTGTATGAGAGGCATAACCCCTTGGTACGAGATAGGTCCACGTGACCTTATCAAGTATTGCCTCCGAGACCTCCTAGACCTGAGTGGGAGGCCACTCCTCGAAACAACGATGGGCACCCTTCGCGGGCACCCACCCATGTGTATAGGTCTCATCCAGGAACTCCTCAAGAAGCCTATGAGGAGTATGAACAAGAAGAAGAGTGGGCTGAAACGCTCTACCAAGGCAGAGGGGGTGCTATCCAGCTACCTCTCAATAGGCCTCAAGTTCCCCGTAACCCACAACGGGAGCAAACTAAGGAGGAAGAAATTAAATCCTCTGATGCATACAAAGCGCTGCTAGAGCGCTTAGAGTCTATGGAGATCAAGACTTCTAGGCCCCAAAAGCCCACTTTACGCCAACTCCGTAGTCATCATGTGCATTCGTCAGTGCTGACACCTCCATACCCGAAACACTTTAAACTGCCCTAGTTGGCACTCTTTAGAGGGGAGGAGGATGCCCAAGAGCATGTGACTAGATTCCTGAGCCAGTGCTTTGGTATTCAGGACAATGATGCTTTGTTACTAAGAACATTTATAACCACATTCACAGGCCCTACCTCGGATTGGTTCACTCAATTACCGAAACATAGCATCAGTAACTTGGATCAGCTAGTGGACGCGTTCCTCGAACGCTTCACCTTCAACACTAAGAAAAAGGTGTCATTAAGTGACCTAGCTAGCCTCAGGTAGTATGAGGAAGAAACCATGGTGGCATATGGGAACCGATGGAGGACGTTGCTTTCAAAGCTGCCTTACCTCCCTCCCATGTCAGACCTGACCCAAATGTTCTCAAAAAGTTGTTTGAGATCGATCTCCATGCTATTGCAAGCTGCAACAATATGCCAGTTTAGAGGAAGCTCTGGTGCAAGCTAGAATCATTGAGGAGATTAAGATACAGGATGGTGAGATCACCAAACCTAAGAAGAAAGAATGGACCAAGAACACTAAAATAGGGACCATGCCACCGAAACCCGCTACGGTTAATCAGGTTGCTATCAACGTCCCTAAGCCTGCACAAGCAACACAACCTCAAAAGGCTAACTATCAGGTGGTGCCTCCTAACAACTATGAGAGAGAAAACCAAAGGCAGGAACAAAATTAGCAACGTCACCCTAGGCGACAATTTACTCCTTACATACAGAGTCCAAGGACTCTCTGTTTGACCACTTGTCAGTGGCAAACTTGATCAACCTTCCAGAGATTCAAACTATAGACCCCAATGCACCGAAGCCTAAGGGGTACCGAGAGGACTTGTATTGTAGGTTCCACAGGCGTAAGGGACATGATCTTAATACATGTTGGAAGTTCAAAGGTTTGGTACAAGACCTAATCGACAACAAGACATTGGCAATGGACAACCCCGTAGCACCAAACAACCAACATATGGGAGTCTTCAGAGACCCCTTGCCTGCCCATGAGGCATAGGAAAAACCTCTTCAAGTCAATGAGGTGCAACAGAATTGCCCCATGCAAGGGTATGTAGGGATGATAAGCATAGTGACTAGGAACAAGAGATATCCAGGAGTTGCCCCCGCGGTAGCCACAAGAGAGGTTCCATCGACGTCACAAACTCAAAAACACCCTACGCAACTTCCCCCGCCTAGACCAGTGGCCACGATTTGGACTAGACTTACCCAAAGTCTAAGGACCATGTCGGCTAGGCTCTCCATATACGAGCTCATTCAACAATCAACGCCCCATCGAGAGGCTCTAATGGAGATTTTAAAGGCCATCGAGCTGCAGCCCCATGAAGCAAACTCTTTCAACAACTTTGTGGGACATGTAAAACAATGTACAGAACCAGTCATCACCTTTAGAGAAGATGAATTGAAAATAGTGATTGGTGATGTGGCGGATCCACCCTTGCATGTTATTGCATGGGTCAACAGGATTCCGTATAAGAGGGTGTTGGTGGACACTGGCTCATCCAGTAATATCATCACTACAACAACACTGAAACATTTGAAGTTTCCAGCATCTCACATCGTGGCCTCCACTTATACACTGCGAGCATTCAATGATGCAATCTGCTCGACATTTGGCACAATTGTCCTACCTATCCAAGTGGGACAAAAGACTATTCATACATTGTGCCACATCTTGGAAGGTGAGATGGCTTATAATATCTTGTTGGGCTGGCCTTGGATTAGGGACATGAAGTGTGTCCCTTCAATAGCTCATCAGTGCCTAAAGTATACATTTGAAGGACAGGTACATGTAGTCCCGATAGAATTGGAGCCCTTCAAATACTGCAATACAGTGCAATTCATGCTGCAATCGACTCTTCCATCAACACATTTGGATTTTTAGTTGAATCCATCTCAACAGGGTCCGATTTCGTAGGCATCTCCATTGATTAATCCATCGAGTCCTCAGTCGGGTCCATCTTCCTCCGCTAGTCCTTCAACAACAACACCACCTACGGTGGCCACATCCAAGGACAAGGGAAAGAAACCCCTAGAAGAGGAACCACCTCTAGTCTCAACCATCTCGACAGAAGAGATGCCTAGCAGAATGGAAGTCGAGATGCCTAGTTCACCCCACATGGAGTGGACTTAGGAAGGACTCCCATTCGCTCCCCCTCAACCACCAACGGTCACCATTGAAATGGCCAACATGGGCCTAGGGGAGTATCTAGTGAGGAACATTGTAGCAATGCCCACACTTGAGTCCATGCAGGACATGGGGAGGCCTCGACTCCCCATCGGCTCTATGGTTCCTTTAGGCTACCCACCCAATTAGACAAACTTTGTTTATGGGGGCCTGGATAATGGCGTTGACACTTGTATGCAAGAATATGAAGATGAAGAGCCCTTTGCAGAGGACGTTAACTATTTGTCCAACCCAGACTTTGCTTTGAGATATCTTGGCCAATGCAATTGGCATGGATATGGGTTGGGCAGGTATGAGCAAGGAGTGCGTGTTCTTTGCCAACCGAGATATCAAATGTCGTATGACAAGTCAAGAGTAGGGTTCAACCACCCCTTGCCCCTAGACATCTTGGTGGAGAACATGCAAGGCCTAGGGATAGGCAACAAGGATGGGTTGGCATCAGATCCATATGCCAATCCTAACACAACATATACATTGGGAGATTATCTCCCATTGCTAACAACCAACCTTGTTGACCATAACAACCCTTTCCCTTTGGTTGAACAGGGAGAAAATTCGAGGACTCACCTACAAGAGGGATATGGACAAGACCAAGAAGGGTCTTCAGAGGATGAGTTGGAGTACGAGGTAGCACCTTGGGATCCTTTTGAGTCTGATAGCAATCATTCACAAGTATATCCCATGGATGATGATCAGGAGAGCTTCCTGACAATGTTCCCTTTGGATGCTCCATTTGAGCATATGCCACCTCAAGAGAATCAGGTCCCCTCGTAGAGAGCGAAACAACCTCGATGGGACCACATTAATTTGCTCAAACAAGATGAGCCTCATATGTTGCAAACCGTTGTTGGAGCCAACGAAGGCCTTTGGATCTCTGACAGTGATTACAAAGATGAAATCGAGATGGCTTATCTCAATCATATGTGACAACAACAATATCCCTTGGATATAGATGACATGTTTGAACAGTTACACATAGGGCCAAGGAATAGGTGGCACCTAAACTAGGTGTAGTTATAGCAATTATTGCACCCACCACTCCAGGTACACAGAGAGCATCTTCCGCTTGGAGACCCTATCAAACCATCAGTGCCTAGGGCAGACCCTGTCTACGTATCCATGCACAAAGCCGATCCATTTGTGCCAGTACCCATAGAGCTAGATCCAGAGCACAAAGATCATCTAGGATGTCCAAGTTACAACACCCACGGTAATGGAGACCACAATCATTTCATCAACATGATCTCCATTGACCTAACCACCCCCATCCATGATCCAACCGACCCGACACGGTCATTGTATCTAGACTTAGATGCTATAGACTGGGATCACGCTAACACACCGCCATCCCCATCAGAGTATTGGCCTTGTGGAGGAATGTTCCATTTCACCCCAGGACAGACTCAGGATGTCTTCCATGCTGAAGAGGAACCTGATGTTTCGAACGATGATCTAAATTCGGCAAACGATATCCACTTGATCCCAACTCCACACCAGTTGGAGGACGGATCCCACATGTCGGTCGAGGAGATGACTGACGTAGACATCGGCTCAGATCCAATGAATTTGCAAATCATCAAGTTGGGGGTAAGTCTATCCCCCGAAGAGCAAGCCGACTACATTGCCCTTCTCAAAGAGAAGAAGGAGGTTTTTGCATGGTCATACAAAGACATGTCGGGACTAGACCCGTAGCTAGTCATGCATAATCTAATGCTTGATTCGATAGTCAAGCTAGTAAAGCAAAAACTACGTAAGATGCACCCAACAATGGCCTTAATGGTCAAAGATGAGCTACAAAATATGTTGGATGCATAGTTTGTCATCTACGTGGATTACCCACCATGGTTGTCTAACATGGTTCCCATCAAGAAGCTCGATGGGAGGATTCGCATATGCACCAATTTTTGAGATCTAAATAAAGCGAGTCCTAAGGATGATTTTCCCTTGCCAAGCATCGACGCATTGGTAGACGCTACAATGGGCCACGAAATGCTTTCCCTCATGGATGGTTTCTCAGGATACAATCAAATTCGTATCAATCCCGAGGACCAACTAAAAATGGTGTTCACAACGCCTTGGGGGACATTTTGCTATAAGGTCATGCCTTTTGGCCTTAAAAACGCTGGCGCCACCTACCAACGTGCCATGACGTACATCTTCCATGATTACATGCACAAAACTTTGGAGGATTACATGGATGATTTGTTGGCCAAATCTCTTTTGCGCCCAGATCATCTCGATGACTTAAGCAAGATCCTCGATCACCTCATGGAGCATAAGGTCAGACTAAACCCCAAGAAGTGCGTATTTGGCGTCACATCTGGAAAGCTCTTGGGTTACATAGTCTCTAAACAAGGAATCGAGGTAGACCCACACAAAGTCAAGGCAATCCTTGAAATGCTTCCCCCAACTACCATCAAGCAACTCAGAAGTCTACAGGGAAAGGTCGCATCGATCAAGCGCTTCATAGCGCAGTTATCTGACAAGTGCCGACCCATGAATAAATTATTGCACAAGGGGGTAACATTTCACTGGGATGACGAGTGCCAGTCAGCCTTTGATGACATTAAACAATACTTGGCTTTGCCGCCAGTATTGGCACCACCTAGACCAGGAGTGTCGTTCTACTTATACATCTCAGCTACTGAGGTGGCACTGGGTGCCATGCTATCCTAGAAAAATGAACTACACAAAGAATAGGCTACTTACTATCTTAGCCGCACCCTGGTCAGTTATGAACTTAACTATGCATACGTTGAGAAGCTCTGCTTGGTAGTGGTGTTTGCTACCAAAAAGCTATGCCACTACATGCTCAACAATACGACGTATGTTGTGTCTAAGGAGAATCCATTGTGATACATGATGAGTCGTACTTATCATAGTAGCCACACGACAAAATGGATCATGTTGTTGATGGAGTTTGACATAGAATTCATTGGACAAAAATCCATAAAAGGTCAAGTCATCGCCGATCAACTGGCAGAGGCTCCTCTTGAAGATGATCAGCCTATGACCATAGAACTATCGGATGATGGGGTCTTTCATGTTTTAGAATCGTCAGATTTTGATGAGCCTGAGTCATAGGTTGACATGACCCTATTCTTTGATGGTTCTAAATGTGAGCAAGGAGGTGGCATGAGAATTGTATTCTTCACTCCACAAGGGGCTCCAATGCCTCTATCATTTAAATTAGACTTCTCGTGCACCAACAACAATGCAGAATACGAAGCCTTGCTCATAGGTCTTCAGACAACAATCACCATGAACATTAAACATTTAAACATCTTTGGTGATTCGTTGTTGATTGTCAATCAAGTAAAGGGGATATTCCAATGTAAATGTCCAGTTCTGCAGGCCTACAAAGCCCTTGTGGACAAATTCTTGGCACAACTTGAATGGTATGACATTGAGGCACTCCCTCGATCATCGAATCATTTTGCGGATACTATGGCCTCCTTGGGGTCACTAATCCTGCAAGACCCTTTCGGTGAGATGACCACCATTCAGGTTAAAACATTATCGCAATCTATGATGGAGCGTGCAAGCTCTGACCTAACGCCAGGAATCCACTTGATCTAGATTGAACCATCTCAGGATAGGTTCTCTTGAATCCATGATTGTCTAACTCGAGCCAACTGGGGGTCCTTGTTCTCCCTGACCCCTCTTAATAGCAACACAACACTGTTTTTACAAGTTCTTTCCCGCTCATATTTTGCTAGGGATGAACTTCAAGAGGGATTGGCCATTCATACCATCGAGGTTTCTGATCAGCAGGATTGGTACACACCCATAAGGGATTACCTCAAGCTAGGTAACCTCCCACTTGGATTGACACAAGCCATGAAAAGATCATTTAAATAGAAAGAGGCAAAACATGTCTTGTTAGGAGACATTTTGTATCATCGGAGCTATGAAGGAATCCTCCTCCGTTGCTTGGACCAACAAGAGTCCGCTTGGGTGATCACCCAAGCACACGATGGTACATGTGGTGGCCACTTCAGCGGTATGGCCATCGCAAAGCGCATTCTTTGCATGGGCTATTATTGGCCATATTTAGAGCGAGATTGTTGCGCATATGTAAAGAAGTGCGTGAAGTGTCAACACCATGCTAATTTGACACACGTGCCTTCTTAGGCCTTGCAACCGATCCAATCGGCTTGGCCTTTTTTGTAGTGGGGCTTTGATCTAATCGAAAAGATCTCCCCTGCATTGTTCGGTCATCACACGTTCATCATAATGGCCATAGAGTACTTTACCAAGTGGGTGGAAGCAATTTCGCTAACCTCTATGACTGGATCCCGCATTGCGGAGTTTATTTTGCATAACATCATATGTCATTTTGGTATTCCATCCAAGATCCTATCGGATAATGGGACGTCATTCAAGAACAAATATGTGCATGCTTTGACCACAAAGTACAAAATTCAGCACAGTTTTTCAACACCCTATTATCCGTAGGAAAATGGGCAAGCAGAGGCATCGAACAAAATGCTAGTCACCATCCTCAAAAAGACCATCGCAAATAGTCATAAGGATTGGCACATTCAGATCCTGCTTGCCCTATGGGCTTATCGCACTAGAATTCGGATGCCCACTGGGGCAACTCCATTTTCGCTGGTGTATGGCTCCGAGGCAGTCATGCCTCTTGAGTTGGAAATCCCTTCCCTGCGCATTTCAATGCAAGAGTTCATCGATGATGACACTACGCGGTAGGCCCAGTTAGACCAACTGACGTTTCTCAATGAACGATGCGTCAATGCTCTCGAGAATTTGCGTATCTATCAAGAGCGACTTAAGAAAGCATACAACATGAAGGTCCACCTAAGGGAATTTTAGGTTGGTGACTTGGTCTTAAAAGAGAACCAACAGAATTCTAATTTGCCATCTCATCTAAGAGACAAGTTCATGGAAAACTGGTTAGGTCCTTATGTGATTGATAGTAGAATAGGACCTAGAACATACCAACTCACCTCTCTTGAAGGAATCAAGGAAACAGAACCCTTGAACATCAGTCATTTGAGGCCATTCCACATCTAGAGAGCCATAGTCCAACCAAAAGCTCCAAGGATTCCCACAATCGCTTGGTCAACCCCAAAATGCCCCAAAGGTGTCCATAAACCCTTTGGTCAAACCAAAAGCTCCAAGGATTCCCACAATCGCTTGGTCAACCCCAAAAATGCTCCAAAGGTATCCATAAACCCTTTGGTCAAACACCAAAAGCTCCAAGGGTTGCCATAACCGCTTGGTCAAAATAAATATTCAAAAACAAAAAAAAACAATAAAATCATCAAAAATAACAAAAAAAATTGCATTTCAATTCCATGCATACTCATAAAAATCAAAATACAAAAATATAGGTTGCATTAGGCATCGCATCCATACATTGCATATTTGTTGGTCATACAAGTCACAAGCACCATAGACTGTAATTGCTTGGCAATTCCATCATTTTTCCACATCAAATCCATTTTTTTTAAAAATGCATACCTCTAGAATAACACCATCATCATTTTTAGTCAGTTGTCTCCTAATGTATATAGGGTTTTCGTCATTCAGCTGTCTTTAAATTTCTAGCCAAAAATTGTACAAAGTTAAACAAATTTTACACGGGAAAGTTTTACTTGGATCACGCCTCGTTATGTAACATCCCTACACAAGTTAAAACACATAAAATAATTCCTAAGTTGTGTGAACGCAAGAGAAACCTACAAAGCAATCTAGGGTACCATAGGTGAAAGATTAGTCTATTCATCCCCCTATGCGAATGGTTTAAGAGTGCTGAGAATTGACAAAAGGACGAGCTCTTCCCCATCCATTCCCCCTAATAAACAGTGGTTTTCACCACTACCAACAATCCCAATCACCATTGGTCCCTAAAGTTGTAAGGATTCATACTACCCGTCCCTGCCAAGGATGGGTAGTCATCCCCAAGGCCTCAAAGGATCGATGCCATTCAAAAACACAATTCCCACAAGCCATCATCACAATCACCTTTGGTCTCAAAGTTGTAAGGATTCGTACTACACATCCCTGAACAGGATGGGTAGTCATCCCCAAGGCCTAAAAGATCAATGCCCTTACTTCCATATCTCCATCATCCCCTTTGGTTCCCAAAGTCGTAAGGATTCGTACTACACGTCCCTGAACAGGATGGGTAGTCATCCCCAAGGCCTAAAAGGATCAATGTCATTCACAAGCTCAACCTTACAAAGTTCAAAATGCAAAATGATTAACAGTGGTTCTCACCACTATTCACAATCCTTGCTCAAAAAGAAAAACAAGAAGAAAAATAAATAGTGATTTTCATCACTATGTATCCGAGCAAGTATCCTAAACCGTTGAGCAAATCAAAAACCTGAACTTGAATCCCTGGAATTCTCAACATTCGAAAACCATCTAGGTGATCCTCATTACGGGTTTGGTGGACAACCTACCTAGCAATGGCGGTATCCTAACCGCATGACGATATGTCTATCACATTAGCTTTGCATGTGCATAGACCAATGTTTGCATGTGGATGAGCTAGCTTATGGTACCTTAGATTGTCTCATGGATTAATCTTACTGAATACAACAATGGAGTTAGTGGAGCTAATTAGGTGATCCTCAGTACAGGTTTGGTTGATAGCCTATCTGGAACTGGCGGTATCCTGATCAATACCACATAAACGAACTCAATTGCACACACAGGGATGTGAAATAACTTGGTTAAATTCAAGTCGGATTTATACCTTGTTCAAAAGTCTTGCGAGATAAATGTACAGTCTTGGCTAGTTAGTTAAAATATCTGAATCTCAGAAAAGCTTAACTACATTTTAAAAACAACTGGTACATTTCATTCCGTACATCACCATCAAAAAATATACAAAATACACACAACAAAGTTTTCACATGCAAAGTCATTCCACAAAGTCATCCCATAAGTACAACCAGCCAGTCAATCTTGTACAGTCTATGGTGCCATCGACAAGTTATCAACAACTCATTTCATTCATTCCATATGCATACATCATATAAATTAGAAACATCGCATTCATAATAGCATATGCATACATCAATGTAAATACATGTACATAAAAACAAACCATGAAAAGTGCATAAACACCAAAAAAGAGTCATCTATATATATATCATCAAAAATGCCCATAGGCTACAATGAACCGGTCCTTTGACCCCGCAACAAAGCCAAAAACTCAAAAACCCCCAAGCCTAGGGCATCGACCACCATGATCACGTAGGATCGGTGCGACAGGAACTACCCCCCGTGGTGTGAGTCCTGTGGGACCCCTCAGGGTGGCTGCTGCTAGCCCCCACATCATGCCTACTAGCGCCTCCCTCATCCAGTCGCCTATGCTGAGAGGATGCTGACTACTCAATATCGCTCCCTCTCGAGCGGTACGATGATCCACCTACTACTAAACATAGGAACCCACCCACCGAGGTGACTAATATTTGCCTCCAGCTCCAACCGATACCGCACCGAGTCCATCTCTCATTGATGATACATAGCCAAAGTATCATTGCACTATGCTAGCTGCGTCCATAGGAGATCCCTCTCTCGCACAACATCGATATCCCCATCCTATCGATGGTACATAGCCCATGCATTCTCCCACTCTACTAGCTACGTTCGTAGGAGATCCCTCTCCCACAACGCATCCCCGAGCTCCTCATCCCACCTTCGGAGTAACCCCTCCAATCACACATTCTCAGTGCACACTTCTGCCTTCATATCCTCTGAGACTGCCTGAGGCATCGACATCTCCGAAAAGGTAGGCTACTTTGGCTCCCACTGCTCTGGGATGTCCTGCATCTCTAGCTAATCTAGCACCCCAAACTCCCCTCCAACATCCTCAACCTCCACCATGTCTGCATCATCACGTGAAACACCCCAACCCTCATCTGATGCCTCTGTACCCTCATCCCCTACTATTGTCGCCTCTGCACCGCCTAGAGGCCCCTCACCTCGCCATCACCATAGAGTCCACCACTACTCATACTCTATGGTAACCCCGATGTCATCCACATCTAGGGCATCTATCGTTGTGTCTGCATCCTCACCTAGTGGCACAATGACTGGCCAAGCAAGAGTCCTCTCGTCTCCCCGATGCCGATAGACCACGGGCTCACCAGGCAACCCCTGGCGCACTCCGAACTATCATGTCACCCGCCATATGGGAAAAACTCCTCAGTCCCATGATGCCCAATCAACCATTACCCCCTCCGTATCCATCGAGCCACTCTCCAACCTCAGGCTAGGCTGGATAGTCCTGGTAGGGGTGCCATAACACCTCCCCTAGAGTAAGCCGAGCGAAGGCATTGGCATAGTGCCCTACGACACTTGCCCATCACCGACTCTATCCTTGCTCCTCCGACCTCCGCCACAATGCCCCGTATCCGATCTCCCAGTCTATCATCTCCGCCGAGTCATCTAGGGCAGCCCCACCGACCTCTCCACTACTATGTGCTGCCAAGCCCAACACTACAACAAGTAGCTGCAACTAATCCCCTTTCGCTTTCGAAAGTGGACCTCGTACAACTCATCATAGAGCTATGCCAGCAGAGTCTGTCCCCATATCATAATCATCGGTGCATCTGTAGGACACTCCACCAACCTGAACACCACCTCTAGCAGGTTCCACAGGAACCTCACACCCGAAGAGTTGGGAAGCAACATGTTGGAAATGAGGCCCATGAGTAATGCGTGCCTCACTCCCAACACACCCCTCTCTAGCCACCATCGAACCAATATGCCACCAATATGGCAGTCGCCCTCTGCCCTCTCCACTAGGCTCTCCACACCCAACTCCTCCCCATGCCCGAAATAGTGTATCAGTACTGCTGTCCTCCGATCCCGTGACATCGTCCGGATCGACAGTCCATCTATTGGAATCCGAAGAATCCGATAGACATCCTCCAAGGTCACCGTCATCTCCCCTATTGGGAGATGGAAGGTGTTGGTCCGGGGATCCCACAAGTTGATAAGGGCCATCAGATAGGCCCGATCCTCGACCACCGGCTCCAGTCGAGTCACCTGCTTGAGCCCAAGGGCGTCAAGCCAGTCCCAGTCAGCCAAAGTCAGCATCGCCCGTGCTTCAGTGAAAACTATGGGCACACGGTACCGACTCTTCACAACCTGCAAAAGAAAACAACATAAAAACATTAAAACAATGAAAAATTGTACAACACTAACATGAATATACAACAATGCATCAAAATGTACAGCCAAAAACATAACAAAATTCACAAAAAAACTAATTTTTCAGTCCTAGGGTTTTAATTCTAAATTGATAAATTAAAAACAATCACAAAAAATTAAAAAAACAATCATTTGTCAGTTCTAGGGTTTTTAATTCTAACTGATAAATTAAAAAACAAACACAAACATTCAAAACTAATTTCTCAGACCTAGGGTTTTTAACTCTAACTGATAAATTACAAACAAAAAATTCACAAACGCAAAAACAACAACTAACTAGGGTTAAAGCTACGTTTTACGCTTAGTTTTACCCTACGTTTCTAACCTAAGTTTTGATCTTGGTTCAATTCGGGTTAGGCGAGGTTTTAGGGTTATGTTCTAAACTAAGTTTTTAGCTCAATTTTTGACTAAATTTTGATCTTTGTTTGACTAGGGTTATACTAAGTTTTCAACTAAGTGTTAATTTTGATAGACTAGGGTTTCATTTTTAACTTTAAACAACAAAATAAACAAAAAAACACAAGAAATAAGCAAATTGCGGTTTTCAAATTGCAACACAAAACAATAAAGAGGAAGGGCACTCACTGGTCTCGCTTCGGCTTCACCGCTGGATGATCCGGTGTGTGAACTCATGGTCGCAAGAAAAATTTGGTAGCGCTTCACTTCGTAGAATTGACCTCCTCCTCAGAGCTCCAAATTGCAAAGAAAAACAAATGCAAATGAGCCCAAAACTCAGTTTTGGCCTTTAAATAGGATTTTTGAGCCTGTACTCGTCCCCCCTAGGATGAGTGCTCTTGTTAGTGCTCGTCCTACCCTGGGATGAATACTAAATAGGAATTCATCCCACCTAGGGACGAATACAGAGCAAAAATTTCAAAAATAGCAAAAACTGCACAAAATGAACAAAAAACAAGCCCTAAAAGTGTTCGATAAGAGTGCTTTTGCACTTGACATTCCGGGCATGCAAAAAAGATGTCGGGGTCACAAATCCTCACTATCCTATTCCCTAAGAAGGCTACCATAGCCGGACCACTCCACGGGAAGACGGATTTTTGAGAATTTCCACCCAAACGGCGTCACCAAAAGGGTCAAAACCCAACCAAAAATAGCAATAACATTGCCGAACGAAGGTGCCTTTGTGCCTGACATTCTTGGCATCCAAAATAGACGTTGGGGTTACAAATTTTCACTATCCTACTCCCTAAGAAGGCTACCATAGCCGGACCGCTCCATGGGAGGATGGATTTTTGCCAATTTTAGCTCCAAAATGCATCACAAAAAGGGTTCACACCCACCAAAAATAGGTTAGAATGTTCGAAAACTGCTTTCGCATTCAATGGAAAAACAACTGAAGGCACCCTTACCTAAGTCATCTTGGGTCAAGTGACTCATCACTTTTCTCATGTCGGTCATTCCCTCATCGATTCGTCGCTTGAGGGGGTAGTCACACTTAGTCACCAATCAACAAAAATATACCCAATCATGGAAATGACATGCATTCAAAGGATCATTGAAAAAGACAATCACGCCCCTACTTGGGGCAGCAAACAAGCAATTATCACAAGCTGATCAAACACTTGGCATTCATGAATCATGAACTCAAGGTTCCCACAGACAAAAGGTTGCGCCCTTTGCCTATTCATGACTGATCAATGTTCAAGCTCAAGTAACACCTCACCAAAAAAGGTTAACACTTGAATTAAGTTCCTTAGCTCGTCAGAAGCAAGGATTCAAGAATGTGTGCCCTTTCCATACTTGGGGCATCAAGAGTTGGTTAGGTTATTGAGAAACCCTAATCATTAGTGCTTTGGTTATCTATTTTTGCTTAGTGCTATGCCTTGCACAGCGCTTCCCAAAAAGGGGCATCTGTAGACACCAAAACAACACCAATCCGATTATGTGACAACAAGCGCTGATCGCATTGACACAAACAGCCCCTAGGGCAGCCCCTAGAGGTTAAACAGTGGTCCTAACCACTCCCAAAAGTAGTTTTGGAGGTCAGAGGTCAATTTGGCACCTTTTTGGCACCTTGCTCTCTACTCGTCCCACCCCGAGATGAATACAAATTGGCATTCGTCCCACCCAAGGACGAATATCAGCATTCACCCCAGGGTGAGGCGAATAGCAAGTTTGATCGGAAAGTCAAACCTCGACAAGTCCGCCGGTTAACTGAGGCTTCAGGCCATGCAATTGCGAGGAATAGCTTTAAATCAAGAAGAGAGACTTCTAGTCATGCATGTCTTTATTTTAGAGACCTCATGCAAGGAGATTCTAAATCAGGGAATTATCTTTTCTCTCAAAATAGGACAATTAACTCAAGTGGTGCCCTCGCATGCACATTCCAAACAAGGAGACCCTAGGTCTATAAATTGGTGAGTTTTCTCACCCAAAAGATATACAGAGAAGGAGCATTTGAGCAACGAAGTGCTGCCAATTTACATACCTACTTGCGATTTGTGCCTTTCACATCCTTAATCTCTCATTCGAAAGGGAGGTTATTGGGTGATTATTGGAAGCACGAATCCGGACCCAAAACCCGATTTTTGGCCACAATATTCCACAAAATTTGTCGACAACACCCCACAAGAAGTTTTGGACCCATCCCAAGTGGATTGGTGCCGAAACAGAGTCCCAAACGGTGGGCGTTCTGCCCCCGGGTGCCCCCTAAGCTATCACAGTCCTATTCACCCCACCCCAGGATGATTAGAAATCTGTGATAGATTTCTCTGATTTTTATTTTGCATCTTATTCTAGATCTGTTAAATAGGCTGTAGTTTAAATTTCACTTCATTCTGAGCAATTTTGACCAGGTTTTTATCATTTCTTGCACTTTACTAACTTGCAGATGGCACTAGAAAAATCTGGGTGATAGAGGCCAAATTGGAGAAATCTGACCTTCTGGGTCTTCCCAAAACACCCCCAATTAGCTAACCCCAACTTTGTAGGTCATTTGGAGCTTTCTGGATAGGACATTGAAGAGGGTGCTTTATGACAAGTTATTACAGGTCTATTCGTCCCACCCTAGAGCGAATACAAATCTGTGAGGAATTTCCAGACTATTCCTTTTGTAGTGGCTTCCTAGTAACATATTTATGCTTCTATTAAAATTTTAGGTCGATCTGAGGTCATTTGATTATCATTTTAATATTTTCATGCATATACTGACAGTAGGCCTTGGGAAATACATGCTTTATTCTATCTGCAGGTGCTACTAATATTTTCTATTTCTTTGAACGCAGGTTTTCAACATCAGAAGAGCAGGAAGGAGTGAACAATCATATACACAAGCGACGGTGACGTTTTGGTCCGCCCATCTTACATGTGGGCACGCGGAAGAAGGATCGCTATCATGGATGTGATCAAAAACATATTTAACACTCCTATCCCCTAAAAAAGGAAGGAGACGTATTGTAACACGACTTTGAAAGCACATCAATAAAGAGGACCCTATTCCATATTGCTTTTATCTTGTGTCGATTCGCTCATGTTCTTTCCTTTTATGCATTCTTTCAATACATAGGCTTTTGGCATTAAGTTTGGTTTTAGACGCATCGTATTCAGCATATTCCTTTTTGTTTCCGTATCCTCGTGCTTTCACATTCAAAATTACCTAGTGATATTCTTAGATTTTATAGAAAGCTATCCCCAATTTCAAAATATGAGGTCTAGTTTTGATAGCACCTATCTTATATCAAAATTCTATCACTAATCAAACTCTAATAATCCTAGTTTGAACAAGGATGAACACTACAAAATGGTCCTAGTCACCTTAAGAAAAAGGTTTTTACCTGCTCGCATTGTGATGCGGATTGTATAGGATGTTGGTCATTGAAAAAATGACAAGATCCCCCCTATCCAAAGAAATCCCTTGCTTTCATAAACATAAGCAAAATTCCAAAAAGCAAAATAAACAGTGATTTTCATCACTAAACAAATATCTTGCTCAAAGAAAACAAATTACAAAATAAATAGTGATTTTCATAACTAAACATGAGAAAGTATCCCACATCAATATGAAGAAAAGAAGAGGGTGAAGAGCTTGAATCCCTATAATTGCCAGTATTATGAAACCATCGAGTGATCCCCAATACAACAATGGGCTGAATGAATCCTGCCTGACATTGGGACGGTTCTAAGCAATTTACAAAGTGTGCTAGTTTTAGGTGTCTTGTATCGCCTAGTGGTCTAATACAACTAAGTTCAAACTTAGGATCATGATGAACATATGGTGAGCCTCATTACAAAAATGGGCTAAATGAGTCCCGCCTGGCAATGAGGTAGTCTTATGTAACATCTAATATATTCATTTGCACACATAGGAATAATGAATATCTTGGTCTTCATAACAAAATATTTTATCTTTCAGGAGTACTATATAGTCATTACACAACTTTTGTTAATGAACTAGGATGTTTGAGTCTCATGGAAAACCTCAAAAATTCCCTAATAACAACAAACCATTACATTAATCATACACATATTTCTTTATAAACTTTTATTTATTAAGTGGTGTTCATGAAATAGGATGGATACTGGATAAATATCAGCAATGATAATTAGATGGCCATTGACTATTTTATGTATATCTTTTAATTTGTAGAAGCTTATAGAGAAAGCCTACACATCTCACAATCATCTCATTTAATATATGTATGCTTAAATGATTAATTATTATGATAAGAGTTATCAGTTTTATTCATGATTTTCATACATTATGTGGCGTCATCCATCAGTTTGTCAAAACACATATTAATTGCATTCCTTATGTTTTAAGTGATTGAAGCATACAGGTTCATTAATATTAGATCATCATCATGTAAATAATGCATTACATATGTTGCATTCACCATATCATACCAACATAAATTAAGTGCATAAGCAATTGAAATAAATTAGACATGCATTTAACATTCACCATTGCATCCATATATGCATACATAGTAGAACGTCTACACATCTAAATCACAACATCTAATCATACATTTATCATCTATCTAGTGCATGTCATCAATACATCACATACATATAGAATATTGGCATTACCAATAGGCATTGCATCCATTAATGCATCTATAAATTATAACACATAATACTTCTAATGGTCCAAAATCACACAAACATTTTGAAACATAAATTGAGGCATTATTGCTACTATACCTCCCCTAATCAAAAATAAAAAAATTAAGAAATCAATTTTAAAAAACTCCCAAGAAGCCTATATATTTGGTCAATTCAATAAAATTCATCTTGTTCAAACGAGTCATGGCTTTCATCACTTACATTTTTCCTCATTGACTCATCGCTTGAGGGGTAGTAATAATAACAATATTCATAATAAAAATCAATAATTAAACACTCAATCATTGTTAAGTGTGTTTGTGCATGAATCATTGCCAAATATAATCATGCACCCTCCTTGCTTGGGAAAAATAAGCAAAATATCAAAAGAAAATTCAATCAAACTAGTAATATTATCTCCTAATCACCATCATGGCTAGGATTTGACTTAAGATTTATCTCCTAATCGCCATCCTATCTAGGATTTGACTTAAGATTTATCTCTTAATATCTATCGAGACTAGAATTTGACTTAATATTATCTTTTAATCACCATTAGGGCTAGAATTTGACTTAATATTTATTTCCTAATCACCATCAAAGCTAGGATTTGAATTAAGCTGGTCTCCTAATCACCATCAAGGCTAGAATTTAACATAAACTTATCTTCTGAAGTTCCAAATTAATCCTTCCATACTATTGGAAGCAATGATTCTGAGATACGTTCCCTTCTCATGATTGGGGCATCTAATGTTGATCAGATCAATGATCATCATTTCACCTACAATATGGCTTTAGGCTATCTATTTTATCAATGATCATAATTTAACCCCAACCAAGTCATATGGGTTAAGCAACTCATCATTTTTTTATCACTATTCATTCACTTATCAACTCATAACTTGAGGGGGTAGCCATAATTAACAAATTTATAATCAAAATCAACAATCAAACACTCAATCATGCAAATCACATTCATCAATGAATCATTGCCAAACACAATCATGCCCCTGCTTGGGGTAGAAAACAAGCAAAATTTTTAATTAAACAAATGCTTGGTATTACTGAACCATGAAGTATTATAGGCCTCATCTCTTCATGACTGAAAAATATCCAAGATCAAGTAATCTTGATGTAAAATTTTGTACTTGAATCAAGTTCCTTAATTCGTCAAAAGCAAGGATTTAAGAATGTAGGATCTTTCTATGATTGGGGTATCTAAAGTTGGTTAGGTTACTAAATAACCTTAATAATTTGATATTTTAGTCATCTATTTTTGCTTTGCATTATGCTGCACATAATGTATCCAAAAATGGAGTATTTGTAGATACTATAATCACATCAATCCTATTAGATTACCAAGACATGTTCCAATTGACACCCTATGACCCACTTAGGCAACCCTCAGAGGTTGAATAGTAGTTTTAACCAATTTTGGGAGGTTTTACCCCACTTTTGGGAATTTTTGGGCCATGTAGGCATGGTCGTCCCACCCCAAGATGACCATAATTCATTGCCATCCCACATAGGGATGGCCACCAACAACCATCCCTGGGTGGGACGACCATGGCCTTGGAACCTTAAAAAGTCAAATGAGCGACAAATGGTACCCTGATTCTACCATTTACCTCACCCATTGAAGCATGCTAGTCTAAGGGCACATAAATCTCATGCCAAGTTGTAAATTTGAGGCTCAAAATGGATATTTATTACCCCTCCAACGCATGGAAATATTTGGATAAATGGTGCCACCTACCTCGCATGGCCTTGCATGCCCATTTTACCATAGGCTCACTTGAGCTATAAAGTGGAGTCATTCCACCCAATTCCAAAGAGAGGAGTCTTTACAATATATTTCCATGAAGTGCTAATGAGGTTTATCCCCAATTCATGGTGTATTTTCCCTTGAGATCTCCATCAAGCAAAGGAGGTTTTCAAGTCATCCTAAAATACGTAATCCATTTACAAAACCAACCCATTTAAGTTGATAAAATCCTAAAATTTGATGAAAACACCCCTAGGAATAGTTTGGACCAAATCCTAGAGGAATTGGTGATAAAACCAATAGATTTGGTGGTCTTCCCACCCCAGGATGACCCCCAAATTATGACGGTCCTAAATGGCACACCTAGGGATGACCAAAAATATGAGCACTATTTTCTTTTCCTTTTTTGCATAGATAAATTCTAGAGTAGATTTTATACCTTCTATCAAGTTTTTGTGTAATTTTGAGTTGTTTTATATTTCTTATTATGCATTTCTTGTTTTGCAGTCCTAATAAGCACACCCAGGGATGACCACATATTTGTGTGTAATTTTATTTCTATTCTTGATTAGATCATTTTTAGAATACATTATATGCATGATCCTAAGTTTTGGTAGCATTTGGAATAGTTTTGCATCATCTGTTATACATTTCCTCTTTTAAGCTAATTATCACATATATCTCTTTGATTGCCTTTCAATCCGCACATGCTATTAAAAAATATGATTTCTTTGTGTGTAGATCCAAGTATTTTAGAACATGAGGAATGAGCTAAAGATTCAAATACGTATATATCATCATAGTGGTAGCAAAAATGCGCTCTTCAATCATGAGTGTGAGGAAGACACTGAAAGCATGCCTTCAATTTTTGAAAGGATTTGATCCTTTGGATATTGTAATGATTGTATCAATTGAGAGCCCTCAAGGGAATTTTTGTAATTTTATCTTTTGAAAATACAATAATTTAAATATAACCACCTATTTCTTTCACTTATTTATCTTTTATGCTTACTTAAAATATTTCTTTTGTAGTGCATAAATCAATAGAGCAATAGATGCATTTTATTTCCCTTTGCTAGGTGCACCCTTTTTTCCACTCTACAGTATCGTGAGTACATTTTGTTATTGTTCATTATTATATTTGTTCATCGTTCATGGATATTTTTTTTGTTGAAATTATGAGTAACTTTAATTGCTATTCGTAAGTGTCTTTGTTGCCATTTGGGAGAGTCTTTCATTACCAATCCTAAGAGTTTTGCATCATCATTTGTGAGAGTTATTTCATTATAATTTATGAGAGTTTTATGTTATCATTTGTGAGAGTCATTATTTACCATTCGATAGAGTCATTTGTTGCTATTCAAGAAAGTCATTCATTGCCATTCGAGAGAGTCATTCGTTGTCATTCGGGATAGTCATTCATTACCATTCAAGAGAGTCATTCGTTGTCATTCGGGAGAGTATTTCACTATTTTTAGTGAGAGTGATTTGTCATTGGTTGTATAAGTTCCTCACCCCCATTCTTAAGAGTTCATTTATTTTTACAATTGAAGTTTGTTTCTACCATTTGTAGGAGTTCACTACCATCATTCGAGGGAGTTCCTTATTGTTCGTAATTTTTGTCTCATAAAAATAATTTATGAAAGTCCATTGATGTTCGCAATCACTATTCTTGAGAATCCTTTGCTGATTGATATATAGCAGAATAAAGACATTAAAGCTACTAGGATTGTGAAGAATGTGGGATTTTTTTTTGAATATGAGAGCAAAGATAAGTCAATGAGTTTGCACAAATATACAAGACAAGAGAAGAAACACTACAGATATAGAAGATCATATCACTCTGGTATAAAATGTGGTTCTTTTGAATATCATTGATTAACATGATGATAATTAATATATTTGAGTAAAATCATTTGGATGTTGGAGGTATTACAAAGTGAGGATACAACTAGTGAGTAGACTCAGGCACAAAGATAAATAGGTGAATCTAGTATCATCTACATGCAAAAAGAGGTGAGTGAAGATATTGTTTGAGAGCACTAGATAGAGAGGACCACAAAAATACTTGTAAGAGGATGTTACAATTTGCATACATTAAAAGATAAGGACAATTGTTGTTTGAGTGCATCAACAAAAGCACTAGAATATGGCAAGTTGGATTTCACCTAACATAGAACTGAGTTGAATATAGAGCCGTCATGATTTGTAGTGATGCGTAGGGAGAATAAAGATTTAGATTATTGAGTGGAAGAGCATATTAAAATTTAATGACACATTTTGATTGCTTCTAGGCATTGATATTGAAAACTATGCAAAAATGTTGATAAAAAATATAAGGGTAGTGTAGTTAAAGAGCTTTGGTTGATGTATCCACTTCAAAGAGAGGGGTGTTGAATATTCTTCTCAACGGATAGTGTATCCGAGGAAGTTTGAATTGAGTTGATAAATCTTGGAAGTGAGAGACATTAAGGAAGAGCTTTCATTTTTGACATTAGCAACCAAAGAGGTACATTAAGACAATTTTCATTTGTGAAGTAATTATAATTGATTGACTTTAAAGTGGGAGGTATAAGTAGATATTTTGTATTTCAAAATAATATTTTCATGTATGGTTCTTAAAAAAAGAGAAATGAGGGATAACGTAAGTAATTTTCTTAGAAATGATAATATAGAAGCAAAGAGGGAATTATAAGTCAAAGTGAATAGTTGAAATTGATGATATTATTATGAAGATATTGGAAGCTTTTGTTTTGTATGTTCTCATATATTGTATTGTAATTGAAGTTTTAGAAAAAGCAAAGATAAATTGTGATTATTAGTGCATAAATTCAGCTAACCATTCAAGTGTCAAAAAGGACAATCTAGCCGTCTAAAAGAAGAAGTAAGGTCAGTTATGCAATGCTAGACTAGAATTATATCTTTGTGATAAAAATAGAAGTGATAAAGAAAATGAAAATTATATTGGCCATTTGAATATTTGAACACCAGTATATCATCCTCTATATATTCATAATAATAGACAAATACTGGGTAGATTATAGTTTGGTTTGAAGAAAGTAAACTCAAGAAAAGGGCAGAATTTATGATAAGTTGAGGACTGAATTTGTTATGAATTGAGAATAGAAATTGTGATGAATTAAGAATTAAATTTGTGATGTATTGAGAATATAATTTGGTATGAATTAAGGATAAAATTTATGATGAGTTAAGGGCAGAAATTATGATAAACTAAGGACATAAATTGTGATGAGTTAAGAGCAGGTTTTGAAGTAGAGGGCAATCATAATTTATGATAAACTAAGGACATAAATTGTGATGAGTTAAGAGCAGGTTCTCGAAGCTAGTCTATTAGTGTTTGTGCCCAATTATGGACTGTCATTAATCTAGATTTCTTAAGAAATTTTCTACTTATTCAATAAGGATCAACTATTGTCTTTTCACCCAGGTGTTGTAGGTGAGTTGGAGAGGAGAGGGCAATCCTCCAAGGGAGGTCCCAGGGTTCAAATCTCCACCCTACCAAAAAGTTGAATTGGGTATCCAAATCCAATTGATAATGTTGGTGCAGGCAGGGTCGGGTGCGATCCCCGAGTGATTTTGATGGTGTAGAACCCCCTGTTCGTGGTCTCTCAGACCAAGGCGGCCTCGCAAGGGGTTTTCGCTTTAAAAAAAAAAAAAAACTATTGTATTTTGATAATGTTAAACTAGTTATATTTTTTTTGGTCTACCTTTGCTTTCAATTTAGTTAGGCTTAAATCTGGAGCAAATATTGCATTAAAATTTTTCCAAAGAATCTAGGAGCAAATTTTTTTTTATTTTTGTCTTTAGTAAATTTACCTGGAAATATAAAAGCTTAAGTTTTGTATACCGATAGGAGTCACAAACTTAAGAGAAATAGTTTGTATAATTGCCTTGCAATCCATCTTCTAGTAAATTATTGTGAGTAGGGTTAGTGGTTTGAGTAGACTTGTATGTGAGTGCAGACCTTAACCATGAAGATCCAAAAATAATGTTAAGCATTTGTTTCTATTTATTGTTTTGAAATGGTTCTCTTTAGCTAAAAAATATGGGTATGTAATGATTTCATATTGTAGTATTTATTTATCCTATAATGGAATCAGAGAGAATAGAGGAGATCCAACCATTTTAAATCAATATTTTTTATAAAATTAGATTAATTTTTTTCTTATAGGTATTTGGGATTTTTAAAGTTATGCTTTTTATAGACTTTAGAATTGGTGGGAAAATGTAACTTGTGAAAATATATTTAGAATTTATGATTATTATGAGATATTTAAAAGGGAAATAGTACATAAAGCACTTACATAAGGTAGGTATTTGATTTGGTATTTAAGTAAATGGGCCAGATTTACATTATGTATGATATTAGATTTTAATGGATTGGTTATATCAATAAATCTTATCATTAATAAAACTAAGCATGTCAATGGTTCATTTTGGAATGATGGAACTTAGTGGTTTTACCTATGATAACTTGCAATTTTATGTTATTATAATTGTATTAAAAATGTATGTATTGACATTGAATCCTTATACCTCATATGGTATTTTAAGAAGGAAAAAATTAGAACCCTGATAAGTTTTACTACTTGTATAGGTTAAACACAAAACTAGTGTTTGAACCTCATACTTTCTAAAGTGAAGAATATAAGCCTTAAATGCTCAATGATGTTGGGATACGGGTATGCATACAACATCACTCGAGAGTGACTGTAGTCTAACAAAATGGATTAGAGAAAGAGACTTAGTCAGTACTTATAACAAGAGATGGTATGGGATGTCTTCTTTATGTCAGTTCTCAGGAGTATAGTGATATGTCTATGCATCATTATAATTATATATATTAACATGAATATGTAAACTAATTTGCGACATCGCTTTGTATGGAAAAAAATGTGAATCAAAATGTGCATGAGACTAAGTCAAAAGTTAGGGTAATGATATGGCTCTAGTTGGATCTGAGAAATTGGATAATTATCTAGACACGTGGCATATGTACCTCAAATACTTACACATTAAAATAAGAAAAATATGAACGATTTGATCAAGGTTCATTATGTCAAGAAATAGGGAAATAAAGCATCAATCCTTTAGGTATTATGGGCCCTAAAGTATAACCCTTGTCATGGTTAGACCTTCATACCAAAATCAAGAGGTTGATAAATGAGTTAAGTTAAATACACAAAGTGGTAATATTCATGGGATGTGACCAATATTATCCACTTGGGTGGTTGTATACAATAGTCCTGATACCCAAAAGTGGTATGTTTTACTAGTACTACATAAAGTGTATGATGACAATTCATTGAGTGAAATTTTTAAACTATGTTTACTAGGAAAATTTTAGGTTTTAACAATAACTTCAAAAAAATACCCTGGTAAAATTGATTGGCTTGGTTTTTAATGGTACAATTAGGTGAGTAGACTTGGGTTGTTACACTATGGTTAAATCTTAGGGGAAACTCACTTAGGCGGTGGTAATAATTGTTGTCGTCATTAGCCCGTAAATAGGTGACAATGCCTTATTAAAAAATAGAGCATGGTGAATAGCAAGCTTGACGACGTAGAGAGAAATCCAAGCCTAAGGGTTTAAAGCCACCTTAATGATGTGCAAAGGATGCTACAAGTGACATCTAAAAACAATAGGTGAAGCTCTATTATAAAGCATTCATATATAGTAGAGTGCTCAAAGAGCACTAGGTAGAGGTCGATTGTAAAAATGATAAACCAAAGTAATTCAACTGAACACATGACCTACTTGCATTCATCGAAGGTTTAAAGCAAAGTCTCTCTTCCTACAAATATAGACCAACACAGGCCGAGCACGAAGGTAGGAATATAAAGGTTCCCTTAGCAATTCATTGGAAAACAATCCAAGTAGCAAGCCACTTAATTTAATAATATAAATATTTTAACAGAAGCACAAAAATAATAAAACTAGATGAGGATAAACCTTCCAGCACAAATCCTTTGCAAATGGAGTTCTCCTTAAAAGGTCAACCCCTTGTTTTGTCCTTGCTTCATTCCTTGTAGTTTTCAAATAGAAAGAATACCCCTTCCTCCTTTTGTCGACCCTCTTAGCATGGAAACTTATCTACCCAAAACCCCAAAGTCCAACTTTTGACATTAATGTTATCTACAAAAAGTAACTCATGCTTCTCCAAGGTGGCAAAAAGGAGATACTTGAAATTTAAATGATTCTTCCCTTTTCTCCAAATATCTTGTCTTAAATGAAAATTCATTTGTTTCTTTATTACATTAATGAAAGGTATTAATATGGAATTTAATGAAACTTTCAAAGCATTAATATTTATAATATTGAATTCAATTTAATTCAAACTATAGAAGTTATATTTCATTTTCTCATTTGATTAATTATAATAAAATACCTATACTAATATCAAGCATTCGTATGATATTTAATTCGACAATGGATAACTAGAACCTCTATGTCTATGAATCTATTCTAGAGGGGATTCTATACCAAATCCACCTACACAATGATGCATATGTAACAAAAGTGACTCAATCAAATGCATCAAACAAGGTGGGTAAAGTCATTGCTATCCAATTACTTATCCTAGCTAAATACTTATGGTAACTTCTAGGTTATCAACTTCTGGCTATGGATGGCTAGATTGTTAATAATCACTACAAAGGTAAGAAGGCATACCTATATGAGGGTAGTCATTCATGTTATCCTAAGCTGCCATAATCATCATTTCCCTTATCAAGTATCCCATTCTTGGTGGTTGATTCTACCTCTTCCACCCATGAGTGTACCTAGTCATGCAAATCGATAATACATCAACAATACCATATTCCTCAAGGATAAATCAACATAAATAATTGCATAACCATCCATAAGCATAAAAACTAGGTATCAAGTTATATTTCATTAATACATAGTCTATAAATGCAAAAATTGTTACCAAGGTGGATTATGACAGTTAACACTATTGAGTGTTTCAGCCTGGTGGCACTAATTTCAAGCCATCGATCATTAACACCACTCAATGTGCTAGCCTAGCGGTAGCAATCCCAACCCACCAATAGTCACCCTCACACAGGTCATTAACATTGTTGAGTGTGCCAGCCTGGAGGTACCAATCCTAAGCCACCCATAGTCTTCCTCACGTGTGTGGTTAGAAACAGTAAATAACTAGGTAACATAGGGGTTATAGGGGGGCAGCTCCAAGATTGGAACCATGAATGATAATAAAAATGATTAAGTTAACTAGATGGCATAAGGGTTATAGAGGGCAGCTCCAAAATTTGAACCATGACTGATAATAAAAATGATTAAGATGTAACCCATTCCTTATATAAAAACAAATAATATAAAATAAAATAAAAAGGAATGGATTACATCTTATAAAGAGGGAATATTATTTGTTACCTAAAAAAGAGTGTAAAGATAAATATAAAAAAGAATAATTATAAAAAAGAGGGGATATTGAACAATACCTCTAATAGTCTAGAAATAACTTGTGAGCCGATAAGCCTAACTAGAGGCGCCGCGTTCATGACCACTTCTTACAATTAGATATGACTTGCGTCACTTGCCTAGCATATCTGATCAATTTAGCACAAAATTTTATGAACGCATCGAAGCCTGATCGCAACGATCTGATGCGTAGCGAATCGATTACATCGTTGGATATTCATACCATCCAATGCGATACAATTCCAAAATCATCCTCCGAGGTTTTCCTAACAAATTTTGAGGCACTTTTTACGCCCACGAAATTTTCCTTCCAAATTTTGGGGCGGCTTATATGCCTCACGAGTTCAACGATAATCTGCATTTCAAGAAAAGATTATAATTATTCATGTAACTACGAACATTGAAGCATGCACGGAACCCTTCCTAAGCATATAAATATGTCAACATTCTACTCATGTCCAATGCAGTTGTGAAGTGCAGCCACAATGGAGAAACGTTCTATGAAGACATGGTCCGTGGCGTTTGTGCTTCTAACGCTCCTCCTCGTTGCTACAAGTCTACTCTTTTCACAGCGTAAATTACAAAGTCATTTTAATTTCATTATCTCAATGATATCGATTCATGAAACTTGATTTTTGCATATTTTGAATCTCTTTCAGGACAGGACGAATGCATCGAGAAGTCAGTACTTAACACTAAATTGAAGGGTCTATGCAAACCAATAAGGAAAGACGATTTATGCATCAGAAGTTGCAGAGATCAGTATGGTCCCGTCCAGGGACTCTGTGGTGGCGATCAGAAATGTTACTGCCTGTGGCCCTGTCAGTAACATAAGAGAATCATTGCAAGGTGGAACAATAAAATTACTATAACTCAAATTATTCTGCAGGGAAATAACACACTTTTGAACGGGAGATTTGGTAGAGTAGCTAGTACCTGTTATATGTGAAGAGAATAGAGATTCAATTTCCTTGTCTTTATTAATAATATAATAATTTCAGATTCACACATAAAAATAACAAAGTGTTAAAATTATTCATCCCGTATTCAGATAGGAATGCCTTATTCCTACACCTTTGTGCACAAGATACCTTATAAATTGTTTTTTCGTTTGCTATGCTTTGGCTTATGTACTAAAATTATTTGTAACAGAGCAGTGATAACATTTGTTAGCTATAACAATAGATAATTTAAAAAGCAAAAAAAAAAAATTATTGTCTGTTAAAGATTGAGGAATGTTAATGTGATTGAAAATCACAATTAATCTCAAGTAACTTGAAACGGAAGTTATTTGGGCTCCTTACTAAACCAATTTCATTAGCAAAATTAAAAAAAATTATAATAATGTGAAGGTTATTGTAAATTGATAAATTTTTATTAATTCAATTTAAGTGTTTAATTGATTATATTTTAATTTTTTTGGGTTTAATTTTTTTTTAAATAAAATATTTAAATTATAGAACCTTTTAAGGGCACTAAGGAAGAATAAACGGAAGTTATTTGGGCTCCTTACTAAAATAATTTCATTAGCAAAATTAAAAATATTAAATAATGTGAAGGTTATTGTAAATTGATAAATTTATATTAATTCAATTTAAGTGTTTTATTGATTATATTTTAATTTTTTTTGGGTTTAAAAAAATTTAGAATAAAATATTTAAATTATAGAACCTTTTAAGGGCATTGAGGAAGAATAGAAAATTGCAAGGTATTGAGGAAGAATAGGAAATTGCAAGGGACTAACATAAGAAAGATGAATTTTCTTCAAAATTTTAATGTAAAAATTTTCAAATCTAAATTGTCTAACCTACATAAGACACCTTTTATGAAGTCTATGAGAGATATTCATATCACCTTCTAAACTTTTGAAACTATAATATCTATTAGAATGCATATAATCCTCAAGTTTTGAAGACCAATATTTTTCATATATGATTTAATTTAAATGGGATAATGTGACTATGTTCACTTTGAAAAGTGGTTTATATATTAATTAATGGATTGATGATAAGATATCATTTGTATCTACGGAAATGTACCATAAAATTTATTAATACTTTTACTTAGAATTAAGCTTACCATGTTGTAATGATTTCTATCCTTATCAAGTAGTTTTGATATCCAATAGTACCTCTTAATATTTTCGTCCAATAGTACCTCTTAATATTTTTGTGTTATATTATTTTATATATATTTATTGTCGATGCATTGATTCCATTTAATTATTTAATCCTATCATGAATGATTATATGAAGCTTCATTACTTTATTCAAATTTTTCAGGCTGAATATTCTTAGAAGTTATATAGACAAACATTTTATCTAAGAGAAAAATACAGATATAAAGATCGTTTGTAGTATTTCCATTACAAATATTTCTCTTATTATTGTACTAGATATTGTTTTATCCTTATAATTTGTTTTCATGTATTAGAAAACCATAAATTTCTTGACATTTTTAACTCAAGAACAAAATGAAATATGTTCTAAGATGTTCGAGAGTTAGTCTACAATACCTAAAGTGATTCAAATATTTCCTAGTAACAAAATTTGTTCATTTATGTAACACTTAGGAAGAATCTACTTCACCATTATTGTTCTTCAAGATGTAGCAATCAATTGTTTAATGGAGTTTATTTTTGAAGGACAAAGATATAAGCATCAAACATACATAAAATTATCATTAATATAGGGATCATATTGTTGATAGCACTAAAACTTACTCCACTCAATTCTTAATATTCCTTGATTAATATTTTTTTACCTTTTTCCCATAGCCAATGTCTAAAAGGTACTACAAAGAAGGCTAGTGCTACTAGGTATAGTATTTGTAATTGGGTGATGTGGAATTTTTAAAAATCTACACTTCCTTACTCCTCAATTCTTAATATTATTTTATAAATATTTTTTTATTTTTCCTAGAAGACTAGAACTACTAGATGGTCAGTCATTTTACCAACCTCAGCTCTTGTATAGTAGTTAAATTAAGAAAAAGATCAAATAATGAGGTTCTTGCACTATTAAAGTCTTGGAGAATCCACACACAATTCTAGAAATTTATCATTTATAGCATTGATACAACCAAGAAAAATTGTAGTACATGTAAATAGGTGACATTAAATTTTAAAAACCTATAGTTTCTAATTGGGATAATTGTATTGGTTTTGTTTTCAAAAAACCCCTTACTAAGTTCTTAATATTATTTTAAACATCAACATTCCTTGATATTTTGTTATTTGATCTTTCTTGGTATTTATAGGGGCTTTAGAATGTTGGAGTTTAAAATCTTGTAATAATATTTTAGGTAATGAAATTCACTTCTTTAAGAACTAGAATTAGAGATTAAGTGCAGTCTAGCTTGATAAAATAACTAATAGCTTTACTTGTAAAAACTTACCATGCAATGTAACTTTTTCCTTCTTTGAGAACCAGACTCAAGGATCATTGTATTAAATCTATAATCATATGTAAAAATAAAAAAATACAGTAGTAAAGCTTAGTCATTCACTATAATCAACATATTGGTAAATTTTAAGCATGTGGTTCTCATCGAGATGAAGGGATGTTTATATTCTATCATGAAAGATTCATTCATCAAAAAATTCAAAGGGTATAAGGGCATTGGAAGTTGTAAATCATGCTTTGCTATAGATGTGAGCTTAATTATTATTCTTTATATTTAACAAGTACCTACATTAGGCTAATAACCTCTTTTAGGATTAGTTAACTAGGGGAAGTATTTAGGTTAATTGCCCTAAAACTCATCTTAAAAATTACCCAAGAATATAGAGTAATTGGTTTAAGTATGTCACTAGTAAAAAGGGCGAATAGCCCCACACCCTATTTTATTTATCACCTTGAGTGTATACAAAGATTTATCATTTAAAGATAAGCTAATGGTTAATTTCTTAATAGTTATTATCTTGTAGAAATTTGTAGGTAATCAAAGAGTGATACTTGCTTAGATAACCTTTATGGTTGGTGAGACTTACCTTAAGAAATTAGGAAGCCATAGTTTTGGACACAAGTTATCGCCAAAAGTTTTATATGAGTGCCAAATGATTGCAATATAATTTTATGATAAGTATGGAGACAAGAAAGGAAATGGAGACAAGCAGAGAATTATTAGAGAAGGGAGCAAGAGGTAATGGTAGGCTCAAGATGTAGACAAATATAGTTGGAGTTATAGGATTGGATTAGTGTGTGATTAAATCTTTTATAGTATAGGAGAAGAATCGAAAACAACAACATGCGAGTAGTAATCTAGAAAAGGATGATATAACGTGGGTAGAGTGACTGAAGGAGAAGAGGTATAGAAAGGAAAACAAGGAAAAATGGTTATTAATCACCTATCAAACCAAGGAGGGAGAAATATTTTTTAATATTCCTAATAAAGTCTATGAAAGAGCATAAAATAAACTCAATAAAACTCTTATAGGAAATTTATAGGCTCAAGACAAACATGGGATGATCATTGGAAAGTTAAAAGTCATGTGGAATTTACCTTTCTCCCAAAAATAAATTTCTCGTTTCTTTTAACAAAAATAAAGTCTATCAAAGGGCTCTTCTAGGAGGTCCATGGTTTATGGGTAGATATATCCTTTATCTTAAGAAATGAGATACGATATTTAACCCTATCATAGGAAGGGTAGAAGAAACCTCAGTATGGGTAAGTCTACATGGTATACCTTTAGAAATATAGAAGGATAAAGTTTTTGAAAGTATAGCAAACTCCTTTAAATGCTTTCTCATAATGGTTTTTGTAACCAAATAAAGATAAAAAGTATTTTTTTCTAGGATTTATGTTATAGCTAAATCAAGATAAAACCTACTAGATGAGAACAATCTGGTATTAAGATCGAAAGTAAAAAATCAAAGTATAATTTATCAGAACAACCACTTTATCTATATAGCATATGTCAAAATAGACCATCTAGCAAGGAATTGTACAAATAGATAACATAAAAAAAGTAATCTCTAGTAAGAATAAAAAAGCCATATAGGTCAAATATAGAATAAAAAAGAGTAAATCATCAAGGAGAAAGGAAAAGAGCTTCATAAATAAGAGGTTGAAGAGAGGAGAGATAAAATAAAATAAGGAATAAATAAAGGAATATGGTATTGATCAAATAAAAACTCACAAAAGAAAATAAATCTAAAGATTTATTTTCTAAAATAAAATAAAATAAGGAATAAATAAAGGAATATGGTATTGATCAAATATGGTATACTACATTAGAAATAAATCTAATGCATTTTATGCCTTTTAGAAACAGAAGGCATTAGTAGAGAATGAGACTGGTAAGAAGGTTAAGTGTCTCAAATATGATAATGGTGGTGAGCACTGTTCTAATAATTTTGATATATAGACATTAGATGGCAGGATTCTAGAAGATGTATGGACTAGTAAAATCTGTAGTTACTATTTTCTTAAAGTTTTTGGATGTGAGGCATTTGCTCATATTGATAAGAAGAATAGAAACAAGTTAGATGCAAAATCCCAATAATTTTATTTCATTGGTTATGGAGTGGATGGATTAGGTTACAGGTTATGGGATAATATTAACCGTACAATCATCAAAAGTAGGGATGATGTATTTAATGAGAAGAGTTTGTATAAGGATAGGTTGCAGGTAAAGAAGGATGATTCTCAGTATGTTGATATTTATGGTGAGTCAATAGTACCAAGAGTACAAAGAGATGTCCAAGAACAAGAGCCACAAACTTCACCACAAAGTGTTCAAGAACAATAATATCTAGCACCTCAATCTCCTGTAGGTGCTGTCATAAAATCTACTAGGACAAGTAGAATCCCCCAATTTTTTTTTATTATGTTATGTCTACAAAGGTAAGTAAGTTACCATAATTTTATTTCCCCACACATAATTGTGTGTTATATACTGATGCTTGTGAGCCAGAGTACTTGGATGAAGCTTTATAGATGAGTACTAGCAAGAAGTGGGAGCAACCAATGAATGATGATATGGAGTCTGTTCTTCACAACCAAACATGGGATTTGGTTGAGCTACCTGCAAGGAAAAGGGCACTACACAACAAATGGGTGTATAGAATCAAGGAGGATGCAAGAGGCAATAAAAGGTATAAATATAGACTTGTAGTAAAAGGTTTTGCATAGAAGAAGGGAATTGACTTTGATGAGATTTTATCACCAGTTGTAAAAATGACCTCCATTAGAACAATTTAAAATTTAGTTGCTACTGATAATTTGCACCTTGAGCAACTTGATGTAAATACAACTTTCCTTCATGGATATTTGGAGGAGGAGATTTACATGCATCAAACAGAGGGCTATGAGGTAAAGGGTAAGAAAAATCTTGTTTGTAGGTTAAAGAAAATATTTTATGGCCTCAAGCAGGTACCTAGATAGTGGTACAAGAAATTTTATAGTTTTATGGTTGAAAATGAATTCAAAATATATCAATCTGATCATTGTGTATATTTCAGGAGAACTAGTGATGGTGCCTTCATTATTCTGTTATTGTATGTAGATGACATGTTTGTTTCAGGGTCTAACATGCAGGACATACATGATCTAAAAGGGAAATTGGCAAGCACATTTGCCATGAAGGATTTGGGGGCTACAAAGCAAATCCTTAGAATGAAAATATTAAGAGACAGGAAGAACAATTTGCTTAAATTATCACAAGAGGACTATATTGATAAGGTGCTACAAAGGTTCAACATGGAAAATGTAAATCCAGTGAGCACACCTTTGGCAAGGCATTTTAAAATGAGTAAGGATTTATGTCCATATACATAGTAGGATCAAGAAGACATGACAAGAGTTCCATATGCTTTAGCAGTGGGAAGTTTGATGTATGTCATGGTTTACACAAGACTAGATATAGCACAAGCATTGGTAGTTGTATGCAGGTTCATGAATAAATTAGGGTAGTGGCAATTTGTTAAGTGGATATTCAAGAATTTGAGGGGCACTTCTAAATATTTTTGAATTTTTGTGGTACTAATTTGAGTTTGTAAGATTTTGTATATGAAAGCACGAGATTCCGGGAAAAGGAAACACCAAGTGTGATTGCATTCAAAATTAAGTACGCTTAAGTCCTAGAAATGTAAATTGCATGAAATGGAAAAGAAACACATTGGAAGAGACACAATCAAATAGAGAAAACACAGCCCTTTCATTAATATCCCTTGATCTCTCTTACAATGACGTCTCCTCCCTTTTTAGGGGCTAGGAGCGTCAAATAGAGTTTGATTACAATCACCGACTTAGTCTTCCTCCTTTCGCGTGCCCACGATTGCAATGGGCGGGCCAAGATGATGCCGCCGCTGATGTCGATGAGTTCTTCACCTCTGCTGCTTCTCCTACGAACAAAGAAACAACCAAGATGTCAGTAGCACCTGCCGCAAATGAAAAGCGTTTGCTCTCTAAAACTAACGAAATATGCATGTAAATATTTGCCTAAAACAGTAATTATAGTGAGTCCAAATGGCTTCAAAACTTGACAGAAGATAAGAAAAGTTACCAGAAGGCCACTGCCACTGAGACAGCTGGCCAATCTACCTTCAACTGGAATTCGTCCCTGGGCAGGACGAATTCGACCGCAATTCGTCCCTGGGTGGGACGAATTCTTCCGTGTTGAAGAAACCGACCCGTCGCTGCTCCAATGTCGGATCCCGAGACCTGCAAAACGCCTGCAAACAGGGGGGTTATGTAATTGGGGCCATTTTGGGACGACCCAGATGGTCGGATTTTCCCAATTTGGCCTCCACCCTCGGGAATTTGACCTCGACACCTGCAAGTTAGCGAAACGACAAAGCAACACAAAACATACTAAAATATGACCAAAAGTTACAAAATTGCAGCTATGGATTAATCAAACCTAATAACACAAAATGCAATCTGAAAAGTAATCTAAAATGCTCAAAAACTAAAAAAGTGCGGGGGTGCCCAAGTGGGCCTCCCACCGTTGGCACTTGATTTTGGAGCCAATCCACCAGGGATGGGCCCAAAACCTCTTAGGATTGGGGGGTCGGCGAATTGGTTGGTTCAAGTGTCCATGCGTTGGATTTGGGTAAGGTTCGAGCTTCCAAAGGCCACCCAACAACCTCCCTTGCAAAAGAGATTGGTGGATGTGGGAAGGTGAACCAAAAGGGATGCAAGTGGGTCTTCAACTCGGTAGCACTTCGTTGCTTGAAAACTCCTTCAACCTGTATATTTTGGGTGAGAAAAGTCCCACCTTTTATAGACCCAAGGGGTCTCTTTTGGGAGGGAAGCACAAATGCCATGTGTTGGCCATAGGCGCCATGTGGCAGTCTTGTCTTCCCATGAGGGAGGGGAGTCCTCCATTGACTTGAGCTTTGATAAATGCTTTTTGTAATAGTCTTCTAACGGCCCCTCTGTCCACCTACACACGCGTGCAAGGCAGGAGTCCTTAACTGACTGTTCTGGGCTGCCACTTGGCACCATTTGCCTTTTTGCCCGTTAAGCTTGGAATTCGTCCCACCCAGGGACGGATTCGGAATTCGTCCTGGGGTGGGACGGATTCTATTTTGAATTCGTCCCTGGGTGAGACGAATACTAGGCAAAGTGTCCAAGTGTGCCAAATTGCTTCTTGACCTTACAAAATTGCTATGAAAGTGGTTAAGACCATTGTTTAACCTCTGAGGGCTGCCCCTGGGGCTGTGTTTGTCAAAGCGATCAGTGTTTGCAGTCACATAATCGGATTGGTGCTGTTTTGGTGTCTACAGATGCCCCTTTTTGGGAAGCGCTACGGGTGACGCAGTGCTTGAGCAAAAATAGATAACCAAAGCACTAATGATTAGGGTTTCTTGGTAACCTAACCAACTTTTGATGCCCCAAGTATGGAAAGGGCATGCATTCTTGAATCCTTGCTTCGACGAGCTAAGGAATTTGATTTCAAGTATTAACCTGTTTTGGTGAGGTGTGACTTGAACTTAGACATTGATCACCATGAACAAGTGAAGGGCATTTTTATCCTCGGGGGGAACCTTGTGTTCATGATTCACGAAATGCCAAGTGTTTGATTGATTTGATTGTTGCTTGTTTATTGCCCCAAGCAGGAGCGTGATTGTCTTTGTCAATGATTCTTTGAATGCATGTCGTTTTCCTTAATTGGGTGTGTGATTGTTGGTTGGTGACTAAGTGTGACTACCCCCTCAAGCGACGAATCGATGAGGGAATGACCTTCGTGAGAGAAGCGACGAGTCGCTTGACCCAAGATGACTTGTGCAAGGGTGCCTTTAAAGGGTTTACCGTTAAGCGTGTGCAATTTTTCCAACATTTGGACCTATTTTTGGTGGGTGTTAACCCTTTTGGTGATGTCATAATGAGGTGAAATCATCGAAAACCTAACTTCCCGTGGAGCGGTCCGGCTATGGTAGCCTTCTTGGGGAAGTAGGAGAGCGATAATTTGGACCTCGACATCGATTTTATTTGCCTAGAGGTTAAGTGCAAGAGCACTTATGTCCGGCAATGTTTTTGCTGTGTTTTTGTTGAATTTTGTACTTGTTTTGTTGTTTTTTGTGACACCATTTTGGGATTAAATTGTCAAAAATCCGTCTTCCCGTGGAGCGGTCCGGCTATGGTAGCCTTCTTAGGGAGTAGGATAGTGATAATTTGTGACCCCGATGTCGATTTTGTATGCCCATGTTGTCAGTTGCATTTGCAATCCTGTCGAGCAATTTTATTGTCTTGTTTTTAGTGCATTTTTAGTCATTTTTGTTGATTTTTTTTGTGCTGGCTCTGAATTCGTCCCTGGGTGGGACGAATTCTAGCTGGAGAATTCGTCCCCGGGTGGGACGAGCGCTGATCGAGCGCTCGTCCCAGTCAAGGATGAATTCCAGAGCAAAAGGCCTATTTAATGGCCAAAACTTGATTTTGGGCTCATTTGTGTCATTTTTTTCTTGCGATTTTGGAGCTCGGGAGGAGGAGGTAATTCTGCGAAGCGAAGCGCCGCTGGAATTCTCTCTCGCCATCATGAGTGCACAAACTGGTTCGAGCGGCGGAGCCGAGGCGAGACCTGTAAGTGACCCTAGGGTTTATTTTGCTTTAATTTAATGCATTGTTTTTGTGTTGACGCTTTTCAAAACTTTAAGATTTTTTTGTGATGTTTTTGTTTAACAGTTAAGGTTAGAAACCCTAGAACTGAAAATTTGATCTGTTTTATTTATTTATTTATTTATTTTTTTGTTTGCTTGCAGGTTGTTAGGAGCCGGTACCGTGTACCCGCTGCATTTACTGAGGCACGGTTGGCATTGACCGATGATGATTGGGAATGGCTTGATGCCCTTGGGCTCAAGCAGGTGGCTCGACTGGAGCCTATGGTTTCGGATCAGGCCTATCTGACGGCCCTGATCAAGCTTTGGGATCCGCGGACCAATACTTTCCATCTCCCGACAGGGGAGATGACCGTGACTCTTGAGGACGTCTATCGGTTGCTTCGGATTTCGATAGATGGTCTGCCTATTAGGACATCTCCGTTTGATCAACTGGACTGCTATACTTACGAGATGTTTTGGGCATGGGGGGGAGCTGGGTGTAGCAGACCCAGTGGAGACAGCCGAGGCGGATTGCCAGGCTGGCGGGATTTTGGTTAGCTGGTGGAAGGAGAGGGGGGTGTTAGGAGTGAGGCACGCATTCTTGATGGGCCTCATTTCTAACATTCTTCTCCCTGATTCGTCAGGCGCGAGGTTCCCGTGGAACCTGCTGGATTTGGTGTGGCAGTTGGCAGAGTGCCCGATAGAGGCACCATTGATTCTGAGATGGGGATAGACTTTGTTGGCGCAGCTTTACGGGGAGCTGTACGGGGTCCGTTGTCGACAGCGGAAGGGTGTCAGTTGCAACTTTTTGTTGCAGTGCTGGGGTTGGCAGCACATAGCTGTTGAGAGGCCTACCGGGTTACCATGGATGACTCGGGCGGTGATGGAGGATGAGGAGATTGGTTATGCAGCTTTGTGGCGACGGTCTATGGAGCAGGGGCAGAGTCGGCGATGGGCAGGTGCCGTTGAGCACTACATTGATGCCTTTTCTTGGCTCACTCCAGGGGAGGTGTTTTGGCGTCCCTATCGGGACTGTCCAGCCTGGCCTGAGGCTGGAGAGTGGCTCCGACGGGTACGGAGGGAGCGATGGTTGACTGGGCGGCACGGGACAGAGCATGAGTTCTTTCCATACCGCCGGGTTACACGACAGTTTGGGGTGCGCCAGGGGTTGCCTGGTGAGCCCGTAGGCTATCGACGTCGGGGAGATGAGAGGGATCTGGAGCCACCGGTCCTCGTGCCATTGGGCGAGGAGTCGGATGCGGTGATTGAGGTGTTGGATGTGGATGACGTCGGTACTACCACTGAGTATGACTCGTGGTGGGTATTGCGGCGCTGGAGAGGAGAGGGTCCACTGGGAGGCACGGAGGCGGCAGTGGAGGATGCTGAGGCGGCAGGGGGTGATTGGGGGGGCCATTGGATGATGCAGACATGGTGGATGTGGGAGATGAGGATGTGGACTTGGGTGTTCCGGAGCAGCCGGACATGCAGGATGTGGAGGAGCAGTTGGAGCCTGAGCAGGCTACTGTCCTCGCGAGTCCTATGCGTCCGACAGATACGGAGGGGGTGGGGTCGGATGTAGGCGATGAGGTTGCGCGACTTACAGAGCTGCTACGGATGCGGGATCTGGAGAGGGATCTTCTACGGGCTCAGTTGGCAGAGCGGGATAGAGTTTTGGCATAGCGCGATGATGCATTGTCTATCTATCATCGACGAGAGGCAGAGTGGTGTCTGTACCGGATAGACTTGGAGAGGGAGGTCATCCGCCTTGGCGGGCGGCTCCCTGAGCCTTCGATCAATAGATCTTCTCGACGGACGAGGGATAGTCTGACTGAGCAGTCAGCATCATCTCGCCGCAGGCGATTAGATGAGGGGGGTGGTAGTAGGCATGATGCGGGGGCTAGCGAGAGCCGCCCGCAAGGTCCCGTCGGACCCACACCACGGGGGGTAGTTCCCGTCGCACCGATCCTGCGTGATCATGGTGGTCGACGCCTTAGGTTGGGTTTTTGGATATGCTTGCGGGGTCTGAGGACCGGTTTTGTAGCCTGCGGGCATCTTTTTGACGATATATATATATATATATATATATATACCGATTTTATTTTTGTACATGTGATGATGTGATTTTTGTTATGCATGTTTATTTATTTTGATGAATGCAGATGTTATGATAAATGTATATGTTTTTGATGTCTATGTGATATGCAAATTGAAATGGATGAATGATATTTGTGGTGATTGCACTTTAGGCTGTTTAAGAAGCTCTTTATTTACCTGGTTTTTTTTTGTTTTTGTATTTTCTGATGGTATCATAAGGATGATAAGTAGCGCAGATGGTTTTGGGATGAATGTATGATTTTCTGAGATTCAGATAGTTTTAACTCACTATCCATGACTGTACTTTATCTTACAAGACTTTTGAACAAGGTATGAATCGGACTTGTTTTTGACCGAGTTATTTAACATCCCTGTGTGTGCAATTGAGTTCATTTAGTGGTATTTGTTAGGATACCGCCAGTGCTAGATGGGCTTTCAACCGAACCTGTACTGAGGATCACCTAATTAGCTCCACGAATTCCTTTGTTGTATGTACTAAGATTAATCTGCGGTGTAATCCAGGATGCCATAAGCTAGCTCATCCACATGCAAACATTGATCCGTACGCAAGTTAATGTGACAGATATATCGTCATGCGGGAGGTTTACTTCATTACCGATAGGCTATCAACCAAATTGGTATTGAAGCTTGCCTTATGACCTATAGAATGTCGAGAGTTCCAGGGATTCAAGGTCAACTCCCTTCTTTTCTTCAATTGTATTGGGATACTTGCTCATTGTAGTGATGAGATCACTGTTTATTTTGATTTGTTTTTCTTTCGAGCAAGGGATTGGGGATATGGAGTGACGAAAATCACCGTTGTTTGTGCCTTTTGATGTGTGCACTGTAGTTTGTCAAATTTTGGAGTTTTGACATTTTGCAATTTTTTTGTGTTTTGCAACTGTTGAGAACTTTAGGGATTCTTAGGGAATTGGGTAGGGAGGATGCTTGTCCTTTTGCCAACTCTCAGCATTCTAGGGGTCATTCGCACAGGGGGATGAGCAAGATAACCGTTTCGCTTGTGGTGACCTAGATTATTTTGCAGGTTTCGTCTTTCGTTCACACAATTTGGGAATTTTTAGTGTTTTGATTTGTGTTGGGATGTTACGTAACAAGGTGTATTTCAAGTATGACTCTACCTTCGTAAAATCTGTTCGACTTGATACACTACATGGCTAAAGAGGAAAATGATGACTCAATCACTAAAACTCTTGGTACATTCCCGCACCACTGATCGTAGTGTGGTAAAAGTTATGCTTGGTGTTTTTGTTGTTTTTGATGAATTTGAGTATGCCTAGAATTGAGATGCAAATATTTGTTGTTTTTGATGATTTTTGTTGTTTTGTTTTTTTTGAATTTCTTGATTTTTTTTTTGACCAAGCGATTGCGATAATCGTTGGAGCTTTTTGGGTTGACCAAGAGATTGCGATAATCCTTGGAGCTTTTGGGTTGACCAAGAGATTGCGATAATCCTTGGAGCTTTTTGGATTTGACCAAGAGATTGCGATAATCCTTGGAGCTTTTTGGATTGACCAAGAGATTGCGATAATCCTTGGAGCTTTTTGGATTGACCAAGAGATTGCGATAATCCTTGGAGCTTTTTGGTTTGACCAAGAGATTGCGATAATCCTTGGAGCTTTTTGGGTGACCAAGAGATTGTGATAATCCTTGGAGCTTTTTGGGTGACCAAGAGATTGCGATAATCCTTGGAGATTTTTGGGTGACCAAGAGATTACGATAATCCTTGGAGCTTTTTGGTTTTGACCAAGTGATTGCGATAATCCTTGGAGCTTTTTGGGTGACCAAGGGATTGCGATAATCCTTGGAGCTTTTTGGTTTGGATTATGGTTCTTCAGGGGATAGAGGTACCCCCAGCTTGATGGTCTTTGCACTTCGGATCCGGCTCTAGAGGTATGGGCATGAATGGATCATCCCTATGCACGGAGATGAGGACAGGGTCCGCCCGCGGCACTGATGTTGCTATGATGTCTCTTGGTGGAAGTTGCTCTTTGTGTGCCCAACGTGGCGGATGTAATGCTTGGTCCCACCGTGGTGGGTTAACGCGCCACTCATGCCCTAGTATTATGTTTATCTGTTGAATTACTTCCTCAATTTTTATGGGATGCCGATGCTGTCTTATGTGATTGCTGTGGGCTATGTCTGTTTCATCCTCACCTTCGGACAATGTGTATAGCTCATCAGAATCTAGAGATTCTCGAGACATGGAGGACTCGCATCATCAGGTAGCCCTACGGTTAAAGGTTGATCCTCTTCGAAAGGAGCCTTATGTAAGTTGGGCCTTGGGAGCTCCAAAATCTTGGTCTCTACCAACTCTAAGTGCTCTAGTGCTTTGCATGTATTGGGAGATTTGAACTCCTCCTCTTTGGTTGGTTCTTGTTGAGGAACTTGGGGCTTATGGAGGGGTGGCCAGATGGCACCCCCCATGCCTTGGTAGGGCAGTTCATCCCGCTCTTCTTCGTGCTCTGATTCCTTAGAGGCTTCTTGATGAATTTCTAAGGGTGGCTCATAAGCCTGGGTGGATGTCTGAGGAAGGCACCCATCATTGGTTATAGGAGCGGCCTCCCATTCATGTCTAGGAGGCATCGGGGGTGGTGCTTCGAGGAATCGGGAGAGTAGCTTCCCGCTCCTGTCTAGGAGGTGTTGGGGGTAGCTTTTGATGAGGTCGCGATGACCTATCTTCCCCCCATGGGTTGTGCCACTCAAAATATTTTGTCTTATGCATGTGAGGGGTTGGAGTCCTCTCTTGTATAGTGTGTTGGAACAGCTCATCCTTCTGGCGCTGAAGGTGCTCTTCATTAATATGGTACGGTTCCTCTAACGGTAGTCGTTCGAGCTCAAGTTGCGTGAGTTGCTTGAGATGTGTGATATATTCGGTAGATTCTACGATAGTTGGTCCCACCGCCTCATGTCTAGAAGGCCTAGACGCCTCTCTTAGATAAAAATCTCGGTCGTAGTGATCCAAGATCTCTATAGGACACATCCCTCTGTTAGGGGTAGCAACATTCTCTCGGGGCTTTGGCCTCAGTGAGTGGTCCTGATAGATAGCAGGTGCGAAGGCGTATTGCTCCCGCACGGTATATTGCTCTCGAGGAAGGTAGATGTCTTCCTCGTGCTCTCTTTCATAAGTGAAAAGGGGGTGGACGGAGCTATCTCGCCCTGCCCGAAGAGCCTTGTGCTCTGGATTTGTCTTTGTAGTCCTGACAACTAGTGGGGGTGAAGGAGGGATAATGTAATCATGTGGTTCCTCCCTTCGAACCCTATGTTGACTTAGCACTTCATCGTGCGATGACCGCTCATAGCGAGCATCTAAGGGAGGTCTCATTGCTTCATGTCTAGAAGGCCTAGATGCCTCTTCTAGATACTTCTCGGTCGTAGTGATCCAAGATCTCTATAGGTGACCTCCCTCTATTGGGGGTAGCGGCATTCCCTCGAGGCTTTGGCCTCAGTGAGTGGTCCTGATAGATAGCAGGTGCGGAGGCATATTGCTCTCGCACTGTATATTGCTCTCGAGGAAGGTAGAGGTCTTCCTCGTGCTCTCTTTCATAAGTGAAAAAGGAACGGGTGGAGTTGGCCCGCCCTACCTGAGGAGCCTTGTGCTCTGGATTTGTCTTTGTAGGCCTGACAACTAGAGGGGGTGAAGGACGGGTAGTGTAATGATGTGGTTCCTCCCGTCGAACCCTATGTTGACCTAGCGCTTCATCGCGTGGTGACCGCTCATAGCGATCATCTAAGGGAGCTCTCCTATGACTGTACCCCTCATGGAAGGGTGTGTGATGAGTGCTATGTTGAACAGGAGTGCTCCTCGAAGAGGTGTCCCTATAGTCCCTTTCCTTTAAGGTGTGGAGGGGACTGCATTGTGTGTTAGGTCACCAAGGTGGTATGACCAAATCCTTGGGATTGTAATGGAGGTGACTCGTTCCTCCTTGGATATTCCCCATAGCCTTCGCCCGTGATTGGGCTTGGCTACGGGTGAGCACCATGACGATGTCTCTCTAAAAACCCTAAAATTGAAAATGAGTCAGATGGGGCCCAAAATTGGTGTGCGCATCCCTCTTATAGTAGATAAGACAAAAATGAAGTTTCAAGTCCTAGCTCTAAATACATTAGGAGATATTGACATCCGAACAACTCAAAAAGTGCAAAAAATTGGGCACGCAATTTTAGAACCTAATTTCGGGGCACTAGATGATGGAATTTGGCCCCGAAAACTGACTTTTTGGGGAAATAATTGTTAAAATTATCCCAACCAACTCCCTGTAAAATTTCAAGTCAATCGGAGCTACGGTTGAGAAGTTATGGCCCCGACAAGATGCACTAAAATTTAGGGAAAAATACAAGATTTCCCATTTTTTGTTGGATGGTCCTGCATCACTTATGGGCACATTTGGGGTGATTTTGGGTTGACCAAAGGGTTCATGGACACCTTTGGGGCATTTTGGAGTGACCAAGCGATTATGGGAATCCTTGGAGCTTTTTGGAGAAAATGACAAAATGCGTAGATTTTTATCTTTTTGTTTATGATTTTTTTTTTCTTTTTGTCTACACTAAGCAGAATTAAACACACACATTCACAAAACCGTGATTATCTCTTTTAAGGATTATTGGTGTGCCCTAAACTGGTTTAGTGCATTTTGATGTTTTGTTTTGTTTTTGTAGGTTTTGAAGAACGTTTAAATGCATAATGTAGGCTCTTATAACTCCCAAAAGGTCGCCCCTTCAATATACCAACCAGGCCGATATACCAACCTCTCTATATACCCGCCCTTACGAGAGGGAGACTATAGGTACGTGAGAGCAGAAGGTACATGGTACATAGGCGGTACGGAAGGGGGATTGTCCTGTTAATGGCACCTACCATAGAAGACTTATCCTCGCGCGCATGGGAATCACCCCAGTGACACTCGGTCTGTCTTCATCAGGATTTACGCCTAACAACAGTTGACAATCGGGAAATGGATGCAAATCAAGCCAAGGTGGTGATGAAATCCACCAATGGTCTTGATCAAGGGCTGGGGTCTTACGACCAGCTCCTTGGTTTAAAATTGTTTCGTGATGTGTGTGGGATTCGTTTTATTCAACAAAAATGAAACAAGCATACATGACTTTTCTTATGCAATGCAAGACAAGATGAAAACAATCAAAGGAACAAAAAACAAAAATAGAAAATTTAACAGAGATCATGAAAATCCCTACCTCTTCTCTCGCTCGCTCCGTTGTCTCCGAATTTTTGCTCTAGAAATCTATAGGCGGGAATTCGTCCCTCCGGGAGACGAATTGCGGAACAAAATTCGTCCCTCCCGGAGACGAATTTGAATTCGTCCCAGGGTCAGACGAATTTCAGAAAAGAATTCGTCCCTGTCAGAGACGAATAGCAGTCTGCAACAAAAAAATGTACCTGTCAAGCACAAACACAAAACTTTGATCAATTTTTGTGATTTTAAAAACCAGGGAACAGAGTCCCACCGTGATCGCCACTGAAAGCACGAGATTCCGGGCAAAGGAAACACCAAGTGCAATTGCATTCAAAATTAAGTACGCTTAAGTCCTAGAAATGTAAATTGCATGAAATGGAAAAGAAACACATTGGAAGGGACACAAGCAAATAGAGAAAACACAGCCCTTTCATTCAAATATCCCTTGATCCTCTGTTAAAATGACGTCTCCTCCATTTTCAGGGGCTAGGAGCGCAAATAGAGTTTGATTACAATCACTGAATGATTCCTCTTTCCGCGTGCCCACGATTGCAATGGGCGGGCCAAGATGATGCCGCCGCTGATGTCGATGAGTTCTTCACCTCCGCTGCTTCTCCTACGAACAAAGAAACAACCAAGATGTCAGTAGCACCTGCCGCAAATGAAAAGCGTTTGCTCTCTAAAACTAACGAAATATGCATGTAAATATTTGCCTAAAACAATGAATTACCGTGAGTCCAAATGGCTTCAAAACTTGACAGAAGATAAGAAAAGTTACCAGAAGGCCACTGCCACTGAGACAACTGGCCAATCTACCTTCAACTGGAATTCGTCCCTGGGCAGGACGAATTCTGACTGCAATTCGTCCCTGGGTGGGACGAATTCTTCTGTGTTGAAGAAACCGACCTGCTGTTGCTCCAATGTCGGATCTCGAGACCTGCAAACAAGGGGGTTATGTAATTGGGGCCATTTTGGGATGACCCAGATGGTCGGATTTTCCCAATTTGGCCTCCACCCTCGGGAATTTGACCTTGACACCTGCAAGTTAGCGAAACGACAAAGCAACACAAAACATACTAGAATCTGACCAAAAGTTACAAAATTGCAGCTATGGATTAATCAAACCTAATAACACAAAATGCAATCTAAAAAGTAATCTAAAATGCTCAAAAACTAAAAATAGGACTTGGGAGGTGCGGGGGTGCCCAAGTGGGCCTCCCACCGTTGGCACTTGATTTTGGAGCCAATCCACCAGGGATGGGCCCAAAACCTCTTAGGATTGGGGGGTCGGCGAATTGGTTGGTTCAGGTGTCCATGCGTTGGATTTGGGTAAGGTTCGAGCTTCCAAAGGCCACCCAACAACCTCCCTTGCAAAAGAGATTGGTGGATGTGGGAAGGTGAACCAAAAGGGATGCAAGTGGGTCTTCAACTCGGCAACACTTCGTTGCTTGAAAACTCCTTCAACTCTGTATATTTTGGGTGAGAAAAGTCCCACCTTTTATAGACCCAAGGGGTCTCTTTTGGGAGGGAAGCACAAATGCCATGTGTTGGCCATAGGCGCCATGTGGCAGTCTTGTCTTCCCATGAGGGAGGGGAGTCCTCCATTGACTTGAGCTTTGATAAATGCTTTTTGTAACAGTCTTCTAACGGCCCCTCTGTCCACCTACACACGCGTGCAAGGCAGGAGTCCTTAACTGACTGTTCTGGGCTGCCACTTGGCACCATTTGCCTTTTTGCCCGTTAAGCTTAGAATTCGTCCCACCCAGGGACGGATTCAGAATTCGTCCTGGGGTGGGACGGATTCTATTTTGAATTCGTCCCTGGGTGAGACGAATACTAGGCAAAGTGTCCAAGTGTGCCAAATTGCTTCTTGACCTTACAAAATTGCTATGAAAGTGGTTAAGACCACTGTTTAACCTCTGAGGGCTGCCCTGGGGGCTGTGTTTGTCAAAGCGATCAGTGTTTGCAGTCACATAATCGGATTGGTGCTGTTTTGGTGTCTACAGTATAATATAACATGGTAGGAGATATTGACGGTGAAAGGAGCACTATCAGCTACATTTTCATTGTAGGTAGAGGAGTGGTGAGTTAGATATCAAAAATCCAATAGGTTGTAGCCCTTTCAACCACGAATGCTGAATACATTGCTATTTATAATGTAAGTAAAGAGATGATATGGTTGTAGAGACTTATGGAGGAGCTGGGGAAAAATTAGGAAGACAACAAGTTGTGGAGTGATAGCCAAAGTGCTATCCATCTTATGAAGAACTCAGTATTCCACTCAAGAAATAAACACATCAAGCTAAAATATCACTTCATAAGGTCAGTCATGGAGGATGGATATCTGAAACTGAATAAGATTCACACTTCCAAGAATCTTGCAGATATATTTACTAAAATTGTTTTCAGGAAGAAGTTGAGCTTTTGCTCAACTTTAGTTGGTCTAAGGGAATGAATCAATGTTATGATAATATTTCAATTCCTTATATTTAGGATGTTACAATGGTTTAGTCTCCAAGTGGGAGATTGATAAGATGAAGCCTAAAATTAGCTAGAAATCAGTTTTTCTCTTTGTTTTGTAACTAGTTGCTTTTATGCATGGACACTTTCTAAATTGAAAAAAATCAATCTAGAAAAATCCATAATTGATGGGTCTATATTTGGTGTCTAATTCCAAGATAGAATCTATAAAATTAATGGTTGCATAGAAATCAGGTGTGTTATTTTTTGGGAGAGACAGTGTATGTGGAGAGGATTTCTTTGTTTTAATATACTGAGAGGATGTGTACAACAGTTGGTTGTTGGTGATTCCCTATGGTTCTTGGAGGACTTAATAATAACTAAAATTATTCTCGAAGGACGTAGCCCCACACTGGGTGAACCTCATTACATATTGTGCCAATATTTTGTGTGATTATTTTGGTTATTTTTTTATATTCTTCTCCAAATCTATTTAGATCAATTTGTCAATATTATTGGTTTAATAATAAGTAAATATTAACATATGGATCTATAGTTGATTAAAATCCCACCATTGGTGTCATTAAGGAGGAATATCACATGCAAAGCTCCTCTATAGGAAGCAGAGGCAGAGTGAGAGTGACTGTAAATGAGTGGCATAGAGAGGTCATCCCTTTATGCTAAGGCATAACTGCTTGTTTTAGCGAGTCCTTACGCTGATGTCACATACATGAAGTCCAAGTATTTATTTACTTTTTAGATAGTTATTGATGATATCAAATGCATGGTGTAGAATGTAGCATGCCTATCCACATCAATTACACAAAAAAATACAACTGGCACAATTTCCCTTTTGTTTAATGGATACTCTTATATATACTATTATGTCTTATTTTTCTTTTTTTTGGTTGACATGAAAGAAGCCTATCATATTTTTCCAACTTTATGGTACAATGGTAGATGAGACGTTGAGATTAAACCTTGTTGTATTTTTGATAATTAGTATTTTGCAAGTGGGAAGGAGAGTGGACATTGTAATTGAGAAATTGAGCTTATTGTCTTCTTGATAATTTGTATTTTGTAGATGGGATATTTTTTTTAAAGATGATATTTTTTATTCTGAAAATTTTTAAAAAGGTAAATATTTCGACATGGTGAAACCATTTTAAAATATGCATGGTTTTTAGTTTTAAAAAAATAATAATAATGAAACTAAACTTAAAAAAAGAAGTAATTAAAATAATTGTATTTGATTTTGTCTTCTAATTAAATTAAATGTCTTGAAAAGTATTGTTTCAAATTTAGTTATTTTGATTTTTGTATGAAAAAAGTATCTTAACTATTTTTTTTGTTAAATTATTTTGGTTAAGTTTAATTAACTTGATATATGTGTAGAGGTTAACTCTAGTTAATTATTTTAGTGGCAGTCTTACTTGTTAGAAAGAGTATTTTATTTAAAGGGTAAATGAATTTGAGTCAACCTATTTTTAGATTCCAACCTATATTATTGATCAATATAGAGGAGACATATAAATTGTTTTATATTTTTGAGAAGTTTTTTATGTAAGAATAGATATATGTCCTTGCCGATAGACCACACTCATGCGGATGTGACCCGGGTTCAATCCCCATGGTGGATGTGTATAAGAAGTTTTACTCAAAAAAAAAAAAAAAACAGATAGATGACCTTTGAACATTTAGTGTTATTTGGATCCTTAGATCACTTGTATTTGAGGCTAATTGTAGAGCATGATATTTTAAATGATTTCGTATCAAAAGATATGAAGGTGATATAAAATACAACTACAAAAAAAAGCATCATTCATGAAATACATGAGCAACTTTTCGATCTTTGATACAAAGATTATTTTTTAACATTTCAAAATTCAATCAAGATTTTAGTTGAGCTTGTCCATTTTGATGAAGCTCATTAGTTGAACAATTCATAGTTTGAAGTCCATAGTTTGTTCGAGCTTATGGTATACATAATTTAAAATTGGATAAAAGTTTTGGTTAGTTTGATTTGTTGTTTGGGTGATTTAGAGTTAAATGCATTGGTGTCAAAATCTAGAGTTCAATTTGATATTTGGCCTTTTCAAGTTCTATGGTCAATTACAACTTGATTTTTATGAAGTGTAGGATTCAATTTAGCATCTTATTTTGATTTTACGAGTTTCTAAATTGAATGTCAAGTTTCATTATTATTATTTTATTCATTATTTATAGGTGATGGTAGCATCTCCATAATTATATTAAGATTTTATAATGGAATGATTATGCATCCAATATAGCCATTAAGAGGATAGTGTTGTAATAAATTTAAATAGTGCAAAATAATGTGTAATAGCCTATCTTATTGATATCAAAATTAAACTCTCATTTAAAATTTGTTGTTACCAAGTAATTAACTATTTAATTTATATACTATATTATATATTCACTTATATATTTTACTTGTACTTTGGCATACCTCTTCTTTATAATATTGATTTTGTTCTAATAAATAATAATTTGAATTTTTTGAAACTAATTAATGTGTTTTATATGTGATGTTCAAGTTATATAAATTTTTTATGTGATTTGTGTTTTATATGTGTTTACATTACTGATGGTATACCTCTCGTTTAAATTTTTATTGTTACCAAGTAATTAACCATTCATGATAGATACTATATTATATATTCAGTTATATATTTTATAGTACTTTGGCATACCTCTTCTTTACATTACTGATTTTATTCTAATAAATAATAATTTGAATTTCTTGAAACTAATTAATGTATTTTATATATGATATGTAATAAAATACAATGAAAACATAATTACTTACAATAAAAATTTGAAATTTTAGTAGATAAATAATAAAACACTTAAAAGTGACTTAATTTTGTAAAATAATTATATACAACTCCTAAAAATGTATTATTTTTTAAATTTAAATAAAAGGTGAATGTTTCACTGTCAATTTTGTTTTTGCATAAATTGCTATAGTTATGGCTTCTTATTAGTTTCTCCTTCAATTTAATTTCATTTAACTATATATAATTATATAAATTTTGTATACTTTAAGAATAAATTAGTTTATTTCTTTCTATTTAATTTTAAATATGGAAAGAACAAAATCAAATGGTACTGGCTCAACTAGTTAGATTCTTCAACGTTCAAGGAGAGGACTCTAGTTTAAATCTTACAAAGGGTTATATTGATAATGTGAAAGCTTTTTTTTGTAATACTACTATGTAATATATATATATATATAATATTAAAAGGTTATAGATTTAATCTTGATTATTTGTTTTAATTAACAATAACTGAAGTGAATCTAATGATCAAGATATTTCTCTTAGACTAATTATGGATACAATGGCAAAGACTTTAAAACCTTAAAGAGAGCCAAAGTTCCAATCTTATGAAATAGGATTATGGTGATATATTAAAAGTTTTATTTATTTATTTTTATGCAATAAAACTGAAATTTGTTTCGATCTCATTTTATTTAAAAAATAAATAAAAAATTAAGTTCTTTATTTAAAAAATAACTAAAAGATTAACATGTTGCATAGTTGTTTATAATTAATTTTTTTTTCTAATTAAATATAACTTAAGTTGATTTATTCTATACTACCAATTAAAACCAAAATAAAAACTTTTAAACGTTTAAAAAAATCTATAAAATAAAATTATAAATTATACTTATTAGATAAATTGATTAAATAACCATTTATTGATAACTCTTCTATATATATATAACAAAAAAAAAATTATGGTCTTTGCTTTACTTTGTGTTTTTTACCCTCGGAGGAGGGAGAGGAAGAGAATAAATCACGGTTAGCTAGCGCATTTTGGTGGTTTAAAAGATATGGTGGTATGTCATGTAAATCAATAACTATCCTTATACCACCCCTGTATCCCCTTTTAAACTCAGTAGAAGGATGCGAACAACTAAAAAATAAAAGTTTGAATCAACGTTGAATACGGAAAAGCACTTTAAGTAGTACTGAAGAAGCCTAGTAAACCAGACACTCAAGTACAAAAATCGTGAAACCGATTTCTGTTGCAACATTTCAGCGGGAATATATACAAGAGGCCACCAGAGTATTAACGTGCAACGAAATTCCTTCCTGAAAATGTGCCGTCTCGAGTTCCTTCGGCACACAAGAGGCCCATGGAGGCCAAGAGTATTAACATGCAAAAGAATTCCTCACAAATGTGCCACCTTGAGTCCCCTAGACATATCAAGACACCGTTGTGCTCACAAGTCCCTGTGTGCCGTAGCATCTTAAAAAAATATATATGCTACGTGTAGAGTAAAGCGCCCGAAGGCTAGACGAATGTAACTGATCTCCGGCGGAGAAAGGTTGTCATACCAACAGGGTTATCTTGGAGTTTTGGGCTATCTTGGAGTTTTGGGCTAATGAAGCACATCGTGTTTTTTAGGTTATATAAGGGAGTTAGTAATAGTTTATTGGCTTTCTTGTTGTTTTTAATATTTTTATTTATCTTTTTGTTGATTCCATGTGAGATGGAGATCACCGGACCATCTGTTGCTGGATCCATTCAGTGACAACTAATTTGCTAAAGGTAACAGCACCTAAATTTTTTAAATAAATACTTGGCTAATCAAACTTTTACCAACCTTGAAAGAATAAAAAATATTATATTAATATAATATTATAATAATATTACGGTTGTTGAAGTACGATGCTGTGAATACATAGTGTATATATAAATCTGACTATTTAAAAATGATGTCGTTCAAGCCCACCTTTTTAACATTTTGTGCTTTAAAAATCAATCAGAGTTATAAATTTGTTTTCTAACTAAATGTATTTTTAGTGTTTGTAATCTATAATGCAAATATAAAAGAGAATGGCTAGCCTTGTTATAACAAGGCATCGTAATTATCTAACAAAACAATCAAATATTTTGATGGGTGCTATACTTTTTAGTTACTATGTGAGCAAGTCTTCGTGATTATCTAACAAAACAATCAATTATGTTGGTAAAAACGGTCTTAATCATGCAAATACATAGCTCCAAAACACAAGAGACCATCTACAAAAGTAATGGTCGGAATTTGAAAGTTTTTTTTAGTTTATATAGTGGAATTGGTACAGTCATAGATTTTTCAGTTTTTATGTTCATTATAGCATTTAGCCAGTTTTTATGTTCATTATAGCATTTAGCCACCACAAATTTGGGTAGGTCATTCGAGAAGCCATTAGATAGTTCTTAGTGCAACCCGCACCTATAACCACCATACCACAATCATTTTAAACCTTTTAAACCACTGAAAGCACCATGAAAGGGACAAGCATTCAGTCTGGCAGGGCTAAAGATTTGAACTTTGGACCTCTGCCCCCCTTATGGGTTTGGTTGGACCAATTGGTCTACACCTTGAACCTAAAAAAACCTGTGGTAGCGATTTTGAACAGGAATTAAATGAACCCACAATATAGATTACAAACCTCAACCAATTCTATTACTCACTCACCCTTAAAAATTTTAAAGTTACATCTAAAACAAATTAACCTTTTTATTGTTTCAATTAATTAATAATATTTTCTAAACCAAAGTCTGAGGGCCGTCTAGGAAGTTGTATGGTGTTCCATGATAAATTAGATATCATCAATAGTTAAATTAGATTAACCCATGGAGAATATTAAAAAGCAAAAAGATCTATCTATTTAAAAAATATTAAAAATTTATTTTTATTTAAAAAATATTTATTATAAAATATTAATAATGAAAACGAGAATAATAATATTAATTATATAAAATATTTTTTTTATAAATAAAAAAATTGTGACATGGACATCAAGGAGAAGATATTAAGTATATATATTTATAAAATGTTATAGTTTCTTTGTATTTATTTTTTAATAGTAATATAGTTTTACATCTATATCGGTTTTTTTTTATTGTATGAAAATAAAGAGTATAATTTTACATTTAAGTAGAAAATATTATTTATATATACATTTTTTTAAAATAATATAAATATTATTTTATAATTAATTTTAAAGATCATTTGATTTTAGCTTAATAAAAATTTAAAATAATAATAAAAAAATTAAATACATGTAACTATACAAGGGTGTTTAAAACTACTTTCTTATAAGTAGTTATCACTATAAATAAGATGGAAGCATATTAGAGTAGATCCGTATTGATTCTCAAACACACAAGCAAAATCAATGGGAAAACAACAATTCTGCAACTCGAATTTTATTATTTCCTTGGATCTCCATCCCCTTACAATGAAATCACTTCCTACATATAATATCCACCAAAAACCCTAACCTAACACAAACTTACTATTTTTAGTAAGTCTAAACTATCACTCAGATGGATCCAAAAAAATATCATGCATCCGTTATTCCAAAATTAAGACTTTCCTAAAATATCTCCCTAGACTGACTCATGCAACAAAAGATATTAAATACCGAAAAACTAAAAAAATTGGAACAAAAACTTTCGAGCCCATTTTTGGCCACCAGGTGATGTTTCAGGGCCAAAAACGTGTTGAAATGGCCACTTCAGTGACAACGTTGCTGAACACGGTGAGGTCAACTCAATTCTATGATTTTTAAAAAAAAACAGGCTCAAACGGACACCCGGATCAAAAGTTATGACCCCGGGAAGTTGGAACTTTTATTCGGCTAAATCAGGAAAGTGTCACTGGATGTTGTGGGTGCATCATTCTCCTCTGGTTGAAAAGAACTCAGCTCCTATGAGTTCTACAGATGAAACTCCTGAAGCTTATCCTGCATAATCTTCTTCAGCTCTCCTTCAGAAATCTAGGTACTTTCAGCTGATGATAATCCTTCCCACTGTACCAAGTACTTGTTGTAGCTGCCATTGCGTGTGGTGATCACCTTCTTATCCAAGACTTGCTCAACATGATCCTTCTTCTTCTTGGGAATATGTTGCACCCAATTTATCACTTATGGTACCTCAACATCCCCTACATCTCCATGAAATTTGTACAGATCAGAGACATTGAAGATCGGTGAGATATCCAGGTCCTCTGGCAATTCGACCACATAGGCATTGTCATTCCTTTTCTGAAGAATCCTACAGGGCCCAATCTTCTTCATTTTGAGCTTATTGTATGTGCCCTTTGGAAATATTTCTTTACGAAGGTGGACCATTACCAAGTCACCTTCCTGAAACACCTTTGCTCGCCTATGTACATCTGTTGTTGCTTTATACTTGGCATTACTCTCCTGCAACCATTGTCGAACTTCCTCCTGCAATTTTTGTATATGTTCTGCAAAAGCCTCTGCATCATCACTAATAGTTTTAGTAATCGATAATTCCACTAAATCAAGCACACCATGGGGATTGTGGCCATAAACAATCTGAAATGGGGACTTTCCTATCGAGCGATTTACTGAGCTGTTGAATGCAAACTCTGCTTGTGGTAACGCTCGATCCCACTATTTTGGCTTTGTACCAACTATGCACCTCAAAATATTACCCAAACTCTGATTCACTACCTCCGTCTGTCCATCAGTCTGTGGGTGATACGCACTACTGAACTGGAGCTTGGTATCAAGCTTCTTCCATAATGTCCTCCAAAAGTGGCCCAAAAATTTGACATCTCGATCCGAAGTGATAGATCTCGGGATGCCATGCAAACGCACAATCTCATCAAAAAATAGGACTGCAACTCCTGTGGCATCTTCAGTTTTATGGCAGGGGATAAAGTGAGCCATCTTAGAGAACCTGTCAACAACAACAAATATGGAATCCTTACCTCACTGGGTACGCGGAAGTCCTAACACAAAGTCCATGCTCAGGTCAGTCCAAGGTCCTGTGGGAACTGGTAAAGGCATATACAACCCGGTATTCTGGGCATGGCCTTTAGCCATCTGACAGACTCTACAACGAGATACAAACCTGGTTATATCTCTTCGCATCTTTGGCCAATAATACTTCTCCACCACAAGAGCAATAGTTTTATCCACCCCAAAGTGTCCAGCTAAACCTCCACTATGCAGCTCTCTCAGGATGTTCTCCCTCATGGAACCAACAGGAATGCATAACTGTTTACCTCTAAATAGGTAACCATCTTGCATAACATATTCTGCAAAAATATTACTAGACACACCCCCTACTGGATTCTTATACTGTGCCACAACCTGTCCAAAGTCAGCATCAACCTCATATAAATTCTTGATACTCTCAAATCCTACCACAACATTCTCCATGGTAGTCAGCAACATTACCTTCCTACTTAAGGCATCTGCCACCTTATTCTATTTTCCTGATTTATGCTTCAAAGTAAACTCATACTCTTGTAAATATGATACCCACTTTGCATGTCTACTATTCAAATTTTTTTGGGAATTAACATACCTTAATGCTTCATGGTCCGTGAAGAGTACAAACTCTTTGGATAATAGGTAATGTCTCCAGTATCTTAATGCTTGCACAATAGCATAGAATTCAACATCATAGGTGGAGTAATTTTTCCTGACCTCATTCAACTTCTCACTGAAGAATGCTACTGGACGCCCTCCTTGGCTCAACACAACTCCAATTCCAATATGTGATGCATCACAATCAACCTCAAATAATTTGCTAAAATTAGGTAACACTAAAATAGGTGTGGTGGTTACCTTTTTCTTTAGAAGCTCAAAGCCCTCTCCTGCTGCCTTTGTCCATACGAATTCCTTCCCCTTGGTGCATTCTGTGATGGGAGCCACAATGCTACTGAAATTCCTAATGAAATTTCTGTAAAAAGTTGCCAAGCCATGGAAACTTCTAACCTCTATTACATTTCTTGGGATGGGCCATTCAACAATTGTTTTTACCTTTTCCTCATCCATCCTGAGGCCTTCCCTTGAAACTACAAACCCCAAAAATACTAAACTCTCTTGAAGGAAACTACATTTCTTCAAATTGGCATATAGTTTCTCTTTTCTTAATAGATCTAGCACCAACCTCAAATGGTGCACATGCTCTGCTTTAGTCTTACTGAAAACTAAGATATCATCAAAATAAACAACCACAAACTTACCATTATATTCCCGCAACACTCTGTTCATCAATCGCATAAAGGTACTGGGGGCATTAGATAACCCGAATGGCATCACCAACCATTCGTATAATCCATCTCGAGTCTTGAAAGTTGTCTTCCACTCATCCCCTTCTCTGATCCTGATCTGGTAATAGCCACTTCGTAGGTCAATCTTACTAAAATAATTAGCCCCTGCTAAAGCATCCATCATATCATCAATCCTTGGCATTGGGAACCTGTATCTTATAGTAATCTTATTTATGGTCCTGCTATCCATGCACATCCACCATGATCCATATTTCTTTGGGGTTAAAAGTGTAGGAGTCATGCAAGGACTCATACTCTTCCTAACCAATCCCTTTTGTATCAGTTATGTTACTTGTTTGCTCAACTCGACATTCTATGTTGGATTCAATCGATAGGCTGCTTGATTTGGAAGAGCTGACCCAGGGATCAAGTCGATATGATGTTGGATGTCCCTCTTCGGTGGTAGCCCAACTGGTAATTCATCAGGTATGACATCAACATATTCCTGCAGCAACCTGGACACCACTGGTGGTATGATAGTTTCTTCATTTGTGACCTTCTTGGCTGTTAAGGCATAACACCAACCAACTTCTTTCACTTCTATAAAAAAATTCTTTGCAGTAAGCAAAGTTTTGCTCTGTCCATCTTCCTTCAGAGGTAACAAAACCACCTTTACCCCCTCCTTCCAAAATGTGTATGTGTTTCGAAATCCATCATGGGAGGTCTTCCTATCATATTCCCATGGCCTCCCTAGAAAAATATGGCATGCATCCATAGGAATCACATCGCACCACACTTCATCCTTATAGGTACTCCCAACTGAGAATTTCACCAGACACCTCTTATCAATAGTCACCTCATTCCCCTTTTTAACCCATGAAACTCGATAGGGGGTTGGGTGCTTCTCACATGGTAGATTCATTTTCTCAACCATAACATTTGATACCATGTTCTCACAACTACCAGGATCAATAATCACTTTACATACCTTTCCTCCTGAGGTGCATCTTGTTCGGAAAATGTTTGTACGTAGCCATGATTCATCACCATTTTTTGCCTGCATCTTTTCCTTCTTTGGAGCAATCAATGTCCTTCGTATCATGAGACTTTCACCCATATCAACAACAACTTCTATTTCATAGTCCTCCTCTTCCTCAACCAGATTAACTCTAGCTTGGCCTCCCCACTCTTCAACATCATAGTGGGGGCATTCAGATGCTCTATGACCTTCCTCACCACAACTGTAGCAGATAAAGGGCCTGCGTGGTCCACTCCCAGTGCGACCTCCCCCATTACCTCTACCTCTCGGGATTCCTCTACCTCCTCGGTAGGCATCACTCTCCAGTCCAATTTGTTGTGATTTTTCTACATGCGTAGAAGATTCACCCTTGGAAAAATTAGATCCACCATGCCCACGACTTGAGGAAGATGTAGATCCCCTCTTTTGATTTCTCAGCCTGCTCTTTATCTTATCTTCGGCTCTCATGGCTAACTCATATGTTGCATCTACTGTAGGAGTGTGATGCATGCACAACTCATCTTGAATAGCATAGCTTAGACCATTCACATACCTCCCAGCCTTCTGATCTTCTATCTCATTAAGTGCTACCCATATAGATAACTTGTAGAACTCATTGGTGTAGTCCTCCACACTGAGATCCCTCTGTCGAAGGTTCTGAGACCTACGAAATAAATTTTGGGTATAATCGGTAGGTATAAACTTCTCTTGAAGCTTCTTCTTCATCTTATCCCAGGTCCTAATCTTCTCTTTTCCATTATTCTATCGCTCCTTCTGCAGATGGTCCCACCAAATCAGTGCATGTCCCTTCAACTTTGTACATGCAAGCCTCACCCTCTTCTCCTCAGTGAGATTACTCCATTCAAAATATTTTTCCATACTGTTCACCCAATCAATGAGCTCCTCTAGTTTTAACCCACCAGCATATTCAGAAACCTCGATCTTGATACTATCTCGGTTCCCTCGGATTCCATCCAAGGCTAGGAGCAGTTTTTCTTCAAAATATGGCTCCTCTCCTGGGTGTTCTGAGCCTGCTTCAGATCTGTCCTCTCCTACCACGCCCTCGTCAGTAGACCCTAGATCTGAATGCAAGTTGGGGTGTCTCTCCATCATGCGGTCAATCACATTGGTTAGTCATGCTACTTCCCCATGCAGATCTTCTATCTGCCTATTCATCTGAGCATAGTTAGCTCAGCCTCTCCTAGGTGGCATGATATCTCCACTAGCGAGATCTTACCCGCTCTGATACCAAATGATGTAGATCCATATTGATTCTCAAACACACAAGCAAAATCAATGGGAAAACAATAATTCTGCAACTCGAATTTTATTATTTTCTTGGATCTCCATCCCCTTACAATGAAATCACTTCCTACATATAATATCCACCAAAAACCTAACCTAACATGAACTTACTATTTTTAGTAAGTATCAGGACTTACTATTTTTAGTAAGTCTAAACTATCACTCAGATGGATCCAAAAAAATATCATGCATCTGTTATTCCAAAATTAAGACTTTCCTAAAATATCTCCCTAGACTGACTCATGCAACAAAAGATATTAAATACCAAAAAACTAAAAAAAACTGGAACAAAAACTTTCGAGCCCATTTTTGGCCACCAGGTGATGTTTCAGGGCCCGAAAATGTGTCGAAATGGCCACTTCAGCGACAACGTGGCTTAACACGGCGAGGTCAACTCAATTATGTGTGTTTAAAAAAAAATGGGCTCAAACGGACACCCGGATCAAAAGTTATGACCCCGGGAAGTTGGAACTTTTATTCGGCTAAATCAGAAAAGTGTCACTGGATGTTGCGGGTGCATCACAATGTAGTTGAAAAATAGTAAGAATGTAAATTGTAATATTTTAAAGGTTATTATATGATTTATAGGTTGGATTATGTAATAAAATGTTCAATAAAATTAAATTTATAAAAATTAATTATATTTAAAAAGAGAGGTTATATTAATTTATTAATCAATCATTATAATATTTTGGTGTTAGCATTGTTCACTGGTTTAAAAAATAAAATGAGGTGGATTAGGATTAAAGCATCCATAACTAAATATACATAATAATAGAATCTAATATCAACAAAAATACTATAGCTAAATTATGTTGCAATACACCATATATAAGCATTCATTTATGTGAGAGTCCATTATATGAAGAAATTATGAGCATGTCTTCCATGATATCTTTTGAAGTCTTCTATGATATCTAATGATCATTGTTAACTGCCTTCTTCTTAGTTTCCTGCCGGACCTTCTGAAGATCCTAAATCATATGAGAAAGTTGATGAAGTTTGTCAATAACATATTAAGGTGTGTTGGAAGGTCCATAAACTTGAGAATGAATGCATCCCAATTGTAACAAAATATCAAAGGTCAAGTCTACTAAGATTATATCTCATGGAGGAGCAAATCCAATAAAAACCATTTTGCATCTGCACTTCCAAATGTGCTTGAGAATGATGAGTGTAGAAACATCCCAAAGTTTGGAGCATTGATCCAGTGAAGAAAAACCAAGCAGATAAAGCTTCCAAGATATAGTTAAAGAGTGAAAAAATAAAAGAGTAGAATATATCCCAAAACTATTTTGCCATAACACAAAATCAAAACAAGTGAATAAAAGTTTCTAAAAAATTACAAAAATTACATTTAGGGGGAATGTGTAAAATCACAGCCAAACTTTTAGTAGTGGGAAGTTTTTGATGCAAAATTTACCATCGAAGAAGTTGAGTTTTTGATTCAACAAGAGCTTTCCAAATTTTAGTAGCAAGAAACTACCATTAGGTATTGGTAAAATTCACTTGCCATTTGATATTGATCTTAGATTCTAAATATGTGAGACATAAAAGATTTTTGTATAACCAACTAGAAGTAATGAAAGAGATCCTATGAGCATTAAGCCATCTCTAGTCATTCCAACTATTATGGGTAGTTGTTCCAAACTTTATAAGGAAATCACAAGGTATAGAAGCTACAACTAAGCTATAAGACTCTTTGAACCTAAAATAAATGGAGAAATAACTATAGATGTGGTTCCAGGTAAGAATTGAGCAGCTAATCGAATCTCAAATATCTCTAATTCTATTAATTCATTTCTTCAAAAAATCTAGACCATGAATAACATTGCATAAAGCTAAAGTTTTATAATTATGGAGGATAGGTTTATTTCACCAAAGATTATTTAGACTGATGCTCATACCATGTCTCAAGGAGTCAGACTTCCAAGTCAATAATTGAGAAACTATTTGCCAAGCTTTCCAATTATGGGTAATTGGAATAGATCCTTTAACTATAAAATAAGGTGTATTAAGGATCTTATCCTACTAAGGGGTTTCTTTCCATTTATCTTTATGAGTAGCTAGATATATTTTGTAACGAAATAGGTGTTTCTAATTTTCATCACAAATAATGGCTCTAACAACCTATTTTGCAACCAAATTTTTGCTTTGGATAACACGACCAATACTTTAAATATTTGCATTATAGTGTTTGTTTATTTGGATTTTTTTGTAGGTATGTAATACTTTGAATGTTCCTTTATTTTGATGTTATATAAAGTGAGCTCGTGTGATTAGAGGTGGAAATTAAGATATCGCAATCATGGGAGCCACCCTTTAATTGTCGAATGAAGATTTAAAAATATTTGATTTTATTATTTTATGATTTATAGAAAGATAATTTTGTAAATAAAATAGAAAATAAATAAATGAAAATAGCTATTTTGGTTTATTTAAATAATGCAAGAAAATTTTGATTTATAATTTATTATGTAATTGCTCCACGTTAATGTTAAAGAATAGTGATTTTTGATGGAACCACCAAGTTTGGCTATAAAGGTAAATGTCATGTGTTATTTGGTGGCCAAAGCTATTTTTGCGTTAGACTCTATGAATATTTCTAACCTTACCTTATTCATTTTAAAAATCATGCAAAAAATAGTTTATGTTCTATTGTTGCTCCAAGGTTGGAAAAAGTTGATAGAACTAAAATCATTAATGTTGAGGTTTGTTGGAACACCATGATGAAAACGTGATGCGTACGATATTGTGAAGGAGGCTCGAAAATCTAGCACTATGCATGGGTAAGGAAGAGAAAACAATTTACCAATTTTTCTAGGTTGGGTGATGGTTCTTGAGGAGAGGGAGAAAAGAAAGAGAAATAAAAGGAAAAATGAAGGGAAGAGAGGATGATAAATTGGGAAGACCTGCAAGAAATTTTTTTTAGGAAGCCAAAGAAATAGGTTGGGCTTTCTATTTTGTCTATTATGTTTGCTACTGTGCTTGCTACGTTTAAATGAATATGAAAATTGTGCTTGCGATGTTTAAATGTATATGAAAACTGTGCATGTGTGTTTAAATGAATATGAAAATTGTGCATCATGTGTTAATCCAAAAATGAAAGTGGAATGGTATAATTATGTTGATGTTGTTCATACTGTATTTATATGATGATGAAAATAGTATGATATTAGTATGTTTGCTTCTGTACATACCGTTTTTATTTGAAAATAATAGTGTGGAGATATTATAAATGGTGTTGTTCATACTGTTTTAAATGATTTAAAAATTATGAAAAAATCAACTAAGAACGCTCATGTGCAAACTATGTCAATCTGAAGTTTGGAAGCGGCATGAATTATGTTGAGTAATGGTGTGAAACCATGTAGAATTGACTTAGGAGAATAGTATAAAATCTGAGACAAATACTCTTGTGATGGTTGAATTGTGAAGAAGACTCAACAATTTGGCACTATGCATGGGTAAGGAAGAGAAATCAATTTACCAAGTTTTTCGGGTTGGGTGATGGTTCTTGGAGAGGGGGAGAAAAGAAAGAGAAATAAGGGGAAAAATGAAGGAAAGAGAGGATGGTGAATTGGGAAGACTTGCAAGAAAAAATATTTTAGGAAGTGAAAGAAATAGGTTGGGCTTTCTATTTGGTTTATTATGTTTGTTGTTGTGCTTGCTACATTTAAATGAATATGAAAATTGTGCTTGTTGTGTTTAAATGTATATGAAAACTGTGCATGTGTGTTTAAATGAATATGAAAATTGTGCATGCTATGTTAATCTAAAAATGAAAGCAGAATGGTATAATTATGTTGATGTTGTTCATACTGTATTTATATGATGATTAAAATAGTATGGTATTAGTATGTTTGCTTCTGTGCATACTGTTTTTATTTGAAAAGAATAGTATAGAGATATTATAAATGGTGTTGTTCATCCCGTGTTAAATGATTTAAAAACAATGAAAAATTCAACTAAGAACGGTGATGTGTAAACTATGTCAAGCTAAAGTTTTGAAGCGACATGAATTATGTTGAGTAATGGTGTGCAACCGTGTAGAATTGACTCAGGAGAACAGTATAAAATCTCAAACCAATACTCCTGTGTTGGTTGAGTAAAAATATAGTTGAAAGCATTTGCATTGTTGGATAGTCATTTTGCTTTGTTACTATGTTTTATTGCATTGAAAAATGAAGGAATAAAGTTTAAACAATGACATACTATTGAATGTTAAACTAAAATAAAGAAACCTATGTTTTGTGGTATTACTATCTAAGAAAATGGGGTAGACAATGAAGAGGAAACATGTTGATAGAATAACTTGGAAAAATTCTCGAGCTAGGAGACATGAATTTTCAAAATGTTTTCATAATAATTTAGAATGCATGTATGCATGATAGGATGAAGTGTGATCCTACTATGAAACATGGAATATATCTCGAGCTAGGAGATATATAAATTTTCATAATATTTCCATAATAATTTAAAATGCATATGTGCATGGCAGAATGAAATGTAATCCTACTATGAAACTATCAAATTATTTAAATCTCTATTAAATGTAAAAAGTTTCATATGATTCTACTCTTAATGATGGGTCCACAACAATTCACATTTTAATTAACTATAATTTAAATTGATGTAATTATAAATAATTTTCTTCTATATTAACTAAAACCTAAATAAATTTAATGATAAAAGCTTTAAAACCTAAAATAACTAAAATTTAAATCCTATAAAATAAAATTATATATCATACTATTAAACCAAACTACCATTAATTAACCATATGTTAAATAACTGTTTTATAAAGATAATCTTATGGTCTTTGCTTTATATTTTATTTTGTACCGTCGGAGGAGCTTTACAGAATCACAAGAAGAGAAGAAATCGAACAACTAAAAATTTAGTTTTTATTTTATTACCCTTAAGGAGCATTACAGGAAAGCGAACAACTAAATAATGAAGTTTGAATCAAAGTTGAATACGAAAAAACAATTTAAGTAGTATTGAACAAGCGTAGTAAACCAGACACTCAAGCACCAAAATCGTGAAACCGATTTCTGTTGCTACATTTCAGCGGGAATATATACAAGAGGCCACCAGAGTATTAACGTGCAATTAAATTCCTTCCTGAAAATGTGCTGTCTCGAGTTCCTTCGGCACACGAGAGGTCCATGGAGGCCAAGAGTATTAACATGCAACGGAATTCCTCACAAAAAATGCCACCTTGGGTCCCGTAGACATATCAAACGCCGTTGTGGTTACAAGTCCCTGTGTGCCGTAACATCATAAAAAATATATATGCTACGTGTAGAGTAAAGCCCCCGAAGGCTAGCCGAATGCAATTGATCTGTGTCGAGAATGGAGAAACGCTGTATGAAGATGTTGTCTGCGGCGTTTATCGTTATCATATTCTTTGTTGCTGCTTCAGGTGTAACTTCCTCTCAAATAAAACTAAGATTCTTATCTCATTGAAACCAAATTTCATCTTAAATTACTAAGTTATTGCAATCAAATTATCGAATTTTATGTTGAAGATAAATCGACTTGTTGAACCTCATTCAGAACAGGATGAATGCTTTAAGAAATGGAAACGCAACGCCAAATGGAAGGGTCCATGCACACCTTTAAGGAACGACGACATGTGCACTGTCAGTTGCAGATATCAGTATGGTGCCGTCCAGGGACTCTGTGGGGGGGGGACATGAATGCGACTGCCTGTGGCCTTGTTGACTAATACTGATAATGAATATAACAACAATATAAGATGAGAATTTTGGTTTTTTTGCACTTATATGTTTTGCATAGAGGCTTGAAGTGCGAATTCAGGTGATCTTACAACAAGTTGTTTAAAATATCTTTGCAGTTACTAGTTACTAGATGGCTTCGTTCATAAGGACTTTGGTTGTAGCTTTCCTAACTGCTGTAGCAGCTGTTCTGCATCTTTTTTAGCAAGTCAAGGAATGCATGAACCACCAATATATTAATTATGATTATATGAATGTTTAATATGATTATATAGACGTGGTTATTGTGTAGTCTATGTGTTATCTTCAATATGGAAAGGTTGTCTGGTTTACAATGGATACCAACATGGTTATCTTGAAGTCTTGGGTTAGTAAAGAACATCCTATTTTATTTGGTTATATAAGGGAGTTGGTTACAGTTATGTAATTGGTAAGTGTAGGATTCAAATCATAGGGACTGCTTCCAACAGTCTATTGGTCTCCTTGTTGCTCTTGACAGCCCTATTCCTCTCGTTGTGTGAGATGAAGACAACCGGTTACTCGGATCCATACCGTGACACCTACCTTTGCATATCAAGCCCCTAAAATTTGAACCTAAATTTTTTTAATCAAGCCTTTACCAATTCACTTATTTAAAATTGCTGTCGTTCAAGCCCACCTTTTTAACATTTTGTAATTTAAAAATTAAAATCATCTAATCATTATATTGTCACAGTTATAAACTTGTTTTCTAAAAAAATGTATTTTAAGTGTTTGTAATCTATAATGCTAATAATGCTAATATAAAAGAGAATGGCTACCTCGTTATAACAAAGCATCATAATTATCTAACAAAACAATAAATATTTTGATGGTGCTGTACTTTTTAGTTACTATGTGAGAAAGTCTTAGTGATTATCTAACAAAGCAATCAGTTATGTTGGTGCCACTATGCTTTTGATTTTGATTTGCTGAGAATACGTCAAACAACAGTCTTAATCAGCAAAAACATAGCTCCAAAACACAAGAGACCATCTACAAAAGTAATGGCCAGAATTTGAATTTTATTTATTTATTTATTTAGATAGTGGAATTTGTAGCCTTAATTTAGGTAGGTTGTTCAGTTTTTATGACCACAACAATATTTTGTTTTAACCGTTACAAAGTTGGATAGACTGTCCAGTTTTTATGGCCTCCATAGTATTATGATTGTCCGTCCCAAAAGCCCCATACAGTTCTTCGCACAGTCCGTTGCTATAATCACCATACCACAAATATTTTAAACTTTTACGCCGCACCAGGAACAGAACAAGCGTTCCTTTTGACCAGGCCCCAGATTTGAACCTTGTACCTCCACCCCTTACAAGTTTGGTTGGACTAATTGGAATACACCTCGAACTTAAAAGGACTTATGGTAACCATCCCCTATAACCACCATACCACAATCATTTTAAACCTTTTATGTCGTTGAAAGCATAAGGAAAGGAACAAACGTTGCATTCGGCCAGGCCTGATATTTGAAACTTGTACGTCCACCCCTTACGGGTTTGGTTGGACCAATTGGAATACACCTCAAACCTAAAAGGATTTATAGTAGCCATTGAACCAAAGTTGAATAGATCCACCGTATGGATGAAAGTAACCTCACACCAACTCGACTACTCACTCACCCTTCAAGATTTTAAAAATATATCTAAAACAAATTAACCTTTTTATTGTTCCAATTAGTTAATAAATTATCTAAAAGGCCGTCTAGCAGACTATATGGTGTTCCATGATAAATTAGAAATCATCAATAGTTAAATCAGATTAACGGATAGTATTCCAAAAATATGGAAAATACTCAAAAGCAAAAAAAAAAAATTATTTTAAAAAAATATATTTTTATTTAAAAAATATTTATTAAAAAATATTAATAAAGAAAAGAAAAATAATAATATTAATTATAAAAATAATATTTTTTTATGGATAACAAAATTGTGACATGGATATAAGGAGAAGATATTAAGTATATATTTATAAAATTTATATTTATATTTATATTTATTTTTTAATAGTAATATAGTTTTACATCTATATCGTTTTTTAATGAAAATAAAAAATATAATTTTACATTTAAGTAGAAAAAATTAGTTATATATTTTTCCCCTATTTTAAAATAATATAAATATTTCTTTATATTTACGGATCATTTGGTTTTAGCTTAATAAAAAGTTAGAATAATAATTTAAAAACTGCATACATGTAACTATATAAGGGTATTTAAAACACATTTCTTATATTATCACTAAAATACTAAGAATGAAAATTGTAATATTTTAGAGGTTATTATATGCTTTATAGGTTGGATTATGCAATAAAATGTTCAATAAAATTAAATTAATGTTCAATAAAATTAAATTTATGAAAAGTGATATATATATATATATATATATATATATATATATATATATATATATATATATATATAGGTTATATTAATTTATTAATCGAAATATTACAATATTTTGGTATTAGTATTGTCCATCAGTTAAAAATAAGATGAGGTTAGGAGTAAAGCATCTATAACTAAATATACATAAGAATAGAAGCTAACATCAACAAAAATATTATAGCTATATCTTGTTGCAATACACAAAATATAAACATTCATTTATGGGAGAGTCTATTATATTAAGAAATTTTGGGCATGTCTTTAGTGATATCTTCTAGTCTTTTATGATATTTGCTTATCATTGTTAATTGCCTTCTTAGTTTCCTGTTGGACCTTATGAAGATCTTGAACCATATGAGAAAGTTGATGAAGTTTATCAATAACATCTCGAGGTGTGTTGAAAGGTTCATAGACTTGGGAATTAATGCATCCCACATGTAAAAAAATATCAAAGGTTAAATCTACTAAAACTATATCCCATGGAGGAGTAGATCTAGTAAACACCTTTTTGCATATGCATTTCCAAATGTACTTGAGAAGGATGAGTCTACAAACATCCCAAAGTTTGGGGTACTAATCCAGTTGAGAAAAACAAAGCAAAGAAAGATTCCAAGATCTAGTGAAAGAGGGGAAAAAAGAGTAGAAGACATCCTAAAACTATTTAGCCACACAACAAAACAAAACAATTGAATAAGAGTTCTAAAGAAATTACAAAAATTATATTGAGGGAGATGTGTAAAATCATAGCTAAACTTTTAGTAGTTGGAAGTTTTTGATACAAAATTTACCATCCAAGAAGTTGAGTTTTTGATTCAACAAGAGCTTTCCAATTTTGAGTAGTAATAAACTATCATTGGGTATTGGTAAAATTCACTGACCACTTGACATTGAGCTTAGATTCTAAATATGGGGGACACAAAATATTTTTGTATATCCAACTAGAAGTAATGAAAGAGATCATATAACCATTAAGTCATCTCCAGTAATTTCGACTATTATGAGTAGTTGTTCCAAACTTCATAAGAACATCACAAGGGATGGAAGCCACAACTAAGCCATTATACTCTTTAAACCTAAAAAAAAGAAGAAATAATTATAGATCTGGTTCTAGGTAAGAATTGAGCGGCTACTCGGATACTAGATATCTCTAATTGTATTAATTCCTTTCTTCAAAAATGCTAGACCATGAATAGCATTGCATAAAGCTAAAGGTTTATCCTTATGGAGGATAATTTTATTTCACCAAAGACTATTTAGACCGATGCTCAGACTATGTCTCAAGGAGTGAGACTTCCAAGCCAATAAATAAGAAACCAGTTTCCAAGCTTTCTAGTTTTGGGTAACTGGAGTAGATCCTTTAAATATAAAATAATGTGCATTAAGGGCCTTATCCTATCAAGGGGTTTCTTTTCATTTACCTTTATGAGTAGCTAGAGAATTTTTTTAATGAAATAGGTGTTTTCATTTTTCATCACCAATAATGGCTCTAGAAACCCATTTTGTAGCTAAACTTTTGCTTTGGGTAAGAGGATCAATAATACCCAGGCCTTCTAAAGCCTTAGGTTGAGTACAAATATTCCAATACATGGATGTCATATCCATCTTCCCATCCCATTTAGTCCATAAAAATTTAGGAATGACCTAGGTTAATTTATTATAAGCTACCTTGGGGGCCATCCAATAAGAGGAGTAATAAACATGAGAGGCTGCCATAATTTTATTTGCAACTTGAATTCTTCCTGCTAAGGAAAGAAACTAAGCTGGCCAAGCATTAAATTTTTTAAAGTCTTTTCATAACCCAATTCCACATATCTGGAGAGATATTAATCCCAAAGAGAATTACCAAATACTGCACTATCATACCATGAGGGATGGTCTTCCACTAAATTAAGGAGTTGCATCCATGAGGAGAGGAAGAGGTATAGAAGACTTAAATTTTATAATCATTAATACGATAACCAAAGATATCACAAAACAATTAAACAATATTTTTAGACATTTCCACCTCTTGTTAGGTATTTTGAAAAAAAAATGGAATCATCAAAAAAATAAGAGTTAAGAGCATGCTTATCCCCAGGAAGCTTAATACCCTGAATGAGGCCATCAAAATGAGCCTTATTAAGAAGATAACCAAGAGCATCGACAGTCAAAATATACAAAAAAAGAGCAAGGGGGCAACCTTATCTGATATAATAATGAAGAGAGAAGGAGTGGGAAACCTGAACACAAGCTAAACCATCACCAAATAATATACCAATTTGATTACAAAATTTTGGACCAAAACCAACCCAAGAAAGCATACTATAAATAAAATCTCATTTTATTCTATCATAAGCTTTGTCCAAATATAACTTAACCAAGAGGGCATATTGATTAGAATCGATAGCCCATTGTAAATTTTTCTAGGCCATCATAAGATTATCTAAAATATAACTACCTTTAATAAAAGCACATTTTTCAGGGTGAACAATTGCTTGAGCAATGGTTTTTATTTTTAAAGCTATAGATTTAGCTATGATTTTGTAAGAAATATTGAGGAGGGTAATAGATCTCCAATGGAAGATTTGGTTATGATTCATACCTTTAGAAATAAGCTTGTTAATCATTACATTGATATTAGCTCTAGGGGAACTATTATGAAGAGCTTCTAAATAAATGTTATGAAGATCAAAGGAAAGAATATGCTAATTTTTTTATAAAACTCCATTGGAAGTCCATCCAAGCCAATATATTTGTTATTCTTCATAGAAATAAGAGCAATTTGTAGATCATTCACAGAAAGAGGATATTCAAGTTGATCCTAAACAATAGGGTCTACTAGGGTGGGAATAAGTTCCTGCACGTATTCTGTTAACATACATTACATTTCATCCCTTGGCTCCAGTATAAAAATTTATGAGAAATGAGCTATAAAAATGTTCATGATCTCTTTAGAGTTAGAAAGAGAATGACCTAAATGGTCCTCCAACTCAGTGATACTTTTTGAAATATTCTTATGTCTGAGATAGTTTAAAAAAAATAGTTTCCTTATCTCTCTAGGAGAACCAATTGAGGCAAGACCTAACATGTGGCTCTCTAGCACAGTAAGACTCATAAACTCTAGCCTAATTTTTAACATTAGCTAGATCACATTGAGTAATAATGTTAGTAGGGTCTTTCATAAGTATGGACCGAAGATGAGAGATCTCCTTGTGAAGGTGACTCTATTGAATATTCTTCCTCCTAGAAATAGAGTTTCCATACCATCTAAGATATGAAACCGTATTGTAAATCATTGTTTCAAACAATTTGATCCAATAGTATAACCAGTTGGTATAGGAAATCTATTTCAGATATGTTCTACAATGTGATAATAGGTATGATTTTCAATATGGGATACATTTAATTTGAAAGGAAGTTGCATGGAATTAAGAGATAAAGAGAAAGTTTGGATAGAAGATAAGATAGGAAGGTTATCAGAAAAATTAGTGTGATAAAGGATACAAAATTCTTGTGGATGGAGAATTTATTTAGGAAATAATTACTAAAATAAAATCTGTCCAGATGAACGAGCTTCTCAGTAGAACCTTATAGATAATTGGACCACATAAATCAATTATATTTATGAGATGAGGCTTTACCAAAGAGAGGGTCATGAACACCTAAATTATTATGACAAAATAACCAGTTACCAAATTTAGAATTAGAAATGGGTATACTACCAGTCCAACTTTTATCACTAGGATTCTCAATCATAGTAAATTCACCTCCAAGGATCCATTCTACAGGAGTGAGAGAAATAACTAACCATTTCCAAAGGGTTATATGAATAGGAGGGTCATTATGAGCATAGATAGAACAAATTACAATAACCTGAGAGTTAAGATCCAATCTAACCCATACACAATGATGAGCAGGATCTTCACTATGGTCTAAAATAGCATAACAAAGAGACTTGGCTATCACATCAGGATTCCCAACAACATAGACATAATTATCAACCACATTGCTAAAACAGTTCAACCTCCTCTACAAAATCAAGATGCATAGCTTGAGTTATAGGATGGAGGATTCTCAAAATTTGAGCACATAAAAACCATATCTATTGAATTACCACTTTACTCCAAGGTGGGCAGATAACAGGTGCAGAAGTTGAATAAGGAAAATAATTTACTAGTAAAGTGACCACAACCTACATGAATTTCCTCTAGACTTAGATCTAGAGCTGAACTATCGGTACATCTCCTAAAAAATGCTCCACGTCTAGTAGGAAATCGAAGAAATTGGTAAAATTCAGCAAATTCATTGACTTCACCTGAGTACTTGAGGAGGATAGCTTGATTCCCTTTGTTGAAGTGTTTCAATACAACCACTCCCAAAGGCTGCAAATATTCATTGAAGCAGGGATACCTCTAACAGGATTAGTCCTTCACATGGGGATACCCAATAACATAGACGTAATTATCAATCACATCACTGAAATAGTTGATCCTCCTCCTCATTTAGAAAAGCAAGATGTATAGCTTAAATTATAGAATGGAGGATCCATATAAGTTGAGCACATAAAAACCATATCTATTGAATTGTTACTTGACTCCAAGGTGACTAGAGAACAGGTGGAGAAGTTGAAGAAGGAAAATAATTTACCAGCAAAGTGACCACAACCTACACATATTTCCTCTAGACTTAGATCTAGAGATGAATAATCTATAATAGACATTTGATAAAACTTGCATAATTCTATGGACTTTATTTGATGTTAATAATGATATTGTTTGCAAAAATATATATATTTTATTATTCTATTTTTTCTATATATCTGTAAATATGTTTTTGTTGTATATTCAAAAATAAGTAATTTATCGAATGTTATTTCATATTTTAGCATATTTATTTTCATAAAATGAATGTGATAATTTATGTAAATTATAGTTCCTTATTGATGAGAATTGTCAAGTGAACATTGGAAATACTTTAATGTTCTATTTTATATCTACAAAAATATTTACATAATATTGTAGTGCCATGTTTTATGTTTGCAAAAATGTGAAATAACTGAACAAACTATTGTAAACATTTTGTTAGACATGCTATAAATTTTAAAATTTATTCATGAGGACATGCATCTCCTTTAATTTTAGGGAATTATGAGTACTAAAATAACACGTATTTTATGCAAGTTTAATAGGATGACGTGTAGACCAGTACTAAAATAACACGTACTAAATTTTAAAATGTATTCATGAGGACAAGGTGTAGACCAGATAATAGGTGTAGATAGATCAACCACAAGGATGACGTGTTAAGGAGACTCATGGATGGATGCTACAGAAATATGCTATAAATATAGATACAAAAATATGTTACAGAAAGCATCTACTGAAAGACATAGAAAGGATGTTGATTGGGTTAAATTGTCCAATATATAAATATGCCACGTCCATTGACAACATAGCAATATTGCAAGGCATAAAAAGTCAACACAATTGACTGGCATGTTGGCATTATGCACGAGAATTTTATATTGATTAAAGTTGTTATAAATTTGTTATTATAAAGTTGTAAAATTGTTATGTTAAGATGTTTTAGATTCTAACGCAAGCTACCTTGTCCTATTCTAAAATAAAGGGGTGTATAGTTGTATTGTTGCATCAATAAATTATTTAAATTAAGAAATTTTGATTATATTATTTCATTAGTTTACCACTTGGACCATAGGGATTGTGATAAAGTCCAAGTTGGTTATAAAATATTATAATTTTAGCTTGTTATTATTGAAAATATGGTGTCTAAATCATGAATACAGTAGAGCCACATGGAAAATATGTGGAAGAATTTCATTAATAATTTCCAAGCAACATTGTAAAGTACAAGAGGGACCTTTGAAAAGGTCTACTAAAGAAATACTGAAATGTTGAAATATCAAAATAGTGGAATTCTAATGTTCTAATGTTTATACTCTGATATTATGTATACAATTTCTACTCTTAATATTTGATGTTTGAAGATACTGTACATTTGAATTTCTAGCAATAATGGAGCAACACCTTTTCATAATGCATTTCGTAACTGTGTCGTTTACTTTATTATGATTTACTTGCTTATGTAGTCTTTACTATATTTTCCTGCATTCATAAAATAGAATAATGTCAGTAGTATTAATGCACATTAGTATTAATGGGAAGAAATATTTGCAGTATCCTCTAGGAGGCAGGGCCCCACTCCTACAACCATTTTCTATTTTCTCACCCCTAAAATAGAATAGGAATAGTTAGTACATAGATTAAATTTAATTTATCAAATAAAATAAATTGCATCATCATAATTATAAGTTAAAAATGGATAGTTAAATCAATAGGTTGCATGTGGATCCACATCAACAAATATAAAAAGCATTTAATTAAATATAAATCATACATTGCATTTTATTTCAATTCAGCATAATTTATTTTTTGGTAACTATTATTATTTTTACAAACGTGAAACTAAGAGAAATAGAATTAAGTCTAAATATTAATAATTCGGTACAATCTAGAGTTTACAGCTAGACAGTTTCATTAAATCTCCTATAATTATTCATTCAAGTAAACCAATATACATTTTTTATCATTGTTGTCCCACATGCCATATGGAAAGAATTTGATAATTTGTCCAAACAAATTTTATGGGGAAGAGAAAAATGATAGAAGAAATTATTTTTAGTAGGTTAGGAGGAAGTAATCCAATGCAAGTAAAAGGGAGGCTTAGACCTAAGGATATTAGAGCTAAATAATAAAGCTTTGCCTATAAATATTTACTATGTTTGGATGTTCCTACCAACTTCTTTATTAAATAGAGGTTTAACTAGTAAATATTTGGGATAGATGAACTCAAATGATGTGAAGTATTTCCCTTTGGATGATAATCGGTCCATAGTGTGGTAGGTACTAAATCTAGAATCTCAAGTAGTGAAATATAGATTATTTTTTAAAGTTGGGAGAGGGGAGAAGAAATTATTTTGGACAAATTTGTGGGACCAATACCCACCTATCATTATTGAATTTGTAGAATAACAAACAATAAAAAATAGCCATGGAATGAAGGGGTTGAATAGAGATTGAAAGTTATTTAAAATTGTCCACCTTGGAGACTATATGTATAATAAGCACAAGAACATGGTCAAGTGGACACTTAATTGACATCCATCATAACTAAAATCTTGGTGAAAATATTTTCTATAGGTAAGTATGAGAAGGATGAATTACCTTGGTGTAATAGGAACCTTGGAGTTTACAAAGTTAAGGATGGATATATAAAGAACCTTCTAGACCATCATCCACATACATATTAGGTTGAGGATTAGAGAAATATTTTGAAGTCCAAGAGTTGGTTGAAATTAAACTTCTTTGTCTAGTCTTTCATTCACAATGTAATTTTTACCTTTTGTTGAGATATTATATTATTTGGTAATATTAATGTACCTTGGTTTATTATTGTAAATATTAGTTTAGGTGTGTGTTTTTATTTGTCTAATGCATGTATCAAAATATTTGTGTCCAAGTGAGAGTGTTTATGTGTTATGTAAAGAAGTGTGCAAGGTCAAATTTTACAAAGTGTGAGGTGAGTTGTGAGAGTGCAAAGTGTTATGTGAGTGAGTGGAGAGTTGTAGGTGTTATATATACAATATGCAAGTTAAGAGTCACATGATATGTGGAAAGATATAAAGCAAAAATTCATGAGAGTTTTATCACAATATAAGGAATATCAAAAGATAATTTACGCATAGCAAAAGTCACGTATAGCTATTTATTAGAGACAAATCTACATGATGTGTAACATTATTGATGTAATATTAAATTATTTGATGATTTATGAATATAATTGTGATATTTATTATTGTGAATTAATTTTATGTGATTGATAATTGATCCTAGGATATTGACCTATGAGATAATCTAGTAATATTGTCAAAATAAATATCAAAGACACATTAAGTGGAGATAGCCATCCCTATTAAAAAATTTAAGGAGTTATTAGAGATTAAAATTTTTTAGATTGAAGGTGCTGAAGAGATATTGAAGAGAAGATAGCATTGAATAAATTATGAATGTTGATAAGATTGTTGTGAGTGGTTAAGATGTTGTGAAAGTGAACATTGAAGAGTTTGAATATGTGAGAATAATGAGGATGTGTGTTGGTTGCTATTATATGAGGATATTGCTAGATTTACTATTATAGATAAGGATGTTTTTTGATTTTTTATGATAGATAAGAGCTTTGCTAGAGTTGTTGAAGCTGAGGATGTAAAAGAAGTTGTGTTGAGGAGAATTGAAGTAAATCAAAACAAGAGAAAGTGTTTGTGACTATATAAAAGAAACATAAATACCTGTAGACTACATCGATAAAGAGGAATAACCTATAGACTATGTTGAGAAAGATGAAGTGCCTATGAGGATGAATGGACTACATTTATAGTAGGAATAAAACTAAGGTCTACATATAGCATTAGAGAGATGAAGGTGTAACATTCATACTAGTGCCTATAAAGGAAGATATTTTGGATGTGACAATAGAAGTAATTTCACCTAATATTAATTACGAATTACACATGGAGGAAAGAAAAAAGGTGAGTGTGCATATTAAACCTTAGCTACATATTTTTGTAGCTAAGCACTTAATCTTTTTGAAATGCATGATTTGGAGTTATAAAGTTTATAATATTTTATTGAATTTGACCTTAGTAAGTTTAAAAGGAATATTTTACTCATTTTGGGAACAAAAGGGAAATTAAATCATCTAATTTTTATGAAAGAATTAATTGAAGGTATCAATTAATGTATGGGAGACATAAGGTAAAAAAATATTTGAAGTTTGAATTAACATTGGTATTAATTGGTTTTTGGGTGAAATTGAAAATGAAAGTTAATTGTCAAATTGTGAATTGAATTTGGAGATATAAGAGAATTAAATAATTGAATGAATGAACATGAAGAATGAATGAATTTTTTATGAATGATTGAGTAATATTGAATGTAAAAAATTTTGAAAATTGGGTGAAAAAGGGAATTGAAATTTGAATTTGAAAATTAAATAATGATTTGAAGACTGATGATTTTGAAATTTGATGAATTTTTTAATAATTGATGTTATTTTTAAATTTAAGATTCGAAAATTTGAGTGATTATAGAAGTGTAGAACAAAGAATTGATTGATTAATTTAATGAAGCAAAAAATTAAAGGAAGTTATATTATGGATAGAAGGTAAATAAAAAAGAGTATTCAAGATAAAGGAAAACATCATAGAACAACATAGTTAAAATAACATGTACAATTTATTCAATATGAAGCTAAAAGTGTTGTTCTTATCATTCTTAAACAATGAATGAAACATTTTTTTGAATATGATCATATTAAAGGGAAATCAAAAAATGAAATAACAATGACATCAAGTAGAATTACAAAATCATGAAATAAATTTTATGTTCCTACCAAATTCTATCCAAAGTCAAATTACACTCAAATGTTGTAACAAAACATTACATCAAAACCTTGAGGTGTTAGTGAAATCCAAATACAACATCATAACATCCCACCATGTTCTGTAGCTTAGACCTTTGGCGGTTGTGCATTTGTACGATGGGATCCACCACTCTCTGTACGAGCCTCGAGCTAACACTACAACACTAGAATTTTCACCTACTCCATAACTCAGACCCAAGTGGTTGCTCCGATACCGTTTTTTAGGAAACTTATCATTAAAATAAAAACATTCAAAAAAATATTGCAAATAAACATAAATGCTCGAAACACAAACTATTGCAATACAAAATATAAGTATAGAAATGAAACAATCCCATAAAGTTACATAGAATAACATGCCACTTCCATGGGACAACCTCCTTCAATAATTTCATTAAATTACGTAAAAATATATATTCATTCCTACCCCTCATAGTTTAAAGACTTCATCTACCACCTAACTCTCAAGGTTGTCTTACATGCAAAATCACACTTGAGCTAGAATCTCCTACCTACAAAATAGTTGCATTCTTGATAATAGTTACATATAATGGCACCATTTTTCTAGGTGCTTCTAGAGCAACAAATATTATGAAATTTTACAAAATGTTATCATGGATATCCCCCATATTCAACAAGGGTAGGATGGGGTCCTAACATGCCGCTTCTCTTCAAAAAAAATTTCCTCAAAGGTAAATATGAGAAAACTATTGTTATAGCTACTAGAGGTTCCCACATAGCATATTAAAGTTAGAAGCCATACCATTGGACAAAAGCATCAATAATTATATGTAAATCAATGGTACAAAGTATGCGGTCTAGAATGCATTCAAGTTCAAGAATGATGGAACCTTAATTATTCAACTCTCGAAGTGTAGACTACATCTGGACCTTATTATCAATAACTTTCTTGAGAGAATATACATGGAAGATTGGATGAATTTTGAAAATATCTGGAAGGACTAGTTTGTATGATGTCAATTCATTCCTTTGCAATACCTGATAAGGACCATAATATTTTATGGTAAGTTTTTGACAACCATGAAGGTAGAGAGATGATTATTTATATGGATGTAAGTCAAGAAAAACCATATATCCAACATCAATGCTACATTATATGTGATTTTTATCAGCTTGTTTTTTCATATGGTTTTCAGCCATGTCTAAATTAACCTTAAGTTGGAAAATATTGGAACTGTATCGATAGAGAGTGGAATCCATAGCTTGAACCTTGGAACTAAATGGAATTTAAGGAGTTGGTGTTGGTGTAGGTCAACCATTTATTTCTTCAAATGGACTCACCTTAGTGGCAGTGTGGTATATTGTGTTATACCACCATTTGGCCAAAGAAAGCCGCTTTACCCATTGGATAGGATGTTCAAGGGGTGAAGTAATGAATGCATATTTCCAAGCATTTATTCATAATTTTATTTAGACCATTAGTATTAGGATGATAGGACAAAATCATATTGAGCTATGCTCCCTACAACTTGCACAATTATTGCCAAAAATTAATCATGAAGGTAAGGTCTATATTAGAGACAATTGATTTAGGCATGCCATGGAGATGAAAGATAGAGTAGAAATATTTGAGTCACAATGGATGTAGTGTATGGGTGGGATAGCGAATAAAAATTAACAAACTTTGTAATATGATCCACTATCACTAGAATAACTAATTTTACTCTAGATTTAGGTAATACTTAAATGATATTCATAGAGATATTTTTCCAAAATTGTTCAAGAATCAGAAAAGGTTGAAGGGTACTAGGGTAAAATATATTTTTACCTTACATACATTGGCATTGATCACATTCAACTATAAAAGTATGAATATCCTTTTTTATACTCCTATAAAAAAGGTATGCTTAGTTCTTGTAGAGGTTTTAAAAAACCCTAAATGATAAACTATTAAGGAAGTAAGCATATCCTATAGGATTTATGACTAATAGGGCACAATAAAATGGTTGTGGTATAGTAAATCTTGATCATCCCAATTATAGCTAGGGTATGAATGATGATTTGCTTGACGTTTATGAATGAATGTTTGCAAAGAGGGGTCCTTCATTAGTTCCTCATGAAGTTGAATCCACTGAGGATGTCATGTGGATATAGCTTGTAGTTGACTTTTAAGGAAAAAATATTTATATAAATTAGGTATTGCTAACGTAGGTGTAGTGGTCATGGCATAATTCAAATCAACAAAAGCATTTTCGATTGGTTTTTTTCATAGAAAAGAATTCTTCATTAGCATGGTTGTCAAGGGAGACACTATGTTGTCATAATTCTTCACAAATTTCCTATAATATCCCATGAGTTCCAAGAATCCATAAAGTACCTTTAGGGTATGAGGCTCATGCAAATATTGAATAGCCTAAATATTTTTTAGAATTCCTTACTTAATGATGATGTGACCCAAGTATTCAAATTCTGGCTAGCCAAAATAAAATTTAGATCTCTTTGTATAGAGTTTATTGTTAGAAAAAAGTTGTAAGTATTTGATCTAAGTGTTGAATATGTTCTTCCCATGAATGGTTTTAGATCAATATATCATAAAAAAAAAAATAGAATGAATTTAGGAAGGAAATGGTAAAAAATGGAACTCATTAGACTCTAGAAGGTAGTAGGGGCATTGGTTAATCTAAATGGAATAACTAGGAATTCATAATACCATTCATGAGTTCTAAAAGTTGTTTTTGGAATATCCTCATACTTGATTCGAATTTCATGATACCTTGACTACAAATCCAACTTGGAAAATTATTGAGCCCCATGTAACTTAAAATTAATTCATCGATCACTAGAATATGGAATTTATATTTAACAGTGATCTTATTGAGGTCTCAATATGAAAGCACGAGATTCCGGGCAAAGGAAACACTAATCATGCAATGTAAGACGAAATGTAACGCTTTAACCTTATGCACAAAAACAGAGAAAAGAGACAACTTGGAAACGAAAGACAAGATGTAAAGAAATCATAGCCCTCTTTATTCAAATATCTTATCCTCGGTTACATAGACGTCTCCTCCTTTTTTAGGGGCTAGGAGCGTTAAATTTGTCATTGTTACAATGTGCGATTTAGTCTTCCTCCTTCCGCATGCCCATGATTGCAATGGGCGGGCCAAGATGATGTCGTCGCTGATGTCGATGAGTTATTCACCTCTGCTGCTTCTCCTACGAACAAAGAAACAACCAAGATGTCAGTAGCACCTGCTGCAAATGAAAGGTGTTTGTTCTTTAAAATTAACGAAATATGCATGCAAACATTTATCTAAAACAGTGAACAAAATGATTCTAAACAGCCTGAAAACTTGCTAGAAGACAGAAAATGTTACCAACATACCATTGCCACTGATACAGTCGGCAAATCTACTTTCAACTAGAAATCGTCCCTGGGTGGGATGATTTATGACTGTAAATCGTCCCTGGGTGGGACGATTTCTTCTATGTTGGGGAAGCCAAACTGACACGCTCCAATGTTGACTCCCGAGGTCTCCAAAACACCTGTAGATAAGGGGGTTATGTAATTGGGGCCATTTTGGGACGACCCAGATGGTCGGATTCTCCCAATTTGGCCTCTATCTTTGGGAATTTGATATCGCCACCTACAAGTCAATGAAACAACAAAGCGACACAAAACATACTAGAATCTGACCAAAAGTTACAAAATTGTAGCTATGGGTTAATCAAACCTAATAACACAAAATGCAACCTGAAAAAGTAATCTAAAATGCTCTAAAACTTAAAATAGGACTTGGGGAGTGCGGGAGTGCCCAAGTGGGCCTCCCACCATTGACACTTGATTTTGGAGCCAATCCACTAAGGATGGGCCAAAAACCTCTTAGGATTGGGGGGTCGGCGAATTGGTTGGTTCAGGTGTCCATGTGTTGGATTTGGGTCAAGTTCGAGCTTCCAAAGGCCACCCAACAACCTCCCTTGCAAAAGAGATTGGTGGATGTGGGAAGGTGAACCAAAAGGGATGCAAGTGGGTCTTCAACTCAGGCAGCACTTCGTTGCTTGAAAACTCCTTCAACCTGTATGTTTTGGGTGAGAAAATTCCCACCTTTTATAGACCCATGGGGTCTCTTTTGGGAGGGAAGCACAAATGCCATGTGTTGGTCATAGGCGCCATGTGGCAGTCTTGTCTTCCCATGAGGGAGGGGAGTCCTTCGTTGACTTGGGCTTTCATAACTACCCTTGTGACAGTCCTCAAATGGCCTATTTGTCCACTCACACACGCGTGCGAGGCAGGAGTCATTAACTGACTGTTCTGGGCTGCCACTTGGCACCATTTGCCTTTTTGCCCGTTAAACTTGGAAATCGTCTCACCCAGGGACGATTTCAAAAATCATCCCTAGGTGAGACGATTTCAATTCAGCAATCGTCCCTGGGTGAGGCGATTACTAGGAAAAGTGTCTAATTGTGCCAAATTGCTTCTTGAACTCACAAAATTGCTATGAAAGTGGTTAAGACCACTGTTTGACCTCTGAGGGCTGCCCTGGGGGCTGTGTTTGTCAAAGCGATCAGTGTTTGCAGTCACATAATCATATTGGTGCTGTTTTGGTGTCTACACAATAATCAACATACAAGCACCAAGTGCCATCCTTTCTTTGTACTAATAACAATGACAAAGAATAGAAGACAAAACTAGAATGGATAACCCTAACGATACAAACCTCTTTGATTTTTTAACATAAGGATACCTATACAAATGGACATTAGGTGGAAGACTACCAAGAAATTTATTTTGTTGCATGGTAATATGAGAGATGAAGAAGTAGTCCCACGGGTTCCTAAAAAACTTGAACATATTTGTTTAATAAGTAGTTAAATTGTACCATATGGTCTCGTTCCTCTTTCTCGAGGGTATTGATAGTAAAATATTGTGCCAACACTTCATGAGAAGATTATTTAATAAATTTTCCATCTTCTTAGTAGAAATAAACTATTCCACACCATCCCTCATAACATGTAAAGTATATTCATTCCTTGCTTGACTAAAGTTCATCCATAAGTCAACAAAATTCTATAGAATTGGTCCTAACATCTGTAACCATTATGCTCCCAAAAATATATCACACCCAAATAATGATAGGGAAAACATGTCTATATTGAGATTACAATCACCAATTTGAAGTATGACATTATGACATTTTTCTTTGTACTGTAGAGTTTCTTCATTAGAAATTATGACTTCAAAATAATTGCATGTATTAATGTAACAATTTTCTTGTTTGACCACACATCAATCAATAAAGTTATGTGTACTACTAGAGTCAATAAGAATTATGAGTTGTTGTCCTTTGAATTATTTGATCACTTTAATTATTTGAGGAATGGATACTCCTGCTAAAGCATGCACAAAGATTTTTGGTTAGGAGTCCTCTAGATCTATTCCTTGATCTATGATTTCTCCCTCTTGAGGATCTTCTTTCTTTGAATATTATACAGTTGGTGCCTTGTCCATATCTAGTAGATACAAGTTTTAATGTACACACTTCTACCTTGAGAAATAATTTTCACCACAATTATAACATAGCCTTTGTGCCCTTGTATTCTCTATCTCTTTACTAATAATTTTTTTATAGTTGGAGATTTAGTGGTAGTACTTATCGTAGGCTTGGATTAAAAATATGGATAATATTGAGGGAATTTAGAGGTGCATCCTAGATCCTTGAATTTATCTTCTACCAATCTAGATAGTTTTATTGTTTGGGATCTCAATAGTTTAACCTCAGCCCTAATGCCATCTTCAAACCACTGATAAAATAATTTTGAAAGAAGTTGATAATTAGACCAATGGTATGATTGGCAAGTTTTTCAAACTGAGTTTTATTCTTTTGAATATTTGAGGTTTATCTCAGTTTAAAAATACCTCTAGTAAAATCATCGCGCTCACTAGAACCAATCAAATTATTGTAAAGAAAGGTCAGGTTCAGCCTTTTTAAACCACTAAAACTAATGTAATACTTCTGATGCATGTAGTGTGGGATATAATGAAGACTAAAATAAGCTTACAAATCCACCCCTCAGGATATTTTCCATCAAATTTTAGAAATTCTAATTTTAGCAATTTAAATCCATGATAAGGTATGATTTTAGGCATATTCATAGGATCAATCCCCACCTATCATTTTTGAATTCCCATAATTACTAGTAAAAATAGCCATGGAAAGTAGGGGTTGGATCTAGATTAAAAGTTATTTCAACACTAGTTAGTTGGGGATTATAAATTTAAGTAGTTTAAGAAGTTGTATGAGTGGCCAATTCCAATCCCCCTAGAATTTACACCCATCATGACTAAAATCTTAGTAGAATGATTTCTCACAAGTAGAGATGTAGAGGATAAATTAGCTTGTTATTATGGAAGCCTTGAACTCTACATGATGAAGGATGCATATGATAAGATTCTTCTAAAATCTCCTCCTCATGAATATCAGGTTGAGAATTGGAGAAGTATTTGGAAGCCCAATGGTTGGTTAAAAGTAAACTTCTTTGCATAGTAGTTCATACACAATGGAATTTTTACTTTTGATAATCTGAGATGTAGGGGAAACAAGAGTAAGGAAACATCTGACCACTTGATGTTTGAGTGTGCATTCATGCACCATATTTGAAAGTGAAAGGTTTTTCTAAAATTCAATATAATTGTGATTTGAATTAGATTAATATTTGGGAAAGATGGAAGATGGGTAGATTTAAGTCTAGAGCTCTTTGTATTAGTTGGAAGCTTGGATTAAACTTCATTTGGTGATAAGTGTGGTTGGAGAGAAATGGTAGAATTTTTAGATAAATCTTTTCATCCTTATATGGCATTCGGTAGGTCATTTGAAGCAAAGTCACATAAATTGTGGTAGTGCGTGCTAAAGAGGAAACTCACGCTAATATAGAGATAATGGAGAAGGAAGTTGAAGTGCAAGAAGGGTAGGATAGAGCTAGTTGGAAACCACATCTAGAAGGTTAGATTAAAATTAATACTAATGGAACTGCAAAATATAATCTAAGTAGATCTGAAATTGGAGTGGTATGTAGGAATCATGTTGAGACAATGCTCTATTGAAAACTGCAAGGTCTCGGAAGAGTCACAAACAATGAAGCAAAAACATTAGCTATCAAATATGCTTCTATCTAGGTGGTAATACAAGGTTACAAGAGGATAATCCTAGAATCATATTCTCAAATATTAGTAGGAGCTCTTGATTGCATGAGAAACTTTACTTTGAAAACATAGAGGTTGAGGATTCTTGTCACCCAAATTAAGGAATTGTGAAGGGAATTAGATGATGTGATTCTAGTTTATGTGAGTAGAGATCTAAATAAAGTGGCAAAATTCTTGGCTAATATAGGTATTGAGAAGGAGGCAATGGTTCATTGACACAATGACATGACTATTGAGAATAAGAGGATTAGGCAGGTTGTTGAGCAAATCAAGTGTTTAGCTAATTTGGACAGCCGTTATAGAAATATGATTTAAGAGATTTACCTCCAATGCAGATCTTCTTTTATTGATGTAAACAAGTGGACAACCATTATAAAACTATGATTTAGGAGATTTGACTCCAATGTACATCTTTTACTCTTATCAATAAGTGTTCTTATCAACTAAAACTAAAATAAATCTTATTCCAACTTATAAATAATCTTTATTTTAATATAATATAAATCTTATCCCAACTTATAAATAATTTTTATTTTAATATAAATTAAAAAAAAAACTACTCTGTCTAATGAGGTTTTGGACGAACCAATTAATAGATGGTCCTTCGACTTATACTTAAGACTACATAAAACTATATGATATTAATTAAAGAGAATGTAAAGATAAATATAAAATAAAATTTTAAACGTAGTGATGAGCTCAGGCATACTGAACGATACCCCTAATAGTCTATAAATAACTTGTGGTCAAATATGAGACGATCAGCCTAACCAAAGGCGCCGGCGCCGCATTCATGACCAGATCTTACAATTAGATATGATTTGCGCTACGTGCCTAACATATCTGATCAATTTAGCAAAAAATTTATGAACGCAACCTCAAAAGAAACGCATCGAAGCCTGAGCGCAACGATCTGATGCGCAGCGAATCGACGAAATTTTAGACCAACGAAATTTTCCTATACCTCACAAACTCAGCCATAATCTGCATTTCAATAAATGATTATAATGATTCATTTAACTACGAACATTGAAGTATGCATGGCACCCTGCCTTAGGATATAAATATGTCAACACTCTAATTATGTCCAATGCAGTTGTGAAGTGCAGCCACAATGGAGAAACGCTCTATGAAGACGTGGTCAGTGGCATTTGTCGTTCTAACGCTCCTCGTCGTTGCTTCAGGTCTAATCTTTTCACTGTGTAAATTACATAGTCATTTTAATTTCTTTATCTCAATGATCATGAAATTTGATTTTTGCATATTTTGAATCTCTTTCAGGAGAGGACCAATGCATCAAGAAGTCAGTACTTAACACTAAATGGAAGGGTCCATGCAATCCAATAAGGAAAGACGATTTATGCACCGGAAGTTGCCATGATCAGTATGGTCTCGTCCAGGGACTCTGTGGCGACGATCTGAAATGTTACTGCCTGTGGCCGTGTCAGTAACATAAGAGAATCATTGCGAGGAGGAATAATAAAACCCGTAAATCTCAAATTATTCTGTAGGGAAATAACACACTAGAACGGGAGATTTGGTAGAGTAGCTAGTACTGTTATGTGTCAAGAGAATAAAGATTTAAGTTCCTTGTATCATTCTTAATAATATAATAATTTCAGATTCACACATAAAAGTTAATCACTTTTAAATAAAACTGTTGAAATCATTTATCCAATATTCATATGTGATTGTCCACCTTTGTTATGGAAAAATATTTTGCATGTACGGTTCCTAGACCTTTGTGCACATCGATCCTTATTCATTGTTTTTTCGTTTCCTATGTTTTGGCTTGTGTTAAAATTATGTGTAAGAGTCTTGTGTTCACATTGGTTAGCTATAGCAATTGATAATTTAAAAAGAAAATACTATTGTTTGTAAAAGATTGAAGAATGTTGATGTGATTAAAAGGCACAACTAATCGCAAGTAATGAAATGGATGTTATTTGGGCTCGTTACTAAACCGATTTCATTAGCTCAATTTAAAATATTATAAAAATATGAATATTAATGTAAATTAATAAATATATATTAAATTAATTTATTTTTTAATGATTATGATTTTATATTTTTGTTTTTATTTTTTATTTTTAAAATTAAATGTTTAAATTTTAGTATTTTTGTAAAAGGTAATAAGAAAAAATAGAAAGTTGCCAACAGGCAGTTGCCCTAGTGACTAAATATGGTGGTTGTTTCTTAAGTGGTCTTGTGTTCAAATCCCTTGAGGGTGGTTGTTGATGTAATTTGTATACGTTCTCATGAAAAAAAAAAAAAAAATAGAAAGTTGCAAGGGACTAACAAAAAGATGACTCGTGTTCACAAAAATTTTAATATAATATAATATATGCATGAGTGTGATTTAATGAGTGTGGTCTACTCGTAAGGATGCCACTTGTATTATCGATGATGTGACCTGGGTTTAATCTTTGGTGGTTGTATATAAAAAGTATTACTTTAAAAAAATTAATATAATTTTTTTAACTTACATAATATAGATTATAATAACTGAAGTTTATAACCTTGACTTTGATTAAGAAAACTAATTTCTCCTCTTAAGCATACAAAATCTATGAGAGATATCCATATTGTCTTTTAAAATTTTTAAACAATTTTTTAATATTTGAGAAACTCTTATGATCAATGCTTAGGACTAAAAATTCTCATCTCAACCATGACCCCTTCTAAGGACAAGAGCTAAGTTTATCAGTAAGGTATGATCTCACTCACACTCTCTCACACACCCACACTAACCCACCCATAATGGTTTGAACCTTGAACTTCCTAAAGAAAAGTTAAATCCCAAACCATTCCATTGTCCCAAGTTTGAATTTTTAAACCATAATATCTAGTAAAATGCATATAATCTTCAAGTTTTCAAAACAAATATTTTTTATATATAGTTATAATTTATAAGAATAACGCACCTATGTTCACACCGCAGTTTGAACATTAGAACTCCCAAAGAAGATCCAAAGTATGAAGTTATTCCCCTCGGATTAAAGTGGTTTATATATTAATTAAAAGGTTGATGATAAGATGGCATTGGTATCATGCAAATGCATCATCAATATTATTAATACTTTTATTTTAAATTTAGTTTAATTGTCAAGTAACTTTTTTTTTTAATTACATGGTGGAATTGGTAGCCGTAATCCGGGTAGGTTTTCCCATTTTTATGGCCGCCATAGTAAAAGGTTGATGATAATATGGTATTGTTATTCTGCAAATGCATCATAAATATTATTAATACTTCTATTATAAATTTAGTTTAACAATCACTAAGTAATTTTTTTATTTTTTTAATTACATGGTGGAATTGGTAGCCGTAATTAGGGTAGGTTTTCCATTTTTTATGGATGTCATAGTATTTTGCACAATCCACCTCACAAAATTTCACATATATCTGTCTATCCCTATAACCATTATGCTACAATCATTTTAAACCTTTTACATCACTGAAAGCACCAGGAAAGGGATAAACGTTCAATATGACGAGACCCAATATTTGAACCATAGACCTCGGCCCCCTTATAGGGTTTAGTCAAACCAATTGGTCTGCACTTCGAACCTCACATTGTAATATCTTTGATGTCAAATAATACCTCTTAATATTTCTATGTTATCTTGACATATATGTGTATATATATTGCATTGATTCCATTCACTCCTATCATCCATGATTGTGAAATTCTGCATATTTTCAAATTATGTTTGAATCTTGGTTACTTGGTCCAAATATTCATGGTTGAATATTCTTAGAAGCTATGTAGACAAGCTCTTTATCTAAGAGAAAAATCTTAAATATTAAGATGATTTGGAATATTTACAAAGATTTATCTTTCTCTTATGCATGGATTTTAAATCCAAATTATATTGTTTTATCATGTATTAAAAAAACCATCAATTTTCATTACATTTTCAAGCCAGGAATAAAATATTTTATCCTAATAACATAAATTTTCATTACATTATCAAGCTAAAATAAAATATTTTATCCTAATAAGAATCTACTTGTTATCCTTCAATATTGTCAATAAATGATTTAATGGATTTTATTTCTAATTTCTCTAGCTTTAGGAATGATATTCAATCATCAAATTCAGAGGATGATTACACAAGCACAAGATAAGCATAAAATCATATTTAATGTTAATAATTCATAATTTGAAACAATTATCTATGCTTTTGAATTTATGTGAAAATTTAAAGAGATTACTATTGTACTTTACGAAATTTTAATATCTAAAAAATTAAAACTTCAAACTAAATATTTATTATATTTAATACATGAATACACAAGGTTTTTTAACTTATATTTTGATTTTTAAAATATGGAGGTATGCAATAAAAATTATATTTTTGGATAATATATTTTGAATAAATATTGATGAATTTTCCCTCCTTAATTATGGAATGTACATATGTTATGCACATATATATGTCTTAAATAATTTAAATGGGAACAAGTTCTTAATTAGGTAATCACATCATTTAGTTTTCAATGTGAAAGAAGCGAACTCAATTTCTAGCATGAATTATAAAAGGAATTAATATCCTTCAAATTATTATTTCAATTATCCAAGATCCATTTGGTGTCTTGTCTTTTTTGTTAAATAAGAATTGTCTTCATATAAAGGAGCACTACCCACACCATTAACAAGGCATGAACATTAGATCAAGTTATCCAATAATATAAGGTTATGAGTTCAAACCCATAACACCTTTCTATGAATAAATCATTTATTAAAAGGTAATCAGATAAGCCTTATTCAAATATAAGGCCTATTTTTAATGATCTTAAGGAGGAGCAAGGCTTATTGGATAGTTTAAATTTATAAATGTACTAATTACTTTTATATTATGAATTTAGATATGACTCTTTGGGTATAGATGAGTCCTAACGTATGGTGTAAAATGAGGGAGAACATATGACACTCCTTATCTATGATAAGTGGCATACAATTCACCCATATAGTATTTCTCATCATGTTGGTGTGATATTAAGTTAGTTAATAGAAACCAAAACCTTTATCTATACATATTTATCCCTCTCTGCCTATGATACCAAGTCCATTAATAGAAACTAAAACATTTTCCATACATATACATATATGTTCTTAAATGTGTGTATGTGTGTAAGTGCATGAATGATTATTCAAATAATCATGCGTCATTAGATTTTAACCATTTAGTTTTCAACTAAAATTTACACACAACAAAAATACAAGTGGAAATATATTGTTTATTCTCTTTTATTGAAAAATACTTCATATTAAAGAATAATCAAAGAATACATCATCATAGCAACATTACAACAGTTTGTGAATGAGTAGAAAATAATTTGATATAATAATTTTATAAATTCTAATACATTCCTTAATAATATCAAACCTATACACCTTAAGCTGAATAGAAAAAAGCTCAACAACTTTACTAACAGTAACAACAACTAGCCCCTTCTTATTATTAAATATTAGACTACATTTATCTTTCCAAAGACTGAACAAGATAAAGAGTTTGATAATGTGCCAAAATATCATTCTATGGATCTCACAGTCAATTGAGTCTCCAAACAATACTACCTTCCACCTTAGTTGTCCCTGAATAATATTATCATACAACTAGACTATCTTTCTCCATACCTTTCTTGTTCTCAAACATTCCCAAAAATATGCTTAATTGTTTCACTTTTTCCACAACTGGAACAAGCCTTCGACGTAAGCATCCATTTGGATAAAATAACCTTACTTTGAAGACCCTATATAATAACTACCCAGGAAAACACCTTCAACTACATGGAAACATAAAAAAACCAAACCCCAGTGATACACTTCTTCCGTTTTTGTAAGAACAAATCAAACCCCATCTGATGTTCAGAATGTCACCAAACAGAATTCTAGGAACCATTAACTGATAAATTTTAGAGGCTTTAAAAAACCAAATTGGTTTTCCATATTTCCATATCTAATCCTTCCATATAGGACCGACACGACCATTGGAAAGCTTGTAAAGTTTCTCCGTAAGAAGAAGACTTCGCATTTGTTGCACTTCATACCTATCAAAGGGCTTCAGTTTAAATTTAGCAACCAAATATTGCCATGGAGTCTAATTACCATTGTTTTCATCCCAAATATTTGCCCACATGAAAATTCCCTTCCTACCAAGTCTATTGCACTGCAAGGTAGGTATATCAGCTGCATAAGTCCCATTTTTCCAAATACAAATTGCTTTGGAGCAAAGAGTCCAACCCCGTCTATCATCCAAAAAGTCCCACTTAAACAATATGAATACATATTTTCAAGCCTCCCATATTTTTTTAATTAGGATGCAGCCTCTAATTTAAATTTCCCAAGGTGACCAACAATATCTTTGAAACTAAAATTTCCCTTGACTCCGTTAATCTTCACACGGTTCTTAACCTAGTGATGCAACAACCTCTACCACCCAATATCACCCTCCAAACACCTAATGATCCACATAGAAGCAATAACCTTACCTTGAACCTAGATGTTGAGCAACCCAAGACCGTTCTCCTTCGTAGGAACCTTTAACCTAGTATTTTACTACCTTAAAGAAGGACACGAGAGGTGATTTATTGATGAAGGATATAGATTTCACAGTTTATAACTTGGATGGGGATAATATTTCATTTTATGGAGCCCTAAACGAAGACTTGGATTTAAAAAAGGATCGCATGGATTCACTTTTGACTGATGCGAAGGATGAGTTCATATTTTGTGCTACAAATTTTTAAGAATACAAGAACACAATAAGCTAATTGGAAGCTAAAGGGATTATTTTATTTTTCTTGTGTAAGGTTCCATTGGAGGTAAAATTCTAGAATTGGATCCGATTGAACTGGGATTCCAAGGGGTTGCATGTCAAGTCATTTTCGGGCTTGGGAGGGAGATATGTATTAGTTTTATTTGATCGAACAAATGTCGTGTGACATGTATTGCAATTTGGTACTTAGAACATTGTTGGCTCCATGGCCCTTGTGCAAAATTGGCTTCCTAATTTTGATCCCAGGGATGGTTCTCAGGCTCATTACCCCCTATGGATTGAATTTTTTGCCATTAATTCAGAACTCAGTTGCATGTTATGCTCTATGGCACATCACTTTGGGAAAGTTTTTCTATATCAGAAAGGGAATAAATCTCTCATATTTAGTCCACGGGTGTGTGTGGAGGTGGATTTGAATATGAAAATATCTCAACATCTTATGATTATCACACTTGAAGGTTTGATGCAGCAAGAGGTAAGGTATCTAAATATCCCTAATGCTTGTTTCAGTTGTCAATATTTAGATCATATGGTAAGGGATTTCCCTTTTAGAAAAGTTTAGAAAGCTAAGGAGATCAAAAAAGACAATAAGAAAGAAGAGGAAGAGAAAGTTTTAGAGCAAGAGGATAAAGAGGAAATGGAGGTTGATGAAGGATCTCAAGCATGATATAAACCCACCAATTCTTCCATTATGTTTGATAGAGATGGATTTTCTCCTTGGATGAATCAAGGGGTGATCAATTTAATTCATAAAGGGAGTAATAAAGACAAAATTTGTGATTGGAGGTTGATTACCCTTTTAAATATCTCTTACAAAATGGTGGCTAAAGCTTTAGCCCTTCGGTTACAAGACATTAAAATTAGAATTGTTCGAGAGGAACATACTGGGTTTGTTAAAGGTAGATTCATTCTAGGTATGGTACTTTCAGTTTGGGAAGCTATGGAATGGGTAGAGGATTTGGATCAACATGCCCTGTTCTTAAAAATTGATTTAGATAAAGCTTATAATAGAGTGGATTGGAACTTTACTTTTAATATGTTATAATAGCTTGGATTTAATAGGATAGCAGTTCAAATACAAATGCTTTTCTCTTCAGCCTCAGCTAGAGTGGTGGTTAATTTTAAACTATCAGAAGACATTCAGTTGTTCATATTTGTCAGATAGGGCTGCCCACTAGCTCCTATTCTTTTTGTTCTTTCCACTGATGCTTTGGGTTATATGCTGGAACAAATGAGGTTGGTCAATCAAGTTAGAGGAATTTCTATTCTTGATGGTCATCTTTTGAACAGTCACTTTGTAGATGATTCTTTTTTACTGTCCAGTTAGACAAGGACTTGATTGTTAGCCTACATGATTGTCTCAGTCAAATTTTTCTTACTTCTGGTGTTGTGGCTAGTGAGATTAAATATAACTACTGGTTGGTAGGATTTGAGTCCTTGTCTGAAGGAATTCATACAAGTTGGTAGAAATTTAGGGATGGAGAGATTGTTAGATATTTGAGCATCCATTTTGCTGAAGGGTTTCTCTTAAAGCTATGTGGGATTGGTTTATGAGAATATTTGATAAGAAAATTCAAATTTAAATAGTAAAATGATCTCCTTTGGAGGGAAACTTACTATGGTAAGTAATATCCTTCAAACGTTCCACATGTACTATTTCTCCTATTGGCTTCCAAACCCTACTCAATATAGAAGACTAGAGACCTGTATAAGGAAATGGATGGTTCCAAGCGGGTTCCCCTAATTGAATGGAAGTATTGTATATTATTTATTCTCATAAATTAGAAGTTATAATTAGATAGTGAACACGTATTTGTAGAAACTAAATTTTGCATGCTATCTAGACACCAGTTGCATTACCAATTAGTCATTTTAGATAATTAAGTCAAATCACCTCTTTTATAGCCAATTTTAGGGTAAAAAGTAGCCTAACGTTTAAATATTATAAAATTGCTTAAAATATTTACAAAACTATACAAATGTGTTACATTTAGAAATGGATCAAAATTTATCTTTTCAACAAGTATAAACATGCCTATACTTGCCTAAGAACTAATAACAAAAAAATCCAAAGACAACAATATTATGACCATGCAAAAGTATTGCATAAAATTATATATAATGCTTTTACAATAAATGATAGTGTTGTATAATATTCTATTAAGTGATTTTATAGTATTACAATGTTATGTACTATCATCACCAAAATTAAAGGTTGATTGCATATAATCATAAATGAGAAAATCGAAATTGGATCAGAATTGATATGGAAAGAAATCGATAAAAATTAGGAATAGGTAAAAAAATTGGGGAAAAATCAGCAATTTTTCATTGAAAAAAGCTTTTTCATGCATATCCTAATTTTTTCAGGAAAAATCAGCAAAATCGATAGAAAAACGGTCAGGCTATGAATCAAGAAAAATTAGCATGAATTGATATTTTTTGCAAATTTTTTCAACTATTCCTATAACTACTACTTCATCATAAATATCACCCCACCTAATAACTGCTACTTCATCATAAATCTCACCCACCTACCAATTTTACATGCATCCAAAAAGAATATTATCCTAAGTCATATCAATTGATTCCATATAAACTACTCAATCAAACCTAATCAAATAATGCAACTACCTAATATAATCTACTAACTAATCAATCACCCCATGTAACTACTACTAATTTATCAATCACCTTCTCTAAATCCTAATAACTTACCAGTTCACCCATATTGCTTTATCCTCTCGAATATTACCTTGAATCCTTTAATGGGACTTCAGTTCGTTTTAAAATTATGAGGATAAACAAACATGAACAAAACAATCCATTGATTTAAATCACAATAGAAAATAATTATTTTATTAATTCCAACCAAAATGGGTAGAAATTACAATGCCATACTTGTTGAGGCTGAACATACACGAACAAAACCATCCAAGGAGTTAAATCATAATAGAAAAGAATTATTTTATTAATGTCATCCAAAAAGGATAAAAATTACAATGCCAGATAACCCACAGGTCCTAGGATCGTAACTTGGCTATGATACCACTTGATGAGGATGAACAAACACGAACAAAACCATTCAAGGAGTTAAATCACAATAGAAAAAAATTATTTTATTAATGCTAGCCAAAATGGGTAGAAATTACAATGCCAAACTTTTTGAGGCTGAAAAAACACGAAAAAAACCATCCGAGTTAAATCACAATAGAAAAGAATTATTTTATCAATTCCAACCAAAAGGGGTAAAAATTACAATGTCAGATCGTACAATCTTGGAGCCTAAACGAAGATCCAAAATTCCTTTTTAAATCTTATTCCCCCCCCATTTTACATGATTTTTAAGTTTCTCGCCCATGCAAAAAAAAAAAATTAACTTTCCCGCCCATGCAAAAGTTTAAATTCTACTTTTTTGTCCAATTGATGGCCGACAAACACAAAGGCAAAACACTTAGATTTTTTTTTTTGATGCAAGATTGCTCTGCTGCCACTGGATGCTCCTGCATCATAAAATTACACATGGGAGAATTCATGGGAAATTAAAAAAGTCTTTACAAGTATATTTTTTTGAAATTACCTTTTGGTGCTTCTACTTGAATATCTACCAAGACACTTTCGGATCCATAATCATTCTTCAATAATTTCAATCCAAATGGTTAATAGATCAATGCAAGTGGATCTCAAAGAGAATTTTGGTTATGAGTTATTTTTAGCATTCAACATTGAGTAGGATCAACTCAAGAAGCTAGGTCATTGCCTTTCTTATTCACTTTCAAGCATTCATTTCATGCTATACTCTTTATTGTATTAATACTTCAATTATTATTGAAACACATCTATTATTTCTTTATAATTTGTTATTATTTATATTTAATAACCTTAAAAATAAAATAGAGTTTGAATCCTTAGTCAAAAATGTTATTCATTCCTTTACATCAGATAAACCCTTTGTATTTAACAATAATATTTCTCCTTTATTTTTAATTATAGGTTTAGATTTTGTAGATACAATAAAAAGCACCATAGGCCTATGATAGCACCGTACAAGACATCATACATAACTTTTGTCACTATATGATACTTTCATATGGATGGTGAAACAATCATTGTATGACATGGTAAAACTATCACTATACGATGCTTTTATACCAATAGTGAAATTGTCTTTGTATAGTGCTTCTCTATCAATGGTGAAATTGTCATTATATTCTTCTCTTATATCAACTATAAATTAGGTTTTGCATCCTTAAATTATATTCTTTCTTTAATCTAGATTGTTAGATTTGTGTTTATACTATTTTGTAATTTTTTGATCTAAATTTTTAATTTGTTATTATTATTATTATGGTAAATAATATGGGTTTTTGACAAGGTCCCAACCCTTATATACAAGACTAACAAGAGATAAACAATTAAGCTTAGAATAGTAGAATGAACAACAACACACTCCTCAAGAGTTACAAAAATCTTACAACATGTGTAAATCAAAATTCTAGCAATAAAATATAACTAAAGAACAACAACTATAGATACAAGCTTTTTGTCTTTGTTTTTTTGAAAAACTATAGAACCTACTATAACTATTGTATTTTAAAAAGAACCAATAAAATAATCTAGAGGGTTGAAATAGAGGAGAAAAATAAAATATAAATATTATAAAACATTGACAACTACTAATATTTCCTTTCAAATTAGTGATATTTAAAATAACTTCTAGAGAGACATTTATTAAAACCTTGCTTCCCTTCAAAAGAACTCTTAGATATTCCATTACATTATTAGGAGAGTCAACTTCCCTATAGGTGTGTTGAGAAACAAAATTATCTAAAATAGATAGGATAGAATCTGTATTTTGGATAATATTTTCAACTTTCTAGGTCGAAGTTTTTTGGTTTTGTAAGCTAGTAATAATATTCACAGAATCTCCCTCAATCACAAAATTTTTAAACTTCAAATTCTTAGCTAATATCAAACCTAAAATCATTGCTCTTGCCTCTATCATATTATTAGAACCTATCCCATAGTTCATTGCATAACAAGTAATCATAACATCTTGGCTATTCCACAACATTCACTCTCTTCCAACCTTACCTAAATTACCCTTAACTACTCCGTAAAAATTTAGTTTTACCCATCCAGGGGCTAGTGGTTTCTATTTTATCTTATCTCTCTGATTATCTAGGATAAAACTTGAATATCTTTTAAGACCCTATTCCTCATCAAGAGTTTCTTCCCACCCATTCTCAAGGGTTTATATTTTTAGATTCACTAAAGTATTCTTTATAACTATAGCTTTAATATTGTTACTAATGAAACTAGAATTACTAGACTTATTTTGTAAGACCCTATAATTCCTTTCCTTCCAAATATGCCAAATAAATGAGGAAGCACAAAATTCCAAAACTTTCTCAAGTGTGGACTATAAAAATAATTACTCCAACACTCCTAAAGCTTCACCAAAGAGTCCACCTAAACCCACTAAATTTTAAGAATATTTAACATTCCACACCACACTTCAAGAGTAAAAGGGCAATGAAAGCAAGTGATCCACTAATTATTTATCTGAGCAACATAAATAACATCAATAAATTACAATTTTGGAGTGCTAACTATAGAAAAAAGATTGTTTGGATAATGTTATTAATCCAAACTCTCTAAGCAAGAAAATTTTGATTATCCTTTCCTTTGTCATAGTCAAAATAGAAACTAACAATAAAAATTCCTTTAAAATTTGATCCCCAAACAAACTTATTATGTGAAATACTTGTTTCTTATTGAAAGTGAGATGTGAATTTTAATGTGTGATGTAGGATAATTCCATGTTTGATTGTGTGAAAATACATATTTTATATAATAATATGACGTTGCTAATGAAAGTGCACTTTTGTAGAAAGAAACTAACCATCGAAAAAAAAGGATGCCTTGGTAAAATGATGTGATGGGTTATTTGTCGGATTATTTGAGGAGGTAACATGGAAGAATACCCCTTTTCATGAAGATGCATACCATAAATTTGCATAAGAATAAATATGTCATGTTTTTGTTGAAACTCTTCTTGCATCATAGTTTTTCTCTATGTATGAGTTCTACTTGATTTATTCCTTGTTGCAAAAGAAAATGAATGCCTAAGTTCTTTAAGTAATTTTCTTTTGAAATATTATATAAAGGGTTCATCCTTGTTGATATTGTATTGAATGATAAGAAATGAGGTTATGAATTATTTAAAAATTAGAAAAAAATGTATATCCTCTATTATTTTATATAGTAAATATTATTAGAGCACTTTGCACAAAAGTCATATTTTTTTAGAATCCGATGAAAAGTAGATTGGATTTACACTTTAAAAAAACCATAGTTGTAAACTTTAGAAGACTATTATTCATAATTTTAGAATGAGGTTTAGAAGTAATCGTTGGTCGATCATGAGATAGTGGTTGGCCAAGAATACTTCTCTTTAATGAGTAAAATAAGTGGAAAATAAATGAGTTTGAGAATGGCAACTGTAGAATTTGTGCATCTAACTTGGATAATGAAAGGATTGGAAAAAACGTGAAGGGGGAAGATAATTTTTGGAGGAAAATAGAGAAGGTAGTGAGGGAAGAGAAGTTGATGGAAGGTCTAAGAGAAGGAGAGTTCAATAATTTGCAAAAAAAAAACAGGTTATTTTGAACCTATATGTTATCTTCATTATTGCTGGTCATGTTGGTGCTATGACATTTCTGGTTTTAAAAATATATATGATAGAATACTTTTAGTTTTATTTTATATTGTAATAGTCATGTTTTATCTCCAAAATTAGTTTCTCACTAGGGAGAGAATGATCAATGATGCTCAAATTAGCTTGAATTATTACTTTCTATTGTTTTGTGAAATATAGAATTTAAAAAATTGTAGACGATGCAAGGTGTTGTTGGAATATTATCATAGTGGATATTGTTGTTTTGTTGCTTGAAATTTTTCTGAATAAATGGAGGAAATCATGGATATGATTTCTCTTTAACCTATATAATATGGAGGTTTAGGAAACGTTGTTATTAATGAAATATGGAGTATGATCAATTGGAGTATCATTTAAACAATTGGTTGTACCCTTTTATTTGAAGAGTAGATAATTCGGTTTCCAAGGGAAAGTTAGGGAATGAATCTTCCACATGAATGGAAATAAAACCTACTTATGATTTATATAATCAAATGTGTATTTTTGTTTGGTGGATATATTTGTATGTAAAAGAAAGGATGTATTCCCTACCAATTTATCTCCTTTGTTCGTATGAGTTCAGATTTTATTCTATGGATTTGATTTAATACATTTGTTATTTGTAGAAATAAAATAGTTGATGTTTCAATTTGAGAAAAGAATTTAGGATTGATTTAGAAATAAAATATTTTGTATTTTAATGAAACATCTTCTATATTTTGTTGTTCTCTAGAAAAATAAAGAATATTAATGAATGTAATACATTTTGTTGAGATAGTATGTGTAAGAATTATATTGATTTAGAAATAGAATATTATGTATTTTAATGAAACGTCTTCTATATATTGTTGTTCTCTGGAAAAACAAATAATGTTAATGAATGTAATGCATTCTATTGAGATAGTATGTCTGCAAATTATAGAATATTTTGTATTTTAATGAAACGTCTTCTATATATTTTTGTTCTCTGGAAATAGAAATAATAACGAATGTAATACATTCTATTGAGATAGTATGTCTAGGAATTATATTGATTTATAAATAAAAGATTTTGTATTTTAATGAAATATCCTCTATATTTTGTTGTTCTCTAAAAAAAAGAAAGAATGTTAATGAATGTAATACATTTTATTGAGATAGTATGTATGATAATTATATTGATTTAGAAATAGAATATTACTTTGTTTGCTCTCTATAAATAGGTGAAGGATAATGGATACCCTTACCTCCTTGGGTCTTATCCGAAAGTGGCATCAAAATAGATGAAGGATAATTGATATTGCATTCTATGGAGATTTCAAATGGAATGGATATGATGGAAAGGGGGGTGGTTGAAAATATACCATCGAGAAATATGGAAGAAGGGTAAATTTAAATCTCAAGCTCTTTGTATCAGTTGGAAACTTGGATTAAACTTCATTTTGTGGTAAGTGTGGTTAGAGAGAAATGGTGGAATTTTTAGAGAAACCTTTTCATCCTTAGATGGTATTTGGAGCAAATTCATATAAACTATGGTAGTGTATGCTAAAGAGGAAAATCGGGATAATATAGGGATGATGGAGAAGGAAGTTGAAGTGCAATAGGGGTAGGACAAAGCTAGTTGGAATTCACCCCTAAAAGGTTGGATTAAAATTAATACTAATGGAGTTGCAAAAGGTAATATGAGTAGATCTAGAATTGGAGTGATCTGCAGGAATCATGTTGGGACAGTGCTCTACAGGGAACTACAAGGTCTAGGAAGGGCCACAGATAATGAAACAAAATACTTAGCTATCAAATATACTTCTATCTAGGTCATAAGACAAGGTTACAAAAGGATAATCCTAGAATCAAATTCTCAAATATTGGTAGGAGCTCTAGATTACATGAGGAACTTTACTTAAAGACATGAAGGTTGAGGATTCTTGTCACCCAAATTAAAAAATTGTGGAGAAATAATAAAACCCATAAATCTCAAATTATTCTGTAGGGAAATAACACACTAGAACGGGAGATTTGGTAGAGTAGCTAGTACTGTTATGTGTGAAGAGAATAAAGATTCAAGGTCCTTGTTTCTTTCTTAATAATATAATAATTTCAGATTCACACATAAAAGTAAAACACTTTTAAATAAAACTGTTAAAATCATTCATCCAATATTCATATATGATTGTCCACCTTTGTGACGGAAAAATATTTGGCATGTACGGTTCCTAGACCTTTGTGCACATTGTTCCGTATACATTGTTTTTTCGTTTGCTATATTTTGGCTTATGTGTTAAAATTATGTGTCAGTGTACTGTTCACACTTGTTAGCTATAGCAATTGATAATTTAAAAATAAAATACTATTGTTTGTAAAAGTTTGAAAAGTGTTGATGCTATTAAAAGTACAACTATTTGTGAGTAATATCCTCACTTGTTAGCTATAGCAATTGATAATTTAAAAATAAAATACTATTGTTTGTAAAAGTTTGAAAAGTGTTGATGCTATTAAAAGTACAACTATTTGTGAGTAATATCCTGTGAGTGTGGTCTACCTTCGTCACTTGTATTATCCATAATGTGACCTGAGTTCAATCCTCATGGTAAATATGTATAAAAAATATTAATAAAATGGATGTTATTTGGGCTCGTTAAAAAATAATAATAAATATATTAATTTAATTTAAGTTTTTTATTTATTATCATTTTATTTTATTTTATTTTATTTTTATTTTTAAAATTAAAAATTTAAATTATAGTACTTTTGTAAAGTTGCAAGGGAATAACATAAAGATGACTCGTGTTTGCCACAATTTTAATATAACTTTTTTAACTTACATAATATAGATTATACCAACTTAAGTTCATAACCTTAACCTTGATTAAGAAAGCTAGTTGTTATTTTTAAGTATACAAAGTTTATGAGATATTCATATTGTCTTTTGTACTTTTAAAATTGTTTTTTTAAGAAGAAATTTTAATAACCAATGTTTAGAGTTAAACATTTTTATATTAGTCATGATTTTTTTGTAAGGTGGGAGTTAAGTTTATAAATAGAGGATGATCTCACTAACACATCCACATTAGCTTATCCATCATTGTTTGAACCTTGGACCTCCTAAAAGAATACCAAAACCATTGTGTTACCCCAAACTTTAACTTTTCAAACCATAATATCTAGTAGTATGCATATAATCTAATATTATATTATATTATATATATCATTGATTCCATTCAATCCTATCATCCATGATTGTAAATCCTTCATATTCTCAAACTATGTTTGAATGTTTGTTACATGGTCCAAATATTCAAGGTTGAATATTGTTAGAAGCTATGTAGACAAACTTGCCTATCTAAGAGAAAAAATTTAAATATTAAGATTATTTGGAATATTTCCATTACAAAGATTTATCTTTCTCTCATGTGAGGGATTTTAAATCTAAAGTATATTGTTTTATCCATATATTGTTTTATCGGGATTTTTGCTTTGAAGTCCCTTTCTGGTGTGTCTCGTTGTTTCCTGTGTGGGTCTTCTATACTTTTTTTTTGTGCTCGATGGTTGACTTTTGTTACCAGGTTCCTGTATTTGGATTCTTTGATGTTCAGTATTGCTAATTGTTGGTGGTCTCTGGCCATTGGAAGTGTCTTTTTCTAGGTTTTTTTTGTGTAGTTTGAGTATGTGCTTGAAAGCACGAGATTTCGGGCGAAAGAAACACTAATTGCGATGCATTCAAAATCAAATACGCTTAAGTCCTAGAAATGTAAATTGCATGAAATGAAAGAAACGCATTGGAAGAGACACAAGCAAATGGAGAAAACACAGCCCTTTCATTAAACTTTCTTGATCTCTGTTACAAATACGCCTCCTCCCTTTTCAGGGGCTAGGAGCGTTAAAAGAATTTGACTACAATCGAGACTTAAGGTTCCTCTTTCCACGTGCCCACACTTGAAATGGGCGGGCCAAGATGATGCCGCCGTTGATGTTGATGAGTCCTTAACCTCTTTTGCTCCTCCTGTGAACAAAGAAACAACGAAGATGTCAGTAGAACCTATTGCAAATAGTAAGTGTTTGTTCTCTAAAATCGCCAAAAGATGTATGTAAATAATTAGCCAAATCAATAGACAAAATGACTCTAAATGACCTGAAAACCTGACAGAGGACAGAAGACATCACCGAGAGGACCACTGCCATTGAAACAGTTGGCCAATCTGCCTTCAACTAGAATTCGTCCCTGGGCAGGATGAATTACGACTGCTATTCGTCCCTAGGTGGGACGAATTCTGCTGTGTTGGAAAAGCCGACCTGCTGCTGCTCCAATGTCGGATCTCGGGACCTGCAAAACGCCTACAAATAGGGGGGTTATGTAATTGGGGCCATTTTGGGACGACCCAGATGGTCGGATTCTCCCAATTTGGCCTCTATCCTCGAGAATTTGATATCGCCACCTGCAAGTTAGTGAAACAACAAAGCGACACAAAACGTGATAAAATCTGATCAAAATGTTACGAAATTGAAGCTATGAGTTAACCAAATAGAATAAAACGATATGCAAACTGAAACAATAATCTAGAATGCTTTAAAACTTAAAAAGTGCGGGGGCGCCCAAGTGGGCCTCCCACCGTTGGCACTTGATTCTGGCGCCAATCCACTAGGGATGGGCCCAAAACCTCTTAGGATTGGGATGTCTACAAATTGGTTGATTCAGGTGTCCATATGTTGGATTTGGGTCAGATTCAAGCTTCCAAAAGCCACCCAACAACCTCCCTTGCAAAAGAGATTGGTGGATGTGAGAAGGTGAATCAAAGGGGATGCAAGTGGGTGTTCAACTCGACAGCACTTTGTTGCTTGAAATCTCCTTCAATCTGTTCTTTTGGGTGAGAAAAGTCCCACATTTTATAGACCCATGGGGTCTCTTTTGAGAGGGAAGCACAAATGCCATGTGTTGGTCATAGGTGCCATGTGGCGATCATGTCTTCCCATGAGGGAGGGGAGTCCTCCATTGACTTGGGCTCTCATAATCGCCCTTGTGACAGTCCTCTAATGGCCTATCTATCCACCCACACATGTGTGCGAGGAAAGAGTCATCAACTGACTGTCATGGGCTGCCACTTGGCACCATTCTTCTTTTTGCCCGTTAAACTTGGAATTCGTCCCTGGGTGAGACGATTTCAGAATTCGTCCCTGGGTGAGACGAATCCCAGTTAGTATTTGTCCCTGGGTGAGACGAATACTGAGCAAAGTGTCTAAATGTGCCAAATTGCTTCCTGACCTTACAAAATTGCTATAAAAGTGGTTATGACCACTATTTGACCTCTGAGGGCTGCCCTGGGGGCTGTGTTTGTCAAAGCGATCAGTGTTTGTTGTCACATAATTGGATTGGTGCTGTTTTGGTGTCTACAGATGCCCCTTTTTGGGATGCGCTGTGCATGGCATAGCGCCGAGCAAAAATAGATAACCAAAGCACTAATGATTAGGGTTTCTTGGTAACCTAACCAACTTTTGATTCCCCAAGCATGGAAAGGGCATGCATTCTTGAATCCTTGCTTCTGACGAGCTAAGGAGTTTGATTTCAAGTGTTAATCTATTTTGGTGAGGTGTGACTTGAACTTGGACATTGATCAGTCATGATTAGGCAAAGGGCGCAACCTTTTATCCTCGGGGGAACCTTGTGTTCATGATTCACAAAATGCCAAGTGTTTGATTGATTTGATTTTTGCTTGTTTACTGCCCCAAGCAGGAGCGTAATTGTCTTTGTCAATGATTCTTTGAATGCATGTCGTTTTCCTTAATTGGGTGTGTGATTGTTGATTGGTGACTAAGTGTGACTACCCCCTCAAGCGACGAATCGATGAGGGAATGACCTTCATGAGAAAAGCGACGCGTCGCTTGACCCAAGATGACTTGTGTAAGGGGGCCTGTTGATGAGTCCTTCACCTCTGCTGCTCCTCCTACGAACAAAGAAACAACAAAGATGTCAGTAGCACCTGTTGCAAATAGTAAGTGTTTGTTCTCTAAAATCGCCAAAAGATGCATGTAAATAATTAGCCAAATCGATAGACAAAATGACTCTAAATGACCTAAAAATCTGACAGAGGATAGAAGACATCACTAGAGGGCCACTGCCATTGAAAAAGTTGGCAAATCTGCCTTCAACTGGAATTCGTCCCTGGGCAGGACGAATTCTGACTGCTATTCGTCCCTGGGTGGGACGAATTCTGCTATGTTGGAAAAGCCGACCTGTTGCTGCTCCAATGTCGAATCCCGAGACCTGCAAAACGCCTGCAAATAGGGGGGTTATGTAATTGGGGCCATTTTGGGACGACCCATATGGTCGGATTCTCCCAATTTGGCCTCTATCCTCGGGAATTTGATATCGCCACCTGCAAGTTAGTGAAACAACAAAGCGACACAAAGCATGATAAAATCTGATCAGAATGTTATGAAATTGAAGCTATGAGTTAACCAAACAGAATAACATGATATGCAACCTGAAACAATAATCTAGAATGCTTTTGAAACAAAACTTTTAAAGTGCGGGGGTGCCCAAGTGGGCCTCCCACCGTTGGCACTTGATCTTGGCGCCAATCCACTAGGGATGGGCCCAAAACCTCTTAGGATTGGGATGTCTGCAAATTGGTTGATTCAGGTGTCCATATGTTGGATTTGGGTCAGATTCAAGCTTCCAAAAGCCACCCAACAACCTCCCTTGCAAAAGATATTGGTGGATGTGAGAAGGTGAATCAAAGGGGATGCAAGTGGGTGTTCAACTTGACAGCACTTCGTTGCTTGAAATCTCCTTCAATCTCTCCTTTTGGGTGAGAAAAGTCCCACCTTTTATAGACCCATGGGGTCTCTTTTGAGAGGGAAGCACAAATGCCATGTGTTGGTCATAGGTGCCATGTGGCAATCATGTCTTCCCATGAGGGAGGGGAGTCCTCCATTGACTTGGGCTCTCATAATTGCCCTTGTGACAGTCTTCTAATGGCCTATCTATCCACCCACACACGTGTGCGAGGCAGGAGTCATCAACTGACTGTCCTGGGCTGCCACTTGGCACCATTCTTCTTTTTGCCCGTTAAACTTGGAATTCGTCCCTGGGTGAGACGATTTCAGAATTCATCCCTGGGTGAGACGAATCCCAGTTAGTATTCGTCCCTGGGTGAGACGAATATTGAGCAAAGTGTCTAAATGTGCCAAATTGCTTCCCGACCTTACAAAATTGCTATGAAAGTGGTTATGACCACTGTTTGACCTCTGAGGGCTGCCCTGGGGGCTGTGTTTGTCAAAGCGATCAGTGTTTGCAGTCACATAATCGGATTGTTGCTATTTTGGTGTCTACAGATGCCCCTTTTTGGGATGCGTTGTGCATGGCATAGCACCGAGCAAAAATAGATAACCAAAGCACTAATGATTAGGGTTTCTTGGTAACCTAACCAACTTTTGATGCCCCAAGCATGGAAAGGGCATGCATTCTTGAATCCTTGCTTCTGACGAGCTAAGGAGTTTGATTTCAAGTGTTAACCTATTTTGGTGAGGTGTGACTTGAACTTGGACATTGATCAGTCATGATTAGGCAAAGGGCGCAACCTTTTATCCTCAGGGGAACCTTTGTTCATGATTCACAAAATGCCAAGTGTTTGATTGATTTGATTTTTGCTTGTTTATTGCCCCAAGCGAGAGCGTGATTGTCTTTGTCAATGATTCTTTGAATGCATGTCGTTTTCCTTAATTGGGTGTGTGATTGTTGATTGGTGACTAAGTGTGACTACCCCCTCAAGCGACGAATCGATGAGGGAATGACCTTCATGAGAAAAGCGACGAGTCGCTTGACCCAAGATGACTTGTGTAAGGGGGCCTGTTGATGAGTCCTTCACCTCTGCTGCTCCTCCTGCGAACAAAGAAACAACGAAGATGTCAGTAGCACCTGTTGCAAATAGTAAGTGTTTGTTCTCTAAAATCGCCAAAAGATGCATGTAAATAATTAGCCAAATCGATAGACAAAATGACTCTAAATGACCTAAAAACTTGACAGAGGACAGAAGACATCACCAGAGGGCCACTGCCATTGAAACAGTTGGCCAATCTGCCTTAAACTGGAATTCGTCCCTGGGCAGGATGAATTCGATCGCTATTCGTCCTTGGGTGGGACGAATTCTTCTGTGTTGGAAAAGCTGACTTGATGCTGCTCCAATGTCGAATCCCGGGACCTGCAAAACGCCCGCAAACAGGGGGGTTATGTAATTGGGGCCATTTTGGGACGACCCAGATGGTCGGATTCTCCCAATTTGGCCTCTATCCTCGGGAATTCGATATCGCCACCTGCAAGTTAGTGAAACAACAAAGCGACACAAAACGTGATAAAATCTGATCAAAATGTTACTAAATTGAAGCTATGAGTTAACCAAATAGAATAACACGATATGCAAACTGAAACAATAATCTAGAATGCTTTAAAACTTAGAAAGTGCGGGGGCGCCCAAGTGGGCCTCCCACCGTTGGCACTTGATTTCGGCGCCAATCCACTAGGGATGGGCCCAAAACCTCTTAGGATTGGGATGTCTGCAAATTGGTTGATTCAGGTGTCCATATGTTGGATTTGGGTCAGATTCAAGCTTCCAAAAGCCACCCAACAACCTCCCTTGCAAAAGAGATTGGTGGATGTGAGAAGGTGAATCAAAGGGGATGCAAGTGGGTGTTCAACTCGACAGCACTTCGTTGCTTGAAATCTCCTTCTATCTCTCCTTTTGGGTGAGAAAAGTCCCACCTTTTATAGACCCATGGGGTCTCTTTTGAGAGGGAAGCACAAATGCCATGTGTTGGTCATAGGTGCCATGTGGCGATCATGTCTTCCCATGAGGGAGGGGAGTCCTCCATTGACTTGGGCTCTCATAATTGCCCTTGTGACAGTCTTCTAACGGCCTATCTATCCACCCACACACGTGTGCGAGGCAGGAGTCATCAACTGACTATCCCTGGGCTGCCACTTGGCACCATTCTTCTTTTTGCCCGTTAAACTTGGAATTCGTCCCTGGGTGAGACGATTTCAGAATTCGTCCCTGGGTGAGACGAATCCAGTTAGTATTCGTCCCCGGGTGAGACGAATACTCGAGCAAAGTGTCTAAATGTGCCAAATTGCTTCCTGACCTTACAAAATTGCTATGAAAGTGGTTAGGACCACTGTTTGACCTCTGAGGGCTGCCCTGGGGGCTGTGTTTGTCAAAGCGATCAGTGTTTGCAGTCACATAATCGGATTGGTGCTGTTTTGGTGTCTACAGATGCCCCTTTTTGGGATGCGTTGTGCATGGCACAACGTCGAGCAAAAATAGATAACCAAAGCACTAATGATTAGGGTTTCTTGGTAACCTAACCAACTTTTGATGCCCCAAGCATGGAAAGGGCATGCATTCTTGAATCCTTGCTTTTGACGAGCTAAGGAGTTTGATTTCAAGTGTTAACCTATTTTGGTGAGGTGTGACTTGAACTTGGACATTGATCAGTCATGATTAGGCAAAGGGCGCAACCTTTTATCCTCGGGGGAACCTTGTGTTCATGATTCACGAAATGCCAAGTGTTTGATTGATTTGATTGTTGCTTGTTTACTGCCCCAAGCAGGAGCGTAATTGTCTTTGTCAATGATTCTTTGAATGCATGTCGTTTTCCTTAATTGGGTGTGTGATTGTTGATTGGTGACTAAGTGTGACTACCCCCTCAAGCGACGAATCGATGAGGGAATGACCTTCATGAGAAAAGCGACGAGTCGCTTGACCCAAGATGACTTGTGTAAGGGGGCCTTTAGAGGGTTTACCGTTTAGCATGTGCAATTTTTCCAACATTTGGACCTGTTTTTGGTGGGTGTTAACCCTTTTGGTGATGCCATAATGGGGTGAAATCATCAAAAACCCATCTTCCCGTGGAGCGGTCCGGCTATGGTAGCCTTCTTGGGGAAGTAAGAGAGTGACAATTTGAACCCCGACATCGTATTTCTTTGCCTAGAGGTTAAGTGCAAGAGCACTTGTGTCCGGCAATGCTTATTGTTGTGTTTTTGTGTTGCGTTTATTTGTTGTTTTTGTTTTTTTGTGACACCATTTGGGGATTAAATTGTCGAAAATCCGTCTCCCGTGGAGCGGTCCGGCTATTGTAGCCTTCTTAGGGAGTAGGATAGTGATAATTTGTGACTCCAGTGTCTATTTTGTATGGCTTGGATGTCAGGTGCAGCAGCACTCTTATCGAGCAAATTTATTGTCTATTTTTAGTGCATTTTTTATCATTTTTTGATGTTTTTGAAGTGCTGGTTTGAATTCGTCCCTGGGTGGGACGAATTCCAGCTATAGAATTCATCCCTAGGTGGGACGAGCGCTAACCAGAGCGTTCGTCCCAGTCAAGGATGAATTCCAGCTCAAAAGGCCTATTTAAGGGCCAAAACTTGCATTTGGGCTCATTTGTGTCATTTTTTTCTTGCGATTTTGGAGCTCTGGGAGGAGGAGGTAATTCTGCAAAGCGAAGCGCTGCTGGAATTCTCTCTGCCATCATGAGTGCACAAACTGGTTCGAGCGGCGGAGCCGAGGCGAAACCTGTAAGTGTCCTCTAGAGCTTATTTTTGTTTAAATTTGCACTTGTTTTATTTAATTGTTTTTGTGATGCTGTTTTTCAAAATGTGTTTTAAAACTTAAATCCTGAAACTGGATTGAAGACAACTACTTGTATTTCTTTTTATGCTGTACAGTTCTTTTCCATGTTTTTTATTTTTATTTTTTTTTTTTTTTGTTTAATTGTTTTCTTTTGCAGGTTCGGAGCCGGTACCGTGTACCTACCGCCTTTACTGAGGCGCGGGGTGCACTGACTGATGGTGATTGGGAATGGCTTGATGCCCTTGGGCTCAAGCAGGTGTCTCGACTGGAGCCTGTGGTCCCGGATCAGGCCTATCTGACGGCCCTGATCAGACTTTGGGATCCTCGGACCAACACGTTCCATCTTCCGACAGGGGAGATGATCGTAACTTTGGAGGATGTCTATCGGTTGCTTCGGATTTCGATAGACGGATTGCCTATTAGGACATCGCCGCGTGATCAGCGGACTGCTGTACTTACGAGATGCTTTGGGCATGGGGAGCGGTCGGGTGTAACGAACCCAGTGGAGACAGCTGAGGTGGACTGCCAGATTGGCAGGATTTTGGTTGGTTGGTGGCGAGGAGAGGGGGTGTTAGGAGTGAGGCACGCATTCTTGATGGGCCTTATTTCTAACATGCTTCTCCCCGATTCGTCGAGGCGCGAGGTTCCCGTGGAACCTGTTGGATTTGGTATGGCAGTTGGTAGAGTGCCCGATAGAGGCACCACTGATTTTGAGATGGGGACAAACATTGTTGGCACAGCTCTACGGGGAGCTGTATGCGGTCCGCTGTCGGCAGTGGAAGGGTGTCAGTTGTAGTTATCTGCTGCAGTGCTGGGGTTGGCAGCACATAGCAGTGGAGAGGCCGACCGGGTTACCGTGGACGACTCGGGCGGCGATGGATGACACGGAGATAGGCTATGCAGTTTTGTGGCGGCGGTCTACGGAGCAGGGGCAGAGTCGGCGATGGGCAGGTGCTGTAGAGCACTATACCGATGCCTTTTCTCGGCTCACTCCAGGGGAGGTGTTTTGGCGCCCTTATCGGGACCTGTCCGGACCCGGCCAGAGGCTGGAGAGTGGCTCCGTCGGGTACGCAGGGAGCGGTGGTTGACTGGGAGGCACGGGACGGAGCATGAGTTCTTTTCATACATCCGGGTTACACGACAGTTTGGGGTGCGACAGGGGTTGCCTGGTGAGCCCGTGGTCTATCGACGGCGGGGAGATGAGAGGGATCTAGATCCACCGGTCACCGCGCCATTGGGCGAGGAGTCAGATGCGGTTATTGACGTCCCGGACGTAGATGACGTCGGGACTACCACTGAGTATGACTCGTGGTGGGTACTACGGCGATGGAGAGGAGAGGGGCCACTGGGAGGCACGGAGGCGGCAGTGGAGGGTGCTGAGGCAGCAGGGGATGATTGGGGCGGTCCGTTAGATGATGCGGACATGTTGGATGTGGGGGATGAGGATGTAGACTTGGGCGCTCCGGATCAGCCGGACATGCAGGACGTGGAGGAGCAGTGGGAGCCAGAGCAGGCTGTTGTTCCAGAGTGTCTTGTTCGTCAGGCAGACACAGAGGAGGTGGAGTCTGAGATACGTGCTGAAAATGCATGATTGACAGAGCTACTGCGGATACGGGATCTGGAGTTGGGGGATGCGAGGCGGGAGCTGGGGACGCGCTGCGGGAGAGGGATCTCCTGCGGGCTGAGCTGGCAGAGCGGGATAGGGTTCTGGCATAGCGCGACGATGCGGTGTCATACTATCATCGGCGAGAGGCAGATTGGTGTCGGCACCGGATAGACTTGGAGAGGGAGGTCATCCGCCTTGGTGGGCGGCTACCTGAGCCCTCGGTCAGTGGATCTTCGCGGCGGACGAGGGATAGTGCGACTGAGCAGTCAGCATCATCTCGTCGCCGACGATTAGATGAGGGAGGCGGTAGCAGGCATGATGCGGGGGCTGGCAGTAGCCGCCCTGCAGGGTCCCATAGGACCCACACCACGGGGGGTAGTTCCCGTCGCACCGATCCTGCGTGATTATGGTGGTCGACGCTTTAGGTTGGGTTTTTGGATATGATTGCGGGGTCTGAGGACCGATTTTGTAGCCTGCGGGCATTTTTTTGACGATATATATATATACCGGTTTTATTGTGGTTTCTTACATGTGATGATTTTATTTTTGTTATGCATGATGGCTAATGACTATGGATTTATGCATATTTATTTATTTTGATGAATGCTTATGTTATGATGAATGCAAATGTTTTTTATTTCTTTTTGATATGCAAAGTGAAATTGATGAATGATATTTGTGGTGATTGGTTACGGCACCATAGGCTGTTTAAGACGCTCTTTAATTCTTTTTTTTTTTGCGATTGCTATGATGTATGGCTCTTGTATGTATACATGTGGTTTTCTCTTTTTGTATTTTCTGATGGTATTGTAAGGATGAAAAGTAGCGCAGTTGGTTTATAAATGTAGCTAAGGTTTTCTTAGACTCAGACAGTTTTAACTCACTAGCCACGACTGTACTTTATCTTACAAGACTTTTAAACAAGGTATGAATCAGACCTGTTTTTGACCAAGCTATTTCACATCCCTGTGTGTGCAAATGAGTTCATTATTGTGGTATTTATCAGGATACCGCCAATGCCAGATGGGCTTTCAACCGAACCTGTACTGAGGATCACCTAATTAGCTCCACTAACTCCTTTGTTGTATGTAGTTAGATTAGTCTGCGGTGTTATCCAGGATGCCATAAGCTAGCTCATCCACATGCAAACATTGATCTGTACGCAAGTTAATGTGACAGATATATCGTCATGCGAGAGGTTTACCGCCAGTTATCGATAGGCTATCAACCAAATCGGTATTGAGGCTTGCCTTATGACCTTTTAGAATGCTGAGAGTTCCAGGGATTCAAGTTCTACTCCCTTCTTTTCTTCAATTGTATTGGGATACTTGCTCGTTTGTAGTGATAAGATCACTGTTTATTTTGATTTGTTTTTCTTTTGAGCAAGGGATTGGGGATATGTAGTGATGAAAATCACTATCGTTTGTGCCCTTTGATTTTTGCACTGTAAGATGTCAAGTATTTGATTTTTGACATTTTGCAAATTTTTGATGTTTTGCAACTATTGAGAACTAGGGATTCTTAGGGAATTGGGTAGGGAGGATGCTTGTCCTTTTGCCAACTCTCAGCATTCTTGGGGTCATTCGCACAGGGGGATGAGCAAGATAACCGTTTCGCTTTTGGTGACCTAGATTACTGTGCAGGTTTCATCTTTCGTTCACACAACTTAGGAATTGTTTTATGTGTTTAATTTGTGTTGGGACGTTACGTAACAAGGTGTATTTCAAGTGAAATTCTACCTTCGTAAAATCTGTTTGACTTTATACATTACATGGCTAAAGAGCAAAATGATGACTGAATCATGAAAACCCTTGATACATTAAAAGACCACTGACTCTAGTGTGGTAAATGCAATGCATGGTGTTTTTGTTTTTTTTTTTGTAAAATGGAACAGTGTGGAACAAGATGGTTTATCAGAGCCATTACAGCCTATGGTGCCTTTGACCTATACAACCACAAATATGCAGCGTATGGATGCAATGCTTAATGCAGCTACATGTTTTTGTATTTTTGATGGATTTATTTTTGTGAATATGAATATGAGGTACGAGAAGAGCTCTCGATTGATGAATTTGAGTATGCCTAGATATGAGATGCAAATTTTTGTTGTTTTTGATTATTTTTTTATTTTTGACCAAGTGATTGTGGACATCCTTGGAGCCTTTTGGTGACCAAGTGATTGCGATAATCCTTGGAGCTTTTTTTTGGGTGACCAAGTGATTGCGATAATCCTTGGAGATTTTTGGGGTGACCAAGTGATTGCGATAATCCTTGGAGCTTTTTGGGGTGACCAAGTGATTGCGATAATCCTTGGAGCTTTTTGGGGTGACCAAGTGATTGCGATAATCCTTGGAGCTTTTTGGGTGACCAAGTGATTGCGATAATCCTTGGAGCTTTTTGGGTTTGACCAAGTGATTGCGATAATCCTTGGAGCTTTTTGGGTTTTGACCAAGTGATTGCGATAATCCTTGGAGCTTTTTGGGTTTTGACCAAGTGATTGCGATAATCCTTGGAGCTTTTTGGTTTGACCAAGTGATTGCGATAATCCTTGGAGCTTTTTGGTTTTGACCAAGTGATTGCGATAATCCTTGGGGCTTTTTGGTTTGACCAAGTGATTGCGATAATCCTTGGGGCTTTTTGGTTTGACCAAGTGATTGCGATAATCCTTGGAGCTTTTGTGTTTTTGACCAAGTGATTGCGATAATCCTTGGAGCTTTTGTGTTTTTGACCAAGCGATTTTATGGATCGTTGGAGCATTTTTGGGATATGGCTCTCTTAGATATAAAATTGTCGCAAATGACTGATATTCAAGGGTTCTGTTTCCTTGATACCGTCAAGAGAAGCTAGCCGGTACGTCCCGGGTCCTATTTTGCTATCAATGACATATGGACCTAACCAATTTGCCGTGAACTTGTCCCTTAGGTGGGACGGCAAATTAGAGTTCTGTTGGTTTTCCTTCAATACCAAATCACCAACCTGAAAGTCCCTTAGATGAACTTTCATGTTGTAAGCTTTCTTAAGCCGCTCTTGATAGATACGTAAGTGCTCGAGAGCATTCACGCGTCGTTCGTCAAGCAACGTAAGTTGGTCTAACCGGGCCTGCCGTGCAGTGTCATCATCGATGAACTCCTGCATTGATATGCGAAGGGAAGGAATTTCCAACTCGAGAGGCATTACTGCCTCTGAGCCATACACGAGCGAAAACGGAGTTGCCCCAGTTGGCGTCCGAACGCTAGTGCGGTAAGCCCAAAGGGCAAGTGGGATTTGTATGTGCCAATCCTTATGACTGTCTTTTTAAGGATGGCCACTAGTGTTTTGTTTGATGCCTCTGCTTGCCCGTTTGCTTGCGGATAATAGGGCGTTGAAAAGCTGTGCTGAATTTTGTACTTTGTGGTCAAAGCACGCACGTCTTTGTTCTTGAATGATGGCCCATTATCCGATATTATTTTGGATGGAATACCAAAATGACATATGATGTTATGCAAGATGAACTCCACAATGCGGGGTCCTTTCGTTGAGGTTAACGGAATTGCTTCCACCCATTTGGTAAAATACTCTGTGGCCGTTATGATAAACGTGTGACGGCCTGACGATGCAGGGGAGATCTTTCCGATTAGATCGAGGCCCCACTACGAAAATGGCCAAGCAGACTGGACTGTCTGTAGGGCCTGGGAAGGTACGTGCATCAAATTGGCATGATGTTGACATTTCACGCACTTCTTGACATATTCGCAACAATCTCGCTCTAAAGATGGCCAATAATAGCCCATGCGAAGAATGCGCTTTGCGATGGCCATACCACTAAAGTGACCACCACATGTACCGTCGTGCGCTTGGGCGATTGCCCAAGTGGACTCTTGCTGGTCCAAACAACGAAGAAGAATTCCGTCATAACTGCGACGATACAAAATGTCTCCTATCAAGACATACTTAGCCGCTTTCGCTTGAATGTTCGTTTTGCGGCGTGCGTCAATCCAAAGGGAAGATTACCTAACTTGAGGTAGTCTCTTATGGGTAAATACCAGTCTCGTTGATCAGAAACCTCGACAGTATGAACAGCCAATCCCTTTCGAAGTTCTTCCCTAACAAATGCTGAATGGGATAGAACTTGTAAGAATAGCGTTGTATTGCTATTAATGGGAGTGGGGGAGAACAAGGACCCCCAGTTGGCACGTTTCAGATGATCTCGGATTCGAAAGAACTTATCCGAGGATGGTTCAATCTGGATCATGTGGATTCCTGGCGTCAAGTCTGAGCTTGCGCGCTCTATCGCGGATTGCGATAAGGTTTTGACTTGAATAGTTGTCATATCACCGGAAAGGTCTTGCGGGATTAGTGACCCCAAAGAGGCCATTGTGTCCGCAAAATGATTCGATGATCGAGGGAGTGCCTCGATGTCATACCACTCAAGTTTTGCCAGGAATTTGTCCACGAGGGCTTTATAGGCCTTTAGAACTGGGCATTTGCATTGATATACCCCTTTGACTTGATTGACTATTAACAATGAATCACCAAAGATATTCAATCGTTTGATGTTCATGGCGATTGTTGTTTGAAGACCTAGGAGCAAGGCTTCATATTCTGCATTATTGTTGGTGCACTGGAAGTTTAATTTAAATGACAGGGGCATTGGAGTGCCTTGCGGTGTGAAGAATACAATTCCTGCGCCACCACCTTGCTCGCATTTAGAACCATCGAAGAACAGGGTTATGTCGGCTTGTGACTCGGGCTCATCAGAATCTGGCGATTCTAAGACATGGAAGACCCCATCATCGGGTAGTTCTATGACCGGAGGCTGATCGTCTTCAAGAGGAGCCTCTGCTAGTTGATCGGCTATGACTTGTCCTTTGATAGATTTTTGCCCAATGAACTCAATGTCAAATTCCGTCAACAACATGATCCATTTCGCCGTGCGACTACTATGATAAGTACGACTCATCATGTATCGCAATGGATTCTCCTTAGACACAACATACGTAGTGTTGCTCAGAATGTAGTGGCGTAGCTTTTTGGTAGCAAACACCACCGCCAGCGTAGTTTCTCAACGTATGCATAGTTAAGTTCGTAATCGACTAGGGTGCGGCTAAGATAGTAAGTAGCCTCGTTCTTTGTGAAGTTCATTCTTTTGGGCTAGCATGGCGCCCAGTGCCACCTCGTAGGTCGAGATGTATAAGTAGAATGGCACTCCTGGTCTAGGTGGTGCCAATACTGGCGGCGAAGCCAAGTATTGTTTGATTTCGTCAAAGGTTGACTGGCACTCGTCATCCCAATGAAATGTGACCCCCTTGTGCAATAATTTGTTCATGGGTCGGCATTTGTCAGATAATTGCGCTATGAAGCGTTTAATCGATGCGACCTTTCCTTGCAGACTTTGAGCTGCTTGATAGTAGTTGGGGGAGCCATTTCAAGGATTGCCTTGACTTTCTTTGGGTCCACTTCGATGCCTCATTTTGAGACTATAAAACCCAAGAGTTTTCCAGATGTGATGCCAAATACGCACTTCTTGGGATTCAGTCTAACCTTATGCTCTATGAGGCGATCGAGAATCTTGCTTAAGTCACCGAGATGATCTGAGCGCAAAAGAGATTTGGCTAACAAATCATCCATGTAATCTTCCAAAGTTTTGTGCATGTAATCGTGGAAGATGTATGTCATGGCACGTTGGTAGGTAGCGCCAGTCATTTTTAAGGCCAAAAGGCATGACCTTATAACAAAATGTCCCCCAAGGCGTTGTGAACGCCGTTTTAAGTTGGTCTTCAGGATTGATACGAATTTGGTTGTATCCCGAGAAGCCATCCATTAGGGAGAGCATTTCATGACCTGTTGTAGCGTCTACTAGCGCGTCGATGCTTGGCAAGGGGAAATCATCCTTAGGACTCGCTTTGTTTAGGTCTCAAAAATCGGTGCATATGCGAATCCTCCCGTCGGGCTTCTTGACGGGAACCATGTTGGACAGCCATGGCGGATAATCCACGCAGATGACAAACCGTGCATCCAACAGACTTTTGTAATTCGTCTTTGACCATCAAGGCCACTGTTGGGTGCATCTTGCGTAGTTTTTGCTTTACAGGCTTGATTGTCGGATCAAGCGTTAAATTGTGCGTGACTAGCTGTGGGTCTAGTCCCGGCATGTCTCTGTATGACCATGCAAAAACTTCCTTCTTCGCTTTGAGAAGGGCGATGTATTCGGCTTGCTCTTTGGGGGAAAGACTTACCCCCAACTTGATAATCTGTGGATTCGTTGGGTCTAAGCCGATGTCTACGTCAGTCGTTTCTTCGACTGACATGTGGGATCCTTCCTCCAACTGATGTGGAGTCGGGATCAAATGGATATCATTGGCTGAGTTTAAATCTGCGTTTGGAACCTCGGGTCCCTCTTCAGCCTAAAAAATTTCTTGAGTTGTCCTTGGGGTCAAATGAGGCATTTCACCGAAAGGCCAGTACTCTGATGGTGATAAAGGTGAATTGACGCGATCCCAATCGATGGCATCTATGTCTAGATGCAATGACCGTGTTGGATCGGCCGGATTGCGGATGGGTGCGGTCAAATCAATGGAGATCATGTGGATGGAATGAATTTGGTCTCCAGAACCGCGGGTGTGATAACTCGATTCTTTCAGATGCTCCCTATACTCTGGATCTGGCTCTACGGGAACGGGCACGAATGGATCTTCCCTAGGTGCGAATTCATCCCTATTTGCGAAAAGGATGGCAGGGTCTTTTCTCGACACTGATGTCATGATGGGATCTCGAGGTGGACGATGCTCATCTTGAATTTGGAGCCATGGATCCAATACTTGGTCCCACCTTGCTGGGTCTACCCACCATTCATGCCCTAGCCGTATGCCCATTTGTCCCATTAGATCTTCGTGAGTTAAAGGGCGATAATTCCGTCGCGCATGTCTGAGATAGTCCATCTCAGTCTCATCTTCTGAATCACTTTCGGAGACCCAAAAATGTTCATTCTCTTCAGCAACTGCTGCTTGCGACGTTGAGGACCCTCCTTGTTCCAGTAAGTTAATCTGGTCCCATTGTGGTTGTTCCACTCTTGGTGGAGGGACCTGATTCTCTTGACACTGTGTTGGTTCAGCTGGAACCTCTAAGGGGAATAGCTTCAAAAAGATGTCTGGAAGCCGTTGATGTTCTCTTTGAGGATTAATCTCTGAATTTTTGCCTCTCTCTAGCAAAGGAGAGGGATTACTGCTATTTCTAGGGGTGTTTGTTGACCATGGGAGGTAGTCTCCCAATGTGTATTCTGTATTTGGATTGGCATACGGATCTTGTGCCAATCCCCCTTGTTGCCTATTTCTAGGCCTTGCATATTTTCAACCAAGATGTCTAAGGGCAGGGGGTGGTTGAACCCTACTCCTGACTTGTCATATGGCATCTGATATCTTGATTGGCAAAGGACCCGCATCCCTTGCTCATATCTGCCTAGCCCGTATCCATGCCAATTGCATTGACCGAGATATTTTAGGGCAAAGTTTGGGTTTGATAGATAGTTGATGTTTTCAACAAAAGGCTCTTCGTCTGCTTCCTTTTGTTGGCATGGTTCAAGACCATGATCAAGGCCCCCATACACGAAATTCGTCTGGTTTGGAGGGTAGCCTAGAGGAACAACTGTCCCTATGGGAAGGCGAGGTCTTCCCATGTCTTGTACTGACTCCAATGCTGGCGTCGCCACAACATTTTGCACTAAATATTCCCCTAGGCCCGTACTGGCCATTTCAACAGTGATTGTTGATGATTGGGTGGGAGGAAACGGTAGTCCTTCCTGAGTCCATTCCATGTTTGGTGGTTCAGGAGTCTTAGTTTCTGTTGTGCGAGGTGTCTCTTCTGTTGATATTGTTGAAATTGTGGGCAACCTTTCTTCTAAGGGTTTGACCTCTTCCATGATCTATTTTCCCTTGTCCTTCTGTTGGGCCATGATAGGTGGCGTTGATGATGAAGGAGCAGGTGATGAAGTCTCACCTGGCTGGGATTTTGCCTTGTTGGTCACCGATGGTGCCTACGGTATTGGACCCTGTTTAGATGGATTTAACTGGAAATCCAAATGTGTTGAAGGGAGGGTCGATTGAGGCATGAATTGTACCGCATTGCAATACTTAAAGGGCTCTAAGTCCATTGGGACTACATGTATTTCTCCTTCATAAGCATACTTTAAGCACTGGTGGGCGATCGAAGGGACACACTTCATGTCCCTGATCCAAGGCCGCCCTAGCAGTATATTATAAGCCATCTCGCCTTCCAACACATGGCACAATGTAGGTATTGTCTTTTGTCCTACCTGGACAGGCAGAACAACGGTGCCGACCGTCGAGCATATTGCATCGTTGAAAGCTCGCAGTGTGTACGTGGAGGCTGTGATGTGAGATGTTGGCAGCTTCAAATGTTTTAAGGCTGCAGTGGTAATGATGTTACTGGACGAGCCAGTATCTACCAACACTCTCTTGTACGGGATCCCGTTGACCCGCGCGATAACGTGCAGGGGTGGATCTGCCATGTCATTTGATATTGTTTTGACTTCGTCTTCTCTGAATGTGATGACCGGCTCCGTACATTGTTTCACATGTCCCACGAAGTTGTTGAAAGAATTTGCTTCGTGAGGCTGTAATTCGATGGCTTTTAAAATGTCCATAAGAGCTTCCCTATGGGGTGCTGACTGTTGAATAAGCTCGTAAATGGACAGCCTAGCCGATGTGGTCCGCAAACTCTGCGTGAGTTTGGTCCGTATCGTGACCTCGGGTCTAGGCGGGGCAACTGCGTTGGGCGTTGTTGAGGCTGCGATGTTGTCGGAACTTCCCTTGTAGCTACCTCGGGGGCAACTGCTGGGTACCTTCTGTTCCTTGTTACTATGCTAATCATTCCCACAAATCCTTGCATGGGAAGATTCTGTCGCACCTCGTTAATCTGGAGTGGTTTTGCCTGTGCCTCGTGGGCAGGCAAAGGGTCCTTGAATACCCCCATTTGTTGGTTGTTTGGCGCTATGGGGTTGTCCACGGCCAATGTTCTATTGTCGATCAAATCTTGGATTAGTTCTTTGAACTTCCAGCATCCATTTAAGTCGTGTCCTCTCGCGCCTATGGAATCTACAATACAATTCCTCTCTGTATCCCCTAGGCTTAGGAGCATTAGGGTCTATATTTTGAATTTCTCGGTAGAGTGACTAAATTTGCCGCTGACAAGCGGTCAAATAGGGAGTCCCCGGACTCCGTGTAAGGGGTGAATTGTCGCCTAGGGCGACGCTGCTGATTCTGCTCCTGTCTTCTATTATCTCTTTCATAAGCAGGAGGCACTGCCTGGTAATTAGCCTTTTGAGGCTGCATTTCTGGCACAGGCGTGGGAACATTTATCGCAACTTGGTTGACTGCAGCGTGTTGTGGTTGCGTTGTCCCGATTTTAGTGGTTTTATTCCACTCTTTCTTTTTAGGCTTGGCGATTGCGCCTTCGCCTATCTTAATCTCTTCTATAACTCTGGCTTGCGCCAAAGCTTCTTCTAAGTTGTCGTATTGTCGCAGCAACAATAGACCAGAGATTGATTTTAAGCAACTTTTTGTGAACATCTGCGTGAGATCAGACATAGGGGGACGGTAGGGTAACTTAGAAAGCAAAGCTCTCCATCGATTCCCATATGCTGCCATTGTTTCTTCCTCAAATTGCCTGAGGCTCGCCAGATCACTCAGTGATGCTTTCTTCCTTGTGTTGAAGGCAAAGCGTTCAAGAAACGCATCTACTAATTGATCTAAGTTGCTTATGCTGTGTTTAGGTAGTTGTGTGAACCAATCCGAGGTAGGGCCTGCGAATGTGGTTATGAACGTTCTAAGCAACAATGCGTCATTGTCTTGGATGCCGAAGCATTGGCTTAGAAATCTTGTAACGTGTTCTTGTGCGTCCTCTTCACCTTTAAAGATTGCCAATTGAGGCAGCTTGAAGTGCTCGGGGTAAAGAGGTGTAGGCACTGAGGGATGCACCGGATTACTGCGGAGTTGACGTAATGTGGGTTTTTGATGCCCAGCTGCTTTTGTCTCCACAGACTCCAAACGCTCTAATAGCGCTTGGTATGCATCGAAAGATTTTATTTCTTCCTCCCTTGTTCGCTCCCGTTGTAAGTTATGGTAAACTGGGGGCCTATGGAGGGGTGGCCGAATGGCAATCCTCCCGCCTTGATGGGGAGTTTCAAGCATATTCTATTTCTGGTTCGTACTCCTCATAAAGTTCTTGAGGAGTCTCTGGGCGAGACCCATGACCTTGATCGAGTCCTCGCTGAAGGTACCCATCATTGTTTCTCGGAGGCAAAGCTTGACGAGGTCGTGGAGACCTGTCCTGCACCAACGAATTATGCCTCTCATATTGTTCGGCCCTTTGGATGCGAGGGGTTGGCTCCCTCTCAGGTAGTTCATAGCGTAACTCATCCGCTTCGCGTTGCATGCGCTCTCTATCCAAGCGGTGTCGGTACTCTATCTCCTGATGACTTTGTCTAAGCCGCATGATTTGGGCTTGACGGATGGTCTGTCTAGCAGCTATCGGGTCAATTTGGTCTACCCTATTTTTCTCAGGAGGTTCGAATGTGTCTCCTATGTGTCTGCCTCGAGTTTGCTGATCTAAAGTTTCAATGGGTCGTTTCCCTCTGTCGAGGTGGGCGACATGTACTCGAGGCTCCGGCCTTGATGTTTGATCATGATACCTAGCAAGTGCGGAAACGCAAGGTTCCCATGCTGTTTGTTGTCCTCGAGGAATGCGATGGCTTTCCTCGTACTCTCTTTCACGGGTTTGGACGGGGCGGGCGGAGTTAGCTCGCCTTGTGTAAGGAGCCCCGCGCTCCGGATTTTGTCTTTCCGTCCTGATGGGAGGTAAAGAAGGGACGCCATATCCACGTTGTCCCTCCAAATGGATGGTGTGCCTCTCTAGCGCTCCATCGCGCTGTGGCCACTCATGTCTAACCTCAGAAGGCGATTCTCTGTTTACATCAAGGTCTACATGTAGGGCATCTTCCCGAAAGGGGCTGCTTTGAATGGGCATACCCCACCGAGGATTCTGAATCGGATTCTTTTGTAGGCCAGACCGATAAGGCGGTATGACCAAGTCCTCAAGACTGAAGCGAAGGCGACTTGTGCCTGCTTCTTGTGTACCTTTCGGAGCTTCTGCCCTTGATTGGGCTTGGCTACGGGTATACACCATTGCGTTGCTTCTATACTATCTAAGTAGATTTTTTATCTCGTTTATGATGATTTTTTTTTTTGTCTACACTAAGCAGAAATAAACACACACATGCGCAAACCGTGATTATCTCTTTTAAGGATTATTGGTGTGCCCTAAACTGGTTTAGTGCATTTTGATGTTTTGTTTTGTTTTTGTAGGTTTTGAAGAACGTTTAAATGCATAATGAAGGCTCATATAACTCCCAAAATGGTAGCCCCTTCAATATACCAACCAGGCCGATATACCAACCTCTCTATATACCCGCCCTTACGAGAGGGAGACTATAGGTACGTGAGAGCAGAAGGTACGTGGTACGTAGGCGGTACGGAAGGGGGATTGTCCTGTTAATGGCACCTACCATAGAAAACTTATCCTCGCGTGCATGGGAATCACCCCAGCGACACTCGGTCTGCTTTCGTCAGGATTTACGCCTAACAACAGTTGACAATCGGGAAATGGATGCAAAGCTAAGCCAAGGTGGTGATGAACCCACCGTTGGTCTTGCTCAAGGGCTGGGGTCTTACGACCAGCTCCTTGGTTTAAAATTATTGCGTGAAGTGTGTGGGATTCATTTTATTTAACGAAAATGAAACAAGCATAAATGACTTTTCCTATGCAATGCAGGATTAAATGAAAACAATTAAAGAAACAGAAACAGAAACAGAAAATTTAACAGAGATTATGAAAATCCCTACCTCTTCTCTGCTGGACCGGTTGCTTCTGAATTTCTGTTCTGAAAAGTTGCAGACAGAAATTCGTCCCTTGGTGAGACGAATTACAGAACAGAATTCGTCCCTCCCAGAGACGAATTTGAATTCGTCCCAGGGTCAGACGAATTGCAGAACAGAATTCGTCCCTGCTAGAGACGAATAGCAGTCTGCAACAAAAAAATGTACCTGTCAAGCACAAAACACAAAAATTTAATCAGTTTCTATGATTTTAAACACCAGGGAACAGGGTCCCACCGTGATCGCCACTGAAAGCACGAGATTCCGAAAGCTTTTCAGAAAGAACAACTACTTAGATGCATTCGAATTGAAACAGCGCCTAAGCCCTAAAACAAGAAATGCATTAAAATGAAAGAGGCAAATAGACTGAAACGAGTTACAAAAGCTTTAAAGAGAAGTCACAGCCCTTTTATTAAACTTATCCAACACGGTTACAAAATTGCCTCCTCCCTTTTTAGGGGCTAGGAGCGTTAAACGGATCCGATTACAATCTTGGTAAGTGTTCTCCTTCCGCATGCCCACATGCAAAATGGGCGGGCCAAAGTGTTGCCGCCGCTGTTGTTGGTAAATCCTCACTTCTTGTTGTTCCTCCCGCAATCAAAGAAAGAACAAAGCGTTAGTAGCACTCGTGAGAAGAAATAGAATTCATGCTTTGAAATTGGTAAAAGATGCATACGAACAACTATCCAAACGATAAATAAAGTGAGCCTAAATGACCTAAAAACTTGACAAGGACAGAAGACATCACCGGAGGGCCACCGCCATTGAAACAGTTGGCCAATTTGTGTTCAACTGGAATTCGTCCCCGGGCGGGACGAATTTCGATCGCTATTCGTCCCTGGGTGGGACGAATTCTGCTCGTGTTGGAAAAGCCGACCTGCTGCTGCTCCAATGTCGAATCTCGGGACCTGCAAAATGCCTGCAAATAGGGGGGTTATGTAATTGGGGCCATTTTGGGATGACCCAGATGGTCGGATTCTCCCAATTTGGCCTCTATCCTCGGGAATTCGATATCGCCACCTGCAAGTTAGTGAAACAACAAAGCGACACAAAACGTGATAAAATCTGATCAAAATGTTACTAAATTGAAGCTATGAGTTAACCAAACAGAATAACACGATATGCAAACTGAAACAATAATCTAGAATGCTTTAAAACTCAGAAAGTGCGGGGGCGCCCAAGTGGGCCTCCCACCGTTGGCACTTGATTTCGGCGCCAATCCACTAGGGATGGGCCCAAAACCTCTTAGGATTGGGATGTCTGCAAATTGGTTGATTCAGGTGTCCATATGTTGGATTTGGGTCAGATTCAAGCTTCCAAAAGCCACCCAACAACCTCCCTTGCAAAAGAGATTGGTGGATGTGAGAAGGTGAATCAAAGGGGATGCAAGTGGGTGTTCAACTCGGCAAGCACTTCGTTGCTTGAAATCTCCTTCTATCTGTCCTTTTGGGTGAGAAAAGTCCCACCTTTTATAGACCCATGGGGTCTCTTTTGAGAGGGAAGCACAAATGCCATGTGTTGGTCATAGGTGCCATGTGGCGATCATGTCTTCCCATGAGGGAGGGGAGTCCTCCATTGACTTGGGCTCTCATAATCGCCCTTGTGACAGCTCTTCTAACGGCCTATCTATCCACCCACACACGTGTGCGAGGCAGGAGTCATCAACCGATCGTCCCGGGCTGCCACTTGGCACCATTCTTCTTTTTGCCCGTTAAACTTGGAATTCGTCCCCGGGTGAGACGATTTCAGAATTCGTCCCCGGGTGAGACGAATTCCGCTTAGTATTCGTCCCTCGGGTGAGACGAATACCGAGCAAAGTGTCTAAATGTGCCAAATTGCTTCCCGACCTTACAAAATTGCTATGAAAGTGGTTATGACCACTATTTGACCTCTGAGGGCTGCCCTGGGGGCTGTGTTTGTCAAAGCGATCAGTGTTTGCAGTCACATAATCGGATTGGTGCTGTTTTGGTGTCTATAGTGCTTAGCTAGTATAGCGAGAGTATGGGTAAAGCTAAGATCTATCTAGCTAAGCCCAAATTGTGTAAACCTCATCTGGAACCTTCGTCTATCTCCTTTGATGAAGAGGTCAAATCAATTTTAGTGGACGGAGGTCTTCTGGATTGCATCCAAAAATTCCATGGGCATAATCCGATGCTCACAAATTGGATGGTTTCATCTTGGAATGATGGTTGGATCAGATTAGCTCCTCGTCCTTTCAAGTTACGATGGATCTCATTAGCAGGACCATTGTTATGGCTTTGGATGGTGCCTATCACAACTATGAAAGGTATTCTTTGTTGCAGGAAATCACTCTTTTTCTAAACAAGGAGGAATATTTGCCACGAATTCATAATGGATTTAGTGTTGCAACTTTACCTCCTCCCTAGAACAAAGTTGCTAGGGTCATTATGGATTACTTTACCCTTGACCCTTCCTATCATATCATAAGGAGTTTTCATGCCATGTTTTTATATCACCTTAGACGTAATGCTTATATGAACATTATTTTATTTCTCTTTCATTCCATGAAAAAGTCCTTCCTTAATGTTCAACGTGGTCGTGGTCAATTTCCTATCCACCAAGGCCTGACTTTGTTGATTTTTGAACATGCTACTTTGGAGCACGGCCTTGATGCTAATGAATTTTTGAAGCCTTTTGCATATCCTTTTGTTCCTTTGGCGAGTGGTTTTAAGTTGAATGTGGATTCTCCCTATTTTGATGGCGTCTCTCTTTTAGTTTCTGGAATAGACTCTGATGAAAGTATGTACACTCTCTCCTTCACCTTTGGTGTTGGCCCTGAGTAGATTTCCAAAAATATACAGGTCTCCTCCAAAGGGGTTTGGGGTCAATATTTGAAGGCGAGTGCTTTGGCCCACTTGATAGGTCACACTGTAAAATTTTAAATGGCCCCTAAATGTTATTTGGATGATCTTGGTGATTCTGAAATGAATTCAGCTAGCGTCGTTGTTGTTGTTCGTTGTAAGTCAAAACAACTTTGCAGTAAAATGGAGGAAAGTGATTTCCCCCTTACTATGGCCCTTTTGGATCATAATGTTCTGCTCAAGGATCTATCCCAGGAGAAGTCTGTGGAATAAATGTATGCTCCGAAAGAGGCTAAGAATTTTAAAGAAGTTATTTTCCATGATTTAAAACTTATTGACATCAACCAACACAAAATTTGGAGTTGGCTGAAATCCTCCCTTGTTTTAACTAAAAATATTTCTCGTATGGCAGCTAATGTAGCTGAGGAAATTCACAAGCAGGTGTAGAACTATCTTAGTTCTCCCTCATTTTGTGCCTTGTGGTTTGGTTTCTATATATTTTTTTTGTTTGCCTCTAGTTTTTTTCAAGGTTCATTTAGTTCTTGTCGCCTTTGTGGCTTTCTCTATAGTGGTTGTGGGATCCCGTTAAAACCTTCTTATTTTAATAGTACTAAAAAAAAATCATAAAATTTTAGAACAAAATAAAATATGTTCTAATATGTTTGAGAGATAGTGAAAGCACGAGGATACGGAAACAAAAAGGAAAAGCCAAGATGCGATGCAAATGAAACAAAAGATAACGCTAAATCCTATGAATTGAAAGTGCATGAAAGGAAAGAGGCATAAACGAATCGAAACCAAATAAAAAGCCAATATGGAAGACAACCCTTTTTATTAATATGCTTCAGAACTCGGTTACAATTCACCTCCTCCATTTTTAGGGGCTAGGAGCGTTAAATGTGTTCTTGTCACACCCATGGATGCTATTCCTTCTTCCGCGTGCCCACATGTAAAATGGGTGGACCAAACGTCGCCGCCACTTGCATTGATGAATCTTGACTCCTTGATGCTCCTCTAATGTCCAGATCCTGCATTCAAGGAAACAGAAAATAGTCAGTAGCACCTGTAGATAAAATGAAACATGCAATCCCCATGCCTTCAATTAGCACATGCAAAATATAAATAAAACGATAACTGAAATAGATCCAAATGAACTAAAAACTTGACAGGGGCATCAAAACATCACAGGGAAGGCACTGCAAATGGAACAGTCAAAAAATTCGCCACATATTCGTATTCGCTCCGGGGCGGGACGATTAGACCTGCAACAAAGTGTCAAAAAGCACAGTCCCAAATGTCACATCCGGGAAGCTCCAAATCACCTACAAAGTTGGGGGTTAGCTAAAAGGGGGTATTTTGGGAAGACCCAGAAGGTCATATTTTCCCAATTTGGCCTCTATCACCGGGAATTTGATGATGCTACCTGCATGTTAGTAAAGGCGGGAAATGATAAAAACATGATAAAAAATGCTCAAAACGATGTGAAATTTAAATGACAACCTATCTAAGCAGTATAGAATTAGATGCAAAAATAACAAAAAGGAAATCTACCATAGATTTCTAATCACTCCGGGGTGGGGCGATTAGGACTGCGACAGTTTGGGGGGCACCCAAGGGCAGGACGCCCGTCGTTTGGGACTCTGTTTTGGCACCAATCCACTTGGGATGGGTCCAAAACCTCTTATGGGGTTGTTTCAGAAAATTTGGTGGGATATTGTGGCCAAATGTTCGGGTTTGGGTCCGAATTGTGCTTCCAATAATCACCCAATAACCTCCCTCCAAAAGAGAGATCAAGGATGTGAAAGGCACAAATCAAAAGGTGTGTGTGGATGTAAAATGGCAGCACTTCATTGCTCAAAATGCTCCTTCTCTCCCCTTTTTTGGGTGAGAAGACTCACCAATTTATAGACCTAGGGTCTCTCTCTTTGAATGCGCATGCGAGGGCGCCACTTGAGTTGCTTGTCCTATTTTGAGAGAAAATATTATTCCCTGATTTAGAGTCTCCTTGCATGAGGCCTCCAAAATCAAAGACATGCATGACATAAGTCTCTCTCCTTGATTTGAAGTCGTTCCTCGCAATTGCATGGCCTGAAGTTGCAATTAACTGGCGGACCTGTCGAGGTTTGACTTTTTGTCAGTCAAACCTGCTATTCGCCTCACCCTAGGGCGAATGCTGATAATCATCCCTAGGTGGGACGAATACCAGTTTGTAATCATCCCAGGGTGGGACGAGTAGGGAGCAAAGTGCCAAAAAGGTGCCAAATTGACCTTTGACCTTCCAAACTGCTGTGGGAGTGGTTAGGACCATTGTTTAACCTCTAGGGGCTGCCCTAGGGGTTATGTGTGTCAATGCGATCAGCGCTTGTCGTCACATAATCGGATTGGTGCTGTTTTGGTGTCTATAGATGCCCCTTTTTGGGAAGCGCTGTGCAAAGCGCAGCGTTGAGCAAAAATAGATAACCAAAGCACTAATGATTAGGGTTTCTCAGTAACCTAACCAACTTTTGATGCCCCAAGTATGGAAAGGGCACGCATTCTTAAATCCTTGCTTCTGACGAGCTAAGGAGCTTAATTCAAGTGTTAACCTTTTTCGGTGAGGTGTTACTTGATCTTGGACATTGTTCAGTCATGAATAGGCAAAGGGCGCAACCTTTTGTCTGTGGGAACCTTGAGTTCATGATTCACGAATGCCAAGTGTTTGATCAACTTGTGATTATTGCTTGTTTGCTGTGATTATTGCTTGTTTGCTGCCCCAAGCAGGAGCGTGATTGTCTTTGTCAATGATCTTTTGAATGCGTGCCATTTCCTTGATTGGGTGTGTTTTTGTTGATTGGTGACTAAGTGTGACTACCCCCTCAAGCGACGAATCGATGAGGGAATGACCGACATGAGAAAAGTGATGAGTCACTTGACCCAAGATGACTTATGTAAGGGTGCCTTCAGTTGTTTTCCGTTGAATGCTTATGCAGTTTTCGAACATTATGACCTATTTTTGGTGGGTTTGAACCCTTTTTGTGACGCATTTTGGAGCTAAAATTGTCAAAAATCCGTCCTCCCGTGGAGCGGTCCGGCTATGGTAGCCTTCTTAGGGAGTAGGATAGTGACAATTTGTGACCCCAATGTCTTTTTTGGATGCCACGAATGTCAGGCGCAAAGGCGCCTTCGTTCGGCAATGTTATTGCTATTTTTGGTTGGGTTTTGACCCTTTTGGTGACGCCATTTGGGGATGAAATTCTCGACAATCCGTCCTCCCGTGGAGCGGTCCGGCTATGGTAGCCTTCTTAGGGAATAGGATAGTGAGGATTTGTGACTCCGACGTCTATTTTGCATGCCCGGAATGTCAAGTGCAAAAGCACTCTCATTGGACAATTTTATTGCTTGTTTTGGTGCATTTTTGTGCAGTTTTTGATTTTTTTGAAATTTTTGCTCTGTAATCATCCCTGGGTGGGACGAATACCAGTTTAGTAATCATCCCAGGGTGGGACGAGCGCTAACCAGAGTGCTCATCCTAGGGAGGAATGATTACAGGCTCAAAAAGCCTATTTAAGGGCCAAAACTGGGTTTTGGGCTCATTTGCATTTGTTTTTCCTGGCGATTTGGAGCTCTGAGGAGGAGGAGGTCAATCTTGCGAAGCGAAGTGCTGCAAAATTTTTCCCGCCACCATGAGTTCATGGACTGGATCATCAAGCGGTGGAGCCGAAGTGAGACCAGTGAGTGCTCTTCCTCTTTATTGTTTGTTTGTTACAGTTTTTAAAACCGCAATTTTGTTTTTTTCTTTTGTATTTTGTTTTTCAAATTAAAAATGAAAACCTAAGTGAAGTTGTTTTGTTTTGTATGTATGTTATTATGTGTGAATTTTTGTTGTATGGCTTCATTAAAACTTAGGTTGAAACCCTAGTGGAAACCATGTTGTTTTTGCATTTGTTGTAAACTAAAAGAAACCCTAGTCTAACAAAAATCAAAACTTAGCTTAAAACTTAGGTTAACCTTAGTTAAACAAAGATCAAAAGTTAGTTTAAAACGTAGCTAAAACTTAGTTTAAAACGTAACTTAAAAACTTCGCTTAACCCTAGTTTAACAAAGATCAAAACTTAGGTTAGAAACATAGGGTAAAACTGAGCTTAAAAACGTAGCTCAACCCTAGTTATTTTTTGTTGTTTTTGTTTGTGTTTTTAATTTATCAATTGACCTTTAGAGTGAAACCCTAGGTACTAACAAACCGTTTTTTGAATTTTTTTGTTTTTGTTTAATTTATCAGTTAAACTTAGAGTTAAAAACCCTAGGGACTGAAAAATTGTTTTTGAATTTTTTTGTATTTTTGTTTTTAATTTATCAGTTGACCATTTAGATTTAAAAACCTTAGGAACTGAAAAATTATTTTTTAGAAAAATTGTTTTTGAATTTTTTTGTATTTAATTTATCAGTGTAGACGTAGAGTTAAAAACCCTAGGACTGAAAAACTATGTTTTGAATTTTTTTGTTTTTAATTTATCAGTTGACCATTAGATTTAAAAACCCTAGGACTGACAAATGTTTTTTGAATTTTTTTGTTTTTAATTTATCAGTGGACCGTAGAGTTAAAAACCCTAGGACTGACAAACGTTGTTTTGAATTTATCAATGTATACGTAGAGTTAAAAACCCTAGGACTGACAAACGTTGTTTTGATTTTTTTGTTTTTAATTTATCAGTGTAGACGTAGAGTTAAAAACTCTAGGACTGACAAACTGTTTATTTTTTGAATTTTTGTGAATTTTGTCGCTCGTTATTTGTCTATTTTTAGTTGTACATTGTTTTATGCATTGTTGTATATTCTTGTTATTGTTGTACAGTTTTTCATGGTTTTAATGTTTTTGTTTTGTTTTCTTTTGCAGGTTGTGAAGAGTCGGTACCGTGTGCCTACGGTTTTCACTGAAGCGCGGGAGGCATCGACTTTGGCCGATCGGGAGTGGCTTGATGCCATTGGTCTCAAGCGGGTGGCTCGGCTGGAGCCCGTGGTCGGGGATCGGGCCTATCCCGATGGCCCTGATCAACTTGTGGGATCCCCGGACCAACACCTTCCATCTCCCAATAGGGGAGATGACAATGACCTTGGAGGATGTCTATCGGATTCTACGGATTTCGATAGACGGGCTACCGATCAAGACGACGTCGCGTGATCAGCGGACAATTGTATTGACGCGATGCTTCGGGCATGGGGAGGAGTTGGGTGTGGACAGCCCAGTGGAGAGGGCAGAGGGTGACTACCATATTGGCGGGATTTTGGTTCGATGGTGGCTAGAGAGGGGCGTGTTGGGAGTGAGGCACGCAATACTGATGGGCCTCATTTCTAACATGCTGCTACTCGACTCTTCGGGCGCGAGGTTCCCATGGAACCTGCTGGAGGTGGTGTTTCGATTGGTGGAGTGTCCGACGGAGGCATCGATGATTATGATATGGGGATAGACTCTACTGGCACAACTCTATGATGAGTTGTACGAGGTCCATTGTCGAAGGAAGAAGGGGATTGGATGTAGCTATCTATTGTAGTGTTGGGCTTGGCAGCACATAGCGGTGGAGAGGCCGGTGGGGTTGCCATGGATGACTCGAGCAGAGATGGTAGACCGAGAGATTGGATATGGGGCATTGTGGCGAAGGTCTGAGGAGCAGGGACAGAGTCGGTGGTGGGCAGGTGCCGTAGGGCACTATGTCGATGCCTTCGCTCGGCTTGCTCCAGGGGAGGTGTTCTAGCGCCCCTATCGGGACTGTCCAGCCTGGCCTGAGGCTGGAGAGTGGCTCCGATGGGTTCGCAGGGGGAGGTGGCTGATTGGGCGACATGGGACTAAGCAGGAGTTCTTCCCATATGGTCGGGTGACATGATAGTTTGGGGTGTGCCAGGGGTTGCCTGGTGAGCCCTTGATCTATCGAGCATCGGGGGGACGAGAGGACTCTGGTCTGGCCAGTCATTGCACCATTGGGTGAGGATTCAGATACAACGATTGACGTCCCGGACGTGGATGACATCGGGGTTACCACTGAGTATGACCAGTGGTGGACTTTGCGGCGGTGGCGAGGCGAGGGGCCTCTAGGGGGTGCAGAGGCGGTAGCAGCAGGTGGGGAGGGTGCAGAGGCACCAGGAGAGGGTTGGGGGGTTCCGCTGGAGGATGCGAACATGGTAGAGGTGGATGATTTTGGGGGGATGATGTTGGGGTTCTGGAGCAGCCGGATATGTAGGACGTCCCAGAGTAGTGGGAGCCGAAGCAGCCCACTGTCCCGAATTTGCCCATGCACCAAGTAGTCCCGGAGGGTGTGGAGGCAGGGTTGCATGCTGAGATAGCACGATTGGAGAGGCTGCTCCAAAGACGGGATGAGGAGCTCGGGGATGTGCTGTAGGAGAGGGATCTCCTACGGATGTAGCTGGTAGAGAGGGAGAATGCATTGGCTGCATTGTACCTATGGGATGGGGATACAGATGCTACATGGGAGATGGATCTCCTATGGACGTAGCTGGCAGAGAGGGAGAAGGCATTGGCGTAGCATGATGAGAACTTGGCGATAGTTCATCGATGGGAGATGGACCTAATTCAGCACTGGTTTGAGTTGGAGGCGAAGATTATCTACCTCGGTGGGTGGATCCTTATGGTTAGTGGAGGTGGATCATCGCAATGCACAAGAGGGAGCGATACTGAGCAATCAGCATCCTCTCAGTGCAAGTGATTGGATGAGGGGGGTGCTAGTGGTCGTGATGCGAGGGTGAGCAGTAGCCACCTTGAGAGGTCCTAGAGGACCCACACCATGGGGGGTAGTTCCCGTCGCACCGATCCTGTGTGATCATGGTGGCCGACGCCCTAGGCTTGGGGGTTTTTGAGTTTTTGCTTTGTTGGGAGGTCAGAGGACCGGTTTAGTGTAGCCTACGGGCATTTTTGATGATATATATATACAGATGACGTTCTTTGTGTTTATACACTTGTCATGGTTTGTTTTTATGTTTATGCACAGTTATTTATGATGATGTATGCATGTGGTATTATGAATGCGATGTTGCTAATTATATGATGTATGCATATGGAATGAATGAAATGAGTTGTTGATAACTTGTCGATGGCACCATAGACTGTACAAGATTTACTAGTTTTCTGTACTTATGTGATGGCTTTGTGGAATGATTTTGCATGTGAGAACTTTGTTTTTGTATTTTTTTGTATTATCTGATGGTGATGGACGTAATGAAATGTACCAGTTGTTTTAAAATGTAGTTAAGCTTTTTTGAGATTCAGATATTTTAACTAACTAGCCAAGACTATACATTTATCTCGCAAGACTTTTGAACAAGGTATAAATCAGACTTGAGTTTGACCAAGTGATTTCACATCCCTGTGTGTGCAATTGAGTTCGTTTATGTGGTATTTGTCAGGATACCGCCGAGTGCAGGATAGGCTATCAACCAAACCTGTACTCGAGGATCACCTAATTAGCTCCACTAACTTCGTTGTTGTATTTAGTAAGATTAATCCATGGGACAATCTAAGGTACCATAAGCTAGCTCATCCACATGCAAACATTGGTCTGCTCACACGCAAAGCTAATGTGATAGACATATCATCATGCATTTAGGATACCGCCATTGCTAGGTAGGTTGTCCACCAAACCCGTAATGAGGATCACCTAGATGGTTTTCGAATGCTGAGAATTCCAGGGATTCAAGTTCAGCATCTTTTATTTGCTCAACGTGTTAGGATACTTGCTCGTATACATAGTGATGAAAATCACTGTTTATTTTTTTTTTTGTTTTTCTTTTTGAGCAAGGATTTTGTATAGTGGTGATAACCACTGTTATTTGATTTTGCATTTTGAGGTTGCAAAGTTGAGCTTGTAGGGTTTTGGCTTATGAATGACCTTGATCCTCTTGGCCTTGGGGATGACTACCCATCCTGTTCAGGGACGTGTAGTACGAATCCTTACGACTTTGGGAACCAAAGGGGATTAGGGATATTATGAAGTAAGGGCATTGATCTTTTAGGCCTTGGGGATGACTACCCATCCTTGTCAGGGCGTGTAGTACGAATCCTTACGACTTTGGAGACCAAAGGTGATTGGAGATGGTCGTGATGATGGCTTGTGGGGATTTTGTTTTTGAATGGCATTGATCCTTTTAGGCCTTGGGGATGACTACCCATCCTTTTCAGGGGCGTGTAGTACGAATCCTTACAACTTTGGGGACCAACGGTGATTGGGATTTTTGCTAGTGGTGAAAACCACTGTTTATTAGGGGGAATTGATGGGGAAGAGCTTGTCCTTTTGTCAATTCTCAGCACTCTTGAACCATTCGCACAGGGGGATGAACAGGCTAATATTTCACCTATGGTATCCTAGACTGCTTTGTAGTTTTCATCTTCCGTTCACACAACTTGGGAATTATTTTATGTGTTTTAACTTGTGTAGGGATGTTACATAACGAGGCGTGACCCAAGTAAAACTTTCCCTTGTAAAATCCATTTAACTTTGTACAATTTTTGGCTAGAAATTTAAAGACAGCTGAATGACGAAAACCCTACATACATTAGGAGACAATTGACTATGCTAAAAATGGGGATGGTGTTATTCTGGATGTATGCGTTTATAAAATGGGTGGAATGTGGAAAATGAAGGAATTGCCGAGCAATTACAGTCTATGGTGTTTGGGACATGTATGACCAGCAAATATGCAATGTATGGATGTGATGCCTAATGCAACTTATATTTTTGTATTTTGATTTTTACGAGTATGCATGGAATTAAGATGCAATTTTTTTGTTATTTTTGATGATTTTATTGTTTTTGTTTGTTTTTGAATATTTATTTTGACCAAGCGGTTATGGTAACCCTTGGAGCTTTTGGTTTGACCAAAGGGTTTATGGATACCTTTGGGGCATTTTTGGGGTTGACCAAGCGATCTTGAGAATCCTTGGAGCTTTTGGGTTGACCAAAGGGATTATGGACACCTTTGGAGCATTTTGGGTTGACCAAAGGGTTTATGGACACCTTTGGGGCATTTTGGGTTGACCAAGCGATTGTGGGAATCCTTGGAGCTTTTGGTTTGACCAAGCGATTATGAGAATCCCTGGAGCTTTTGGGTTGACCAAAGGGTTTATGGACACCTTTGGGGCATTTTGGGTTGACCAAGAGATTGTGGGAATCCTTGGAGCTTTTGGGTGGGCTATGGCTCTCTCTCTAAATGTGGAATGGCCTCAAATGACTGATGTTCAAGGGTTCTAGTTCCTTGATTCCTTCAAGAGAGGTGAGCCGGTATGTTCCAGGTCCTATTTTACTGTCAATCACATAAGGACCTAACCAGTTTGCCGTGAACTTGTCCCTTAGATGGGGCGGAAAATTAGAATTTTGTTGGTTCTCTTTTAAGACCAAGTCACCAACCTGAAAGTCCCTTAGGTGAACCTTCATGTTGTATGCTTTCTTAAGTCGCTCTTGATAGATACGTAAATGCTCGAGAGCATTGACGCGTCGTTCATCGAGCAACGTAAGTTGGTCTAACCGGGCCTGTCGTGCAGTGTCATCATCGATGAACTCTTGCATTGAAATGCACAGGGAAGGGATTTCCAACTCGAGAGGCATGACTACCTCGGAGCCATACACCAACGAAAATGGAGTTGCCCTAGTGGGCATCCGAATGCTAGTGCGATAAGCCCATAGGGCAAGCGGGATTTGAATGTGCCAATCTTTATGACTATCTGCGATGGTATTTTTGAGGATGGCGACTAGCATTTTGTTTGACGCCTCTGCTTGCCCATTTGCCTGCGGATAATAGGGTGTTGAAAAACTATGCTGAATTTTGTACTTTGTTGTCAAAGCACGCACATATTTATTCTTGAATGACGTCCCATTATCCGAGATGATCTTGGATGGAATACCAAAATGACATATGATGTTATGTAAAATAAACTCCGCAATGCGGGTTCCAGTTGTAGAGGTTAGAGGAATTGCTTCCACCCACTTGGTGAAGTACTCTGTGGCCATTATGATGAACGTGTGATGACCCGATGATGCAGGGGAGATCTTTTCGATCAGATCAAAGCCCCACTGGGAAAAAGGCCAAGCCGATTGAATCGGTTGCAAGGCCTGAGAAGGTACGTGTGTCAAATTGGCATGGTGTTGACACTTCATGCACTTCTTTACATATGCACAACAATCTCGCTCTAAATATGGCCAATAATAACCCATGCGAAGAATGCGCTTTGCGATGGCCATACCGCTGAAATGGCCACCGCATGTACCATCGTGGGCTTGGGTGATCGCCCAAGTGGACTCCTACTGGTCCAAGCAATGGAGGAGGATTCCTTCATAGCTTCGACGATACAAAATGTCTCCTAGCAAGACATGTTTTGCCGCTTTCTATTTAAATGATCTTTTCATGGCTTGTGTCAATCCAAGTGGGAGATTACCTAACTTAAGGTAATCCCTGATGGGTGTGTACCAATCCTGCTGATCAAAAACCTCGATGGTATGAACGGCCAATCCCTCTTGAAGTTCATCCCTAGAAAAAGTTGAGCGGGAAAGGACTTGTAAAAATAGCGTTGTGTTGCTATTAAGAGGGGTCGGGGAGAACAAGGACCCCCAGTTGGCTTGAGTCATACAATCATGGATTCGAGAGAACCTATCCTGAGATGGTTCAATCTGGATCAGGTGGATTCCTGGCGTTAGGTCAGAGCTTGCATGCTCCATCATGGATTGTGATAATGTTCTGACCTGAATGGTTGTCATCTCACCGAAAGGGTCTTGCGGGATTAGTGACCCCAAGGAGGCCATAGTGTCCACAAAATGATTCGATGATCGAGGGAGTGCCTCGATGTCGTACCATTCAAGTTGTGCCAAGAATTTGTCCACAAGGGCTTTGTAAGCCTGCAGAACTGGGCATTTACATTGGAATACCCCTTTGACTTGATTGACAATTAACAACGAATCACCAAAGATGTTTAAACATTTAATGTTCATGGTGATTGTTGTTTGAAGACCTATGAGCAAGGCTTCGTATTCTGCATTGTTTTTGGTGCATGAGAAGTCTAATTTAAATGATAGAGGCATTGGAGCCCCTTGCGGTGTGAAGAATACAATTCTCGTGCCACCTCCTTGCTCACATTTAGAACCATCAAAGAATAGGGTCATGTCGGCCTGTGACTCAGGCTCATTAGAATCTGGCGATTCTGAAACATGGAAGACCCCATCATCCAGTAGTTCTACGGTCAGAGGCTGATCATCTTCAAGAGGAGCCTCTGCTAGTTGATCGGAGATGACTTGACCTTTTATGGATTTCTGTCCAATGAATTCTATGTCAAACTCCATCAACAACATGATCCATTTCGTCGTGTGGCTACTATGATAAGTATGACTCATCATGTATCACAATGGATTCTCCTTAGACACAACATACGTCGTATTTTTGAGCATGTAGTGGCATAGATTTTTGGTAGCAAACACCACTGCCAAGCAGAGCTTCTCAACGTATGCATAGTTAAGTTCATAACTGACCAGGGTGCGGCTAAGATAGTAAGTAGCCTGTTCTTTGTGTAGTTCATTTTTTTGGGATAGCATGGCACCTAGTGCCACCTCAGTAGCTGAGATGTATAAGTAGAACGACACTCCTGGTCTAGGTGGTGCCAATACTAGCGATGAAGCCAAGTATTGTTTAATATCATCAAAGGTTGACTGGCACTCGTCATCCCAGTGAAATGCTACCCCCTTGTGCAATAATTTATTCATGGGTCGGCACTTGTCAGATAACTGCGCTATGAAGCGCTTGATTGATGCGACCTTTCCCTACAGGCTTCTGAGCTGCTTGATGGTAGTTGGGGGAAGCATTTCAAGGATTGCCTTGACTTTGTGTGGGTCCACCTCGATTCCTCGTTTGGAGACTATGAAACCCAAGAGATTTCTATATGTGACGCCAAATACGCACTTCTTGGGGTTTAGTCTGACTTTATGTTCAATGAGGTGATCGAGGATCTTGCTTAAGTCATCGAGATGATCTAGGCGCAAAAGAGATTTGGCCAACAAATCATCCATGTAATCTTCCAAAGTTTTGTGCATGTGATCATGGAAGATGTACGTCATGGCATGTTGGTAGGTGGTGCCAACATTTTTAAGGCCAAAGGGCATGACCTTATAACAAAATGTCCCCCAAGGCATTGTGAACGCCATTTTTAGTTGGTCCTCGAGATTGATACGAATTTGATTGTATCCTGAGAAACCATCCATGAGGGAAAGCATTTCATGGCCCACTGTAGCATCTACCAATGCATCGATGCTAGGCAAGGGGAAATCATCCTTAGGACTCACTTTGTTTAGATCTCAAAAATCGGTGCATATGCGAATCCTCCCGTCGGGCTTTTTGATGGGCACCATGTTAGACAACCATGGTGGGTAATCCACGTAGATGACAAACTATGCATCCAACAGCTTTTGTAGCTTGTATTTGACCATTAAGGCTACTTTTGGATGCATCTTACGTAGTTTTTGCTTTACTGGCTTGATTTTCGGATCAAGCGTTAGATTATGCGTGACTAGCTGCGGGTCTAGTCCCGGCATGTCTTTGTAGGACCATGCAAAAACCTCCTTCTTCTCTTTGAGAAGGGCAATGTAGTCGGCTTGCTCTTCGGGGGATAGACTTACCCCAACTTGATTATTTGCAAATTCATTGGATCCGAGTCGATGTCTACGTCAGTCGTCTCCTCGACCGACATGTGGGACCCGTCCTCCAACCGGTGTGGAGTTGGGATCAAGTGGATATCATTTGCTGAATTTAGATCATCGTTCGGAACGTCAGGTTCCTCTTCAGCATGGAAGACATCCTGAGTCTGTCCGGGGTGAAATGGAACATCCCACCATAAGGCCAGTACTCTGATGGGGATGGCGGTGTGTCAGCATGATCCCAGTCTATAGCATCTAGGTCTAGGTGCAATGACCATGTTGGGTCAGTTGGATTATGGATGGGGGCGGTTAAATCAATGGAGATCATGTTGATGAAATTATTTTGGTCTCCATTACCGTGGGTGTGGCTGCTCGGACATCCTAGGTGATCTTTGTGCCCCGGATCTGGATCTGTGGGTACTGGCACAAATGGATCGGCCCTATGTGCAGATAAGAGGACAGGGTCCACCCTAGGCACTGATGGCTCTATAGGGTCTCCGAGCGAAAGATGTTCTCTGTATACCTAGAGTGGCGGGTGCAGTAATTGGTCCAACTACGCCTGGTTTAGGTGCCACCTATGTCTTGGCCCTATGTGTAGTTGTTCAAACATGTCATCTATGTCCAAGGGATATTGTTGTTGTCGCATATGATTGAGATAGGCCATCTCAGTTTCATCTTCATAATCACTGTCAAAGATCCAAAGGCCTTCGTTGGCTCCAATAGCTGTTTGCGACATATGAGGCTCATCTTGCTCGAGGAAATTAATGTGGTCCCATCGGGGTTGTTCCACTCTCTGCGGGGGGACCTGATTCTCTTGAGGTGGCATATGCTCGATTGGAGCATCCAAAGGGAACATTGTCAGGAAGCTCTCCTGATAATCATCCATGGGAGTCACTTGTGAATGATTGCTATTAGACTCAAAAGGATCCCAAGGTGCTACCTCATACTCCGACTCATCTTCTGAAGACCCTTCTTGGTCTTGTCTATATCCCTCTTGTAGGTGAGTCCTCGAACTTTCTCCCTTTTTGACCGAAGGGAAAGGGTTGTTAAGGTCAACAAGGTTGGTTGTTGGCAATGGGAGATAATCCCCCAATGTATATGTTGTGTTAGGATTGGCATATGGATCTAATGCCAACCCATCCTTGTTGCCTATCCCTAGGCCTTGCATGTTCTCGACCAAGATGTCAAGGGGCAGGGGGTGGTTGAACCCTACTCCTGACTTGTCATATAGACATTTGATATCTTGGTTGGCAAAGAACACGCACTCCTTGCTCATACCTGCCCAACCCATATCCATGCCAATTACATTGGCCAAGATATCTCAAAGTGAAATCTGGGTTGGACAAATAGTTGACGTCCTCAACAAAGGGCTCTTCATCTTCATCTTCTTGCATGTAAGGTTCAATGCCATTATCCAAGCCCCCATAAACAAAGTTTGTCTGATTGGGTGGGTAGCCTAGAGGAACCATAGTGTCGATGGGGAGGCGAGGTCTCCCCATGTCCTGCATGGACTCAAGTGCGGGTGTTGCTACAATGTTTCACACTATATACTCCCCCAGGCCCGTGTTGGCCATCTCAATGGTGATCGTTGGTGGTTGAGGGGGAGTGAATGGGAGTTCTTCCTGAGTCCACTCCATGTAGGGTGAACTAGGCATCTCGACTTCCATTCGACTAGGCATCTCTTCGATAGAGATGGTTGAGACTAGGGGTGGTTCCTCTTCTAGGGGTTTCTTTCCCTTGTCCTTCGATGTGGCCACCGTAGGTGGCATCGTTGGTGAAGGACCAGATGAGGAAGATGGACCCAGCTGGGGATTTGATGGACTTGTCAGCGGGGATGCATGCGGAATCGGACCCTGTTTATTCAACTGAAAATCCAAATGTGTTGATGGAAGGGTCGATTGCGGCATTAGCTGCACCGTATTGCAGTACTTGAAGGGCTCTAAGTCTACTGGGACTACATGCACCTGTCCTTCAAATGTATACTTTAGGCACTGATGAGCTATTGAAGGGACACACTTCATGTCCCTGATCCAAGGCCCGCCCAAGTAAGATATTATAGGCCATCTCACCTTCCAAGATGTGGCACAATGTATGAATAGTATTTTGTCCCACTTGGATGGGTAGGACAATTGTGCCAACCGTCGAGCATATCGCATCATTGAATGCTCGAAGAGTATAGGTGGAGGCCACGATGTGAGATGTCGACAACTTTAGATGTTTCAATGCTGATGTTGTAATGATATTACTGGATGAGCTAGTGTCCACCAACACCCTCTTATATGGAATCCCATTGACCCATGCAATGACATGTAGGGGTGGATCCGCCACATCACTAGTCACCGATTTCAATTCGTCTTCTCTAAAGGTGATGACTGGTTCTGTACATTGTTTTACATGTCCCACAAAGTTTTTGAAATAATTTGCTTCATGGGGTTGTAGCTCGATGGCTTTTAATATCTCCATTAGAGCCTCTCGATGGGGTGCTGATTGTTGAATGAGCTCGTATATGGAGAGCCTAGCCGACGTGGTCCTTAGACTTTGGGTAAGTCTAGTCCGAATCGTGGCCATTGGTCTAGGCGGGGGAGGTTGCATAGGGAGTTGTTGAGGTTGTGACGTCGATGGAACCTCTCCTGTGGCCGTCACGGGGGCAGCTCCTGGGTACCTCCTATTCCTAGTCACTATGCTTATCATCCCTACATACCCCTGCATGGGGCAATTATTTGTCACCTCATTGAATTGAAGGGGTTTTTCCTGTGCATCATGGGTAGGCAGGGGGTCTCTGAAGACTCCCATATGTTGGTTGTTTGGTGCTACGGGGTTGTCCACTACCAGCATCTTGTTGTCGATTAGGTCTTGCACCAAGCCTTTAAACTTCCAACATGCATTAAGGTCATGTCCCTTCCATCTGTGGAACCTACAGTATAAGTCCTCCCTGTACCCCTTAGGCTTTGGTGCATTGGGGTCTATGGTTTGAATCTCGGGCAGGTTGATCAAGTTTGCCATTGACAAGCGGTCAAACAGGGAGTCCCTGGACTCTGTGTAAGGTGTGAATTGTTTCCTGGGGTGACGCTACTGATTTTGCTCTTGCCTCTGATTTTCTCTGTCATAAATGTTAAGAGGCACCGCCTGATAGTTAGCCTTTTGGGGCTGTGTTTCTTGTGCAGGCTTAGGGACGTTTATAGCAACCTGATTGACCACAATGGGTTTCTGTTGCGTGGTCCCTATTTTGGTGTTCTTAGACCATTCTTTCTTCTTTGGCTTGGCAATCTCGCCATCCTGTATCTTGATCTCCTCAATGATTATGGCTTGCACCAGAGCTTCCTCTAAAGTGGCATATTATTGCAGCTACAATAGCATGGAGATCGATCTCAAACAACTCTTTGAGAACATTTGGGTCAGGTTAGACATGGGAGGGAGGTAGGGCAGCTTTGAAAGCAACGTCCTCCATCGGTTCCCATAGGCCGCCATGGTTTCTTCCTCATACTGCATGAGGCTAGCTAGGTCACTTAGTGATGGATTTTTCTTGGTGTTGAAGGCAAAGCATTCGAGGAATGCATCCACTAGCTGATCTAGGTTACTGATGTTATGTTTTGGCAACTGAGTGAACCAATCCGAGGCAGGGCCTATGAATGTGGTTATAAATATTCTTAGCAACAAAGCATCATTGTCCTGAATGCCAAAGCATTGGCTCAGGAATCTAGTCACTTGCTCTTGGGCATCCTCCTCTCCTCTAAAGAGTGCCAACTAGGGCAGTTTAAAGTGTTTAGGGTATGGGGGTGCCGACACTGACGGATGCATAGGGTGACTACGGAGTTGGCGTAAAGTAGGCTTTTGGGGCCCATAAGTCTTCCCGGGGAACCAGCGGACGAAGGATAAAGTGGGCTTTTGGGGCCCAAAAGCCTTGGTCTCCATAGACTCTAAGCACTCTAGCAGTGCTTTATATGCATCGAAGGATTTGATCTCTTCCTCCTTGTTTTTCTCCCGTTGTGGGTTACGGGGAACTTGAGGCCTATGGAGGGGTAGCCAGGTGGCATCCCCCCTACCTTGGTAGGGCATTTTAGCCTACTCTTCTTCTTGCTCATACTCCTCATAGGCTTCTTGAGGAGTGCCTGGGCGAGACCTATAAACATGGGTGGGTGCCCGTGGAGGGTGCCCATCATTGTTTCTGGGAGTGGCCTCTCACTCAAGTCTAGGAGGTCTTAGAGGTAATTTTTGATAAGGTCGAGGGACCTATCTCGTACGAGGGGTTGGGACCTTCTTAGGAATAGTTTTCTAAATCAATTAGACTGTCTAATGCTGAATGCGCTCTTTGTTAAGGCGATACATATGCTCTAACTATTGTTGATCTTGCCTGAGCTACGTGATTTGTGCTTGTCGGGTAGCACATTTGGCAAATGCCAAGTCAATTTGGTCCATCGTATTTTGTTTAGGAAGCCTAGATGCCTCTCTTACATGTCATGGGTTGCTTTCCTGTGTCGAGGTTAGCAGCATTCACCCGAGGCTTTGGCCTCATTGGGTGATCTTGATACATAGCAAGTGCGGAGGCGCATTGCCCCCACACTATGTATTTCTCTTGAGGAATGTAGTGGTCTTCCTCGTACTCCCTTTCGTATGTGTGAAAGGGGTAGGCAGAATTGGCTTGCCTTATCTGGAGAGCCTTGTGCTCTGGATTTTGTCTAGTGTTTCTAACAATAATAAGGGGTAAAGGAGGGATGACAAAATCATGTGGCCCCTCCTTATGGACCCTATGTTGCTCTAGCACTTCATCACTAGGCCACTCATAATGAGCGTCTAAGGGAGCCCTCCTATCTATGTTGAGTGCCATGTGTATATCTTCCTCTTGAAAGGATCTATGTTGAGTGGGGGTGCCCCTCAAAGAGGTGCCTCTATAGTCCTATTCTGTAATGGCATGATGTGGACTATCTTGTGTGTCAGGCTACCAAGGCGGGATGACCAAGTCCTCAGGACTATATCGGAGGTGACTTGTCCCCCTTTGTGCACTCTGTACAGCTCCTGCCCGTGATTGGGCTCAACTACGGGTGTACACCATGGTGATGTTTACCTAAATATGTGTATATTTTTATCTCTTTTAGGATTTCTTATGCTACACTAAATAGAAGGGAAACACACAATCAAAGCAATGATTATCTCGTTTAAATATTAAAAGTGTGCCCTAAATCTGGTTTAGTGTGTTTTGATTTTTGTTTTGAAAGCTTTTGTAAAGAACATTTAAATGCAATATGATGGCTCTTATGACTCCCAAAAATGGTCGCCCCTTCGATATACCATTTCCAGGTCGATATACCAACCTCTCTATATACCCGCCCTTACGTGAGGGAAACTATTGGTACGTGAGAGCAGATGGTACGTGGAACGTAGGCGGTACAAAAGGGGAATCACTCTGTTTATGACACCTACCATAGAAGACTTATCCTCATGCACTGGGAATCACCCCAGCTACACTTGGTCAGCTTTCATCAGGATTTACGTCTAGCAATAGTCATGATCAGGGTTATGTATGCAATATTTCAAGCCAAGGTGGTGATGAAATCCACCGTTGGTCTTGCTCAAGGGTTGGGGTTTTATGACCAACTCCTTGTCGTTTAAATTACCATGTGGTGTGTGGGGTTATTTTTAATTTGCATAAATGAAGAAAAAAAGCATTCAAACTCTCCTATGCAAGTAAATAACCAGAAAACAAAAAATAGAAAGCAAAAAATGATAGAAGGTGTTTAGGACCCCTACCTCTTCTCTGCCCAAATCGGATGTCTCTGAATTTCTATTCTGAAATTACATAGAGAGCTATTCATCCCTGGGTGAAATGAATAATAGAACTGTATTCATCATAGGGTGGGGCGAATGCCCATTCGTCCCTGGGTAAGACGAATTCCAGCTTTGTACTCGTCACAGACTGGAACAAACAACAGTCCAACGTCTGAAAACTTGGTACCTGCAAGCAAAAACAAGCAACTTTTGATTAGAAATTTAATCTTAAAATCAAGGGACAGAGGTCCCACCGTGATCACCACTGAAAGCACGAGGATATGGAAAAAAAAAGGAAAATCCAAGATGCAATGCAAATGAAACAAAAGATAATGCTAAATCCTATGAATTGAAAGTGCATGAAAGCAAAGAGGCATAAACGAATAAAAACCAAATAAAAAAAAATCCAATATGGAAGGCAGCCCTTTTTATTAATATTCTTCAGAACTCGGTTACAATTTGCCTCCTCCATTTTTAGGGGCTAGGAGCGTTAAATGTGTTCTTGTCACACCCATGGATGCTATTCCTTCTTTCGTGTGCCCACATGTAAAATGGGTGGACCAAACGTCACTGTTTCTTGCATTGATGAATATTGACTCCTTGCTACTCCTCTAATGTCTAGATCCTATGTTAAAGGAAATAAAAAATAGTCAGTAGCACCTGTAGATAAAATGAAACATGCAATCCCCACGCCTTCAATTAGCACATGCAAAATATAAATAAAATGATAACTGAAATATATCCAAATGAACTAAAAACTTGACAGGGGCATCAAAACATCACAAGGAAGGCACTGCAAATGGAACAGTCAGGAAATTCTCCACATATTCGTATTCGCTTCGGGGCGGGACGATTAAACCTACAACAAAGTGTCAAAAAGCACAGTCCCAAATGTCACATTCGGGAAGCTCCAAATCACCTACAAAGTTGGGGGTTAGCTAAAATGGGTTATTTTGGGAAGACCTAGAAGGTCATATTTTCCCAATTTGGCCTCTATCACCGGAATTTTATGATGCTACTTGCATGTTAGTAAATGCGGGAAATGATAAAAACATGATAAAAAATGCTCAAAACAATGTGAAATTTAAATGACAACCTATCTAAGTAGTATAGAATCAGATGCAAAAATAATAGAAAGGAAATCTACCACATATTTCTAATCGCTCGGGGTGGGGCGATTAGGCGATAGTTTGGGGGGCGCCCGGGGGCAGGACGCCTATCGTTTGGGACTCTGTTTTTGCACCAATCCACTTGGGATGGGTCCAAAACCTCTTAGGGGGTTGTGTCAAAAAATTTTGTGGGATATTGTGGCCAAATGTTCGGGTTTGGGTCTGGTTGCGCTTCCAATAATCACCCAATAACCTCCCTCCAAAAGAGAGATCAAGGATGTGAAAGGCACAAATCAAAAGGTGTGTGTAGATGTAAAATGGTAGCACTTCATTGCTCAAAATTCTCCTTATCTCCCCTTTTTTTGGGTGAGAAGATTCACCAATTTATAGACCTAGGGTCTCTCTCTTTGAATGCACATGCGAGGGCGCCACTTGAGTTGCTTGTCCTATTTTGAGAGAAAATATTATTCCCTGATTTAGAGTCTCCTTGCATGAGGCCTCCAAAATCAAAGACATGCATGACTAAAGTCTCTCTCCTTGATTTGAAGTCGTTCCTCACAATTGCATGGCCTAAAGCTATAGTTAACTGGTGGACCTATCGAGGTTTGACTTTTTGTCAGTCAAACCTGCTATTCACCTCACCCTGGGGTGAATGTTGATAATCATCCCTGGGTGGGACGAATACTAGTTTGTAATCATCCCAGGGTGGGACGAGTAGGGAGAAAAGTGCCAAAAAGGTGCCAAATTGACCTTTGACCTTCCAAACTATTGTGGGAGTGGTTAGGACCATTTTTTAACCTCTGGGGGCTGCCCTAGGGGCTATGTGTGTCAATGCGATCAGCGCTTGTCATCACATAATTGGATTGGTGCTATTTTGGTGTCTATAGATAGTATTTAATTGCAAAGGAGATTTAAATATTTCCTAATAACAAGAGATGTTTGTGTATGTAATGTGGTATACATATCAAGAATCTACTTCACCTTTGTTAGCCTTCATGATTGGCAATCAATGGTTAATTGGATTTTAATTCTAATTCGTCTTGCTCCAGGAATGATATTCAATCATCAAAGTCGGAGGACAATTATATGAGCACAATACATGCACAAAATCATATTTATTGTAAATAGGTTATAGTTCTAAACAATTATCTATGCTTTTGAATTTATGTGAAAATTTAAAGGGGTTACTATTGTGCTTTAAAAAGTAATATAAAAAAAAAAATGAAAATAAAGAGTTTTTTTATTTAACACATGAATGCACCAAGGTTTTAACTTTCCAACTTATATTTTTATTTTTAAAAGTTGGAAGCATGCAATAAAAATTCTATTTTTGGATAATATATTTTGAATAAATTTGGATGAATTTTCCCTCTATAATTATAGAGTGTACATATTTTATACACATATATCTATCTTAAAAAATTTAAAGGGTCAACAAGTTCTTAATTAGGTAATCATTTCATTTAGTTTCCAATGTGAAATAAGGGAACCCAATTTCTAGCATAAATGATAAAGGAAATTAATATTCTTGAAATCATTATTTCAATTATCCAAGATTCATTTGGTGTCTTGTCCTTTTTGTTAAATATGAATTAGCTTCTTATAAAGGAGAACTACCCACACCATTAACAAGGGACATGCATTAGAGCAAGTAATCAAATAATATAAGGTTATGGGTTCAAGCCCATAACACCTTTCTATGCATAAATTATTTCTTGAAAGGTAAGAAGATAAGCCTTATTCATATATAAGTCCCATTTTTATTAATCTATAGGAGCAATGCTTATTGGATTGTTTTAATTTATCAAAGTACTAATTACTTTTAGATTGAATTTATATATGACTCTTTGGGTATAGATGGGTCCTAATGTATGGTGGAAAATGAGGGAGAGAAAATACGATACTCTTTATCTATGATAAATGGCATACAATTCGCCCATCTAGTATTTCTCATCATGTTGGTGTGGTATTAATTTAGTTAATAGAAACCAAAACCTTTATCTATACATATTTATATTCTCTCTCTCTCTCTCTCTCTCTCTCTCTCTCTCTCTCTCTCTCTCTCTCTCTCTCTCTCTCTATCTATCTATCTATCTATCTATCTATCTATCTATGATACCATGTCCATTAATAAAAACTAAAATATTTTATATACATACACATACATGTTTTTATATGTGTGTATGTGTGTAAGTGCATGAATGATTATTCAAATAATCATGTGTTATTATAATTAAACCATTTAGTTTTCAACTAAAATTTACACACAACAACAATACAAGTGGAAATATATTATTTATTCTCATAAGTTAGAAGTGATAATTAGATAGTGAATACCTAATTGTAGACACTCAATTTTGTATGCCACCTAAACACCAATTGCATTTCCAATTAGTCATTTTAGCTAATTAAGTAAAATCATCCATTTTTTAGCCAAATTTGGGGTAAAAAGTACCCTAAATTATAAATTTTATAAAAGAGCTTCAAATATTTACATAAATATACAAATATGGCACTTTTAAAAAGGGAAAAATATATAGCTTTTCAACAAGTGTAAACATGCCTATACTTGCCTAAGAACTAATACCAAAACATTTCCAAAGACAACAAAATTATGACCATGAAAGCATTGCATAGAATTCTATATAATATTTTTACAATAAATGATAGTGTTGTACGATATTCTATTAAGTGATTTCATACTATTGCAATTTTTTTGTACTATCATCACCAAAACTAAAGGTTGATTTCCTATAACCATAGTTGATAAAATCGAAATTGAATCACAATCGACATGGAAAGGAATCAGGAAAAATTAGGAATCATCAAAACAATTAGGGAAAAATCAGCAAAAAATTGACAAATTTTCATTGAAAAAATGTTTTTTCATGCATATCCTAATTTTTTGGGTAAAATCGACAAAATAATCCAGTCTTTAAATAAAGAAAAAGTAGCTCAAATCAATATTTTTTGCAAATTTTCTCAACTATACCTACAACTACTACTTCATCATAAATTTCATCCCACCTATCAATTTTACATGCATCCAAAAATAATAGTATCCTATGTCATATCAATTGATTCCATGTAAACTACTCAATAAAACCTAATAAAATAATGCAACTACCTAATAAAATTTATTAACTACTCAATCACCCCATATAACTACTACTAATTTCTCAATTATTTTTTCTAAATCCTAGGAACTTACCACTTCACCCATATTGCTTCCTCCTCTCAAATATTCCCATGAATCCTTTAATGGGACTTTAGTTAGTTATAAAATTTCACATGGGAGAATCTGTGGGAAATGGAAAAAAGTCCTTACAAGTATATGTTGTTGAAATTACATTCTGGTGCTTCTACTTGAAGACCTACAAAGACTCTTTTATATTCATAATCATTCTTCAATCATTTCAATCCAAATGATTAATAGATCAATGCAAAGTGCATCTAAAAGGGCATTTTGGGTATGAGTTATTTGTAGCTTTCAACATTGAGTAGGAGAAGCTCAAAAATCTAGGTTGTTATATTTTTTATTCACCTTCAAGCATTCATTTCATGTTGTCCTCTTTATTGTATTAATACTTCAATCATTTTTTTTTTTTTGGTAAGTGGTAGAATTTAATTTATAGACGGGGTTTTTTTAAGGAGGATCCCAAAACCTCACTACAAAAAGGCCCGTAGGCAATTGTACCTATGCCATTACAATGGACGAACCAGAAAATTGAAAAACAAAAAGTTGTAAATTGTCTAGGAAAAGACGACCACCAGAAAGCTGACGCCCGAAAAAAACATAGACAAAACTAGAGCCTCCACCAGTCCCAGGGACCAATCCAAAACAACCCTATAAAAAGTATGAGGGAGAAAGCACCTCACAAACCAAAAACCGTATCAGCGAAACACGATCCTCAGTCTTCAGATGCCGTTGTAGCACCACCAGGATCGGACAGGTCTTCCGCAGCTTGTCCGAAGGATTTCAGACGTTTGGAAGCACGCAGGATGAAGTTGGCGGCCTCCTCCAGTTCCCGGGCGGCGGACTTCAGGGTACCTGCTGAGGGATCCCCAATGTCACTTTCGAAATCAGAAATGATCTGGGTCGGCTTCTTCAGGTTGGATTTCTGAGGCTTGCCCGAGCTTTTGGTGTGCTTTTGGAGGGGAGGGGGAGTAATTTTGGATCGGGTAAGGGGGCGGCGAGCACTGTTGCGGAGGGTACAGGCAGCGGGAGAAGGATTCTCCAACTTAGCTCCAGAATCGATAGCAGACTTGGACCCAGAGGGAGAGAGGGGCGGATTGGAGGACAGAGGCTTAACTGAGAGGGGGGGAGTTTGGTGACTCACAACGTGGTTGAAAATGACATGCATAAGCCCCTGGTGGATCGGCTTTGTATTGCATCTATTGGCATTTTTGATAGCCAGGTCCAGAGAATAGAGCAGGTAGTCAGGGATGCAAACTTGTTTACCTTGGCGAAGATGATTTACGAAGCTGAGGTGAAAGCTTCGCAAGGGCTTGTCCGGATCGTAGCATGTTAAGTAGGCCATAATTGGGGCAATGGCCTCATCCCACGGGCTACCGAGCCCCTCTCTATAGAGGTCAGTTTTTCCCTAGCCCAAATTCTGACCTTTGTCCGGGTACTGGTCTGTTTCTTCGGCCCAGTTGTGCTTGTTCCGCCTTATGAAACGCCCATCCAAAGGCTGCTCTGTGATCTCTTGGAGAAGGCTACTGGTAACATGAAATTGGACCCCTTTAACTTGTACCTTGCCCTCATTCCAGGTTTTGAGAAAGTTCGTCGTAATGTCATCGTCGGGGCCTTTGAATTTCTGCAGAAAGTTTAACAAGTTTTTCCCTCTCATAAAAGCTTCCGCCATAGAGGTCAAGTTTAACGAGGTCGGCTCTACATAAATGGGGTCTCTGGCTTCTTTGGAATCCTTAGCCATGATGGAAACCCGTCTCAGAGGAAAATAAGAACGCTCACAGGGAAAGTCTGGAAAAGGAGACTGATAGGAGGTGATGGGTGTTTGAGATGAATGAGTATGATATAAGAATAGAAGCCGTGCATGTCGAGAGGAAAATCTAGCACGAGAGGTGGCATGGACACGTGCGGGGAACGGATTGATAGGGGTGGGATGAAGAGAGAACACGGTAGAGGCCGTGACTCTCGATCTCCGCTCTTCCTTGGTATGTTGCCAAGCTTCGGGACTTAGCCACCTTGGACAATCAGTGTTCTTGGAAACATGTACTCCCAAAAACATCTTCCAAGGATGAAAGATCCCGTGAAACCTGGGTGCATTCTTGGCAAAATTAGGCACCACTTGGCAAACATCGACTGAGTGTATTAACCAGGAAATGCCACCACTGGGCTGACGCGATCTACTGTTCAAAGACATCATTCTCTTCATTGGCGGCAACAGAAATGTGATGCAGGAAATCCATCCTCCAAACGTTTGAGGCACGGTCATCAATGCCATGATTGGCCATGAGATCAGCCAATCGGTTAGCTTCTCTAAATCTATGTTGCGCCACGGGGGACTCACGAGCCTGGAACAAGAGTCTAGCCTCAGCTATAATAGAACTCACCTTCCACGTGGGGGTCTGGGAATTCCCCAGATAGTTGATAATGTTTTTGGAGTCCCCTTCCACGATGATATTCCTGGGTTCCTCTTTCAAGAGTGTCAACCCCCGCCACAGCGCCTTAGCTTCCGCCACGTGGTTGGTCTGGGTTCCCAGGAACTCGGCATAGGCAAGGATAAGGTTACCATGACAATCCCGGACCATGCCACCTGCGCCTGCCTCCCTGGGGTTCCCTCTAGATGCCCCATCAAAATTTAGTTTTAGCCATCCCGGGGGAGGCTTTTCCCACTTAATTCCCTTTCTCGGATAGACACGCTGAAGTCGGGGAGCATCATCCATCGGAACACCAATTGATTGAAGGATGGCCGCTTCGATGGGAAAGAGCTTCTGCGAACCAAAGGAGACGAGCTTTGCATTTTCCGAAGCAAAGGATAGAGCTTTGGCAGCAACAGAGGAGGGGTGTCTTTCTGGGTCGCCAAAGGCTCTTCGGTTGCGCTCCAACCAGATCTGCCAAATAAGGTGGTGAAGGCAAGAGGCCCAAAGAAAACGGACCTTGGTGTTGCGAAAGGGGTTGGCCCATTGGATAAACAACTGCTTTATAGATCCCGAAAGGGCCCATTGGATCTGAAAAGGTTCCATTAAAAATCCCAAAGCACGGTGGGAAAACTTGCATCTCAAAAATAGGTGGTCAGTAGATTCCCAATCAGCTTGACACAAATAGCATCTATTAGGAATTGGAATGCCTCTTTTAAGCAAATTATCAATGGTGAGAGCTCTATTTTTGTATGCAAGCCAGGCAAAGAAACAAACCTTTGGGATCAGCTTTTTCTTCCAAATTGCCATTGCTGGGAAACTGGTGTCAGGGGCTTCAACTTGGGCTCTGTAGGCGGACTTGACTGTATATCGCCCACTTTCGGTCAGTCCCCAGACAAGCTGATCGTGTTGATTGGTCATCAGGGTGATGTGCTGGAGGATGGGTTTCAGGTTGTCCCAGGTTTCTTGATGTCCTTCTACCTGAATGTTCTTCCAAATGGTGGTTCCATTGTGGTTGGTAAGGTAGTCAGACACCATCTTCCCGACTGATTCTTGAGTTGACCGTCTAAGCTCCTCCGTTCCATTGATAAACTTTAGGGGCTGGTCCTGGGCCCATCTGTCATCCCAAAAGTCAATACGACGCCCATCGCCCAGGATCCACCTTGCACCTTTCTCGATTAGGAGTCTAGTCTGGGCCAGGGACTTCCATAGCGCAGACCCACCCAAAGTGTTGCGGTCTCTCAAGAAACGGGACTCCCTTAAGTATTTCCTATTGATGATTCTGCCCCATTCTCCCGTAGTATTGGTGAATACTCTCCAGGAGAGCTTACCTAAGAGGGCAACATTCATTTTGGAGGCTTTCCTAAAACCCAGTCCTCCGCACTCCTTGCTCTGACAAACCGTCTCCCAAGCCACGAGCGGGATCTTTGATTTCTCACCAGTACCCGACCACAGAAAATGGCTTTGGATCCGTTCGATATTGCTGCACACAGATTTGGGGATTTTGAAAACTGACATGAAGTATATCGGAATCCCTTGGAGACAGGCCATAGTCAGAGTGGCTTTGGCAGCCTGGGAAAGAAGCTTCCCCTTCCACATCGCAAGTTTCCTTTGGATTTTTTCTAGAACGGTATTCCACATTGTTCCTTTGATACAACCTTTGAACAGGGGCAATCCCAGGTAAGTGGTCGGAAGACTATCAATGGTGCACCCGAGAATTCTTGCAATCTTGTTCTGGCGTGCCAAAGGGGTGTGGAGGAAATAAACTTTGCTCTTGGTCAGATTTACCTTTTGCCCTGCTGCTTTCTCATAGAGGATGAGGATGTGTTTGATGGCCCTGGCCTGGGGAACAGAAGCAATGTTTGTGAGGATGGTATCATCGACAAACTGCTGGTGAGTAGCAGGTTTGATGTCGGAAGCCACCGGGATGCCAAAAATAGCTCCGGAGTTGCAGCCTGCGGTGAAGGCTCTGCCCAGTGCCTCCGCTAGGATAATGAACAAGATGGGAGACATGGGATCCCCTTGACGGAGTCCTCTAGTACTGGGAAAGTAGCCTGCAGGGGAGCCATTCACCAGGATGGAAAACCAGGCCGAGGAGACGCACTTTCTGATAAGCTCAACCTAGGTGGGGTGGAAGCCAAACTTAATGAGGACTTGGATCAAGAAACCCCAGTCAACCCTGTCATAGGCTTTGTTCATGTCTAACTTGAGAATGAATGCAGGCTATTTGGCAAGGGTGTTTGAATGGAGAGTTTCATGAAGAGCAATGACACCGTCCAGGATATTCCTGCCTTTTATAGAACTCCCCTGATTTGGCTCGATGATGGACGGGAGGATAGGCTTCAGTCTAGTGGCCACAACTTTGGTAAGGATTTTGTATATGACATTGCAGAGACTAATTGGTCTGTAATCAGACATAAGCTTGGCATCAGGGGACTTGGGAATGAGGGTCACAAAGGTCGAATTGATCCTTCGAGGAATGGCTCGGGAGTGCTGAAGGTCTCTGATGGCTTTGCAGACATCAACTTTAACAATGTCCCAGTACGTCTGAAAGAAGCGAGGGGAAAAGCCATCAGGCCCAGGGGCCTTATCCGCTTGCATGGAAAAAAGGGCTTCCTTTATCTCCTCCTGAGTGAAGTCTTTGAGGAGGGACTCATTCACATCAGGGGTGATAATGTGGGGGATGTTTGCCAGCAGAGCATTCATGGCTTGGGGATCTGGCTGGGAATGATTCTCTAGGAGGGATCGAAAGTAAGAGACAGCTTTCACCCTGATTTCGTTGATATCGGAGGTAGGGTTTCCGCCAGCATGCTGAATTTCCCAGATTTTGTTAGCCCCTCTGTGCCGGAGAGTGGAAGCATGGAAAAACCGAGTGTTGGAATCCCCATATTTTATCCATAGCTCTCTGGATTTTTGTCGCCAATGGATTTCTTCTTTGGCGAGAATGTTGTGGAAATCCGAAAGAAGAATTCTCTCTTTTGCCCTGATTGACTGGCTCTGATCCCCTGCTTCAATCTCCTTTTTGATGGTTTGAATGTTGATAGCTATGTTTTTCTTCTGCACAAAAATGTTACCGAAGGTTTCCTTGTTCCATACCTTGAGCTGCTCCTTGATCCACTTCAATTTTTGGGCGAGCATATTTGTCAGGGACCCCCCAAAGGGCTGCTGCCACCACAATGCCAACTGCATGCGGAGATTGTCGTGCTTGATCCACATGGGCTCAAACCTGAAAGGGGTTTTGAAACAAGGTGGAGCGCCAACCTCCAGAAGGATGGGAGAGTGGTCAGATCCAATCCTCGGGAGAGTTTTTAGAACTGCTTCTCCGAAAGCGTGGACGGCTTCACTGGAGATGAAAAATCGGTCGAGCTTGACTCGAATCAGCCCTTCACCGGTTCTCCTATTACTCCAGGTGTAATTGTTACCTCTCAGCTGGATATCCATGAGCTCATTGGCGCTAACGAACTCACAAAAATCCTCCATGCTTCTACTGATTGAATCCAGGCCTCCTTTCTTGTCTAATAGAAACAGGGGCGTGTTGAAGTCCCCTCCAATCATCCAAGGCTACTCAGGGAATGTGGCTCTCATCTGGGAGAGGGTGGTCCAGAAAAGATCTCTGTCCACCGGGGAGTTGGGGGCGTAGACGTTTGTTAAAACCCAAGAGAAGTTTCGGACCTTACAATGAAATAAGATGTTTATAATTCTGCTGGATGTGGACAAAACTCTGCCTTCAACGCAGGATGGGTCCCAAAGGACCATAAGCCCTCCGGTAGATCCTTGGGCTAGGCTAGCCGTGACCTGCCCTTCATTCCATATGACTCTGGCAGATTTCGCTCCAGCAGTAGGATTATTTTTGGTTTCTTGTAGAATGAGAATGGTGGGTTGATGCTCTCTCCTGAGATTTGTCATGAGCCGCTTCTTGGTAGCAGCGTTGAGGCCTCTCACATTCCATGAGAGGACCTTCATTAAAGTTTCTTCTGGGTTTTTCGGCCCCCTTTCCCCTGTTGGGTGGGGGGTTTAGTTCCTTTTGGGTCATTACCCTGGGGATCACTCACACCAGGGAACAAAGTGGTTTGTGTGCCATTCGCAATGGCTTCTTCAGCTTCCTTTAATCGTTGTTTAGGTCCGGATGGTCTACCCCTTTTTCGATCGATTCCATAGTCGACGATGGCCTTTTTGCTACGGGTGTTTTTGGGGCTGAGGAGTTCCCCTCGCGGGCTGGGAGGGGGGGTTTGGCTGGAATAAACTGGACTAGGATGGGCTTCCAGGGCCGAGAAGGGTTTTCCAGGGGATGGGGGTGGCTCAAAGGTAGGGTCTGCCATCAGTGGCCCAGACTTGCTGGTTTCGGGGTAATTGATAGCTACGTGGTCTGAAATGGGATCAGTTTCCTTACTTGGCATTTCCTTAACAGTTTCAGCGAGGAAAAATTTCGTCTGGGGGTCTGATAGCTTCGTTGTGCTAGGTGGTTTCTCCCGCCTTTGATGTTGGTTCCTGGTAGGCCCTGGGCCATGACTATCACCTTTGCTGCCTCTGGGAATGTCGCTTCTTAATGTTGGACATTGGTTTCGAAGATGTCCCTGGGTATGGCAGTGGATGCAAAAAGCCGGTTTATTTTCGTATTCGACCGCTCGGCGTCTGCTATATCTGCGGGCCATAGATGAGGTTGACAAAGGTTGGGAGTTCAGATGCCAAGTCTGCATTTACGCAAAATCTAGCATGCACCATGCGAGATCGGGCCTTGGTAGCTGGGTCGAAGGCAATGAACTCACCGATGGTTTTGGCAATGCCGTGGAGGACGTCCTCATGCCACAAATGCAGTGGAAGATTTGGAAGTCTCACCCAGATCGAGGCGGTGTTGATATCCTGGGTTTCGGGATCAAAATCCATAGCCCACCGACGGAGGAAAAGACTTCTGCGCCCAAGAAACCACGGTCCCCCTGCAAGGATTCTGGAAACGTCATCCGGGTTGTTTAGGCATATGGTAAAGAAACCCCTGGCCAGAGCAATGATCTCCATATGCCCGCTGGTTTTCCATTTGGTGACGGCCCATTTTTGGATGGTCTCCATGTCTGGGCATCCACCAATGAATTTCCCAACCAAGGAAAACTTCTCCGCTTCCAGGTAGTCAAAAATAAGGTCATCTGGAATGATCAGATCAGACCCGATTGGAAGCAAAGTAGAATGTTTAACAGCCATCGTGGAACCGATGCTAGCAACCTGTGCATAGGATCTTCCGCCCAGCTTTCTGCCATTAATCCCGCCAGGGTCAGGGTCGGGAGGCTTTTTTGGTGATCCAGGGACAGGGTCAGGTACACCCTCCCCTGCCTGGTTGCCATTCCCGCTTTCGGCTATCCCTCCCAGCTTCAACGTCCACACTGGTTCCTCCCACAGTCTCCTCCCGCTCTCGCTCCCACTGTCGCTTTCGTTCCCGCTCCCGCTCTCCATCACCCTTCAATCTTGTATTATGATTTGAATGCTCTCGTCCACTACTTTAATCATTTTTCAAATGCATCTATTATTTCTTTATAATTTATTATTATTCATATTTATTCACCTTAAGAAGAAACTAGGGTTTGATCCCTTAGTCAAGAAAGTTCATAATTCCTTCACATTAAACAACCCCTTTGTATTTAACAATAATATTTTTGCTTTATTTTTAGTTTTAGATTTAGATATTGTAGATACAAGAAAAAAACATCATAGGTCTATGATAGCACCATACAAAACATCATACATAACTTTTGTCACTATATAATGCTTCCATATGGGTGGTAAAAAAATCATTGTATGAATCTTTTGTATTAGTGGTAAAGCTATCATTGTACGATGCTTTTGTACCAATAGTGAAATTATATTTGTATAGTGCTTTGCTATCAATGGTGAAAATGTCATTTTATGATTCTCTTATCTCAACTATAAATTAGGTGGTGTATCTTTCAATTCTTTATTTTCTTTAGTCTAGATTGTTAGATTTGTGTTTTTCATACTATTTTATAATTTTTTGATCAAATTTTCTGATTTGTTATTATTGTTATTTTTATTATTTTTATAATATTACGAGAAAAGAGGGTTTTAAAATGGATCCCACAAACTTTTATAATTACATGAAACAACCCACAAAGATAGAGAGGCACAAACAAACACAATAAGAGAGAACAAAGACAATATCAAACAAGAGAGACTTGAGGGAGTTATACAATATTATACCGATATTGTGGGCTATTATTCTAGACATATGTGCTACCTCCTCAGAATAGTCTAACACCATTTTCATGGAACTCTAAACAATGTGCTGTTTGATTTCAATCAATTTTAGACTGTGCAAAACTACACTCTTCCTCATAGAGGCCTCCCCTAGAGCATAAACATCTTTTACCATTTTATCCTTATGGAAATCCCTAGGAAGAATCTCCACATAAATAGGGTGGTATAAGGGGGAAGACTCATCCTTCTCCCCATTTTTACTGAGTAGACACAATGATTTTTGGGTGCCACTTCATTTCGCCTGGCTAACTGAAGGAGGACCCCCCACCTTAGGCGAGGTCGTAGGAAAAACTGATGAAGTTTTCACCACATCATCAATGTTGCACTTCGATGCTGTCCACTCATACCTTTAGTTGATACATGAATCTTATGATAAATCTTGTACATATCATAACCTAGCAAGAACATGTAAACATCCTCACTGCCTTCACTAAAGCTTTCAAAAACCACCATGGCCTAGCCAGGCGTAGGGACCGATAAATAAACTAAATATTTCAGAATTTCCTCTACCACCATCCCCTTATCTACTGTTGCTTGATAAAATACTAAAAGGACCAATCCCTGTTGAAGAGAGAGCTGGTCGCGACCCCCTTACACATCCACCATAGATTTATTCCTAGATTGAAATAAAAATAAGGGGATGTTCATCCATATTTTCCTCCTAATATGGTTTAGAAACATGACATGGAAGCTACATATGACATCATACATAGATTCCAGAGTAAAATAGTCCATAATAACTCTAGCCACCCTATGTCATAGTGGAGATAGGGCCTTGGCACTATAGCTATTCTGAATTTTGGGTAAGAATTCCTCCCCGTCAAGGAAAAAACTAATTTCTTTCAACAACGAGTATCTATCCCTATAGTGATAGGCACCATCCAATACCAGACCAGTAGTATGACTAATCAAATCCATAGAGATCTCAAATTACCAAGACCTGATTCTCACCTAGTCATCACTCCACGTCGCCACCATCCACTTGGAGAGCACTGAGTAATGCCCATGAAATTTTTAGACACACTCCAATAGAACACCATTCTTTAGAATAGCTTTAACTTTGTCATAAATATTTAAGAAAGTGGGCTCCAATCGAGATTTAGCATGTCTCGTCTTGGATCCATACAGCTTATCTTTCCCCATATACAATCTAACCACAACCTCCCACTCCTTAACTACACCCTTCTACAATAGGAGACCAAAGGAGGCTAATCCAGAACAAATAGTAGTGAAAGGAACACATATTTAGCGTATCTTAGCTGTTTCACTCCCTTTATCCTTTTAATACTTGAAATTAAAATTTCTACAATCTTATCTTCTATTTCCTTTGTCACAGGTATTGTAGCACAATTGCTGACAGAGAAGAGGGACGTCTATAGGTTTTGGTGTGATTTATTGGAGCTCATATGTGGCACGGGACCCATAGAATTTGGGCTATCTGCTGAGGAAGAAATGAACATCATCTGATGGGTAAGAAACACCTTTGAATCTTAGAGTATTAAATTCGAATATCTTTTGCTGTCCTTGTCCATAAAGCTCAGGCACTTGTGTTTGTCTCAACAGGTCACACCATACGCAAAAGGAGATAAAGACGTCAGCAAAATACTAAATCCATCTTTCAAATTTGATCCTTCCATTAGCCATGGAGTAAGTGATGTGGTGATAGAGATCAAGAAGGCTATCAAATATCAGAACGAGGCAGCAATATTAAATGAACTTTCAGAGGACACTTATGTTGAACAAAGAAAGTCACACAACAGCCAAATCTCTATTACCAATTCCAGTGGACCCAAAGAAATGCACTGCAGTGAGATTAGCTCCAGTTTTACTCTTCAAAGACGATAGGTCTAAAAGAGATGGCGATATCTAGTTCTCAAGCAAGTCCAAGTCGAATACGTGGAAGAATAGAGAAACCACATATGGTGGTTTAAGTATCGGAGATTACCTCATTAAGGAACTCTACTACTCCTTGTTTGGAGAAAGAGGTATCGGAGATTACCTCATTTAGGAGCTCTACTACTCCTTGTTTGGAGAAAAAGTAGAAAACTTTTAGGGCGGTTTGTTTTCTTCGAGGAACACCGAGCCAAAGCCTGGTAAAATTTTGGCCGTCACCAACATTTCTTTAGTAAAAGCATGGCGTTTTGTCAGACTTGGGGCCAAGACCATCGACTAATCTACAAGGGGGTTTAACCGTTATTAGGTGTTTCGGTTTTCGAATTGAACATCAATAGAAATTTACAATTTTTCTTTTGGGAAGACATTATAATGCTTGTGTATTCTTTAGATGTAGTTCTGCCTTTACTATTTGTTTTAACTATATATATATATATATATATATATATATATTTTTTTTTTCTAATTTATCTTAGTACACTAAAATAGGAAAGTTAAAAGGACCACCACTCTCCCATTGTTTTTTTTATTATATATATATATATATATAGTATTTTTAAGGCTGTATTTTCATAAAATATTAAAGTATTTTATTTATTGCAGTATTTTTTAGTAGTTTTTCCTTTTCCTTTTCTTTTTGTTTTAGATATATTTGAGTGTTATATTTCCACATGTTTGAGATCATGTTGATTAAGAGAAAATCTCGCATGGTCAGTTTCTTTCAAAATTTTGAATTCCACCTAGATGAAGATCAATATCGCAATTCACTTACACTTCCAAGTGATTGTTTTTTGTAATACATGATGAACATCAGTAATAATATTATTTTTTATCAGTATCTACATCTTTATTTGTTAATAGCATTGATGATAATTTGTAACTCCCTCTCAATTGAAATTTCCATCTTTTTTCTACTACAATATTAATCCCTATAAGATGTGCCCTAGCCTCTACATCGTTGCTAGTTGAAGTTCCATATGATTTGAAGAAGTAATGAGAATTTTGTGTTCTTTTTTTCTAAAAACACCACCTCCACTACCTTTTCCTAGATTTCCTTTAGAAACACTATTAAAATTAATTTTGATAAATCTAATTTTTGGATATTTTCATTTTACCATGGGTCAAAATAGATTTTTTTATTTTAATTTAGTTATCACCGATGACTCTTCTATGTATATTCAAATCATATAGCCATGTTATTCACACTTTTGTTTTTGCAATTAAAACTTTCCATGATGAGCACCATATTTGTAGACATTCTACAAGAGATAAAATAATACAATTCTAAACTTTATCATAATTTTGAGATTTATTTAAAAAAAAAATCGATATTCTTTTCAAATCATAAATTCCAACAAATAATGGCAAGCCCAGTCCTCCAAAGAATACATAATGTTTTAGCTTTGAAATAATTAATCCAACATTTTATCAACTCTTTCAATATTTTTGGAGCTACCTAATATAATTTTATATTAAAAAATAAACCCCAAATGGTGTGAGCAAATAAACAATCAAGTAAATGGTTTGATGTTTATAAATTCTTCTCACACAAGAAATATTTGAATGGTGAGCAATATCCTCTTCTTTGTAGACTCTATTTTATAAGAGTCTTACTTTAAATTGTTAACCAAAGAAATGTTAGGCCTTAGGGATAGCCTCTAATGACCAAATATTCTTCCAAGGAAAATCTTTGGAAGAAGAAAATTTTGATTATTCTAAATCCTCATATCCCAACTTGACCAAATATTCACAATCATTTGATAAATTCTAAACCAACTCACCCTTACATATAAAAATCGATAAAAAAAACTCTTGAAGCATATTTTGAAGTTTATCTATAATATTTTGATTTCCTCTTCTTCAACTAGGTTACTAAAAAATCCATGATCAAAATTTTTTGCTCATGATAATATAGTATTTGATATTTTGAGCTTTAAATGCTAGGTATGCTTGAGCCAATGGTTACCATAATGAGTTAGAGATAAGATGAAAGACTTCAACTAAGCATCAAACCAAAAAATTACATAGCTTCCATCATTGAATGACCATCTAATATATTTCTTTATTAATTGTAAACTCTTTGATATGAAGTTCCATGTTGATGAACCTTTGGATAGAGTTTTGTTCATAAACAATTTCATTACATCAAGAGAACCTATAGATTTTTAAATTCCTACAACTCCAAAATATTGCTCCTCCAGTATTATTTCCTTTGCAAACCCTATATCACTTACAAAGTGGAAACCTAAATTTTTTCTCACAACCTTTCCATAGAAAATATATTTGAATTTTATCAATTTCTAAGGCAATATCTATTTGTAGTCTTGAAAGTGACATCATATAAATAGGAATGGATATTAATGTAGTTTTTATTAGTTGTAGTCTTCTTACAATTGTTAAGAATTTACCTTTCCAACCTAGAAATCAAGCTTTCACATTATCCAAAAATGAGATCCAAAGATTATTTTTATTTCATTTTTCAAACAAAGGAATATCTAAGTAGGTTGATAGAATTTTTTAATTTTAAATCCTAAAATAGTCATAATAATTTATTGTAAATATAGGGTAGTATTAATGTAAAAAATATTATATTTGTAGTATTTTTCAACTATTTAGTAGCCTTCTTGTAGCATGATAATATTTATTTAAACTCCATGGCCTCACTAATTGGAATATGAACCAAAAGAAAATGATAATCAACAAACTAGAGATGATATTTGGATGGACAAAATTTTATAACTTGAGTACCCTTGATTTTACTTCCATTTTAGCCATTTAAAATGCTCTCCCTAATGCTTCCACCAGAATAATAAATAGATAAGGAGAAAGTGGATCCCCTTGACAAAGTCCACAAGATAACTTGAAGTAACCAACACGAGAATCATTAATGAAAATAAAAAAATTGTAGTGCTATAGCAACATTTAATCCACTCACACCAACTATAATAAAATCTAAACTTTCTAGGAATAATATATATAAAATTTAAGGAAATCCTATTATATTCTTTGTTCATATTTAATTTCAAAAGCATACCTAGTTTTTCATGGAATAAAAATAATGCATATATTCTTGTGCAATTATTATACCATGAAGCCTAATATTGTTATGCAAAGTAGATTCAATTCTTTGATTTTTTGTTCACAATAATATTACCTCCCCAATTATCATTAAAAAGATAAGTTTGTTTGGGGACCAAATTCTAAAGGAGCTTTCATTATTAGTTCTACTTTTGACTATGACAGAGGAAAGGGTAATTACATTTTTCTTGCTTAGAATGTTTGGATTAACCTTATCCCAAAATTCATTTTTTTATAGTCAACACTCCAAAATTTTATTCTAACAATAGATAATCTAAAAAAAATGAATGATTATTCCTAATATATGCTCTTTTTGTTGATCAAATGAAGAATTAGTGGATCAATTATTTTTAATTGCACTTTTACTCTTGAAGTGTGGTATGGAATGTTAAATATTCTTAAAATTTAATAGGTTTAGGTGGAATATTTGGTGAATATTTGGGAGTGTTGAAGTAATCATTTTCTTAGTTCTCACTTGAGGAATATTTGGAATTTTGTGCATCGTCATTTTCTTTGGCATATTTGGAAGGAAAGGAATTATAGGGTCTTCCAAAATAAGTCTAGTAATTCTAGTTTCATTATTAATAGTTTTAAAGCTATAGTTATAGAGAATACTTTAGCGAATCTAAAAATATAAATCCCTGCAAATGGGTGGGAAGCAACTCTTGATGAGGAATAGGGCCACAAAAATAGTTTTGGTTACTTGGGTGATTAGTTTTTCTCACAACTGTATGAAATTTGTTAATAAAATACATAACGTAAAGTTGGTCCCTTTAAGAACCCCCAAACATGCAATCATATATGACCATAAGCTTTGGATTTTTTACAGTAGCCAAGACAAGAAACCAAGTTCTTATGATTTATTTTTGATAGAAAATATATTTATGTTCACAATGACATGAATTGGATTTCTTAGATAAACAAATACATTGAATAATAGAGAAACCATATTAGGTGGTGTAAGTATCAGGGATTACATCATCTAAGAACACTACTAACCCGATAAATATGAGAGAACTTTTAAGACGATTTGTTTTCTTTCGATAATTTATCGAGGTAAAATTTTCTCTATCCATCACCAACTCTTCTATAGTAAAAGCATTGGATTTTGTTGTTGTCGTATTTGGCACCAAGACCATCAAGTAATCTTCAAGCGGATTAAACCATTCTTAGGCATTTTGATTTTTGAATTGAACATCGGTAGAAATATAGAATTTCTCTTCTGCAAAGACATTATAATGTTTGAAATGGAAACATGGACACTTGTGTATTCCTTAGATGTACCACTGCCTTTAGTATTTGTTTTAATAAAAAAATTTCTCCTGAATTTCCTTCTATACGCTAAAATAACCGCTGTGAAAGTTAAAGCTATGAGTCTATGACTACTACTCTCCCAATTATTACTCCAACTATAACCCCCACTTTATGATGACTAGGAAAACCAGATATAAAGGAAAGGGTTGCCATAATAACTGCAACACATTAAAAACATATATATAAAGAAGTTCAATAATGGTCTTTGAAGTATTGAGAAGTTGTCTTGGAATTAGACCATTGGATTTATTATGTTGTATAAATATATGACATGCACACAAGGAATCAATATACAACTCATTATCTTAAGGCCTATTTTGAAGGAAACAACGAATGCACTATTTTCAAAAAGTGTTATTTTCAATTAAAAATGAGAAAGCACTAAAAATACAAATGCATTGATTTGAAAAAGAATTACCTTGATCCAAAAATAGTGATATGATGTTATGTTTAAAAGATCTATGAAACACAAATGTGCTAGATTTCAAGAATCATTAGAAATGACTTGCACTATTTCCAATGCACAACGAGCATGCAAATGAAAAATTAGGTCAAAAAAATGAATATCGGTTTTATGGACAATTGTAGTCCAACTAAAATACATTGGGCTTACACTAAGTAGTGAGAAACTAAAAATATTAGTGAAATATTAAAGCACTAGATTTTAAAGGAAATAGAGAATACACAAAAGTGCTAAAATACACAAAAGATCACTCAACCCTAAATTACACATACGAGAGTGAAAATGAGATGTGCAACAAAGAATTTGAGAAAAACTAATTTGCATGGGCAATACAAAGGGAAGAGAGACACTTAATACCTTCTCAAAAAATGCCAAAATATAGTGAAACATAGATTTTTAGTGAATCTAAGTTTTCAGGTGAGAAAGGTGATTTTTCAGATTTTGTGATTGCAATACTTTATACTAACAACAACAAAAATAATATTTCGAAGAACTGGAAAACAAATAGAAAGAACCCTAACTTTTTAAAGTTAAATGTCTCGAAAAATGGAAGCATAAATACACAAAAATAATTATATTGCTCAAAAATGCAAATACATCCACAACATTTGCAACTTAACAATATTGTATGTTACATCTGCACAAGAGTTTTCTAAAGACTATGGATTCAACTCCTTGCTTATATAGTCACCCTTTCTCTTCCTTCTGTTGCGCACTCTTCTTATTTTCCTATGCTTGCTTCTCACTTCTAATTATATCTACTTCTCATATATTTATAACTGGGATTGGAGGAAAACCTTAATAGAATTTTGAAATGCATTAAATTTAAAAGTATAATCTATTAGGTGAAATTTGATTTAATTTCCAACCTCCTAGATAAGATCTATCAGAGATCTATCAAGTGAAATATGATTTAATTTCTAATATCCTCATTTAAATTAGATTTCTTTAAAAAATTGACATCGAGCATTTCCTTCAGCATTTTAAAATATTCCTCCTTCAAATATTTTGTGAAGATATTTGTAATCTAGTCTTTCGACTTGCAATATAATAACTCAATTTTATTAGCTTTTACTAGTTCTCTAATGAAATGATATCGGATGTCAATATGTTTGGTCCTCCAATAAAACACTAGATACTTTGATAGTGCTATGGCTAAATTATTATAAAAAAATATTATTTTTGCCCTTTCTAGTTGATAATTCAACTTCCTAAAATTTGTATGAGACATATTGCCTGGCATGTAGCTGAAGGGGCAACAACATACTCTACCTCAGCAATTGAAAATGCAACAATTGGTTACCTATTTGATGACCATGAGATTGCTTTTTATCCAATATGGAAAGCATAACCAAAAGTTCTCTTCCTGTCATCTATATTGCCATCCTAATCGCTATCTACATAGCCAAAAAAATTCAAGCTAGTCTTTTTTGGTATAATAAATTCTATGGTTTCTAGTTTTATTGACATACTACAAAATTATTTTGCCTGGATACAAGTGAGTGTTCTTTGGTACCTCCATAAACATGCTAAACTCACTACAAACATTAAATCTGGTCTAGTTGATGTCAAATACATGAGACTTTAAACAAGTATTTTGTATAATGCTCGATCAATATTGCTATCGCAATCATTCTTGTTGAATTTCAAGCTTGTTGTTACCAGTGTGATCATTGGTTTATTGTCCTCCATTTTAAACCTCTTCAGTACATATTTTGCATACTTGTCTTGATAAATGAAGATACCATATGTGGATTGAGTAACTTGAATTCCAAGAAAATATTTCATCAAGCCTAAGTCCATCATCTCAAATTTATTCTTCATGGCATTTCTAAACTGCGCAAATAGTATATTGCTATTGCTAGTATAAATTAGATTGTCTGCATACAAGAAAAATATTATCATCTCCCCATCTTCATTTATCCTCAAGTAGAGAGTGTGCTCATATGGTCATACCCATTCTCTTAAAAATATGCATTAATGCGGCCATACCAAGCTCTAGATGCTTGCTTCAACCCATACAGGGCTTTATTTAATTTTAGTATCTTGCCTTATTGCCATTCTAGATCATAGTCGAGTGGTTGGTCTATGTAGACCTCTTCTAAAACTCCATTAAAAATGTAAACTTGAAATCCATCTAGTTAACATTCCAACCTTTTTGGGTTGCCAATGCCATAATCATTTTGACTATGTCAAGTCTTGCCATAGGTGCATATACTTCATGATAGTCAATCCTTAACTTCTACTTGTAGCCCTTTGCCACCAATACTACCTTATACCTATCAATTTCAACTTGGGCATTGAAATTGGTTTTATATATCCATTTTACTCCAATGATCTTCTTCCCTACTGGAATATCCCTTAACTACCAGGTTTAGTTTTTCTCTATGGCTTCTATCTTATCATCCATAGATTTCATCCATTTTCTATTCTTTATTACATCTTCAAATGAAATTGGATCACACTCAAAAATAAATTAAAATCAGAATGTTTTGTTTCGTCAATTTCATTTCTAGTTACCTCATATATATCTTGTAAGCTCATTATATTTGATGGTGTATTCAAGTTAGATATCCCTCTTACAAGTGGATTCCAATATTAATATTTGAAGCTACAAGTAGATGCACTTTATCTTCTTCCAAATCCACTGACTCAATAATTATTGTCTCTTGCTCACCAGTCTTGGATTTCTAGTTCTAAGCTTCATATTCCAGGAACTTCACATCTCGGCTTATAATTAGCTCCTTTGTGATAGGGTTATACAACCTATAATATTTCTATTATTCACTATAATGAGTGAATATGCATTTTTCTACCTTGTCATCCAACTTCTTTCTTTTCTCATTTGTAATATGTGCATATGCTCTGCACCTGAATACTCTTAAATGAGCAATGCTAGGTTTTTAGTTTCTCTAAGCTTCCTAAGTAATTTTATCCTTCACACTCTTTGTGGGATACCTATTTAGCAGATAAACTACATAAACTATAGCTTCTATCCATAACTCATGTAGTAATCCTTTTTCCTTCAACATGCTCCTTGTCATCTCCATTATGGTTCTGTTCTTCCTCCCTGCAACACCATTCTATTGTGGTGTGTGTCTGGCTATGAATTACCTTTTAATTCTATTTGCTTTGTAAACACTATGGAATTTATTGGATATGTACTCACCTCCTCCATCTGTTATGATAGTCTTCACATAATAGTTGCTTTATTTTTCAAACATAGCCTTAAACTCCTTGAATTTGCTAAAATATTCTAACTTTTTCTTGATAGGATATACCTATATCCTTTGACTAAAATTATCTATGAAATTCAAAAAGTACTTGTTACTGGTAAATGTGATGGTTGCATAAGGTCACAAATATTTGAATGCACTAGCTCCAATGGCTATGAAGCTCTCCATGACTGTCCTATAGGGAATGCATCCCTATGTTGTTTACCAACTAGAAAACCTTCACAAGCTTGATTAGGTTGCTCTATAAGGGGTAATCCTTTCACCATATATTTCTTGTGTAGCAATTTTGAGCCACTGAAAGTCAGGTTACCATATCTGAAATGCCATAGCCATGTAACATCTTTTACAATAGTACTAAATGAAAGAAATAGTTCATTTTTAATTTACAAGGGAGACATTTTATTCTTGGTCATGAACACATTTTCTAGGATCCCATTCTCTTTGTCTCTGATGATACAAGATCCGTGTTTAAATTACACATCGTACCTTTTCTACACAAGCTATCCAACTCTCAACAAATTGTGTTTCAACCCAGATACATAATACACATCAAATATGTGTTTTCTTTCACCTTTCCTGGTATGGATTATGATATTTCTTTTTTCCATAATAGGTACCTTAGTGTTGTTTCCCATATTCACCTAAAAATTGATGGTTTCATCTAATGGTGAGAATATTTCTCTGTTCCCAGACATGCGGTCACTAAAACCATTATCAAGATACCAAGTATTCCTTTGGATCTCTTCATATGTACTGGAATTTAAGAATAAATTCCCATGTACATCTCTATTCTCTACATTTTCATTTTTATTTTTATAGTGGGCTTACTGTCGATTTTATTTGACCAACTTCTTTCTACACTCATTACTATAATGGCTAAATTTTTTACAGTAATAACATTGGATCTTTGATTTATCAGACCTCTCGTTTGATCCTCATTGTTGATTTCTACCATTGCCTTTTTCTCCTTGAGAACTTGAGGTGGTTTGGTGGAATTATTCTCTTTTAATATTATCTTGAAATAAGACCTACATCTTAAATGCTTACTCTAAAGAGGACTGAGATGATAGAATCAACCTATGCTCATGTATTTATAGAGAACCCATGAGCTCATATATGGAGAGGGTTGTTAAATCCCTTGATTCATAAATCACTATTACCATTGAGTTAAACCTTGTTGGTAGGCTCCTCTATATTTTCTCCATAATTCTCTAGTTCTCAACATTCTTACCATTCAACCTCATGTGGTTTATGATACCCATTATTTGGGTTAAAAAGTTGCTCATTGACTCTGATTCACTCATCTGTAGATTTTCAAACTCCCTTCTTAGCATCTGCAACCACACCAAATTCACTTTATTGATGTCCTAGAAGGAATTGGCTAAATATCCCATGCTTCATTTTATTTAGTTGTTGTTGCAATTATTGGAAAAATAGTTTCCTCAACTGCCTTCATTATATAGAATAATACCTTCTGGTCTTTCTTTTGATTCTCCTTCAAAAAATATTACTTTGCTTGGGATAGAGCACTCAATATTGTTGCATGTACGGATTTTGCATAACCATTATCCACTAGGTCCCATAGCTGTTGAGGACCAAGTAAGATCTTCATCTGAATGCTCTAGTAATCGTAATTCTTGCCATTAAATCATGGGATCTACAACTGCAAAGAATTACTACCAAAAGCTATTTATTCTACAACATTGCACTAATGGTGTAGGCTCTGATACCACTTTGAAGGAAACAATGAATGCACTATTTCTAAAAAATATTGTTTTTCAATGAAAATGAAAAAGCACTAAAAACATAAATGCGATGATTTTAAAAAGAATTGACTAGACCCAAAAATAGCACTTTCTAGAAATAGCGGATTCATTGTTTCCTTCATATTTCCATTTCATAATAAAATTTTGTTTTTCAATAAAAAATGAAAAAGCACTAAAAACACAAATGCACTAATTTTAAAAAGAATTGGCCAGAACAAAAAATAATGCTTTCTAGAAATAGCGCAGTCATTGTTATCTTCATATTTCTATTTCATAATAAGATTTCAACTAAGCAGAGCAAGGAATCAAAAATGCATAGCTCTTTAATATTAGGTGTTTGAGCTATGCAGTCTCAAATGGGTTCGCTCAAATTATTGTTTTATAGATGTCTACATAGGCACTTAGTTTAATAATTACTATTTTATTAATAATAAAATGCACATTCATCTCATCTGCATTTTTAGAATCTAATATCACAAGGAATAAAACCACAAAATTAGGGTGTTTTTGTTGAAAAGTATAAATCTAATTCCAAATCGCTTGTGAGTCGCTCGAGCGAGGAGCGATTATGGGAATCGCCCACTTGTTGCGGTGATCCTAGTTGTCACTTAGGAAAGGAGCGATTCCTAGAATCACTCATATAGTGTAGTTATAAATAGGATGTTAAAATGAACTGAACCTGATTAGTCATTGTAATTATGACACACATGCGGGTAGTTGGATAGTTTCCTGCCACTGTCATCAGAGATGAGCTATATATTCTGGTGCAACTCATATTTTTTTTAGAGGAGCAGATTAGTGGGAGTGAGTAGTAGTAGAGAAGCCTGCAAGATCGAACAACCTATTCAAAAGCTCCTTTTTGTATTTCTATTTATCCTACATATTCTGCAGATGATTGTAATTTACTAATGGAGGATAGATTTTAACTTTGGTTGTCGTTAATGAAATACAAGTTTACATATTTTTTGTGATAAATTTGAGTTTGTGTCACTTATCAAGTTAATAGTTCCATCGCTAAACTTGGTGAGAATTTCCTACACTTCTCTCCCACGCTGGTGAATACAAGGAAACCCCTTGTCGCAGTTATCCCCTAGCAAATCTTGGCATTGCTCCACCTTTAAGTGAACAATAGACCTTTCTCTATGTCACTGTGATTTCAATACTTGAATATTATTGAGCAATTTAAATGAAGGAGCATTTATAAATATTAATATAAAAACCTTGCTCCAGTTCATTTGAACCTCTCGCTCGCCCCAGTTTGCACATGACCTCGAGAGTCGCCCTACCCAATGAGTGACTCAGAGTGTCGCTCTACTAGCTAGCAAACCTGAGAGTCACTCTTGCCAGCAAGTGACTCTGTCAGTCGCTCTGCTAGCCAGTGAACCCAAGAGTCCCTCTAGCTAGTGAGTGACTCCAAGCATCGCTCAGCCTGGGAGAGACTCTGAGTCTCACTCTATCTATTGTGTGATTCCCATAATCATAGCACAAAAAAGTGATCGTCATCACATGTGATTATTTAATTTCTTCAAATTGGTATAAGATCGTTAGTGCCATGATCTAAAATATTGAAGCATGGCTTCGAGAAATAACTCCCTATAGTTGTAGATCTCGTGGTTCAAATGGTAAAAACTATGACTACTGTAGCATATAGATGAAGATCCTATTCAGGTTGCAAGGGCTTTAGGATTTGGTTGAGAACGGATATGCAAAACTAGAAGATGTTGCAGCACTATATACGTTCTCCCAAGAAGATAAGGATCTATTGAAGAAAAATATGAAGAAGGATCAAAAATCACTATTCTACATCATGCCAACGGTCGAGGAGATAATTTTCTCGTGGATTGCAGTAGCAACCAAGGCAAAGCAAGCCTGGGAAATCCTAACCAGTTCATATCGAGGGACCAACAAGGTGAAGTTGGTGAAGTTATAGATGCTAAGGAGGGAGTTCGGGAACCTACAGATGAACGATTCAGAGTTTAAGTGACTTCTTCACCCAGATAATGGACGTCATCAACCAGATGTGGTTGAATGGAAAGATTATGCAGAACTAGAGAATCATGGAGAATATTCTCAAAAGCCTACTTTCTAAGTTTGACTCGATTGTGATAGTAATCAAATAATTAAGGAATATGACAACCCTCTCAGTGGATGACCTCATGGGTTCCCTGTAGACACATGAGAAAAGGTTGAGCCACTCAACTCAGTCCTCATTGGAGTAGGCGTTCAAGGTGTAAGTCTCATTTAGAGATAGTAGCAGAGAAGAATCCCACCAAGGTGCCTCTAGTTATCAAGGAGGAAGAGGTAGAGTCAGGTGTGGAAAAAATAGTAAGCAAGGAGGAAGGTCAAACTATAATGATGGAAAGATCAACTACAACTTCCATCAGCAAGGAGGAAGAGGCAGTGGGAAAAATTAGCAAGTTGGATCTAGTCAAAAGAAGGACAAATACAAGATCTAGTGCTATTACTACAAGAAGTTCGGCCACTATATCTCCAAGTGCAAGAAGAATATGGTCAAGGACAACCAATAGCAAGCCCACTACATCAATGAAGTCAAAAATATGAGGTGTAGATATACCTGTGGAAACATGCTTTTGATGTGCAGTATTGAGGAGGAGAGACAGAATAATGTCTTGTATCTCAATAGTGGGTGCAACAACCATATGATAGGGAACAAGGATATGTTCTCACAACTGGATGAATCAGTCCAATATGAGGTGAAAATGGGGAACAACAACAAGGTTCCTATGATGGATAAAGGAAAAATTATCATCCACACAAGGCATGGTGAAAGGAAGTAGATCTGTGACATCTACTATGTGCCTAGCCTGAAACACAACTTGCTGAGTTTTGGACAACTCGTGTAGAAGGGCTACACTATTCATTTCAAATATAGAACCTATACCATTAGAGACAAAGAGCATGGGGAGATTGTGACTATGTCCATGATGAAGAACAAAATGTTTCTACTACAGATTTATAATGAATCTCTAATGTCTCTGATTGTAGTTGTGAAAGATGCTACCTGGTTGTGATATCTCAGATTCGGTCACCTAAGTTTTAGTGGCCTAAAATTGCTACACAAGAAGTATATGGTAAAGGGTTTACCCCTTACTGAGCAATAGAATCAGATTTTTGAGGGTTTGTTAGTTAGAAAATAGCATAGGGATTTGTTCCCTTCAAGGTAGTCTTGGAGATCCTCATAGCCATTGGAGTTGATGCACTTAGACATCTATGATCTGATATAGACCAACACATTTATTGGTAACAAGTACTTCCAGACCTTCATTGATGACTTCAGCTGGAAGACATGGGTATATCCCATCAAGAAAAAATTAGAGGCTTTCGACAAGTTCAAGGAGTTCAAGGCTTTGGTAGATAAACATAGTGTCTACCAGGTGAAAACCCTTAGGACATACGACAAAGGTGAATACATATTCAACAAATTCCAAAAATTTTGCATGGTAAATGGAATTCAGAAGTAGCCTACTGCTAGATACACACCACAGTAGAACGATGTAGCTAAGAGGAATAATAGAACCATTATGGAGATGGCATAAAGTATGTTGAAGGTAAATAATCTACCACATGAGTTATGGGTAGAAGTTGTAGCTTGTGTAGTTTACCTGTTGAACACATGTCCCACCAAGAGCGTGAAGTATAAAATTCTTGAGGAAGCTTGGAACAACAAAAATCCAAGTGTGACTCATTTGCAAGTTTTTGGGTGCATAGCATATGCACATGTTCCATAAGAGAAGAGGTGGAAGATAGATGATAGAGTAGAGAAGTGTATCTTCATAGGGTATAGTGAGCAGGTGAAGGCATACATGTTGTATAATCCTATGACGAAGAAACTTGTCATCAGCAGAGATGTGAAGTTCTTGGAAGATGAAGTCTGGAATTGGAAATCGAATACTGGCCAGTGAGAGCCAACAATTATTGAATATATGGACTTGGAGAAAAATAGTCTACAACCACCTATAGCCTCAAGCAACAACACTGGTGCCAGTAGCAGCATAGCCTCACCATCTTAGTGGCCTCCACTTGAAAGCAGGATACCCAACTTGAGTACACCCGTGAAGACAAGGAGCTTGCAAGACATCTACGAGGTAACCCAAAATCTTGAAGATGAAGAACAATTTGACTTTGCTCTATTTACTGAGTGTGATACAATATCATTTGAAGAGGTAAGTTAGAATCAAAAGTGGGTAAAGGTGATGGATGAGAAGATCGACGTCATAGAGAAGAACAAGATATGGCAGCTAACATATCTCCCAATATAAAAGAAGACCATTGGGGTCAAGTAGGTTTACAAAATGAAGTTCAATGCTCAAAGATAAGTTGATCGACATAAGGCTAGACTGGTGGCAAAATGCTACAAGCAAAAGTCAAGGATTGACTACCATGAAGTGTATGCACCTATAGCCCAACTTGACACAGTCAGGATGATCTTCACACTAGTAGTCCAGCAGGTTTGAAAGGTGTACCAGATGGATGTCAATTTTGCCTTCCTCAATGACATTTTTTGAGGAGGAGGTCTACATAGACCAGCCACTAGGTTATGAATTACAAGGGCAAGAAAGCAAATTTCTAAAGCTGAACAAAGCCCTGTATGGGTTGAAGTAGGCACCCAGGGCATGGTATAGTCATATTGATGGTTATTTTTAGGAGAATGGGTTTGTTAAATGCCCATATGAGCACACCCTATACCTGAAGATAAATGAAGCAAGGGAGATGATAATAATTTGCTTGTATGTGGATGATATGATTTACACTGGCAATGGCAATGCACTGTTCGAATAATTCAGAATAGCCATGAAGAAGGAGTTTGAGATGACTAATTTATAAGGTTGATAAAGTATTTTCTTGACATAGAATTTGACCAATCAGCTGATGGCATCTTCATTTCTCAGGATAAGTATGTGAAGTATGTCCTGAAGTGGTTCAAGATGGAGGACAACAAACCTGCCATCACACCTATTGCCATAGGTCTGAAGCTGAGCAAGTTGGATTCTAGCAGGAATGTTGATCCAACTCTGTTTAAATGGCTAGTTGGCAGTCTCATGTATTTGACTACAACTTGTCCATATATGATGTTTGGAGTCAGCTTGATCAATAGATTTATGGAGACTCTGAAGTACACACACTGGCAAGTACGCAAAGAAAATTTACACTATGTCAATGGGACGAGGAACCATGGAATATACTATGCCAAAAAATACCAGCTAGAACTGGTGGGTTACATAGATAGCGACTGGGCTAGTAGCACTAATGATCAAAAGAGCACTTTTAGGTATGCTTTCCATCTTGGATCGGGAGGAGTGTCATGGTCCTCCAAGAAGCAACTGATTATTGCATTGTCCACTACCGAGGCAGAGTATATCACCGCCACATTAGTCGTATGGAAATTAGTATGGATACGAAGGATTTTGGGTGAACTGAACCATCCACCAGAAGGGACGACAACCATTTTTTGTGACAACAATTCTGCCATAGCATTGTCTAAGGATCCAATGTTTCATGGGTGGACGAAGCACATTGATATCTGGTATCACTTCATCACTTCATCAAAGACCTGGTGAAGTTGAACAAAGTTCAACTACAATTTTTTAGATCCAAGGAGTAGGTAGCTAACATAGGCCTTTGAAGGAGGAGTACTTCAGCAGACTGCACAAAAATTTTGGGCGTCATAGCTTTTGTGAAATAAGGTTTTAAAGAGGGTGTTGAAAATTATAAACCTGATTCCAAATTGCTCACGAGTCGCTCGAGCAAGAAGCAATTCTGATAATTGCTCACTTGATACGGTGATCTTAGGAGTCACTAAGAAAAGGAGGATTCTCAAAATTGCTCGTCTAGCATAGCGATAAAGAGGATGTTAAAATGAACTGACCCTGATTAGACATTGCAATTATGACACGCATACGGTTAGTTGAATATTTTCCCTCCACTGTCATTAGAGATAAACTATATATTCTGGTGTAGTTGGTATTTTGTGTAGAGAAGCATATTAGTGGGAGTGAATAGCAGCAGAGAAGCCTGGAAGACTGAACAACTGATTCAAATGCCCCTTTTTGTATTTCTATTTATCCTGCATATTTTGCAGATGATTGTAATTTCCTAGTGGAGGATAGATTGTAACTTTGATTGTCATTAATGAAATACAAGTCTGCATATTTTTCATGATAAATATGAGTTTGTGTCAATTATCAAGTTAACATTTCCATCGCTCAACTTGGTGAGCATTTCCTGCACTTCTCTCCCATGTTGGAGAATACAAGGAAACCCCTTGTCACAGTTATCCCCTAGCGAATCTTGGCATCGCTCCACCTTCAAGAGAACAACAAACCTTTCTCTATGTCACTGTGATTTCAATGCTTGAATATTATTGAGCTATTTGAATGAAGGGGCACTTATAAATATTAATACAAAAACCTTGCTCCAGTTCGTTTGAACCTCTCCCTCGTTCCAGTTTGCCCGTGACCCCAAGAGTCACTCTACCTAGCGAGTGACTCCGAATGTCACTCTGCCAGCTAGCAAACCCGAGAGTCGCTCTTGCCAGTAAGCGACTCTGTGAGTTGCTCTGCCATCTAGGGAACCCAAGATTCATTCTAGCCAGCGAGCGAGATAGAGCATCGCTCAGCCTGGGAGCGACTCTGAGTCTTGTTTTGTCTGTTGTGTGATTTCCAGAATCATAGCACAAAAGAGTGATCTTCATCATAGTTGATTATTTAATTTCTTTAGTTTGTTAAGTGACCTGATAACACATTCTAATAGATATTTCATAAAATCAAAGCAAAAATGACCACAAAAGTGCTAGTCATAGTACTACGATGAAAATGAAAGGACAAGAATACTGACGTGCTTGTTCTTCATAAAAATGTAACAAAATAGAATATAATATTGTAGAAATATAACACCAGTAAAATTCTTAATGGCTATAGGAAAAACTCACATGAACAATAAAATTCTAGGCGTACATGTTTACTATAACTGTCAAGTTTCCAAAAGTTCGAAGTATCGATCTTGTGAGATTTGTTGGAAATATTAAATCCAACTTCGCGCCCGTAAGAGCTTCAGCGCGAAGCACTTACGAAAGGGCTTCAAAAAATGCTTCGTCGCAAAGCAAAATCAAACTGCCCCTCAAAGCGAAAATCAGTCGAAGTAGATATCAGGTGCATAGATCAGGAGATTAATTGTCCAAGCGTGCGAGTAGCTGAAGTGTTTGACGATTTGTCAGAAAGACACTCTGGCATTTATTTCTTATCAGTCAGTTGGAATATTTCTCTTGCTTTTTGTCCTCAACCCCCCCTATAAATATGAGGGTCATTTTGTCATTTAGTATGCGAGAGTGAAGAAGCAACAAAGAGGTTTGAAATCCCATAACAGTCACAGTGCTAGGGTTTCTACCAGCATAATAGCAGAAGGGTAGAAGTAGCAGATGGCATCAACCGAAGAGTGGAGCAGCAGTCTCCCAACTAAGTCACGTATTTATCCTGCAAATATTTTATTTGGTAGAATTTTGTAATCTAGAAATACTTTAATATATAAATATTTATTCTGTAGATTCGGGTCTCTGTGTGTCTTGGTCTCTACCTTGAAATTTTGTTCAAATCTACAGACATTTCACAAACTAGGGTTTGCCTCGAAGTGGCAAAATGCCCACTTGATCTAGAAGGGATCTAGTTTGTTTGTGTCGAAGCACATTGCGGTGAGCTGCAAAGTTTCATAGCCTATCTGCCCAAAGAAAATCACTTTGGCACTAAATTCATCAAAGTAATTTCACTTCGGAAGTTTCTACCCTGAAGTGTTTACTTCGGGAGCTATTTCCCCAAAGTAGATTTACTTCGGCTGATTTTTCCCTGAAGTACATACTTCGGGAGTATTCTCCCCGAAGTAGTTTTACTTTGGAAGTTTCTTCCCCGAAGTACCTACTTCGGGTGTAATTCCTCTGAAGTTCCTCCCGAAGCCAATCCCTTTGTGAAGCGTTTGCATTTGACACGATTTAATTCGAAATTCCATCAAATTGGTATCAGAGCCGTTGGTGCCATGACGCAGAGACAGAAGCATGGCTTTCGAAATAAATTTCTTGTAGTTGTAGATTCTATGATTTAACGGCAAGAACTACGATTACTGGAGTATCCAGATGAAGATCCTCTTTGGGTCTTAGGATTTATGGGATTTGGTCGAGAATGGGTACCCAGAACCAGTAGATGCAGCAGCGTTGCTCGCCCTCTCCTAAGCTGACAAAGACCTTCTGAAGGAGAACAGGAATAAATACCAAAAATCCCTATTTTATATCATGCAAAAAGTTGAGGAGACCATCTTCCCGTGGATCACATTAGCCACCAAAGCCAAGCAGGCCTGGGATATTTTGGCTAGTTTGTACCAAGGCACCAACAAAGTGAAGTTGGTAAAACTACAAATGCTTAGGAGGGAGTTTGAGAACCTGTAGATGAGTGAGTCCGAGTCGATGAGCAACTTCTTCACTCAAATAACAGATGTCATCAACTGGATGTGGTTGAATGGCAAGATTATGCAAAATCAAAGGATCATGGAGAAAATTTTGTGGAGTTTGCCAGCAAAGTTTGATTCTATGGTAATTGCAATAGAGGAGTCAAGAGATCTGACAACCCTCTTTGTGGATGAACTGATGGGTTCTTTGTAGACACATGAGCAGAGGCTAAGCCACTCAACTCAGACCTCTTTGGAGTAAGCATTCAAGGTGCAAGTCTCAATTCGAGACAGTAGCAGACAAGAATCCCACCATAGCGCCTCTAGTTCTTAAGGTGGAAGAGGCAGAAGCAGGTGTGGGAGAAGTAACAAGAAAGGAGGGAGATCAAACCCTCATGTCAATGAGACCAGTTGCAACTTTCATCAGCAAGGAGGAAGAGGCATTGGAAAAAACTAGCAAGGTAGCTCTCAGCAGAATAAGGACATGTCAAAGGTCCAATTCTACTACTATAAGAAGTTTGGCCATTACATCTCTCAGTGTAGAACGAGGATGGCAAACGAAAATCAGCAGTAAGCCCATTATATAAAGGAAACTGGAAATGCGATAGGAGGAAATGTGTTGCTAACTTGCAGTGTTGAGGAAGAGAGCAGGAAAAACATTTGGTTTCTTGATAGTGGGTGTAGCAACCACATGACTAGGAATAGAGAGATGTTCTCACAATTGGATGAGTCAGTCCAGTCTAAAGTCAATATGGGGAACAACAGCAAAGTTCTTGTGATGGGGAAAGGAAAAATCCTCATCCGAACCAGGCACAATGAACGAAAGAAGATCTATGACGTCTACTATGTGTCTGGCTTGAAGCATAATCTACTAAGTGTTGGACAGCTTGTCCAGAAGGGACACACTGTGTAGTTCAAAGACAATGTATGTTCCATCAGAGACAAAGTGCATGGGCAAATTACAACTGTGTCCATGACGAAAAACAAAATGTTTCTATTGTAGATTCAGAATGAATCTTTAATTTCTCTGAGTGTAGTTGTGAAGGATGCTACCTAGTTGTGGCATCTCAGATTCGGTCACCTGAGCTACAATGGCCTAAATTTGCTGCACAAGAAGCAGATGGTGAAGGGTTTACCCCTTATTGATAAACCAAACCAAGTTTGTGAAGGCTGCCTAGTCGACAAGCAGCACAAGGATGCATTCCCTATTGGATAGTCTTGGAGAGCATCACGACCATTGGAGCTGGTGCACTCAGACATTTGTGGTTCGATGCAGACCACCACGTTTGTCGACAAAAAAATACTTCCTGACCTTCATTGATGACTTCAGCCAAAAGACCTGGATTTATCCCATCAATCTAAAGTCAGAGGCATTTGTGAAGTTTAGGGAGTTCAAGGCTCTGGTTGAGAAATAGAGTGGGTATCAAGTTAAGACTCTTAGAACTGATGGAGGAGGAGAATACATATCCAACGAATTCCACAACTTTTGCAAGTAGCATGGAATTCGAAGGTAGTTCACTACTAGATACACACCATAGCAGAATGGTGTAGCTAAGAGGAAGAACAGAACTATCATGGAGATGGCACGGAGCATGCTGAAGGCGAAAGCTCTACCACATGAGTTCTAGTTAGGAGATATAAGTTGTGCAGTCTATCTACTGAATCGATGTCCCACCAAGAGTGTGAAGGACAAGATTCCAGAGGAAGCCTGGAGCAATTTGAAGCCAAGTGTGGCTCATTTGCAAGTTTTTGGGTGCATTGCATATGCACATGTTCCAGATGAGAAAAGACAAAAGTTGGATGACAAATTTAAAAGGTGCATCTTCACAGGGTACAATGAACTAGCAAAGGCATATAGGTTGTACAATCTTGTGATGAAGAAACTTGTCATCAGTTGTGATGCAAAGTTCCTGGAGAACGAAGCCTGGAACTAGAATTTAGAGACTGGTCAGCCCAAACCAGCAACTATTGAACCTGTAAACTTGGAGGAAGATAGTGTATATCCACCTGTACCTTTAAGTAGCAATAGTGGTGCCAACAACAACACACCCTCATCATCCCGATCACCTCCACTTGCAAGTAGAATTCAAAATTTGAGGACACCTGCAAAGAATCGGAGCTTGCAAGATATTTATGAGGTAACCCGAAATCAGTTAGATGAAGAATATTCTAACTTTGCTTTATTTATTGAATGTGATCTAGTGGAGTTTGAAGAAGCAAGTCAGAATCGCAAATGGGTAAATGCCATGGATGAGGAGATAGCAGCCATTGAGAAGAATGAGACATGGCAGCTGACTGATCTTCCAGCAGGGAAGAAGACCATTGGGGTCAAGTGGGTGTATAAAATGAAGTTTAACGCCCAAGGAGAAATTGACAAGCATAAGGCCCGATTAGTGGTGAAAGGCTACAAGTAGAAGTCAGGAGTTGACTATCATGAGGTGTACACACCTGTAGCCCGACTTGACATAGTCAAAATGATTCTAGGACTAGCAGCTCAAAAATGCTGGAATGTGTACCAGATGGATGTCAAGTCTACCTTCCTGAATGAAGTATTGGAAGAAGTGGTCTACATAGACCAGCCACCTGATTATGAAATACAAGGGCAAGAAGACAAGGTCCTGAAGCTGGAAAAGGCCTTGTATGGGTTGAAGCAAGCACCCCGAGCATGGTACAGTCAGATAGACGGCTATTTTCAGGAGAATGGGTTTCAAAAATGCCCATATGAGCACTCCTTGTACCTAAAGACAAATGAAGCAGGTGAGCTCATTATCGTCTGCCTATATGTGGACGATTTGATTTATACTGGCAATAGCAGCAGCCTATTTGCACAGTTCAAAACAACCATGAAGATCAAGTTTGAAATGATAGACATGGGGCTGATGAAATTTTTTCTTGGCATTGAAGTTGTCCAATCAGTATATGGCATCTTCATTTCTCAGGACAAGTATGCAAAGGATGTCTTGAAGCATTTTAAGATGGAGGATAGCAAACCTGCCATCACCCTGGTAGCTACTGGTCTAAAGTTGAGCAAGACAGACAATAGTAGAAGTGTTGATCCAACTCTCTACAAAAGGTTAGTTGGAAGTTTGATGTACTTGACTACAACTCGACTAGATCTGATGTTCGATTCAGTCTGATCATCCATTTTATGGAGACTTCGAAAGACACTCACTGGCAAGTAGGCAATAGAATCCTACGATATGTCAATGGCATGAGGAACCACAAAATTTACTATGCCATACAAGACCAGCTTGATTTGATTGGCTACACTGATAGTGATTGGGTTGGTAGCGTAGATGACCGAAAGAGCACTTCGGGATGTGCCTTCCATTTTGGATGCAGAATTATCTCTTGGTCCTCGAAGAAGCAGCCAATTATTGCTTTATCCATAGTAGAAGCAGAGTACGTTGCTGCCACCTCAGTTGCCTGCCAGGCAGTCTAGCTGAGAAGATTTCTGTGTGAACTTCATCATCCGCTCAAAGCAGCAACAATAATATTTTGTGATAATCACTCTGCCATCGCACTCTCAAAGGACCCAGTCTTCCATGACCGAACGAAGCACATTGATATCCGATATCATTTCATTAGAGAGATGGTGAAATTTTGTGAAGTACAGTTGCAATTTTGTAGGTCGAAGGAGCAGCTAGCTGACATCTTCACAAAACCCTTGAAGGAGGAGGACTTCACTAGATTGTGAGAAATGCTAGGCGTTAGAGAACTCGTGAAGTTCTATTTAAAGGAGGGTGTTGGAAATATTAAATCCAACTTTGTGCCCGTAAGAGCTTCGGTGCGAAGCACTTTCGAAAGGGCTTCAAAAAATGCTTCGTCGTGAAGCAAAATCAAATTGCCCCCCCCGAAGCAGAAATTAGCCGAAGTAAATATCAAGCGCGCAGATCGGGACATTAATTGTCCAAGCGTGCGAGTAGCTGAAGTGTTCGACGATTTGTCAGAAAGCCACTCTGATATTTATTTCTTGTTAGTTGGTTGGAAGATTTCTCCCACTTTTTATCCTCAACCCTCGCCTATAAATATTGGGGTCATTTTGTCATTTAGTATGCAAGAATGAAGAAGCAGCAGAGAGGTTTGAAAGCCCAGAACAGCGACAGTGCTAGGGTTTCTACCAGCAGAGCAGTAGAAGGGCAGAAGCAACAGACGCAATCAGTCAAAAAGTGGAGCAGCAGTCTCCCAACTAAGTCACGTGTTTATCCTATAGATATTTTATCTGGCAGAAGTTTGTAATCCGGCAATACTTTAATATATAAATATTTATTCTATAGATTTGGGTCTCTGTGTGTCTTGGTCTCTGCCTTGAAATTTTGTTCAAATCTGCAGACATTTCACAAACTAGGGTTTGCCCCGAAGTGGCAAAACACCCGCTCGATCCAGAAGGGATCTAGTTTGTTTGTGCCGAAGCACATTGCGGTGAGCTGCAAAGTTTCACAGCCTATTTTCCCAAAGAAAATCACTTCGACACTAAATTCGCCGAAGTAATTTCACTTCAGAAGTTTCTCCCCCGAAGTGTTTGCTTCGGGAACTATTTCCCCGAAGTAGATTTACTTCGGCCGATTTTTCCTCAAAGTACATACTTCGGGAGTATTCTCCCCGAAGTTGTTTTACTTCGAAAGTTTCTTCCCTGAAGTACCTACTTCGGGTGTAATTCCTTCGAAGTTCCTCCCGAAGCCAATCCCTTTACGAAGCGTTTGCATTTGACGTGATTTAATTCGAAATTCCATCAAGATTCCTCTCCTACAAGTTGCTAAAATAGAAGAAATAATAACAATTTTTTATGTTATTTCTTCTTGTGGTAGCTAATTCAAATATGAATAGAAATACTAAGAATACTATCAATTAGACTTACATTCGAGAGACCCTTACTAGCAAAGGGCTTTTACTATAGTTGATTTCGTCGCACAGAAATCCAAAGAAAGGATACGAAAACCAATTTCTGAGTTTCATAACATTTATAGGTTGAACTGCAGGTTAAAAAAATCAAGAATATCTTAAAAAACCTATAATTATAAATTTTATGCTATTGGTAGAGCTCTAAAAAAGAAAGGGAGAAGTCGTGCACTAAACGTCTCCTAGGAAGGTAAAATCCACTCTGGTAATGTGTTTGTAGATCTCGAAAGCATTAATTATTGTTGTAAATGTTTGGGGGTTGTGACTCTTACCTATTTATGTCACAAATTCTGAGAGGTTGCTCACCGATGTGCTCCTCTATTGCCACCCAAATAAATAGACTTCACAAATTTTGAAAAGTTGTTGTGGTGATTTAAACCAGTGTGGCAAAGATTCATGAAAATTGTCACTCACATTGACCAAATAAATTGATGATTGTTCTTACAAATGGGAAGGTGAGAGATATTTAAAAATTCTGCTTAATGGGCCCTCTAAATTTAAATCTAAACTTCTTTGAAGCTTAGATTAAATTTTATTCGGTGGAAGTGTGATTGGAGAGAAATTGTAGAATGTTTGGAGAAATATTTTTATCTTTAGATGGCATTTGAATTATTTAGAATAAAGTCACATAAACTGTGGCATAACTCAAGCTAATATAGGGATGATGGAGAAGGAATTTGAAGTGCAAAAGGGGTAGGACAGAGCTAGTTGGAAACCATCCATAAAAGGTTGGATTAAAACTAATACTAATGGAGCTATAAAAAGTAATCTGAGTAGAACTAAAATTAGGCTTGGGAAGGGTCACAAACAATGAAGCAAAAGCCTTAGCTATCAAATATGTTTCTATCTAGGCAGTAAGACAAGGTTACAAGAGGATAATCCTAGAATAATATTCTCAAATATTGGTAGAACCTCTTGATTGTGTGAGGAACTTTACTTTGAAGACATGGAGTTTGGGAATTCTTGTCACCCAAATTATGGAATTTTGGAGGGAATTAGATGATGTGATTCTAATTTATGTGAGTAGAGATCTAAATAAAGTGGCAGACTTCTTGACTAATATGGGTACTAAGAAGGAGGTAAGGGTTCATTGGCACATTGATATGGCTATTGAGTATAAGAGGATTAGGCAGGTTGGTGAACAAATCCAATGTTTATGTAATTTGGGTAGAATATTTGGCTCCAATATAGATCTTATATTATTGTTGTAAAAAAGTGAACAACCATTATAAAAATATTATTTAGGAGATTTAACTCCAATGTAGATCTTCTTTTATTGTTATAAACATGTATTATTATAAACTAAAACTAAAAAAAATATCATCCCAATCTACATATAATCTTGTTTTAATATAAATTTTTCAAATTAAAAAAAAAAAAACTATGTTAAATGTTTAGAAAGTGTGTAAATATAAACATAAACTGAGGTTTTGGACGAACCATATGTAATACTGTCCTATTATGTTAAGTTTCCTTCTTCTTATACTTAAGAAGAGAGAAAACTATGAAATATTAATTAAATATAATGTAAAGATAAATATAAAATAAAATTTTGAAAGTAGTGATGAGTTCAGACATCGTTATAAAAAAAAAAAAGTATACTGAACGATACCCCTAATAGTCTATAAATAACTTGTGGTCAAAATCTGAGACGATCAGCCCAACCAAAGGCGCCGCATTCATGACCAGATCTTACAATTAGATATGACTTGCGCCACGTGCCTAACATACCTGATCAATTTATGAAAAAGTTTATGAATGCAACCGGAAAAGGTCCTTTAAACGCATCGAAGCCTGAGCGGAACCATTTGATGCGCAGCGAATCGATCCAATCATTGGATACTCAAATCTGATACAATTTCAAAAGCATGCGCTGAGGTTTTCCTAACAAATTTTAAGGCGCTTTTTATGCCGACGAAAATTTCCTATGCCTCACGAATTCAGTCATAATATGACTGAATTTCAGTAAATGACTATAATGATTCATGTAACTAGGAACATTGAAGTATGCATGGCACCCTGCCTTAGGATATAAATAGGTCAACACTCTAATCATGTCCAATGCAGTTGTGAAGTGCAGCCACAATGGAGAAACGCTCTATGAAGATGTGGTCCGTGGCATTTGTCGTTCTAATGCTCCTCGTCGTTGCTTCAGGTCTAATCTTTTCACTGTGTAAATTACACAGTCATTTTAATTTCTTTATCTCAATGATCATGAAATTTGATTTTTGCATATTTTGAATATCTTTCAGGACAGGACCAATGCATCAAGAAATCAGTACTTAACACTAAATGGAAGGGTCCATGCAATCCAATAAGGAAAGACGATTTATGCACCGGAAGTTGCCATGATCAGTATGGTCTCGTCCAGGGACTCTGTGGCGACGATCTGAAATGTTACTGCCTGTGGCCGTGTCAGTAACATAAGAGAATCATTGCACGGAGGAATAATAAAACCCGTAAATCTCAAATTATTCTGTAGGGAAATAACACACTAGTACTGTTATGTGGGGAGAGAATAAAGATTCAAGTTCGTTGTATCTTTCTTAATAATATAATAATTTCAAATTCACACATAAAAGTTAAACACTTTTAAATAAAACTGTTAAAATTATTCATCCAATATTCAGATATGATTGTCCACCTTTATTATGGAAAAATATTTGGCATGTACGGCTCCTAGATTTTTGTGCACATGGTATCTTATACATTGTTTTTGCGTTTGCTATGTTTTGGCTTGTGTTAAAATTATTTGTAAGAGCGTAGTGATACTATTTGTTAGCTATAGCAATTGATAATTTTAAAAGAAAATACTATTGTTTATAAAAGATTGAAGAATGTTGATGTGATTAAAAGGCGAGTAACGAAATGGATGTTGTTTGGGCTCGTTAATAAACCGATGTCATTAGCACAATTCAAAATATTATAATAATATGAAGATTATAGTAAATTCTAATAATATTATTAATTTAATTTAAATTTTTTTTCTTCATTACGATTTTATCTTTTGTTTTTATTTTTATTTTTAAAATTAAATATTTAAATTAATGTATTTTTGTAAAAGGTAATAAAGAAGAATAGAAAATTGAAGGAAATAACATAAACATGACTCGTGTTTGCCACAATTTTATTATAATTTTTTTTAACTTACATAATATAGATTATGCTAATGTTCATAACCTTAGCCTTGATTAAGAAAGCTAATTGCTCTCCTTAAGCATACGAAGTGTTCATATTGTCTTTTTCAAATTTTTAATTTTTTTTTTATAAATGAGAAATTTTAATGATTAATGTTTAGGATTAAGTATTTTCATGTTAACTATAATTTCTTATAAGGTTGGGAACTAAGTTTATTAATAGGGGATGATCTCACTCACACACCCACATTACTCACACACCCACATTAGCCTATCCACCATGGTTTAAACCTTAAACCTCTTAAAACCAAAACCAAAACCATTACTTTACCCTAAACTTTAACTTTTTAAACCTAATATCTAGTAAAATGCATATAGTATCATTGATTCCATTCAATCCTATCTTCCATGATTGTAAATCCTTCATATTTTTAAAATATGTTTGAATCTTCCTTACTAGGTCTAAATATTCTAGGTTGAATATTCTTAGAAGCTATGTAGACAAGCTCTTTATCTGAGAGAAAAAACTTAAATATTAAGATTATTTGGAAGATTTCCATTACAGAGATTTATCTTTCTCTTATGCGAGGGATTTTAAATCCAAAGTATATTGTTTTATCCTTATATTTTCCATGTAATAAAATTATAAATTTGCAGAGTAAAATAAAATATGTTTTAAGATGTTTGAGAGATATTGTTTTATTCTTATATTTTTCATGTATTAAAAATTATAAATTTTCAGAATAAAATAAAATGTGTTCTAAGATGTTTGAGAGATAGTATTTAATAGCAAAGGAGATTTAAATATTTCCTAATAAAAAGAGATATATATTTATGTGATGCAGTATACATAGGAAGAATCTACTTCACCATTGTTATCCTTTATGATTGGCAATCAATGATTAATTAGATATTATTTCTAATTCCTCTAGCTCTAGGAATGATATTCAATCATCAAATTCGGTTACACGAGCACAAGACACACAAAATCATCTTTATTTTAAATAGCTCATAGTTTTAAACAATTATCTATGCTTTTGAATTTTTGTGAAAATTTAAAGAGGTTATTATTTTAATTCAAGAAATTCTCATATAAACAAAATTAAAACTTGAAACTAAAGAGTGCATCACTGTTTCAAATTTCTAACTTATATTTTGATTTTTAGAAGTTGGAGGTATGCAATAAAAATTTTATTTTTGGATAATATATTTTGAATAAATTTGAATGAATTTTCCTTCATTAATTATTGAGTGTATATATTTTATGCACATATATCTATCTTAAATAATTTAAAGGATCAACAAGTTCTTAATTAGGTAATCATGCCATTTAGTTTCCAATTTGAAATAAGGGAACCCAATTGCTAGCATAAATGATAAAGGGAATTAATATTCTTGAAATCATTATTTCAATTATCCAAAATCCATTTGGTGTCTTGTCCTTTTCGTTAAATATGAATTAGCTTCATATAAAGGAGGACTACCCACACCATTAACAAGGCACATACATTAGAGCTAGTAATCCAATAATATAAGGTTATGGGTCCAAGCCCATAACACCTTTATATACATAAATCATTCCTTGTAATAATAAGATAAGGCTTATTTAAATATAAGTCCCATTTTTATTGACCTAGAGGAGGAGCAACTTGGATTGTTTTAATTTATCAAAGTACTAATTACTTTTATATTGTGAATTTAGATATGACTCTTTGGGTATAGATGGATCCTAATGTATGGTGAAATATGAGAGAGAACATATGACACTATTTATCTATGATAAGTACCATACAATTCACCCTCTCTCTATGATACCAAGTCTATTAATAGAAACCAAAATATTTTTCATACATATACACATATATGTTTTTTTATAAGTATGTGTGTAAGTGCATGCATGATTATTCAAATAATCAGGCGTTATTAGATTTAAATCATTTAGACTACTTTCTTTGCTAAATGACACCCCTAAGGTTTGAATCTTACACTTACCAATTACTAAAAATAGTGGTTGTAACCAACTTCCCTATGTAACCAAAAATAAATTATTTTTAAGAGCGTAGTGATAATATTTTTTAGCTATAGCAATTTGTAATTTAAAAAGAAAAAAGAAGAAAAATGCTATTTTTTGTAATATATTGAAGAGTTTTGATGTGATTGAAAACAGTGATGAAATGGACGTTATTTGGGCTTGCTACTAAACCGATTTCATTAATACAATTAAAAATATTATAATAATATAAAGATTATTGTAAATTAATAAATATGTATTAATTTAATTTAATTTTTTATTGATGATTTTAATTTTTTTTTTAAATTAAATATTTAAATTATAGTATTTTTGTAAAAGGTAATAAGGAAGAGTAGAGAGTTGCAAGGGACTGACTAGTTTTCCCCAAAATTTTAAAATAATTTTTTTCAACTTACATAATGTAGATTATAATAACTAAATTTTGAAACCTTGATCTTGATCAAGAAAGTTAATTGCTCTTCTTAAGCATACAAATTCTATGAGAGATATTCATATTTTAGATTATATTTTTATTGGTGAGAAATTTTATGACCAATGTTTAGGACTAAGCATTCTCATCCCAATAATGACCCCTCGTAAGGTCAAGAGCAAAGTTCATCAATAGGGGATGATCTCACTCACACTCTCTCACACACACACCCACACTAATCCACCCATTGTGGTTTAAACCTTGAACTTCCCAAAGAAATACTAAAATCGAAACCATTGGGTTACCCCAAACCTAAACTTTTAAAACTATAATATCTTGTAGAATGCCTATAATCTTCAAGTTTTCAAAAAAAATATTTTTATATATGCTTATAATTTATAAAGGATAATGAACTATGTTCAGTTTTTAAAGTGGTTTATATATTAATTAATAGGTTGATGATAATATGACATTTGTATCATGCAAATGTACCATGAATATTACTAATACTTCTATTGTAAATTTAGTTTAATTACCACTCATGTCCAATAGTACCTCTTAATATATATTTTGCATTGATTCCATTTAATCCTATCATTTATGATTATGAAATACTTTATATTATCAGACTATGTTATTAATATAAAGGGAATTAATATCTTTGAAAATATTATTTCAATTATCCAAGACTATTTTCATCCTTAGATGGTATTTGGGAGATCATTTGGAAAAAAAACACATAAATTATGGTAGTGTATGCTAAAGAGGAAACTTAGACTAATATAGGGATGATGGAGAAGGAATTTTAAGTGGAGTAGGATACAGGTAGTTAGAATCCACCCCTAAAAGGTTGAAATAAAATTAATACTAATAGAGCTACAAAAGATAATCTGAGTAGACCTAGAATTGGAGTGATATGTAGGAATCATGTTGGGACAATGCTCTATTGGGAACTACAAGGCCTAGGAAGAGCAACAAATAATGAAGTAAAAGCCTTAGCTATCAAATATGCTTCTATCTAGGTGGTAAGACAAGGTTACAAGAGGATAATCCTAGAATCAAATTCTCAAATATTGGTAGGAGTGCATGAGGAACTTTGATTTGAAGACATGGAGGTTGGGGATTCTTGTCACCCAAATTAAGGAATTATGGAGGGAATTAGATGATGTGATTCCAGTTTATGTGAGTAGATATCTAAATAAAGTGGTAGACTTCTTGGTTAAGATAGGTATTGAGAAGTAGATATGGCTTCAATGACATAGTGATATGGCTATTGAGTATGATAGGATTAGACAAGTTGGTGAACAAATCTAGTGTTTAACTAATTTGGACAACCAATGTAGAAATATGGTTTAGGATATTTGGCTCCAATGCAAATCTTCTTTTACTATTGTAAACAAGTGGACAGCCATTGTAAAAATATGGTTTACCAGATTTGTCTCCAATGTAGATCTTTTTTTACTGTTATAAACATGTGTTATTATAGTCTAAGACTAAAAGAGTTCATCCCAACTTGTAAATGATCTTTGTTTTAATACAAGTATTTGAAATTTGTTTCAAAAAATTTAATAAAAAAAAAAATCTAGTACATGTTTAAAAATTATGTAAATATAAATATAAAATGAGGTTTTGGACGAAACGATGAGTAGATGATTATACTGTCCTATTATGTTAAGTTTCCTTCGTCTTATACTTAAGAATACAAAAAACTATGTGATATTAATTAAAAATAATGTAAAGATAAATATAAAATAAAGTTTTAAACGTAGTGATGAGTTTAGGCATCGTTCTAAAAAAAAAAGGTATACTGAACGATACCCTTAATAGTCTATAAATAATTTATGGTCAAATTTGAGATGATCAGCCTAACCACAAGCATCTCATTCATGACCAGATCTTAATTTGCATTCAGTCATAATCTACATTTCAATAAATGATTATAATGATTCATGTATCTATGAACATTGAAGTATGCATGACACCCTGCCTTAGGATATAAATAGGTCAACACTCTAATCATGTCCAATGCAGTTGTGAAGTGCAACAACAATGGAGAAACGCTCTATGAAGATGTGTTCCATGGCATTTGTCGTTCAAGTGCAGCCACAATGGAGAAACACTCTAGGGAAATAACACACTAGAACTGGAGATTTGGTAGAGTAGCTAGTACTGTTATATGTGAAGAGAATAAAGATTCAAGTTCCTTGTATCTTTCTCTTGTTTTGAATAGTATTTGTTTGTTTAAGCATTATACTGATGATTTTTTAGAGGTGCCTATCGTCTTTTTTCCTTTGAGTATCTCTACAAGAGCACCATAGATGGATATTTAGTAGAACTCGTTATGTGCTTTGTGTTAGGTTTTTTTTATGCCTGACATCTTCTATTTTTAAGGAATATCTTTGTGTGTGTGACATTTTTGCCTACGTCTTGTATTCTATAAAGCCTCTCTTCTCACCACCATATTTGCTACTTTGGAAACCTTCCCTACATTTCACATATGCAACCACAAGAGACTCTATGCTAAAACGAAGATTGTAACATCTCTGTTCCTGAGAGCCTCTCTAGTGTTAGCCTTTATGGCATCTTTTGGGACTCTTATCTTCTCAACACCTTCTCTACGTACTACGCTGCTTTCCCTACGTATCGCAATCACAAAAAGAGGTGGTATTCAATTATTTAATTTTTTATAAAGTTCACTTCCTTTATTAACCTTTCAGGTGCAGTGATAAGAAGAAAACATTTAAAAGTTTGTGTTTTTTGAAGCTCCAATCCAGCTTATCATGGATGTCGACCCTTCAGGTATCATTATAATATTTTATGTTTTAGCCCTACTCAACTCACAGTGCAAAAAATTGTAGCCTTTCAAAGCTCCTTCCTGACTACCCATTTGCCTCACTTATTCATTGACAGACATAGCATCAATGTTTCTTCACTGCCTCTTGTCCTCTATCTGATGTTATTTAAATTTCAGCTCAAATTTACTAAGTTTTTTAAGATAAAAAAATACATATGATCTTTGTTAAATTCATTGCCTTCAAAAGCTTATATCCTTTTCTTTCCTGCATCTCCTTGGCCCGAAGATATAAAGGATATTTGTAATCTCTATAATATAATTTCTTTGGGGGGTTTTATAGGTGCCTTTTTGCACCTATCATAGAATCAATAGGGATTGTTATTGCATCAATTTTTACCTCTTTTATTTTTACCTCTTTTATTTTTACCTCATTACCTTTGTTATAAGTCATTTGGTTAAAAGTATTGGCAATGAAATATAAATGAGGATAATTTATTTCAAATTACATTCCTTAATACGTTAAAGGTCTTAAATAAAAATATTTTGTTCTTTCTTTAATTCCTTCTTAAAGCAAATCTCTATATTAAACAACTTACTTTGTTCTAATTAATTTTCTTTCCAAAGCTCTTTAATATTATATAGATTTTTTTTAGTGGATGAAAGTGAGGATATATCATTAATATATATATTATTTCATTATTTCGTTTCATCAATAGGTCTCCATATTAATGAACTTATTTTGATTAATTTTTTACAAATATTTTCTTAATTTATATAATTTTTTTTTGATAAAGGACTTTAAGAGAGAATATCTCTTTAATTAACCCTTGTTAATGTATTTTATTCTCAATTCATTTTTCCTTTCTTAAAAATTTCTAAAGAGAAAATATATTAAATCATCTATGCACCTATATTGGAAATTCTAAATAACTTATAGTTTCCCTCACGTAAGGGCGGGTTATTAAGATAACCAATATAGGAGTCTGGCTGATTAAAAGCCTATGTTCAAAGTGTCAAATATACTCAATACTTATATTTTCCCTCTAGTAAGGGTGGGTATTTGAGGAAAACATATATATAGGCCTGGCATATTTGTTCTCATTAGCCTATGATTAATATCAAATCTCCTCAAAATTACTTATAGTTTCCCTCTTGTTAGGATGGGTATTTTGAGATATTTGGTGTTTCTTAAAGGCTAATGTTCACTATATCCATTGCATTATCTAAATTAAAGTTAAATGGGTGAAGTTTGGGTTCACTTCAATTTTCTTTACAAGATGAATTCAATGAATGTAATTTATCCTCTCATTCCTCATGACTACCATATATGGAAACCCAAAATATTAGATCTCATTTCTCAAAAAGGGCTCACACACCTATTAGAAGAAAAGCAACCTGAGTTTGAAAAAGAATATGATTTTTTTTTCATAAAGTGAAGATGTATGAAACAATGGGTATTATAAGCTCTAATGTAAATTAAAGATTATGGTTTCACATTACATATTGTAAAACTCCTTATGAAATTTGGGAGAAACTAAAGAACTTTTTTGAAAAATTAGATCAAATACGATCAATGCAGCTAGAAGCAGAATTAACAACATTATCTCATGAAGACTTCAGCAATATTATTTACTTTCTCACCAAATTCAAAGAAGTCCTCACTCAATACAAAGGCAGTGGGAAAAATAAAACTAAAGAAGAATGCATTTATCTAATTATTTCTAATCTAAATGGTGTATTTCAAATCTTTGCAACCACCTTTCTATCTACAAAATATGCTCTTGGTGCAACTTTTAAAATGCCCTCCTTAGAAGAATTTTGTGATAGAATAACTAGGGAAGAAACAAAACTTGCAAAATATGATATCTCTTCCTCTTCCTCAAAATCCTTAGTAGCCTCCACCTCTACTAAATAAAAATTCAAAAATAAATAAAGGAATCCCATAACTTGTACTCACTACAAAAAGAATGGTCATTCTACAAACAAATGCTAGAAAATATTACAATAACTAGAGGTAGCTATGAAGGATCAAAATATAGACAGTAAAAAGCAGATAGGAAAAACCCTAAATGTTCAAGGGAATACCACCAATACTTTATCTAATTACTGGGTCCTAGATTTTGGAGCAACTCATCACATGACTGCTTCAAATAAGTCATTATCTTATATATCCTAAAGTTCAACATGTAGCATAGAATTTGGTGACTCTTCCTTTATCCCAGTCAAAGGAAAAGGTGACATATCCCTTTATGGTGGCTCTATAAATAATGTTCTCTATGTTCCAAACATTGAAACAAATATCCTCTCCGTCTATCAGATTTGTACTTCTGGAAATGGGAATATTGTTATCTTCTCTCCAATAGGAGTTGAGATAAGAGACTTTCAAGACCCCAAATCTCTTATAGCCAAAGAAGATATTGATCACAACACTCACCTATTTAACTTAAAAGGATTCAAAAATATAAAATGGGCCTCCTATTTTGTGGCTCATAGAGATATTGAAAGCAAAATTTGGCATGAAATGTTTGGTCATCTTAGTTATAACTACATAAAGAAATTGAACACCCATGAAATGGTAATAGGTTTTCCTCAAGTATCTTCTATTTATGGAGTATGTCCTAGATGTGCTCTTGGAAAGCAACATCAATATCCTTTCCACCCAGTGGTTCTCGAAAAGGCTCATCCCCTCTAGATTTAATCCATAGTGACTTGATTTTTTTCCCAGATTCTTCTTTCAAAAGAGCAAAATATGCTCTAACCTTCATTGATGACTTTTCTAGAATAAATTAGTTCTACTTCCTAAAATACAAAAGTTATGTTCTATCCCACTTCAAAATATTCAAATCCTTAGTTGCAAATCAAACTTCTTGCATCATGTAAATTCACACAGATAATGGGGGGAATACTGCAGTAATGAGTTATCAATATTTCTATTAAGTCATGGCATCATCCATCAGTATTCCATATCCCATAATACATATCAAAATGGTATTATAGAGAGAAAAAATTGAATATTGAAGGAAATGGCAAATTGCATGCTCCATTCAGGAGATATTCCAAAAAAAATTTGGGCAGAAGTTATTAACTATGCAAACTATATTCAAAACCACACACCTCATAAATCCCTTGACCATTTAACTCCTAAATAAGCATGGAATGGCTATTGGATGTCTCCTTATTTAATATTTTTGTGTGTACTTATTGGGAACACATCCCAAAGAAGAAAAGGAAGGATCTAGATAAGAAAAGCAAAAAGATCATATTTATTGATTATTTTGAGGAAATGAAAGCATACAAGCTCCTTGATCCCACAACTCATGAGGTCTTTTTTATAGAAATGCCCAATGTGATGAAAAATTCCCTTAGATAGATCCTCAACCATCATCTTCCTCTATTGAGACTTCTCCTATAGTAGAACCTCAATATAATGAAGAACCAGCTTTAGATATTAATTTAGAGATTGATGATCAAGATGAGGAACCTATAACTCAAACTCAAAGTCTTTTCACTCCTTCTACTCATTCCACTATTCCAAAATGGGCCCACACCATTTTTAAAGAAGCTCCTCCTTATATCCAAAATCTTCCATCATCTGAATTAACCAAATCCATAGGCACTGGTCTTGTTTGTCAGTCTATTTCCTCTGATCCTCAATTCTTCAAAGAAGCAACTGGTATTAAAGAATGGGATGATGCCATGGAAAACTAATTCTCTTTCTCAATCAAAAATGAAACTTAGGATTTAGTTCCCCTACCTAAAGGAAGGAAATTTGTTTATTGTAAATGGATTTACAGAATAAAATATGGGCCTAATGGAGAAATTGACAAACACAAATCTCATCTAGTAGCCAAATGTTTCTCTCAAATTGAAGGAATTGATTATGTTGAAACCTTTGCACCAGTTGCAAAAATGAATTTTGTTAGATTGGTTATTGCTCTGGTTTCTTTCCAAAAGTGGAACGCCTTTCAAATGGATGTAAAAAGTGTTTTCTTACATGGGGACTTAAAGGAAGATATATTCATGGAACAACCTATTAATTTCACTCAAGACTCCTCTCTTGTTTTTAGGCTAAATAAGTCTCTCTATGGCCTCAATCAAGCTCCTAGATATTTGTATGAAAAAATGGACTCCTTACTTCTTTCCTCAAGTTTTTCTCATTGTGAGTCTGATAAAATAGTCTAAATTTGGATAGATAAAGGAAAAATCACCATACTTGTTCTATATGTTGATGATCTACTACTCACTGGTAGTGACTTCGCTCACATTCAGAATATAAAAGACTCTCTCTAAAAAATTTGATATGGCTGATCTAGATCTAGCTCATTACTTTCTTGGGATCCAAATAAATCAAACAGATGTAGGAATTTTATTTGTGTCAACAAAAATACACTCTAGATCTTCTTCAAAGGTTTAAAATGATAGATTGCAAACCTTATCCTACACCTTTTTAGTCTGAAATAAATCTAAGTACTTCATGCATATCCTCTCTATGTGATGCAACTCTATAGCATTAGCTTATAGGGAGTCCATTATACCTTACTCATACTCATCAAGATATCTCATATGTTGTTGGCTTAATATCTAGATCCTCACATCAACCTCATTTCAGTCACTGGAAAGCAGCAAAAAGAATCCTCTGCTACTTGCAAGGAACTTCTCACTTTGGGATATTATATGATGAAAAATCCATAGATATCATTGGCTACATGAATTCAGATTGGACAAGTTTAGAAGATAGATGTTCACCTTTTGGCTGTCTTTTTTCTTGGTTCTTCGCCAATTGCTTGGTTATGTAAAAAACAAGCAATGGTCTTATCATCTATAGAGGTAGAATATAGGGCAGTAGTATTAGCAAGTCAGGAAGCTCTTTGGATTCATTAGATTCTAAGATAATTTGGTTTTTCCCATGACAAATCTATTACTTTTGTGTGACAATCAGAGCACAATTCATATTGCATACAATCCATTTGAGCATCAGTGCACCAAGCATATTGAGATACACATGCACTTCATTCGACAACATATTCAAAATGGGTACATATACTTGGACTATATTTCAACTAAAAATCAAGTTGTAGACATCTTCACCAAGTCATTTCCTTCTTCATGTTACATACAGTTGCGAGAGAAACTTGGAGTATTACAACTACATTGAAACAGAGGTCTTTCACCTCTCCTTTTATTATTGTATTCTTTGGAGGATGGTTTTTTCCCATGTGTTTTTTTATCATCTCTCCCTTACATATTATACATGAGTACCTCATCAGGCCATGTTGTCGGGACTCATTTTTTTTGTTATTAAGGATAATATTCACCATCCGAAGACATGCCTCTTTATTTCATAGCAGATGGTTATTCCCATGTGTTTTTTTTACCATGTCTCATATATATTGTAAATGAGTACCTCATCAGGCCATGTTGTCGGGACTCATATTTTTTTATATTAAAAGGACAATCTTCACAAATTGAAGACATGCCTCTTCCCTTTTTCTTTTTTGATAGATGATTTTTTCCATGGGGTTTTTACCATATCTTCAAAAAATAAACGATTGTACATGAGTACATCATCACGCTCTATTACCGAAACCCATTTGCACAATACACCCCTAATATCACTTAAGAGGGGGTTTTAAAATAAGTAATTATTCTCTTAATTTATACTAGGATAGACTTACTTGAGTTTCCACTCCTTCATGAGTCAGGTGAACTCTCAGTTATAGTCGACATCATATTTTATGATTTGTTGTAATCCAATGACTCTCAATGATAAACTTTGTTATTTTTCCAATGTTGATCCATGGAATAATCAATCAGTTCTATTTTGTTTCTTCAAATCTTGTAATGCTTTGTAGTTCTACTCTTTAGAAATTCTAACATGTACTTTAATGAATTCTAAAATCTAAAAAATTAAAACTTCAAACTAAATATTTATTATATTTAATAGATGAATACACCAAGGTTTCAAGTTTCTAACTTATATTTTATTTTTTAAAAGTTGGAGGTATACAATGAAAATTCTACTTTTTGGATAATATATTTTGAATAAATATTGATGAATTTTCCCTCTTGAATTATGGAGTGTATATATGTTATGCACATATATCTATCTTAAATTATTTAAAGGGGAGCAAGTTCTTAATTAGGTAATCCTATCATTTAGTTTCCAATGTGAACTAAGGGAACTCAATTTCTAGCATAAATTATAAAGGGAATTAATATCCTTGAAATTATTATTTCAATTATCCAAGATCCATTTTATGTCTTGTCCTTTTTGTTAAATATGAATTATATTCATATAAAGGAGCACTACCCACACCATTAAAAAGGCACACACATTAGAGAAAGTAATCCAATAATATAAGGTTATGGGTTCAAACCCATAACACCTTTCTATGCATAAATCATTTTTTTAAAGGTAATAAGATAAGCCTTATTCAAATATAAGGCCTATTTTTAATGATCTTGAGGAGGAGCAAGTATTATTGGATAGCTTTAATTTATAAAAGTACTAATTACTTTTACATTATGAATTTAGGTATTGACTCTTTTGGTATAGATGAGTCCTAATGTATGGTTTAAAATGAGAGAGAACATATGACATTCCTTATCTATGATAAGTGGCATACAATTCACCCATCTAGTATTTTTCATCATGTTGGTGTGATATTAAGTTAGTTAATAGAAACCAAAACCTTTATCTATACATATTTATCTCTCTCTCTGCCTATGATACCAAGTCCATTAATAGAAACCAAAATATTTTTCATACATATACACTTATATGTTTTTATATGTGTGTGTGTGTAAGTGCAAGCATGAATATTCAAATAATCATGTGTCATTAGATTTAAACCATTTAGTTTTCAACTAAAATTTACACATAAAAACAATACAAGTGGAAATATATTTTTTATTCTCATTTATTATAAGTCATAATTAGCTAGTGAATACCTATTTGTAAACACTCAATTTTACATGCCATCTAAACACCAATTACATTGCAAAGTAGTCGTCTTAGCTAATTAAGTCAAATCACCCCTTTATAGCCAAATTTTGGATAAAAATTAATCTACCTTATAAATATTATAAAATTGCTTCAAATATTTACAGAACTATATAAATGTGGTACCTTTATAAATGGATCAAAATTTAACTTTTCAACAAGTATAAACATGCCAATACTTGCCTAAGAACTAATACCAAAAAATTTCCAAAGACAACAACATTGTGACCATGAAAAAGTATTGCATATAATTCTATATAATAGCTTTACAATCAATGATAGTGTTGTACGGTATCCTATTAAGTGATTTCATATTATTACAATGTTATGTACTATCATCACCAATATTAAAGGTTAATCGCGTATAACCATAATTGAGAAAATCAACATCAGATCAGAATTAACATGGAAAGGAATTGGAAAAAATTAGGAATCGATAAACAAATTGGGGAAAATGAGCAATTTTTCATTGCAAAATAACTTTTTTCATGCATATCTTAATTTTTTGAGGAAAAATCAGTAAAACCAACAGAAAAATGATCAGGCTATGAATCAATAAAAAATTATATGAATTGATATTTTTTGTAAATTTTCTCAACTATACCTATAACTACTACTTCATCATAAATCTCATCCCACCTACTAACTACTACTACATCATAAATCTCACCGCAGCTACCAATTTTGCATGCATCCAAAAAGAATATTCTCCTAATTCATATCAATTGATTCCATGTAAACTACTCAATCAAACCTAATGAAACAATGCAACTACCTAATATTATCTATTAACTAACAAATCACCCCATGTAGCTAGTACTAACTTATCAGTCATCATCACTAAATCCTAATAACTTACCACATCACCCATATTGCTTTCTCCTCTCGAATCTTACCATCAATCCTTTAATGAGACTTTGATTGGTTATAAACTTACACATAGGAGAATCCATGGGAAATGAAAAAAGTTTTTACAAGTATATTTTGATGAAATTATATTTTGGTGCTTCTACTTGAATACCTACCAAGACAATTTTGGATCTATAATCATTCTTCAAACATTTCAATCCAAATGGTTAATAGATCAATGCAAGTGCATCTAAAAGAGCATTTTGGGTATGAGTTGTTTGTAGAATTTAAAATTGAGTAGGAGTAACTCAAGAATCTAGGTTTTTACCTTTCTTATTCACCTTCAAGCATTCATTTCATGCTATACTCTTTATTATATTAATACTTCAATTATTATTCAAACACATCTATTATTTCTTTGAAATTTGTTATTATTTATATTTATTCACCTCAATAATAAACTACAGTTTGATCCCTTAGTCGAGAAAGTTCATCATTCTTTCACATAATATAAACCCTATGTATTTTTTTTATTTTTTTAAAGCAAAAAACCCCTTGCGGGGCCGCTTTGGTCTAAGAGACCACGAACAGGGGGTTCTACACCGTCAAAGTCACTCGAGGGTCGCACCCGACCCTGCTCGCACCAACATTATCAATTGGATTTTAGGTACCCAATTCAGCTTTTTGGTAGGGTGGAGATTCGAACCTGGGACCTCCCTTGGAGGATTGCCCTCTCCTCTCCAACTCACCTACAACACTTGGGTCTAAACCCTTTGTATTTAACAATAATATTTCTCCTTTATTTTTAATTATATGATTAGATTTTGTAGATACAAGAAAAAATCACCATAGGCTTATGATAGCACCATAAAAAACATCATACATAACTTTTGTTACTATATAATGTTTTCATATGGATGGTGAAACAATCATTGTATGACGTGGTAAAACTATCACTATACGATGCTTTTGTACCAATAGTGAAATTGTCTTTGTATAGTGCTTCTCTATGAATGGTGAAATTATAATTCTATGCTTCTCTTATGTCAACTATAAATTAGGTTTTGTATCCTTATTTAATCAGGATTGTTAGATTTGTGTTTTTCATACTATTTTGTAGTATTTTGATCTAAATTTATGATTTTTTATTATTATTATGGTAAATAATAGGAGTTTTTGATAGGGGACCAACCCTTATATACAAGACGAACAAGAGATAAACAATTAAGCTTAAAAGGCTAGAATGAACAACAACACACTCCTCAAGAGTTACAAAAATCTTACAACATATGTAAATCAAAATTCTAGAAATAAAATATAACTAAAGAACAACAACAACTATAGATAGAAGCTTGTTGTCTTTGTTTTGTTTTTGAAAACTGTATAACCTGCTGTAACTGTTGCATTTTTAAAATAACCAATAAAATAATCTCGATGATTGAAATAGAGGAGAAAAATAAAATACAAATATTATCAAACATTGATAACTACTAATATTTCCTTTCAAATTAGTGATCTTTAAAAGAACTTCTAGAGAAACATTTATTCAAACCTTTCTTCCCTTCAAAAGAACTCTTAGATTTTCCATTACATCAGTAGGAGAGTCACTTTCCTTCTAGGTGTGTTGAACAACAAAATTATCTAAAGTAGATAGGATAGAAACTATATTTTGGATAATATTTTCAAGTTTATAGGTTGGAGTTTTTTAGTTTTGCCAGCTAGTAATAATATTCATAGAATATTCTTCAATCACCAAATTTTTAAACTTCAACTTCTTAGCTAATATCAACCCTACAATAATTGTTCTTGCCTATATCATATTATCACAACCTATCTCATAGTTCATTGCATACCAGGTAATCACCACATCTTGGCTATTCCTCAACATTCCCTCTTCCAACCTTACCTAAATTACCCTTAACTACTCCATGAAAATTTAGTTTTACCCATCCAGGGGTTAGTGGTTTCCATTTTATATTATCTCTTTGATTATCTAGGATAAATCTTGAATCTTTTTTAAGACCATATTCCTCATTAAGAGTTGCTTCCCACCCATTCTCAAGGATTTATATTTTTAGATTCACTAAAGTATTCTCTATAACTATAGCTTTAATATTGTTACTAATAAAACTTGAATTATTAGACTTATTTTGGAAGAGCCTACAATTCCTTTCCTTCCAAATATGCCAAATAAAATGAGGAAGCACAAAATTCCAAATAATCCTCAAGTGCAAACTGTGAAAAAAATACTTCAACACTCCTAAAGCTTCACCAAATATTCCCCCTAAGCCCATTAAATTTTAAGAAGATTTAACATTCCATACCACACTTCAAGAGTAAAAGGGCAATCAAAACAAGTGATCCACTAATTCTTCATCTGAGCAACATAAATAGCATCTATAAAATATAATTTTGGAGTGCTAACCATAGACAAAATGATTTTTTGGATAATTTTCTTAAGCAAAACTTTCTAAGCAAGAAAAATTTTGATTATAATTTCCTTTGTCATAGTCAAAAGAGGAACTAACAATGAAAATTACTTTAGAATTTCGTCCCCAAACAAACTTATCTTCTTTAGGATAAATAGGGGGTAATATTATTGTGAACAAAAAACCTAAAAATTAATTTGCAAAACAATATTAGGCTTCATGGTATAATTATTGCATAAGAATCCATACTTTGTCTTTATTCCATGAAAAAACTAGGTATTATTTTAAAATTAGATATGATCAAAGCATATAATAAGGTTTCCTTAAATTTTCTATATGTTATTCTTAGAAAATTTGGCATTGATTATAGTTGGTGTGAGTGGATTAAATATTATCATAGCACTACAAATTGTTTATTTTGATCAATGATTCCTATGTTGTTTACTTCAAGTCATCTTGTGTGTCATGATCCACCCTTGGTAGACTTTTCATTTTGATGGATTTATGTTTTGTTAAATTGCTTATGGATGAAATGATTGACTATTTCAATTTTATTATGCAAAATACTTGTTCCTTATTGAAAGTGAGATGTGAATTTTAATGTGGGATGTAGGATAATTCCATGTTTTATTTTGTAAAAATACGTATTTTATATAAGAATATGACGTTGCTAATGAAAGTTTACTTTTTCATAAACAGGTTTCTTTATGGTGGTAGAAAGAAACTAACCACCAATAAAAAAAGAATGCCTTGGGAAAATGATATGATGGGTTATTTATCAGATTATTTGAGGAGGCAACATGGAAGAATACCCATTTTCATGGAGATGCATACCATAAATTTGCATAAGAATAAATAAATCAAGTTTTTTTTTAACTCTTCTTGCATCATAGTTTTTCTCTATGTAGGAGTTCTACTTGATTTATTCCTTGTTGCAAAAGAAAGTGAATGCCTAAGTTCTTTAAGTAATTTATTTTTGAAATATTATATAAAGGGTTAATCCTTGTTGATATTGTATTGAATGATAAAAAATGAGGTTATGATTTATTTAAAAATTAGAAAAAAAAATGGATATCCTCTATTGTTTTATACAGTAAATATTATTAGATCATTTTGCATAACTCCTGTTATATTTTTTAGAATCCAATGAAAAATAGCTTGGATTTGCACTTTAGAAAAACCATAGTTGTAATATTTAGAAGACTATTGTTCATAATTTTAGAATAAGGTTGAGAAGTAATCATTGGTAATACTTTATCTAATTGTTGGGTCCTAGATTCTGGAGCAACTCATCACATGACTACTTCATATGAGTCATCCTCTTATGTCTCCTCAAGTTCAACATGTAGCATAGAATTTTGTGACTCTTACTTTATCCCAGTCAAAGTAAAAGGTGACATATCCATTGATGGTGGCTCTATCAATAATGTTCTCTATGATCCAAATGTTGCAATAAATCTCCTCTCTGTATATTAGATTTGTACTTTTGGAAAGGGGAATATTGTTCTCTTCTCTCCAACAGGAGTTGAGATAAGAGACTTTCAATACCCCCACTCTCGTATAGCAAAAGGAGATATTGATCACAACACTCACCTATTTCATTTCAAAGGATTCAAAAATCTAAAAGAGGCCTCCTATTTTGTGGATCATGGAGATCTTGAAAGCAAAATTTGGCATGAAAGGTTTGGTCATCTTAGTTATAACTACCTAAAGGAATTGAACACCCATGAAATGGTAAATGTTTTTTCTAAAGTATCTTCTATTGATGGAGTATGTCCTGGATGTGCTCTTGGAAAGTAACATCAAGATCCTTTCCACCCAAGTGGTTCTCTAAAAGCCTCATCCCCTCTAGAGTTAATCCATAGTGACTTGATGTTTTTCCCAGAGTCTTATTTCAAAAGAGCAAAATATGCTCTAACCTTCATTGATGAATTTTATAGAAGAAATTAGGTCTACTTCCTAAAATACAAAATTTATGTTCTATCCCACTTCAAAATATTCAAATCCTTAGTTGAATGTCAAAATTCTTGCAACATCATGTAAATTCACACAAATAGTGGGGGGGGGAATACTACAGTAATGAGTTCTCAATATTTCTATCAAGTCATGGTATCATTAATTAGTATTCTATATCCCATAATCCATACCAAAATGGCATTATAGAGAGGAAAAAATGAATATTGAAGGAAATGGCAAACTGCATGCTCCATTCAGGAGATATTCAAAAAAAATTTGGGCAGAAGCTATTAACTATGCAAACTATATTCAAAACCACACACCTCATAAAGCCCCTGACCATTTAACTCCTAAATAAGCATGGACTGGATCAAAACCAGATGTCTCCTTCTTCAATATTTTTGGGTGTACTTCTTAGGCACACATCCCAAAGAAGAAAAGGAAGAATCTAGATAAGAAAAGCAAAAAGCTCATCTTTATTTTTTATTTTGAGGAAATGAAAGCATACAAGCTCCTTGATCCCACAACTCATGAGGTCTTTTTTTATATGAATGTCCAATTTGATGAAACATTCCCTTAGACAGATCCTCAACCATCCTATTCCTCTATTGAGCCTTCTCCTATAGTAGAACCTCAATATAATGAAGAACCAACTTTAGATATTAATTTAGAGATTGATGATCAAGATGAGGAACCTATAACTCCAACTCAAAGTCTTTTCACTCCTTCTACTCCTTCCACTATTCCAAAATGGGCCCGTACCATTGTTAAAGAAGCTACTCCTTATATCCAAAATATTCCATCATCCATATTAACCAAATCCATAGGCACTGGTCTTGTTTGTCAGTCTATTTCCTCTGATCCTCAATCCTTCAAAGAAGAAACTAGTATTAAATAATGGGATGATGCCATGGAAAATGAATTATCTTCCTTAATAAAAAATGAAACTTGGGATTTAGTTCCCCTACCTAAAGGAAGGAAATTAGTTTATTGTAAATGGATTTATAGAATAAAATATGGGCCTAATGGAGAAATTGACAAACAAAAAGCTCACTTAGAAGCCAAAGGTTTATCTCAAATTGAAGGAATTGATTATGTTGAAACCTTTGCACTAGTTGCCAAAATGGATTTTGTTAGACCGGTTCTTTCTTTGGTTTCTTTCCAAAAGTGGGACATCTTTCAAATGGATGTAAAAAGTGTTTTCTTACATGGGTACTTAAAGTAAGATATATTCATGGAACAACTTGTTGGTTTCACTCAAGACTCCTGTCTTGTTTGTAGGCTAAAGAATTCTCTCTATGGCCTCAAACAAGCTCCTAGAGATTGGTATGAAAAAATGGACTCCTTCCTTCTTTCCTCAAGTTTTTCTCATTGTGAGTTTGATAACATAGTCTACATTTAGAGAGATGAAGGAAAAATCACCATACTTGTTCTATATGTTGATGATCTACTACTCACTGGTAGTGACTTCGCTCACATTCAGACTATAGAAGACTCTCTCTCTAAAAAAATTGATATGGCTGATTTGGGTCTAGCTCATTGCTTTCTTGGGATCCAAATAAATCAAACATATGTAGGAATATCATTGTTTCAATAAAAATACACTCTAGATCTTCTTCAAAGGTTTAAAATGATATATTGCAAACTCTCTCCTACACATTTTTAATCTGGAGTCAATCTAAGTACTTCATGCATATCCTCTCTTTGTGATACAACTCTATACCATTAGCTTGTAGGGAGTCTGTTATACCTTACTCATACTCATCAAGATATCTCATATGTTGTTGGCTTAATATTCATATTCTCACATCAACCTCATTTTAGTCACTGGAAAGCAGCAAAAAGAATCCTCTGCTACTTGCAAGGAACTACTCACGTGGGATCTTATATGAGGAAAAATCCATAGATATCATTAGCTACATGGATTCATATTGGACAGGTTCAGTAGAAGACATACGTTCAACTTCTAGCTATGTATTTTGTCTTGGTTCTTCACCAATTGCTTGGTTTTGCAAAAAACAAGTAGTGGCCTTATCATCTACAGAGGCAAAATACAGGGCAATAGTTTTAGCAAGTCAGGAAGCTCTTTGTCTTCGTCATATTCTAAGAGAATTTATTTTTTCCCATGAAAAATCTATTACTCTTTGGTGTGACAATCAGAGCATAATTCATATTGCACGCAATCTAGTTGAGCATCAATGCACCAAGCACATTGAGATACACGTGCACTTTATTCGACAACATATTCATAATGGGGACATATACTTGTACTATATTCCAACTAAAAATCAATTTGTAGACATCTTCACCAAGTCATTTCCTTCTCCGCGTTATATACAGTCACAAGATAAACTTGGAGTGTTACAGCTACATTGAAACAAAGGTCTTTCACCTCTCCTTTTATTATTGTATTCTTTGGAGGATGGTTTTTTCCCATGTGTTTTTTTTATCATCTCTCCCTTGCATATTATACATGAGTACCTCATAATGACATGTTTTTGGGACACATGTTTTTTGTTATTAAGGATAATCTTCGCAATATGAAGACATGCGTCTTTATTTCATAGCAGATGGTTTTTCCCATGTGGTTTTTTCACCATATCTCATATATATTATAAATGAGTACCTCATCAGGCCATGTTGTCGAGACTCATATTTTTTTGTATTAAAAGGACAATCTTCGCAAATCAAAGACATGCCTCTTCCTTTTTCTTTTTTGATAGATGTTTTTTCCCATGGGTTTTTTACCATCTCTTCAGAAAAGAAACCTTTGTACATGAGTACCTCATCAGGCTCTATTACCAGGACTCGTTTACACAATACACCCCTAGTATCACTTAAGGGGGGTGTTAGAATAAGTAATTATTCTCTTAAGTTATACTAGGATATAATTACTTGAGTTTCCACTCCTTCATGAGTCAGGTGAACTCTCAATTATAGTCTACATCATATTTGATGAGTTGTTGTAATCCAAAAACTCTCAATGATAAAATTTGTTATTTTTACAAAGTTGATCCATGGAATAATCAATCAGTTCTATTTTGTTTTTTCAAATCTTGTAATGCTTTGTAGTTCTACTCTTGGGAAATTCTAACATGTACTTTAAGAAATTCTAAAATCTAAAAAATTAAAACTTGAAACTAAATATTTATTATATTTAATAGATGAATACACCAAGGTTTCAAGTTTCTAACTTATATTTTAATTTTTAAATTTTGGAGGTATGCAATGAAATTTCTACTTTTTGGATAATATATTTTGAATAAATATTGATGAATTTTCCCTCTTTAATTATGGAGTGTATATATGTTATGCACATATATCTATCTTAAATAATTTAAATGTGATCAATTTCTTAATTAGGTAATCATATCATTTAGTTTCCAATGTGAAATAAAGGAACTCAATTTCTAGCATAAATTATAAAGGGAATTAATATCCTTGAAATTATTATTTCAATTATCCAAGATTCATTTTGTGTCTTGTCCTTTTTGTTAAATATGAATTATATTCATATAAAGGAGCACTACCCACACCATTAAAAAGGCACACACAATAGAGAAAGTAATCCAATAATATAAGGTTATGGGTTCAAACCCATAACATCTTTCTATGCATAAATCATTTTTTAAAAGGTAAGAAGATAAGCCTTATTCAAATATAAGGCCTATTTTTAACGATATTGAGGAGGAGCAAGTCTTATTGGATAGTTTTAATTTATAAAAGTACTAATTACTTTTAGATTATGAATTTAGATATTGACTCTTTTGGGATAGATGAGTCCTAATGTATGGTGTAAAATGAGAGAGAACATATGGCATTCCTTATCTATGATAAGTGGCATACAATTCACCCATCTAGTATTTCTCATCATGTTGGTGTGATATTAAGTTAGTTAATAGAAACCAAAACCTTTATCTATACATATTTATCTCTCTCTCTGCCTATGATACCAAGTCCATTAATAGAAACCAAAACATTTTTCATACATATACACTTATATGTTTTGATGAAATTACCTTTTGGTGCTTCTACTTGAATACCTACCAAGACACTTTTGGATCTATAATCATTCTTCAATCATTTCAATCCAAATGGTTAATAGATCAATGCAAGTGCATCTAAAATAGCATTTTGGGTATGAATTATTTGTAGCATTTAAAATTGAGTAGGAGCAACTCAAGAAGCAAGGTTTTTGCTTTTCTTATTCACCTTCAAGCATTCATTTCATGCTATACTCTTTATTGTATTAATACTTCAATTATTCTTCAAAAACATCTATTATTTCGTTAAAATTTGTTATTATTTATATTTATTCACCTTAATAAGAAACTACAATTTGATCCCTTAGTCAAGAAATTTCATCATTCCTTCACATAATATAAACCCTCTATATTTAACAATAATATTTCTCCTTTATTTTTAATTATAGTTTTAGATCTTGTAGATACAAGAAAAAAGCATCATAGGCCTATGATAGCACCATGCAAAACATCATACATAACTTATGTTACTATATAATGCTTTCATATGGATGGTGAAACAATCATTGTATGACGTGGTAAAACTATCACTATACGATGCTTTTATACCAATAGTGAAATTGTCTTTGTATAGTGTGTAGACACCAAAACAGCACCAATCTGATTATGTGACTGCAAACACTGATCGCTTTGACACACACAGCCCCAAGGGCAGCCCCTAGAGGTCAAACAATGGTCCTAACCACTCTCACAGTAGTTTTGGAAGGTCAGAGATCAATTTGGCACCTTCAGGCACTTTGCTCAATATCCGTTCCACCCTGGGATGAATTCAAACTGGGATTCGCCCCACCCAGGGATGAATTCTGAATTCGCTCCAGGGTGGGGCGAATTGCAGGTTTGACGGGCAAAAAGTCAAATCTTGACAAATGGCAGCTCAGATCCGCCACCCAACGCTTCCTTCATCGCATGGGAGTATGGGTGAGCATTTTCAAGCGTTAGAGGCATTTGCAAGGTCAGTCATGAAGTCCCAATTCAGGGAGGAATCTCCTTCCCCCGGGAAGGCATGATTGCCATGTGGCGCCTCTGCATGCCCATTTCAAGAGACCTCCAGGTCTATAAATTGGTGAGTTTCCTCACCCCAAAATATGGAGAGAAGGAGCATTTTAGAGCAACGAAGTGCTGTCATTTTATTTACATACCTCACACCTTTTGGATTTGTGCCTTTCACATCCTTGATCTCCTTTAGAAGGGAGGTCATTGGGTGACTATTGGGAGGACAAATCTTGATCCCAAAACCTGACATTTGGCCACGATATCCCACCAAATTTGTCGACAATACCACACAAGAGGTTTTGGACCCATCCCAAGTGGATTGGTGCCGAAATCAAGCCTCAAACGACGGGCGGCCTGCCCCATGGGCGCCCCCTCCCACACTGCCACAGTCCTAATCGCCCCCTTTCGGAGCGATGGGAATTCCATGGTAGACTTGCTTTCTTTCATTTTTGCATTCAATTCTATGATGTTTAGATAGGTTGTCATTTGAATTTCGTCTCGTTTTGAACAATTTTGACCATATTTCTATCTTTGCTCGCTTTTACTAACCTACAGGTAGCATCATCAAATTCCCATTGATGGAGGCTAAATTGGGAAAATATGACCATCTGGGTCTTCCCAAAATGCCCCCAATTAGCTAACCCCAAGTTTTTAGGTCTTTTGGAGCTTCCGAGGTAGGACATTGGGACAGTACCTTTTCGGCATTTTGTTGTAGGTGAATTCGTCCCACCCTAGAGCGAATTCAAATCGGTGAGGAATTTCTTGACTGTTATTTTTGCAGAGCCTTCCTGGTGGTGTCTTGATGCCTCTATCAAATTTTCAGAGCATTTGGACTTGTTTTAGTCATAGTTTAATTCATTTTTCTCATTCACTTATCGTAGGCTTGGGGATTGCATGCTTTGTTTCATCCGCAGGTGCTATTGACCATTTCTTGTTCCTTTGAATGCAGGGTTTGGACATCGGAGGAGCAGCGAGGAGTCAAGACTCATCAACGCAAGTGGCGGTGATGTTTGGTCCACCCATTTTACATGTGGGCACGCGGAAGAAGGAAAGGCGCCCATGGATGTAACAAGAACGCATGCTTAAACGCTCCTAGCCCTTGGAAGGGGAGGATGCGCATTGTAACCGAGTTTGAAACATATCAATAAAAAGGTCTGTCTTCTTTATTCACATTTGTTTCATTTTGATTCACTCATGCTTTTCCCTCTTTTCATGCACTTTCAAGTTTCTAGGATTTAGCGCTAAGTTCGGTTTCTTTGTTTGCATTTCGCATATTCGCTTTCCTTTTTGCTTCCGTATCCTCATGATTTTAGTGGCGATCATGGTGGGACCTTGTCCTCTATTTTTAAGATCAGATATCTGATCCAAACTTGGTTGTTTTTTCTTGCAGGTACCACGTTTTCATACGTTGACTGTTGTTCGTTCCATCAGGGGGCGAATACAGAGCTGTAATTCGTCTCACCCAGGGACGAATGGGAATTCGTCCCACCCTGGGATGAATACAGTCCTGTAATTCATTCCACCCCGGGATGAATTCCAGTCTATGAAGTTTTCGGGTAGAAACTCAGAACCGACAGATTCGGGTAGAGAAGAGGTAAGAATTCTGCACTTTTCCTATCATTTTTTGTCTTCAGTTTTTCTATTTTTTTGGTTCCTTTTTTTGCGTGCATAGAAAAATTTGTTGCATGTTTATTTTGTTTAATGCAAAATAAAAAGAACCCCACACACCACGTGGAAAATTAAACACCAAGGAGCTGGTCGTAAAACCCCAGCCCTTGATCAAGACCAACGATGGATTTCATCACCACCTTGGCTTGAATTTTGCATTCATAAACCCCGATCGCTACTGTTGCTAGACGTAAATCCTGACGAAAGCTGACCGAGTGTAGCTGGGGTGATTCCCAGTGCACGAGGATAAGTCTTCTATGGTAGGTGTCATAAACAGGGTGATTCCCCTTTCGTACCGCCTATGTTCCACGTACCATCTGCTCTCACGTACCTATAGTTTCCCTCACGTAAGGGCGGGTATATAGAGAGGTTGGTATATCGGCCTGGAAATGGTATATCGAAGGGGCGACCAATTTTGGGAGTCATAAGAGCCCTCATTTTGCATTTAAACGTTCTTTACAAAAACCTTCAAAAAAAAAAAAAAAACAAAACACACTAAACCAGGTTTAGGACACACTCTCAATATTTAAACGAGATAATCACTGTTTGTGTATGTGTGTGCTCTTTTCTGTTTAGTGTAGCATAAAAAAATCATAAAAGAGATAAAAATCTACTTAGCTTGTAGAAGAGCAACACCATGGTGTACACCCGTAGCCAAGCCCAATCAAGGGCAGAAGCTGCGAAAAGTGTACAAGGGGGCACAAGTCACCTCCGCTATAGCCCTAAGGACTTGGTCATACCGCCTTGGCGGCCTGACCCACAAGAGAGTCCGTGTCATTCCATGTCAAGGTGGAATTATAGGGACACCCCTCTGGGGGACACGCCCATTCATCACAGCCCCTTTCAGGAAGAATCCTTACACGTGGCACTCAACATAGACAAGAAAGCTCCCTTAGAAGCTAGATATGAGTGGCCACCATGCGATGAAGTGCTAGAGTGGCATAGTGTCCATGAGGAGAGGCCACATGACTATGGCATCCCTCCTTTGCCCCCCATCACTGTTAGAACCAATAGACAAACCCCAGAGCGCAGGGCTCTTCAAGCAGGGCGAGCTAACTCCGCCCACCCCTTTCACACATATGAAAGGGAGCACGAGGAAGACCATCACATTCCTCGAGAGCAATGTATAGCATGGGAGCCATGCGCTTTCGCACCCGCTATGTACCATGGTCACCCATTGAGGCCAGAGCCTCGGGTAAATGCCGCCAACCTCGATAGAGGGAAGCGACCCATTGAGATCTCGGATCATCGCGACCGAGGTAAATGCATAGGAGAGGCATCCAGGCCTCCTAGGCTCAAGATGGTAGAACAAATTGACCTGGCAGTCACCAGACATGCCACCCGCCAAGCCCAGATCACGTGGCTTGAGCAAGATCAGTAGCAGCTAGAGCGTCTATACCACCTTAGCAAGGAGTGCATTCAGTGCCAAACAGATGAGCTGCTTCATAACCCACCTGAGAGGGTTCCAACCCCTCGCACCCAAAGAGCGGAACCATATGAGAGGCATAATCCCTTGGTGCGAGATAGGTCTCCGTGACCTTATCAAGTTTTGCCTCCGAGACCCCCTAGACCTGAGAGGGAGGCCACTCCCCGGAACAACGATGGGTACCCTCCACGGGGACCCACCCAGGGTCATAGGTCTCACCCAGAGACTCCTCAGGAAGTTTACGAGGAGTATGAACAAGAAGCAGAGTGGGCCGAAATGCCCTACCAAGGCGGAGGGGTTGCTATCCGGCCACCCCCCCATAGGCCTCAAGTCTCCCACAACCCACAACGGGAGCAAACTAAAGAGGAAGAGATTAAATCTTTCGATGCATACAAAGCGTTGCTAGAGCATTTGGAGTCTATGGAAACCAAAGCTTCTGGGCCCCAAAAGCCCACGTTACGCCAACTCCGTAGTCATCCTATGCATCCGTCAGTGCCTGCACCCCCTTACCCCGAACACTTCAAGCTGCCTCAGTTGGCAATATTTAAGGGTGAAGAGGATGCCCAAGAGCATGTGACCAGATTCCTGAGCCAATGTTTTGGCATTCAGGACAATGATGCATTGTTGCTAAGGACATTTATAACCACATTCACGGGCCCTACCTCGGATTGGTTCACTCAGTTGTCGAAGCACAGCATCAATAACTTGGATCAGTTAGTGGATGCATTCCTCGAACGCTTCACCTTCAACACCAAGAAGAAGGCGTCACTAAGTGACCTGGCCAGCCTCAGGCAGTATGAGGAAGAGACCATGGCGGCCTACGGGAATCGATGGAGGACTCTGCTTTCCAAGCTACCCTACCTCCCTCCTATGTCCGACCTTACACAAATGTTCTCACGAAGTTGTTTGAGATCGATCTCTGTGCTATTGTAGCTGCAACAATATGCCACCTTAGAGGAAGCTCGGCGCAAGCCAGAATTATCGAAGAGATCAAGATACAGGATGGCGAGATTGCCAAACCTAAGAAGAAAGAATGGAACAAGAACACAAAAATAGGGACTACGCAACAAAAACCCATTGCGGTTAATCAAGTTGCTATAAATGTCCCTAAGCCTGCACAAGAAATACAGCCTCAAAAGGCTAACTATCGAGCAAGTGCCTCCTAATAATTATGAAAGAGAAAACCAGAAGTAGGAGCAAAATTAGCAGCGTCGCCCTAGGTGATAGTACACCCCTTATACGGAGTCTAGGGACTCCCTATTTGACCGCTTGTCAGCGGCAAACTTGATCAACCTTCCAGAGATTCAAACCATAGATCCTAACGCTCCCAAGCCTAAGGGATACCGAGAGGACTTGTATTGTAGGTTCCATAGGCGGAGGGGACATGACCTGAATGCATGTTGGAAGTTCAAAGGATTGATACAAGACCTGATTGACAATAAGACATTGGCAGTGGACAACCCCGTAGCGCCAAACAACCAACAGATGGGAGTTTTCAAAGACCCCTTGCCTCGCCCATGAGGCACAGGCAAAACCCCTTCAAGTCAATGAGGTGCAACAGAATTGCCCCATGCAAGGGTATGTAGGAATGATAAGCATAGTGACTAGGAACAAGAGATACCCAGGAGTTGCCCTCGAGGCAGCCACAAGAGAGGTTCCATCGACGTCACAACCTCAACAACACCCTATGCAGCTACCTCCGCCTAGACCCACGGCCACGATTCGGACCAAACTCACGCAGAGTTTGAGGACCACGTCGGCTAGGCTCTCCATATACGAGCTTATACAACAATCAACACCCCATCGGGAGGCTCTAATGGAGATATTGAAAGCCATCGAGTTGCAGCCCCATGAAGCGAATTCCTTCAACAATTTCGTGGGACATGTCAAACGATGCACGAAGCCAGTCATCACCTTTCGAGAGGATGAAGTTAAAATAGTATCTGATGACATGGCAGATCCACCCCGTACGTTATCGCATGGGTCAACGAGATTCCATATAAGAGGGTGTTGATAGACACTGGCTCATCCAAGAACATCATTACCACGTCGCCACCTGAAACATCTGAAGTTGCGCCACCTCTCACATCATGGCTTCCACCTACACACTATGAGCATTCAATGATGCAATATGCTCGAAAGTTGGCACAATTGTTCTACCCATTCGGTAGGACAAAAGACGATACCTACATTGTGCCATATTTTGGAAGGTGAGATGGCTTATAACATCTTGCTAGGGTGGCCATGGATCAGGGACATGAAGTGTGTCCCATCAATAGCTCATCAGTGTTTGAAGTATACATTTGAAGGGGAAGTACATGTAGTCTCAACGGACTTAGAACCCTTCAAATATTGCAATGCGGTTGTAGTTGATGCCACAATCGACCCTCCCATCGATGCACTTGGATTTTTAGTTAAATCCATCTAGACAGGGTTCGATGCGAAAGCATCTTCTGATAGGCAACAAGGGTGGATTGGCATCAGATCCTTATGCCAACCCAAACACAACATATACATTGGGAGATTACCTCCCATGGTCAACAACCACCCTTGTTAACCTCAATAACCCTTCTCCTTTGCTAGAGAGAGGCAAAAGTTCAGGGACTCACTTTCAAGGAAGGTATAAAAGTGTCAAGAGGGATCTTGCGAGGATGAATCAGAATATGAACCAACATCATATGATCCCTTCGAATCCGATAGTGATCACTCACAAGTGATCCCCATGAATGACCATCAAGAGAGCCTCTTGACTATGTTCCCTCTAGAGGCTCCAAGCGAGCCAGTGCCGTCAAGGGAATCAGGTCCCCCATAGAGAGTGGAACAACCACAATGGGGCCAGATTAATTTACTTGAGTAGGATGAGCCTGTAATGCCTCAAACAGTTATCGAAGCCAACGAGGGCTTTTGGATCTCCGATAGTGATTACGAAGATGAAACAGAAATGACATATCTTAATCACATGCGACAGAGGCCGCAACCATACCCCTTGGAGATTAATGACATATTTGAACAGATGGGCATAGTGCCAGGGCACGAGTGGTACGTAGACCCAGCAGGGTGGGATCAAGTGTTGGATCCGCTGCTCCAGGTATACGAAGAGCACCTTCCACTCCGAGACCCTAGGGTGATATCAGTGTCGAGGGTAGACCCTGTCCTCCTATTAGCACATAGGGCCGATCCATTCGTGCCAGTACCTCTAGAGCTAGATCCAGAGCACAGAGAACATCCAGAGTGTTCAAGTCATCACACCCATGGTAATGGAGACCAAAATCATTTCATCAACATGATCTCCATTGACTTAACCGCACCCATCCGCAATCCGGCCGATCCAACATGGTCCTTGCATCTAGACATAGATGCCATTGACTGGGATCACGTCAATTCACCTCCATCCCCATCATAGTACTGGCCTTTCGGTAAAATGCCTCATTTTACCCCAGGGACAACTCAGGATATCTTTCATGCCGAAGAGGAACCCGAGGTTCCCAACGCAGATTTAAACTCAACAAATGATATCCACTTGATCCCAACTCCACATCAGTTGGAGGACGGATCCCACATGTCGGTCGAGGAGATGACTGACGTAGACATCGGCTTGGATCCAATGAATCCATAGATTATCAAGCTGGGGGTAAGCTTATCCCCTGAAGAGCAAGCCGACTACATTGCCCTTCTCAAAGAGAAGAAGGAGGTTTTTGCATGGTCATACAGAGACATGTCGGGGCTAGATCCATAGCTAGTCACGCATAATCTAACGCTTGATCCGACAATCAAGCCAGTTAAGCAAAAACTACGTAAGATGCACCCAACAGTGGCCTTGATGGTCAAAGATGAATTGCAAAAGCTGTTGGATGCATAGTTTGTCATCTACGCATGGATTATCCGCCATGGCTGTCCAACATGGTGCCCATCAAAAAGCCCGATGGGAGGATTCGCATATGCACTAATTTTTGAGATCTAAACAAAGTGAGTCCTAAGGATGATTTCCCCTTGCCAAGCATCGACGCATTGGTAGACGCTACAACAGGTCACGAAATGCTATCCCTCATGGATGGTTTCTCGGGATACAATCAGATTCGTATCAATCCCGAGGACCAACTAAAAATGGCGTTCACAACGCCTTGGGGGACATTTTGTTATAAGGTCATGCCTTTTGGCCTTAAAAATGTTGGCGCCACCTACCAACGTGCCATGACGTACATCTTCCATGATTACATGCATAAAACTTTGGAAGATTACATGGATGATTTGTTGGCCAAATCTCTTTTGCGCCCAGATCATCTCGATGACTTAAGCAAGATCCTCGATCGCCTCATGGAGCATAAAGTCAGACTGAATCCCAAGAAGTGCGTCTTTGGCGTCACATCTAGAAAACTCTTGGGTTTCATAGTCTCAAAGCGAGGCATCGAGGTGGACCCAAACAAAGTCAAGGCAATCCTTGAAATGGTGCCCCCAACTACCATTAAGCAGCTCAGAAGTCTACAGGGAAAGGTCACATCAATTAAGCGCTTCATAGCGTAGCTATCTGACAAGTGCCGACCCATGAACAAATTATTGCACAAGGGGGTAGCATTTCACCGGGATGACGAGTGCCAGTCAGCCTTTGACGACATCAAACGATACTTGGCTTCACCGCTAGTATTGGCACCACCTAGACCAGGAGTGTCATTCTACTTATACATCTCAGCTACTGAGGTGGCACTGGGTGCCATGCTCGCCCAGAAGAATGAACTTCACAAAGAATAGGCTACTTACTATCTTAGCCGCACCCTGGTCAATTATGAACTTAACTATGCATACGTCGAGAAACTCTGCTTGGAAGTGGTGTTTGCTACCAAAAAGCTATGCCACTACATGCTGAGCAACACTACGTATGTTGTGTCTAAGGAGAATCCATTGCGATACATGATGAGTCGTACTTATCATAGTAGTCGCACGACGAAATGGATCATGTTGTTGACGGAATTTGACATAGAGTTTATTGGATAGAAATCCATCAAAGGACAGGTCATAGCCGATCAACTAGCAGAGGCTCCTCTCGAAGACGATCAGCCTCTGGTCATAGAACTACCCGATGATGGGGTCTTCCATGTCTCGGAATCGCCAGATTCTGATGAGCCTGAGTCACAGGCCGACATAACCCTATTTTTTGATGGTTCTAAATGTGAGCAAGGTGGTGGCACGGGAATTGTATTCTTCACACCGCAAGGGGCTCCAATGCCTCTGTCCTTTAAATTAGACTTCCCATGCACCAACAATAATGCAGAGTATGAAGCCTTGCTCATAGGTCTTCGGACAACAATCACCATGAACATCAAATGACTGAACATCTTTGGTGATTCGCTGTTAATTGTCAACCAAGTCAAAGGGGTATTCCAATGCAAATGCCCAGTTCTACAGGCTTATAAAGCCCTTGTGGACAAATTCCTGGTGAAGCTTGAGTGGTACGACATCGAGGCACTCCCTCGGTCATCGAATCATTTTGCGGACACTATGGCCTCCTTGGGGTCACTAATCCCGCAAGACCTTTCTGGTGATATGACAACCATTCAAGTCAAAACACTATCGCAATCCATGATGGAGCGTGCAAGCTCTGACTTGACGCCAGGAATCCACATGATCTAGATTGAACCATCCTCGGATAAGTTCTCTCGAATCCATGATCGTCTGAAACATGCCAACTAGGGGTCCTTGTTCTCCCCTACTCCCATTAATAGCAACACAACACTATTCTTACAAGTTCTCTCCCGCTCAACATTTGCTAGGGATGAACTTCAAGAGGGATTGGTTGTTCATACCATCGAGGCTTTCGATCAGCAGGATTGGTATTCACCCATAAGGGACTACCTCAAGTTAGGTAATCTCCCGCTTGGATTGATGCATGCCGCAAAATGAGCATTCAAGCAGAAAGTGGCTAAGTATGTCTTGATAGGAGACATTTTGTACCATCATAGCTATGAAGGAATCCTCCTTCGGTGCTTGGACCAGCAAGAGTCCACTTGGGCAATCGCCCAAGCACACGATGGTACATGTGGTGGCCACTTCAGTGGTATGGCCATCGCAAAGTGCATTCTTTGCATGGGCTATTATTGGCCATCTTTAGAGCGAGATTGTTGTGCATATGTGAGGAAGTGCGTGAAGTGTCAACACCATGCTAATTTGACACATGTACCTTCCTAGGCCTTGCAGTCGATCCAGTCAGCTTGGCCATTTTTGTAGTGGGGCTTAGATCTAATCGGAAAGATCTCCCCTACGTCGTCAGGTCATCACATGTTTATCATAATGGCCACAGAGTATTTCACCAAGTGGGTGGAAGCAGTTCCGCTTACCTCTACGATAGGACCCCGCATTGTGGAGTTCATTTTGCATAACATCATATGTCATTTTGGTATTCCATCCAAAATAATCTCGGATAATGGGACGTCATTCAAGAACAAAGACGTGCGTGCTTTGACCACAAAGTACAGAATTCAGCATAGTTTTTTGACACCCTATTATCCGTAGGCAAATGGGCAAGCAGAGGCGTCAAACAAAATGCTAGTTGCCATCCTTAAAAAGACCGTCATAGACAGTCATAAGGATTGGCACATCCAAATCCCACTTGCCCTATGGGCTTATCGCACTAGCATTCGGACGCCCACTAGGGCCACTCCATTTTCGCTCGTGTATGGCTCCGAGGCAGTCATGCCTCTCGAGTTGGAAATTCCTTCCCTACGCATATCAATGCAAGAGTTCATCGATGATGACACTGCATGGCAGGCCCGGTTAGACCAGCTTACGTTGCTTGATGAATGACGCGTTAATGCTCTCGAGCATTTACGTATCTATCAAGAGCGACTTAAGAAAGCATACAACATGAAAGTTCACCCGAGGGACTTTCGGGTTGGTGATTTGGTCTTGAAGGAAAACCAACAGAACTCTAGTTTGCCGTCCCATCTAAGGGACAAGTTCATGGCAAATTGGTTAGGTCCATATGTAATTGATAGCAAAATAGGACCCAGGACATACCGGCTAGCCTCTCTTGATGGAATCAAGGAACTAGAACCCTTGAACATCAGTCATTTGTGACCATTCCATATCTAAGAGCAGCCATATCCCAAAATGCTCCAAGGATTCCTACAATCGCTTGGTCAATCCCAAAATGCTCCAAGGATTCCTACAATCGCTTGGTCAATCCCAAAATGCTCCAAGGATTCCTACAATCGCTTGGTCAATCCCAAAATGCTCCAAGGATTCCTACAACCACTTGGTCAATCCTCAAAATGCCCCAAAGGTTACCCATTACTCGCTTGGTCAAAAATAAGAAAATTCAAAAATAGTAAAATCATCAAAAATAACAAAAATTTGCATCTCATTTCTAGGCATGCTCAAACTCATCACAACAATAAAGAGCTCTTTTACATCTCATCTTCATGATCACAAAAAAAATCAATCCATCAAAAACACAAAAATATGTAGCTGCATTAAGCATCACATCCATACATTGCACATTTGTGGTCATACAGGTCAAAGGCACCATAGACTGTAATTACTCCGCCAATCCATCTTGTTCCACATTTCTCCATTTTATAAGCAGTCCATCAAACATAAATGCCATTCACTTCTTTTTACCATACCAGAGTCAGTGGTCTTCTAATGTATCAAGGGTTTTCGTCCTTCAGTCATCATTTTGCTTTCTAGCCACGTACTGTACTAAGTCAGATAAATTTTAAGAAGGTAGAGTTCTACTTGGATCACACCTTGTTACGTAGCATCCCAACACAAATTAAAACACATAAAAATTCCCAAGTTGTGTGAATGAAAGATGAAACCTGCACAGCAATCCAAGTCACCATAAGCGAAACGGTTATCTTGCTCATCCCCCTATGCGAATGACCCCAAGAATGCTGAGAGTTGGCAAAAGGACAAGCATCTTCCCTACCCAATTCCCCAAGAATCCCAAGTTCTCAAAAAGTTGCAAACATCATAAAATTTTGCAAAAAGTCAAAACTCCAAAAATTTGACATCACCACCAAAGTGCATACATCAAAAGGCACATACAATAGTGATTCTCATCACTCAAAATTCAAATCCCTTGCTCAAAAGAAAAATATATAAAAATAAACAATGATTTTTATCACTACAAAAGAGCAAGTATCCCAATACAATTGAAGAAAAGAAGGGAGTCGAACTTGAATCCCTGGAACTCTCAGCATTTCGATAGGTCATGAGGCAAACCTCAGTACCGGTTTGGTGGATAGCCTATCGGTCACTGGTGGTAAACCTCCCGCATGATGATATATCTGTCACATTAACTCGTGTACAGATCAATGTTTGCATGTGGATGAGCTAGCTTATGGTATCCTAGATAGCACCGTAGATTAATCTAGCTAAATACAACAAAGGAGTTAGTGGAGCTAATCAGGTGATCCTCAGTACAGGTTTGGTTGACAGCCTATCTGGCACTGGCGGTATCCTGACCAATACCACATAAATGAACTCAATTGCACACACAGGGATGTGAAATAACTTGGTCTAAGACAAGTCCGATTCATACCTTGTCCAAAAGTCTTGGAAGATAAAGTACAGTCATGGCTAGTGAGTTAAAACCGTCTGAGTCTCAGGAAACCTTAGCTACATTCCTAAACCAACTGCGCTATCCTTCATCCCCGCATTCCCATCAACAATCGCCAAAAAGAAAAACCACAAAGGTCTAAACAGTCTATGGTGCCCTCGCCAAACAACACAAATTCAATTCATCCATTCCATCTTGCATATCACATATAAATCAAAAACATTTGCATTCATCATAACATATGCATCCATCAAAATAAATTAACATGCATACATCCATACTCATCACTCATCATGCATAAAATCAAATCAACACTCGCATAAGCAAAATCAAGTCATCTGTATATATCATCAAAAATGCCCGTAGGCTACAATAAACTGGTCCTGTGACCCCGCAACAAAATCCAACAGCTCAAAAACCCCCAAGCCTAGGGCATCGGCCACCATGATCACGCAGGATCGGTGCGACGGGAACTACCCCCCGTGGTGTGGGTCCTATGAGACCCCTCAGGGTGGCTGCTGCTAGCCCCCGCATCATGCCTACTCGCCCCCTCATCCAGTCGCCTGCACCGAGAGGATGCTGACTGCTCAGTCTCACTCCCTCTCGAGCGGCGCGATGATCCACCTCCGCTGAACGTAGGGACCCACCCACCAAGGTGGCTAATCTCTGCCTCCAGCTCTAACCACTGTCGCACCGAGTCCATCTCCCACTGGTGATACGTCGCCAAGTTCTCCTCGCACCATGCCAAAGCCCTATCCCTCTCTGCCAACTACGTCCATAGGAGATCCCTCTCTCGTGCAACATCAGTACCCCCATCCTGTCGGTGGTAGGCAGCCAATGCATGCTCTCGCTCTGCCAGCTGCATGCGCAGGAGATCCCTCTCCTGTAGCGCGTCCCCCAGCTCCTCATCGTGCCTCCGCAGCAACCCCTCCAACCATGCAATCTCAGTACGTAGCCCAGACTCCATGTCCTCCGCATCCGCCTGAGGCATAGGCATCTCTGGAATAGTAGCCTACTCTGGCTCCCACTGCTCCGTGACGTCCTGCCTCTCCGGCTGATCCGAAACCCCAAAATCCACATCCTCATCCTCCACCTCCACCATGTCTGCATCCTCCCGAGGAGCTCCCCAATCATCTCCTGGTGCCTCGGCACCCTCCCCGCCCATTGCTGCCGCCTCCATGCCTCCCAGTGGCCCCTCTCCTCGCCATCGCCGTAGTACCCACCACTGGTCATACTCTGCGGTAGTCCCGACGTCATCCACGTCCGGGACGTCGATCACTACATCTGAATCCTCGCCTAGTGGCGAGATGACCGGTCGATCCAGAGTCCTCTCATCCCCCCAACGTCGATAGACCATGGGCTCACCAGGAAACCCCTGGTGCACCCCAAACTATCATGTCACCCGACTGTAAGGGAAGAACTCATGCTCGGTCCCATGCCGCCCAATCAGCCACCGCTCCCTACGTACCCATCGGAGCCACTCTCTAGCCTTCGACCAGGCTGGACAGTCCCGATAAGGGTGCCAGAACACCTCCCTTGGAGTCAGCCGAGTGAGGGCATCGACATAGTGCCCTACGGCACCTGCCCACCATCGACTTTGTCCCTGCTCCTCAGACCACCGCCACAGAGCCGCATAGCCTATATCCTTATCCTCCATCTCTGCTCGAGTCATCCATGGTAACCCGACTGGCCTCTCCACCACTATGTGTTGCCAAGCCCAGCTCTACAATAGATAGCTACAGCTAATCCCCTTCTACCTCCGATAGTGGACCTCGTACAACTCACCATAGAGCTGTGCTAGCAATGTCTACCCCCACCTCATGATCAGCGGTGCCTCTGTCGAGCACTCTACCAGTCGCCAGACCACATCCAATAGGTTCCATGGGAACCTCGCACCTGACGAGTCAGTAGCAACATGTTGGAAATGAGGCCCATAAGGAATGCGTGCCTCACTCCCAACACCCCCTCTCAAGCCACCATCGGACCAAAATCCTGCCAATCTGGTAGTCACCCTCTACCCTCTCCACTGGGCTCTCCACACCTAGCTCCTCCCCATGCCCGAAGCATCGTATCGTATAGCTATCCTTGATCACACGATGACGTTCTGATCGACAGTCCATCTATCAAATCCATAAAAGCCGATAGACATCCTCCAAAGTCACTATCATCTCCCCTATTGGGAGATGGAAGGTGTTGGTCCGGGGATCCCATAGGTTGATCAGGGCCATCAGATAGGCCCGATCCCCGACCATAGGCTCCAGTCGAGCCACCTGCTTGAGCCCAAGGGCATCAAGCCACTCCCAGTCAGCCACAGTTAGCGCCCCCATGCTTCAGAAAAGTAATGGATACACGATACCGGTCTTCACAACCCACAAAAGAAAACAACACAAAAACATTAAAAACATGACAAACTGTACAACCCTAACATGTATATACAGATTAACCTAATCAAAAACAAAAAAATTAAAAATTTTTCTAGGTTTTAACACATAATTTAAAAACAAAAAATTCAAAAAAATTAATTTGTCAATCCTAGGGTTTCTAATCCTAACTGATAAATTTAAAAACAAAACAAAAATTCAAAAAAAATTAATTTGTTATCCTAAGGTTTATACAGTTGTCAATCTCAGGATTTCTATATTCTAAGTTTAAAAAGTCTGTACAAACAAAACAAAATTAAAAATAATATTTTTTAACCTAGGGTTTTCACCTACGTTTTAAAACTGACAAGCTCAACCTAAAAAACTAGGGTTTTACATTCCGTTTATCCTAGGGTTTTAGTTAAAAGCAAAATAAAAAATTTTTGTACCTAGGTTTTAACTATGTTTTTCACTCAGTTTTAAGCTAAAACTTGGTTTGTGTTCAACTTAGTTTTAGGGTTTCAATTTTAATTTTGAAAAGCAACATAAACAAAGAAAAACAAACAAATAACTTGCAGTTTTAAAACACATAACAAACGAAAGCAATAACGCTAAGGAGCACTTACTGGTCTCGCTTCGGCTCCGCCGCTCGATCTGGTTTGTGCACTCATGATGTCGAGAGAAATTCGGCAGTGCTTCGCTTCGCAGAATTAACCTCCTCCTCCCTAGAGCTCCAAATCGCAAGAAAATTCAGATGCAAATGAGCCCAAACCCTAGTTTTGGCCTTTAAATAGGCCTTTTAAGCTTATATTCATTCCCCCTGGGATGAGCACTCTGGTTAGCGCTCGTCCCACCCTGGGATGAATACTAAGCTGGAATTCGTCCCACCCCGGAATGAATTCAGGGCAAAAATTTCAAAAAACAACAAAAATTGAACAAAAATGCACCAAAATAGCTAATAAACTTGCCCGATGAGAGTGCTTTGGCACTTGACATTCCGGGCATGCAAAATAGATGTCGGGGTCACAAATCCTCGCTATCCTATTCCCTAAGAAGGCTACCATAGCCGGACCACTCCACGGGAAGATGGATTTTCGAGAATTTCATCCCCAAACGGCGTCAACAAAAGGGTCAAAAACCCACCCAAAAATAGTAATAACATTGCCGAACGAAGGCGCCTTCATGCCTGACATTCTTGGCATCCAAAATAGACGTTGGGGTTACAAATTGTCACTATCCTACTCCCTAAGAAGGCTACCATAGCCGGACCGCTCCACGGGAGGACGGATTTCTGCCAATTTTAGCTCCAAAAAGCGTCACCAAAAAGGGTTAACACCCACCAAAAATAGGTCTAAATGTCAAAAAACTGCACACACGTTCAAGGATAAGAATCTAAAGGCACCTTTGCACAAGTCATCTTGGGTCAAGCGACTCGTCGCTTTTCTCATGAAGGTCATTCCCTCATCGATTCGTCGCTTGAGGGGGTAGTCACACTTAGTCACCAATCAACAAATACACACCCAATTAAGGAAAATGACATGCATTCAAAGAATCATTGACAAAGACAATTACGCTCCTGCTTGGGGTAGTAAACAAGCAATAATCACAACCTGATCAAATCACTTGGCATTTCGTGAATCATGAACTCAAGGTTCTCATAGACAAAAGGTTGCGCCCTTTGCCTATTCATGACCGATCAATGTCCAAGATCAAGTAACACCTCACCGAAAAAGGTTAACACTTGAATTGAGTTCCTTCGCTCGTCAGAAGCAAGGATTCAAGAATGCATGCCCTTTCCATACTTGGGGCATCAAAAGTTGGTTAGGTTACTGAGAAACCCTAATCATTAGTGCTTTGGCTATCTATTTTTGCTCGACGCTGCGCCATGCACAGCGCATCCCAAAAAGGGGCATCTGTAGACACCAAAACAGCACCAATCCGATTATGTGACTGCAAACACTGATCGCTTTGACACACACAGCCCCAAGGGCAGCCCCTAGAGGTCAAACAGTGGTCCTAACCACTCTCACAGTAGTTTTGGAAGGTCAGAGATCAATTTGGCACCTTCAAGCACTTTGCTCAATATCCGTTCCACCCTGGGACGAATTCAAACTGGGATTCGCCCCACCCAGGGATGAATTCTGAATTCGCTCCAGGGTGGGGCGAATTGCAGGTTTGATGGGAAAAAAGTCAAATCTTGACAAATGGCAGCTCAGATCCACCACCCAATGCTTCCTTCATCGCATGGGAGTATGGGTGAGCGTTTTCAAGCGTTAGAGGCATCTGCAAGGTCAGTCATGAAGTCCCAATTCAGGGAGGAATCTCCTTCCCCCTGGGAAGGCATGATTGCCATGTGGCGCCTCTGCATGCCCATTTCAAGAGACCTCCAGGTCTATAAATTGGTGAGTTTCCTCACCCCAAAATATGGAGAGAAGGAGCATTTTAGAGCAACGAAGTGCTGTCATTTTATTTACATACCTCACACCTTTTGGATTTGCGCCTTTCACATCCTTGATCTCCTTTAGAAGGGAGGTCATTGGGTGACTATTGGGAGGATGAATCTCGATCCCAAAACCCGACATTTGGCCACGATATCCCACCAAATTTTTTGACAATACCACACAAGAGGTTTTGGACCCATCCCAAGTGGATTGGTGCCGAAATCAAGCCTCAAACGGCGGGCGGCCTGCCCCATGGGCGCCCCCTCCCACACTGCCACAGTCCTAATCGCCCCCTTTTGGAGTGATGGGAATTCCATGGTAGACTTGCTTTCTTTCATTTTTGCATTCAATTCTATGATGTTTAGATAGGTTGCCATTTGAATTTCGTCTCGTTTTAAACAATTTTGACCATATTTCTATCTTTGCTCGCTTTTACTAACCTACAGGTAGCATCATCAAATTCCCATTGATGGAGGCTAAATTGGGAAAATCTGACCATCTGGGTCTTCCCAAAATGCCCCCAATTAGCTAACCCCAAGTTTTCAGGTCTTTTGGAGCTTCCGAGGCAGGACATTGGGACAAGTACCTTTTCGGCATTTTGTTGTAGGTGAATTCGTCCCACCCCGGAGCGAATTCAAATCGGTGAGGAATTTTTTGACTGTTCTTTTTGCAGAGCCTTCTTGGTGATGTCTTGATGCCTCTGTCAAATTTTCATAGCATTTGGACTTGTTTTAGTCATAGTTTAATTCATTTTTCTCATTCACTTATCGTAGGCTTGGGGATTGCATGCTTTGTTTCATCCGCAGGTGCTACTGATCATTTCTTGTTCTTTTGAACATAGGGTTTGGACATCGGAGGAGCAGCGAGGAGTCCAGACTCATCAACGCAAGTGGCGGCGATGTTTGGTCCACCCATTTTACATGTGGGCACGCGGAAGAAGGAAAGACACCCATGGATGTAACGAGTAACGCACGCTTAAACGCTCCTAGCCCTTGGAAGGGGAGGATGCGCATTGTAACCGAGTTTGAAACATATCAATAAAAAGGGCTGTCTTCTTTATTCACATTTGTTTCATTTCGATTCGCTCATGCTTGTCCCTCTTTTCATGCGCTTTCAAGTTTCTAGGATTTAGCGCTAAGTTCGGTTTCTTTGTTTGCATTTCGCATATTCGCTTTCCTTTTTGCTTTCGTATCCTCGTGCTTTCATAGTGCTTCTCTATGAATGGTGAAATTATCATTCTGTAATTCTCTCATATCAACTATAAATTAGGTTTTGTATCCTTAAATTTTATTCTTTCTTTAATCGAGATTATTAGATTTGTGTTTTTTCAAACTATTTTGTAGTATTTTGATCTAAATTTTTTATTTGTTATTATTATTATGGTAATTAATAGGGGTTTTTTATAGGGTACTAACCCTTATATACAAGACTAACAAGAGATAAAAATTAATCTTAGAAGGCTAGAATGAACAACAACACACTCCTCAAGAGTTACAAAAATCTTACAGCATATGTAAATAAAAGTTCTAGCAATAAAATATAACTAAAGAACAACAACTATTGATAGAATATTGTTGTCTTTGTTTTGTTTCTGAAAAAATTATAACCTGTTGTAACTGTTGCATTTTAAAAATAACCAATAAAATAATCTAGATGGTTGAAATAGAGGAGAAAAATAAAATACAAATATTATCAAACATTGATAACTACTAATATTTCCTTTCAAATTAGTGATCTTTAAAATAAATTCTAGAGAGATATTTATTCAAAAATTGTTCCTTATTGAAAGTGAGATATGAATTTTAATTTCGGATGTAGGATAATTCCATGTTTGGTTTTGTAAAAATACGTATTTTATATAATAATATGACGTTGCTAATGAAAGTTCACTTTTGCAGAAAAAGGTTCCTTTATGGTGGTAGAAACAAACTAACCACCAAGAAAAAAAGAATGCCTTGGAGAAATGATGTGATGGGTTATTTATCAGATTATTTGAGGAGGCAACATGGAATAATACCCCTTTTCATGGAGATGCATATCATAAATTTGCATAAGAATAAATAAATCAAGTTTTAGTTGAAACTCTTCTTGCATCATAGTTTTTCTCTATGTAGGAGTTCTACTTGATTTATTCCTTGCTGCAAAAGAAAATGAATGCCTAAGTTCTTTAAGTAATTTATTTTTGAAATATTATATAAAGGGTTAATCCTTGTTTATATTGTATTGAATGATAAAAAAATGAGGTTATTATTTATTTAAAAATTAGAAAAAAATGGATATCCTCTATTGTTTTATACATTAAATATTATTAGATCATTTTACATAACTCATGTTATATTTTTTAGAATCTAATGAAAAGTAGCTTGGATTTGCACTTTAGAAAAACCATATCTGTAAACTTTAGAAGACTATTGTTCATAATTTTAGAATGAGGTTGAGAAGTAATTATTGGTATATCATGAGATAGTGGTTGGCCAAGAAGACTTCTCATTAATGAGTAAAAAAAGTGGAAAATAAATGATTTTGAGAACGGGCACTGTAGAATTCGTGCAACTAACTTGGATAATGAAAGGATTGGCAAGAAAGTGAAGGGAGGAGTTCATTTTTTGAGGACAACAGAGAAGGTAGTGAGGGAAGAGAAGGTGAGGAAATTTATGAGAGAAGGAGAGTTCAGAAATTTACAAAAGAAAACCATTTTATTTTAAACTTATATGTTATCTTCATTGTTGCTAGTCATGTTGGTCTTATGACAATTTTGGTTTTAATAATATATAAGATAGAATGCTCTCAGATTTATTTTAGAATAGAATAGTCATATTTTATCTTGAATATTAGTTTATGACTAGGAAAAGAATGATCTTTGATGCTCAAATTAGCTTGAGTTAATACTTTCTATTGTTTGGTGAAAGATAGAAATCCAAATAAATTCAAAAAATTGTAGATGATGCAAGGTGTTGTTGGAATATTATCATAATGGATATTGTTGTTTTGTTGCTTGAAATTTCTCTCAATAAATAGAGGAAATCTTGGCTATGAGTTCTCTTTAACCTATAGAATGTGGAGGATTAGGAAACTCTATTATTGATGAAATATGGAGTATGATAAATTTAAGTATCATATAAACAATTGGTTGTAACATTTTATTTGAAGAGTATATAATTCGGTTTCCAAGGGAAAGTTAGGAAATGAATCTTCCACATGAATGGAAACAAAACCTATGTATGATTTATATAATCAAATGTGTATTGTCGTGTGGTGGATATATTTTTATGTAAAATAAAGGATGTTTTCCCTACTAGGTTATCTCATTTGTTTGTATGAGTTCAGATTTTTATTCTATGGATTTTATTTAATACATTTTTTGCTTGTAGAAATAAAGGAGTTGATATTTATTTGAGAAAAGAATTTGGGATTAATTTAGAAATAGAAGATTTTTTATTTTAATGAAACATATTCTATATTTTTTTGTTCTCTATAAAAACAAATAATATTAATGAATGTAATTGAGATAATATGTTTAAGAATTATATTGATTTAGAAATAGAATATTATGTATTTTAATGAAACATCTTCTATATATTGTTTTTCTCTAGAAAAACAAAGAAAGTTAATGAATGTAATACATTCTTTTGAGATAGTATATCTACAAATTATATTGATTTAGAAATAGAATATTTTATATTTTAATGAAATTTCTTCTATATTTTTTTGTTCTCTAGAAATAGACAGAATAATGAATATAATACATTCTATTGAAATAGTATGTCTAGGAATTATATTGATTTATAAATAGAATATTTTGTATTTTAATGAAATATCCTCTATATTCTGTTGTTCTCTAAAAAAAAGTATATTAATGAATGTTAAAAAAAAAAGAATGTTAATGAATGTTATACATTCTATTGAGATAGTATGTATGAGAATTATATTGATTTAGAAATAGAATATATTTTATTCTAATGAAATTTCTTCTATACTTTATTTGCTCTCTAGAAATAGATGAAGGATAATTGATATTGCACTTTATGGAGATTCCAAATGGAATGGATATGGTGGAATGGGGGGTGGCTGAAATATACCACCGGGAAAGATGGAAGAGGAGTAGATTTAAATATAAAGATCTTTTTATTAGTTGGAAACTTGGATTAATCTTCATTTGGTGGCAAGTGTGGTAGAGATAAATGGTAGAATTTTTATAGAAACCTTTTCATCCTTAGATGGTATTTGGGAGGTCATTTGGAGCAAATTCACATAAATTATGGTAGTGTATGCTAAAGAGGAAACTCGGGCTAATATAAAGATGATGGAGAAGGAAGTTGAAGTGCAAGAGGGATAGGACAAAGCTTGTTGGAATTCACCTCTAAAAGGTTGTATTAAAATTAATACTAATGGAGCTGCAAAAGGTTGGAGTGATTTGCAGGAATCATGTTGGGATAGTGCTCTATTGGGAACTACAAGGTCTAGGAAGGGCCATAGATAATGAAGCAAAAGCCTTAGACATCAAATATGCTTCTATATGGGTGGTAAGACAAGGCTACAAGAGGATAATCCTAGAATAAAATTCCCAAATATTGGTAGGAGATCTAGATTTCATGAGGATCTTTACTTTCAAGACATGGAGGTTGAGGATTCTTATCACCCAAATTAAGGAATTGTGGAGGGAATTAGATGATGTGATTCTATTTTATGTCAGTACAGATATAAATAAAGTGACCAAATTATTGGTTAATATGGGTACTGAGAAGAATATAGGGTACAGTGGTATAGTGATATGACTATTGAGTATGAGAGAATTAGGTAGGTTGATGAACAAATCCAGTGTTTAGCTAATTTGGACAGCCATTGTAGAAATTTGGTTTAATAGATTTGGATCCAATGCAAATATTTTTTTACTATTTTAAACAAGTGGACAACAATTGTGGAAATATGGTTCATGATATTTGGCTCCAATGTAGATATTATTTTACTATTATAAACATATGTTCTTATCTCATCCCAACTTGTAAGTAATATTTGTTTTAATATAAATATTTCAATTTTTTTTTTAAGAAAAATTAATTAAAAAAAAAAAACTCTCCTACATGTTTAGAAAGTGTGTAAATATAAATATAAAATGAGGGTTTGGATGAACCGATGAGCATATGATAATATTGTCCTATTATGTTAAGTTTCCTTTGTCTTATACTTAAGAAGACAAAAAATTATGTGATATTAATTAAAAATAATGTAAAGATAAATATAAAATAAAATTTTAAACATAGTGATGAGTTCAAGCATCGTTATAAAAAAAGGTATACTTAATGATGCCCCTAATAGTCTATAAATAACTTGTGGTAAAATCTGAGACGATAAACATAACCAAAGGTGTCGCATTCATGACCAGATCTTACAATTTGATATGACTTGTGCCACGTGCCTAACATATCTGATCAATTTAGGAAAAAATTTATGAATGCAACCTAAAAAGGTCCATTAAACGCATCTAAGCCTGAGCGCAACCATCTGATTCACAGCGAATCGATCTAATGCACAGGGAATTGATAGGATCATTGGATACTCATATCTGATACAATTTCAAAATCATGTGGTGAGGTTTACCTAAAAAATTTTAAGTCACCTTTTATGCTGATCAAAATTTCCTATGCCTCACAAATTCAATCATAATCTATATTTTAATAAATGATTATAATGATTCATGTAGCTAGGAACATTGAAGTACACCCTGCCTTAGGATATAAATAGGTCAACACTCTAATCATGTCCAGTGTAGTTGTGAAGTGTAGCCACAATGGATAAAAGCTCTATGAAGACGTGGTTCATGGCATTTGTCATTATAACTCTCATATCTATCTATGTGAAATGTAACCATATGGCTTTGATCCCAAAGTTGACTTACACTTAGCAGATTATGTTTTAACCCTTTGACATATAACATATTTTCTATTCTTGTTTTCCCATTATCTAAACTCAAATTTCCTCTACCACTAATTTTTGTTGATCTATTATCACCAAAACTTACTAATCCTCTATTGGTTTCTTTTAGTACAACAAATTTATCTCTATCTCCTGTCATGTGTCTGGAGCAATCACTATCAAGATACCATTGTTCTTCTTTATCCTGAGTGTGAAGGGTTGTTTGAACTAACATTGATCTAGCATTTTCATTCCCATTTTTTTCTTTCCTAGTTGAAATTGTTTTGTTTTACTAGACTCAGGAAGTATCATTTTACACCATCTAGCCTTGTGCCCAAAATTATTGCATTTGTAACATATAATATCATTATCCATAAGAGAAGCAAAAGAATTGGAATTTCTATTGATATCATTTTTTGCATAACCAATGCAGTGTACAACTCTATGACCATATTTATTAAAATAAAATCAATAGCCATGGAAGAAATTATGTAACATGTTTGGATGCATTTGGGAATGTGGTTGAGTGCTTATCCTTTTGTGTTTAACTCTCGTCCATGGTCGTTCTTTGCTTACTTCCTTCTTTATGTATATTATTTCTAGAGTATATGTCACTTTCTTATCTTTGTTTGAAATTTCTACTTCCTGAAGACTTGGCTCCTCTTTTTGTTTCCCAAAATTTATATATGGTAGTACCTCGGTTTTTTTAACTTCATTCTTTAAATAAAAAAATTATTCCAATATTTCACATTTTCTTTCTCTTGCTTTTAATAGATCTGTCATATCCTATTTAATTTTCTTTCCCTCTTCTACCTTTATCTTGAGTTCTGTGAGACTTTGTAGAAGTTCCATCTTTTCTTCTTCATCCTCTTGAATTTTTTCCTTCAAGTTTGAGTTATTCTCTCTAATCATTTCTAAATTCTTGAGAACAATGAAGAATTCCTCGTTTATATCAAATATGGTCTCTTCTTCATTTTATGAAGTCATATGTGTTTTTGATGGATCTTCCTCCAAGTTGTTAGTCTTTTCACAGAGAGACCCGCTCTTATACCAATTGAAGAACATGTGCTCATACTGAGAGGGGGGTGAATAGTATAAGATAAAAAAATTGCTTTTCAATCCATATGATAATATCATCAGTATTAAAGTATTAAACATCACACATATAAGAGACAGGATTTGCGTGGTTCACCCAATGTGGGCTACTCCATGGAGAAAATATTCCTTATAATTTTTTCTTAAAAAAATTCTCTTGGGCATACTTTCCCTATTATAATATTTATGGACCATTTTCCAAAGGATAAACCAATACTGTAATAAAGTTTATGGATCTCTATCGACAGGAGACACCAATCCCCTCTGTCTTGGTTGGTGATATCCTAGAATAACTGCTACCTCCACTGCTATGGATAATGGATCTCTATCCACTAAAAACTCTTGTCCTCACTCAGAAGACCTATCATCACTGCCTTGGCTAATGGATATTTATCAACTAGTGATTGTCATTCTCTATACTCTGTCACCTCCAAAGCTTACTCTTAGATTTATCTCAAATATGCACTAAACATAGTCCTTCGATCTAGCACAAATTTACTCAATCTCTATCTTTGGTCTAACATAAACATGTCCTCAAATATGTACCAAATATAGTCCTTCGATCTAGCATAAATATGCTCAATCTCTATCCTAAAGCCTTAACACAAAACTTGATCCAATCACAAATAAAATTTACTTAGATATGCCCCAAACCTTAACCCAAGATTTGAACAAATCAATCAATCAACTCTTGTCACAAGTCTTCTGAAAGACTTACCTTAATTCTACCTTGTAAGCTTCCACAAAATCTCACACTAATCTACCTATAAATCCTCTCTAGAACTTGTCCAATATCATAGAAACATATAAAGAATTGTTAGAGACTCAATATGCTTCATACTCATAAAAATTCAACCTCTTTCAAAATAATTTAGAATATAGAATAATTTGTTTCACAGAACTAGAACTATTACTTCAACACTTCCACTTGACTAGGATCATTCAACTCTACTCAATCAATTACTTATTGAAATACTCTTTGCTTACAAACCCTAGTCCAAAAATATGAACACTCACTCAAATATTTCCAACAATGCTTAACAAACAAGGTTTCTATATTCAACCTTTATTCCAGAAAACATTGAAGCATTAATACAAAACCAAACTCAAAAATACTTACCAAACAATAATTTTCACTCCAACTTACCATTCACATCATCCAACAATCACTCACAAAAATATGTGCCCATACCTTTTGTTTAATGAAGAAGTGTTTAATGAAGAAGTGTCCTTAAGAATCTATTTTAACAAGATCAAACTCTTAGCCAATCTCAAGGGTTTAGATGACAAAATCTCCTTCAAATAATTCACAGAAAAAAAATAATAACTTTTCTTACTACCTTATCACTCCTTAATTACTCAAAAAAACTTAGCACAAAAATTAAAGTTTGCAAACCCCTTTTAACTCTCTTCAACAAATTATAATACAAATTAATTATGCAAAAAAATTAATTAAAATAAACCTTTGGAAAAAAAAATGCTTTTCCCCCTTTTATTTTTGACAAGCCAAGTCAACCAAATAATGCACATACCTCTATTAATGCTATCTAAAAGGCATTGGTTGGATTCGAGTCACCAATGGCTCTCCCCCAAGTGCTTTCGTAGTGCTCGCACCCACCAAATAGGCTACGTGGCTCCACAAGAACTAAAAGGTATGAATTCACCTTTGATTTCCTCCTCCTCGAATGATGCAAACATAGCACGATCTTCCCTTCGGTAAAAATAGATTACACGAGGTTTGAACCCACACCTAGTGTTCCCTAATACTTCTAACACAACCTTTGGCTTCCAATTGAGCTACGAGGGGCTTTGAGTGAATTTCAGAGACCACAAACTGTTGTCCTCTTCTGCACTCAACACACATGTGAAAATACACAAGCTTTTCTCTTCTTTGTATGCACCCAAAAAATCATTCGCATGGGATAATTTTCAAATGCCAAAACTTGGCATTATTTATATGCAAACCATAGCATATTCCAACATCGATGAGCATTCAAATTCAAATTCGAATATTAAAATTAATTTTAAATATTAAATAAATATTTAAATTAAACCTTAGCACCCATCATTATTTAAATTAAAATTTTAATCAAAGATTAAAATATTTTAATTTAAATTAAATATGCTTGTGGGTCTTTTTCAACTTGGTCCTTGATCTTCTTCAACTTGATTTTTGGCCTCAAACAATAATAATAAAATATTATTATTTAATTTGAACTTGCTTCTCCTTCCTTTGGTATTCATCCTTTGAGCCCTCCTGGGTATATAATATTTAAAAATAAATATTATAACCTACTGCTTTTCATGACCTTCTTGTTTTTGGAAGAAACATTTAATGTCCTCAAAGATGATGAACATAGCACAAAAATGCTTTTGACATAAATGAAAACAAAACTCCTCAAATTGTCTAACAATCATGAGATAGTCATTGGCCAAGAAGACTTCTCATTAATGAGTTTGAGAATGGAAACCATAGAATTCGTGCAACTAAATTTGATAATGAAAGCATTGGCAAAAATATAAAGAGGGGAGATCATTTTTGGAGGACAACATAGAAGGTAGTGAGGGAAGAGAAGTTGAGGGAAGGTCTGAGAGGAGAGCTCAGGAATTTGCAAAAAAAAAACTAGGTTATTTTGAATCTATATGTTGTCTTCATTGTTGTTGGTCATGTCGGTGTTATGACATTTCTTATTTTAAATATATATGATAGAAGGCTCTTAGATTTATTTTTTATTGGAATAGTCATGTTTTATCTTGAAACTTAGTTTCTGAATAGGGAAAGAATGATTGGTGATGCTCAAATTAGCTTGAATTATTACTTTCTATTGTTTGGTGAAATATAGAACTTAAAAGAAATTCAAAATATTGTAGATGATGCAAGGTGTTGTTGAAATATTATCATAATGGATATTTTTATTTTGTTGCTTGAAATTTCTCTGAATAAATGAAGAAATCATGGCTATGAGTTCTCTTTAACCTATAGAATGTGGAGGTTTAGGAAACTCTATTATTGATGAAATATGGAGTATGATAAATTGGAGTATCATTTAAATAATTGGTTGTACCCTTTTATTTGAAGAGTAGATAATTGGGTTTCCAAGGGAAAGTTAGAGAATGAATCTTCCACATGAACGAAGACAAAACCTACGTATGATTTATATAATCAAATGTGTATTGTCGTGTGGTGGATATATTCGTATGTAAAAGAAAATATGTTTTCCCTACTAGTTTATCTCCTTTGTTTGTAAGAGTTAAGAATTTTTATTCTATGGATTTGATTTAATACATTTTTTTCTGTAGAAAACAAGGAGTAGATGTTTCAATTTGAGAAAAGAATTTGGAATTGATATAGAAATAGAAGATTTTGTATTTTAATAAAACATCTTCTATATTTTATTGTTCTCTGGAAAAAGAAAAAATATTAATGAATGTAATACATTCTGTTGAGATAGTATGTTCAAGAATTATGTTGATTTAGAAATAGAATATTATGTATTTTAATGAAACATCTTCTATATATTATTGTTATCTAGAAAAATAAAGAAAGTTAATAAATATAATACATTCTATTGAGATAGTATGTCTACAAATTATATTGGTTTAGAAATAGAATATTGTGTATTTTAATGAAACATCTTCTATATTTTTTTTGTTCTTTAGAAATAGAAAGAATAATGAATATAATAAATTCTATTGAGATAGTATGTCTAAGAATTATACTGATTTATAAATAGAAGATTTTGTATTTTAATGAAGTATCCTCTATATTTTGTTGTTCTCTTAAAAAGAAAGAATATTAATGAATGTAATATTTTGTTGTTCTCTATATTTTGAGATAATATGTATGAGAATTATATTGATTTAGAAATAAAATATTTTCTATTTTAATGAAAATTCTTCTATACTCTATTTTCTCTCTAGAAATAGATGAAAGATAATTGATATTGCATTCTATGGAGATTCCAAATGGAATGGATAGGGTGGAAAGGGGGTTGGTTGAAAATATACCATCGGGAAATATGGAAGAGGGGTAGATTTAAATCTAAAGCTCATTGTATAAGTTGGAAACTTGGATTAAACTTCATTTGGTGGCAAGTGTGGTTAGAGAGAAAGGGTAGAATTTTTAGAGAAACCTTTTCATCCTTAGATGGTATTTGGGAGGTCATTTGGAGCAAATTCACATAAAATATGGTAGTGTATGGTAAACAAGAAAATCAAACTAATATAGGGATGATGGAGAAGGAAGTTGAAGTGCAAGAGGGGTAGGAAAAAGCTAGTTGGAATTCACCCCTAAAAGGTTGGAATAAAATTAACACTAATGAAGTTACAAAAGGTAATCCGAGCAGAGCTAGAATTAGAGTGATCTACAGGAATCATGTTGTGATGGTGCTCTATTGGGAACTATACGGTCTAGGAAGGGCCACAGATAATGAAGCAAAAGCCTTAGCTATCAAATATGCTTCTATCTAGGTGGTAAGACAAGGTTACAAGAAGATAATCCTAGAATCAAATTCTCAAATATTGGTAGGAGCTCTAGATTGCATGAGAAATTTTGCTTTGAAGACATGGAGGTTGGGTATTCTTGTCACCCAAATTAAGAAATTGTGAAGGGAATTAGATGATGTGATTCTAGTTTATGAGAGTAGATATCTAAATGAAGTGACCGTTAAGATGGGTACTGAGAAGAAGATAGGGGTTCAGTGGCATAGTGACATGGCTATTGAGTATGAGAGGATTAAGCAGGTTGGTGAATAAATCCAGTGTTTAGCTAAATTGGACAGCCATTGTAGAAATTTGATTTAATAGATTTGGCTCCAATACAAATCTTCTTTTACTATGAACAGGTTTATGAATGCAACCTGAAAAGGTCCTTTAAACGCATCGAAGCCTGAGTGCAACCATCTGATTCGCAACAAATCGATCGGATCATTGGATACTCATATCTGATATAATTTCAAAAGCATGCGTTGAGGTTTTCCTAACAAATTTTAAGGTGCTTTTTATGCCGACGAAAATTTCCTATGCCTCGCGAATTCAGTCATAATCTGCATTTCAATAAATGACTAAAATGATTCATGTAACTGGGAACATTGAAATATGCATGGCACCCTGCCTAAGGATATAAATATGTCAACACTCTAATCATGTCCAATGCAGTTGTGAAGTGCAGCCACAATGGAGAAACACTCTATGAAGACGTGGTCCGTGGCATTTGTCGTTCTAACGCTCCTCGTCGTTGCTTCAGGTCTAATCTTTTCACTGTGTAAATTACATAGTCATTTTAATTTCTTTATCTCAATGATCATGAAATTTGATTTTTGCATATTTTTGTTAAACTCAGCGAACAAAAATTGTATTATTTAGCAGAGTTTAAATAATACATCAGTAGCCGGGAATAGCACATCCGGCGTAACTGAACTGTTACGTTGTAACAGTGTAACAGCAAAGTAATGTAAATACAAACAATATTGTTAAATACGCTAACATCCCCCTTTATTACATTATTTGGGTAATGTAATAACTAATAGCTATACTAACATCCCCTTACATTATTTTGCAATACAAAGTGAGCTGCAAAACAATTCAAATTTGACACGTCCAAGTGCCTTAGTGAAAATGTCTACAACTTGAGCATCGGTGGGAATGTGCTGAAGCTGAATTCGATGCTTTGGAACTTCATCTCGAATGAAATGACATTGTGTGTCAATGTGCTTTGTTCTTTCATGATGGACTGGATTCTTGACGAGGTTCAGAACACCCTGATTGTCGCAAAACAAGTGTATTGGAGATTTTGATGGATGGCCCATACTTGTCAGAATGCGACATAACCATATCACTTCGCACACAGCTTCACGTGCGGCACGATACTCTGCCTCTGTTGATGAAATAGCAACCACCTATTGCTTCTTGCTGTGCCAAGAGACAGGACCGGATCCCAGATGAAAAATGTATCCAAAAGTTGACTTGCGATCATCAAATGATCCGGCATAGTCGGAGTCCGTGTATCCTTGCAAGAAGAATTTGTTGTTCCTCTTGTATTCTAGGCCATATTCCATAGTACCACGGACATAGTGAATAACACGTTTTTTGCTTTCCAATGAGTGGTCTTAGGCTCCTGCATGAACCTCGAAAGATAGTTGACGACAAATACGAGATCTGGCCTAGTATTGATCAGATATATGAGACTCCCAATCAAATGTCGATAGAGAGTACCATCTACTTGAGGTGAATCATCATATTGCGATAACTGAAGTCCGTTCTCCATCAGAGTTGCCATTGGCTTGCAATCGATCATGCGATATTTTTCCAGCAATGTCTTGGCATATTTTTTCTGAGACACTTTGATGGTGTGCTCCTTCTGGCTGAATTCCAGACCAAGACAATAATGGAGAAGTTCGAGATCTGTCATCTCAAAATATTTGCACAAGTTTCTTTTGACAGTAGAGATCATAGTTTCGAAACTCCCTGTAATGAGCAGATCATCCACATAGAGTACAAGCAACACTATCTCAGAACCCTGTTTCTTGAAATAGAGGTTTGCATCTGACGAACATCTCTTAAATCCATGCTGCATAAGGTGATTGTCCATTTTTATATACCAAGCTCGAGGAGCTTGTTTCAGACCATACAAGGATTTGACCAATTTGCAAACTTTCTGCTCTTGGCCTTCCGCTTCAAATCCTTCTGGATGAGTCATATAGACTTCTTCTTGGAGATCACCATTTAGAAAGGCACTTTTGACATCCATCTGGTGAACTTTCCACCCATATTGTGCTGCCATAGCACACATAACCCGAATTGTAGTCATCCGAGCAGTAGGTGCAAAATTTTCCTCGTAGTCAATGCCTTATTTTTGAGCATGGCCCTTTGCAACAAGTCGGGCCTTATGCTTATCAATTGTTCCATCTGCCTTGTACTTGACTTTATATACCCATTTGCAGCCAATGGGTTTCTTTCCATGCAACAAATCAACAAGCTTCCAAGTTTTATTCTTCATCAAAGACTCATACTCTGTATCCATAGCGGCATTCCACTGAGGCTCACTAAGAGCATCTTGCACTGATGCAGGTTCAAGACAATCTATGGTAGACATGAACGCCCTATCATCATCAATATCCATATCCTCTACTTCTGTACTTGGAGTCATAGAAAGTTCCTCAAAATATTGACAAAGATCATCAACCTCACCAGTTTCTCTGGCTTCTCTTTCCTTTTGAGCCATACTGCGTGTACGAGGTCTATCCAAATTCAAATTGGGAGGAGTCGATAAATTTGCATCTTTGATTGTATTTGTACATCATTTAGGATTCTTCTTCGGTGGAGTTGAAGAAGATGTAGAAGGACCTCCTGTCTGTTTTGACGAAGGAATCTTCTCTTCCTTAGATTCCACAATATCTTGGTGTACTTTAGATGTGCTCTGTGATGTGAAAGCTTCATCAAAGACAACATCTCTACTGATATGAATTTTCTTGGTCAAAGGATCTATCAACCGATATCCTTTAGAGTGCTCAGAATAACCAAGAAAAATACATCTCAGTGTTTTCTCATCTAGCTTCTTCCTTTTCTCTTTCGGTATGTGCATGAAAGCGTGACATCCGAAAATATGCAAATGAGATATGGAGGGTTTTCGACCACTCCATGCTTCCTGTGGAGTCATTCCTTTTAGGGCCTTTGTGGGTGCCCTATTCAACAGATACACTGCAGGTGGTGACGGCTTCCGCCCAATATTGTTGCCCAAGAGTAGCTCCTATGAGCATACAACAAACCATTTCCATGATAGAACGGTTCCTTCTCTCGGCAACTCCATTTCTTTGAGGAGTATAGGCAGTTGTTAACTGTCTCTTGATTCCATGCTTATCTAGGAATGCAGAAAATTCATTAGAGGTAAACTCTCCCCCTCGATCTGAGCGGAGGGTTTTAATAGAAGCTCCTGACTCCTCAACGGATTTCTTGAACTGCTGGAAGAATGCGAAAGCTTCAGATTTCGCTTGGAGAAAGAAAACCCACATCTTTCGTGAGTAGTCATCTACGAATAATCGAAAGTACCTCTTCCCTCCACAAGTGTTGGGTGTGAAAGGACCGCACGGATCGGTATGAATTAACTCCGGAGGTTTTCGTGCTCTTGTTGAGCTCTTCTCAAATGGTACTCTATCTTTGCTTTCTGCCAGCGGTCGGAGCACACTAGCAATGTGGCGGAAAGGGAAGGAAGACCCTTTACCATCTCATACTTACCGAGCTCAAGTAAGTAGCCGAACTAAGATGCCCATATCTCTTGTGCCATAGGGAAGTTGCCTCCTTGGTAGAGACAGTCATGGCAACATGTGGAGTAGAGATAGCATCTAGTGCAAATAAGCCATGCTTATATGAAGCTGTTGCAATCTGCTTACCCTTCTTGGTAATAGTACAACACTTTTTTCCATTCTCAACACGAAAGTTGACAACCATATTTCTGTCCAGGATTTGTGTCACTGACAACAAATTGTTGGCCAATCCCGGAACATAGAGGACTTTGTCAATCTGACACTTGCCATTAGGAAGAGTGACTGAAATCGTACCCTCTCCCTGAACCCTGTAGGTTTTATCATCAACAATGGTGACAGGTTTGCCCTCCTTGGCCACAAATGATTCAAACCACGATCCGTCGCCGATCATATGTTTGCTAGCTCCGGAATCGACATACCAAACAGGATCCCTCCGTGTGGAATCTGTGGTAGTCATGAGCACCTTGTGCGCCCATTCGGAATCCGAGTCGGATTCTTCAACGACAACATTCACCTGGGGTTGCTTGTTCTTATTTTGTGGTTTGTTTTGGTCTTTCTGCTTGTTCTTATGCCAACACCTGTTGGTGTCATGGTTGTCTTTCTCACGGATCTTGCACCACCTCTTCTTCGTTGAGGTTGTTTGCCTTTTCCTTTCGTATCCTGTTGAAAATTTTCTCCTTTCCGAAAGTTGCCTCCTTTTTGCCCATTACCTTTCTTCCTAGAACCCCTGCTGTTGGTGTATAGGGCTGTATTGGAAGAATCATCCTTGTGAAGTTGGCGTGCCTGCTGTTGTTGAAGCAGATTGACCAACTCGATGTAGGTAATTTGTCGTTGAGACACTTGGATGGAGGTTATCAACATATCAAATGAAGAAGGCAAAGCTCTCATCATAAGTGAAATGAGAAGCTTTTCGTCCACAGTATCTCCCAAAGAACTCAATTTCTCTTTCAACTCAGACACTCTGCACAGAAATAGTTCAACTGTTTCACCCTGTCTCAAACTCAGGTTATGAAGTTGTTGTTGAATATGAAGAATGGTTGAATCATTCTTTCCCTCATAGATGGTTTGAAGGGCATCCCATGCCTCTTTACCACTTGCTTTGTCAGCTATATGAGGTTGCACTTCATCTGAAACAGCAAACAAAATGAGCACCTTTGCTCGACTGTCTTTCTTGTCAAAAGCTATCTGATCTACGGAAGGACCTGTGGATCCTGCTGTTGGTGAAGGCCTAGTTGCTACTCCAGTAACAATATCCCACAAATCTTCCATTTGGAGAATTGCCTTCATCTTATGTTTCCATGGTGTATAATTTGGACTTTTTAATAACTGATGCGGATCAGTCATCAACTTTGCAACAGCGGCCATAGTGAAGGTTCCTTATATCACCAATTGGTCCCCCTTTCGATATACCTTTTGCTAGGCCAATATATCATACAAAATACCCGCCCTTACGTGAGAGAAACTATAGGTATTTAGAAAGATCAACAAAAATCACCCGCCCTTACGTGAGGGAGACTATAGGTGAGTTTTAGAGATCATACGATACGTGGAACATAAGCAGTACTGAAAGGGAATTGCCTTGTTGATGGCACCTACCATAGAATATTCTTCTCATGCGTGGGGCGTAACTTCCCCTAAACACTATGAAGAATACTTCGTCAGGATTTACGCCTAAACACAAGTGCGATAAAGGGTAGTGGATGGAGTAAAAAAATGCAAAAATGGCATACTTATTCCTCCCAGACGATTTATAAAGAACAAGCTCAGACGTCGTTGTAGCGGCTATATTAGGCGGCGGATACAGTAGCCAAATCACGACAGCTTTACCTGTAAGTGCTGGCCAGAGGTATCACAAATACCAAACACTGCAGTGCAATAAATTGCACGGATGGGTTTTAATTATTCCGGGGACTTAGGGAGTGCTTTGATTTTAATTTTTAATGTTATAGTGCAAAAATGAAATATGCAACATACAACAAAAAAAATGCCCACAAGAATAACCCACAAGGTGTCGGTCACAGCCGAAAATGCACCTTTTACAATTCGCCAAATTGCTATTTTCAAAAAATTACTCACAATCCCCCTTTGATTTTTTGAAAAAATATCCCCCCTTAAAAATATCTTTAACAAAACATTTTAATAATTATTATATATTTAAAATTAAAATAAATAATTTTAATTAAAATCTATATTTAAAGTTAAAAATCTATAAAAAAAATTAAAATTAAAAATTTTAATTAAAAAATAATAATTAAAAAATAACTTTGAAAAATTTATACCTTGGGGGAGTCGGCGGTATTTGAACCCCCGACTTGCAGGCTCCCTGAGCCTTACCGCACGGCTCACGACCACGTGAGCCAGCGGGCTGATCCAAGAGGATCAGTCGACCTTCTCCCTTTTCAACGCCCGGATGCTCCTCCTCTGCTGCGGCCTCATGCGCTACTGCTTCCCGGCACTCCGATTTTTTTTTTTTTTTTTGGAAAAAATAAAAATAAAAAATTCCGCGTTCCCGGCTCCCTGGCGCTGCTTCCTGGCACTCTGGTTTTTTTCAAAAAAAATCTTCCGCGTTGGGGGGGGGTTTATACTCCCCAGGCGGAATTTAAAATTTTAATTTCCCGCTCATGGGGGGGAGCCACGCTGCACGCAGGGGGGAATTTTAAATTCCCCCGCCCTCGGGGAGCGCGCGCGATTGCGCGCCGTCTCCACCAACGCGGGGGGGGTGGGGAATCCTCCGTGTCCAACGCTGGACGGCTGGCCCCTCCTCGGCGCTCCCGACGCAGCGCGTCGACTACGTCGCGCTTACATCAGCGGGGTGCAGGAGGGGGCGGGGGTTTCTTCCATCCCCTTCCTCGCAGCGCGGGCTCCACGTCTGCGCGATTGCGTGGACGCCGCGTCTACGCAAATGCGTCGACGCTCGACGCTGGCGTCTGCGTAGCGCGGGCGGGACCCCTGCGTCGGTGTCACTCGACGTTAGCGTCCGCTGTGCTCCAGCGTCGGCGTCTCTTCCCCTGTGCGCTAAAGGCGTTCGACGTCGCTGCCTTGCGTAGCACCTTCCGGGCTCCTTAGTCGCGCGTGGATGCGCGGCGACTGTCGCGCGTCTGCGCTCGACGAAAAACAAAAAAAATAATTTTTTTTTTTATTAGCCCAGCTGCGCGGCAGGGGAAACAAAAACACGCCCGCAAACAAACTCATCTGCAATCACCTCGCCCAAAATTTCCGAGTTGCTCTGATGCCATGTTAAACTCAGCGAACAACAATTGTATTATTTAGCAAAGTTTAAATAATACATCAGTAGCCGAGAATAGCACATCCGGCGTAACTGAACTGTTACGTTGTAACAGTGTAACAGCAAAATAATGTAAATACAAACAATATTGTTAAATACGCTAACAATTTTGAATGTCTTTCAGGACAGAACCAATGCATCAAGAAGTCAGTACTTAACACTAAATGGAAGGGTCCATGCAATCCACTAAGGAAAGACGATTTATGCACCGGAAGTTGCCATGATCAGTATGGTCTCGTCCAGGGACTCTGGCGACGATCTGAAATGTTACTGCCTGTGGCAGTGTCAGTAACATAACACAAGAGAATCATTGCAAGGAAGAATAATAAAACCCGTAAATCTCAAATTATTCTGTAGGGAAATGACACACTAGAACGGGAGATTTGGTAGAGTAGCTAGTACTGTTATGTGTGAAGAGAATAAAGATTCAAGTTCCTTGTATCTTTCTTAATAATATAATAATTTCATAGTCACGCATAAAAGTTAAACACTTTTAAATAAAACCGTTAAAATTATTCATCCAATATTTAGATATGATTGTCCACGTTTATTATGGAAAAATATTTCGCATGTACGGTTCCTAGACCTTTGTGCACATGGTATCTTATACATTGTTTTTGCGTTTGGTATGTTTTGGATTATGTGTTAAAATTATTTGTAAGAGTGTAGTGTTAACATTTGTTATCAAAAGAAAATACTATTGTTTGTAAAAGATTGAAGAATGTTGATGTGATTAAAAGGCACAACTAATCGCAAGTAATGAGATGGATGTTATTTGGCCTCGTTACTAAACCGATTTCATTAGCACTATTTAAATTATTATAATAATATGAAGATTATTGTAAATTAATAAATATATAAATTTAATTTATATTTTTTATCGATTATGGTTTTAGTTTTTTATTTTTAAAATTAAATATTTAAATTATAGTATTTTTGTAAAAGGTAATAAGAAAGAATAGAAAACTGCCAGGAAATAACATAAAGATGATTCCTGTTCAGCAAAAGTTTACTATAAATTTTTAACGTACATAATATAGATTATACTAACTTATGTTCATAACATTAACTTTGATTAAGAAAGTTAATTGCTCTCCTTAAGCATACAAAGTCTATGAAATATTCATATTGTCTTTTTGAACTTTTTAAACTATTTTTTTTATAAATGAAAAATTTTAACGATTAATGTTTAGGATTAAGCATTTTTATGTTAATCATAACCCATTTATATTTCAACCCTGATCTCTTATAAGCCTCGGAGCTAATTTTATCAATAGGATATCATTTTTCTCACACACACCCACATTAACATATCCATCATGATTTGAACCTTGAACCTCCAAATAAAAAAACGAAAAACCCAAACAATTAAGTTACCCTAAACTTTAATATTTTAAAGCATAATATCTAATAAAATACCTATAATCAAGGTTATGCATAGTGGAGAATATTTGTAAATTGGGTGAATATTAGGATTTTCAAAATTGGAAATTGGCAAATATGAGGACCCTCGACGTTGGCCCATTCGCCTAAAATTTTTAGGACCAATTTTTTCTTAGGGTCAATTTGTCATAAAATATATTCAAACATAAGCATATTTGTACTTGTTGGAAAGCTATTTTCAATCCTGATCTAGTGGTGGTGTTTTTATGAAGTTATAATATGATTTAATAGATCAAAAGGGGCCCCAAATTTGACCTTAAATTTTAAGGCTTAAAATACCCCAAATTTTGGTATGAAGATGTTTTATTTGATTTGCTTAGGATTATCAATGATTCACCTTGATTTTGATTAGGATTTGCCATTTTTTTACAAGTATATTTTGAGTCCAACCCGTTATGCATAACCCTACCTATAATCTAATATCATATTATTATTATTTTAAGCAAAAAACTCCTTGCAGATCCACCTTGGTCTGAGAGACCACGAACAGGGGGTTCTACACCATCAAAGTCACCCGAGAATCGCACCCGACCCTACCCGCACCAACATTATCAATTGGATTTTGGATACCCAATTCAACTTTTTGGTAGGTTGGAGATTTGAACCTAGGACCTCCCTTGGAAGATTGCCCTCTCCTCTCCAACTCACCTACAACACCCGGGTTATCTAATATCATATTATATTATATATATCATTGATTACATTCAATACTATCATCTATGATTGTAAATCCTTCATATTCTCAAAATATGTTTGAATATTCGTTACTTGGTCCAAATAAAAGCTACATAGACAAGCTCTTTACCTAAGAGAATAAACTTAAATATTAAATTTATTTGGAAGATTTCCATCACAAATATTTATCTTTCTCTCATGCCAAGGATTTTAAATCCAAAGTATATTGCTTTATCCTTATATTTTTCATGTATTAAAAATCATAAATTTTCAGAACAAAATAAAATATGTTCTAAGATGTTTGAGAGAGTATTTAATAGCAAAGGATATTTAATTATTCCCTAATGACAAGAGATATGTATTTATGTAATGCGGTATACATAGGAAGAAACTACTTCACCATTGTTATCGTTCAAGATTGTCAATCAATGGGTAATTAGATTTTATTTCTAATTCCTCTAGCTTTAGGAATGATATTAAATTATAAAATTTAGAGGACAATTACACAAGTACAAGACATGCACAAAATCATATTTATTGTAAATAGATCATAGTTTTAAACAATTATCTATGCTTTTGAATTTATGTGAAAATTTAAAGGGGGTTACTATTGTACTTTAAGAAATTTTAATATAAAAAAATAAAATAACACATTAAACTAAAGAGTTCTTATATTTAATACATGAATGCATCAAGGTTTTAACTTTCCAACTTACATTTTTATTTTTAAAATTTGGAGGCATGCAATAAAATTTTTATTTTTGGATAATATATTTTGCATAAATTTGGATGAATTTTCCCTCTTTAATTATAGAGTGTATATATGTTATGCACATATATCTATATTAAATAATTTAAAGGGGTAAAAATTTCTTAATTGGGTAATCATGTGATTTAGTTTCCAATGTGAAAGAAGGGAACCCAATATCTAGCATAAATGATAAAGGGAATTAATATTCTTGAAATCATTATTTCAATTATCCAAGATACATTTGGTGTCTTATTCTTTTTGTTAAATATGAATTAGCTTCATATAAAGGAGTACTACCCGCACCATTAACAAGGCACATGCATTAGAGAAAGTAATTCTATAATATAAGTCTATGGATTGAAGCTCATAACACCTTTTTATGCATAAATCATTTCTTTAAAGGTAAGAAGATAAGCCTTATTCATATATTAGTCCAATTTTTATTGATCTAGAGGAGGAGCAAGGCTTATTGGATTGTTTTAATTTATCAAAGTACTAGTTACTTTTACATTATGAATTTAGATATGACTCTTTGGGTATAGATGGGTCCTAATGTATGGTGGAAAATGAAGGAGAACATATGACACTCTTTATCGATGATAAGTGGTATAAAATTCACCCATATAGTATTTCTCATCATGTTGGTGTTGTATTATTAATTTACATAATAGAAACCAAACCCTTTATCTATACATATTTATCTCTCTCTCTTTACCTATGATACCAAGTACAATAATAGAAACTAAAATATTTTCCATACATATACACATATATGATTTTATATGTGTGTATGTGTGTAAGTGCATGTATGGTTATTCAAATAATCATGTGTCATTAGATTTAAACCATTTAGTTTTCGACTAAAATTTACACACAACAACAATACAAGCAGAAATATATTATTTATTCTTAGTGAATCTCAACCCTACAATCATCGCTCTTTTCTCTATCGTATAATTAGAACTTATCCTATAGTTCATTACATACCAGGTAATCACCACATCTTGGCTATTCCCTTTCTTCCAACCTTACCTAAATTACCCTTAACTAGTCCATAAAAAATTAGTTTTACCCATCGAGGGGCTAGAGGTTTCTATTTTATCTTATCTCTTTGATTATCTCATATAAAACCTAAATATTTTTTAAGATCCTATTCCTCATAAAGATTTGCTTTCCACCCATTCTTATGGGTTTATATTTTTAGATTCACTGAAGTATTTTCTATAACTATAGCTATAATATTTTTTATAATGAAACTAGAATTACTATACTTATTTTGGAAGACCCTATAATTTGTTTCCTTCCAAATATACTAAATAAAATGACGAAGCACAAAATTCCAAATATTCCTCAAGTGAGAACTATGAAAAGGATTACTCCAACACTCCCAAATATTCACCAAAGAGTCCACCTAAACCCACTAGATTTTAAGAAGATTTCCATACAGCACTTGAAGATTAAAAGGGCAATGAAAAAAAGTGATCCACTAATTCTTCATCTAAGCAACATAAAGAGGATCTATAAAATATAATTTTGTAGTGCTAACCATAGAAAAAAATTACTTTTGGGATAATGTTCTTAATAAAAACTTTCTAAGCAAGAAAAGTCTGATAATCCTTCCCTTTGTCATAGTCAAAAGCAAAACTAATAATGAAAATTCCTTTAGAATTTGGTACCCAAACAAACTTATCTTCTTTAGGATAAATGGGGAGGTAATATTGTTGTGAACAAAAAATTAAAGAATTCGATCTACTTTGCATAACAACATTAGGCTTCATGGTGTAATTATTGCATAAGACTACATACATTATCTTTATTCCATGAAAAAAACCAAGTATTCTTTTGAAATTAGATATGAGAAAAGCATATAATAGGGTTTCCTTAAATTTCCTATATGTTATTCTTAGAAAGTTTAGCTTCGACTATAGTTGGTGTGAGTGGATTAAATGTTGTTATAGCACTACAAATTGTCTATTTTTATTAAAGCTTCTTGTGTTGGTTACTTCAAGTCATATTTTGGACTTTTTCAAGGTGATCCACTTTCTCCTTATCTATTTATTATTTTGGTGGAAGTATTAGGGAGAGTCTTTTCAATGGAAAAAATGGAAGAAAAAATAAAGGATATTTAAGTTGTAAAACTTGGTCCCTCCAAATCTCATCTCTAATTTGTTGATGATTCTTTTGTTTTGGGTCATCCCATAGTTAGTGATGCCATGGAGTTTAAATCAATATTATCATGCTATGAGAAGGCTACTGAATAGTTGGTAAATACTACAAATCTAGGATTTTTTACATTAATACTACCCTAGATTTACAATAAATTATTGTGAATATTTTGGGGTTTAAAATTGAAAAAATTCCATCAACCTACTTGGATATTCCTTTGTTTGATAAAAAAAATAAAAATGAGCTTTAGGTCTTTTTTTGGTTAACATGAAAACTTGATTTCTAGGTTGGAAAGGTATGTTCTTAACCATAGCAGGAAGGCTACAACTCATGAAAACTACATTGCAATCCATTCCTATTCATATGATGTCACTTTCAAGACTACCAATAGGTATTGCATTACAAATTAATAAAATTCAAAGAGACTTTCTATGGAAATATTGTGAGAAATAATTAGGTTTTTTCTTTCTAAGTGAGATAGGATTTGCAAAGGAGAGAATACTGGAGGAGCAAGCTTTTGGATTTGTAGACTTATGATGTTAGCATTAGAAGTAAAACTTGGGTGGAGATTATTCAAAGATCAATAAAATTATTGAACAGAAATATTACTTCAAAAATAAATAGGTTCTCTTGACGCAATGAAATTATTTAGGAAAAGAACTCTATCGAAAGGTTCATCAACATGGAACTTCATTTCAAAGAGTTTGCAATTAATAAAGAAATATATTATATTGTCATTCAATGAGGAAAGTTATGCAATTTATTGATTTTATGCTTATTTGAAGCCTTTCCTCTTATCTCTGACTCAAAATGGTAACCATTGGCTCAAGCAAACTTAGCATGTAAAGGTCTAAAGGTCAAATATCATATTATTATGAGCAAAATATTTTGATCATGGATTTTTTAGTAACTTGGTTGAAGCAGAGGAGCTCAAAAAAATATAGATAAAATTCAAAAGATGCTTCAAGAGTTTTATCTGTCAATTTTTATAAGCAAGAGTGAGTTGATTTAGAATTTATCAAATGATGGTGGATACTTGGTCAAGTTGGGATATGAGAATTTAGAATAATCAAAATTTCCTTCTCTCAAATATTTTTCTTGGAAGAATGTTTGGTCATTAGAGGCTATTCCTAAGACCTAACATTTCTTTGGTTAGCAGTTCAAATATTCTTACAAGAGAGAGTCTACAAAGTAGAGGATATTGTGGACCCTTCAAATGTGTCTTGTATGAAAAGAATTTAGAAACATTATACAATTTACTTTATTGTCTATTTGCTCACACTATTTAGTTTGTTTAAAATATGAAATTATATTAGGTAGCTCCATCAACATTGAAAGAGTTGATAAAATGTTGGATTAATTATTTCAAATCTAAAGTATTATATATTCTTTGGAGGATTGGACCTACCATTATTTGTTAGAATTTATGGCTTGAAAAAAATATCAATTTTTTTTAATTAAATCTCAAAATCATACTAAGTTTATAAACGTGTTATTGCCTATCTTGTAGAATATCCACAAATATGGTACTCATCATGGAAAGTCTTAATTAAAAAACAAGAGGTGCTAATAACTTGGATATAGGATTTGAACATACATAGAAGAGTCATCAGTGATAACTGAATTAAAACAAATTATCTACTTTAATCTATGGTAAAATAAAAATGTCCAAAACATGGGTTTATCAAAATTAATTTTGATATTATTTCTAAAGAAAATCCACGAAAATCTAGTGGAGGTGGTTCTTTTAGAAATAGTAAACACAAAATTCTCCTCACTTATTCCAATTCATATAGAAATTCAGCTAGCAACTATGCAGAGGCTAGGGCACTTCTTATAGGGATTAAAATTGTAGTAAAAAAATGATGGAAATATATTTCAATTGAGGGGGACTTACAAATTATCATAAATGCTATTAAAAAATGGATTTAGAGACTGATAAAAAATAATATTATTGTTGATGTTCATCATGTATTACTAGAGGTAATAAATTGGAAGTGTAAACATATTTATAAGGAAGTAAATGAGGTAGCAGATAAATTAGCAAATTATGATATTGATCTTTATCCAAGTGAAATTCAAAGTTTAGAAGGTAACTGGCCAAGTGTTAATTTTTCTTAACCAAAATGATATCAAGAAACTGATTGTCGAAACATAACAATTCTAAAAAGTTGAAAATATATTTAAGAGAAAAATAAAATGAAAAACTATGATAAAAAATATATCGCAATAAATATAATACTTTAATATTTTGATTGAAGTATAACCTAATAAAAACCCATATGTAACTTATTAAAAAAAAACAATGGCAGAGTAGTAGTCATCGCTTTAGCTTTCTTATTTTCACATACAGAAAAACAATGAAATTGTTAAAAAAATACTAAAAGTAGCCGCACATCTAAGGAATACACAAGTGTTCATGTTTCCTTTTCAAGAATTATAATGTCTTCCCAATAAAGAAATGCTAAAATTCTAACGATGTTTAATTCAAAAATCAAAACACCTAAGAACATTTTAACTTCCTTGCAGCTCGATGATCTTGGTCCCAAGTACGATCATCAAGAAGGGTTGGTGATAGCCAAAATTTTACCAATAATATTGGACATGGAGGCTTTGGCTCGGTGTATCTTAGTAAATTACATGAATAAAACAAATCGCCTCCAAACAAGGAGTCGTAGAGTTCCTAATCTTGCTGCCTCGTTTTGATATTTGATAGCCTCCTTGATCTCTATCACCATATGACTTACGCTAGGCCTAATGGAGGGATCATATTTAAAAGATATATTTAGTATTTTGTTGAGGCCTTCATCTCCTTTTATGTCTGGTGTGACTTGTTGAGACAAACACAAGTGCCTAAGCTTTATGGACAAGGACACCAAAATATATCTGAATATAATATGAGAAGATTCAAACGTGTTTCTTACATATTGGATGAGGTTCATATAGCCCAAATTCTATGTGTTTCTTTCCACATATGAGCTCTAATAAAACCATGCCAAAGCTATAGATCAGTGTTTAGAAACTCATAACTCGAAAAAAAACTTGACAGCCTAATTTTGGAGAGTTATCGATAACTCGGGAGAACTCGCTAAAAATTTAGCAAAAAAAAATCGAATAAATTAAAATAAATAAATAAACAAATAAATGATTTTTTATTTTAATGTCACAATATCAATTCAAAACTAATAACATTTAATACATGGGATATGGGTATAATAAATTTTTCAAGCATTTCAAAACTAATAAATTTATTATATATGTATCAACAGATAAATTTATTGTGTATGTGCTACAAGTTCATGGAATTTATAGTGTCATTTGTGTTTGATTGACTTCGCTCTTATTTTTCATATCTTTTTCCTCTTGTTGGGTATATAGATCTCCTTACGGCATGTGCCTTTGGAGAGGTTGGTAATAATTGTTGTACCTTTACCCTCCTATTGGGTATGTGGTTCTCCTCATGACATGTGCCTTGTGGAGTCATTGACAACTTTTTAAATTTTGAATCAATGCTTTTGAAGTGACACAGTGGATGTGGGATTGATCCCTTGGTGCTTCATAGTAGAACTTCCTCGATTCTCTTTGGCCCTTTTGTTCATTCCTCTTGTCTGCTCTTGTCTCTTTAGTTGTTTTGTTGGTTCACCCTTGGGGTGTTTGTTTGTGTTCTTTGGTGGTGGCCCTTGGGGCTTATCTCTTGTAAAAGGTTATGGGGTTCCTTTCAAAACCCTATTTTTCTTAATAGTATCAAAAAAAATTATTGTGTATGTATTAGTAGAAACATTTATTATGAGTCTATCATCTCAAATATAGAGTTTATTATATTTATATCCTATATAGATTCTATCATAACCATATGTATCAGTAGATAAATTTATTGTATACGTATTAGTAGCATATATATCAGCATATGGAATATGGATATAATAATATTTCTTGCATTGTGTATTGATTGCCCTGCTCTTCTTCTTCTGAATTGGAGTACCATGGAACATAATGGTTATGGGCATGATCAGATAAAAAATATAGAAATATATATTTATAAAAAATAACTATCATTTGAGATTCAACAATAATGTTTGACACTTCTCCATATGTATGTATAAAAAATATATATCATGATCTGTGTCAACAAAATATTACAAGAAAAGTGAAATGTAAATTATTTTTTTTCCTTTCTTCCCTTTGTAGTTGATGTTGATGGTTGGCCTTATATCTAAACTGGTTGGTGAATTGGAGGTTACTCAAGTGTAATATCATCATGATATATATCCTCCAGTCCTCTTAAATGTCATACTTATTTCTCAAATGCCTCAAGGCCCTTTGTATTAAACTCTACACCTAATGAACCCTTAGTAATCCAATAAAAAAATGGATCTACCTCATCCAATTGAATTGTCTCAGTATTGACTACCTCCACTTGTCTTGTGTGAAGCCTTAGATTGTATCGCACAAAGATATGGTTATTGAGGTACTTTTGGATTAATATGTTACACTTATTTGTGTGTATGGCATCAAATAAAGACCAATTGCACTCACACCCAAAAGAGCTACAAGGTTGAATCAATATACGAACAACCATATTTTGCATGTTAGGTGTTTTTCCACCATGGTCCTCCCACAATAAATCTACAAAAAAAAGGATAATTTTAAAAGTATCAATTTATGATGTTATACTACAAGAATATTAACTATATATACATATATAATGTTCGAAACTTTGAAAGTTTAAATTCATTATCTAGACATAAGGTTGACCTTGTTTCTCTAGCAAAGTGAGATGCAAACAAGCTCCCTCTTGTATTCTTATATATCTACAACTCATTGGGAATAAGGCAGTGTTTCTCAATGTTTTCTAGCATCCTCTCTACACAAGTATAAAATACTTCTTGGATATCATCATTATCACATAAACTACTATTGTAAAATAATTTGGGGTTCAAGAAGCATCATGTGGTATGAATTAGTTGATAAATTTGCCTTGTCTATCTCTTCTCAAAAATATTGTTAATTGTTTCATATTTATGCATACTACCGCTGCAATAATGGTGAAAGGCCTCTTAGGCTCTATTCATTACCCTATATAGATATCCCATGGCCAATTATTCACCATATACAAGGTGAAGAACCCTTACCAAAGGTTAAGTCATCTACAATTAAAAATTAAATATTAAAAATTTAGAAAAAATAATATTTCAATATAAAATAAAATTTCAAAATTTAAATGTGAACTAGAATTTCCTGAACAATTACAAGAAAATAAAAAATTGTGATAAAAAATATCTTGCAATAAATATAATACTTTAGAATTTTTATGGAAGTAGAGCCTAATAAAAACCCCACATATATATAAATTATTAAAAAATAATAATGGGAGAGTAGTAGTCGTCACTTTAGCTTTGCTATTTTTGCACAAAGGGAAATTCAGGAAAAAAGAAATTGTTAAAAAAAATACTAAAGGTAGTCGCACATATAAGGAATACACAAGTATCCATGTTTCCTTTTCAAGCATTATAATGTCTTCCCAAAATATAAATTCTAAATATCTATCTATGTTCAATTCAAAAACTAAAATTCCTAAGAATAATTTAACCCCCTTGCAAATTAATTGATGGTCTTGGTCCCAAGTTTGATAACACCCTGTGCTTTTACTATAGAAGGGTTGGTGATATCCAAAATTTTACCAATAATACTGGACAAGGAGGCTTTAGCTCAGTGTACTTCAGTAAAATAACACGAATAAAATAAATTGCCTTAAAAAAATGAGTAGGAGATTCCTAATTGAGGTAATCTTCAATACTTAAATAACCAAATATGGTTGTAAATGTTATCTCCTCTTTCTCCAAACAAGGATTAGTAGAGTTACTAAATGAGGTAATCTTCGATACTTAAACCATTAAATGTGGTTTCTCTATTCTTCCATGTATTTAGCTTGGACTTGCTTGAGAACTAGATATTGCTCTCTCTTTTAGACCTATCTTCTTTGAAGAGTAAAAAGAGAGTTATTTTCACTAAAGCACATTTCTTTGGGTCTATTGGAATTGGTAATAGATATTTTGTTGTTTTGTGACTTTTCTTGTTCAACAGAAGTGTCTTATAAAATTTTATTTAATATTGTTACCTCATTCTGATATTTAATAGCCTCCTTGATCTCTATAACCACATCACTTACAGTAGACCTAATGGAGGTATCATATTTGAAAGATAGATTTAGTATTTTATTGAGGTCTTCATCTCCTTTAATGTCTAGTGTGACATATTGAGACAAACACAAGTGCCTAAGCTTTATGGACAAGGACACCAAAAGATATCTAAATTTAATATTAGAATATTTAAAGGTGTTTCTTACACATCGTATGAGGTTCATTTACTCCTCAAATAACTCAAATTATATGGATTTCCTACCACATATGAGCTCCAATAAAACCACATCAAATCTATAGACCAATATTTAGAAACTCGCAACTTGAGAAAAACTCAACAACTTAATTTTGGACAGTTCTTAGCAACTCAAAAAAAACTTGATAAAAACTCGACAAAAAAAGATCGAAGAAATTAAAATAAATAAATAAACAAATAAATAATTTTTTAACCTAAGGTTAAAACAACATTTCAAAACTAATAAATATATTATATATGTATCAGTAGCATATGTATCAATAGATAAATTTATTGTATATGCATTAGTAAAAAAAATATTATGAGCCTATCATCTCAAATATAGAGTCTATCAGATTTAGATCCTATATAGAGTCTACCATAAACATATATATCAATAGATAAATTTATTGTATATGTATCAACAACATATGTATTAGCATATGGGATATGGGTATAATAAGGTTTTCTGCATTGTGTATTGTATGCCCTACCTGTCTACTTCTAATTTGGAATACCATGGAACACAATGGTTATAGGTATGATCAGATCAAAAATATAGAAATCAATATTTATAAAACACCTATCATTTGAGATTCAACAAGAATGTTTAACACTTCTCCATATGTATATTTAAAAATATATATATCATGTCTTTGATCTGTGTTAACAAAAATTTACAACAAAAGTAATATATAAAGAACTTTTTAAATTACTTTATGTTTTCCCTTTCTTCCTTTTGTAGTTGATGTTTATGGTTGGCCTTAGCTCTGAACTGGTGGGTGAAATGGAGGCTACTCAAGTGCAATATCATCATGATATATATCATCAAATCCTCTTAAATTTTCTACTTCCTTCTCAAATGCCTCAAGGTCCTATGTAGTAAACTCTACATCTAATGAAACTTCAACAATCCAATAAAAACGTGGATCTACCTCATCCAATTGAATTACCTCATAGGATTCACTACCCTTCACTTGTCTTTGTGTGAAGCCTTAGATTGTATTGCACAATTACAAGGTCATTGAGGCACTTTTGGCTTAATATGTTACACTCTTTGGTGTGTATGGCATCAAATAAATACCAATTGCACTCACACCTTGAAGAGCTACAAGGCTAGCTCAATATACAAATAACCATATTCTGCATGTTCTTATGCATGTTAGGTGTTTTTCACTATAGTCCTCCCACAATAAATCTACAAAAAAGGATAATTTTAAAAGTATCAATTTATGATACTATACTAAAATAACGTTAACTAAATGTATATATATACATTAAATGTTAAACTTTGAAATTCTAAATTCATTACTTGGATGTAAGGTTGACCTTGTTTCTCTAGCAAAGGGGGATGCAAACAAGCTCCTTCCTACATTCTTATACATCTGCAACTCATTAAGAATAAGGTGATGTTTCTTGATGTTTTCTATCATCCTCTATGCACAAGTATAAAATTATTCTTGTACCTCATCATTATCATATAAACTACTATTGTAAAATAATTTGGGTTTCAAGAAGCATCCTACAGCATGAATTAATTGATATAGTTGCCTTGTCCATATTTTCTTAAAAATATTTCTAAATGCTTCATATTTATGCATACTACCGCTGCAATAATGGTGAACGGTCTCTTTGGCTCTATCCATTACCTCATATAGATATTCCATGTCCAATTGTTCACCATCTATAGGGTGAAAAACCCTTACCAATGGTTAAGTCACCTACAATTAAAAATTAAATATTAAAAATTTAGAAAAAATAATATTTTAGTATAAAATAAAATTTCAAGATTTAAATGTGAACTCAATAAGCAAATTATAATTACCTTGAGAATTTTTTTGAATAGTTTCCTAAAATGAATTATTATACACTTGGCTTGATATGTTCTACCCCTCCTCTTTAGCATAAAATGATGAGGTATCTCATTCCTTGGACACAAACATCTACTTCAAAGCAAAGGATGCTACAAGAAGGTTCTACAAGGCAATGAAATTAGAGGTAAATCGAGTAGTCCCTAAGTGAATAATTTTTTTCCCATCATTGTGCTCACTCATAAAGCTAAGCACCCATGTATGGTTATAGATAAATTGTGTTATGTTCTTTTTATGTTCAACCATTGTATTCACCCATGATATTTTGCCAATGTTCTCCAACATAAGGTCAATGCAATGGGCAACACATGAGCTCCAAAAAATAGAGGGGTACTTCACATAAATAAATCTACCTGTAGATACATATATTGTTGCATTGTCCATCACTACTTGGATAAAATTATCCACACCTACTTCAACCACAATCTCCTCCAACAAACTAAATAATAGATGTGCATTATTTACCTCTTGTGAGGCATCAACTGACTTGAGGAAGACCATGGATCCACTTGAAGCCACCAATAATTTTATGAGTGCGCAATGTATTCCATATATCCACCCATATGAAAGAATTTTGCAACCCTTTTTCTTCCATACCATCCTTTTCTCTTATACAAGAGCACATGTGTTAATAACATACTCCTCCAATAGTGGTCCACTTAAGTTATGTGTAAAAGTTATCTTTACTTCTTTTCCTGACTCACTTAATGCCTTCACTAGGGATGCCCAATAGAGGTTGGTCACAGTATGAAATGGAATGTTGTAGTAATAAAAAAAAATTCTATGGATATCTTGACTTCCTTTTCCTTATCCCTTCCCATTACAATTTCATATATGGTCGTTTGTCTAGTGTTGGAGCCTTGTCCCACACTTATCCCACTTCCACTAGAAAACATTTTATGAATATGAGGGATAAGAATAGATTCTTCGACCATTAAATGGATATACTATAGTTTAGCCTCATCTTCATAAAATGAGCTCCGTGGCCCCACTCCTTTCCAACTACAATTCTTACCCTTTTATGCTCTATTTATTTAGTATTTTTTGCACATAAAAACCCTCATCTAATTTTTAACCATGTCATCTACAATGGGGCAAGGGTCCACATATTTCCTTTGTTGACCAATCAAATAGATATTTAGGTGATTAATACCTCATCGTATGTCCTTACCATAAAATTTACAAATAACTTCATTCGACAAGCTTCCCTTAATTCCATACTTCTACATGACATCTCTTCCTAGAGCTTATGTTGATGGAGTCATTTGGGTTTCACTTATAAAAGGGTTATTGCTCTCCATAGTGCTAGTGGTTCTAGTGGCATGGGTAGGGACCTCACCTAAAGAAGCCATTTGTATTTCCTAATAAGAGAGAAAATAAAAAAATAAAATATTAATAATATAATGTCTAATCATATTTATGTCTTTAGTGTAAAAAAGTCTATATAGATGACAAACCATTGCAAATATTGAATAGTATCTTCCAGGTCCATTAACTTTTGGGAGATAGTAATATAAAAGATATCTTATCTCTATACGAACTAATATTATAGATATTATCTCTGAGTAGAATGCTAGCCTTACAAAAGCATGAAATCCATGCCAACTAATATTATAGATCTTATCTCTATACATCCAATTATATATAGTTGATATTTAACACAATCTTTGAAGAACCACAAACATTTAGAAGATAAACAAAGATGGTGCAAAATCTATATAACAAATAAAATATTAGCACTATCTCCAAGTACATAGAATGCATGTAAAGTAAGGCTAATGCATGTAAAGTGACATCATAGCCTCTCCTCAAGATTACTAAGCCACACATAGTATTTATAATTTGAGTGGATTTGATAGTGAAGGTTTTGTTACTCAAAAAATAAGGTTTAAGGTTAGGATCTAAAGAATACAATTGTACAACCAAATATGGTTAGATAAATGTATATCAAGTTAAAAACACCCTTCATGTTTCTTAAATTCCCACTTACCACATGTTTCTAAAAGAAAAGCATTCCTTTGCTTTCTGAATATAAAAAAAGGTATATATTTGAGGATTTTAAAAGGTTGTGTCAGTATAGTGAGAGGACCATAGGAGACACAAACTACTTTAACAAAAATGGAGTTACTTTTTAAAAACAAAAAATTAGATGAGGGGAAAAGTGTTCATGATCCTCCCAGATGGACCTTTTGACATGGAAAGCAATGTATTGAATTGATGGTAATTTAATAGTCAATTTTGTGGAATTAAGCAGGTTTACGATGTTAGTAGATATTAAATAGCATGATACTTCTAACAAACTACCAATGTATAGGATTAAGTATGCTCATAAGTGGAAGAAGTTGAGTCATCCATTGAAGGTAAGGATACTTGAGGTTGGGGAAGTGATGATAAGGCAACTCAGAGATTATAAGGATGGATACCTTCATATAGGTATGCATTCACTTAGGGATAATCATCAATAGTTAGCCACCTTGATCCCAAAACTAATAGCCTAGTAGCTATTAGAAGTTCTAGATGCTGAGATAGGTGACTAAATTGATGGAAATAATCATATCTTTGTTTGTTGCATATGTTTAATTATCTTTTACTTCATCATTATTTGCATAACTAGTTTAGTAAAAGAGTATGCTTAACCTAATTATTTTGGAAAGATTCCTTGTTTCCTTGAACCTTTCAAAATAGTAGCATTACGATAATGCTTAATAAGAAAACATGGTGTCTTTTATAAATAACATGTTGGAATTATTTTAAAATAAAAGCGACTTATTATATAGATAACATGTTGAAATTATTTTAAAAGAAAAGTGATTTCTTTTATAGATAACATGTTAGAAGTTTTTTAAAAGAAAAGTGAGTTCTTTTATAAATAACATATTGGAATTATTTTAAAAGAAAAGTGAGTTCTTTTATAACTAACATGTTGGAATTATTTTAAAAGAAAAGTGAGATTTTTATAAATAGCATGTTGGGATTATTTTAAAATAAAAGTGAATTCTTTTATAAATATCATGTTGGAATTATTTAAATGATGGTTGAATTTAATTTGCAAATAATATCTTAAAATTGTTTTAAAAAAATAATTAAATCCAAATATCTGAAATGGTTTGGGGATTTTTCTTTAAACTAATGAGGATATTATATCATGAGGATTTACTTTATAACCATTTATTAGTAGAATATTATTAGCAAAATAATCAAGCTCCATGTTAATCCAATGCAAGATATTTTGTTATTCGGTGAGCTTCAAGTAAATGTTCAAGTTTATCGGATAAGTCTACCAACATTGGAGGTATGGGCACCATTTATGGTAGAGCTTATCCATGCAATTAAATAATTATTTCCTCCATATACCACCACATCAAAGTAGCTAGAGGAGTTATGAGGGGTGGTGGATCAATTAGGAAAATGAGGAAGAAAGATATCAAAAAAGAGGAGAGAATGGAGAGTGGACAGGAAGGAGACGGAGAATAGTGAGGAGAAGAACCCTAGGAAGTCTTGGACAAAGAAAAAAATCACCAAATCGACATCAAGGAAATGAATTAAAGCATGTTGGACCTATTACGATTGAGATCTGTTGTGACACATGGTTGTTCATGTGGTTTTTGTTTCATTGGTTTACCTTTACCAATAGTGTTGGCTATTGTGATGCATGGTTGTTCATGTGGTCTATGTTTTGTTGGTTTACCTTCACTAAGATCACTGGCTATTGTGACACTTGGTTGCTTGTGTTGATCGATGTTATCACTAGTTTACCTTTCTAGCTTGTTTGTTGTGCTAATGATATATCATCTCATATTAAACTATGTCTATACCTACGTATGGATTATATTTTACCCAATAATAATGGAGTTGGTTTTTCTCTCTTTATAGGATTTTAGGGTAATCTCTCTTAGGTTTTTGTTGTTAACTTAACCATGAGGACTCTCGGATATTAAGGGAAGGTAGCTTGTATTCTCTGTTACCTTCTAGGAAATTCATGATTTGTTGCTTTATGTATGTTGTGGTTGGGTGATGCATTGTTCATCCCCTCCATTAGAAGCATTACAATGGTGGATGGACCTCGTTCTTCCCAATAGACCTCCATTCTCTAGCCATTTTGAGGGCATCATCACTTTCAGTATGGATAACTGTTACTGAGCCAAAATCTTCTCTACCATATTCTTATAGCCTTGGTAATGTTGGTTCCATGTTAATAGGGTAGTCTAAGATGTAGGGAAGTCACACTTTGTTGTGTATTACATAGTCATGCACCTTACTGTGTATTACCTGGTTGTGCACCTTTCTATGTATTGTAGGAAAGTCGTACACCTTACTGTGTATTGTAGGGAAGTCATGCATCTTGCTGTGTATTACCTTGTCGTGCACTTTGTTGTGTATTACCAAGTCAAGTGCATGTCACGTGAGGTCACCATGCTTGATAGGTTCCTTTGGTCCCAAGTCAAAAACATCTTAACTTATGGTTGTTGGTAAACTAAGCGAAAGGCTTATTTACAATTTCAATAGTTGACTTTAAATTGTAAATAAATATAATTTATATTAATTTCATAAAGATAAAGTACAACTTTAGATTATTGGAAATAAATGGAAATATATTGTTTTCATAAATTAAAGTTATGGGGCTTTAGTTTATTGAAAATAAATGGAAATGTATTGTTTTCATAAATTAAAGTTATGGGGCTTTAGTTTATTGAAAATAAATGGAAATGTATTGTTTTCGTAAATTAAAGTTATGGGGCTTTAGTTTATTGGAAATAAATGGAAATGTATTTTTTGTTTATAAATTGGGTTTATTTTAAATTAAATTTATGGGGCTTTAATTTAGTGAATAAAAAAAAGGATTGGTTTAAATATTAAAGGTATTGGGCTTTAATGCTTTAAGACAAGTCTAGATTTAATTTGAGTAATAACCATGATTTAATTGTTGCATGTTGAAAAACCTTCTAAAGGTACTTGAGGGAAGATAGTAAAATTAATTGTTCTTTTATGATATCAACTATGCTATTACATGATTAAAGATCTAAATGAATTGTATAGTTGCAATTTGGCAAAGTAAAGAATAAAAATACATTTAGAAGCATGTTTATCTTGAAGTATGAGTGTCCTGATCCCATACTATCCTCACTTGATCTATGTAATAGTGGGAGGACCAAAGTTACAGATGGACCAACGCTCAATTTTACTCTCTACTTCACACTTTGTTTATTTATGCTATCAGATTAAACTTATGGGGAGATTCCCTCGATATTATTGATGTGATGCACTGTTTTAAGATATGGAAGTTTTACCATACTCTTATGTAATAAATGATCAATGTGGTAAAAGTATCTTGTATTCTTCTTGAGTTGTTATGAATGTATTTAAATACCTTCTATTGTATGTTTATTCTTTAAATATTGTTCCATGCTTCTAGTTCTCTCTTGCATATTTATTGAATTATGTTTTGCTAGATTTAGTATCTAGATCTATCTTTTACTTTCCTATTTATTAGCTTTTCATGTGAATTGAGTAGTAAGTTCTAGGGTGAAATTAGGGGATAACCTAAGGGCTTGGGACTCCCTTAGAGATAATGGTAACTAGGTTTAGAGAATATTGTACCTAAGTTAAGATAGCTTATCAGAGGACAAGATTGATAGCTTAACCCATAGTATACATAGCATACCTATGCATAATGGATTACGTAGGATCTGGATATGTGTGTACACCTTCTAATGGTTGAAGGTGATAAGTCTAGCTCATCAATAATGATGATATTAATGGACTTATGTGCATAACATGATATATGTCTATGCAGAAGGGACTTGTGTGAGGGGAATATTGTGTGGTATAGTTCTTGAGAAAACTTAAAGGTTTTTTGTTAAACATTAAGTTAACCTAAGGTTGGGTAGGGGTTTATGAATCCCCCTAGTAAAAAATAAATTCTTTCTAATTTTATGTGTTTCTTATTTCTTATTTTTTGGAACGTTACATTTGGTATCATAGCTCTAGGTACAAGGATATAGATCTTCTTATGTGCTAAAAGAGATTTGGGTGTCTCCAATGAAGGCTTACTTATATTTAAGCTAAATCTGAATGATCTAGAGTCTCTACTTAAAATATAATGGATTTTATCCCAAGGATTGATGAATGCTACGATACCTCAATATAGGCTTTGGTATTAATGATACATCATGATATTGAAATATTATCCTTGTTAGATCACTAATTTTTGGCAAGAAAAACTTTGTAATGTGGCTTGAATTACTGGTACAATATGAGATGGAACTATAACCTAATCCTTATCTTGGTTGAAAAGTAGGTTAGGATGCCATATAAGGCCAAAATAGAGAGGTCTACACCTAGGCAGACTCCAAAAATTAATGTCAAAGAAGGGATCCATAATGAGGATCCAAAAACTCCCAATAAGGGAATGAAATATCTCACTACTATAGTTACTGTCATGCAAGGATAGATAAAGCAACAAGGAGAACTAATAGACCAGTAGAGAGAACAATTGAATCATTTTAAACTAATGAGCGAATATATTTTGGCAAGTCTACCAAAAGAGATTCAGCAACCCCAAAGAGAGAGGGTAAGTGATGGTTTCCTAAAATGGAAAAGATAATGTAAGGATCAGATAAGTAAACCAAAACTAACCATTTATGATGGCCTAAATAAATATAAATTGCCTCATCATACCTTTGACAAAAGGTAGAAATATCCAAGGACACATAGAGTGGGACAAATTAGGAGACATACTCAAAAACCCCATAGGGACAATTGCCTAGGTAGAAAAGCACTAAACCTCCAGTCTAAAGAGATAAGTATTAGGTCACAAGTGATGGGAGGGAGCCATCAATGGAATAAAACACCCCTACCATGAATCTGGGAATGTAAGTTTTCAACCTCTCATTGAGCAACTTAAAAAGGGGAAACTTTTAGTAAGGATTGTTTCCTTGTTTATATATATATATATATATATATATATATATATAATAATAAAATTAGCCAAGACATGCCAAAAAATCTAGGATATTTAACTCATGGGTGGAAGGTTGAGTATGGTTCTAGATAAACCTACTCCATAAACCAATATTTTCCTATGTAGAAATTACTTTTTCTAGTGGAACCACGAAATGTTTCTTATATGTAGCTCCACTTCATGCCTTAGATGTAATCCTGGGAATGGATTGGTTATAGGCCCATAAATTCATAATCAATTTCCAAGATAGATGGATCAAATATTCTGAAGAAGGCAAGAAAATAATAAGAATTCATAACAAGAAGGGGGTATTCAAACCCTAGATATTGTCAGCTATACAATTAAAGAAACCCCTGAGGAAAGGTTAATAGTCTATGTAATTAAGTTAAATGAAGATGGTGAAGACTAGAAGAAGCAGGTGTTTGAGACACACCTAATTATGTAAAAATTCAAGGATGTATTTCTTGAGGATTTACCTAGACTCCCTCCTATACGAGAATTTTATTTCACTATTGATCTCATACCAGGATTGAAACCAATTCACAGATCTACATATAGGATGATACCTATCAAGATGCAAGAACTAAGGTTACAATTTCAAGTGTTATTGGAAAAGGGGTTGATAAAACCAAGTGTTTCACCTTGGGGTGCACCTACTTTATTTGTGAAAAAAAATATGGCTCTTTAATATTATGTATTGATTATAGGATGCTAATTAAAGCTATAATAAAGAATCAATATCCCTTACCTAGGATGAAGGATTTATTTGATTAACAGAGATATGTTACTAAGACATATCTAATATCATGGTATTAGCAATTAATAATACGTGAGGATGATACTCATAAAATGACATTTAAATCTAGGTATGGACATTATGAATTCACGATCCTACCCTTTGGACAGACTAATATCCTAGTAAATAATGTCACCAAATTTTTAGAGCATGCTCTACCACTGCCAACTCTAAATCATGAGTGGCATAATTGACTTAAAGCCTCTTAAGTTTTTTGGACTGATAAGCATTAACCACATCATATTTGGTCAAAATCCCACCTAACCCTTCGATTGATGCATCTGTAAAAACTATAAATTACTTATTAGGATAAGGTAATTATAGGATCAGTGCAGTCATCAAACTTTCTTTTATAACTCGAATAGTCTCTTCACACTGCTCTGTCCACCTTAAGCCTTTCCCTTTTCTCTAAATTTTTGTAATGGGTTGATCATTTCTTGAAAACTCTTTGAAAAATCATTTATAATACCCTACAATTCCTATAAAAATTTGTACCTCTATAACATTAGTAGGTGTTGGCCAATAAATAATTGCTTCATTTTTTGGGATCTACTACAATTCCTTCAATAGAGATAATATATCCAAGAATATTGTACTTGTGGAGTATAACTTGGTCAATTTTCCATATAATTGATTCTTTCTAAGAATCTCAAGTATTGTTCTCATATTTTGATCATGCTCTTCCTTGCTTTTGGAATAAACCAAGATGTCATCCAAAAATACGATTCCAAACGTATCCAGTTATTCTCTAAAAATGTTATGCATAAGGTTCATGAATGTAGTTGAGGCATTGGTTAGCCCAAAAGGTAAGACTGTAAACTCAAACTATCCATACCTTGTTCTAAATGCTATTTTAGAAGTATCTTCCTCCCAAATTTCTAACTGATGATATCCAGATCTCAAATCTATTTTAGAAAAGATGGTTGCTCCTCTCAATTGATCAAATAAATCATCAATCCTTGGTAATGAGTACCTATATTTTATGGTAACCTTATTTAGCATCGAATAGTCTATGCATATTCTTAAAGTACCATATTTATTTTTTACAAATAGGATAGGAGCTCCCTAGGGTGACACACTAGGTTTTATTAACCCTTTTTCAAGCAAATATTGAAGTTGCATTTTGAGCTCTTGCAGCTCTATGGGTGTCATCCTATATGGTGACCTTGCAATTGGTGTTGCACCTAGTAATAACTCAATTGAGAAATCAAATTCCCTCTAAGGAGGTAACCCCAAAATATCCTTAGGGAATACATCTTTGAACACACCCAACATCGGGTATTTTTGAAAGAGGTTAGAATCCTTTTTAGACTCTAATCTCCAATTCATATTAACTATGAAGACCATACCCTTATTCCTAATAATCATTTTAATATGCATTGCAGTCAGTATATGTAGTTTAACTTCCCCTCACCCATAATTAACTCTAATCCTTTGATTAAATTCATCCAAAAATTCCACTCATCTCTCTTCAAAGTTTAAAATAGCTATGTGCACTTTTAACCAATCAACTCTTGAGATGATATCAAATGCATGCAAAGGCTCCACATACAAATACTAGTTGATATTTCCTTGTGGTAAGGAGATGTGGGGATCAAAGAGACATTGGTTAACATGGTGGGTTTACCATGATTCATACTCTACCTTCCAATAATTAGCAAAGAATCTATGTCTAATAGGAAAATCCCTCACTAATCTAGATGAAATAAAACTAACAGTTGACCCACTATCAATCAAAATTTGCATATTTTTATAAAAAAATTTACCATTCAACAAAAAAGGAGTAATTTTACCATTGATTTCATGACTATCTGTGGTTGTATAAATCTTGTGGCTAGCCTCTTCTAGATATTTCTGTGGTAGATCAGCTCTAAGGGGGAATTTATTGGTATAATGACCTTCTTTACATACATAGCATCCATTTGGTGGAGCTCTTTTTTCTCCGTTGTTGCCTTTCTTTTTTCTATGAGGTACATCCTTCTAATTTTTTTCTTGATTAGCTAGTTATTGATCCTTTTAAACTCGGGAAACTTTTCCTCATAATATTGGTTAGTTCAAAATCTAACTCTAATCTACTTGAAAAACTCCTCCCATTTGAGGTCAACAACTTCTACCTCATGCCCTTTCTTATATTATTTTCACCAATCTAGGTTTATTTCAGTATTATTCATAACTGCCAAGGAAGTATTGGATTTAGAGGATAGAACCATTAGAGAAAAGTAGGACTCTAGTTAACTTAACCAATTTTTGGTTGACTCTCTATCACCCTTTCCATTAAACTTGGATATTACAACTTTTTTCAAATTTCTATCCAATTTATTACTCACCCTTGCTCTTATAACACTGGATATCTTGGGTTCCTTTAGCACTTCCATTGTCCTATCCAATATAGTTTCTCTTCCTCTAGCTAAGTCCTCTATGACCCACTATTATTGGACAATGAATTCTTGTTGTTGGGCCATGTGATTTTTCTATTGGGCCATCTCTTCCATTTAGTATTCCATATGTGTTTGCAACAATTGAACCACCTCTACGATATTTCATTCTTCCTCACTAGTTTCATTTTGAGAAATATCATTAACCCTTTTTTGCCTTCTTTCATGTTGAGGATATTCTCTCCTTAAATTTATTTGTGGTCCCCTTGCAGGTCTTTCGGTGACTTCCTCCTCTTGTACCCACCTCGCAAAAATCGTGCTATTTATCCTGTAAGTGAAAGAGGTAGTATATTAGTTATTATTATATTTCACATGTAGAGTTCTACAACTTAGAATATTTTCTACTCTGATACCATATGTAACAACATGGGTCTAACTACTCACCTGGTTTCCTGATAAAAAGAATAGTCAGAACCCAATATATATATTTTAAAGTTTTATTGCTATGCCTAAATGGTTTTCCTACTTTTACCATATCTGGTTTTAATAAATCAACACTTTGGATCATACATTGATTATTATTTGTATTTATAAACAATATATCATAGGCACAACATACCACTTTTGGGTTCAAGACCATTGCACCCAGTCTCCCAAGTGGATGAGATCATCCAAATCTCATGGACATGGTAACAATTATTCTCATTTATCATCCATATATTCCAGCATGAGGACCAAACCATGATGAGGGTTATCCTCTAGGGCCCATAACATATAGAGGGGAACACTTATTATCCTTTCCTTCATACATTGTACCTTCAAATATCTAGTTGACTTGTTTAAACTGACTATGGAAGAAGTTAGCATATTTATACCTTAGTGACTAACTTGTGGTTCCCTTATCCTAGAGGTAATTAGTGCCATATCAATTCCCTAACCTTGGACTTCATCACCCAATATAATTGTAACTCACAGTGGTTTATGCCATACCAAAACCTATGGCCAATCCAAAAAAAATTGATGATTTTGGTATTTATCATAGTGCTCTTTGAGTACAGCCTATAAAAGGTTTCCCATACCACCTTCTCATCCGACCATATCGAGTCTTTTATTGATAAATTTTGTTAGTCATCAACTATACCAAAACTTATTGTGTGCATACTTATTTTTTTAAGTGAAAAACCCCTTGCGGAGCCACCTTGGTCTGAGAGACCACGAACAAGGGGTTCTACACCGTCAAAGTCACCCGGGGGTCGCACCCGATCCTACCCACACCAACATTATCAATTGGATTTTGGATACCCAATTCAACTTTTTGGTAGGGTGGAGATTTGAACCTGGGACCTCCTTTGGAGGATTACCCTCTCCTCTCCAACTCACCTACAAAACCTAGGTAATTTGTGTGCATATTTGCACCACAATATATTCAGATAATTATTTAAGTTAATCTTGGGTCAAGGCTCCCTAAGAGTCTCATGTTTTACTCGCTAACATACATTTCCAAAATAAGCATTTATATTAACTTGAGTAGGTAATTATTTATTTTTAAAATAATAATTAGAAAGAGTAAAGGTGAATTACAATTAAAGGTAGTTCGCTACACAAAACCAAATTATCCTTCTTTTTCATGGATTTTTCATATTTCTATCTAATTCCTTACTCACCCTTGCTCTCTTAGCACTAGATATCTCAGGTTTCCTTAGCGCTTCCACTATCCTATCCAATATAGTTTCTCTTCCTCTAGCTAAGTCCTCTATGACCCTTTGTTTCTGGACAATGAATTCTTTTTGTTGGGCCATGTAGGTTTTCTATTGGGTCATCTCTTCCCTTTGGTACTCCATATGTGTATGCAACAACTGAACCAATTTTTCCAGGTTCCCTTCTTTCTCACCAGTTTCATTCTAAGGAATATCATTAACCTTTTTTTTCTTTCTTTCATGTTGATGACTTTCTCTCCTTAAATGTGTTTGTGGTCCCCTTATAGGTCTTTCGATGACTTCCTCCTCCTTACCTCTCGCAATATTTCCTAAGAACCCACCTTGTAGCATTCCTACCATTTATTCTATAAGTGAAAGAGGTAGTATATTAGTTATGATTAACTATTCTATTTCACATGCAGAGTTCTAAAAATTATAATATTTTCTACTCTAATACCATATGTAACAACCCAGGTCTAACTACTGATTTGGTTGCATGATAAAAAGAACAATTAGAACCCAATATAATTTTTTTAAAGTTTTACTACTATGCCTAAATGGTTTTCCTAATTTTACCAAGTTTAGTTTCAAGAAATGAACACTTTGGATCATCCATTGATTCTTATTATTATTTATAAACAATATAGCACAAGTACAACATACCACTTTTGGGTTCAAGACTGTTGCAGCTAGTCTCCTAAGTGGACGAGATTAGCCAAATCTTGTGGACATGTCATTTAGTGGTAATGGTTATTCTTATTTATCATCCATATATTCTAGTATGAGGACTGAACCACGATGATGGTTATCCTCTAGGGCCCATAACACCTAGATGGGAATGATTATAATCTCTTCCTTCACATACTATACCTTTGACTATCTAGTTGACTTGTTTAAACATAGTATTGAATAAGTTAGCATATTTATTCCTTAGTGACTAACAGGAGGTTCCCTTATACTGAAGGTAGTTAGTGCCATGTCAATTCCCTGACCTTGGAATTTATCATATAGTACCATTGTAACTCACAATGGCTTGTTCCATACCAAACCCTATGGCTAATCTAGCAAATTTTTATGACTATGGTATTTATTAGAGTGCTCTTTGAGTACAACCTAGAAAAGGTGTCCCATACCACCTTCTCATCCTGACCTAACCAAGTTTTAATTGACCAATTCCATCAGTCGCCAACTGTCCCAATAATTGTTGTGTGCATACTCGCACCACAACTTCTTCGGATAATTATTTAAGTTAATATTGGGTCAAGGTTTCCTAAAAATCTCATGGTTTAGTCACTAACATACCTTTCCAAAACAAGCATTAAAATTATCTTGAGTAGGTAATTATTTCTTTTTAAATTAGCAATTAGAAAGAATAAAAGTGAATTACACTTAAATGTAGTTTGCTATACAAAACCAAATTATCATTTTCATCGAATTATTATACTCCTAAAGTTTATATTTACCCTTTAAACAAATGCAGGTTTTAATATTCCTCTAAAGAGAATTTTGAACACATTTGCTCACTTTCTGGTTTAACTCTCTTCTAAACTTAACAAGAAAAATTCTAACGTAAGTCTCGTTTCTTTTTAATTAATTGGTTTGATAGTTAACTCATAGTTTCCACCACCATATTGTTTTCACACTCTAAAGATTTTTTTTTTTAATAAAATAATGTTAATATTTTTGTTGCCTCCTATTCACAGTGACACTAACCAGACCTCCATGAAAATGTCTAGACAACATTCACTAGGTAGCCCAAATCTTCTTGGCTACATTAATTACTTTTAAGCAAAAGACCAAATGATTCTTAAAGTTCACCCATTTATCAACAAAATGAAACTATAGCTTATATAATTTGATAATTAAATAAAACTTCAAAAAGTAAATCTTGGAATACCCCTGCCTCCTTGGGTCTTACCCGAAATTGGCATCCCTTTTGGGATGTTTTCCACAAATAAAAAAAAAAGTAAATCTTGGAAGAAGTTCAGAAAATAAGATATATATATATATATATATATATATATATATATATATATATATATATATATGTATGTGTATGTATATATATATATATATATATATATATATGTATATATATATATATATATATATATATATATATATATATATATATATATATATATATATATATATATATATATATGTATGTATGTATGTATGTATGTACATCATGATTTTCAAAACATAATCACATAAACTAGCTATGCCATATTTTCACATCATGGTTTTCAATACATAGTAGGATTATTTTAATCAAATATACAAAAGAGTTTCACCCCTAATTTATTTTATTGCATGGAAGAGATTCACTTTTTTCTAATTTTAAAAACTGTCAATCATTTATAGCTTATATCGCCCACTAAAAAGAACACTAATTCTACAAAGGATCGGGCATATTTCTAGGATCCTATCAAATAGAATCCATCTTACTAACTACTATTGTTTTAGTTCTCTAATAATTGATTCCTCAACTAATTTATGGATTACAATTCTCCATTCATGAGTTCTCAGTCAAAAACTTTGGTTCACAAATACTCACAACACCTACTACTCGCTGGCAGTCTATAACTTCTATCGAGTAGCCATGCAGTGCCGCTAGGGATCATATACAACTCATGATATGATCATGCAACTAATATGCATACATGCAGTTATAGACTATTACAAAAACATATTGGAATTTTACAATTATCCTTGCTTGAGACCTACTCAAGAGTTTCCAATCTATTTTGTTTAATTTATAAAAATAGACTACCTATTCTTATCATGTAGAAATTTCATATTCCCTATCTATAAAAACTACATTTTTTCTTGGTACCAAAGGAAGAAAGAATTACTAATTTTTTTTATTTCTTTACTTTAATAACAAATACACTCACATTGTCATGGCAACATTTACCAACATACTTAATTTAAAAATAAAACATGATTTCATACAGCAACAAACAACACTTTCCAGCATTACGTTGCTCTTAGTGCAAATCCACACAATAGTATAACAGTATATCCAAATATAGCATTGCTTTCAAATAAGATATTAGCTTAACAATATGGCAGTACTTTGTTAACATACCATTGCCTTTGTTCCTCTTATTAGCACTCAGTTCTCTTAGTTTCATTTAATTTCTAAAAATATGGATGCCCTAGTTTTAGGATTAACTTTTCAATGAAAATATCAATTGTATTTTACAAATATTTCAAAAAGATTTTTTTCTTTTATCTTTTGGATTTTTACGTCCAATAGTAGCATAGATAAGAGGACAAATTTCTTATCCACAATGAAAGAATAAAATAATACGTGATTCTTTTTAAATAAGCCCTTACTGGTAGACAAGCCATGGTGATGAAAATTCACTACAGGAGACCGTCAATGGACTCCAAGGATAAAATTTCAAGATAATACATCATACAAAATACACCAATAAAATAAACCTGTAAATGCTTCTTTTCATTAACTAAATTTCCATTCCCTTACAATAGTGTCTCCCACTTCTTATACTCCCAAAAATAAAAACCCTAGCTTATGCTACCCCCTTACTATTTTTAGTAACTTTCTATTTTAGCAACTCACTTGCTTTTTTTAGTAACCCTAAAAAAAATCGGTATCAAAAATAGAATCATGCACCCATTATTCAATAAAACCCACTACCCCAAGATAGCAACCCCATTCTAGTTCTACACTAACAGTTATGATAACAATTCAGTCGTGAAAATTGAAAATTATATTAAAAGCTAATTTTAGATCTCCTAGAGGCATTTTCATGCCGAAAAATAGATGGACCACTTTCCTTAGGTTCTCCATGTCATTCGACATGTTCTAAAAAATAACGGGGCAAAAAGGACACTCGAAGAAAAAGTTATGGCCCTGGCAAGGTGCATCACATGGGTAGGATTTTTTCTTAGAAAATACATCTAAGGTACTTGAAAAGTTACTAAAATAGTTTGGCAACTTTTTTGTTGTGAATTTGTGAGAGAATGTCCTAGTTGGTTGTATTTTTAAAAAAAATTGTGTAGGAAACACTGTGAGAGATATGAATAAACGATTACTATTTCTAGACTCTGTAAACTTTTAAGGGGGTCTCAATTTAACACTTTTTCTCATTTTATCTTTAGGTACTCCATTTTTACATTAAAAAACTCTCATTTATCTTTAAAAATTAAAGTCCAATAATAAAAAATAAGAAGAATACAACAAGATCACTAACATGGCCAGTGTAATACAAAGGTATATAATGCATCATGTGGATGCATGTCTACATCATGCATGCACTAGAATGGGACATATGAGAGATATTATTTGTTTAAATATATTGATTTCCATTATTCTACCAAGGGGAACCTTGGGGATAATAACAAACATAACCTACTGTAAAGTGTTGGATGAAGGAAGAATTCATGAGCTCAAATCCCTTGATGACCTTTTTGAAGGTATATGATTTTTATATAACATAGATCAATGACATGAAAAGGACTAAAGATATGGAAGTTTGTGATGATATGGCACCTGATAAAATTACCCCTTTTCAAGTCAAACATGATATGTGGCACCTAGTAATGTGGTAGTTCTTCTACTCTATATAGCTAATATGGTAGATGACTAACATGACACATGGTGGACGATGTGGTGGGTTATACAACTAATATAGTAAATAATTTGGCTTGACACATGGTAGGTTATATAGTAATTAGTAGAAATGATGTGGATGTTTATATAGTTAGCATGATGGCTAACATGGTAGAATATGTGGATGATAACATGGAAGGTGGTACAAAGGTCAATGTCATATGTTATACAACAAATGATATGGACTATTTTATAAAACATTGAATAAATAATATAGGATTGCGATAAGATTGAAAATTCCATTATAGTATATCATGTGGTTATAGTAATTCTTCTAGATTCATATTTTCAACTTTAAATTACTAATGTTTGAGATACATTTTCATAAATTTTGTAATATCCTTCCTAGATCCTGGACAAATATTTGATTGTTTGAGGTCTACTATAAGCTTAACACTAGGGTATCCTAAACATGAAGTATATTTTGCTTTCTCCAGGACTGTGGCTATCAAACTATCATTATTAGGCCATACATTTGGCCTCTAAAATTAAGAGACCATATCTCTCTAATTAATACCCACCATAATGCTGATTTTGGGCATTTACCTTTAAAGCAACCTTTACTTTCTAGTAATGCTCATACTCACTAAGTTGATTCAATACTCTCTCCTTAAAACTTGGTAGGAGCGTAGTCATTTCCTAACCTAAGTGTACCATTTTTCTTCTTCATATAGGTTATTGGTGCATTCTATGGTGATACACATAGGAAAATCAACCCTTTATACAATAGATCATTCAACTATGACTTGAGTGTAAACAAGTTAGTTATTGTTATTTAATAGGAAGCCTTAGATTACAACTCTATTTCTAGAAGAATATCTATTAAGAAATCAATATCTCTTCGAAGAAGTCTTAGAAGTGTTTTGGGAAACACATATTAATAATTACTTAGGAAGAAATATGCCTCAAACACATGTATTTTCCTTTTCTAGGTTATTAATTTGCATAACATATAATACACATGCCTTACCTTAACTTTTTATTTTCTATATAACTAAAATCCACCTTAAACAAATAGGTCATTACATTCCTTGGATGTTAGTATGGTATCTCTACTTATCAATACATTCAACCATTTTTTTTATAGCAATCAAAAAATTTGTGCTACCATATATAATTTACTCCAACTATCATATCTTATGATCCAATAGGGGTCACATAAAGGTTTACCTTAGTGGAAAAGTAGGAAATTACAAATTATTCTATTCTTCTATCTAGTTAGTTCCCATTCTAAACTATGGAATCATTACCCATATAAATAGCTCTTGATTTTATATTCCTTAGCATAAATAGAGTTACAAAGAAATCTATTTATTTAGTATGAATTAAAACACTTATATGGAATCCAAAAATATTACCTAAAATTTGAATGGGAATATTTTGGTACTTTTCTAAGTATTTGTACCTACTTCATGGATATAGTGGATGGGTGGGTTAGACTATTGTGGCTACTTGGTAGAGGACATTGATACCAATTTAGGGTACTAATTAGCATAGTAAGCTCTTCCAAAGATAAAAATCCATATTTGGGTCCTTCATGTAATTTCCACTATTCTTACTCATCTACCCCTTCTACTAAAAATTTTGCTAGGGCTAATTTCGTTTTTTGAAATCCTTCTTGCCAATTTTTCTCTTGAATTCATTGAAGGGTTTACACTCTAGAAATATTTTCTTGAATGAAGGTATCAAACTTCTAGAAGTATTACTCTTTTCCCTTTTCTCCTTGTGATATGCAACTATTACTTGTAAATTTTGCTTGCTCTTAATTTCTTTTTCAAATATTTACTCCATGGTCAATGGGCTATGACATCCAAATCTATCCCTATTTAAGGACTCTATGATAAGATAAGTTTATTTCTTCTTGTAGATATAGAAAATGGACCCATAAAAATGAGTCAATCTTTCCTTAGATCCTTAGGAAACCACCCAAACTTGCTAAGTATAAATATGGGGCCCTTTTCCTCTCCCTTTGTCCTTTTTTCTCTAGCCTTACCAAATTCATGTTTGATCCATACGAGGCACAAATTTGGCTTTCCAAATTTATGCCCTATAATTATTGGGCCTGAATTTGGTGTTCTAGGGTTTTTTTCTCAAAACCCCTTCGCATGTTGGTCCATTTTGGTGTCAGCCCTTTGATGCACCTTGTTGGAGCCATAACTTGTGAACCGTACGCCCATTTGCCTTGAAATTTAATAGGTGGTTCCGCATGCATGTTTTGCATTATGATGATATCTAATCCTCCTGACCCTTCAAAAATCATATTTTTGGGACCTAACTCCGACATCTAGTGCCCCAAAATTAACTTTTAGAATAGGTTCTCGGGTTTTTTTGGTTTTTTTGGCTGTTAGAAGTTTATTATATTTTGTTATACCTTAATTTGAGACCTAATATTTTTAATTAAGGTTCATTATTGTAAAATGGATATGTGCACCAAATTTGGGCGCAATCCCATTTCTATTTTTAGCAATTTTTAGAAAAAATATCTATTTTTAGCAGTTTTTAGAAAAAAGACGTTTTTAGGGTTTCTTTAGGGTTTCTTTAGTTTTTGGTTGCTATATAATGGATTTTAATATTTTTTAGAAGGTTTGTGAATTCAGGAATGAGAAGAATATCAATTTGCAGTTTTCTTCCATTATTGCATTTGTGTTATGTGATTGGAGTCCATTTTGTTGGTATCTTGTAGTTGAGTTTACACCACCCTTGCCCATGGTGAAATTTCACTTTTTTTTCCCTTTATTCCTCCAAAATATTTCACATCATCTAGATACATAATAGAGGTCCACCCAAGTGATTGTGATTTCTTGCTAACAAGTGCTCTTTTGCTATAATATTTTCTAGTTCACTAATTTGTGCTTTGGTGTTAGATGCCCTTGGCGATCAAGTGGAGTCTTGATGATTGAAGGGCTATACCATATTGAGGTGAATTTTCCACCTTCTCATTACTTTTTTCTTCCTCCATCAACTAACCAAGTTATTTACTTGTATTTGATAGTCTTTTGGTCTATTTTTTGTTGCTTTGAATCATGTTTTTCAGTGTTTTGGGACCCAAAAAGTGCATCTAAACTATATTCATACCTCATCCAAATAGAGTATAAATTTCGTAAGATATATTCATGCCCCCTCATTACAAGGCATTAATTTGGTCAATTAGAGCTTAGGGGTAAATTTTTGCTTCCCAAAAACCTAAATTACTACTTGTATTTGTGCTTTCTATTACCTACATTCTATTCCATTTAATTTCACAGTGACAAGTTCATGTCATCTTGCTTTTTCTTATTCTAGATGTCAAATATTATTTCATTTATAAACGGTCAGCTAAAAGTACCAAGGGGTCTTGACTATTGCACCTCCAAGCTTAGTCCTATAGTGGCCTAAGTAGCCCCCCAAACACTGATTAGGTAGTCCTATAGTTTTATAAGCTATCATAGATTTTGAATTTATTAGGATATTTTGGGTATAATTTAAAGCTAGGATCAACCATTAGATCATGTAAATGCCCTAGTAGATATTTAGGTTGTTTTTTGTTTTATTTTTATCTCCATTTTAGATCTAAAACATTAAAAAAAAAAATATTCTATTTCTAGGAATTTGAAATAATAAAAGTTTATAGTTTGCATCTTAGGATTAATACTATTTATGCACTCTCTTAAGCCTTTACTTAAAGAAAAAAATATTTATTTTATTGTAAGTTAGGGTTTAGCCATCATTGAAGATCAAGAATCATTTTAGGGTTAGTCCTTGTTTGCTTGCATCTCTATTTGTCTTGCATTGTTCTTTTTTTTCTATTTCTTAGACTTTATAAAGGTCAAACATAGCTATTTTTTCAATATATGTATCAAAAATTCCTCCCCTAGACTTAGAGCAAGTCCTTAAACCATTCCTGATGAACCCTTCGATCCCTAATCCCTTGAGTGTAGATAATATAATACACCCCTGCGGTCACCTTGGCTCCTAGTGGATCCAATCAAGAATCATATGTGGTAGGGTAGTTTTCCCCTTATACACTTGTATAGTTTCATTTTTTTGATATTAAGGAATTTACTCGAGGACCTTTGTTAAAGTCTCCTAGTATTGAGTCATAATCATCTTTTTCGAATTGGGATCTTAAAATTCCATCAAATTCTTATAAAAGTGTAACTATGGATCCATCATTTATAACAAAGAGTAACAAACTTATTTGATATAATATTCACTATCATTACTCTGACTTTAGCTCTTATATTTTTCCATTAAAATGAGTTCCATCTATTGAGCAATATGCAACCTTACTACCTTGTTCTATTTAGTAAAGTTACAAAGCTTATAATATATTTATCATCTCAATGAATAATTAGTTATATCTTTTGTTAAGGACATTTCCATCATATTTTGGTAATGCAACTTTGTTAAAATCCTTGGATAAGTTTAAATCTAGGCAAGGTTTCTTATTTAATAATTGCTCCTCATAGTTTTTCATCCATTTAATGTGATTCTTGATCGCTTCTTCAAGAATATTGACCACTTATAAGGGTCTTAAAATGATAATTTTTATTATCATCCTTCTCTTCTTTTCCATTTATTTGTTCTAAATCCTTTTGCTCAATGATGGCCACTCTTTCATTGGGCCCATTCAAAGGTCAAAATATGCTCTAGCTTATTTTTTGTCCCATAATTAGGATTATTTCCACTAGAATGACCTATATTATTTCATTACAAATATTTTCCTAGCTATAAAATAAACATGTACACTTTAACACTAATAAGCTTATTGTGTCCCTAGTATTTAAGTTGGGTTGTTGTATCCCATGTAACAATCCCCTTATTTTGGTTGGTAAAATATAACATCAATTAAATATATTTTGCCATAAATGAAAGCAATACATTTTATTACCATATGAAGAATATAGTCCACTAAACAACACAAATTACTTTAATATTTAAATTATTTTGACTCACATGTTCTCAAAGTATTTATTAATGTTGATCATCCTAAATTCATATCATTATTACATCTATAGAATAGTGACATCCTTTCATAAGGTTGAATTAGATATTTCTAGTCTAAAATGGTTAAAGTGGTCTTATATATATTCCATATACTATCATAGTCTAATTATATCAATTAAGGTCTCCCAACTAGTCATCATACATAGTTGAGATCTAATATTCATTTCAAAATTTTAAACTCATTAGTGAATTTCCATTTATCAACTAAAGGTTTACAACAGGCAAATGTAAAGTTATATATCACTTAAAGCCTAATGGTTTTGAGAAAAAACTAAAAACGCTATGAATTTAAAATTATTCTTCTTAAAGGAAACATCTTAACCTAAATATCCTATCCAAGTGGACTTTAGGACATTCATTATACTACTAGAAAATTAGACTCTATATTAATACAAATTAGTAAGGTCTTTGCATAATAGAGTTTCACATTGTTCTCTTTATCTATAAGGACTCATAATTTTATCTAGAAAGACATTATGCCATTACGTAATCATGCTCTATTAGATATTACCAAAATAATTATTTCACTTTAATATATTTAACAAGATAAGAATTGATATGAAGGACACAAACATTCATACTATAGAACTATCCATCCATGAGTGTTCATTAAACATCTTCACTCAACAAAAATAATTCAATAACTCATATTAATGATAATCAAAGTAGAACAAAAAAAGCATTCACTATTTCCTTTTTATCTTAAAAAGCATTTACAATTTCAATATTATAGTTACATAAAAGTAAGGATTATAAGCAGTTCTATATCAATAATTTATATTGAATTTATTATGTAGGTTTCCAAATAAATTGGAAATAGTAATTTCATCAAGATAAATACAACTTGACTTACAACAAAATAATTACTTCCAAAATTAATCTCAACATAAGTTTTAATAATATATATACAATTCATCAAACTCTTATCATTTTTAGCCATAGTAGAGTTATATATAGGTTCATGTATATGTTACACATATGCTAACATATTTAAGTTCTAATTTCATATCTTTGTGATAACTAGAATAAAAAATACAAAAACTAGGATATGAGCTTCAATTTATTTTCTTATTATATAATTTAAAATAAGTATGATGGGAGTGTTAAAGTAAATCAAGTTAACATTCAAGAACAAGTTTCAAGAGATTTCACATATAACTGTTATATAATATGTTAATTATTATAGAATAGTAATTTATGCAATGCAAACATAATTTAAAGCTTCGAATACTCTTATAACAAAAAATTACATACTCCTCCCATATTCCAAATTCTTTTGAATACATCCTTACAATCCTCACATTTTTTTTTAAATATTTTTTTTGTATAAATAAAATGGGAACTATTATAAACTACTAATTACTTAGTAACTATTTTTTATGGTGTATTATTCATACCTCTAAAATTCCAAAGTATTAATTTCCACATGATTTTTATTTTTATTTATGGACTTATATGCACTTGTTAAAACTTGTGGTATTTATCTTTTTTTCCTATATTTGTATCTATTTGAGATTAATTTTCTTGTTTATTCTTTTACTAAGGGTCTTTATCTACTTTTTCATTCACACCAACACTTCTATTTTCATAAATATTTTTGCTTATTTTTGGACTATTCCTTATGAAACTTATCATCTATAGGTTTGTGCTAGCCTAAAGAAACATGAAATTCATAGAATATTCCTCAAAACACTTTCTTCTATATATTGCATAGAAACCCTAAATTTCAAGGATAATACTTTATATAATTATATATTCTTATGTTACCCTAGAAATTGCAAATTTCTACAGATATTCTCCATACCAATTTCAATACTATGTTGCTCTCGAAACTATAAAGTGCAAAGGAGTAACTCTATATTACTTTCATTTTTATAGAATAATTTTAATAGGACTAGAAAATGAACATGATTTAAGTGGATTAAATTTAATCACTTTCACCTCCTTTGTTTTAAAACTTACTTTCTCATTGTTCTTCACAATTTTAATTTATTTTAAAATTAAACTTACATTTTGTACTTCCTCATCCTTTCTTTTTTTGTTTGTTTTTTCTAATGGTTGATTCAAGTGAACTATGATGGCATTTTTCATATGATTATGCCAAGAGAATATTTTCCATTTTTTATAAGTTGAAAATCCTTGATCTAATATATACTACTATAATACTATATCCTTCCTTTGCCTTAATGTTTATGTGAACACCAAAATTTCCTACCTTTTTATCCTCATTTTCTCTTTGTAATTTTTTTTATGCATATAGTCTCATAACATTTATGGAAAATGAATGCAATACTTCTATAATGAACTTATGGATTTCATTCCCTTGATTAAAAAATAAAATTAATGTATTTCAATAAAGGTTTTAAAACATCCATGATAACATATATCTAGGTATCTGCAATATGTTTTTGCTTTTGCTTTGTAGTAGTCAGTCCTTCCTTATTGATAATTTGATATGAAAGTGTAAAAATCCTAGCCTATGTTGAAAATAAATTTATAGTTTCTATCTCCATGAAAAAATTCTTATTCCATGTTCTTCAATATAGGTCATCTATCCCCTAAACCATAATCTACCATGTACTATTTTATCCTTTAATTTCATACTTGAGAAGATGATGAGGAAAAATATTATAGAATACAATTCTTGGACTAATATGAATCAATATCATCTTTCATTTGATCCAAATTTAAATATTTAAAAAACCTAATTAGTAACCATAGAACTTGCATATTAACTCTGTAGACACCAAAACAGCACCAATCCGATTATGTGACTGCAAACACTGATCGCTTTGACAAACACAGCCCCCAGGGCAGCCCTCAAAGGTCAAACAGTGGTCTTAACCACTTTCATAGCAATTTTGTGAGGTCAAGAAGCAATTTGGCACACTTAGACACTTTGCCTAGTAATCGTCTCACCCAGGGACGATTGCTAACTTGAAATCGTCTCACCTAGGGACGATATCTGAAATCGTCTCCAGTAAGGATGATTTCCAAGTTTAACGGGCAAAAAGACAAATGAGGCCAAGTGGCAGCCCAAAATAGTCAGTTGATGACTCCTGCCTTGCACGCGTGTGTGAGTGGACAAATAGGTCGTTTGAGGACTGTCACAAGGGCAGTTATGAAAGCCCAAGTCAATGGAGGACTCCCCTCCCTCTTGGGAAGACAAGACTGCCACATGGCGCCTATGACCAACACATGGCATTTGTGCTTCCCTCCCAAAAGATACCCCATGGGTCTATAAAATGTGGGACTTTTCTCACCCAAAGCAGACAGGTTGAAGGAGTTTTCAAGCAACGAAGTGCTACCAAGTTGAAGACCCACTTTCATCCCTTTTGGTTCACCTTCCCACATCCACCAATCTCTTTTGCAAGGGAGGTTGTTGGGTGGCTTTTGGAAGCTTGAAATGAACCTAAATCCAACACATGGACAACTGAATCAACCAATTCGCCGACCCCCCAATCCTAAGAGGTTTTGGGCCCATCCCTAGTGGATTGGCACCGAAATCAAGTGCCAACGGTGGGAGGCCCACTTGGGCACCCCCGCACTTTTCTTAAGTTTTATTTCAGAAGCATTCTAGTTTATTTTCTCATGTTGCATATTGTGTTTTCTGTTTGGTGAATTCATAGCTGCAATTTTGTAACCTTTGATCATATTCTAGTATGTTTTGTGTCGTTTTGTAGTTTCACTAACTTGCAGGAGGCGATATCAAATTCCCGAGGGTAGAGGCCAAATTGGGAGAATCCGACCATCTGGGTCATCCCAAAATGGCCCCAATTACATAACCCCTCTGTCTGCAGGTGTTTTGGAGGCCTCAAGAGTCGACATTGGAGCGTGTCAGTTCGGCTTCCCCAACACAAAAGAAATCGTCCCAACCAGGGTCGATTTACAGTCAGAAATCATCCTACCCAGGGACGATTTCCAGTTGAAAGCAGATTGGCCGACTGTATCAGTGGCAATGGCCTGTTGGTAACATTTTTCGTCTTCTGGCAAGTTTTCAGGCTGTTTAGAATCATTTTGTTTACTATTTTAGATAAATGTTTGCATGCATCTTTTGATGATTTCAGAAGAACGAACACTTTTCACTTGCAGCAGGTGCTACTAACATCTTGGTTGTTTCTTGGTTCGCAGGAGAAGCAGTGGAGGTGAAGAACTCATCGACATTAGCAATGGCATCATCTTGGCCCACCCATTGCAATCGTGGGCACGTAGAAAGAGGAACATTGAGTGATTGTAATAAAATTCTTTTAACGCTCCTAGCCCCCGAAAAGGGAGGAGACGTCATTGTAACAGATATCAAGGGATATTAATGAAAGGGTTGTGTTTTCTCCATTTTCTTGTGTCTCTTCCAATGCGTTTCTTTTCCATTTCATGCACTTTACGTTTCTAGGACTTAAGCGCATTTGGTTTTGGTTATATTGCAATTAGTGTTTCCTTTGCCCGGAATCTCATGCTTTCAGTGGCGATCACGGTGGGACCTGTTCCCTATTTTTAAGATCACAAAAAACTAATCTGGTTTTTGTGTTTTGTGTTTTACAGGTACATTTTTTTTTGCAGACTGTTAACCGTCTCTAACTGTTACGATTACTTTACTGGAAATCATCTCACCCTGAGACGATTTTAAAATTGTCTCTCGCCGGGGACGATTTACGTTCCGTAAATCGTCTCACCAGGGGACGATTTTCTGTCTATAGATTTTCAGAGCAGAAATTCAGAGGCAACTGGAGCAGGCAAAGAAGAGGTAGGGATTTTATCATCTCTGTTAAATTTTCTATTTCTGTTTTCTATTTCTTTGACTGTTTTCATTTTATCCTGCATACTTAGGGAAAATCATTCATGCTTGTTTCATTTTCGCTAAATAAAATGAACCTCACACACTCCACGTAACAATTTTAAACCAATGAGCTGGTTGTAAGACCCCAGCCCTTTATCAAGACCATTGGTGGATTTCATCACCACCTTGGCTTGATTTGCATCCATTTCCCGATTGTCAATTGTTGTTAGGCGTAAATCCTAACGAAGACAGACCGAGTGTCGTTGGGGTGATTCCCATGCGCGTGAGGATAAGTTTTCTATGGTAGGTGCCATTAACAGGACAATCCCCCTTCCGTATCGCCTACGTACCACGTACCTTCTGCTCTCACGTACCTATAGTCTCCCTCTCATAAGGGTGGGTATATAGAGAGGTTGGTATATCGGTCTGGTTGGTATATTGAAGGGGCTACCATTTTGGGAGTTATATGAGACGTCATAATGCATTTAAATGATCTTCAAAACCTACAAAAACAAAACAAAACACCAAAATGCACTAAACCAATTTAGGGCACACCAATAATCCTTAAAAGAGATAATCACGGTTTTGTGAATGTGTGTGCTTAATTTTTCTTAGTGTAGACAAAAAAAAATCATAAACGAGATAAAAACTTATTTAGATAGCATAGAAGCACCACAATGGTGTACACCCGCAGTCAAGCCCAATCAAGGGTAGAAGCTCCGGAAGGTACACAAGAAGCAGGCACAAGTCGCCTTCGCTTCAGTCCTGAGGATTTGGTCATACCGCCTTATAGGTCTAACCTACAAAAGAATCCAATTCAGAATCCTCGGTGGGGTATGCCTATTCAAAGCAGCCCCTTTCGGGAAGATGCCTTACATGTAGACCTTGACATAAATAGAGAATCACCTCTTGAAGTTAGGCATGAGTGGCCACCGCACGATGAAGCGCTAGACAGGCACACCGTCCATTTGGAGGGGCAACGTGGATATGGCATCCCTTCTTTACCTATCATCAGAACAGAGAGACCAAATCCAGAGCGTAGGGCTCCTTACTTAGGGTGACCTAACTCCGCCCACCCCCTTCACACCCATGAAAGGGAGTATGAGGAAAGCCATCGCATTCCTCGAGGGCAACAAATAATTCAGGAACCTTGCATTTATGCACCAGCAGGATATCATGATCACCCCTTGAGGCCAGAACGTCGAGCACATACCGCTTACCTCGACAGAGGGAAGCGACCCATTGAAACCTCAGATCAGCAAACTCGAGGTAAACACATAGGAGAAACATTTGAACCTCCTGAGCAAAATAGGGTAGACCAAATTGACCCAGCTATCGCCAGATATACCACCCGTCAAGCCCAAACCATGTGGCTTAAACCAAGTTATCAGGAAATAGAGTACCGACACCGCTTGGATAGAGAACACATGCAACGCAAAGCGGATGAGTTACGCTATGAAATACCTGAGAGGGGGCCAACCCCTCGCATCCAAAGAGCTGAACAGTATGAGAGGCGTAACCCGTTGGAGCAGGACAGGTCTCCACGACCTCGTCAAGCTCTGCCTCCAAGACCTCATAGATTCGATAGGGAGGCAACTCCCCGAAACAACGATGGGTACCTTCAACAAGAGCTTGATCAGGGTCATAGGTTTCACCCAGAGACTCCTCAAGAATTTTACGAGTATGAACCAGAAGAGGAATATGTTGAAACTCCCCATCAAGGCAGGAGGGATGCCATTCGGCCACCCCTCCATAGGCCTCCAGTTTATCGTAACTTGCAACAAGAGCGAACAAGAGAGGAAGAAATAAAATCTTCCGATGCATACCAAGTGCTATTGGAGCGTTTGGAGTCTGTGGAGACAAAAGCTGCTGGGCATCAAAAACCCACATTACGTCTACTCCGCAGTAATCCGGTGCATCCCTCAGTGCCTACACCTCTTTACCCCGAACACTTCAAGTTGCCTCAATTGGCAGTTTTTAAAGGTGAAGAGGACGCACGAGAACACGTTACATGATTTCTAAGCCAATGCTTCGGCATCCAATATAATGACGCATTGTTGCTTAGAACATTCATAACCACATTCGTAGGCCCTGCCTCGGATTGGTTCACACAACTACCCAAACACAGCATAAGCAATTTAGATCAATTAGTAGACGCGTTTCTTGAACGCTTTTCCTTCAACACAAGGAAGAAGGCATCACTAAGTGATTTAGCGAGCCTCAAGAAATTTGAAGAGGAAACAATGGTAGCGTACAAGAATCGATGGAGAGCTTTGCTTTCTAGGTTACCCTACCGTCCTCCTATGTCTGATCTCACGCAGATTTTCGCAAAAAGTTGCTTAAAATCAATCTCTGGTCTATTGTTGTTGCGACAATACGACAGCTTAGAAGAAGCTTTGGCGCAAGCCAGAGTCATAGAAGAGATTAAGATAGGCAAAGGCACAATTGCCAAGCCTAAGAAGAAAGAGTGGAATAAAACCACTAAAATTGGGACAACGCAACCACAACACGTTGTAGTCAACCAAGTTGCGATAAATGTTCCCGCACCTGTGCAAGAAACGTAGCCTCAAAAGGCTAACTACCAGGCAGTGCCTCCTGCTTATGAAAGAGATAATAGAAGACAGGAGCAGAATTACCCCCGTCACCCTAGGCAAAATTTCACCCCATATGCGGAGTCTAGGGACTCCTTATTTGACCGCTTGTCAGCGGCAAATTTAGTCACTCTGTCGAAAATCCAAATTATAGACCCTAACATTCCCAAGCCTAGGGGGTACAGAGAGGAATTGTATTGTAGATTCCATAGGCGCAGAGGACATGACTTGAATGGGTGCTTGAAATTCAAAGACCTAGTCCAGGATTTGATCAACAACAGAACATTGGTTGTGGACAACCTCATCGCACCAAACAACCAACAAATGGGGGTATTCAAGGACCCCTTGCTAGCCCACGAGGCACAGACAAAACCACTCCAGATTAACGAGGTGCGACAAGATCTTCCCACATAGGGATTTGTGGGAATGATTAGCATAGTAACAAGGAACAGAAGGTACCCGACAACTGCCCTTGAGGTAGCTACGAGGGAAGTTTCGGCAACATCGCATCCTCAACAACGCCCAACGTAGTTACCTCTGCCTAGACCTAAGGTCACGATATGAACCAAACTCACGCAGAGTTTGCGGACCACGTCGGCTAGGCTGTCCATCTACAAGCTTATTCAACAATCAGCTCCCCATAGAGAAGCTCTTATGGACATTTTAAAAGCCATTGAATTACAACCCCACGAGGCAAATTCTTTCAACGCCTTCATGGGACATGTGAAATAATGTACGGAGACGGTCATCACATTCAGATAAGATGAGGTCAAAATGATATCAAATGACATGGCAGATCCACCCCTGCACGTTATCACGCGGGTCAACGAGATTCCGTACAAGAGAGTGCTGATAGATACTGGCTCGTCTAGTAACATCATAACCACTGTAGCCTTAAAGAATTTGAAGCTGCCAGCCTCTCACATCATAGCCTCCACGTACACACTGCGAGCTTTTAATGATGCAATATGCTCAACAGTTGGCACAGTCATTCTGCCAATCCAGGTAGGACAAAATTCAATACCTACACTGTGCCATGTGCTGGAAGGTGAAATGGCTTATAATATACTGCTAGGGCGGCCATGGATCAGGGACATGAAGTGTGTCCCTTTGATCGCCCACCAATGCTTAAAGTATGCTTATGAGGGAGAAATACATGTAGTCCCAATGGACTTAGAGCCCTTCAAGTATTGCAATGTGGTACAATTCATGCCTCAATCGACCCTCCCTTCAACGCATTTGGATTTTCAATTAAATCCATCTAAACAGGGTCCGATACCGCAGGCACCACTGGTGGCCAACAAGGCAAAATCCCAGCCAGGTGAGACCTCATCACCTGCTCCTTCATCATCAATGCCACCTATCATGGCCCAACAGAAGGACAAGGGAAAATAGATCGTGGAAGAGGTTAAACCCTTGGAAGAAAGGTTGCCCACAATCTCAACGGTATCAACAGAGGAAACACCCAACATAACAGAAACCAAGACTCCTGAACAACCAAACATGGAATGGACTCAGGAAGGACTACCGTTTCCTCCCACCCAATCATCAACAATCACTGTTGAAATGGCCAGTACGGGCTTGGGGGAATATTTAGTGCAAAACATTGTGGCAACCCCCACATTGGAGTCAGTACAGGACATGGGAAGACCTCGCCTTCCCATAGGGACAATTGTTCCTCTAGGCTACCCACCGAACCAGACAAATTTTGTGTATGGGGGCCTTGATCACGGTCTTGAACCATGCCAACAAAAGGAAACAGACGAAGAACCTTTTGTTGAAAACATCAATTATCTGTCAAACCCAGAATTTGCTCTAAAATATCTAGGCCAATGCAATTGGCATGGATATGGGCTAGGCAGATATGAGCAAGGGATGCGGATCCTTTGCCAACCAATATATCAGATGCCATATGACAAGTTAGGGGTAGGGTTCAACCATCCCCTACCATTAGACATCTTGGTTGAAAATATGCAAGGCCTAGAAATAGGCAACAAGGGGGTATTGGCATTAGACCCTTATGCCAATCCAAATACGGAATACACATTGGGAGATTACCTCCCATGGTCAACAAACACCCCTAGAAATAGCAATAATCGCTCTCCTTTGCTAGAGAGAGGTGAAAGTTCGGATAGTAATCCTCAAAGAGAACATCAATGGCTGTCGGACATCTTTCTAAAGTTGTTCCCCTTAGAGGTTCCAGATGAAACAATACAGTACCAAGAGAATCAGGTCCCTCCACCAAGAGTGGAACAATCGCAATGGGACCAGATTAATTCACTGGAACAAGAAGAGTCCTCAATGTCACAAGCAACAGATGCTGAAGAGGATGAACAATTTTGGATCTATGAAAGCGATTCAGAAGATGAAACTGAAATGGACTATCTCAGACATGTGCGATGACATCATCGTGCTCTAACTCATGAAGATCTAATGGGACAGATGGGTATACTGTTGGGGCATGAATGGCATGTAGACCCAACGAGGTGGGACCAAGTGTTGGATCCATGGCTCCAAATTCAAGATGAGCATCGTCCACCTCAAGATCCCATCATGACAGCAGTGCCGAGGAAAGACCCCGCCCTCATTTTCATAAAATTCACACCTAGGGAGGATCCATTCGTGCCTATTCCTGTAGAGCCAGAGCCAGAGTATAGGGAGCATCTAGAAGAAACAAGTTATCACACCCACGGTTCTGGAGACCAAATTCATTCCATCCACATGATCTCCATTGATTTGACCGCACCCATCCACAATCCGACCGATCCATCATGGTCATTACATCTAGACATGGATGCCATCGACTGGGATCGCGTCAATTCACCATTGTCACCATCAGAGTACTAGCCTTTCGGTGAAATGCTTCATTTTACCCCAAGGACAACTCAGGATATTTTTCAAGTTGAAGAGGGACCCGAGGTTCCAAACGCAGATCTTAACTCAGCTGATGATATCCATTTAATCCCAACTCCACATCAGTTGGAGGACGGATCCCACATGTTAGTCGAGGAGACGACTGACGTAGACATCGGCACATATCCAATGAATCCACGGATTCTCAAGCTGGGGGTAAGCCTTTCCCCCGAAGAGCAAGCCAATTACATTGCCCTTCTTAAAGAAAAGAAGGAGGTTTTTGCATGGTCATACAAGGATATGCCAGGACTAGACCCGCAGCTAGTCATGCACAATTTAACGCTTGATTCGACAATCAAGCCTGTAAAGCAAAAACTAAGAAAGATGCACCCAACAGTGGCCTTGATGGTCAAAGACAAATTGCAAAAGCTGTTGGATACACAATTTGTCATCTGTGTGGATTATCTGCCATGAATGTCCAACATGGTTCCCGTCAAGAAGCCCGATGGGAGGATTCGCATATGCACAAACTTTCGAGACCTAAACAAAGCGAGTCCTAAGGATGATTTTCCCTTTCCAAGCATCGACGCATTGGTAGACGCTACAGCAGGTCACGAAATGCTCTCCCTAATGGACGGTTTCTCAGGATACAATCAAATTCGTATCAATCCTGAAGACCAACTCAAAACGGCATTCATAATGCCTTGGGGGACATTTTGCTATAAGGTCATGCCTTTTGGCCTTAAAAACGCTGGTGCTACATACCAACGTGCTATGACTTATATCTTCCATGATTACATGCACAAAAATTTGGAATATTACATGGATGATTTGTTAGCCAAGTCTCTCTTGCGCTCAGATCATCTCGGTGACTTAAGCAAGATTCTCGATCGCATCATAGAGCATAAGGTCAGACTGAATCCCAAGAAGTGCGTGTTCGGTGTCACATCTGGAAAACTTTTGGGTTTTATAGTCTCAAAGAGAGGCATCGAAGTGGACCCAAACAAAGTCAAGGCAATCCTCGAAATGGCTCCCCCAACCACTATCAAGCAACTCAGAAGTTTGCAAGGAAAGGTCGCGTCGATTAAACGCTTCATAGCACAATTATCTGACAAATGCCGACCCATGAACAAATTATTGCACAAGGGGGTCACATTTCATTAGGATGACGAGTGCCAGTCAGCCTTTGATGAAATCAAACAATACTTGGCTTCATCGCCAGTATTGGCACCACCTAGACCAAGTGTGTCGTTCTACTTATACATCTTAGCTACTGAGGTGGCACTGGGCGCAATGCTAGCCCAGAAGAATGAACTTCACAAAGAACAGGCTACTTACTATCTTAGCCGCACCCTGGTCAGCTACGAACTTAACTATGCATACATTGAGAAACTCGCTGGCAGTGGTGTTTGCTACCAAGAGGCTACGCCACTACATGCTGAGCAACACTATGTATGTTGTGTCTAAGGAGAATCCATTGCGATACATGATGAGTCATACTTATCATAGTAGTCGCATGGCGAAATGGATCATGTTGTTGACGGAATTTGACATTAAGTTTATTGGGCAAAAATCTATAAAAGTACAAGTCATAGCCGATCAACTAGCAGAGGCTCCTCTTGAAGACGATCAGCCTCTGGTCATAGAACTACCCGATGATGGGGTCTTCCATGTCTCAGAATCGCCAGATTCTGATGAGCCTGAGTCTCAGGCCGACATAACCTTATTTTTTGATGGTTCTAAATGCAAGCAAGGGGGTGGCGCAGGAATTGTATTCTTCACATCGCAGGGCGCTCCAATGCCCCTGTCATTTAAATTAAACTTCTAGTGCACCAAAAACAATGCAGAATATGAAGCCTTGCTCCTAGGTCTTTAGACAGCAATCGCCATGAACATCAAAAGATTGAACATCTTTGGCGATTCGTTGTTAATCATCAATCAAGTCAAAGGGGTATATCAATGCAAATGCCCAGTCCTGAAGGCCTATAAAGCCCTTGTGGACAAATTCCTGGCAAAACTTGAGTGGTATGACATCGAGGCACTCCCTCGATCATCAAACCGTTTTGCGGATACAATGGCCTCCTTGGGGTCACTAATCCCGCAAGACCTTTTCGGTGATATAACAACCATTCAGGTCAAAACCTTATCGCAACCCGCGATGGAGCGTGCAAGCTCAGACTTGACGCCAGGAGTCCACATGATCCAGATCGAACCATCTTCGGATAAGTTCTTTCGAATCCAAGACCGTCTGAAATGTGCCAACTGGGGGTCCTTGTTTTCCCCCACTCCAACTAATAGCAACACAATGCTATTCTTACAAGTTCTATCCCATTCAGCATTTGTTAGGGAAGAACTTCAAAAGGGATTGGTTGTTCATACTATCGAGGTTTCTGATCAACAGGACTGGTATTTACCCATAAGAGACTACCTCAAGTTAGGTAATCTACCCTTTGGATTGATGCACGCCGCAAAACGAACATTCAAACAGAAAGCGGCAAAATATGTCTTGATAGGAGACATTTTGTATCGTCGCAGCTACAACGGAATTCTTCTTCGTTGCTTGGACCAGCAAGAGTCCACTTGGGCAGTCGCCCAAGCGCATGACGATACATGTGGTGGCCACTTCAGTGGTATGGCCATTGCAAAGCACATTCTTTGCATGGGCTATTATCGGCCATCTTTAGAGTGAGATTGTTGCGCGTATGTCAAGAGATGCGTGAAATGTCAACATCATGCCAATTTAATGCACGCACCTTCCCAGGCCTTACAGAAAGTCCATTCTGCTTGGCCATTTTTGCAGTGGGGCCTCGATCTAATCGAAAAGATCTCCCCGCATCGTCAGGCCGTCACACGTTTATCATAACGGCCACAGAATATTTTACCAAATGGGTGGAAGCAATTTCGTTAACATCAACGAAAGGACCCCGTATTGCGGAGTTCATCTTGCATCACATCATATGTCATTTTTTTATTCCATCCAAAATAATCTCGGATAATGGGCCATCATTCAAGAACAAAGACGTGCGTGCTTTAACCACAAAGTACAAAATTCAGCATAGCTTTTCAACACCCTATTATCCGCAAGCAAATGGGCAAGCAGAGGCGTCAAACAAAACGCTAGTCGCCATCCTTAAAAAGACCGTCGCAGACAGTCATAAGGATTGGCACATACAAATCCCACTTGCCCTTTGGGCTTATCGCACTAGCATTCGGACGCCCACTGGGGCAACTCCGTTTTCACTAGTGTATGGCTCAGAGGTAGTAATGCCTCTCGAGTTGGAAATTCCTTCCCTACGCATATCAATGCAGGAGTTCATCGATGATAACACTGCGCGACAAGCCCGATTGGACCAACTTACGTTGCTTGATGAACGACGCGTTAATGCTCTCGAGCACTTATGTATCTATCAAGAGCGGCTTAAGAAAGCTTACAACATGAAAGTTCACCTAAGAGACTTTCGGGTTGGTGATTTGGTTCTGAAGGAAAACCAACAAAACTCTAATTTGCCGTCCCATATGAGGGATAAATTCGTGGCAAATTGGTTAGGTCCTTATGTCATTGATAGCAAAATAGGACCCGGGACGTACAGGCTAGCTTCTCTTGATGGTATCAAGGAAACAGAACCCTTGAATATCAGTCATTTGCGACCATTTCATATCTAAGAAAGCCATATCCAAAAAAAAAAAAAAATGCTCCAAGGATTCCCGTAATCTCTTGGTCACCCAAAAAAAAGCTCCAAGGATTCCCGTAATCTCTTGGTCACACCAGAAAAAAGCTCCAAGGATTATTGCAATCTCTTGGTCACCCAAAAAGCTCCAAGGATCATCGCGATCTCTTGGTCACCAAAAAGCTCCAAGGATTATCGCAATCTCTTGGTCACCCAAAAATCTCCAAGGATTATCGCAATCTCTTGGTCACCAAAAAGCTCCAAGGATTATCGCAATCTCTTGGTCACCCAAAAAGCTCCAAGGATTATCGCAATCTCTTGGTCAATCCAAAAAGCTCCAAGATTATCGCAATCTCTTGGTCACCCAAAAAGCTCCAAGGATTATCGCAATCTCTTGATCACCCAAAAAGCTCCAAGGATTATCGCAATCTCTTGGTCAATCCAAAAAGCTCCAAGGATTATCGCAATCTCTTGGTCAATCCAAAAAGCTCCAAGGATTATCGCAATCTCTTGGTCAATCCAAAAAGCTCCAAGGATTATCGCAATCTCTTGGTCACCCAAAAAAGCTCCAAGGATTATCGCAATCACTTGGTCACCCCAAAAGCTCCAAGGATTATCGCAATCACTTGGTCAAACCCAAAAATCTCCAACGATTATCGCAATCGCTTGGTCAAAAATCAAAAAAAAAACAAAACAAAACAAAAAAAAACAACAAAAATCATCAAAAACAACAAAGATTTGCATCTCAATTCTAGGCATACTCAAATTCATCATAAAATTCATATTCTCGCACCTCATCTTCAACTTCACCAAAAACAATCCATCAAAATTACAAAAATACATAGCTGCATTAAGCATTGCATCCATACATTGCATATTTGTAGTCATACGGGTCAAATACCATAGGCTGCAATAGCTATGATAGTCCATCTTGTTCCCCATTGTCTCATGTTACAAAAACAACAAAAACACCATGCATAACTTTTACCACACTACAGTCAGTGGTCTAGGAATGTACCAAGAGTTTCAGTGATTCAATCATCAAGTCGAACAGATTTTACGAAGGTAGAGTCATACTTGAAATACACCATGTTACGTAACATCCCAACACAAATCAAAACACTAAAAATTCCCAAATTGTGTGAACGAGACGAAACCTGCAAAATAATCTAGGTCACCACAAGCGAAATGGTTATCTTGCTCATCCCCCTGTGCGAATGACCCCTAGAATGCTGAGAGTTGGCAAAAGGACAAGCATCCTCCCTACCCAATTCCCTAAGAATCCCTAAAGTTCTCAATAGTTGCAAAAAACAAAAAAGTTGCAAAATGTCAAAACTCCAAATTTGACAAAATACAGTGCACACATCAAAAGGCACAAACAACAGTGATTTTCGTCACTCCATGACCCCAATCCCTTGCTCGAAAGAAAAACAAATCAAAATAAACAAGTGATCTCATCACTACAATGAGCAAGTATCCCAATACAATTGAAGAAAAGAAGGGAGTTGACCTTGAATCCCTGGAACTCTCAGCATTCTATAGGTCATAAGGCAAGCTTTAGTACCAATTTGGTTGATAGCCTATCGGTAATGAATAAACCTCCTGCATGACGATATATCTGTCACATTAACTTGCGTACAGATCAATGTTTGCATGTGGATGAGCTAGCTTATGGCATCCTAGATTACACCGTAGATTAATCTTAGTACATACAACAAAGGAATTCATGGAGCTAATTAGGTGATCCTCAGTACAGGTTCGGTTGAAAGCCCATCTAGCACTAGCGGTATCCTACAAATACCACTAAATGAACTCAATTGCACACACAGGGATGTGAAAAATAACTGGGTCAAAAACAAGTCTGATTCATACCTTGGTCAAAAAGTCTTGTAAGATAAAGTACAGTCATGGATGGTGAGTTAAAACTGACTGAATCTCAGAAAACCTTACATTCATTCCAAAACCATCTGCGCTACTTATCATCCTTATGATACCATCAGAAAATACAAAAACAGAAAAACCATGTAAATAAAGAGCTTCTTAAACGACCTACAGTGCAATCACCACAAATATCATTCATCCATTTCACTTCGCATATCACATAGACATCTAAAACATTTGCATTCATCATAATATCTGCATTCATCAAAATGAATAAACATGCATAACAAAAATCACATCATCACATGTAAAAAACCACAATAAAATCGGTATATATATATATATATCGTCAAAAATATGCCCGCAGGCTACAAAACCGGTCCTCAGACCCCGCAATCATATCCAAAAACCCAACCTAAGGCGTCGACCACCATGATCACGCAGGATTGGTGCGACGGGAACTACCCCCCGTGGTGTGGGTCCTACGGGACCCTGCAGGGTGGCTACTACTAGCCCCCGCATCATGCCTGCTACCACCCCCCTCATCTAACCGCCTGTGACGAGATGATGCTGACTGCTCAGTCAGACTATCCCTTGTCCGCCATGAAGATCCACCGATCGAAGGCTCAGGTATCCGCCCACCAAGGCGGATGACCTCCCTCTCCAAGTCTATCCGGTACAGACACCACTCTGCCTCTCACCGATGATAAATAGACAATGCATCATCGCGCTACGCAAAAAATCTATCCCACTCTACCAACTGAGCCCGCAGAAGATCCCTCTTCCGCCTCGCATCCCCCAACTCTAGATCCCGCATCTGCATCAGCTCTGTCAGTCGTGCAATCTCAATGCCTACATCCGACCCCACCTCCTCTATATCTGTCGGATGCATAGGACTCGTGGGGACAGTAGCCTGCTTAGGCTCCCACTCCTCCACATCCTGCATGTCCAGCTGCTCCAGAACACCCAAGTCCACATCCTCATCTCCCACATCCACCATGTCTGCATCATCCAACGGATCCCCCCAATCACCCCCTGCTGCCTCAACATCCTCCACTACTGCCTTCGCACCTCCCAGTGGCCCCTCTACTCTCCAGCACCGCAGTACCCACCATGAGTCATACTCAGTGGTAGTCCCGATGTCATCCACATCCGGGACCTCAATCACTGCATTGGACTCCTCGCCCAATGGAGCAATGAACGGTGGCTCTAATCCTCTCTCATCTCCCCGTCGTCGATAGACCACGGGCTCACCAGGAAACCCCTGGCGCACCCCAAACTGTCGTGTAACCCGACGGTACGGAAAGAACTCATGCTCCGTCCCGTGTCGCCCAGTCAACCACCGCTCCCTGTGTACCCGTTGGAGCCACTCTCCAGCCTCCTTCCAGACTAGACAGTCCCGATAAGGACACCAAACCACATCCCCTGGAGTGAGCAGAGAGAAGGCATCAGTATAGTGTTGTACAGCACCTGCCCATTGCCGACTCTGCCCCTGCTCCGCAGACCACCGCCACAAAGCTGCATAGCCAATCTCCTCGTCATCCATCATTGCCCGAGTCATCCACGGTAACCCGGTCGGCCTCTCCACTGCTATATGCTGCCAACCCCAGCACTAAAGAAGATAACTGCAACTCACCCCCTTCCGCTGCCGACAGTGGACGCCGTACTGCCTCCCCGTAGAGCTGTGCCAACAATGTCTGTCCCCATCCATAAATCGGCGATGCCTCTATCGGGCACTCTACCAACTCGCCATACCAACTCCAAGCAAGTTCCACGGGAACCTCGCGCTTGACGAATCAGGTAGAAGCATGTTAGAAATGAGGCCCATCAAGAATGCGTGCCTCACTCCTAACACCCCCCTCTCCTGCCACCAGCTAACAAAAATCCCGCTAGCCTGACAGTCCACCTCGGCTATCTCCACCGGGTTCGTTACACCCAGCCGCTCCGCATGCCCAAAACATCTCGTCAGTACAGCAGTCCACTAATCACGCGGCGATGTCCTAATGGGCAGTCCATCTATCAAAATCCGAAGCAACCGATAAACGTCCTCCAGTGTCACAGTCATCTCCCCTGTCGAAAGATGGAAAGTGTTGGTCCGCGGATCCCAAACTTTGATCAGGGCCATCAGATAGGCCTGATCCGGGACCACAGGCTCCAATCGAGCCACCTGCTTGAGCCCAAGGGCATCAAGCCACTGCCAGTCAACATCAGTCAGCGCCGACCATGCCTCAGCGAAAGCAGCGGGTACACAGTACCGGCTCCTAACAACCTGCAAAGCAAAAAAACAACACAAACACACAAAAAAAAAAAAAAATAGTAACAAATCAAATTTTCAGTTCTAGGGTTTCTAACCTTAACTGTTAAACAAAAACATCACAAAAAATCTTCAAGTTTTGAAAAGCGTCAACACAAAAACAATCATCAAATAAAAGCAAAAATAAATTCTAGGGATACTTACAGGTTTCACTTTGGCTCTGCCACTCGAACCAGTTTGTGCACTCATGATGGCAGAGAGAATTCCAGCAGTTCTTCGCTTCGCAGAATTACCTCCTCCTCCCAGAGCTCCAAAATTGCAAGAAAAAAAATGACACAAATGAGCCCAAATCCAAGTTTTGGGCCTTAAATAAGCCTACCAACTGGAAATCGTCCTTGGCTGGGACGAGCACTCTGGTCAGCACTCGTCCCACCCAGGGATGATTTTTGCAATTGGAAATCATCCCACCCAGGGACGATTTCTAGCCAGAAAAGTCAAAACATCAAAAAATCAACAAAAATGCACTAAAAACAACAAATAAAGTTGCCTAATAAATGCTGTTACACTCGCAATCCAAGGCAATCAAAATAGACTTTGGGGTCATATATTATCGCTATCTCACTCCCCAAGAAGGCTACCATAGCCGGACCGCTCCACGGGAAGAAGATTACAACAATTTTATCCCCACATGCGTCACACAAAACAACAAAAACAATAAAAAAATTAAACAAAAACAGACAACAAAAAAAAACATTTCCGGACACAAGTGCTCTTCCACTTAAACTCCGGGCAAAGAAAATTGATGTCGAGGTCCAAATTATCGCTCTCCTACTTCCCCAAGAAGGCTACAATAGCCGGACCGCTCCACGGGAAGTTAAATTTTCGATGATTTCACCTCATTACGGCATCACCAAAAGGGTTAACACCCACCAAAAATAGGTCCAAATGTTGGAAAAATTGCACACGCTTAACGGTAAACCCTCTAAAGGCACCCTTGCACAAGTCATCTTGGGTCAAGCGACTCGTTGCTTCTCTCACGAAGGTCATTCCCTCATCGATTCGTCGCTTGAGGGGGTAGTCACACTTAGTCACCAACCAACAATCACACACCCAATTAAGGAAAATGACATGCATTCAAAGAATCATTGACAAAGACAATCACGCTCCTACTTGGGGCAGTAAACAAGCAACAATCAAATCAATCAAACACTTGGCATTTCATGAATCATGAACACAAGGTTCCCCCTGAGGATAAAAACGCCCTTTGCCTGTTCATGACTGATCAATGTCTAAGTTCAAGTCACACCTCACCAAAATAGGTTAATACTTGAAATCAAATTCCTTAGCTCGTTAGAAGCAAGGATTCAAGAATGCATGCCCTTTCCATACTTGGGGCATCAAAAGTTGGTTAGGTTACCAAGAAACCCTAATCATTAGTGCTTTTGTTATCTATTTTTGCTCAGCACTGCGTCACCCACAGCGCTTCCCAAAAAGGGGCATCTGTAGACACCAAAATAGTACCAATCCGATTATGTGACTGCAAACATTGATCGCTTTGACAAACACAGCCCCTAGGGCAGCCCTCAGAGGTCAAACAGTGGTCTTAACCACTTTCATAGCAATTTTGTGAGGTCAAGAAGCAATTTGGCACACTTAGACACTTTGCCTAGTAATCGTCTCACCCAGGGACGATTGCTAACTTGAAATCGTCTCACCCAGAGACGATTTTTGAAATCGTCTCCAATAAGGATGATTTCCAAGTTTAACGGGCAAAAAGACAAATGAGGCCAAGTGGCAGCCCAGAACAGTCAGTTGATGACTCCTGCCTCGCACACGTGTGTGAGTGGACAAATAGGTCGTTTGAGGACTGTCACAAGGGCAGTTATGAAAGCCCAAGTCAATGGAGGACTCCCCTCCCTCTTGGGAAGACAAGACTACCACATGGTGCCTATGACCAACACATGGCATTTGTGCTTCCCTCCCAAAAGATACCCCATGGTTCTATAAAAGGTGGGACTTTTCTCACCCAAAACAGACAGGTTGAAGGAGTTTTCAAGCAACGAAGTGCTGTCGAGTTGAAGACCCACTTGCATCCCTTTTGGTTCACATTCCCACATCCACCAATATCTTTTGCAAGGGAGGTTTTTGGGTGGCTTTTGGAAGCTTGAATCGGACCTAAATCCAACACATGGACACCTGAATCAACCAATTCGCCGACCCCCCAATCCTAAGAGGTTTTGGGCCCATCCCTAGTGGATTGGCACCGAAATCAAGTGCCAACGGTGGGAGGCCCACTTGGGCACCCCCGAACTTTTCTTAAGTTTTATTTCAGAAGCATTCTAGTTTATTTTCTCATGCTACATATTGTGTTTTCTGTTTGGTGAATTCATAGCTGCAATTTCGTAACCTTTGATCAGATTCTAGTATGTTTTGTGTTGTTTTGTAGTTTCACTAACTTGTAGGAGGCGATATCAAATTCTCGAGGTTAGAGGCCAAATTGGGATAATCCGACCATCTGGGTCATCCCAAAATGGCCCCAATTACATAACCCCTCTGTCTGCAGGTGTTTTGGAGACCTCGGGAGTCGACATTGGAGCGTGTCAGTTCGGCTTCCCCAACACATAAGAAATCATCCCACCCAGGGACGATTTACGATCAGAAATCGTCCTACCCGGGGACGATTTCCGGTTGAAAGCAGATTGGCCAACTGTCTCAGTGGCAATGGCCTGTTGGTAACATTTTCTGTCTTCCGGCAAGTTTTCAGGCTGTTTAGAATCATTTTGTTTACTGTTTTAGATAAATGTTTGCATGCATCTTTTGATGATTTCAGAAGAACGAACACTTTTCACTTGCAGAAGGTGCTACTGACATCTTGGTTATTTCTTGGTTTGCAGGAGAAGCAACGGAGGTGAAGAACTCATCCACATCAGCGGCGGCATCATCTTGGCCCACCCATTGCAATCATGGGCACGTGAAAAGAGGAACATTGAGTGATTGTAATCGAATTCTTTTAACGCTCCTAGCCCCCGAAAAGGGAGGAGATTTCATTGTAATAGAGATCAAGGGATATTAATGAAAGGGTTGTGTTTTCTCCACTTGCTTGTGTCTCTTCCAATGCGTTTCTTTTCCATTTCATGCACTTTACGTTTCTAGGACTTAAGCGCATTTGGTTTTGGTTATATTGCAATTATTGTTTCCTTTGCCCGAAATCTCGTGCTTTCAAACTCTTTACTTTTGAGATCCATTATATACTCTAAAATCTTATCCTGGATAATTATTTTTTGTGTAATGTCTACTTCCTAGATAGGAATTGTCATAGACTAGCTCTTCATCTTGTCCTTGACTAAGGAGTCCACACTTATACATAGGGCATCCTTACATCATATTCAAGATCAATATATATTAGTTTTCTTATAATTTTAAATAATAATAAAGTGTGTATTCACCATTAGTAGATAGTTGGATACCAAAAATGATAGTTTAAATATTTTAAAATTTGTAACAATATTATTTAGTTAATGGATAGAGTAGTGAGTCTATTTTATAGAAAATAATCATATTAATGTTAAAATACTTAGAATAGTTAAATACATTGGTTTGTAGGATGAATTTACCATTTGATCAAAGGGGGCTTTGTAGGGGACTTCCTTGGGAAGTCCTTCTCCACTTCCTTGTAGCCCTTCCTTGGTCCTATCCCAGGTCCTTGGTTCTATCCTAGTTTCCCTGGCACATCCTTAACCCTTCCTCCTTGGTTGGATGGTGTTGCAGATGATCTCCTTGGGGTGGGAGGTCACTTCTCCATTTGTCTACCCCTTCCCTTGCCTTCTAGTGGGTTTCTTTTCGATGCCTAGTTTTTGGGACATCCTTGGGTTCTTCCTTGGGACTTGGGACATCCCTAGGTTTTTCCTTGGGACCCTCCTTGGGATTTTGAGTTACTTTAGGGGTTTTTCCTTAGAGTTCTCAAATTTTTCCTAGATTTTTTTGTAGGTTTTTGCTTGGTGGTGGCCTTCAGTGGTTCCTTAGATGTGGTTTGTTGTGGTTGTGGGAGAATGGCTTCATGAATAGTTTTACACATATTTTTGGTTTGGTGTGACCATGTGCTTTCTCCTGTGACTCTACTCTTTGAGATCGTTGGTGTGGGTTTGGTGGGATCTTTGCATTTTTTGTGTCTTAGAGCGAGGGCCTCTACATTGCTTGCTACTGGGTTCCTACTGGACTTTCTCACCTATTTTCCTGAAGCTTTTCGTTGGTGGTGCTGAACGTTATCTGGAGTTTCTTGCTACATCCTTTTGGTTGGATGGCTTATGCTTATTGCTTGCAACGGTTTCTCCTCGTGGCCCCTTCTTTTTGGGTTCCTTGGGAAATTTCTCGTCTCTTTCCCGTGGTGTGTTGTTCTGCATCTACTGCTTCCTCTATTTTTGTTGGCATCCTCACAGTTTAATTGTATTGTTGCATGAGGATTTCGTGGCCTGTGGAGATCCTCAATTTGTTGATCCACTTTCCAGGCCTATGTGGGATGCGGTTTTTTGCTAGTCTTTTGTTTTTTAGCCATCCTTACTTGTTTCCCATCCTTTATTATACAATTTTTCCTCGTCTGTAATTTATTAGTTCCACCTTGTGGTGGAGGGTGGTTTTTTTTTCCTGGTTTCTAGTTTTCCCCTGCGTGGGGTGTTGTTTTTTCTAGGTTTTGGCTTTCCCCTACGTGGGATGTTGCAGTTTCCTAGATTTTGGTTTTCCCCTATGTGGGATAATGCTCTTTCCTAGTTTCTGGTTTCCCTCGAGTGGACTATTTCATTTTCCCACCTTTTGGATTGTTCAAATTTTTATCTAGGCAGGATTGATTGTTCAATTTTTCTACCTTTTCTTTTTCCCTCTAGGTGGGCTTTTCAAATTTTGGTTTCCCGCTTCCTACAGATTTTTGTATTTTCCTTCGTGAAGGCTTTCCTTTGTCTTTCCTAAAGGCTATCCTCAAGCCTTTCCTTAATTCCATCCATCGACTTTCCTACGACCTTTCCTATGGCTTTTTTTGATAATCGATAAAAAAAAAATACATGGGTTTGTATAATTATATCCTTTATATGTATATATTTATTATGGATATGCAAAATAACTAGTTTTATTTGATATATTTTCTTAATAGTTATAAACCCATGATGTTTTTATTTTTCTTTGATATTTAATTATTATATTTTAACATGTGTTTTTGAATATTTATGTCTTTTATTTTATATTTCATAATCTCCCAAAGAAAATTTCTAACTATAATATATTGTATGGTTATACCATATATTAATTTAAGTATTATTTAAATTAAATAATGCTTAAATCAAAATTGAAGATGTATCTATAAAAAATTGTAGTGCAAATATTGATACAATCTCATATATATAACTACATACCAACTATTAATTACTTTTCTTTCTTTAGATATCCACGTATACTAAGTTTATTTTATTTTACATACAACCTAAGCCTTAAACATATTATAAATTTATTTATATCTTAAAAAGATAGTGTTATAACATTTACATCATTTCATGGATTCCTTAATATCTCTTAAATTAAATCAATTTTAAAATTTAGGATGGTGATAGTCCAGATAAACTTTGGATTCAAAAGTTATTGTAGTTTAATATTCATCCTTTTTATCTAGCTAAAGTATAACAACTCCCATAAAAACATATTTATTTTTCATCAAATTAATTTTATTAAGTATTTTAGTGTATAATCCAACCTAAAAAAAACATATACTAACCTTAAAAACATTGTAATTTTTATTTTTCCCATTTTTGAGGTGCATATACTTTGATCTTATTACAGTGATAATTTCATATAACAAAGTTTTTTTAAATGCCCTTAGATAGTTACATTTATACAACAAAGTTTTGGGTTCTAATGAGCTAAAAAACAAGTTATCTTTAAAGTTTTTTAAATTGATGGTTATAAAATAATCTCACATTTTTAAGAAAATAAAAAATAAAATAAATACATTTGATATGTTGAACTTAAATATATAATTATACACTTTATTTTCATACAATAAAAAATTAAATATAATATTTTATACATAAATGTAAAATTATATTACCCTTTAAAAAAATATACATGCTCTGCATTATATCCTTAATATCCATATCACAACCTTAACATCTATAAGAAAATATGTTTATCATAAATATTATCTATTCTCATTTCTTTATTAAAATTTTTTTTTTTTTATAAGTTTTAAAAAAATAAAATAAAATAAAATAATCTTTTTCCCTTTACTATTTTCTATATTTTTACATTAATTTTTTTTTTTTTGTAATATTAAGAAAGAGGGTTTTGAAGGGAATCCCACAACCTTACACAATAACTCCTAAAAAGGAAAGAAAATCGAACACAACCCAACAAACTATCTCTAAAATGAGACTAACAGCCGTCAATCCCAAAGGAGATAACATACAACAATCACATCCAAGGTGCTAGAAAATCCGAGAGGAGGTGGAGAAAATGAAACCCGTACGAATATCTCTTTCTCGAAAAGTCAAAAGAAAATTTAGATTTTAAAATTTAGAAATCCCGCCCATCCCACAAGGAACGGGCGGTCCCCAACAATGGGAGCTTCGATAACATTGTCCCATAAACTAATGGGCCTCACACACCTTAAGCACCCAATATCATTAAAGCCATTAAATTCGTAGGCAGATAGCAATAAATCTCGCATAAAATATTTCAAATTAAAAACCACTCCGACCCAAAACCACTGAGCGAAAACCAACCCAAAAATGAAATCAGACCCTACAGCACCAGGACCTCGGATCACTGCCAACCATAACTCAAAATCCCCTAGGAGAAAGAGAGATTTTAAATGTGTCCATATTGAGTTGTCTAGTGGACACCTCAAACTCATTCTTCTTACAAACTCAAACTGGGTAGACCACCACAGGTAGCAACAGATATACACTCGCTCTTCTTTGACCTACCCAATTTTATTTTGATTTCTATGAAAATACAAGATTACCAAAAGCTTTCTGAAAAAGGTACAAGGGATCCCTTCTCCAACCTCCACAAAGAATTAGTCCCCAGTCCAACCCTGCACTTAGGGGAGGAAGGAACATACATCGGTCCTACATTGCAAGTAATCGGAGAAGGAGTAAGTAATAGATCCTTACCCACCTGAGAGCTCTACTCTAAAAATCCAAAGTAAAAGACCACAGCCTAGGAGAAGACACTAGGCTCTTCCTTGACACAACGACCCCACCTACATCCTCTTCCCTCACCAAATCCAAATATTCAAAGAAATTAGAAAAAGGTAAATCAACATTCTAACCCAACGGATCAAGTTGGAAGTCCACCTCCAAATTATGGGGCGAAGGGTTCAAAGAATCCTTCTTAGAAAGGAATGGCTCCTTATGAGGTGAATCAAAAGCCCCGATATCACTCTTCAAATGAGAAGGAGAAGAGGTAATTTCTTTACCTTTCAAAGGTCCCTAAGATTTCTTACGCCACACCTTCTGCTTCTTGAATGGGGTCCGCTTGGGATCCACGTTGGCCCCTCGATTCGGGTCCTTGGGAATAGGTTGGCTAGCCAACTTATTCTTGGGATAAAAATTTTGATGATGGCTTCCCAGTCCACAAGACATACAAGCCTGTGGCTTATTCTCATAGACCATAGTCTGAACCCACATCCCCAAATGAGAAACAAGCTCCACAGAGCTTGGAAGGTTCTTCTCAATGTCCACCATGATACACATTCTGACATATTACCTCCGATATGCAGACAAAGAAAATTTATCAAAGGACACAAAGTCACCGATTGAACTCGCCACAGACACTCATGTTATAATAATGTAGAGAACTCAAACAAACCAATCCAAACCGGAACCAAATGAAACCTCTACATTAATCTATTTTAACTAATCTATTTTAACTAACGCCTATTATTATTTGTATTGATGATATCAATATTATCATCAAACACCATACACTTTCTTAGACAGCCAAGAAACTTTGAATATAATACTTTTAACTAAATGAAACAATAAAAAGAATAATTTGTTCAGGATGTAACTTTCAAATTTTATCCATTCTATGTTTTTTTTTGTTTTGATCATTAAGACTACTTATTTAAGTATCCTCAGCAAATCGAAAGCATAGTGCCATCAAAATAATTGGAAGACTTTTTCACATAGCAAGCCAAAAGTATAGCACCCATCAAAATATTTGATTGTTTTGTTAGATAATTATGATTCCTTGTTATGACAACAATAGCCTGACTATTTTATATTAGAATTATAAATTAGAAAGAGTAAAAATACTTGATTATGTTACCTCAGAAAAATTAATATATATAAACTATGCATTGCATTGTATTTCAACAAATACTCGAAGATTACCCTGGTGGTATCCAATGACAACCAGACAACCTTTCCATATTCAAGATAACAGATAGACTACACAATAACCACTGAACATCACCCACGTCCATACCTGACACCACGTCTCTATAGTCATATTAACCATACACATATTCCTAATTAATATATTGGTACTTCATGAATTCCTCAACCTGCTAAAAGAGGATGCAGAATAGCTGCCACACCCATTGGGAAAGCTACAACGAAAGTCCTTATGAATGAAGCCACCCAGTAACTGCAAAGATGTTTTGAACAATTTGGTGTAAGATCAGTTGAATTTGCACTTCAAGCCTCTTATGCAAAACATATACATGCAAAAGGAAATCTCACCTCATATTATTGTTATATTCATTTTCAGTATTAGTATTAGTCAGCAAGGCATCATGCAGTCGCATTCATTGTTCCGACAGAAACCCGGGCTGGAGGGACCATACTGAGCTTTGCAACTCGCAGAGCACGCGCTGTCGTTCATTTGAGCTATGCATTGACCCTTCCATTTGCTGTTCTTTTTCCAATTACTAATGCATCCACCCTGTTCTGAATGAGTTTCAAGAAGACGATTTATCTTCAACATGAAATTCGATAATTTGATTGCAATAACATAGGAATTTAAAATGAGATCTGATTTGGATGAGATAAGAATCTTAGTCTTATTTGTGAGAAAGCTAAAGCTACACCTGAAGCAGCAACGAAGAATATGAGAACGATAAGTGCCGCATACCACATCCTCATGCCTTTCTCCATTTTGGCTGCACTTCACGCTTTAACAACTGTATTGGACATGAATAGAATGCTGACATATTTATATCCCAAGGCAGGGTTGCATGCATGCTTCAATGTTCGTAGTTACATGAATGATTATCATCTTATCTTGAAATGCAGATTATGGTTGAATTCATCAGGCAAGGTGCCTCAAAATTTGGTTCGTTAGAGTAAAATATGCCTCAAAATTTGTTAAACTGCAGCGGATGCTTTGGGAATTGTACCGTATTAGATCCAACGATGTAATCGACTCGCTGGGCATCAGATCCACTCCGGCTTCCGTGGGTTTGTCGGAGCTTTCCTGGTTGCATTCATAAATTTTTACCTAAAATTGATGAGATATGTATTTGTAAGATATGGGCATCAGATCAGCTCCGGCTTCCATAGGTTTTGTCAGAGCTTTCCTGGTTGCATTCATAAATTTTTACCTAAATAAATGAGATATGTATCTGTAAGATATGGTCATGAATGCCAATATTTGACCACAAGTTATTTATAGACTATTAGGGGTATTGTTCAGTGTCCTCTTTTTATAATGGTGCCTGCACTCTACATTTAAAATTTATTTCATTTTATATTTATCTTTACACTCTTTTCTAATTAATATAATATGGTTTTCTGCCTTATTATTAATAAGGAAGTTACTCAATAGTATTGTTTACCTAAAATTATATATATATATATAATTTATTTATTTTTATTTTTATTTTTATTTTTATTTTTATTTTTATTTATTGAGTTTATATGGTGGAATGGAATCGGTAGTTGTTATGATGATCTGGTTAGGGTGTAGATGTCACAGTATTCTGCACTCTCTCCTCGAAAGCCTTCGCACAGTTTTACACTTTTTCGTGTAGAAAGGGGTTACACAATACTTATAACCATCATGCAACAATCATTTTAAACCAGTTTCCCTTATAACCACCCTAGGCTGCTATAGTATTCTGCACTCTCCCCCTCAAAAGCCATCACAAAAAACTTATAACCCTCATGCCGCAATCATTTTAAACCAATCCCCCTCATAACCACCCTATCCATTTTTTAGGCTGCCATAGTATTTTGCACTCTCCTCCTCGATAGCTGTCACACAATGCATACTTGAGCAATGCCCCTATAACCATCATTCCCATCATGCCACAATCATTTTAAATCAGTCCCTCCCTATAACCATCATGCGGAAATCATTTTAAACCAGTCCGCCCCTATAACCACCACCATGTCGCAATTATTTTAAACATTTTAGACCACTGAAAGGACCAAAAAGGACAAGTATTGAGTCCAAGGCCCAATTTGAACCTTCCCTTATGGAAAAATTGATCTACACATCCCCTTAAATTTATTTTATATTTATAATTATATATTTTTTAATTTTTTAACAAATTTAAATATATAGATATATATTATTTAAACTCAAATCTTATTTTTTTGGTTGATAGAATGGATTTTTCAAAGGGTTCTTGAACCTATTACAAGTAGGGTTTTGAAAGGCATCCCCAAACCTTAGATCTAGCAATAAGATATTATGAAAGCAAATACAAGATATTGTCACGGTCAAACATCCAACTGTAATAGGCCAGCATAGGAGAAAAAGGTACCCAAAACAACCACCATGGGTGCTTAGAGAACCAGAAAGCCAAGAATCTCACCTAAAATAAGATCAGATCTACAGCAACAACATCCAGCCTAACAAACAACTAAACTAAAAATAAACAAAAATCACTTCCTAAAAGCCCTTCTCAATGAGGTCTTGGGAGGCTTGCCCATATTTTTTTTGACCCCTCACAAAAAGAAATATTTTTTCAAGCCACACTGCAGAACACATTTGTTCCAAGTCTCAATGATTGGAACAACCTCATTCTTGGTTAGAAAATGTTGTACTCCGTTAGCAATTTCAAGGTCGATCTCCCTTTTCTGAGTGTTGGTTTTCTCACTTTCTTTTCATCCCCTACATCAATACAAGCTTTCCTGTCATTTTTGGTCTTGAATCTGGAGAGCCTTTCTCAAACACAATTTTTGGAGAGGTTAGATAGCTTTCCATGTGGAAACATCCATATCAAGATACTCAAAATAATTTTGAAAGATAAGACTAAAATAATTTACCTTTTCTCCATTCTACCCGACTTTAGGAAGTCGAACAATATAGCTCACTTCCCTTCTATTCATCAAACTCCTCCTACTCCATCAAAGCAGAGGGTTTCTTCCTATTATTCCTTTATGAACCCAACTTGAAAAATAAAAATCAAATCTTATCTTTTTCAAATTTTTATAATATTTTATGAAAACTAATTTCTATAAAAACTTCAAATAATTTTACAGTGTTGTCAAACTATTTGTCAATTGTGGTCTGATTTGGTTACATAGAAAACCATGTTCTAATTCACTCAAAGATAAATATGGAGTAAGTACAACACTATGTTGTACTTACTCCTCACCCTCACCCTCAAACAGTGGGGAGTAAGTACAGCACTGTGCTGTACTTACTCCCCACTGTTTGAGGGTGAGGGTGAGGAGCAAGTACAGCACTATGCTCGTACTTGCTCCTCACCCTCACCCTCAAACGAGTGGGGGAGTAAGTGCGGCCACGGTCTGCACTTACTCCCCACTGTTTGAGGGTGAGGGTGAGGAGCAAGTACAGCATCTGTACTTACTCCTCACCCTCACCTGTTGTACTTACTCCTCACCCTCACCCTCAAACAGGTGGGGAGTAAGTACGACCGTGTCTGTACTTACTCCCCACTTGTTTGAGGGTGAGGGTGAGGAGCAAGTACAGCACATAAGTACTTGCTCCTCACCCTCACCCTCAAACAGTGGGGAGTAAGTACAGCACTGTGTTGTACTTACTCCCCACTGTTTGATAGTGCTGTACTTACTCCTCACCCTCACCCTCAAACAGTGGGGAGTAAGTACAGCACTGTGCTGTACTTACTCCTCACTGTTTGAGGGTGAGGATGAGGGTGAGGGTGGGGAGTAAGTACAGCACAGGGCTGTACTTACTCCCCACCCCTCCCCACTGTTTGAGGGTGAGGGTGAGGAGTAAGTATAGCACAGTGCTGTACTTACTCCCCACCCCAACCCCGACCCCCACCCTCAAACACATAATTTACTTTTTAATCAGTTTTATATGATAATACAAAAATAATAACATTTTTATTTTTTTTGACACATAATTTTCTTAAAGCACTCATCAATAGAATTAGAAGCTCTTTAGAACATGTTTACAATGGCATGGTTACAATTTCAATTATGTGCGTAGCCTTTTCTTAATGCTAAATCTGTTGTAGAAACAAAATTCAACCATGTACTTCTACTTTAATAGAAGTTTCATTAAGTATTGGCGTTTTTAGAAGCTTTTATATATTAAATATTAATTAGACTACATAATTTTTTATATATATAAATTAAATACATATTATTTATTTATTGTGAGTTATTTTTATATGTTTAAAATTGTTTTTTTTTAATTAAAAGAAGTTTTTTAATAAATATATTTTACAGTTTAAATTTCATGAAATTTAATTTTTATAATTAATTATATTATTTATATATGTATATTATGTATCTATAAGAATAATATTATTAATTTATGTTTTATATTCGTCTTAGTTGTTATTATTATTACAACAATATTAGTAATAATTTGTAAATCCTCTCAATTGAACTATATTTTTATCCTTTTTCTATGGATATTTTGATCATTGTAATAAGTGTCTTAGCCTTTGCATTATTGTTTGATGATAGCCCACATGCTTTTGAATAGATGGAGAAAATTTTATCTTAACTATCTTGCCAATACCTCATTTGCTAGCTTATATATAAGGTTTTTTTTATGGAAGCAACATCAATTTTAAATTCAATGATTCTATTATTTTATCTTTGACTTAATATAGGTAGTCTGCATTATCTTCATTCCTTTAAAATAACATTGTATGTATCTTCAAATGGTTTAATGATTTATTAGTACATCTATTTTGACAATAGAGAATTCACATTAAGAGAAATACCTAGAAATATTTTATAAGAGTTGTAATAATATGAGTTAAAATGCAAGTGTAAATATGATATTTATATTTCATTTAAAAATTAAATTTAATGAATAATCACAATACCAATCCTTTATGTAATGCAATTTATCCCATATTGATCATCAATTCTAATATTAATAAAGAAAGCCAATAAATTCCCCTACTTTTAATAATAAACACCTCCAAATTATAGAAGTAAAGGAATACTATGGAATAAAATAACCTCCACTTTGTGGTTTCTCCTTACATAATGGTATATGATTCATTTTATTTGTAAGTTATCATAAATAAAAATTACAAAGGTTTTGTAGGTGAGTTGGAGAGGAGAGGGCAATCCACCAAGGGAGGTCCCAGGTTCGAATCTCCACCCTACCAAGAAGCTGAATTGGGTACCCAAAATCCAATTGATAATATTGGTGTGGGTAGGGTTGGGTGCGACTCCCGAGTGACTTTGACAGTGTAGAACCCCTGTTCGTGGTCTCTGAGACCAAGGCGTCTCTGAGACCAAGGCGGCCCCACAAGGGTTTTTCCCTTTAACAAAAAATCATAAATAAAAATTCTATTTAGACTACAGAACTTAAGGGGAATACTTGAGAGTAAGGGATATTAATTATTCTAAAATCATTTATCCTAACTTGATCATGCACCCACACCTTTTGAGAGGTTTCTAATCAACCCATCCTTTCAAAAAAGAGTAAATAGAGTTTTTGAATTATATTTTAGAGTCAAATCCTTACTTTATTGAGGTCATTCCATTCAACCAAATTGCTATTAGAAAATAAGACCTAATATTGGTGCTTATATGAATATAGTTTTACTTCTAAACCTATACAAGAAAAATAAAATAATGCTAATTATTATCATTAAGAGTGAGATTTCAACAAAGCATCAAACTAGAAATATATAATCCCTCTCATTGAATGACAATTAAATATGTTGTTTGATTAAATAAAAATTCTCTAATATGATGTTCCATATTATCAAACTATTATGCATGGTTTCCTCCATAAATAATGTTACTGCATCCACATTACCTCATATAATTTTAAAGTAACATGATTTTCCAAAAACAAATCTTGATATTTAAATAAAATCCATGCATGTTTCCCCCTAATGACAAACTCATTATTTACAATTTCTTAAGATTACCCTTTCATATTCTTTTCTCTAGAAAAAGTATCCCATTTGCAAAGAGGAATTTTTCATCACATATTTTTCCAATAAAATATATTCAAATTATTTTCAAAGCCATATGTTATGTTTACTTGTAATCTTAAATGTGATATTGTATATGTAGAGATGGATTGTAATGTAACCTTTATGAGTTGATATTTTTTAGCCATGGTTGGAATTTTAATTTTCTAACCAACCAAACTAGGCATGGACCTCTTTTGTAATGTTGTACCAAAAAGGATTTTCTCATTGAAATCATCTTACAAATATTGTTATAAAAGCTAATGTGATAAAAATTGTCAAATTATTTTTTCTCACCTTTCCTGGGAACTAATGCCATAAAAATAAAATGTTATTTTGTAATTATCAAATTATTTCACTTATTATATTATTATTTATATTAAAAAATTAAACCATACAAACATATTATATTTCAATATACCCCACAAGTTTTAAAATAAAATTAAAAAATCACACCAAAAATAGGTGTTTTATTAAGGTTCAAGGATAAAAATACCTCATGAAACTCTTCCATAAAGATATATATTTTGTTCAAGTTTTAATTATACCTTTACTAATACTATACAAAATTTCAACTAAAGTCTCCTTATCTTGTACAAATTCTAAAAGACTATTTTTTAATGACTAAATTTTAATAATTAATTATATCTTTAGTCATTTTTTTCATATTTCTTCCATTGAAATTTGAAATTTTTTGGGCCCAGTGAAAGGACCAATTTGTTTACACAACAATATAAAAATAATTCTATTTTAAATATCTCTATTAAGCAACCTCTCTCTATATTTCTTGGTCAAAAAGCTACTAAGAAATTTTAACTCCAAATGGAAGAAATTTGGAGTCCTTCCAACATATTTCAGAGGTACTTACTATAGTTGAAGCATATACATTTATAATCCCAACTTTGATATTTTCCTCTTTCTTACAAAATAATCTAGAAATCCAATTATCTTTTTCTTCTAATAATTGCCCATTCCTTTTGCATTTACCTCATTTTGTTGTAATATAATCTAAAGGTCCTATATATGAAACTATTATACAATCACCAATATTTCAATTATTTATAAAATCATCATTAAGTTCCTCACTATTAAAGTTTATTTCTTATAAGGACTATAACAACCTTTTATTTCTTAATAAATATTTTTTTATTGCATGGTATCATTTTCATTATCATCATCATCTTTTATTTTCATTAGTGGTCTTAGTTACACTTCTTGTTAACACCTATGATATTTCTATTTTGCTTCCCAAATTGATATCCATTTGAGTTTATTTTTTTCTTTGTTCATGCTTTGATGAACTTCCTCTCCTTTTTGTATTCACACCAATACTTTAATCTTTATTAATCTCTTTTATTTTTAGATATTGTTCATAATGAGACTTATCTTCCAAACATTTATGTTTCATTAGAGAATGTAAAATGCAATGAATGGCAACATAAAATCTTTCTTCTTTTTGTTATCCTAAAAATCCTAAAGTGCATGTATGCTCCTAGAAAGTCATTATTTTTTATGCTGCCCTAGAAACCCTAATTTTCTACGATGTCCTCCATATGATTTTATTTAATATGATACACTTGAAACCCTAAAGTACAATGAATATTCTATATACTACTTCCATTTTTTATTGCAAGGAGAAGATTTTATGATATTTGAAGAAAATAAAGATGAATTAATTGATTAACCTTGACATCATTGACATCATTCACTTCAAAATTTACCTCTTCATATTCCTTTGCACCTTTAACTACTTCTTTATTTGAACTTATACATTGTATTTACTCATCCCTTATATTATTTTTATTCTTAAGATTGATTCAAGTGAATTTTAATTTTTGTTTGATGATGTAGAGGGTTTTTCTTACCACTTTCATAGAAATGGAAAATATTTAATTTAATATATATTCTCTTTGGATATGATCTCCTTATTTCATATTGAAATTTTCCTCATGTCCAAAAGTTTGTCTTTCTCCATCATTTTTAGTTTGTAAAATCTAGTTATGTGTATGGATTTAAGACATTTGCAACATAAAAACATAATATTTTCATAATCCACTTTGTGATCCCATCCTATTGATTCAAATTTAATCCTAATAAACTACAATAAAAGTTTTGAAATATCTATGAAAATATATATTCTAGTGTATACAACATGCCTTATCTCCTTAGCTATTGGTACCTCCTAGATGAAATTGCTTAGAGTACTACTAGTATTATTTAAAATTTTCGTATTGGTGATTTGATAAGGGAGTCCAAAAAACTAATACACAATGAAAGTATTTTAATAGTATCCATGTCGATAGAGATATTCACACTCCATCGTATTAAATATAATGTATATTTATTCCTAAAAGAGGGCTTCCATCCATTATTTTATCCTTTTTTTTAAAGTAGAGAAGATAATATAGAAAAATCTTTTCAAAAGATATATCATAGAGTAATTTAAATTCAATATCCACTTCCACTTGATTCAATTTTAAATATCAAAGAAACCTAGTTAGTATATATAGAACTTACATATTAACTCTCTAGTTTTATGAACCATTATATCATGATCGATCATCTCATCCTTGATAATCACTTCTAGTGTAGTATCTAGTACACAATCTTCCTCTTATTAGTTATCACCAACTTTGAAATCCATAGTTCTAACTAGGGCATATTTACTTCTAACTTAGACATTCTTACTTCTATTAAGGAATTTCAAGAATGAGTTTCTTGTCATGTTACCTAGATTTTTTTCACATGAATCCTTTAGTTCATGGGTTTCTCCTAAAATATACAATATGAAGTGACACTACTCACCTGAAATTTGATTCTTGCTTCCTACTTCCTACTCATACCTTACCCTTGCTCATGCCTCACTCATCTTTATTAATTTTATTGATTTTTACTATCTTTTATAGTTTGAAATATCTAAATATAGCCCTTAAGAAAATTTAAGACTTAGATTGATACAAATTAAAAATGAAAAGAAAATCTTAAATTGAAACACAATATAACCATTTAGAATACATCAAGGTCTTAGATCCATATAGACAAAAAAGGAAATGGCTTTGAATAACTATTTTTGAGAATACCATGTCTTAAAAGAATTAATTTATAGTATGATCTTGCTTACAACAAACAATCCAAAGAAACTACATAGTTTATTTATAGATAATTATTGGAGGTCAAAGACATGTCCAATTTCTCTACCACATGGGATTGCCTAATAGGATTGTCATACCATGTATATTAAAATATTGAAGGAACAACATCTTGAATACCATTTAAATTGACAAAGAAAATAAAATCATTCATTATTTTAGATAAATGAGTACCATCCTTAATTTTTGAATGAGATAGATTCGTATTGAAGCCCCATCTAAGAATATCGGTAATAAAATTCATAATTGAATTTAATATTAATAATTTTATTTTCTTTTGTCATCTATCTCAAATGTTAACTACATTTAAAACATATGTATTTATAAAACCAATACTTATATCTTCCTATATCATTCAAAAAGAAAAAATAGCAACCACATTAATTCTTGATTCTAATGATTGTTCATGCCCCATAATATTACAATATATTCTAAAGGTACCATACTAGAAATATATAGACAACTCTACATCTTCTAAATATTTCTATGTGCTTCCTTAAATTTATCAATGTCTTTATTAAATGTATTAAAATAAATTTAGTACTATGATAATCTATTAATTCTTTGATAAATCATATTTTAGAGCCACATTCATATCCAAAATATTTTTCTCTACCATCCTCATCATTTTTTTTAGTTGTAATGTATGATCTTAGCCCCAATACATGGTAACATTTATGGCATTTATTTTTAGATTTCTAAATTAATAGCCCTTTGAGATTCGTTTTCTCTTTGTGGGTATTTTAATGAACTTGATCTTCTTTTTGCATAATCATCAATTATCTCATCACATTTAATTTCTTCTATTTTTCTCTATTGTTCGTAGCTTAATTTATCATTCATATATTTACACTATTATGGAGAAACTAAATTACACCCTATAATCTTGAAACCATTTTTATGGTTCCTTTGAAAGCACAAACTATAAGGCAAAATATCAATATTATTTACTTTTTCATATTGCCTTATATATCCTAAAGTGCAATGCATAATTTTGTTACTACTTATCATTTAAGCATCTTTGAAAACCATAAAGAGCAATAGATAACCTCTATAATACTCTCTTTTTAATTGTAAAAATATTGCCTTCATTTATTTGAGAAGCTTTAGGATGATTTATTTAGATAACTATGTCCTCTTCTACCTTTTTTGCTTTAAAAACTAACTTTACATATTCCTTGGCAATTTTAATTCCTTCTATGTTTCTACTTGTAAATAGACTTGCTTGTGGTATACATCATTCTCATATAAATGATTTATTTTAATGGATCATGATTTCCTTTATAATAAGTTTTCTTTAAAAGTTATTAGAACAATAAAACATTTAATCTAAGCCATTAGATACCATAATATGACATCTTTGCTTCTTACGTTATTTTATACCATAACTATAAATTTACATTATCTTCTCTATTAATTTCACTTGTCAATCCCTACCCATGTTGGAATATATGATGGTTATACTACTCTTACAATGTAACAACCCAGGTCTAACTACTCACCTAGTTTCCCGATAAAAAGAATAGTCAGAATTCAATATATTTTTTTTTAAATTATTGCTAAACCTAAATGGTTTTCTTACTTTTACCAACTTTAGTTTCAAGAAATAAACACTTTGGATCATCCATTGATTCTTATTCACATTTATAAACAATGTAGCATAGGCACAACATACTACTTTTGGGTTCAAGACTTCTGCAACCAGACTTCTAAGTGGATGAGATCAACCAAATCTTGTCGACATGTCATTCAGTGGTAACAATTATTCTCATTTATCATCCATATATTTTAGCATGAGGACCAAAACACTATGAGGGTTATCCTCTAGGGTCCATAACACCTATAAGGGAATGCTTATTATCCCTTTCTTCACACAATGTACCTTTGACTATATAGTCATCTTGTTTAAACGTACTATGGAAGAAGTTAGTGTATTTATGCCTTAGTGACTAATTGGAAATTCCCTTATACCATAGGTAGTTAGCACCATGTCAATTACCTGACCTTGGACTTTATCACATAATACCATCCTAACTCACAGCGGTTTGTCTGATATCAAAACCTATGGTTAATCCAAAAAAAATTGACTAGTATGGTATTTATCACAATGCTCTTTGAGTATAACCTAGAAAAATTGTCCCATACCACCTTCTCATCCTGACTTGACCAAGTGTTTTATTGACCAATTATATTAGTCGTCAATTATCCGGAAACGTATTACGTGCATACTTGTACCACAACATCTTCAAATGATTATTTAAGTTAATTTTGGGTCAACACTCCCTAAGAGTCTCATGGTTTACTCGCTAACATACTTTTCCAAAATAAGCATTAAGATTAATTTGAGTAGGTAATTCTTTCTTTATTAAATAATAATTAGAAAGAATAAAGGTGAGTTACACTTAAAGGTAGTTTGCTCTACAAAACCAAATTATCCTTATTTTTCATGGAATTATTATCAACCTAAAGTTTATATTTACCCTCTAAAAAAATGCAGGTTTTAATATTCCTCTAAAGAGAATTTTGAACACATTTTCTCACTTTCTGGTTTAACTCTCTTTCGCACTTAACAAGCAAACTTCTAACATAAGTCTAGTTTCTTCTTAATTAATAGGTTTGGATAGTTAACTCATGGTTTCCACCACCATATTATTTTCCACACTCTAAAGCTTATTTATTTTTAAGAAAAAAATGGTAATATTTTGGTTGCCTCCCATTCACAGTGACACTAACCAGACCTCTGTGAAATGGTCTAGACAACATTCACTAGGTAACCTAAATATTCTTAGCTATATTAATTCCTTTTAAGTAAGACCAAGTGATTCCCTAAGTTTACACATTAACCAATAAAATGAAACTATAGCTTATATAATTTGATAATTAAATAAGACTTAAAAAAGTAAAGCTTGGAAGAATTTCAAAAAATAGGATATATATATATTTATTTATTTATTTATTTATAACATGATTTTCAAAATATAATCACATAAACTGGCTATGCCATATTTTCACATTATGAATTTCAATACATAATAGGATTCTTTTGATCAAAGATACAAGAGGGCTTCACCCCTAATTTATTTTCTTACATGGAAGAGATTCAATTTTTTCTAGGATTAAATCTATCAATAATTTATAACTAATACCACCCACTACAATGGACACTAATTCTACAGAGTATCGAATGTCTTTCCAAGACCCTATCAGATAGACTCCATCTTATAAACTATTGCTATTTTAGTTCTCCAGTAATTGGTTCCTCAGCTAAGTTATGTATTGTCATTCTCCATTCATGATTTAACAGTCATCAACTTTGGTTCACAAATACTCACGATACCTGTTACTCTCTCGTAGTCTATAACTTGCATTGAGTATCCATGCAATGCTGCTAGGGATTAGATATGGCTCATAATATGATCATGCAACTAATATGCATACATGCAGTTCTAGATTATCACAAAAACATATTGGAGTTTCACAAATCTCCTTGCTCAAGACCTACTCAAGATTTTTAATCTATTTTTTTATTTTATAAAAATAGACAACCTATTCTTCTCAGTTATAAATTTCACATTCCCTATCCATAACAACTACAATTGTTTCTAGGTACCAAAGGAATCAAGAATTCTTAATTTGTTTTCTTTATTTCCTTTAAGAACAAATACACTCATAGTGTCATGGCAACATTTACCAACATACTTACTTTAAAAATAAAATACAGATTCATACAACAACAAACATCACTTTCTAGCATTACGTTGCTCTTAGTACAAATCCACACAGTAGCATAATAGTATATCCAAATATAGCATTTCTTTCAAATAAGAAGTAGCTTAACAGTATGGTAGTATTTTTCTAACATACCATTACCTTTGATCACAAAATATTATATCATCATGATAGTATTTTTCAAACAAATATTTCTTCCCATATTTAAAATAACATGTCTCTTTTCAAAAACCATACACAGGTAGTTTGATGGTTTCATTTTCAACACATAAAATGAAAATAGACACATGTAAAAGAAGTATTATGAATATCTCCAGCACAATGGAGATATTAGAATAACTAACCTGTATTCCATGCTTCCCAATCAATAGAGTTCGCTATTATAAATCCTTTCTATTACTCTCACGTCTTGTCATGTATGCCAATGTTCTTCTCTACAATGCCCTCCTTTCATATCCCTTTCTACTTTATTTCTCTTACTAAATCCCGAAAATGTTCTTCTCAGAACTCAATATATTTTTTTCCTCTTATCCTCCCCATACCCATAGTAGCAGATTGCCTCCCCATTAATTCCTCAACCTTATGCTCTTAACATTCTATCATGGGTTTTCCATCATTCTTGGAATTTTGCCTTTGCTATTAACAACATAGGAGGTGTGTCCCACCAGCATGAACATTTAACCAACTTTGCTATGTTGATTATAAACCATTCTTTAATATTCTAAACAAAGCAACAACCATAGTAATATGACCTATTTTGCACATACTTCAAATAAAGCAAGAATATACTCAAGGTCCAACATGGAGGGAGTTTTGACCATGATTCAGTTCATGTTATCTGCCATCATGACTATGCATGGAAGGTCTCACTTGCTTCTACTTAATCATATAATCACCATAGTTCTTTAATATGAAACATAAAGCAGTACATAACAAACCATTACTCAATTGCACAAGGTTTCTTTTGTTTTTCAAAAAGAGATAAAAAATAATTATCTTGCTTTATATTTTCTATTCCTTTATAAAATTACCTTTCCATAAAATCATGAAATGTTAAAGTAAAATATCTTCAAAGCCTTACTTAAGCAAATCAAGGGTGGCTTCCATGATTAAGACATCTTCATTGCCACCTCTAAAAACACAAATTTTTTTATTAAAATAATACAGCATTCCAAATATTATACATACACACACATGTCTCAATAAATAAGTATATAAATACCTTTTCAAACTAGTGTCTCCCATCATCATCACCACCATTAAATATTTCTCATTATTTGCCAACAAGCAATTATTCAAACCAATTTAACTCATGCAGAGATACAATTTACAATGCACCTAAAGGAAATCATCAGAATTCAGAAATCAAGAATTCTTAATTTGTTTTCTTTATTTCCTTTAAGAACAAATACACTCATAGTGTCATGGAAACATTTACCAACATACTTACTTTAAAAATAAAATACAGATTCATACAACAACAAACATCACTTTCTAGCATTGCGTTGCTCTTAGTACAAATCCACACAGTAGCATAATAGTATATCCAAATATAGCATTGCTTTCAAATAAGAAGTAGCTTAACAGTATGGTAGTATTTTGTTAACATACCATTACCTTTGATTACAAAATATTATATCATCATGGTAGTATTTTTCAAACAAATATTTCTTCCCATATTTAAAATAACATGTCTCTTTTCAAAGACCATACACAGGTAGTTTGATGGTTTCATTTTCAACACATCAAATTAAAATAGACACATGTAAAAGAAGTATTATGAATGTCTCCAGTACAATGGAGATATTAGAATAACCAACCTGTATTCCATGCTTCCCAATCAATAGAGTTCGCTATTATGAATCCTTTCTATTACTCTCACGTCTTGTCATGTATGCCAATGTTCTTCTCTGCAATGCCCTCCTTTCATATCCCTTTCTACTTTATTTCTCTTACTAAATCCCGAAAATGTTTTCCTCAGAAGTCAATATGTTTTTTTCCTCTTATCCTCCCCATACCCATAGTAGCAGATTGCCTCCCCATTAATTCCTCAACCTTATGCTCTTAACATTCTATCATGGGTTTTCCATCATTCTTGGAATTTTGCCTTAGCTATTAACAACATAGGAGGTGTGTCCCACCAGCATGAACATTTAACCAACTTTGCTATGTTGATTATAAACCATTCTTTAATATTCTAAAAAAAGCAACAACCATAGTAATATGACCTATTTTGCACATACTTCAAATAAAGCAAGAATATGCTCAAGGTCCAACATGGAGGGAGTTTTGACCATGATTCAATTCATTTTATCTGCCATCATGACTATGCATGGAAGGTCTCACTTACTTCTACTTAATCATCTAATCACCATAGTTATTTAATACGAAACATAAAGCAATCCACAACAAACTATTACTCAATAGCACAAGGTTTCTTTCGATTTTTAAAAAGAGATAAAAAATAATTATCTTTCTTTATATTTTCTACTTCTTTATAAAATTACCTTTCCATAAAATCATGAAAAGTTAAAGTAAAATATCTTCAAAGCCTTACTTAAGCAAATCAAGGGTGGCTTCCATGATTAATACATCTTCATTACCACCTCTAATCACACAAGTTTTTTTTATTAAAATAAATAAGTAAACAAATACCTTTTCAAACTAGTGGCTCCCATCATCATCACCACCTTAAAAAATTTCTCATTCTTTGCCAACAAGCAATTATTCAAATCAATTTAACTCATGCAGAGATACAATTTACAATGCACCTAAATGATATGCAAACATGAGCTTCCATGTACTCGCGAGCTTAATCATCACTTCTATTTCTTACCTTTTTCTGCTGACTTGCTTCCTCTCATTATCATCTTGCAACTATCCTACACTCATAGAGACTGTCAACAGTACCTTGTTTCACATGAAAAGGTAAGTATATATTTTTACTATTTTTAATTAACCATGCAAGGAGGGTCATTACATCCTTCCCCACTAGAGATAAACACAGTCCCTGTGTTTAAAACTGAGTTAAAAAAAATATAACTTTTGAAAAATACTCAGGCAAATTCACTTTTCCATTTTAACACTAAGTATTGCCATCACATTTTTCATCATAAAATCACATCACATATTTTTTATGATTATCATATAATCACATCATATATTATGTCATAATGAAATCAAATACACATTTCTATCATGGTCCAAAACATATTACCTAGCAATACCAAAACATTTACAAGCTACTCTACTCAGTAACTCCACTAATATATTTTATACACATATCACAAATTTGTAAAATTTTTATGATAAAGTCTTTATCTACTCAAACAAAAAAGAAAAAAAAAATTGCATATCTACCACATCTTCCCACGTAGGATTTCGATCTGAGTAGTGTTCCCATTGAACCTAACATTTTTCTATGCTTTGTTTTCTCATATTTTTGGTTCGAAAACCAAGCAGGTGAATAGGTCGCACCTCAATATTTAATGTATCAATCATCTACAAGTTGGAAACATCCAAAACATAAGTAGGATTAGAAATGTATTTTCTAAAGAGGGACACATGAAAAACATTATGAATTTTGGATAAGCTTGGTGGTAGAGCTAATATGTACGTAATAGAACTTATCTTAGTTATGATCTCAAATGGACCCATGTATCTAGAGCTTGGAAGATTTTATTAAACTTTTAGTTGGTTTCACCCTTAAGAATACTTGATCTCCCACAAAGTATTTTCTCGATGTTCTTTTGAGGTTCGCATAGTTCTCCTGGTGATCTACTACCTCTTTCGGCTTCTGTTGAACTCTTTTTAATTGTTCTTCCATATCTTTTACCATCTATGGGCCGATCACTACCCGATATTCTGAATTATCCCAAGATAAGGGAATTCTACACCATCCTCCATATGGGGATTTGAAATGTGCCTTACCTAGTGATGCATGGTAATTGTTGTTATATGCAAATTCCACTAAATATAAGTAGTCTTTCCACTTTGTGTGCTGATCCATGCAATAAATTCACAACATATCCTCAAGCACTTGATTCACCCTCTCAGTTTATCCATTTGTCTTTGGGTGATAAGCAATACTAATATTCAGTTTGGTCCCTAATGCTCGATATAGTTCTTACCAAAATTCAAAAGTAAAAAAAGAATATCTATTTAATATTACAATTTTTGGAAAACCATGCAATATTACAACTTCCCTGGAAAACTTACTTGCTACGACGATTGCATCATCTTGCACATTGCCTGGTATAAAATGTGCAACTTTAGTTAATTTATCCACAATTACTAAAATTATATCATGTTTGAATCTTGTTTTAGACAATCCCACTATAAAATCTATTGATATTACTTACCACTTTTATGTGGGTATCTCATGTAGGTATAGCTTTCCAACTAGATGCAAGTATTTTGATTTCACTCTTTGACACTCCAAGCATTTGACCAAATAGTTGGTAATATCTTTTTTCAAACCTGGCTAGAAATATGCTTTCTTTAGATTCTCATGCATCTTTGCCCCTCCTAGGTGCACTGAATAGGGAGTATTGTGCTCCTCCTTAAGGATTGTTTCCCTCAATCCTCTTGAGTTAGGTACTACCAACATATTCCTAAAATAAAGCAGATCATCTCTGAAAACATATTATGTATCCTTGTCCATTTTCTATCCATCCTAACCAATACATGTTCAAAAAAAGTCATATTTTTCTTGTAATATTTTAATTTGATCTAACGAATCATATTAGAATTTTTCCATTGTAGTAATATATTATCTCCTACTCAGAGCATCAGTGACTTTATTCTCTTGACCCTTACTGTACTCAATGACTTAATTTTACTTTGCTAATAATTCTATCCAACGTCATTGCCTAACATTTAATAAGGGTTGGGTAAAATTGTCAAAAGGATAGTAGAGAGAAACAAGAGGACATGGCATCTACTCCTAAATCGGGCGTTGTGGGTGGATCGCATATCATTCAAAAAGTCTATCAAGACATCCTCCTATGCGCTCGTATATGGCAAGGAGGCAGTTTTGCCTATCCACATAGAGATACCGCACTCTGGACATTAGATGAAGAAAGAGGCAACGGGGATCCAGTGGACGCCAGACTCTGCCAACTACTGCGGTTAGAAGAAGAAAGAGAAAAGGCATACCAGGCCTTTACTAAACATGCTAAAGCGACCCAAGGCTGGTTTGCGAAAGGCACCACCGCCCGAGTTTTCAAAATCGGGGACCTAGTGTTGAAATGGGACTCACTGAATGCCAAGACGGGCAACCATGGTAAATTTGATGCCCTCTGGGAAGGTCCATATCAGATTGCTCGGGTGAACCAATTTAATGCATTCATGCTCCGAGATATGGAGGGACAGCTTCTCCCCATTCCTGTCAATGGGTCCACCTGAAGGTTTACCACCACTGAAGGCACCCAAGCGGTCCTTCCTTGTACATATTTATTTTCTGCATTTTTATCAGAATGTATATATTTATTTCAGCATTCAGCTTTTAGTTTTCAAGAGCCTAAGTGAAGCCTAGAGAAAACCCCTACTTCGCAGCGAATTCGGGCATCGCTCCTTGGATAGTGCGACATCGGGAGTTTGAAGGAAAGCAGCTGACAAAAAGGCCAAAAATTTGACTAAGTGTTGGGTGCGCAACTCGACTTCGCAGCGAAGTCAGACTGCGCATCGTCTTGGGAGCGTAGTCGAGGAGCATAGAGCAAAAATTGACTAAGTGTTAAAGTCAGACTGCGTAACTTTTCTGAGCGAAGTCTGACTGCGCAATCAAGTCTGGGCGAAGTCTGAGTGCGCCCTCAATTTCGGTCGCACCTTGGATGAACTGTCGCAGGAAACAAGGGATAATGATGAAATATTTCTCGGTCGCACCTTGGATGAACTGTCGCAGGAAACAAGGGATAATGATGAAATATTTCTAAGTGTGGGCCCAGACAGCGTAGTGTGGCATAGTGCAAAGTTGGGTTGCATCCCTCCTTAAAACCCTGGGCCAAAAGTTCTCCTTGAAGTGTGTGCCTAGGCAGCGGCTATGACGTCATTGGAAGCACGAGGTCCAAAAAAATTCTAAAATAATGATTGCACGACTTTCAAAAAGGATGTCATTAAGAAAGCAGGCACATTAGGACCAACCGCAACTAGGGTACGCTTTCCAAAGATAAAACCACGCACGGCTACCAAAAAATTATAACGCTTCCAACTACTTTGGGTAAATCACCTTACCCCCCTCCCTTGCGTCATTAATGCTGAATTCCTTGCCTAGAAAAGGGGCCCTGGCATACTTAGAACATCCAAATTGTCAAGTTGACTCTGAGCTGTAAGGCGTAGAACTAAAGAATCAGTAGCCAGAATCCCCGTCTCTGCCAATTCGAGTAGAAAAGAGAGGAAATGTACAAGGAGAAAGCGCCAATGCCAACACAGTCCAATGACGCAAAACGTAAAGCTGAAGAACAGACCGAATCCAGTGCTCATGAGAGCGAAGCACCACAAGAGCAAACAAGGAGAACCAGGTCGAAGAGAAGCCAAGGGCAAGCCCCATCGCTGCCCATAAATTGCCTGGTCGGGTACAAATATGGTGAGTACTCTATCAGCCTCACCCAGCTGCGGTCAAATATAGCGAAGTGGGCTGACAAGGTTTCACCCTCGCACAATATCGGGGCTGCATACAAATTGAACCTATACTGGTTCTTGTGCCCTCCTGTCCACCAATGCCCGGAGCTGGTTGAATCCATTGTGGCATACTACAATCCAGCTGCCCGACAAGTCTGTGACAATAAGGGAAGAGTATTGTTCACATTCTTCAGGGAAAGCGTCTAGCTAGCTTTCATCCCGAGGCTCCAGTACAACCCCAATGCAATTTTCAAGAGGATTAACCTAGACGAACAGGCGGGAAGATTCACCCAGACCAAGAGGATGAGAGAGTTTCTCGACTCAGAGCTAAAAATTTTGCTACCAGTCGGACAGTGGCCGACAGGCCCTATACCCCTAGATAGGTTTGAAAACAAGTACATATATATCATCCTAGCATGGGTACTCAACTGTGATTTCGATAGAGTGGTACGTCCATACCAACTGGTGCTAGCAGAATGCATCTTGAATGGGGAGTTTTATGACTCCACAGTGCAAAGGAGCGAAAGGCGCCCTATTTTCTTTGACTAGGCAGATTGGCTGGTGTATGCCATACATTTGAACCTGGTCAAGTTGCAGCAGAAGCAGACAACAGAATTCTGGCTCTGCTTGTTCCTCACTTGGTTGTGCCTGTACCACACGCACTACCGGATTAAAATTCTTGACTTGATGAAGGTGAATGAAAAAGGAGAGTCGCTACCTATGTACGAATGGACTGAAGCCCTATATAGGAAAGGGTCATTCTATGAGTTCAACTTCAAATTTCTAGGTATGACCCTGGCGTTGTTCAACGGTGAGGCATCCCACTCGCCAGAGGCCATGATGAACTATCTGAGGAAGTACAAGTGCAGGGACACCTTCTGACTGACGCAGGGCATTGTAGTCAGAATCTACGAATTCAAGGGGAAGTCATTCTTACTGACCTATTTTTGCATTGACCATCAGTTCGGTATCGAGATATCACGCCAGATGGATTATGTCGAGGAAAAATTTGGCCAGGGAAAGAAGAGAGGTCATATTTTCCAGTATCCTATTACCTAGGCAAACATTCAAGTATGCGAGATTGGACAGCATGTCTACCTCGCACAAGAGCTCATTGACATGGGCCTGATACAACTACCTCAGCGCTAGAAGTATGACCCGATTGGGGTCAGGGGAAAGTTTATGCACGTCTACCCCCGAGCGGAGATCATGCAAGAAAGGTGCAATAGAACAGACGTAGACCTGGAATGGCACATTGAGCAGATGCAATCATGGCTACCATGGCATGATTTTTATTGCGAAGAAGTGGCATTTGATCCAGAGTGCAACCCGGACCACCGGTTAGACTCAGCGGGCTTCAAGAAAATCCTCTCCAAGGTGACACCCCTCAACTGGCAAAAAGACAAAATCATTGAATGCTGGAAGATGAGGTGCCACACGCAACACGATAAGTCTAACCAAAAGATGTTTGTTGTAGATGATGAGTTTTTGGCCTTATATGATCAATACGCTGACACATGGCAGCCTTTCGCATTTCGAGATTGCATTCCTCGAGGCACCATAAAAATATATAGGAGGTCCCCATCCCAACAATTGCCTACTTCAGGGACTTCCAACGCAACACCAACAAGCAGCCAAGTGGGCCCAATGTTGTCTCCCGATCCTGAAGCCTTACCTGAAAGGGCACAAGAGCCAGAAAAGTTAACTCCTGAGGTGGCCCCCCAAGAGGAAAAGGTGCCAAAACAGCCAGCTAGTAGAACAGCCACAGCAAGCATCCTCCTGTCTAGACCCAGGTACAAGTTTATCGTGGGAACATTGCTTCCTGTCACCCCAACCTCCTCTCCCTCCTTTGAACCAACTGCAATGCCAGAATAAAATAAGAGGAAGAGGAGCAAAAAGGCCAAGCGGCCTAAGGAGTCTGCATAGCAAATGGCTGCAGCAAGGACAGGGAAAACCGTGCTGGAAATTGTCTCATTAGATAGCCCTAACATAGAAGCAGAAGCTTGGGCTGCAGGCATCCTTCAGTCAGTGGCTTAGGCAGATCCCGTAGGTACATCCTTTTCCTTGATCCCCCAAATCATGGTCGGCCCTATCGTAAGACCATCCCCCATTGTATCAGGGTAAGCCATAGTTGCATCCTCTTTGTCTCAGACCACCCAACCCTCCCACAGCCCCCATTCCTTCGACCAGTTTGCCCAAGACACAAATGCTTTCCAGTCCCTTAGTCAAACCCTAGACCCCTTGCCTGCATCCAATGCCGAATTTGTGCGCACATCGCCGTGCAACTCACCTCCATTTTTCAAAACCCTGCCTACACCTTCCACTCAGCCGCTTGCTTCCCTAGGACCTGGTCGCCCTTAAAAGTGACTATGACTTCTGGAATACCTCCTGATTCACTGTTTGCAAGAAAAATGTCATAGAAAGATTTAGTCTTGGCATATCCAATGCTGGAGGACCTTGACTTCATGAGAGAACAGTTGTAGATCACAGATGATCAGCCTCTGGTAGCAAAGGTCGTAGGGTGTTCTACCTCTTTCCTTTAGGGCATCAAACGGAGAAGAGCCAAGGAGATAGCTGCCCTGGTGAAGCGCACCAAGTACGACTTGGACAAGAGAGTGCTGAGAACTGAGAAGTTGATTCCAAAAGTGAAGAAGCCTCTTCGAGAAATTACCAAGGTAGACTATGAACACCAAGTCAAGGAGAAGAGCTTTGATGATATAAATGAGGAATACGAAATCAATGGTATTTGTCGCAAAACCCATAATCTCCTTGTCAAATGACTCAAAAGTCAGGAGACGCTGTTTCGGCTACAAAATAATTGAAGACAGCTGGAGGAAGATTTTTCTAGGGCCACCGCGCAGCTAGAGTCTGCCCAGCAAGAAATCAATGAACTGAAAGAACAGCTCGCTACCTCTCAGCAGGAGGCTACAGTGCAAAGAGAGATAGTCGAACAACTATCAGAGGAAAAGAAGGCAGCATTGGAGCAGGTCTCCCAGCTACAGGATTCACTAAGGCAGTCTTAATCTCAACTCGAGGAGAAAGCATCCCAGACAGCAGCATTTTCAAAGAATAAGGTCAAAGAGATGTGGGCTGGTTTGTTGCAGGGTTGCAGAGCTAGCATCATCAGATCCATATCCGTCCTGGATTTTGCGTCTAGGATCTAAGAAGTATCTGCCTAGGGAAAGCCTATGGTAGAGGATTCTGAACACCAAGCAAAGCAGTGGCTGGACTTGGCATTAAAACTTGAGGAGTTAGCGCGCAAAGGCCTTGGATTTCTCCCAATGTCCCGAATTGCCTTAGAATGGGCAGATGCAAGGGTAACCTTGCACAATTATTTTAAAAATATAGAGAAAATAAGGGCCGCTAGGAAAATGTTGGACGCATTAGACCACAAAATGAACATTTTCCTGGGCCCCTTCAACGCTCTTTCTGAGCACGGTTGCCCGAGCTTCGTCAAGGATGGAGAGTTTCTGACCCTTGAGCAGGTGAAGCTGAACTGGCTGTCTTTTGATGCAAACACGTCAAAAATTGACAGCTAGGCCGAACCAATCCAAGAAGCTCAGGTCACTCAGATGGTGTCAAGATATTGTAAAATCAACACCTCCCTTCAGGAGTTGGGAGAAAGATATAACACCATCGACGTGCATGTGGTTGTAGCATTCAGAGCAGCGCTGAGAGATATCAGCGACTTAGGGCCCTTTTAGGCAGCAGCCTGGGACCAGGCCAAAGCTGCGTACAATCATGTCCACGAGTGGGAGGGTGACAGTGGCGATCATTCAGACTCAGAAAGAGGATGAGAAACAAAAGAGGCAACTGTCGAAAGTGAATCCGAAGAGGAGCAGTTGCCCAAGAAGAAGTCGTCAGAGCAGCGGAAAGTAGGGGAAGGGAGTTCCTCTGCACCCAAAGGATGAAGGCCTGGTTCTTTGCATTGAGGCGAGCTCGACACCTCGCGATCAGCCAGGAATGTTGCCACATTTTGCACGAGGTACCATGTTTTCAAATTTTGTAAGTATGTTGCTCTCCCTTCCCTCCATCTCCTTTCCCTTCCTCCATTGTTCCCTTTCTCCCCTTCTATCGTTTGCATTCCTCCCTTTTCCCCTTGTTCTTTCTGCAATCAGAATTCCTAAAATAGAGCGAAAGGGTCCCCAAAAGTTTCTAAGTCTAAGAGCATAATCCGACATCACAATGAAGTCAGGGTGCGCCCTTAAGTTCGAGCGCAATCAGGAAGGCGAAGTGCGAAAGGGGACCAAAAAGAGAAAAATTTGGCTAAGTATGAGAGCGCAACCCGACTTCGTAGTGAAGTCAAGGTGCGCTCCCCTTCCTGAGTACACTTGGGAAGTAGCCTATCCAAAAGATCAGCTAAGTGCCAGAGCGCAACCGACTTCGCAGCGAAGTCGGGATGCGCCCTAATTCCTGTGCGTAGTATGAACAGCGGCAAAATTGACTAAGTGCCGAAGTGCGCAACCCGACTTTGCAGCGAAGTCAGACTGCGCCCTCTAACTTGTGCGCAGTTGGGAAATGTCGTTCAAGCAGCCCAAAAACTATCTAAGGCACGGAGGCCTCCCCAACTACGTTGTTCCCCATTTGCGTTGTCCAGTTGCGCTCCGATTTCGGGCGAAGTAAGACATAAAGAGAGACTGCCTTTCAAGGCAGATGCGTCCCTCATCAGAACTTGACAAGTGTCTAGCCTCGAGATCCGATCCAAGATGTGATGGGAAAAGGGACAAGCGTGGGCCAAATTACCTACTCCAACTGCCGTCATTTAAGCTGACGCAAAGTTCCATCTGCCGCAGCTACCAGCATTCATGCTGACTCGAAGTTTCATCAACCGTACTGCCACGTAGCTACCAAGTTTTTAGGTGGACCTTGCTGCAAGTACAGTCCCTGTCTGCAGGAGTCAACATCAGCAGCTCTTTCACCGCTTTTGTCAGCTCTGGGATTTTGTGCCCAAGATTGTAATTGGGGGGAAATTGCGCTATAAATAGCCGCACCACATCATTGTAAAGTGGTGGAAGGGGGATATCCTACTAGGGAACCATTGTAGCTATACATTTGCTTATGAATGCAAGACACACATTTGGCTCTATTTGTTGTTATCATTCTTTATGCTACGTTTACTTAGCATTTTTGCCTCATGTTGCTTATTTCATTGCTTACTGTTATTCTGATATCTGGATTCTGGTATTTGATGATTAAGTATTTCTTGAATGCATAGATAGAGGATACATAGGATGTATGATAGTTATAGTTTATGTAGTGTGTTATGTATTTAATTGTTGTTAGTAGTGGTGATTGATCGTTGCCGTGTTGCTCATCCCCCCCACCCAACACAAATCCTATTTATATCTCTTTTCACATTTTAATTTCTTTCCTGCACTCTTAGCTTAAAACACTTGAGAAAACCCATAGGAAGCCGGCCTTCTCCGGAGATTGGCACGGAAGGCATTTCTTCCTTCCGGCCTTTCAATCTGGTGGGCGAATCTGGGGTGCATTTCACTAAATCCTTTCCTAATGGCAGATTCGTAACCAACAATAACCATCTCAACCAATTCAATGGCAAGGACTTAAGTGTGTATACTGTGCATTTAATGAGTAAATTAAGGAGCAGAAAGATCATTTGTTGCTTATGAAGAAACATACTACAACATTGCTTTTTTGTGAAAATTAAGCTCTGGAAAGTGGAGATAGCATATGCTGCTTATAAATACCTGCTACAGTAATATAGCATACTGTCTACTATATTTATGTGGAAGTCCTATATTGAATCGTTAGCTTCCAGCTTCTAACTTTTTTCAAGAAGAATTTACATGTATCCTCTTTATTTCTATTGGATAGTGGGATATATTTTATTTTGATTGTTGGCAAATATTTGAGATGGTTCAATGCATTTTATGCAAAAACTTTGAATCTTCACATTTCAAACCCGCATAATGTAGTTTGAAACATTTATTCAAGAACTTTGTTTGATGGGAAAATTTTTAGTACTGTAATTTTGATATATATATACTTTTGTTTACCAACTTGATCAGTTTTTTTTCCCTTTATGGAAATTGTGTGTTTCATCCACACCATAGTTGGAAAACTCACAACTCAACAAAAACAGGGCAAAAAACTTGTAAAAAACAAATGGAATGAAATAATTTAATTTTAAAAAAAATACATTTAAACAAAAATTGGAGATCCAGAAAACTGATTTTCTATTAGATTTTCATAAAAAGATTTCAATTACAATTCTTGATCATCAAAACCAACGAAATGCAACATACAAAATATCTCAGCGAGTTTTGCATTTTACATCTTCTGTATTTTCCCTACATGGCCAAGTTTTGGCAATTTCTCATGGAGTCAAACTTCTCATGATAAAATCCGGAACTTGCAAGCAATCAGAAAGTTTTCTATCACTGATCTGCACAATAATTATGACTAAATTATGCCTTTGTTTGAATATTTTCATGAGTTTGAATCTTGTGATTCAGGATGGCATGCTGTTTTCTGTTTCAAAGCATGATGATTTCAATGGAACATTCTGAAACTGAATCATAGATAATTTTGTCATAGGCTGAGCATGCTGCTGGATCGCCTATTGCTCCATATCCAGTGTTTGGCATGAATGCTCTTCTTCCATCTGACCCAATGGGAATGATGCACCAGTTTCAAATGCATCAATAAAGCATTCCACAAACTTTATAACCATCTGCTGTTCAGGTTTCTCCACTTCCTTGTGGACAATTTCAGTCGATACCTACCATTCTTCCTCCCCATCAACCCATGAGTCCACAACATCAGCAGGTATGTATATCTCTTTGAAAATATTTAACTGGAAATTAACAATTTAAATATTCACGAGGCTGTTTTGATTCTTTGTAATGAAAATATTGATTTTAGCTATTGACTGTTTCTTTTAGGCACTACAACAAACTAATCAGTACATACATCACAATCAGCCTTCACAGGTCCAGCAATTTCCAATCAGACAGTAACCACATCCTAATTACCAAGTGGATGTGAAATCACAAGGGTTGCATCCTAAGCATCAAGATGTGCAGCCATACTTTCAGGTGGACCAGTCAGATGGTGATATAGTGAATATGCAGAAAGAGCAGCAGGTAATGCTCTGTCCCGTGAGAAATCTGTGATTGCTTCCGAATCAATATTATGTTTAGAACTATCCTCTAGCATTTTTGTATGAGCTTTCTTACGTCCTTTCACTTATTATAAAGAAGCAATATGTATGATTATTACAGGCAAAGAAATCAAAAGAGGAAGTTCAAGAAAAAAATTTGTCTTCCATTCTTAAGCAGGAATATGGGGATCATAACTCCCAGACACAGGAAGCTTCAGGACTGCAACTTGATCAAGCTTGTTAGCAGCATACACAGGTAAACAACATTGCAAAATTCCAATTTAGAAACTCCTATTTAAGATTTGGCAATATTAATTTATTTGAAATTTCATCCTTCAAGCAGAATAGAATATTGGACCAGCAGCAATTGCCTTCATTTCCTCAACATCAGATTCAGCAGCAAAAACAGATTTAAGGGCCCAGGATATGCAATATGAAATACAGCATCTTTCCCACTCACAAAACAAATCCATGAATTTGGACCAACAAGGTCCCATTTCTCGTCCATCTGTTTCAGCATCTCCATGTCAATCGTTTGGAGGTTCAAGTCATTTTCAACAGGATGTACCTGATTGTAAACGCCCAAAAACTGCTGATACAAAAACCTCTGCATTACAACCATCTCAGAATTCTGCAACATTGTATGGATATGGCAAAACTTCTGATCCAGCTCTATTAAATGAAAAATCCTTGTCGGCATGCTTTGTTCAAGCCATTCCTGCTGAAGCCAATGCACGAATCAGAATTAGTACAACTGTAAGTTTTCATTTCAGTATTTATATACTTATTATTTAGGATCTCTCTGTGACAAGTAATTGGTGTATCATTGAGAGGGCATGTCCCTGGTATTTGGTGCATGCATATTGGGTGAATCGAGCTTGATGCTTTGTTGCTTCTAATACCTCAGCACTTTAAAGTTTGCATAGTCCCTTCTATGATTGTTCAATGGATAAATTTGTGAGATGGTAAAGTTGTTGCCGCTACTATATTACAAGGGATATGAATTGCATTTCATATGCTAAAATCAATCAGCACAACATACTATAGTCGAATTATAAATGTAATGCACTCTTCTCACAAAATAGTGTACCTGTTATACTTACATGTAATGTGCAACTATATGTATGCACATGAAAGCTGGTATCCTTGAGTATTATATGGTATTCTAATAGGTTGCATTCACATTGATACGCTCCCATTTCTACCTATGCAGAAACTCTTGTATTTGTTTCATAGTTGACAACACCATGGATAGTTTGCATGTCGCATTTCCACTTCAAGGTGCTAGAAGTGAGTTTGTTAAAGTGTACAGTTTTTCATAGATGGGTTTGGGTACAGTGTTCTTTCTTTTAATAAGCTATGTGTGGTGGGGTCACTTCCATCAAAATAACAAAACATTACATTTGTTGTTAGGTCAATGACATTATATACGGTTCATCTTTTTTAAACCGGTATGCTTTTGTAATCAATTCCTTGTTCATTAAGAGATATATTCTCTCTCAGCTTTATGCCTTTTAAAATTTGAATTTTGTCAGGACGAAGGTCGACACCACGATTGCCTAAATTACCTGCTAGCCTACTTTCTTCTCTATAGATATGTTCATATTTTCAAGATACTTCCACCAGCAAAAATTGATGGATATAAAAAATAATGCTATTTTTAATCCAATCCCCACATCCATTTTTCTTGATAGCATTAATAATAATTTGTGAATCCCCTTTATTTGAAATCTATTTGAACCCTTTCCAAGTGACAATTTTAATCTCTATAATAGGTACACTAGTCACTAAATCATAGTAGAGAAATTTGGAATTGGATCATAATCGGATTGGAAAAAGAATTGGGAAAAATTGTAAAAAAAAACTCAAGAAAACGCAATTTTTCATTGAAATTTTTGTTTTCATTCATATCACAATGAATTAACATTATGCAAATCAAGTATCAATAATGTAATTGATACAAGCGTAAAGCCTTAAACTACACATGAAAGTGACAAAACACATCTTAAATAAATAAATTTTAATACGCCCAAAATTTAAATATTCTTGTATTTCTTATAATGTTAAAAAGGTACAAATTACAAAATGTGTCATGAGTCATGACAATTACAATGTCTCTAGATCTTTGAATGTCTTTGCCCTTTGCCTTAGCAGAAGTTCTAGTCTTTCTTTGTCGTTGTGCCCGTGCCTCTTCTTGTGCCTTGGCTGCTAATGCCCATTGCCACCTATGTTGGGGGTCCAGGGAGCGGGAGCCCCCTTGCAGGGTCAAAGGGTAGCACCCCTTATGGGGTCAAGGGACAACGCCCTTTGTGCGTACCATTTTGCATTTTCCTCCTTCACTATTTGAACTGAATTTTTCTCCTTGTTTGCATTTTGGTGCAAAAAGGATGCTGCAATTACTAATATGGGACTTCAACAACTCATAGGCTGAATAAAACACCAACAAATTAACTTAAATGATGATTGTGATTGGTTTTAACTTTTTACTATCTCTTAAGACCCATGTGGTCTAATGAACCTACAAAACAAGTTTGCAACAGGTAAGAATGAAGCAAATCGAAAACAAATAAAATTTATAGTGTTTTCTCTACTCATGCAGTTGTGGCCATTTTTTTTCAAAGAACCGATTTCTTCTGTGATTCGAACGGATTTTTGGCAAACTCGAAAAAGATAGGAAAAATCATAGTTTTTTGGCGATTTTCGTAACTATGCTCTGAATAGTTGTTAGTTGAAGTTCCATATGATTCTAAGTAAGGAGAATTTGCCTTTATTATATTGTAAAACAATACCTCCATCAGCTTTTCTTAGATTTTCTTTGGAAGCACCATTAAAATTAGTTTTAAGTCCCTGTTGGGACATTGCAGTGGTATGGCTTTGGGCTCTCATTAAGGAGACCTATGGTCAAACCACGATGGGGTGTGTGTGAGTGTGTTACAACAAAAAAAAAATAGTTTTGATATACCCAACTTCTGGACATTTACATTTTGCCATAGATGGAAGCAAATCCTTTGTGTTAACTCCATTGTTACAGATGTATATTTAAATCCTATATCCAAGATGCTAGCACCTCTCTTTCTACACTTGAGACTTCCCATAATAAGCACCATGTTTTCCAACATTCTACAAGAGAGGTGTTGAGAAATGTAGCTCGGACAAGAACTTCTTACACAGGCTTCAGTATGAACGTGCTAGAAGTGGTTCGAGACATTTCTAATTCTATTTTGAAATTCACTTAAGTGATTTTCTATTTTTAAGTTCACTTAAGTGATTCTATTTTGAAATTCACTTAAGTGATTTTCTATTTTCAAGTTCACTTAAGTGATTCTATTTTGATATTCACTTAAGTGATTTTTTATTTTTAACCTTACATCTCAAGATGAGATGAGATCTAATCTTAGGGTTACCTTTGTCAAGGATAAAAGGAGAAGATCAAGAGTTTTTTATACACAGAAATGAATGGGAGGAGAACAGATTGTTGAAGGAAAAATACAAGCTTAGGAGGAGAAGAACAGTGATTGCTAGCTAGAAAAGCAGCAAGAGAGCAGAAGTGTTCTGTTGTAGCTGTAGCCTCTTTTATTTGTAATATTTCAGGTGCAAAAATATATTTAACTTTTGTTGTTCTCGCTGTTTATTTTTCCAGCCATCTGTGTGACTGTTGCATGTTTGAATAAATTATTCTCAGATCTGATTTATTTTATAATAACATAATATTTCAGTTATCTAGGGCTGGAAAATTTACATGGTATCAGAGCTAAGTTGTGTGATTGAGATCCTCAAGGGTTTACAGCAGTAGATCACTATTGGATATTAAAAAAAAAAAAACAGCAGTTAGGGTTTCAAGCAAAAAAAAAACAACAGTTAGTGTTTCATATATATATTTTTTTTGGCTTGAAGGACAAAGCTTATTTGTAGGACTGTTTTTTTTTAGTCATTAATATTTCAGATTTCAAAAATGGCAGCAGCTAGCCTCAGATTTGATGATAGATTGGAAGGTGCCTCAAATTTTTTGCCATATAAAGTTAGGGTAATGTTCTTATTAGAAGAGAATGATCTCTGGGATATTGTCAAGGATGATGTGACTTTGCCTAAAGATCCATAGCAATTGGCAGCTCATAAAAAGAAGGAAGTGAAGGCCAAGCGGATGATCTTGGATGCAGTGAAGGATCACCTGATTCCTCGCATATCCGAGAAGACTAAGGCAAAGGAGATGTTCGATGCCCTGGTTAGCCTCTACCAGAGCGAGAACATAAACAAGAAGATGATATTGCAGAACAAACTCAGATCTATGGAGATGACCAGATCTGACACCGTTACCAGTTACCTGATGAATATCACGCAGATTTGTGATCAATTGATAGTAGTTGGGGAGACAGTTGAAGACACAGAGTTGGTGAACATGGCACTTAATGGTTTCTCAACTTCATGGGAATCATTTGTCAAAGGCATTTGTGCTCGTGAGAACCTTCCCAAATTTGAGAAACGGTGGGATGATTTCATCCAAGAGGAGACTCGGATGGATTCAAAGCTAGCAAGAAAGGTGGTGACGATAACCTAGATCTTTTTGGGGAAACCAAGAAGGGCAAAGGTGAAGGACCCAACAAGGGTAAGGTAAAGAATGAGGAGTCAACCTCAAAGTCAAGGAAGAAGGACTTGAGCAAGATCAAGAGCTTCATTTATCATCAGCATATGCATCATAGTGTCCAGACAAGAAGGGCAAAGGGAAGCAGCAATAGATGCAAGTAGCAGCCTCTGCAAAAACTCAGATGAGTGAGTTTGTTGCCAAATTTGAGAAGGATTTCTCATTGGTCTCTTGCCTTTCTACCAACACAGTTCCAAGGAATGCTTGGTATGTGGATAGTGGGGCATCTCAACACATGACATCATCCTGACAATATTTTACAAATCTACAAGAGCGAGGACTCAGGGGTTCAGGTTGAGTTTGGTGATGACACCAAATATCCAGTTGTAGGAATTGGTATCATTCATTTTCGACTCCAGTCAGGGAAATCTTTAGACTTTGATGATGTTTTATTTGTTCCAGGTCTCAAGAAGAACTTGCTTTTAGTTTCGATTATGGAGGATAAAGATTATGCAGTGGAGTTCAAGAACCAGCATGTCCTTATTAGACCAAAATAATCTAGCCTGGAAACAGCATAAGTAATAGGGGTTAGAGAAGGCAGTTTATACAGGTTGCAGGGTGAACCTGTTCGAGCCCTAGTTCATAGTAGTAACAACTTGTGTGATTTGTGGCATGAGAGGATGGGGCACCTGCATCATAGAGCGTTGCCTATTTTGAGGGAGATAGTCATAGGTCTTCTAGAGTTCAGCATTGAGCAACAGGGAGTATGCAGAGGGTGCACGCTTGGCAAGCACGCCAAGGTTGTTTTCCTAAACAGTGAGCATAGGTCTAAGAAGATTCTAGATCTAGTACATTCGGATGTTTGTGGACCGATGTCAGTAGCATCAATCAGGTAGCATGTACTATGTTTCCTTTATTGATGATTTCTCTCGCAAGACATGGATCTACTTCTTAAATACCAAGGATGAAGTCTTTAGTAGGTTTTAGGAGTTCAAAGCTCTAGTTGAGAACCAGACAGAGAAGAAGATCAAGGTCTTGAGATCAGACAATGGGGGTGAATATACCTTCAAGGAGTTCGATGGTTTCTACAAGTAGGCAAGAATCAAGAGGGAGCTGATTGTTCCATACAAACCACAGCAAAATGGGGTTGCATAGCGAAAGAATCGATCCATCATAGGGGCTGCTAGGGCCATGATTCATGACCAAGGTTTGTCGATGTTTCTTTGGGAAAAAGCATGCAACACAACAGTCTACATCCAGAACATGTGTCCTCACAGGATCTTGGAGGACAAGACACCAGAGGAGGCATTCACTGGTGTGAAACTAGAGGTGAGTCATTTTCGCATCTTTGGATGTCCATTTTATATCTATGTTTCGATAGAGAAGAGGACCAAGTTGGATCCCTCCAGGACGAAGGGTTTATTTGTAGGATACAGTGAGACATCAAAAGCTTACAGGGTTTATATTCCAGAGAAGAGGAAAACAGTAGTGATCAGGGATGTAAAATTTGAGGACGTTACATCCAAGAAATCCCATGAGCCTATTCCAGTGATAGAGAATGAGGAGCAAGAAGCTTCGAAGGTTGATCCAAGGTCACCAAAGACACCGGTGGTTTCCAGTTTAGAACAACAACCTTCAAGTGAGGAGGTGGAGACATTAGCCCCTCCTAATTCTATCAGGAGACCTCAATGGCTTACACAGACATTGATGGATGCTGAGGAGTATGTTGAGGCTCCTAGCAGCATGATTAGGGAGAGAAGACCTCCAAGGAAGTTTTCAAGCTACATGGCATTGATGAGTAACATCATAAATTTAGAGCCTACTAGTTTTCACGAGGCAACATACCAACAAGTTTGGTGGGACATAGTGCCAGAGCCTACCAGTTTTCAAGCTACACCTCAATCATGAAGAATAATGTTTGAGACATAGTGCCAAGACCGGAGGGGAAGTCAGTTGTGAGTTCCAAGTGGCTTTACAAAATTAAGCATGTTGCGGATGGCAGCATCGAGAAGTTCAAAACAAGGTTCGTGGTGAGAGGGTTCTCCCAAAAAGAGGGAGTGGACTATGAGGAGACTTTTGCTCCAATCACCAGATACACTTCCACTAGAGCAGTTATGTCTTTAGCTTCATCTATGGGATGGCGGATTTATCAAATGGATGTGAAGACAACTTTCCTTAATGGGATCATTGAGGAAGAATTGTACATAGAGCAACCTTAGGGCTTTGAGGTAAATGGGAAGGAGTCCCATGTTTGTAGGTTGAAGAAAGCCTTATATGGACTCAAACAGGCACCGAGAGCATGGTATTCTAGGATAGATGGATACTTGCAGAGTGTGGGCTTAGCCAAAAGTGATGCAGATCCTAATCTATATTACATATTTGTTGGGACTGATCTACTCATTTTGGTGCTGTATGTAGATGACTTATTTCTTACAGGTGTAGAGAAGCTCATTGCAGGGTGCAAAGCAGTTATGGCAGCTGAGTTTGAGATGAAGGACATTGGCATGATGCATTACGTCTTGGGTTTGGAGGTTTAGCAGAGACCAGGGGAGATATTCCTTGGGCAGGTTAAGTATGCAGTTGAGATCCTGAAGAGGTTTCGGATGGAGGACTGCAAACTTATCGCCACACCCATGATCAATAATCTGAAGAAGGTGAAAACTTCAGATTCACCTCAGGGTGCTACTTTAGCTTGGGATCAGGCATGATATCCTGGTTCAGTAGGAAGCAGACTTCTATGGCACTTAGCTCAACAGAGGCCGAATACATGGCAGCCAGTATTGCTAGTTGTGAGGCCATCTGGCTTTGCAAGTTGCTTACAATATTGATTGATCAGGAGTTGGATCCCACGGTGATATATTGTGATAATCAAAGTTGTATTAAACTCTCTGAGAATCCAGTATTTCATGACAAGTCCAAACACATAGACATCAAATATCAATTCATACGAGACAGGATTCAGAAGGGAGCCGTAAAGCTCCAGTATATTCCCACAGATCAGCGAGTAGCTGATATTCTGACCAAGCCCTTAGTGAAAGAGAAGTTTGAAGCACTGAGAGACAAACTTGGATTGGTGCAAGATTCCTTCCTTGCTAAGAGTTGAGAAATGTAGCTCGGACAGGAACTTATTGCACAGGATTCAGTATGAACGTGCTAGAAGTGGTTCGAGACATTTCTAATTCTATTTTGAAATTCGCTTAAGTGATTTTCTATTTTAAGTTCACTTAAGTGATTCTATTTTGTAATTCACTTAAGTGATTCTATTTTGAAATTCACTTAAGTGATTTTCTATTTTCAAGTTCACTTAAGTGATTCTATTTTGATATTCACTTAAGTGATTTTTTATTTTTAACCTTACATCTCAAGATGAGATGAGATCTAATCTTAGGGTTAGAGAGAACAGGGTTACCTTTGTCAGGGATAAAAGGAGAAGATCAAGAGTGTTTTATACACAGAAAAGAATGGGAGGAGAACATATTGTTGAAAGAAAAATACAAGCTTAGGAGGAGAAGAACAGTGATTGCTAGCTAGAAAAGCAGCAAGAGAGCAAAAGTGTTATGCTGCAGCTGTAGCCTCTTTTATTTGTAATATTTCAGGTGCAGAAATATATTTAACTTCTGTTGTTCTCGCTGTTTATTTTTCCAGCCATCTGTGTGACTGTTGCATGTTTGAATAAATTATTCTCAGATCTGATTTATTTTATAATAACATAATATTTCAGTATTCGAGGGCTGGAAAATTTACAAGAGGCAATAATACAATTCAAAATTGTGCATGATTTGAAGATTTGCTTTTAAAATTTCTATTATTCCTATCAAGCCATAAAGTCCAAAAAATAATGGTAAAACCAATCTTCCACAAAATGCACAATGCTTTTGCTTTGAAATAATTAATTCAATATTTCATCGACTTCTTCTATGTTGATGGAGCTACCCAAAATATTCTCATACATTTGAAAAAGTGGCCGCGAATGGTGTAAGCAAAGGGACAATGAAGAAGTAAATGATCTTATGTTTCTAAATCCTTACACGACACACACTGGAAAGCTCCATGATATTCTCTTCTGTGTAGAATCTCACTTGTAAGAATCTTGCTATAGATTGTTACCCTAGGGAATGGTGAGGCCTTAGGGAGGGGGCTTTGAGTGGTCAAACATTCTTCCAAGGGAAATCTTTGGGAGTAGGAAATTCTTATTGCTTTAAAGTCTTATATCCCAACTTGATGGAGCATCCACCATCTTTTGATAGATTTCAAACAAACTCATCCTTCCGTGTAAGAAAAAGGTAAATAGAACTCTTGAAGCATATCCTCCGAAGCTTATCCACTATTTTTTGGAGGTTTTCTCCTTTCACCATGTTGCTAATAGAAATCCAAGAGATGGAGTTGTTGCTCACATTAATATAATTACTGACCTTTGAACCTTTAAGGGCTAAACATGCCTAAGCTAGCAGTTGTCATTCTGGATTACAAATTAGAGGATAAGGCTTGATCCAACCATTAGACCTAAAATTTACATAATTCTCCTCATTGAGACACCATATAATATGTTTCTTGATCAATTGCAAACTATTTGATATGAAGTTCCATGTTGCTAAGCCTCTAAGTAGAGTTTGTGGGTGGGGGATATCTTTGGCTTCTTGGTTGGGTATTTCTTCTGCCAAATTTGCACCTGACCATGTTTGTTGGGTTATATGCCGCTTACAGGCTTTGATGCATTAATTTATTTCATCAACTTTTTACTTTCATGAGCTTTCCACAAAATCCATTGTGCCTAGTAATTGAACCTGGGTATCTACATTTAGATCCTGCACACTTAACCTCTGAAGCTCATTCCTATCTTTGAGGTTTCTCCATGATACTATGAGGCAGATGTGCGTGAAATGGAACCTTGACTTATGGTGTGAAACTTCTGACTTCCAACTTCTTGCTTCAAACCCAATGGACATATTTTTGTGACATATAACTCTAGTATTTAGTATTTATAGATGTTTTTATTTTCTGAAGTTGATCTGTTTATTTTGATTTCTTTGGCTTCTCTTACAGGGATTGGCTATGCTTAATAATGCTTTTGAAACAGGTAGAGTTGTTTTCTCTGTTTGTGTGTTCCTTATTCCCAAGGGAGGCATCCATGTGTAGCCCTGTTTGGTGTCATTCTTATATGCAATATTTTGTTGGAGGGAAGAGAGCTTCTCTATTACCGAAAGGAATTTTATACTATAGTCTATTCTCACCTGTCTGAAATTTGCTGCAAATCTGCTGAACAAAATCTGCTCCATATCTCCATTGTCTCAACACTGCTGCAGACATAAAAATTTGGAGTCTTGCAGTTCCCTTTATTTATTTATTATCATTTTTTAGTGTGGTACATGCATAATGGGTGAAATCAGAATGTCCTATACAGTTTAAGCAATGTAATATACTATTTTGGGCAACTAGTTTCATAGGATATGAAAACTAGTTGTGATTTGTAGTTTAATTGTCTATTTGTAGTTACTAAGTAGACTGGGAAAAATGCTTGCTCCTCTCCACTGGCATGATTACAAGAAAAAGCATGGACGGTTTGATGAATTTGTAGCCTCTCACCCTGAAGTAAGTTGTCATGATTATGTTGTTTATCATGAATATGTCATTTTTGAAAGCATGCGTTTTTTGCTGTTAAGACTGTAATAGTTGTTCTTCTTGGTTTCAGTTGTTTGTAATTGAGGGAGACTTTATACATCTGTGAGAAGGAGCACATGCTACAATTTCTGCAACTACTGCTGTGGCTAAAGTTGCAGCAGCTGCCACTGCAGCAGCTTCTCCTCTTGGAACAGCAAGAATGCCAACTATAGCAGTCACCCCTGTGGCACAGTCTCAGGTGCATCGTTTGAAAAAAGGCATGCTTATTAATCCAAAATATGTGAAAGACTCTTCCTTAGATGTATCAGCTATGGTGCAGAATAATTATGCAAATCTTAATGGTGGCACACTGAAACAAACTCAAGCCTCAGCATCAAGGACATCGGCAGGAAATGGAAGTGTAGACCAGAATCCTGAGGTAACTCATTCAGGTATAGAAACCTCTTCTACCAGTTCCAAAGGAGATGCTTCTCAGGCAGATGGTTTATCCATAAACTCTAGGCTGGATGGGTTAACTCTAAACTCAAATGCTGCAATTGTGGGAAACTTTGACAAGGCAGTTACAAATGGCTACAAGAGTACAGGGGCAAGTAATGGGAGAATCAGGATGTCTTTTGGAAGACAGGGAAGGTGTGTGATCGAAAATTAACTAGAAAATATATGCTTTTATTGTTCTATGTTTGTGCATGTGTGTGTTCTCTTTGAAATTATTTTTTCCATTTGCAGTGTAATAAATGTAAGTTGCTTAAGAAGTTGTTTTTTATTTATTAGATTTTTAGGATCTGGGTCCTACATTAAGCAAGACTTTTTAAACCGACCTCACTCAAGAGAGTCACATTACTAGGGTTGATGGTCCTAATACCTCAATAAGGTAACGGCTTTTTAGTAATGAATGCAACTATCTGAAAATCATTTTTGTTTAGCGTATGGAGATTAAGATCTTACATTTCATACTATTCATATTTTTTCTAACAATCTTGTGTCTTCTTTGAGGTAGGATCTGCTGAAATTTGAAGCTTCTTCTACATTGGCTAGAAAATTCATTCTGCAGCATTAGGAGTTTGTGGGCATTTGAGTGAGTCTATGAAATTTACTTTTGTTGGGTCTGTAATCATCTTGAAGCCAATGGATACTGCTTAGAAAGAGTTGCAGAGACCATTTTGTGATGTTGAGGAACCTGTTACAAATTGTTTGCTGACCAGATCTGTTTGGTGCAACATGATTCTACGATCACTTTTTTGCCTTTTGAATCTTTGATTATGATACAAATTTATGATCACAATTGCATTGTTGTTTATTAGTGTTACTTTTGCTGTTTTTTAATTTTATTTTTTATTTTAATTTCAAGATTCTGATTTATGATGTGTGAAGAAATTCTTCTTCCATCCATTTCATTTTAACAAAGATCATCTAAAATCACTCTGCAATCTATTAAGGTAGCAATGCCCAATGTGAATGACGTGTATACAGATTTGCTGTAGCATGTGCATAAGATGGTAAAAGGATTTCTGTGAATTTTGAGATTATTAACTGCTTTTAGGGTGGCAGTGGTTTTGTATGTTTTCCCCAAACATGGACAAAAGAAATGCATTCTTGTGTAACATAAAATTTATAGTTTATGAGGCGCCTTTTGGCTTTTCTTGCTTAGGTCATAATGATTTCAGTATTGAAGGGCAGGCAGGATCTTGCAATGATTCCCAGAGTGACTTAACAATGGTCATTGTTTTTATATGAGAATTTTCTTAGGCAGGAATAAAATAAGAGCTGGCTTCCTTGACCACACCACAGATGTCCTTTAACTAGAGAAGTCCTTTAAGGAGTTGATGGACTGATTCAACTAAGTTGGCTATGGTCTTTTGCTAAATATAGTGAATATCCTTCCTATCTTGATTAAAAATTCGGCTGTTCCTTTCAATCCAAATATTCCAAAGAAGAATGGTAAAACCCATCCAAACTAACTGCCTAATAAAATGATCAACACCCTCTTGATTAGGCCAATCCCTCCAAAGTTGTTCAAAAGAAAAAAAATTGGACCACTGTAAGCCAAGTAAAGTGGCTATTCTCCTCCATAGCTCAGAGGCTAAAGTACACTCAATAAAAAGATGGTTGAGAGTTTCTACATTCTCTTCACACATCTCACATCTAAAAGGGCCATGAAAACCACGCTTCATAAGTTGCTCACCAGTAAGCACCCTACGATGCAATAAAAGCCAATTAAAGAACCTCACCTTAGGCCCGAGCTTGAGAAAATATGTCAGAAGAATGGTTGGGATTATTATGGCATAAGGTCAAATAACCTTGAGCAACTGAACACTCACTCTTAGTAGTGTTGTTCCATCCAAAACAATCTTTTTCATGGGACCAAGAAAAATATCTCATATGAAGGATGCCTTGGATATCTTGTCTTTACCTTTCTGGGATTTGAATAGGCCATTCCTCAATAGGGATCCAATATCTACCAACCTTTGAATTACCAGTATGGTACCGACAGTAATTAGCCACCTTTATCCAGTTAGGTGTGTCGACTTGACTTGAAAGGAGTGTTATTTTGTTAATTTTGCAAAACAAAGGGGGGAAGACAAACATTGTACTTCTTTGCAAAATTGTAACACAATAGTGAGGAGCACTTAAAAACAAAATCAAACTTGTTAAATTTGCAAAAAAAAAAAAAAAAAAAAGGCAATTGTTTCATGCCCCATTCTTTGCAAATTTGGAAAACAAGAGGAGACAAAATATATCAATTTTTTGCACAACACAAATCCAAATTTTGTTGCAAAAATTAAAAGGTGCATTTTTTATTTTACTCAACACCTTTATTGGCAAATTAGGTGCATTTTCGGTTGCATCCGACACCTATGTGATAAAAATTTTGTGGGTATTCTTGTTTGATTATTGCATTAGTTTTTGCAATTATAAATCATAAAATCAAGAACACTCAAACCCCAAAATTTCATAATAAATTTGTGTCAACCATTGCACAGGTTTAAAGCCAATTACACTTGATATTCTCTCCTAAAAAGAAAAAACCCTAATTCACTCTTATTTGTTTGGCTTAATTTTCTCAAACTAATTATTCATCTTCAAGAGTATTTTTAGGTAGGTACCATTAAATACATTTTTGAGTGAATTATCTTTCATCTCTTATTTGTTTGGCTTAATTTCCTCCAACTGATTATCTTTCTTCAAAGAGAGTTTTCAGGCAAGTGCCATTAAATACCACTTAAGAGTGAAAGAAAGATCATCTTAGTACAAATTCTAGGACCTTCATCATGGCAACTATCAAATACTTAAATGATACACAATTGCTTAAAGGTCCTAACTATTTAGCATGGAAAACTAAGATGAAATCCATCTTGACTGTAGAGGAAATGTGGAATTTAGTAGATGGCACTGAATCAAGACCCACATCACCAGGAGCAGATCAAAAAGCATGGAATAAAAAGAACAATCGTCTTCTCATGTTGATATTCCTAGCAAATATTGATGAGATCCAACCTCACATAAGTGAAGCTAAAAATGGTGAAGATGCATGGCATGCACTTTGTACCATTTTTGAAGGCAAGAATCAATCAATTGTTCTAAACCTTCAAACACAACTTCATACACTCCATATGAATTTGGGTGAATCAGTAGAACTCTTCCTCTATAGAGTGTCAGAACTGAAGTCTAAGCTCAATGCTTTAGGAGCTAAAGTAGAAGACACCATTTTGACTTCAATAATATTGAGGGCTCTTCTTGAATCCTATAAAATATTGATTACATCCCTTAATGTATCACAAAGATCAGTCACCTTTGTGGAGTTAGTCAATTTGCTTCAAACAGAGGAAGCAAATCAACTCCAAAGCGATGAAGTGTCAAACAATGCACTTTACTCAAACAATCAAGGTGATAAGAAGAAAGGAAACTTTCAAAAGGGAGGATCATCTTCAAAATGTAAGGGAAACAAAACTCAAAAGAGGTTTTTCTCGCATTGTAAAAAGGATAACCATGACACCAATCGGTTTTGGTTTAAAAAAAAGCAAAACAAGAAAGGCAAAGACACATCACAAAAGCAACACAAAGGCAATATTGCTAGTGAAGTGTCTAATTCTGATTCTAATTTTGGTTCAGAAAAAGCACACAGAGTGCTCATGGCTAAGATAGTATTATAGAGGGAAAACAAATTTGTCACCTTAAGCAAGCACCATTTCCTCTCTCTTTTTTAGGCTTCATAAATAGCATAAGTTTTTGTTTGAAGTACTAGAAATAAATGGATGATTTTACCTCTTTTAGGCTTCAAAAATAGCAAACTCTCATTGTTTTAAGTACTTGTAACAAAAGGAGGGAATTTTCTGGTGAAAAATTTGTCTAGGAGGCAATCTTTGTACAATCCTTCACAAAGCTTCTTGAGTTGCACATATTTTGCAATAAAGGGGGGGAAAAATATTTATTTTCTTAATTCACACAATTTTTTTGTAAAAAGGGAAGAAGACTTATAAGGGTGCATTTTCGGCAGCGATCGACGCCTTAGTTACACTTCTTTTAGAAATTTCATTACATGTTCTTACAACAAGGGGGGAAACTTATAAGGGTACATTTTCGGCAGCAACCGACACCTTAGCTACCTTATCAAAACTTTTTGCAAAATCATATTGTAACCGAATGAACCTCATATGAAGTGATCTACCCTACAACACCTAGTGGTTGTAACGCCTAGTTACCCATGCAATCTGATTGGATGACAAGATTACAATAAGGACATTTGTTTATGTGAAGACAAAGTGAGGAATGACCCAATTTTTGCTTATGAGCAGCCAGAGCACTGTTATAGAGCAAGAACCAGCAGTTCAACATCCTTTTCACTATATTAGGATAGTTATATACATTACCCAAATAATGTAATAAGGGGGATGTTAGAGTAATATTCCATCATTTGGGATATTTACCCTTTTATTACACTAGGTAGAATTTATTTACCGCATGGTAAAATGTAGTTTGTTACTTTTACCACTCACATTTACTTTTACCTGAGGATATTTACATTGTTAGTAAATATCTAGGTAGGTTAGTCATCGTAGTCAAGTTGACTACGTTAGTTGTAAATGTCGACATCATTGTCGTCATATTAGTTAGTTAGCTTTTTAGTAGCATTATTGTTAGCCTATAGAAATGTATTTAAACCTTAGACATTTCTAATAATATTCTAATGTTGCTTACCTCTTTCATAATCCACTCTTCAAAGGACAAGGAACCCAAATATTTCTCCTTGATAACCTCATCCCATAATCCTTTACCAGTTATCAATCTTCAAAGGCTCTTGGCACCTAGTGCTTTCCTAAATTTATAAATATTCTTAAGCCTCCATACTCCTACTAATTTAGGTTTGGTTATCTTACTCTATTTAACCAAAGGCATTGCATCCTTCTCCCTTCTTCCTGTCCAAAGGAAATGGAAGCATTAATTCTACTATTTTAATAGGAATATAATCCATGGAATGCCAAAATATTGGAATGGATTCTATAAATGGTATCACTAGTGTTAAATGACCTCTGAATGATAACCATCTATTGCACCTTGAAGTTACCCTTTTTCCACATTAATTGTATATCCAAATCCAATCTTGGTATTCATAATTGTTTACTTTTAATATAAATCCCAAATATCTTAAACCTTTGCAAAACTCAATTAGATTGAAGCCAAAAATCCTTACCACTGCTTCTTCTTGTCTTGGTTGTAGTATATTAAAAGTTATATCTATCTTTTGGAGGTTTTTTTCCATTCTTATGGTAGCACAATATAGACATCTCAAAATTTAATAGAACACCTAAATAGACAGGGACTTAGAATATTGTCAGATGCAACCTCTATGGATATAACAAATTTATGGAATCAAGGGTGGATATCAGTAGAAGAATTAATTTTGGAAGGAAATGAAGTTGAGCAATAGAGCAAGTATACAAGGGGTTTGACAAGGGATTTTATAAGACTAAGACAAGAAGAAGACTCTTTAGTATGGTCAAAGAACTCAACTAGTGGACAATTTATATCTAAGAAAGGATACAAGGCAATGTTTGAAGATAATAATGAGGAGGTCCTTTAGTGGTGGAGCAATATTTGGAAGGTGAAATTACCCTTGAAAATCAGAAATTTTTTTGCTTATATTTAGCTAAGGAGGCATTGACATGGTATGTTTTGCAAAAGAGATCCTAGTAGGGTCCAAGTCAATGCAATTTGTGTAAAAGGGAAGAAGAAACAGTGGATCACCTACTGGTCTATTATGATTTATTAAGAGTAGTGTGGAAGTCTATTCTACCCATGACTAAAGGGAAGGGACAGTGGCTAGCAAGGATTCTATTGGATAATATGCAACAATGGTTCAAAAATAAATTTTGAAAGGAATATACGTGTATTCCATTAATAGTAGCATGGGGTTTGTGGTTGGCAAGATATTATATGTTGTCTAAGAACAAGGAAATCCTACCTAAACAAGTTCAATATCAAGTCAAATATACTTACGAAGGCATAAAAAAAGCTAAAATTAAAGGTTCTAAGATAGATTGGTAGTTTAACAATAGATATTACAAAGTCTTGGGTATTTTTGATGGAGATTTTTAAGATAATCTAGGTAGATGTGGGTAAGAGAAGTGTTATATTAATATGAAAATAACAAATTCACTTTCAAAGCAGGTCTTGATGAAGGTACCAATAATGTCGCTGAGTGGAAGGCTTTGATCTTTTTGTTATGAATGGTAATGGAATAGGGAATAACAAAACTTTAAGTTTTTGGTGACTCAAAATTGGTAGTGGATTGGATGTTAGGATTAGTAGGGATGCAAATTTTGATACTTAGGCCTTAGTATGAGCAAGTGAAATTTCTAGAAGCGTCATTTGTAGAGATACCTTATAAACATATCTATAGATAACTAAATGAGGAAGCATATGGTCTACCAAAATCTACCTTATATATTCTATTTGATACTTGGTTAAAGAAAGTAGTGTGTGGGACTATTATCCACCATAGTTTGTACCCTTTTGATACTTTTTCCCTTTTTATAAAATTCATGGTTTAGGACACCTTTTATGTTTTTTTATGGCTTTTGATAATTAAGGTCATACATGTAAGATGATTGGTGGCTACAGGGCTGAAATACCAAAATGGCACTTTATAAGATAATTGGAGGCTTGCAACAGGTTGTTAAAACTGTAACAGGTTTGATAGAATTTTCAAAGAAATTTGAGTCATTATTGAGAGATTTTAGAACAGCTCTAAATAAGGTTGCTTCTTAAGGTTTGTATGAGGGTATACAATATCCATCTCATTGTAATTTTTTTCAAACTCTAAAATTAAAGTACCATTTCTTCCAAGGAAAATAAAAAGATAAACATATTTTCCTATAAATGTTAATACTGTGATATGGACGTTAAATACAAAGTATGTATGTTCTTTTTTCTTTAACTAGTAATATAATTTTACATATATGTATAAAATAGCATATTTTACTTTTTATTGTATGAAAAGAAAGAGTATGATTCTACATTTAAATACAATTTTTATTTAATTTTTTGAAAATAAGAGAAACATTATTTTATAACCAACTATTTGAAAACCTTTTAAGACAACTTGTTTTCATCTCATTAGAACCAAAAAAATTTGTTGTATAAATGAAATTATCTAAGGGTATTTAAAACAATTTTGTTATATAAAGTTATCATTGTAAATAAGATGAAAGTATATGTAGCTGAAAATTATAATGTTTTAAAGGTTATTACATGCTTTTTAGATTGGACTATGCAATAAAACACTAATAAATTTAATTTTACTAAAAAATGAAAGATTTTGTTATGGAGGTTGTTATACTCTAGCTAGATAAAAAGGAAAAATCTTAAACTACGATAATTTTTTAATCTAAAGTTTATCTCGACTACACATATGGTTTATCCATATGTGTGGTTGGACAACACTATATGCACTTCAAAACAGGTGTAGGAATGTCGAGTTGTGGGACTGGAAAACCACCAAGGTCTTATTTGACCTACTTGTTACACCGGTTCTATTGTATGGTTGCGAGGTGTGGGCTAGTGGCACAACAAATGCAAAATGGAGGTAAATAGAAATGATTCAAAAATATTTAATCACAAACTTTCTCAAAATTAAGGCCACAACCCCTTATGAAATTATTCTAGCCTGGAATGATCCCTTTAGAAGCAATTGCTATGACCAAGTTGTTATGTTACTTGAAAAAAATAGAAAACATGACAAATGATAGATGGCCTAGGGCAGCTAGGGACGAAGAGTTGCATAGGTGAAAGAATGCATGGATGAAAAAAAATCATAAATGGATGAAACATTGGGAAATCAACATAAATGAATGCCCAAATATCAAATGATCCCTTTAGAAGCAATTGCTATGACCAAGTTGTTATGTTACTTGAAAAAAATAGAAAACATGACAAATGATAGATGGCCTAGGGCAGCTAGGGACGAAGAGTTGCATAGGTGAAAGAATACATGGATGAAAAAAAATCATAAATGGATGAAACATTGGGAAATCAACATAAATGAATGCCCAAATATCAACAAAGACATAAAAAATTATGTGAATAAAAAGTTCAAAAGTGGAATGTGGAAAAATGCAAGCACGAAAAGACAATATTATATTGCAAATTTTAACCCAACGTATGACCATAAGGAAAAAGCGTATATAGGTGCTGAAATCAAGTGGAAGGAAAAAATACTCATTTCTCAGATAAGGACTAGCTCTCGTAGGCTTAGATGTGAAACAGGGAGATGGAAAACGCCCAAAGAACAATGGTAAGAAAGTATATGTACTCTATGCAGCACAGGGGCAGTAGAGACAGAGAAACACTTCATCTATGAATGCCCGAGTTTTTCAGATATTCGTGACAAATACAAAGAAACACTTGGGAACTTGTTTATGGCAGATTTGTTTGAAGACAATAAAATAAAAAAAGTTGGGGAATTGCTAACACAAATCAGCAGGAGAAGGAACAACCTTATCAAAGATATTAAAGATCATATGATATGATTTGAGTAATTGTACTTCCATATTTGAGGTCCCATAGACCATATTTGGGTCTCGTAAACGTAATTAAAATCTTTCATTTCATTTCCATATCCTAAAATTTAAGATTCATTTGATTTGAATGGTATTAAGGAATCCATGAAATGATGTAGATGTTATAATAGTATCTTTATTAAAATATAGATATTTATAATATGTTTAAGGTTTAGATTGTATGCAAAATAAAAGGTACTTAGTACATGTGGATATCTTAAAAAAGAAAATTAAATAATAGTTGATATGCAGTTATATTTAAGATTGTATCAATATTTGCACTACAATTTTTTATAGACACATAGTCCTCAAATTTGATACAAACATTACTTAATATATATAATCCTCTAATTAATATATGACATGATCATGCAATACATTATAATTAGAACTCTTCTTCTAAGGGATTATGAAACAAAAGACTTAAAATTTTAATAGCAAATTAAAATTAAATGTTAAAACATAATAATTAAATATCAAAGAAAAATTAAAATTGTAGCAAAAATAATAACACCAAACAAAATAGACAAATGAACACTTGCAATAAAATGAATATCTCTTTTGTATTAAAATAGGGGAGCCTGAATCTCCCAAAGTTACAATGCTTTGAATTACCCCAAGTGTATTGGGGGTAATGTTACAATGATATTGTACAATACAAGTGTCCAAATGAACAATAGTGGTGCTCTCCAGACAAATAACTGGTGTTCTTTGTCCTTTTAGCTATAGCTTCAGAAGTGTGAGTGGGCTTCACATATCCAATGTTGGAACCACTCTAGCTTTATTAGATTCTCCGAAGTACCTGTTATCTACACACATAAAAACCATAGAAGGTTAGTAGCACCTACAAATCAAGATATAAAATGTTGCTACAACCCTAACTGGATAAAACATGTAAATGCATAAACAAAAAACAAGTAAACTCGAATGCATTGCTGCAAATAATACTTACTGATCTGATTCGTCATGCTTTTATGGATCTAATAAAATGTAGGTATACAGTGGTGACTGGCAAACCATGCATAGACTATGGAGAAATCATGTAGATGTAGTTTCGACTATAAAACCATATACGGGCGATGCTGACTGAATGCAAGATTGCTATGAAATGGGGCCTTTGGACTTCGGATCTCTCCTCTCCTTAGGGTGCGTCCAGAGATCTAGTCCTATTTTGGTATCTTCATGGTACAAATATTCAACTTCCTTGATTTGGTGGGGTAAAGGTGCATTTATAGGACCCTTAGGGTTTTGGATGGAAATGAGAGGTGGCAATCCAGGACTGCCAAGTGGTAATCTTAGACTGCCAAATGGAGGGGGTAGTTAGAGTGATTCATCCAAGGTATCTCACTTAACTGGGGTGAGGTGGATGCAAGTGGACTGATATGTGTGGAATTACCCCATGTGAAGGGACAAAGGAGAAAAGGGTGTATGATATGTGGCAAGGGATGCTAGTGAGGTGGCAAGGATACATGTCTAGTGGGTAGGTAGGGTATCCTAGGTAATTTTCCAGATTTAATAAATCTTGAAAATAGGATAATGTGCAGGATTTATATACCTAAGTCTAAACTTAGGTATATAACTTTATTATGCAGGATTTGATGTGGGGTGCTAAATGTGACTTTGTGAATGACCAGTTTTTGGTGTCTATAGATGCCCCTTTTTGTACTGTGTTGTGTGAAACATGATACAGTGCAAAAACCAATGACACATATCTTTATTGGGTGAATGGACTCAAATCTTCTCGATGCATAAGAATGACCAATTTTTGAAAATTTTGATGTTATTTTGATTTTTTTGCTTACCCCCTCAATTGGCGAATGGGTAAAGGATGAAACCCACAAGCCAATTGACCAAATATGGATGATGAAAGGAGGTGGATGATTGAATGATGTGAATGTGATATGTGCAAATGTATGACATTGAATCAACTTGATACCCCAAGTTTGGGATTGATTATGTTTTGCAAATTTACCTTTGGTTCATTTGTGGCATATGTTGTGGTAAAATCAACGATCACATTTGGAGTTCTAGTTCCCTTGTGACTTTAGCAATTCCTTCCAAATGATGGGTTCAAAGAACTAGTCATTCTAGAAATTCAATGCTTGAGTGATTTTTGATTATTACCAAATTTTATTTGATTATTTTCTGCTTTTGACCCAACAAAAAGGGTTGAAGGATAACCTTGTACAAATATGGTTTGAACACATCCAAGCTCAAATATTGAGGGACCTAACTGATTAATGTCATTTTTATTTGATTATTTGGATGCGTGTCCTTATGGTGAGCTACCCATCCAACTGGATTGAATGGATTACTAGTCATTGCAACCACCAAGTGTATAGGGAACTCAAAAATTATGATGATGATGTGCATGTTTGATGATGAGTTGATGATGGATTTGATGATGATGATGATGTGATGATGCATTTGGTTGTTTGGAGGGTTTTGTTTTTTTTTAAATAATGCATGAATGTTTTTGTGTTTTTATGTTTTTGTATGAGAAGAATGCATGAAAATGTTTTTGGTATATTATTTTTTAAATGAAATGACTTGTTTATTGTTGGTGATCAGATCTGCCTAGGTAAGGATTTTGAGTAAATGTATGCGCCCTATGTTGCGGGCCAAACAAGGTGAATGGTTTCCTATTTTTGTCACATGCCCGTGCATTTAATTATCAACCCAGGGAGCTTCGTAAACTTGCGAAGAGTCGGAATTAGGCTACTACAATACCATTGGAGGGTGAATCTGCTAATCCTACGTTTGGGGGGTGTTCTTGAGATGGTTGTCAATCATTCCCGCACTCCTCAATAAATTACGTAAGAAGAACATAATTAAATCTATAGAAATAAAGCATGTACACATTCCTAAAAATAAACCTACTGCAAATACTAGAACTAGCAAACTAATGAACGTTCCTATGAAAGCAATAAACTAATTAAAATAAATAAACAAAAAAGAAATGGGGAAGAAATACTGGCTTGGAGTGGGCCCAGGCTCCAGCAGCTTCTTCCCGATCGAACACGCGCTTTAGAACTTCTGGAACTGGAATATATTTATCAACGTATTACAATCTATCTTCTGCAATTCAAAGTAGATCTTTATTAATTAATTCTATATATCTTTCAGAATGATCTGCGTGTGTTTATATAACACACCCATAGAACTTCTGTTACAGAAGTGGTTACAACAGTCGATCTTTCCCAGACTAAATTAGAACAGTCTGGCGAATGCAATCGACGTCTGGCATTCTGTTCTGAAGGCGGCGTGTTCATTTTGGTTCGTGCTTTGCCTGGCATCAGTGAGACGTTCGGATACGTTGGTGCTATCTCCAAATTAGCTCTGCATGATGCAGAGCTGGAACTGCACCAACCGCTGCCATCCACGTCGTTCAACTTTGGTCAATGGGCAAAGAATCAGTGGCACCTTTCGGTTGTAGGGAGGCGCTTGCCTCCTATTAGCGCCTTTCGGTTGTAGGGAGGCGCTTACCTTCTATTAGCGCCTTTCGGCTATGGAGAGACGCTTGCTTTTGGTTGGCGCCTTTCGGTTGCAGGGAGGCGCTTGTCTTTCAGTTGGCGCCTTCCGACTGCAGGGAGGCGCTTGTATTCAATTGGCGCCTTTCGACTGCAGGGAGGCGCTTGTATTTGGTTGGCGCCTTTCGATTGTAGGGAGGCACTTGGATTCAAGTGGCGCCTTTCGACTGCAGGGAGGCGCTTGGATTCAAGTGGCACCTTTCGACTGCAGGGAGGCGCTTGGATTCAAGTGGTGCCTTCTGACTGCAGGGAGGCGCTTGGATTCAAGTGGCACCTTTCGACTGCAAGGAGGCGCTTGGATTCAAGTGGCACCTTTCGACTGCAGGGAGGCGCTCGTCTTTGGTTTGGCGCCTTTCGATTGCAGGGAGGCGCTTGTTCCCTTGGTGCCTTTCGGTTGCAGGGAGGTGCCTATGTTCTCTACATTGACCCCCGATGAAATAAAGTGCCAGGTCCATCAAAAGGACCTCGACCATTCCAAATCTAACTAAATCAACTGCAATTCCACAAAACATACTAAAAGCACACAAATTAGATAACACGCATAATTATATCAAATATCTATATAATCATTCATAAAAGTATGCAATCCTTATTATACAACCGCATATTGATCCAAGAAATATGTACAAAATATGAGCATTTCTGGTGCTCATCATCCCCCCATGCCTAACATATGCCACGCCCTCGTGGCATCCAAACTGTAGGTAGCCCTCTGACTTTTCATCGTCGCCATCTCTTGGAGGATTCGGCTGCCCCTGTGGCCCGAGTCTGTCTTTTCGTGTCGGCATGTGAAGGTGTGGTTCGCCTTTGCCTATGGGAAACTGCGGCTATCAATTGTCCCCTTCTTGTTCTGGCCGCTACTGGTGGTGGTCTGGCCAGCGTGGTTCCTGTCGATTGAAATGTAGCTTTGGCAGCTTGCCAGAGGTCGGCGTCTGGAGGTTTGACCTCTGCCAGAGGGATATCCGAGTTATCCCCTCTGGAAGGCACTACTTGGGCCTTGTATAATCCGGCCACTTCAGGGGTAAGCCCTGCATTCTCCTTTGCAATTGCAGTGGCCTCCAATTGTGGGCCATATACTCCCCACCGTTCCAAGTACCTCCTCATCATGGAAGGCCACCCTCGGGATGAACCATAGATGTCCCAAAACTGGTTGTCTTCTGTTGGATTGACGTAGATGCCAGAATCTCCTTTTACCCTCGAGGATGCCTTCCTGGCCTCCTTGGCTGCTTTCATTTCGTTGCGCAGCTGCTCAAAATATTTTTGCCTTTCGACGAATAGCTACATGTCCCATTCATCCTCCTCTGACTCGACGAAGGTCACTTTCACCTTCTGTCGAGCCGTCCTGGGCCTCTTTGCCTTGGCCTCTATAGAAAATGTGGCGGCTCGGACCGGGGTCTCTTCTTTCTCCTTTGGGGACTTCTCTTTACTCCGAAGGATCGGTTGTGCTGCTATCTCCGGGGGTGATCCTTCGTTCTCCTGTCTACCTGGTGTCGACCCCTCAGGCTCTTCTCCTTCTTCAGGCCTGGGGAGGTCCTCCGTATCCTCTGGTCTTATCTGCTACTGGGGACCTTCGTCCTGCTCTGTGTCACTCAGGACAATGACAGGGGGCATCGTAGGGCTTCTTTCCTTTTCACCCCTAAAAATAGAGGAATCCTCCCCTGCCTCCGGGCTGCTCTGTCGGGCGTCCGATCGAATCTCCCCTGAAGAGAATACTCATTCGATGGATGTGGGAGAGTTCGTCGGCACTGCTTCTGCCCAATCAGTCTGCGTGGATGCCTCCTGTCTTGTTGTTCCTCTATCCTGAAGTATTTGATTTTCCTCCTACAACTGTCGGACCAACTGCTCGAGCTGAGCAATTCATCTATCCCTTTCCTCCAATTCCCTTTTATGCTAGTTTTGGCAATCCTCCAGAATCTGTTGTGCCATCCAACAATCAGTTTTCCAGTCGAGCGCCTCCTCCAAGGCCACATCGATCTGGTCATTGCTCCCAAAAGTTCCTTCATTCCGTGGGCTCTGGTTTGTTAATTCTCGGAGGGTTTGAGTGGCAACGTCTATCTCTGTGTCACTCTGTTCTTCCTCTATCGAGAGGAATCACCGTAGACGTTTCCTCCTGGGAATTGGTTCGTCCTCACCACCAGCGAGTGGCGCTCCTTCCTCCTCATACTCGGGCATTGGGGAATGCCCTCTATCCTCTATGTCTTCGGGCACCGGTGACTGCTCTGCTCCTCCTAGAAAATAGGGCAATGCCAATTGCCCGATGTTTGTTATCTCCTCTACAGGGGATGCTTCGTCTTGCCCTAATTCGGCAACCGCATTGTGTTGCTCTATTTGGCCGCCATCTCCCTCTGCATCGTGGTTCTGTCCTTGTGCTTCTGCGTGGTGGACCAATGCCGATATCAGCCCATGGTGGGCTAAGGCGGATGGTGCCCCTTTTTGGTACCGAGCCGCTTCATCTTTTAGAGCACTCGCCAGGTAGAAAGGTATATTCAATTTCCTCCCATGCACTAGGTGATTGAGGAAGTGCACATGATTAAGGTGCAGATGGGTATACTTCCCTGTGCATGTGAAGAATCGAGCAATCTGCTCGAACATCTTCCGCATATTCATGGGGAGACTATTTTTGAGTAACCCCTCCCTGTCTACCTGCACATTTCCTCCTGGCAGCAGTATTTCGGCGTATACTTTTAACACTCCGCCCTTGTATATACATTCCCCCGTGAGAGGCAATCCAGTCGCCTGTGAGATGAACTCAGGGGTGACTGGAATTTCCATCCCTCGTACTTGGGCCGCATCGCCCCTCAAAGAGGTGGCAAATTCTCTAGCTGCCTCCACGTCCTGGCCCTGACTGACCAGGGTGCAGTATTCGAGCCACCCCTCGGCTTCGAATTGGGTCTTTACTGCCCCTCTGATCCCATCTGTGTCACTGGGTTCATTCTTCTTGATCGCGTGGTTCTTAGACCTTCCTCCCATGGTGCCTTCTGCTGTATTTTTTTTTGTCCTTCCTTCTTCAGGAAGGCGCCTTCTTATAGAAAAGATGCCTAACCCTAGCAGTTATGGAAGGTGCCCTCTCATTGGCACGCATTTTTGGCTATGGGGGGTACGATCTCTATGACAGCTATATTTTTTGGTACTGCGTATTTATAAATAATTATATAAAAGATTTGATTTAATATGCGCGTACCTGATTCGACGTTCCAGTTGTCGTGGTAGCCGCTGATTTGTTGACTTGTGACACGAGGGAGGGGTATAGTCATTTGATGTCGTTTATTCGTGCGATGCTTCGTTTCGCTCGAGGCATCCGGTAGGTGTAAATGTTGCACATGGGAGGCATTCTTTGGTACCTTCCCCATGTGGATGGTGCCCTTGTAGCGCCTTTCCAACGTTGTCGGTGCTCGTCTTCGAACGAATGCGCCTTTCGGTGCCTTCTGATTGGTGGGAGGCACTTTTGCCTGCATGCGTCTTCCCAATGTGGGGGGCGCCTCCTTCTGGTTCATGCCTTCCCGATGTTGGAAGGCGTTCGTCTTGATGAATGCACCTTCTTGATGTTGGAAGGCGTATTCGGCTAGATGAATGCGCCTTCCTGATGTTGGAAGGCATATTCGGCTGGATGAATGCGCCTTCCTGATGTTGGAAGGCATATTCAGCTGGCTCTTTTTTTTTTTTGGTGCCTTCCTACCACGGAAGGCGCCTATATATATATATATATATATATATATATATATTCTTCGGATAGCACCTTTTTAAGTTTCTTCGATGGGTGCCTTCTGACTGTAGTAAGGCGCCTTCTTCTGGTCTTGGTGCCTTCTTGATGCAGTAAGGCACCTTCTTCTAGATGGGCACCTTCTGGGTGTAGTAAGGCACCTTCTTCTAGGCTTGGCACCTTTTGGATGCAGTAAGGCGCCTTCTTCTTGTCTTGGCACCTTCTGGGTGCAGTAAGGCACCTTCTTCTGGATGGCGATTTGACTAGAAAAAGGGTGATCAAACCTTCCCAAGTTTTTCATGTTGCCCAGATTCTATCTACGAGCCGGTGTCGGAATGTTGAGCCGAATCAGGCCTGGTTTCCCAGATACCTATCCCTCATGCTGTCAAGTCCTCCACCTACAAAAAGCAACCAAAAAAAGAAAGGAAAATAAAGGCAGTTAGACGCGTTTCATGCCTGTTAGGCCCTAGATTAGGATGCCTGCAGCTTGCATGCGGGCGTCGTCCCTACAAAAACACACATAAAAAAAACTATATTAACTAAAAAATTTGGGTGAGCACTTTCGTGCCCACCATTTCACCTGTGAGAGTTCGGTCCAGATCTAGCAAGATGGGGTCTCCCCCATGCCTACTATGGATTCCACCTGTAATGTTTCGGACGTATTATAGGGGCGTAGTCGGTGGCCATTGACTGTGAACATGGTGTTGCTGTCGTCAATTGTCTTAACGTGCACCGCCCCATTCCTAATGAGCTCTGCCACCTCATACGGCCCCATCCACCTCTGCATAAGTTTGCCCTTCCTTTCTTGGAACTGGGAATCATACAACAGTACCCATTCCCCTACCTGGAACTTCTTCAGCTTGATGTGGTTATCATGCCACTTCTTTCTCTACTTCTGTATAATCTTTGTCCTCTGCAAAGCATCCAGTCGGATTTCGTCCAGCTGATCTAGCTGGTGAATCCTCTATTTTTGAGCTTCATCCAAGCTCAAATTTAATTCTGAAGCCATCCTCAGAGTTTTGATTTCGAACTCGATGGGCATCATCGCATTTTTTCCATAGACCAGTTGGAAAGGTGTGCATCCTATGGTGGATTTCCATGTGGTGTTGTATGCCCAAACTGCCTTCGGCAACCGTGTGGCCCAATATTTCTTGTGTTGCTGCATGGTTTTGGTCAGGATGTTTTCTATCTCCCTGTTTGTCACTTCTACTTGCCCGTTCACCTACGGATGGTAGGGCATGGTTTTATTGTGCCAAACTCTATATTGCTCCATCAGCTCCTCAATCAATTTGGAGGTGAATTGGGGCCCTTGGTCTATTGTTATCTCCCGAGGAACCCCAAATCATGTGAAAATATGGGCAAATAAGAAATCGGTGACCGTTCTTTCCTTTGAGTCCCTTAATGCCTGCACTTCCACCCATTTGGTGACGTAATCCGTGCAGACCAGAATAAACCTCCTTCCCATCGAAGGTGGATTAAATGGTCCCACGAAGTCCATGCCCCATTTATCAAAAGGTTCCAGGTGTACCTGGGGCTGCAGGGGCATTTCATCTCGGTGGGTTGGTCTACCCATCCTCTGGCACTCGTCACACTTGCTGGTATATGCAGCCGCGTCCTTGAACAGAGTGGGCCAAAAATACCTAGCCTGCAGGATTTTATAGGCAGTTCATTTCCCTGCAAAGTGTCCTCCGCATGGCTCATCGTGACATGCCTTGAGCACTTCTAAAAACTCCTGTTCTGCTACGCATCTTCTTATAATTTGGTCCCATCCTATTTTAAATAGGAGACCATCCATCCAAAGGAATGATGCGCTCTTCTCTATGACCGCCTGCTTTTCTCTGTAGGAGAGAGCGGTGAGGTCCTTCCGGTGGCCAAGTAATTGGCTATGTCTGCATACCACGGAGTTTGTTCACTAATAGCGAATAGATGTTCATCCAAAAACTGATCTTCCATTGCTTGATGATCTGCTGGTATCAATCTGGATAGAAAATCTACCACGACGTTGTCCTTGCCCGGTTTATCGACTATAGTGATGTCGAATTCCTGCAATAGCAATAGCCATCTGATAATTCTGCCACCAATGGCCGGCTTGCTCATCAGATACCTGATAGCCGCGTGGTCCGTATGGACGAAGACCTTGTATCCGATTATATAGTGGCGGAATTTGTTTATTGCATGGACAACTACGAGGAATTCTTTTTCTATCACTGTATAGTTGAGCTCCGCTCCCGCCAAGTTTTTACTGACATAATAGATGGCGTAGAATTCTTCATCGTATTTCTGCCCGAGGACTGCTCCGATCGCACCGTTAGATGCATCGCAGTAAATATGGAACGGTATGGCCCAATTCGGTCCTCTCAAGACCGATGCAGATATCAATTTTTCCTTCAGCAATTGGAACGCCTCTTCGCAATCTCCCATCCAATTGAACTCTACGTCTTTAGAAAGTAGGGTGTGCAGTGGTTTGGCAATCTTACTAAATTCGGTGATAAATCATCGGTAGTACCCGACTGATCCAAGGAAACTTCTTACCTCCTTCTACGTTCTGGGGCTAGGTAGGTCTCTGATGACCTCAATCTTCCTCTTGTCTACTTTTATTCCTTCTGCAGAGAGGTGGTGTCCCAACACGATGCCTTCCTGCATCATCATAAAACATTTTTCATTACTTAGGGACAAATGATTTTCCTTGCTCCTGTCGAGCACTCTTTCCAGATTTGTCATTGCCTCCTCGAAGGTTTCTCCATAGGCGGTGAAGTCGTCCATGTATACTTCCACCCCGTCTCCTATCATATCAGAGAATATGCTAAGCACCGCCCTTTGAAAGGTGGTCGGTGCGTTGCATAGTCCAAAAGGCAATACCTTATAGGCAAACGTTCCCCATGGACAGGTGAACGTTGTTTTATCTTGATCTTCTTCCCCTATCTGGATCTGGTTGTAACCACTGAAACCATCCAGAAAGGAGAAGTATTTTCTTCCTGAGAGTGTGTCCAAGACCTGATCGATGAACGGTAGCGGGAAGTGGTCTTTCTTAGTCGCCTTGTTCAATGCCCGGTAGTCTACGCAGATTCGCCATTTCCCATTCTTTTTGGGGACCACCACTAATGGTGATACCCATTCACTATCAGAAATTGGATATATGAATTCGGTAGCCAGAAGTTTGTGCAGTTCTTCTCTGACAATGTCTTTCATTGTTGGGTTCATCCTTCTCTGTGGTTGTCGACTAGGAGTTGCCTGGTCATCTAAATAAATCCGATGGGTACATATTTTTGGGCTGATGCCGTGCATATCTGCGTAGTCCCATGCAAATGCTTGTTGGTGTTTTACCAGAAGCTCTTCCAATTTTTCCAACTGTGTGGGCGTCAACCTGCTGTTGACGTTTAATGTCCTCCCTGGCCCAACGTGTATTTGTTGGATGTGCTGATCTTGGGCGCCAGTCAACGGTGATCCAGGTGTGGGGGTGGATGATTCTCCATGGAGAAACTCCATGATAGCACCATCCTCGTCCTCTTCTGCCACCTCCTCCAAGGTCATCATCGGCTGGATTATGGACAACTCCGTAGTTCCATGCTCGGTGATCCTGGGTTCTTCTGCCGAGTCCATAGACTGAGCTGGCGGTGAAATGGTCAGCCTTTTGACATTTTTCCCATTGGAGATGGTCATTAGCCCATCTCGGCAGCTGATGTAAGCATCAGCTATTGCCAGCCATGGCCTCCCCAAAATGAGCGGGTAACCGCCTAGCCTGGTCTTGGTTTGCAAAACTAAAAAATTGGCTGGATATTCCCATGCACTGACTGTTACGATCACATCTTCCAGCATCCCTTTCGGTGACACGGTTGATCGATCGGCTAACTGTAGCACTGTCATGGTTGGCTTCAGGTTCGTGAGCCGTAGCCTCTGCATGGTCTCTTGAGGCATCACGTTGATGGCTGCCCCGAGGTCAACCAATGTGTTGGACAGGGAATGTCCTCCAATTTTTATGGTCAGCACTAGGCTGCCTGGATCTGCATACTTCGGATGACGTATTCTACCCATCATCAGATCTGCCAGTTTACCCACGACGTTGATAGTCTGGGTAGCTTTTCATCCTGGTCTCCTTAGACACATTTCTCTAATTGCCTTGGTGTAAATGGGGACATCTCGAATTGCTTGAAATAATGGGATCGTTACTGTGAGATTCTTCAAGCTCGACAAGATGTCGAATTCTGGCTGTGTTGTTTTTCTTTGTTCCTACAGTCGGCTAGGAAATGGAGCCTCCGCTCTCTCAAGTGCTTTTCCCTCTTCTACCAGAGGTGTCTCCTCTATTTTTGCCTCCTCTTCTACCAGTGGAGGTATCTCTACCATTTCTTCCTCCTCTTCTACCAGAGGCGGTGTCTCTACTCCTAGCTGCCTACCTGATCTAAGCTGAATATTGTACATATGATACATCTCACCTTCTACATTGTATGCCGGATGATTTACTCTATTGTTCGGGTTTGTTGTCGGTTGTGCTGGTAGCTACGTAGGTCTCGCTACTGGCAATGCTGGTAAGTTCTATTGGATGTGAGCAGGAGCTGCATTCTATGGAGTCTGATTCCATGCATTGTGGCCTCTCCACTGCTGCCCAGGATATGGATATGGCATCCATGGCTGCTGATTCGAGAATGTTGTTGGGGGTGCGTTCGTCCAGGGTGACGGTCCCCACCACCCCATATTAGGTGGTTGAGGGGGTCCTTGGTGCATGTATGACCCTCCCCCATATGATGGCATTTCGGTTGGTATATTCCCCATGGGGGGCTGTGGCCAACTCTTCCTATTGCCTATGAAGTAGGCCTCCGTGCTCTCAGTCGCTTCCTGGTTACTGGGCAGTTGTGGGCACAATCGAGTTTTATGATTCAACCTGCAAACTGTGCATACTCTGACCTTGTTTTTTGGGCATGCATTCTTTGCATGCCTTCCTCTACATTTTGGGTAGAAATAGGCTAATGTTGCATCATTTTCTTGTTTCTTCTTTTCTAACAGCAGCGTATCCATCTACAGTGCTAGAGATGAGAGCATTTCGCTCTTCAAATCCTCCAGCATGTTGCCTATTTCTATTTTGGTGATTGAAGAAGTCGCCTTCATGGTCCTGGCGATGATTTTGCCTCGCCTTCTCGAGTAGTTTCGGCATAATTGTTGGATGTCATCCATAGCATGCTGATAGACATCACCTCCAGAGATCATGTTGAGAGCCTCCAGTGACTCATTGGTAAGTCCCCTCAAGAAGATGCTTTTGAGGGACTTATCAGATAGCTTCGAGTGAGGGGACCATTGAAGATTAAAGCTGAATCTCTCCCAATACTCCTCGAGAGACTCATCTTCTCTTTGTGTCATGCTTAGGACCTCCTCCCTGGAGTCTCTTGCTCTCCCAAAATCTTGATATTGCTCTAGAAAGAGCTTCTTCATCTGGTCCCAGGTGGTGATGTGTTTGTCTCCCAGACCGATGAACCATCATAGAGCTGCATCATCTAATGTAGAAGGAAATAATTTCAACTTCTGCGTGTTTGATTTGTAATCCACAGACCTGCACAAAACATCAAACTTGAATAAAAATAGGTCAGGGTCCTCAGTCGGGTGTCCTCTGAAGGACGGGAGGTGAGCAGGGGATATGTTTTTCATTTTGGTATCTCCTACTCCCTCCTCTATTGGGAAACTAAAGCCAGATGAGACTTCATCGTTATCCATTTTTTTGGGAAATGTGGTTTCTAATGCAGCGTTTATGGCCTTCTAGTCATTTAAAACTTTTTGAGTCAATGCTCTAAGGTTGTCTGGCGAGATCGTCTGATCCTCCATAGCCTTCCACAATAGGGCTTCCTCTAGAGGAGTCCTATTAAACAAGGGATTTATGATGATTCATTCTTCCCCTTGTTGATGGGATGAGGTGGCACTTTGCACAAAGTGCGGTTCCTCACTCCAATGGATTGCTGGTAGGTCAGGCGAGTCTAACTCAGATCCAAAATGCTCGGTCGACTCAGGTCCTGATGGATTAGTTCTTATAAAGCGACCGTCAGGTCCTCTTCTTCTCGAAGAACTCATGCAAGGTCAGATGAAGGTTTCAGGGTATTGTAAGTAATCTAATTAAGATGCTTCCCCGACAATGGTGCCAAAATGTTGCGGGCCAAACAAGGTGAATGGTTTCCTATTTTTGTCACATGCCCGTGCATTTAATTATCAACCCAGGGAGCTTCGTAAACTTGCGAAGAGTCAGAATTAGGCTACTACAATACCACTGGAGGGTGAATCTACTAATCCTACATTTGGGGGGTGTTCTTGAGATGGTTGTCAATCATTCCCGCACTCCTCAATAAATTACGTAAGAAGAACATAATTAAATCTACAGAAATAAAGCATGTACACATTCCTGAAAATAAACCTACTGCAAATACTAGAACTAGCAAACTAATGAACGTTCCTATGAAAGCAATAAACTAATTAAAATAAATAAACAAAAAAGAAATGGGGAAGAAATACTGGCTTGGAGTGGGCCCAGGCTCCAGCAGCTTCTTCTCGATCGAACACGTGCTTTAGAACTTCTGGAACTGGAATATATTTATCAACGTATTACAATCTATCTTCTGCAATTCAAAGTAGATCTTTATTAATTAATTCTATATATCTTTCAGAACGATCTGCGTGTGTTTATATAACACACCCATAGAACTTCTGTTACAGAAGTGGTTACAACAGTCGATCTTTCCCAGACTAAATTAGAACAGTCTGGCGAATGCAATCGACGTCTGGCATTCTGTTCTAAAGGCGGCATGTTCATTTTGGTTCGTGCTTTGCCTGGCATCAGTGAGACATTCGAATACGTTGGTGCTATCTCCAAATTAGCTCTGCATGATGCAGAGCTGGAACTGCACCAGCCGCTACCATCCACGTCATTCAACTCTGGTCAACGGGCAAAGAATCAGTGGCGCCTTCCGGTTGTAGGGAGGCGCTTGCCTCCTATTAGCGCCTTCCGGTTGTAGGGAGGTGCTTACCTTCTATTAGCGCCTTTCGGCTATGGAGAGATGCTTGCTTTTGGTTGGCGCCTTTCGGTTGCAGGGAGGCGCTTGTCTTTCAGTTGGCACCTTTCGACTGCAGGGAGGCGCTTGTATTCAATTGGCACCTTTCGACTACAGGGAGGCGCTTGTATTTGGTTGGCGCCTTTCGGTTGCAGGGAGGCGCTTGGATTCAAGTGGCACCTTCTGACTGCAGGGAGGCGCTTGGATTCAAGTGGCGCCTTCCGACTATAGGGAGGCGCTTGGATTCAAGTGGCGCCTTTCGACTGCAGGGAGGCGCTTGGATTCAAGTGGCGCCTTCGACTGCAGGGAGGCGCTCGTATTTGGTTTGGCGCCTTTCGATTGCAGGGAGGCACTTGTTCCCTTGGCGCCTTTCGGTTGCAGGGAGGCGCCTATGTTCTCTACATTGACCCCCGATGAAATAAAGTGCCAGGTCCATCAAAAGGACCTCGACCGTTCCAAATCTAACTAAATCAACTGCAATTCCACAAAACATACTAAAAGCACACAAATTAGATAACACGCATAATTATATCAAATATCTATATAATCATTCATAAAAGTACGCAATCCTTATTATACAGCCGCATATTGATCCAAGAAATATGTACAAAATATGAGCATTTCTGGTGCTCATCACCCTAGACCTGGACCAACATTGAAAGGTTGAAGGGAAGAGATGCCCCTCGTGCCAATATTTAGAGAAAATTCAGCTCCTATGATAAAATACTTGGGGATTTTAAGATAAGAGTGCAGGAAAGAGATAAAAGGAGTAGGGTTATAGAAAGAAATAAAAAAAGGGTTAAGGGAAGATAGATTGGTGATTTAAGGTGGGATAGAACAGGAAGCATGATCACTAACTGACAACTTGAATAACAGCAAGGAACACCAAGGGAAAATGAAGGAAATGCAATATCAAATTTCCTATGTATCCTTCGGGCAAGTTTCAGGGTACCTTACCCGATCGCACACTAGACGCAGAGTTTAGCATCCAACATACAAACGAAGAAAGACAAAAGAAGCAAACACAGAAGGCAACATAAAAGAAATCCAATACGACACTTTTTTACTCCTATGTATCCTTCAGAGTGAGTTTCAGGGTGCAGTCCCCAATCACACACCGGACGTAGGATTCAACATCTCGATATACAAACAAGGAAAGGCAAAAGAATCAAGCATAGAAGGTAGCATAAAAGAGAAGAATTAAGCTCAAAGCCTTTTAGTATTAATCACAGGACATCAAGTTACAATAGCTTTCTAGCAGATAGTTCCCCCCCTTTTACATTAAAAAATCTGGGTTTTTATAGAGGACCTGACCCTCTGAGTCATAATTACACAGAATGGCAAAGTATGTTCTTGAGATCTGAGAAGTCGGCTCCTTGTGGCCCTCGAGACTGAGCTTTCAAATCCATTACAGAACTGGTAATCGTGACCGATTCAATCACAGAAATATGCAATGATGAGCCGTCTGAGTGTCCTTGGTCTCTGGGTGCAATGCTCGAGTGGCCACCATGCTTGACTGATACTTTGCTTCCAATTGCCAAAAATGAGCAGCGAGCTTATCGGGCAAGTAAAAATGCATTTACGAGGCACTTTGATGGTCTCAAGAAAATACCCGGCTTGGAGTGTGTGCCCCTCATGAAAAAGCAACATGTCGTGATATCGTGACATTTCCATGCCTTCAGCTTGGTTCCTCTTCTTGCATCGTGAAAATATGACATGTCGCGATATCGTGACATTTTTATGCCTTTGTCCTCTGTTGTTTCTTTGAGTCACGAAAATGCAACATGTCGCGATATCGTGACACTTTTCTTCCTTTGCCCTTCCTTGTCGTTGTCGGCCGCAAAAATGAGACATGTCGCGATATCGCAACACTTTTCCATTCTTGCACTTTCTCCTTGCTGGCGATCGCGAAAATGCGACATGTCACGATATCGCGACACTTTTCCATTCTTGCACTTTCTCCTTGTTGGCAATCACGAAAATGCGACATGTCGCGATATCGTGACACTTTTCCTTTGATGCACTTTCTTCTTGCTTTGAGCCACAAAAATGCGACATGTCGCGATATTGCGATGCTTTTCTTGTTGGCGCTTTTCCTTGTCGCTTTGAGCCATGAAAATGCAACATGTCATGATATCGCAACACCTTTTGTCTTTTGCTTCTTCCTCCTTGTTTTTGATCACAAAAATTTGACATGTCGCCATATCACGACACTTCTTTTCTTTGCTCTCCCTTGTTGCTTTGAGTCGCGAAAATGCAACATGTCACGATATCACGACACTTTTTGTCTTCTGCTCTTCCTCCTTGTTTTCGGTCATGAAAATTCGACATGTCGCAATATCACGACACTTTTTCATTATGGTGTCTTCTCCTTGCTTTGGGTTGCGAAAATGCGACATGTCGTGACATTTTTCCTTCATGCGTTCTTTCCTGGCTGTCAATTGTGAAAATGCAACATGTCGCGATATCACGACACTTTTCTTCCTTTGCCCTTCCTTGTCGCTGTCGACAGTGAAAATGCGACATGTCACGATATCGTGACACTTTTCCATTGTTGCGCTTTCTTCTTGCTTTGAACCATGAAAATGCGACATGTCGCGATATCGCGAAACTTTTCCATTCTTGCGTTTTGGAGCTATCTTCTTTGGCCTGTTTGGCAGCGAAGCTTTTCCTTCTTCATTCTGTGTGCAAGGGGATGGTATTGAAAGGCAAAATTGCTGCAACACTTACAAACAAAAAGAAATACTTTTGCAAAAGGGAAGACTATACAAAATTTTTGATTTTTTTTTATTTTTTCCTACCCCTTGTGCAATGTGACAAAATTGTCAACATTCTTGGCGGCTCGCAAGGCATTTAGCTTGTTTGAATGCAAAGATCCCAGGCCTTTATCCATTGGGCAATAGAGTCATTCCCATTGTCTTCTTCTCTGATCATCCACTAACAACATTTTTTTTTTTGTGTCTAAGCTCCTAAGCAACACTTAGTGCTTTCGACGCTTATTTACTAGCTAGGCTATTTACAGTATTTACACAAAATTTTGCGGTAGGACTGGCATGCCACTACCATAAACCCAGATTCGGGTGTTTATCCAGTGAACCTGCAATGTTCGAACCAGATCTGATTGAACTTTAGTTGATCCTCGAAGTCCAAATGACCTCTTCCCGAAGTTGTCCATGTTGCGAACAGAGTGCAGTGTGGCAAGTTGTCACTCCTGTCAGTACCCATACTGGTGATGTATGATGTGGCGAAGAAGTTCACAGCATGAGGGGCCTCTTGGGGTACTGGTCATGGTGATGGCTGGAACCAATACCAGACTACTGAAGAATCTACTAACTACGGGCTGGGTACAGGTTCTTCCATCCTCCTGGTGCAGTGATCGGGCTCCTCTGACAAAGAGTAATCTTATAGGGTATCCTTAGGTTTATCTTCTTGATGAGGCATGCTTAATGAACTCTAGCTGAATGCTTGCGTGCTATCCACTGGGACACAAAAAGGGTGCAAAAATGTGCCCTCTTTGTTCTCAAGTTCTGCCACTTGAGTCTGCTCTTCTCCTTGGCCCATCTCCTGATGGAGACTGCAAGCAACCATATTGTTCATTACTGGGGAAAATATTGCATATTCCCATCATTGGCCTTGGATAGAATTTGCCTCTTGAGCTCCAAATGACTGCATCTCAGGCCTCTGCTTAGTATGAGGAGTCTGCCATGATGAATAGTGCATTGGATAGACAGGAGCAACAATTATTGGAGGAAGTGATGGAGTTTCCCCCCACTACCACTTTCCAGATAGGAGCAGGAGCTGCTCTGTTTGTATTGCTTCTTCAAATACTTGAGGGAATCTTTGCTCACCTGATCGCAGTAAGAGGAGGCCCATGTCCGGGTGAAAGGCCTGAACATAGAAGAGGTGGGCTTGGGCGGGTGTCGGTTGGATATCCCCTAGAACTCTCTTCCAAATTCTACAAAATCAAACATTGAAGTCTGTGACACTCTCTAGAGGTGCTCTCGTGATGGTGGAGAGGTACATAAAAATTTGGAAGGGATCCTAGGAGCCATCAAATGCTTCGAGTAGCACTCCTGCTAAGCCATCCCATGAGAAAATGCTTCCATACCTAAGCAGTCTGTACCACTACAGTGCCCTTCCTTCCAGAGATAGGACCAGGAGCCTGACCATGACATCTTCATGGATTATGTCAAAGATGGACCTTAAATCAATAAGATATTCAAGGTGCTCTAAGGCCATTCCCTTAGTGCCATCGTATTTTGTCACTGTCTTCAAGGCACTTTCAAGAATTTCATGGTAACTTGAGAGATTCAGAGGGCCACGATCATCCCAGCTAGGATAGCATACCCTCTCCATTATAGCAATGGCCTGCAGATATCACGGTCTTTGCCACTATGTCGAAGTCGCCAGGTGAACATACTTTCTTTGCTTGTGAGGTCAACGCTGCTCACCGAACCTTGATTCCTCCGAGATGTCTTCTTTCAGATTTAAAAGGTGCCTACAATCAAGAAATCTAGATCTTTAGCTCAGTCAGAGTCACCAGGTGATTTTTCCAGATGGAGGCAAACCAGAGATTCACCAACTCGGACTTCCTTAAAACATGGGGACTTTTGCCTTAAGGGCATAGGCTTAGGTACTGGTCTTTATGACTTTGATATTTTTGGGTTGAACAGAGTCGCCAGATGCTAAGAGTATTTTGGTAATGAGAGCATTGGTTCTCACTACCACTCAGAAAGTGAGACTGATCAGGTCACACAAAGAATTGATTAGAAGTATTAGACCCGATGGAGACGGGTTTGAGATTTGTAATATGGGACCTTGACTAGTTATGGATCTTACTAAGACAGACACAGTCGGGTCCCACCGGGTGTGCCAAAACTGTTGGTGATCAGATCTGCCTAGGTAAGGATTTTGAGTAAATGTACGTGCCCTAGACCTGGACCAACATTGAAAGGCCGAAGGGAAGAGATGCCCCTCGTGCAAATCTCTAGAGAAATATCGGCGCCTATGCTAAACTACTTGGGGATTTTAAGATAAGAGTGCAGGAAAGAGATAAAAGGAGTAGGGTTAGAGAAAGAAATTAAAAAAAGGGTTAAGGGAAGAGAGATTGGTGATTTAAGGTGGGAGAGAATAGGAAGCACGATCACTAACTAACAACTTGAATAAAAGTAAGGAACACCAAGGGAAAACGAAGGAAATGCAATATCGACTTTCCTATGTATCCTTCGAGCGAGTTTCAGGGTACCTTCCCCGATCGCATACCAGACACAGAGTTCAGCATCCAACATACAAACGAAGAAATACAAAAGAAGCAAACATAGAAGGTAGCATAAAAGAAAGCCAATACGACACTTTTCTGCTCTTATGTATCCTTTAGAGCGAGTTTCAGGGTGTAGTCCCCGATCACACACCGGACGCAGGATTCAGCATCTCGATATACAAACAAGGAAAGGCAAAAGAATCAAGAATAGAAGGTGGCATAAAAAGAAGAATTAAGCTCAAAGCCTTTTAGTATTAATCGTAGGACATCAATTTACAACAGCTTTCTAGCAGATAGTTCCCCTCATTTTACATTAAAAAATTTGGGTTTTTATAGAGGACCCGACCCTCTGAGTCATAATTACACAGAATGGTGAAGTATGTTCGTGAGATCTAATAAGTCAACTCCTTGCAGCCCTCGAGACTGAGCTTTCAAATCCATTACCATAACTGGTAACCGTGATCGAGTCAATCGCGGAAATATGCAATGATGAGTCGTCTGAGTGTCCTTGGTCTCTGGGTGCAATGCTCGAGTGGCCGCCATGCTTGACTAATATTTCGCTTCCAATTACCAAAAATGAGTAGCGAGCTTATCGAGCACATAAAAATACATTTACGGGGCACTTTGATGGTCTTGGAAAAATACCCAGCTTGGAGTGTGTGCCCCTCGTGAAAAAGCAACATGTCACGATATCGCGACATTTCCATGCCTTCAGCTTGGTTCCATTTCTATGCCTTCATCCTTTGCCCTTCCTTGTCGCTGTCGGCCGTGAAAATGAGACATGTCGCGATATCGTGACACTTTTCCATTCTTGCACTTTCTCCTTGCTGGTGGTCACGAAAATGCGACATGTCGCGATATCGCAACACTTTTCCATTCTTGCACTTTCTCCTTGCTGGCGGTCACAAAAATGCGACATGTCGTGATATTGTGACACTTTTCCATTGCTGTGCTTTCTTCTTGCTTTGAGCCACAAAAATGTGACATGTCGTGATATCACGACGCTTTTCTTGCTGGCGCTTTTCCTTATCGCTTTGAGCCACGAAAACGTAACATGTCATGATATCGCGACACCTTTTGTCTTTTGCTTCTTCCTCCTTGTTTTCAGTTGCAAAAATTTGACATGTTGCGATATCGCGACACTTCTCTTCTTTGCTCTCCCTTGTTGCTTTAAGCCGCGAAAATGCAACATGTCGTGATATCGTGACACTTTTTTTCTTTTGCTCTTCCTCCTTGTTTTCGATAGCGAAAATGTGACATGTCGTGATATCACGACACTTTTTCATTATGGTGTCTTCTCCTTGCTTTGGGTTGCGAAAATGTGACATGTCGCGATGTCGTGACATTTTTCCTTCATGCATTCTTTCTTGGCTATCAGCCATGAAAATGCGACATGTCGCGATATCATGACACTTTTCTTCCTTTGCCCTTCCTTTTCGCTGTCGGCCATGAAAATGTGACATGTCGCGATATCACGACACTTTTCCATTGCTGTGCTTTCTTCTTGCTTTGAGCCGTGAAAATGCGACATGTCACGATATCGCGACACTTTTCCATTCTTGCGTTTTGGAGCTATCTTCTTTGGCCTGTTTGGCAGCGAAGCTTTTCCTTCTTCATTCTGTGTGCAAGGGGATGGTATTGAAAGGCAAAATTGCTGCAACACTTACAAACAAAAAGAAATACTTTTGCAAAAGGGAAGACTAGACAAAATTTTTGATTTTATTTTTTATTTTTTCCTACCCCTTGTGCAATGTGACAAAATTGTCAACATTTACTAATTTGGATTTGATTGTGCTTTTGCTTTATTGCATTAATGGATGCATATGATATAATGTGATGATGGATTTAATGGATGATGAATGTTATGCTCTAATGACCATTTGGTATGCTTTATACTTTTGCTTGATCGACTGTATTCTTGTCACTTAATCAGGGGCATTAACATATGATATTTGTGAATGAAATATATAATGAGATGTAATAATGTAAATTATAGTAAATGGATTGGATAGATGGTCTAATGTTTTGCAAAGACTCAAACATATTAGCGACCTTGAACAAACTCATTTATGATCTCACAAATCTTCATGATGCTTAGGTTGTCCTAGTGTTTTCAAATTTCTCAAGGACCAACTGTGTGTGCAATGATTTTTTGTTTCCCTTATGAATTAGGCAAACTAATCAATTGTAACTTATGTCAATAAGCTAGCTCATATGATAGCAGCCATAGATCTATAAAAAATAAGGTCGCTAATCTGATAGACATGGAACCACACATAATGATATCCCATTGCCAAGCATGATTCATTCAGCCCATTACTATAATGAGGATCACCCACGGTTTTCAATATACTAAGAGTTCCAAGGATTCAACCTCCTTCCCTTCATTATTGCTTTGGGTTTTGAGGATTTCTCATTTTTGTGATGGAAGAATTTGATTTTTTTTTGCTTTTTGGATACTTGCTCGTTTGAGGAAGAGCAAGGGGATTTTATTGCTTTGGGACACTTTTTGGGATACTTGCTCATTTTGAGAGAGAGCAAGGGAATTTTTATTGCTTTTGTAATGTTTTTGGGATACTTGCTCGCTTTGAGGAGGAGCAAGGGATTTTATCATTTTTGTAATGTTTTTGGGATACTTGCTTGCTTTGAGGAATAGCAAGGGATTTTATCTTTTTTTGAAGGGTGAAGGGGGAGCTTACCCTTATGTCAACTCTGTAGCATTCTATACCATGCGCATAATTATATGAACAAGGGAAATCTTTCACTTATGTCAATAGCAACTTTTAAATTCATTATTCCCAAGGTTCATAATGTTTTAAATGTTTTTTGATGTGTGTGGTCCAAGAGAAAATTTGATTGACCAAGAATAACCTGTTGCATCTAAAGATTGTTTGACTTTGAATTAATTTTACTCAAAACACTAGGAGTGGTTGAGTGATTGGATACATTTAGAATTTGCTTATGGGTTGATGTGGTTTGTGATGTTTGTGATACTTTCGATGCAATATTTTAAAAATTAAAATACGCACACAAAATAGTCAGTGGCCACATAATCGTTATTGCTAACAATTATACGATATTTATCCTACTTTATGTGAGTCCCTTAATTAGAAAAATATTATAATAAAAGTTGCATATTATTATGATTAATGGGTTGATATGTTGTTCTTGATGTAAGGTGCACCTGATTAAGGCAACAAGATCAGTAGACTAGTGATCATCGAAATTGACCAAATGATCTCTAATATGATGAATGGTATAAACAAATGCCTAAAATGCATGTATGTAATGTAGGTGGAATGTATGGCTGGATGTATGAATTACAATGAATATTTAAGTGGAAATGCATGGATGGATGTATGAAATACAATGAATATTTAAGCAAAAATGCATGAATGGATGTATGAAATGCAATGTGCATGAAAATATTTTTCTTTTGTTGTTTTTCTATTTTTTTATTTCTTTACCGCTTGTAGCTCACCTTCTACACTAGCAATATGTTCATCCCTTGTTGCAGAACTTTATTATTATTAACATAAACCATTCACCAATATGTAAAAATATCAAATTATTCATCTACAATACATTATCCACAATAATAATCCATAAATGAGAGAGATAGATAATACCCTTAAGGTAGGGAAACACCAATAATAATTCTTAAGGAAGGAATAAATCCACAAGGTCTCCCAAGGTGAGAGGCCACTTGGTGGGCATAGACGATTACATAAGATTGTTCTTTAATGATGATTACAATGACAAATATATTTTCTTTATATATCCATCTTGTTATTCTACTTTGGGAAGCCTACTACTAATATAATATTATAATACAATCAACCTTGGGTTATGTGTGGCCCATGCCAACCCTTATACAATATAATAATATATCCCCAAATATATATTCCTAGGTACCCTACCATGCCACCCTCCTTACAAATATTTCATCCTCGAAATATATGAAGAAACGTGATAATATGATTTGCTAAGCAATGTTAGCAACTGGTACCAATCTCGATCATCCATCCATCCAAGTGAAACACATTGATGTTGGTATGCCATTTTTTTACTTGAGTATCCAAATCTACTTCATTGGCTCCATGCTTCTACTATTGTATTTTGATAACTTGAATGATGGGTCCACTTTTTCCTTGATGTTGACAATCCACTCTGAAAAATAGGATCACTATGTTTTCTCTACCAAACATTGCCATAGTTGGTGCCCTTCTGATTCCATGTAGAACCATAATATTGCTACCTTGAACCATACCTCCAAGATTATTGCTGCTCATGGTGGTGTGGATGGTGATATGGTGCAACCTTAACTTGATGTTCTACCTTCTTTGACTTCTCAAAATTTGGCTCCATTGTTTTAAATTCTTCTACATAATTTTGTTTCATGTTCTCTTTGTTTGGTGTGTCCTTGTGCTCTTCTATCAAATCTTCTTTGGACTTTATTACTATTGTTTTCAGTGAATCGGTTGTTGCTACTTCTTCCATGGACTCTGTTGTTGCTACTGCCTTCTTGGATTCTATTTCAGGTTCTTCAATTTGTTTCTCTACAACCACTTCTTGATTTTCCTTGGATCCTTACTCCTTAAGCTGAGAAATATCCTTCAATGTTATATTCTTTTTCCTGTACCATAACTTCATAAACTTATTTTGCACATTAATGTAAACAGTACCCAAAGAATCTAACCAAGGATAACCAATAACAATATCCTCATCATCCATATCAATAGCATATAAATCTAAATGTAAAACATATTTATCCATGGTGATCTTCAAATCTTCAAAAATTTGGACATGTTCATCCTCTAGTTGTATGTCCTTAAAATTTTTGCTTGAACTTGTAACTTCTTAGCCAAAGCAATATTAATAAATAATATCTGCTACCAGGGTCAATTGAAATAATAACCTGTTCTTTTTTAATGCTTCCATGAACCTGTAAAATGGACTTTTTAGATTCAAAAAAATTCCTGTCCATTTTCTAATTTATCTTCTACCAAGGGTATGATTTCCTCTATCTGCATACTATCATTTTTTTATCTTCTCTAACATTTTCCTATTTCTTCTTTAGTAATTTTATTTCTTATTCATAGTCTTCATTCTGTTTCTTGAAAACTTCCCATTCTTCTTTCATTTCATTCAGCTCATTTTGAAATCCCTGTAGTTTCTTTGTAAGGTTTGTGATGACATACATCAAGCTATCTATCTTTTTATCCCTCTCCTAAAGAGATTTTGTAAAATATGTTTGTAGTTCCTCTTCATATTACATAAAAATAGCTATATTTTTATAGGGGTTCCAATTACTTAAGAATTCACGCTCCACTTCTTCCCAAGACAGCTCATTATGGGTGCCACTAAGACTATAAAACCAAGAGAGAGCAACTTCTCCAAGAAAATGAGGAAGCATATTTTTCCAAAGAGGATGTCGATGATACAAGGATTTAATTTTTTTCCACCAATCCCTAGCATCAATATCATATGCTCCAAAAAAAATTTGTAGTTCCATAGTTGATACCCTAATGCAAACTAGGGTTTTTTGAAAATATATATCATGCCCTAATGCAAACTAGGGTTTTATGAAAATACACATATTCCCACTAAGTTGAAGCTAAAATTCCTTAGATCTACAATTTTTCTTCCAAACAAAATAATTGCAATTGATTTACTTACCCGAACTAAACAAATTTCATCTTTCGAAAAAACTACGAATTAAAATTTGTCCCTGCCCTTTTTCCATATAGCTAACTTTAAAAGGTCATATTTCCCTCAATACTACTCGGATTCCTTCATATGACCACTCATTTTAAAGCTCTTCAAATTCTACACAAATTGATCCAATAATCACCTGAATCGGATAAACTTTCGCAGAGATATGGCTTCTAAAAGATGAGATGTTTTTCCAAAAAAAATTGTGAAATTCATTACTATCCTTATTTTGGATGACTAACTTCAAAAGGTTGCATCTCCCTCAATACTACTCAGATTCCTTCATATGACAACTCATTTTAAAGCTCTTTAAATTCTACATAAAATAATCCAAGAATCACCTGAATCGGATAAACTTTCATAGAGATATAGCTTCTGAAATATGAGACATTTTTCCAGAAAAAATTTGTGAAATTTGTCACTATCCTTATTTCGGATGACTAAATTCAAAAGGTCGTATCTCCCTCAATACTACTTGTATTTATTCATATGACCATCCATTTTAAATCTCTTAAAATTTTGCACAAACTGATCCAAGAATCACCTGAATCGGATAAACTTTCGCAGAGATATGGCTCCTGAAAGATGAGATGTTTTTCCAAAAAAATTACCCTAATTCTGCAATTTCACACAAAAATCCCCACTTTACCAAAATTGTTTCTCTAATACCACTTGTTGTAGAACTTTATTATAATTAACATAAACCATTCACCAATATCCAAAAATATCAAATCATTCATCCACAATAACAATCCACAAATGAGAGAGATAGATAATACCCTTAAGGTAGGGAAACACCAATAATAATCCTTAAGGAAGAAATAACTCCACAAGATATCCCAAGGTGAAAGGCCACTTCGTGGGTATAGACGATTACATAAGATTCTTCTTTAATTATGATTATAATGACAAATATATTTTCTTTATATATCCATATTCTTATTCTACTTTGGGGAGCCTACTACTAATATAATATTATATTATAATATAATATAATATTATAATACAATCAACCTTGGGTTACGTGTGGCCCATGCCAACCCTTATATAATATAATAATATATCCCCAAATGTCTATTCCTAGGTACCCTACCATCCCTCTACTACATAATTTTTGGGGAGGGTGCCTTATCCAAGGTGTTTGTCAATGATTTAACTTTATTCTCCAGGGCCTGTTGGTCCAGTTTTACCTTATAGAGACGAGCTTCTAAATTTGATTTCTTTTATCTGTAATCTTGAGCTTTCTTCATGCCTCTCTAATTTTCACAAAAAGGGTGTTGACATTAACATGGAGTGACTGCATGGCCTCGGTTGGAGTGATTTCAACAATATCTCTGGTATGAACGTCGAGTTGCCAATCTTCAGATTTCATGTCCACCATGGCATTCTTCACCTTAGGATAAGTGGTTACCTTGTACCTTTTCCCTTCAATTGGTTCAATCTCATGATGGGTAATGATTGTGTGATCCTCATGACCCTAAATATTTTTGGAACTTCTGACTTTAACACCTAAGGCATGAGTGGTATGATCAAGAAAGTTGGTAGCAGAGTCAAAGGATGTGCCACTACTACATGAAATGAGGTTGCACTAATTGATTCACCAAGGAGCCTTGATCCTGATGATGGAGATGGTGGTGGGAGTTGCTAAGGTAGAGTCTTCATGGGTTACAATGGAAAGGATAAGGACATGGATGAAATTTAAGGCTAAGATGGAGGAGGTAGAGTTATGAGTGGATTGGATGTGGATGGGGGTAGTGGAGACTTTGATATACTTTAAGGAGGACTAGGTGGATGATAGGGGCACAACGGGGAGACCTGAGGGGGTTTGAGGTCTTCTTTCCTAAGCATGAGAATCATGGTTGGGATTATTCCTACATACAGGGCTGAGTGGGAAGGTGAATCTGGGGAATCCTCAAATGATTCAAGAAAGGTATTTCAATGAGGAGAAGGATATCAAGATTCTAAGAGGATGGCACCTTGCTCTTGAATCTGCTTTGAGGGCTCTTCAACTATCCACTTCCCTTTGCCTACATGGGCCACCACTCCAATTTTATCTACCTTTGGAACTTTTGACTATGATTGCTACCATTTGAGCTCTATTTTGTGTACCTCAAAGACATTGGTGCTGGTGCAATACTTCCTTTTTTCACTTTGTATTGGTCTCTACAGTGGAGGCCTAGGCAACTTCTACACTTTGACTACGAAAGTTCTGATTGACCTTATTATCTTAATACCTTGCAATATTTGCACGAAGGGGAGTTCCTGCTCAACCATATTCTCATGGGTTGGGCTTTCCTGTATCTGGAGTGAGCTCTAGATATCTTGTTCTTCACCTTCCTCCTTGTATTCCTCTTCCTCTATAGGATCTATTATATCTGATTTTCTCAACAAGTCAAGGGAGAGGTTCTCATCTTCCCTTTTCCTCTAGGCTGTAATATTAGCGTCATAATTTTCTTCAAAACAATTATACCCCTTTCCTAGGAGAACCTCCTAACAATTACCTTTTTCACACCATATCACCCACTATTGCTCTATCTTTTCTTCATCCCATTTCTTTTTCTCTCCTACTAACTGAACTAGCCTCGAGCTCAATCGATGATTAGAATTTTTCTTAGGGTCAAAAACCATCTTGTACAGATAATAATATCTCTATGGTGATCGCTCATGAATTTGAAACCATGTGAATGACATCACTTGATCCTCTGTCAGGTTCCTATATTCCAAGACCTTATCATTGGCTTCATTCATTTGGTGTTTGAATTATCATGACATGGTATTATTACTATAAATATTTATCCTAAGGATGTCATCTAGGTCATAGTGTCATCTGGGAGGTATCGCAAGAAGAACTAAGACAACCATTTTGTTGTCTAACTTCTGGTATGTGGAAATATCCCTTTTAGGTATATAGATGGGTATAAATGAAATAGGTATCTGGAAGACTACCTTTTTCTTTTCTCCTTAACTATATTTGTTTTCAATAACCAGGATTTTTTGCACACTTCCATGCCAAAGATCCAATCCATGACATGGAAAGGGAGTAGGTAGAAAAACCCAAAAAATCCATACAAATGTATGCATGTACCCTCCTTTTAGCAGTACTGATGTAATGACACTCCTCTCACGATGAAGAAATAAAATAAAGAAATAATAAAATTACCTTTTATTGTGAAACATGGTACTTTTGATGGTCCTTGTGAGTGCAGGATAGTTGTAGGATGACAAGGAAAATAAGCTAGTAAACAGGAAAAAATGGTAAGAAAGGGAAGTGATGATTTGGCTCATGAGTATATGGATGCTCGCACACCTGTATTTCATGTAGAGTTTTAATTTATGAAAGTGTGCATGTTCACTTTGAAGAAATGATTGTTTTTTAATGATATAGAGTAGAATGTGTTTGTGTCTTGTGTGGCGATGATGATGAAAGCCACCTTCTATTTTTTTTTAGTCTTGCATATGATCTTTGATCAAAGATATAAATATATACATAGGACTTTAAAATGAAACCATTTAACGCATGAGCAATAGAATGTATCATGTAAAACATGTTTTACGTGTTACTTTAAAATATTTATTAATTGGTTTTCATATGCATAGCTTCCTGGTTGATTAAAACTTTATGGAAATATATATGATCTGCAATTTAGGACTATTGGATTACAAGCTATGGTAAGTTTGAAGTGGAGGGATGTTGGTCGGATCATGCATAACCAAATGAAATGGTGTCATAATGGTTTTAACCTCCACCTTACCTAATGTCCAAGAAGAAAGGAAGAGGGATAAAATATCCATAAGTAAAATTTGGGGAAAGGAAACGTGAGAGACCACTTGTAGCTTAAAGAAGAAAATAGAATTTTTGCTTGAAAGAATTTGCAGGCATGAAAGTGAGAAGGAGCCGAGATAAACCTTCAATGAACATCATTCCTAGGTGGAATTCTTTTTGCATAAAAGAATTTTGTTTAATGGTTTTTCTTCTTTGAAAGTAATGAATGTGCCAAATGCTTCCTTGGTAGTTCTCTACAAATGTTGAGGATAAGACTGCACATTATATTTTTATTTAAAACAAAAATAATAAACTCTTCTCTGTTCGTCGTGTTTGGGGTAGAAATGGAAATGAACTGAACAGGAAAGATATTTTGCTGGTAAAGCTAGCTTGCATTACTGCATGGAAAAACATGTGTGATATGACAACCATTGTCTAACGTAGATAATCTAGGCTAAAAAGTATGAATACTTTGATTGGTATGCAGAAAGTATTGTGTGGTTGTTGTATTAAATGAAAATTACACTTAGAATACATACATTTAAAATGTGAGCTAGGCTCTAATCCCACAACATATGCAAACCCAAATTTCCACAAAGCTAGCAGTGAAGGGTTCTGTATGGTGACTATGAAGGCAAAAAAGTTGTGTAGTAACCGGAGTGTGACCTGCAATGCCTAAGATTTGAAAAGAAATCAAAATGATATTTGTTGCCAAAATTCTTGTGTAGATTCTAAATGAGCCGTCATTGTGAAATAGCGGTTAAATGATATAAATATTCTAAAAAATGTGTTTTGTTTTGTAAGAGTGTTAATAATATGAAAAGTGGTAAACTTGGTACCTTCCGGATCTCATAGAGATTGAGTAGGTTAGAAGCTACAACCTATTTTGAAAACCATTTGGGTAATCTCTGGGGAAACCTGATTATGTTGTTTTTTATTGAACCTTAATGTAAAAGTCTTGAGTTCACTGAAGTGAGCCTCTTTCTTTCAAAGAAATGCATGTATAAAATAATTGTGTTAGAGCAAGTGTAGAACAGACCGTATGCTTTGTATGTTGTGGTTAAACCATTTATGTACTCCATATTTTAAATATATGTTTACCTTTAGTAAACTCTTCCTAATAGTGTTGTTTAAATCATCCTTGAAATTCAGTAAAAAGTATGCTCCAGGTAAATAAATCATGTGTTGGAAAGAATTAATCTTTTGGTGGTGCTAAGCTTATCGACATTTTCATAGCAAGCATTAGATAGACTACGATTAGTTTGGCTCAGATAGCGGAGACCTTGATTTAATGAAGTAAGTTGTTTCTTGAAAATTTTAATCCTTAATCTTGATTGAGCAAATCGTGCATGCATGTTAAATTAGTGACTTCAGAATTGTTTGTGGATAATAAAAGGTATGAAGCCATAGACAACCAAATCTGATAGTGAACTTGTGCTACTAGTTGGGAATGAATTTTAGAACTAAAAACTATAGTTCTTTCCTAGATAATTCTAGTCTTTGCATGGTTTTGGTAATGTGGAATTTAACCCTTGAGGTAATGAATGGATTACCAATATAAATATGTTTAGTGTGGTCAATGAAGAAGTCTTACTTGAAAAATTATTCTTTGCTTTATAAGAAAACATATTATGAGTTGGCAATAAGTTTATTTGATTTTCTTGTGAGCAACTACTTTATGTTTCTATTTAAAAAGAACTTGTGGAAGAGAATTCATAGATTGTATACTTTTAAACTTAATATTTTAAAATTTAAATGAAATAACATATTATATGTATTGAAATTTTTTGTGGAGAATGACTTTAAATGTTCAGTATCTTTGCTATAATGCAAAGGAGTGTCATGGAACCTTTTCCCAAGGGTTAAATTTTTAATTATTTTCCTTTAGAGCGTAGGTTGAGTGAACTTCTTAGAGGTAAATATTAAACCTTAGATAGAAGTCAGAATACTCTACCTTGCCTATGAACTATACATCAAGAGATAAGGATGTTTTTAAAAATAAAACCCAATATGTTGAGGTGTAGGAATGCACACAACAAGTTTAGGAGTAATCACTAGATTGATAGAATTGGTCAAATTATGTGACTTGGTCAAATCCTTTAATGAGAAGGCGGTATGGGATGCCATATCTAGATTAATACTTGTTAGTACTATGATAAGTCCCATGCCTGGGTAACTTAGCTAACTTAGCGTCAACATTTGCTATGGGACAAACGGTTGTGAGTTACATTGAGTGTATGTGATTAAGACCTAGGCTAAGGAATTGTCAAGGCTCTACCTGACATTGAAAAAAATGATAATTAGATAGACATGGGGTATATTTATGCTAGAGCCCTTATATTCAATAGTAGAATATGATCAACAAAATTTTAAGGTTTGGAATTTTAAGGGATGGGGAAGCAAGCGTGAATCCTTTATGTGTTATGGGCCCTAAAGAAAAACCCCTACTGTGGATCAACCCTCATGCCATCAAACGAGATTTATAAATGATATTATCAACTCCACTAAATGCCATAATTATGGGATGTGGCCTATCTCGTCCACTTGGATGATTATCTATAGTAGTCTTGAATCTAAAAGTTGATGCAATATACCATACCATTTAAGTTTATCTTAATGATATATTGGATGAATCAATTCTTACTTAGTATCTTGAAGGTATACCTTTAGCCAAAAGTAGGTTAAAAATGAGAAAAAAATTAATATCTTATCTATTTTGAGTAGGGCAACCAAGTGAGTAGACTTGGGTTGTTACATATGGTATCAGAGCATACATGATCCTAAGTTGTAGACTCTGAATGTGAAAATGATTAGTTATTTCAAACTAATGTAATACTTCTTTCACCTATAGGTTGAGATAGCACCAATGTTGCATGGTGGGTCCTCAAGAAACCCTGTGAAAGGCAGAGAGGAGGAAACCATTGAAATACTTATAAGGGTACCAAGAACGAATTTAAGAAGAGAAGGTCTTCAATGTAAAAGAAGAATGAAAGGATGAAATGAACCACATCCAAATGAATAAAAAATAGGAGGAGCAAAGCTTACAAATATTGTGAAATTATTGCAAACACAAATGGAGCAACAAAGGGATTAGATGGGCCAACAAAAAACTCATATGATCCAACAACAAGAATTCATTGCCCAACAACAATGGGTAATAGAAAATATAACATGGAAAAGAGGAACTGGGTTAGACAAGATAGGGAATGTACCTAGGGAACCTGAGAGATCCATTGCTAGAAGGGCCAGAGTAAGTAAAGAGTTGGACAGGAACCTGAAAAAGGTTGTGATCTCCAATTTTAATGGAAAGGGTGATGATGAATCAACTGAGAATTGGTTAAGTGAATTGGAGTCCTACTTCTCTTTAGTGGTCCTATCCTCTGAATCTAAGACTGCTTTGGCAGTTATGAATATGATTTAAGTAGCCCTAGATTGGTGGAAATATTATAAGAAAGGGCATGAAGTAGAAGCTACTAACCTAAAATAGGAGGAATTTTTCAAGGAATTTAGAGATAGATTCTTGACAAGGCAGTATTACATGGAAAAGTTTGAGTAATTCTCAAATTTGTGATAGGAAAGCATATTAGTACAATAATACCACCAAAATTATATAAATATTAAAATACTCATCTCAATATAAGAGTAATGGGAAAATGAAGACTCAAAAATTCATTCTGTGATTACATCCTAGAATCATGACTATAGTAAACATGCACACCCCTGTCAATATACCTACTGCTTTTGATTTGGAAAGAAAAGAGGAAGCCAAAAAGGAAATGAGAAAAGCATATTTTAATTATCAAATGCTATATGAAAAGGAAAAATATGAACTTTGAAAGTGAAAAAGCATCAGCTTTATGAAATGGAAAAAGGAAAAAAATAAGAAACCCAAAGGAGGAGATTAGAACAAGAAAAGTGATAAAAATAAACTTAATTTTTTTTGGTAAGTTAATATTTTTATTAAAAGGGGCATTTGAAAGGCGCCCCAATACCTTGTACAACAACATAACAGAAAGGAAAAACCTCAGAGGAAACAAAATGAGGAACACAAACTAAGAGGCATTCAACCAAAAAATCCAAAAAGGACTAAATCCTCGAAAAGGAAGGAACAAAAAGTGACAGGCATTCAGCCAGCAGAACCAAAAAGGACAAAATCCTCCAAGAGAAAGGAACAAAATAAGAGGAAGAAATCTAAGAGTGAGCCTTCCACAGGAGGACCAGCAAGTAAGCTCATATGGGTACGTCAGTCTACATTGGTGATGCAACATCAACCTCCATCTTGGCATCCTTCACATCATCCTTTGGTTCATCCTTTGGGTTTTCCTTTGGGGCTTCGATGCAGGCTTCCTTCACGATATCCACAACGTCCTCATCCTTAGCATCAAACTTGATGTCAGAAGGTACCTCTATAATATAAATGGCTAGAATATCCTCAAAAGCATCATAGAAAAATAGAAGGCTGAGCGCTTGATGTTGTTCCTTGAGCTTCTAAATTGCCTTCCCAATAGCCATATGGGTAGATTCCAAATGGTCAATGGTAACAGAAGTGGCATGGATAGTAAGCTTATGGAGATATTTTTCAATAATATCAGGGGAGTTGGAGAGATCCTTCATGGGCTTCTCAAAAGTGGAAGGAGGGGTTTCAGCAACTTCCTTGAATTTGAGTCTCTGGGAACAACAAACAGGAATTTTTTCAACCTTAACATTTTTCTTGATATTGGAACCAGAATGAGGTCTGTCACTCTTGTCCTTTCTCTTTGGTCTAGAGGCTTTAGGGCTGGGTGTCGAAGAAGATTTTTCTTCATCAGATTATGGGGCGGGGATATTTCCTTTGGGGAACTTCAGGAGAAGGAACCTATAAAGGATTATAAAAAGTCCCTGGTGACAGGGCAATCCCTCTTCCTTTTTGGTACGGGTGGAGATTATTGCGTAATCCATGGACTAGTAAAGTGTGGCTGGGATGTTCATCATTTTAGCTTCACAAAAATGGTTAATGAAGGCTAAATGAAAGCAACAAAGCTGAGATTTAGGATTGTCAGCAGTTAAATATTTCATAATGGGTTTGAGGATTTCCTTCCAAGGTGTAGAGAGGTGGTGGTGATACAAACCTTTCTTATGCAACTTGTGGATCACCGAATTCTTCTCAAAGTGAGTTAACTCTGCGTCCCAATTGTGCTTGTTCCTCCTTATCACCTTACCATCAATATTTTGTCTCGTCAATTCAGCCAGCAGCTCCATAGTGATCTGAAACTCCACGCCATGAATGGTAACAATGCCATTGTCCCAAGAGGTAGCAAAAGCATTGGTCACCTCCCCATCGACGCCAGAGAACATCTTAAAAAATTTAATGAGCCCACATTTGTCTTTCAATATATCTTTAGCAATGGCTTCTAATTCAAACATCTCAGGCTCGATAAACACAGGTTTTCCCTCCTTCATGATTAAAAACAGAGAATAGCATAGAGAAGGAAAAAGGAGAGGACAAGAAATAAATAGGAAAAGTCACTTAGAAATGGGATGATGAGTAAATAGATCATACAGAGGGAAATATAAATAGAAAGTAGTGGTGCATCTCCAGATCCAGTAGGAAAACTAGTAAGGATGCCTCAAAAAGGTAAAAGCCCACCTAGAGGAAGGGGAATGGCTAGAACTGATAACAAGGAGCATTTTTTGACGTTGAAAATTGTAGCAGGTAATTGGGAAATTCAAAAGCCACTGAGAAGTTTGACTCTTGGGGATGCCCAAAAAATGGAGCCAATAGGGGAAGCTGGCACAAGAAACGTAAAGTATTGGAAAGTTCACCAAAATAAATCTTGAAACAATGCAGAAGGAAAAATGGTAAGAGATGATTCTCAAAGAAGCCAAATGGTGAAAATAAAAAAACACGGGGAAGGCATGATTACAAATCATGTTGGGCTTTGCATTGGGATTCCAAAAAGAGTTGGTTATCAAAAAATAAGTGTAGGCTGGAATAAAATGCGGTGGATAACCTAAAATCAAATAAAAAAGGGTCATGTGAACATGATCCGAGGTAAGACAATGCAAGTGGTGTAAGAATATCATCAATCTAAAATTAAAATCTTCCTTAATTATTAGGAAATAAACCCAATGCTTCACATGAGAAAGGAAGCATAAGATAATAAAGTGAACAAGGAGCTCAAGATTCATCATGATTACCACCATTTTGATCACACCTGACGAGCTCAACAACTTCAGGAGGAAGAATGTCAGTCCACATCAACAAACCTTGGGCATTCACTCCGATGTTAGCCAATATGTCAGCAACAAAATTGGCTTCCCTAAAAGCATGTTGAACAATGGTGTCATTCTGTTGAACCAGGATTTATTTGCTTTCTTCCATTATAGTTCTAATCCTCCAACTATTAGGTTTGGAAATTTTTAAAATAATTGATTATATTTAGAGAGTCTCCTTCCACAATGATATTCCCTGGAATATTTTTGATGAATTGGAGGCCTCTCCATAAAGCCTTGGCTTCAGCAGAATGATTGGAAAGAACACCCAAAGGTTTAGAGTAAGCAAAAATGGAATTGCCAAGGTGATCATGAAGAATTCCTTCGGCTCCAGCATTGCCAAGATTTCCTTTTGCGGCTCCATCAAAGTTAAGCTTAACCCATCCAATCGAAGGAGGATGCCACTTGATGTTGGTTCTAGAAGATGAAGGATTGACCGGTCTTGAAGTATCTAAGTAGATATGACAAGATTTGAGGATAGCTTCCTCAAAATGCGGACAAGGAAAAGGATCAAAAGGTGCTATGAGGATGTTCTCTTTGGCATAAAGGATGATCTTATTGGTAATGAGGTCAGCATCCAAGGTTTTTTTATCAAATACTCTTCTATTATGTTCAAGCCAAATTTTCCAGAGGTAATGTTGTAAACAAAATTTCCATAATCCTTTGAGCATAGGATTCTTGAAAGGATTTGGCCACTAGAGTAACAACTCAACAATGAATGGAGGATAGGCCCAAACTAAATGGAATTTAAGAAAAATATTGCTAATCACCATTCTTGAAAAGGAACAAAATAGAAATAGGTGGGAAGTAGATTCCCAATCAGAAAGGCAAAGGTAACATCTATTAGGAAGAAGAATACCCCTTTTAATTAGGTTTTTCGTTGTAAGGATTTGATCCTGAATGCAAAGCCAAGAGAAAGAGGTAATTTTGGGAGTCAGATACTTGGTCCAAACCAACTTAAATGGAATAGGAGTTTCAAAAGTATTGAGAGAAAGAAGATAAGCTGATTTGACTGAGAATTCTCTAGAATCAGTAGGTTCCCAAATTGGACGATCTATAGAATATCCTACTGGAATTCTGATAGAAGATAACTGAGCTTGCAAACATAAAATTTCAGCCTCATAATTAGGGAAATCAAGTCTTTTCCAGCTCATGGTTCCGTTAGTTGAAGAAATGAAATCAGCCACTAACGGTCCAACCAGATGTTTGGTAATGTTGATTAACCTTTGAAGCATAGGAATCTAGATGAGAGGATGATCACCAAGCCACTTGTCTTCCCAAAATAAAATGGACTTGCCATTCCCAAATTTCCATCTTAATCCCTTTTTTAAAAGTGAGTGAGCCACACAAATGGATTTCTAAAAGGCAGACCCTGCAGAAGGAACCTCACCAAAAAGAAATTCATAAGTCTGAAGATATTTCCTTCTCATAATCTTAACCCAATCAGCATTTTCATTGGAAATGAGTCATTAGGCTTGCTTAGCAAGGAGAGAAAGGTTGATAATATGGATCCTTCTAAGCCCTAAACCTCCCTGGTCTTTGGGTTTACAAACTTTATCCCAAGAAACTAAATGAAATTTGTGTCTATTTTTTGACCCTATCCAAAGAAAATGTTTTTGGATTTTTTCTATTTTTTGGTAAACATTTACAGGAGCTTTGAACAAAGAGAGGAAATAGACTGGGATACTTTGAATACAAGCCATGGTGAGAGTAATTTTACCCGCTTGAGACAAAAGATTACCTCTCCAAGTAGAAAACTTTTTTGCAGTATTTCAATAACATTATCCCATAGGCTTTCTTTGGCATTTCCAATAAAAAGAGGTAAGTCCAGATAGGATGAAGGAATATGAGCTATGGAACATTCAAGGATATTGGCAATGATATTCTATCTTCTTATAGGAGTATTAAGGAAATATAATTTGCTTTTGTAAAAATTTATCCTTTGGCCAGCAAATTCTTCATACAAGAGGAGAATACGCTTGATGATTTTGGCTTCATTAATGGAGGCAAAGGTAGACAATAGGGTGTCATCAAAAAATTGTTGGTGAGTGATGGGATTACATTGAGAGGTAACCTGAAGTCCAAAAATTAGACCTGCATTTTTTGCTTCCATGATTGATCTGCCTAAAGCCTCGACAACAATAATGAAAAGAAGAGGAGATAAAGGATCCCCTTGCCTTAAACCCCTACTACTCTGAAAGTATCCTATAGGAGAGCCATTAATGAGGACATAAAACCAAGCTGAGGAAATACATCCTTTGATTAAGGAAATCCAATCAGAATGAAATCCAAACTTGTTCAAGATGGCCAAAAGGAAATCCCAATTGAGTCTATCATAGGCTTTGTTCATGTCAAGTTTAAGAAGGAAAGCAACTCTTTTATTGGAGGATATGGAATGAATTGCTTCATGGACTGAAATGATGCCATCCAAGATGGATCTTCCTCTGACAGAGCTTCCTTGACACTAATTTATGATTAAATGCATCACCTCTCTTAGGTGGATAGTAATGGCTTTTGTTAAAATATTGTATATAACATTGCAAAGGTTGATTGACCTAAATTCATTAAAATTGCTTGCATTAGGATTTTTCGGTATAAGCACAATGAAGGTGGAATTGAAGCCTTTGGGAATAACTTTAGAGATTTGGATTTCTCTTATGGCATCACAAACATCCTGACCAACTAAATCCCAAAAGGCTTGAAAAAATCTTGGAGGGAAACCATCAGGACCAGGAGCTTTGTCAGGTTTCATTGAGAACAGAGCATCTCTAATTTCCTCATCAAAAAGAATAGCAATAAGTTTACTATTAATGTCATCAGAAATAATATGAGGAATAAATTGAAGGAAGAAATCCATGGCAACTTGAGAATTAGGTCTGATTTCCTCTTGGAGCAAATGCATGAAATGAGCTATCCCTTCAGATATGATTTCCTTGATATCATTAATGATCCTTCCATCCTGGCTGCAAATTTCTTTAATCTTGTTGTTGCTTCGGTGTCTCATAGTAGAAACATGAAATAAATTTGTATTGGAATCTCCTTGTTTGAGCCAAATGTCTCGAGACTTATATCTCCAAAAGGTTTCCTCACATTGAAGGATATTGTGATATTGAGCTAATAAGTTCCTCTCTTCACTTCTCACCTCAACAGAATAATCTCCTCTTTCCTGACTCTCTTTTTCAATTATGGCTAACCTGTTCTTGATATCTTGTTTATTCTGGAAGAGATTTCCAAAGATATCTCTATTCCATATTTTTATATTTTCTTTGATAGTCTTGAGTTTTTGGGCTAAAACAAAAGAAGGAGTTCCTTGAACATCATATTTCCACCACTGACTCATCTTATCTTTAAAATTAGGATATAACATCCACATAGCTTCAAACCTAAAAGAAGTTTTGAATATTTTGGGGTTGTTTTTATCTAAAAGGATAGGGATATGGGCAAAACCAGTTTTGATAAGATATTAAAGATTTGCATCACCCAAAATGGCAAGAGCTTCTTGAGAAAATACAACCCTGTCAAGTTTGACTTGAATTAGCTAAGACCCACACCTTTGATTTGACCAAGTAAATTGATTGCCTTTCAAATTTACATCCATCAGATTGTGATCATTAATAACCTCCTGAAAATCCTCCATACTTTTGGAAAAGGAGCCAACCCCTCCCTTCTTGTCAAAAGGAAACATAGGAGTGTTGAAATCTCCTACGAGGATCCATGAAATATTTGGAAAAGTGCCTTTTACTGAAGACAAGATATCCCACATGCGAGACCTCCTAGATATGGAATTGGGTGCATAGATATTTTTTAGAACCCAAGGTGAGTTATTGTCTTTTTCAAAAAATAGGATTCTTATCATCTCATCATTGGAATGGATAATTTTTTCTTCTACAGCGTTTGGGTTCCATAAGCACAACAAGCCTCCTGAAGCACCTTTGGCGTTACAAGCAGTGAATTCATAATTCTTCCAAATATGATTGCAAATATTTTTATCATGAGTCTCACTAACCTTGGTTTCTTGGAGCACAAAAATGGTAGGTTTGATTTCCTTCCTTAATAATTTAGTTAACCTATGTTTAGCTAGAACATTAAGGCCTCTCATGTTCCATGATAGGATCTTCATTTTGAATATTTAGAGATTTGTTTGCCTCCCTTTCCATGTGGTTGGGGAGGTTTGGTACACTTTGATTCTTCCTTGGAAAGGTTAATGCCAACAAAAGCTAGAGATTTTTTGTACTCCATTAGAAATAGTTTCATTTACACCCTACTTCCATTGATCAAAATTAGAAGGCCTTCCATGCTTTTTTTCAGCTCCACAATCAATGGGATATTTCTTATGGCTTTTGGTCATTTTTGGGCTGAAATTGTTGGCAAAAAATTTTTGAACCACAAGACTAGATGGTTCGAAAAAGGAGGAAGGGATGGAAACCTCATCAACCAGAGGTTGGTCTTCATTGAAAGCAATCGGGGATGAGGTATTATATTCAGGGGTTCAAAGGATGGTTCTTGCTAGAATTCCATTGGATCAAAAGAGGGATTTGACTCTGGATTGGGATTATGAATTTCATCAACAACAATCTTAGGATCTAAATCTCATAGAACTTGAAATTTATTAGGAAGTGTGAAAATACTAACCTCATTAAGAGCAACCGAAGAGGAAGCCTTTTTTCCTTTATCATTTGGAGACTTGCTAAAATAATATTTGCCTCGTTCATCCTAAATTTTTTGATCCTTGATGGGCCTAAAGGTGATTCCTTTAGAAGGAGAAAATATTCTTTTATCCTTTTTGAATGGTATCTGAAATTCCTTTCCTTTGCCATTGATTTGAGCAACCTAATTTGGCTCAGCAATGACAATTTGTTTTTTGAGTGAGGGGCACTTAGTGCGAAGATGACCTTGAGTCCGAAATTAAATACAAAAGGGATGTTTGTTCTCGTATTCAATATATTGCCTATGGAAAAAGGTCCAATATTCCAACTCAACATAGGTAGGAAGAGAAGAATCAAGATTAGCATTGACACAAAAATGAACAGCATGCATTCTTGATCTGGATAAAGTGACCCTTTCAATAAGGAGCAGATCTCCAATAGTCGAGGCAATGGCTTTAATGACAGGTTCCCACTAAATATGCCAATGGATATTTGGAATTCTGACCCAGATATGAGTAAAATTGATGATTTTACTGTCTAGATCAAAATTAGGAGTCCACTTCATTAGAAAGACACTTCTGGACCCAAGTAACCAAGGTCCTCCACATAAAATTTTATTGGCATATTCCTTGGAATTAAGGCAAATACCAAAAAAAGCTTTAGTGGAGCCAAAAATTTCTAGGGACCCTCAAACTTTCCATCTGGAGAAGGCCCAGTGCCTGATAGTGTCTAGATTGGGATTTCCTCCAACCACTTCCTCAACCAAAGAAAAGTATTCCTCAGCTAAAAATTTATCCACCACACTTATAGGGATCTTAACTCTATTCCGAGAGACTTCAAAAGGAGGGATTGAAGGATTGATAGAGGAAGAAGAAATATCCAAAAAATTAGCAAAGGAAGGTTTAGGGTCAGAGGGAGTGTCATCCCCCCAAAAGGAATTGATCTTGCCAGATGAATAATTAGCCAAGCCCGCCTTAGAAGAAGGAATAGAAGGGGCAGACTTGGAAACAGTGAAGCCAGCCGAAGGAGATGAAGTAGACATAAAGTTCCCATTGGCACAACCACTGCAATCGTTGCCTGTAGAAGAAGGAAAGGAAAGGGTTGCGACATCAAATTCACAAGTGCCCAGGAATTTGACAATATCCTCAAAAATAGTAGACTTGGGTGGAGCATAAATATTCTTGAGATAGTCCTTCCACCCAAAGGAAAAGGATTTGGCAGCATCCTCAGAAGTGGCAGTGCCAAGCAAAATAGAACTGGTCTTAAAACCTTCCTCCCACCCTTCAAAATTTTGAACAAAATCCTTCTCACCTTCATAAATTTTAATAACAGAGGACCCACTACCATAGTTGCAACAGCTATCCATAAACTTAATTACCAAGGTGGTAAATATAGGAAATATGCAAAGGAGTTTCCAAGAAGACAGGACCAAAAATCAGCAGGTCAAGATAGGGCTAGGGAAACTACTTTTGTGAACAAAAATGAGAATGATAATAGAGGAAACAGAGCTCCACCAAATAGATGCTATGTGTGTAAAGGAGCTCATTATGCCAATAAATGTCCCCATAGAGCTGATCTACCACCAAAGGTTCCAAAAGAGGCTAGCCACAAGATCTATGCGACCATAGGTAGTTCTGAACTCAATGGTCAAATTACTCCTTTCTTATTAAATGGCAAGATATTTGATAGAAATGTGCAAATTTTGATTGATAGTGGGTCAACTGATAGCTTTATCTCATCTAGAATAGTGAGGGATTTTCCTGTTAGACCCGGATTTTTGGCTAAAATTTGGAAGGTAGAGTATGGCTCAAGGTAAACCTACCATGTTAACCAATGCCTATTTGACCCCCACATCTCCTTGCCACAAGGAAAAACCAATTGTAATATGTATGTGGCACCTTTGCATGCATTTGATATCATCTTAGGAGTGGATTGGTTGAAAGCGCATAAGGCTCTTCTAAATTTTGAAGAGAGATGGGTGGAATTTTTGGATGAATCTAATCAAAGGATTAGAGTTAATTGTGGTTAAAAAGAAGTTAAACCACATCTATTGACTGCAATGTAGATTAAAAAGGTTATTAAGAGGAAAGATATGATTTTCATAGTTAAGTTGAATGAAAGAGAAGAGACTAAAAAAGAATCTAACCTTTTTCAAAAATATCTAGTATTGGAAGCATTCAAGGATGTGTTTCCTGAGGATCTACTAGGATTACCACCTCAAAGGGAATTTGGTTTCTCAATAGAGTTGTTACCTAGTGCTGCACCAATTGCAATATTACCATATAGAATGACACCCATAGAGTTGTAGGAGCTTAAAATACAACTTCAGGATTTGCTAGAAAAAGGTCTAATCAAGCCTAGTGTGTCACCTTGGGGAGCCCCTATCTTGTTTGTTAAAAAGAAATATGGTACTCTAAGGATGTGCATAGACTATCAGATGCTGAATAAAGTTACTATCAAGAATAGATACTCTCTACCAAGAATTGATGATTTGTTTGATCAGTTGAAAGGAGCAACCATCTTTTCTAAAATAGACTTGAGATCTGGTTATCATCAATTAAGGATTCGGGAGGAAGACACTTCTAAAACAATATTTAGAACAAGGTATGGATATTTTGAATTTACTATCTTACCTTTTGGGCTAACCAATGCCCCAACCACATTCATGAATCTCATGAATAATATTTTTAGAGAGTAGTTAGATCGATTTGTACTTGTATTTTTGGATGATATATTGATCTACTCCAAGAGTAAAGAGGAGCATGATCGACACATGAGAACTGTGCTTGAGATTCTTAGAAGGAATCAATTGTATGGAAAGTTAACCAAATGTGAGTTTTATACCCCACAAGTACAATATCTTGGGCATATTGTTTCTGTTACAAGGATTGTAGTGGATCCAAAGAAGATTGAAGCAATTATTGATTGGCCAACACCTACTAATGTTTCAAAAGTGTGAAGCTTTATGGGAATTGCAGGATATTATAGGTGATTCGTCAGAGGGTTTTCAAAAATTTCTCAACCCATTACAAACCTTCAAATAAAAGGGAGAGGCTTCAAGTGGATAGAGTAGTGTGAAGAGGCTTTTCATATTTTGAAAGAAATGTTGATGACACTGATCCTACAATTGCTTGATCCTAACAAATAGTTTATAGTTTGTACTAACGCATCAATTGAAGGGTTAGGTGGGATCTTGACTCAAGATGATGCGGTTATTGCCTATGAGTCTAGAAAACTTAAGAGGCATGAGGTTAATTACACCACTCACGATCTAGAGTTGGTAGCGGTGGTACATGCCCTAAAAATTTGGTGGCATTATTTGTTGGGAAAACCTTTTGAGTTGAAAATAGACCACCAGAGTCTAAGGTATATATTTACCCAACCATTATTGAATGCTAGGCAACACCGTTGGATGGAATTCTTAGCGGAATATGACTTTGACATTGAATACATTAAGGGAAAAGAGAATAAGGTCATTGATGCTCTAAGTAGGAGAGGACGTATTACCACAATGGCAAAATGCCAATATGATTTGTTGGATAAAATTAAAATATGGGTAAGAAAAAGATGAATTTTGTCAATCTTGTGTTGACCAAGTTGGGCAAAAACTTGGCAAGGATGCAGAATATGTTCTCAAATATGATCTACTATTTTTTAGGAATAGGTTGGTAGTCCCTAATTTGGGAGGATTGAGAGAAACAATCCTTAAGGAGGCTCATAATACTCCTTATTCTGCACACCCATGAGGGGCAAAAATACATGAAAATTTGAAAAAATATTACCACTAGCTAGGAATGAAGAAAGATATTACTAATTATGTGGTAAAGTGTTTGGAATGGTAGAGAGTGAAAGCAAAACATCTGCATCCAGCTGGAAATCTTTACCCACATGAGATACCCACACAAAAGTGATAAGTAGTATCAATGGATTTTATAGTGGGATTGCCTAAAACAAGATTCAGGCATGATGCAATTTTAGTAATTATGGATAAATTAACTAAAGTCACACATTTTATACCAAGTAATATGCAAGATGATGCGATCATCATAGCAAGTAAGTTTTCCAAGTGGTAAGACTACACGGTTTTCCAAAAGTTATAATCTCTGATAGAGATTCTCATTTCACTTTTGAATTCTGGCAAGTATTGCATCAAGCATTGGGGACCAAATTGAATATCAATACTGCTTATCACCCAAAGATAGATGGATAGACTGAGAGGGTGAATCAAGTGCTTGAGGATATGTTAAGAATGTACTACATGGATCAACACACAAAGTGGGAAGACTACTTATACCTAGTGGAATTTGCATACAACAACAACTATCACGCATCACTAGGTATGGCACCATTTGAAGCTCTATATGGGTGACGATGCAAAATTCCCTTATATTGGGATAATCCAGAGGATCGGGTAGTGATCGGACTAAAAATGGTAAAAGAAATGGAGGAGCAATTAAATAAAATTTAGCAAAAGCTGAAAGAGGCCGCAGATCACCAGAAAAGCTATGCGGACCTCAAAAGATCATCGAGGGAGTATTATGTGGGAGACAGAGTATTCTTAAGGGTGAAACCCACTAAGAGTTCTATCAAATCCTCCAAGTTTGACTCTAGATATGTGGGTCCATTTGAGATAGTAGCTAAGATAAGCCCTATAGCGTACAGACTAGCTCTACCACCCAACTTATCCAAAATCCATAATGTCTTTCATGTGTCCCTCTTTAGAAAGTATATTTTTTACCCCACTCATGTATTGGATATTTCCAAATTGTAGATGATTGATCCATTAAATATTGAGGTTCGACTTGTTCGCCTACTTGGTTTTAGAACCAAGAATATGAGAAAGAGAAGCATAGAACAATATCAAGTTCAATGGGACCAATACTCAGACATAAATGCTACGTGGGAAGACGTGGCCGATATGCATCAATAATTTCCTTATTTTTTTGAGTAGATAAAGACCTTATTTTAAAAACTTCTATATAAATTACATTATATATGTATAAGAGTATATGGGAATGGAACTGGATACTAAGTAGAGTACGATATGTTTTGAAACTCTTATATAGTTTAGTTTATAAATATTTTGCTTTGCTTCATGAAATATTTTGGAACATATGATGAAGTATGAATGATTGTTTCCAATATTAACATAATCTATGGTGGGATTATATGCTAATAATATGAAAATGTGAAGTGATTTTATGATGATATCTTATTGAAAATATTGAGGATTAAGTGGAAACAATAAAAAAATGCTTGAATACTTCTATTCATGAAAAGATATGATTGTAAGTCAATTTTTGTTTTCCTTTGCTTTAACTAGTTTAAAACACAGGGACTATATTTATTTCTAGTGGGGGAGGATGTAATGACCCTCCTCTCATGATGAAGGAAGAAAATAATAAAATAATAAACTTACCTTTTTCTTGTGAAATATGGTATTGTTGATGGTCCTTGTGAGTGCAAGACAGTTGCAAGATGACAAGGAAAAAAACCAGTCAACAGGAAAAGGGGCAAGAAAGGGAAGTGATGATTTGGCTCATGAGTACATGGATGCTCTCACACCTACATTTCATATAGAGTTTTGATTTAATGAAAGTGTGCATGTTCATTTTGAAGAAATGATTGTTTTTGAATGACATAGAGTAGAATGTGCTTGTGTCTTGTGTGGCGATGATGATGGGAGCCACCTTCTATTTTATTTTAGTCTTGTGTATGATATTTGATCAAAGGTATATATATAAGTATATATATATACATGGAACCATTTAATGCATGTGCATTTGAACATATCATGAAAAATGTGTCTTGTGTGTTTGCTTTAAAATATTGATTTATTGGTTTTATGAGGAAATTATATACATAGCTTCCTTGTAGATTAAAATTTGTGGAAATATATATAATTATCTACAATTGAGGACTATTTGATTAAAAGCTATGGTAAGTTCAGAAGTGGAGGGATGTTGGTCGGATCGTGCATAACCAAATGAAGTGGTGTCATAATGGTTTTAACCTCCTCCTTACCTGACGTTCGAGAAGATGGGGAATAGGGAGAAATATCCCTAAGTGAAAAGTGGGGAATGAGGCACGAGGAGAACACTAGGAAAAAAAATAAAGGAAAATGAAAGCCTTGCTGGAGAGGAGTTGCAGGCGATGAAGTAAGAGGGAGTTGGGAGAAACCTTCAACAAACGACATTCCTAGGTGGAATTCTATGTGTGTAAAATATTTTTGTTTAATATGTTTACTTCCTTATGAAATATTTGTATGTGCCAAATGCATCCTTGGTTGTTGTCTACAAACATAGAAGATAAGACTACACATTATGCTTTTTATTAAAAAAAAAAACTCTTTTCTGTTCATTGTGTTTGGATGAGAAATGAAAAATTAAATTTCTATAAATGAATAGGAAAGATGTTTTGCTAGTTGAAATAGCTTGTAATGCTTCATGGAAATACATGTGTGATTTGATAAGCACTTGTCTGGACAAAGTAGACATCCTAGTTTGAGAAGCACAAATGCATTGATTGGTATGCAAAATGAAATATTGTGTAGTTGTTTGTATTAAATGATAATTGCACTTAGGAATGCATGCATCTATAATGTGAGCCGAGATCTGATCCCACAATTTATGCAAACCCAACTTCCCTCAAGTAGGCTGTGAAGGGACCTGGGTGGCAACTATGGAGGCAACAAGTTGTGCAGTGGCCGAAGAGATACCTATGTTGCCTATGCTTTGAAACCCAAAATAAAATTTGATACCAAATTTCTTCTTAAAGTTCTATTTGAGCCATCACTGTGTCATAGTGATCGGATGATGTAAATCTTCTAGAAAATGTGTTCAATTCTGTAAGTGTTATTTGTATGAGAAGTGTTAAACTTGGTACCTACCAGGTCTCATAGAGGTTGAGTAGCTAGGAGCTATAACTTGTTTTGAAAATCATTTTGGTAATTTTTGGGTAACTTGGTCAAGTTGTTTTATTATTGTGCAAGTCTAGAAATCAATAAAGTGTGTCTCTTTCTTTAGATGTATGCATGAGTAAATGATCTATGTTGGGAGCATGTATAGTGTAGATTGTATGCAATAATTATCATGGTTAATCCATTTGTTTATTGCATAATTATGAGATATGTTTATCTTTGGTGAGCTCTTCTTAACTATGTTAGTAAAAATCTTTTTTGAAATTTAGTAAAGAGTATGTTTCCAGAAAATAATTTGTATGCACCTTGAAAGTATTATCCCTCTAGTGATGCTAAGATTATCAGCATCGTTCACAGCTGCCAATACTAGTCTAAGACCAATAGACGAAGATAGCAGAGACCCTGTTTAAAAGAAGTATGTTGTTTTTTCAAAAGTAAACCTTTATTTCTTTGGTTGAATAAAATCATCATGTATATTTACTAAGAGACTATAGTACCCTTCATGGATGGTGAAATATATGAAGACATAGTTAGCCACTTATGAAAGTGAACCGATGTTATTGGTTGAAAATGAATTTCAAATCTTTAATTATAGTTCATTCCTGGAAGATGCTAGCTTTTGCATGGGTTTGGTAATTTGGAATTTAACCTGTTAGCAATGAATGGACTTCCATTATAAATATTTATAGAGTGGTCAATGAAAATTTCTTACTCATAAAATGTTTTCTTTGCTTTTAAAGAAATGTATTGTGAGATGGCAATAAGTTCTTTTGATTTTCTTTGTGAAGCAACTTTTTATGTTTCTTTTAAATAAACGAGTGAAAGATAACTCGTAGGTTATGTACTTTAAAACTTGATGTTTCAGAAATAAATGAAATAACATATTATATGTATTGAACATTTTTGTGGAAAATGATTTAAATAGTTCAATAATATTTTTTGTCATGTAAGGGGATGTCATAGAACCTTTACTAAGGGTTAAACCTTCAACTATTTTCCTTTAGAGCCTAGGTTGAGTGAACTTCTTAGAGGTAATACTAAACCTTAATATAGAAGTCAGAATACTCTACCTTACCTATGAGCTAAGCATCGAGAGATAAGGATTTTTAGAAGAAAAATAAAAACCTAATATGTTGAGGTGTGGGTATGCACACAACAAGTTCGAGAGTAATCGCTAGATTGACAAAATTGGTTGGATTATGTGACTTGGTCAAATTAATTAATGGGAAGGAGATATGGGATACCATATCTAGATTTCTACTCATTAGTACTGTGATAAGTCCCATGCCCGGGTAACTTAGCTAAATTAGCCTCGATTTTTGGTATGGGATAAATGATCGTGAGTTACATCGAGTATGTGCGATCAAGACCTAGGCCAAAGAATTGGCAAGGCTCTATTTGACTCTAGGAAAAAGGGATAATTAGATAGACACGGGGTATATTTATGCTAGAGCCCTTACATTCATTAGCAGAACATGATCGACAAGAGTCGAAGGTTCAAAATGTTAAGGTATGGGGAAGTAAGTGTCAAACCTTTAGGTGTTATGGGCCCTAAAGGATAACCCCTATCATGGATCGACCCTCATGCTAAAAAATGAGGATGATAAATGAGATTTTCAACTCCACTAAATGGCACAATTATGGGATGTGGCCTATCTCATCCACTTGGATGACTATCTGCAATAGTCTTGAATCCAAATGTTGGTGCAATATGTCGTACTATTTAAAGTTTATCATAATGATATATTGGGTGAAACAATTCTTACTTAATACCTTGAAGGTATAACCTTAGAAAAATGTAGGTTGAAACAAAAAAAATTAACCTTCTTGCTTATCTTGTCTATTTTGAGTAGGGCAACCAAGTGAGTAGACTTGGGTTGTTACAACCAATCCCTTCTCTAGCATTTTTTCCCTTAAGAATCTCTAAGCTTCCTCGGATAAACGAGAGCATACCTCAAAAGTATATGTTAGGGTTTGTCCCATGAAGTTCTTATTGAATTGCAAGTATGAATTATTCTTTCTAAGCATGTGCATCTAGTCGACCACTGGATGTATTTCCTCTTTTGCATCCATATCATGAATTGGTACAAAACACTTCTTGTATGGCATGCATTAGAAAAATAGCCATGCGAGGTAAGATGGCTAATGGAACCCAGTACTGTATTTTTCTTGGTACTTAGCCAATTGTTTCCTGATGTTCTTGACCAAAAATTTTGCCTAGTCCAGCCTCATAGATTTGAAAGCCCTTAGTATTGCATGGGCCATTACCATCTATTTCAGATAAACTATCTTGTTCATTCCCAGAACCATCAATATAGCTAACATGGTAAGAACTGCTTGGGCTTCCTCCTTAAATTTTGACAATCCCTTCATTTTCTCTACATAATCCATTGGTAATATTTTACCACCCAGTACCTTTGTCAACCACATTTTAGGGCCATCCTCGACCAATTTATCCTCTTGCCATTCTAAGCTGATGAGTTTTAGGTACCCTCCAAGTATCTCATCTACAAGGATTTCTAGAATAATAAATAGCCACTTGAAAGTTTGAGCATTTATGAAGAACAAGGTTTGCAAGTTCTCATTCCACACTACGCCTATACTTGCATCATAGAATTTTGCAATTGCCTCAATAAGTTCTGGGTAGGGATGCATAATGATTGTCATGAAAAGACTTAACTGAGTCCTCCATGGGGCAGCACCTAAAGAACTTGGAGGGATTTTTATTGGCTTTGGCTGCTACACCTTCACAAGAGAGCTTAACTTTGGACTTGATGGTTAGATTTATGTTTGATATTCCTTCTAACAATTCCTCACGTCACTTCTTGGGCTTTGGATTTGTCATTCTACTTATTATGTGCTCCTACTATCATAGTCTTCCTATTAAGAAATGTAGAATCATACAAGCAAAGGTTCTTCTTACTTTTGACTAAGCAAGTCCTATCAATTCTAAACCTACAGTGGCTATCATAGGAGCAAAAGTAAAACAATGGTGTTATCTACCCCCTATTTATAATGCTTGATGAAGCAGACCATGTAACTAGATGACTATACCATTTATGGGGGGAATTGTATGGAATGAGGAAAATATCATCGAGCATGATATATCTGATAGGAAAATCTTATTCATTTTTCTTGAGGAGTGAACAAACGACCAATAGAATTTATCGTGATAGCATTTTCCATTGATTAAGCATACCACACCCTTTTCACCTTGATACTTTTCACCATCATGCTATCATGATTTATAGGAGTGCAACTTCCCTAGGCAAATCATGCTTAGGATCTCACCCATCTCACCATTTATGATGCCTCCTTTGAATTGTCCTTAGAAGTGTACCTCTACTATTGCTTTGGTGAAGCATTCTTGATGTGTTTGGTTAAGGGACTATCAACTATAATGCCATGCTATTTTTTATCGTGATTGTAGTGCTCTTGATATGTTTTCCTCCTCCAATTAGTTTAAATGGTTCACTTGGATCTTATTGGGATGTAGGTCAATGTTTCTACACATGTAATTTTGATATCATACACTCAATTTAGTTTTGGATAATAGCATCACTGATAGCATTGAGACAAAAAGTGACCGATGTGCTCATCCATATGTCACCACCTGGTGATTGACAACTGGTATTTATAAAATTTACTCCCACCTCCTTGAGTTAGGGGTTTATGATTGTGCTTGGATGAGTTGCATACCATTTATCTACCTGCATCCAAGGCTACTCTTGTTGATTCGTCGCCAAGACTACAATTGGTATACTTTTGGAATATATTTATGTTTCTCTTGGCTTCCAAATTTCCTCCAGTCATGACTATATATCCTATTGTGGTGGGAATTTCAGCTTCACCTGAGAATTGGAGGCTTCCCAATTTCCTACCAAGAAGTGGTAAAGTTTTAGGATTAACCTGAGGTCATGTTCTCTCCCATTTTTTTATCGAGTTCTTAATTACTCTATGTTACAATTTTGGGTATGCATGGGATTTGACATTGTCCTGTTTCTCCACCTAGCTCATACTTAGCCATTTTGCTTTGCCTAAGAAACTGGTTACATATATGACATACTGGACCAAATATTCGTTGTTTATGGGACATGGTTTGCCACTGTAGATCTTCAATATGTACAACCAAAAAAACTAAAAACTAAGAAAAGAAATAGAGTTATATACATATATACAAGCCCACCCTTAGATGGGCTAAGCATAATGTTTCAAAAATTGATCATTCATCAGGATTGGGAGCAACAAACCATTAAGTTCATGTAATTGATACACATTTGTGTCATTGCAACTCTCAATGATTTAAGGACTAGACCATATGGAGTCAAACTTATCATGTGCACGTGGCTTTGCCCTATCTGCATCCCATTTCAAAAAAATATCACCTTCAAAGAATTCTTTTGGTGCCACCCTTTTGTCAAACCAACATTTTATTATGTTTTGATGTTTACATAGGTTATTTTATGCCCACTCATGTTCTTTTGCTAAGTGCATTAGTTGCACAAGCCTCTTTTCAATTGCTAGAAAGCTTTTAGCCTCTACTTCACTCATGAATATTAGTGTTGAGAGCTCTAGGTTGATGGAAATAATTGCTTCCTTACCATACACTAGGGAATATGATGTCTTCAAAGACTTCTTAGGGGTTATTTTATCTATCCAAAGTGCTTTATTAATCAAAATATACCAGCTTCTTGGGTTGTTCTCAATGTTTCAGTTTATTATCTTCAGCAAGTTTTTGTTCGTAGACTTAGCCAAACCATTCCTCTATGGGTAGTAGTTTGAGGAAGTGCTCCAATAAATACCATAATTTTTGGAAAAGTCCATTTTTTTGGCACTTATGAAGGATATGCCATTGTTTGACACAATAGTGGTGGAAAATCCAAATATGGTGATCAATATTTCCAAAAAATCAATGATCATTTTCTAGTCAGTATGTTTTGTAGCTTCAACTTCGGTCCATTTTGTGAAGTAATCTATAGTCTTCAAGATGTATTTGTGACCAATTTATGAATTTGGTTTAATCACACCAATGCAATCTAAACCCCATTACCATAATGGTTCTTTCGCAGTTATCGACTGGAGTTGCATGGCAAGATATTTGCTTTTCCCACCACACTTCTAATATTTATCATATGATCTAGCTAGCTTAAATTCATCTAAGAAGAGGGATGGATAATAGAGCACTATCCTAAGTATTTTAGCTACTATAGCTTTCCCTAAATAATATCCCCCTGAAAATCCAATATGGAAATCCTCTAGGATTGTTTTGGCCTTTTTCGAAGGTATGCACTGTAACAAAACCCTATCAAAATTCCTCTAGTAAAGAAAATTGTTGATCAATGCATATCTCTTAGCCTACAACCTATATCTCTACCTTTGGGATGCATTCAACCATTTTTGGCATCTACTAGAGTTGAAGTAGTGAATCATGTCAAAGATCCAAGTATCAGTAGACCTCTCTTTCCTTTTTGGTTGAACTAGGTCCATTGCCTATATGATTAGATTAGATTCCAATGTTGTGGATTTCACAAGCTGCTAGCATTATGCTCTTCCTCTCACCAATTTTTTGGGTCTGATTTAGATATCATACTCCTAAATATTCATGGTCTAGCCAACTCTTCTATCACCTAATTCTCCTTGAATCACAAAGTTCCTGACATCTTGGTGTACTACGTATACAAGAGTTTTGCTTTGAGAGATGAAATATTTAAACTTCTTGAGAGATTTTATAACAACATAGACCTACTTTTCAATAAATGTGTATCTTTCTTCATGGTTGTGTAATGTCTGGCTAAGGAAGGCAATGGGTCTTTCACTACTATCTTCTCCTTTTTGGGTAAGAACTGATGCATAGCTCTCCTCTACCCTGAAAGCATACAGGATGAAATCCTTGGAGTAGTCTGGGTTAATGAGCATCGAAGCTTGTAAAATGGCTTCCTTGATGCTTTTAAAAGCATCTCTTTAGGCATAAATCCACTTAAATTCCACATCTTTCTTAAGCATATCTATCATGGGCTTGACTATTTGGGTGAAGTCTGAGATGAACTTTCACACAAAGTGTATTTACCCAAAGAAAGATTGTAGTCCTTTTTTATTCATTGGTAAGGGTAGGTCTAGGATGGCCTTGACCCTATCTGGGTTTATAGCAATCCCTGCTTCATATGCAACATGTCCTAGGAGCTTACCCTCTTGCATAGTAAAGATAGATTTTTTGGATTCAATAATATCCCAAACTTTCTACATTTTTCGAAAACTTTCCTAAAGTGCTCCACATGTGATTGTTCATGTTCCATAAAATAAATTATTCTATATTCTAGTTTGAGTTGTGAAAGATATTGAGTTGTGATAATAGAACATATTGAGTCTCTAACAATTCTCTTTATGCTTCTATGAGATTGAGTTGAGAAAGTGATTGAGTTTTGAGTATATAATATATTGAGTCTCTAACAATTATCTTTATGCTTCTATGAGATTTATTTGAGTTGAGAAAGTGATTGAGCTTTGAGTGTAGAACATATTGAGTCTCTAACAATTCTCTTTATGTTTCTATGATATTGGACAAGTTATGTGTGGACTTGTTAAGCAGATTTGAGGTAAGTCTTTGAGAAGACTTGTGGACTGATTTTGTGTGAGCTTTTGTGGAAGCTTACAATACATATTTGGTTAAGTCCTAGAGAGGACTTGTTGAGAAAATTTGTACGAGTTCTATGTGAGCTTGTTGAGCATATTTGAGCGGGTTCTGAATGGACCTGTTGAGAAAATTTAAGCAGGTTCTAAGTGGACCTATTGAGAAGATTTGAGTAGGTTCTGAGTGGACCTATTGAGCAAATTTTAGTATGTTTTGAGTGGACCTGTTGAGCATATTTTAGTAGGTTCTGAGTGGACCTATTGAGCATATTTGTGCTAGACCGACTAGACTATGTTTAGTGCAGATTTGAGTGGACTTGTGCTAGATCTACTGGACTATGTTTAGTACAAGAGTTGATTAGATTTGTGCTAGACCGAATGAACTATGTTTAGTACAGATTTGAGTGATATTTTTGAGAAAACTTGTGCTAGATCGACTGGACTATGTTTAGTGTAGATTTGAGTGAGATTGTTGAGAAGACTTGTGCTAGACTGACTGGACTATGTTTAGTGCAAGAGTTGAGCAGAGTTATGCTAGACCAAATGGACTGTGTTTAGTATAGAATTGAGACAGATCTTTGGAGGTGATAGAAAAAAGAGGACAATAGTCTCTAGTGGATAGAGATCCATCAACCAGGGTAGTGAGGATAGGTCTTCTAAGTGGGGACAAGAGTCTTCAATGGAGAGAGATCCATAAGTCAGTGCAGTGGAGGTAGCAGTCTTCTAGAGGATCACAAACCAGAGCATAGGAGAAGAATTTCTCCTATGGATAGAGATCCATAAACCAAATTTAGGGTATCGACATCTCCTTTGGACAGAGGTCCATAAACATTGTAATTGGGAAGGATTCCCAAGAGATTTATTGAGAAAATTTAGTGAAAAAAAATCTTCATGGAAGTAGCCATATTTGGGTGAACCACGTTAAATTGGTGTCTCTATTGTGTATGGTGTTTTGTGCATTGCTTTTATTACTGCTATTGATACTGCTATTTATACACTACATAATATTTATTTGGAAATAAAAGTAAAAAGTGCTCTTATACTGTTCACCCCTCCTCTCAGTATAAGCTTGTGTTCTTCATATTTTACTCTTGAAACTATAAAGTGCGAAGAAGAAACTCTATATTAAGTTCATTTTTATAGAAAATATTATATAGGACTTGATAAAAAAGAAGATTATTTACTTGGATTAAACTTGATCATTTTCACCTTATTTGTTTTAAAATTACTTACATATCCTTCTTCGCAATTCTAATTTGTTTTGAATTTAAACTTACATAATATATTTTCTCATCCCTTCTACCTTTATTTATTTCTTCTAATCGTTAATTCAAGTGAACTATGATGGCCTTTGCCATATGATTATGCCAAGGGGAATTTTTCTTTTTCTTTTTGAGTGGAAAATATTTGATCTAATAGATTCTACTATAGTATAATATCCTTGATTTGTGTTAAAATTTATGTGAAGACCAAAATCTCCCATCTCTTATGCCATAATTTTCACCTTACAATATTTTTCCATGTATACAATCTCATAGCATTTATGGAAAAATAATACAATGTTTTCATAATACACGTGTGGATTTTTGTAACATCCCAAAATCCAACTAGTTTGAGGAAAGCCACTATTTACTACTATTTTTTTAAAAGTAATTATCAACATCAAACACCATTACATATAACAACCACAAATCTTATCTAATCTAGAACAAACAAATAATAATATCTATTAAACATCTATTCAAATCAAACATAGGAATCAACCCTTAAAAGATATATTAAAAGCAAACACGAAAAGCTACAATAAATAGATACATTAAAGCAAATAAAAAGAGAGACTCAATATCCATAACATAATATTTATCCTAGGGAAAACCCTTAAAGGAAAAACCCAACCTCAACTATTTCCTTTATTGCATATGTGTAGTCTTAATCAATACAAGAGATCCCATGATCCTTTCTCCCAAACATATGTCAATACAATGCATAGAACACATAGTTCATACAACTCTATCATGAATTACTCAGTTAATCCACATAACAATTTCCACAATTGCTTTATTGTACTTATATAATCAATACTAGATTCCACATAAGAACCTTTTCATCTATTGATTTAACTAGTCCATGCCTTTACTTAAATCAATAATCTAAGTTTATTTATCAAACTAACTAAAGTCCCATACCTTTAGTTAATCCAATAATCTAATTTCATTTATCAAACTAACTAAAGTCCCATACCTTTAGTTAATCCAATAATCCAGTTTTTCATCACAACTATGTTATTCATATTATAACATAAATCATCCTTTCTACATAAATCATGTTATCTACACTATAATATAATTCATGTTTTCAACATAAACCATGTTTATTTACATTTTAACATAATCCATGAGTATTCAATGTAAGTATGCTATTCACCTAATACATAATCCACCATACTGCAATGTAAACTATGTTTTCATTTATTGAACCTAATCTGCCTAATTAAATCTATATCTCCTTCAACAATAATTAACCAAATTAAACTATAAATATTTCAATATAATATACCCAGTCTAATTTATACCTCTCTCAATATAAATTAACCAATTTAAACTATATCTCTTTCAATATAATTTTAACCAGTTTAAACTATATCTCTTTTAATATAATTTACCCAATAATCTATATCTCTTCCAATATAAATTAACCATTTTTTTATTGATAGTAGAAGGGGTTTTTAAAGGGTCCACGAACCTATTACAAATAAGGTTTTGAAAGGCACCCCCAAACCTTAGATCTAACAATAAGATATCAAGAAAAACAGAGTTTGATTCCATAAATCCAACCCAAAAAATCCAATTAAAGAAAACCTCATAGCAAATAAGCTACAATTTTTTATCAAGCAAATACAAGATATTATCATGATCAAATAGCCAACTGGAAAAAGGGGCCAACATAGGAGAAATCCACACCCAAAAAAACATTCAAATTTAAGATTTAAAATTAGAATTTGAAAATCCCTCCCAAAGCTTCATTCAAATTCAAATTTCAAAATTTGAAGATCTCACCCACCACCAGGGCCTTAAATCTGGGAACCATACCTTACCACTGGAACCTAGGGGTGATCAAAGAACTAGAGACCCAAGAATCCCATTTAAAATTAGAGTAGATCTATAACAACAACATCTAGCCTGACAAACAACTGAAACAAAAACAATCAAAAATCACTTGCTGGAAGCCTGTCTCAGCAAGGTCTTGGGAGGCCTGCCAACCTTTTTTTGATCCCTAAAGAAATAAATCATTTTTTTAGGCCACACTCCTGAACACATTTGTTCCAATTCTCTATGATTGGAATAACCTCATTCTCTCCAGGATGTAGAGCCTCAAAACTATCCGTTAGAAGGGGTTGTACTCCATTAGCAATTTTAGAGTCAATCTCCCTTTTCTTGAGTGCTCTATTGCTAGGTCTCCCCACTTTCCTTTTGATCCCTACATCAATACGATATTTCATGTGACTTCTAGTCTTCAAACCTAGAGAGCCTTTCTCAAACACAAGTTTTGAAGAGGCTAGAGAGCTTTCCATTAACTGTTGAAGAGTCATATCATCCATGTCAAGACATTCAAAGGGACTTACCTCTTCTCCACTCTCCTAAAATTTAGGAAGTTGAAAAATATCCCCCGCTACTAGGCTCACTTCCCTTCTCTTCATAAGAACCCTGTTCAACTCCTCTCCATCAAATATGTTTTATGGAAGAAGGGCTTCCTCTTGTAATTCCTCACTAATCCCAAATTGAGAAATAGAAATTGTATCATTTCCTTTCAATTTTTGAAGGTTTCTCTTAGGCACCCACTTTTCACTGAGCTTCTTACTATTTTTCTTATGACTTGCTAAAGTACTCAGAGCTTTAGGATGAAAATGGCATATGCTCTTATGGTGCCCTCCCTTACCAAACTCCTGGAAAACTTGGGGTTTATTTTCATATTCAATGTTCTAAAACCAGGTGCCAAGGTTATAAAACAGCTCAATAGAGCTTGGCATATCCTTATCGATATCTTCTATCATACACATTCTAACATAAAGCATTCAAGATTTAGAACTGGTAGTTCGATTGAAGGAAATCAAATCCCCCATTGTCTTAGCAATATCTTGGAAGATGCTCTCATGCCAGAGATGAAGTGGAAAGTTTGGTAGCTTGATCCATAGTGGGACAATATTAATGCTCTATTGGAGATCAAATCTAAGACCCATTTATGCAAAAATAAACCTCTTTTACCAAAAAATCATGGACCCCTTCCAATATTCGCTTGGAATCCTCCTCATAGTTGAGCTTGATAAGGAAGAAATTTCTTGGGATGGCCATAATTTCAAGAGAATCGATAGGTCTCCATCTTGCCAAAGCCCATATCCTCAGAGTATCAATATCTGGCCTCCTACCTTGGAATTTTTCCACAAGATTCTACAACCCATCTTTTAGTATATTATCAATCAAGCTATCGAGGATATGGATCTGGTTTGACATAGGAGAAATATCGAAGAGGGTGTCAAATCCTCCATTAATTCCAATGACCACTTTTGCATACGAAGGTGCACTAGGGGGGATGGGGTACTCCCTACAAGTTCTACTCGTCCCACCTTTGAGCTTACCAGGATCCCACTCCCATTCAAATGAAAATGAGGGGTCATGAGAGTCAAATAGATCCACCTTCATAGACTTAGCTTCTTTAGAAATGGGGTCGAAGCAACCCGACCAAGCATTCACATTCTCTGCAATTATCATCTACCTCCTCTGTAACTCTCCTCTAAAATCTAAAAAACTGCATTGATCTGCTTCACAACCTAACTACTCTAAGTTTACCTTTTTATCTTATTTTGAGCCAACATCTAAAACTAACTTTAAATTAACCAATTTAAACTCTATCTCTTTCAATATACTCTAAAAAATTTAAACTATATCTCTATCAATATAATTTAACCTTTAGTTACAATCTATGTTAACAATTATAACATAATCATAATTTTCTTTCATTACAATCTATGTTAAACAACTATAATATAATCGTAATTTCCCTTTAACTGCAATCTATGTTAAAAAACTATAACATAATCATAATTTCCCTTTAACTGCAATCTATGTTAAACAACTATAACATAATCGTAATTTTCCTTTAACTGCAATCTATGTTAAAAAACTATAACATTATCGTAATTTCCCTTTAACTGCAATCTATGTTAAACAACTATAACATTATCATAATTTCCCTTTAACTGCAATCTATGTTAAATAACTCTAACATAATCGTAATTTCCCTTTAACTGTAGTCTATGTTGAACAACTATAACATAATCATAATTTCCCTTTAATTGTAGTCTATGTTAAACAACTATAATATAATAGTAATTTCCCTTTAACTACAGTCTATATTAAACAACTATAACATAATAGTAATTTCCCTTTAACTGCAGTCTATGTTAAACAACTATAACATAATTGTAATTTCCCTTTAACTACAGTCTATGTTAAACAACTATAACATAACCATAATTTCCCTTTAACTATAGTCTATGTTAAACAACTATAACATAATCATAATTTCCCTTTAACTGCAATCTTTGTTAAAAAACTATAACATAATCGTAATTTCCCTTTAACTGCAATCTATGTTCAAAAACTACAACATAATCATAATTTCCCTTAAAAATGCAATCTATGTTAAACAACTATAACATAATCATAATTTCCCTTTAACTGCAATCTATGTTAAACAACTATAACATAGTCGTAATTTCCCTTTAACTACAGTCTATGTTAAACAACTATAACATAATCGTAATTTCTCTTTAACTGCAGTCTATGTTAAACAACTATAACATAATCGTAATTTCCCTTTAATTGTAGTCTATGTTAAACAATTATAACATTATCATAATTTTCCTTTAAATATACTATCTCACATATAACATAATGACAGTTTCCTTTTAATTACAATCTATGTTAAACAACTATAACATAATCATAATTTCCTTTAGTTATAATCTATGTTAACAACTATAACATAATCATAATATTCCTTTAATTATAATCTATGTTAAACAACTATAATATAATCATAATTTTCTTTTAATTACAATTTATGTTAAACAACTAGAACATAATCATAATTTCCTTTGATTATAATCTATATTAAACAACCATAACAGAATCGTAATTTTTTTTAATTACAATCTATTAACAACTATAATATAATCATATTTTTCTTTAATTACAATCTATGTTAAACAACTATAAGATAATCGTAATTTTCCTTTAATTACAATCTATGTTAAACAACTATAACATAATTACGTTGATAGTCGTCCTACAATGGCATCCAGGAAGGTCAGCCACGCCATAAAATAATATTAATATTTTATTAAAAAAGTTGACATTAAGAAAATTATCCGTCGACATTAAGGGTTACGGTGGATTTAAAATATTTAAAAAATATTTAAACTATTTAAACTAAAATGGTGCCCAAACTTTCTAATATTATTTGCTTCTCTCCTCGAACTCTTCTCTCCGCATCTCTGAAACCCTAAGTTTTTGCAGGAGCAGCACATAGTTCCAGGCAAACAGGGTTCTATCACTGTGAAAAAAAGTAACATCACAGGTACATTTTCTATCTCTCTTGCTCTATGTATTCTGTATTATGTTTCTATTAATTACATTTAAATAATTTCGTAGTTCACCGATTAATATTATGGATCGAAGAACCTTTTTAATTTATTTCATTCAAAACATTTAAACTTCGAAAACATCCAACAGTTCAAGTCATGTTTCATGTCATATTGTGCAATTGCCAAAGTAGGTAATGCAAACACGGTCAACAACATAACATACCCATTCTCAACGTTACTTCAAGGTTTTTATAACATGCACAAAATATTTAAAGAAAAAAATCCAAAAGCGAACTGTAGACTTGCGGACTACTATTGACCAAACAATGTCGGAGAGAAAACATTGTTTAATAGCATTTTTGACACCAAAGAAGCCTACAGCAACTCCAATACCTACTAAAACTATGCATTCATGATTGTATAAATATAAAATAAATATTAAAGCAAGACAAAGGAGGTCAAAAAATAAGCTAGGCCTTATTGAGTCCGACGCTTGCAGTTCTCTCTTCAAGCTCAGACATATCCCTGACCTTCAGGCGATTAAAAAGTTTTTTATAATAATTTTTTTTAATTTTTAATCAACTCAATATTCGATTAAAATTTAACTTGACCAACTCAATATTTTGTGGTTTCAGCATCATAATTTTATTTTATAAATGGCCAAGCCATTACACTAGTAGAAAAGGGAAAGATAAGACAGCTTCCATTAAAATTAGCTTGGGGATTGACAATTCATAATTCACAAGGTTTGATACTAAATAAAGCAACAATTGACATAGAACAAACAGAAAGACAAGGTTTAACTTTTGTTTCCATATTAAGAGTTAAGGCATTGGAAGGACTTAGAATAATACCACCCTTTTCATATGATCGACATGAAAAACTGAAGTCGAGAAAAGGAGTTGCTAAGAGAAAGAGAGAAGAAGAGAGACTAAAGTCTTTGGAGCTTAAATGATTGGCTCTAGCCAATATATGAAATAATAAGGTGTTTATCAACATCAATATTTGAAATAATAAGGTGTTTATCAACACCGCCTATTGGGATTCAAATTTGTTATCACTTGAGCATTTTCATCTCCGACATAAGCTATTTTAAATATTTTTGGCATGTTATATTTATCAATACATTTATAAATATATTTTTAAAAATGTCATCAAAAAATATTTTAATATAATAATTGTGCGGCCGCAGATGCTACTGGCTTAGAAATATAAAATATATATATATCTATAAACATCGAGAGTTATCAATCTCGAGGCACCTATCTCATTTCTTGGGGGTGTGATAGATAGGTGCCTCGAGATTGATAACTCTCGGCGTTTATAGATATATATATTTTATATATCTAAGCTAGTCATAATTTCTTTTTAATTACAATCTATGTTAAACAACTATAACATAATCATAATTTCCTTTAATAACAATCTATGTTAGCAACTATAACATAATCATAATTTCCTTTAATTACAATCTATGTTAAACAACTATAACATAATCATAATTTCCCTTTAATTACAATCTATGTTAACAACTATAACATAATTGTAATTTTCCATTTAACTATGTTATCTAACATATAACATAATCCACAATTGTTTCTTTAACTATGTTATCTAACATATAACATAATCCATGAATTCCATATTATCTTCCTTTATAACATATGCATTATAACTATGTTAAGTTCCTTTATAACATAATCTAAATATATGCATTACAACAATGTTATGATCCTTTATAACATATGCACTATATCTATTTTAAGTTCCTTTATAACATATGCAATATATCTATGTTAAGTTTCTTAATACATATCCAATATATGTATGTTAAGTTCCTTTATAACAAGCAATATAACTACCTTAATAAATATTATATATATATATATATATATATATATATATATATATATATATATATATATATATATATATATATATATATATCGCACTACATCAATCAGCAATGACAAATCGAACAATAGCAACCACATGCTAAATAGGGTTTCCATTATTCTACCCAACCATTGGGTGCACAACAGACCGACCACTACAACGGTAAGCAACCAGTCATAAAAATTAGGTGACAACTAATGGGCTTCCACGATCACAGGTAGTCAAAGGGCAGAGAATAGATGTCATGTGCCCTAGCAACTAGTGCTAAGTGGCTTGGTTTCTAGATGGTCAAGCACCCTAGTGCACTTGTCTATCTTCACAGGAGGGTGTTGGCTCCTAAAATGTATACCCCCACTATGGTACGTACCATGTGGGACTTTAACTTAGATAAAAAGGACTAATAATCAATCTACTCCCCAGTTTCATAAATCCCCAAATGATGCTATGAATTCAATGACCACCATGCATCAAGGATATTTGGAGGATTCATCTACTAAGGAGTTAAACAATTAATCAATTAATTATCTAAAACAACTGCTCTAAAGAAGACATGAATGGACATAATGCAATCGTCTACCTTCGACTGTGCTTGACTACTAATCAATATAGGTGAATTATGCGCTAAGGGAGAGTAACCAAATTCTTCATAGAGGTTTTGATATTTAGCTTAGGATGCTAACACCATATGCAAAAGATATATTGGGTCAAAGGGAAGTAAGACATCTAGGAGCAATTGTAAACCTCAATTTAGATGCCTCGATCCGAATGACATCAATAGAGAAAATATCATTGCTATAGTGGAAATCATACCTCCCTTCAAACAATCATAAATGCCAAGGGAATCGAATTTCCAATCTCAGTATCCCAATCCATCTTGGTCCAAATTCCTTCATAAATCAATTCTAAACATAGGACAGGGGTTCATTAGGAAGACGCTTAGCACTTTTCAACATTCAATTTTGGAAGGGAGATAAGTACTAAAGTAATTTCATTGAGGGTTTATAAATGCTTAGGACCTCCAAAAAATTGATCCAAAGCCTAAAATAAATCTCAATCTTAGTAGTGTTGCAGGCTATTAGAACCTCCCAACAAGCTAAAAAAATTAGAACTTAAAAGCTACTAGAAGAGACCTTATTTTAAGAGTAGAGAGGATCCAATGTTATAGAAATTAAGTTAAATTACCTTACAAGCTATGCATCATGAAGCATTTCAACAAAATTAAGTATAGGAATTCCCAACCTTATTCCATTGATAGCCATGGCCTCCTTGAGCTTCTCTTCCATTGCCTTCATTTTCATTCCCCCCAATTGCCCATCTAGTTCTTTCCAGTAAAATAATACCTCTCACTGAGTCAACCATCTCTCTTCCTCCATGGAGACCCATCCTCATTTTTTCGTTGAAGCCCCGTCTTCTCTAGGTCTCGAAGTTCTCATCAATTAATGTACGCTCTCCTCTAGATAAGTTGTCCCCCTTTAATCAATGAATAAGTATTGCATCCTTTTTTGGTTGAAGCTCCCTCTTCTCTAGGTCTCGAAGTTCTCACCAATTAATGTGCGCTCTCTTTTAGATAATTTGTCCCCCTTTAATCAATGAATAAGTACTGCCTCCACATGGATACATACCTACACACATTAAAGACCCATATCCTCCTACATCATAAGGTCCTTCCTGCCATCAAAGCGAAACCGTCCACCCTTATCTAGGTATGATGGTAGAGAGATATATTTTCAAAATATCTAAAATATATAATATTAAACTTCTAGAATATCTTCTCACATAAATATCCATTATTAAAATAAATTTTTATTTTATAATAATCTTTTATTGTTAAAAATCCCTTTTATTTAAAATAACTTTTTATTATAAATTGCTTATTATTATAAATAGCCTTCTATTTATAATAAACTAGTATTATAAATAACCTCTTATTTATAATAATATTCTTTTATAATAATCCTCTTATAATGATATAATCCTCTTTGATTATAACAATTTATTATAAAAAAAATTAATATAATATTATTTATTGTAAATAACTTTTACTTAATATACTTCGCACTCCTATTATACATATAAATATATATATTAAACTTCTCTTATTTATAATATATAGTTCTATTATAATTATAAACAAACCTCTTTTATTTCTAATATTTTATAGTATATATTATAATTATAAATAATCCTTATTATAAATAAACTTGTTATTTATAATGTCTATTATCATCACATATAATAGTTCATATATTATTAATAAACCCTTTTATTAATAATATTTTATTCTACTATTATAAATATATAATAGTCCCTATTATAAATATTCCCCTATTTATAATAGCTTCTTATTATAAATAATCCTTTTATAATAAGCTATTATATTCTTTTATCATAACTCTAATATTCTCCTATTTATAATAATCTTTCATTATAAATGTTCTTTTAAGAACATAATACTTGTTTAATTATAACAAAACTAGGTATAAATTATCTTTCAACAATACCTAGTTTTCCATGCTATAAAGTCTGTCAGGGAGGGTATTGACATACTACCTTCCTAGGGTTAAACACCATCCCGGGTCTTTTTTGCAAGACATCATTGCTACACCAAGATAGGAGATCAAGGGTAATATTTACCTTCCACTTTATTGAGTTTTAGACAGAATTTTATGATTTCATTTGCTCAATAGGAGACGTATTCCTAATTATTGAGTAATAGAAGTAGCAACACCTTTCTTCAAATCTATCTAGAAGGAGTTTTTGCTCCTAATTTCCTCTATTTTGCACCTGTAAGGTAAGGGAAAGAAGAAAATACAATAACTTTTGCATAACACATCACCTCAAACTATTAATTTTGGGTAAAAATACCCCATCCTTTAAGCACGAGAGTCCATCATTCATGCAAAGATATCACTCTTTGTAGGCTTTCTTTTATTTTTGACTTGAAATTTATCGTAAATCTCACCTAGAGATCGAATTTCCTTGATTTATTCAATTAAATCTAAGGGATTTCAAGTCAGACTTCGATGTGCCTTCTTTAAGGCTTGAAGCTATGCAAGATTTTCTTGCTTTCAAGTCTTAAAAATTGCTCTCTAGACGGATTCTTCTTCAAGTATTTTTAAACTCAAAAATTGTTCATTCTTTAATCAACTTAAGGAGAGGATCCCATAATCCTCTCTAGAGTAGATTTCCTACCTACTCCTCTTCAGATAAGCAAGCTCAAATCTGAATAATAGAACTCTATATCTATTCTTAAGTATGATTAACTTAACCAAAATTAGTCACTTCACTTATGATGAGGTAACTTAAGGTATATTTCTCACCTTTATTGATGAGATAGCTAAAGTTATCCATCCTTTTACTATGATTTAACTCTATCCATCTATCTTATCTTTTTTATAAAATAGCTAAAAGTCACCTATCTCATTTTTGTTAGGAGCTGACTCTATCCATCTATCTCACTTGATATAGCTAAAGTCATCTATCTCCTTTTAGCTACGAGTTGACTCTATCCATCTATATCACTTGAGATAGCTAAAGTCATCTATCTCATATTAGCTACGATCTGACTCTATCCATATATCTCACTTGAGATAACTAAAGTCATCTATTTCATTTTAGCTACGAGCTGACTCTATCCATCTATTTCACTTGAGATAGCTAAAGTCATCTATCTCATTTTAGCTATGAATTGACTCTATCTATCTATGTCACTTGATATAGCTAAAGTTATCTATCTCATTTTTGCTATTTTTATTTGTGAATGGCTAAGGTTATGCTTGCTTTACACAAGATACTATACCAGAGTAAAGTTGCTTTTCCTAGGACCAATCCTTAAGCAATCCTTAGCTTATCCAAGGAAGCTTCTAGCCCATCATACCTATATCTTTATCTAGGAAAGCTAATAGTCTCATGAGTATGTTTTTTGAATGTAAGTAACTTGGTAGTTCAAGGTCTTCTTGGCTTCAACTTAACTAAGCAAAGGCCTATTATAAAAATATACCTATCCCTTAGCACATTCCAAGGAAAATTCTAGTCCATTGTTTTCTAGGAATCCTTTCATGCAAGTGTCTCGTCCTATGTCTTACTGCTTTGATACCATATGTAACACCTCAAAACCCAACTATTTTGAGGAATACCACTATTAACTACTATATATATAAAGTAATTAACAACATCAAACACCATTACATACAACAAACACAAAGCCTATCTAATCTAGAACAAACAAAGAACAATATCTTTTAAACATCTATTCAAATAAAATAAGGAATCGACCCTTAAAAGATACATTAAAAGCAAATATGAAAATATACAATAAAGAGATACATTAAAGCAAATAAAAAGAGAGATTCAATACCCATAACACAATATTCATCCTCGAAAAAATCCTTAAAGGGAAAATCTAGCCTCAATCGTTTCCTTTATTGCATAAGTTTGGTCTTAATCAATACAAGGGATCTCATGATCCTTTCTCCCAAATATATGTCAATACAATGCGTAGAACACATAGTTCATATGACTCTACCATTTTTGCTCAATTAATCCACATAGCAATTTCCATAATTGCTCTATTGTACTTATATAATCAATACTAGATTCCACATAAGGATCTTTCCATCTATTGATTTAACTAGTCCACACCTTTAGTTAAATCAATAATCTAAGTTTATTTATCAAACTAACTAAATTCCATACCTTTAGTTAATCCAATAATCCAATTTTCATTTACCAAACTAACCAAAGTCCCATACCTGTAGCTAATCCAATAATCTAAATTTTCATCACAACTATGTTATTCACATTATAACATAAATCATCTTTTCAACATAAACCATGCTATCTACACTATAACTTAATTCATGTTTTCAACATAAACCATGTTTATTTGCATTCTAACATAATCCATGAGTATTCAATGTAACTATGCTATTCACCTAATACATTATCCACCATACTGCAATGTAAATTATGTTTTCATTTATTGAACCTAATATACCTAATTAAATCTATATCTCCTTCAACAATAATTAACCAAATTAAACTATATATCTTTCAATATAATTTACCCAATCTAATATATACCTTTTTCAATATAAATTAACCAATTTAAACTATATCTCTTTCAATATAATTGTAACTAATTTAAACTATATCTCTTTCAATATAATTTATCCAATATAATCTATATCTCTTTCAATATAAATTAATTAATTTAAACTATCTCTTTAAATATAATTTAACCAATTTAAACTATATTTCTCTCAATATAATTTAACCTTTAATTACAATCTATGTTAAACAACTATAGCATAATCATAATTTCCCTTTCATTACAATCTATGTTAAACAACTATAGCATAATCATAATTTCCCTTTCATTACAATCTATGTTAAAAAACTTTAGCATAATCATAATTTCCCTTTAATTACAATCTATGTTAACAACTATAACATTATCGTAATTTTTTTAATTACAATCTAAGTTAAACAACTATAACATAATCGTAATTTCCTTTTAATTACAATCTATGTTAAACAACTATAACATAATCGTAATTTTCTTTTATTACAATTTATGTTAAACAACTCTTTTAATCACAATCTATGTAAAAAAACTATAACATAATCGTAATTTTCCTTTAGTTACAATATATGTTAAACAACTACAACATAATTGTAATTTCCTTTTAATTACAATCTATGTTAAACAACTACAACATAGTCGTAATTTCCTTTTAATTATAATCTATGTTAAAAAACTAAGGAAAATTACAATCTATGTTAAACAACTATAATATAATCATAATTTTATTTTAATTACAATCTATGTTAAACAACTATAACATAATCGTAATTTCCTTTTAATTACAATCTATGTTAAACAACTATAACATAATCGTAATTTCCTTTTAATTACAATCTATGTTAAACAACTATAACATAATCTATGTTAAACAACTATAACATAATCGTAATTAATAGTAGTCTATTGCATCATCAGGAATGAGTGAGTTGAGGTTTAGCGAGTGTGACGGGAGTGAGGGTTTGAATTTTCTGGGAAGGAATCTCAGCCAAGGTGGCAGAGGTAGAGCAGGTACGGAAGGGGCAGGTGGGAACCTTGAGCATGGATAAAGCAAGGATCCAGAGGAAGGTGGTCAGGCTACAACATATTTGGAGGTGGGCATCACACGGGGGACCGACCCTCCCCAGAAAGACCCCGACAAAAAAGATATGAAGGATAATGTTGGGCCTAATAAGTGGTTGTCTTTTGCTGAGACTCTTAGAGGAAAAAGAAAGGAGGTTCTCTCTCTTCCGCCCCTAGTTCCAATAAATAATAAAATTTTGGCCTCAACAATTTCCATGAGCCCTTTTCTTTCAATGGAATAATTCTCCCTAATAGGCAAGTTTTTGGGAGGTAGGTCAGACATGGAGACTATCAAGGCTTGGGCAATGGGTAAATGGCAACTAGTAGGTAGCTTGGAGTTGGTAGCTCTAACTCGAGGGTTCTTCATTATCCATTTTAACAATATGGAGGATGCTAACCGCATTTTAACAAGAGGTCCTTAGTTTTTGTCAAAAAGAAGCCTTTTTCTCATACGATGGGATGAATATTTCGACCTTGAAAAGCAAAATATTAACATTACACCTATTTGGGTTCGTCTCTTGAGTCTACCTACCCAGTTATTCAATTAATATTGGCTATAGGGCATAGCCAGAACTATAGGGGACCTGATCTCCATTGATCATGTGATCTTGGCCAGGACAAGGATGACTCATGCACGAATCTACGTAAATGCTAATTTGGATAATGAATTGCCAAGGTTTGTGGAGCTAGAGTATGGAAAATACTATCAAAAACAACCGGTAGAATATGATAATAGACCGAAATTCTATGTAGAATGTAAAAATCAAGGACATCTATGTAATCAGTGCCCTAACCTGGCAATGAATAGAGAAAAGCAGAAGCAAGGAATGCTAGACAGAGAAAATTTGAGGAGTTTCCCTAGTAGAGGTGATTTCAATCAGGCAAACTATGCCTACCAAAAAATAAAAGAGAGGGTGCAAGGTCCCAATAAGACAAAGGAAAACAATAGGTTGTTGGCAACCAAAATACTTAGGTAAGTTCCAATCCTCTAGTTTCAAATAAATTTTCAATTCTAGGAGGATTATCGAAAGACATGGAAGCCTAGAACCTTTAGGCTAACCTTTCTAACTCTCTAGAATCCCCATACAAGTCAGGATCCTCAAACCCTAATGCTAAAATTACTGTAAGCCCCGTGGGCATCACAAAGCCAAACCCTAATGTTAGATCTCTAGAATCCCCATCCAAGTCGGGATCCTTAAACCCCAATGCTGAAAATACTTCAAGCCCAGTGGGTATCCCAAAGCCAAACCCTAATGCTGAAGAAATTAGGAAGAAATTTGAGGCATTGGAAAATAAAAAATCTCATCTCCCTAACATCATCACTAGGAGCCAGGTGAATCCTACTGAGGGGTCATCCCGCAGACCAGGGGAATATAGGGAAAAAGGAGAAGATTTGGATGTAGGGGTGGAGATATGTGAAACTCTTCAGACTGAGGAATATGGCAGTCCGGTTCTACAACAAATTGCCTCCCCCAGTTTAGTCCTAAACAAACCAAGAGCACTGTGAAGTCTCCTATAGATTTTGGTAGTGAAAAAATAAGAGGGAGAATATCAAATGTTGAGCATCAAAAAATTAAAACTGATAATGACATTACCAATGGAAAATAGAGAACCTTGTTTCAATAGGTTATTCTAGGTTCTGAAGACAATAAATTAGGAAAACCCCCTCAAGGGAGGGGGAGAGGAAGAAATCCCAAACAATATAAATGAAGTTCCTCTCATGGAATGTGAGAGTCCTCAATGGCCTACCCAAACACATGGAAGTCAGTGCAATAAGAAATCAAGTGAATCCAACTATTATAATGTGCAAGAAACAAAAATTGATGAGATTCAATAAAAAAAAAGTAGCAAAAAAAATCTGGAATCAAGGGGAGATGGTTTGTAAATCAGCCAGAGGAGCGTCTAGAGGCCTTATGACTTTGTGGGATCCCCGAATAGTAGAAGGTACCATTATTCAGAAATATGATAGGGTTCTTAGTGTTTTATTTAAGGAAATAAATAGCAACAGGTCATGGATCCTTTCAAATATTTATGCCCCGACATCAATTCAAGGGAGAGCTCTACTGTGGGAGTACTTAGGCAATCTGAGTGAAATCTTCCATAATGTCCCCTGGATTCTAGCTGGGGATTTTAACACTCCTCTTTACCCTTCAGAAAAAATGGGTGGAAATGGACCACCTATCAGGAGCATGGATGAGTTCAATGAATTTGTGAACTCCAACATATTGATGGATGTAAAACTTAGAGGAGCGAATTATACCTGGAGAAATCGGTGGATAGGGTGTCATCTCATTCAAGAAAGGCTTGACAAGTTTTTTCTATCAAAGGAGGCTACAACTTTGTTCGGTGATTCTACCTTGCAAGCCCTTCCTAAAATTGCCTTTGATCATAATCCCATTTTGTTGGAGATCCCTAACTCTTTGTCCTTCAATAAACCTTTCAGATTTCAATCTATGTGGATCAAACATTCCAGTTTCAGAGATAACTTAATTCAGTGGTGGCAACAGCCTGTCAGGGGTAGTGCAGCTTTTAAACTTGCTGGCAAATTAAAGTTTTTTAAGGAAAAGCTTTGAACTTGGAACAAAGAGGTCTTTGGGAATCTCTTTGAAAATAAAAAATGGGTTGTTGAAAGTTTGAAGATAATTGATCAGAGGATTCAACATGGTGATGCTGATGAAACTACTAGGCAGGAGGAATGGACAAAACTAGCAGAGTTTCATAACATTTTGGCTTGTGAGGAAATCTATTAGAGGCAAAAATCAAGGGATCTTTGGTTGAAATATGGAGATTCAAATTCCAAGTTTTTTCACATCACCACGCTTAGAAACAAAAGCAATAACAAGATAATTTTTTTTAAAAAAGTAGATGGTTCTATTACTCAGGACTTAACAGAAATCAGAAAGGAGGCAGTAACTTATTTCAATTCTATCCTTGGTTAGGAATCATAGTGCAATGAGGAGGCCAAAGATATTCTCTTGCAATCCATTCCTAGCATAATAAATGAGGATATAAACCTTAAGCTTCTAGCTCCATTTTTTGATGATGAAATTAAGGAAGCCTTGATTAGCATGGAGCCAGACAAAGCCTCAAGACCCAATGGCTTTCCCCCTCATTTATATCAATATTTTTGGGACATCTTAAGTGAGGATGTAATTTCTACTATCAAAGAATTCCAAGCAAGCAATCATATCCCAAAAGGTCTCAACTCTACTTTTATTTCTCTAATTTCTAAGAAGCAAACCCCTGAATCTATGGTTGACTTTAGGCCAATCAGTCTGTGCAATGTTTCTTACAAGATCCTAACTAAATCCATTGCAAATAGAATGAGATATGTTCTACCTCACATCATAGATCCATGCCAGGGAAGATCTATCCAGGGCAGGTCAATCTTGGATGGAGTTATCACAGTTCATGAAGCTCTGCACTTTGCTCATAAGACTAACAGGTCTATTTTTGCCCTCAATCTTGATATGAACAAAGCATTTGATAGGCTAAATTGGGACTTTCTGATTGTTGTCCTCCTTAAGTTTGGTTTTCACCACCAATGGGTTAATTTGATCAAAGAATGCATTTCTAAATCATGGTTCTCGATTCTGGTTAATGGAACAACTATTGGTTACTTTCAAAGTCGTAGAGGAATTCGGTAGGGGGACCCTATCAGCCCCATGTTATTCATCATTTTGGTAGAAGCTTTAGGTAGAACCATAAAAAATGCTTGCATTTCAAGGCTAATATTAGGAATCAAGGCAACATCTCTCACTAGGGCTGTTTCTCACCAATAATTCATCGATGATACCATTCTATTGAATAAGGCATCGATGGTTGAGGCCAAAAGAATTAAATACATCCTGCAACTCTACGAGGACGCTGCTAGTTAGAAAGTTAATTTCAATAAAAGCAAGTTATATTTCTTGAACACCCCCATTCAGAGGTAAGGAAGGATTGCAAAAATTTTAGGGTGTGATATAGCAAACCTCCCCACTTTGTATCTTGGTCTCCCTCTTTTCATTGGTTCTCCGAGAGAGTCAATGTGGGACAGGGTTATTGAAAGAATTCAAAAAAACTTGTTGGATGGAAAGGTCATCTTCTATCTCAAGTAGGAAAGTTGACCCTCACTAAGGCCTCTCTTCAGAGCATTCCAGTCTATTTTATCTCCATTTTCAAAGCCCCTATGAAGGTTTTCCAAAAAATTGAGAAACTCCAAAAAGAATTTTTATGGACTGGATCAGAGGAGAAAAAAAGGATACACCTTGTAGGATGGACCAAAGTGTGCAAACCCAGGGAAAATGGGGGCTTAGGTCTGAGGAGAATTGCTCATATGAATTTAGCTTTACTAGCTAAGCAGGCGTGGCACCTCATTTTTGGTGAAGAAAATTAATGGACAACTATCATCAAATGAAAGTATCTTCAAAATATGGAATTTCTAAGTGACTCAGTTCCAATCAGAGGTTCTGCTTTTTGGAAAGCAATTCTCAATTGTAAGGAAATCATCAAAAAAGGTTTAAGATGGGTTTTAGGCAATGGTGAGAGGATAAATTGTTGGAATGATAGGTGGGCTAAGGATGAACCACTGACGCAATATCCTAACTTAGACCGAATCAGAGATATCATGAAAGAACTCATTGGCAAAAAAATCTTCGATTATATGGTTGAGGACAGAGGTAGAATGAAGTGGAAACAAATAAGGATTCAGGGATTTCAAGTGGAATCAAATAATCTTTGTAAAATTCTCGGGAAATAGTTTATCCCCATGAGACCCAAGGAAGATCAAGTGACCTGGGCTCCTACGAAAAATGGGTAGTTCACTATTAAATAAGCTTACAAGCTTCTGCATGATGATGAGGATTTTGTCCTCCAGAAGGACTTAGTTTGGATAAAAAATTTAATTCCAAAAATTGTAGTCTTTTCATATCTGGTTATCCAAGGAAGAATTCTAACCATTTATAATATGATGCGTAAAGGTATTTGTATCACTAATCATTTTTATCTATGCAGGGCTAATTGGGAGACCATTTATCACATTTTCCTTGAGTGCCCTTTTTCCTTGAATGTCCTAAGTGGGGTTTTTTAGGCCTTCAATATTTCTTGGGTTAAACCAGCCATCGTACTTGATTTTTTCATCTAGTGGCCTTGCCCATTTTCAAGCCAAAGACTTAGATACATGTGGAAAATTTGTCTCAATCACTATCTTTGGATGGTGTGGTTAGAAAGGAACCATAGAGTCTTTAATGAGTCTATCCATGATCATCAAACTATCATTGCCAAGATTCTATCCTTTGCCAATGAGAATGTGAACCTTATCCCTTTTGATAGCCATAAACCTCATCTACAGGAGACCATGATTGCTCAATATTTAAGCTTAACCTTGTTAGATGAGTTTGTGCCTAGGGTAGTCAACCCCAGAGCCAATGTTAAGTGGTCCCCACCTCCTACGGGTTGGTTTAAGCTTAATTTTGATGGAGCGACTAAGGAAAATCCTAGAAGAGCAGGCATTGGCAGCATTGTGCAAGATCATAATGGGAATATGATGCTTGCATTTTCTGAATATTTGGGAACAAGGACGAACAACGAAGCTGAATCTAGAGCTATGTGGAGAGGCCTTCAAATGACTCAATACTTAGAAGGCAATTTTATCATAGAAGGAGACTCTATGCATGTTATAAATCTCCTCAATAATTGGAAAACACCTCCTTAGAGGATTAAAACAATTTTTGAAGAGGCTAGGATCCTTTTCCAGGGAAGATAAGACAGAAAATCCCAACATGTCTTTCGATAAGCTAACAAAGTTGTTGATAAGCTGGCCAATTTGGGTGTTGATGGTGACAGACTTTTCAAATGGGAACACGGTGTCCCAATCGAAGTAGAGGAGCTTATTCAACAAGAATTCCAAGAATGATAGTTAAATTTACCAACAGGGAAGGCACTGTAAGTTCGAAGGCTATGAGTATTCCCGTATCTTTTTTGAAATGGACTCACAATAAAAATTATCTAAGTTGTCAGTCTTGGTGGATGCTGCTTGGAAATACCACAAATACTAATGGGGACAATCACATTTTAGATTACATGGATCCTAGTCATTTTAGTAATTTGAGGTTGGTTGATAATCACAGGGTAGAAAAGAAACGACAATATAAGACTTCGAACCAGAGCCACGTGGACCACTAGATAGCCACCACCATAAATCTAGCCAACAGGTTCACTTCTCCAAGGCTTATTGGCCAAGACGAGATGTGGTCCCAAAGCATGTCATATATGAAAGAAAGCAATTACCAAATAATTATTAAGAGTAATTGTCAATACAGAGCTTGTGGGAGTTTTTTTCAGTACTCTTCTATGTGTGTCTGCAACTTTTTGTTTCTCCACTATTTCAAGGAAGGGATTTGTGTCTGTTTCTTTTTTTGTAATTATGATGCAGGTGTGTTTTCTTGAGGTATACCCAAAATGTTGTATGGGAAGTTTCTTTTTGATAACAGGCTATGTGCCTTACCGGATGTAATGTCTTTGGCGGCATGTATATTTTACATATATAGGATCCTTAGTAAGGACATGTTCATCAACAGCCCTGGGCTAATTTTTGTAAAAGGTTTTGGGTCAACCTGTAAAACCCAAAATTAATGCTATAGTATCTTATCTACCAAAAAAAAATAACATAATCGTAATTTCATTTTAATTACAATCTATGTTAAACAACTATAACATAATCGTAATTTCCTTTTAATTACAATCTATGTTAACAACTATATCATAATCGTAATTTCCTTTTAATTACAATCTATGTTAAACAACTATAACATAATCATAATTTTCTTTTAATTACAATCTATGTTAACAACTATAACATAATCGTAATTTCCCTTTAATTACAATCTATGTTAACAACTATAACATAATCGTAATTTCCCTTTAATTACAATCTATGTTAACAACTATAACATAAGCGTAATTTCACTTTAATTACAATCTATGTTAACAACTATAACATAAGCGTAATTTCCCTTTAATTACAATCTATGTTAAACAACTATAACATAATCATAATTTTCCTTTAATTACAATCTATGTTAAACAACTATAACATAATTCTAATTTTCTTTAATTACAATCTATGTTAAACAACTATAACATAATTGTAATTTCCCTTTAATTACAATCTATGTCAAACAACTATAACATAATCATTATTTTATTTTAGTTATACTATCTAACATATAACATAATCACAATTTCCTTTTAATTACAACCTATGTTAAACGACTATAACATAATTAGAATTTTTTTTAATTACAATCTATGTTAACAACTATAACATAATCGTAATTTCCCTTTAATTACAATCTATGTTAACAACTATAACATAATCATAATTTTCCTTTAATTACAATCTATATTAAACAACTATAACATAATCATAATTTTCTTTAATTACAATCTATGTTAAACAACTATAACATAATCATAATTTCTTTTTAATTACAATTTATGCTAACAACTATAACATAATCATAATTTCATTTAATTACAATCTATGTTAAACAACTATAACATAATCATAATTTCCCTTTAATTACAATCTATGTTAACAACTATAACATAATCATAATTTCCCTTTAATTACAATCTATGTTAAACAACAATAACATATCATAATTTATTTTAATTACAATCTATGTTAATCAACTACAACATAATCCTAATTTTCTTTAATTACAATCTATGTTAAACAACTATAACATAATCGTAATTTCCCTTAAATTGCAATCTATGTTAACAACTATAACATAAGCGTAATTTTCTTTTAATTATGATATCTAACATGTAACATAATCTATGAATTCCACATATAACTATGTTAAATTCCTTTATAACATATGCAATATAACTATTTTTTATAACATAATCTAAATATATACATTACAACTATGTTATGATACTTTATAACATATCTAATATATCTATGTTAAGTTCCTTTATAACAAGCAATATAATTGCTTCATATATATATATATATATATATATATATATATATATATATGAAGCAATTATATTGCTTGTTATAATATATATATATATATATATATATATAGTACTAGAAATTTTGAGGGTAGATGCTTGCAAAACCCTAGAACATATCCAATTTTCAGATCATTTGGAGCAACACAGATCCTAGCGCATCCTTATGTGTGAATAAAATTTGTAGCAAGCGGTTATGCGAGGGTTTCATCTGGGTTGAGTGCAAGCAACTCCAAAGGTTGGTTTTCGAGACCTTCAGGTCGTAGAGTCTAATATTTTTGTGGTTCCTACTCAATATTTTAGCAGGATATGTTACAGGGGATCCAAGATGGGTTAGAAATATGTCTTTCAACCGATCATGTTTTGAACTTGAGTGACAGTGACTTCCAATTTGCTGCACAAAAGAAAAGTGAAAACCATACCTTTCCATAGCATCTAGGGCATTGATTAAAGAGATCACAAAACAAGTTTCAAGCAGCTGATAAAAAAATGACTTAGATATCAAGTGAATTTGGCGCTAAGGTGCACCCACAAAATAAATCTACTATGAAAACCCTTGTCAAGGGTAAGAATTTTGAAGACTTAGCCCTAAAAATTAATTTTAGGGATGCCCTCCGTGGTGGAAAGCCTCAGCCCAATGCTAATATTAATATTAGGGCTTCCTGTAAACCTTAAGAATATCTAATATTAATCTTAGGAAAATGGAGTCAAGATGTCTTAAAGCAGCTGATGGAACTCCTATTGTTAAGCTTGATATGGGCAATATTCAAATTGGCATTGAAGATCTAGAAAAAAGATGACTAATTTGTCGATTCGTGGGTTTTCATCTAAGCTTATCTGATTTCAAAGTTTGGGCTATAAAAAGCTAGAAAACTGATGCAGGAGCATCCGGTGAAAGTATGAGCAATCTTGCATCTTTTATTTTTCTTTAAAAAAATCTGGTATTTTTGAAGCAATTTGGTTCTTTTCCGGGGAAGGAGATGTCGTAAGACATAAAAGGAAGTTGATAAGGGGACTAAGGCAAAAGTTGGTGTGAGGTCACGAAATCGCGACCTCATTTGCTGTTGCAAGGACGGAGCAAGTTTCGTCGCGATATCGCGACGTCGCGATATCGCGACAGTTAGGTTGGCCAAGTGGACGGAGCAAGTTTCACGATATCGCGACGTCGCGATATCGCGACAGGTTAGGTTGGCCAAGTCTTAAGTTACGAAGGGGGTTGAAGCTGTTGCAAGGAGTGGGGGTTGGAGTCGCAATTTCGTGACGTCAAAGGCAGAGACAATGCAGGACGTACTTTTGTCGCGATATCGCGACGTGGTTTCAAAGCTGAGGGCGGACGTCAGTTGGGTAGCGATATCGCGACATGTCGCGATATCGCTACATGTCGCGATATCGCGGCCCAAGAAAAGTCAAACGGAATTAAACACGCGGACGGCCGGACAGGGGAAAATTGACACGTGGTTGCCACGTGCCTTAAAGGCAACACTACCAATGGGGAATAGAGTCAAATTTGACACGTGGAGGCATGCTTGTAACAGATCTTGAGGATGAGGGCCACGTAATCGGAGGAGAAAGATATAGATGTCGACCAAGTTTAATTATCTGGGAATGTTGTTTCTGGAGAAACCGTAGTTACAGGTGAAAGACTTAATGGCGGAGACAACGGTACTTAAAGACAGTCAGATTAAAACGGCGGGTGCAGGGTATGGAAAGCCATGAATGCAGACTCTGGACGGATCGGACAGTTGCCATTAATGGCAGTAAAACAAAAGGAAAGGAAAATTTTGAAATTTCAACGGAGGGAAGATGAAATTCGAAAGGGGTCTTCGAGCGGGAGCATTAATTTCAGTGGAAGGCCGAGACCACATTAAAACGGGGAAATTTGTATGGGAAAGGGGTGGTGAAGTTCGGGATTTGGGGGAGAAGTGGTATACTGGAGTGGCTACTGTAACCGTATTTTGCTATTTTTAATGAAATTTAAATGAAATTACTGTGAATGTGTTTGTGTGAATCCCGGCTTGCCATCAAGTGGTATCAGAGCGGGAGCTCCTGAGCGTGTAACAGATCGCCGGAGAGAGGCAGTTGCACCAGGATCTGTGGAAGAATTCTAAAAAAAAATATATATATATATATATATATATATAATACAGAGAAAATATCATGCCTCCACGAAGGAACCGTGGCGGAGCAGGAAATGTGGTGCCGGTCGAAGACTTCCGGGCCTTGCAAAGACAAGTTCAAGCCTTGCAAGCAGAGTTACGCAGAAGGCGCGAACCCGGAGGGGAAGAGGAAAGTGAAGATGAAGTTGAAGAGGAAGAATAGTCTGAGGAAGAGGCAGAAGCTGTGGATCCAGCTCGTGCCCGGTTGTATAAGGCCATCTCTCAGATTGGAAAACAGCCAAAAATGGAGGTATCTACCTACTCGAGAAATCTAAATCCAGAAGAAGTGATTGACTGGATAAATGATTTAGAGGAATATTTCGAGTATGAGGAGATTGAAGACCCTAACCGGGTCAGATTTGCTAAGACCAAGTTAAAGGGTCATGCCAGCATTTGGTGGAAGGGAATGCAGTTGGAGAGAAACAGAAGAGGGAAAGAGAGAATAACAAGATGGGATAGAATGGTGGAGAAGATTAAAAGACAGTTCATCCCGACAGATTACGAGTTGGATCTGCTAAGGAAGATGCAGAGCTTGAGACAGACAAACAAAACTGTCCAAGAGTACACTGAAGAATTTTACAAAATTTCTATTAGAACAAGGCATTTAGAGGCAAATAAGGAGAAAGTAGCCCGTTACATTAATGGGCTGAGGCTTGGTATCCAGGAAGAACTAAGCCTGGTTCGAGTAAACACCATAGAGGATGCTTATCAATTTGCCTTGAAGGTAGAAGAAAAGCTAAACAAAGCGGTTTGAAGGCAAGCAAAGAGGAAGAGGCCGAGGTGGAAGGACTCGGTGGGAGGACCAATGGAGAAAAGTACAAGGATCCAAAGAAGACTGGTGAAGCCAGTAGTAACCAGGACCAAAAAGAAGAAGATGTTTATCAGCCCCGAGATCGTAACGAGCCTACCCAAGAGGACGGGGTGGATCCGGACGAGGGTTTGGAAGGGGAGTATTTCGTGGAACATGTTTCCACCGTGGTGAAGAAGGACACAGGGCATTTGAATGTCCACAAAATCGAGAAAGAACAAACAAGAGGCCCGAGGGCCCAACCAGAGCTGCTGTGGCAGAGGAGGATGTTGAATCTGAGCATTCTGAAGAAGCAGAGAGAGGAGAAATAATGGTTGTAAGAAGAGTCCTGTTGAACGAGGAGAAGGACACAGACCAGAGGAGAAGTTTATTCCGCACTAGATGTAAATGTGCGGGCAAGGTTTGCAATATCATTATTGATAATGGTAGCACGGACAACCTGGTTTCTGAGGAAATGGTTACAAAGTTACGGTTAGAAAGGAGGAAACACCCACACCCATACCGGGTCGCATGGTTACAAAAGGACCACGGAGCTTTGGTCAACGAGCAGTGTTCTGTTAAATTTAACATTGGGAATTATTGTGATGAGGTCCTGTGTGACATCTTACCCATGGATGTTTGCCACATGTTGCTGGGGAGACCCTGGCAGTTTGACCGGAGTGCAATACATGATGGCCGTGCCAACACCTACTCATTGACAAAGAATGGTGTACGCCATAAACTAAAGCCCTTGAAGGATACAGATGAAAAGGTATGTAATATTTCCAGAGTCTGTTTAGTTGAGGGGAGAGAGTTTCTGAACGGGTTAAAGCATGAACGTTTATGTTATGCAATAATCCCTAGAGTTAGGGGGAAGGAATGCCGGGATACCCCAACAGAAGTTCTAAATCTACTGGAGGAATTTTCAGACATTGTGTCTGACAATGTGCCTGAGGGCTTACCCCCTGTGAGAAAAATTAGCCATCATATAGATTTAGTACCAGGATCAAGCCTGCCAAATAAAGCTGCACACAGGATGACACCCGTAGAGACTGAGGAGTTAAATAGACAGTTCCAAGAATTATTAGAAAAGGGATTAATTCGGGAAAGTTTGAGTCCATGCGCAAGCACTCGCAGAGGTCGGCGCCAAAGAAGGATGGAGAATGGAGGATGTGTACGGATTCACGGGCCATCAACAAAATTACTATTAAGTACGGATTCCCATTACCAAGAATGGATGATATCATGGACTCGTTTAAGTGGAGCCGAGTACTTCACAAAGATTGACCTCGAAAAGTGGTTATCATCGGATCCGTATCCGAGAGGGGGATGAATGGAAGACAACCTTCAAGACAAGAGAAGGCCTCTTTGAGTGGTTGGTCATGCCCTTTGGACTGTCCAATGCACCAAGTACCTTCATGCGGCCGATGAATGAAGTACCGAAAGAATTTCTGGGAAAGTTTGTTATTGTTTATTTAGATGATATATTGATATTTAGCCGGACCCTGGAGGAACACCTGATGCATATCAAGAGAGTCTTTGAAAAGCTGCAAGAAGAACAGTTATTAATAAATTTGAAAAAGTGTAATTTTGTCAAGAAAGAATTGGTATACTTGGGGTTTGTAATCTCAGCAGAAGGCCTGAAGATGGACCCCGAAAAGGTGAGAGCCATCATTGAATGGCCTACTCCAAGGAGCACAACAGAAGTGAGGTCATTCCATGGTCTGGCCAGTTTTTATAGGAAGTTCATAAAGAACTTCAGCAGTATTTGTGCACCTTTCACAGAGACAATGAGGGGAGATAAAAAGGAGTTCAAATGGACATCAGGAGCTGAAAGGAGCTTTGATACATTAAAAAGAAAAGTTACCGAGCAGCCTGTTTTGGCACTTCCAGACTTCAACAAGGTATTTCAGGTGGACTGTGATGCCAGTGGCAGTGCAATAGGGGCGGTACTGAGTCAAGGAGGCAAGCCAGTTGCTTATTTCAGTGAAAAGTTAAATGATGCCCGAAAAAAGTATTCTGTCTATGATCAAGAATTTTATGCTATAGTTCAGGCCTTGAAAAAGTGGAGACATTATTTATTACCAAAGGAGTTTGTACTGTTTACTGACCATCAGGCTTTGCAATACATTAACAGTCAGACAAAACTGAACCAAAGGCACATGAAATGGGTGGAGTTCCTCCAAAGTTACACCTTTGTACTAAAGCACGAAGTGGGAAGTCAAACAGGGCTGCGGATGCCTTAGCGGCATGCGGACTCACTGACCAGATTGACAGTGGAAGTAGTGGGGTTTGAAGAACTGAAGGGTCTATACCCTGCAGATCCGGATTTTGCAGAAGCCTGGAAGGCTTGCTCAATACCTCTTACCATGGATAGAACAAAATGGTTGGATTTCTTAATCCAAGACGGGATGCTGTTCAAGGGTAGTAAGTTGTGCATTCCCAGAAGTTCCATGCGGGAGAATTTAATCAAAGAAAAGCACAACGGAGGATTGGCTGGGCATTTTGGTAGGGATAAGACCATTGCCTTGATTGAGGAAAATTACTACTGGCCACAACTTCGGCAAGATGTACGGAAGTTTGTGCAAAGCTGCAGAATATGCCAGATGGCAAAGGGTGTAAAACAAAATACAGGACTGTACCAGCCATTACCTGTGCCTGAGAGACCATGGGAGGACATAAGCATGGATTTTGTTCTTGGATTGCCGAGAACACAGAGAGGAAATGATTCAATATTTGTGGTGGTGGACCGGTTCTCCAAAATGGCACATTTTATTCCCTGCCAAAAGACAAGTGATGCAGTTCACATTGCTGGGTTGTTCTTCAAGGAAGTGGTACGACTTCACGGCCTACCGAGAAGTATAGTTTCAGTACAGAGATACAAAGTTTGTTGGGTATTTCTCGGAGAACTCTGTGGAAGAAATTGAAGACAGACTTGAAATTCAGTTCAGCATACCATCCACAGATAGATGGGCAGACGGAGGTGGTCAATAGAAGCCTGGGCAATTTACTGCGGTGTTTGATAGTGGATCAACCCAAGGGATGGGATTTGGTCTTACCACAGGCAGAGTTTGCATATAACAGTTCAGTTAATAAAAGCACAAATAAATCTCCGTTCCAGATAGTATATGGAAACAGCCCGAGGAATGTGTCTGAGCTAAGAAGGTTGGACAGAAGAGAAAAATGTAGTGCCGAAGCCGAAGAATTTGCAGAACATATGAAAAGTCTGCATGAGGAAGTAAGAAGACAAATTACAAAAATGAACAATAAATATAAGACAAGGGCGGACCAGAAGCGCCGGTTCAAGGAGTTCAAGGTAGGAGATGAGGTCATGGTGCATCTCAGAAAGAGAGATTTCCCCGCCAAGACTTATAATAAATTGAAAATGAAAAGGTTTGGACCATGCATAATATTGGGAAAGCGAGAGTCAGGAAATGCGTATGAAGTGGAATTGCCAACTTGGCTTGATATTTCACCAATTTTTAATATCTCAGATTTAGTGGAATACCATGAGGGAGAAGGTACAGAAATGCAAAGTCCAGAGTTATGGCAAATTCCAGCATCTACTCCGAGCACAGATGAAACCGAAGAAGTATTGGATACTCGTGAAGGCAAAAACACCAGGAATAAACAGTATACTGAGTATTTGATCAAGTGGAAAGGCAGGCCTATTGAAGATGCAACTTGGGTATCGGAGGCGGAGGTTGACCGATTGGGTCTTCCCCCAACAAAACAGAAGTGAGGGTCACTTCTAATCTACCCCGGGTGTCTGATGCAGGAGCATCCGGTGAAAGTATGAGCAATCTTGCATCTTTTATTTTTCTTTAAAAAAAATCTGGTATTTTTGAAGCAATTTGGTTCTTTTCCGGGGAAGGAGATGTCGTAAGACAGAAAAGGAAGTTGATAAGGGGACTAAGGCAAAAGTTGGTGTGAGGTCGCGAAATCGCGACCTCATTTGCTGTTGCAAGGACGGAGCAAGTTTCGTCGCGATATCGCGACGTCGCGATATCGCGACGTCGCGATATCGCGACAGGTTAGGATGGCCAAGTGGACGGAGCAAGTTTCGTCGCGATATCGCGACGTCGCGATATCGCGACAGGTTAGGTTGGCCAAGTCTTAAGTTACGAAGGGGGTTGAAGCTGTTGCAAGGAGTGGGGGTTGGAGTCGCGAGATCGCGACGCGTCGCGATTTCGTGACACGTCACGATTTCGCGACGTCAAAGGCAGAGACAATGCAGGACGTACTTTTGTCGCGATATCGCGACGTCACGATATCGCGACGTCGCGATATCGCGACGTGGTTTCAAAGCTGAGGGCGGACGTCAGTTGGGTAGCGATATCGCGACATGTCGCGATATCGCTACATGTCGCGATATCGCGGCCCAAGAAAAGTCAAACGGAATTAAACACGCGGACGGCCGGACAGGGGAAAATTGACACGTGGTTGCCACGTGCCTTAAAGGCAACACTACCAATGGGGAATAGAGTCAAATTTGACACGTGGAGGCATGCTTGTAACAGATCTTGAGGATGAGGGCCACGTAATCGGAGGAGAAAGATATAGATGTCGACCAAGTTTAATTATCTGGGAATGTTGTTTCTGGAGAAACCGTAGTTACAGTTGAAAGACTTAATGGCGGAGACAACGGTACTTAAAGACAGTCAGATTAAAACGGCGGGTGCAGGGTATGGAAAGCCATGAATGCAGGCTCTGGACGGATCGGACAGTTGCCATTTATGGCAGAAAACAAAAGGAAAGGAAAATTTTGAAATTTCAACGGAGGGAAGATGAAATTCGAAAGGGGTCTTCGGGCGGGAGCATTAATTTCAGGGAAGGCCGAGACCACATTAAAACGGGGAAATTTGTATGGGAAAGGGGTGGTGAAGTTCGGGATTGGGGGAGAAGTGGTATACTGGAGTGGCTACTGTAACCGTATTTTGCTATTTTTAATGAAATTTAAATGAAATTACTGTGAATGTGTTTGTGTGAATCCCGGCTTGCCATCAAAAACTAAAGGTGAGTTACAAATCTCTATTTATCCAAATGGTTATTTTCTTGTTTTATTTGGTGATAATGAAGATAGAGATAAAACTTGTCAAGGGGATCCTTAGTTCTTTGGAAGGGCATGGCTTTTCATGAAGCCCTGGCATACTAAATTTAAAGTCGAAGAAGATATACCTTCAACAACTCCTGTGTGGGTTAGACTCTTTAGCCTCCCTATTGAATTCTAGAATCTGACTACTTTTTCTTCAATTGGAAACTCTTTAGGAACTTTTATGATGACTCCTAATTTTACTCAAAATTTTGAACATATTATTTATTCTCAGATTTGTGTTTTAATGGATTTTGACAAACCCTACCTAAAAATATCACATTACAATTTGGGGAGGACACTTGGGACCATTCCTTTTCTTTGTATAATTTACCACGAGTATAGTCATTTGGCTATGTTTACCCAAATAAAATTCAAGATCAAAAGAAAGAAGATATAAACTGAGCAGGTTTCCAAATGCCTAAGAAGAAGAACACTCAAAAAAAACTAGTTATGAAGGATCAATCAAAGTCATCTGCTAATATGTTTGAAATTCTTTCCACAAATGATGTCCCAAGTGAGGAAGAGGAAATAATGGAAACATAAATCTTAGAAACACAATTTAAAAATGAAGGGAATAACTCAAAGAAAAACCAAAAAATCAAAAGTTTTCAATAGAAAAAAAAGGGAGAAAATATACACAAGAAAAAATATCTTTTAAATGTTAAAACTTCAAATAATACAGGTCCCAATATAGACTCTGTTGAACCTTTTAGTAACAGTTTTGTTGTGTACAAGCATTATTCAAGGTTAGAAGCCATCTTAGATTCAATTGGAATAAGTCAAGAAACATGGAAAAAAAACTAAAGATGGATTCTAATCAAAAGGTAAGTCGCAAGACCAATCAATATCATATGGTAAAAGAAGGTGAAAAGCTTGTAGAGGAAGGTAAGATTAATGCCCTTCCCAAATTTTTTAGCCCTGGTATTAATGAAGATCATCACTTGGAATATTAGAGGACTCAAAGGGAGTCTTTCAAAACAAAATGAAATTAGAAGAATGATTCAGATAAATCATCCACATCTTGTTTTCCTTCAAGAAATGAAGATATCAATAGAGGATATGGACTCAATTGCTAGTAAAATTTGGCCAACCGAAAAAGTGGTTTTCCTCAATTCCCAGGGGACTTCTGGTGGCATTGCTTGCCTTTGGGACCCAAAAGAGGTAGTTATTCACCATATGGTTGGTAGTTGGGGTCTTTTAGCTATAGCTATTCAAAGTAGACATTCCAACCAAATTATGCTCTCCATTAATGTTTATGCTCTAACTGCTCTGGAGGAAAAAAGAAGACAATGGAAGGATATAACTTATATTATCTCTCATTTTCCTGAAGCTTGGATCTTGATCAAAGGGGATTTCAATTCCATCCTCTCTCTAGATGAGAAAATGGGGGGAAATAGAAATTTGGATAGAAGCACTGACCTCATGAGAGAATATATTGCAAATCTCCATCTTGTGGACATCCATCCTGATAATGGCCTTATGACTTGGTCTAATAGAAGGCAAGGCTTAGCTTGTATAATGGAGAGATTGGATAGGTTCTTGCTCTCTAATAATTTCTTAATCCATGGTCACATTCCTAAAGTGAAGACTCTTAACAATGTTGGTTCGGATCACTGATCAGTCATGGTGGAAATGTGGAAAACCAATGTGAGTTTCTCTCCTTTTTTATTTTAGTTAATGTGGTTGAGAGACAGTTCCTTTAGACCTCGTGTGCAGCAATGGTGGAAGGAAGGTAAGCCTAGGTATGGGACTAAGATGTTATGTTTTTCCAAAATACTTCAATACATTAAATCCAAAATCAAGACTTGGAACTGGAAGGAGTTTGGGGATGTTCATAAAAAAACATGAAGTTATTACTCAGCTTGAAAATTTGAATAAGAAAATCCATTTAGATGGCCTCACAGAGAGTAGAAGTGCAGATGAAATTAAACTCACTACTCAGTTAGAGGAATGGGAAAAAAGAGAACTCCTATGGAAGCAAAAATCTAGAATTCAATGGCTCAAAGAAGGAGATCGAAACACAAATTTCTTCCACAAATCTCTTCTAGCTCGAAGATCTCACAACTTTATTTCTTCCCTAAAATCTGATTCTGGAGATGTTGTCTACACTTGGGATGGCATGAACTCTATTGTTGTTGATTACTTTTCCAATATTTTTGTTGCTACTCCTCTTGACTCAACTTCTCAACAAGATGTTCTTCAAGCAATCCCTTCTCTTATCACTTCTGAGGAGAACTCTATTTTGATTTCTCTAGTTACTATCAATGAGCTTCATCAGGTAGTTTTTAAAATGCAAAAAGGGAAAACCCTAGGTCCTGATGGTTTTCCCATTGAGTTCTACCAAGAATTTTGGGATATCCTTCATGCTGATTTATTAGAGGTGGTGGAAGAAGCTAGGAAAGCCAAAGAAATTTTTAAGGTTATCAATAAAACTTATATTACTCTTGTTCCAAAAGCTCAAGAGGTTGATCATCATCTCAGATTTTAGACCTATTGCTTTATGTAATATTCTTCTCAAAATCATTACTAAGATCATGGTAGAAAGGTTGAAGCCTCTTTTGCATAATATTATTTCCCATGAGCAAGGGGGTTATGTGGAAGGACGCCAAATAGTGGATGAGATAGTTCTTGCTCAGGAAGCCATCCATTCCATGGATATGCAAAAATATCCTTCCATGTTCATTCGGTTAGACTTATCCAAATCTTATGACAGAGTGGATTGGCACTTCCTCATCAAAGTTTTGAGGCAATTTGGTTTCTCTTAGGATTGGTTGGATTGGATTATGGGTTGTATCTCTTCAGTTTCCTACTTAGTTCTTATCAATGGCAGGCCTTCTCATTTGTTCCCATATCTAGAGGTATTAGGCAAGGTGACCCCCTATCCCCTTATTTATTCATCATTCTTGCTGAATGCTTGGGTAGGACTATAACAAAAAATAGAGAAAACAAAACCCTTGAAGGAGTTACCATTGCTCATGGAGCCAGACCTATCTCTCATCTTCAATTTTTTGATGACTCTACTCTTCTTGGTAAAGCTACAGTTAAGGAAGCTTCTAAAATTAAGCAAATCATTAGCTATTTTTCTAGGGCTACCGGGAAATTGATCAATGAAGATAAATCTAAAGTCATTTTCTTTCATTGCTCTACCAAATAGGAATCCATGGTCTTGGATAAATTAAGGTATAAGAAGACCTCCCTTTCGATCACTTATTTGGGTATTCCCATCAATATTCAAAGACAAAAAAAATATTGGAATTGGTTGTTGGACAAAGTCAAGAAGAAAATTGGAAAGTGGACCAATAGGTGGCTTTCTTCTAGGGGTAGAATCACCTTGGTAAAATTAGTCCTTCAAGCTATTCCTATTTATGTTTCTACTGTGTTGAATATCCCAAAGGTTGTTCTTCGTGAACTGGATCAAATCAGTCATCGGTTCCTCTAGAGTGGTACTAAGGAGAAAATAAAATGGGCCTTGGTGAAATGGGACACTTTATGTCTTCCTAAGAATGAAGGGGGGTTAGGATTCCGATATGCTATTAATAACAACAAAGCTTTAGCTGCTAAATTGTATTGGAGGATGTTGCATAACCCCAATGCTCTTTGGGCCAAAAATCTTTGTGCTAAATATGTTGAGAACAAAAGTCCTGAAGACCTTGTTTGCTATCAATTGCCTACCAAAGGTTCTCCCATTTTAGTAGTTCTTAAGACTAGTGAGGATTTGATAAAGAAAAATTTATTTTGGATCATTCATAATGGTCAACAAGCAAATTTTTGGACTGATTCTTGGGATGGTCACAAGCCTTTGATAACTCAGTTTCCCGAATGGAGGCCTTGGATGGAGGAGCTTCACCGAGCTAACTGGATAAAGGTGGCTAATTACTGTCGATACCATACTGGTAATTTAGAGGTTGGTAGATATTGGATCCCTATTGAGGACTGGCCTATTCAAATCCTAGAAAGGCAAAGACAAGATATCCAATGCATCCTTCATATGAGATCTCTCTCTTGGTCCCATGAAAAAGATTGTTTTGGATGGAACAACACTACTAAGGGTGAGTATTCAGTTGCTCAAGGTTATTTGGCCTTATGCCATAATAATCCCAACCAATCATCTGACATATTTTCTCAGTTGTGGGCTCAAAAGCTCTGGCCTAAGGTGAGGTTCTTTACTTGGCTTTTATTGCATCATAGGGTGCTTACTGGTGAGCATCTTATGAAGCATGGTTTTCATGGCCCTTTTAGATGTGAAATGTGTGAAGAGAATGTGGAAACTCTCAACCATATTTTTATTGAGTGTACTCTAGCCTCTGAGCTATGGAGGAGAATGGCCACTTTACTTGGCTTACAGTGGTCCAATTTTTCTACTTTTGAACAACTTTGGAGGGATTGGCCTAAACAAGAGGGTGTTGATCATTTTATTAGGCAGTTAGTTTGGATGGGTTCTACCATTCTTCTTTGGAATATCTAGAATGAAAGGAACAATCAAATTTTTAATCAAGATAGGAAGGATATTCACTATATCTGGCAAAATACCATTGCCAACTTAGTTGAATCAGTCCAACAACTCCTTAATCACCCCCAAAACTCCCACCAAATATGGGATCAAGTGATGCAAATATTGAAGATTAACTCCTCTAAGGGAAACCATCTTAAAGGGAATGTGAGAAATTGCAAGATGGATAGAACAAGGAATTGGCAACCTCCTCCTAAGGATTTTGGAAAAGTCAATACTGATGGAGCCTCTAGAGGGAACCCTGGAAAAGCTAGTGCAGGAGGAATTGGTAGACTTTCAGATGGCTCCCTGGTTTTTACTTTTGTTGAGAATTTGGGTATTCTTTCCAATAACCTTGTTGAGGGGTATGGTATCCTTAGAGGCCTTCAAGAGGCTACTAAGGTTGGATGGGAAAAGGTGCTAGTTGAGTCTGACTCTCAACTCATGATTAATATTTTGAAGACTCCTAAGAATCATAAGGTTGATTGGAGAATAAAAAGAATTATTGAGAAGATTCAGTTAATCCAGATGGGATTTTTGAAAGTTGATTACAATCATGTGGTCAGAGATCAGAACAAGAGTGCTGATGCTTTAGCTAATTGGGCTTTGGACAAAGGTGATCTTACTTGCTATGGCCACCCTCCTAGATGGTGGGCTTCACAAATAAGGGAAGCTCTTCTGTCTATCATTTCTTTGGATGGCTCTAGTTCTGGAGGTACCTAGTTTCTTCTTGCTTTATTTTTGCTTCTCTTTGGTTCGGTCAGGGTAGTTTAGTTTTTTGAGGTGTGTGTGTGTGTTTTTGTTTTGTTTTGTTTTTGTATTTTTTGTATTGTTTTTTGTTGTTATTGTTTTGTATTTTTTTTTGTTTTTTTTTGTTATTGTTCTTGTGTTTTTATTTTTCTTGTTCTTGTGTTTATGTATGTTTGTGTTAATTGGTGTTTTTTTTGTTTTGGTGTGTGAGTGTTTTCTATGTTTTTGTTTATTGTCTATTGTTGGTTGTTTTTTTTGTTTTTTTATTTTATTATTTTTTTAAGGTTTTGGTTGTTTTTGTTTTTCATGTTTTTGTTGGTTGTCTTTGTAGCTTTCTATTATTTTTGTCATGTTTGTATTTTTTTATGTTGTTCTTGTGTTTTTATATGTGGTTCATATTGTGTTTTTTTATCTTATTGTGTGTGTGTTTGGTTGTGCTTTATCTTTTTGACACACTCAAGGAGCATTTTTTTTTAATCTTCTTTTGTGTTTGTGTTTGTGTTTGTGTTTGTGTTTGTGTGTTCTTATTTTTTATTGTTTCAGGTTTGCTCCTTGAGTATGTCAAAGGTGGTAGGCCAGGTGCGAGCCCTGGGTGATTTTGGCGGAAGAGATACCCCTGCCTCCTTGGGTCTTACCCAAAAGTGGCATCCCTTTTGGGATGTTTTCCATATATATATATATATATATATATATATATATATATATATTGTACTGCATCAATCAACAATGACAAATCAAACAATAGCAACCACATGCTAAATAGGGATTTCCATGATTCTACCCAACCATTAGATGCACAATAGGCTAACCACTATGACGACAAGCAACCAGTCACAAAAATTAGGTGACAACTAACATGTTTCCATGGTCATAGGTAGTCAAAGGGTAAAGAACAAATAACATGCACCCTAGAAACTGATGCTAAATGGCTCGGTTTCTATATGGCCAAGTGCCCTAGCATGCTTGTATATCTTCATAGGGGGTGTTGGATCCTAAAAAGTATGCCCCCACTATTGTATTTCCCATGTGGGACTTTAAAATAGATAAAAATGACTAATCATCAACCTACTCCCCAGTTTCGTAAATCCCCAAATGATGCTATGAATTCAATTACCACCATACATTGAGAATATTTGGAGGATTCGTCTACCAAGGAGTTAAACAATTAATCAATTAATTAAACAATTAATCAATTAATTATCTAACACAATTGCTCCAAAGAAGACATGAATGGACATAATGCAATCATCTACCTTCGACTGTGCTTGACTGCTAATCAATATAGGTGAATTATGCGCTAAGGGGTAGTAACCAAAGTCTTCATAGAGGTTTCGATATTTAGCTTAGGATGCTAACGATGTTTGTAAAATATATATTGGGTCAAAGGAAATTAATATGTCTAATAGCAAGTGCAAACCTCGATTTTGATGCCTTGATCCAAATGACATCAAAAAAGAAAAGGTTGTTGCTACGGTGGTAACCAGGTATCCCTTCAAACAATCATAAAGGCCAAGGGAAATGAATTTCTAGTCTCAATATCCCAAGCCATCTCGTTCCAAATTTCTTCATAAATCAATTCTAAATATATGGTAAGGGTTCATTAGGAAGACACTTAGCACTTCTCGACATTCGATTTTGGAAGGGAGATAAGTACTAAAGCAATATCACCGAGTGTTTACAAATGCTCAAGCCCTCCAGATAATCGATCCAAAGCCTAAAATAAAAGCTCAATCTTAATAGTATTGCAAGCTATTAGATCCTCCTAACAAGCTAAAAAATTTGGAACTTAAAATCTACTAGAAGAGACCTTATTTTAAGAGCAGAGAGGATCTATTGTTGTTGTAGGAATTAATTTAAATTACTTTACAAGCTATGTATTATGAAGCATTTCAACAAAATAAAGTATAGGAATTCCCAACCTTATTCCACTAATAACTATGGCCTCCTTGAGCTTCTCTTCTATTGCCTTTATTTTCATTCTTCCCCTCCGATTTCCCATCTGGTTCTTGTTAGCAAAAGAATATATCCCCCTGAGTTGGCCATCACTCTTCCTCCATGGAGACCCATACTTATTTTTTCATCGAAGCTCCCTCTTCTCTAGGTCTCAAAGTTCTCCCCCAATTAATGCACACTCTCCTCTAGATAAGTCATCTCCCTTTAATCAATGAATAAGTACTACCTCCACATGAAGGCATACCTACACACATTGAAGATCCATATCCTCCTACATCAGAAGGTCCTTCCTACCATCAAAACGAAATTGTTTGCCCTTATCCAGGGTTGATGGTAGAGAGATATTTTAAAAATATGTAAAAGATATTATATTAAACTTTTAGAATATCTTCTCACATAAATATCCATTATTAAAATAACTTTTTATTTTATAATAATCTTTTATTTATTTATTATTTATTATTTATTTTTATTTGGTTAGTGTGATAAACCCCTACAACCAACGCACAAGGCTGAGCAGGCTCCCCCAACCATGACCCCTCCTAAATCCAAGAGTTATGCTTATCAATAGAGAATTTAACACAACCACCACACACCCATCCCCTCACACACTCGCCCACACCGCAGTTTGAACCTTGGACTTATAATAATATTTTATTGTTACAAAGCCCTTTTATTTATATATTTTTATTATAAATGGCTTATTATTAAAAATAGCCTTCTATTTATAATAAACTAGTATTATAAATAACCTCTTATTTATAATGATATTATTTTATAATAATATCCTTTTATAATGATAATATCATTTTATAATCACCTTTGATTATAAATAATTTATTATAAATTATCTAAATCATATTTTATAATAATATTCTTTATTGTAAATAACTTTTTTTTTTTTATACATAGAGAAATCAATAACTACCTTTCCTTTTTGAACAACTAGTCACAGGATCAAGTCACATTGCCTTAAATAACTTTTACTTAATATACTTCACTCCTATTATACAAATAATAGTCCTTTATTATATATATATAATAAACCTCTCTTATTTATAATATATAGTTCTCCTATTATAATTATAAATAAACCTCTTTTATTTATAATATATAATAGTTTATATTATAATTATATAATAATCCTTATTAGAAATAAAATTGTTATTTATAATATCTATTATAATCACAGTCCAATATTATTAATAAATCCTTTTGTTAATAATATTTTATTCTACTATTATAAATATATAATAGTCCCTATTATAAATAATCCCCTATTTATAATAGCTTCTTATTATAAATAATCATTTTATAATAAGCTATTATATTCTTTTATCATAACTCTAATATTCTTCCATTTATAATAATCTTTCATTATAAATGTTCGTGTAAGAATATAATACTTGTTCAATTATAACAAGACTAGGTATAAATTATCTTTCAACAATACCTAGTTTTCCATGCTATAAAACCTACTAGGGAGGGTCATGACAATTTTGTTCTCTTGATTCAAACATAATATTATTGGATTATAATAAAGATTTTAGAAAATCCATGATAACATATATCTAGGTATATACAATATGTTTTTGCTTGATAGTAGTTAATCCTTCCTTGACCAACTTCCCTAGAGTATTTACCAATAGTCTTCAAATCCTCCTTATTGATAACCTAATATTTTAATAGTTTCTATCTCCATGAAAAATTATTTCTCCATGTTCTTAAATATAGGCCATCTCTCCCCTAAAGTGTACTCTACCATTCACTATTTTATCCTTTAATTTCATACTTGAGAAGATGATGAGGATAAAATATTTTAGAAGAAAATTCTTGGAGTAATTTGAATCCAATCTTATTTTCTATTTGATCTGATTTTTAAATTTCAAAAAACCTATCTAGTAACCATATAACTTGCACATTAACTCTCTACCTTTAAGAGCTATTATATACTCTACAATATCATCCTTGATAATTGCTTTTGGTGTAATGTCTACTTCCTAGATAAGGATTGTCATAAAATAGCTCTTAATCTTGTCCTCCACTAAGGCATCCATACTTATAGCTAGGGTATCCTTACTTCCATGTAAGGTTTTCATAACTTTTTGTCCATACGACCTATTTTTTCCTCATAAGAATCCTTCACTTTTTAAATTTCCATAAAGATATAGAAAAAGAAAAGGTGGCATTCACTCCTTGCTCATATTCCTTACTTCAACAACTCACTTTATGCTCACACTCAACCCGTATAAAACTAGTGTATATCATGACAATGTCATGTTCAATATATATATATATATTAGGTTTCTTAGATAATTTTAAATAATAATAAAGTGTGTGTTCACTATTAATAGATAGTTGGATACCACAAATGACAGTTTAACTATTTTAAAAATTGTAATTACAATATTATTTGGTTAATGGATAGAGAATCATTTTATAGAAAATTAGTCCTATTAGTGTTAAAATCCTTGAAATAGTTGAATACATTGGTTAGTATAATTATATTATTTTTATCATATATGTCTTGAATGATATATATTATGAATAAGCAAAATAAATAGTTTTATTTGATATATTTTCCTAATAGTTGTGGGTATATGATATTTTTGTAGACACCAAAAACTAGTTATTCATAAAACCACATTTAGCACCCCACATCAAATCCTACATAGTAAATTTATATGCCTAAGTTTAGACTTAGGTATATAAATCCTGCACATTATCCTATTTTCTAGATTTATTAAATCTAGAAAATCAGCCTAGGATACCCTGTCTAGCCACTAGACATGTGTCCTAGCCACCTCACCAACATCCCTTACCACATCTCATACACCCTTGTCTCATTTGTCCCTTCACATGGGACAACCTCCCACATATCACTCCACTTGCATCTACCTCACCCTAGTTAAGTGAGGCACCTTGGATTACTCACTCTAACTGACCCCTCCATTTGGTAGCCCAAGATTACCACTTAACAGTCATGGCTTGCCACCTCTCATTTCCTTCCAAAACCCTAAGGGGCCTATAAAGGCACCTTCACCCTATCAAATTAAGGAGGTTGAACATTTGTACCATTAAGCTATCAAAATAGGACTAGAGCTCTATGTGCCCCCCAAAGAGAGGAGAGATCCAAAGTCTAGAGACCTCATTTTGCAACAATTTTACATTCAATATGCATCGCCCGTCTGCAGTTTTATAGCTAAAACTGCATCTACATAGTTTCCCCACTGCCCATGCACAATTTTCCAGTCACCAACGCACACCTACGGTTTCTCAAATCCAAAAAACATGATGAATCATATCAGTAAGTATTATCTATAACAAGGTATACATTTACATGTGTTATCCAATTAGGGTTGTAGTAGCATTATATATATTGATTTGCAGATGCTACTAAACTTTTATGATTTTCATGTGTGTAGATAACAAGTACTTTGGAGAAGCTAATAAATCTAGAGTGGTCCTCGCACTAGATACTTAAAGGCCACTCGCCCTTTTGAATTTGCAGTTGAAAGGATGAAGAACATTAGTTATTTATCCGAAGAGCACCACTATTATTCATTTAGACACTTGTATTGTACAATATCATTGTAACATTACCCCCAATACACTCGGGCCAATTCAAAGTATTGTAACTTTGGGAGATTTAGGCTCCCTTGTTTTAATACAAAAGAGATATTCATTTTATTGCAAGTGTTCATTTATCTATTTTGTTTGGTGTTATTCTTTTTTCTACAAAAATGGCGATCACGATGGGACCCTCTAAGGGTCTTATTTTTTTTTGCCTTGCTTAAAGTACTTTACTAATTTGTGTTTTTTGTGGTTGGAGGTTTCTGGAAAGAGCATGTGAAGATTCGATCTCAGGATCAATGGAACTAGAACCTACTGTTGTTCGACCCTATTTCTAAGAAAACATGCACCTGCAATTTAAGATCTGTGGAAACGTACGTGGGCGGTTACAACACTGTGGTACCATAGACCTACGATTGAGTGAGATAGAAGGAGCAATTAAAGGAACACAGGTTTGTATCCCTATAATGTATTTTTCCTTTGTGTTCTATTTTTTAGCATTGTATCTAGGCTAGGTTAAAGGTCTCTATCTTGTGTACCTTTTGTTTGCATTTAGGTCTTAGGATAGGTATCTTTATTTTTCATTAAAGCATTCATAAAAATATAAAAAAAATAAAAAATAAAAGGATCTACATTTTCATGATAGGTAATAGAGCATATGCATAAGTCTAGTTAGCAATAATCTACAAATTTTTAGGGTTTAGCCCTATGTTGCCCTTGTTTTTTTGTTCAGTCAAAATCATGCACCTACGGTTAGGATATCCCAAACGCGCACACATAGCTAGTAAATAGCACAAATGCAGTTTACCAGAACCAACCACCAACCCACGGTTTGGCCCTGATAATAGAACTTGGTCAGATCTTGATCGAAGTTAGCAACTTCAACCCCTAATATAATTTTGTTTGTTGTTATCTATTTCTTGCTTTCTGCATTAGGCATAAAAATAGAATTGCATCATAGTTTTCATCACATAATAAGTTAAAAAAGCCTCACACACTCACTTAAACATTAAAAAATGTTGGACTTCATCACCAACCACCAACATATTATTACCCTGTTCATGGCCAAGGTCGACTCCAAGAACTGTCGTAGCTTGGAAAATTGTACACATTCCTCTTTGGAGGGTGTATTGATGCCCAAGTGAGATTGAGTGAGGAATGGTAGGACTCGTACCCTCATAGATTATGGGTTTCATCTCCATAGTCTAATGGGATTCACAATCCGAACTTCATCACTAGATATGTGTGTGTGGGAATATTGGTGAAATCTTAGATTCATTTTAGGGCAAACATTTTCCACATCGATTTTTCTATCTTTCCAAAAACTTCCAAAACTAAATATAAATAAAAAAACTTTCAAAAATTCAAAAAAAAGAATCAAAAACAAAAAAAATAAAAAATCAAACTTTGTGCAAACTTAAGAATAAAAAACTTGCTTTTTTGTTTGCTTTAAGTGTTTTTTTTGCATTGTTATTCTTTCAAGCATTCACACACATACACTTGCATTTCACACATCATCACACCTTAGTATATGCTAATGATCCATGGTCAGGCTAGAAAGTTAGCACTAATTTAGAGTCAATTGTCTTCCCCTATGGATCCATCTCAGGCTAGTTAGGTCCCTAATACTTTAGTGGTCGGGCAAGGTAGTGTACCTCCTCTTATGTCCAAGAACATGAATGTAGGATCCTCTAGTAGTGCCTCTATTTCAAACATATATGTTATGCATAGAGCTACCCATGTCATTATTCTTAAGACTCCTAGGAGCGTGCCACCCACACCAATAGATGGGTATGTTACACTTGTAGACATGGATGTCGTTAGAATGTACATAAATGCTGCTAGTATGGTTTTTCCATCATTTCCATCACTTACCATCCCATATCACACCATGCCATAATTGCATTAGGAGTCTACCTTCACACACCCATAACAATTCAACCCAGCCTTTATGAGTCTACTTTTTGAGCTGATTGCTACCATTGTTGCGGGCCAAACAAGGTTAACTTATTTCCTACTTTTGTCACATGCCCATGCATTTAATTTATCAACCCAGGGAGCTTCGTAAACTTGCGAAGGGTCTTAAAAAATATTTCTTATAATACCACTTGAGATGACTCCGCTAGTTCTACTATTGGGGTGTGTTTCAACAGTCATCAATCATTCATACACTCCTCATAAAAATAATTAAATCTACAGAAATAAAATATTCACGCATTCTTGGAAATAAACCTATTGCAATACTAGAAATAACAATGCGATAAACAATCTTATAAAAGCAGTAAACTAATCTAGAAAACACAGGAAAAATAGGGGAAGAAATACTGGCTTGGAGTGGGCCCAGGCTCCAGCAGCTTCCTCCCAGCTGAACATGCACTTAGAAACTCTTAGAACTATATTATAATTATCAAAGTATTACAATGCTTCTTCTATATATCTCTCTATATTTACTATCAAAATATTTTATATATCCTCAAAGAGGTCTACGTGTGTTTATATAGCACACCCATAGATATTTTGTTACAAAGAAGTTATAACAGTCGATTCATTCTAGACTAAACTAAGACAGTCTGGTAAATGTGATCGACGTCTGCTAAAATTGGCATTCATTTCTAATTTTTGTGTGTTCACTGATTGGTTTGTGCTTTTCTTGGCATTGGTATGATGTTCTCATACATCGGTGTGATCCCCAATTTAACTCTACATGTCGTAGTGTTGGAACTGCACCAGTATTTGTTGTCCACGTTGTGCTTGTCTAGTCAACAGGAAAAGAACAGGGGCGCCTTCCCTATGAGGAAGGTGCCTAAGTATGTCGAGCACCTTCTCTATGTGGAATGTGCCTTACTACCATTGGTGCCTTCCTGGAAGAGGAAGGTGCTTATCTTCTATTGGCGCCTTCTTGTGAGAGGAAGGCACTTGCCTTCTAGTGGCGCCTTCCTTATGAGAGGAAGGCGCTTGCCTTCTAGTGGTGCCTTCCTGTTGATGCCTTCCTGTGAGAGGAAGGTGCTTATTTTCCTTTGGTGCCTTCCTGGAAGAGGAAGGCATTGGCCTTCTATTGGCACCTTCCTGGGAGAGGAAGGTGCTTGTCTTTCCTTGGCACCTTCCTAGAAGAGGAAGGCACCTACTTACGCTTGGCACCTTCCTGGAAGAGGAAGGCACCTACTTATGCTTGGCGCCTTCCTGGAAGAGGAAGGCGCCTACCTTCTCTACATTGATTTCGAAAGAAACAAAGTTCCAGGTCCATGAAAAGACCTCGACTAATCCAAATTTGACTAAATCAACTACAATTCCACAAAAACACACTCAAAACACACGAATTAGATAACACGCATAATTGCATCAAATAATTATATAATCATTCATAAAAATATGCAATCCTTATTATACATCCGCATAATAATCAAGAAAATATATACAAAATATGAGCATTTCTTATGCTCATCATCCCCCCACGCCTAACATATGCCATGCCCTCATGGCATCAAAACTGCAGGTAGCCTTGTTGACCCCTCATCGTTGTTGTTTCTTGGTGGATCCAGTTGTACCTACAACCCGTGTCTACCTCTTCTATGCACTGGCATTTGGAGGTGTGGCCCCTCTTTTTCTATGTGGGGTTGTGGGTGCTGCTGTCAGCTTTACTTTCCTCATCTTGGTTTCTATTGGAGGTGATCTAGCCAATGTCGTATTTACTGCCTAAAATGTAGCTTCGACAGCTTGCCATAGGTCAGTGTCCAGAGGTCTGACCACTACAAGAGGGATATCTGAATTATCCCTCTTGAGATGAACTACTTGGGCTTTGTACAATCGGTTTGCTTCAAGAGTAAGCCCTGCGTTCTCCTTTGCAATGGCAACGACTTCCAATTCGGGGCCACAGACCCCCCATAATTTAAAATACCTTCTTATCTTGGAGGGTCATCCCTAAAATGACCCGTAAATCTCTTAGAACTGGTTGTCCTCTGTCAGATTTATGCAGTTATCAGAGTCCCCCTACATCCTCGAGGTTTCCTTCCTGGTCTCCTTAGTTGTTGTCATCTCTTTGAGCAGTCATTCAAATTGTTTTTTCCTCTCTACGAACGGTTGCATATCCCACTCATCATCTTCTGGCTTGACTAAGGTCACCTCCGCCTTCTTTCGAGCCATCTTGGGCCCTTTTCCTTTGGCCTCTACAGAAAATACAGTGGCTTGAACAAGGATTTTCCCTTTATCCCTAGCGGATGTCTTCTCACTCTGATGGGCCTGCTCTGTGGTCCCTGGAGCATTCTCTTCACTTTGGGGGACCTATGCTGCCGTCCCTAGGGGTGCTTCTTCATCCCCCTGTTTGTCCTGTGTCGACCCTTCACATTCTTCTCTTTCTTCCTTAGGTCCATGGATTTCTTTCTTATCCCCCAGTCCTGTCTACTATTGTTAGCCCTCGTCCTGCTCTGTATCACTCAGGTCGATGACAGTGGGTGTTGTGGGACTTCTTTCCCCTTCACTCCCAAAAATAGAGGAATTCTCCCCTGCCTCCAAGCTGCTCTATCGGGCATCCGATCAAAATTATCCCGAAGAGAATACTCGTTCTACAAATGTGGGAGAATTCATTGGGACCTCTATTACCCAGTCAGTTTGGATCGATGCATCCTTCTTTATGTTCCCCTGTCCTGGAGTTGTTAGTTCTCCTCCCGCAACTACTGGACCAGCTACTCAAGCTGGGTGATTCATATTTCTCACTCTTCCAATTTCCCTCTATGCTCATTATGGTAATCCTCCAAAATTTTTTGGGCCATCCAGCAATTGGTCTGCCACTCTAGTGCTTCCTCCAAGGTTGTGTCGACCTAAAAATTGCTGTCGAAAGTCCCTACATCTTATGGGCTCTGATTTTTCAATTCTCGAAGGGTTTGGGCTACCACATCTACTTTTAGGTCATTCTCTTCTTCTTCTACCGAGAGGAGTCATCGCAGGTTTTTCCTCCTGGGGACTGGTTCTGGCGATCGAAACTCAGCCTCGCTGCTAATAAGCGACGCTCCTTCCTCTTCATACTTGGGCACTAGGGAATGCCCTCTTTCCTTTGTGCATTCGAGCACTGGTGAATGCCCTCTTTCTTTTGTGAAATCGAGCAATGCCAATTTCTCGATACTTGCCATCTCCTCTGCAGGGCTTCCCTCTTCTTGCCCTGTTTCAGCAATAGCATCCTGTTGCCTTTCTTGGCTACCATCCCCCTCTGCATCGGGGTTCTGCATCTGTGCTTCTACATGGCGAACTAGTGCTAATATCAGCCCATGGTGGGCCAAGGCGGATGGTGCTCCCTTCTGGTACCTAGCCACTTCTTCCTTCAGGGCATTTTCCAGGTAGAAGGGCATGTTCAACTTCCTTCCATCCACCAAGTGATTCATAAACTGCACATGGTTAGTGTGCAAATGGGTATACTTCTTGATGCATGTAAATAATTGAGCAACCCGCTCAAATATCTTTTGTAGATTCATGGGAAGGCTACTTTTGGGTAGCCCTTCCTTATCTATTTGCACATTTTCTCCTAGCAACAGCACTTCGGCATACGGCTTCAGCAGTCCACCTTTGTATATGCATTCACCTATGAGGGGCAATCTAGTCGCCTACGAGATGTATTCGAGGGTGACCAGAATTTCTACCCCTCGCACCTAAGCTACGTCGCCCCTCAAGGAGGCAACGAATTCCTTGGCTGCCTCCATATCCTAGCCCTGACTGACCAGGGTACAATATTCGAACCATCCCTCGGTCTCAAACTATGTTTTTACCATCCCCCTGATTCCTTTCGTATCACTTGGCTCATTCTTTTTCACCGCATGATTCTTTGACCTTCCTCCCATGGAGCCTTCCCTTACTGTTGTGCTAATTTTTTCTGTCCTTACTTCTTCAGGAAGGCGCCTTCTTATAGGGAAGGTGCCTAACCTTAGAATTTAATTCTAGGGTACGCCTTTTGAGCCATATCATTGGCACGTGGTTCCGGCCATGGGGGTATATGATTTTTATGACGACAATATTTTTTCGGTACTGCATAATTTATGAATAATTATATAAAGATTTGAGTTAGTATGCGCATACCTTATTTGGTGTTTCATGCATCATGAAGAGCGTTGATTCGTTCATTTGTGACACGGGAGAGGGGTGTTTCATTTATGTGGATTACGCTGGACTTTGGTGTTGAGTTGTTTGATGGTTGGTGTTGAAGGCAGACTTCTGATTTGCTCAAAAAATCGTTTGTCCATCATCTTTGGAATGTGCACACTGATCTCACCCCATAATTCTTCAAGATTTTTTTTTTTTTTGATTGGGGAGGATTTCCATCACATGGGCGATGGTGGTAATCTAATGTCGCTCGTTCGTGTGGTGATTTCGTTCTGATCGAGGCATCCATGAGACTTAAGTGTTGGTTGTACGTGGAAGGCGCTCTTTGGTACCTTCCTAATGTGGAAGGTGCTTATATGGTGTCTTCCCGATGTGGAATGTGCTTATATGGTGCCTTCCCGATGTTGTCGGTGCTCTTTGAATGGATGCACCTTCCGGTGGTGGAAGGCGTCTCTGATTGGATGTGCCTTCCGGTGGTGGAAGGCACCCTTTTGATGATGGCACCTTCTTGCTATGGAAGGTTCTTCTGAATGGGTGTGCCTTCCTAATGTGGAAGGCGTTGTTGAATACCTGCACCTTCTTGGGGTGGAAGGCGTCGTTGTATACCTATGCCTTCCTGGGGTGGAAGGCGCCTCGGTCTGTATGCGCCTTCCTATTGTGGAAGGCACCTCGGGCTTTTTTTTTTTTGTGTGTGGAGCCTTCCCGATGTGGAAGGTGCCTACTTTTTTCTCTTTTTTTTTTTTGTGTGTGCCTTCTTTATAAGGAATGTGCCTTCTTCTGGCGGGGTGCCTTCTTCATAAGGAAGGCACCTTCTTCTGGTTGGGTGCCTTCTTTATAAGGAATGTGCCTTATTCTAGCGGGGCACCTTCTTCATACGGAAGGCGCCTTCTTCTGGCTGGGCGCCTTCTTTATAAGGAAGGCACCTTCTTCTGGTTGGATGCCTTCTTTATAAGGAAGGCGCCTTATTCTGGCAGGGCACCTTCTTCATACGGAAGGTGCCTTCTCTTGGCTACGCGCTTTCTTTATAAGGAAGGCACCTTCTTCTGGCTGGGCACATTCTTTATAAGGAAGGTGCCTTCTTCTGTGCCTTCTCGATGTGGAAGGCACTTTATTCTTGGCAATCATGTTGTGATTGATTGGGAAAGGGTGATCAAGCCTTCTCAGTCTCACTTCACGCTGCCTCAGCTTCTACCTACAAGTTTCGATGTCGGAATGCTGAGTCGAATCAGGCTTGGTTTCCCAGATACCTATTCCTCATGCTATCAGGTCCACCTACAAAAAGCAAACAAAAAGAAAGAAAAATAAAGGCAGTTAGATGCATTCCATGCCTGTTAGGCCCTGGATTAGGATGCCTACAGCTTGCATGCGGGTGTCGTCCTTGCAAAACACACCGTAAGAAAAAAAAAACTAAAATAACTAATTTTTGTGAGCACCTCCATGCCTACCATTTCGCCTATTAAGAGTTTGGTCCGGATCTAACAAGATGGGGTCTCCCCCACGTCTATTCTGGATTCCACCTGTAATGTTTTGGATGTGTTATAGGGGCGCAGTAGGTGGCCATTGACCGTTAACATGGTGTTGCTATCGTCAATTGTTCTAACATGCACTGCCCCGTTCTTGATGAGCTCTACCACCTCATACGGTCCCATCCATCTTTGCATTAATTTACCTTTTCTTTCCTAGAATCGAGAATCGAACAATAGCACTCATTCTCCTTATTGGAACTGCTTCAGTTTAATGCAGTGATCATGCCACTGCTTTCTTTGCTTTTGTATGATTTTTGTACTCTGCAAAGCGTCCATTCAAATTTTTTCTAGATGATTTGGCTGTCGAATCCTTTCTTTTTGAGCGTCATCCAAGCTCAAGTTCAATTATGAAGCTGTCCTCAATGTCTTGATTTCAAATTCAAGTGGCATTATCGCACTCTTCCCATAGACCTGTTGGAAGGGTGTGAAGCCTGTGGTGGATTTCCACGTGGTATTATACACCCAGACTGCCTTTGACAACCGTGTAGCCTAATATTTTTTGTGTTGTACGGTCTTCGTCAGGATGTTCTCTATTTCTTTGTTCATCACTTCCACTTGTCCATTTGCCTGTGGATGGTAGGGTGTAGTTTTATTGTGCCAAACTCTGTATTGCTCCATCAGCTCCTTGATTAACTTGGAGGTAAATCAAGGCCCTTGGTCTGTTGTTATCTCTCTAAGGACCCAAAATCATGTAAAAATGTGGGTAAATAAGAAATCAGTGACTGTTCTTTCTTTTGAATCTCTCAACACTTGAACTTCAACCCATTTGGTGACGTAATCTGTATAGACCAAAATAAACCTCCTCCCTATTGAAGGTGGATTAATTGGTCCCATGAAGTCCATGCCCCACTTATTGAAGGGTTCTAGGTGTACCTAAGGCTGGAGGGGTATTTCATCTTGATGGGTTGGTTTGCCCATTCTTTGGCATTCATCGCACTTGTTGGCATACGCAGCCGCATCCTTGAACAAAGTGGGCCAAAAGTACCCAGCTTGTAGGATTTTGTAGGTAGTTTGTTTCCTTGCAAAGTGTCCTCCGCATGGTTCGTCATGACACGCTTTGAGTACTTCTGAGAACTCCTATTTTGCTATGCATCTCTTTATAATTTGGTCACGTCCTATTTTGAACAGGAGGCCATCAATCCATAGGAACGATGCGCTTTTCTCTATGACCACCTACTTTTATCGAAAAGAGAGAGCAGGTGAGGTTCTTTTGGTGGCCAAGTAATTGGTTATATCTGCATACCATGGGATTTTCTCACTAATGGTGAACAAATGTTCATCCGTAAACTAGTCTTCCACTACTGTATGGTCTGTCGATATCAATCTGGATAGAAAATCTGCTATGACATTGTCTTTGCCTAGTTTTTCGACTATTGTGATGTCGAATTCCTATAGTAACAAGAGCCACCTGATAATTCTTCCGCTAATGGCTGGCTTGCTCATCAATTATCTGATGGTTTCCTGGTCCGTGTGGACAAATACCTTATACCCAGTGATATAATGGCAAAATTTGTTTATGGCATGCACAACTACAAGGAACTCCTTCTCCGTCATCATGTAGTTGAGCTCGGCTCCTGCCAAGTTTTTGCTGACATAGTAGATGGCATAAAATTCTTTGCCATACTTATGTCCGAGGACTGCTCCAATCACATTGTTGGATGCATCACAATAGATATGAAATGGTATGACAAAATTTGGTCCTCTTAAAACTGGTGCAGATATCAGTTTCTCTTTAAGCAACTGAAATGCTTCTTCCCAGTCTTTCATCCAATTGAACTCCACATATTTAGATAATAGATTGTGTAGTGGTTTTGCAATTTTGCTGAATTCGATGATAAATTTTTGGTAGTACCCGGTTGATCCAAGAAAACTCCTCACCTCTCTCTACATTCTGGGGCTAGGTAGGTCTCTGATGACCTCAATTTTTCTTTTATCAACCTTTATTCCTTCTACGGAGATGTGGTGTCCCAGTACAATGCCTTTTTGTATCATCATAAAGTATTTCTTGTTGCTTAGGGATAAATTGTTTTCCTTGCTTCTTTCGAGCACTCTTTCCAAGTTCGTCATTGCTTCGTCAAAGGTTTCTCCATAGATAGTGAATTCATTCATGTATACTTCAATCGCATCTCCCATCATGTCTAAAAATATGCTAAGCACAACCCTTTAAAAGGTGGCATGTGCGTTGCATAATCCGAAATGTAATACCTAATAGGCAAACGTTCCCCATGGGCAAGTGAACGTTGTCTTATCCTAATCCTCTTCTCTTATCTGGATCTGGTTGTATCCACTGAATCCATCTAGGAAGGAGAAATACTTCCTCCTAGAGAGTGTATCCAAGACTTGATCAATGAACGAGAGCAGGAAGTGGTCCTTCTTGGTCACTTTTTTTAACACTCTGTAGTCCACACAGATTCGCCACTTCCCATTCTTTTTAGGGACTACCACTAACGGTGATACCCACTTGCTATCAGAAATCAGATAAATGAATCCGGCACTCAAGAGTTTTTACAGTTCTTCCTTGACAATGTCTTTCATTATCGAATTCATTATTCTCTGTGGTTGCCTGCTTGGAGTTGCTTTATCATCGAGGTACATACGATGGGTACAGATCTCTGGGATGATACCCTTTATATCTGAGTAATCCCATGCAAATGCATGTTGGTGTCTAACCAGGAGCTCTTCTACTTTCATCAATTGTGTGGGAGTCAATCCACTACTGACATTCAACGTTCTTCCTGGCCTGACGTGTATTTGCTGAATGTGGTGATCTTGGGCACCAGCCAATGGCGATCCAGGTGCGAAGATGGAGGACTTCCTGTGGACGAACTCCATAATAGCACCATCTTCATTTTCTTCTGCCAACTCATCCAACATCATCATTGGTTGGATGATGGATAGCTCAGGATTTTCATGCTCGGTCAACATGGGTTCTCCTAATGAGTCGACGGACTGCGTTGGGGGTGAAATAGTCAACCTTTTAATGTTTTATCCATTGGAGATGGTTATCAACCCATCCCGACAGCTGATGTAAGCGTTAGGTGTTGCCAGCCATGGCCTTCCCAAGATGAGCAGGTAACTGCCCAGCCTAGTTTTAGATTGCAAGACTAAAAAGTTAGTTGGGTATTCCCATGCGCTGACTGTCACTATTATGTCTTCCAACATTCCTTCTAGTGCCATGGTCGATCGATCGGCCAGCTGCAGCATTGTCATAGTGGGTTTCAGGTTCGTGATTTGTAGCCTCTACATGGTCTCCTGAGGCATTACGTTGATGGATGCTCTGAGATCGACCAACGTATTGGATAGGGAATGTCCCTTGATTTTTATAGTTAGCATTGGGCTTCTTGAGTCTACATACTTAGGACGGCACGTTTTTCCCATCATCAAATCTGCTAGTTTACCCATGACATTGATAGTCTGGGTTGCTCTTCATCTTGGTTTCCTTAGACACATCTCTCTTATCGCCTTGGTATATATTAGAACATCTCGGATGGCTTGAAATAATAGAATTATCACGGTGAGGTTCTTCAAGCTAGACAAGATATCGAACTCTGGTTGCATTACTTTCCTTTGTTCTTGCAGCCGGTTGGGAAATGGAGCCTTTTCTCTCTTAGGCATTTCTTCTATCACCTCTTCTACTAGAGGTGTTTCTCCTACCTCTTCCTCCTCTTCTACCAGTGGAGGCGTTCCTACTCCTAGCTGTCTACTAGACCTAAGCTGAATATGGTACATAATATACATATTGAAAGCAAATGCAGAAGGATGACGTACCAGAAATGATGCAAACAAAATTAATATGGCATAGATGCTAAGTCCTACGAATGCGATGAAAAAATGCATGAAGGAAATGACGCAAAAATGAGATGTAAGCAAAACAAAGTAGGGTCTCTTTTATTAATGTTGCTTTTAATCTGGTTATAATACGTCCCCCCTCTAGGGCTCAGAATGTTTGATACGGTTTGTTACATCAATGGATGGTACGCTTCCAATGTCTTCTGCATGCCCACATTCGAAATGGGCGGGCCAAAAGTTGCCACCACTTGTGTTCATGTGTTCGTCATTCCTTTCTACCCCTCTAGTGTTTCTGGTGGTGAGATCCTGCACACAAAAAAATAGCAAATAGTTAATAGCATATGCGGATATAAGAAAACATGCAATCCCCAAAGCCTCTAGCTAGTTAATATATAAAAGAATGAAACGATGGTCAATACATGTGATAATGAATTCAAACTTTGATAGAGGCATGGAGACATCATCAGGGACACATTGCAAAAAGAATAATCAAGAAATCATGCACAGATTTCTAATCGCTCCAGAGTGGAATGTTGGGGACTGTCACAAAATGTGCAAGAGCAACCTTGCAAATGTCCTACCCAGAGGCCTCCAAAACTCCTACAAACTTGGGGTTAGACTAAAAGGGGCATTTTGAGATGACCCAAAAGGTCATATTTGGCATATTATGCCCAGATTATCCTGTATCCGAAGGCGCTCCCTGTAGGTTAGTAGACACATAAAAAGACAAAAAATAGGTAAAATCATGTCAGAAAGCAATGAAACTTGGACAGCAGCATAAGTACATCAGATGCAACATAATGCAAAAATAATGGTAAATAAATCATGCATAGATTTCTAATCAATTCAGGATGGGGCGATGACGACTGTAGCAGTGCAGGGGGCGCCTAGGGTCAGGACACCCACCGTTTGGGGCTTAGTTTTGGCACCAATCCAAGTGGGATGGGTCCAAAACCTCCTAGGGGGTTGTTTCAATGAGTTTGGGGTGGGATTGTGGCTGATTTCTTGGGTTTTGGGTCTAAATTACGTTCCTAGTGTTCACCCGATAACCTCTCTTCCAAAAGAGAAATTAGGGATGTAGGAAGCACAAAGAGGAATGAGGGTATAGTTCGGCAGCACTTCGTTGCTCCAAATGCTCCAGCTCTATTCTCCTTTGGGGTGAGGTGGCTCACCTTTTTATAGACCTAAGGGTCTCATTTGAATGTGCATGTGAGGGCACCACTTGGCTCACCATGCCTTTCTTGGGGGAGAAAAGATTCCTCCCTGATTTAGGGCCTCCTTGAATGAGGCCTTCATGATCAGGGCATGCTTGACTAAAGTCCCTCTCTCTGATTTGAAACCATTCCTCGCACTTGCATGCCTTGAAGGTGAAGTTGGGTGGTGAATCTGGGCTTCCATTTGTCAAGGCTTGACTTTTTGCCAGTCAAACCTGCTAATCGTCCCACCCTGGAGCAATTGCTTCTAATCATCCCGGGGTGGGGCAAATAGGATTCTAATCGTCCCAGAGTGGGACGAATAGGGAGAAAGGTGCTTAAAAGGTGCAAAACTTACCTCTGACCTTCTAAAATTGATTTTGGAGTGGTTAGGACCTCTCTTTAACCTCTGGAGTCTGCCCTAGGGGGTATGTATGCAAATTTGATCAGTGCTTATAGTCACATAATCAGATTGGTGTTGTTTTGGTGTCTACAGATGCCCCTTTTTGGGATGTGTTGTGTGTGGCGCAATGCTGAGCAAAAATAGATGACCAAAGCACTTAATGATTAGGGTTTCTCAATAACCTAACAAAATTTTGATGCCCCAAGTATGGAAAGGGCACGCATTCTTGAATCCTTGCTTCTGACAAGCTAAGGAGCTTAACTCAAGTGTAACCTTTTTCAGTGAGGTGTACTTGATATTGGACATTGTTCAGACATGAATAGGCAAAGGGCACAACCTTTTGTCTAAGGAACCTTTTCTTCATGCTTCCAGAATGCCAAGTGTTTGTTTAGCTTGTGATTATTGCTTGTTTTTTTCCCCAAGCAGGAGCGTGATTGTCTTTGTCAATGATTCTTTGAATGCATACCATTTCCTTGATTGGGTGTGTATTTGTTGATTGGTGACTAAGTGTGACTACCCCCTCAAGCGATGAATCAATGAGGGAATGACCAAAAAATGAGAAAATCAATGAGTCACTTGACCCAAGATGACGTTTGTAAGGGTGCCTTCAGTTGTCTTTCATTGAACGCTTATGCAGTTTTCCAACCATCGGACCTGTTTTTGGTGGGTTTTGACCCTTTTTGTGATGTCGATTGGGGTAGAAATTATCGAAAATCCTCCTTCCCGTGGAGCGGTCCGACTATGCTAGCCTTATTAGGGAGTAGGATAGTGAGTATTTGTGACCTCGACGATGGTTTTTCATGCCATGAATGTCAGGTGCAAAGGCACCTTTGTCCGGAAAATTTATTGTTGTTTTTGGTGCATTTTTTGGATGCAATTTTTGTTGCTTTATTTCTTGCGTTGTAATCGTCCCAAGGTGGGACGAATACCAATTTGGTAATCTTCCCAGGGTGGGATTAGTGCTAACTTAGAGTGCTTTTCCCATGGTGGAACGATTGCAGGCCTAACAACCTATATAAGGACCAAAACTAGGTTTTGGGCTCATTTGCAATATTTTTCTCTTGGTGATTTGGAGCAGTGAGGAGTGCGAGAGTGCATAGCGGAGCGCTGCTGAAATTTTGCAGACATCATGAGTGCGAGAACTGGATCTTCGAGTGGAGGAGCCGAGGCGAGACCGGTATGATGTTCCTTCTCCCTGCCTGTTATTCATTTTTGTTTTATATGAAGTTAAAAACTCACATATAAATGTTTGTTTGCGTTATTTTGTTTTTATTCATATATCAAGTTGAAAACCTAATATATGATTTTTTTATTATTATTTTTTTTGCATTAATATTAAGGTTGAAACCCTAATATTGATTTTTATATTTTTGTATTGTTTTATTTTTGTCATATTAGGGTTGAAACCCTAATATTTTTTATGTTGTATTGTTTGGTTCATATTAAGGTTGAAACCCTAATATGATTGTTGTTGTTTTATGTTGATTGTACAGTTAATTTCATGTCCACTGTCGTTGTTGTACAGTTTTATTTTAATGTTTTTGTACTTTTGTTGTACTTTGTTTTTTTGTACTTTTTATGTTGTACTTTTGTTGTACAATTATAAATTAATTGTAGCTTGTTTTTTTGTATAGTTTTATTTTAATGATTCTGTTTATATTAAATATGTACTTAATATCCCTTTTTGTTTTGTTTTATTTTGTTGTTTCAGGTGGTGAAGAGTCGATACCGCCATTCGACTGTTTTATCTGATGTCTAGGATGCCCTGAAAGTTGGGGATTGGGAGTGGCTTGATGTCCTTGGGCTCAAGCACGTGACGTGTTTGGAGCTTGTGGTGGGGGATCGAGCATATTTGATTGCCCTGATCAATCTATGGGATCCCCGCACCAACACTTTTCATCTTCCAATAGGGGAGATGACTGTGACTCTAGAGGATGTGTATTAGATTCTGCAGATTTCGATAGATGGACTGCCTATCAGGATGACCCACCGGGACCAGCGGACAATGATATTGATATGGTATTTTTTTCCGACAGTGGAAATGGGGGTGGAGAGGGCAGAGGCTGACTACCATATAGGCAATATTTTGGTGCGGTGGTGGCTGGAGAAGGGTGTATTAGAGGTGAGGCATGCTTTGCTCATGGCCCTCATTTCCAATATGCTGCTTCCTAACTCCTCAAGTGTGAGGTTTCCTTGGAACCTTCTTGAGTTGGTTTTCACATTGGTGGAGTGTCCTACATCAGCTCCACTGATTATGAGATGGGGTCAGACTTTATTAGCACAGTTGTATGACGAGTTGTACGAGGTCTGTTGTCGAAAGTAGAATGGGATCGAGTGCATCTATCTTTTGCAGTGTTGGGGGTGGTAGCACATAGCTGTAGAGAGGTCACGGGGTTTGCCTTGGACCATCTAAGGTGAGATGGTGGATCGAGAGATTGGATATGCCAATTTATGGTGACGGTCAAAGGAGCATGGACAGAGTCGACGACGAGCAGGTGACGTAGGTCACTATACTGATATCTTCTCTTGTCATATCGATGTAGGTTTTCTGGTGGCCATATCAAGACTGTCTAGCATGGCCTAAGGTTGGAGAGTGGCTTCGATGTGTGCGCAGACGTAGGTCGTTGATTGTGTGGCACGGGACAGAGCAGGAGTACTTCCCATATGTCCAGGTGATGTGGTAGTTTGGGGTACGCCAAGGATTTCTTGGTGATCCCTTGATCTATTAGCAACACAGTGATGAAAGGACCCTATTCTGGCCTATCATTGAGCCACTAAGTGAGGGGTCTGATGCAGTTATTGATGTACCCAATATGGACGATGTCAGGGTAACTGTAGAGTATGAATGATGGTGGATTATGTGATGATGGCAGGGTGAGGGGCCTTTGGGAGGCATGGATACGACAACAGTAGGAGGTGGGGGTGCAGAGGCACCAGTGGATGGTTAGGGTGCTTTGCTTGATGATGTTGACATGGTGGATGTCGATGACTTCACTAGTGATGGAGACGATTTGGGAGATTCAGAGAAGCTAGATGTATAGGATATCCCGGAGCAGTGGGTGTCAGAGCAACAGGCCATATCGGATGTGCCCATGCCTTAGGCTGTCTTAGGGGATGTGGAGGTTGGGTTTCATGCTGAGATAGCATGATTGGAGGGTCCCCTAAAGATACGGGAGGAGGAGCATAGAGATGCTTTGGTGGAGGTAATGTAGGAGAGGGATCTCCTATGGGCTCAATTGGCACAGTGGGATAGTGCATTGGTTGTGTATCACCGACGAGATCTAGAGTGGGGTCAGTACTGGGTAGATTTAGAGATAGATGTTTTTTGCCTCGATGGATAGTTGCCTATGCTTGATGGAGGTGGGTCATCGCATCGTACAACAGGTAGTGAGACGGAGCAATCTGTATCATCTCGTTGCAGGAGGCTAGGTGAGGGTAGTGTGGGTGGGCAGGATGTGAGGGCTGGTAGCAGCCGCCCTAAGAGGTCCCATAGGACCCATACTACTGGGGTTAGTTCCAGTCGCACCGATCCTGCATGATCATGGTGGCCGACTCCCTAGGATTTGGGGATTTTGAATTTTTGGTTTTTGTGAGGTCAGAGGACCTGCTTATTTTAGCCTGAGGGCATTTTGAGTTGATATATATACATGTTTTTTTTTGTTTGATTATATCTTTGTCATGGTTTATTATTCTTTTATGTACATTTATTTATGTTGATGTATGCATATGCTATTATGACTACGGATGATTTTAACTATATGATATAGATGTATGCATATGAAATGGATGGAATGATTTGTTGGTATGCAGGCGGTGGCACCATAGACTGTATAGGATTTACTAGCTTTCTGTACTATGTGATTGCTTTATGAAATAGCTTTTGCATTTGTAATTTTTGTTTTGTATTTTCTGAGGGTGATGTAAGTAATGAAATGTACAACAATTATTTTAGAATGTAGTGAAGGTTTTTTTGAGACTCAGATGCTTTAACTAACTAGTCAATACTGTACATTATATTACAAGACTTTTGAACAAGGTACGAATCAGACTTGAGTTTGACCGAGTTATTTCACATCCTTGTGTGTGCGATTGAGTTTGTTTATGTGGTATTCGTAAGGATACCGCTAGTGCCAGGTAGGCTGTCCACCAAACCTGTACTGAGGATCACCTAATTAGCTCCACTAACTCCTTTGTTGTATTTAGTAAGATTAATCTACAACGCAATCTAGGATACCATAAGCTAGCTCGTCCACATGCAAACATTGGTCTACACACACGTAAAGCTAATGTGATAGACGTATCGTCATGCGTTTAGGATACCACCATTGTCGGGTAGGCTATCCACCAAACCGATAATGAGGATCACCTAAATGGTTTTTTGAATGCTGAGAATTCCAGGGATTCAATCTCAGGTAGCTTTCAGTTGTCCAATTTGTTGGGATACTTGCTCTCACATATAGTGATGAAAATCACTGTTTATTTTTCCCTCTTTTTTTTTTCTTCTCTTGAGTGAGGGGTTTGAGTAGTGGTGATAACCACTATTATTTTTTTATTGTTGCCTTTTGAGGATTTAGATTTTGAATTTTGATTTCAAAGTTGAGTTTGTGGGATTTGGGCTTGTGAATGGCGTTGATCCTTCAGGCCTTGGGGATGACTACCCATCCTTCACAGGGGCATGTAGTATGAATTCTTACGACTTTGGGGATCAAAGGTGTTTGAGATTTTTGCTTTGGAATGGCATTGATATTTCAGGCCTTGGGGATGACTACCCATCCTTCGCAGGGGCATGTAGTACAAATCCTTATGACTTTGGGGATCAAATGTGTTTGGGATTTTTGCTTTGGAATGGCATTGATCTTTTAGGCCTTGGGGATGACTACCCATCCTTAGCAGGGGCGTGTAGTACGAATCCTTACGACTTTGGAGACCAGAGGTGTTTGGGATTTTTGATAGTGAACTTCTAGAATTTTGCTTCGGGAATGGCATTGATCCTTTAGCCCTTGGGTATGACTACCCATCCTTCTCAGGGACATGTAGTACAAATCCTTACGAATTTTGGGATCAAGGGTGTTTGGGATTTTTGATAGTGGTGACAACCACTATTTATTGTGGGGAATTGGATGGGGAAGAGCTTGTCCTTTTGTCAATTCTCAGCATTCTTGAACCATTCGCACAGGGGGATGAGCAGGATAAAAAATTTGCTTAAGGTATCCTAGACCACTTTATAGGTTTCGTCTTTTATTCACACAACTTGGGAAGTTTTATGTGTTTTAAACTTGTGTTGGGATGCTATGTAACAAGGCGTGATCCAAGTAAAACTATACCTTGTAAAAATCAGTCTGACTTTGTACAACATTTGTCTAGAAATATAAAGACATCTGAATGACAAAACTCTAACGACATTAGAAGACAACTGACTATAATATGGCAAAAATGCGAAGGGCGATATTTTGTTGGATCTTTTGCAAAATGGACCGAATGTGGAAAATGATGGATTTGCCTAGTGATTACAGTCTATGGTGCGTTTGACATGTATGACCAGCAAATCTGCAATGTATGTATGTAATGCCTAATGCAGCTCTCTTTTTTTTTTACTTTTAATATTATGCATGAAAGTGAGATGCAATTTTTGTTATTTTTGATTATCTATTGTTTTTGAATATTTGTTATGGATGGTTTAACTCGAATGGGTGGGGACCAAGTGATTCTTATGGATCCTTGGAGGTTTTGACCAAAGGGATTATAGATACCTTTGGGGCATTTGGGTGACCAAGCGATTATGGGAACCCTTGGGGATTTTGGCCAAAGGGGTTATGGATACCTTTGGGGCATTTTTGGTTGACCAAGCGATTGCGGGAACCCTTGGGGATTTTGGTTTGACCAAAGGGATTATGGATACCTTTGGGGCATTTTTGGATGACCAAGCGATTATGGGAACCCTTGGAGCTTTTGGTTTGACCAAAGGGATTATGGATACCTTTGGGGCGTTTGGTTGACCAAGCGATTGCGGGAATCCTTGGGGCTTTTGGTTTGACCAAAGGGATTATTGATACCTTTGGGGCATTTTTGGTTGACCAAGCGATTGTGGGAACCCTTGGAGCTTTTGGTTTGACCAAAGAGATTATGGATACCTTTGGGGCATTTTGGGTGACCAAGCGATTGTGGGAACCCTTGGAGCTTTTGGTGTGGGCGATGGCTCTCTAAATGTTGAATGGCCTCAAATGACTGATGTTCAAGGGTTCTAGTTCCTTGATTCCTTCAAGAGAGGTGAGCCGGTATGTTCCAGGTCCTATTTTACTGTTGATTACATAGGGACCTAACCAATTTGCTATGAACTTATCCCTTAAATGGGGCGGCAAGTTAGAATTTTGTTGGTTCTCTTTTAAGACCAAGTCACCAACCTGAAAGTCCATCAGGTGAACTTTCGTGTTGTATGCTTTCGTAAGTCGCTCTTGATAGATACGTAAATGCTCAAGAGCATTGATGCATCGTTCATCGAGTAATGTAAGATGGTCCAATTGGGTCTGTCGCGTAGTGTCATCATCGATGAACTCTTGCATTGATATGCACAAGGAGGGTATTTCCAACTTGAGAGGCATGACTACTTCGGAGCCATACACTAGCAAAAATGGAGTTGCCCCAGTGGGCGTCCGAATGCTAGTGCGATAAGCCCATAGGGCAAGTGGTATTTGGATGTGCCAATCCTTATGATTATCTATGATCGTATTTTTAAGGATGGCAACTAGCATTTTGTTTGACGCCTCTGCTTGCCCATTTGCCTGTGGATAATAGGGTGTCAAAAAACTATGCTAAATTTTGTACTTTGTTGTCAAAGCACACACATATTTGTTCTTAAATGACGTCCCATTATCCGAGATGATCTTGGATGGAATACCAAAACAACATATGATGTTATGTAAAATAAACTCCATAATGCGAGGCCCAGTCGTAGAGGTAAGCAAAATTGCTTCCACTCACTTAGTGAAGTACTCTATGGCCGTTATGATAAACGTGTGATGACTTGACGATGCAGGGGAGATATTTTTGATGAGATCTAAGCCCCACTGCAAAAATGGCCAAGCCGATTGGATCGACTACAAGGCTTGAGAAGGTACGTGTGTCAAGTTAGCATGGTGTTGACACTTCACGCACTTCTACACATATACGCAATAATCTCACTCTAAAGATGGCCAGTAATAGCCCATGCAAAGAATGCACTTTATGATGGCCATACCCTGAAGTGGCCACCATATGTACCATCGTGCACTTGGGTGATTGCCCAAGTGGACTCCTGCTAGTCCAAGAAATAGAGGAGGATTCCTTCATAGCTCCAACGGTATAAAATGTCTCCTAGCAAGACATGTTTGGCCACTTTCTATTTGAATGATCTTTTTGTGGCATGCAACAATCCAAGTGGGAGGCTACCTAACTTGAGATAGTCTCTTATGGGTGTGTACCAATCCTACTGATCAGAAACCTTGATGGTATGAACGACCGATCCCTCTTGAATTTCGTCCCTAGCAAAAGCTGAGCGGAAAAGAACTTGTAGAAATAGCTTTGTGTTGCTATTAAGAGGGGTTGGAGAGAACAAAGACCCCCAGTTGTCATGATTCAGACTATCAAGGATTCAAGAGAACATATCCTAAGATGGTTCAATCTAGATCAGGTGAATTCTTGGTGTTATGTCAGAGCTTGCACGCTCCATCACGAATTGCGATAACATTTTGACTTGAATGGTTGTCATCTCACTAGAAGGGTCTTGCGGTATTAGTGACCCTAAGGAGGCCATAGTGTCCGCAAAATGATTCGATGATCGAGGGATTGCCTCAATGTCATACCATTCAAGATTTTCCAAGAATTTATCCATAAGGGCTTTGTAGACCTACAAAACTGGGCATTTGCATTGGAATACCCCTTTCACTTGGTTGACAATTAAAAATGAATCACAAAAGATATTCAAGCGTTTGATGTTCATGGTGATGGCTATCTGAAGACCTATGAGCAACGCTTCGTATTCAACATTGTTATTGGTGCACGGGAAATCAAGTTTAAATTATAAAGGCATTGGAGCCCCTTGTGGTGTGAAAAACATGATTCTCATGCCACCCCCTTGCTCACATTTAGAACCATCAAAAAATAAGGTTATGTCGGCCTGTGACTCAGGCTCATCAGAATCTGGCAATTTTGAGACACGAAATACCCCATCATCAGGCAGCTCTACGGTCAGAGGTTGATCGTCTTTGAGAGGAGCCTCTACTAGTTGATCGGCGATGACTTAACCTTTGATGGACTTTTTCCCAATGAACTCGATGTCAAAATTCGTCAACAACAGGATCCATTTTGCTGTGTGACTACTATGATAAGTACGACTCATCATGTACCACAATGGATTCTCCTTAGACACAATATACGTCGTATTGCTAAGCATGTAATGGCGTAGCTTTTTGGTGGTAAATACCATCTCCAAGCATAGCTTTTCAACGTATGCATAGTTAAGTTCATAACTGACTAGGGTGTGGCTAAGATAATAATTAGCCTGTTCTTTATGTAATTAATTTTTTCTAGGCTAGCATGGCATCCAGTGCCACCTCAGTAGCTGAGATGTATAAATAGAACGACACTTCTGGTCTAGGTGGTGCCAATACTGGTGGCGAAGCCAAGTATTTTTTGATGCCATCAAAGGCTAACTGGCACTCGTCATCCCAATGAAATGCTACCCCCTTGTGTAATAATCTATTCATGGGTCGACACTTATCAAATAACTACGATATGAAGCGCTTGATCGACGCGACCTTACCCTGGAAGCTTATGAGTTACCTGATGGTGGTTGGGGGAAGCATTTCAAGGATGGCCTTGAATTTATTTGGATCCACCTCGATGCCTCATTTTGAGACTATAAAACCCAAGAGTTTTCTAGATGTGATGCCAAATATGCACTTCTTGGGGTTTAGCCTAACCTTGTGTTCGATGAGGCGATCAAGGATCTTGCATAGGTCATCGAGATGATTTTGGCACAAAAGAGATTTGGCCAACAGATCATCCATATAATATTCCAAATTTTTATGCATGTGATCATGGAATATGTATGTCATAGTGTGTTGGTAGGTGGCACCAACGTTTTTAAGGCCAAAGGGCATGACCTTATAAAAAAATGTCCCCCAAGGCATCGTGAACACCGTTTTTAGTTGATCATCGGGATTGATACAAATCTGGTTGTATCTCGAGAAACCATCCATGAGGGAAAGCATTTCATGGCCTACTGTAGCGTCTACCAATGCGTCGATTCTATGCAAGGGGAAATCGTCCTTGGGACTCACTTTGTTTAAATCTCAAAAATCGATGCATATGTGAATCCTCCCATCAAGCTTTTTGACGAGTACCATGTTGGACAACCATGGTGGGTAATCTACACAGATGACAAACTATGCATCCAATCGCTTTTGTAGCTCGTCTTTGACCATTAAGGCCACTTTTGGGTGCATCTTACGTAGCTTTTTCTTGACTGGATTGACTATCGAATCAAGTGTTAGATTATGCGTGACTAGTTGCGTGTCTAGCCCAGACATGTCCTTGTAGGACCATGCAAAAACCTCCTTCTTCTCTTTGATAAGGGAAATGTAATTGGCTTGCTCTTCGGGGGATAGAATTACCCCTAGCTTGATGATTTGTGGATTCATTAGATCAGAATCGACGTCTGCATCAATCGTTTCTTTGACTGACATGTGGGATCCGTCCTCCAACTGGTGTGGAGTCAAGATTAGGTGGATATCATTTGCTAAATTTAGATCTGCATTGGGAACATTGGGTTCCTCTTTAGCATGGAAGATATCCTGAGTCTGTCTTGGGGTGAAATGAAACATCTCACCGTAAGGCCAGTACTCTGATGGGGATGGTGGTGATTCAACGTGCTCCCAGTCTATGGCATCTAGGTCTAGATACAATGATCATGTTAGATCGACTGGATTGCAAATGGGGGTGGTTAAATCAATGGAGATCATGTTGATGGAATTAATTTGGTCCCCATTGCCACGTGGGTGTGGATTCAAACATTTTTGGTGATATTTGTACCTTGGATCTGGCTCTGTGGGTGTTGGCACAAAAGGATTGGCCCTATGTGCAGACAGAAGGACAATGTCTGCCCTTGGCATTGATGGCCCTATAGGGTATCTACGTAGGAGGTGCTCCCTATATACCCAAAGTGGTGGATGAAGCACTTGGTTTAATTGTACTTGGTTTAAATGCCACCTATGCCTTGGTATCATATTTAGATGTTCAAACATATCATCGATGTCTATGGGGTATTCTTGTTGCCTCTAATAGTTGAGATAGGCCATCTCAGTCTCATCCTCATAGTCATTATCAAAGATCCATAGGACTTCATTGGTTCTGACAACTATGTGCTCTTCTGGTTGGTATAGCCCCCCACTAGGAATTCCTTGATCACTACCCTCACTCTCCATGAAAACCGAAAACCCGACACGCAGGTAGTCGATGTTGAAGAAGATATTCGGATCTTCTTCCTCTGGTGGATCACTTGGCCTTATGGCTGGCATGGGAGGCTCATTTTTTTTTAGCATGTTGATTTGGTCCCTTCTGGGTTGTTTCACTCTCTACGGGAGGGGTAGATTCTTTGGAGGTAGCAATTGCCCGATTGGAACATTAAAGGGGAACATTGCCATGAAGTTCTCCTGATAGTCGTCAATGGGTGTCACCTACGAGTGATTGCTATCAAACTCAAAAGTGTCCCAGGGTGCTACCTCATAATCTGATTCATCTTCAAAAGACCCCCCTTGATCTCATTCATATCCTTCTTGGAGGTTACTTCTTGAACTTTCCCCTTCCTCGATCAAAGGGGAAGGGTTGTTGAGGTCAACAAGGTTTGTTGTTAACAATGGGAGATAGTCCCCCAATGTGTATGTTGTGTTGGGATTGGCATATGGATCTTGTGCCAACCCATCCCTATTGCCTAGACCTAGGAATTGCATGGTTTCTACCAAAATGTCGAGGGGCAAAGGGTGGTTGAACCCTACTCCTGATTTATCATATTGCATCTAGTATCTCAGTTGATAAAGAGTGTGCATTCCTTGTTCGTATCTGCCCAATCCATATCCTTGCCAATTACATTGGTCTAGGTATTTCAAGGTGAAGTTCGGGTTGGATAGATAATCAACATTCTCAGCAAATGGCTCTTCATCCTCTTCCTCTTATAAGTAGGGTTCAAGACCGTTCTCGAGGCCCCCATATACAAAGTTAGTCTGATTTTGTGGGTATCCTAAAGGGATGATAGTACCGATGGGGAGGCAAGGTTTCCCCATGTCTTGCATGGATTCGAGCGCGGGTGTTGCCATAATGTTCTACACTAGGTACTCCCCCAGGCCCGTATTGGCCATCTCTATGATAATCATCGATGATTGAGGGGGAGGGAATGGGAGTTCTCCCTGATTCCACTCCATGTTGGGTGAACCATGTGTCTCGACTTCCATTCGACTGGGCACCTCTTAGGTAGAGATGGTTGAGACTAATGGTGGTACCTCCTCTAGGGGCTTCTTCTCGTTGTTCTTCGATGTGGCCACCATAGGTGGCATTGTTGGTGAAGGAACAGACGATGAAGATGGGCCAGGTTGGTGAGTTGAGGGACTTAACAGTGGGGATGTAGGCGAAATCGAACCCTATGTGGATGGATTCAATTGAAATTCCAAATGTGTCGATGGGAGAGTCGATTGTGGCATTAGCTATACCACATTGCAAAACTTAAAGGGCTCTAAGTCTGCTGTGACTACATGTACTTGCCCTTCGTAGGTGTATTTGAGGCATTGATGGCCTATCGAAGGGACACACTTCATGTCCCTAATCCAATGCGGGACTAACAAGATATTGTAGGCCATCTCGCCCTCAAGGATGTGACACAACGTAAGAATGGTCTTTTGTCCTACTTGGATGGGCAGGACAATTGTGCCAACTGTTAAGCATAACGTGTCGTTGAATGCTCAAAGAGTGTAGGTGGATGTCACAATGGGGGATGCTGGCAACTTAAGATGATTTAATACCGCTATCATGATTATGTTGTTGGACGAGCCAGTATCCACCAACACCCTCTTGAATGGAATCATGTTGACCCATGTAATGATGTGAAGGGGTGGATCCACCATATCACCAGTCAAAAATTTTAGTTCGTCTTCCCTGAAAGTTATGATCGGTTTTGTGCATTGTCTCACATGTCCCACAAAGTTGTTGAAATAATTGGGTTCATGGGGTTGTAGCTCAATGGCTTTGAGTATCTCCATCAGAGCCTCCCAACGGGGCGGTGATTGTTGGATGAGCTCATAAATGGAGAGCCTAGCCGATGTGGTCCTTAAACTTTGAGTAAGATTAGTCCAAATCGTGGCCACTAGTCTAGGTGAGGGAGGTTGTGTAGGGTGTTGCGGAGGTTGTGACATTGATGGAACATCACCTGTAGCTACAGCGAGTGCAGCCATGTTTGGGTATCTTTTGTTCCGTGTCACGATGCTTATCATCCCCACGTATACTTGCATGGGGCAGTTTTGTGTTACCTCGTTCACTTGTAAAGTTTTTTCTACGCATCATGGGTAGGCAGGGGGTGTTTGAAAACTTCCATCTGTTGGTTGCTCAGTGCTACAGGATTATCTATCGTGAGCATTTTTTTGTCTATCAAGTCTTGCACTAAGTTTTTTAATTTCCAACATGTGAAGATTTCGTGTCCTTTCTGTCGATGAAGTCTATAATATAAGTCTTCCCTATATCCCTTGGGTGCATTGGGGTCTATAGGTCGACTTTTCGACAAGTTTATCAAGTTTACTGCGAACAAGCGATCAAACAAGGAGTCTCTAAACTTCGTAAATTGTGTGAATTATGTGAATTGTCGCTTAGGGTGATGCTGCTAATTTTGCTCTTGTTTGTGATTTTCCTTTTCATAGTTATCAAGAGGAACTACCTGATAATTAGCCTTTGGGGGCTGTGTCATTTGTGCAAGCTTTGGTATAGTTATGGCAACCTGATTGACCGCGGCAGGTTTCAGTTGCATGGGCCTAGTTTTGGCATTTTTGGTCCACTCTTTCTTGCGCGGCTTGGCAATCACATCGTCTTGAAGTTTGATCTCCTCAATTATCCTGGCTTGTGCTAGGGCTTCTTCTAGGGTGGCATATTAATGCAGCTGCAATAGCACGGAGATCGACCTTTTATAACTCTTTGAAAACATTTGAGTCATGTTGGCCATGGGAGGGAGGTAAGGCAACTTTGAAAGCAATGCCCTCCATCAATTCCCATAAGCAGCTATGGTCTCATCATCATACTGCTTAAGTCCAGTTAGGTCACTTAAGGATGCCTTCTTTTTGGTGTTGAAGGCAAAACGTTCAAGGAATGCGTCCACTAGCTGGTCTAGATTATTGATGCTATGCTTTGGCAACTAGGTAAACCAATCCGAGGAAGGGCCTGCAAACGTGGTTATAAACGTTCTCAGAAGTAATGCATCATTGTCTTGAATGCCAAAGCATTGACTCAGGAACCTTGTCACGTACTCTTGGGCATCCTCATCCCCTCTAAAAATTACCAATTGAGGCATTTTGAAGTGGTTAGGGTATGGGGATGTCGGAACTGAAGGATGCACAGGGTGACTACGGAGCTGGCATAAGGTGGGATTTTGGGGCCCTGAAGTCCTAGTCTCCACAGACTCTAAGAATTCTAACAACACTTTGTATGCATTAGAGGATTTTATTTTCTCTTCTTTGGTTTGTTCCTGTTGTGAACTGTGAGGAACTTGAGGCCTATGGAGGGGTAGCTAGGTAGCGCCCCTGCCTTGGTAGGGCATTTCAGCCTGCTCTTCTTCTCGCTCAAATTTCTCATAGGATTCTTGAGGAGTTTCTGGGCATGACCTATAAACATGGACGGGTGCCCAAGGAAGACACCCGTCATTGGTTCTAGGAGTGGCCTCCCGCTCAGGTCTAGGAGGTCTTGGAGGCAACACTTGATAAGGACATGGAGACTTGTCTCGCACTAAGGGGTTGTGCCTCTCATAAATTTATGTCCTCTATGTGCGAGGGGTTGGAATCCTCTCATGCATAGTGTTCTGGACCAACTCATCTATCTAGCACTGAATGCGCTCTTTGTTAAGATGATATAGTTGTTCTAACTGTCGTTGATCTTGCCTAAGCTGCATGATTTGCGCTTGGCGGGTGGCATGTTTGGCAAATGCCAAGTTGATTTGTTCTATCATCCTAGGTCTAGGAGGCCTAGATGCCTCCCCTACACATATATCTCGATCATGGTGATTCGAGATCTCTATGGGTCACTTTCCTCTGTCGAGGTTAGTAGCATTCACCCAAGGCTTTGGCCTCAATAGGTGGTCTTGGTAATCAGTAGGTGTGGAGGTGCATTGCTCTCGCACGATGTATTGTTCTTGAAGAATATACTGGTTTTTCTCGTGCCTCCTTTCGTACATATGAAAGGGATGGGCAGAGTTGGCTTCTAAAGAGCCTTACACTCTAGATTTGGTCTATTAGTTCTAACAGTAATGAGGTGTGGAGGAGGAATGATATAATCATGTGGCCCCTCCTTATGAACCCTATGTTGCTCTAGTGCCTCATCGCATAGTGGCCACTCATAATGAGTGTCTAAGGGGGCCTTCCCATGTGTGTACTCCTCCTGAGAGGGTCTGTGTTGAACAAGAGTGCCCCTCAAAGGGGTGCCTCTATAGTCCTTTTCTGTAGTGGCATAGTGTGGACTATGTTGTGGGTCAAGCTACCAAGGTGGTATAACCAAGTCCTTGGGGCTGTAACGGAGGCGACTTGTGCCTCCTTGTATACTTTCTGCAACTTCTGCTCGTGATTGGGCTTGGCTACAAGTATACACCATGGTGGTGGTTTTTCTAAAAATATACGTATATTCTTATCTCCTTTACAATTTTTTATGCCATATCAAACAAAAGGGGACCACACAAGCAAAGAAATGATAATCTTGTTTACCAATTAAATGTGTGTCCTAGATCTGGTTCGATGTGTTTGATTTTGGTATGCAAATATTGTAAAGGAAACTTTGTTATACATGCATAATGAGGGCTCTTGTATCTCCAAAATGGTCACCCCTTTAATATACCATTGTTAGGCTATTATACCGAACATCTCAATATACCCGCCCTTACGTGAGGGAAACTATTGGTACGCGAGAGCAAAATAGTACGTGGAACGTAGGAGGTATGGAAGGGGGATCACTCTATTTTTGACACCAACCATAGAAGACTTATCGTCATGCACGGGGAATCACCCCCGTTACACTTGGTCAGCTTTCATCAGGATTTATGTCTAGCAACAATTATGATCAGGGTATATGTATGCAAAATCCAAGCCAAGGTGGTGATGAAATCCATTGTTGGTCTTGATCAAGTGTTGGGGTATTAAGACCAACTCCTTGATGTTAATTTTATTAGGTGGTGTGTGTGGTTCCTTTTAATTGTATAAATAAAGAAAACATACAGCAAAAGATGATTTTCACTAATGTAATGCTTTAAAGTACGTTTTATCTTTCAAAGACAATTAGTAGCAAAAAGGAAATCACAAACCCTAACTAGAACTGAAACCTAGAATGAGGACTGGCCATTTGTGCAAGTATCATGCAAGCAAACCAGAGAAGAATGCATTCCTAATCAAGTTCCTTCCATTTAATTTACTCTATGTTTTTATTTTTTTATTGCAAGAAAGGAAAACAAACTACTTAACCTTTCTATGCAAGTGTTTGAAAATAAAGCAAAGAAAGTAGAAATTTGCAGAAACAGAAAGTAGAAAAACATAGAGGATGTTCAAAAGGCCTACCTCTTCTTTGTATAAACTATACGCTTCTGCGTTTCTACTTAGAAAATGCACAGATCTCTAATTGTCCCGGGGTGGGACGAATAGCAAGCTTGCATTCATCACAGGGTGGGACGAATATGTATTCGTCTTGGGGTGGCACGAGTAGTTGTCCAATGCCAGAATGAGTAACACATCTACAAAGAAGCCACAAAATTTGTATCAAAAACTTGATCCTAACAGCAGGGGATAGGGTCCCACCATGATCACCACTAAAAGCGAATGCAGAAGGACGGTGTACCAGAAATGATGCAAACAAAATTGATATGGCATAGATGTTAAGTCCTATGAATGCGATGAAGAAATGCATGAAGAAAATGATGCAAAAATGAGATGTAAGCAAAACAAATCAGGGCCTCTTTTATTAATGTTGCTTTTAATCCGGTTATAATATGTCCCTCCCCTCTAGGGCTCAAAACATTTGATACAGTTCGTTACATCAATGGATGGTACGCTTCTAGTGTCTTCCGCATACCCACATTCGAAATGGGCGGGCCAAAATTTGTCATTGCTTGTGTCTATGTATTCATCATTCCTTGTTGCCCCTCTGGTGTTTCTGGTGGTGAGATCCTATGCACAAAAAAATAGCAAATAGTTAATAGCATATGCGGATATAAGAAAACATGCAATCCCCAAATCCTCCGGCTAGTTAATATATAAAAGAATGAAACGATTGTCAAAACATGTTATAATGAATTCAAACTTTGATAGAGGAATGGAGACATCATCAGGGACACATTACAAAAAGAACAGTTAGGAAATCATGCACATATTTCTAATCACTCTAGGGTGGGACGCTGGGGACTGTCACAAAATGTGCAAGAGCAACCTTGCAAATGTCCTGCCCAGAGGCCTCCAAAACTCCTACAAACTTGGGGTTATACTAAAAGGGGCATTTTGAGATGACCCAGAAGGTCAGATTTGGCAGATTCTACCCAGATTATCTTGTATCTGAAGGCGCTCCCTGTAGGTTAGTAGACGCATAAAAAGACAAACATAGGTAAAATCATGTCAAAAAGCAATGAAACTTGGACAACAACATAAGTACATCAGATACAACATAATGCAAAAATAATGATAAAGAAATCATGCACAGATTTCTAATCACTCCGATATGGGACGATTAGGACTACAACAGTGTGGGGGGCGCCCGGGGGTAGGACACCCATCGTTTGGGGCTTAGTTTTGGCACCAATCCAAGTGGTATGGGTCCAAAACTTCCTAGGGGGTTGTGTCAATGAGTTTGGGGTGGGATTGTGGTTGATTGCTTGGGTTTTGGGTCTAGATTGCGTTCCTAGTGTTCACCCGATAACCTCTCTTCCAAAAGAGAAATTAGGGATGTAGGAAGCACAAAGAGGAATGAGGGTATAGTTTGACAGCACTTCGTTGCTCCGAATGCTCCATATCTATTCTCCTTTGGGGTGAGGGGGCTCACCTTTTTATAGACCTAAGGGTCTCCTTTGAATGCACATGCGAGGGTGCCACTTGGCTCACCATGCCTTTTTTGGGGGAGAGAAGATTCCTCCCTAATTTAGGGCCTCCTTGAATGAGGCCTCCATGATCAGGGCATGCTTGACTGAAGTCCCTCTCTTTGATTTGAAACCGTTCCTCACACTTGCATGCCTTGAAGGTGAAGTTGGGTGGTGGATCTGGGCTACCAGTTGTCAAGGCTTAACTTTTTTCCAGTCAAACCTGCTAATCGTCCCACCCTGGAGCAATTGCTTCTAATCATCCCGGGGTGGGGAGAATAGGATTCTAATCGTCCCAGGGTGGGACAAATAGGGAGAAGGTGCTTAAAAGGTGCAAAACTAACCTCTGACCTTCTAAAACTAATTTGGGAGTGGTTAGGACCATTTTTTAACCTCTGGAGGCTGCCCTAGGTGGTATGTATGCCAATTCAGTCAGTGCTTGTAGTCACATAATCGGATTGGTGTTGTTTTGGTGTCTACACATCTCACCCTCCATGTTGTATGCTGGCTAGTTCACCTTGTTATTAGTATTTGCCATCGGTTGTGCGGGTAGCTGTGCAAGTCTCACTACTGGAAATGTTGGTAAATTATTTTGGGGGTGAGCTGGTGCTACATTCTGTGGAGACTGATTCCACATAGTGTGGCCTCTCCACTACTGCCCAAGATATGGATATGGCATCCATGGCTGCTAGTTCAGGAATGTTGTTGGGGTGTTTTGGACCAAGGTGATGGCCTCCACCACCCCATGTTAGGTGGTTGAGGCGGGCCTTGGGGCATGTATTGTCCTCCCCCATATGACGGTATTTCAGTTGGCATATTCCCCGCAAGGGATTGTGGCCAACTCTTCTGATTGCCTATGAAATAGGCATCTGCACTTTCAACATCCTCCTAATTATTGGGCAGTTGCAAGCACAATCGAGTTTTATGGTTTAGCCTACAAACTACGAATACTCTAACTTTGTTCTCCAGGCATGCATTCTTTGCATGCTTCCCTCTGCATTTTGGACAGAAATAAGCCAATGCTGCTTCATTTTCTTGCTTCTTTTTCTCTAACAGTAGTGTATCCATCTGCAATGCTAGAGATGAGAGCATTTCACTCTTTAAATCTTCCAACATGTTACCTATTTCTGTCTTCATGACTGAAGTAGTCGCTTTCATGGTTCTAGAAGTGGTCTTGCCTCTTCTTCTTTAGTAGTTTTGACATAGTTATCGGATGTCTTCCATAGTGTCTTTGGTAGACATCACCTCCAGAAATCATGTTAAGAGCCTCTAGTGATTCATTGGTAAGTCCTCTCAAAAATATGCTTTTGAGGGACTTATCAGATGGTTTTATGCCACGGTCGATCGATCGGCCAGCTGCAGCATTGTCATAGTGGATTTCAGGTTCGTAAGTTGTAGCCTCTACATGGTATCCTGAGGCATTACGTTGATGGCTGCTTTGAGATCGACCAATATATTGGATAAGGAATGTCCCTGGATTTTTAAAATCAGCATCGGGCTGTCCGAGTCTACATACTTAGTATGGCACGTTTTTCCCATCATCAAATCTGCTAGTTTACCCATGACATTGATAGTCTGGGTTGCTCTTCGTCTTGGCTTCCTTAGACACATCTCTCTTATCGCCTTGGTATATATCATAACATCTCGAATGGCTTGAAATAATAGAATTGTCATGGTGAGGTTCTTCAAGCTAGACAAGATATCGAACTCTGGTTGCGTTACTTTCCTTTGTTCTTGTAGCCAGTTGGAAAATAGAGCCTTTGCTCTCTCAGGTGTTTCTTCTATCACCTCTTCTACAAGAGGTGTTTCTCCTACCTCTTCCTCCTCTTCTACCAGTGGAGGTGTTCCTACTCCTAGCTGTCTACTAGACCTAATCTAAATATGGTACATCAGATACATATTGAAAGCAAATGCAGAAGGACGACGTACCAGAAATGATGCAAACAAAATTGATATGGTATAGATGCTAAGTCCTACGAATGCGATGAACAAATGCATGAAGAAAATGACACAAAAATGAGATGTAAGCAAAACAAAGTGGGGCCTCTTTTATTAATGTTGCTTTTAATTGGTTACAATACGTCCCCCCTTCTAGGGCTCATAACGTTTGATACAGTTTGTTACATCAATGGATGGTACGCTTCCAGTGTCTTTCTCATGCCCACATTCAAAATGGGTGGGCCAAAAGTTGCCACCACTTGTGTCCATGTGTTCGTCGTTCCTTTCTACCCCTCTAGTGTTTTTGGTGGTGAGATCCTGCACACAAAAAAATAGCAAATAGTTAATAGCATATGCGGATATAGGAAAACATGCAATCCCCAAAGCCTCCGGCTAGTTAATATATAAAAGAATGAAACGATGGTCAAAACATGTCATAATGAATTCAAACTTTGATAGAGGCATGGAGACATCATCAGGGACACATTGCAAAAATAATAATCAAGAAATCATGCACAGATTTCTAATCGCTCCGGGGTGGGACGTTGGGGATTGTCACAAAATGTGCAAGAGCAACCTTGCAAATGTCCTACCCAGAGGCCTCCAAAATTCCTACAAACTTGGGATTAGACTAAAAGGGGTATTTTGATATGACCCAGAAGGTCATATTTGGCATATTATGCCCAAATTATCCTGTATCTGAAGGCACTCCCTGTAGGTTAGTAGACTCATAAAAAGACAAAAAATAGGTAAAATCATGTCAGAAAGCAATGAAACTTGGAAAACAGCATAAGTACATCAGATACAACATAATGCAAAAATAACGGTAAATAAATCATGCATAGATTTCTAATCGCTCTGGGATGGGGCGATTAGGACTGCGACAGTGCGAGGGGCGCCCGAGGGCAGGACACCCACCGTTTGGGGCTTAGTTTTGGCACCAATCCAAGTGGGATGGGTCCAAAACCTCCTAGGGGGTTGTTTCAATGAGTTTGGGGTGGGATTGTGGCTGATTTCTTGGGTTTTGGGTCTAGATTGCGTTCCTAGTGTTCACCCGATAACCTCTCTTCCAAAAGAGAAATTAGGGATGTAGGAAGCACAAAGAGGAATGAGGGTATAGTTCAACAGCACTTCGTTGCTCCAAATGCTCCAGCTTTGTTCTCCTTTGGGGTGAGGTGGATCATATTTTTATAGACCTAAGGGTCTCATTTGAATGTGCATGCGAGGGCGCCACTTGGCTCACCATGCCTTTCTTGGGGGAGAGAAGATTCCTCCCTGATTTAGGGCCTCCTTGAATGAGGCCTCCATGATCAGGGCATGCTTGACTAAAGTCCCTCTCTCTGATTTGAAACCATTCCTCGCACTTGCATGCCTTGAAGGTGAAGTTGGGTGGTGGATATGGGCTGCCATTTGTCAAGGCTTGACTTTTTTCGATCAAACCCTGCTAATCGTCCCACCCTAGAGCGATTGCTTCTAATCGTCCCGGGGTGGGGAAAATAGGATTCTAATCATCCCAGGGTGGGACGAATAGGGAGCAAGGTGCTTAAAAGGTGCAAAACTTACCTCTGACCTTCTAAAACTGATTTGGGAGTGGTTAGGACCACTTTTTAACCTCTGGAGGCTGCCCTAGGGGGTATGTATGCCAATTTGGTCAGTGCTTGTAGTCACATAATCGGATTGGTGTTGTTTTGGTGTCTATAGATGTCCTTTTTGGGATGCGTTGTGTGTGGCGTAGTGCTTGAGCAAAAATAGATGACCAAAGCACTTAATGATTAGGGTTTCTCAATAACCTAACCAAATTTTGATGCCCCAAGTATGGAAAGGGCACGCATTCTTGAATCCTTGCTTCTAACGAGCTAAGGAGCTTAACTCAAGTGTAACCTTTTTCAGTGAGGTGTACTTGATCTTGGACATTGTTTAGACATGAATAGGCAAAGGGCGCAACATTTTGTTCGAGGAACCTTTTCTTCATGCTTCTAGAATGCCAAGTGTTTGTTTAGCTTGTGATTATTGCTTGTTTTCTGCCCCAAGCAGGAGCGTGATTGTCTTTGTCAATGATTCTTTGAATGTATGCCATTTCCTTGATTGGGTGTGTATTTGTTGATTGGTGACTAAGTGTGACTACCCCCTCAAGCGACGAATCGATGAGGTAAGTCACTTGACCCAAGATGACGTTTGTAAGGGTGCCTTTAGTTGTCTTTCATTGAACGCTTATGCAGTTTTCCAACCATTAGACCTATTTTTGGTGGGTTTTGACCCTTTTTGTGATGTCGATTGGGGTAGAAATTATCGAAAATCCTCCTTCCCGTGGAGCGGTCCTACTATGCTAGCCTTCTTAGGGAGTAGGATAGTTAGTATTTGTGACCTCGACGGTAGTTTTTCATGCCATGAATGTCAGGTGCAAAGGCACCTTTGTTCGAAAAATTTATTGTTGTTTTTGGTGCATTTTTTGGATGCAGTTTTTGTTGCTTTATTTCTTCCTGTAATCGTCCCAGGGTGGGACGAATAACAATTTGGTAATATTTCCAGGGTGGGATGAGTGCTAACTTAGAGTGCTCATCCTAGGGTGGAACGATTACAGGCCTAAAAACTATATAAGGACCAAAACTAGGTTTTGGGCTCACTTGCAATATTTTTTTCTTGGTGATTTGGAGCAGTGAGGAGTGTGAGTGTGCATAGTGGAGTGCTGCTAAAATTTGGTAGACATCATGAGTGCGAGAATCAGATCTTCGAGTGGAGGAGCCGAGGCGAGATCGGTATGATGTTCCTTCTCCCTGCCTATTATTCATTTTTGTTTTATATGAAGTTAAAAACTCACATATAAATGTTTGTTTGCGTTATTTTGTTTTTATTCATATATCAAGTTGAAAACCTAATATATGATTTTTTTATTATTATTTTTTTTGCGTTAATATTAAGGTTGAAACCCTAATATTAATTTTTATATTTTTGTATTGTTTTGTGTTTGTCATATTAAGGTTGAAACCCTAATATTTTTTATGTTGTATTGTTTGGTTCATATTAAGGTTGAAACCCTAATATGATTGTTGTTTTATGTTGATTGTACAGTTAATTTCATGTCTACTATCGTTGTTGTACAGTTTTATTTTAATGTTTTTGTACTTTTGTTGTACTTTGTTTTTTTGTACTTTTTATGTTGTACTTTTGTTGTACAATTGTAAATTGTAGCTTGTTCTTCTGTATAGTTTTATTTTAATTATTTTGTTTATATTAAGTATGTACTTAATATCCCTTTTTGTTTTTTTTTATTTTGTTATTTTAGGTGGTGAAGAGTCGGTACCGCCAGTCGACTATTTTCTCTGATGTCCGGGATGCCCTAAAAGTTGGGGATTGGGAGTGGCTTGATGTCCTTGGGCTCAAGCACGTGATGCGTTTGGAGCCTGTGGTGGGGGATCGGGCATATTTGATTGCCCTGTTCAATCTATGGGATCCCTACACCAACACTTTTCATCTTCCAACAGGGGAGATGACTGTGACTCTGGAGGATGTGTATCGGATTCTACGGATTTTGATAGATGGACTGCCTATCAGGATGACCCACCGGGACCAGCGGACAGCGGTATTGATACGGTATTTTGGTCCGACGGTGGAGATGGGGGTGGAGAGGGCTATGGAGAGGGCAGAGGCTGACTACCATATAGGCAGTATTCTGGTGCGATGGTGGCTGGAGAAGGATGTATTAGGGGTGAGGTATGCTTTGCTCATGGCCCTCATTTCCAATATGCTGCTTCCTAACTCCTTAGGTGCGAGGTTTCCTTGGAACCTTCTTGATTTGGTTTTCACATTGGTGGAGTGTCCTACATCAACTCCACTGATTATGAGATGGGGTCAGACTTTATTAGCACAGTTGTATGACAAGTTGTACGAGGTTCGTTGTCGAAAGCAGAATGGGATCGAGTGCAGCTATCTTTTGCAGTGCTGGGGTGGGCAGCACATAGTTGTAGAGCGATCACAGGGTTTGCATTGGACCACCCGAGGTGAGATGGTGGATCGGGAGATTAGATATGCCAATTTATGGTGACCGTCAAAGGAGCATGGACAGATTCGACGACGAGCAAGTGACATAGGTCACTATACTGATATATTCTCTCGTCTAATGTCGAGGTAGGTGTTCTGGTGGCCATATCAAGACTGTCTAGCATGGCCTGAGGTTGGAGAGTGGCTTCGGCATGTGCACAGAGGTAGGTGGTTGATTGTGTGGCATGGGACAGAGCAAGAGTAATTCCCATATGTCTAGGTGATGTGGTAGTTTGGGGTGCGCCAGGGATTTCTTGGTGATCCCTTGATCTATTAGCATCACGGTGATGAGAGGACCCTAGTCTGGCCTATCATTGAGCCACTAGGTGAGGGGTCTGATGCAGTTATTGATGTACCCAATATGGACGATGTCGGGGTAACTAGAGTATGAACGGTGGTGGATTATGCGACGATGGCAGGGTGAGGGTCCTTTGGGAGGCATGGATACGGCAACAGCAAGAGGTGGGGGTGCAGAGGCATCGATGGAGGGTTGGGGTGCTTTTCTTGATGATGTTGACATGGTGGAGGTCGATGACTTCACTAGTGATGGAGATGATTTGGGGGTTTCGGAGAATCTAGATGTATAGGATGTCCTGGAGCAGTGGGTGTCGGAGCAGCAGGCCGTCTCGGAGGTGCCCATACCTCAGGCTGTCTTAGGGGATGTGGAGGTTGGGCTTCATGTTGAGATAGCATGATTGGAGGGTCCCCTACAGAGACGGGAGGAGGAGCATAGGGATGCTTTGGTGGAGGTAACGTAGGAGAGGGATCTCCTATGGGCTCAGTTGGCACAGTGGGATAGTGCATTGGTTGTGTATCATCGACGAGATCTAGAGTGGGGTCGATACTCGAGTAGATTTAGAGACAGAGGTTTTTTGCCTCGATGGATAGCTGCCTATGCTTGATGGATGTGGGTCATCACACCATACAAGAGGTAGTGAGACGGAGCAGTATGTATCATCTCGTCACAGGAGGCTAGGTGAGGGTAGTGTTGGTGGGCAGGATGCGAGGGTTGGCAGCAGTCGCCCTAAGAGGTCCCATAGGACCCATACTACTGGGGTTAGTTCCAATCGCACTGATCCTACATGATCATGGTGGCCGACTCCCTAGGCTTTGGGGATTTTGAATTTTTGGTTTTTATGATGTCATAGGACCTGCTTATTTTAGCCTGAGGGCATTTTGAGTTGATATATATACATGTTTTTTTTTGTTTGATTATATCTTTGTCATGGTTTATTGTTCTTTTATGTACATTTATTTATGTTGATGTATGCATATGATATTATGATTGTGGATGATTTTAACTATATGATATAGATGTATGCATATGAAATGGATGGAATGATTTGTTGGTATGTAGGCGGTGGCACCATAGACTGTACAAGATTTACTAGCTTTTTGTACTATGTGATTGCTTTATGAAATAGCTTTTGCATTTGTAATTTTTGTTTTGTATTTTTTGATGGTGATGTAAGTAATGAAATGTACAATAATTGTTTTAGAATGTAGTGAAGGTTTTTTTGAGACTCAGATGCTTTAACTAACTAGTCAATATTGTACATTATCTTACAAGACTTTTAAACAAGGTACGAATCAGACTTGAGTTTGACCAAGTTATTTCACATCCCTGTGTGTGCGATTGAGTTTGTTTATGTGGTATTCATAAGGATACCGCCAGTGCTAGGTAGGCTATCCACCAAACCTATGTTGAGGATCACCTAATTAGCTCCACTAACTCCTTTATTGTATTTAGTAAGATTAATCTACGACGCAATCTAGGATACCATAAGCTAGCTCATCCACATGCAAAAATTGGTCTACACACACGTAAAGCTAATGTGATAGACATATCATCATGCATTTAGGATACCGCCATTGCCGGGTAGGCTATCCACCAAACCCGTAATGAGGATCACCTAAATGGTTTTATGAATGTTGAGAATTCCAAGGATTCAATCTCAGGCGGCTTTCGGTTGTTCAATTTGTTGGGATACTTGCTCTCACATATAGTGATGAAAATCATTGTTTATTTTTCCCTATTTTTTTTTCTTCTCTTGAGCGAGGGGTTTGAGTAGTGGTGATAACCACTTGTTATTTTTTATTGTTGCCTTTTGAGGATTTAGATTTTGAATTTTGATTTCAAAGTTGAGCTTGTGGGATTTGGGCTTGTGAATGGCATTGATCCTTTAGGCCTTGGGGATGACTACCCATCCTTCTCAGGGGCGTGTAGTATGAATTCTTACGACTTTGGGGATCAAAGGTGTTTGGGAATTTTGCTTTGGAATGGCATTGATATTTTAGGCCTTGGGGATGACTACCCATCCTTCGCAGGGACGTGTAGTACAAATCCTTACAACTTTGGGGATCAAATTTGTTTTCTAACATACGGCCCCACCTTAGAGGGCGTGTAGTATGAATCCTTATGACTTTGGGGACCAAAGGTATTTGGGATTTTTGATGGTGAACTTCTGGGATTTTGCTTCGGGAATGGCATTGATCCTTTAGGCCTTGGGGATGACTACCCATCCTTCTCAGGGACGTGTAGTACCAATCCTTACAACTTTTGGGATCAAGGGTGTTTGGGATTTTTGATAGTGGTGACAACCACTATTTATTATGGGGAATTGGATGGGGAAGAGCTTGTCCTTTTGTCAATTCTCAGCATTCTTGAACCATTCGCATAGGGGGATGAGCAGGATAAAAATTTTGCTTAAGGTATCCTAGACCGCTTTATAGGTTTCGTCTTTCGTTCACACAACTTGGGAAGTTTTATGTGTTTTTAAGCTTGTGTTGGGATGCTATGTAACAAGGCGTGATCCAAGTAAAACTCTACCTTGTAAAAATCGGTTTGACTTTGTACAACATTTGACTAGAAATCTAAAGACAGCTGAATGACAAAACCCTAATGACATTAGAAGACAACTAACTATAATATGGCGAAAATGCGAAGGGCGATATTTTGTTGGATCTTTTGCAAAATGGACTGAATGTGGAAAATGATGGATTTGCCGAGTAATTACTAGTCTATGGTGCGTTTGACATGTATGACCAGCAAATATGCAATGTATGTATGCAATGCCTAATGCAGCTCTTTTTCTCTCTCTTTTTTTGTGTTTTGATTTTTAAGATTATGCATGAAAGTGAGATGCAATTTATTTGTTATTTTTGATTATCTATTGTTTTTGAATATTTGTTATGGATGGTTTAACTCGAATGGGTGGGGACCAAGTGATTCTTATGGATCCTTGGAGGTTTTGACCAAAGGGATTATAGATACCTTTGGGGTATTTTGGGTGACCAAGCGATTGTGGGAACCCTTGGGGCTTTTATTTTGGCCAAAGGGGTTATGGATACCTTTGGGGCATTTTTGGTTGACCAAGCGATTATGGGAACCCTTGGGGATTTTGGTTTGACCAAAGGGATTATGGATACCTTTGGGGCATTTTTGGGTGACCAAGCGATTGTGGGAACCCTTGGAGCTTTTGGTTTGACCAAAGGGATTATGGATACATTTGGGGTGTTTGGTTGACCAAGAGATTACGGGAATCCTTGGGGCTTTTGGTTTGACCAAAGGGATTATTGATACCTTTGGGGCATTTTTGGTTGACCAAGCGATTGTGGGAACCCTTGGAGCTTTTGGTTTGACCAAAGGGATTATGGATACCTTTGGGGCATTTTTAGTGACCAAGCAATTGTGGGAACCCTTGGAGCTTTTGGTGTGGGTGATGGCTCTCTAAATGTTGAATGGCCTCAAATGATTTATGTTCAAGGGTTCTAGTTCCTTGATTCCTTCAAGAGAGGCGAGCCGGTATATTCCAGGTCCTATTTTACTATTGATTACATAGGGACCTAACCAATTTACCGTGAACTTGTCCCTTAAATGGGGTGGTAAGTTAGAATTTTTTTGGTTCTCTTTTAAGACTAGGTCACCAACTTGAAAGTCCCTCAGGTGAACTTTCATGTTGTATGCTTTCTTAAGTCGCTATTGATAGATACGTAAATGCTCAAGAGCATTGACGCATCATTCATCGAGTAATGTAATCTGGTCTAACTAGGTCTACCGTGTAGTGTCATCATCGATGAAATCTTGCATTGATATGCGCAAGGAGGGTATTTCCAACTCGAGAGGCATGACTACCTCGGAGCCATACACTAGCAAAAATGGAGTTGCCCCAGTGGGCGTCTAAATGCTAGTGTGATAAGCCCATAGGGCAAGTGGTATTTGGATGTGCCAATCCTTATGATTATCTACGATCGTATTTTTAAGGATGGCGACTAGCATTTTGTTTAACGCCTCTGCTTACCCATTTTCCTGTGGATAATAGGGTGTCAAAAAATTGTGCTAAATTTTGTACTTTATTGTCAAAGCACACACATCTTTGTTCTTAAATGATGTCCCATTATCCGAGATGATCTTGGATGGAATACCAAAACGACATATGATGTTATGTAAAATGAACTCCGTAATGCGAGGCCCGATCGTAGAGGTAAGCGAAATTGCTTCCACCCACTTAGTGAAGTACTCCATGGCCGTTATGATAAATGTGTGATGACCTGACGATGACGGGGGAGATCTTTTTGATGAGATCTAAGCCCCACTTGCAAAAATGGCCAAGCCGATTGGATCGACTGCAAGGCCTGAGAAGGTATGTGTGTCAAGTTAGCATGGTGTTGACACTTCACGCACTTCTACACATATACGTAATAATCTCACTCTAAAGATGGCCAGTAATAGCCCATGTGAAGAATGAGCTTTATGATGGCCATACCTTGAAGTGGCCACCGTATGTACCATCGTGCACTTGGGTGATCGCCCAAGTGGACTCCTGTTGGTCCAAGAAACAGAGGAGGATTCCTTCGTAGCTCTGATGGTATAAAATGTCTCCTAGCAAGACATGTTTGGCCACTTTCTATTTGAATGATCTTTTTGTGGCATGCAACAATCCAAGTGGGAGGCTACCTAACTTGAGATAGTCTCTTATGGGTGTGTACCAATCCTGCTGATCAGAAACCTCGATGGTATGAACAATCGATCCCTCTTGAATTTTGTCCCTAGCAAAAGCTGAGCGGAAAAGAACTTGTAGAAATAGCGTTGTGTTGCAATTAAGAGGGGTTGGAGAGAACAAAGACCCCCAGTTGGCATGATTCAGACTATCATGGATTCGAGAGAACCTATCCTAAGATGGTTCAATCTAGATCAGGTGAATTCTTGGTGTTATGTCAGAGCTTGCACGCTCCATCATGAATTGTGATAACATTTTGACTTGAATGGTTGTCATCTCACCAGAAGGATCTTGTAGTATTAGTGACCCCAAGGAGGCCATAGTGTCTACAAAACGATTCGATGATTGAGGGAGTGCCTCGATGTCGTACCATTCAAGATTTGCTAGGAATTTATCCATAAGGGCTTTGTAGGCCTACAAAACTAGGCATTTGCATTGGAATACCCCTTTCACTTGGTTGACAATTAACAACGAATCACCAAAGATATTCAAGCATTTGATGTTCATGGTGATGGCTATCTGAAGACCTATGAGCAACGCTTCGTATTCAACATTGTTATTGGTGCACGGGAAATCATGTTTAAATTATAAAGGCATTGGAGCCCCTTATGGTGTGAAAAACATGATTCTTGTGCCACCCCCTTGCTCACATTTAGAACCATCAAAAAATAAGGTTATGTCAGCCTGTGACTCAGGCTCATCAGAATCTGGCGATTTTGAGACATGGAATACCCCATCATCGGGCAGCTCTACGGTCAGAGGCTGATCGTCTTTGAGAGGAGCCTCTACTAGTTGATCGGTGATGACTTGACCTTTGATGGACTTTTTTCCAATGAATTCGATGTCAAAATCTATCAATAACATGATCCATTTCATCGTGTGACTACTATGATAAGTACGACTCATCATGTACCGCAATGGATTCTCCTTAGACACAACATACATCGTATTGCTCAACATGTAATGGCGTAGCTTTTTGGTGGCAAATACCACCGCCAAGCATAGCTTCTCAACGTATGCATAGTTAATTTCATAACTGACCAGGGTGTGGCTAAGATAATAATTAGCCTGTTCTTTATGTAATTATTTTTTTCTAGGCTAACATGGCATCCAGTGCCACCTCAATAGTTGAGATGTATAAATAGAATGACACTCCTGGTCTAGGTGGTGCCAATACTGGTGACGAAGCCAAGTATTTTTTGATGTCGTCGAAGGCTAACTGGCACTCATCATCCCAATGAAATGTTACCCCCTTGTGTAATAATTTATTCATGGGTTGACACTTATCAGATAACTACGCTATGAAGTGCTTGATCGATGCGACCTTACCCTGCAAGCTTATGATTTACCTGATGGTGGTTGGTGGAAGCATTTCAAGGATGGCCTTGACTTTATTTGGATCTACCTTGATGCCTCATTTTGAGACTATAAAACCCAAGAGTTTTCTAGATGTGACACCAAATACGCACTTCTTGGGGTTTAGCCTAACCTTGTGTTCGATGAGGCGATCAAGGATCTTACGTAGGTCATCGAGATGATTTTGGCATAAAAGAGATTTGGCCAACAGATCATCCATATAATCTTCCAAAGTTTTATGCATGTGATCATGGAAGATGTATGTCATAGCATGTTGGTAGGTGGCACCAATGTTTTTAAGGCCAAAGGGCATGACCTTATAACAAAATGTCCCCCAAGGCATCGTGAACACCGTTTTTAGTTGATCATTGGGATTGATACGAATCTGGTTGTATCCTGAGAAACCATCCATGAGGGAAAGCATTTCGTGGCCTATTGTAGCATCTACCAATGTGTCGATGCTAGGCAAGGGGAAATTGTCCTTGGGACTCACTTTGTTTAAATCTCAAAAATTGATGCATATGTGAATCCTCCCGTCAGGCTTTTTGACGGGTACCATGTTGGATAGCCATGGTGGGTAATCTACGCAGATGACAAACTGTGCATCCAACAGCTTTTGTAGCTCATCTTTGACCATTAAGGCCACTTTTGGGTGCATCTTATGTAGCTTTTGCTTGACTGGCTTGACTATTGAATCAAGTGTTAGATTATGCGTGACTAGTTGCGGGTCTAGACCCGACATGTCTTTGTAGAATCATGCAAAAACCTCCTTCTCTTTGAGAAGGGCAATGTAATTGGTTTACTCTTCAGGGGATAGAATTACCCCCAGCTTGATGATTTGTGGATTCATTAGATCAGAACCGACGTCTGCATCAATAGTTTCTTTGACTGACATGTGGGATCCGTCCTCCAACTGGTGTGGAGTCGAGATCAGGTGGATATCATTTGCTAAATTTAGATCTGCATTGGGAACGTTGGGTTCTTCTTTAGCATGGAAGATATCCTGAGTCTGTCTTGGGGTGAAATGAAACATCTCAACGTAAGGCCAGTACTCTGATGGGGATGGTGGTGATTCAACGCGCTCCCAGTCTATGGCATCTAGGTCTAGATACAATGATCATGTTAGATCGACTAGATTGCGAATGGTGGCGGTTAAATCAATGGAGATCATGTTGATGGAATTAATTTGGTCCCCATTGCCATGTGGGTGTGGATTCGAACATTCTTGGTGATCCTTATACCCCAGATCTGGCTCTATGGGTATTGGCACAAAAGGATCAACCCTATGTGCAGACAGAAGGACAGGGTCTACCCTTGGCTTTGATGGCCCTATAGGGTATCTAGGTAGGAGATTCTCCCTGTATACCCAAAGTGGTGGATGAAGCACTTGGTTTAACTGTACTTAGTTTAAATGCCACCTATGCCTTGGTCTCATATTTAGATGTTCAAACATATCATCGATGTCTATGGGGTATTCGTGTTGCCTCTAATGGTTGAGATAGGCCATCTTAGTCTCATCCTCATAGTCACTATCAAAGATCCATAGGACTTCATTGGTTCTGACAACTATGTTCTCTTCTGGCTGGTATAGCCCCCCACTAGGCATTCCTTGATCACTACCCTCACTCTCCATGAAAACCAAAAATTTGACACACAGGTAGTTGATGTTGAAGAAGATATTTAGATCTTCTTCCTCTGGTGGATCACTTGGCCTTATGGCCGGCATGGGAGGCTCATTTTTTTTTAGCATGTTGATTTGGTCCCTTTTGGGTTGTTTTGCTCTCTGTGGGAGTGCTAGATTCTCTAGAGGTAGCAATTGCCCGATTGGAACATTAAAGGGGAACATTACCATGAAGTTATCTTGATAGTCATCAATGGGTGTCACCTATGAGTGATTGCTATCGGACTCAAAATGGTCCCAGGGTGCTACCTCATAATCTGATTCATCTTCAAAATACCCCCCTTGATCTCATTCATATCCTTCTTGGAGGTTACTTATTGAACTTTCCCCTTCCTCGATCAAAAGGGAAGGGTTGTTGAGGTCAACAAGGTTTGTTGTCAACAATGGGAGATAGTCCCCCAATGTGTATGTTGTGTTGGGATTGGCATATGGATCTTGTGCCAACCCATCCCTGTTGCCTAGACTTAGGAATTGCATGGTTTCTACCAAAATGTCGAGGGGCAAAGGGTGGTTGAACGCTACTCCTAATTTATCATATTGCATCTGGTATCTCAGTTGATAAAGAGTGTGCATTCCTTGTTCGTATCTGCCCAATCCATATCCATGCCAATTACATTGGTCTAGGTATTTCAAGGTAAAGTTCAGGTTGGACAGATAATCAAAATTCTTAGCAAATGGCTCTTCGTCCTCTTCCTCTTGTAAGTAGGGTTCAAGACCGTTCTCGAGGCCCCCATATACAAAGTTAGTCTGATTTTGCGGGTATCCTAAAGGGACGATAGTACCGATGGGTAGGCAAGGTTTCCCCATGTCTTGCATGGATTCGAGCGTGGGTGTTGCCATAATGTTTTGCACTAGGTACTCCCCCAGGCCCGTATTATCCATCTCTATGATAATCATCGAAGATTGAGGGGGAGGGAATGGGAGTTCTCCCTGAGTCCACTCCATGTTGGGTGAACCATGTGTCTCGACTTCCATTCGGTTGGGTACCTCTTTGGTAGAGATGGTTGAGACTAGTGGTGGCACTTCCTCTAGGGGCTTATTCCCATTTTCCTTTGATGTGGCCACCATAGGTGGCATTGTTGGTGGAGGAACAGACGATGAAGATGGGCTAGGTTGGTGAGTTGAGGGACTTAACAGTGAGGATGTAGGTGGAATAGAACCCTATGTGGATGGATTCAATTGAAATTCCAAATGTGTCGATGGGAGAGTCGATTGTGGCATTAGCTATACCACATTGCAAAACTTAAAGGGCTCTAAGTCTGCTGTGACTACATGTACTTGCCCTTCGTAGGTGTATTTGAGGCATTGATGGCCTATCGAAGGGACACACTTCATGTCCCTAATCCAAGGCCAGACTAACAGGATATTGTAGGCCATCTCGCCCCAAGGATTTGACACAACGTAGGAATGGACTTTTATCCTACTTGGATGGGCAGGACAATTGTGCCAACTATCAAGCATAACGCGTCGTTGAATGCTCAAAGAGTGTAGGTGGACGCCACAATGTGGGATGCTAGCAACTTAAGATGTTTTAATGCCGCTATCATGATTATGTTGCTAGACGAGCCAGTATCCACCAACACCCTCTTGAATGGAATCTTGTTGACCCACGTAATGATGTGTAGGGGTGGATCCACAATATCACCAGTCATAAATTTTAGTTCGTCTTCCCTAAATGTTATGACTAGTTATGTGCATGCATTCTCTCACATGTCCCACAAAGTTGTTGAAATAATTGGGTTCGTGGGGTTGTAGCTCAATGGCTTTGAATATCTCCATCAGAGCCTCCCGACGGGGCGATGATTGTTGTATGAGCTCATAAATGGAGAGCCTAGCTGATGTGGTCCTTAAACTTTGAGTAAGATTAGTCCAAATCATGGCCACTGGTCTAGGCGAGGGAGGTTGTGTAGGGTGTTGCAGAGGTTGTGACATTGATGGAACATCTCCTGTAGCTGCAGCGGGTGCAACCGTGTTTGGGTATCTTTTGTTCCGTGTCACGATGCTTATCATCCCCACGTATCCTTTCATGGGGCATTTTTGTGTTACCTCGTTCACTTGTAAAGATTTTTCCTACGCATCATGGGTAGGCAGGGGGTCTTTGAAGACTTCCATCTGTTGGTTGCTCAGTGCTACGAGATTATCTATCGCGAGCATTTTTTTGTCTATCAAGTCTTGCACTAAGTTTTTTAATTTCCAACATGTCAAGATGTCGTGTCCTTTTTGTTGATGAAGTCTATAATATAAGTCTTCCCTATAGCCCTTGGGTGCGTTGGGGTCTATGGGTCGACTTTTCGACAAGTTTATCAGGTTTACTACGAACAAGCGATCAAACAAGGAGTCTCTAGACATCATAAATTATGTGAATTGTCGCTTAGAGTGATGCTGCTAATTTTGCTCTTGTTTGTGATTTTCCTTTTCATAGTTATCAAGAGGAACTGCCTGATAATTAGCCTTTGGGGGCTGTTTCATTTGTGCAAGCTTTGGTATAGTTATGGCAACCTGATTGACCGCGGCAGGTTTCAGTTGCATGGGCCCAGTTTTGGCATTTTTGGTCCACTTTTTCTTGCACGGCTTGGCAATCTCACCGTCTTGAATTTTGATCTCCTTAATTATCCTGGCTTGCGCCAGGGCTTCTTCTAGGGTGGCATATTGCTGCAGTTGTAATAGCACGGAGATCGACCTTATGCAACTCTTTGAAAACATTTGAGTCATGTCGGCCATGGGAGGGAGGTAAGGCAAATTTGAAAGCAGTGCCCTCCATCAATTCCCATAAGCAGCTATGGTCTCATCATCATACTACTTAAGTCCAGCTAGGTCGCTTAAGGATGCCTTCTTTTTGGTGTTGAAGGCAAAACGTTCAAGGAACGCGTCCACTAGCCGGTCTAGATTATTGATGCTATGCTTTGGCAACTAGGTAAACCAATCCGAGGAAGGGCCTACGAACATGGTTATAAACGTTCTCATAAGTAATGCATCATTGTCTTGAATGCCAAATCATTGACTCAGGAACCTTGTCATGTACTCTTGGGCATCCTCATCCCCTCTAAAAATTACCAATTGAGGCATTTTGAAGTGGTTGGGGTATGGGGGTGTTGAAACTGAAGGATGCACAGGGTGACTACGGAACTGGCATAAGGTGGGATTTTGGGGCCCTGAAGTCTTAGTCTCCACAGACTCTAAGCATTCTAATAGCACTTTGTATGCATCAGAGGATTTTATTTTCTCTTCTTTGGTTTGTTCCCATTGTGAACTACGAGGAACTTGAGGCCTATGGAGGGGTATCTGGGTAGCACCCCCTGCCTTGGTAGGGCATTTCAGTCCGCTCTTCTTCTCGCTCAAATTTCTCATAAGATTCTTTAGGAGTTTCTGGGCGTGACCTATAAACATGGACGGGTGCCCAAGGAAGACACCCATCATTGGTTCTAGGAGTGGCCTCCCGCTCAGGTCTAGAAGGTCTTGGAGGCTACACTTGATAAGGTCATGGAGACCTGTCTCGCACTAAGGGGTTGTGCCTCTCATAAATTTTTGTCCTCTATGTGCAAGGGGTCAGAATACTCTCATGCATAGTGTTCTGGACCAACTCATCTGTCTAGCGTTGAATGTGCTCTTTGTTAAGATGATATAGTTGTTCTAATTGTTGTTGATCTTGCCTAAGCTACATGATTTGCGCTTGGCTGGTGGCATGTTTGGAAAATGCCAAGTTGATTTGTTGTGTCATCCTAGGTCTAGGAGGCCTAGATGCCTCCCCTACACATATATATCGATCATGGTGATTCGAGATCTCTATGGGTCACTTTCCTCTATCGATGTTAGTAGCATTCACCCGAGGCTCTGGCCTCAATAGGTGGTCTTGGTAATCAGCAGGTGCGGAGGTGCATTGCTCTCGCACGATGTATTGTTCTTGAGGAATATACTGGTTTTCCTCATGCCCCCTTTCGTACATATGAAAGGGATGGGTAGAGTTGGCTCGCTCTATCTAAAGAGCCTTGCACTTTAGATTTGTCTATTAGTTCTAACAATAATGAGGGATGGAGGAGGAATGATATAATCATGTGGCCCCTCATTATGAACCCTATGTTGCTCTAGTGCCTCATCGCATAGTGGCCACTCATAATGAGTGTCTAAGGGGGCCTTCCCATGTGTGTACTCCTCTTGAGAGGGTCTGTGTTGAATGGGAGTGCCCCTCAAAGGGGTGCCTCTATAGTCCTTTTCTGTAGTGGCATAGTGTGGACTATGTTGTGGGTCAGGCTGCCAAGGTGGTATAACTAAGTCCTTGGGGCTGTAACGGAGGCGACTTGTGCCTCATTGTATACTTTTCGTAGCTTATGCTCGTGATTGTGCTTGGCTACGGGTATACACCATGGTGGTGGTTTTTCTAAAAATATACATATATTTTTATCTCCTTTACAATTTTTTATGCCATATCAAACAAAAGGGGACCACACAAGCAAAGAAATGATTATCTTGTTTACCAATTAAATGTGTGTCCTAGATCTGGTTCGGTGTGTTTGATTTTTGTTATGTGAATATTGTAAAGGAAACTTTGTTATACATGCATAATGAGGGCTCTTGTATCTCCAAAATGGTCACCCCTTTAATATACCATTGTTAGGACATTATATCGAACCTCTCAATATACCCGCCCTTACGTGAGGGAAACTATTAGTACGCGAGAGTAGAATAGTACGTGGAACGTAGGAGGTATGGAAGGGGGATCACTCTATTTTTGACACCTACCATTAAAGACTTATCCTCATGCACGGGGAATCACCCCCGTTACACTTGGTCAGCTTTCATCAGGATTTATGTCTAGCAACAGTCGCGATTAGGGTATATGTATGCAAAATCCAAGCCAAGGTGGTGATGAAATCCATTGTTGGTCTTGATCAAGTGTTGGGGTATTAAGACCAACTCCTTGATGTTAATTTTATTAGGTGGTGTGTGTGGTTCCTTTTAATTGTATAAAGAAAGAAAACATACAACAAAAGATGATTTTCACTAATGCAATGCTTTAAAGTACGTTTTATCTTTCAAAGACAATTAGTAGCAAAAAGGAAATCACAAACCCTAACTAGAACTGAAACCTAGAATGAGGACTGGCCATTTGTGCAAGTATCATGCAAGCAAACCAGAGAAGAATGCATTCCTAATCAAGTTCCTTCCATTTAATTTACTCTATGTTTTTATTTTTTTTATTGCAAGAAAGGAAAACAAACTACTTAACCTTTCTATGCAAGTGTTTGAAAATAAAGCAAAGAAAGCAAAAATTTGCAAAAACAGAAAGTAGAAAAACACAGAGGATGTTCAGAAGGCCTACCTCTTATTTTTATAAACCAGATGCTTCTGAGTTTCTATGCAGAAAATGCACAGATCTCTAATTGTCCCGAGATGGGACGAATAGCAAGTCTGCATTCGTCTCTTGCTCTCTCAAAATCTTGGTATTGCTCTAAAAAGAGCTTCTTCATTTGATCCCAAGTGGCAATGTGTTTGTCTCCTAGACCAATGAACCACCGCAGAGCTGCATCGTCCAATGTGGAAGGAAAGAGTTTCAGCTTCTACGTATCATATTTGTAGTCCATAGACCTGCATAAGACATCAAACTTAAATAAAAATAGGTCAGGGTCCTCAGTTGGGTATCCTTTGAAGGTCGAAAGGTGAGCAGGGGATATGTTTTTCATTTTGGTATCTCCTACTTCTTCATCAATCAGGAAACTAAATCCAGATGAGACTTCTTTGTTGTCAGCCATTTTTTTAAGAAATGCAATTTCTAATGTATTATTTATGGCCTCACGGTCATTTAAGACTTTTTTATTCAAGGCTTTAAGGTTATCTAGTGTTATTATCCGATCTTCTATAGCTTTCCACAACAGGGCTTCCTCTAAGGGTGTCCTATTAAACAGGGGATTTATGATGATTCGTTCTTCCCCAAGTTGATGGGATGAGGAGGCACTTTGCACAAAGTGTGGATCCTCACTCTAATGGATTTTTGGTGGTGGGTCAGACAAGTCTAATTCAAATTCAGAATGTTCGGCTGACTTAGGTTCTGGTGGATTGGTTTTTATAAATCGACTGTCAAGTCCTCTTCTTATCGAAGAACTCATACAAGGTCAGATGGAAGGTTTCCAGGTATTGTAAATAATCTAGTTGAGACGCTTCCCCGACAATGGCACCAAAATGTTGTGGGCCAAACAAGGTTAACTTCTTCACTACTTTTGTCACATGCCCGTGAATTTAATTTATCAACCCAGGGAGCTTTGTAAACTTGAGAAGGGTCTTGAACAAGATTTCTTACAATACCACTTGAGATGAGTCCACTAGTTCTACTATTGGGGGGTTGTTGTGGCTGATCCACAACACACCCCAAAATTGGGGACCCACCTTTTTTTGCATGCTTTCAAAGAAGAAAACAGTGGCCCAGATGCTAAAAATCAAGGAAAAAGGAAGAATATCACAAAAGAGAAAAGTTGTCGCGATATCACGACATGTTGCTCCGTCGCGGCCGAAAATGAAAAGTTGTCGCGATATCGTGACATGTTGCTCCATCGCGACCGAAAATGAAAAGTTGTCACGATATCACGACATGTTGCTCCGTCACAGCAGAAAATAAAAAAGTGTCGCGATATCGCGACATGTTGCTCCGTCGCGGCAAAAATGAAAAGTTGTCGCGATATCGCGACATGTCGCGTTTTCGTGGCCAGGGCAACAGAATACAGCAGAATGGAAAATTGTCGCGATATCGTGACATGTCATGAAATCGCGGTTCTCAGAAGAGAGAGAAAGACAAAATGGAAAGATGTCACGAAATCACGACATGTCGCAAAATTGTGGTCAAACCAGTCAAACAGGGCAAGGCACTAAAGTTGTCGCGAAATCACGACATGTCTCATTTTCGCTATTCATGACGACTGACAAGCTGAGCAAGGGAAATGTGTCACGAAATCGCGACAGGTCACATTTTCGCGGCTCCAAACAGCCAGATGGTACGAAAGAGAAAAGCGTCACGATTTCGCGACAAAAAGCAGCCAAAGTGTACGGAATGAAAAGTTGTCGCGATATCGCGACATGTCACGTTTTTGCGGCTAAGTGCAACAAAACCCAGTGATAGAGAAAAACGTCGTGATTTCGCGATAGGTTGCACCTGCATGGCTCGATAATAGAAAAATGTCACGATTTCGTGACATGTATCATTTTTGCGATGCATGAGGACGAACAAGGCTGCATATAGGAAAATGTCACGATTTCGTGACATGTCTCATTTTCGCTGTGCATGGTGGCGGACAAGGCTGTTGGCCGAAAAATGTCATGATTTCGTGACATGTCTCATTTTTGCGATGCAGGTAGAAGAGCAAAGCTGCATGCAGAAAAGCGTCGCGATATCGCGACATGCTATTTTTGGTCACGATTTACAAGGGGCAGTTACGGAACATGCAGAGAAGCACGAAACACGTGGCATGAAAGTGTAAGGGCGACAGAGGCGTTATAGTTCACGGAGAAGATTAAACGTTTCGACATCGAACATAAAGTCAAAAGCAATGAAAAGGCGGGGAATACGAAACGATACAATCTGGGAGGTGAAACGAAGCATCGCGAGTGGAAGGAGAAGCAATGTACCAAAAAGTATAAAAGCAAAGGCATAGATTGGTACGGGGGTCGAAAAATACCATGAGCAGTGTTACAGATTTGAGGGCAAGAGGGTCGTTCTGGACCTGTTCTAGTTGTTTTCTTCCATTGACTAGTTTGGGAAAACCAGAAACTTCTGTTATTGTAAAATGACAAATTTTTAATACATAAAATTTCAGAAATTTGCATCTTATGGGCAAGAAAGAAGGAGTCATTTTTTGCATGCAAGATTAAATGTCTATTTTCCCTTTTCATATTTTAGGCTTGTAAATGTAGTTGATGCAAGTATTTTCTTGGTTGCTGCATGCGAATGCTTAAATCTGAAAACCTCATTTAAATCCTTAGGAGCCAGCACTTAGCTTATCCGGATTGTGCTTGTTTTGCAGGTCCAATAAGTTAGGTTGCATGCATGAAAACCTCATATCTTCGGTTTTGTCGGAATAGGATAGCATCAGACTGAACGTGTTCAATTTTTAATTTTCTGCATTTCTTTTCATTTTATTTTATTTTTCCAGAAGGTTTAACTTAGTTAAAATAAATATTTAAAAATTACAAAATCTAAAAAAAAATGAACAATCACTAAAGTTTTATGATGAAATAAACCCACATTGCCCCTTGTTTACAGTTACTTGCAATCACTAAGGTGTTCCAAGCATTTAAATTGATTATCTTCATTTGAGATTACTAATACACAGTTGCAAATGCTAATACAGCGGAGACCTTGGAGAAGTTGGTTGTTTAACTTCTTTGCAAGAGGGGATTTGGAACCCAAATCCTAAAGAAGAGTGCACTTTCACAAGTGTGTGAAAATACCACTCAACATTTTGGCGCTAGAAGGAGGGCTTGAACCGGTTTATTTCAGATTGATTTAAATGCTATAGGGATTTAAATTTTGAATATTTCATGCCCTATTGATTATTATCTTTAGCCCTCTTTTAACAATACAACTTTGTACTGTTAAAAGGAGGACATGAATTGCTATGCACTTTCCTAACGCTTTGATTGTTCATACAGGAATAATGTGATTTGATTTGATTTAAAAAAAAAAAAAAAGTAATAAATAAATAAATAAAAAAGAATTTTTTTTGGGTATTAAAGTTATATTCTTTAAGATTCACTAATGGCTATGTTTTCACCGTGGATGACAGGTAGCCCATTGAACATACCAGGAGTTCAACATTATTTGCCCGTTGGTTTTGAGAGATGTCTTCCTCGATTTTTGTCTAACGGGACAAATACTACAAGAGAACACATTCAAGCATTCAAATTTGTTGTGAATCACTTAACAATTTGGTATGATGATGTGGTTTGTAAAATGTTCCCTTACACCTTGGACAAAGTGGCATATGATTGGTTTACAAGTCTGCCCTTAGGGTCTATCACTTCTTGGGCTCAGCTAGAGGCAGCATTTCTTAATCAATTCAACAAAGAGCAAGTTGACCCAATCCGCATGTATCAGCAGTTTTTCACTATTAAAAAAGGACCAAGTGAAAATGTGAAGTCATTTTCTGAAAGGTTCTTTGGATTATATGCTCAATTAGTGACATTTTATGCTCTTCAAGAAGAAATGGCTCTCCAAATATATGTAAATGCTCTTGACCCACTCATTTCCACATATTTGCGAGGGATGCCTCAAATCACATCTTTGTCACAAGCCTATACTCAAGCAATGGCAATTGAGCAACAATTGAGTTGTCAAAATTATGGTGTGGGTTTTGGATCATGTAATCTTCAATCATTTAATACCTCCTTTACCCACCCAATGATTTATCCACCTCAACCAAGTTCAAGTGTGAATCAATTTCAGAATCAACAATCATTCCCAAGCTTCAATCAATTTCAAAATCCTCAACCTACTATGCAAGATCAACCATCTTTCTTAAGTATGAATCAACTTCAAAATACTCATCTTGATTCAAAAGATGTTTCTAAAATCAATTTCAATGATTTTCACAAGAATATGATTTTAGGCAAGGGAGGGGTAATGGATCCAACTAGTATTGAAACATGTGACAGATTGGAAACCCTTGACTCACCAAAAGATGAATTCTATGAGGATGAATCTGTTTCGGATGACACATTGGATGACATTGTTGAAAGTAATGGCCTAGAAAATTCACACCTTCCAAATCATGTTAAACGTGAATCATGGGTTACACATGTGGATTATGATAGCCTTATCAATTTGAATACAAGCAATAACCCAATTTTGGAAGTAATTGAACCATCTAAGGAAGGTGAAGATAAATTTGATGAGAAACATGTTGATGAATTAAAATATGAAGAAGAAATAGTTGAGCATCACAATTTGATTTTGAAAGATGATCATTATGATTCTTGGGAAGAGTATGCTCACTCCAAACCTTCTAATGAAATTTGTGTGCCTATTGATATGCAGGATGATACAATTGCCCTTTCACATGAGGATATTACAAGTCCTGTACAATCTGAGAATGTTTTGGAAGAAGGGTTGGAATCTCATCAAAGGTTGGAGAAGGATAATTATGTCTCATACCATGGATGAAGAAGGAGAATCAATTGTTTTTGTTCCCCTTGAGGGGCAAGAAATAGAAAATCTTGATCCACCTATTGTTTCTACAATGTCTATGCCATCTCAAAATGATGAAATTACAAAACCTAGGTGGTGTGGGTTTGATACTATTGATGATCCTAATGAAAATATGGATTTTGAGGCAACTCAAGCCATTGATCATGGAAAGGTGTCACGTGACACATATCTTGAAAAATTAGGCTCTTGTTTTGAAAAATATGGACGCATGTTTGATTGGGTGCCTAACTTTGGTGTTTTTGAACAGGTGTTGGATGATGAAGAAGACAATGAAGAAAAAGAAAAAGCTACTAACACTCATCAAGTTGTGATAAATTCTAATCATGATGGGTTGAGTATGGGTGACAAGGTGAAATCTTTACCTTTGGTAGTAGCCACAAAAATTTTAAGTGATGGGTTACATGATGTCCCTTTGGATGCTAATGTCATTGATGATGAAATGTCAAATCTTGGTGATGTTTGTCAAGCTTTGATTGATTTTGATGGTTTTAAAATCTCGAAAAATAATTTGAATTTAAGACTTTTAGAAATAGGCTCTTGTTTGCAATATCTCACATTTGAAAAGGAAAGCCTACTTCTAAATCATGAATGGAATGATGAAACTTGCACTTTAAAGAATAGACAAAATAAAATTGAATACCAACCATTGTCTAATCAATTTGATTTGAATCTCACCTATGATGTTGGTAATAGAACTAAATCAAATTGGTATGGTGAGCATGGCAAGTTGAAATTTGTTGCATTGCTTGGTTTGATCTTATTGTTGTTGGATTCCTACAACATTTGGCATGTGTATTGTGACATATGTCTTTTGAAATGTTCTAATCATGTTTGGGATCCAGGAAAGTAATAGTCCAAGCTTGGCATCATCTTGTACTATATTGTATATAGATTTTGGTTTTGGTTTGGGTTTGTGTTTTCAAGTTTCATTTTGGGATTGCTATTTGGATTAGGATTTAAGTTGTGTGGTTGATTTCATTTGACATGTTTAGTTTGTTTTGATAAAAAAAAAAAAAAAAAAGAAGAAGAAAATTTGAGATGTCAACTTATGCCTAAAATCAGGAGAATATGAAACATTGGAATTGTGTTGTAGAAAGCTCCACAAGTAACACAAACATTTAAATATTATCGTTTGGATCTTGTGATGCATGAAGTTGTCAGTTTTGCACATTATGGTAAAATAGATGATATATTCCAAAAGAAGCAGTGCATTCATATCTCATTCCTCATTGCATATACATGTCATCTCAGTTACATTTTCATTCCATGGGCAATCATTGAGAAGGTGTTGAATCCTCTTAGGATTATTACATAACATATATTAAAAGGATCCTAAGGTTGGGAACTGCTGCCCAAACTATCTTGAACCAAGCACATTCCATGCACATTAAAAGAATCTTGAGCAAAATGGTCAAAACCATACTTGGATGAAAAGGTGAGGTGAAAAGAATATTTCATGTCTGTCCTATCATGCAACATAATCCTTGAAAAAGTGGTTTTTACCACTCCCATAAAAGCTTAAAGCCTAAAATCAGAGTAGTAAGGATAGGGTTAAATCCTCATCGAACTTAGGTTGAGGATCCAACTCCCCAAAGCTCTGATTTGACCTACATGGAGTAGTAAGGATAGGACATAATTCTCATCTCGCTTAGGTTGAGAATCCGATTCCCCAAAGCTTCCATTTTTCCCACTTCATCATAAAACTTGGATTGGAAGGATAGTACTACATGTCCTCTGCAAAGGATGGGTAGTCATCCCAAAGGTCCAAGTAATAAAATTGACTAATATTTCCCATTTTGTCTTAATATTGGATTGGAAGGATCGTACTACATGTCCCTAGCAAGGATGGGTAGTCATCCCAAAGGTCCAAGAAATAAAAAAATTAATATTTCCCATTTCATAAATCTTGGATTGGAAGGATCGTACTACATGTCCCTAGCAAGGATGGGTAGTCATCCCAAAGGTCCAAGAAATAAAAGAAAAAGAATGAATGAAGCCAAGCCAGGGATTATGGGGTTAAGTATGCTCATGCGTGGCAACATGTCTTGTCTAAAAGCAAGACCACTGATTGCTCATATGGATAGACTAGCCTGACCATTTCATCCATAACAAGGTTAAATTATTTTGTTCAAGATGAGGTAATGAACTCCAAATCAGAATAGTAAGGATAGGGTTAAATTCCCATCTCGCTTAGGTTGGGAATCCTATTCCCCAAAGTTCTGATTTCACTTTCACTTGCACATGGGTTCAAGATGGTAGTGACACATAACCAACTTTGGGATCTAGTAAATTAATTCAGTATACATATATTTGGTCCTAAGAGGGTTTGACAACTTTAATATGTTTGTTCATGATATTAGAAGGTTTGAGCCTTTGTAAAGCAGGTTGTTATATCTCTAGCATCTTCATCATGCATCAAGTCCTGCACAAATCATTCATAGCCTTGCATACAAATCATAAGTGAAACTGACAATGGAATGTTGATCAATTTCAAATGATAGGGAATGAAACACATTGCACACATCGAGCTGATACTTAATGATTCTGATGTTTCATGTATTTCTGATCTATCGGTATTTGTTTATCTTTTATGTGCTGATGTCTGTATCTAAGCTTGTATATTTTAGGTTGGGTTCTCACCAAAATGCTCAGGAGCATTTGATAGCAGAGTCGCCATTTGTTGTGGCTGATCCACAACACACCCCAAAATTGGGGACCCACCTTTTTTGCATGCTTTCAAAGAAGACCTCAGTGACCCAGATGCTAAAAATCAAGGAAAAAGCAAAAATTTCACAGAAGAGAAAAGTGTCGCGATATCACGACATGTTGCTCCGTCGCGGCCGAAAATGAAAAGTTGTCACGATATCGCGACATGTTGCTCCGTCGTGACAGAAAATGAAAAGTGTCACGATATCGCGACATGTTGCTCCGTCACGGCAGAAATGAAAAGTTGTCGCGATATCGCGACATGTCACGTTTCACGGCCGGGCAAAAACAAAAGAAAATTGTCGCGATATCGCAACATGTCATGATCACGTTCTCAAAAGAGAGAAAGACAAAATGGAAAGATGTCACGAAATCGCGACATGTCGCAAAATCACGGTCAAACGCAAAAGCAAGCAAAGTGTCGCGAAATCTGACATGTCTCATTTTGCATTCAGAGCAAGCGAGCAAGGAAATGTGTCACGAAATCATGACGTCACGTTTCCAACTCAAACGAGAGGACGAAGAGAAAAGCGTCGCGATTTCGTGACAGAAAGCAACCAAAGTGTACGAAATGAAAAGTTGTCGCGATATCGCGACATGTCGTGTTTTCATGGCTAAGTGCAACAAAACCCAGTGATAGAGAAAAACGTCATGATTTCATGACAGGTTGCACCTGCGTGGCCCGATAATAGAAAAATGTCGCGATTTCGTGACATGTATCATTTTCGCGATGCATGAGGATGAACAAGGCTGCATACAGGAAAATATCACGATTTCGTGACATGTCTCATTTTCGTTGTGCATGGTGGCGGACAAGGCTATTGGCCGAAAAATGTCACGATTTCGTGACATGTCTCATTTTTGTGATGCAGGTAGAAGAGCAAAGCTGCATGCAGAAAAGCATCGCGATATCGCGACATGCTATTTTTGGTCACGATTTACAGGGGGCAGTTACGAAACATGCAGAGAAGCGCGGAACACGTGGCATGAAAGTGTAAGGGCGACAGAGGCGTTATAGTTCACGTAGAGGATTAAATGTTTCAACATTAAACATAAAGTCAAAAGCAATTAAAAAGGTGAGGAATACAAAACGATACAATCTGGGAGGTGAAACGAAGCACCGCAGAGCGAAAGAGAGAACCGTACTAGAAAGTATAAAAGTAGAGGCACGGATTGGTACGAGGGGTCGAAGCCGACGCGAGCGAGTGTTGCAGATTTGAGGGCATGATGGGCCGTTCTGGACCTGTTCTGAGTTGTTTTCTTCCATTTGTTCTGGTTTTGGGAAAACCAGAGACTTCTGCTATTGTAAAATGACAAATTTTTAATGCAAAAATTTTCAAAAATTTGCATCTTATGGGCAAGAAAGAAGGAGTCATTTTTTGCATGCAAGATTAAATGTCTATTTTCCCTTTTCATATTTTAGGCTTGTAAATGTAGTTGATGCAAGTATTTTCTTGGTTGCTGCATGCGAATGCTTAAATCTGAAAACCTCATTTAAATCCTTAGGAGCCAACACTTAGCTTATCCAGATTGTGCTTGTTTTGCAGGTCCAATAAGTTAGGTTGCATGCATGAAAACCTCATATCTTCGGTTTTGTCGGAATAGGATAGCATCAGACTGAACGTGTTCAATTTTTAATTTTCTGCATTTCTTTTCATTTTATTTTATTTTTCCAGAAGGTTTAACTTAGTTAAAATAAATATTTAAAAATTACAAAATCTAAAAAAAAATGAACAATCACTAAAGTTTTATGATGAAATAAACCCACATTGCCCCTTGTTTACAGTTACTTGCAATCACTAAGGTGTTCCAAGCATTTAAATTGATTATCTTCATTTGAGATTACTAATACACAGTTGCAAATGCTAATACAACGGAGACCTTGGAGAAGTTGGTTGTTTAACTTCTTTGCAAGAGGGGATTTGGAACCCAAATCCTAAAGAAGAGTGCACTTTCACAAGTGTGTGAAAATACCACTCAACAGGGGTGTTTCAACGGTCGTCAATCATTCATACACTCCTCAATTATTTACATAAAAACAATTAAATCTACAGAAAGAAAATATTCACGCATTCTTGGAAATAAACCTATTGCAATACTAGAAATAACAATGCGATAAAAAATCTTATAAAAGTGGTAAACTAATCTAGAAAATGCAATAAAAATAGGGGAAGAAATACTAGCTTGGAGTGGGCCCAGGCTCCAGTAGCTTCCTCCCAGTTGAACACGCACTTAGAAACTCTTAGAACTATATTATCCTTATCAAAGTACTACAATGCTTCTTCTGTATATATCTCTACATTTACTATCAAAATATTCTATATATCCTCAGAGAGGTCTGCGTGTGTTTATATAGCACACCCGCAGATCTTCTATTACAAAGAAGTTATAATAGTCAATTCATTCTAGACTAAACTAAGACATTATGGTAAATGTGATCGACGTCTGCTAAAACTGGCATTCATTTCTAACGGTGGCATGTTCACTGATTGTTTTGTGCTTCACCTAGCATTGGTAGGATGTTCTCATATGTTGGTACGATCCCTAATTTAACTCTACATGACATAGAGTTGGAACTGCACCAGTCTCTGTTGTCCACATCGTGATTGTCTGGTCAACGGGCGAAGAACAGGGGTGCCTTCCCTATGATGAAGGTGCCTAAGTATGTTAGGTGCCTTCTCTATGCGAAAGGCACCTTACTATCATTGGCGCCTTCTTGGAAGAGGAAGGCACTTATCTTTTGTTGGTGCCTTCCTGTGAGAGGAAGGCACTTGCCTTCTAGTTGTGCCTTCCTATCGGTGCCTTCCTTATGAGAGGAAGGCACTTGCCTTCTAGTGGCACCTTCCTGTCAACGCCTTCCTATGAGAGGAAGGCGCTTATTTTCCTTTGGTGCCTTCCTAGAAGAGGAAGGCATCGGTCTTCTATTGGTGCCTTCCTGGTAGAGAAAGGCGCTTGTTTTTCCTTGGCGCCTTCCTAAAAGAGGAAGGTGCCTACTTACGCTTGGCGCCTTCCTGAAAGAGGAAGGCACCTACTTACGCTTGGCACCTTCCTAGAAGAGGAAGGCACCTACTTACGCTTAGCGCCTTCCTAGAAGAGGAAGGCGCCTACCTTCTCTGTGTTGATTCTGAAAGAAACAAAGTGTTAGGTCCATGAAAAGACCTCGACTGATCCAAATCTGACTAAATCAATGACAATTCCACAAAAACACACTAAAAACACACGAATTAGATAACACGCATAATTTCATCAAATAATTATATAATCATTCATAAACATATGCAATCCTTATTATACAACCGCATAATAATAAAGAAAATGTATACAAAAGATGAGCATTTTTGATGCTCATCGCTAGTCATCCATCATCATCTAGCCAACCACCCACCATCTTACCACATCAAAACATCATTTGCACCAACCCCCTTTATGAAGAACCAACTCAGGTTGCTTCGCAGGTCCTCACATTGATAGGGTACCTAGGAATAGATATATGGGGATATATTATTATATTGTATAAGAATTGGCATGGGCCACACATAACCCAAGGTTGATTGTATTATAATATATATATATATTATAGTACAATCAACCTTGGGTTATGTGTGGCCCATGCCAACCCTTATACAATATAATAATATATCCCCAAATATCTATTCCTAGGTACCTTACCACACATCCATTCCATCTATCGCCCCTACGGTCCCCATGCATCCCATCATCCCTCATTTGGTGGTAATGTCGTTTGCCACCTATCCTCCAGCTACATCTACTAACATGGTTGCCTCACAACCAACCCAACCATCTACCTCATATGTGATTGTCCCCACATCATCTGTGATTGTCATGCAACAAGCCTTCTTGTAGCTGCAAAAAATTATTTTAGATAATGCTAACCATAGCATTAATCCTAACCCACAATAACAGTCATAGAGGATTGATCAAAACCCACCATCAACATCTCATCAAACCCACACCTTTATCCAAGATCCATCTTGGGTATTGTGCCCCCCAACCACTACCATAACAACTAACCCACTTCATCACATGTATGCTAACTCATCAGGTCAGCATTCTATTATGCTTCCATCCCCTCATCAACCATCATATCATAATGCATTTTAGCCTAACATCCCTCATCACCCACATTCCACCTACAATGCATAGTATTGCCAACAATAGTAAGCAAATCAGGGTTTTGATCCTATGGAAGATTCTAAGTTCTAGTTCTTACATAACCAGATTGATAGCCTTGCCATGTAGACACTAGGTTTGTAGTATCAAAATCCCACCTTAAGAAAGCTACTTAATCACCCAATCCATGCTTCGATACCCACACCGCCTTATCTAGCTAGTTTGCAAATGCTGAAGTTTGATACATTTAAGGGGGATGAGGACCCTCGAGAGCATGTGACTAGATTTGTTAATGTGTGTTTTAGGATCAAAACAATGATGCAATCATGATACACACATTTCCTCAGACACTTGGGAGAGAACCTCATGATTAGTACAACCACTTATCGCATAAGAGTGTTTACACTTTTGAGCAACTCATGGACCAATTCCTGGAGCGATTCGCCCTGAATGTCAGGAAGAAAACCACATTGACTAATCTACTTAGTTTGAATCAATACAATGATGAATTAATCCATGATTTTGGTACCTATTGAAGGGCGATAATGATCAAATTACCATTTTCCCTCCCCATGATATAGCTAATGAGAATGTTCACAATGAGTTGTACCAAGCCCATATCTTTATTGCTACAGTTGTAACAATATAGAATATTCAACGAGGCACTCACCTAGTCCAAAGTGATAGAGGAAATAAATATTCAAGATGGCAAGATCAAGCCTAAGAAAAAAGAGTGACAAAATAAAAATCAAAAGGGGAATAACCATGACCAGTCCAAGGCCACTCAAGTTAATCAGATAGTCTTGGGCCAACCTTCACAACCAAATCAACAAGCCCAAGTTCAGATCCAACAACCCCAACATCAACAACAACAATCACAACAATTGAATTATCAAGTGGTTCTACCCCTAAAGTAGGTATAAAACCAAACGCAACCTGCAAAAAGGCAACAACATCATTTTAGGTCCAAACACAACTACACACCATTGCAAGAGCCCTACTCATTTGTCTTTTAGAATTTGTATGGGGTGCAACTTTTCATGTTGCCAAATATTAAACTCGAAGATCCTATCAAGCCAAAATAGAAGGCCTACAGAGAGCATTTATACTGCATCTATCATCGACAAAATGACATGACGTCAAAACTTACCACAAGTTTAAAGGTATTGTGCAAGATTTATTAAAATAAAGGAAGATCAAAGTCGACAATCCATTAACCCAACCTAATCAAAACCTTAGAATTTATCAAACACCTTTGCCTCATCATGAGGTAAATCAACAAGCAACGGGAGTGTCAACTTCTATAGTTCCTCCCAACCAAGTGAACTATGTGTCTCAACTTTACCAAGGTTTTGTAGGGGCTATCAGTGTGGTCACCCGTAGGCAGAGACAAGTGAATTTCACAACCCAAACTCATGTAACGCAACCTAGTGTGCCCATACAACTAGGCCCATCTATTCCACCTCCACCTATCCATAATTTGATTCATCCATCTCGCTCCATCATCACCCTAGGAATCTGGTTAACACATAGCTTGAAAATGGCATCACCAAAACTATCAATTTATGAGATAATACAACAGTGACCCCCACATCATGACGTACTGATGGAGATTATTAAGTCCATTGAAGTGCAATCAGAAGACCCTAATACCTTCAACGCCTTTGTGGGAAGTTTACAAAAGTGCATGGAGCCCTCAATAGTATTTTATGACTTTGAGGAGAATAGTGTATCATCAAATTTACCAGATCCTCCATTGCACATAATCGTTCATATTGATAGAAAGCCATTCAAGAGGTTACTTATTGATACTAGCTCCTCCATCAACCTCATTACCACTCCCACCATCAAGCATATAAACCTACCATCATCCTATATCACATTTTCCACCTTCATCTTAAGGACCTTTAATGACACTTTATGCTCAACTATGGGGAACATAATTCTTCTTGTCACCTTGGGTGTGAAGACTATTCATGTACTCTTCCACATCTTGGAATGGGTGATGCAATACAACATACTTCTTGGATACCCCTAGATTAGGGAGATGAAGTGTGTGCCCTCGATATTACACCAATTTTTGAAATATATACACGAGAGTAAAGTACATTGCATCCAAGAAGACATTGAGCCATTTAAATATTACAACTTGATCTCAAATCCTTATGAGCCACTACTTCCATCCACCCACCTCTCCATTTAGCCACTCATCATCCGCACCGCACCAACTAACATCACATCATCTAAAGCCCCCATCCCATAGGAATTATCGATAGTTGATCCTACTTTTGCATCCAAAAGTGTTAGCTCTAGTCAACCCTCATCCACCATATTTCATTTTCCACCACACCCGATCATCCTGCTAACTAATCACCAACTTTATTAGCCACACCACTCACTTCACAAACACCATTCACATTTTCATCCCAACCAACACCATCAACTAACAACCCAATCAAGCCTAATCCACCTCAAACTTTATCATCCATCATCTTGTAGATAGAATCACCTATCCGAGAGGAACCATCACCTCCACTTGAACTACAAGCCACCACTAAAGCACCCTCCTCATCCACTAATCCATTCACATCCTGATCTACCCAAGTTGCAATGCATCTTGCCAATCCAGGTATTGGTGAGTATATTATTGAAATTGTCATAGTTACACCACCTAATGAGTCAGTCAAATATTATGGTCACCCATGTGACCCACCTTTAGTTATAGGTGCAATGTATAGAATGGGTTATGAGCCTAATCGAATCAAATTTTAATATGGGAGAGTGTATTCTTCATTTGATCCACCTCATCCTAATGAGGAACCCTTACAAGAGTTTAATGCCAATTTAGAATAGCTATCCAACCTGAATTTCCCCTTGTGATATTTTCGTAGGGTCAATTAGCAGGGATATGAACTTGGACAACATGAACAAGGTCCACATCACATTGTTGAACATGAATATCGAGAAGTACATAATTTCTTAGGTTTAGGATATAGGCCATCTACCTCAAACTCCTATTTTGAGCATACACTCCAACGACTCACCCTTGAGTCTGAAGAAGAGGATGAGGAGAGCAAAGAAAGTGATGACGAGTACTTGGACCCTAACTTTGCACCTTATTTGAATGAGGCTTTTTCAGAGATCATATTACAAGCAACCATGATTGATTATATTTTAGATGATTACATCTTCGATGATTACTGAGGAAGACTTGGGGGGATTTTGATGTCCTATCTATTACCTTCGATGATTCCCAAGATGCAGCCCCCATAGTACCCATTTATGAGAAATATGAGTACTACATCAGAATGTTTCCTATTAGTCAACCCATATTTTAGTTGCTCCTTCTGTGAGAACAAGATGAGCCAAGTTAAAAGCATTATACATCTGAAAACTTGTGTATGTAAAATTTATGGCCTCTAGAAGATTTGGTATATTAGCACTCAAATTGAAACAAATCAAACTGCCAAACCTTAGAAAAAGATTATCAAATTTAAAAATACCACTTCACACCATTGGATTGAATGTTATGTTTTTAACTAGTGAATCAAAGCTTGACATGTTGATCAATATGATTGGCTATAGGTTCTCATACATATGTATAAAAAATATGAATTTCTAATGGGTTCACAACTGATGCGGCTTAAACCAACAACCTTATCATTCTAAGCGTACGGAAAAATTAATATACCTTGTGCATTGCTTGAAAATAAAAGGGAGATGTCTTATAAAAAGTAACTTTTTGTTATATACCTTTCAAAAGAGGAGGGTGAACATCGAGTTTTATCCTTGGAACTTGTAATCCATAAGAGAGTTAACCAATCACTATGTCATCATTATTGTTGAAAAGGGGAGGATATCTTATTTTCTTTAATTGTGTGTATGCCACGACTAGGCAATAGCTCCTAAAAATGATTGCCTATGGGAATTGAACCACCAACCTCAGTGCAAAAAAGAAATAATTAAACTAATGGGCTATAGTACATTTGATATAAGAAACAAACTCATGAAAGCCCTTTAATAAGCAATGTATCCAAAAAATACCTAGGATTTGAACCAATAATCTATGCCAAGTAGAGAAGAGGTCCAACCATATACATTACAACCCATGGATGAAGAAGATTTTACAAGGATAAATACATCTATGCTAGATTGAGGGGGGCACATATACCACCCAATGCCGCCTATGGATGATTCCATTTTAGATTTCAACCTTGAAAAATAGTTTATAGACCAGGGCTTAGAATAGAGATACTCTTCAAAGCAACCCACTACCATGCTATCATGCCACTCTCTATCATGGATGAGATATGGGAGGGTGCTCAATGACGACATAACACAAAATAAAGAAAAAATTGTATAAATAATTGAAACCATGACCTCTCTATGAGCAGTCAATGTTGTCTACCTCTAATGGTCCACTCATTTGCTAGAAATGAAACAAATAAAGTTATGATGCACCATGCACATGAAGTATGCAAAATGACATACAAAATTGACACACAAAAAAAGAGAATATTTGGTGCTAAAAAAAAATTAAAATTTGAATCTTCAAATTCAAATTTAGTACTATTCCCTCCAAAAAGTTGCATACTAAATCTGCCTCTTCTATCACCAAGAAGGATGAATATTTTTGGCAATCAAGTGATGTATCTTTGGTCCATGCTCTGATATCATGTTATAATTCACAATACTTTTTAGAGATATTCCAAAACATGCATTCACCATGATCATATCTAGAAAATATATAGAAGTGAATCAAAGATAGCATTAAGAGATGAAACGAATAAATTGAGAGAGAGAGATGATAAGAAGTAGAAGGTCAGTGTCCATGGAAACCCTGATATATTATATTTTATTCACACCTATAATTTAAATGGATCCTTGTTGAGGGGTATTTATAGTGATACAAAAACCCCAATAAGAGGTTAATCTCATATCGATATTGAATTAACCTTGAGGTTAACCTTACAATAAAATAATAATAAATTACCCTTTAAGTAAGGTTATCTATAAAGGTGGATTAACCAATACCACTAAGGGTGAAATATGAAAGGGGTCCTTAGGCTTACATGAACATGCTCATAGACTTACATAAATGATGAATGCTTGCAGGCTTACTTAACCACATGCCTATAGTCTACATTAATAGTGTTCATAAGCACTTCTTCACACTTTTGGCCTTGGCTTAAACAAAATGAGATTACACATATTTTAACAAAATAAACTCCAATATATCAATTGTTTTGTGAGGAACCGCCATGTTAACAAAATACAACTCTCCTATGTGAGTTTTGCATGTAACGATCTATGATGAGAAGGGAAAAAAGGGAATGCTAAAGATATTCAAAAGAAACCCTAGCAGAGCTGTAGAAAAGAACCTGAAAGGGATGGCAAAAAATTTTGGAGGAGGTTTAAAACAATTGGAGGAATATTGTGATGGCATCGAGCCTATCACAGAGTGTGCATGCTAGTGACAATTTTTAATCTAAAAATGATTGGAAGGAACAAGATTTCTCATTGCATGCTAGGAATTGCTTGTTAAAGAACAATGGATGTTTGGAATGATGTGAAGCCAGTCTGGTTCTAGTGGTTCAACCAGACTCGATGGTGGAATATGTGGAGTATTTAACCAAGAATGCACTTGTTGGTAAATTTATGGGCATCAAAATTTATCTTCCCTTTGTGGAGGCTTAGGTTAGGAAGACTTGGAACCCTGAAGGTGATGTGGAGGTGATGTTGAGTGTGAATAACTATTTTATGGTGGTTTTCTCTTGTATTGTGAATCATAAAAAAGCATTTGAAGGGTGTCCCTATTTCTGTAACCAAGCGGAACTCTTTCTTAAACCATGGCATGTGGGTTTCAACCCGTTAAAGGAGAGACTATCGTAGATTCCAATGTGGGTTTGGCTCCCATGGCTCCCATTGAAATCTAGAGAAACGGTATCTTGCATATAATTATCCTTCTTCTTGGGAAGTCGGTTGGACCATCACAATATATGATGGATAAAAAGGTAATCTATATTGCCTATATCTATGTCAAAATTGATTTAAACAATCCTATTCTAGATTCTATTGAAATACAGTTTGGATCGACTACATGGGTTCAACAACTTGACTATGAAGTTCTTTTGTTTTGTTACTGAATTTGTCATAAATATGCCCACCTAAAAATAAAATACCCTAAGTGTATCCCCGTGGCTTCAAATATTGGGCCCTCTTGATTTACATAGAATCTGAACAAAGGAAAAGCCCCAATAAAGGAAGGGGATTAGGATAAGGAAGGTTTTGTTCCTGTAAAACCTCGAAACAGAGGAAGAAGGGCAAAAAGAGACCTTAAGGATAGCCATCCAGATGCTCTGTTCAACCATTTTGAGATACTATATGATATTGATCAATGCATGGAGATACCTGAAACATTGCTACCTAATGCAGATATAACAAGGCCAAATCATATATCTCTTCTTGAGGTGGAACCTAAGGAATCAGATCTAAGGGGTTTAAATGAAGAACAGAGGGCTTTGGTTCCAAGTACATATGATATGGATGGATCTAGCCCTGGAGGGGAAACTATTTTGGAAAGTGGCATAGATTTAGTTATACCCTCTCCTACTCAGATACTGATGTAGTCATCCTTGGACTGTAAAAATCCTACGATGTTGGGATTGCAATAGAAAACAATTAAAATAGGTTCTTCGAATAAGAATATGAAGGTGGGTCAAAAGAAAGACCAAGAACAAATTAAGTTAATGGGGGATACTTTGGTGGAGTCAAGCTTGGTGAGAATATTGGACTCCCATTTTTCTAGCCCCTAGAAATGATTATCCTTTCATGGAATGTAAGGGGGTTGAACAACATCCCCATACAAAAAGTTGTTCGTGATTTGGTTTGTGTTCATTCTCTGGATGTGGTGTTTATTCAAGAGACTAAATTGGCTATTGATAGTATATTCAATATTACTTCCAAGTTGTGGAGAAGGGGTCAATACCAGTGTATTGGTGCATGCTTGTTTATGGGATCTGATTAAGATTTCTCCTCTTACTTGGATTTCCAGTAGATGGTCTATTTCGATGATCGAGCATGATAATAAATCTGGTGAAACCATCCTACTTAAAAATGTGTATGCTCCTATTGATTACAATGGTAAAGTGAATTTGTGGGAGCACATTGGCTTTGTGAGAAGTTTGGCTCCCTTGTACCCATGGATTTTGGCTAGAGATTTCAACTTTATCACTTGTCTCAAGGAGAAACATGGTGGGGTTGATCATCTCGAGCCTTTTTCTTCTATCTTCAATGCTCATATCCGGGCCCTGAACTTGGTTGACATCAAGCAAGATAATGGGATATTTACCTGGCACAATAGAATATGTGGGGAAGATTCCATCTTAGAGAGATTGGATAGGTTTATGATCTCCAAATTTTGGATTGGTAATAACATAAGCGCTAGTTATGTGATTCTGAAGGGTAGGGGATCTGATCATTGGCCTATCAAACTCTCTGCTCTTAAGTTTGGTCTAAATAATAACCCTTCCTTTAAGTTTCAACTTATGTGTCTTCAAGATCCTAAGATTCATGATTTTATGTGAGGTTAGTGGACCAATGGCAAACCTTCTCATGACACCGCTATGTATTCCTTTATGAAGCGACTGTAATTTGTTAAACATAAATTGAAGAGGTGGAATAGTCTAAATTCTAGAAACCTTTCCTTGGCTAAGTTGGCAACTCTTAGGAAGGTGGAAGAGGCTTCAAGGAAGATCAGAGATCATGGACTTACAAAGGAGCTTCTCATTGAGGAATATGAGGTTGCGAAAGATCTTGTTGAATGGGAGTTGAGAAAATAAAGTTTTTGGAAACAGAAAGCTCAAGTGGATTGGCTTTAGGAAGGGGATAATAACATGACCTTGTTTTTTAACTCAGTTAAGGCTCATCATAATGGTAACCTGATTTTCTCTCTTGTGAATTCTCAGGGTGCCCTTATCTCTTCTTTCAAGGATATTTAAAAAAAAACTAGGAGGTATTTTTCCTCTCTCTTTAAGGAGGACTCCCTCTCAGATGAAAAGGCTAAAAAGCTTATTCTAAACTATATTCCCTCTATTTTTTCTAGAGAAATGAATGAGAATTTGATGGGTCTAATTTCCCTTGAGGATTTGGAAAATGTTATCTTCAAGATGAAAAAAGGGAAAGCCCCAGGCCCGTATGGATTCTTGATTGAGTTTTATTTAGGAGTTTTATGATTTAATCAAATTTGATCTTTTGGAGGTGGTCCATGAGTCCTAAAATAACAAACAGATGCTAAGGGCCCTAAATGCTACCTTTGTGGTGCTTATTCCCAAAAAGAGGGAGCAAATTCCTTGGATATGTTCAGGCCTATTTCTCTCTACAATGTTGTGTATAAGATTATTACAAAAAATATTGCTGAGAGACTAAAGATATGGTTGAGAAAAATCATCTCTGAGGAGCAAGGTGGGTTTTTTACTGGCTAACAAATCCAGGATGGGGTTGCTATTGCTACAAAAACTATTCACTCGATGGAAACTTCTAAGGAGAAATCTATGTTCATTAAGTTGGACATGGCCAAAGCCTATGATCGGGTCAAATGGTCCTTTCTTTAGAAATTTCTTCCTACTTTTGGCTTTGAGGAGGATTGGATTAGATGGGTGATGAGTTGGGTTTCTTCTTCCTTGTTCTCTATTCTTGTTAATAATGAGTCGTCGGAGTTGTTTGAAGCCTCGAGGATATTGAGGCAAGGAGATCCTCTATCTCCTTATTTGTTTATCATTATGATGGAAGGGTTGGGAATATTTTCAAGTCTCAAGTTAGGCATGGTTTCATTCAAGGTTGGAAGTGGGATAGTAGTTTGTTGCCTCTTTCCCACCTTCAATTTACTTATGACACTACTTTGTTAGGAGTTTCCACTATCAGGGAAGCTGGAAACATTATATGGTATCTTGACATATATCTTGGTGCTTCTGAACAATTGATTAATGAGGATAAGTCTTCTATTTTCTTCTTCAATACCCCTCCTCTTATTCAAGCCAGGATTGCTCGAATTCTAAGATTTCAGGTTGGGACTCCCCCCTTCATTTATCTTGGTATTTTGATTTTGTCTCATCCTTTGCCTAGATCTTCTTGGCAGTCTATGTTGGATAAGTTTATAAGGAAGGTGAATCACTGGACCGTCATATGGCTCTCCTTTGTGATTAGAGTGTTACTTTTAAAATCTGTTGTTCAAGCTTTACCCATCTACAGATATTTTGTGCAAACAACTTCCTCTCGTTTCGTCAAGGACATGGATGCTTTGTCAAGATAGTTTTATGGTCTGGAAAACTTGCTCAATCTAAATAGATTTTAGTTAGATGGGATTCTATTTGTAGGTCGGTTCAAGAGGGAGGCCTTGGGTTGCAACAAATGGCTCTTTTTGGGTAGCAAAACTTTAATGGAGATGGTGTACTTCTCAAGATCAGATTTGGGCTAAAATATTATCTTGTAAGTACTTGAGAGGTATTTTTGAGGCTGAGATCCCTAGAGTCAGCTTGGTTGGGAAATTTTTGATTATCTATGACACTCTGAAAAGAGGGGCTAATTTAATTAAGCAGGGTTTGTTCTAGATTTGTAATTGAAGATCATATGCTCTTTTATAAGAGGATTCTTGGGATGGCCACCCTCCTATCTTGACTCAATATTCGAGGCTACATTCCCTAAGCATTTATAATTTGGAATCAAGCTAGTATCATGTGGAGGAATTTAAAACAATCCAATATTTTGGTAATCTAGAGATGTACAAGTGGAAAGATCCATAGGAATGGCCCCAAGGGGGATTGGTTGAGGACAAATATGTGCTTGCTTGTATTCTTGCGGGGAGGCCCTGTTCTTCATTGAGGGGTAAAGACAATTTGGCTTGGAATACTGATCCCAAGGGAACCTACTCTATAGCCTATGGCTACCAGGTTCTTGATATGTAGAAGTTTGGGAGCCTCCCTGTCACATGGTGGAAAAACATGTGGAACAAATTTGCTTGACCTAAATGTAACTTCTTTCTTTGGCTAGTAGCTCAAAATAAATGTCTCACTTGGGAGAACTTGAGGAAGGGGGGATTTTAGGGTCCCTCTCTTTGTTTCCTTTGTGGTAATAATAAGGATATCTCTTCTCATTTATTTTGTAATGCTCCCTTGTCAGAGATATTTGGCACCGTTGGTGGAGTGCCTGGAACCATCCTTGTTTTCATGTGCTCTCTCTGGTGGAGTTTTGGAGTAGTTTGGGCAGACCTTCGGTCAATACCCCCTTCCTCTAGGTGTCTTGGAATTTGGGCCCTTCTTGCATCATCTGGAAGATTTGGCTTGAATAGAACCATCGTATCTTTTAGGGTAGTCATTTGGCTATTCAACAGATTTGGCAAAGGATCTTGGGTATGGTTCAAGAAACTATCCATAGCAAATGCGATGTGAACCCTCTTTTGGACTATAGGGAGGAGAAAGTACGACAAGCCCTTGGTATATTTGTGGTTGGTGCAGATTCTTCTCACCCTAGCAGGGCTTCTCAACTTAGTAAGAAAGTTAGAAGAGATGGTAGGTGGAGGCACCCCCTAGAGGAGTTTTAAAAATTAATACTAATGGGTCATCCAGGGGCAATCCTGAACATGCTGGAATTAGTAATGTTGAGAGAGACTCTATTAGCGTGGCAAAATTTTTATTTTCCATTTATAAAGGTGTTCACTCCAACAATTTTATGGAAGCTCTTACGATTCTTGAGGCCTTGTAGAGGGGGTTTTCTCTTGGTTGGTGTAGGAGCATCTACGAGTACAACCCTCAAATTTTGGTTAATATTTCAAATAGTAAAAGGTTGGGGGATGTTAATTGGTAGTTGGCCTCTGTGGTTGTTCAAATTCTCAAAATTATTGAAGAGTTCAAATTCATCTCCTTTTTGCACATTCCAAGGGAATGGAATGGGGTTGCAGATTATTTGGCCAAAATGTCTTCTAAGCTTTCGGGTCCTTAGATTATGGAAAACTAGGAGAGTCTCCCATCTGGGGACTCTCAGCACCTCTAGGAGTTGATCCACAAGGATATTCATACTTAATGTGGTTTTTTCTTGTTGTCTTCTTCGATTTTTGACCCTATTTAGTGGTTTTAGCTTGTTTTGTTGCTTACTTGAGCCCTGGTTGGGGGCTTCACTGTGTAGACACCAAAACAACACCAATCCAATTATGTGATTGCAAACACTGATTGCTTTGACAAACACAGCCCCCAGGGCAGCCCTCAGAGGTTAAACAGTGGTCCTATCCACTTTCATAGCAATTTTGTAAGGTCAAGAAGCAATTTGGCACACTTGGACACTTTGCCCAGTATTCGTCTCACCCAGGGACGAATTCAAAATAGAATTTGTCCCACCCCAGGACGAATTCTGAATCCGTCCCTGGGTGGGACGAATTCTAAGCTTAACGGGCAAAAAGACAAATGGCGCCAAGTGGCAGCCTAGAACAGTCAGTTGATGACTCCTGCCTTGCACCCATGTGTAGGTGGACAGAGGGGCCATTAAAAGACTGTCACAAGAGACATTTATCAAAGCCCAAGTCAACGGAGGACTCCCCTCCCTCATGGGAAGACAAGACTGCCACATGGCGCCTATGACCAACACATGGCATTTGTGCTTCCCTCCCAAAAGAGACCCCATGGGTCTATAAAAGGTGGGACTTTTCTCACCCAAAATATACAGGTTAAAGGAGTTTTCAAGCAACGAAGTTTTGTCGAGTTGAAGACCCACTTGCATCCCTTTTGGTTCACCTTCCCACATGCACCAATCTCTTTTGCAAGGGAGGTTGTTGGGTGGATTTTGGAAGCTTGAATCGGACCCAAATCCAACACATGGACACCTGAACCAACCAATTCGCCGACCCCCCCAATCCTAAGAGGTTTTGGGCCCATCCCTAGTGGATTGGCACCGAAATCAAGTGCCAACTGTGGGAGGCCCACTTGGGCACCCCCGCACTTTCTAGGTTTTAGAGCATTCTAGATTACTTTTTCAGGTTGCATTTTGTGTTATTATGTTTGGTTAACTCACAGGTGCAATTTCGTAACTTTTGGTCAGATTCTAGTATGTTTTGTGTCGCTTTGTTGTTTCACTGACTTACAGGTGGCGAGATCAAATTCCTGAGGGTAGAGGCCAAATTGGGAGAATCCGACCATCTGGGTCGTCCCAAAATGGCCCCAATTACATAACCCCCTTGTTTGCAGGCATTTTGCAGGTCTCAAGAATTGACATTGGAGCAGCAGCAGGTCGGCTTCTTCAACACAGAAGAATTCATCCCACCCAAGGACGAATTGCAGTCATAAATCGTCCCACCCAGGGACGAATTCTGAGAATTCGTCCCACCCAGGGACGAATTGCAGTCAAAAATCGTCCCACCCAGGGACGAATTCCGATTGAAGGTAGATTGGCCAGCTGTCTCAGTGGCAATGGCCTTCTGGTAACATTTTTTGTCTTTTGTCAAGTTTTCAGGCTGTTTAGAATCATTTTGTTTACTATTTTAGATAAATGTTTGCATGCATCTTTTGATGATTTTAGAAGAACGAACACTTTTCACTTGCAGCAGATGCTACTGACATATTCGTTGTTTATTTGTTCGCAAGAGGAGCAACAGAGGTAAGGACTCATCAGCGTAAGCGACGACATCGTCTTGGCCCGTCCATTCAAACATGGGCACGCAGAAAGAGGAAGACTAAGTCACATATTGTAACAAATACGAATTTAACGCTCCTAGCCCCCAAAAAGGGAGGAGACGTCTATGTAACCGAGGATAGGATATGTGAATAAAGAGGGCTGTGATTTGTTTACATCTTTTCTTTCATTTTCAAATTGTCTCCTTTCTTTGTTTTTGTCCATAGGATTAAAGCGTTACATTTCGTCTTATGTTGCATAATTAGTGCTCCCTCTGCCCGGAATCTCGTGCTTTCACGCTGTACTCTATATTCGTCTTCTTATCAACAAATTTTTATCCCTTTATTTAAAAAATAAAAAAATAAACTCTAATAGAAATTATATTGTATATGTTATCTACTATTATATGTCATGTCCATGGTGCCACCCATAACATCAACATAACACTACATTTTATGTTTTTTTTTAACTTTTTGGTGCTAAGATAATGCCATGACTACTTTTTTGTATTTGCTTAGGTTCAACATAATCTCATGTTTTCACATCATGTAGTGTCAAAATGTAACACTAATATGGAACCAAAAATTAAAATGCCTACATAACGCTACAATGATGTTAAATGATATTTAAAAAAAATGAATTTGAAATAAATCATTAGTTATTTTTTTTAAATATAATTATTGTAAATTATGTAAAAAATATTATAATGTTATTGTAAGTTAATATTTTAATTATCCAATAATATTGTTATACATTTAACATTAATGTGCTTAATAAAATTTTAAAGTGTAAAAAAAGCAATCAAATGAAAATATACGAAGATAATAAATTTTAATTTTAATTACATATACAATATCAACAACATTATCATACAAAAAAATAAAATCATACATCTCCATCTAAGATGGTTGCAAAGGCCATCATGATTGATACCCGCAAAGATTATATTGATAGAGATCAATAGCTACCTTCCTAGCATATATTGAGGGATCCCAACCACTACCATTGGTACCATGATCATCTTACCATCTTCACCCTCACTACCATGGAAATGTAAAACATAATTTTTTTTACTAAATATGTATAATTTGAAAATTTAAAATTTATATTCCATGTACTAAAATGCATACATTTTGGTGAATGTCTTATTATTTAAACCACTTTGTAGATTTTGTATATCCTATATGTGTTAATCTTATCTACAATTAAAGGATAATTTTTCTCTTGTATTTCATTTTCTATATAAAAATGAGAATTTTTGCATAAATGCATATGCTATACACATTAATTTTATTACATTTAGTATAACATTTAGTATAGTAAAAATGATAGAAATTATCAATGAGGGTAATAAGACTGCTAGGGTTTTTGGTGTGAGTCATGTTAGGTTTCTTTTTGGAGATTTTCATGGCCTTCATCCTTGGTGACCCAATAGTTTACGTTGGTGCTATAGGGGAGATGGTTCTTGTCAATAGTACTTCTGAGGTGTCCCTGAAAATAACTTTTGCTAACAATTTTTGCAATAAGGGTTCATCCCCTAGTGTTCTTTTTCCTTCTGATTTTATTGAATTTGAATGTAGCTAGCTGGAGTTACACACCTTGGTCTGAGCGTATCCCTCTTGAGTCATTACTAAGGGCTTGGATCTCTTGAGCATGGCCCCTCATACCATTATTGCTCAACTAGTACAAAGTCTTACCAGAGGTTTTTTCTTACTTTGTTTTATCTGACCTTGCACATGTCACAACTCCTTTTCAGATGGTCCTTAGCTTTTATAGAGCTCTTTGCTCATTCTCTCATCGTGGATCCATGATTTTGCTATCTCTATGAACAAACTCCCCAAAGTTTTGGTCTAGGGGGAGTTCCCCAGTCTTCCCCTCCCTTTGTGGGTTAGTTTAGACCAAATCATCAATGTGCTTGGGCATATGGTTCTCATTTAACCTAATTTTTTTCATTGCATGTTCAACCAGACGGGTATGTGTAGAGGTAGATTTATCAAAGGGTCTACCTGATTCCATCACCATTCAAGCAAGGAAGACCACCATTTCTCAATGGATGGTTTACATTAATATCTTAAAAACCTATTTTCGTTGCTAAGCACCCAATTGTAAGGTGAAGGATTGTTCACGTATACCACATTTTAAGCCAAATTTAAACTTCGTGCCCACCTGTAGGGCAACCACTCAACATAAGGCAAATGGTTGGACCATTATAGGTTGTTGCAAAATTTTATGTTCTCATATTGTTCTCACACCATAACCGATAATATTTTTTAATTCACAAACGATGGTTGTCACATACTCGTAGCCTTCAATTCCAAATTCAATAGTTTTTTATCCATAGTTGGTGATTGTCACAAGATCATAACTTCACTTCCATAGATGACTATTTTTCCTATTCTACAATCCTCACCCATGAAGGACATAACACCAGATACAAAGCCATCATCGATGGAATTGGTAGTTCCTATAGAGGAAGTAAAATCTAAGGATCCATCCCATTTTGTGTAATTTCAACATTCCCACAATCCAGATGATGATAGTCTACCTAAAAAATAATTTTACCCATCCATACTTTGGTGGGCGAGTGTCAAACCCAGCAGTTTCAACAACTTTAGGGTATTGACATTGCTTGAACAGAAGCAGGACAATGGAGTCCAACAGAGCAATTAGTCTTTACATTTGATACTGGGGTCATAAGTCTATTTGAAAATTTTTACTTACATGAGCACCTGAAGTAACCAACCACTCTGCGATTTATATCTCTCCAGAGTTATAGTTTTACATGAGCAATGTAAGCAATAGATCTCTTGGTGATTTGTTTGTCATTTTTTTAAATTTTTTTAGGTCCTTTCGGCCGTAATTTAGTTTCTTGCATAGGATTTGGGGTGTGCTTCCATACCATCCAATTTTTTTGTGAATTTTTAACTCTTATTATTTTTAATAAGATAAAGTCACTTTCAACAAAAAAGTTTTCACCTTTTAATAAGGAAACCCATCTTCAAATCTTGCCAATCTATACACATAATAGCGAGGTTGTTGTAATAACACTATATGGTCATGATGTAGTAGGAGCGGGTTTATTTCAATCTCATATAATCAATTAAAATAATGATAGAAATTATTGAATTAATTTTTAAAACTTAGCAAAACTCATTCTTATTAGTCAATGAGTCACAATCAAATCCTTTTTCAGCCATGAAATTATCTCCTTTCCATAGTTATTCTCTTCATTGGATTTCATTTTTATGAAGTTCTTTCTACTAATTACATAGTCAATTACATGAGCTTATAGTCATTTGGTATCTTTTTATGTCATTCTTTACTTGAACTATTTCTATACTTAATTTGTAATTATATTGTAATAGTTAAAAACTAACAAAATACATATTGTGTAACTGAAGCAAAACGTATATACAAGTATTAGAAGACAATTTATAATTACTTTTTTGAGAGTTTGTATTTGGTCCATTGTATTGCCTCTGTAGTATAGTAATGAATAAGCTTCGTGTTATATATTTTATCAAATTCTTTTTGTATTTATGTTTAAAATAATTTTCTTTGTTTAAGAAAACATTTAGAGCATGTTATATCACAATACTTTTGGCATAGTCTTCTAACCTTATTAGTAGTTTTATGCCTCTAATAACTATGCGAGTAACACAACTATTAATTGACTAGGAGGTCTTGGTGGAGTGGCGAGTGGAGGGTGCTCATTATGACGAGGTCAAGGGTTTGAATTCCATCGACTTAGAGTAGTGCTCCTCCTAGTCTCAACTAATGTGTGTAACATCATTAATAAAAATAACTCTAGGTAATTAATATGTAAAACTTTAAAATAAAAACAAATATAAAATGATCTTAATAGTATCTACGTCAAATTATGACATGAATACTTTATTTTTTCTATTGAAAAATTACCAGTATTATTCACTTGAATCATGCAGCCCAAGGAGTCTTTAGAGGCTTTACAAAACTTAAAGCGGGACAACTTAATAGGACACTCAACAAATTTTATTTGATCATCAATCAAGTCTACATAATGACATGAAATATCTTCTTCCTATTTTTTATTTCATATCTATATATTCATTTTACCGTGGAATATTTTCTTAACTGTGTAGGGGATGATACTATAGGTCTAGATATTAAGGCGATAGATATAGATTTATGCCACACCTGAATAGTGTGGAGGTTGACCTACATGGATGAGATCATGAAGAGTGAATAAGAAAACATCTCTTCAAGTTTATGCGACATCTCATTACTCTCTTTTGGAAAATATTTTGTATTACTCCTACAACCAAACGATTGGAGCATACACAAGGTAAAACCATGATTTCACCCTAATATATATATTTATTTTTCTATGGGTTTTGATGAACATTATTAAAATATTGAATAAATACAAAACATCTCTTCAAGTTTATGCGGCATCTCATTACTCTCTTTTGAAAAATATTTTGTATTACTCCTACAACCAAACAATTGGAGCATACACAAGGTAAAACCATGATTTCACCCTAATATGTATTTTTATTTTTCTATGGGTTTTGATGAACATTCTTAAAATATTGAATAAATACAATGCATTATAAGTAAATTTAAAATACATTTAAAAATTTCAATCAATATAACTAAAAATAAAGGACAATGTAGTATAAATTTTGCTATAGTTTGATTTTCCTTAGCTTTGATATGATTTGTGGAAAATCATGTCAAAGTTTCCAACAAAAATAAGAAAACCCCTTGCTTTTGGGTTTATTTTATAAAGCCTCTCCAAGCATCCACATAAAAATTAAACTACAAGGATTTTTCTAGGGTTTGAGTTGGCCTTTTTCCTAGGGTCTAAATTGATTTTTGTACAATCAACTCAAATCTTGGTCAAAAATTAATTCAAACTCGAATAAATCCATAAGGTTTAATTCTTTTAACAAAATTCATATAAGCATGCAAAAATTAAAACTATGAGGATTTCTACTAGGATTTTAGTGATTTTGTCCTAGGATTTAAATTGATATATCTACAAAATTGATTCAAAAGGAAAAATATTACAAGCATGCATACAAATTTGAAACTATAAGAGTTTTGAGTTTTGTAAAGGCTTTGATTTTTATACAAAATAGAGGTTAAAGTTTATAGATTTAAGCAAATTCTGCAAAACTTTCATATTAAATTGATACAATATGAAAATCACATGACATGAGCTCAAGTTGTTAAAAGCATGGACTCTCAACGAAAACACTCAAGTTCAAATCTTACTACATAAAATAAAAAATTAACAAAATATAAAAATATTTTACCTCTTTTCTACAACTTCTTTCTCTTTGTTACCTTCATCTTGATATTTTCTCCATTTTCTCTATCTTTCTCTCCTCCTTATTTTTTCTTCTTATCACTCTAAATTTTATTAAATTCCTTTTATGCTTGGTTCTCTTTGTTTGGAAAAATAAAAGGCATTTTTCACGTTTTGTTTTCCGGTTTGATTTGATGCTATATATCATTGCTGCATAGAGTTAGGTTGGCATATTTTCATGGTACACACATAGTCTTAGTGCTAAATTACCATTGCTATAACATCACATTAGCATTAGGTTAAACATGTGATGTTAAGATGACAATATAATACACTAGTTTTACATTAATAAAAACAAAAAAATTGAGCTTTGGAAGCTAGCTTGATACAAATTTGATGCTACAACAAAAAAATATAATAATGATTGAAGAAGAAGAGAATGGACTCTTTTTGTAGGTCTTGGATGTGGTTGCTGCTAAGGGACAAGCTACAAAGGATGAGTTTAGATCTAGCTAGGGTACATCTACTAAAGATAAATTGGTATTGATGTTAAGGTAAAAGATGTTAGAGAATTCTTATCAGTGAAATTTAGTTTCGAGGAAGGATAATAATGTCACATTAGCAAGTACTATAATCAAATAACAAAACATTGAGTTACAAGGTACTATTTAAAATGGACAATGTATAAGTGATAAACTCTTGTTAGATTTTGACTAGAGTTAGAGGTTATAACGATTAAGGATCCAAATGAAGCTTAAGAAATAGAGAAAAAATATTAGATGAGAAGTTGTTTTAGTTAATAAGAAACAAATTTAGATTTCATGAATCTTGAAATAAGGATATTGACATTGGCTGAATAAGTTGGCATCCAATGTTAATGGACCAACAAAAGATATTACATGGGTATAGATGAAAAAACAAGTTGGTAAAAAGAACATAACTTAAAGCTAAGCAAATTATAATTAGTTCATCAATCAAAGGAAGCATAAATGACACAACATTAAGAAAATATGAAATGCAAGTAGAATGTTTTGAAAAGAATGAGGAAGATTCTATTTTTGATAAATGACTTGCAAAGTTAGATAGAACTCTAATTATGAAATAGGTCAATCATGATAATTTTAGGATATTTGATCCTCTAGAATAGGATAGGCCTACCCTAAGGACATAGTAGAGATTAGAAGGTGAAAGATGTTGACACAAAAATTTGCCATATTAATTGTATGTATAATAGAATGATAAACATGTAGAATACACTATTTGATAGCTTGTGTGAGAAGATATTAATGTGTGTTAAAGAATAATGATACTATAGAAACAATGTTATACTTATCAAAGTATAATAAGAATAATGATAGACATAGGTCATGATAATTAGAAAATTTAGTGGTAAAAATTTAATGATGGTAGACAGTAAAATTCAATGGTAAAAGTGTCATGGTAAAAATATTTCTACCCATATTCTAAGACACAAAGTCTTTATCTTGAGTAGTGTTTGGTTTGTCTCAATTGAAAAGTGAAATAGTCTTTTATAAAAACAATGATTATTTTATTCTATATAAAAACAATGAATATTTTATCCTATATAGAATATCTAGTCATCTAAAATCTTATTTTTATATTTTAATAAATGATGAAAATTATACAAAGAAGCTTTATATAGGAAAAAGTAGAGTCAATAAATAACTAAAAATTGATGAAAAAAATATAGAAGTCTTAAAGTATTTTATAAAATATCAAAAAATTTAAAAAAATATCTAAAACCACACAATATTTTATATGATTATAAATATTATATAAATAATCTAAAATAATTATTTAAAATAATACTTTATTTCATTTATTATTCGCACTAGGTACTTTAGTGACAAGTTTCCTCAATCCTTGAAAGGAGGTTCGGGGTCCAAACCTGACGGCCTACACCGGATACAAAAACCCCCCCGACTAGCCTGGGGAACGATTTTCTTTAATATAAGGTTTTGCAGCTGGGGGTGCAGCGCAATGGTTTAGACTTTGACTCTTTTTTAGGAGGTTCGAGGTTCAAGCCGTGGCGTGGATAAGTGTGTGAGGAGGTGGTGTGTGTCTCCCTAATGGAATTGTTGTAACAGGTTGAGGTATTTCTAGTCAAAACCCTCACTTCTTAATATTACCCAAAAAAAAAATACTTTATTTCATTTATTTAAAATTTTTCATTCATATAATATCTAACTTCTATAAACATATAAATAATAAAAGTATCTTTTATACAAAATAAAATAAAAATTCAAAAATCTATAAATCAAATAAGAATGTGAGTATGAGAGTAACTAGTTAACATATCTAACCAAAGCTCCTATGGGCATATAAATGGTAGAGATATCCCTTCATATAAAATAAATTGAAAAAGCTAAAAAAAATTAAAAGTTAAATAAGCATGTGAGAATTAATAAAAGAGCAATAACTCACTAATATCTAGAGGAAGATAAAGCATTGTAGTTGTGTTCGAAAGATTGTCTAAGTGAGGCTCTAAAATAAAGTTATTGGATTTTTTATCACAATTAAAAACTCGACAAGAGGATCATATTTTACCAAAGATAACGTGTGATGAGCACCTTTATATTTTATATTTATAGTCATTTTATATTTAATAAATAATTTTATTTTTATTGTATAAAAATTGTAATATCATTTTTTATTTTTATGAATTTATTTATATTAATATATAAATGAAATTTTATTCATAAGAAACTCTTTTTAATAAATAGATCACTACCATATTAAAAATAAGAGTTAGGAAAAAGAATCATAACAAAGAATTGGAGAAGGTTAACAAAGAGGACCATAACACAAAGAATTTAGGAAGGTTAAGAAAGAGGATTATAACACAAAATATTTTTTTAAGTAATCTGAAGTATATAGCAATATGAAGGTTTTTTCTGTGATTTGAACTCAAATTACTGGTAAAGTATTCTTAAAAAACAACTTAAAAAGATATTATATTTATATAAAAATTCTAAAACAATCATAACAAATAACCCTCAATTTACATATAAATAATAAACTATATTATTAATCACATTTCATAATAAATACTTCTACCAACCAATACCACTATAATAATTATACCCAAAAATTTATATTATTAATCACATTCCAATAATAATTACTTTTACCAACCAAACCACCATAATAATTACACCCAAAAATCTATAAGGAATGGACAATAATCACATTCCATGCCTCTACCAATGCCACTATAATAATAGTTAGTTATATAGCCAATTGCACCCAAAAATCTAAGGGATGGGTATGGATGATTGTCCATTATTTGGGCTCATGCCTTAATACATTAGCTAGTGCTTCGTGCCTTTGTTAAATGGCAAGGTCTCCTTGTGGTTGGAATTGTTTTTTTTTCCATATCAAAATTTTATTATAAATTATAATATTTTTAGAATTTTTAAGTTTTATAAGTGTAAGAAGTGATTATGTATTATTATGTATTTTGTCTTTATAAATAGATATATATTATTTTATATTTAACCCTTATTAATAAACCTAACTTTTCTTTTATAAAAATTTATAATAAAATAAAAATATCCAAAATTACGCACATTAAGCAAACTGTCTCTACTTCCTCTTAGGAACTCCTTTACGTTGCACTCTCCAGACAATCAAACAAAATCATAATTCATGGACCCATTACTCGCAATCACAAGTTACCTTGTAATCATGCACCCCAACTTCATTGAACCTTTCAATATTTTGTATTTGTCTTTATCATTTTACACGCTATTTAATTGGTTGACTCCAAGTGGTATCCAATGCTAATCTAGCTAATAATTCCACACGGCATCGGTCAAGGAGAATTCTGGATCGAGTACTTGTCCTAATTCCAAGAATATGGGCTAGTTGTCTCTGATGTTGCACCCAATTCCAAGTGGTTTTCAGCAAAATCAGAACAAGAGAACATGCTAATCCTGACATAAGAAGCACATAGCTGTTGCTTCACGGAGTCATTGCGACTAGTGAGAGGGCACCCGAAGAAGATGAGCTCAACAACTCAGAAGAAGAAGAGGCCTCCTGTGAGTGATCTTCCTTCTTTCTGTCTCTGCGATTGTTTTCCCACGTTTTGATTCATTGTCATTTTGTTTTCTTGATGTCAATCTGGTTCAAAATCGTTTTCAACAACTTTTTTCATTTGGGTCTTCTTCGTATCACGTCTAACCATTTTTTAACATGTTAGTGAGTTTTTACAACCCTTTTTCTGATGTGGTTCTGTTCGACAATCATTTTCAACGAAGTTTCTGCATTGGATTTATTCATTTCTACCATGTTTCATCTCTTATGGTATTATTCTTAGCCCTAGAACGATCTTTATGATTCTGAGGGTTATTGAAGCTGAATTAGTTTGATCTTAATTTTAAAACGTGTGAATAATATAATTTTAATGGACTTTAGGCTTTCTGTTGAAGGGGCCTCAATTTTCTGGAAACTATCTTCAAATCGCATTTGTTCTTATTCTTCTTGAGTTCCCCATTGCCTTGGTCTTAGACAGAGTTGCAAAGCTCAGTTTAACATGATATTCGTCAATGACCAATTTACCATAAGCAGTTGAATGGGTCAAAACTTAAAAACCAAGGAAATGAAAGATTTAACCTAAAGGTAAAAGGTGTAGATGGTTTTGTAGGGCACAGCCTAAAAGGCAGTGCAATTCCTGGCGTATGAGACCTCTTGTGCAAGCAAGGAGTTTGTTTATTAGTTTATTTCTATATCTTTTCGGGTTCGACCCTATGGTCAAGATCGTGTTAAATCAATTCTTGCCCACTCTGTCTCAGTCCTAGGCTGCACTTTGCACAAACAAACTCATCCAATTCAGCGCAAACGAATATATAAGAACAAACAACCAAATAATCCTCTTTAGGTTGATAAACACCTTTCAGACACTGAATATCAAATTCGCCTGGTTGATAATTAAATGTTATGAACTCAACTGGTTATATAACTTTTAAGGAGATCCAGGTTCCAATCTTGTCAAGCGATACATACATTATTACTCAAATACCATTAGAGGTTGGGGCCATTTTAATCCTATATAATCAATTGGAGAAAAATATGTTTGGATGATAGGGTCTCTTGAATGACAGTGTTGCTATTAACATCTATAGTAGCTTGAAGCACCAAATGTCAGAATAGCCCTTTTTGTTTTAAACATACTTACAATTTATAGTCCTTAATCATCAAATTCTTTACAATAGTGGCATATCCCTATAAGGGGATGGCTTTCCACAGTAATACGCTTTTCTTCAACTAGTTCAACTAAATCAATATCGTAAACTCGTGAAAATACACTTATGAAATGAGAAGTTTTGATGATGCTTTTCCTTCTAGCATCCAAATTTCCTAACAGTAATAACTGGCTTATCCAGTTTTTATTTTTTTGGTTGGAGAAAAAGGGGTTGTACTCGGGTCCTCCACCCTTGACAAATCACAACTCTCTCCTGTACTCAAACATATTCAAATCTCATCTCAATTGAGTTGCTATAGCTAGATACCTTTGTTTCTTTTAATAAAAAGTCTGAATTCTTGAATTTCATTTTCTGGATCTTCTTCAATTTTTTCTTTTTGTAAATACAAATTTTCCAAAATTCGGCATCCTTCTTCTTGACATTTTCCTGCAGCAGCTTTCACAATTCCAAAAATCCACCCCTAATGTCTACGCACTTCATCTTAGTAGAGTAATATTTCCAAAAATTCGAATTATCATAATCCGCTTTACCAGATCTAGACTGTTAGTTTCCTTCCTGAAGCATAAGCGCAACCACAAAAACTGTAATAAATAGTTTATATGAAAACACATTAATGCTATAAAATACAGTAAATATTACACACATTAAAGTAAATGTTAATAATTATTTGATTCAGCTAGTCAACATTTTCTTGTCAGCTTCAACTAAACTTTCTACTTCCTCTAACCATGAAAAAGACAATTTAACTTCCCCATCCTCTATTAAAACCCCTCTATTGGCTACCCTATCTGCACATTTGTTCCCTTCCCTTAACATGTGTAAACCTGATTTCTTCAAACTCTGTAGCAAGGTCTTGTATTTCCACAATGATCTCTTGTATGTTCCATGGAGCTTTTGCTTTCCTCAAAATTGCATTTATTACTATTAGTGAATCGCCTTCCATCCATACTTTGTTCCATTTTATTTGTCTACATATTTTTAACCTTTCTAAAGACGCCCAAGCTTCAGCTTCATTATTTGTCTCAAATCCACTATTGAAAGCGTAATGTGAGAAAATCTCACCCCTATTATTTCAATTTATTCCTCCTCCTACTGGTCCTGGATTTCTTTTAGATATTCCATCAAAATTCAATTTGACCAACTCCACTTCCGATGATTTCCACTTTACATTCTTTGCCTTCCTTTTGTTTCTCTTGTACCTAACATCATAATTCCATTTGGTGACTTGACTCCATCTAGCAATGCTCTCTCCTTCAAGATTAGGGATTGGGTGAGTTGACAGGGTTGGTTTAGACTCCTCTATGGCTAAACAAATCTTCTTTTTTATTACTTGTAAACTGCTTTCTTTTTCTTTAAATATTCTTCTGTTCCTTTCCAGCCATACAATCCAAAGTATTGTATCTTTCAATGTATCTTAGGTTGTTTGTAACGCCTCACTTTAAAAGTGCTCTGCCATTGCTTTAACCATTCTTCAATTATGCCATTCGTCACCATGCATTTACCAATCATGTTATTAATCCATTGCCATAGTTCCCAGACTATTGAACAGTGTCCCAAGAGATGGTCTATACTCTCCTCCTCCTTTTTACATAGAACACATTGTGAGGGACCATAAAAACCCCTTTTCATTAGGTTATCCAAGGATAAAATTTTCCTATGAACTATTAGCCATACACTGGCTTATTGCAGTTAATCACTTTTTTAAATGAGATGCATAATTGAACTCTCTTTATTCTCTCTTTTTTGAACAATTAACAGAACAGCTTCTCAAGAAAACAGAAACCAGGATGAATGAGAAAAGCAGGGCAAGAACAAAACAAAGAATATACAATCTGTTTATTTATTCTGGTAAAACTCAAAACAAATATGTACAAACATACATATATACATCTGTACATCATGTGACTTTTTCAGCTGCTGACGGTTCAGTGTCACATTATTTGTGTGGTTCATTCTAGGCTGTTGCATTTTGGGCTGTTACAATTTCTGAGTCTATTCAGCTTCTGAACTTGAAGTCTGAATTGCTAACACACCCTCTCAGACGAATGCTCTTGAAGGCCTAACTGATCCCTGTAACATATGAAGTTCTTGTTTGGTAAAGATTTGGTAAAAATGCTTGCTAGCATTTCCTGAGTTGGCAAATACTGCACATTAATCTTGCCTTTATTAACTTTTCCACAAAAAGAGTAATAGTGAAAAGCCATATGGTTAGTTGTGATGTGAAAAAATGAATTCTTGCACAAAGAAATACAACTTTGGTTATCACATGACAATTGTGTTGGCTCTTCTAGTGCTTCTTCTATGTCCTCTAATAGTTTTCTTAGCTAAATAATATCCCTTGCAGCGAGGGAAGCTGAGTATACTTAGCTTCAGTTGATGAATGGCTACTGCACTCTGCCTCTAACTTTTCCATGCAACTTGTGCTTGTCCCATTAAGTAATGCTTTCCACTTGTTGAGTGATAAGTTTTTTTTTTTTTTTCAACCTCTTCAATTTGCATCAGCATGCCCAACCAACTGGAAAATTCCATTTCCTTACATCAATGCAAGATCTGCTGTTCCTTTCAAACATATGAACATCAATTGTTCCAAATTTTACAAAGAATTTAGTGTCTATTGTAAAACTAATCGATTTGGGATTGAAGGTTGAATTCTACTGGGAAGGTTGTATGGTCGGAAACCAGGAAGGATAAATTCTTATACAATTCCCCAGAAAAGGCAATTTGTATGTTCTTGGATTGAATTCTAATGTTGCCTTCCTTGCATCAGACGAAGAAAAGCTGCAATTGTGGCATCAATGGTTTGGACGTGCCAATGCAAAAGCATTGTTTGGGATGGAAAAGAAGATACTCAGATATTTAAAAGGAAAATTTGATCTTGCATCAACATATGCATTGGAAATTTCCAGTTGGTTAGATATGTCGATTCGAATTGGAGAGGTTGCAAAGAAACTAGTCACTTAACAAGTGGTTGCTTTTACTTAATCAGAGGAGCAACAAGAGCATCAATTGCATGCATGGTAAGAAGTAGAGTGCAGTGGCCATGCCATCAATTGAAGCTGCATGTAAGGAAGCTTGGCTAGCAGCACGAAATATTGTCTGGCTAAGAAGACTGTGAGAGGACATGGCAAAAGTACAAGAGGAACCAACCTCATTGTCGTGTTATAACCAATGTTCTGTTTTGTCTCTGCAAGAATTCAGTTGATTAGCTGTTTGATCACCAGATGAGAACACCTTTGACACTGATGCCTGTGGTGATTAGAATGTTGATACCTTTGTGAGTCGGTCACATTATCTCCCCTTCCTCCCATGGAGGGTATAGAGTCAAAAGTGTGCTGATTGAAGTAGGAGAAACACAATCAGATGAAGACTCTACCTGCTTTTGATCACAATCTTTGTGAGATGATGAACCAGAGTAGCCAATGCTTTCTTCATCGTTTTTCATTCAGGATCAAGAGGAGCAGACAGATTGTGTCCATGCCTGCAAATATCACCAACTATCCATTCCATCCTTTTGAGCATTTTGGAGCTAAATCCCTTTATATTCCTATAAAAGTCTATAATCTTACCAGTATCGTTAAGGAGATCTTATTTTTAGCAACCCTGTACTTTTCAAAGACAGGCTAGTGGGTCTCTTGGCCAGTGTGTGTTACATATTGCGTTGGTTTGGAGGATGCCAGTGGTTCGAAACTCTTGCTCTCCCTTTTTGGTTGGCTTTGCTATGTGCTTCCGTTGGGTTCTTTATGGCTGCCGACATGGATGATTTGACTGTCAATGTGGTACCTAGGTGGCCATCTAAACACAAATTCTAGGCCCAGTGCTGGGGTCCAACGTATAAGCCATGGGACTATATCTGCCATGGTCTAGGTTCAAGTCTCCCTTTGCCTCTGGTAGCTGAGTCCTATGTGATCTCCACTTCTGGGGTTCTCCATGGTCTCCCACTCTTAGGATTTCAGAAAAGAGCAGTTTATCTTATTTCATAAAAAAGAGAAAAAAGAAAAGAAATCCTTGGACTTTCTGAAATTGTTTCGGTCATGAACAACCCATTAAGAGTTCTCTGATTCCCTTCCATGACCACTAGATGAATCAGGATTTGCAACAAAATCATCATGGAAAGATGAATTCTCACATTGATTTTTGCAATATAGGCATGTGTCATAGATTGGGATTTAATATCTGGAAATGTAATGAACTTCTTATTGGTAGGCAATTTCTGCTAGTTATGCGACCATTGGAAACCATTTTCTTGTTGGTGGCTTACCTAAATTATAATTATATCCTCTCCTCTTTCATCACAAGTCCACAAATGGCCATTTTTGTTCACGTTATAAGTTTGATGGTTTTTGGCGTCTTCAAGTGGTACAAAACCACATGTTGATATGTTTTTCCCAACCCATACCCCAAACGTCCTTGACTTAAAATCAGTTACTGCCTATTCCTTTTTTCCACTCTCCATTTTTGTTCCTCTGAACTTAACTGAAATTGTTGCGTTTGGTTTTTCTGCAGTGCAGTGTGAAACTCCCTTTACTTCTTCTTCATTTTGGCATATTACAATGTTTCAAACAGCTGGTCTTCACAGAGGGGGGGGAAGTTTGGATGTTTGGAATTTTGAAAAAGATTTGGTTTCACAAAATACAAATAATTTTAAAACTTATATCAAAGAATTCATGAAAATTTAAAAAAAGGTGTTAATGTCTGCCCTGGACCTGTAGACATTTGTGTTTGATTTTGCTATTGTTAATGTCTGCCCTAGGCCCCTAGAGCATCTCTGCCTTCAACAACTTGTTTGCCCTGGACACCTATGACATCAGTTTCCCTGGTCTCTGCCTTTCACATTTGTGGTTTGTGGCCTGCTTGAGCATTCTAGTCTGCGTTTCACGGCATGCAATGTGTGATAAAGGCAATTTCTTTTGTTTTGGGCTTTTCAGTGTCTTTTTCCTCCATGATTTAACTTATTTTTCTTTTATTTTTAAAAAAGCTGTGGACTGAACTGTACCAGTTTGGACCAGCCAAAAAGTTCAGACCGGATTGAGCCTTGCCCAGGTTTGGCTTGACCTTGTAACTGTTACATGCACTGCAAAAAATTTCTCTTGCCTTTGCCTGTTTGCCCCTCTAGTTATAAAGATTTGTTTTGGCTAATCCATTGTCCTTGTTTCAAATTTATGACTCTAAGTCCAAATGCATCACTTTCAAACTTCATGTTTTATTCTTGGGCCCAAATATTTCCTGTGTGGTATTTCTCTATTTCTGCAAACAAACACTACCAGGCACATCTGTGGGCTACATTATGATAACACAATTTCACATGAAATGCTTCATTACTGTTTCTAGCTCCTTGTATCACCTTTGGGCTATCGTTTTACATAAAAGCATTATTTCTGCTCCTTCTAAGTTATAACCAAATGTCCTTGGCTTCTCCAAATAGTTTTCCATGATTTTGAAACTGAGGCATGGACTTTTATGTTCTACCTTTTTTTGCAATTGGTTACAAAGAAGATGTGATTTATCTATTATATACAACATTATTGTTTTATCGGAAATGAAGGAATCAACACATAACCTATCAAAGTAAAGATAAATCTTAGATAAGCACAACACAATATGAAGGGTTCCCTTAGACAGCAGATACTCTCACTAACGAAAAAATAAAGATTTCCAACCGATGAAGAAATGGTGGGTCTTAAGGGGTCTAAATAGCCAAATTACAAGTGAGTTTAGGTCAAGGTTAGAGAACCAACCTTAAGGTTTATTATTGCAATATCACAACAAAGTCACCTTTACAAGGTGTACAATGGCCCATAGAGCAATAAAAATCAATACAATATAAATGGTCGGTCGTGGCTTCAAGTGACGATTAACATCACATATTCTAACATCTCCCCTTAAGCCGAATGGAGCACACAAAGAGAGACCCTTATCAGTCATCCCTCCTTAAGGGACACTCTCCTACTCCAAGACGCTCCTACAATTGCATAAATGGCACCTTGAGCATAGCCTTGGTTAGGATAACCATTGTTTGCTCTATTCAAGGAAAATATCAAGCATCCCACGAGCATGAAGTCATCAAACATAATGCATCCAAACCTCAATGTGCTTTGTCCACTGATTAAAAACTGGATTGTGAAGAACTTGATGAAACTCTGATTATCACAATGAAGAGTCATTGAAAATTGCCGAGGGAGATCCAATTTTTCCAAAATCATGAGCATCAATCAGACGTGTTTGGTGGTCTCATTAGTAGCACAATACTCAACTTCCATAGAAGACTGGGATATAGTAGACTGCCATTTAAAACACCAAGCAACCGCTCTAGAACTAAGAAAAAAAACAAATCTGGTGGTCAAGCACTGTTGGTCTAGATCACCTGCCCAATCTGCATCGAAGAATCAATCAACATCAGAGGAGCCCCAACTAAATAGTGAATGTCCATTTGTTATGTACCTCTAATGTATTGAATGATTGGCTTGGCTGTTGTCCAGTGACTCTCACAAGGTGCTTACATATACTTGGAACAATAACTGACAGTCAACGCAATATTCAGCCAAGTGTGGGTGAGGTAAAGATGTCTCCCAACAAAAGATCGACACAGGGTGGCATCCACCAAAAGAGTAGTGTAGTCCGCTTGACGCTTTAAGCTAGAAGCAAAGGGAGTCAAGGCAAGCTTACACTCATCCATCCGAAACCGCTATAGAAGGTCCAAGGCATTCTTGGACTAAGAAATAGTGATCCTGAAGGGCGACTGATCGATTTGGATTCCCAAGAAATAATGAAGGATCCCCAATCTGTCATCTCAAAAGTGTCATGAAGCCAAGACTTCATCTCTTAGATCACTAATGTTGGGCTTTTCGTGATGAGAAGATCATCAACATACAACACAATAACCAAATTTGTCTATCTTGATGCTTGATGTAGACATCATGCTTTACCTCACACTGTCAACAGCTACAAGAGAGGAAGAAGGAATGAATACTTTCATACCAAGCATGAGGAGCTTGCTTTAGCCCACACAAGGACTTCTTAAGACCACAAACCATGGAAGTAGGCCCATCAAGCTCAAAACCTAGTGGTTGCCCCATATAGGTCTCCTTCTGAAGCTCCTCATGAAGATAGACACTCTTCATGCCCATCTCATATATTTCCCATTCATAGGGCAATAATAGAGTGAACCATCCAAAAAAAGATCATTCATGCAACAAGGGCAAAAGTCTTCAAATAGTCAATTCCCTCTTTATGAAAGAATCCCTTAGTAATAAGGCATGCTGTCTGCTTCTCCACTTGACCATCAGATGTATATTTAGTTTTATAGAAACACTTACAACCAACAATGTTCTTGCCCTTGGGCAAATAAACAAGATCCCATTTTTTATTCTTCATAAATGACTCATACTTTACCAGCATGGCATTTTCCTACTGTGAACACCCTTTGCCCTTGGAGTAAGCAATAGGATATCCAGAATCATCAATCTTCAAGAGAAAAGCTCAAGAGAGGTCCTTCCAATGACGCTTCTGAGAGAGAATGGGTTGAGCATCCTTGAGGAGAGTCCGGGCCCACTTGGGCATTGAATGATCCATTGAAGGTTGTGGTACATCCTGCATATAAACATCATCAAGGAACTTAAGCATCCAACCCATGCTTACCATGCATAGGAGGATCAAGCTCATAAAAAATGGAGTCCATAATTGGAACAAATTCTGATGGGGAGTTTGGAATGGAAATAGTTGTATCACTAGGACCCATTGAAGGACTCAAATTGATAGGCTAAAAAGCTAGAATCATTGGAATAGAATCAACAAGAATCTTTGAAGGAGAAATAATAGGAACCCCTGGAGGAAGAGGAGCCACAGGCAGAAGGGGATGATTTGCCAAAAGGATGGTAAGTGGACTAGAAGGAGCTAAAGGAAACACCTCATCAAATATCACATCATGTCACATGATGGTTTCTTGCTTGACTAGATCAGAAAGATGATAAGCCTTGGAGGTATTAGAATACCCTAGATGAATGCAACGATGACTATTTGCAACAACCTTGTTCTGTTTTTCTTTAGGAATATGAGCCCATGCATCTGGACCAAAGATACAAAACCGAGAAACATTAGGTTTATCTCTTGTCAATCTCTCAAGAGGTATTATACCTTGGACTGCCTGAGTTGGAATCCTGTTGATGATATGTGTGGCATAAGTCACTGCCTTGCTCCAAAATTTGGGCTGCATCTGCTTGGCATACAACTTACATCTAACCATCTCCAAAATGATCCTGTACTTCCGCTCAAAAGTCTTATTTTGCTCGGAGGTATAATAAACAACCCTCTAGAAAAGAAAAAAATTACTCTGATGAGCCATTGCCAAAAAATTACCAAAAACATGGCCGATAGACTCACCTCCTATGTCAGTCTGAAGACACTCTCAACCTGATTCTCTACAAAAGCTTTGAAAATCTTGAATTTCTCAAAAGCTTCGTTCTTGGTGCAAATGGTGTAGAGCCATACAATCCTTGAGAAATTCATCAGTAAATTAAAGAAAGTACCTAATTCTCGAAAAGAGAAGGACAATTCATTGGCCCACAAATGTCACTGTGAATGAGCTCCAATGGTTGAATGGCATACCTAGCTTTTACTTTGATGAAAGACTCTCAATGATGCTTCCCCAAAACTCACCCCTCACAAACACCACTAGGGGAGTAATGGAAGGAAGACTGTCTGCCATATGAAATCGACTCATGTGCCTCAAGGATCCACAGTTGATGTTCCCAAGCCTATGATGCCAATGCCTGCTAATATCATCCACCTTATCCACCGTAGCAATAAAGTCTTTCTTCTTCTAGGAAGAAGAAGGGTGCTCTCCAAGCTTATGCATCTGATTACTTATCCCAATACCCTAAGACTATTGTCTTAAAACTGTCATCAATGTCCTTAATGACCCAACTATTAGGCCAAAATTCTACCTTTTTGTCAGCATGAATGATCAGTGTGATATACAAAAAAGAGATTAGGGCCCACACTTGCTACATGAAGTGTGTCCCCGAATGACGGTGAACCAAGAGTCACCTTACCACATCTAGCTACCTGCCAACAAGGATCATTGCCAGTGATCACATGCTCACCACGATGTTGTCCACTGTAGTCAATCAAAAGATGATGCTTTGTCATATGCCATGTTGCCCTTTAATCTACAAACCATTCCTTTAAATATGTGGAGGTCTAATTGGCTGGATGAACAAGTGCATGTGAGGTCTCACCTTCATGCTCATCCTCACTTTATGCAAAGAAAAGAGAAGTATCACCACCCCCCTTGGCTGCTCGCTCTAGCTTTTTGATCCACTGTTGACAAAACTGCACTTTGTGTCCTTCCTTCTTGCAATGTAAGATATACTGTAAAACTGTCCAAAAACTGTCTATACTAAAGTTAGCAAGCTCTACTTCCAATCTATTGATTTACGTAGAGTCAATATGATCACACATTTGCTGAAAGTTATCCAACAACTTCTTGAGGTCAGAAGTACTGGTAATGTGATTGTCATATATTTTGTCCTCATGAAGAATAATCACACAATGTGCTTCCTCCTTGTCCTAGTTCAACACCTTCTTTTCTGTAGAATCAGTATCAACTGGATCTTCATTAATATACTTCCAGAGTCCCTTACTGTGCAGCAAGGCTTCTATCTTTATCCTCTAAGTGGCATAGTTTTCTTAATTTAGCAGAGGTTCAGACGGTGAATGATCCATTGTATTCCTGCAAAAATACAGTCTCCTATGTGCCATTCCGATTAGAAATAACATTGCCACAAGAGAGAGCTCGAAAAATAGTGCAATTTGAAGAAAAGCTGCTCCAAGTACTTTGTATGCAAAATTCATGGTCTTTGGAAGTTTTGCCCTAAAATCACACAAAATGCCACCAAAACCTTTGAAAAAATTAAAAATTAATTGGCCTCTAGCAAATTCACTATTACCGTGTCGTTGATCTGCCGGTCAAGGGGGTGCCTCCTGTGCATTCACTGTGCAACCCAATAGTTAAGGAATCAGGGAATCGATTGCCACCAAGTATTGCTGATCTGGAAACTAAGGGGGTATCAGCTATGCGCTAACTGTGTAGGCCATTGGGCAGTGAATCAACCAATATGCTATTGCCACGTGTCGGTGATCAATGAATGAGAGAATGCCACTTGTTCACTAACTTTGTTTTTTGGTCAGACAGGTGATTAGGCGAGTAGGGAAGATTGGTGTGAGTTAGCAAATTGTGGTTGTCTTCTCAACACTTTATATGATAAAAATGTGATGTTCTTTCTCCAATTAAATACCACATTGGCCACATATCTTGCCACGTTGACCACCTGAACATCATGTCAAATCCAACTCAAGTCAGAGACGAGGGATGGTGGGGATTAAACCCCAAATCTCATGTGTGCCAAGCCTTAGTGCGCATCCACCTAGCCACACAACCCACAAGCCACTTGGTGACCAAAATGCTCAGCATCAACTTGACCATGTTGGCTATAGTTGCGATGGACTCATCGAGCCCTCTTAGCACCCTCCTCTAGATGACACTTGCTAAAGGCATGCTACCCACATGCTGCACAACGCCCAAATGATGTCTGTCAATACTAAAAGCCATATATTCCTCAACAAAAGGCTTGTGTGAGGATTGAACCCACGCCCTCCTGGGTCTAACAATCCTATGCCATGCACAATAGCCATTGTGCCCTTGATGTTGTTGGGTGTATAAAGGAAGATGTCGTCCAATGTAGTGAATGTGTTGGCTGAGTGGGAGGATAAGGGGGGAGTGTGTGTCCACATGACCCTGCATGGTCCTCCAAAACACCTACCAGGCAACACGAGCTCCACAACTCAACGTCCTCCATGCCCATGAATGCACCAAGAGGTGACCTCATGACCTCATGTGAATAAAGCCTTGATGCATAAACCACACGCTGTTGGGCTATGACGCATGACAGGAACTGAGCTCCCCCTTTCAACAAATGAGTTGTCATCCATCGAACATGCACAATACCCCTCATTTGCCACCGGGGGAGTGTGTGTCCACATGACCCTGCATGGTCCTCCAAAACACCTACCAGGCAACACGAGCTCCACAACTCAACGTCCTCCATGCCCATGAATGCAGCAAGAGGTGACCTCATGACCTCACGTGAATAAAGCCTTGATGCATAAACCACATGTTGTTGGGCTATGACGCATGACAGGAACTGAGCTCCCCCTTTCAACAAATGAGTTGTCATGCATCCAACATGCATAATACCCCTCATTTGCCACCAGCCTTTTTGCCATTTATTATGGAGGCAAAAGACATTTTTTTGATGAAAAAAGAAGGTATGTGATGATGAAATCACAAAAAGTGCTGAACAAGGACCCCCTTGAAATTTTGGAAAGAATTAAAAAATGTTGATGGTTTGTCCATATCTGTCACGATTTTCCCTGTACATCCTTTTTCTGGAACGCAACCAATCAAGTCATTTTCTTTCGCCAAAGCAACGTAAAAGTTGTTTGACCCTTCTTACAACTTTGTCAAGTGGCTCAAAGGTCTTTATCATGCATTGAAGTTTGCCCAAGACTTTTTTGGCAATTGGGGGTGATAAAAAAATGTTCATCTTCTTCTTCTCTACTTTAGGAACCGTGTAGATCGCTCTCTTATCTGTGCTGCATTGATGACAAAAGATCCAAAATCACGAAGGAAATGTTTTTTTTTTTTAAATCTATAAAAGACAACCAAGGATTGCGAAAAAAAACCAAAAATGTTCAATCCACTATTTTTTGTCAAAACTGCTTCTCCATTAACCTGGCCATCACTGAAAGAATCCATCACAAACAATTAGTTAACCAAATGGATTGAATGTTAAAAGAGGGATAAATGAGGATCTTTTCGATGAACATTTTTCCTGGGCCAGCCAACTGTTGCGACACAATGAGATCCTCGTGATCCAATGTAATGACCCCTTTCTAGCCAGTCAGCTTCGCAGTTGTGATTAGCCTACTCACGGGTTCCCGTAGGCTAAATTGGATGTGTGGGAACCCATGGTGATCTTAATCAGGCCAATCTCAGCTGTCAGTTGCTAGTTTCTGTGGCTTATTTGGGTAAAGAAGATGGGACTTACTATTTATAGTAAGTTAATTATGGGGTTTCAGTCAAAGTGGATGGTACCTTTGGATTGTTCGTCGAAATGGGTATCCAAATCCATGATCAGTTGGAAGGTTGGTTTGCGGAGCTTAGAAATTTTAATGCCCGAAGATTATTTATATAAAATTAAATTAATAATTTAAGTTATGACTTTATAATAAAGGGGGAGGATTAAAGAGTCACTTAAGTTAAAAACATTTTATAAAGTGACTATTAGAATTGCAAAAAGGGGACGCCATTTAGAATGAGGAAAAATAATTTCTAGAGGACATTTTAAATTGCCTTTTCCCTCCAAAAGCCATCAACCCCTTGTGAGCTCTATAAAAGGAGATTTGGTCATTCATTTCAGGCATCCAGGTTTATATGTTTGCTTTGGCATTTGGTGAAGAAGCTTGCAGAGAATATTTGCAGGGTTTCGAGCTTATTGGGGACGACAACCTCCAATAGGGACATCCTCTTCGGGTATGAGAGATTACCCCTGGTGGATTAGGGTGGCGATTTCATACAGAGATTGCTCAGTGTTGATTGTGGAGAGATTTGCAAAGTTTTTTCGAAATATTATACAGAGGTGTTGGGCGAAGTTGCTGATTGCTAGCCGTACAGCGCAGGCCGTACAAATACCAGCCAGGCATGATATCTTTGGCGAATTGGGGCGATCAGTCCATAAACCCCTCTCTCCTCCTTCATTGGTGCCCAAGGATTGCGAGTTGCTAGTATATCATTTCGTGGGTGAAGAAAGTTGCATTTTTGGAGCTAAGTGAATAAGTGGTATGTACAGATTTGCTGATCAAATAATACAGATTGAAAATTCCAGATCGATATATCTTTGTGGTATTTGTGTGTTTCCTCGATTCCTTCACTAGGTTTCTAGCATTACATATGTAAAATCTGCATCTCAAGTTTCGTTTGATTTGGTTGCATAGTTACAAAGTTGTGACAGTTGCAAGTGGACCGATTTAGCATTTATTTGAGTTTTTTTATTAATTTGAAAAAATATAAAAAAGTACATATTTGCAAAAAAATTTAAAAACTATTTTAGCCAGATTTGGGGAGGGTTGTTACATCCAAGCCCTAACTAGGGGTTTTGGGTGAAATTCTAAATTATGTAGGGGACAAAATCTTCCACAAACTGTTTTAAAAATAATCTACACTGCTTTTGGAATCATTGTAGAAGAATGTACACTAAAATTTGAGGTCGAGTAAATGGAGATTCACACCCACTCTGATACCTGTTGGCACATTTTGCTAGGGGTAGAAGAATTTTAAAAATTTCGAGCAGGTTGTTGCCTTCCTCCTTCTTCAGTGCTGTTTTCAGTTTTCTTGTTTCAGTTTCCAGTTTGTTTAGTTTCCTGTCCAGCATATCAGTCTTCAGTTTGAATGCATTGTTTGAAAGAAAAATGTCAATGTAATGGGGGAAAACTCTGCTATAAATAGCAGTTGAACTTCATTGTAAAAGGGTGGAAGGGGAACATATTGCTAGGAAAGCTACTGTAACTGGACATTTGCTTTTGAATCAAAGTATACTTGGCTCTGTTATTTGTCTCTTTCTTTTATGCTGCCTTCTGCAAGTATTTCTGCATCGTGTCATTTATTTTTCTGATTGTTGTCATTCTGAATCCTGGATTTCAGCATTGGCAATTAAGTAGACCTGGAATACCGAATGAAGGATACATAGGATAGAATTGCACTAACGGTTTCTGTTACATACATTGTTTTGATTGTTGTTGGTTTAGTGATAGGTTAGTGACTGTGCTGCTTGTTCTTCCCCACCCGAAACACATGATATTTATGTTTCTTTCTGCATTTTATAATCTCTTTCCAGCACTCTTATCTAAAAACCCCAAGTAGATTAGTATAGGAAGCCGACCTTCTCCGGAGATTGGCACGGAAGGCATCCCTTCCTTCCGGCCTTTCAATCTGCTAGGCGAATCTAGGGCGCAAAAGATTAAAATCCTTTCCTAAGTGGCAGATTCGTAACCAACAGTTTCTCTGGCACGCCCGGTGGGACGCGAAAGTTTCCCACCCCATAAGCGGTATTGAAGCATCGGTGTTCGCTTCAGTGCTGTCAAATTTGAACACCTGGCGACTCTGCTGAACCTGAATATCCTCTGAGTCTCGAAGACTGGTCCAATATCAAAAGCTCCTTCATGCATACGAGATGGAGAGCTAGGAACGCGGGACAAGAGGTGCCTGAGTTTTATGAGCTCGACATCAACGTTGCTGGAGAGCGCCCGAGGCTGATTGATTACCACGCCCATCAAGACGAAGCATTTGAAGAGCAAGAGACAACTTCGAAAAGCACTGAAGATTACCGCGATCCCGAAGAAGACGATCAGAACGCAGATATGGCAAATCCTCAGCCAAATGCTCCCGAGCTATTCCCAGTTGTTGATTCCACTGGACCCCTCAATCTAGTTGGGCAAGATGTTGTTCTAGCTGCTGCTTTGAAGGCTATTCCCACATATGATGGAACTGGGAAGACGACCTATGAACATATTCAAGACATCTTAGCCCTAGCTGCGCTTCATGCCATCACCAATGAAAGTGTCAAGACCCGGTTGTTAGCTCTCTCTGCGAGGGAAGCTCCTATACTGGTATAGATCCTTGCCGGAAGGTGCTATCACGGGATGGGCTCAACTGGCTGGACGGCTAGTCAAAGGATTCAATGAGTCCGCAGATCCGTCCTCATTGCTGCACCAGTTTCAAACCATTCAACGACATCCGCAAGAGGAGATATCAGACTTCAATGTGAGGTTTGCAAGATCCTGGAAAAGAGTGCCCCCTGAACTACGTCCTTCCGATGGACAAGCTGCCCACTACTACCTCAGAGCGTTTAGCCCGGACATCAGTTTGGTCATCAAGTTAGCCCGCGTGAACACTTTCCCCGAGTTGTATGAGGTAGCTCAGAGGGCAGAGCTAGATATGATTGCCATAGGTAGACTCCCGCACAAGATGCAGCCGCCAATCTACCCAGATTTTCCTCAATCACAATATCCACCGACGTCTGCCTCATCCGCTGCATATCACGATCCAACATGGAATCCCGCACCAGTCGTGTCTCAATTTGGTCCTCCTCAAGTGCATTTTCCCACTCCACCAACGCCTCAGCCTCCATCTGCCTCACAATACCCATCACTTCCCGCTCCTCCACAATACCCGGCATTGCCTCCAGCACCGCCGTTGGCACCATTGCCTTCGCCGGCCCAGCCGGTACAAGCCGTTGATGTGCAGTCCAAAATTCTGCAACAAGTAGAGTCGCTTACTTCTGTCTGCCAAACGTTGTCCAATGACATGGCAATCATGAAGAAGAAGCAAGCCCAACAGGAATTTATTCCTAGGAGACCATATCCTCCTCCAGCGCTGACTAGAGATCAAGCAACCCAGGCTCATAGGCCTCCGACGAGAAATGCTGTTAACAACGCTGAGCCAAGTACTTCAGATCGTGTGCATTGGTGCTCCACCTGCAATGATCCTCACGGGGAAACCACCTGTATGCATCAGCACTATGTCCAAACTCTTGCGGGCAGCAACCAGGAAGATCAAGTTAACATGATCCGGGAGGAAGAGCGCAATTTTGCGGTCTCTGAAGAGGACCCTGTGTCAATTCTGACCAAGGAGGGAAAAAGGCCAATCGAGGTCGATGCGGCCCAGATGAAGCCATTGAAGGTGTATACCAGAAGAGAGAAGGTGCAACCTGCTGCGGAAGCTCCTGATAAAGCGCCTATGCCTCCACCGGCCAAAGAGAAGCCTCCACCAGCCAAAGCTCCAGTGACTCAACCCCCGACCGAAACAAAGGAGCAAGCTCGAGAAAAGCTCAAGTACCCGTCGCTGACAAAGCGGCAGAGGGTTGAGGCCACGCAACAGTACCGCACCAAGTACGAGCCAACGAAGGAGGCAGAAGAGGCCTGGTACTTCGGCCTACAACATAGTTGATGAGCTCAAGAAGACCCCGACGAAAATAAGCATGTATGATGCCCTTCAGCTCCCGGGTCAGGTGGATTTGCTGCAAGAGTCTCTGAAGACTGTGAAAGGTGGAAAGTTACCACAGCCTGTGTTAGCTCAGCCCTTGACAACTTCAATCACCGGAAAGAACAGACCACCACCTTTCTACTTGTCTCTGCGGATGGAGGGTCATGTGGTACACAACTGCATGGTTGACTCCGGTGCATCAACTACCGTCATGCCGAGGGCTGTCTGCGAAGAGATTGGTATGGAATACACGCGGAGCAGTCAAGGTGTCTTGCAGCTAGATGGCACTCCTGTGAAAACGGTGGGCGTCATCAAAGACATTCCTATCCAGTTGCACAAAGCGCCTGATATTGTGGTCATTCAAGAGGTTGTGGTCGTTGACCTGGAGCCCTACTTCGGCATGTGCCTCTCGAGGGAGTTTACCGCCAAGCTCGGTGGATACCTGTCCCTAGATTACTCACACATGGAGATCCCTTTCAAAGGGAGGAAAGTGAAGATATACAATGAAAAACCTTCCACTTTCCTAGTTGAGAAGATGCCCGAGGAGGAACAACAGAGTGAAACGGTCCATCTAATGACCGAGGAGCTGGCAGAAGTGGACCTGGTGGGAGAAGCCATAGAGCAGCTACAAGTGGAGGATGAGTTCTCCTTGCTAGATTTCAACGCCATGATCGAATCTGACATAGGCTGTTACTCCGTCACCCAACCTGAGAAGCCGAAGGAGACAGCAAAGGAAGACATAGGCCCTGCCCCAAATGAGCTGTGGAAGCTATACTTTGACGGCGCCCGATGCAAGAACGGCGTCGGGGCAGGGGTCCTTCTAGTCTCGCCATCAGGAGAGCAAAAGGACTATTGCTACAGGCTGGCCTGGAGTTGCACGAATAACGCAGCCGAGTATGAAGCCTTGTGCTTAGGCTTGAAGAAAGCGGAGAGACTCGGGATCAAGCACCTGCAAATCTTTGGAGATTCAGAGCTGGTGTGCAAGCAGATCACCAATAAGTGCGCCTCCAAGAAGCATTACCTCAAGGCATACCGCAACCGTGTCTGGGACTTGATGGAGTCATTTGACTCCCTGAATGTCAAAGCTATCTCCAGAGAAAAGAATAAACATGCTGACATCTTGGCGTCTGTTGGAGCCAGGTACGTCCCGGCTGATGACACTATGCAGAAGCCGAAGCCGGTTCGTACCATTTACAGGCCTTCTGTGCCTGATAAGGACACCCATTGGCAGGTGTTCGATTGTGACGAGGATATCATCAATTTTTTAATCCATGAAGCAAGTTCAATCGAAGGTAGAGACCCTGATGACGAGCAATATGAGGGGTTGATACAGTTAAAGAATAACCATGTCCCAAAAGGACTGATTACCCTTGAGAGCCTGTTTGATCAAAATGATAGAGCCATATCTCACAGGATCAAGGTTGACTCCAAGCAATACAGAGAGCTGGAACTTGAACCAGGAAAGGTGATCAAAGTTGGAACAGACTGCACCCCAGAGGAACTGGAACAGATTCAGGCCTTGTGCAGAAAGTATCCAGATATTGTAGCTTGGTGTTATCAGGACCTCAAGGGGTATGACAGAGAGATTATACAACACACCATAGAACTAGAAGAAGGGGTTAAGCCCTTTAGACAGAAGCAAAGAGCGGTTAACCCAAAGATCGAGGCTATGATGAAGGCAGAACTTCTGAAGATGCTAGAAGCCAAGATCATATATCCTATCAAGCATTCTTCTTGGGTCGCCAATTTGGTCCCAGTCAGAAAGAAGAATGGGGATATCCGCCTCTGTGTTGACTTCCGCAATTTGAATAAGGCCTCCCTCAAGGATCACTATCCGCTCCCGCAGATCGACCAAATTCTCCATGTTGTCGCAGGAGCTCAGCGATTCTCTCTCCTAGATGGATTTTCTGGCTACAACCAAGTCTGGGTGAAAGACGAGGACCAGCACAAGACGGCGTTCACCACCAAATGGGGAACGTTCGCCTATCAGCGCATGCCCTTCGGCTTATCCAACGCTGGGGCCACATTCCAGAGGGCCATGGACCTTGCATTTCGGGAGCTGCTAAATAAAATCATTGTCATTTATTTAGATGACATGACCGTGTTTTCCCACAAGAGAGAAGAACACACCTCTCATCTGGAACAAGTGTTCGAAAGGTGCCGGGAGTTCGGCATATCCATCAATCCCAAGAAATCAGTCTTCGCGGTCAAGGAGGGGAAGCTGTTAGGTCATGTCATTTCCGAGAAAGGGCTAGCAGTTGATCCTGACAGAGCAGAAGCTCTCCTGAAACTCCCCATCCCAGTGGACAAGAAAGGGCTCCAGTCCTTCTTCGGCCAAATCAACTTCGTGAGGAAGTTCGTGCCTGATTTCGCTCAAGTCATCAAACCTATGGCCGAACTATTAAAAAAGGATGTCGATTTTGTCTGGACTGAGGAGAGGAAGAAGGCATTTGAGGAAATCAAGGCTAGAATCGCCCAGGCACCTGTGCTGGTAAACCCAGACTACTCTAAAGATTTCATCCTGTATGCAGTTGGGGAACCTGAGAGCTATGCTGCAGTCTTGACCCAGAAGGGAGATGACGACGAAGAGCGACCAATAGCCTTCTTGAGCCAAGTAATCCAACCGCACGAAGAAAGATATAATTTTATTGAGCGACAAGTGCATGCAGTCATGAGATCCTTGAAGAAGTTTAAGCACTTTGTCTCTCAGAGCCGGATTACAGTTTTTGTGATACACCCCGATGTCAGAAATTTTATCATTCAAGGGGAACCGGGTCACAAGAGGGCAGAATGGACATAGAGGTGCGACCCACCAAGCTAATCCGAGGTCGGGCTCTATGCCAGGAATTAGCCAGAAGTGCTGCCGCCGAGGTGTCTGCTTGTCAGTGGGAAGATCCAGTGATGGAAGGTAACTTTGCCAACTCCTTATCAGAGGAGAGTGACTGGACCGATGATATAGTGTGGTACTTCAGCACAGGGAGATGTCCAGATCAGCTCACTGCCTCACAAAGAAGGAGGTTTAGGCTCAATGCTCTGAAGTATGTTCTGCGCCCCGAGGGGCTATTTTACAAAAATATTGATGGTGTTCTCTTACGTTGTGTTAAGGGAACAGAAAAACAAAAGGTCCTCGACGAGTTCCATTCCGGAATGTCGGGAGGACACCTTTCAGGAAGGCCTACGACCTTAAAAATGATCAAGGCGGGCTATTATTGGCCCACCATCTTCGCGGATGCGCAAGAAGTCTGCCAAAAGTGTGAGAAATGCCAGAGGTTCACTGGTCGGAATAAGAACGCTCCAATGCCTTTACAACCAATTCAAGTGGAGGTTCCCTTCCAGCAGTGGGGCCTAGACTTTGTTGGAAAGATCTCACCAGAATCCTCAGCAGGGCACAAGTTCATCTTGACTGCCACAGATTACTTCACCCGCTGGGCCGAAGCTATACCCACGAAGCACGCCGACCAGGAGACGGTCATCTCCTTCCTGGAAAGCTTGATAACTCGCTTCGGAATCCCGAAGGCGATTGTGACAGACAACGGTCCAGGGTTCGCGGGAGCCAAACTGACAGAGTTCACTTGCAAGTACGGTATTTACCATAAGGCTTCTTCAAACTACTACCCGCAAGGGAACGGCCTCACCGAGTCAACGAATAAGAACCTGATGAATATTATAAAGAAGACTCTGGAGAGGAATAAGAGGTCCTGGCACTTGTACCTGGATCAGGCTCTGTGGGCAGACCGCATATCCGTCAAGAAGTCCATCAGGACATCCCCATACGCACTGGTTTACGGGAAAGAGGCTGTTTTGCCTACCCATATTGAGATGCCCGCACTCTGGTTGTTGGATGATGAAAAGGACAACCTGGATCCCCTTGATGCCAGGCTAGCTCAGTTGTTGCAGCTTGAAGAACAGAGAGAAAAAGCTCATGAAGCTTTTATGAAGCACGCTGGCACCACACGAAACTGGTTCGCAAAAGGGGCTACTGCCAGGGTCTTCAAGATCGGGGACCTAGTGCTGAAATGGGATTCATGGAAGGAAAAACCAGGTAATCATGATAAATTTGATGCCTTCTGGGAAGGCCCCTTCCAGGTTGCCAGGGTCAATCAATTCAATTCCTTCGTGCTAAGAGACATGGAGGGTCATATCCTCCCAATACCGGTTAATGGCTTTCATCTGAAAGCCTATCATCACTGAGAAGCGTCAAGAGGTTCCCTCTGTACATAATTTCTTTTCTGTTGTTTTAAATTTGTTTGTTTTCTTGAATGTAAATATGCTTTTCAGTTGTTTTTAATTTTAGGCTGTTGAGCCAAGTTGTTCACCAGATCCCCGGGTCTGGAAAATCTTTGATTCCAAGTGGATGCAGAAGCTAATCCCCCTTGCAAGAAAAATCTTGGAGAACTGAGCAAAAGACTGAGTTCGCCCGTCGTCGCTCGCTTATTTGACAAATCCAGAGATCGCTCTCATTTTTCGGCGACGACGAGAATCTCTCCCAAGCGATGGCCGAATTAAGGAGAACACAAGGAAAATTACTAAGTAAAGTTGCCCGAGATCGCCCATTTTTTGAGCGATCCCGGGAGCGCCACCAAGTTTTCGGCGATTTCGAGCAAGCAAGAAGGTGGCCGATTTGCCTAAGTGTCCGAGAGATCCCAAGATCGCTCAAATTTTGAGCGACTCTGAGAATCGCTCATGTTTTTCGGCGACAGCGATCAAGGTAGCGAGAGAAGGGGAGGTGAGCGAAATAAGTGCAAATTTTTTTCTAAGTATGGAAGAGACCTCCGTCGCGCGCCCAATGCATCTTTTCCCAAGATCGCACATTCTTTTGGCGACGCCAGGAAGTGCCCCAGATCCCGAGCGACACCGGGCTTGGCAAGGAAGCAGACGGTTTGAAAGGTTTCTAAGTGTTAAAGCCCTCCGTCGCTCGCCAAAGACGCCCACGCCCGAGATCGCCCATTTTTTGAGCGATCCCGGGAGCGCTCTCATGTTTTAAGCGAACCGGAGAAAGGCGCCCCAAATGCTTCAAGTGCCGCCTCTCGCCCCAGGCGTCTTCTCCCAAGCGCACCCCAATTACCGAGCGAAATCGAGCACGACAAAGAAGTTAGTAATTGTTCCAAGGAATTAAAGCTCTTAGTCGCTCACTAAAGCGACCCGCGCTCGAGATCGCTCAAGTTTTGAGCGATTTCGAGAAAATGTGCAAAATTAAACGCGGGCCCGTTTCTCTCCACTCAACGACTTAGAAAAGTGTGCCAAAGGGCGGCTAAGGCCCGTTTTTCAAGGAACGTGCCAAAGAAAAGAGGATTTGGGCTGATTCCAAGGATGATTGTGCAAAAGGAACGTGCTCCAAAGGGTAAAAGTTTAAATATTGGCGCCTCCAAGGAAGATTTCATGCATGGCCACCCAAGAACAAAATCAACGTCCACCAACTCCGTGCGCCCGGTATTAAATTCAAGTGCCCTCCATTAAAGGCCCGTCCCGAGTTCGCTACTATAAAGCACGACCTCTCAGAAGCGCTTTACCAGTTAAACTCCGACGCGCTCTAAGATGCACCGAGAAAAATTCAGGAGCTTCTTGCAGTCAAGCAACAATTGAATTAAATTTCACCTTCGCCATGGGAAAGAAAGAGAGTGGGCAGAAGAGTGCAGCAGCAGGCCGAGCGGCTTCAAGCACGCTAGAGAGTGGGCAGAAGAGAGAAAGGAAGGATAAGGGGAAAGCCCAGGCGTCTGGAGCCGAAAAGGAGAAGAGACCCCGGACAGCGCCGCCAAAGCCAGTTCCCCATCCTCCCATTGATTATTGGATAAAGCTCAGAGACGGGATTTACTCACAGGGCACCAGTCAGCTGCGACAAACAATTGAGAACTGGCGAGAGAAGGTTTCACCTTCGAACCCCTACGCCGCTGCTTATCACTCCCACCTATACCAGTTCTTGTGCCCGCAGGTGCATCATTGCCCTGAACTGGTGGCAGCAATTGTTGAGTATTACAAACCAAACACCAGACAGGTCTGCGACCATGAGGGCACCGTCTTGTTCTCGATTTTCCCAGAGACTGTGAGGATGGCCTTCGCACCAAGTCTAGCGCTAGACAAGGATTACACTATCAGAAATATCAATCTCGGCGAACAGACGAACAGATACTCAGACAATCAGAATATGCGGAGGTTTGTGGATTCCCAGCTCCATGAGCCTCTTCCACCCCGACAATGGCCGAAGCAGCCTAGGCCTCTGAGTGAATTCAAGAGTTCTAGTATTTATACCATGTTGGCCTGGGTTCTGGGCATCGGCACAGACGCGATGGTCTTTCCCTACCAAATCGCTCTTGCCGAATGCATCCTGCGAGGGGAATTCTACGACCCCAAGGCTATGACGGACAAAACCAAGCCGGTCTTCTTCGACTGGGCGGACTGCGTGGCCCGAGGGATTCACTTGCAACTGCAGGAATTGAAAAGCGGGGCGAGCGAAAGCTTCAGATACTGTTCGGCCCTGGCGTGGTTATTCTTGTTTCACATGAGCAGCCACATAAAGTCACTCCCAGTTCAGCGCAAAGATGAGAATGGTGCGCAACTTCCGGTTTACGAGTGGACCAGGGTGTTGTTGAAGGAGTCTTATTATAAGTTCAATCTGGCCTTCTTGGGCCCAACCCTAGCCCTTCTCCACGGTACCTGCCCACGCGTCCCGCGTGCGATGAGAGAACAAGTAAGCAGCCAGGATTTTGGCGACACTTTCCGGTTGACGCAGGGGTTCGTGATAAGAATTTTTGGGTTCACGGGCAAACCCTTCTTGCTGCCGTATTATACCACAGAGTACCAGTTCGCCTTGGAGGCATCACGGCAGATGGACTACACCGATCAGAAGTATGGCCAGGGGAGGAAAAAGGGACATCTGTTCAATTATCCAATCACCTGGGCAAGGATTGAGGTCGGCATCAATGGACAACATCAGTATCTGAATGCCACGCTCTTAAGTTTCGGCTTGGTCGAGCTGCCCCAGAGATGGAAGTACGATCCCCTCGACATAGTGAGGGATTTTACAGGTGTACAGGACTTCCATGTCTGTCCCCGCAAGGAAATCATGGACGAGCGCAACAATCCGTCGGGAAGAGACTTGGAGTGGAATATCGAAGACATGCAGTCTTTTCCGCCGTGGCACGACTTCTACTTCGTGGAGGCCGAATTTGATCCTGTCCACAACAAGGAGCACAGGCCAGATACAAAAACGTACAAGAAGATGTTCTCTAGACTGCAGGGAAGAGGGTGGAAGCCCGAAAAAATATCAGAGTGGTGGATAATGCGCGTCCGTACTAGAAAGGAAAAATCCGAAAAAGACTTGGCCAATGACGACACATTTTCCACACTCTACGATAAACACCATGCCACGTGGCAGCCCATTGTGTTCCGGCATATTGTGCCCCAAGGCTCTCAACGCCTACAAAAGGGGCAGGCCCCACCCAAACAGTTGCAATCACTTGGTGAAGGGTCCAGCAGTGGGGTACAAGTAAGACAGGCTGTAGAGCCCAAGATGCGGCAATCTTTTGAAAACAGCCAGCCGGAGCAGCGCCATCCAAGCAAGAGGTAGCCCCGCACGTGGCCCAAGCAACGCAAGCCCAAGCGACGCAAGCGTCCCCGACACCCCAAAAGAAACAGATCAAGCTGACGATAAAAACCCCCAAAGCTTCGAAGAGAACCGTCAGCCCGACGCCCATCACCCAAGAAGAAGAGGTTGCGCCTCTCAAAAGGAAGAGAAGGACAGAAAAGTCTAAAGGGCAAAGGGCTACACCCGTGAAGGAGGCTGTGCCGCAATCCGAGGTTACGCCACCCCAAAAGAAGATCAGAACCTCGGGAGTTGCTGCAATAAAGGAGGATACGTCCCCGTTAGCAGAAAATCAGTGGATAGACCAAGTCTTCAGCTCACCGGCTCAGGAGGAGCCCGCAGGTACGCATTCTTTATTCTCTCAAGCTTCTGAGTTAGTGTCTGCGGCGCCTCCGTCCTCTGTTGCTGGACCCATCCCCGCTGCCATTCCCTTGGTTAGCGGAGCAACAGCCACCCTTTCCCTTGCCGCATCTCACCCCCTCCTTGAGGAAGCCCAACATTTCGTCATCGAAGAGTCCCAGCCTGGCCATTCTTCCATAGAGCCTAACATTCCCCAAACCCTAGAAGAAACCCTACCAGGCGCCGCTGCCTCAAATCCGCCGCAATCTCCACGCCTTTCCCCTACAGCCAGCACATCATCTGTAAACCCGCTTGAAAACCCCGAAAACCCGTCTGCCTCCGCCGCTCAGACTGAGTCATCCCCGAGAGCAGAAGAGCATCAGACTGCTATTTCCCCTTACCTGTTCGCGGAAGAGCACATGTCGCAGCAGGGTTTGCCCTTGGCCAGGCCTCTGTTCGGAGAGGCAGATTTAATTCAGATTATGGAGAACCAGCCCGTGGCAACTCAGGCTAAGCGCACCTCCAACAGATGGGCACAGAACGTGATGAAGAGAAGGGGCGAGGAGATTGCCGGAGTTGAGAAGCGCTCCAGATTTGACTTCAACAACATGGTGTTGTACAAGGAAAAGAGGGTTCCAAAGGTTAAGAAGCCTCTGAAGGATATGACCCCTGAAGATTATGAGTATCGAAGCAAAACCAAAGACTTGAATGAGGTCAGCTTCGAGAATGAGGCGCTGGCTCTTCATGATGGAACCGATACGCTGCGCCTAAAGCACTTCCAGTTGAAGGAGCGCTACTACGAGCTAGAAAATGAAAAAATCAAACTGGAAGAGGGCATGGCAAGGATGCAAGCCCAGTTGGATAACTCGAGAAGGAGTGCCAGCAGCTGAAGCAACAAGTGGCAGCCTTGGAAAAGGAGGCGGCAGAACAGAAGGAGGTTGTTGAGCACCAAATAGCTGAACTTCAGGGCCAGCTTCAGCAGGCTCAACAGCAGCTGGAGGAAAGGGTTGTACAGGTGGAGACATTCTCCAAGGACCGCATCAAGGAAATCCATGCCCGACTGTTGAAGAACTTCAGACCCCGGGCCTCTAAGTCCCTTTTGGTTCTCACATTCATCACCCGGGTAAAAGAAGTATCCGTCGAGGGTAAGCCTCTGGTGGAGGAGGCAGAGCGAGAAGCAGACCGTTGGCTCGATCTGGCTGTCAAGGCAGGGACCCTTGAGCGCCGAAACCTCCAAATTCCCCCTACAGATTCCGTTGCCTGTGATTGGGCAGCTGCAAGGGCAACCTTGCATACATTCTTTGAAAGATTTGGAAAAATTCAGAGGGCCAGAGCATTGCTGGACATACTGGAAAAGGAGCAGGATATATGCCTGGGACCCTTTCTGACTCTCTCCTCGCTCGGATTCCCAAGCTTTACAGATAGCAATGGCGACTGCCTCCCAAAGGAAGCATTGCGGCCGGCATGGGATGCCTTTGCCGATGATACTTCGGACATTGATGGGTGGGCGGACCCAGTTCAAGAGGAACAAGTGACAGAGCTCACCTCCAGGTTTTGCCTGATTCGCTCCTGCCTGCTTGACTTGAGCCAGAAGGTTGAACAGATTGATATGCTCCAGGTGGAAACCTTCAGGCATTTGGTGAGCGACATTCGCGGTATGGAGCCCTTCTCAGAGAATGCCTGGGCTCAGGTTCAGGACACTTTCGAACGCATCCAAGCCCGCCTTGACTCTGGGGAGGTTAATCCGGAGCAAGATCCAGAAGAAGAAGAGGAGTCCGAGGAGGAAGACATTGAAAATCAATCAGGTGAAGATGATCCTGAGAAGGAGGAGCAGCAGAAGGAAGAGCAGCAAGACCAAGGCCTGCAGCAAGAAGAAGCAGGGACCGGGGATGACTCTGGGCCCAAAGGATAAAGGCATGGGTCCTTGCATCGAGGCGAGCTCGATACCCCGCGAGCCGCCAGGAATGTTGCCACATTTTGCTAGGGGTAGAAGAATTTTAAAAATTTCGAGCAGGTTGTTGCCTCCCTCCTTCAGTGTTGTTTTCAGTTTTCTTGTTTCAGTTCCGTTTATTTCAGTTTCCAGTTAGCAGAGCAATCTTCAGGTTTGGATGCATTGTTTGAAAGAAAAATGTAAAAATTTCTCTAAGTGTTGGCCACGCCCGCGATCGCCGTCGCTTTTGAGCGATTCCTGGCAGCGCAGGCCGTTTCGGCGACCAAGGACAACAGCATTGAAAAAACTTGAAAAAACTCTAAGTGTTGGTTGTGCCTGCGATCGCCGTCGCTGCTGAGCGATCCCCAGTGACGCACATAAGTTTGAGCGATCCAGAGCAAGATTTGAAAATTGCTGTGCCAACGATCGGGATCGCCGTCGCGTCCCAGCGACGCTCGTCGTCGCGCCACATTTCGGCGATCAAGAGCTGCACAAAAAAGTTAAAATTTGGCTAAGTGTCGTCGTGCTCATCATCGCCGTCGTCGATCAGCGATGCCCTTCGTCGAAGCTCTTTTGGGCGCGTGACAGTAGGAAGAAGATGGCAATGACCGCGATCGCCGTCGCCGCCCAGCGACGCCCGGCGTCGCGCGATTTTTCGAGCAACATGAAGAAAGGAAGAAAAACAAAGAAAAAATTCTAAGTGCCCCTGCTCCCGCGATCGCCGTCGCCGTCCACCTTTCCCAGCAGCATTGCAGGTTTTCAGCGATTTGCAGCAAGAGCACGCTCGAGATCGCTGTCGCTCACCAGGTCTTCCCAAAGTCGCTCAATTTTTTGAGCGCTTCACAACTTGTGCCCGAGGTCGCTCCCAGCTCCAACTCCGGAGATCGCCGTCGCTATTCAGCGATTCTCGGCGTCTCTTCATTTTTCAGCGACCTCCGACAGCGATCAGTAGGGAAGTGTCTAAGGCCAATTCCCCCCAGTTCTCAAAGCTGTTAAGCAGACAATACCTCCCCAGATAGTAGCAGCTGAAGTTTCGGGATTTGAGCCCCTCCTGGCGAAATTGAAAGTATACTTCGGAGTACGGGGTAGGTGAGCCTTTAAAGCATATCCATGGCACGTGAGTGCAAATCTCTCCCCCCATCCCATCAACATGACCATGTCAGGTCCCCGGAGAGCCTGCAAAGGGCAAGCCGTACCAGCCGCATCAATGGGATATGAGGTTTCAACTACTACGCCCTTTCGGAGCACCTGTAAGCACAAAGAGGCAGAATCCCAGGGATACTTTGCCATCTGACAGGGGTCAAGTTTCGATTGCCCCGCCAGTTTTGGGGGGAAAATGTCAATGTAATGGGGGGAAAATTCTGCTATAAATAGCAGTTCAATTCATTGTAATCGGGGGGGAACATATTGCTAGAGAAGCTGTTGTAACTGGACACCTTCTTTTGAATTCAAAGCATCCTTGGCTCTCCTTCTTGTCTCTGTCTTTTATGCTGCCTTCTGTTAGTATTTCTGCATCGTGTCATTTATTTTTCTGATTGCTGTCATTCTGCATTCTGGATCTCAGCATTGGCAATTAAGTCGACCTGGAATACAAAGCGGAAGGATACATAGGATAGAATTGCAGTAGCGGTTTCTGTTACATACATTGTTTTGATTGTTGTTGGTTTGGATACTAATTTGTGATCGTGCTGCTTGTTTTTCCCCAACTGAACGAATGACATTTACATTTCTTTCTGCATTTTAATCTCTTTCCAGCACTCTTATCTAAAAAACCAAATAGATTAGTATAGGAAGTCGGCCTTCTCCGGAGATTGGCACGGAAGGCATTCCTTCCTTCCGGCCTTTCAATCTGTTGGGCGAATCTAGGGCGCAAAGACCTAAAATCCTTTCCTAAGTGGCAGATTCGTAACCAACAATACCATGTTAGACTTATCAATATATTCAGGAACAAATGAAATCAAAACATTACCCAACAAGGAAAAAATAAATCTCAGATATGTACAACACATGATATGAAGGTTGGCCTTACACACCAAATAATCTCACTAGCAAAAGAATAAAGCTTTCCAACTGGTGAAGAAATGATTAGTCTCAAGGGGTATAAATATTCAAATTATAAGTGACCTTCTGTCAAAGGTAAAGAACCAAACTTAAGGTTTATGTTTACAATTTTAAAATAAAGTCACCTATACAAGGTGTACAATGGCCCATAGGGCAATCCAAGTGAATAGAATACAAAAGGTCGCCCACACGTATTCCAACTATTATAACAGTTAATTATATCAGTTCAAATTATTTTCATCATAAAATTAAATACAGTATGGATGATGCTACACATTCATGGACCTCCTTTCATAACTTTGTACAAGGTTCTACATGGTAGCTATTCATACTTGCCATCTGGTGACTTGGCAGAGGGCTCAATTGATAGGTTACAAGAGAGGAGAGAGGAGAGATACGGCTCATTGCAGGGCAGCCCAATCAAAGTTTCTTTCTATCGAAGAAGAAAGGAAGGTTTAACTTTGAAATTTGTTGGTTGGTCCTACTTCAAAAGGGCAGATTTCATTCTTTCTTCCCAAGTTTTTATTGTTAACAAATATAAATTGGGAACCTGACAAGTGGTTATTGGTCATGGTATAGGGTTCTGTTCATTTTTTCTTTATTCCATTGGTGTTAAGAGTGGTTTGTGGCAATTTCTTGCTATTTCAAGGCCTGACCATGTGCTTCATTGTGTGGGGTCCTATTCCCTTAACTTCTGAAGATCATCACCAAGAATGTTTAGGATCTGAGCACAGAAGGTTTAGGAAGCAGAGCAGCAGATCACCATTAACGAAAGAGGCATGGAAGCAAAATAATAGAAGGATTAACCAATTTGTTATTGGTTGCTTACCGTCTAAAAATTAAGTGTTTCATGGGGACTTGTCTAGGGATTTCGGGGCTGTGTCAGACGCATCCTACCATCCCGAAAACACATTTGACTGCCCCCCAACACGTGTTTTACTGTCCCAGAAACACATACTGCCATCCCAAAAAGTTATCTCGCTGTCACCATCTTTAAACTTTGTGGAACATATGCTCTCTTTGGACTGGATTGACTGATATGTATTCTTAGTATGCTGATACTTATTCTTATTCTTAGTATGTTGATGTTATCATGTGGCATTAGCATTGTTCACTTGCTCAACAATTTGTACAAAACCATTGAACTGTTTACTAATGTTCACACTCAGATTGACTGTACTAGTTGCAAGACCACTTGGCTGTAGTGGGAGATCTTAAATTTCTATCTTGTAGTAGATTGATCCCTAGAGCTAAGTAATTGTCCAGAGGAGTTTTAAGCTTTATGACATGGATGTATGATGGTAGTGCTCTTTGCTCTACAGAAATGTGCATTTGTATTTGACTTTTTTGAATGCCTCTTTTAACCCAAGCATAGTTATGTTTTTTTGGAGTTCTTTGGCCTGTAGCATCAAATGCTGCTTTATTGTTTTTACAGGAGTCATCTTATTAAAGCTGAGAGTATGTACATGTTCTTCAACACTGTGTAAGTGTAATGTTTAAACTGATCTCATTATCAAACATACTTTGTAAGAAATAAAATTAAACAATGATGTTAATAATCTACGACATGAGAATTAATAGTGTATGTAAAAATTTATCTGCTTTTCGTATAATAATTTAGAGTTCTGCCTTTAGGCAAGCTATATTTTGTTGGTATTGATTGAGACATTTAATCCTTCAAGATGGAATTGGCATTGGAGTAGCTGTCACTAGATCATCCATTTCTAACCAACATTTTCCAATGTCTTTGTACTAGTTAAATTTGCTGTTGCTACTATACCTCTTCTTTAGTCTCCTGTTTGTGTGATTTCTACCTTTGGTCAACCCTGATTTTGGATAAATCCTACAGTTAAAATTCAACTAATAAACCAATATGGAATTTGGATGGGTGTATTTTGAGGGATAAAATAGTTTGGATGGTTGTTTAGAGTTAAGCTCCAAGCTTCTTGAATTATGGGACCTGATAGTGATACCTTCGAAGTTTGATGGATTTAACTTATAAGGATAATTTTGAAGTATTACTCAAAAAATGTGCTTCCTCTGTGATGTTTATTTCAAGTTGTAGCTCATCATTTCAAGTTGTAGCTCATCATTTTTATGCTTTCAAGTGAACATCTCACATGAGTGATTTTAACGAAGTATTAAATTGCAGAGATGGCAATACGATCCTGCAATATTTATGGCATTGCAAATTTAGTGTTTGCTTAACACAACTGAGAATTTCTTCGTTTCCTTTTCCTTTATTTTTGATTTAAAGCCAAAACAAGACGTCCATAGCCTAATGAATCTTTTCTGATGAGCAATATCTGTGCTTGTGTATGACCTTGCAATATTAACCATCTGTTATATCATTCTTGCTGCATTCTTGTTGCAACATGAATCTTAGCTTATTTTTCTTGATCCATTTCCTCCCCATGCTATCTGGAGGATTTTAGAAGGCATTTTAATGCAAATAGATATGATTTTCTTAAAATGATTCGGGCATAGTATCAAGACTTGGACTCGAGTCCTTTTTTTTTTGACCTCCACTCAGGCTTGGGGAAAACTTAAAGAAAAACTCGGCAAATAAGAAAAACAAATAAGAAAAACATAAAAATATAGTAGTTTTTACAGGGAAAATATTGCCTAGGGTCAATATGACTTGCACTTGCCCAGGGTCGCCCGGCTTGGGGGTCTGTGAGTACTCACATGACCTGCGAGTCTCATATCAAAGGACTCAGGTACCTTTGACAAATAGTCTGTTTGAAGCATCTTAATGTCCTCATAAAATGTTCCCATGTAAGAGAAATATGATCTTAAGTGTCATATTAGTAATATTCCTCCCATTGCTCTCTTCTAGCACTTCCTTGGAATATTGAAATAGATTGTAATCTAAATTACTAGGAATGGCGATTTAAATAACATGAAGGTATAATATTCTTTCTTATAGGTTTCCTGTCTGTATTTTTTTTCGACTTTCAAATCAAATGCTGTATTTCTGACCTGTTGTGTTTTATCATCAACTTACCAAAGTATGTAGAAATGAAATACATATCCTTTTAGATGAGATAATTACCTTGGAAAATTTAGCTTTAGTTTTTAAGCTTGTTGTTCAACATTTTTATGCTAAATTCACTATTAAAGTTTTGTATATTATGGTTTTTAATATATTCTTTGGGAAATAAGTTAAACATGTCAGATTTGTCATCAAATTAGTTTTAGTCTTCCTATTGGTTTTTTAATGTAAATCTACGAAATTACAAATATATTTGCATTTGTTTATCTCTCGAACTTTATGCCAATCTTCATTCTAAATTTATCCTTGTGATGAATTTAATTTGAATTTCATCCTAACCAATCTGAACCCTGTGACACAGATTGTAAGATATTAGCCATTAGCAAACTGTAGAGGCAGATTTTTTTAAAGATATGCTGACCTGGTTCATATGCCCATACTGCTGTGGAAAACTTCATGTTCTTAGATCCTTCCTTGTTAGTTTGAGTGAACAATGTTTCTGAAATGAACCTTTATAAAACAGTAAAACCGATACGAGTTACATCCACACCAAGACTTTTGAAGAGATATCCCTAATCAGAAATTCTCAACATTACTTTCAGAATTCACAGTTTTCGCTGCTTCTGTATCTCATACTGACATGTATGATGTATGTTCCTTGGATGGTTACGAGTATTTCTTATATATACTGGGGACTTTTTTCATAAAATTGGTTGCCTTCATTACTTAATTATGGCACAGTGGATCATCTTTTTCACAGTACAAGATCTATGCAGACATTCTAAGGATGGCAATACTATCAATATTGTGGACTAAGAAGAATAGTCACATTTTAGGTGCTATTTTGAAGGCATTATTTAAAGTATGGACTTGTTGAATGTGCAGGTGCAGAAATCAAAACAGCTAGTTGAAGAAAACCGTGAAAACAGGTTATATGTTGGTAACTTAGATCACCGTATAACAGAGTATGTAGTAAATTCTGTAATTCTTCTGAACAACCTTTCTATGTTTCATGGTTCCAATACTGCTAGTTGATCTGCCATCACTTGCTAGTTTGGGTTTTTTGTTAGGTTCAAATTACTCGCACTTAAATTTTCATGCAGGACTAACTTTGAGTGTCCTAACTAAAATGATTGTATGATTGTCAGGTATCATGTTATTAAGATGTTTTCTCCTTTTGGAAAAATTTGTTGTGAAGAGTTTATGTGGCACACATGTGGCCCCAAAAAGGGGGAGCCTCGCGGCTTTGCATTCATAGAGTTCAGCACAAGGGAGGCAAGTAGTAATATATTTAAATTGCAAGTCAACCCATCGTTGAAAATTGGTATGACAAAATTTATTAAACTTATTTATGTACTTCTTGTCGTATAGAATTACTTTTTTTTGGCTTGAACCAAATCCTTAATGCAGGAAGCTGGAAAGGCTAAAGACGTAATGAATGGTAGATTGGCCCTAGGCCGCCCATTGATTGTTCGTTTTGTGGATGAAAACGTTTCTTCTCACTCGTTTGAGAATTCTCAGTGGAGTAATGAATCAAACCGTCCCAACATTTCAAGTGTGTCTCCATGTACAGTGAGTAAGAGTTCTAAGATTGCAGCTATACAGAGTAAACTCAAATCAATGGAGCAGGAGGAAAGGAAGTTGGATGAGTCAGGTCCAAGGAAGCAGCCTAGGCTAACAGGATGAGTCAGGTCCAAAGAAGCATCCTAGGCTAACAGGTCCCGCATCATTTATGTATTAGACGACAATGAATTTGTATGTGCACATCTGATAGCATTTTAAATGCTTTAACATCAAATTGCATATTCATTGTTACCAGCCAAATGAACATCCCTGCCAATCTTTAGCTTCAATGTCATGATAATGTGATCTGATGCAGAGCAATTTTTATCAAAGCCAGAGTAAGGGCGTATTGATGTAGAAATATGACCAACTTATGTCGATTTTAAAGATATTGAAATTTGTCTGGATGGGAACAATGAGAGGCTGGGTTGTTTATGGAGAGTTTGACAGAACACAGATGGTGTGGATATCTTAATAGGCTTTTGAATCTAAAATTCTGGCAATTAATCACCTGAAGTATAATTTCGATGAAGTTAAGCTTATCTGTAATGAATGACAGTTGAAATTTATTGATAAATCATAAATGTTAATTGTGTAAACAAGCTCATATGCAACCTGGTGGGTGTCCAAATTGTTTTTTTTTTGTTTACCAATGATTTTCATTTTTAAAGATAGGCTTGTGGTAAGCTATCTTATTTTGTTATAGAAGAGTTAAAAATTAAGATTAACAGAGTTAGAAGAAGAATAGATGTCAAGAGTTTCCTGAAGTATGTGGCTGTGGCACATGTTACATACCAGCGTCCTCTCAAAAGGAAATCATACAATTTTTTGAAGTCCCAACATGCTTGGTACATTTATTTGGACTTTGTCTATCATGCTTCCTGTCAATGGTTTAGGTTCAATCAAAGTTCACTGCTGACCAATATTATTTACCTTGGAAAATCAGTGCTAAGATGAACCTTCTTGATAATCGTAATTACTTACTGTCAAGTCCAACATGGAGTAAATTTTGGCATTTTGGATTGTCATAATTGTTAGTGGTAAAAAGTGTTACAAGAAATGATTTAACAAAATGTGTAGGCCAATTTTTTGGGTGAATTAAGTAGAAATTAACTCAAGGACATATATTCTGAGGTGACAAGAAAATATTAATTTATTGGTGGAACATATGTTGATGACATGCTGGTGATTGTTCTGTTTTTCAGGGATGCTCAGCTATTGACTAGCTTAAATTTAAAATGGCATGATAGAATAAAGGATTTTGTTAGTTTTTTTCGAAGAAATTTATCTGTACGTTTAGACTTACATGAGAGTATACTGGTTGGCCTGGGAAGTATATTTGTTCTGGTCCCTGGAAGTCTCTTATCTTTCTTTATTTTAAATTTAGACAATCCAACATTTTAGGTTGTGTTGATGAATATGCACTTCAACATAATATATCGTAAATGGAAGTATTGTCAGGTATGTTGTCCTGTCTCATTGGATGTTGCGTTTAAAGCTTTTTAAGCATGGATTTGAATTTCATTGCTATATTCATTTTTGAATTGATTTGACGGCTCTAGTTTTAAGGACAATAAATTTGTGAATGTGACATTGTAATATTTTCCATTCTGTAATTCTTTCCTTTAGAGGATATAGTTACTTGCCAGAAAAGAGAGTTTTCAATGCACATGTTTGGGGGAGTTCTTTAACAAGTTGGAAAGATTGGAACTTTTAGAGTAAGGATCCCAAGCCTAACACTTTGTAACGTCTATTTATAGGTTCCATGATTTATCTTGCAACCCAATTTCTCAGCAAAATCCAGATGAAAGACTGAGGAAGTTGATCCAAAATGTCAATTCTCTCGTCTCATGTCACACAATTTAACTCTAGAAAATGCTTTCTTTTCAATTGCTGAGTTGTTAATGTAAGCTGATAGAGTTTGAATTGTGTAATCCTTCCTCAAAATGGAGTTTATAAAGATGAAAGATCATTGTAACAAGGGGTTGCACAATGTTAAGAATTTGATATTGCAATATGTTGTTACATAGAGATGATAGGTTAAATGGTGTAATCATCCTATTATTTGGACCATAATAGGTCCAATCTTCCTTTACAAATAATATGATTCTTTATAAAGTTAATGTTGTGTAATTGTTCACAGTGGTGTGAATTTAAATTGAGGTATGACATTTTATTTGTCAAATAGCATGGTAAGAATATTGTGATGTCTTAATTGTCAACTAGCATGGGTAAAACTAAGGCGCATGAGAAAAATGCAGAGCTCCCTAATGCTTAGGGTTGTCTTCCAATAAGAAATTAGATTTTGGTTTTGATAAAAACAATTAATTTATTATATGGTTATGACTTAAGTTATTGTTGTTTTTAAAATGAATTTTATTTTAAATAATAACTAAAATGTATGCATAAATGATGGATTGTCTACTTTTCTTAATTGAATAAGCATGGGCCAGAAAATCATGTCTTTTCCTTGGTAGTAGATATTGAATAGTAATTGTTTTGTAAGTTTGAAAATACTATGCTAGTTTTGTTAGAATTATTTACTATTGAGTTGTCATTGATGTCAAAGACCGACTTGGTTGTTGGCAAACGGTGGTGTGCTTGGGTGAATTATTCAAGGTAGATATATATTTTTTTCAAGGGTGATTTAATTATAGGTTTGCTTATGAGTTTGGGTGATATCCAAGGGTTTACTTGATTTTAAAACATTTAAATATTTAAACCCACCCATAAGGAATCAAAGGGTTTACTTGATTTTAAAACATTTAAATATTTAAACCCACCCATAAGGAATCAAAGGGTTTACTTGATTTTAAAACATTTAAATATTTAAACCCACCCATGAGGGGCCCACATCCAAAGTTTGACATATTTAAATTAAAGATTTAAATACTAATGTGATGTGTGTATGGGTCGACCTCCTAGGCACCAAAAGCAAGAAGGTAAAATATTTGCATTTGAAGAGTTGCATCCTCCTCTATAAATATAAGGCCAAAGTTTATTTCTAAATAACAAGTTTCATTGAATGTCTTTGATATACATGAGCAAAGTAAAAGGAAGGTACAACATGGATTATAATATCTTGATGAGCAGTTATTAGAGTGCAGATCCAAGAAGACCTTATGACAGAATTATGTACAGTCTTGTATGCCATTAAAGGTCAAAATTTTGAACAGTCCTATATGCCATTAAAAATTGAAATTGTAAGAAGAAGTTGATGCCATTAATGATCAAATTTTGGAGCAGACCTGAGCGAAGTTTTTGATTATATTTGTGAGCAGAAGATGATACCATTAATGATCAAATTTTGGAGCAGACCTGAGCGAAGTTTTTGATCGGATTTGTGAGCAGAAGTTGATGCCTTTAATGATTAGATTTTTGGAGCAGACCTGAGCTAGGTTTTTGATTAGTAGGCTTGTACAAGTTTTTGATCAAATATGTGAGTAGTTTTGCAGCAAACTTGTGTAATTTTGTTGATCAGTTTTGTATGAAGTGTTTAAGCAGTTTTATACGGGATTTGTGGAGCAGTCTTTTGGAGTATTTATCTAAATTTTTGCATATCTTTATTCAAAGGTTGGTGCCTATATTTTTGTATAAGGGGATTGGTGTCTCTTGTGGGTTGGTGCCTACGAACTCTTTTGAAGTGATAAAAGCAATATTTTCTCATAGTTTTTTCCTAAAGGGTTTTTCCATGTAAAATCCTTGTCTCTTCTATGTGTGGTTTTTTGTGCATTGATTAATTATTGCATTTATTGTTTTGGAAGGAAAATTTTTATCTTATACTGTTCACCCCCCTCTCAATATAAGCCTGTGTTTCTTCAAGTTTATTATTATTATTATTTTTATACAATATAAATATTAAAATCACTCTTAAAGCTATATAAAAATATACAAAGGTTAATAGTATGCTTAATTTTTTTAAGCATTTGAGCAAAATACATATTTATATTATATTTATACTCTGAATATTAGAAAAAAATATCAAATAATTAAATATCAACCATTTATAGGCATGTTATTGTTCAAGAACTATGTTCCATGGAGACTCGTCTAAGGATTTAAGATACACGTCTTGACATCCCAAAGACATGTTTTTCTGTCATGGAAATAAGTTTCGTTATCCTGAAAGTTGTCCGATTGTCTTCATCCCAGAACTTTGTAGAATATATCTCAAGAAAGATATCGAGTAGAGAACTATATTTATCATAAAAGCTATACAAGTGTCCTAAAAAAGTTGTAGATTATATTCACTTTATTTTTTATTTTTTAAAATCCACCTATAATCTAAGAATGACTTAAATATGATCTTGATTTGAAATATGGTAGTGTCCTAAACGGGATGATTAGCTTTCAAAGTAGACTCTAAAAATGAATTGTGTATCATAAAAGCTATATAAGTGTCCTAAAAAAGTTGTAGATTATATTCAGTTTATTTTTTATTTTTTAAAATCCACCTATAATCTAAGAATGACTTAAATATGATCTTGATTTGAAATATGGTAGTGTCCTAAACGGGATGATTAGCTTTCAAAGTAGACTCTAAAAATGAATTGTGTATTTCAAATATTGATTTAAATTGGAAGAACCAACAAATAAAAATACTATGCTTAAAGCAAATTTTAATTTTTAACATTTTAACTTGATAAATAAATTGTTTCTATTAAAAAAAACATATCTTCATATAAAAAATTGTTTCTATTAAAAAAAGTGGAACATATTTTTATATAAAATTGTCATGTTCTATGTGGAGGTTTTCTTGAGTAGAACCATATTTAACTTTTGTTAAAGGGTTCCCTAATTACCACAACTAAAATGACAATAATCGAGATGTACCTTAGTATTGTTCAAATTTTTTTTTTTGGTTTTTAAGACCAAATAATTATTTATATTGCTTTTTTAATCAAAACAATGTCGATGTAAAATTTTAAAGTGTTCTTTACAAGTTTGGAAAAAATATCTAAAACCATTTCTTTAATTTATATAAAGAAGAATTGAGGATATGCTCTCTATACTAGGGTAGAAAACCACATAAGTTTAAAATATGTTAAAGTTTAGCAATGTTCAACTATTAACCTTGTAAGCTAGATTACATATCTCAAAATTTAAATAGATCAAGTCTACAAATCAAAATATAGAAAAAGAGTCTAGCTTCTCATGTCATCATTATTTGACATAGAACATATTAACTATCATAAAGGTCAAAGGTATTTGTAACATTAAAATACCCTTTAGAGATTTACATATTGGTGTCATCTAGTTTAGTTGTGCTATGAAAAGATTTATTACATTTCTTGGTTTCTTCAAATTTGAGACCTACATATAATCATTGACAAGACTTTAAGAGACAACCCAAAATTTTTGACCTTGACAAGAGCTCAAAGAGACCACCTATTAATGGTGGTCTTTATTCATTGCATTTGAAGCAAGAAAGTTGTTAACAAAGTCATTTACAAAAAGTTTTATCCATAAGAGGTAAAAGACTCTTGATGATACCAATATATATCTAACTAGATATTATCTATTACTTTAAGAGAAACCTTTGACGAATGACAAATTGATATATGAGAACAAGTAAATAGACTTAGCATCAATTGACACATATCAAACAAAATGATTCACAAAAGTGTTATCCAAAAGAGGCAATAAGCTTGTATTTGTAAAAAGAGCAGTAACAACTTGAATTTATAGGTGGTGGAGAGCCTCGTCCTATTTATGGGACAAGGGTAAACTAAATTTGTTAGTCCTTGGGTAGGATGATAATGAGCCATCTTGGTCGATGGTTTTGGTTCTCTTTATTCACTCATTGTCACTTTTTTGCCATCTTTCATGACTTTTTAACCTTTTAAATTATTAAAAATCCAAAAACACGAATAGAAGTAGGATTAAGGGATGCCATGTTATGTCCCAAAAAGTATGCTTAATTATCAATGATGCCAAGATTGTCAATTTGCATGATATTTCCAGGGAAGCCTTTCCTCTCTAGCATATAAGAATTCTAGGATAACTTCATTATTGGGAAATGAAGGGGGGAAGATAAAATTACCAAGAATTTGAACTATTGGCTCTTCCACATACTCCTTGCCCCTAAGTTTAAAGAAGATATGAGTGTGATATTGGGCATTGAGAAAGACAAAAATGTGTTTATTGGGGTATGGTCTTATTTTCTTATATATCTCCATTAAATCCTTAATGACTTTCCTAGTTTTAAGCATGATAGAAAAAGCTTCAATTAGATGCCTTGCTAGACAAAAAGGTGCAGGATCAATCAAATCATTAAGTCACTTATTAGATAATTTATCTGAATAGGAAAATATTTCTAGATCTGGAAATGGGCTGATAAGCATAATAGGAAACTATTGTCCATACTCTATATCCCTAAAATCTATAAGAACCATGATTGCCATAATTTTTGGGTAGTCATAGCTGTAAAAAAAATATTTACAAAAATATCAAACACTGTGGGCACAAGGGTTCTACAAGTCAAATAGGTAATAGGGACTGCCAAAACAGTAGGAACATACCTAGAAATAGGTATAATGATAGAATTGACTGGAATCACCATTCTTTAAGGCATTCCTTGCACTGCTAGAATTTTGTAATAGATAGTGAGCCAACAATGTCTTCTGGCTTAGGACAGGTTAAGATTGTATAACAAGAACATATTCAAAAACAAAGTAGTCAACATGACAATTTTGAAACTGATCTATTTTAGCCTTTGTTAAATGCTTAGGCAAAGGAATAATTTCTATTTCACCTAAACCATGTAAAGGTTTTAAAGTAAAGATAACAAAAATATTTTTTGTTCTATGCCTATCTAGTCTGGTTTTGCATTGGTTACATTTAGAGTTCTTAACCGCATAATAGGTAAAAAAATTGCCATTATCAATTACACAAAATTTTATAACAACTTGATCATCATTATCATATAAAATAGGAACTTATATTGAGCCTACTTGATAATGCCCCACACCCATCTCAAAAAAATTAATAGAAGAAGCATTATTAATTTTGATGTTAAATGCCTGATTAAAGTCATTATCTATGTCAATATCAATTTTATCCCCCATGTTATCACTATCTAGGTCAATATCAATTTAATCCCCCATGTAATCATTAGCTATACAAAATGTTATTTGCATTTTAGCCAACCTTTGGTAAAACAAGATAGGATTTTCTCTTTGTTTAGGTTTTAGCAAGGGCAAAAATTTATCAATTACCTCTTGAGAAAGGGGAGTAATAACTTTCATGTCAAGTTGATCATCTTCATATTCATACCTATCTTGAGGATATTTTAAGCAAAGACTAGGATACCTCTTATAAAACTTCCTTGTAGAAGTCCATTGACGCCAATGCTCATAAATGGAAACTTTCTATGTTTCATTTGTAGAAGGAATAAGAAAGTTACCATGGCTTGGATGAAGAGACCCCCAAGGATCTAGCTCTCCCTCTAAGGTGGAAACATTACTTGACAAGCAAAGGAAGCTATGGATCTCATCTTACTAGTCCAAGGTCTTCATAATAGCATATGTTATAATTGGTCTGAAAATCAAACACCATAAACTACTCTTACTTTTTTAGGCCTAGTTGAATTGATAACCAAATGCAACTATCTTGAGGTTTACCATTATAACCATAGCAATGACTTCTAGTAATAGGATATTTTCCCTAGGGAAATTCAATTTATCTATAAAGGATAATGACATAACACATGTACCTATCCCCTCATTAACCAAAGACGTATGGAGCACCATATTGCTATAAAAAACTATTGTCACCAATGACAGGTCATCAACTCTTGCTAAATATTTAGTAGCAATCATGTTTTTCAAAGGGAAATTATTAACCAAATTAGGGCTAGTATACACATCAAATACAAGGTTTTCTCTATGTGATTGAATATACTGCACTTCATAAGACCCTAGAATATCGGGCATAATGTTTGCAATCCTCGGTCCTAACATATCCATTTCATCTAGCAAGTTTATATAACTTTGCATTTGATAAGGAGGTGTCCTACGTGGTTCTAAGTATAGGGCCTTGCAAGGAGTTGTATGAAAATATTCAACAATATTCTATGTTTTTTTTACTCATGATTGCTTTCAATAGCAATTCTTTGGGCTAGATGACATCCTTCCATTTATCTATCAAGGGTTCCAAGATCATCACTTTAAGCGATAATTACAACCATTCACTATTTTTAAAAATAATAGTTTCCATAAAATAGGCTAAGGTCTTTTCAAGATTTTTTTTTTATAGATTTGGAATTTTATGTATCTTTAGTAGGTTCCTAAATGACCAAGGGAGTGTTTGGAATTTTATCACTAAAAACATGATTAATTGTTGCTTTAATATGTTATTTTCCTTTATTTTTCTTTTCTTTTTGTTATTTAGAAGGTGGCTTATTTTTATATTGAGTTGGACTCCTAAAATTAGCAATTTGTTTTTCCAAAGATGCAACAGTTTCTCTTTGTAGCTCTAAAATGTTAACATGCTAAGACACATTTGGTTGATTATAGATGTACTCACCACTTGGGTCAGTTTGGGAAGACTTGATTAACTTGAGAGGAATTTTGAGAAGTGATAGCTCTAGAATTTTGATTTTGGGAATAATTACCATTTTGATTCTGATAATTTTGATTCCCTCCTTGGTTTTCTTGACTAGAGTTGTATCCTTGATTTTGATAGTTTTGTTGACCACCTTGATTAAACCCTTGACCCTAATTTTGATTCACTCCTTGTTGTTTATTGGAAGCTTAGTGGTCATGGTTGGGGAATGGGGTGTCATAGGTACCTAACATTTGGTTGTAAGCATAATTATATATATATATATATATATTATTTATGAAATAAATCAATTCTGTCATTGTTAACTTGATCAATATTGAAGTTAGGACAAAAGGCTTACCTGAGGTAAATTTTTTGTAAATTAGTGAAAGTGAAATTATCATGATCATATCTTCCATGCTAAAATAAAAACTTGTTAGTATCATACCATACACGAGCTTCAAACCTATCATTAATATGATAGTATTTTAGCTTGGAAGGTGGATAGATTTTGAAAATATCTTCATACAAGGCATCATATTCTTGGGTCTTGAACCACCCCCAAATTTAGTTAGCATTTATATAGGAACTCTAGCTACTTATTTTCATGGGAGGTATATTTAACATCTAAATTTCAAACCCCATTCTCTACAACAAATTTTATCAGGGTTTTTAGGTTTTGGACCTTTTTGGCTATCCTTCTTTTCCTAGTGTTCAAGGATTTTTACAAAATGAATAACTTTGTCAAGAGAAGGTAAACCAAAGGATTATGTTCCTATATTTTAGCCTAAAAAGGGAGTTTAACTTTATTTACAAACATGACAATAGCAGACTCTTAAGTTAAATTCATATTTGCATGACATATGAGTCTTTTTCACCTTTTTTGGAAATCAATAATAGATTATTTAGGGTCTTGTTTTTTGTTTACAAAAACATCCATTTCCTTCATATCATCAAGCTCTTATTTTAATTTATTAATGAAAGTATATAGGGAATCAATAGAATGTTTAGGTAAGGATGCAAACTAGTTAAAAGTATTTCATACCAAATCTCTAGTCATTAATTTTAATAAATATCTCTCATTGTGAAGCCAATTCCTATAATATGCTATGAAATTGTCTATAAATATTTGGTATTACTAGTCCCATAATAAAATAACTTAGGTATAGGCCTAGATAGGTCAATAGCTTCCAGATGAAGGACTAGAGATTGAATTTTATAGTTTCTCAAAGTTGGATCAGTTGATGAAGGTAAAAATTTCCTAGGGTTAGCTAGGGGAGGAGGAGCATTGGGATTCAATATTGAAGGAGGGAATATAGATTGTACTATATATTTTCTAATGACACTTAAAATTTTAGTCATATTAACTATTGAATCCTACATTTGCTTATCTATTTCCATCCTAGAATCCTCTAACTCTTTCTTAAAAATATCTAACAAATTTTCAATATCACACTATCTAGATGGTCAGTTAAATATTACCTCAGAGTCATAATGTATGTATATAACCTTTTATCATTAAGATTAGAATGAGTATTATATCTTGGTGACTAGGATTTGGCTTACACCATTCATGCACACACTTATCTTACCATGATCATCGTATATTCGGGTGATCATAGTCATGCCACAACCATCTCATTTTGTGGTAATTATGGTCATACCATGAATACCTAATTAAGGAGATATTTGGGTTCATTGCAACTCTCATCTTCATTTCCTAACATTGAAGTTCTTACAACTCTATAGGACCCTAGAATAGATTTGTATAGTTTGTCAAAATTAATATTTGGACCGTTTTCTTCTTTTGACTCAAAATCCTTATCAGACCAATCCTTAATCTTAAGTTCATCATCATAAATGATCAAATGAGTATGGTTGATTTCATTTTTAAGGGTAATAGAAGGAAGATCTTCTATCTCTATAGTTTTTAGAATAAGCTTCTTTTTAGACCTAGTAGTCATTCCAATGCCCTTAGAATAAGCTAAAGGAGCCATAAAGGTAAGCAGGAAATCAACTCAAGAGCAACTAGGATTTTACCAAAATGTTCTACCCTAATGGAAATAAACTATGAAAACCCTTATACAACATAATATTTAAGTTATAGAAAATTCCTAAGAGGAGGAAAAACATGATATTTTCTATTCAACACAACAAAAAATATTGTCTAACACAAACCCTATGGTAGGTAACTTACCAAACCCTAAGGTCTAAAAATGGAAGAAAATACCTCAAAATGTACTTTCACATTGGGTTCACTAAAATGTAAGAAAAAAGGGATATCTACTCAAATTATCTAAATTAATAGCATATAAACCAAAATTCTAAGACTAAGATAGAAAAGTAGTAAGTTAACAATAAATGTTGTAAGCTATCCTAATTCAAGCATAAATAAATTTAAAGCATTCCAAAATAACTATACTAAAATTATCCATAAAATAGTATGATTCTAGGGCTAATCCTAATGCTAGAAAAAAATTATTACTTGATGCCTATGGTATCAAAAACCATTCTATTTAAAAAATAAAGAAGCTCATTCCTACCCTATCCTACTTGTAACATCACCATAGTAAGGAGAGATTACACTTAAGATGTTTATAGAGGGTTTGACCTATTTTAGAATTAGTGATCTTTGGCTACTATACCTGGTAGAGCATCTCATCGTCCTTCATGGAAGGTAGTAAAATAGCCATTGATGACTTTATAGAGAGAGAGAGAGAGAGAGAGAGAGAGAGAGAGAGAGAGAGGTAATATATTGAAAATAGTATTATCAACAAGTGAATTTATAGTTTTTGAGAGCTAAAAATATTGAAAATAGTATTAGTAATAATAATTATCAACAAGTGAATTTATAGTTTTTGAGAGCTAAATGAATGGTAATAAAATGGTGAGAAAATGAGTGGGTGAAAAGGGAATTTATAGAAGATAAAATGAAATAATTTTCCTTTTGAAGCCAACTATTGATTTTTATTCTTTTTAGAATCATAAAATCATAACCGTTAGTTCAAACAGTGCGTTATTCAAACCCTAGGTATAGAAAAATGCTAGCATTATGATCATGCATAAAAAAATCTAAACAATAATCAAATGACCATGATCATCACTTAAAGTGATAATTGTGACATTATCAATTTTTGGGAAGTATGCTTTGGTAACACGTGTCATGTCATCCCTTAATCCTACCCCTATCCTTATTTGAATTTTAAAAAAGTTAAAAGGTAAAAATATCATTAAATATGGCAAAAAAGTGACAATTAGGTGAAAAAAGAAAACTAAATCCATCAACCAAAATGGCTCTTTGTCATCCTACCCATGGACTAAAAAATTTAGTCCACCCTTGTCCTATAAATTAAGGATGAGACTCTCCACCACCTGCAAAGTTAGTTGTCAGTGCTCTTTTTACGAATACAAGACTATTCTAACTTAGATCTAACTAGATATTATTTATTCCTTTCAAGGACAACTAAATGAAAAATTAAGACATGATAACAAGTAAATAAGAATCATTATAAATTGGCACATATCAAATCTAATCCCATTTAAAAGACTATAAAATTTCTAAGCAAAATAAAACTTGAATTTATTAAAAGATGACATCCTCAAACCCCACTTTTGCTATTTCCTATAGAAAAATCATGATATTTTCTTCCTAGAAACCCTATTAGAACTATAATGAGACATGTATATAGGGGAATAAAATTCTCATTTTAATTAAAATCACAATCAACAATATAAATACCATAATAAATCTTGTCTATAATGTTCCATTTATAGAGTTAATCAACATTTGTGGGCCAGACAATGAAGCCTTAGGTATTCCAGATAAGAGAATCAAGATTCAAATTAGATGGATAACACAACACAAAAGCATACCCTAACACATAAAGGACTTGGTAAGTACAAGGTGATTTTATATGTGCAATGCTCATGGATCTCAAAATGTTACTTGGCTTAACTTTTTATCTTTGTTTATAACCAAAGTCTACTCTAAACTACCTCCAAATGCTTGTTAGGATATGAATGATTTATGATGAACAAATTTTTTTGCTTCTAGTATAGGGAATGTAAAGGCCTTGATAGATTATCTTGGGGAACATGCCCATTTTAACCATTTTACCTAACCTAATACCGATTCAATATTTTTAAGAATCAAAACAAAACTAAAGCTAACCTAATGCTTATATTTTATCTCTATACTACTAGTAGATTTCTACCAAAAATATTCTCGGCTCAAAACAAAACTAAAGCTATAGGTTCCATCAAGAATAAAATATTTTCCCTAGACACAATGGTTTTTCACAAGAAATTTTAAATCACCTTTTGCCTCAATAATATTTTAATAATGAAATGTTTAATTTCTCCAAAAGACAGGATACATGAAGATGGATTAGGCACAACCCAATATTGTCTAGTAGGGACAATAAACAAAGGTAGTGGATGGACACAAGAGGAAATATGAAGATGAATATTGAGGACTAAAGTCTTCAATAACCAAACAATGTAATACAAGGGGGTATTGGAGAATATTACATTATTTGATAGATGTAAATGTACCCCTATGGTACCATTGTAAATATTATAAATATTAGAATAGGTTGTGAGTTATTAGTTCAGGTGTGTGATTTATATTTCCCCTAAAGTATGTTTTAATGTGTAGGATGAGTCCAAGTGTCATAAAGTGTGCAAGTGTGTAGGAGTGTGCAAAGATTTATATAACAATATGTAAGAGTTGATAAGTGCCATATAATAATGTGAGCAAGTGTGTAATGTGTGAGAGTGTGCAAGTGTCAAGTATGCAAGTGAAGAGTCACATGTATGTGGCAAGATGTAAATCCAAGGGACATGAGAGGTTTATCTTATGTATGGAATATGAAAGGATGCATCTCCTTGATATGTGAGAAGAACAATAGTCAAGTATTGAAGAGTCATCTTCTATGGTTATATTATAGAGACAAAGCTCCATGTATTGTATTAATAAAAAATTATATCAAACATTGATTTAGATAATAAAGAAACTTGTATATTTGGTTCATCAATAATCTAGTAAATTTGTTCATTGTGTTATATTATTATATTTCATGAATTTTATATTCATTGATATTGATATTATTTTGTGATTGAGCCTTCATATATATTTTCTATGAATTATATTTGATCCTAAATATTGGGACTTGTGATTAAATTTGGCTAAAAATCCAACAAGAATAATTCCACACAAGCTCAACATAAAGAAAAAAACAAAATTGCCTATCTTTTAAAACTACTCCAAACTTATTTAATAGATGAAAAATAACAAGCTTTGCTTTCTTCTATTTAATATAAATAAATAATTTAAAAATTCTATTCTAAGTCTTTTTAAATTCCTTGATGAGTCATAAATAATTAATTTCACAAGAAAAGAGAAAATAATCAAGGACTATCTCATGCAATTTCTTAGCTAAAGCTATTAAAAATTCACACTATTATCTATTTAAGATTTTACTAGACCTTTTGTTTCTTCAAAAAATCCAAGATAAATGTTTAAGGAAACTTGAGAATTTTTCATATAAAAAAGGTTGATATATTGGTATAATAAAGTTCAATCTTTTTATTTTATTATTTCTTAAGATAACTAAACTTCTCTATATTAGATATGTCTATATATTTTAATACATTTCTTGGACCAAACCCAAGTTGAGTAACCAATAATTTTATCTATGCTATATAACCCTTAAACAATACCCACTAATGGACCTAAAACATGACATATTAAACTTATATATAAAGTGGAGGAATTACAACCTTATTTTTGAAAACATATTAGCCTCTCAAATAAAGTTAAAAATAGTACAATCCTCATTCACATCAAAACCTCATTCACATCAAACTAGGCAATACCTGTTGTGCGTGGAAATATCATTGGCACCAAAATATTTTCAAAGATATTACATTGAAGATAGGCAAGGTGTGATCCAATAACAAGACAGTAGACTTGAGACTGCTGGGATTCATCATCTTTGAAAAACTAGGCATTTTGGAAATGGTCATGTTGTTTTTCTGGATTGTGCCTAGAGGGATTTTTTGCTGTGTGATGGCTTTGTTGTTCTCCTTTCAGTAGTGAAAGAAGCTTCCCTTTCATTTGTATGATGTAGTGTTTATTACCGATGTAATAGGTAAAGAACTACCTGCTATACTAAGGGTTTTGTGTATTTCCTCTTGGGTTAAGGTTAAATCCTATTATTCCTCATATTTCTACTATTGTAAAAGGTATTTGGAAGTCTCATAATTTCCTAGTATAATATAATACCTATTAAATTACAAAAAAAAATAGCAAAATACTCAAAAATAAAATTAAAATGGTTTTATTCCCTTTTATGCAATATATATTCAAAGATGAATCTCCTCCAAGGGCATCTATTATCCATATCACAACAAGACAAACCTATCCTTTAAGTTTGAGATTCTAAAACCAAGCACTCTAGTAGAAGTATAAATACTTTTACAACAATTCCTTGACTTTTAAGAAAACTTAGGTTCAAATATTTCCAATGATATAATACAAATGAGACATTATAGTCTCATATAATCTATATATAGATATTTTTGGTCAAATGGATATATATATATCATTAGACCAAAAATATCTAATCGTTCTTTCCGATCTAAAAAAAATAATTAGCAATGAGTCATGAACAAGATTATAATATACATAAAATATTAGATTATGGCATTTATTAGTAACCATTTTGAATACTTGTTCCAAATTTGTTTTAGGGAAGGTTCCAATTCAAAGTGATCGCCAAATATCTAACAGAGGATGAGATCTTGGCCATTTCCATACTTGGTTCCATTTTTAGACCTTCTACTGAGATGAAAAATCCCAAATACACTAACTCCTTCTTCACAAAACTACACTTCTTCAAATTAATCAACAACTGCTTCTCCATCAGCTTCTCAAAAGTACTTATGATATACATTAGGTGCTCTTCTAAGGTCTTGCTAAATATTAAAATGTCATCCAAATAGACAATGACAAATTTTCCTAAAAACTCCTTCAATACCTCATTCATCAGCTGCACGAATGTGCTTAGTGCATTGGTTAGCCCAAATGGCATGACAAACCACTCATACAAACCCTCTCTGGTCTTGAAGGCTGTCTTCCACTCATCTCCTTCTCTAACACAAATTTGATGGTACCCACTCTTCAGGTCAATATTTATGAAGTACTTGGCTCCACTCAAACAGTCCATAATGTCATCCATCCTTGGCAATGGAAATCTATATTTTATGGTGATCTTGTTAATAGCTCGAGAGTCTGTACACATTCTCCACTCTTCATATTTATTTGGTGCTAGTACTGTAGGTATTGCACATGGACTCAAGCTCTACCGAATCAGTCCCTTTTTTAGTAACTCTTGGACTTGCCTGTTTAGCTCCTCAGTTTCTACAAGTCATTCTATGGGCTACCTTATTGGGTAAAATAGATCCTGGTACCAAATATTTATGGTGACTGATCTTCCTCACTGGTGGTAAACCCTCAGGCACATTATCTGATATAATATATGTAAATTCTTCTAACAGACCTAAGACTTCTACTGCGGTATCTTTGAATTCTTCTTGCCTAACTCTAGGAATTAATGCATATCACATATGCTCATGCTTCAAACCATCCAAAAAACTTCTCCCTTCAACTAAATAGATTTTGGCACTGATACATACCTTTTCGTCCACCTCCTTCAGGGGCTTCAACTTATGGCATACTCCATTCTTTGTCAAGGAGTAATTTTTGCCATGACCATCATGCACTGCACATCGATCAAACTGCCATGGCCTTCCCAACAACAAATGACAAGCATCCATAGGAAGGATGTAACATAGGACCTCATGATGATAATTCCCAATATTAAATTTTACCAAGCATTGCTCACTGACCAAAGCCCTATGGTCCTTCTGTAACCATGCAATTTGATATGGATGCGGGTGTCTCTTCCTCTCTAATTACAATTTGGTAACCATTCCTTCTGAAACTAGTTTATCTGTGCTACCATTGTCTATGATAAAATTACAAATCTTACTTGCACATTTACACCTTGTGCAAAATAAGCTCTTCCTATGATCTGGGTCTCTCTCCTCATTCATCAAGGCTCTCCTTGTTATTAGCACTTATCCTCTTTCTACTTCTTCAGAGTGCTGAGATTCAGCACCTTCATCAACGATCGCAGCTCGGGCATTACCTTTAGGCCTCCTATTTATCCTATCTTGGTGTTGTGGACACTCGAATGCTCGATGTCCTTCGCCAGAGTGGAAATATGTTCCAAAAAATCCTCCTTTTCCAAACCCTCCTCCAAACCTTCCTCTTCCTCTCTGGTAACCATTTTTTTGATCATGGGGGCGGTAAGCATTATCTCCATTTTGGTCCTGACTACTGCTAGCTTCTCCATTCTTCTTATAATCTTCATTTTGTACTTCATTTGTTCTTCCACCAGTTCTTCCACCATGACATCTTCCTCTTTGCTTGCTCTCAAAATTTCTCTTTGATTCTCTTCAACCCTCAGGGCAAACTGGTAAGCATCCTCTATGGTGGTCATCCTGACTAGACTTAAATCCTCTTGAATACTTGAACATAACCCATTAATATAACAAGATACCTTCTCCTTGTTGGCCTCTGAATGGCCTATTTTGATTATAATTTTATAAAACTCCTCTATGTATTCTTTGATAGACTTACTTGATTGCCTCAAACCTTACATTTTATTTAGCAGATCCAACTCTTAGTCACCTGGAATGAACTGCCTCGTCAAATTCTCCAACATCCGCTCCCATTTTGTTATCCTTTCTTTTCCTCTTTTATTTCTATCTAGCTAAACTCCATTCCACCATATGATGGCATGACCCTTTAGCTTGGTCTTAGAAAACTTGACCCTATCAGGATCTTCAACCTCCTCATACTCAAATTATTCTTCCAAATCATTGATCTAGTCAATCAACTCCTCTAGATCAAGATTTCCAGAATACGTAGAAAACTCCATCTTTGGTCTCTTTCCAATTTGAGATATGGCTCTGTATAACCTAGCTTATGTAGGATCTACTGCCTCTTCTTCTTCCTCAAATCGGTCCTATTCTTCTTCAACTTCATCTTCACTATCTTCTTATCTCCTTGGCTTAAACCCTCTATGCAGCTTCTCTTGTGGATCCTAAACTTGCCTCTACAAAGCTCTAAAATCTTCCTCTAGCACCATATTTCTCCCACCACCATGATTTCTTTGTGGAGGCATTTTGCTCACTTCTCTCACAAACCTTAACCATAGATCCTGGTGTAAACTGCCTCAAGTCCGGTGATCTTTTTACACACTCAGGAACTCTGACTCTGATACCACTTGGTGTAGATCACGTTACACAAGCAACACCAAACAAATGATACACAAGTATTTTTCCTTTGAACAATTCAGAGAATCAAACCTTTCATTAATTTCATGCCAAAAATAAAGATACAAGAGAAAAGACCCTTTTACAATTTCAAAAATTCCCTCAAATACCCTTTTTTCCACCTAAAACCATTAAAATTCAAATTTGAATTTTGGGGGCAACTTGTCGAGGTCATAACTTCGCACTCGTTGACCCGATTGACTATTATAGCATGTTTTCGAAAATGGCATGAAACAAGCTAAGCGGGGTGAACCTTGGCTCTTCATACCAAGGCTCATGTGTAGCCAAAATTTCTCAAATTTGAACTCTAAGACCTTCAAAAATCTCCTGCAAGTTAAACTAGTTTTAAAAAATTAAACAATTACAATTTTTTTTCAGGTGATGTAAGATCACTCTTACACCACTGGATGTTCCTACATCATAATTGGACATTATAACCACTTTAATTTAAATTAGAATCTTTTTAGGACCTCAAATGCTCAATCTAAAAAAAATTAGCAATCGGTCTCCGGTCCTTTACATATGATGTGGCATTGAATATATTAAAATATTTGGCATATTCGTATGATGTATATTCGAGTCCTTTATAATGACATATATTCGGTCTCTGGTACTTTACATATGATGTGGTATTGAATATATTAAAATATTTGGCACATTCGTACGAAGTATATTCTAGTCCTTTACATAGACATATATTTCCTTGGGGTAAAGGAAATCTAAATGCTATACTACATGTACATTAAGTAATCCATAGTGGCCGCTTACCAACTTAGTCCCCACTACCACACTTTAGTGGACATTCAATAATAGAGGGAAGAAACCTTTATGGTCCAAAATGTGGAGGGTTACTTCCTTTACATTATTATGAAGTCTACTCACAGTAAATGAGGGATATTCACTACGAAGAGATTTTAGTTTAGGACCAACTAAATCGATTTGGAAATGCTCTGATCGATGCTTTCTGAATGTAAAGTACTACTCCATATTTATCAAGGCCCCCTCTTCAGAATTAGTCATGGATCGACTAAATTCTATAGTGACCATAGTGCCTGATGACGTGATTCTAAATGTGCTCGATTTGGTGGGATGGTTGTAGATGGATGGTAGCGATATTCAATCGAGACCATGTACACTAGGTAGAGAAATAATAAATAAAACTATGTCGAAGAGGTCTATCTATTTATCTAATTAGGAGTACAATAAGATAATATAGAGCTCACTTAAAAAGTATTTAGTGAGGGGAGGATAAGTGGAAATTCTCCATTTGATCTAAATCGAATTCAAATAGTTATAGCCTGAGATTATAGAATAATTAAATTAAGACTATGCCAAACCCCAATACTCCTCTTTCATTCATAGGAGTCCTGTTATACTCTGTGCTTTTCATCCCTAAATCAAGAAGGGTAGTTGGCCATGATAAAGTGATTGCTTTTAAGCTTGTTCAATTGCAATTCAAGGATCTTCTATTCTCTCAATGCCGAGTCGTGTTGTCCCTACGCATGATTCTAAACTATGGAAGTTAAAACCCTGGTTGCTACCTATCATCTAACCAAAATCTACTACTTGGGTTGAAATTTGAACCAAGTTAAGAGTAGCAGGAAGAAAGTATATGACTTATACCCTCTCCTACCTTGCAATACTCGAATTGCCTCTGCCATAATCAAATACCTTGGAACCACTTGATGTGGTCTACTGGCAATGACACCACCTAGATTATCGATGATGTGACTCGAGATCAATCCCCTCGATGGATATGTATATGTATATGAAGTATTTACTCAAAAAAATATACCCCAATACCTCAGAGCTACCTGGGTTATTTCCTGTGTTACAGGGTAAGCTTTCGACAAAATGGTATCCATAGGTGTATGAAAATTAAAACACTCTATGAATCTTTCCAAAATGCATTCACGAAACCATTATATTGGAAAACCAATGTCGATCGACCCTGGCTGGGATCAAACACTATGGAAAATGCATTAAATCATGCCATCGAATATATAGGAACATTCCTAGGGTTAATTGTGAGGGAGGGTCACTGTCTAGCTATCGACTATGTCCATAGGTGCGACTAAATACTTGGTGACCATTCCTTGGGCCAAGTGGGGATGAAAGCATGCATTATCTTTAGATTCCACTTGTCCTTTGATAGTGAAATTAGATGGCCCTAGTGGGGTGTGTAAGAGGAAGGCTAAGGTGATTTGCCTTGAAATGAATCACGTTTCTTGATTGGCTGTGCAACATTAGAATTGTATGATTTTCTCTATGATAAACCCTAATAAAAGAGATAGGACACTTAGTTGATAGACCTAGGTGAGAAGATGTGCAAGGGTATTTGAAGAAGTTGACTTTCAAATATAAAAATTATAATTTTCTTGGGTGTTTGAGGGAGAACTTAAATATTGACCTTAATATACCTTATGGTGCCCAAGTTTAGAATCCACTTACAATTGGGTAGATTCAATGGAAAGAAAGAAAGCACTTTTCTAGAACTAAAATACTTCAAGAGACAATATAATGGAAAAATAAACCATTTGTATGTATATATATATATATATATATATATATATAAGGGTTAGATGTGTATATATATATATATATCTATAAAAAAAATTTAGGTAGAATAATGAATAAAAAATTACCATAGACTCTTTTCATAAGGAAAAGCTTATTTGAATATGGTAAAATAGACTATAGTGTATTTTATAGAAAGTATAATTAGTGAGTAAGAATGGCTACTAATGAATTAAAGGTATGGGTCTTTAATTCATTATGGAATGAATTTGGAATTCATTCTTGTGGAAAATTTATAGAATTTTCCTCAAAGACTGATGAGTCATCTCCAAAATATATTTCCAATGACTTTCATAAACTATGTATGATACCATGAAAATTTGGAGGAGTTCTATAGATTCCTTGTGTGCACCATGGGTTTTAAAGTAACTAGTGGAACCCTTAATTGCATCTTAAGACTAGAAGGATCAAAAGGATTCCTTATTGGTATGCATAATACCTTAGCATTACATTGATGTCTTAGAGAAAGGAATTGGGTGATTCCTTAATTACAACAAGAGTTTGGTGCAGTAAAATTGTATTCCTTGACCTGTATCTGATCTGTAGATTCCTTATATAATTGTAATTTTACCATATAAGTTTATGAATACGAGGAAGATTATATTTTTGAGGCTGGGTTTTTTCCCCATAAAGGTTCCCAGGATAAATATTTGTGTCAATAATTTATGGTTTGCTTATTTATTTCTTATGGATGTCGCATCTGCCTCCGATATGAATGTGATGCAAGATAAATAGATGTTGGATATTTTGAAAATGATGTAATTATTATTTTCATGCACTATATTTATGAATAACCAAAATATGATGGAATGTATGCTAAATTTCTAGAAGGATTAATGATGTATGGATACTAGAAATGTATGCTCAATTTCTAAAACATTGATAATTTAATGTAATTGTTTCATTTACTTTTAGAATATGATGATTCATTATGAATGATATAATTAGATAGAGTTGTTAAATATCAATATCATGTGAAGGATGTATGCATACTTCAATGTGTGATAAATAATTGAGATTCATTTAAACCTTCTAAACATTGTGGGGCAACTAGATATATGCTAATCTAAACGTTTAAGCATTTATTATTGAATAAAATATAAACCTTGCTTAAGAAGAATTCTCATCTAGTATTTTGAACCTAAGGATATACTGTAAAGGATTTTACTATAAAAGGACCTTCATGGATTAAACTCATCTCATAAGCACTCAAGATGGTTTAGTTGAAGACACATTGTGGAATGAAACTCTCAAGAGGGTAAAATGACCCTGAAATACAAACCAAGATAGACCCTACATTTTAAGCTAATAACTGGGTGTAAAAAATGAAGGAAACACCCTTATGGGACAAGAAGTCCTTATTGATAATAAACTCAACATGAGAAAATAAAGAGGGTTGCTGAAATGGAGTACACATCAATAAACTCTACGAAGATTAAAGATATGTAATCATGTTAAAAAGGACATTCCATGGATTCGTATCACGATAGTGATATAGTTGTCTTAGAGCTCCCTTCTAAATGGAATGGGTCAGGGCTAAGATTTATGAATAACAATTGGTGTGGTTATGTCATCTATGATGGTTTACCATATGTGTGGTTCTCCATTTTTTAGGTATTCACCAGGTTTGGGTGGACCATTTGGTGATTTTCTCCTTTTTATGAGGATGAAACCTAATGCTTGGCCAACATAATCATACCGAGTGGGGTAGAAGCTGATCAATTCTACTTAAAAATGCTCTGATCAAGTCTCTATAGCTCCTAAAGCTATTTGCCTTGAAAGTTATAATCCAATTGGAAAATGTCTATCCTAGAGCGTAATTAGGTCTTTTGGCATATGAAGTTAAGCCTTTATATATATGTCTTAAAAAAAAAATTGTGGATAAGATGGAGTAAAGAATGGGTTCATTACAGTAAGGATCAATCATGTAATATTATAAAAAGTAATTTAATAATTAATTTATTTTTTAAAATTTGGTAATATGGGATAAAAATGAGTCCTACCTGTATTAAATCATGAAAATATTATAATGGTATTTCAACAAATAATATTATCATGTTATTATAATAAACCATATTATCATGAGACACTTTATCAAAAGAGTGTCCAAAGTATAGGGATTTGAAATTAGATTGCACTCATACAAGTACATTCCATTTACCTTGGATACATTGTGACTTGAAGTATAAATTTCTACTTTATTAAGGGAATAAAAAGGTATGTAAGTGTTGAAGTATAAATTTTCATTGAGTTTTCTATATTGAAGGCATTTGAGGTGTTTGTTATTGATAGTTTGAAGAAATCTACTCAACATTATTATCATGATTTTTTTAAAATAAGATAAGGTTTAATCAAGTAAGGAATCTTATATAGATTTTTATAAAATGACCTTCATATAAAATTTAACATCAAGGAAAAAGAAAAAAAAATATTGAAGATTTTTCTAAAATGACCTCCCTAAATGTTTCATAATATAAGATAATGTTATATAATATATATGATGATAAAGTGACATAGAGGATGGATGGATCCCTATACTGATGAAAGTATGATAGATACTTATCATGTATATCTATCTCAATGAATAACATAGATATGTGATCTCATTTACGATAAATTATATCCCTTGAAAAAATGTATGTATAATATATACAATGATGTAGGAGAATACAATGCACTTTGAAAAAAGGGGTCAATTCTATAAAACTTATATAATGCAATACACAAGTAGTACAAAGTGCAATTCAACATGTCTCTTGACTAAAAGGAAGAAATAACACTCGATGAAATGGAATACATGAATGTGATATAAAGTATAACAAGGTTGAATCAAGCCTCTTGTTAGAAGCTTAAAAGCTATGATATACTAATAAAATAAGATTTTAATAATGAAATTTAATAAGAAAAACACACCATTTTCCTTTCAATAAACAAAACATAATTACCAACTACAAATAAAATTTGGAAATAAATGATTGTTGAAACACACTATCTCCCTTGATGAGAGGAAAGTAAATGAAAAATAATATTTGGATGCATATTATGATTATAGATAATGCCACTACATTTTGGGACTATAAGCTCCAAAATTTTTTATTTTAAAATTGCATTTGACATGAACAAGATGCAAATGTGGTGTAAAATATAGGACACAAATGTGTTTCAAAAGTATTGACATTAATGCCTCTTTTAGTCCAAATTTAGTATTAAAAATACCTTCTTTGTGGGGGTGTTAGAAAGAGAAAAGTCAAGTTGATATGCATGTGTGTGTGTAACACCAAAAATATATTGTTTGCTATTATGTCAATTAGACTATGTTTAGATTGAATTTCTATTAAATATGTTTCTTATATCCTTGAAACCACTAATTTTCTTGATAGAATTTTGCAAGCAATGAAGTTTTTGGAGCAAGCAACACATTTTTTGGAGAAACCGACAAAGATCAAACCCTAGTGCAATGAAAAGAAAAGAAAATAAAACATAACAATTATTTGAAGTAGGTGACAAAGATCAAAATCTAGTAAGGAAAAAACATAGCAATTATTTGAAGTAGGTAGTGGAGTTCAAAACCAAGTGCATGGAAGAAAAAACAATAATTTTTGACATAGGTGACAAATTTTCTAAAGAAGGTAGGGTAGATCAAAACCTAGTGTGAGGAGGCAGGCAATGAATTTATTTTGAGGTAGGTGATAGATTCAAATAAAGTGAGGAGAGGGATGAAAAACTAAGGTAAGAAGCAATATATATCACTTTGAGATCTGGAGGATACAATAAGTTCGTATATCTAGCCATTTAGATAGGCAACATACTATACAAGTTAGGGTTTTGTGGTGGAGGAAGACTGTATGACCTTGAAAGGGTTTGTTGGATTGAAATGAACATAAAGTTAAAGCATTCTAAATTTTTCATCTACTGGGTCAACTTTAGAATATCCAGGTACTATAGAGATACTGTGAAATTTTGGTTTGTGGAAAGCTATGGATGTCTTGATATGCATTTTTCTCTAGTGTTGACTTTTCTAGATGAAAGTAAAATTTGCTTTTGGAGTTTTTTCTAGAATATTTTTAATACAAAGGTTTGGGTAGACATTGAAGAAAAAAAATATTGCAATTTATTAAAACTTCATAGTACTTGTCATTTGGGCAAGCGACAGTTTATGCAAGTTAGGATTTCATGGAAATACAAGAATTTTGTAATCCCTGAAGCACAACTGGGGGATTGCTCATGAATGGATGATAGAAGAAAAATCTATGCTAGAATAGGGACTTCAATAGTTTGCAAGAGAATCAAAGATTTTGAAATATATTAAAACTACTACACTTTTACCTAAAAAATAGTACAAGATATTGCATTAAGGTGCAGATGTATGTTAGAGGTGTCTAAGGTTTAAAATTTGATAATGAAGAAGGAGTAAAGGGGACACAAAGAGGAAAAGGATAAGTATGGGTTACTACTATAACTACCATCGCACCTGTCAGATCCATCACATAACCCTTGGTTCCAAGCTGGATCACCAACAATATATAGCAACTCAATAGAGGGTTTTAAGGAGGCACTTATAGGGGGTTTGCTGGTGAGTTTAGTGTGAAAGAGAGAAATGTGTGAAGAGGGAAAATTTAAGAATAACATACTAGGGATATGCCCACTAAGGATGGAGTCATCATCGTATGACATGTATCATGAAACTAAGGTTGTAAATATATGGGCTAAGAGGACATATATTTAGAGTTTTTTTTTTTTCCTAAAAATACTACCACCATGGTGAGTGAAGTATAGGGTAGAATAGATAGTGGTACTTTATATATTGAGACTAGGTTTGTTAATGCAAACACTAATAGAGAGTCCCTTGACCTTGAGGCTTAAGAGAATGTAGGATTTTGAGAGGGAAGGAAGGTTTTGGTCTTTTGGAACAAGGTCATGAAGAAGAAGCAATGGAATATTCAATGAATCCATATGATAAGGTTTCTATATTTGATAATAAAAGGAATTATGTGTTAGATTATATTACATTATTTGGTACATGCTAATGTACCCTCATAATAAATCTTATAAATATTAGATTAGGGTTGTGTCCTATATTAGAGTGTGAGTAAATATTTTACGTAATGTAATAGTATGCAGGAAATGACACAAGTGTCAGGTGTGCAAGAGTGCAAGTATAATGTGTGTATATGTACACAATTATCTCATATGTAAGTGTGCACAAGTGTTCTTATATTAGGAGTGTTATGTGAAGAGTCATATCCAAGTGTGCATACAAGATAGAGTCATGTGTATGTAAGTGTTAAACTGAGAATCTAAGAGTCATGAGACTTTACATAAGAAAAGGAAGAGTCACGTACCAAAGAGTCATCCTATAATGGTTATATATTACTCCATAGAGGGCATAACCTATATTACCTACATAGCCTACATAGTCTACATAGTCTACATAGTCTACATAGTAAGCATAAAAAGCATAGCTATTGTATGATATTTTATGATACATTTGTAAGAGAAAGAGGAGTAATAAGTATTGCATACATTTGACCAACTAATATTGTAAGTTGTGCTACATGCTTTGTACATGTATGATTCAAGCTATTTATATTATATTTCAGCTTATTAATGAATGTTATTTGATATATTATTTGACTTGATTTACATTTTTATTGGCTCATATTATTTTGGTTACATTATCATTTGATCTTACTATACTGTGACTATAATATATTTGATCTTGTGGAATTTATCTTATGAGTTTTAAATTAATATTAAGGCTTCAAAAACCATTAGTGGTATTAGAGATACAACAATAATTTTTTTGCACAGGTTAATTTTGTTTAGCTGTATTTGAGATTGAGTTTTATCAAGAGTGATAAAATAAGCTAGAGTCTTTCCACAATTACAAAAATAGCTAGTGAAGACTAGGAATCATATGTAGAGTCTATCCACTAGGTTGAAGGATAACCAGTGAAAACAAGGACTCATATTTGGGTGAATCAACTTGAATATAGTTGATTATTTAGATAAATAGCCAAACATGACATTGATAAATATTTTTAGGGATAGATAAGTTACTCACAACTGATTTCTATCAACACTTAAAAGAAAGTTAAAGAATTTGGTACAATAAAGATATCTTGTTTGGAGTATTAGAAAAATTTGTGTCACCTTGATATTGATATTAGGATTCTCTAGAAAGGAGGAGAATCGTATTGGGTTCCAATAAGGCAACAAAGGAAAGAGAAGAATATTAAGGTCAAATTGACCTAAGATATTTATAAACTAGAAATTCATCGCTAGAATCATGAGAAGCTTCCTACAGTAGATAGAGAAGACTTTTATATTCAAGTGCAAAAGAAGGTAGAAATATTTCTTCAAGCATAGTGTGGTTCAAGTTTCTGATTTAGGTCTTTGAGATAGACTTGAATATTTATAGTGATATAGAGGTCTTAAAAGTGGCCTTGATAAAGGAAAAGTGCAGAGATATAGATCATATTGATCTTGATATTGGTTTGAGAAACCAATAGAGAAGATCCAAGAGGTCAATATTATTGAAGTGACCCTTCAAGAAAAGAGGTTTGAGAGAGAGGAGACTCTTCAAAGAAAGAGCTCTATGAAGAAAAAATATTTTATAGTAAAGAGAAAGAACTAAGTAATTTGAGAAATATAAATCTAAGACTACTAAAAGTTAAGCTACATCAGCAATAGAAGATTGGAATAATAGGAAAAACACCCGAGAAGAATATGTGGTATTGTGCATGTGAGAAGAAGAAAGAAGCACTTGGAATTTTAAAATTTGGAGGAGATATATTGATTTCTGAAAAACATTTGTTTTAGTGAAGAAGAAGCATAAGAATCAAGTAAAAGGATGGGGTAAAGATTTAAGCAAAGTTTAGAATTTGTGCATGCAAAGGCCAATGTTTGAGTAGTCAACATTGAGATAGGTATACCAACATTGCATTAGCCAATGAAGAGCGTAATAATGAACTAAATGATCAACATCAAGACACGTATAGCAGTAGTGCATTAGTAGAATAGCAAAATATAGAGTATAAGAAAAAGGGGTATGATGAATACACATTCTGCTAGTCAAAATGTAGCTTGTGAAAAGAAAAAGGGGTATGATGACAAAAAATGCTGTATAAGAAGTGAAAAGAGTATGTGAAGTAGATGATCAAAATACATTTGGTTTATCCTTATTAACAATATTTTTTAGTTAATGTCCTACTAGGATGTGTGCTTGTATATGACTGAGATGAAGGCTACCCATCGTGTGTGGTCATGTGGTCATGAAGCAAATATTGTGTGAGGTATACCATCATGCTAAAGTTGAAAGTATATAACCCTGATGATCAAAAAAGTGATTTGTATGCTTGTGTGACAATAGTTTGTAAGCAATAATCCATAAGGATGTATGCTTGTATATGATCGAGATGGAGGCTGCCCCTCGTGTGTGGTCATAAAGTGAATCCTGTGTGTGGAGTATTGTCCTGTTGAAATTGAAGATGTGCAATCCAATGTGTATGGAAAATGATTGATTTTTATGAGAAAAAATAATGATTCAAATATGAGAAATGGTTCATACTCTTTTTATGATAGCAATGCAAAATAACTAGTTAGGAAAGATGCATTTTTCTATATGCTTTAAGCGATGATGAATATGGATTAAGATTTTTTTTGGTGTTTTTGATGATCTTACATAATGATGCTTATGGTCATGTTTGATTTCTAATGCCCCTTTTATCATGCTAGTCACGGTATGATTGAAAAAAAAATGTGATGTGATGGAGTGTGATTGATATTTGTAAAGTATTGTAATTTAATTTTTGTGATGTAATTAATATTTTTAGAAAAAGTGTGTTGGAAAATACACCCTTACAATTTTGATCAGTCAGTAATAGGCCTTGAGGATGTGTGATTGTGTATGACCTTTTATGGAGGCTACCCCTCGTGTGTGGTCATGAAGCAAATATTGTGTAAGGTTTTGTTGTTATGCTAACATCGAAGGGAAAGAGTCTCTACGAGAAAATTTAGAGAAAAAAATGCAAATATAAAGGACAACATAGAAGAAAATAAAGTTTTTTTTAGAGAAAGTAAGGAGATTTAAAAATAGGCTTGAGAAAAGAAGCTTAAGATCAAAATAAGAGAATTGGAGAACAATGAGTCAGAGATAGAATTTAAGGAAATCTTGGTAGAACTAAAAGCACCAACAATTTGAAGGCTCAAGAACTAGAGGAAAAAGACTTCAATATAATAAGAAGACTTCAAGATAACAAGAAGAATTGAAGACAACAAGAAGGCTTGGAGGCTACTCGTTTAAAGTGAAATAAGAAAGGTAGCATATTTGGTCATGGAGGAAGACTAAAAGTAAAGGGTAGATTAGAAGAAAGTATGACAACAAGTTGCAACAAGAATGCAAGACAACAAATTTCAAGGGTATAGTATAGTAAAAAGATAGACACCAATTAAATCCATTATAATGTAGAGAACGTATTTTAAAGGTTATATTAATATACTATGTTATAGTGCAATATTAAAGAAGATACATTTGCATAAAATAACATCAAGAACATCACTTGCATCTACATAAAAAGAGAGCATAATATTAGTAAATCAATAAGATATAAATAAAAAGGAGATTTGGATAGCATTCATAGTATCTTCCATAAGCAAAGTAGTGCCATAGAAAGATAACACAATAGAAGTTCCATAGAAAGGAAATTCCATAGAAGCACCATAGTAGTGCCATAGAACTGCCATAGCAAGCCAATTCCAAAATAGCACCATGAAAAATTAGTGCCATAGTATTGGTAGTCTATAACACAATCAATGATATTGAGCAAGGAGCAAGTTGGAAAGAAAAAATAGTATCAAGAAAGAGAAGTCAATGTATTTGCAACATCAAGAAAGCGAAGCCAGATTCATAAGAAAAGAGAAGACTTGACAGTGAAGCCAAAGCTATATCAAAGGAAAAGGAAAGACTTGATAGAAAAACCATTGCTATAACACCTTTTGAATTGGAGAATAGATCTAGATAGTGAAGCATCATCCAAGAATTTGTTTAGATAGTTAAATACCATATGAGTAAGTGCATAGACAACGAAGTGTCATCTAAAGGGGTGATAGGATTCAGTGATAGTGAAACACCACTATATCGAAAATAGTTGAAAGGATAAAGTAAATTCATTTTAATCAACATTTGCAAGTCTAAAATCATTTGAAACAAAGTTCCATTCTAATCAGCACCACCTAAGAATGACTCCATCACAAATCGAAAGTGCCATTTTGAATGCCATGCTATGAAAGAATAAAATATTGATAGGAAAATGTTGATGGAAGATTATAAAATTGATAGGAAAATATTTTATAGCACCCTAAATTGGATAATATCTTGATAGTGAAGCACCATAGTGTTCAAAAAATTTGGAAGGGAAAACCTAACGCAGTTTGGATTTGAAACAAAAGCATCAAGATATTGAGTATTATTGAGTACCACATAATGGAATATATAAATGATAGAGTTGAACATTGAATGAAGAGAAAATGCAAGTTGTAGAATATCCAAAAAGGGAAGCGCCACATTGGGAGTGAAACATCTTTGAGTCAGGCAAAATGATTCATCTGGCAGAAGTGGAATGTTATTTCAAGGAGACCAAGGAATAACTCTTGCATGGACAACAATTCATTCACCTCCAATTCCAAGGTCAAAAATTATTTTGGTTAGGGAAGTGAGTGCCAAGTGCAAAATCACCCAAGACATCAATGCACAGGCAACAAGATATATTCTAGGGTTTTGAAAGCTTATTAATTTGAAAATTGATTTTTGATTAAGGTTATATGGAGAGATAAGGATTAATTACTTTTTATAAGGTTTGATTATTAATTAATTATTTTATAAGGTTCATTATTAAGATTAATTAGGAGTGATAAGGTTTATTATTAGATTAATTGAGTTTTTTTATTATTCTTAAAGCTTTTGGAGAGATAAGTGTGCTAATAGTATAATTAAGTTTTTAATTAAGTTGTTAAGTTTTTGGAGTGATAAGTAGTATTAGTAATTAAGTTATTTGAAGTTTTATATTTAAAAGCTTTATTATTTTATTCATTTTTTGAAATTCAAAGACATATTTGTTTTGCAAATTATTTAATTATGGAGAAATAAGGAAGTCTAATTCAAATTTAGGAATATTAAATTTGTAAAATTCTTATTTTTCTAGTTTCTAATTAATTAGAGAGGCATAAGGAATTCAACTTCATAGGTTTGTAAAATTTAGAAACTTTGAATAATAATTAATAAAACCTAGGGAGTCAAAAGGATGTCTACTTCAAAATAATTATTGAATTCATTAGAAATAAATTTTCTGATATAAAAATTAAAAGTAAATGTTATAAAACATGGAATCAAGAATTTGCTTGAAAAATCTGAAGGAAAGTTATATCGTTTTTCAAAATTTATATAAAACCGAGGGATTCAAAAGGATGTCTAATTCAAAAGAATTGTTGAAATCATTAGATATAAAGTGTTTGATACAACAAGAAAAATTAAATGTTATAAAACATGGAATCAAGAATTTGCTTGAAAAATCTAAAGGAAAGTTAGATCTAGTTTCAAAATTGATCTATAGTGAAGCCATGAATGAAAAATTTGAAACATTTGAATACTATCTACATGAAAGGATTGTTAAAGCAATTGATAATGGAAAGGATAGTATTATGATACCTTTAGATATTGGTAACATAATGTATATGGAATTATTTTCACTCAAGTTTCACAAATAAGAGAACATAAAACAAAAGGAGTTGATTGAATCTCTTAAGAAGAAAGCAAGAGTAGAAAAATCTTTCTTGGAGAAGTTATTTTGTTCTTCATACAATGTTGATATTCCAAGTTCATCTAACTCAGAATCTTATCATGATGTGTTAAGTGTATGTTCAAAAGACTTTATACAGGAAAAGAAAGAGATATATGATAAAGAGAAGATTCTTATACAAGAATATGATGACAATGAGAAAATTCAAGAAAGTACAAAGACTAAAGAACATGAAGCTGAAATCAAATATGAAGACAAGCAAAACTGAGGAGAACAAGAAAAAGATCAAAGTCACATGCAGGACAAATATTATATTGAAGACCAAAGTCTTCAATAACCAAATAATGTAATACATGGGGGTGTTGGAGAATACTACATTATTTTGTACATGCCAATGTACCACCTTGATACATTATTATAAATATTAGAATAGGGTTATGTATTATATTAGTAAGTGAGTAAATATTCCATGTATTGTAATAATATGTAGGAAATGCACACATGTCATGTAAATATGTGTGCAAGTTTTATGAGTGTAAATGTGCACAAGTGTCTAATATGTAAGTGTGCACGTATCATTAGAATAGGAAAGTGAAGAGTTGTAAAGAATACTGAAGTTCAAGAGTGCAACATATGAAAAGTCACATACAATTATATATTTGTGATAAAGCATTGTAATTATCATCAAAAGTGCATAGCTTTATGCTTGCACTAATAGACCTTTATTCAATAATATTTTTAGTATTTTTATGTGCAATATTGTGAGCATTGTTTATATAATTATTCTATGAGTATTTCTATTATATTTGATTCATTATATTGCAACTTTATTATAACAGATCCTGTGATTATTTTCCTATGAGTTTTACATTAGTATTAAAACTTCAAAAACTAACAATGGGCTCCATTGTAAACATAGTTTGGCCTTGAGAAAATTAGAGATACACTTTATGAGACCCAAATTATACTTGCTTTTTACTTTTGAAGTTAATGAGACTTTTTGCTCTTCATTAATGTCATTACCCTCCTATATTGAATTGCATGATGATTGTGGCATCGTCCTTTTGTCCTCTTGTCCTTATTATTTTAATTTCATATACATGGGATTATATTATTGCTATTTGATTTTCTCATCCATTTATTGGTTAGAAATTCTACCTTATTTGGTTACAACCATATTTAATTTCAATCCCTCACACCCTACACTTCCAAATTTACTTTCTATGCATTTAAATTTTTGCATTTTACTTTTTACACTTTAATTTTTACTTTTAGTTTCATGCAATTAGATTAGATTAATTAGATTTTAGTAAGGACACTTAGGAGAAAACCAAAATATAGATTTGGAAAGGGAACTATCACTTCCATTTTGTTGAACCAAGATTGTGGGTGCATAAGAAGTTAGCCTTTCCCACAATTGAATTTTTTTATCACATTGGAACCAAGGAATTGATTTCCATGATGAGATTGAGTATAATCCATAATTGAACTTTAATTTTGCATATCTTACATTCTTATGTTTGATGTTGTAGGTACTTTATCAATGACAACTCCAATTCAAATCTTAGAATTGTACAAAAAATTGTAAGACAAACAAGCAAGCAATCTAATTACTTGAATTTTCAATTTTGGCATTAAATTTGCATTTGTCACTAGCAAAAATTAGTTGTTCTAATTTGGATAATTTTTTTCCAAGTACTTATTTAGAAATAAATTTGCTTCAAAATTGGGATGATATGCCCCATTTGAGGTCAATTACCTAGAAAAATAAAAAAAAATATTCAAAGCCCAATTTAGGAAGTAATTTGGTCCACATCAACTAGTGATTCACTTCAAAAGAGTAAAATTTATTCAAGTTTAAATCAAAGAATAATTTGCTTAGGAATATCAATAATCTTCCTAACACCCTCCAAGGAAGTAATTCATCCCAAAATCAAATTAAGTCAATAAGAGCAATTTTCTTGGCTTATCTTTGATAAAAACTGTATGAATATGTAGTGGTTAATATGCTCTTGAGACCACAACTAATTTTTATACTTATTTTATTCTTATTTACCCTTTGGGCCCATGTAAACCTTAAAAATAGTACTTTTGTAAATATTCCTAAAGGAAATTTTCAAAATATTGAACTAAAGTTCCTTATATATGGATATAAATACCCATTAATAACAACCATTTTTCTTATTGGTTGGAGTGTAATTTAATTTCCATTTAGTGATATTAATTGATGTCCATGGACACCCTTGATATGTTTTATGTTATTTATTCTTTATTTTATGTATTTCGTTTCAAGCAATAATGGGAAATGTTTGATTCTATTCATGTTTAGAAACTGTTATGAAATCTAAGATGGTATCAAAGTGGGTGTAAATCTCCATTACTTATTTACTTTTGTTAGGAATAATTTTATTTAGCTTCTCCCAAGGCTAACTATGATTAGAGAAAGATAAGAAGAATTTATTTTGAAGGTTGATGGAATGATTGTAAGAAGACATTTTTGATAAAACCCTAGGTGGAATTAGATAAGGGGGATCCCACTAGGATTAGCAAATTTTCTCCAAGAGAAACATTCACCCAAAAGTTTCTTTTTCCCTCTCACTGGAACTCAATATTTTTTAATAATTTTTACTAGATGGATGCCCTAGTCTTAGGTTTGAGTATTTTGAGCTTTTTTAAATACCTCATTTTCTTTTATGGATTTTGAGAAAATCCATCTACTTTTCTCTTTTGGATTCTTTTGTCCAATAGTAGTACAAACGAGAGGGTAGATTACTTGGCCATTGTGAAAAAATAAAAGAAGAGATTTAACTTTTCTACATAGATCCCTAGTGCTAGGTAAGTCATGGGAAGACTTCTATGCTTAACAAATATCTTCAAGTTGCTTGAAACAATTGTAAAAATGGTCTGAAAACTTTTTTATTGCATAGGCATGAGGGGATGTCCTAATTAATTATGCTCAATAAAATAGTTGTGTAGGGAAAAGAATGATAAATATAGATAAATTTTCAATTTTTTTGCATTCTTTGTGAAATTTTAGGGGGCTCTAGTTCAAAACTTTCACTCATTTTACCTCCAAGTACCTCAATTTTACGTTCAAAAATATTTTTTTTTCCCTCCAAAGTTCAAAAATTTGAATTTAAAATTGAGAGTATTCCATGAAATATTTCCTATCTTGGTAGTAAGAGCAATGTAGATGCACCTGCAATAGTGTGACATAAGGCTATTTCAATAAGGAGAAGAAAGGAGGCACCAACCATTTGTTTGAATTTATGTCTATTCTTTTCCCTCCACATACCTAGTGAAGTACTTAGGGAGATGACCAGCCAAACCAATCTTAAAACTTACTGCATGGAATATCCTTTGTTTTGAATCCTCCCAATGCCATATTATAGCTTTTGATGATAATGTTAACATGATCCTTAATTATTTGGCACCCTAAAGTGACATGTCACCTTGTGATGACATCGTACCCTGTGATGATATGATTAGATGATGTCACATATTTACATGCTTGTGTTGATATATTGATGGTGTATTAATGACACATGGTAGTCCATATAATTTATATGGTAGTCTATATAGGTGACTTAGTAACCAGTGCATGAAAACTGAGTCGACATGTGAAATTCCTCATAGATTGTGTGGAAATCCATAAAGGTGATATTGTGCAATACATGGTAAATGATATAGGTGCTAACATAGTGATGGGGGACCGAGAAAGTCATACACACGTCAACTCCAAAAATAAGATTCTTCGATTAAATCTGTTATCATTTACATAAACAGAGAAACAGCTCACAGGCTTACAAGAACTAGAGCTTGTTTGGTATTTTCCTACGCACACTCTCTATCTCCCCTGATCTTCCAGTCCGCCACCCCTTCCAATACAATTTCTTGAGTTTTTATCGAGGTCTCGGTCCTCTAGGTCATTAATGACCCACCAGCACGAAAGTATTAATCAAAACCTGCAAAATTGGCTTTCCCCATCGAGTCTTCAATTTTCCATCCGTCATTGGCCAACTCCCCGATCCACCATGAAAGCACGCATTCAATAGGCCCTTACCCTACAACCGCTGCTTTGTCAGACTGTACACCTGTGATTGTTGCCTCTTTTCCCATGCACCTGGCCGTCCACGTTTCCAATTATGATTTGCTTTCTTCAGGGCCGCATGTTTATTTCTCATATGTTTTCTTCTGGCTGTGATATCGTGACATGTTGCGATATCATGATGTAAATTCATGATGCCCTTCGTTTCTATCTTTGGCCGCGATATCGTGACATGTCACGATATCACGACGTAATTTCGCTACACCCTCTGCTCCTGATTTTGGTTGCAATGTCACGACATCGCGATCGTTTCACCTCCAAGTACCTCGCATTATTTCTTGTTGCGATATCACAACATCACGATATCACGATGTCGTGACATCGCGACCATTTCTCCTTCGAGCCCCTCACTCTTTTTTTTTCATGATATCGCGATGTCGTGACATCGCGACCGTTTCTCCTTTGAGTCCTTTACATTATGTTTTCCGCATTTGAGTTTTGCTTCTGCCTTCTACCTTTCGCATTCGAGCCCACACCTTGAGCATTGCTTTAGATTTTATGTCGTGATATCGCGACGTCACGATATCGCGACCATTTTTGCCTTTGACCTTCATTCCGCTTCCCTGTCATGATATCGCGACCACTTTTGCCTTCGGCCTATGCTCTGATTTTCTATCGTGATATCGCGCATCGTGATATCATGAATATTTTTGCCTTTGGGCCTATACTCTGCTTTTTTGTCGTGATTTCATGACATGTCACGAAATCGCGACATGTCACGATTTTGCGACCCTCCAACTTATGCCTTATTCCTGCTAAACACTTCGAAACAGAACCAAATTTTGGAAACACTTAGAAAAATTTGGTTGATGCAGGATTGCTCTACTGTCGTCGGATGCTCCCACATCAGACACTCGGGGTAAATGGAGAAGTGAACTTCACTTCTGTGTTGTTCGGTCCACGTCTCTTGTATCGGCTCCAAATGTGCACCTGCCTTTGCAACCCGCTTAAACCCCGTATCCTGGCAAAATTTTTTTTGCCTTCTACCAGACAAATTCTAGCATTACTGCACACCTTCTCGTCCACTGCCTGTAATGGATTTAATTTGTGGCACACTCCACCTTTCATCAAGGAGTACGTATTTGCACGACCATCATGCACTACACTCCGATCAAACTGCCATGGCCTTCCTAACAGCAAATAGCAAGCATCCATGGGTAAAACATCACACAAGACCTCATCCTAGTGCTTCCCAATATTGAACGTGACTAAAAATTGTTCACGGACCCATGCTCTGTGGTCCTTCTGCAACCATGCAATCTGGTATGGATGCGGGTGTCTCCTCCTCTCCAGTTGTAACTTAGCAACCATATCTTCGGAGACTAAGTTATCTATACTCCCATTGTCTATAATAACATTACAGACTTTGCCTGCACTTTTGCATCGTGTGCGGAATAGGCTTCTCCTCTACTTTGGCTTGTCTTCCTCAATCAACATGGTTCTCCTCACGATCATTACTTCTACTTTATCAGCCTCTTCAGAATGTTTTGACTCAGCATCTTCCTCTGCCACCACAGCTCTGGTAGGACCCACATGTTTCTTGTTCACCCTCTCGGGGTGCTGGGGACACTCATATTCCTGATGTCCCTCTTATCCACAGTGGAAAAAAGTTCCCCAAAACACTCCTCTTCCATACCCACATCCAGATCTACCTCTTCCCCTTGGGTAGCCATTGTTCTGAACTTGGGGTTTAGGTTCTTCATTTTCCTTCTGATCCTGGCTGCTAACCTCTTCTTTCTTGTCCTCCTTTCCTTCCTCTTTTCTTCCACCAGTATTTCCTCCATGCCCTCTTCCTTTTTGCTTGCTCTCAAACCTTATGTTCAGTTTTTATTCAACCTTCAAAGCAAACTGGTAAGCATCTTCAATGGTGCTCACCCGAACTAAGCTCAACTCTTCCTGGATACTGGGTCTCAACCCATTAATATAATGGGCCACCTTCTCCTTGCTTGCTTCTAAATGGCCAGTTCTGATGGAGATTTTATAAAACTCCTCCGTGTATTCTTGGATAGTTTTATTCATCTGTCTCAAACTCTGCATTTTTCTTAGCAGATCCAACTCGTAATCTATCGAAATAAACTATATTTTTAATTTTTCTACCATCCGTTCCCATCTTGTTATCCGTTCTTTTCCTCTTATGTTCCGTTCCAGCTGTACTCCCTTCCACCATATGCTGGCATGACCTTTCAGCTTGGTCTTGGAAAATCTGACCCTCTCGGGATCTTCAACTTCTTCATACTCAAAGTATTCTTCCAGATCATTGATCCAGTCGATCAATTCCTCCGGATCCAGGTTCTTGGAATACATGGAAACTTCCATATTCGACCTCTTCCCAATCTGGGATATGGCTTTGTACAGTCTGGCTTGTGTCGGATCTATAGCCTCTTCTTCTTCAGACTGGTTTTCTTCTTCATCAACTTCGTCTTCACTGTCTGCATCTCTTCTTGGTTTGTGTCCTCTGCGTAGTTCTTCTTGCAGGGCCTGAACTTGCCGCTGCAAAGCCCGGACATCTGCTACTATCGGCATGCCTCTCCCACCAACGGGGTTTCTTCTCGAAGGCATTCTACTCACTTTTTCATGAGCCTTCCCATAGATCCTGGTGTAACTGCCTCACGTCCGACGATCTGTTACACACTCAGGAAATTTTGGGTCTGATACCACTGATGGGGGACCGAGAAAGTCATACACACGTCAACTCCAAAAATAATATTCTTCGATTAAATCTATTATCATTTACATAAACAGAGAAATAGCCCACAGGCTTACAAGAACCAGAGCTTGTCTGGTATTTTCCTATGCACACTCTCTATCTCCCTCAAAATTCCAGTCTGCCACCCCTTCCAATACAAATTCTCGAGTTTTTATCGAGGTCTCCATCCTCTAGGTCATTAATGACCCACCAGCATGAAAGTATTAATCAAAAACCTGCAAAATCGGCTTTCCCTGTCAAGTTTTCAATTTTCCATCTGTCATTGGCCAACTCCCTGATCTGCCATGAAAGCACGCATTCAATAGGCCCTTACCCTGCAACCGTTTATTTGTCATACTATCCACCTATGACAGTTACCTCTTTTCCTATGTGCCAGACCGTCCACGTGTCCAATTATGATTTGCTTTCTTTCGGACCGCGTGTTTATTTCTCATCTATTTTCTTCTAGCTGTGATATCATGACATGTCGTGATATCACAACGTAAATTCACGGTGCCCTTTGTTTCTATCTTTGGCCACGATATCACGACATGTCGCGATATCGCGACATGTTGTGATATTGTGACGTAATTTCGCTGCGCCCTCCGCTCCTGATTTTGGTCGCAATATCATGACGTCGTGATATCACGACGTCACGACATCACTACCATTTTGCCTCCAAGTCCCTTGCACTATTTCTTGTCGCGATATTGCGACGTTGCGACATCGCGACCGTTTCTCCTCCGAGCCCCTCGCTCTCTTTTATGCCACGATATCGCGACGTCACGACATCGCAACCATTTCTCCTTCGAGTCCTTTACACTGTGTTTTCTGCCTTTGAGTTTTGCTTTTGCCTTCTACCTTCTGCCTTCGAGCCCACACCTTGAGCCTTGCTTTAGATTTTATGTCGCGATATCGTGACCATTTTTGCCTTCGACCTTCGTTTCTCTTCCCTGTCATGATATCGCGCGTCGTGATATTGCGACCACTTTTGCCTTCGGCCTATGCTCTGCTTTCCTATCGTGATATCGCATGTCATGATATCATGACTATTTTTGCCTTCGGGCCTATACTCTGCTTTTCTGTCACGATTTTGCGACCCTCCAATTTTTGCCTTATTCCTGCTAAACACTTCGAAATAGAACCAAATTTTGGAAACACTTAGAAAAATTTGGTTGATGTAGGATTGCTCTGCTATCGTCGGATGCTCCTGCATCACATAGCTAATGATATAACATGAATCCTAAGGTGAAAAGTGGTAGGTGATGCAAGTATTGACATGATTGTTTCTAATTGGAGTGAATGAAAAGTCATAGATAGTCAATATTGTAGGTCATACATCACTTGACATGTATAAATATGTGTTTGACCAATAAAATTTCACCATATCACCAAAATTTACAAATAACTCACACACTCAACATAAAACTTGGCAATGTAGACTTAGTACATGCTTGGCACTCCATCAGATACTCAAGCAACAACATATGGTAAACTCTCATTTGTTATAGGTACTATTTGTTTTTAAAATTTTCAAAGGTTTAGGAGGTAATTTTTGTAATTTTAGGGAGAAAATTCTAGTGGCCATAACTTTTGCATATGAAAGCATTTTGAGACCCTTTTCAAATCTCATGATCTTTTGTGACCTTTTCATTCCTAGTGTTAAATTTTGGTCACACCTACATATATTTTTTGTGTTGTATTTTATTTGAATCATTATGGATCACCATGTGCCTTTATTGACTAGTCCAAACTATGCTACTTGGAATATAAAATTGAAGCTTTTCTCTAAAGCAAGGGGTTACTCAAATATATGAATGACAAGCCCCATGATACTAATACTAAATAAGTGAAGTAATTATAGGGGGATAAGAAGTATGAGGCTCATGGTTTCATTTATTTTCATCTTGATAATGTATATGACACCCATATTAGTATAATCATAGGCCCTAGAGTGTTATTTGATAAATTTTAGGGGTTGCATGATTGAATTGATTTTATATAAATCAATATATTGGAGGTTATTTGATACTATTTATGAGTATATTAATAAGTTAAATAAACTACAAGAATACACTTGAATTATAAGAGGATTTACTAAGGAGATAAGAGAAGAAAAACATTATTGGAGAAAGAAAAGAATATTAAACTACTCAATATCATATTCAATAATGTGTTAGAGACATACGAGATAGTTGCTATTATTTTTTATGTGCTGTGTGTACTTTCTATATTATTATACACCATAAATTGATGAGGTATTAAATTTATTTTTACATCATTAGGCTAGAATATGTAGACATAAAGGAAGTTCTATTTTCAATTATGATAACCTAAAGGAAGCTATTACAGAATTCCAAAATGATTAAAAGTTAAAATAAAATGAAAAGAATACCAAGAAGCTTACTTATGAGATTTGCAAAATAGAAGATCATAAAACATACCTTTATAGAATTCAAATCAAGAAACTTGAGGGAGTAACAAAAAATATGGTGTCAATGTTGCTCTTTTCTATGCACAAGGTGAGGACATTATGGAGAAACCTCACAAGCACATGTATTGCTTCATTTTTCATATTGGACATCCACTTCTTAGATGAGTGGATTGTAGACGTAGAGACAACTAGACACATGATGAAGTACAAACATATCCTACAATGTTGCAATAAAACACATTTAGGGGGATGCATTATTATTGGAAATTATTATTGGTTACAAGTTGCAAAATGTGGCAACCTAAATATTAGATATTCATTTTTTGATGAGGTACTTTATGTTCCCAATATTATACCTAATATTTTTTTCTAGTTATCATATTACTCATACAAATAAGAAATTATAAAATTTTCTTGATAGATCAGTAAGTAAGTACATAGAAAATGGGTTCAAAACTATTGCTTCTAGCTATTATGATGTGATTTAACATAGGTATAAGTTGGTAAAAATACCATCTTATTCTACCCCATATTATAGGAAGAAAATATTTGTTACTATGATTGCTCATGTATATAATGAAATTTAGAAATGGGATCATAGGATTAGGCATATTAATTATGAATATTTGAGATATATGAGTCAACATCAAATGCCCATTAGAATTCCATATATATCTCCTCCAATTTGTGCATGTGAGGGATGTATTATAGGGAAGCATCATAGGGAGAATTTTCCAAAATGTATTGTAAGGTGATAATATCATCCCTTAGATATCACATATAGTAATATATGGGGACCTATAGGTACACCATGTATCTCAGGAAACAAGTGCTTCCTATTTTTATTTATGATTTTTCTAGTTGTGTGGTTGTACACTATTTGCACTAAAGATTATGTCTTTGAGAGGTTCAAGACATTCAAGTATTTCATTAATAATAATATAAGTAGTAAATAAAATGTATAATAACAAATAGGGGAGGTGGGTATGTTAGTTATGCTTTTAATGATGTTTTAGTTTCTCATGGGAGTGCCTATTAGAGGACTATTAACTTTACTCTTGAATAGAAAGGTGTGGTTGAGATGGAAAATAGGGTGATTATGGAGATGGCATGACATATGATTCATACCAAGGGGATGGATCATAAATTCTATGGTGGTATTATCACTTGTTTAGCATATGTCATCAATAGAGTTCCTACCAAGTTAGTCCAAGTCATGACACCTCTTGAGAAAATAATATGGGATAATCCTAATGTATCCCAATTTTATATATTTGGATCTTTAGCATAGGATCACATACCAAATTATAATAGGAGAAGGAAATAAAGAGTCATAAATGAAATTATCTAGGATATTTAGATACCTCAAAGGAATATAATATTTATAATCCCTGGAGGCATGAGGTTTGATCCAAAGATATGTCATCTTTAAAGATATTCTTCTAGGTACTCCTTCCACTCGACTACTTGATATTTTAGAAAATAATATTTTGATCCTTTCTCCATGTCAAATTCAAGTATTTATTTTTATTTTTGCTTGGATCTAATTCCTATTAGAACTTATTCTTCATATTCTCCATTATCATCTTAAAGTGGAGGTCCATTACCCATTTATTTGAACCCTTCATGGGTAGCACCACACATAATAATTTCTTTGTCAAGTTTAGGGTATTATGAGTAGGATACCTTATTCAAGAGTTTTTTAGCCTTGTGTGATAGGTGAGTGGTGATTTTAAGTTACATTATTTATTTTTATATTTTGATATTGAGTTGCACTAGAAGAAACATGATTGTTCCTCTATTTGTCCAATACCCAAGTGGGTTAAGACACTTACTAAGGATAATTATCCTATTTTTCCTTTTGAGAAATATAAAAAGGTTCCTTATAAGAATTGATTTTGAAGGTAGTTCATTCTCAAAATTCTCTCACATATTCTCAGTCTAAGGGTAAGCTAAAAAGTGAATATTTTATATTAGTAGAGTATAATTCTTAAATGAAGAACAAGGCTTAGGAGTCGGTTCCTCTTCCATAAGAGAAGAATATTGATGGCTACAAATGATTCTATAGGACTAAGTAAACTATATATGGTTAGGTAGAGAAGCATAAGGTACACCTTGTTGCTAAGGGCTTATCTCAATAGAAGAGAATGGACTATTCTAGGATATTTACACCAATGGCTAGGATGGACTCAATTAGGATGATTCTCTCCATTGTTTCATTATATGGGTAGAATGTACATCAGATGAATGTGAATAGTGTCTCTTTTTATGGGGCTATTTAGAAGGAAATATATATGAAGAATTCATTCATTTTTGAAGTAAAAGTATCCACTCTATTGATTTGTTGTTTGACTAGGCCATTCTATATAATTAATAAAGCTCCTCGTGTATGGTATGATAAGATCCATAATTTTTTTCTCATTTGTAGGTTTTAGTGATGTGAGGCTAAACATGATTTTTACATTAAATATTAGAGTGAGAGAAATTTGATGATTGTGTTGTATGTTGATTATCTTATCATCATTGACAACTATTCTACTTTGATCCATGACATGAAGTCATGACTTCTTTCCACTTTTGAGATGAAAAATTTAGGTCTTCTACATTTTTTTAGGGATTGAAATTGATCAAATAAATTCTAGTATCACTATTTCCTATACCAAGGATACTTTGGATCTTCTTTAGTGTTTTAAGATGGAGGATTATAAGTTTAGGTAGAATTATTTTGCTTCAAGACTAAAGCTTTAGGTTGATTGTACCACTCCTTTGGTCAATGTTATGTTGTATTGATTTATTGTGGAAGGACGTCTTTACCTTACACTAGACATGATATAATTTTTGTTGTCAACTCTTATTATAGGTATATGTAGACACCTTGGAAGAGTCACCAAATAATTAAGAGGATTTTTAGATACATCCAAGGAACTTGTAAAATGGGTATTCAATACTCCATTAGATTTCCTCTATTTTTGATGGGAGTTTTAGATGTTGATTGGGTAGGTGACTTGATGATTAGTAGTCCACCATAGGCGTTATGTTCTATTTGGTATCTAACTTGGTTTCTTGGTGTTCTAGGCACCATTATAGTATTACTTAGTCTTTAATAGAGGCTAAATACTATACTACCAATGAAGTAGACAAGCATCATAGGTGGATGCTCAATATTTTAGATGAGATGGGCATTCCCTAGAGTTTTCCAATCACTCTTCAATATGATAAATAAAGCATTATTTAGCTTTGTTTGTAGTCTACTATTCCATTAGTGAATAGAGTCCATAGAGATATAGATATACTTTGTGATGTAGATTCATGCATATGGGATTCTTGATCTAGTTTTTGTATCTTTATCAAAGCAAGCAATGGATATTTTGACCAAGGTTATGATTTATTGAGGTGTGATTTTGTCTAGTTACAAAAATCACCCGACAACAAGGATTCAAAATCCTCTCAAATAAAGTATACTTATCCAAGGTTCTCATTTAATGTTTTTATGTATCATGCATATGTGCTAAAATAAGTTCTTGAACAATTCTAGTAGTTTGCAAGTAACTGATAACAAGGGGCCTGGGAATCAAGTAATTAGCTTTAAATTCATCATGTGTTAAGTGTGTTTTACTCCAACTCTTTCTCTAAGCAATAATAGATAAATTTACCTTTTAATTTTGATAACTCGTGCAAATTTATTCTATAATCTCAAAACAATATCTTAATTAAAATGTTTCAAATTATTTTGAGATAAAAAATTAATCTAGAATTTTAATTAATATTAAATTTCAATTAAATTTAATAAAATCAAAGTTTATGAAATTTTAATGAAATTGATTAAATATAAACCTTAATTATAAAGTCTAAAATTTATAATATTCAAAATTTAACGTTTATTTAATGTAAATATTTGTTCTTACAAATATGAAATTGAAATTGAAATATTCAGAGAATGAAAAAATATAATAATGATTAACCCAAATTATAAGGTTTTGAAACCTTAATAATTATGAAACATAGGGTTTAATATAAAACTAATCTATGAACTTTTGAATTTTATGATATGAAAATAAAGTTCATAAAGCATCTCCTTCCCGTAATATTTATTTCTTAAATATTTATTGAATTAAATATTTAAGAACAAATATAATCCTGAAATGTAAAGTTTGGATCTTTGGATAAATTGAAACCATATTAAAATAAAACCCAAACTATTTAATGAAAAAATATCAATTCTAAATTCTCAACTTTATGAAATTAAATTTGGAATCAGAATAGTCATTTATCCTCGGTAAATTTATTTATTCAAATATTAATTAAATTTAATATTTGAATAATAAATTTATTTATAACCTAGTTATAAAGTTTAACTTTATAAAAATTAAACTAGGTTAAATGTTTTCAAATTTAATATGAAATAAATTTCAAAAAGGTTTAAAGTAAAGAAATAAATTAAATCTCGAAAAAACAACTACAGAATAGAATTCACATAAAATTTAAAACTAGTTTTATGCCTACCAGAAATCACACAATACAACAATAAAAATGGTGCAATCTTCAATGGAAATTTTATTTATGAGAACTATATCAAATCATTTTATTAAAAATTAAATACCGTATTCATGCATATTTAAATCAAAATAATTTGATATAATAGTTGGATCTTACAATAAAATCTCTGTTATTCCAAACCCTGTAGTCTTCTTCTACTCTCCACTTTTGCTCCTTCAATCATTTTATCCTTTCTCTGCCCTACAAATGTCCGACCCTATTCTTGGCTTTTCATTCTCCATTTATAGTTTGAATAATTCGTTACATGGTTGGTTCTTTCCCGTTCCATTATGGTTTCCATATAGTTATAAAAATGAATTCTTAATGAAACCCTAATGTCACCAACTCCTTTTCAAATGATTTAATAGTTCTCCTCAATGAAACCCTAATGTCACCAAAACCTTTGTTAAAAGATTTAATATTTCTCCTCATTGGCATTCAAAAATTAAATTTAAGATATGTCAATGAAACCCATGAACACATCCTCCATTCAACATACTTTAATAATTTTGCCAACAAGACAAATATTAACTAGAATATAAAAAATTTGAAAAATAACCTTCTTAAATATAATTAAATTATAAAGTTATAAAACTTTATAATTTAATTAAATATATTTATCCGCTCATGTAGAGGAGTTGGAGAGCAAGTGGGTAGTTAAAACTCTCTAGTTGAAATCGAGAGGCCCAAGTTCAAATATCTCCCCTCACATGTTGCGGATATGCTATGTAAAGGTTATATCATGACCACATAATAATATTTACCCCCCCACAAAAAAATAACCATTCTAACTATATTAAATTATAAAGTTATAAAAATTTATAATTTAATTAATTTAAAACAAGTTTATAAAATAACAATTTTAAATATATTAAATTATAAAGTTATAAAACTTTATAATTTAATTAATTTAAAGCAAGTTTATAAAATAACCATTTTAAATATATTAAATTATAAAATTTTATAATTTAATTAATTAAAAAGTTTATTTTAAAAGAACATTTGAAACTAAAGACCAATAAAAAATAAAAAAGAAATAATAAACCACCCCATTCTTCCACATCATACCAATACCTGAAACAATCAAAACCAACCAACAACATAATAATAAAATTTCAAAATTTTCTCAGTGGGTCCCCAAAATTTGGGGTCGTTGTGAAGGACATCACAACAAATGATGACTCTACTGGTAAATATCCCTGGACATTTCAGACTTAAGAACCCAACTTATAAAAACAACAAAAACCCAAATATTAGAATCATGAGCATCAATAATATCTAGAGAATGTGAACAAACCAATTCAACATTAAACAATAGAATCATTAGCATTGGTTCAGTGTGTGTAAAGTGATTCGTTCTATATATTTAAAACCATTCAACCTTCCATTTTCAATTTTAAATTTCAGGGTATGCAAATTTTCTCTTTTGAAGTATACCTCCACCTGGCTCTCTTCAAATATTGCTCTACTGCCAGCCATGTGTTCATAGCCCCAGTAGAGATTATCTGAATCTCCCATATATTAGGTGAATTTTTGCATTTTGTATTTCTAATTTTAGTCTAGACCTATCTTCACTGCCAGTCAGACGTCTATAGCCCTGGTGAAGGATATCTAGACTACTGTGATAGATTTATCATTACTTTTCTTTGTATTCATCATTTTTTCTCTTTTCTTTTTTTCTTTTTATCCAATAATAAGGTAATTTGTAAAAAATCGATCTGCCATTTGGGTTGGAGATAAGGTAATACTAAAAGAGTATATGGATTTTTTCACCGCAATTTACAAAATTGACAACTTCATACTTCCAAAATTTCAAAAGATATTCTTTAAAATATTTGTAGTACTTGTGAAGCTTTTGCAGTATGAATCTAATATTTTAAATTTCTTTATATTGGTTCAAATTCATGAAGATATACACTAACATCTCATTTTCCTTTTTCTTCAGGTTTTGCATGCTTTCAAAATAGGTAATTTTATCCTATATGATCTAGGAACAAATACCAAACAAGATCATGAAGAGTTTATTGTAACTACCATAACTACCTCGATAGAAGAAAGCATACCAAAAATATCACAAACAACAAAATGACAACTTGAATACCAAAATTGTGGCATAAGTCAATATTATTCAAAAACAACAATGGAAATACATCCAATTATTTCACAAAACAAAAACATCAACAAACAAGCAAATACATTTTTTTTCACAAAACAACAAATTATGTACAAAATAACACAAAAACACAAAAACACAAAAACCCAAAAAGCTATTTACAGAAACATGCACTATGTATAAAATGATAACAATTTTATGCTATCACCTTCCTGGATCCCAAATATGATTGGCACACTATAAAAGACATATATGATTTACATTCCAAGCTTTACATAAATCCAACCAAAACAAGATTAAGTGAAACGATGTAAAATTCATTTTGCCTTTCATACCCCACTGATTTAATTCTAACTTATAAGAAATTCCATGTTTAAAATTTGAACCATTAACATTACAAGTAAATACATGATCTTACATGATCTTATGCTTATTCAACAAGATGGGAATTTCAAACCTTGATTCATCACTTTGACTTAAATTCTCATTTTCACAAGTATATAGATTTTTTTCAAATAAGAAGCAACTTCTAAAAATTTTAAAGCAAAATCATCATCTATATTTTTAGGCCAATCATATTCATGTAACAATTTACAAGAATCTAAGATATTTACAAAATAAGAATCATTATAGTTTTGTATCCTAGATTGAGTTGTTAATTGTTGATGAATTTTATTCAATACAATCCTATTGGTGGTGGGAATAAAAATCCATGCTCTTGCTTCATCGACCTCTAATGACATATTATCATAAATAACAATAGAATCCAATAAATGATTATGTAAAAATTTACCTGATTCTTGGATGTTTGAATAAAAAGAATAAGACTCTACCTTTTGTACACTTTCATTTACCACTACTTGATAAGCCATTATAGTCTTTTCTTTTTCTTCATGATCTCTATCATCATCATCATCATCATCACCATTTTGTATTCCTTCATCAACAACCATTTCTTCTCTTTCTACTACAACAAGATGTCTACAAACTCAGTTTAAAATGATCAAATTTTAGAATCTGTTCTATTTTTGAAATTGGCATATCATTTTCTGATTGCATAGGAATTGCAAAATCTTCTTTTAAAATAGAAGTTTCAACATCGTGCATATCAAGTGAAACAAAAATTTTATCAATAGAAGTGTGAGAAAAAAATGATTCATCATACATACCCCATCCATTATAATAATTATCTTTTAAAGATAAAGGATGAGGTTTAACCATATCTTCACACTTTGTAAATTCAATAATCGAATGCTTTTCAAATTCACTTTCATCACTTTCAAAAAATTTATCCTCAATAAAACATTCATCTTCCTCAAGTAATAAACTTTTATAATCAATCATAATGAAATTACCTCTAGAATTTTTTAATTCTAGAGCTTTAATTGTTTCATTCAACTCTATAGAATATTCTATTATATCATATGTTTTAAATCTAGTTAAATCTAAAACTCCTCCAATATCTGAAAACTCATGCATTTCTACATTCTGATAACCTTGATCACTAAAATCCTTATTGATGGATATTGGATTTAAAACTTAAACTTCCTCTTAAAAAATATCAAAAGTGGTTGAAAACTAGGATATTTAATTTCATTCGATGGTGTCGAAAAATGTGTATCATGACTCATAGGTGGTAATTGATTTGAAACCTTAGAGTTAAGTAATGATAATCTACCCACATAAATTCCTTCTGAAATCAGCCGTTGTTCTATAGCTACTGCCCCACTATAGATGCTAGATAAGGATAAATATTTAGGAAGCTTTTCTATCAACTTAACATTAAAAGGATCTAAAGCTTCCAAGTATATTTGAACAACTTCTTTTGAAATGATAAAGTGTATCTCTATTTCAGTATACAACTTATGAAGCCTATGATTAAATTGACTCATTGATTCATTAGGTTTTTTATAGATAGAGGAAAATTGATTTGATAACAAATCCATATCAACCAATGTCCAAAAATGTTCAAGAAACGTTGTTTCTAGTTGGTTCCAAGAAGCGGTAAAACCTGCAGGTAAATTGATAAACTAATCTTTAGCAAATTCATCCAATGTGTATGAAAATATTTTACAGAGAACATCTTCCTACATAATTTGAAAATGAAACATAATATTTTTATATGCCTAAATATATTCTTCAGCTGTAATCATCCTGTCATGTTTAAAATGGGGTAAATCATTTTTTACCATTGAACCTATCATTAAATTGACTCATGGATTCATTAGATTTTTTTATAAATAGAGGAAAATTGATTTGATGACAAATCCGTATCAACCAATGTCCAAAAATATTCAAGAAAAGTTGTTTCTAGTTGGTTTCAAGAAGCTAAAGAACCTGCAGGTAAATTGATAAACCAATCTTTAGCAAATTCATCCAATATGTATGAAACATTCTACAGAGAACATCTTCCTACATAATTTGAAAATGAAACATAATTTTTTTATATTCCTAAATATGTTCTTCAGCTGTAATCATCCAATCATGCCTAAAAATGGGATAAATCATTATCTACCATTGAACCAATTTTAATATGCAAGGCTATGTATAAAAATTCACAAGAATTGAATCATAACCTAATTTTTGAATTTATGATAGATTAACATTAATGCAAGGTTATATCATGACCACATAATAATATATACCCCCCTCCACACAAAAAAATAACCATTATAACTATATTAAATTATAAAGTTATAAAACTTTATAATTTATTTAATTTAAAACAAGTTTATAAAATAACTATTTTAAATATATTAAATTATAAAGTTATAAAACTTTATAATTTAATTAATTTAAAGCAAGTTTATAAAATAACCATTTTAAATATATTAAATTATAAAATTTTATAATTTAATTAATTAAAAAGTTTATTTTAAAAGAACATTTGAAACTGAAGACCAATAAAAAATAAAAAGAATAAATAATAAACCACCCCATTCTTCCACATCATACCAATACCTGAAACAATCAAAACCAACCAACAACATAATAATAAAATTTCAAAATTTTCTCAGTGGGTCCCCAAAATTTGGGGTCGTTGTGAAGGATGTCATAACAAATGACGACTCTGTTGGTAAATATCCCTGGACATTTTGAACTTAAGCACCCAACTTCTAAAAACAACAAAAACCCAAATATTAGAATCATGAGCATCAATAATATATAGAGAATGTGAACAAACCAATTCAACATTAAACAATAGAATCATTAGCATTGGTTTTGTGTGTGTAAAATGATTCGTTCTATATATTTAAAACCATTCAACCTTCCATTGTCAATTTTACATTTTAGGGTATGAAAATTTTCTCTTTTGAAGTATACCTCCATCTGGATCTCTTCAAATATTGTTCTACTGCTAGCCATGTGTTCATAGCCCCGGTAGAGATTGTTTGAATCTCCCATATATTAGGTGATTTTTTGCATTTTGTATTTTTAATTTTAGTCTAAACCTATCTCCACTGCCAGTCAGACGTCTAGAGCCCCGATGAAGGCTATCTAGATTACTGTGATAGATTTATCATTACTTTTGTTTGTATTCATCATTTTTTTTTTTTTTTTCTTTTTATCCAATAATAAGGTACTTTGCAAAAAATCAATCTTCCATTTGGGTTGGAGATAAGGTAAGACTAAAAGAGTATATGGATTTTTTCACCACAATTTACAAAATTGACAACTTCATAATTACAAAATTTCAAAAGATATTCTTTAAAATATTTGTAGTACTTGTGAAGCTTTTGCAGTATGAATCTAATATTTTAAATTTCTTTATCTTGGTTCAAATTCATGAAGATATACACTAACATCTCATTTTCCTTTTTCTTCAAGTTTTGCATGCTTTCAAAATAGGTAATTTTGTCCTATATGACCCAGGAACAAATACCAAACAAGATCATCAAGTGTTTATTGTAACTACCACAACTACCTCAATAGAAGAAACCATACCAAAAATCTCACAAACAACAAAATGACAAATTGAATACCAAAATTGTGGCATAATCCAATATTATTCAAAAACAACAATGGAAATACATCCAATGATTTCACAAAACAAAAACATCAACAAACAAGCAAATACATTTTTTTCACAAAACAACAAATTATGTACAAAATAACACAAAAACACAAAAAACTATTTACAGAAACATGCACTATGTATAAAATGATAACAAATTTAGCTATCACCTTCTTGGATCCCAAATATGATTGGCACACTGTAAAATATATATATGATTTACATTCCAAGCTTTACGTAAATCCAACCAAAACAAGATTAAGTGAAACGATGCAAAATTCATTTTACCTTTCATACCTCACTGATTTAATTCTAACTTATAAGCAATTCCACGTTTAAAATTTGAATCATTAACCTTACAAGTAAATACATGATCTTACATGATCTTATGCTTATTCAACAAGATGGGAATTTCAAACCTTGATTCATCACTTTGACTTAAATTCTCATTTTCACAAGTATATAGGATTTTTTTCAAAAAATAAGCAACTTCTAAAAATTTTAAAGCAAAATCATCATCTATATTTTTAGGCCAATCATATTCATGTAACAATTTACAAGAATCTAGGATATTTACAAAATAAGAATCATTATAGTTTTGTATCCTAGATTGAGTTGTTAATTGTTGATGAATTTTATTCAATACAATCCTATTGGTGGTGGGAATAAAAATCCATACTATTGCTTCATCGACTTCTAATGACATCTTATCATAAATAACAATAGAATCCAATAAATGATTATGTAAAAATTTACCTAATTCTTGGATGTTTGAATAAAAATAATAAGACTCTACCTTTTGTACACTTTCATTTACCACTACTTGATAAGCCATTATAGTCTTTTCTTTTTCTTCATGATCTCTATCATCATCATCATCATCATAATTTTGTATTCCTTCATCAATAACCATTTCTTCTCTTTCTACTACAACAAGATGTTCTACAAACTCAATTTAAAATGATCAAATTTTAGAATCTATTCTATTTTTAAAATTGGCATATCATTTTCTGATTGCATAGGAATTGCAAAATCTTCTTTTAAAATAGAAGTTTCAACATCCTGCATATCAAGTGAAACAAAAAATTTATTAGTAGAAGTGTGAGAAAACAATGATTCTTCATACATACCCCATCCATTATAATAATTATCTTCTAAAGCTAAAGGATTAAGTTTAACCATATCTTCACACTTTGTAAATTCAATAATCGAATGTTTTTCAAATTCACTTTCATCACTTTCAAAAAAATTATCCTCAATAAAAAATTCATCTTCCTCAAGTAATAAACTTTTATGATCAATCATAATGAAATTACCTCTAGAATTTTTCAATTCTGGAGTTTTAATTGTTTCATTCAACTCTATAGAATATTCTATTCTATAATATGTTTTAAATCTAGTTAAATCTAAAACTCCTCAAATATCTGAAGACAAATGCATTTATACATTCTGATAAACTTGATCACTATAATCCTTATTTATGTATATTGGATTTAAAACTTAAACTTCCTCTTAAAAAATATCAAAAGTGGTTGAAAACTAGGATATTTAATTTCATTCGATGGTGTCGAAAAATGTGTATCATGGCTCATAGGTGGTAATTGATTTGAAACCTTAGAGTTAAGTAATGATAATCTACCCACATAAATTCCTTCTGAAATCAACCGTTGTTCTATAGCTACTGCCCCACCATAGATGCTAGATAAGGATAAATATTTAGGAAGCTTTTCTATCAACTTAACATTAAAAGGATCTAAAGCTTCCAAGTATATTTGAACAACTTCTTTTGAAATGATAAAGTGTATCTATATTTTAGTATACAACTTATGAAGCCTATGATTAAATTGACTCATTGATTCATTAGGTTTTTTATAGATAGAGGAAAATTGATTTGATAACAAATCCATATCAACCAATGTCCAAAAATGTTCAAGAAATGTTGTTTCTAGTTGGTTCCAAGAAGCGGTAGAACCTGCAGGTAAATTGATAAACTAATCTTTAGGAAATTCATCCAATGTTTATGAAAATATTTTACATAGAACATATTCCTACATAATTTGAAAATGAAACATAATATTTTTATATGCCTGAATATATTCTTCAGTTGTAATCATCCTGTCATGTTTAAAATGGGGTAAATCATTTTTTGCCATTGAAACTATCATTAAATTAACTCATGGATTCATTAGATTTTTTATAAATAGATGAAATTTGATTTGATAAAAAATCCATATCAACCAATGTCCAAAAATATTCAAGAAAAGTTGTTTCTAGTTGGTTTCAAGAAGCTAAAGAACCTGCAGGTAAATTGATAAACCAATATTTAGCATATTCATCCAATATGTATGAAACATTCTACAGAGAACATCTTCCTGCATAATTTGAAAGTGAAACATAATGTTTTTATATGCCTAAATATGTTCTTCAGCTGTAATCATCCCATCATGCCTAAAATGGGGTAAATCATTATCTGCCATTGAACCAATTTTAATATGCACGACTATGTATAAAATTCACAAGAATTGAATCATAACCTAATTTTTGAATTTATGACATATTAACATTAATGCAAGGTTATATCGTGACCACATAATAATATTTACCCCCCTCCCCACAAAAAAATAACCATTATAACTATATTAAATTATAAAGTTATAAAACTTTATAATTTATTTAATTTAAAACAAGTTTATAAAATAACTATTTTAAATATATTAAATTATAAAGTTATAAAACTTTATAATTTAATTAATTTAAAGCAAGTTTATAAAATAACCATTTTAAATATATTAAATTATAAAATTTTACAATTTAATTAATTAAAAATTTTATTTTAAAAGAACATTTGAAACTAAAGACCAATAAAAAATAAAAAATAAATAATAAACCACCCCATTCTTCCACATCATACCAATACCTGAAACAATCAAAACCAACCAACAACATAACAATAAAATTTCAAAATTTTCTCAGTGGGTCCCCAAAATTTGGGGTCATTGTGAAGGACGTCACAACAAATGGCGACTCTGTTGGTAAATATCCCTGGACATTTTGGACTTAAGAACCCAACTTCTAAAAACAACAAAAACCCAAATATTAGAATCATGAGCATCAATAATATCTAGAGAATGTGAACAAACCAATTCAACATGAAACAATAGAATCATCAACATTGGCTCGGTGTGTGTAAAGTGATTCGTTCTATATATTTGAAACCGTTCAACCTTCCATTGTCAATTTTACATTTCAGGCTATGAACATTTTCTCTTTTGAAGTATACCTCCACCTGGCTCTCTTCAAACATTGCTCTACTACCAGCCAGGCATTCATAGCCCCGATAGAGATTATCTGAATCTCCCATATATTAGGTGAATTTTTGCATTTTGTATTTTTCATTTTAGTCTAGACCTATCTCCACTGCCAGTCAGGCGTCTATAGCCCCGGTGAAGGCTATCTAGACTATGGTGATAGATTTATCATTACTTTTCTTTGTATTCATCATTTTTTCTCTTTTTTTTCCTTTTTTTTCTTTTTATCCAATAATAAGGTACTTTGCAAAAAATCCACCTGCCATTTGGGTTAGAGATCAGGTAAGGCTGAAAGAGTATATGGAATTTTTCACCTTAATTTGCAAAACTGACAACTTCATACTTCCAAAATTTCAAAAGATATTCTTTAAAGTGTTTGTAGTACTTGTGAAGCTTTTGCAATATGATTCTAATATTTCAAATTTCTTTATCTTGGTTCAAATTCATGAAGATATACACTAACATCTCATTTTCCTTTTTCTTTAGGTTTTGCATGCTTTCAAAATAGGTAATTTTGTCCTATATGATCCAGGAACAAATAACAAAAAAGATCATGACAAAATAGGTAATTTTGTCCTATATGACCTAGGAACAAATACCAAACAAGATCATCAAGTGTTTATTGTAACTACCACAACTACCTCAATAGAAGAAACCATACCAAAAATCTCACAAACAACAAAATGACAACTTGAATACCAAAATTGTGGCATAAGCCAGTATTATTCAAAAACAACAATGGAAACACATCCAATGATTTCACAAAACCAAAACATCAACAAACAAGCAAATAACAAAATTTCACGAAACAACAAATTATGTACAAAATAAAACAAAAACACAAAAACCCAAAAAGCTATTTACAGAAATATACACTATGTACAAAATGATAACAAATTTATGCTATCACCTTCCTGGATCCCAAATACGATTGGCACACTGTAAAAGATATATATGATTTGCATTCCAAGCTTTACATAAATCCAACCAAAACAAGATTAAGTGAAATGATGCAACCTTCATTTTACCTTTCACACCCCACTGATTTAATTCAAAATTATAAGCAATTCCATGTTTAAAATTTGAACCATTAACCTTACAAGTAAATACATGATCTTCCATGATCTTATGCTTATTCAACAAGATGGGAATTTCAAACCTTGATTCATCACTTTGACTTAAATTCTCATTTTCACAAGCATATAGGATTTCTTTCAAATAAGAAGCAACTTCTAAAATTTTTAAAGCAAAATCATCATCTATGTTTTTAGGCCAATCATATTCATGTAACAATTTACAAGAATCTAGGATATTTACAAAATAAGAATCATTATAGTTTTGTATCCTAGATTGAATTGTTAATTGTTGATGAATTTGATTCAATGATTCAAGCATATCTTCTTTTTCATTTAGCAATACAATCCTATTGGTGGTGGGAATAAGAATCCATTCTATTGCTTCATCGACCTCTAATGACATCTCATCATAAATAATAGTAGAATCCAATAAATGATTATGCAAAAATTTACCTGATTCTTGGATGTTTGAATACAAAGGATAAGATTCTACCTTTTGTACACTTTCATTTACCACTACTTGATAAGCCATTATAGTCTTTTCTTTTTCTTCATGATCTCTATCATCATCATCATCATTTTGTATTCCTTCATCAATGACCATTTCTTCTCTTTCTATTGCAACAAGATGTTCTACAAACTCATGTTCAAAATGATCAAATTTTGGAATCTGTTCTATTTTTGAAATTGGCATATCATTTTTTGATTGCATAGGAATTGTGAAATCTTCTTTTGAAATAGAAGTTTCAACATCTTGCATATCAAGTGAAACAAAAATTTTATCAGTAGGAGTGTGAGAAAACAATGATTCACCATACATACCCCATCCATTATAATAATTATCTTCTAAAGCTAAAGGATGAGGTTCAACCATATCTTCACACTTTGTAAATTCAACAATCGAATGCTTTTCAAATTCACTTTCATCACTTTCAAAAAATTTATCCTCAATAAAAAATTCATCTTCCTCAAGTAATAAAATTTTATGATCAGTCATAATGAAATTACCTCTAGAATTTTTCAATTCTGGAGCTTTAATTGTTTCATTCAACTCTATGGAAGATTCTATTCTATCATATGTTTCAAAGCTAGTTAGATCTAAAAATCCTCCAATATCTGAAGACTCATGCATTTCTACATTTTGATAAACTTGATTACTACAATCCTCATTGATGGATATTGGATTTGAAACTTGAACTTCCTCTTGAAAAATATCAAAAGTGGTTGAAAAAATAGGACATTCAATTTCATTCGATGGTGTCAAAAAATGTGTATCATGACTCATAGGTGGTAATTGATTTGAAACCTTAGGGTTAAGTAATGATAATCTACCCACATCAATTCCTCCTGAAATCAACCATTGTTCTACAGCTATTGCCCCACCATAGATGCTAGATAAGGATAAATATTTAGGAAGTTTTTCTAACAACTTAACAGTAAAAGGATCTAAAGCTTCCAAGTATATTTGAACAACTTCTTTTGAAATGATAAAGTGTATCTCTATTTCAGTATACAACTTATGAAACCTATCATTAAATTGACTCATGGATTCATTAGGTTTTTTATAGATAGAGGAAAATTGATTTGATAACAAATCCATGTCAACCAATGTTCAAAAATGTTCAAGAAATGTTGTTTCTAGTTGGTTCCAAGAAGCGGTAGAACCCGGGGATCCCTAAACAAAACAGAAAGCAAACAAACACCAATCAAAACAAAATTCAGGTCAGAGAGAACCTACAGGTAAATTGATAAACCAATCTTTAGCAAATTCATCCAATGTGTATGGAAACATTCTACAGAGAACATCTTCTTGCATAATTTGAAAATGAAACATAATGTTTTTATATGCCTGAATATGTTCTTCAGCTGTAATCATCCCATCATGCTTAAAATGGGGTAAATCATTTTCTGCCATTGAACCAATTTTAATATGCAAGGCTATGTATGAAAATTCACAAGAATTGAATCATAACCTAATTTTTGAATTTATGACAGATTAACATTAATGCAACATAAATAAAAAAATTTCAATTTTTTTTTAAATAACTAATTGCACATGCTGAAAATTAAAATATTACCTTTCATGCCCTCCTAGCGCCAATTTGTTGAGGTGTGATTTTTTCCAGTTACAAAAATCACTCGACAACTAGGATTCAAAATCCTCTCTTGCAAAGAAAGTATACTTCTCCAAGGTTCTCACTTAATGTTTTTATGTATCATGCATATGTGCTAAAATAAGTGCTTGAACAATTCTAGTAGTTTGCAAGTAACTGATAACAAGGGGCCTAGGAATCAGGTAATTAACTTTAAATTCATCATGTGTTAAGTGTCTTTTACTCCAACTCTTTCTCTAAGCAATAATAGATAAATTTACCTTTTAATTTTGATAACTTGTGCAAATTTATTCTATAATCTCAAAACAATATCTTAATTAAAATGCTTCAAATGATTTTGAGATAAAAATTTAATCTAGCATTTTAATTAATATTAAATTTCAATTAACTTTAATAAAATCAAAGTTTATGAAATTTTAATGAAATTGATTAAATATAAACCTTAATTATAAAGTCTAAACTTTATAATATTCAAAATTTAAGGTTTATTTAATGTAAATATTTGTTCATCCAAATATGAAATTGAAATTGAAATATTCGGAGAATGAACAAATATAATAATGATTAACCCAAATTATAAGGTTTTGAAACCTTAATAATTATGAAACATAGGGTTTAATATAAAACTGATCTATGAACTTTTGAATTTTATGATATGAAAATAAAGTTCATAAAGCATCTCCTTCCCGTAATATTTATTGAATTAAATATTTAAGAACAAATATAATCTTGAAATGTAAAGTTTGGATCTTTGGATAAATTGAAACCATATTAAAATAAAACCCAAACTATTTAATGAAAAAATATCAATTCTAAATTCTCAACTTTATGAAATTAAAGTTGGAATCAGAATAGTCATTTATCCTCGGTAAATTTATTTATTCAAATATTAATTAAATTTAATATTTGAATAATAAATTTATTTATAACCTAGTTATAAAGTTTAACTTTATAAAAATTAAACTAGGTTAAATGTCTGCAAATTTAATATGAAATAAATTTCAAAAAGGTTTAAAGTAAAGAAATAAATTAAATCTCGGACAAACAACTACAGAATGGAATACACAAAAACTTTAAAACCAATTTTATGCCTACCAAAAATCACACAGTACGACAATAAAAATGGTGCAATCTTCAATGGAAATTTAATTTATTAGAACTATATCAAATCATTTTATTAAAAATTAAATACCGTATTCACGCATATTTAAATCAAAATAATTTGATATAATAGTTGGATCTTACAATAAAATCTCTGCAAATCTCTGTTATTCCAAACCCTGTAGTCTTCTTCTGCTCTCCACTTTTGCTCCTTCAATCCTTTTATCCTTTCTTTGCCCTGCAAATGTCCGACCCTATTCTTGGATTTTCATTCTCCATTTATAGTTTGAATAATTTGTTACATGGTTGGTTCTTTCCCGTTCCATTATGGTTTCCATACAGTTGTAAAAATGAATTCTTAATGAAACCCTAATGTCACCAATGCCTTTTCAAAGGATTTAATATTTCTCCTCAATGAAACCCTAATGTCACCAACGCCTTTTTCAAAGGATTTAATATTTCTCCTCATTGGCATTCAAAAATTAAATTTAAGACATGTCAATGAAACCCACAAACACATCCTCTATTCAACATACTTTAATAATCTTGCCAACAAGACAAATATTAATTAGAATATAAAACATTTATAAAATAACCTTCTTAAATATAATTAATTAATTTAAAACATATTTATAAAATAACCATTCTAACTATATTAAATTATAGAAGTTATAAAACTTTATAATTTAATTAATTTAAAACAAGTTTATAAAATAACAATTTTAAATATATTAAATTATAAAGTTATAAAACTTTATAATTTAATTAATTTAAACCAAGTTTATAAAATAACCATTTTAAAAATATTAAATTATAAAATTTTATAATTTAATTACTTAAAAATTTTATTTTAAAAGAACATTTGAAACTAAAGACCAATAAAACAAAAAAAATAAAAAATAATAAACCACCCCATTCTTCCACATCATACCAATAAAGTCACCCAAGAGTCGCACCCGACCCTACCCACATCAACATTATCAATTGGATTTTGGATACCCAATTCAAATTTTTGGTGGGGTAGAGATTTGAACCTAGGACCTCCCTTGGAGGATTGCCCTCTCCTCTCCAACTCACCTACAACACCTAGGTAAACTAATATGAAATCTAATAAAATAAATTTAAGTTACAATTCTTGAAGTGATTCTCTCTAAAAAGGAAGTGAGTCACTCCATTTTTTATAATTTAAATAATTTCAAATTGAACCTAAAACTCTTTATTTATAGGTATGTAGGAAAGGAAACATGGGACTAGAAGTACATGCTCAAAAACACAACAATTAGGTAAATAATTTCAAGGATAGCATAAAAATAAAGAAATACAAAAGGAAGAAGAAAGGAGTAAATTACTATAGAGTGCACCATGATGATGAGATGAAAGAAGATACTATGCCAAGTCCCATTTTATCAAAAGGAAAAGACCTAATAGATGATCAAATGAGTTAAAATATTATGTTTTGATGAGGCTCAAAAACCCTCATTTAGTGTAGTCTTTAAATCTTATTTTATACCATTTAATTATGGAATTATCATGACCCTCCCTTGGTAAACCTATGCATATTGTGATTTAGTCATTGAACAGCTCCGACAATGTGGATGAATGCCCCTTTTTCATATAGTTGCATATTATGAATATGTAAGTATATGATGTAGCATATGATTACATTTTATGATTTGGTGCTACTAAGTTTCTATGGTTTTGCAGGACCAATTGTGCTTGCAGATGGACAATGGTGAGCTAACAATTTAATATTTGCCTTAACAATGCTTTTAAATTATTTAGCAAAGAAAATGTTTAATATTGTCCTATGAGAATAATGGTTAGATTAAAGTAATTAACCATTACCTTATTAATTTGGCATTATTAGCTCAGTTATTACTATTTAAATTGACCATTGAATAGCAAATAAATATGTTTAATATTACCTTATGAATTTAATGGTTAAATTAAATTGATTAACCATTTTATTGCATTAGAAGGCAATTTAATATTTGTCTTGAAAATATAATGGTTAGGTTAAATGACTACCCATTGCATTGCCTATAACTAGAAATATGATATATTCTTAAATATTAAATTGATTTAATTAAGTGAAGAAGTTGTAGGAGCACAAGAAATTTAATATATTTTTAAGTTATGCATTAACCTCCTTGGACTTTCCATTTTTTAGGGAAGTGTTTTTAAAATAATTAAAAAGATGGCTATTGTGTGAATGAAAATTATAAAATTGAATGCTCAAAAAAGGGGTATGGCTTGGGGGAGAAGCCATTATACCTGGAGAGAAGAGGATTTCAAAGAAAAAAGGGTAGAGGAGAAAAAAACATGGGAAAAAAGAGGACATAGAGGAGACTAAAAAGAAAAGAAGAGAATATCCATCTTGAGGAAGAAGCAATGGATTTTGATCTCGGGATTTAAAACCAAGTTGGATACTTCCTTATGGAATCCTTCTTACTTTTGAGATTTGAATATTTCATATTTCCATAGAAAGTAAATAAAAAGGACTTGCAGATTTACTTTTAAAAAATAAAAGGGTTGTAGATATGTTTTAATAACATGTCCTGAATATTTATTTTTAAAAGAAAAGGGTTGTAGATTTATTTAATAGAATTCCTGTAGCTTTATTTCAAATACAAGGCTACTGGTTTAATTTTAATGAAGGGGCCTGTAGATTTATTTCAAACAGAGAGCTTCTGGTTTATTTTTAATGAAGGGACATGTAGCTTTATTTCAAAAAGAGAGCTACTGGTTTGTTTTTAATGAAAGGGCCTTTAAATTTATTTCAAATAAAGGGTTGCTGGTTTATTTTTAATGAAGGGGCTTGTAGCTTTATATCAAATAAAGAGCCGCTAGTTTAATTTTAATGAAGGGACCTGTAGCTTTATTTCAAATAAAGGACTATTTGTTTAATTTTAATGAAGGGGCCTATAGATTTATTTTAATAAGAGGGTTGCTGGTTTATTTTTAATGAAAGGACATGTAGATTTATTTAAAATAGAGGGCTACTGACTTAATTTTAATGAAGAAGCCTATAGCTTTATTTTTTTGGTAAGTTAATTGATAATATATTATACCAAGAAATATGAAGGGGCTCACAAATACCTTTTACATCTACAAGAAACAATAGGCATTAGACTAATCCCAAGAGGAAGTATACAAAACCATCAGAAAAGCAGGTAAATCTTCACCTATTATACCAACAAAAAGCACTAAAGCAAACACAGAGAAAATGATCCATCCTTCAAGACTACAAGATGAAATCCAAACCCAAGAAAAACAAAGAAGCCCATTGGGAACTACCCAAACCAAATAGTAGGAACATCCGAGCAACAATCTACTGATCAGGACTACCCATGGCCTCCTTCTGTCCGTCCATATTTTTGCCAGAAGATTTTGAATTCTTCTCAGATCCTCCCAAAGTTTAAGAATTATGGGAAGAAGCGAGTAATTGTTTGAATTTATTTCAATGCAGTAAATTTTTCTCACCCTATCACATTTGGTGATGGTTCCAAGACTTTTGGATTTTTCAAAAATGATGATTCCCAACATTGTTAGATTTCCTATCTTGGTCCTAGAGCAAATCTTGTCAATCTTCAAATAAACATCTCTAAAAATATTTTGGTGCCAATGATCTTTCCACATGCGGTAAGGATCACTCGAGTTGGAAAGAGTGAGATCTCCATTTGTATTGTTGATGTCCCCACTATATCTGCAAAAAAAACATCCTTTGATTTGTTCTCAAACTTTCTGTTTGAGATGTTAGTAGGCTTTGGGAATGAACTATTACTCCTAGCTATTGAAAACTCACAATGTTTTTGGAGAAATGGATAAATCACATGGCAATTGACATAGATACCAGATATGGTAGGGGTTATATGACAGGTTACCCACCTATTATGGAAATGATGTAGATTAAGATTCGTGAGATGAATGGGTTCAAAACAAGTCTAGATGATCATGAGACAACCATCCAACTGACAGTTCCACAAAGAGAAGGGGTCATTAAATTGATGGAATTTGTTATTCAAAAGGACAAGCCATAAAACCAAGACCTTAAATAATTTCTTTTGGTGTCTATTGTCTTGCTAGAACCTTTTAAAACTTCAAAACTCTTACACATAATTAGGAAACTTATAAAAAATATGGTAACCCAGCTAATAATTATCAAAATTTTCAATAGTGGCTAAAGCATGTACCTCCTATGGTAATGTGTCTGTCCAAGTCAACAAACTTGGACCATCAACCCCAATGTTTTCCAGTTTATCTACTACCTTATTTGCTTATCTGAAAGCATGTTGGAAGATAACTTCCTACCAGTGAGTAGCAAGTTTCTTGGCCTCTTCAATGCAACTTCTAACTTTCCAAGATGGTCTTTTGGAGCTTCAATGATTGAGAGAATCCCCATCAATGATGATTCTACCTAGGATATGTTTGATTAATGCAAGACCTCTCCATAATGCCTTTGCTTTAGCCATATTATTGGACTATTCACCAAGGTATTCAACAAAAGCTAAAATCAAGTTTTCTTTATGATCTTTGATTATACCTCCTACTCCTACTTTACCTAGATTGTCTTTTGCTGCTCCATTAAAAATTAGTTTAACCCATTCCTAGGGTGGGGAACACCATTTAATTTTACTTCTAGGATTGGGTTGAGATACAATCGTATCCTAGGAAATGTTCAGATAATGAAGAATGACTGTCATGACCCACCTTGGAGGAACTCTATTAGTATGCTATTTGTATTGTGATGGCTGATTTGTAATGCTTAATATATTTGCATTATATCCATTTTAGTCAAGAGAAAATGATGTTGTGTGCATTGACTGTTTGCAGGAATAGGTATTCTCATAGGTGGAAGATTTACCACTGAGAGATGAAAAATGGAAATGATGACAAAGACAACTCATCAGGTAAAGATCTTGTTTCTATCATCACTAGTTACCTCTCTGATGGTGGTTTTACCTGAGGAATCACTCCTAAACTCCCACCACTCAAAGGAAAAATGGTGATGGGAAACGACGAGCAAATGCATTGAGTGCTTGCATGCTATTTATGTGAAATAAGTTGGTTGCATCATTAATTTGCATGAAGAAAGTCTACCTTGAAAATGCATATTTATTAATGTTTGGCATTTTAATATTTTAAAATATATGCCTTTATGCATACAATTTAAGAATTCTCTAGAGTAGAGATTAATTGTTTGAGCATGCTTGTTTAAAGTAATTGACCTCATTTTTGAAATAAAGTTAGGTGGCTTGTCTTTTATGGACCTGTCCAAATTCTATTGGACCAAAAAAATGAAAAGACTGCCTTATAAATAAAATATTACATTTTTTCCTACACATGGCAATTTTGGGAGGATTGTAGGACTTCCCTCTTATCTTTAACAGTTCCAAAACTGAGCACCCATGCTCTCTATAGTATTAGTGCTCTTAGGTTGGGGGACAAAGGACATGTAGCCAGCCTCTACCTTATCTCTAGGGAATCCCTCCCTACATTAAAATAATATATTTTGAAGAAGCTTGCATGTGAAGGAAAATATAGAAAATAAATAAAATATTGAAAAGCTTCTTGACTGTTTAGAAGAAATAAGTCTATAAATTGCCTTAAGCATTGAGAAAATGACACATGATACGTTTGGGGAGTTTAGTGGAAGGTTAACACAAGGTGGAAGAAAGTATTTCAAGCTCATTTGTTGTATGGCTTGCGAACTTCCAGGTGTGAGAGTTCCCTTCTTCTCAATTTTCTTGTATTGAAGTAATTTGATTTGTGAATTTTACTCTGCGTGAAACCTTATGGCCGTGTTAGTTAAAATTTTTTTTAGATTAAATTAAGATTTGCTTTATAGTCGGGTCTTAAGACTTTGATTTTTATATATATTAAAGCCTATATAATCAAAATTTGCACTTGAGGTACACATTGACTTTTAGACTTTTATGTATTCTTTTAAGCCTAAGAGAATTTGCTTGTTACCTTTGAATCCTTTAGAGTCTAGTGAATGTAGTCTCATAGGCACCAACCTGAATTTGGTTTCTACTATAGAGTCTGGTGAATGTAGTCTCATAGGCACCAACCTAAATTTTGTCTCTACTATGATATGTTTAGAAATGTTCATTATCTGCATATCCATATAGCACCCTCAACGTGTAGGGAATGCCACTTAAATCAGCCTTAATTATATTTCAGTTGAATAGTATAGTTTTTTCTGTCGACGCGTGGTGTGGGAAGATCCGACCTGTAAATGTTTGGATCTAGTTGAGATTATATATGGGAGAAAGATAAGGCCCTAAGCATACCAGGAAGAGCATCTTCTTAACTGGGTGAAATAGAGTCGACTCCTAATCCTAGGTCAATAGCAACCTCGTAGGGTGTGCGTACATCCCAACTTCAAATCAGTAAGATAAAGGAGGGGACACTGTAATCCTTGTGACGAATCGATATCTAGTGGGGCATCGATCAAATCATAACAATTGTCATTATTAACCTCGATTCAGTTTTCTGCTAGTGGGAAGTAATCTTTGAAGGGTTTTTTTTGTGGTACTGGTATCAATGTTTGGACTACACCAATTGATTATCTTCACCTTAGAGCAAAATTTGTTGGTATTGATAGTATTCCCATTGATAACACATAAAATATGCTGTGTATAATTAGTTCCCATATTACAACCCTTTGTGGTATTCTATGGTATTTGAGTATGATATCAACTCCATTCGGGAATACCTTGGTAATATCCATCACCCAATTGTGATAGATTCAATGTCGTTAGTGCGCATGATGATAGATTCGAGAGAATGCCAAAACATAAACCCCCTTCACCTTGAATTCTACCAAAGCATAGCATATTTATTGATTGTTTTAAATTGTAGATGAGGCAACTATCCTATACCATTCTATCTTCTATACACGAAGGAAGTAGCGGTATGTTAGGAACCACTCACCTTTATGGACACTATGAATGTAGGTAATGGTGTCAGGTGTGCTAGAATCTGTTAGGATATTAATATTGGCATTAGTTAGACCCAACAATAATGAACAAAAAATAAATTTGATATTAGACCTTATAGACTACCGTGTATATAAACTTGGTATTATGTACATTCAAGTTAAAGGGTAAATGGTGTGCCTAAAATGTTATCCCTATGATCGTCATATAAAAAAGAAAGTATATAGAAAATGAATCTTAAGGGTAGTGGAAAAGAATCTAAGATTACCTACTTTCTATGAATTCACAAATGTTTTTGTTTATAAGATTTCTTACCTTCTATAAATTCACAAATGTTTCTGTTAAATTCACAAATGTTTTTGTTTATAAGATTGTCTACTTTCTATAAGTTCACAAATGTTTTTGTTTATAAGATTACCTACTTGCTATAAATTCATAAATATTTTTGTTTATAAGATTGCCTACTTTCTATAAATTTACAAATGATTTTGTTTAATAGAACGATGAATGTTATTAAAATATGATGTTAATAGGCAATTAGATAATGATATTGTAAGTACAATGGATCTTTTATGCTTTACAAGTTAATTTATTATATTGGAAAGTAAATAGTAGACTAGCTATATGCTATGTTGAAGTTAGTTTATATTTGTGAAACATCTAAAGAAATGTTATGAATCTATCATGAGTAATGAGGAAGGATTGGTGTCCATTCCTTGGGAGGGGGTATGGGACCCTTCCCTAAGTTTAGAATTAAATTAAATGAATGACGATTTGCTTTGAGTGATGAGATCCTTGCCAAGATGCTCTTGAAAACTTTAATTTTGTATATAACAAATGTAAGAAGCATGATTGCATTCAGTTGTGAAAACAAACATGGTTTGATTGTGTTGCATTGGCATATTCTACATTAGAGTTGTCCTGATCCCTTACAAACCCATCTCTCTCATGAAGATGCAAGGAAACCAGAGAAGATTCAAGAATCCATTATTGAAGACTCTTTGATATATATTTGATTATGTTCATTATTGATGTAAATTTTAAATGGCTGAAAGGATAAAGCCAAGTGATGTAATATTGGATGTATTTTTACTGCTTTATAACTACAAAGATTTTTTTCTATTAATGTAAGCATCTCCATTAGATAGCAAATAATGTATAACAAGGAATCACTATAAATTATGTCATCATGTAAAATAGCTAAAGATAATGTATATATTTGAAATGAATATTCAGTGGAATTATTTTGTATTAGAATTGCTTCTTTATTTTACTTGTTTATTTACTTCTTTAAGGTTATAGAAATGTAAGCATGAGAACCAAACATTCAGAACATAGTTAGATGAATATTAATTCATGAATAACATATACACAAAAGAAGCATTCCCAAGACTCGAAATCATAGATTAAGAACCAACACCACCAAATTTGATAACACCTTGAGGATAAGTGACTCTTATAATAATTCTTAAGAAATTTAACCCATGTTATATGTAAGTAACCACAAATTGCAATAGAATGACGAAGCTCCTAAAACACTAGCCTTTATTGGTAGTGTGGAGAAGTGGAAAAAGGGTAATTATTTGGTGAGGATATCTATCCCAAGTGGTTGATACAACCATATTATGTCCCTTGCTACTTAGCAATTACATAAGGGAATAAGAACTTTGTATGATATTATCCTTTCACAAGTATGGGATGGTAATATGGTAATGTAGAAGTTGGTGCTTCTACTTGTAATTGGCTTAAAATAAATTATAGAAGTTGGTGCTTCTATATACCTAATCTATTGTAAATCAGATTACTTATTTTTAATGGGAAAATATTATCTTGGATCATTATTATAACTATGACTTATCAAGGGATGAACAATGAACCTTTACAAAAAAAATAAAATTTTAGTGAACATGTAGTGTCAATTAAGGGGCATTACAATGACAGTTGAGAAAGATGTGGTGGGAGGATCCCAGTTAGATAAGCATAAAAAACATCTATTTGGGATAATGATCCCTCTTTTAATGAGGTTATCAACTATCAAAATTTTATTTTGAATGACAAGCCAAGAAAAGAAAGCAAATTTTGGGGTAAGGTGTTTGATCCATACCAAATTGAAAGGAATTTATGTTTCTTCCTAGGGAATGAGGAGTTGATAAGCATATTTGACTGTAAAATTCCCATCTTCTGTTGGGGCCCAAATAATGCTATCTTTAACTTCTCCTATGGGGATGATTATGGAATTGAGTAGTCTTTCTAAGTCCTTTGATTCTTCAGGGTGATGGATGTTGTGAATGTTTTTCCACCTATAGATGTTATTTGTTTTGTGAAGGAAATCAACCACTTTGTATCAAAAGGTTGCATCTGTAAAGTCTTTAAGAATCCTGATGTTTTGAGCCTAATTGAGTGGTTGATTTCCTATCCACCTGTATAACCAAAATTTTATTGATATACCATCTCCCATTTCCCACCTGAGTCCTTTCCTCAATAGACTATTTGTTTGGATTATTCCTTTCCAGAAAGCTGAGCCATTTGTGGGTGCTATCTCATTTAGAAACTCTGTGCCCAACAAATACTTCCTCTTGACTATAGTGCTCCACTCTACTTGCTCTTACGATAATAATTTCCATGTCTATTTAGCCATTAATTCCATATTTAAGTTTTTAAGTCTTCTCAATCTAATTCCTCCTTGGTATTTAGATCTGCAAATTTTGTCCCAGGCTACTAGATGGAAATGAATTTTGTTTTTAGCCCCAATCCATAAGAATTGTTTTTGAGTTTATTCAATCTTATCATACAATTTTGAGGGAACTTTAAACACTGAAAGGAAATAGATTGGGATAATTTGGAGGTATGCCATGGTTAAAATAGCTTTCCATTATTGGAACATAAGGTTTCCTTTCCATCCAGTTAACTTCTTTTGAACTCTGTCAATCACTGGGTTCCACATCCCCTCAACTGGTGTGCTCATAAAAAGAGGAAGACCTAAGTAAACATCAGGGAATGATGCAATTGAGAATCCCAATATCCTAGCTATTTTGATCTATCTTTGGTGAGGAGTGTTCAAGAAATAAATTTTTCTCTTTTGGAATTTTATTTTCTGGCCTACTTCTTCTTCATAAAGAAAACGAATGTATTTGATTACTTTAGCTTCAAGTATGGAGGTAAAAGTGGATAGGATAATGTCATCCACAAATTGTTGGTGAGTAACAAGATCAATTTGAGTTGCTACTTTAATTCCAAAGATGAGGCCTGATCTTCTGGCAGCATAATTTATCCTCCCCAAAGCTTCCGTAACTATGATGAAAAGTAGGGGAGATAAAAGGTCTCCTTGTCGAACACCTCTACTGCTTTGAAAGTAACCAATTGGGGAACCATTTACAATAACTGAATACCATACATTTGAGATGCAACCTTTAATCAGTTCCACCCATTCTATATGAAACCCAAACTTGAGTAAAATAGCAAAGAGAAAATCCCAGTTAACCCTATCAAAGACCTTGTTCATATCCAATTTGAAGAAAAAAACTTTTTATTCTGAGATGATGAATGGAGAGCCTCATGAATTGTTATGATTCCATATAAAATTGACCTTCCTTGTATGGAGCTTCCTTGACAGTGGTCTATAAATATAGGAAGCACATACCTCATCCTGTTCACCATGCATTTAGTGAGGATTTTGTAGATAACATTGCAAAGGCTAACTGGTATGAACTTATTTAAACTCCTTGCAGCTGGGCTTTTGGGAGTTAGTGCTATGAAGGTGGAATTGAAGCTATGAGAAACCACTTTGGAAGATTGGAGTTCTTTTATTGTTGCACAAACATCACCACCCACAATATCCCATAAAGTCTAGAAAAATATTGGAGAGAATCCACCTGGTCCAGGGGCCTTATAAGGGTTCATGGAAAATAGGGCTTCTTTGGTTTCATCCTCTGAAAACGTAGTAGCAAATTTTGATTGACCCCATTAGGAATCACATGCGAAATATGGGATAGTAATGATTCTTTGGCTAAATATGAATCTGGAAGAGGAGCTTCAATAAGGGACTCAAAATGGGAAATTGCTTCGTTTCTAATTTCTCTGATATCTACTATGATGGTACCATTATTTTTGAGAAGTTCTTTTATTCTATTGTTACTTCTATTCCTCATTATGGAGATATGAATTTTTTTTGTATTTACATCTCCCTCTTTAAACCATGTGATTCTAGAATTTTACCTCCAAAATGTCTCTTCACAAGTCATAAAATTATGGTATTCTGATAAAGATTTTTTTTCTTCCAATATGATCTCTTCATCATTTAATCTATTTAGGATTTTATGCTCAATAATGGTTAATCTCTCCTTAATGGCTTGCTTGTTGTCAAAAATATTTCCAAAAATATCTTTGTTCCAGACTTTAAGGTTTTCTTTGACTAATTTTAGTTTTTGCCCTAGTCTGTAAGAAGGTGACCCTTGGACCAAGGTTGACCACCACTGCAACATTATTTCCCTAATATCTAGATGATGAACCCACATTACTTCAAAACTAAAGGGGGTTTTGAATTTTTTTTGATTATCCATTTCTAATAGAAGAGGGCTATGATCGGACTTGATTTTAAGGAGAGATTGGAGACTAGCATATCCCCAAATTTTTACAGCTTCTTTGGACAATAATGTTCTATCCAATATTACCTGAATAAATTGGCTTCCACTTCGTATGTTGCTCCAAGTAAATTGGCTCCATTTGAGGTTAACATCCATGAGATCATTGGTATTGATAAATTCTCTAAATTCTTCTATGCTTCTGGTTGGGTTACCTGAACCTCCCCTCTTATCAGATGGATACAATGGTGTGTTGAAATCCCCTGCCAAGATCTATGGAATATAATAAAATATTTATCTTAGCTCGGTAAGGGCTACCCATAACATAGTTTTTCCAATGGGTGTGTTAGGAGCATAAATATTTGTAAGAATCCACTAAATTTTTTTATCTTTGTGAAAAAATAAAATGTTAGTAGTTCTATGACATAAATGTATTAATCTACCTTCTATATTTACTAGGTCCCAAAGACACATTAAACCTCCTAAGGCTCCTCTTGCATGGCTAAAAATGGCTTCACAAATTTTCTAAACTTTTTTAGCTGCTTGAATAGACCAACTTTCATCTATCTTGGTTTCTTGCATGATAAATATGGTAGGTTTGACTTCTCTCCTAATGGATCTAGCTATCCTTTGTATAGCCAACCCATTAACCCCCTCACATTCCAAGAGAGGATTTTCATTTTGATGGTTTAGTTTTTTTTCCCCCCTTACCTTGTGTTTGGGGGGGGTCTGGTGCATTTATTCTAATCAGTGGATTGGAAAATAATATTTGGAAACATGGTTAGTTGTATCCCATTAGCAATATCATTATGAATATCCTTTTTCCATTGCTCACTAGTTGATATCCTACCTCTTATCTTTTCACATCCATAATCAATATGGGATTTTTTTGAACTTCTAGTCTATTTTGGACTAGGTTTTGGGGGGATAATTTGTTGTAGGATGGGACTACCCTTTTCCTTAATCTTATAAATTGCACTCTGGTATTCCATTTTAGCATGTTTTGACTTTCCTTCAGAATAAATAAGCTCTTTTAGAGGGATCAGATCCTCCTCTTCAAGAAAATTATCTAGGTTATTAATATTTTCAACAGGAGTGTGAGATGGCCCAAATTTTGTAGGAGAGTCTAAGTTATTGGGAAGTTCAATATCCTTGGCCTTGATGTATTCACCCTCTTCACATTCTTCTAATATATCTTTAGAAAGAACATCAAATTTATTTGAAGAGGTAAAATATGGGCATACCTTTTCTTGGTTTGGAATTTTAGCAAAACTAGCATGTTGGTCTTCATTATCAGGATTAGGTTGTTGGGGATTTGAAGTCTCTCCACTCATAAGCCCACTTTCATTCTATTTATATCGATAAACCTTTTCATGTAGGTTTTGAACTGACATTTGCTGCTAGAATTGTCCTTTTTACCCTTGGTTCCTCCTCCCTTGGAACCTATTGAATTGCACATCCTTTTTGGTAATTCCTCCATTTATTTTAAGGAAGGGCATTGGTTCCTTAAATGGCCCTATGTGCGGAATTCAACACAATAAGCTGGATTATTTTTGTATTCCAAAGAATGTTTACGATAATATGTCCCATATTCCAACTCTATGTAGGTCGACAATTCAAAATCCAGGTTAGCATTAACATAAATTATTGCAACTATCATTCTTGAACTAGCCAAGGTGACTCGATTAATAGCTACCAGGTCTCCAATGGATTTAGAAATTCCTCGAAGGAAAAAATCATGTTGCCACTGCATTGGAAGATTGGTAAGGTGGACCCATATTGGAGCATAATTCATATCCTATGTTTTTGAATCAAAATCTTCAACTCATTTCCATAGAAATAGAATTCATCTCCCAAGGAAACAAGGGCCTCCTATTAAAATTCTACTTGCATCATAATGGTTAATTATACAAATGGAAAATAAACCTCTTTATAGGGCAAAAATCTCCATCCTACCCATGGTATTCCATTTTGACACTACCCATTTTTTGATTATTTCAAAATTAGGCCTACCTCCAATAAAATTTCCCACCAAAGAAAAAGCCTCCATCGAGAGAAAAATTGACATGAAGGTTTCAAAAATATTTAACTTTCTCCCTTCTGGGTTAAGTGAAACATATGAGTTGTTAGAGGAGTTGCCTATCTCTTTAAGTGAAAATTTAATTCATTCTAATTGATTTGCAAACATGGTTACAATTTATAGGATGGGAGAAATCTAATTTGAGCTCAACACAATTGAAGCTCCATCATTTTTGTAAACTAAAGTGCATACTCTAAACATAGATTTTGTCTAACCTTCTTCCTATAATATATCTTAACAAGAAATATGCTAACCTAAGCTATGTAAAATTACAGATGCATTCACACTATATACAAAGTTCAATATTCTGCCCCTTAAATTTTAGAGGGCTGAAAATATAGTCTCTTAAATTTACATATTAAGCTTTAGAAACTCCTTTGGTGAAAATATCCGCAATTTTATCCAAAGTTTTGTAATGTTGTAGCTCAACCACCTATTTCTCCACCATGTCTCTAATAAAGTGATACTTCATGTCGAAGTGCTTTGACTTGTTGTGGTGGATAGGATTATGTGCCAATCGAATGGCACTCATATTGTCACAATACAATCTGGTAGGACCACATTATCTCTCTCCTATTTCTTCAAGTAATTTTCTCAACAATAAAGCTTGGGTACTAGCATTTATGATTGCTATGTACTCAGCTTCAGTAGATGATAATGCTACAATAGTCTTGTTGTGGCTGATCCACAACACACCCCAAAATTGGGGACCCACCTTTTTTGCATGCTTTCAAAGAAAACTACAGTAGCCCAGATGCTAAAAAAATCAAGAAAAAACAAAAAATTTCACTAAGGACAAAAAGTGTCACGATATCACGACATGTCACTCTATCGCGGCCGAAAGTTGTTGTGATATCGTGACATGTCGCTCCGTCACTGGCAGAAATGAAAAAGTGTAGTGAAATCGCGACATGTTGCTCCATCGCTGGCAGAAATGAAAAAGTGTCGCAATATCGCGACATGTCGCATTTTCGCGGCCCAGGAAAGTAGGAGGAGGCATTGACCGAAAATTGTCGCAATTTTGCGACGTGTTGTGGCCGGGGCGTATGGAGGTAAAAAAACATCACGATTTTGCGACAAAAATTAGCAAAGGGGCACGAAGTAGAAAAAACGTCACGATATCGCGACAGGAAACAGCAAAGGGGCCCGAAGCGGAAAAGCGTCGCGATTTCATGACAAAAAGCAGCGAAGTTGTACGGAACAGAAAAGTGTCACAATTTTGCGACATGCTGCGATTTCATGACATGTCGCATTTTCACGGCTAAGTGTAGCAAAGGGGCCCGAAATAGAAAAGCGTAGCGATTTCACGATGGAAAACCAGAAAAGTGTACGAAACAGAAAAGTGTCGCTATTTCGTGACATGTCACGATTTTGCGACGTGTTGCGATTTCGCGATATGTCATGTTTTAGTGGATAAGTGTAGCAAAGGGGCCCGAAATAGAAAAGTGTAGCGATTTCACGATGGAAAATCGAAAAAGTGTACGAAACAAAAAAGTGTCGCGATTTCGCGACATGTCACATTTTCGCGGCTAAGTGCAGCAAAACCCAGCGAGAGAGAAAAATGTCACGATTTCGCGACAAGTTGCATCCACGCCGCCCGAAGCAGAAAAATGTCACGATTTCGTGATATGTATCATTTTCGCGATGCATGAGGAGAAACAAAGCTACTGACCAAAAAAACATCGTGATATCGCGACATGTCTCATTTTCGCTGCACATGAGGGCTGACAAAGCTACTGACAGAAAAACATTGCGATATCGCGACATGTCTCATTTTCTCTATGCTAGAAGGTGGACAAGGCTGTTGGCAGGAAAGTGTCGCGATATCGCAAAATGTCACATTTTCGCGATGATAGTAAGGGAGCAAAGCTACATGCTATTTTTGGTCACGATTTAGATGGGGCTGTTACAGAACATGTAGGAAAGCGCCAAACACATGGCACAAAGGCATGAGGGTCATAATAACGCTTCAAATCGACAGTTACAATTCATAGAGAAGATGTCGAACATAAAATCGAGAAGGTGAAATGAAGCAATCTAGAAGACGAAACAATACAATCGGGGAGATGAAACAAAGCATTGCAGAACGAAGCAGAGAACCGTACCAACAAGTATAAAACACAGAGGCATAGGTTGATACAAGGGGTCGGAAACCACTGCGAGCGGGTTGTAGAGTTGATGGGATTAGCTGTTCTGAGCCTACTGTGGAGTGCTTTTCTTCTACTTTTGCTGGTTTTGAGAAAAACTAGAGATTCTGCTATTGTAACAAGACATATTATTAATGCAGAGTTGTTCAAAAATTTGCATTCTATGGGCAAGAAAGGATGAGAAATTTTTTGCATGCTTCGTTTTAATTGTTCTATTTTTCTCCTTTCAGATTTCAGATTTCTATGTGAAATTTATGCCATTGTTTTGGATTATTTCATGTGAATGTCTGCAATCTGGAAATTATTTCAAACCCTAGGAGCTAGCACCTAGTTTACGTTGATTGTGTTTGTTTTGCAGGTTAAATAGGCTAGGTTGCATGTACGAAACTCTCATGTATCCGATTTTGTTGAAATAGGATGGCATCAGACTAAACATGTTCAATGTTTTATTTTCTGCATTTATTTTCATTTTATTTTTATTTTTCTAGAAGGTTCAACTTAGTTAAAATAAATACATAAAAAATTAAAAAATCTAAAAAATAAAATAAAATAATGAACAATCACTAAAGCTACATAATGGAATAAACCAACATGCCCCTTGTTTACAGTTACTTTCTATCACTAAGGTATTCCTAGCAATTATTTTATATATCTTTATAAGTACACAAGCACTCATTTAATAAAAGGAACCTTGGAGAAATTTCATTTCTTTGCAAGAGAGGGATTTCCAATAAATTCCTTAACTGTGTGTGGTATCTTTGCAATTGGGCAAAATATCCACTCAACATTTTGGCGCTAGAAGGAGGGCATGAACCGGTTTATTTCAGATTGATTTAAATGCTATAGGGATTTAAATTTTGAATATTTTCATGCCCTATTGGTTATTATCTTTAAACCTCTTTTAACAATACAACATTGTACTGTTAAAAGGAGGACATGAATTGCTATGCATTGTTCTAACGCTTTGATTGTTCATACAGGAATAATGTGATTTAATTTAATTAAAAAAAAAAAAAAAAGAATTGTTTTTTTTGGGTATTAAAGTTATATTCTTTAAAATTCACTAATGGCTATGTTTTCACCGTGGATGACAGGTAGCCCATTGAACATACCAGGAGTTCAACATTATTTGCCCACTGGTTTTGAGAGATGTCTTCCTCGATTTTTGTCTAACAGGATAAATATTGCAGGAGAACACATTCAAGCATTCAAATTTGTTGTGAATCACTTAACAATTTGGCATGATGATGTTGTTTATAAAATGTTCCCTTACACCTTGGATAAAGTGGCATTTGATTGGTTTACAAGTATGCCTTTAGGATCTATCACTTCTTGGGCTCAACTAGAGGTAGCATTTTTTAATCAATTCAACAAAAAGCAAGTTGACCCAATCCGCATGTATGAGCAGTTTCTCACTATTAAAAAAGGACCAAGTGAAAATGTGAAGTCATTTTTTGAAATATTCTTTGGATTATATGCTCAATTAGTGACATTTTATGCTCTTCAAGAAGAAATGACTCTCCAAATATATGTAAATGCTCTTGACCCACTCATTTCCACATATTTGTGAGGGATGCCTCTAATCACATCTTTGTCACAAGCCTATACTCAAGCAATGGCAATTGAGCAACAATTGAGTTGTCAAAATTATGGTGGGGGTTTTGGATCGTATAATCTTCAATCATTTAATACATCCTTTACCCATCCAATGATTTATCCACCTCAACCAAATTCAAGTGTAAATCAATTTCAGAATCAACAATCATTCCCAAGCTTCAATCAATTTCAAAATCCTCAACTTACTATGCAAGATCAACCATATTTCTTAAGTATGAATCAACTTCAAAATACTCATATTGATTCAAAAGATATTTCTAAAATCAGTTTTAATGATTTTCATAAGAATATGATTTTAGGCAAGGGAGGAGTACTAGATTCAACTAGTATTGAAACATGTGACAAATTGGAAACCCTTGACTCACCAAAAGATGAATTCTATGAGGATGAATCTGTTTCGGATGACATTGTTGAAAATGATGGCCAAGAAAATCCACACCTTCCAAATTGTGATAAAATTGAATCATGGGTTACAAATTTGGATTATGATAGCCTTATCAATTTGAATACAAGCAATAACCCAATTTTGGAAGTAATTGAACCATCTAAGGAAGGTGAAGGTAAATTTGATGAGAAACATGTTGATGAATTAAAATATGATGAAGAAATAATTGAGCATCACAATTTGACTTTGAAAGATGATCATTATGATTCTTGGGAAGAGTATGCTCACTCCAAAATTGCTAATGAAATTTGTGTGCCTATTGATATGCAGGATAATACAATTGCCCTTTCATATGAGGATATCTCAAGTCCTGTACAATCTAAAAATGTTTTGGAAGAAGGGTTGGAATCTCATCAAAATTTGGAGAAGGATAATGATTTTACTACCATGGATGAAGAAGGAGAATCAATTGTTTTTGTTCCCCTTGAGGGGCAAGAAATCAAAAATCTTGATCCACCTATTGATTCTACAATGTCTATGCCATCTCAAAATGATGAAATTACAAATCCTAGGTGGTGTGGGTTTGATACTATTGATGATCCTAATATGGATTTTGAGGCAACTCAAGTTATTGATCATGAAAAGGTGTCACTTGACACATATTTTGAAAAATTAGGCTCTTGTTTTGAAAAATATGGATGCATGTTTGATTGGGTGCCTAACTTTGGTGTTTTTGAACAGGTGTTATATGATGAAGAAGACAATGAAGAAAAAGAAAAAGCTACTAACACTCATCAAGTTGTGATAAATTCTAATCATGATGGGTTGAGTATGGGTGACAAAGTGAAATCTTTACCTTTGGTAGTAGCCACAAAAATTTTAAGTGAGGGGTTACATGATGTCCCTTTGGATGCTAATGTCATTGATGATGAAATGTTAAATCTTGGTGATGTTTGTCAAGTTTTGATTAATTTTGATTGCTTTGAAATCTTGAAAAATAATTTGAATTCAAGACTTTTAGAAATAGGCTCTTGTTTGCAATATCTCACATTTGAAAAAGAGAGCCTACTTCTAAATCATGAGTGGAATGATGAAACTTGCATTTTAGAGAATAGACATGATAAAATTGAAAATCAATCTTTGTCTAATCAATTTGAAAATTTGAATCTCACCTATGAGAATACTAATGGAACTAAATTTTATTGGTGGGGTGAGAGAAGAAAGTTGAAGTGGGTTGCATTGTTTGGTCTAGTCTTGTTTTTGTTGGATGCCCACAACATTTGGTAGGCATATCATGTTTTATTTTTGTGGAAATGTTCTAATCATGTTTGGGATCCAAGAAAGTAATAGTCCAATCTTGGCATCATCTTGTACTATATTGTATATAAATTTTGATTTTGGTTTGAGTTTGTGTTTTCAAGTTTCATTTTGGGATTGCTATTTGGATTAGGATTTAAGTTGTGTGTTTGATTTCATTTGACGTGTTTGGTTTGTTTTGATAAAAGAAGAAGAAGAAGAAAGTTTGAGATGTCAACTGATGCCTAAAATTAGGAGAATATGAAACATTGGAATTGTGTTGTACAAAGCTCCACAAGTAACACAAACATTTAAATCTTGTGAGGCATGAAGTTGTCAGTTTTGCACATTATGGTAAAATAGATGATATATTCCAAAGGAAGCAGTGCATTCATATCTTATGTCATATTCCACATTGCATATACATGTCATCTGAGTTACATTTTCATTCCATGGGCAATTATTGAGAAGGTGTTGAATCCTCTTAGGATTATTACATAACATATATTAAAAGGATCCTAAGGTTGGGAACTGCTGCCCAGGCTATCTTGAACCAAGCACATTCCATGCACATTAAAGAGAGTCTTGAGCAAAATGGTTGAAACCATACTTGGATGAAAAGGTGAGGTGAAAAGAATATTTCATGTTTGTCCTATCATGCAACATAATCCTTAAAACAGTGTTTTTTACCATTTCCATCAAGCTTAAAGCCTAAAATCAGAGTAGTAAGGATAGGGCTAAAATCCTCATCGAACTTAGGTTGAGGATCCAACTCCCCAAAGCTTTGATTTGACCTACATGGAGTAGTAAGGATAGGACTTAATTCTCATCTCGCTTAGGTTGAGAATCCGATTCCCCAAGGCTTCCATTTTTCCCATTTCATCATAAAGCTTGGATTGGAAGGATCATACTACATGTCCTCTACAAAGGATGGGTAGTCATCCCAAAGGTCCAAGCAATAAAAGTAAAACTAATTTTTTCCATTTCATCTCCATCTTGGATTGGAAGGATTGTACTACATGTCCTCTGCAAAGGATGGGTAGTCATCCCAAAGATCCAAGTAATAAAAACTAATATTTCTCATTTCATAAATCTTGGATTGGAAGGATCGTACTACATGTCCCTAGAAAGGATGGGTAGTCATCCCAAAGGTCCAAGAAATAAAAGAAAAAGAATGAATGAAGCCAAGTAAAGGATTATGGGGTTAAGTATGCTCATGCATGGCAACATGTCTTGCCTAAAAGCAAGACCACTGATTGCTCATATGGATAGACTAGCCTAACAATTTCAGCCATAACAGGTTAAATTATTTTGTTCAAGATGAGGTAATGAAATCCAAATCAGAATAGTAAGGATAGAGTTAAATTCCCATCTCGCTTAGGTTGGGAATCCTATTCCCCAAAGTTTTGATTTCACTCACACTTGCACATGGGTTCAAGATGGTAGTGACACATGACCAACTTTGGGATCCAGTAAATTAATTCAATATACATATTTATGGTCCTAAGAGGGTTTGACATTTTTAATATGTTTGTCCATGATATAAGAAGGTTTGAGCATTTATAAAGCATGTTGTTACATCTCTAGCATCTTCATCATGCATCAAGTCCTGCACAAATCATTCATAGCCTTGCATACAAATCATAAGTGAAACTGACAATGGAATGTTGAATAAGTTCAAATGATAGGGAATGAAGCACATTGCACACACCGAGCTGATACTTAATGATTCTAATGTTTTATGTATTTCTGATCTATTGGTATTTTTTTATCTTCTATGTGCTGATGCCTGTATCTAAGATTGTATGTTTCAGGTTGGGTTCTCACCAAAATGCTCAAGAGCATTTGACAGCAGAGTTGCCATTTGTTGTGGCTGATCCACAACACACCCCAAAATTGGGGACCCACCTTTTTTGCATGCTTTCAAAGAAAACTACAGTAGCCCAGATGCTAAAAAAATCAAGAAAAAGCAAAAAATTTCACTAAGGACAAAAAGTGTCGCGATATCGCGACATGTTGCTCTGTCGCAGCCGAAAGTTGTCGCGATATCGTGACATGTCGCTCTGTCGCTGGCAAAAATGAAAAAGTGTAGCGAAATCGTGACATGTTGCTCCGTCGCTGGCAGAAATGAAAAAGTGTCACGATATCACGACATGTCACGTTTTCGTGGCCCAGGCAAGCAGGAGGATGCATTGACCGAAAATTGTCATGATTTCGTGACGTGTTGTGGCCGGGGCGTACGGAGGTAAAAAAACGTCGTGATTTCGTGACAAAAATTAGCAAAGGGGCACGAAGCAGAAAAAGCATCGCGATATTGTGACAAGAAACAACAAAGGGGCCTGAAGCGAAAAAGCGTCACGATTTCACGAAAAAAAGTAGCAAAGTTGTACAAAACAGAAAAGTGTCACGATTTCATGACATGTCGCGTTTTCATGGCTAAGTGCAGCAAAGGGGCCCAAAATAGAAAAGCGTAGCGATTTCACGATGGAAAACCAGAAAAGTGTATGGAACAAAAAAGTGTCACGATTTCGTGACGTGTCGCAATTTCGGGACATGTCCCGTTTTTGTGGCTAAGTGCAGTAAAGGGGCCCAAAATAGAAAAGCATAGCGATTTCATGACGAAAAATTGAAAAAGTGTACGAAACAGAAAAGTGTCACGATTTCGCGACATGTCATGATTTCGTGACATGTCGTGTTTTCGCGGCTAAGTGCAGCAAAACCCAGCGAGAGAGAAAAATGTTGCGATTTCACGACAGGTTGCATCCACGCGGCCCAAAGCAGAAAAATGTCACGATTTCGTGACATGTATCATTTTCGTGATGCATGAGGAGAAACAAAGCTACTGACCAAAAAAATGTCGTGATATCGTGACATGTCTCATTTTTGCTGCGCATGAGGGCTGAAAAAGCTACTGACAAAAAAACGTCGCAATATCATGACATGTCTCATTTTTGCTATGCTGGAAGGCGGATAAGGCTGTTGGCAGGAAAGTGTCATGATATCACGACATGTCGCATTTTCACGGTGACAGTAAGGGAGCAAAGCTACATGCTATTTTTGGTCGTGATTTACATGGGGCCATTACAGAACATGCAGGAAAGCACCGAACACATGGCACAAAGGCATGAGGGTCATAATAACGCTTCAAATCGACAGTTACAATTCATAGAGAAGATGTCGAACATAAAATCAGGAAGGTGAAATGAAGCAATCTAGAAGACGAAACGATACAATCGGGGAGATGAAATGAAGTAGATAAACGTACCAGCAAGTATAAAATACAGAGGCATAGGTTGATACAAGGGGTCAAAAACTGCTACGAGCAGGTTGCAGAGTTGATGGGATTAGCCATTCTGAGCCTGTTGTGGAGTGCTTTTCTTCCACTTTTGTTGGTTTTGAGAAAAACCAGAGATTCTGCTATTGTAATAGGACATATTATTAATGTAGAGTTGTTCAAAAATTTGCATTCTATGGGCAAGAAAGGATGAGAAATTTTTTGCATGCTTCGTTTTAACTGTTCTATTTTTCTCCTTTCAGATTTCAGATTTCTATGTGAAATTTATGCCATTGTTTTGGATTATTTCATGTGAATGTCTGCAATCTAGAAATTATTTCAAACCCTAGAAGATAGCACCTAGTTTACGTTGATTGTGTTTGTTTTGCAGGTCAAATAGGCTAGGTTGCATGTACAAAACTCTCATGTATCCGATTTTTTCGGAATAGGATGGCATCAGACTGAACGTGTTCAATGTTTTATTTTCTGTATTTCTTTTCATTTTATTTTTATTTTTCCAGAAGGTTCAACTTAGTTAAAATAAATACATAAAAAATTACAAAATCTAAAAAATAAAATAAAATAATGAACAATCACTAAAGCTGCATAATGGAATAAACCAACATGCCCCTTGTTTACAGTTACTTTCTATCACTAAGGTATTCCTAGCACTTATTTTATATATCTTTATAAGTACACAAGCACTCATTTAATAAAAGGAACCTTGGAGAAAGTTCATTTCTTTGCAAGAGAGGGATTTCCAATAAATTCCTTAACTATGTGTGGTATCTTTGCAATTGGGCAAAATATCCACTCAACAAGTCTGCTTTTTGAAAATCCAAGTAATTAGTCATGACCCAAGACTAAAACAATTCCCTGAAGTAAATTTTCTATCATCTATATTGCTACCCTAATCACTATCACTAAAGCCAACTAATTTTACAGAATAACATTTGTGGTAATGGATCCCAAAATCCAATGTACCTTTTACATATCTCAAAATTATTTTAGTTGCTTGTAAATGAAGTTAATATGGATTAGGCATATGCCTTGAAACAAGAGAAACATCATATTGAATATCCGGCCTTATGTTGGTGAGGAACACTCCCAACCATGTTCCTGTAAGTGGTTACGTCAAATTTTGATGCTCCATATTATTTGCTCAATTGGATCCCATGACCTATTGGAGTTGTAACAGACTTGCATTGCTCCATAGCAAATTTCTTTATCATATCTTGAGTATATTTGTGTTGACATATGAAGATCCCTTTACCTATTTTATGTACTTCCATGCCTAGGAAGTAATGCATAAAGCCTAGATATTTCATTTCAAATTCTTTCATCATGGAGTTTTTGAACTCCTTATTCATCTTAACACTATTACCCGTGAATATTAGATCATCCACATATGAACATAAAATGAGAAAGTATTTACCTTATTTCATGTAGTAGAGAGTAGGTTCACTTTTTCTCCTAGTGAATCCATACTTTTGAAAGTAGCCATCAATGCGTGAGTACCATGCCCTTGGTGCTTGTTTGAGGCCATACAATGCTTTCTTCAATCTATAGACAATGTTCTTCTTACCTTTTTCTTCAAATCCTTGAGTTTGTTGCACAAAAACCTCTTCATTCAAGTACCTATTAAGGAAGGCACTCTTTACATCCATGTGTTGAATGTGCCACCCTTTGTGAGCAGCCAAGGAAAGCACTAATCTGATGGTCAACTATCTAGCATCAGAAGCAAAGGTCTCCTTATAGTCAATCCCATACTTTTGAGTAAACCCTTTCGATACTAGCCTTACCTTGTGTCTTTAAATACTTCCATCAACATTGAATTTGGTCTTGTAGACCCATTTACATCCAACACATTTCTTACCATTAGGAAGCTTCACTAGCTCCCACGTATCATTCTTTTTTATAGAGGCCATTTCCTCTTTCATGGTACATCATGAGCACATGCTTTTAATAACTAGATGGCTCTAGCTCTACGCTAGTCATTAAAGCATAGTTTACAACATCTCTCTTAGGCTCTTGAGAATCATCATCACCATACATGTGCAAATTTTCAAGTATTTTCAAAACTGCATTCATATCACTAGCTTGGCTTCTAGTTTACCTTTTTTGGAAATTTTTATCCAATATTTTAAAATAAGGATGGTGCTGAAGTGTTATCTTACCTATTTATGGATAATAAATATCCATTGGTGAAGAACTTACTGGTCTTTGTGGAGAAGGACTTGGAGTAGCATTTGTTGTACTTGAAGTAGTACTCATACTTGGGCTCGAATGAGGAGTTCCTTTGCTGTTTTTGGGCTGCACTTGTTGCACTTGAGAGGAACTTGTATCTTGACCATCATCAACAATTTTTTTTTGATTCTCCCCCTTCATAAAAAATTACTTCTCTTGAGATTATAATTTTATGTATTTTTGTATTGTAGAGCCTATATGCCTTGGAAGAATCATAATACCAAATGAAAATACATGCTTGAATTTTGGGGTCAAGTTTCTTTCTTGTCTCATTAGGAATGTGTGCATATGCAAGACAACCAAAAAATTTGAAGTGTTTTACATTTGGATTTTTTATACCATCCCTCATAGGGAGTCATCCCATATAAACTAGAAGTAGGACTCCTATTCAAAATGTAAACACTTGTTCTAACAACATCAACCCAATACATGTTACTAAGTTTCTTTGTTTGAAGTATTAATCTAGCTATTTCTACAATAGTACGGTTCTTTCTTTCAGCCACACCATTTTATTGTGGGGTTTAGGAAGTAGTTAATTGGCTTTTGATCCCACAATATTTACAAAATTTGAGAAATGTATTTGAACAAAAATTCCCTCCTCTATTAGTCCTTAATCTCTTTACAATATACTCACATTGATTCTATATATTATTTTTGACATCCTTGAAACATTAAAAAGCTTCATCTTTAGTTTTTAAAAAATAAATCCAACACATTCTAAAGAAATCATCAATGAAAGTGAGAAAGTAAGAATTGTTACCCAAGATTTTGGTATTCATGGGACCACAAATGTCTGAATGTACCAATTATAGTGGATGGCTTGCTCTCCATGCTTGTCCTCTTGGAAAATTTGTTCTTGAGTATTTTTCCAAAACACATTCTTCACACACCTCCTTATGCTATTCAACTTTTGGTAATCCACACACCATAGCTTGAGAAGTCAACAACTTCAAGCTTGCAAAGTTAAGATGACCATATTGCCAGTGCCAAAGCACACTTGGATTTTCTATGGCTACATTAGCAAGTTGGGCACCTCCTTGTTCCTAAAAATTAAGAGTAAATAACCTATTCTTTGTCATAGGTACTTGTGTAACAACTCTATTACAATTTTTTTTGTCAAAAATTACACATTTTCCATATTCAAAAGTAAGCCTATAGTTATTTTCCATTATTTGTCAAACACTAAGCAAATTATGTTGGAGTTTGGGGGTGTAATATATGTTGTTTACCTTATTTTTGCCTTATTTTGTTGGAACCTCCATGGCTACCATACCTTAAACTTGTTTGTCATATCCTAATTTGATATTTGACTTGTAGGTGGAATCCATTGTAGCAAAAAGCTCTTCTTTACCACTCATATGATTTGAGCAACCAATATCCAAAATCCAAGTTTCATTAAGATTTTGATATGATTTTTCATATGGTAGGAATTAATTTGAAGAATTTATTTCCTCTTATCCATAGTTTCTATAGTTATTACCTCTCCCTTCTTGAGAAGTCTTGGATCAACAATCTCTAGAAAAATGATCAACCTTACCACAATTGTAACAAGATTTTTTTGATTTCTCACATTCTCTTCCTTGATTGCCACCTCTTGATCTACCTCTTCATCTTCCTTTTCCTCTCCTTTGGCCTCTTACTTGTCCTCTTCCTTATGCTCATCCTTGTGCATTATCACCTTCCTTGGATGAGAATGCTTTATCATCACCTCCAAAGCTTGAATATGTAGCACCCTAAAATCTTTATTCATGAGACATCAAAGAACCTAGTGCATCAAAAGTGAGGTTACAAATATATTTAGATTCCTCAATAATGATTAAAATATGGTTACACTTATAAAGAAGTGTTCTCAAAACTTTCTTCACAACCACTTCAAATTTTATGTCTTCTCCAAGTGTCTCCATTTTGTTGACAACTGCTTTAACTCTCACACAATAGTCACCAAATTTTTCATCTTCTTGCATCTTAAGATTATCAAAATCTCACTTCAAGTTTTGAAGCCTTACTTGATTCACTTGATCGCTCCCTTTATAGCTATATTTCAAGGCTTTAAATGCTTTGAGTGTTTTTGAACAGGAAGCAATCCTTGGAAATATGCTTTTATCCAAGGCTGCTTGGGTATGGTATAGAGAAAATAAATTCTTCTTTTGGGCATCTTTCTTAGTAGTCTTATCAGCTGCACTCAAGGTTGTCCAATCCTGAGGTTCATTGTATCCTTCTTCTACAATATCCCACAAATATTTGCCAATGAGTAAGGTCTTCATTTTGATAGACCAATACTCATAATACAAACCATTGAATTCAGGGGTAGGAAGATTATTGCTAGTAGACATTAGTAAAAAATGAGAATTAAACTGAATGCAAACAATAAATATCTTATCACAATGTCTTACTTGCAGTAAACAATAGCTTTCTCCTGTATTTCATAACTTACTATGAGTTTTAGAACAATGCTGTATCACTAGACAGTTCTCCTTCAAGTGAATAAATAGGTAACAATAGTGAAATATTTGTTAATGCAATAAAAACCACAATGCATTGGTTAAAACAACCTCCAAATTATAACACTTAGAGCAAAAATTTTGATATCAAATACAATGTACTCTAAAACTCAAAATAAGACATTGTTAATCATGCTCAAACCTTTTCTCGTTCCTCACGATGATCTCCAAGCATTTATCCATGGTGTCCAGTGAAGTGAATCCTCTCACATGAGTTGTGTTAACGTCCATTATTTCAATTGAAATAAACAACTCATTCTGAAGGAACTAATTTCTCTGTGGAACAAAATTCATCATTATTTCCAATGATCGGGCCACCTTATAGATCGAAATTGATGCGTATGCATCATTATTTCCAACATCTGTACTTTGAAATTATGGATCGCTATCTTCCCTTACAAGGATTGAGCCACCTTAATTTAAATTAGTTTGATCTAAATTACATCAAATGTAGTCAAAAATATTCAAAATACTCCAATCAACACAAGCTCCAAAGCACGAGTCATGACGTTGATGACTTTCATTTCTCTATGCTCATGTTTCACCTTTGCTCGTCCAAAATATATCGATCAACACCAAACTAGATCACGGTATCTCCAAATACCACATATCATTTGTTTATTTTGTAGTGATTTAAATAAATCACTTATGCCCAATCACACATGCCAAATCACAGTGCATCCTACTCCGTTGTCCATAGTTTGCAGAATATTACCTCTACATGATTTGTTGTGTCTTGTCACTAGGCGATCTCCTTCAGTAGTATGACACCTTGCGAGAACCGGTATGACTTCTCCTTTAACATAACTCTCAATGCAACTACTTTCTCTTGGACTGAACTAAAAAATGATGGGCAATCTAAAAACTGAAGTATTCTCTCCTTGCTCTGATACCACAATGAAAATTTAATTCATTCTAATTGATTTGAAAACATGGTTACAATTTATAGGATGGAAGAAATCTAATTTGAGCTCAACACAATTGAAGCTCCATCATTTTCATAAACTAAAGCGCATACTCTAAATATAGATTTTGTCTAACCTTCTTCCTATAATCTCTCTCAACAAGAAATATGCTAACCTAAGCTACGTAAAATTACAAATCTGTTCACACTATATACAAAATTCAAAATTAAGAGTATCAACATAGGACTTGCCCGCATTGGTATTCTCACCATATCTATGGAGAGGGGCCCATTGTTGGGCCCCTTGTCATGAGGTTTAATCCCCCAAAATTTTTACACTTTTTTAGTCTGTAACTCTTGTTTGGCGTGATCCTCGTTTGCATCCTTTGATGTGGCTCCAAATCCGTGTTCCCCATGACCAAAATCTTGCACTCCAAAGGCTTGATTTTGTTTGTTCTTGCCTTCACTGATTTGAAAATCTTGGTTCCCACTTAGACTATTTTTGAGGACTCCACTCACCATCACCGCTGTGGTAACCCTATTTATTGTAAATTATATTAAAAACCCTTTGTTGTGTGGTTACCATCCTTCATCAAATAAAATAAAAAATAATGAACATAGATGCGGCTCTCTACCCTCCCTACCTTTCCCTTGTGGGTGCGTTGTTGTAGACTATATTTAAAACCCTTTACCTTGTGGCTATCGTCCTTCGTCAAATAAACCAAAAAATAATGAACACACATGCAACTCTTTACCCTCCCTACATTTCCCCTATGGCTACACTGCTATAGACTGTATTTAAAATCCTTTGCCCTACAACTACCATCCTTTGTCAAATAAACCAAAAATAATGAACACAAATGCAGATCTCTGCCCTCCCTGCCTTTCCCCTATAACTACACTATTGTAGAATATATTTAAAACCTTTTTATTTTTTTGAGGACATCGCTCTCCATCACTGATATGGTAACCCTATTTATTGTAAAATGTATTTAAAACCCTTTGTTGTGCAGCTACCATCCTTCATCAAATAAACCAAAAAATATTGAATGCAAATGCAGCTCTTTGTCCTCCCTGCCTTTCCCGTGTGGCTGCACTCAAATGTTCACAATTTAAAAATAGAGCTGAAAATGTGGGGCCTATAGCTTTATTTCAAATAGAGGGTTGTTGGTTTTCAAATAGAGGGCTGTTGGTTTATTTTTATGGAAGACGCTTGTAGCTTTATTTCAAATAGAGGGTTGCTGGTTTATTTTAATGAAGGGGTATGTATATTTTTTTCAAATAGAGGGCTATTGGTTTAATTTGAATGAAGGAGCCTGTAGATTTATTTTAATAAGAGGCTATTTCAAATGGAGAGTTGCTAGTTTATTTTTAATGAAGGGGCTTGTAGGTATATTTCAAATAGAGGGTTGCTGGTTTAATTTTAATGAAGGGATCTATAGCCTTATTTCAATAATATGGCTACTGATTAATTTTTAATATAAGGGGGATGTAGTAAGTTGTTATTAATAAATAAAGAGGGGTCTGTAAATGAGGAAAGGGCTTCACTCGTTTATAAATTAATTAATCAACCCTTGATGTTATTTAGGAAATATTATGTTACTTGAATTTTAGATTTTATATTTGAAAGGCGATTTTTTAATTAAAAAAGGCAAACATTATGCTACATGAATTTTATATTTTAGCTTTAAAAGGGGATTTTAAATCTAAAAAGAAGGAAATATTATGTTAACTAAATTTTAGATTTTAGATTTAAAAGTGGTTTTTTAAATATAAAAATAGGGAAATATTATGTTACTTGAATTTTTTATTTTTAGATTTAAAAGAGGATTTTTTTAATCTGAAAAGGATATTTGAATATATGAAAAGAATATATATGATGGCTAGATAGCTTTTGATTAAATGAAAAGGGAATTTTGAATGTATGTATAGGATTTATATGATGATTGGTTAACTTTTATTAAGTAAAAAGGGATATTGAATATAGGAAAAGGATTCTTATGATGCTTAAGTACATTTAAATGTTTGAGAGGACCGTGGAGGCCAAGATTTTAATTGTGTTATATTTAATTGTTTTAAAGGTCTGTGGAGGCCATGTCTTAATTATGTTATATTTAAATGATTGAAAGGGTCGTGGAGGCCAAGTCTTAAAATATGTTATATTTTTAAATGTTCAAAATGCGATGGAGGCTATGATTTAGAATATGCCTATTTAAGAGTTTCATTGATTTGATGTATGGAAAAGTCTTAAAATATGTTATATTTTTAAATATTCAAAAGGCCATGGAGGCTATGGTTTAAAATATGCTTATTTAAGAGTTTCATTGATTTGATGTATCAAAAATGTGAAACCTAAATTATTGAAAGGAAGAATGAAAAGATAGTTTCATTCTTGAAGGCATTATATGGTGCCTTTGATTTATTCTATGGAATCAAGTTGCAGTAACGAATTGAAGGACTAATTAATTTTGTATTGGCAAATGAAGTAGGAAAATATATACTTTGTGTTTGGATAGATTAAATAATTAATCTATGTTTGTGAACAAATTGATTGAGAAAATAATCAATATTTTACAAAAGAATAGAGTAAAATATTAATCTATATTTAGGAAAGATTAGAATGAATAAATAATCTATGTTTATCAATAATATGGATTAAATCATTAATATATGTTTTGGAAGGAATGGATCAAATGATTTTAAAAAATATTGATTTAACGAGTTAATTATGATTGGATAAAGGATAGATTAGTCAATTAATATATGTTCATATGAGGATAGATGAGTTATCCTTGTTGAAAAATGTTAGAGCAAAGGACTTATTTAAGCTTGAATATGATAAAGAGAAAATATTAGTGGTATGCTTTCTACTTGATTTGATGGATTGAAATATGTTAATGGATAAAATATTGCATGGAAGAATTCATTAGTAGAAGAACATATCTCTTGGGACTAGAAATGTATTAGTGGATAATATCATTTACGATGATTAATTATTATTTGATACCATGCTAATATATATTTGTGAATGATTAGTACTTGATTTAGTATGAGAAGGATCTCTCCTTTTTGATATACCTATAGAATAATTCATTGGGAGGATTATGGGGTCCTCTCAAATGAGTTGTATTATGCATTGTTATATTTAAGTGCGACTATAGTAGACACAATATAACAATGCACAAGATAAATCATTAGAGAGGACCCCATAATCTTTCCAATGAATTACTATGTAGGTATATCAAAAAGAAGAAATTCTTCTTCTACTTAATCAAGTACTAATAATTCACAAATACATCTTAGCATGGTTTATGCTATCAAATAGTAATTAATCACAATGAGTTACATTATCCGGTAATACATTTCTACTCCCAAGAGATACATTCTCCTACTAATGAATATTTCAATGCAATATTTTATCCATTAACATATTTCAATCTATCCAATCAAGTAAAAAGTAGACCACTAATGTTTCTTCTTTATTCTATTCAAGCTTAGATAAGTCCTTTAATATAACATTTTTCAAACAAGGATAACTTATCTATCCTCATCCAAACATAGATAAATCGACTAATCTATCCTTTATCCAATAATAATTAGATTGTTAAATATATATTTTTAAAAATCATATGATCTACCCCTTCCAAAACATAGATTAATCATTTAATCTATCTTATTGACAAACATAGACTATTCATTCATTCTAATATTTCCTAAAGATAGATTAATCTTTTAGTCCATTATTTTGTAAAGCATTGATTATTTTCTCAGTCTATTCATTCACAAATATAGATTAATCACTTAATCTATCCAACCATAAAACATAGATTTTCCTACTTCCTATGCCAATACAAAATGAATTAGTTTTTTAGTTTACTACTACAACATGGTTTCATATAATAAATCAAAGCAATATTTAAGTAGATATCATATTACTAGTTATATGCAATACAAAAACTAATCATTTAAATCTAACCATTGTATTTTCAAGACAAATATTAAACTACCTTACGATGTAGTAAAATGGTCATTCAATTTAATTTAACCATTAAATTCATAAGGCAATATTAAACATATTTATTTGCTAGTCAATTTAAATAGCAATAACCAAGCTAATATTATAATGTCAGCTTAATAAAGTAATGGTTAATTACTTTAATCTAACCATTATTCTCACAGGACAATACAAACATTTTTTTTCCTAAAAATTTAAAAGCCTCATTAAGAAAAATATTAACTTGTTAGCTCACCATTGTCCATTTGCAAGAATAATTGGTCTTGCAAAACCACAAAAACTTAGTAGCACCAAATCATAAAATGTAATCATATGCTACATCATATCCTTACATATTAATGATACACAACTATATGAAAAAGTGTCATTCATCCATGTTTCCAGAGCTTTTCAATGACCAAATCACCATATGCATAGGTTTTTCAAGGGAGGGTCATGATACACTATCCCCCTTAGGCTAAACACAATCCCATGTGTTTCCATACAATACAAGTATATATAACCATGAACATTGGTTTTCCTTAACCCCCACTTTCGATAGTGGCACCTAGTTAAAATAGTGGTCTTGATGGTTCTTGCTTTACCTTGTCATATTCATCATAGATATAGTTTAATTACAAATATATATTAATCATTTAATCTATCTAACCACAAAGCATAAATTTTCTTACTTTCTATGCCAATACAAAATGAATTAGTCCTTCAATTTATTACTACAACTTGGTTCCATATAATAAATAAAAATCACCACATAATACCTTCAATAATGGAACTCTCTTTCCATTCTTACTTTCAATAATTTAGGTTTAACATTTTTTGATACATCAAATCAATGAAACTCTTAAATAAGCATATTTTAAATCATAGCCTCCATGACCTTTTGAACATTTAAAAATATAACATATTTTAAGACTTGGCCTCTACGACCCTTTCAATCATTTAAATATAACATATTTAAGACATGGCCTCCACAACCCTTTCAAAAATTTAAATATAACACAATTAAAAACTTGGCCTCCATGGTCCTTTCAAACATTTAAATATAATTAAGCATCATAAGAATCCTTTTCCTATATTCAATCTCCCTTTTTACTTAATCAAAAGTTAACTAATCATCATACAAATCCTATTCATACATTCAAAATTCCCTTTTCATTCAATCAAAGCTATCTAGCCATCATTTAAATTTTTTTCATATATTCATTTTTGCTTTTCAGATTTAAAAATCTCCTTTTAAATCTAAAAATAATAAATTCAAGTAACATAATATTTCTCCCTTTTAGATTTAAAAATCCCATTTTAAATCTAAAATCTAAAATTCAGGTAACATAATATTTTCTCCTTTTTAATTTAAAAATCCATTTTTAAAACTAAAATATAAAATTCATGTAACATAGTTTTTTCCTTTTTAGATTTAAAAATCCCCTTTCAAATCTAAAATCTAAAATTCAAGTAGCATAATATTTCCTAAATAACATCAAATGCTAATTAATTAATGTATAAACAAGTAAATCCCTTTCCTCATTTATGGCCCCCTCTTTATTTATTAACAAAAACTTAGTTCGATCCCATTTTATTAAAAATAAACCGACAACCATCTTATTGAAATAAAACTATAGGCCCCTTCATTAAAATTAAACTAGTATCCCTCTATTTGTAATATAGCTATAGGCCTAAAAAAATTTTCTCTCGAGTTTGAATGTAAATTTTGGGTCTTTACATTGATTAGGATTACACCTATCCTCACCAAATGTAAGTCTATCTATGTAGGTTAAGTGTACTACGGATAAACCATCTCTCTCTCTTTGCTATGTCTTCCAATAAAGACCCATGAGCATAATCATTATGATTTTCAATGGTCAAACATATAAAAACCTTTCACATGCATTACATGATAAATTTATAACCATATTCATCATTCATAGATTAGAATAATACATCCATAGTAAGCTATCTCTAGAAGCCATAAGAATAATACCACGAATAAAAAATAATCATTACACACATGAGACACATGATATTTCTTTGGAACCCTTATAGAGAATATACATAGCCTCCAAAAAGTACCTTTTTTATTTCATTAACTCTAATTGCCTCAAGTACATTTGTATAAAGGGAATCCATAATACGTTATGATACATCCATCATCATACAAGCATAGGAGCCCTTAGTTTCTATGTTTTCAAATACATGAATAGGCCATTTAAGTTATGTTATAAATCCTAGAGGAAACCTCATAATTCCATTAGATGAACTCCGTGTTCATCCTCCAAAAGATATATTCTTTCCTTGATTTAATATCAAAGGAAACATATTCTTCCTAAGTGTCTAACGTAGTCACACTTTGATATAACAATGCATGAGACAACTCATTAGAGAGGACCCTATAATCCTCCCAATGAATTATTGTGTAGGCATATAAAAAAAGAGAGATACTTATCCTACTTAATCAAGTGCTAATCATTCACAAATACATCTTAGCATGGTTTATGCTATCAAAAAATAATTAATCACAATAAATTAAATTGTTTTCTAATACATTTCTAGTCCTAAGAGATACATTCTCCTACTAATGAATTCTTCCATGCAATAATCCATTAATATATTTCAATCCATCCAATCAAGTAGAAATTAGACCACTAATGTTTCCTCTTTATCCTATTCAAGATTAGATAATTTATTTACTCTAACCTTTTTAAAACAAGGATAACTCATCCATCCTCATCCAAACATAGATGAATCGACTAATCTATCCTTTATCCAATCATAATTAACTCATTAAATTTATATTTTTTAAAATCATTTCATCTATCCCTTCTAAAATATAGATTAATCATTTAATCTATCTTATTAACAAACATAGATTATTCATTCATTCTAATCTTTCCTAAACATAGATTAATATTTTAGTCCATTCTTTTGCAAAACATTGATTATTTGCTCAATCTATTCATTCACAAATATAGATTACTCATTTAATATATCCAACCATAGCTTTGAACATTTTATATTTCCATAGAAAATAAATAAAAAGACCTTATAGATTTATTAAAAAAAAAGTTGTAGATTTGTTTTAATAAAATGCTCTGAAGATTTATATTTAAAAAAAAGAATCGTAGATTTGTTTAATATAATGCCTGTATCTTTTTTTCAAATAGAGGGCTACTAGTTTAATTTTAAAGAAGGAGCCTGTAGCTTTATTTCAAATAGAGGGTTGCTAGTTTATTTTTAATGAAGGGACCTGTAGATTTATTTTAAATAGAGGGCTGCTAGTTTGTTTTTCATGAAGGTACCTATAGCTTTATTTAAAATAGAGGGCTTCTAGTTTAATTTTAATGAAGGGACCCATAGATTTATTTCAAATAGAGGGTTGCTAGTTTATTTTTAGTGAAGGGGCCTGTAGCTTTATTTCAAATAGAGGGTTGTTTTTTAAATTTTAATGAAGGGGCTTGTAGCTTTATTTCAAATAGAGGGCTACTGGTGTGTTTTTAATGAAGGGACCTATAGCTTTATTTCAAATTTTTATGACCCACCCTTGGTAGACTTTGAACTTGATGGATTTTGTTTAGCTAAGATGTTTTGCTTCAAGGAACAATTGACATGCTATGTTTTAATTCTGCAAGTATGGATGGTTTGTAGGAAATAAAATATTTTAATGAAGAAATGCTTGGCAATAAATGGATCATTGTTTCAAGGAAGTGTTTTTCATGAAAGAATATGATGTTGCTAATAGACTGTGTGCTTGTGCAGAAAAATAGGGTTCTTGTGGGTGGAGAAAGAATAAGCCACCGAGAACAAGAATGCCTAGGGGAAATGATGTGATGGGTTATGTTGTCGGAATATTTGGGGAAGCAACATGGATGAATGCTTCACCCTTGATGATGATGCTTTTCATAAGTTTGCACATGATAAAGAAATTCTAGACTTGTGATTGCTTGCATGATTTTTGATATTTGCATTATGACTGAATTGTTAGGGATAAGATCTTGGATATATGTGTTATATGCATGATTTCATTGTCTTCCCTAAAGAAATAAATAGTTTATAAAGATCTATTTTTACTTGGTAATACCACCTTGAAAGTGAATGATGTGTAAGTATAATCTAATAGCTAGGCATTAATGGAACGAAGTGCTCTTGCGATAATGGCTTGCATATTGGACTTGAATGATAAATGAACCCATCATGGTTATAGTAGAACGATGTGGAATTTATGAAGTAACGATCGTTGGAGACTACATGGAAAAAAGGTTTCCAAAAAAGCCAGGATGGAGGATGGAGGATGTGATCATGTTGCATGTGAGAGAATGGGTGAAGAGAGTGTGGTGTGTGTTCTTGCTGAAGGAGAAGGGAAAAAAAACTAGGTAGAACGTTTGGTTGGAAGGGAGAATGAAGACTGGAGATCCTACGTGGAGTTGTGAGCTTGTACGTGGTTGAAAGGTAAGTTGTCTTGTATCTGCTATGTAAAATCTAGAGCTCTTGTTCTTATCTTTTGATATGTGTAGTTGAAGCATTGTTGCATGGTGTAATTCCTTTCAATTGATAGTTCTCTGTGGTTCTAGTGTGTGAAGCCATAGTTCAGTGATGAATACCGTAGAAACATTTGGGAGTGTAGAATAACTTGAAGAAGAGTTATTAAGAGTTTTTCTAGGAATAAGCATAGATTCACTAGGTGTATCTTGGATGAATAGACCACCTTTCCTTGGATGATAATGACTTCTAATTCCCTATCAGTTGATAACTAGCATTACACTTTAAACATTAAGGATAGTGTGAATTCTAGAGAAACTTGCTAGTAACATTTTTGAGATGTAGAGAATGTTGGGCAAACTACTCATGAATAGATTAAGCATGTTTGTGTTGGATCTTCATTTCTATTTTATTGGAGTAGCATTTCATGGTATATGGGTTACTTGTAATGTTTGGTTGAAATGTGTGTTTACATATTATATGGAGCTTTTGATTTATGAATTGATAAATGAAGGAATAAACCTGAAAATTGCTATGAGGAATCAATGGAATGATTATGAAAGATTGATGTTATTTCATGGTTTTGGATTGTTGTGTGTATTTCATCTTAGAATCTGTAGAGTTCATTGGAAGTCATAGATTGGTGTGTGAATCTGATGAAATGCTTATATCACGTGTGATTAGTATGATTGCTTTAACTAGATGAGATTTAAAGTATTATTGAGTCTCTATTTATTGGAATGACTTGAAATAGATAAAACATAAATGATCATGTTGGAATTCCCTTGCATGTGAATTGATTTACATTGTAAGTGTGCAAAATATCTTGCTATCTAGATATGTGGTTGTGTGCAATTGGAAAGCATCAAAGAGGGAATGGTGCGCATTTGAATGTCGCATATGAATTTTTTTGGAGCCATCTCTGATCCCCATTAGATGGCAATCTTTGTTCTCGATTGGTTTATCTATAGAGATCATGGAGGAAGTGCACGAGGAGTGTTGTATCGAGTCATTGGGAGCTTCAGAAGACTATTTGACATTGCAACTGTGATGCTGAAGAAGTTGGGCTTGTCCAAAGTTATGACTAGATATCTTGTGAATTAGTCTAATGTATTTAAGAATATTTTTATTCGATTATGAAATTATGAATTCCTTCTCTATAAAGATGTGTTGGAGAAGTGAGACTATTGTATATGTGATTGAATGACTATCAGATAGGGTAGTGACTCTTGATTTGTTATTGAGATTTGTAAATAATGAAGGTGTATGAATTACAATATTTACATTAAATATGATAGATCTCTTGAGTTATGTTTTATTATCATCTTATTATTATCTAGCTCTCTACCTACGAGATTGTTTAATCTAGGTGTGATTACGATAAATTAATGTATGTTTTCATTCAGTTGTGAGTGGGATTCGATGGAATATTATCACTCAGGAAAACATAAGTTCAATTAAGTCTCATTGTGTTAAACTGAAGTGTTATTACTAGAAGGACCTCTAGATTGGCTTGGGGAGTCGGGTAATGTAATGGACTATCCATCCCTAGGAGTTAACCCAGATTGCATAACTCCATATTTATTGTCGACCAAGGCAAATGTAGGAGTAAGCTAATCATTGTATTCTACTATTGTGATAGTAGAGCTCTACATATTAGTAGGAGAGTTCCTTTATGACTATTGCACCTTTAGATTGACATCCCTTGACCTTCTTTAAGGAAGAGAAGTGCTACCTTCTTAGAATCAAAGTGTAGTCAACATGTCTAGGGCATAGGAGGTATGTAGTGTTAACTTCACCAAAGGATGAGTGATTGGGGATGTTAAAGAAAGACTTGGTGCTAAACGCACCCACACAGATGGACTTGTGTGGTTAAGCGAGGATTGGTATTTTCCTTTTTGATAGATTGAAAAGTGAGTAACCTTTCGAAGGACCATAAAGGAATGCCCTTTCAAAGGAATGAAAGGTGTGACCTTCTCGATGGATCGAAGAGGGACAATCCTTTTGATAGACTGAAAGGAGTAGAATAGTTACTAGTGGAAGATAGCTTGAGTGGAGTATTTTCTTAAGACTGGTGACTAGGAAATCCTTGTAGAGAGATAAGGTTAGGATCCTTGTGATCTATTTCCATGAATTTTTATGATAGTGAGGTAGATGCCCTTTTAATCAAATGAGTCTTCTTGGTTTCACTATCATCTAGTTGAGGGGCTAGTTTTAGGCTCAGGCTTGCTTAGAGTTAATTATATATTTAAAAAAATCTCTCAACTTTTTAAGGATAGTAGAATCAAGATGGGTTGTGACATATGGTATCAGAGCATGGTTCATAGTGGAATAGGTTCACTATACAAGAATTAGTTTTTAGTATGTGATAGGAAACATACTAGATATTAGTGAATAGAGGAAACTAATAGAAGCAAATCTACTTGAACTGATTTGGATGTTATGGGTAAACAATAATTAGTAGGAGGAGCAATTCAAAAGGCTAAATGCTAATGAATTCCTACTATATATTTTGGTGTGTGGCTAGGGAAAATGCCATCAAAAATAAGAAGAGGAAGTGTTACCCCAACAACAAGGTAGACACGAGGAACCAATGCAGAGAATAGAGCACCTGATGTTGGTTCAGAAAATCCCAATGAAAGAGAAAGTCTTACTAAAATAGTGGCTCTACTTCGTGAGTAGGTGGAGACCCAAAAATAGTTGTTGGATGTTGTGTTAAGTTGAGAAATGCAAGTTGGTAACCCGAGAGGGGAATGAGTGAATGAACCTCTTACAAGAGGTGCAACTAGAAAGAGTTCGACTAGAGGTTGAGTTGGGAAAGGAGATGAAATATCTAAAATCTTCTAAGTTTAATGGAGAGGAATATGGGGATAAGGTCGAGGCTTGGTTGAAGGAGATAGAGACATATTGTAACATGAAGAATTTCTCCTCAGGTACTCGAACATCTTATGCTACATTACATTTGCAAGGAGATGGTATAGCTTGGTGGGAAGCCCTTAGTGAAGAGCGAAAGCTAGAGGCTATAGTTGACTTAAAATGGGAAGAGTTTGTAAAATCTTTCAAAGAAATATTTCTCATGGAATACTTCTATTCCCAAAAATTTGATGAATTTACTAAACTTCGTCAGGGAATTAGAATAGTGGAGAAATATTATCAGAAATTTGTTAAGTTGGTGAAGTATGTACCCGCTTACACTGAGAAAATGAAGGTCCATAAGTTCATACTTGGAGTAGATCCTAGGATAGGATAGGAAGTGGACATGCGAGAACCTAAAACATTGCAAAAGGCCTATGAGTTAGCAAGGAAAGCTGAAACATATCTCAAACCCTATTTTGACTATGAGGGGTTAGATGAACAAGGCAAGGAGGCACTAAGGAAGAGAAATAGTTCAGGTTTCATGAAGTGGGAACGTGAACAATCAGTTAAAAGCATTACAAGACAGGATGAGAAAGAAGATAGGAAACAAGGAAAATTTAGAAGAAGATTTTAAGGAAGGAATCATAGATGCTATAATCATGGAAATAGTGGAAATAGATCACCACAAAGATAGACTAACCTACCAAAAGAAGGAGCAACAAGAGAGCTGAGATGAAAAGAACATCCAAGACCAAAATAAGGATGTTATATTTGTAAGGGATCACATTACGCAAACAATTATCCATAGAAAATAGGGATGGGTTCAAAAGGAAAGGAACCAATGTACAAGGAAACTACACCTAAGGAACCAGTGCACAAGATTTATGTAACAACAAGAAACCAGAATCTAGAAGGTCAAGCTATACCACTAGTGATAAAAGGTAAGATTTTTGGTAAAAGTGTTAAAATATTATTTGATAGTGGAGCTACAGATAATTTTATTTCCACTAGTTTAGTTAAAGATATAACAGAAAGGCCAAGAATCTTGGCACATGGGTGGAAGGTTGAGTATGGTTCAGGATAAACCTACTCTATGAACCAGTGTTATCCTATGGCAGAAATTGCCTTACCTAGTGGAATGACCTTAGGATATTTATATGTTGCACCATTGCATGCCTTTGACATAGTAATAGGAATGGATTGGCTGCAAGAGCATAAAGTAGTGATTAATTTCTAGGATCGATGGGTTGAATATACAGATGTTGAAGGGCTTGTTCATAGAGTGAATAGCCTACAAGGAGCTTTCCAACCTCAAATCATTTTGGCTATGCAACTCAAGAAAGCCATCAAAAAAAGAGGAATGGTATATATTATTAAGATAAATGAGATAGAGGAAGGAAAAAAGGAAGAGGTGCTTGGGAAACACCCTATTCTTCAAGAGTTTAGAGATGTATTTCCAGAAAATTTACCCAGATTACCACCTAGAAGGGAATTTGACTTCTCTATCAAACTTGAACCTGGAACAGAGCCTATCCATAGGGCTCCTTATAGAATGAATCCCATAGAAATGCAAGAACTAAAGGTACAACTGCATGGATTGTTCGAAAAAGGACTAATTAGACCGAGTGTGTCACCATGGGGTGCACCAGTTTTATTTGTAAAGAAGAAGGATGGATCCTTAAGATTGTGTATTGACTATCGAATGTTAAATAAGGCAACTATCAAAAATAGATATCCTTTACCTAGAATCGAAGACCTCTTCGATCAACTCAAGGATGCCATAATATTTTCAAAGATTGATTTGAAGTCAGGATACCACCAATTGAGAATCCGAGAGGAGGATACTCATAAGACAACTTTTAAAACTAGATATGGACATTATGAGTTTACTATCTTACCTTTTGGACTGACGAATGCTCCAACAACATTCATGAACCTGATGAATAGTATCTTTAGGAAGTATTTGGATAGATTTGTTCTAGTATTTTTGGATGATATTTTGATATATTCCCAAAATAAGATAGAGCATGATAAACACCTCAGAATAGTGTTGGAATTGTTAAGGAAAAATCAGTTGTATGGGAACTTGTCCAAGTGTGAATTCTATGTGATAGAGGTGCAATATTTAGGTCACATTGTTTTGGCTGAAGGAATCATTGTAGATCCTAAGAAAATAGAAGCCATCATGAATTGGTCATCGCCAATGAATGTGATTGAGGTTCAAAGTTTCATGGGCTTAACTGGGTACTATAGGTGATATGTAAAGGACTACGCCAAGATCACCTCACCGATAACCAACCTTCAAAGGAAAGGGAGGGAATTCAAGTGGATAGAAAAATGTGAGATAACATTTGATTTACTTAAGTAGAAGCTTACTACACCTCCTATATTAAAGATACCTGATCCATAGGGAAGTTTTTCTATGTGTACAGATGCATCACTAGAAGGACTAGGAGGAGTGCTCTCACAAGAAGAAGTGGTAGTAGCCTATGGATCAAGGAAGCTAAAAAAGCATGAGGTTAATTATGCAACTCATGATTTAGAGTTAGAAGCTATGGTATTTGCTCTCAAGAGTTGGTGACACTATCTAGTTGGTAGACCCTTTGAGCTAAATATAGATCATCAGAGTCTACAATACATGTTCACCCAACCCTTGCTCAATGCTAGATAGAGAAGATGGATGGAATTTCTCATGGAATATGATTTTGGTATTGAATACATTAAGGGAAAGGAGAATAAAGTCATTGATGCTTTGAGTAGAAGGAGACACATTGCAGTATTATCTCATATTCATGTTGACTTGATGGACCAAGTCAAGGAAATGCAAAGTCAAGATACTTACTGTAGGCAAATCCAAGAAAATATGGAAAGGAAACCAGATGAAAATAAATATTTTAGCATCAAGGATGGATTCCTATGCTTTAAGGATAGGGTAGTAATTCCTAAGAGTAGTGATCTGAGGAAGATGATCATGAATGAAGCACATAGATCCCCCTACTCTGCTCATCCAGGAGGAGCAAATATGAGGGAGAATATGAAAAAGATATTCTTTTGGCCAGGAATGAAGAGGGACATAACTAAATTTGTTGCTCAATGCCTCGAGTGCCAAAAGGTAAAAGTGGAACATAGACATCCTGCTGGTTTGTTATATCCTCATGATGTGCCTATGCAAAAATGGTAAGTGATTTTGATGGACTTCATAGTAGGGCTACCTAAGACCAAGTTCCAGCATGACGCAATCCTAGTAGTGGTCGATAGACTGACCAAGGTTGCACACTTTATACCCAGAAGCACCAAGGATGATGTTATAATTATGGTGAACATATTTTCCAAAGAAATATTTTGGCTTCATGGTTTTCCAGAGGTAATTATATCGGATAGGGACTCAAGGTTCACATCTAAGTTTTGGTAAGCCTTACACCGAGCCATTGGCACTAGGTTGAACATCAGTTCAGCTTATCACCCAAAAACTGATGGATAAACTGAAAGGGTGAACCAAGTGTTAGAGGACATGCTTCGCATGTACTGTATGGATCAGAAAACCCATTGGGAGGATTACTTGCATCTAGTAGAATTTACCTACAATAATGGTCATCATTCAACATTGGGTATGGCTCCATTTGAAGCTTTGTATGGCAAAAAGTGTAGGACACCGTTATCATGGGATAATCCAGAGGATCAGATTGCACTTGGACCAGACATGGTTAAATAAATGGAGCAACAATTAAAGGTGATCAGAGAAATATTGAAGGAAGTGATAGACCATCAGAAAAGTTATGTCGATCTTAAAAGATCACCCAGAGAGTTTGTTGTTGGAGACAGAGTGTTTTTGAGGGTGAGACCGAAGAAGAGTGCTATCAAGTCCACAAATCTTGATCCTCATTTTGTAGGACCCTTTGAAATCATAGAAAGGATCAGTCCTATGGCATACCGACTTGCCTTACCACCCAATCTATCCAAGATTCACAACACCTTTCATGTTTCTTTGCTTAAAAAGTATGTTGCTAACCCTGAGCATGTATGGGATTTTTCTAATTTGCAGATGGTGAATCCAGAGGCTATAGAGGTTCGACCAGTCAGAATCCTTGAGTTCTGATCTAAATCGATGAGGAAAGGAACTTTGGAGTAGTGTAAGGTCCAGTGGGACCAATACTCTGAAAGAAATGCTACTTGGGAGAAAGTAGTCGATATGCAAAAGCATTTTCCTTTTCTCTTTAAAAATGCATTGTAATGTTTGCTTTGATTATTTTTGAAAGAAGCTACTTGTATGAACACAGAGGACTATGTTAAGCCTAAGGGGGGAGTATGTCATGACCCACCCTTGGTAGACTTTGAACTTGATAGATTTTGTTTAGCTAAGATGTTTTGCTTCAAGGAACAATTGACATGCTATGTTTTAATTCTGCAAGTATGGATGGTTTGTAGGAAATAAAATATTTTAATGAAGAAATGCTTGGCAATTAATGGATCATTGTTTCAAGGAAGTGTTTTTCATGAAAGAATATGATGTTGCTAATAGATTATGTGCTTGTGCAGAAAAATAGGGTTCTTGTGGGTGGAGAAAGAATAAGCCACCGAGAACAGGAATGCCTGGGGAAATGATGTGATGGGTTATGTTGTCAGAATATTTGGGGAAGCAACATGAATGAATGCTTCACCCTTGATGATGATGCTTTTCATAAGTTTGCACATGATAAAGAAATTCCAGACTTGTGATTGCTTGCATGATTTTATGATATTTGCATTATGATTGAAATGTTAAGGATAAGATCTTGGATATATGTGTTATATGCATGATTTCATTATTTTCCCTAAAGAAATAAATAGTTTATAAAGATCTATTTTTACTTGGTAATACCACCTTGAAAGTGAATGATGTGTAAGTATAATCTAATAGCTAGCATTAATGGAATGAAGTGCTCTTGCGATAATGGCTTGCACATTGGACATGAATGATAAATGAATCCATCATGGTAATAATAGAACGATGTGGAATTTATGAAATAATGGTAGTTGGAGACTACATGGAAAAAATATTTCCAAAAAATCTAGGATGGATGATGGAGGATGTGATCATGTTACGTGTGAGAGAAGGGAGGAATTTGGTGTGTTCTTGTAGAAGAGAAGAGAACAAACAAGGAGAGAATGTTTGGCTAGAAGGGGAGAATGAAGACTGGAGAACCTGCATGGAGTTGTGAGCTTGTACATGGTTGAAAGGTAAGTATGTCTTGTATCTACTACATAAAATTTAGAGCTATTGTTTTTATCTTTCAATATGTGTAGTTGAAGCATTGTTGCATGGTGTAATCCCTTTCAATTGATAGTTCTCTATGGTTCTGGTGTGTGAAACCATAGTTCAGTTGAATACCATAGAAACCATTGGAGTGTAGAATAACTTGAAGAAGAGTTTATTAAGAGTCTTGCTAGGAATGAACATATATTCACTTGGTTTATCTTGAATGAATAGACCACCTTTCTTTAGATGAGAATGAAAACTGATTTCCTGTCAGTTGATAACTAGCATTACACTAAAAATATTAAGGATAGTGTGACTTTTGGAAAAACATGCTGGTAACCTTTTTGAGACGTAGAGAATGCTGTAAAAAATAGTTATGAATAGATTAAGCGTGTTTGTGTTGGATCTTCATTTCTATTTTATTGGAGTAGCATTTCATGGTATATGGGTTACTTGTAATGTTTGGTTGAAATGTGTGTTTACATATTATATAGAGCTTTTGATTTATGAATTGATAAATGAAGGAATAAACCTAAAATTTCTATGAGGAATCGATGGAATGATTATGAAAGATTGATGTTATTTCATGGTTTTGGATTGTTGTGTGTATTTCATCTTAGAATCTATAGAGTTTGTTGGAAGTCACAGATTGGTGTGTGAATCTGATGAAATACTTATATCGTGTGATTAGTGTGATTGCTTTAATTAGATGAGATATAAAGTATTATTGAGTCTCTATTTATTGGAATGACTTGATTAGATAGAACATAAATGATCATGTTGGAATTCTCTTGCGTGTGAATTGATTTACATTGTAAGTGTGCAAAATATCTTGCTTTCTGGAAATGTTGTTGTGTGCAATTGGAAAGCATCAAAGAGGGAAAGGTGCACATTTGAATGTCGCATATGAATTTTCTTGGAGTCATCTTTGATCCCCATTAGATGGCAATCTCTATTCTCGATTGGTTTATCTATGGAGATCATGGAGGAAGTGCACGATGAATGTTGTATCGGGTCATTGGGAGCTTTAGAAGACTATTTGACACTACAACTGTGATGCTGAAGAAGTTGGGCTTGTCCAAGTTATGACTGGATATCTTGTGAATCAGTCTAATGTATTTAAGAATATTTTTATTCGATTATGAGATTATGAATTCCTTCTCTGTAAAGATGTGTTGGAGAAGTGAGATTATTGTATATGTGATTGATCGACTATCAGATAGAGTAGTGACTCTCGATTTGTTATTGAGATTTGTAAATAATGAAGGTGTATGAATTACAATATTTTCATTAAATATGATAGATCTCTTGAGTTGTGCTTTATTATCATCTTATTAATATCTAGCTCTCTACCTATGAGATTGTTTAATCCGGGTGGGTTACGATAAATTAATGTATGTTTTCATTTAGTTGTGAGTGGGATTCGATGGAATATTATCACTCAGGGAAAACATAAGTTCAGTTAAGTCTCATTGTGTTAAATTAAAGTGTTATTATCGAAAGGACCTCTAGATTGGCTTGGGGAGTCGGGTAATGTAATGGACTATCCATCCCTAGGAGTTAACCCAGAATGCGTAACTCCATATTTATTGTTGACCAAGGAAAATGTAGGAGTAAGCTAATCGTTGTATTCTATTGTTGTGACAGTAGGGCTCTGCATAATAGTAGGAGAGTTCCTTTACGACTATTGCACCTTTGGGTTGACGTCCTTTGACCTTATTTAAGGAAGAGAAGTGCTACCTTCTTAGAGCCGAAGTGTAGTCAGTGTGTCTAGGGCATAGGAGGTATGTAGTGTTGACTTCACCGAAGGATGGGTGATTGGGGGATGTTAAAATATGACTAGGTGCTAAATGCACCCACACAGATGGACTTGTGTGGTTAAGCGAGGATTGGCATTTTCCTTTTCGATAGATTGAAAAGTGAGTATCCTTTCGATGGACCATAAAGGAATGCCCTTTCAAAGGAATGAAAGGTGTGACCTTCTCGATGGACCGAAGAGGGACAATCCTTTCGATAGATTGAAAGGAGTAGAATAGTTACTAGTGGAAGTTAGCTTGAGTGGAGTATTTTCTTAGGACTGGTGACTAGGAAATCCTTGTAGAGAGATAAGGATAGGATCCTTGTGATCTATTTCCATAATTGTTTATGATAGTGAGGTAGATACCTTTTTAATCAAAGGAGTCTTCTTGGTTTCACTATCATCTAGTTGAGGGGCTAGTTTAAACTCTGGCTTGCTTAGAGTTAATTATATGTTTTAAAAAACTCTCTCAACTTTTTAAGGATAGTAGAATCGAGATGGGTTGTGACATAAATAGAGGGTTGCTGGTTTAATTTTAATGAAGGAGCCTGTAGCTTTATTTGAAATAAAGGATTCCTGGTTTAACTTTAATGAAGGATCCTATAGCTTTATTTTAAATAGAGGGCTACTGGTTTGTTTTTAATGAAGGGGCCTGTAGCTTTATTTCAAGTAGAAGGTTGGTGGTTTGTTTTTAATGAAGGGGCTTGTAGCTTTATTTCAAATAGAGACTTGCTAGTGTGTTTTTGATGAAGTGGTCTGTAGCTTTACTTAAAATAGAGGGCTATTGGTTTGATTTTAAATAAGGTTCCTGTAGGTTTATTTAAAACAGATAACTACTGGTTTGTTTTTAATGAAGGGGCCTATAGCTTTATTTCAAATAAAGAGTTGTTGGTTTGTTTTTAATGAAGGGGCCTATAGCTTTATTTCAAATAGAGAACTGCTTATTTATTTTTAATGAAGGGACCTATAGATATATTTCAAATATAGGGTTGTTGGTTTAATTTTAATGAAGGGGCATGTAGCTTTATTTTAATAACATGGCTACTGGTTTATTTTTAATAAAAGGGGCCATAGTAAGTTGTTGTTAATAAATAAATAGGGGGCCATAAATGAGGAAAGGGCTTCACTCGTTTATAGATTATTTAATCATCATGTGATGTTATTTAAAAAATATTATGTTACTTGAATTTTAGATTTTAGATTTAAAAGGGGATTTTTAAATCTAAAAAGAGAAATATTATGTTACTTGAATTTTAGATTTTAGATTTAAAAGGGGATTTTTAAATCTAAAAAGGAGGAAATATTATGTTACTTGAATTTTAGATTTTAGATTTAAAAGGGGATGTTTGAATGTAAAATGAAAAAAAATCATGTTACTTGAATTTTTGATTTTTAGATTTAAAGGGGGATTTGTAAATCTGAAACATAAATTTAAATATATGAAAAGAATTTATATGATAGCTAGATAGCTTTGATTAAATGAAAAGGGAATTTTAAATGTATGAATAGGATTTGTATGAATATTAGTTAACTTTTGATTAAGTAAAAAGAGAGATTGAATATAGGAAAATAATCTTGTGATGCTTAATTACATTTAAATGTTTGAGAGGACTGTAGAGGCCAAGTTTCGAATTGTGTTATATTTAAATGTTTGAGAGGACTGTAGAGTCCAAGTTTTTAATTGTGTTATATTTAAATGTTTTAAAGGGTTGCAGATGCTATGTCTTAGTTATGTTATATTTAAATGATTGAAAGGACCAAGGAGGTCAAGTCTTAAAATATATTATATTTTTAATTGTTCAAAAGGCCATGGAGGCTATGATTTAAAATATGCTTATTTAAGATTTTCATTAATTTGATGTACAAAAAATGTTAAACCTAAATTATTCAAAGGAAGAATGGAAAGAGAGTTATAATTTTGAAGGTATTATGTGGTGCCTTTGATTTATTATATGGAACCAAGTTACAGTAATGAATTGAAGGAATAATTCATTTTGTATTGGCATAGGAAGTAGGAAAAGCTATACTTTGTGTTTGGATATATTAAATGATTAATCTATATTTGCAAACGAATAGATTGAAAAAATAATCAATGTTTTGCAAAAAAATAGACTAAAAGATTAATCTATATTTAGGAAATATTAGAATGAATGAATAATCTATGTTTGTCAATAAGATTGATTAAATTATTAATCTCTGTTTTGAAGGGATAGATCAAACGTTTTTGAAAAAGATAGATTTAACAAGCTAATTATGATTGAATAAAGGATAGATTAGTTGATTCATCTATGTTCAGATGAGGATAGATGAGTTATCCTTATTTTAAAAAGGTTAGAGTAAAGGACTTATCTAAGCTTGAATAGGATAAAGAGGAAACATTAGTGGTTTGATTTCTACTTGATTGGATGGATTGAAATATGTTAATGGATAAAATATTGCATGGAAGAATTCATTAGTAGGAGAATGTATCTCTTGGGACTAGAAATATATTAGCAGATAATGTAACTCATTGTGATTAATTATTGTTTTATAGCATAAATCATGCTAATATGTATTTGTGAATGATTAGTACTTGATTAAGTAGGAGAAGCATATCTTATTTTTTATATACCTACACAGGTATTCATTAGGAGGATTATAGGGTCCTTTATAATAACTTGTATTGTGCATTGTTATATCAAAGTATGACTACATTAGACACTTAGGAAGAAGACGTTTCCTTTGAGATAGAATCGAGGGAAAAATACATCCTTCGAAGGATGAACACAAAGTTCATCCGAGGGAATTATGAGGTTTCCTCATGGATTTGTAACATGAATTAAAGGACTTATTCATGTATTTGAGAACATAGGAGCTATGGGTTTCTATGCACATATGATAATGGATGCATCATAAGGGATTTTGGATTTCATTTATATAAATGTACTTGAGTAAATTAAAGTTAATAAAATAAAAGGGCACTTTTTGGAGGTTGGGTTTATTCCCCATGAGGGTTCCCAAGATATATCATGTGTCTCATGTGTGTGATGATTATTGTTCATTCATGGTTTTATTTTTATGGTTTCTAGAGATATATTACTATGGATGTATTGCTCTAATTTATGGAAGATGAATATGTTATAAATTTATCATGTAATGCATGTGAATGGTTTTTATATGTTTAATCATTGAAAATCATAATGACTATGCTCATGGGTCTTGACTGGAAGACATGGTAAAGAGAGAGATGGTCTATCTGTAGTATGCTTAACCTATGTAGATGGAATTATGTTTGGTGAGGATAGGTGTAATCCTAATGAATGGAAAAAAATCATTCTCGAGTTTGAATGAAAATTTGGGGTCGTTACAAGATTAGACTATAGTTTGCATATAAATTATAGTTGAGCATAGTAAATGGAAGAAATATGATACTAAGTTGAATATAATGCATTTATGTGTTTTTAAAGATAAAAATACAATGTTTTACATTTAATTTATGGATATCATGGCATGGAAATTAAGATCGATACTTTATAGGTCTAGAAATAACATTTTTAAACCCTATAGAGCAACATCAAAATCTTGGAGAACAATAAAAAACAACATTAAATAACAACACATAACAACACTATAAAATAGTACAAAATACTATTTCATAACAACACATAAAAATGCTAGAGAACAATACAAAATATTTCCAAATAATAACAAAGAACAATGTTGGATAAAAATACAGAACAACATTGGATAACAATGTAGAACAACATTGGAGAATAGTACAAAATAACACTAGAGAACAATATAGAACAATCTTGGAGAATAGTATAAAAAAATGTTGGATAACAACACTAGAGAACAATACAAAATAACATTGGATAATTTAATAGAACAATGCTAGAGAATAGTACAAAACAATGCCAGATAACAATAATGAACAACACTATAGAATAACAACACAAAACAACATTAGAGGAAAATACAAAAAACGATAGACAAAAATATAGAACAATGCTATATAACAATACAAAACAATACTAGATAACAATAGCGAACATTAAAAATAATATCATCACCAAACATGATGATGTTTGTACTAGACATGGTGATGATGTTATTTCCATAGCACTAGACAGGGTGATGCTGCTATTTCCATGTGGTAAATATAGATACAAATTAGATACATTAATATTGGTTTCTAACTACCTTGATTGGATCAAAATTAGTTTGATTTGTTGATATTACTTTCTAACTAATTTGGATCTAAGAATCTTTAACAAATTAATTTAATTATTATATTCTTTAAATAAAACTGGTTGGATATATTTCAAACTAATTTTGGTTGTTATTTTATCTAGATAGAATTGGTTGGATTTATTTCCAACTAATTTGGTTGTTATGTTCTCTAGATATAATTGGTTGGATTTATTTCCAACTAATTTGGTTGTTATGTTCTCTAGATAAAGTTGGTTGGATTTGTTTCCAACTAATTCAAATTTAGAATATTTTATATTAATGGGTTGTTAATGGATTATTATGGAGGATTTATCTATAAATGAGAGGGAATGATGCATTATGAGTCTTAGAACAAAGTGGGATATGAAGATGAGGAGGAAGATAATAGATGTGTATGAATTGAAGATGCCCGTAGGAGGGTAATCTCATCCCCATTCTTAATAAAAGATGACTGTGTCCTTTTCTTATTTGTGTATATTTTTATTTTATTTTGAATTAAGATTTACTTTCCATTGGGTTGAAGAGTAAGGGCCCACTCCATCAGCACAATGGAAAGTATTATATTTGTAAATATGTTCATAGAATAATTAATGAATTATTATTTTATTTCAATACCTTTTGTATATTATTCTAATTTGTAATTAATACCTTTGTATATTACTTGAATTTATTGAGATAGTTTTCATGTAGCTTCTAGATTAGATCTTGTTCTTGTAAGTGTGTTATTTATTCTACAAGTATGTTAATTTATTTTTCAATAAGTGTGATTTCATTTTCTACAAGCATTATTTTTTTTGCAAGTTTTATTTTTTGTAAAGTATGCTTTATTTTTCTTTCAAGAGTGATTTAGGAACCCTACTACTAAAACCTATTTTTTTTTTCTAGCACATACAACCTTTGGATGCCACCCTTGGATTTGACAAAAATAAAGTGACATTATTAAAACTCATCACTTTTTGGTATCATTGCTAGGGATGAAGGTGCTACTAGGAAATTGTTGAAACATCCAATATTATTATTCATTTTGTTATATTTTCTTTTAGTTATTCGTATAGAATTTTGCTAGACCACATCCCCCAAATTGGCTATCTTGTCTTATAGTTGATCCACATAGTCATAAAAAAAAATTGATTCTAAAATTATGATTACATGATTTAAGGTATTGGAAGTTAAAGTGCAAAACCATATTTCCATGATTCTTAGCACCCCAAAAATTTAGTTGATCTGTTGTTACCTCTATCTCTACTTTTTACATTAAAAAGTGGAAGCGATAGAATATAAATTATGGTCATTGCGAGGTGGTCATAATATTAGGTTATGACCAATTTATTTATCTATGACACTAAGTTATCCTATTTTTATTTCAATCCAATGGGATAATAACTGGTTAAAATATAACAAGAGATAGTGGTATTGAGAGGCAACAGGTATTGGAGGAATTAAAATTTAGTATTTTCACATGTAGTTTTTAAAGCAAGGGTTCATTAAACTAGAATATATTAGAATAAAAGAGGAATATTATTTAAGTTAAGACCCCCATGAGCCATAGAAAATAGGCCTTAATTCCATAAGGCTTACCTCATAATAAAATTAAAAATAATAAGTCACACAACCTTTGCTTCCCATATCACCCATGGCTGATCAAAATAAAAATAAAAATATTACTTATCTACACCATTGAAATAAATGATATAGTTGATTGTGCTAAGAAAAAAACTTGATCTATTTCATTGATATATTTTTTTGGATCTAACTTTATTTTATGCAAGCATATATAAAACTAGTTTTTGCAGGTGACTGGGTAACATCAAAATTTTTTGGTGCTCTTCTCTATGAACACTGGTTAGCATCAAAACTCCTTGGTGCTCTTTATTATGAAGGATATATAGCATTGGAAGATGTACATTTGGTACATGGAACCTTATGACACTAGCACAACATTGGAATTTTTTTTTATAGATTGGCATTTAGGACTAAAACCTTTCGGTGCCTGACATTGTCATTTTATGGTATTGCATTTTGGATTTGGAGCATATATATCCAAAATATTTTCATCTCTAAAACCTTTTTTCTAGTGAGCTTGAAAATATTGCATAGGCATAATTTTTTAAATAAGAAAAGAGTGAAAATAGAGAGAGAAAATTTTGTCTCAAATGAGTATGACGATATGAGCTAGGACTAATTTTTGGTTACAAGTACAACTTTATTGGTTCCATACATAAAAAATAATTGTGTCTCAAGAAGGAGTTTACAATATATTTTAAGTCATAGTTAATTCACACATTATGAAAGAGGTTTTTATTTCCATGGAGGAATCCATTATTATTGTTTTAAAAAAAGAGTATTTCAATAGTTAAATCCTCTTTTGAGGTGCTATTGGACCAAAGACAACATTAAAACTGAAAAATCCCTTGTGGATGTAACAAAGGTAGAAGAGGATTGAAAACAAGAAATGGTGGTCCCTTTGTTAAAAAAATCGATGCATGATCATTTTTAGTCATGGTATAGTTCTAATTTTCTTACCTTGATGTCGCTTTATCTCCTTTAAAGTATCATATATCATATATTTCAATAAGGTATTCATGTTTCCTTTATTACTATGGATTACTATAAATATTTTGTATAATTATATTAGTTCATGGTTTAGAGTGCATAAAAGGGGATTATAGTATCATCGATGTAAGTTGTTTTTATAATCTAGTGTGTTCTTCATAAGAATTATATAGCACTAGAGCCCTTTGGTGCCTCTCTTTTCACATCTAAAGAGAGTTATGCAACATTGAAGAATATTATGTAGCACTAGAGGATACTCAATTAAGAATTAGAACTCTTTGGTGTGCAAAAACGAGAGTCTATAATTGTGACCCAAGAACAAGCATAATTCTATTTTAGAAAATAAAAAATGCATGAGCACGTGTATTACGATAGGACAAGTGGAGATGACAAGATTCATTTGGTGTAGCCTTCAAACCACATTTTATGCTACTAAAAAAATATAGTGTTATAACACTCAAGGCTATGCACAATAAAATTTTGAAAGTTCCTTGAAAGAGAATTTCACATTAGTACATGAGGACATCCATTATGATATGCTAGGGGGAGAGATGATATGTAGTCTTTAATCATTATCTTGTGCTACTTAACTATATATATTATGGTTAAGACAATAAATAGGAGGAATACAATACTAAGTTAAATAGAATGCATTTATATCCTTTTTAGGATTAAAATACATTGTGACATTTGATTGATAGATATCATGGCATTGAAGAAACATTGGCACTTTGTAAGTCTAGAAATAATATTTTAAAACTCTATAGACTAGCATCAAAACCCTAGAGAATATCATAGAATAGTGTTAAATAACAACACAGAACAATATTAAAAAATAGTACAAAACAACATTGGATAACAACTTAGAACAATGCTAGAGAATAATATGAAACCACACTAGATAACATTATAGAACATCACTAGAGAACACAATAGAACAATATTGGATAAAAATAGATAATTCTAGAGATATGTATAAAATAACATCTAATAACAACACAAAACAACTTTGGAGAATAGTACATAACAACATCAAATAACAAAAAAACCAATGCTAGAGAATAGTACAAAATAATAAAAAACAACATAAAATAATGTTGGAGAATAGTATAGAATAATGCTAGATAACAACATAGAATTGAGTTGGAGAATAATATATAATAAAATTGAACAAAAATATAGAACAACACTAGAGAATAGTACAAAATAATACCAAATAATAAATCAAAACAATATTGAAAAATGGTACTAAACAACATCATGTAACAACAAAGAACAACACCAGATATAATGATGTTAGTACCAAATATGTTGATGTTAGCACCTGACATGGTGATGTTTTTGATACTAACCTTTGTCCAAAAATTCCTTAAGGTAGGGAAACACCAATAAATATTCCTTAATAAAGGAATAACTCCACAATATTTCTCAAATGAGAGTGTAAGCCACTTCATGGGTACAGACGATGATTGCAATTATTTATCTTTGATGATGATTTTACAATGATAATTATATTTATTACATATCTTATTTTCTAGTTCTACTTTGGGTAGTTGACTAATAATATAATATTATAATATAATCATCCTTGGATTTTATACAATATAATAATATATCCCTAAATATCTATTCCTAGGTACCCTATCATACCACCCTCCTTACAAATGTTTCATCCTCAAAATATAGGAAGAAGTCAGGTAATATGATTTGCTAATAAATTTTAGCAAATAGTATCAATATTGATCATTCAACCATCCAAGTGAAACATGTTGATGTTGGTATACCATTTTATTACTTGAGTATGTCAACCTGCTTCATTGGTTCCATGCTTCTGCTACAAGATGTTGATAACTTGAATGATAGTTTCTCTTGTACCTTTAAGATAATAAACCAATCTTAAGATCATGATTACTATGATTTCTATTACAAATAATACCATAGTTGGTACCCTTATGAATCCATGTAGAACCACAATATTGCTGCCTTCAGCCATACATCCAATATTTTTGCTGCTTATGGTGGTGTGGATGGTGATATGGTACAACCTTAAATTGATGTTCTACCTTCTTGGACTCCTCAACATTTGGCTCCATTGTTTTAAATTATTCTACATATTACTCTTTTATATTCCATTCATTTGTGTGTCTTTATGATATTTTATCAATTCTTCCTTGGACTCTACTATTGTTATTTCCATGGATTCAGCTGTTGTTGCTTCTTTTATGGGCTTTTTTGTTTCTCCTATGGACTCAGTTGCTGCAACTACCTTCATGGATTATACTTTAGATTATTCTATTTGTTCTACAATGTGTTTTTATGCAACTGCATCTTTTTTTTCTTTGGATCCTTATTCCTTAGGCTAGGAAATATCCTGCAATGTTATTTTATTTTTCTAGTATCATAACTTCATAAACTTATTATGCACATTGATGTTAATAGTCCCCAAGGAATCTAACCAAGGATAACCAAGAACAATATCCCTATCATCCATATCCATAGCATGGAAGTCTGAATGCAATGCATATTTATCCATGGTAAGCTTAAAATATTTAAAATTATGAACATGCTTATCCTCTAGTTGTATGTCCTTAATTTTTTCTTGAACTTACAACTTCTTAGCCAAAGCAATATTAATAAAAATATATTTACTAGTAGGATCAATGGAAATAATAACCTGTTCCTTTTGAATGCTTACTTGAACCTACAAAATAGAACTTGTAGCTGAATTTAATTATTTTTTATTCTGCTCTTGCTTTTGCAAATCCAAAGATGCGTATTCTGCATTCCTCTCATTATATTCCATGACCTTTTCATATTTTTCATCCTTGAGTAATTTTATTTTATTTTCATAGTCTTAATTCTATTTCTTGATAAATTCCTCCTCTCTTTTAATTTTCTTTTGTTTGTTTTGAAGCATATTTATTTTTTCTTCATATCCTAGGATGGTGACCTTCAAACTAGTTAGCTTTTTATATGGGTCCTATCTACTCAAGAATGCATGCTCCATTGTTTCACAAGTTAGATCATATTTATGGGTGCAAGGAATTTTAGAATACTAAAACAAATCTTCACCTCTAAGAGAAAAAGAAAAAAACATTTCCAAAGAGGATTATGATGATACAAGGATTTAAAATTTTACCACCAATCCCTAATATCAATATCATCTTCTCCAAAATATTTTTGGAGTGTCATTGTTCATGCTCAATATTTTGTGCTACTGGTATCAAAATTTTAAATTGGCAAAAAAATTTGTCCTTGGTAGCAAAAAATCAAATACAAATTGATTTTATTTAAAAATTAAAATATGGTAGGAAAAATGTTGTTTGTTGTAGCAAAATTTGGTTTGACAGGTCAACGAGTTGGTGGTAATTTGGCTAGTGGGCTATGTAGTGAATGGAGGATGAATTACAATGATACTCCAATGCTTATCGATCTAGGAATGCATATAGTGATAGCTAAGCATGGTAGTGGATGATGTGATGAATAGAGAACAAATTCCAATGAGTACACCATCGACTATCGATCTAGGAATGTGAACAGTGATAGCTAGGTATGGGAGTGTGAAAAGTGACAACTAGGTGTGGGAGTATGGATAGCAAAAAATGGGAATGAGAAGGTCGTGGATGCGTGAGGAGGAGTGACCACCACAAGGTGGTCAATACTCTATGTGAGTGTAATCCCTAATTAAAAATCTTATGGGCCATCACACAATTAGTGTAGGATTAAAAACTCACAAAATATATAAACTAACATCAAAAACCTTACCAAAAACTTGTATGCGATAGTGACACGTGGATTATATTTTCAATTTGTTAATGAACATTTGAATTGGGTCTAATAAATCAAGTAAAACTTTAGGAGAATTTGTTGCTCGTCGGTATACTTATGAGGATTTCTATTAAACGAGCACTAGAAACTAAAATTCTGATGTTGCTTTAAAGAGAATTGATGTATGTGGAAAATTTTATTTTATCCTAATTAGCCACTTGTCAAACCATGAATGAGTGGCATTTAGAATTTAATTTTTGCACTTGTTCATCCGTGTTGAGCTTTAGAAGATGAGTTAATAATTTTGTATTCGTGAAATTTAGGATACAAGTTAATGATTTTGTATTCTTTTTTTCATAGTCTGTGAACATGGAGTCTGGGCACAAACTTTATGCAAAAAAATCAAATTTTCTTGGATTAATGCTTTCAAAAAGAATGCGTTCAATGGAAATCTAATGGTTGTGTGCTATCTAGCGTATGATATGGGCAGGGTTATGTATAAGGGGCCATATCCAATGTGTATTTATAAACTTGGGGCAAATCTAGTCCTAAGGTGTATAAACATCGGGTAAATTTTTTAAAATTATGTAAAAAATTTATCAAATAATGGTGATTTTCTGAAAAATATGCACCAAATTTTTCAACTTCTAAAATGGTGACTGATAGAAGTGACTGTCATAAGGTGACTAACAGAACCAACTGTCATAAGGTGACCGACATACGCACTATCAAATATGACTGGCAGAGAGTGACTGTCACAAGGCGACTATCACAAGGTGACTATCACAAAGTGAATGTTAGAAGACAACTATCACAAGATGACTATCACAAGGTGACTATCTCAAGGTGACTTCCAAAGGCGACTATCACAAGGCAAATGTTACAAGGTGACTATCACAAGGTGACTGTCACAAGACAACTATCACATGATGACAAAAAGAGGGCGATCACAAAAGATCATCAATAGTATGCTATTATGTGTCCTCTCCTCTACCACGTGTCACACATCCATCGAATTTAGCCATGCAAACTTCTATAAATAGAATAGCAGGGTCATTTTTCACCTTTCACACAATGATTTCTAGAGTAATTTTAGAGCATTGTCTAGCATTTTTGGAGCATTTATACAACGGTTCTAGAGCTTTTTCAAATGGTTTTTTGAGCATTTTCAGGGTATTTTCAGAGCTTTTTTCATGAATTTTTAGAGTATTTTTTGAGATTTTTCAAAGGGTTTTCGAAGCATTTTCCTAACATTTTTCTAGTTTTTAAGAGCGTTTTCCCACCATTTTTCTAGTGTTTTAAGAGCATTTTTAGAGCTTTACAGAGGGTTATCAAAAATTTCTAGCGCTTCCTCTCCTCTCCATTACAAGGTATCTTTCAAGAGCTACTATTTCCTAAACATCAAGAACATTTTTAGAACTCCTAGGAGATATTCCAACTAGATTTACACCTCTAGAGTTGTTGGAGTCATGAAGATACCATAATTGGATGTCAACGTCTCCCTGATGCAATGTATTATTAGTTACTATGACCATGATGTGTTCATTGTACAAATCAAAGTTGATAACAAGGATATTGTTTTTACTGTGAACCCCTCGGATGTGTAGTGATTAACAAGGCTTCCATTTTTGGATGATTTCATTGTTAACAATCAATACGCGTTGACTGAAACTGATAAATCAACACTAGCATCCAGATATGGCATGAATCCAGATCATTAGAAAGGTAAGTTTTTGAAAATTTTGTTTTTTATCCTTAATTTTGATGTATTGTTGTTTCTAATGTCCATTTTTTAATAATGTGTTTTTTTGAGTTAATTCTTCTAAATCGAAAAGAGGTTTGAACATTTCCAATGTTACGGATAAATTTATTTATGCTTGTAATGAATTTTTCTTGGGAAGGCTTATTTTGTAGGGTCGACCTTTAGAAATATTATTTTGGGCTTTGTCATTGTTGATTTGTTGTATTGATGGAGGCAGATATGATTGGTCCACTCAAATTTCAAACCACCTAAAATAGGACCTTATTTCTATGTAGAAAATTCAATTTGCGTATATGGTAACCTCCAAAAACTTTATTATTTATCTTATTCATGAAGCATACTACAATCTTCAACAAAAAAAATCCTCCAACTGCATTGCACCCAGATTTGTTGGCTATTGGCATCAATAAATTATTTATTGGAATAGTCTCTCTTTTCTTTCTTTTCAATCAATATTGTTATTTTCTAATTTTCTTTTGAAAACAAATAAGAGCAACTCACTCATCCAATAAAAGAGATGTCACCATCAAGATTAAAGAAACGTCTACTAATTTTGACATGCAGTCGCAATCATCACTGGTAACTTTCAACTGTAAATGTAGGTCTCCTAATGGACAACATGCACATACAACTCCTCTTACTTTTGGATATGCATCTACTATAGTCGACATTAAAGATGTAACCTCCAGCTCATAAGGTAAACTTATTTTTTAAAATTTCTAATTTCAATAATGTATTTTAACAATATAAAATTATATTTAGTTTGAGAAAATATTTTAATTATTTTCAGAGCAAAGGCCAACACTTGCACCATCAGCGACAATGGCTGTAGAGTCTGTGTCAAGTATGTATAGTTAAAATTAATCTATTTTAATGGCATTATTTTTAGAACTAGTTTTAATTTATATTTTTCATGTAAAATTTTGCAGGGCGATTGACTATATTTAAAAGACTCAAAAAACATATTCCTCCATCGGGTGCACAACAATAAAAATAGCTAGTCCACCTACAACAAGTCCATCAACATCAAGTTCATCCACAACAAGTTTGACAAAGTCCATAGCATGCACCACCAGTGTTAGGACCCTCCTAACATACCTTAATACTTATATTATTTATTTATTATATTTTAGGGTCACAACCCTTCACTCTTACAACTATTAGACTAGGTATTTAAATGCAATCCAAATATGATAATAAGGCATCATCGAACAAATATATAAATTAAGTCTATTGTGGGTTTTCTACCTTACAATAAAAAAGTGATTCAATATAAAAAACGATCTTGCTTCCTGCACCATTTAGTTTCATACCATCCGGATCAGAGCTAGATCAAGGAGCAAATTCACCATTAAAATTTTTTCCCATCGCACATTGCAGCCAGTCCACATTTGTGAGGACGCAAACATTATTCATGCTTCACGGATCCGTGTCAAAATCCTCAAAAAAATAGGGCTAAAGATGAATATGAAGATAACCTGGCCCTTCGATTTGTTCCCATCCATGGCCATAAAATTCTTCCATGCCTGTAAAGAACTCAAATGTGGCACTATTTGTGTGTGGTGGGAGTCTCCAAGCCATGATCGCCAAGCTCCGTTGCTCTCCAATTTTTTGCGAGCTCGTAACCGGTGCCATCCTCCCTCAGCAATGCCACAGCCGTGATTTTGTCTCCAAGAGCCCCTCGGATTGAAGTTTTTGCTGTGGTTTTTGGCATTGCTCAGAATCGAACTCATGACCTCGGGGTCTCGGCTTTTGGTCGCATGATTGTTAATTTTAATGGTGAACGCGAATATTTTTTTGCTGCATTGTGCTACTTAATGGTGGGGGTAGAGATTTGTCTATTGTGGAGGAGTGTCTAAGGCCTAGAAGAATTGAAGGAATCCATGAAATGAATATGATAGTTGGCGGGGGTCCAAATCGTGAGCAGCTGCTTGTATGGCGATGATATTGGGAGGAAGCACTGTGGCGATGTCTGGGAGGTCCTGGATCTTCGTGCTTGCTATATTTAAGATTTTATTGCTTCTTCTCTTGATAGGAATTGTTGGTTTCCAAGTAGAAGGAACTGGACACCACTTCTGAGCCTCCAATTTTTTTTGGTGACTGTTGGTACAATTGCACTGCCGAAGATATATCTGGCGAGGACAAGAAGCAGCGACTTCATAAGAGTTTGTTGGATAGGTTGAATATGACATCTTCGAAAGATGAAAATATTTGATTCCCAGAATGGATCGCATGGATAGAGACGCAATATTTTTTTTTTTTTGTCTTTTTCCGCAATTGGAGGGAGTGTGGTTGCGATCAATGTTTAATGCAGTGTTTTGACTGCAGTGCTTGTGCTTGTTTGAGTTTTTCGAGGGCGGAGGTATCCAATGCCATGATCGTTGGAAGTCATCATTACGGGATGTGCACAAAATAGAGAGTAGGTGATGGTTGTATTTTGGAGTGTGCGGTGCATGATGCAGTTCGAGCACGTGTTCGTCAGTTGGTGGAACAAAGAGCTACGAAGTATAATGTAGGAGAACGAAGGTTAATGGAAGATGATGTGGAGGTAACTGAATGACTTCCCCTTCTAAATAGAAATTATTACAAAGATGTGCTTTGTGAATTTGGAGGTTTATTGGCTATTGCAAATAGGATTGATAATCTGCACAAGAATCCATGGATTGAATTTCAAATCCATGGATTGAATTTCAATCCTGGAATGCTACTGGAAGACAAGTTGCTTTGTCAGCTGAAGTTGAAAAAGTTCTTACAGAAGTAGTGCAGTCAGAGAGTGATGGGAATGCATTGTATTTTTGGGCCCGAATGAATAGAGACACAAGAAATGGCATTCAGGGAACAAAACAGGAGAATACAAATGATTTCTGGTTCTTCTGTGACACAATAAATGCTGGGAAGTGCAGAGTTATTTTTGAGAATGCATTCAAGAAAATGTATGAACTCCGGCTAAACTGGATTGCACTTCCACCCATGCCTAATGATGGAGATTTGTGGGCTGTCCTCTACAGCTGGGCTATGTCGACACCTTCTTTTCTAGGAGGGAAAACTAATGAGATAATTTTATTGATACAAATGGTTACAATATATAGGCATAAGCCTATATGAAACACATGACACTTGTCAAGAGAAACTGAAAAGTGTCAAGGTGAAGGCATAGTGCACTTTAATTCTAACATTCTCCCTTAAAGTGCACTATCCTAACTAAAGAAGAAACAAAACAAGTCAACATTAGGTAACATTCCCCCTTAATGTTGACTTCTCTAAAACAACCTATCATCCTCTCTTATTGCTGATTTGGTCTAGGCTCATGCTCTTTGCACTTGGCTCTCCAACTGTGAATAATTCTAGATTCACTGCGTATACATCTCGGTCTGTTGCCTCAGGTTCAACCACTTCCATGGGTCTGTTGCCACTGATTTAGCCATCTAAATGCCTCAGGGTCATCATGGGTGCCTCAGGGTCAGCCACTTCTGGGTCTGTTGCCTCTATAGGTCATCCTCAGAGGATGTTGCCTCTTGTAGGTCACTGACTAGTGCCACCATAAATATCAAATCCTTCCTTATGGTGAATTCAATCTAGAAGGTGTCGGTCTCTATCGAAAATACACCTTAATACAAAGGAAAAATGAGCCATATAAGAGTGTCGGTCTCTGTCAAAAATACACTCAATACAATAAAATGAGCCATAGATCCAAATATGGAGGAGAAGAGAGAAGAATAGAAGAGAATCTTCTGAAGTGTCTTCGTCTGTAGTCTTTAGAAGTAGATCCAAAAAAAAACCTCAGATAGAGTCTAGGGTGTCTTTGTCTGTAGTCCCTAGTATAAGTGTCCTTATGGTGACCATGTCATCCCACCGAAATGCATGGGTAACCAGCCGTTGCATTCGCCAAGTGTATAGAAAATATCACTAGGTACAAGGATCACATATGAAATTACCTTGGGAGTGTCGGGTTCAACCGAGATTGCACTCCAAGGGAGAAAAACTTTGAGGCTAAAAAACTCAATGGAAACAACCTCAAAATTACAATATGACACCACCATTGTGTCCGTCGTGGAAAAATGTTTCCAACGACTATAAATACCCCTATATTCCATTATCAAAGGGGCCTTCATCATAATGAAAAACAACATGCCTCTCCAAGACAGCAACTAAAACCTCGCACTGTGGCAGCATCGCTCTTTGGTGGAAAAAAACAGTCTCTCAATTTTCCCTCACAAAGGAATTATGAAATATTTCCTTTTGTTTTGATTAAAAACAATTTGAACCATTATGATCTAAAGAGTTTAGTGTCCCTTTTTAAAAAATACCCACCCACTTGCAATACAAAAAAAAACATTAATGCCTCAATCCTCCTCCTTGAGATGGAGATAATAAAGCATAACACGTGCCTTCAACAAGTGAACACGTAATAATTTCAAACCACACAAGGCCAAACACTGTACTTCGCATCTGCACTCCCTATGACGTGTGACTTCCAAACACTGTACTTCTTCACTAAAAAAATAAATAAAACACCATCTTCTCATGCGCAAGTGGCCGACAGATGCAGCTCATGCACAACAGCTGTTTTGAAAATAATAAAAAACTACAGTAAGAAAAAAAAACTCGACAGTGCAGAAATCTTCGTCAGTCCACTTTACCTCCATCGCGCATGCTCTTCAACAGCACGATCCACATTCAACGTGAGTCAGTTTGATATGATGTCTCTGAACGATACCTTCTCATAGTTTCATGACGATGGATTCTACCACATCAGCCCCACATTTTTGGCAATCCATCGTATTTTTGTGGAGTCTAGGATATACAGCAATAGCAGCTGTAGCCGATAGTTGTGTCGTCCCACCATCAACGCAAAATTTGTAGACCTCCAAAAAATGTTCCTAAAAGCATCCAATATCCTTTACAATTATTTAGCATGATTTTAGGTTCATATCACGATCTGTGTCCATTGCAATCTCGCCTCAATGACAGATGGAGCACAATGTAGAAGATAGCAGGTTCAAGCATGTGGTAGTTTACAACAGTTACAGAGACGAGCCAAATGCCAGGTAGCAGGTGATGTATAGGATTCAATTGCCAGGCCAGTCATGCGTGGGCCCCAATGCCCACCTTAGACCAGATCTTTGCCACTCAAACCTTCGACCGCTTTGGGAATTCTAGACATCTCAAACTGGAAATAGCAGTGAAGCTTCACAAACAGAAAAAACACAGCAAATAACCCTCTCACTTTGGGAAAACAAAACCCACCACAATTATTCTGCTTTCCTTGGAAGCTGCCCACTTTTGACAATCCCTTTCATCTTTGTGGATTGCATAATTTCTTTTCACCTCTGCATTTGAGGAGCCCCCTCTCACTCATATCGAATCAAATCAGCCAAATCTTAAAAATATCAGTTTCAATTAATTTCGTCTTCCCCTGCACTACATTCGGGCTCATAGACATACTCGTATCGCAAGCGCCTTCATCGAAACCAAACAAAGATCCCAGGCTTCTGCATATCCCCTCCTTGACCTCCAGCGATAGCTCAAACAACCGATTGCATTCCTGCTCTGCCATGTCCGTTGTCTCTGTGAAAACCCCATGGTTTACCACCTGAAAAAACACCCAAACTCTGAAGCCCACTTTGCTTTCCTCCTCACCAATTCCTCCCGTTCGCTGCCTAGATTAGTCCTTGACAGCGGTGGCTATGGGTGATTCTGGCAAAACCATTGTCGCAATCCCAAGCGATCTCTCTAAAAATGCAGAGAAGGCATCGTTGTTGACAACGACAGAGGCATGGTTGCCCTGGCTGGGCATCGACGATGGCGCCCGAGCCCCGTGTTAATGTTGGACATCCATGGAAGACATTTTAACTAGATAACCCCAATATGGATTATGTGAACTAGCACAACCAATAAGTTTGAATTGCCAGTCGTCCTTATATCAAAGGCCTAAAATCCTAACAAAAACAAACCATATTTTTAAAAACCATATCTCGATTGAAGATAAAGTAGCAACACGATAAATAGATGCATCCCATCATGAATATTCCCATCCGTAGCTACTGTTGATCTGCGTGGCGGCCCTCGTCAAAAAAAAAATAGCTCATTGTCGTCTTTCTCGTCGCCACTGGCGCTGGCCACCTACCGCGACCACACATCTGAGGACCACACATATTGAAATTTTTCCTGGCCAGTCCGATCGCATCGTTTCCTCCATGATGGCTTCTCGGATTCAAAATAAACACTCACGTCTTCCCTTCTAGCCCGGCCTGATACCCCCGCTTTATTTTCTCATTCTTAATCCTCTCCATGGGTGGCAAAATGAAAGGAGATTTTTTGAATGGGAATGAATCCATGGCACCTGTTGTGCCCTTGGTGGCACCTCCAACCCTCTATGCGCATAACACCTTCCTGAGAGAGGATTCCAAGCAGCATCCCAACATCAATTGCTCCCCCAACAGTAATAACAAGCAGGCGCCTTCACAAAATGGTGACACAAAACATTTGAATTTTTTATGTCAGAGTTCTTCTTCGCAGCAACAGCATCAGCATAGTCAGCAGGCAGCACCAGAACAATTTGTGGATGACTTCCTCGCCATTTTTTGTCCGGCCATCATGGCCACAGTGCCACGGGAGGGAAGGAATGGAAAAAAAAAATAGGGTCAAAATTTTCTCGCAATGAAAGTCGAAACCACCATGAAACTTAAAACATGCCCATCCCTTCTTGAAATAAAACATGCCTCCAAGTTAAAACGTCATAACTTCCAAGTTAAGCATCCAAGGTAAAAAAAATTGGGGGCAGCCATTAATTTTCAAGCTATCTGGTTTTTGATCCATTTTTAAAAAATGGAGAGCATACTCCCTAGGCTTGGAAAAAAAATGGGAGAAAATGATGAGGGGGGAATTTCTCGAGGGAAATCCCCCCTCAAGCTCACAAGGCCAGAGAAATCCTGGAGCTCTGATACCAAATGTTAGAAGGGAAAACTTATGGGATTTATTATTCATGAAATGAGTTACAATATATAGGCAAAAGCCTTTATGAAACACATGACACTTGTCAAGAGAAACTAACAAGTGTCAAGGTGAAGGCATAGTGCGCTTGGCTCTCCAACTGTGAATAATGCTAGATTCACTGTGTATACATCTTGGTCTTTTGCCTCAGGGTCAGCCACTTCCATGGGTATGTTGCCACTGGGTCAGCCGTCTAAGTGCCTCAGGGTCATCATGGGTTCCTGAGGGTCAGCCACTTCTGGGTTTGTTGCCTCTACAGGTCATCCTCAGAGGATGTTGCCTCTTGTAGGTCACTGACTAGATTCACCATGAGTATGAAATCCCTCCTCATGGTGAACTCAATCTAGAAGGTGTCGGTCTCTACCGAAAATACACCTAATACAAAGGAAAAACGATCCATATAAGAGTGTCGGTCTCTGACTAAAATGCACTCAATACAATAAAATGAGCCATAGATCAAAATAGGAGGAGAGAAGAAGAAAAGAAGAGAATCTTCTGAAGTGTCTTCATCTGTAGTCTTCAGAAGTAGATTTGAAAAAACCTCGGATAGAGTCTAGGGTGTCTTTGTCTGTAGTCCCTAGTATAAGTGTCCTTATGGTGACCATGTCATCTCACCGAAATGCATGGATAACCAACCACTACATTTGCCAAGTGTATAGAAAAGGTCACTAGGTACAAGGATCACATATAAAATTACCTTGGGAGTGTCGGGTACAACCGAGAGTGCACTCCAAGGTATAAAACTTTGAGGCTAAAAAACTCAAATGAAATAGCCTCAAAATTATAATATGACACCACCATTGTGTTCGTCACAGAAAAACGTTTCCAATGACTATAAATACCCCTATACTTGGGTTTGAATGGGGCCTTTAACTTGTTGAAAAAACAATAGCATGGCAGCAAAATAAACCCCAGGAATAAAAAATTCCCGACATCGCACTTTGGCGGTATAAAAAAATAGTTTCAATTTCCCTCAGAATTACATGGGCCTAAAAAGGTTGGCCATCAATCAAAGCACCTATGCACCATTCTTCTAGTCAAAGGCACAATTACCAGCACTGCGACTTTATGGGGCAATTCTTCTCAATGAAACACAAATAGTTTATCAATAATTCTACAAAAGGCACAATCATCGGCGATGTTGTCAAACAGCTATGAGGAAGTAATTGGGAGGAAGAATTCATTAATGAAACTCAAAACCACCATGAAACCAGAACCCATCACATGCGCGACGGCCAACACCACTGCCACCTGCCATGTGGACGATCCAGAGCAGCACCTGACGATGAAGTGGTTCATGTTAGCAGTCTCAACACCTTGTTCTCGTGCAAATTTCTTTGCTGCATCAAAAGCCAAATAAATGTGAGGAGTCTTCTCCATAACCAGTCGAGCAAGAGAAATGGGATTCATAACTGTAGAAAGACCAAAAACTGCTCCACATTGTTTTGTGATACCATCCTTGATGCATGCTTCCATTTCAATCGTGCCTTCTGTTGTTAAAACTAATCCCTTTCCAGCATTAAAAGTTGGATTGTTTTCAAGTTCACATACAACAAGTTTGGCCACATTGAGAGCTAAGTGGGACTTTCGAAGGGCATCGACGCTGATGGCGAGGCAATGATGTAGCCCCTCCACCGCTATCATTTTACGTTCCTCCGTTACTGAACCTGCAATTATAAAAAAATATTTATAATCTGTGACATATCCGTTGGTCGCACTTCCTGCGGCGTCGCCACGTGTGGAGCCAACAGTGAGGTGGCTAGCCTAAAAAGAATGATGGCTCCTGGCCTCAATACTATGCCCCCATCACTGCTTCAATTTCTTTGAGGTAGCAGATCTAGAGGGCAAATTAGACAAGGAGTGGGCCTCATTACATTGTTCGAGCAACGATGGCCAAAATATTTTGGGCTCATGAGTGGGAACGACATGGAACTTGCACTCCATATCCATGAGCATGACGACTTTGGCGCTGCACTCTCTCTCAAGTTCCGAATAGACATTCTCAGCATTCTTAATCCACTTATCAATTTCAGAGGGCTCCAACTTCTCACTAAATCCCGTAGCAGCCGAGCCATTTATCCAAAATGGCCACAAATGTAGCTCAATGGAAAGCTCCCATTGGGATGAGCTGCAGGTTATAACTGGATTCGTGCAAGCTACAAAATGACTGAAGACAGTCTACTCCATGACCATATTTCTGAACAAATTTGTAGGACCACAAGACCAGCGGTGTTGTTGATAGGGGTATGCTTTGAAGATGCTTGGCAATTCATTCTTGATCGAGAGATCATCGATGAAAACAAACTTCCATCCTTTCAAACTTGCTCGAACAAAAAATGGAACACCGTTCCACCGTCAAGCTTCCCGAAACTCTCTATAAATTTTAAAAAATGACACCCGCTATCGGCCTCAGTTCCCACCATCGGTGGTGCACGATAAAAAAAAATCCGCCTATGGCTCTAAGTTCCATCGTAGGTGACAAGTTCCATGCCTACGGGATCGTTGCCTCGGGCTGTCGCGTGCTCTGCTGGGGGCTGCCTGTGGGATTGATTGCTACAGCTGCCATGGCAACACCCTTGTACATTTGATCTGATGATCGTCAAGGGAAAAGAACCTAAGAAATCTAAACCCTAGCGGGCATGGATGTGGGCAAAGTGGCGTTTATAGCTTTGTCTTCACCTAAGAAGGAATGATCCAACTGGTGAAAGGCAGAGATCTGGGATCCATGCAAGAAGAGGCACGTGTTCCTCGAAACCTTCACCACCGAAGAGGAGGCAATGCGCGCTTTCAAAAAAATGGCCCGAAAGCTTTATGTAGAGAAAGCCAAGCCCAAATAATTTTAACGACTGAGCAATGAAATATCTCCCAAAAAAAATGTGTCCACCTGTAGAACAGCAGCAAGGGCAGATGAGCACCCAACTTGACTTCCACTCGCTCCATTCGCAGAAGAGACGACAATATCACAGGTGAGGAAAAATTGGAATTTCCTCCCCCATCCTACCAACAATGCTTTTTGTCAACCATATTCTTCTACAGCTACCACGCGGAAGCCATAGTACTCTTTGAAAAAATCTGTAAACTAACATATCCCACGAAGAACCAGACCTTCTTCCAGCCACAACAATCTGTCCATAACACAACAATCTGTCCATTACAGCGAACAGATACATATGGGAAAAAAATCTAAAAAAAAATTGGGGGCAGCCATTAATTTTCAAGCTATCTGGTTTCTGATCCATTTTAAAAAATGGAGAGCATACTCCCTAGGATTGAAAAAAATGGGGGAAAAAAAGGATGAGGGGGAGGGAGGATTTCCATGAGGGAAATCCCCCCTCAAGAGGTTTCACAGGGCAAGGAAAGCCTGCTCTGATACCAAATGTTAGGAGGGAAAACTAATGAGATTATTTTATTGATACAAATGGTTACAATATATAGGCACAAGCCTATATGAAACACATGACACTTGTCAAGAGAAACTGACAAGTGTCAAGGTGAAGGCATAGTGCACTTTAATTCTAACAAAACCTTCTCCTAAGGTACGAATTAAGTTGTCTTACACCCAAATTGCTCGACCTTTCACATGGTGACCGGTGGCTATTTTGAAAAAGCTAAAATCTTCAACTTAGCATCAAGGTTTTCGACGTCCGAAACACAAAGGGAAAAAATTAAAATTAATTTTTTATTTTTTTATTTTTTTCTCACCTATACCAAGTCATATTGATCGTTACCTACACCAACCATAATGGCTGAAGGATGACGATCATTGGATTCCATTCATGAGAAACATGAAAGGCTCGCTAAAGAAGTTCAACAAGAAAGAGAGGAGAATACCCGTACAACAAGAGAACTCTTCGAGAAAATATTTGCAATGGATGTTAAAATTGATGCCATTAGTCAAAATCAAGCAACAACACATGCAAATTCACCCAACCATGGGTCATCAAACCGAGAAATATTAGGAGGTCCACAAACTTCCATTCTACCACAGATGATCAAATTAGACTTCCAAAATTTGAAGGAGGAGACCCTACAAACTGGATCTACCGAGCAGATCAATATTTCTCACTAAATCAAATTCCAAAAATGCAAAAAGTGCATATCGCCTCCTTCCACATGGAAAACGACGCTATCCAATGGTACCAATGGTTCGAGAAAACTAACGGTACTCCGACGTGGTCAACCTTTACATAGAATCTATTAGTGCGATTCAGCCCTAGCAAGTTTCAAAGCTTTACAGGGGCCCTCACTAAATTATGCCAAACCACTTCGATAAGCGAATACCAAGCAAAATTTGAAAGGCTAGCTAATCGAACATCCGGATTAGATGCTGCCTTCTTTCAAGAATGTTTTGTCAGTGGATTAAAAGAAGAAATTTGAATAGAGGTGCAAATGTATAACCCTACAAACATAGACCATCGGCTTGGCGAAATTAGCAGAGGATAAAATTAAGGCATGAAATCGATTCACAAAACAAACTTGGGGGAAACCATCAAACACTTATACCAACCCCAAACCAATGCAAAATGGATGAACCCAAAACTCCTACACAACCCCCAAAATTAACCCCGCTCTACCAATTAAGCGTCTGAGTTTCGAGGAAATGAAGGAAAGACAAGCTAAGGGTCTTTTCTACCATTGCAATGAAAAATTTGACAAAAATCATAAATGCGCCTCATGGAAATTATATATTATAGATTCCATAGAGGAAAGGAATTATACTGAAGAGGAACCTGAACTTGAAGTAGAGGTATTATCCAACACACTTGAAAGTGATGAAAAAAATGCACCAAAGGTTTCCTTCAACGCCCTTGCCGGATTTTTTGCCCGTCAAACAATGCGAGTAAAAGGGTATTTTAAGAAACAAAGCCTTACCGTGCTCCTAGATTCTGGTAGCACGCATAATTTTATCGATCCAAAGATGGCGAAACAAGAAAATTGTTTTATATACCATTGTAATAACTTTGAAGTGATGATTGGAAACGACAGAAAAATTGCATGCAAAGGAAAATGCAAAAATATAAAACTAACTATGGGGGTTTATAACATGAAAGGCGACATGTACGTCCTACCCCTAGGTGGGTACGACATTGTACTAGGTGTACAATGGTTACGAACCTTGGGTGTAGTCCAATGGGAATTTTATGAACTATGGATGAAATTCATGGTAAAGAACCAAACCTATATTATCCAAGGTCTAAAATCAGGACCTTCCCAAATCGTCAGCTAGCATCGAATGGAGAAAATTATCTGAAAAGGAAACAAAGGAATGGTTGCCCAATTATTTTCAATTCAACCTACTCACAAAGAAGACAAGACACCAGAGTTACAAAAGATTTTAGACCACCATATGGCGGTATTCAATGAACCAAAAGAACTACCTCCACAACGAAGTCATGATCACACTATTCCACTATTTCCAGGGCATCAACCTCCTAATATTAGACCTTATCGTTATCCATACCTCCAAAAGACCAAAATAGAGAAATTAGTACAAGAGCTTCTTAAGGTAGGAGTCATTAGACCTAGCAAAAGCCCTTACTCCTCTCCAATTATTTTAGTTAGAAAAAAGGATGGCTCATGGCGTTTATGTGTCAATTTTCGAGCGCTTAATAAAATGACCATCAAAGATAAATTTCCTATTTCAGTCATAGATGAGCTATTAGATGAAATCCATGGGGCAAATTATTTTTCCAAATTAGACTTATGGTCAGGCTACCACCAAATACGAGGCAATGAAAAGGACATTCCTAAGACGTCCTTTCGCACTCATGAAGGGCACTACGAATTCTTGGTGATGCCATTTGGCCTGACCAACGCCTCTTATACCTTTCAAAGTCTAATGAATAAGGTATTTCACCCTTTTCTTCGTAAATTTATATTAGTTTTCTTTGATGACATTTTGATTTATAGTAAACATGGGAAGAACATTTGGACCATATTAGACAAGCGTTCCAAATCTTGAAGGAAAATCAACTTTATGCAAAAATATCAAAGTGTTCTTTTCGAAAACAAGAAATTGAATACTTAGGGCATATTGTATCAAAGGAAGGAGTTATGGTAGATCCTTCCAAAATTGAGGAGGTGAAAAATTGGCCTATTCCAAAAACCTTAAAAGATCTACGTGGGTTTCTTGGACTAACGAGATATTATAGAAAATTTGTCCAAAATTATGGTAAAATCGTTGCTCCTATAACAACATTACTTAAGAAAAATGCCTTCAAATGGTCGTCTAAAGCGGATGAGGCCTTTATCACCTTGAAAATTGTAATGTGTACCACCCATGTTCTAGCCATGCCCAACTTTTCTAAACCGTTCGTCATTGAAAGTGACGCTTCAGGAATAGGAATGGGAGCCGTACTCATGTAGGATGAAAGGCCTCTAGCTTTTATAAGAAAATCATTTTCTCCTAAGACTTTAGCTCTCTCTATGTATGAAAAAGAGATGTTGGCGATTGTCTATGCTATTCAACATTGGAGGCCTTACCTTATTGGCCAAAATTTCATTATACGCATTGACCATCATAGCTTGAGGTATTTTTTGGAACAAAGGACTAATACCCCAAAACAACAAAAATGGGTTACTAAACTTCTTGGCTATGATTATGAAATTACATATAAAAAGGGAAAGGACAACATGGAAGCCGATGCACTTTTTAGAAAATTTGAAGATATGCCTCAAGTCCATGCTCTTTCCTCCCTTATTCCTAAATGGGTAGATGAGGTGCATGAAGAATGGATAAATGATCCTACTATCCATGCCTTAATTCAACAACTTAAACATAATCCTAGTAGCAAACCTCCTTACACTTGGAAGGACAATATATTAAGATACAAAGGGAGGATGGTCCTCACCCCCAATTCAACTTATCGTGAAAAAGTTCTTCATGAGTTACATACCTCACCCACTGCAGGCCACTCAAGGTTCTTAAAAACCTATAAAAGAGCCACTACCTCCTTCTATTGGGTAGGAATGAAAAATTACATCAAAAACTTTGTAAAAGAATGTGAAGTTTGCCAAAGACAAAATGGGGAGACCCTCGCTATTCCAGGATTACTTCAACCTCTTCCTATACCCACCAAAACATGGGCATATATTTCTATGGAATTTATTGAAGGATTACCAAAATTAGGAGGAAAAACAACCATTTTTGTAGTCGTTGATCGTTTATCTAAATATGCCCATTTTTGTTCCATGGCTCATCCTTATACCACTAGCACTATAGCCCACCTCTTCCTAGATAACATCTTTAAATTACATGGTATGCCCTCCATAATTGTTAGTGACCGTGACCCAAATTTCACTAGCACCTTTTGGAAAGAATTGTTCAAATTATAAGGTACTCAACTTAGTATGAGCTCTACTTACCATCCTCAAACCGATGGCCAAACAGAAGTTGTAAATAAATGCTTGGAAACATACCTTCGATGTTTTATTTCCACTCAACCACTCCATTGGTTAAAGTTGCTTGCACTAGCGGAATGGTGGTATAACACTTCATACCATACATCCATCAAAATGACTCCTTATGAAGCACTATATGGTCAAACACCACCATCCCTCACTTCCTATATTCTAGGGACTACAAAAGTCCATGCGGTGGAAACAAAACTTGCTAATAGAGATGACATACTACGGATCCTAAAAGAGAACCTACACACCGCCCAACATCGCATGAAGAAGCAAGCTGATCAACATAGAAGCGAACGTAGTTTCCACAAGGGTGATATGGTTTTCTTACATCTCCAACCTTACCATCAATCCTCTCTTAAACAAAAAGGTTCTCAAAAGTTAGCACCCAAATTTTATAGGCCGTATAAAGTTCAACATATTGGGACCGTTGCTTACAAACTAGAGCTTCCTCCCTCTTCCAAACTTCACCCCGTATTTCATGTATCTTGCCTTAAGCTCATAGTTGGAGCCCATATCATGACACAAACCACTCTCCCTGAACTCTCTGATGATGGAGTACTTCTAGTCAAGCCAGAAGCTATCTTGGATCGCCGCTCTCATCACCTTCGTACTCATGATATCATGGAAGTTTTAATCCATTGGAAAGGTCTACCTTTAGAAGATGCAACGTGGGAAAATTTTCAAGATATCCAGCAGCAATTTCCAAATTTCTAGCTTTGAGGACAAAGCTCCTTTAAGAGGGGTTGGCATGTTAGGACCCTCCTAACATACCTTAATACTTATATTATTTATTAATTATATTTTAGGGTCACAACCCTTCACTCTTACAACTATTAGACTAGGTATTTAAATGCAATCCAAATATGATAATAAGGCATCATCGAACAAATATATAAATTAAGTCTATTGTGGGTTTTCTACCTTACAATAAAAAAGCGATTCAATATAAAAATGATCTTTCTTCCCGCACCATTTAGTTTCATACCAACCTGTGAGGAACCAATCTCTCATGCATAGGAAATAGTTACTCACACCATCACAACAACTGCATCAAGGAACCAAAAGTCAATTTTAGACACAGACTCAGACTATGGGTCAATCTATTGTTTTAGGGATGTCGTTTCCAATTTTAACAGTTGATAATTTATTAAATTTAGAAAGTACATCTTATATGCCCTTTGTTGCTGGTAATATCGATATGTATCATGATATGAATAATTTGAATTTACCACTAAAGATAAATTATCTACTTCATGGTCTAGGGATTGATGATGAAGTAGAGGATAATGTTAAAGGAGATGTCATCGATGTTTCCTCTTCCTCCCACCAGTAAGATGAAACGCATCATCATATGACAGATGATGATAAAGTAAAATTTTTAGAAAATATTTTATTAGCAAATAGATGTAAGACTATTGTTATGAATAATATTCTTGTAGATATTGATTCATTAAGAGAATGGGAATATCAGACTAAGGTTATGATCAAAGCAATAAATGGTTGATACAAAAACTTCAAAAATAGAAAGGAGCTATTTTTAAAGGTAGAGAATGAGCCACAAAAGTTTGATGCTCTTTTATGAAAAGCTGAATCTAGCACCGTCAAGGCCAATTCTACAAACAGTGATGAAGTTCTGGCCATTATGTTGGACCAATTAGATAACCTAAATACCGAAGCCCAAGCATATTTCAATGAATGGGAACTAGATAAGAAGAAAGTGACAGTAGAAGAAACTGCAAGACTTACAACAGATGTAAGTTTTACATATATCTAAAAATCATTTTTTCTTTAATATAAATTTTTAATAAATATTAATCTTTTTATCTTGTATTTTTTAGTCTAATTATCAACATTTAAAGCAATAGGTGACAACCATGAAAAGGTGGATCAGGACAGTAAAAATTAGTGTGAATAATTCTATTGAAGTGAAGAAGAGACTACAACACACTTTTTGAGAAAAAAGTTGGTTGAATAAGCTTATCAAAGATAAAGGTCTATATGTGGAGGCTATACTAAAAGAAAATGAGAAAGAGCTAAACACACCGTTTAAAGAAGATCTCACAAGGGAAAATGGTTTATTGCTATCAGGGATAAACACTACATCTAAAAGTTTGGTATGGATTGGTGTACTAGAAGCAAAGGATATTGAGGTAGATGCAACTGACACTTTAGGCACTTTGCAGGAAGAAAACTTAAAAAATGAGAACTACTATTTTCTTATTTGATGATTCTAGAATATGGTGAAAAAAAACATGTTTTCAAAGACTCATATTTCTACATGTTTTCAAACATATTATTTTATATTACATAAATTTTATATTACTTTTTCATATTTTGTTTTCAATATTGTGATGTTTTGATCAGTTGTGTGGATGGAATAAATAATTTTGAATTATGTGGATGCAATAATGGAGCACCAATATTTAGTTTTCCATAAATGGTTTATTCAATACATGTTTTTTAATACATGGTTTATTTAATACATGGATTTCCATACATTGTTTTCAATACATAGTTTATTCTATACATGGATTTCCATACATGGTTTTCAATATATGGTTTATTCAATACATGGTTTACCATACATTGTTTTCAATATATGGTTTATTAAACACATGGTTTGCCATACGTGGTTTATCCAATACATGGTTTTCAATAAATGGTTTATTCAATACATGGATTGCCATACATTGTTTTTAATACATGGTTTTCAATACATGGTTTTTCATACATGGTTTATTCAATATATGGTTTATTCAATACATGGTTTTCAATAAATGGTTTATCCAATACATGGTTTTCCATACATTATTTTCAATACATGGTTTATTCAATACATGGTTTGCCATACATTGTTTTCAATACATGGTTTGCCATACATTATTTTCAATACATGGTTTGCCATACATTGTTTTCAATACATGGTTTATTCAATACATGGTTTGCCATACATTGTTTTCAATACATGGTTTATTCAATACATGGTTTGCCATACATGGTTTATTCAATACTTGGTTTTCAATACATGGTTTATTCAATACATGGTTTATACTTTATTCAATACATGGTTTGCTATACATGGTTTTCAATACATAAATTACAATACATGGTTTATAATTTATTCAATACATGGTTTGCTATACATGGTTTTCAAAATATTTGAAATCATAATATATATATTTTGTTGAAAACTGATAGCATAATATATGAAATCAAAATACATGTGAAAAACAATAATATTTGAGATTCTATAATCAATATTTTATTCCAAAATACATGAAAATATATCTCAAAATATAATCAAATTTTAATATTTTGTTGAAAACTGACGACTTAATATGTGAAATCAAATCAAATAAATGAATCAAATCCCAAATTTCTATTGATAAATGATAGTTTAATATGTGAAATCAATCAAATGAAAGCATCTTTGCGTCATAATGGTGGAAGCTGAAACAAACTCTTTTTAGATTGTGCAAAATATTTTGCACTCATACCAATTTTTTTGTCATCATAGTGTCATTAATGTTACCATTATCCTCATCATCCCAAGTATTCATGACACCTCTTATCTCTTCTAGAGATTTCCAATATGACAAAGCTCTTTCATAAGGAAACTTATTGACCTCATAGATCGAAACATATACTCTCAAACAATTTTTCAATTTTTTGTCCACTCTATTTTGAACTTTAGATTTTACATATGATAATGCACTAAATACATTTTCATCCTCAATAGATCCTAAAATCATCATTGGGCATAATTTATATAAACTAAAATATTCTCTCATATTATGTTGTAGGATACTACTAGGATATATATGTTTCCAGAAACGTGAAATAGAACCCCTTTCATGGTGATTAGTGAATTGTGAAACTTGAGCAGACATTGTTGTTCCAAAATAGTTTGATTATTTTGTCAAAAGATATTTGTTGATAATAACATTTATTTCAATACCATTGAATACCACAGGTTTAGTGAAATGTTTAGCAAGAGAACCCATGTATTTGAGAAATAAACCATTTATATTCCAGTATTCATTACAAGGATTCCAAAATATTAGGTTAACCACACCCATAGCCTCATTAATTATTCTCTTTGAAAATGATCTCTGATTTATTTTGTCAATGATTCTACTATTTGTTTCAGTTTAATTTTTGTATCTATTACAACTATATGAAATCTATTATATATTATGGGCATTTGTTCAACTTCATTTGTAGCTATATCCATTTGTTGACCAAAATAATATAAAGGAATTTCTTTTTCGTAGATATTAATACATAGATGATCATTTAAATTAAAATTCAAAAATTTGTGAGGAGCATTCACGTTTGTCAATGCTCTCTAACTCTCAAACATGGGATCCATAAAAATTTGACCAAATGCGTACATTATATAAATATGTAAGCAAATTTATTTTTTAGCCCTAATGAAATCCACAATATAAATCTATCTTTATTGTGCAATTTTGATGAAAGTATTCATTTCTTCCAACATTGGAAGAATACCACACAATGTAAGACGTGTTTCAAAGTCACTCATTCAAAATAGAAAATCTTTAGCCTTATCAACTACCCTATGATTTACATACATTAACCCTTCCAAGGATTGATATTATTTGAAAATTCTATATGCCAGTTCATACATCGAAATACACCTAGTATCTACATATTTTAAGAGTTTTTACCATCAATAACTCCTAGTGCAAACTTTTGAAACTCTAAAAATATTTTTGGAATTCGCAAAAAATAATCATGAATTTCATGGACAAGATCTTCCACTCTTGCTACATTTGTAAATGTATCCACAATTTTGTATGCAAGATTAATTCTATGAGCCATACAATGAATAGGGATCAAATATGGGGTAACATATGTTTGTAGTTCAACACAAAGACCATTATTGTATCCTTGCATTGTAGCATCACCATTGGCTCCTACACATATTAACTTAGTGGCTATTTTCATTTCATTCATTCCTGCTATTTATTTTAAAATAGAAACAACAACATTATAATTTTTTTGCATTGCAATTTTCCATCATATTGCATAGTCCAAGTAATTGAGGTTGCCTTAAATGATATTCCAATGTGTAAACATGCATGCAAATCCAAGATGTTTTGTCAACAACAGTCACCTCATCAATTGAAAGTGAAATTAATTTGGACTTTTTTATTTTCTCTTTGAGGTCATCCTGCTCAACCAATGAAAAACATTTTACCATTTTCCAACCACTTCGATTTGACCAATGGGACCAGGTAAGTTCTGCACATCATCTAGTTAAAATAAAGATTTATAATCAATGAAATCTGACATAGGTCTACCATTTTTAAGAATAGTGAGTACAACAACAATCTGTAAAATTTTTGAAGCTAAAGTAAATTTTTCTTTTTTTAAAAATTGGGCTTGAACCATTACACCTTTGTCAACAAAAATTTGCTTTTGTTTCATTGCTTTATCATATTCTTGTACATATTTGGTATGGGTACATTTTTATGCATCCTTCCACCTATAATTTTTTTATATTGGTCCATCACTTTTGTTTTTTATAAACCTTTCCACAATTGTTTTCTAATGTATCTTTCTTAACCTGCAATCTGTGATCCTTTGTATTTCCAACTATAAATTATGCATCTCAATTATGTTATTACCTCATAACTATTCTCTAGAAGCACTGGCTCAACAAATGGAAAATCCAAAACCCAATTAAACTAAAATAATTTGTTAAATGTCCATCTAGATGACCTTACACATTTATGGTTTTAAGAAGAATATTCTTCAAAAGGACGTACTGCATAAGAACTATTATTTTGTTTTCCATTTGACATGTTTGTTTTAGGAATCTCTTCATGTTGTTGTTCCATTTCTTTAAGAAAATTTTCATCCGTGGACTTTTCATTATCGTGGATATGTGGAAGTGGAGTCATACCAGGGTCAACAATGTTTTTGTAGAGATAATACTAGGGTCAATACTAGGGTCATTATCATTATTCTTCTTAAAAGCATACCTTATTTTAAAAAATACAGATAAAAAATGGAAATATCCATCCACTAAAAATCACCCTTCTTAATGAATAAAGATATTATATATAAAATTAACAATGCACAAAAATTAACTAGTTAGAAAGTAAAGGCGTTCATACCTTTAACATGTGTAGATGTTGATGGTTGACTGGATTTCAAAATATTATGAAAGTATTTGAGGATACTCCTTTTATCAGAACTAGAAGACTGGCCTCCCTTATTTCCACTACCAACATGTGATATTTTACCTATATAAATAGAAGAGTAACAAGAACATAATTTTGAAAAATGGAAATAACTAGTAAAAGAGAGAACTACTATTAAAGACAATAGAATATCTAACCCATGCAAGCTTGAGATTGGTGCCCAAATAATAGGAAAACATACTTATTGAGTGTCAATAAACAAAAGTGTATAAAAAATAAATATAAATAGTAATAAAAAATTACCAATAAATGGTTATCACTATATGTCAATTCCCTTGTGATAGTCACCTTCTCACAATTGCCTTGTGATAGTCACCTTGTGACAATCACCTTGTAATAGTCACCTTGTGACAATCGCCTTGTGATAGTCACCTTGTGACAGTCGCATCATTTTAGTCACCTTGTGATAGTCATCTTGAGATAGTCACATCGTGTCAGTCATGTCATGTCAATCACCTTGTGATATTCACATCATGTTAGTCACCTTTTGTCAGTCGCTTCTACTAGTCGCCTTGTGTCAATCGCTTTTGCTAGTCACTTTTTGCAGTTGCCTTTTGTCAGTCATCTTGAGACTATGAGTGCCACTGTCAGGGTTACCTATATATAGTGGGGTAGAAGAGGTGAATTGGATGGCATAATTTTTTTTAATAATTTTAAGGTAAAAATTAGCAAAAATTTACCCTAAAAAATTAATTTCAACATATTGTCAGGGAAAACATATTGTACCAGGAAGAATTTACCCTAAAAAATTAATTTCATAATTTTTGGGCAAATGAGCCGACCTATAGGGTCCCAAAATTAGCAAAATAAAAAAAGTTAAAATCCTAAAATTCACTATAAATTGTGAAATTTGCCCTTGTGCATAACCTTGGAGATGGGATCAAAGTGGATGTAGTTGATTGCCAAAAATTCAACATGTTCAACACAACTTTCCTGGCAAGCTTGAAATAAGCTTTACTGAGGTGAACTTCTATCTAGATAAGTCAACCATTTAGTTGGTGATTATTTTTAATTTAAGCTTATGCTATTTATATTTCTATGCAATTTTATATGTTATATTGATGGATCGATTTTCAAAAATGGTGGGCTAAAGAAATCAATTATGCACTCCTAAAATTCTGATTTGAATTTGTTTCCCAAATTTGATCAACACTACTTTTTATTTATGCACTCCAAGATACATAGCTCTACTTTCCATGGGTCTAGGTGGATTGGTAAGTTGGGGCGCTTACCGAGAGGAGACCTAGGTTCCAATCCCACAGGCTTGCCCATGCACAAACAATAGCCCAAATTTGATTCCTCTGAGTGGTGCGCCAGATTGATGACAACGGTGCAACCCCTGTGCGTCCGGCGGTCCCCATCTCACATCGGGTTACCATGTACCGAGATGGTGGAAGTCTTGGGAGCCTTCATAGATAGTTTGAACCCTACCAGTTGTGTTGGTAGTTACTAAAAATCATGATTGTAACAATTTATTCTATATACCAAAAAAAAAAGATACATAGCTCTACTTTTAATTAAGTGTGCTAGATGATTTATAACGGATCTAGAATAAATTTTACTTAGTTACAAGATCAATCTACTAATCCTTATAATGTTGTTTGTTTCAAGTGTTCTTAGGATTTGGGAGACAATCTGATTGCACAAATTCTACAATCACCTACAAAGATGTAATACTTGTACAACAAAAACCATGATGCCGCTATTGCACATATTTAAAATATGTGGACTTCCTGTGCTACAAGCCTACCATATTTTGCCTATAACAAGCTCTAGTGCTATGATGACGATTTTCATGGAGGGTTGGCTAAGTTGATTGCACATTTTTGGGCTACAAGTATTTCTACCTTGCTATAAAGTATTGCAAATGAAATAAAATTTACCTTAGCCTTGCCTTCTGATGTGCTTCCTTGCTACATTGTCTTAAAAAAAATGTGCCTTTCCAGAATCGAATAGCTCTGCTACCACTTGATATGAACCTTTATCCATAAATCCATTAATGTAGGGAAACTCCAATAAATATTCCTTAAGGAAGGAATAACTTTATAATATATCTCATATGAGAGTGTAAGCCACTTCATGGGCACAAATGATGATTATGATTATTTATCTTCGATGATGATATTACAATGATAATTATCTTTCTTATATATCTTATTTTCTAATTCTACTTTGGGGAGCCGACTAATAATATAATATTATATTATAATATAATCAACCTTGGCATTTATACAATATAATAATATATCCCCAAATATATATTCCTAGGTACACTATCAACTACAATTTCCATGTGGCAAATAAAGATAAAAATAAGCTATATTAAGAGTTATTTCCAGCTACCTTGATTAGATCTAAATAAGCTAGACTTGTTACTATTAGTTTCTAATTAATTTGGATAGATCCAAATTAGTTAGAATCCTTAACAACTAAATTTAATTGTTATATTCACAAAATAAAGTTGGATTTATTTCCCATTAATTTTGATAGTAATTTTCTTTAAATAGAATTGGTTGGATTTATTTCCAACTAATTTGGTTGTTATGTTCTCTAGATAGAATTGGTTGGATTTATTTCCAACTAATTTGGTTGTTATATTCTCTAGATATAATTGGTTGGATTTGTTTCTAACTAATTTAGATTGAGAATATTTTATATTAATGGGTTGTTTTTGGATTATTATGGAGGATTTCTCTATAAAAGAGAGGGAATGATGCATTATAGGGGTTAGAACAAGATGGGATATGAAGATGAAGAAGAGGAAGAGAATGAATGTGTATGAATTGAAGATGCTTGTAAAAGGGTAATCTCATCATCTTTCTTAATAAAAGATGATTGTGTCCTTTTCTTATTTGTGCATATTTTTTATTTTACTTTGAATAAAGGTTTACTTCCATTGGGTTGAGGAGAAAAGGCCCACTCCATCAACACAACGAAAATTATAATCTTTGTAAATATGTTCAAAGAAAAAATAATAAATAATTATTTTATTTCAATTCCTTTTATATATTATTCTAATTTGTAATTAATACCTTTGTATATCTATATATCTATCTATATATATATATATATATATATTTAATAGGTTTTAATACCTTTGCATATTACTTTAAATTATCGAGATATTTTTCACGTAACTACTAGATTAGATCTTATTCTTACATGTGTGTTATTTATTTCATACATGTGTGTTGACTTACTTTTCAGTAGTGTGATTTCATTTTTTGTAACCTTTATTTTCTACAAAGCGTGATTTATTTTTCATGTAAAAGTGATTTAGAAACCCCATTATTAAAAATCTACATAAATTATTTCTAGCGCATACAACCTTTGGATGCCACCCTAGATTTTAAAACATGAAAGTGACATTCTGAAGACTCATCATGCCATAATAGATGGTATTTAGTAGTTTACTATCACCTTAATATTATGTGACAATTATTTATAGCTTCCTAAGTCAAGCCTAAGACACTATGAGACCAACCATGAATCACACAATTCTTTTATATGGCATGCCATTTATTGATATGGATAATCCTTAAAATAACCAAATTTTAAATGTCCTCCAATAACTATATTGTTGGAAATTTTGAGTTCTCTAAGTCAAAGTTATCATTTATGTCACCTGATAGAGTTATCACTCATATCAAGGAATTCAGAAAGAAATAAGGTTGTCACTATCATGCAGGAAAAAGCTTCAACAGTGTAAAATTTAAAGGCAAAAAGGCTCCATAATATTTTAATATTATTGAGAGCACAGTTTAAGTGATTGGTTTATAAAAACTCAATAAGAGTTATTGCAAAGGTTAAAAAGGAGGTCCAACATTTATTTTATAAATTATTTAAATTCACAAGGAATTTAAATTTTATAAATAAATATTCGTTATAAGGTTGTGCAATAAGACAAGGATCCAAGGTTTAATTAAGTTAAAGCCTAAGGTTGGTTTGCTTTAATTTATAATATTTAAATTTAATTTTAATTAAACTTAAATACCTTATAACCTAATCAACCAAGCCGATGTCGAATTAAATTGATGCATCGACGTGATTGCATGGAAGGAAAAGGGCACTATATATAATACCTAAAAGACATTGACTAATTTATCCTTGCTTGAAATAAGAAAAGGCATACAAATTGGTGGTTGATCTCATGAGAAAAAGTGAACATATTTGAAGGACAATGATCGAAATAAAGGAAAGCACATTGAAATCCTCAAGACAACTGGAAAGCATGGTGTAGTGGCAACGAGACATTGGTTAAGTTTTTGTGGTAATGTTGAGCTGCATTTGAATCCTGGAAAAACACATTTTCGATTGGTGTTGGGAACACCAAAGCGCTGCACACATTTTTATTTTCATCGATAGCATAAGGAACTTAGAGTACATGGTGCTCTCAATACTCCAAGCGAGTGCTTAGGCTACGTGGAAATAGAGCCATGACTAAGGCACAGGTCATGGGAAGAGTTAGGGGTTTGAATCCCCTCCAAGGCAAAGGTAATATTTTTGTTGAGCATTTGAATAATATTACCTATGTTGATGATTAATTACTTTTAGCAAAGTGGGAGTTAAAAGGTTTTTATTATTTTGAAAATTGCTAGCTGAGAATTATTGATTGGAAATAAATTTAGGAGGTATAAAGAATTTAGGTATTGTTTTTGAAGCCAATTGGTTATGCAAAGAACTTGAACTAGGGTTTGAAAAGAACATGAGTATCATTGTTATGTGAGAGTTGTTGTTGGGCATTGTTGGAAATATTTTGAGTTGGATGATACATGCTTGGAGTAGGGTTTGTGAGAAGGATTGTTACTTGAAGTGATTGGTTGAATAGAGTTGATTGAGCCTAGTCAAGTGATTGTATGAAGTGGTTGATCAAGTTCCATGAAATAAACTATTCAATATTATGATTTGAGTTGAGATTGAGTTTTGAGAATACAACATATTGAGTCTCTAACAATTCTCTTTATGCTTCTATGAGATTTATTTGAGTTGAGATTGTGTAGACACCAAAATAGCACCAATCCGATTATGTGACGACAAGCATTGATCGCATTGACACAAACAGCCCCTAGGGCAGCCCCTAGAGGTTAAACAATGGTCCTAACCACTTCCAAAAGTAGTTTTGGAGGTCAGAGGTCAATTTGGCACCTTTTTGGCACCTTGCTCTCTGCTCGTCCCACCCAGGGATGAATACAAACTGGCATTCGTCCCACCCAGGGACGAATATCAACATTCACCCCAGGGTGAGGCGAATAGCAAGTTTGACTGGCAAAAAGTCAAACCTCGACAAGTCCACCAGTTAACTGAAGCTTCAGGCCATGCAATTGCGAGGAATAGCTTTAAATCAAGAAGAGAGACTTTAGTCATGCATGTATTTATTTTAGAGACCTCATGCAAGGAGACTCTAAATCAGGGAATTATCTTTTCTCTCAAAATAGGACAATCAACTCAAGTGGCGCCCTCGCATGCGCATTCCAAACAAAGAGACCCTAGGTCTATAAATTGGTGAGTCTTCTCACCCAAAAGAAGATATAGAGAGGATATTTTGGAGCAATGAAGTGCTGCTAAAATATATCCTCACCCTTTGTTTGTGCTTTCACATCCTTGATCTCTCTTTTGGAGGGAGGTTATTGGGTGATCATTGGAGGCGCATTCTAAGACCCAAACCCAAACATTTGGCCACAATATTCCACAAAATTTGTCGACAACACCCCATAAGAAGTTTTGGACCCATCCCAAGTGGATTGGTGCCGAAAAAGAGTCCCAAACGATGGGCGTCCTGCCCCCGGGTGCCCCCAAACTGTCATAGCCCTAATCGCCCCACCCCGGAGTGAATAGAAATATGTGATATATTTATTTGATTTTTCTTTTGCATCTTATTCTAGGTTATTTAAATAGGCTGTAGTTTAAATTTCACTTCATTCTGAGCATTTTTGACCAGGTTTTTATCATTTCCCGCCTTTACTAACTTGCAGATGGCACCAAAAAATTTGGGTGATAGAGGCCAAATTGGAGAAATATGACCTTCTGGGTCTTCCCAAAACACCCCCAATTAGCTAACCCCAACTTTGCAGGTCATTTGGAGCTTTCTGGATAGGACATTGAAGAGGGTGCTTTTTGACAAGTTATTGTAGGTCTATTCGTCCCACCCTGGAGCGAATACAAATATGTGAGGAATTTCTAGACTGTTCCTTTTGCAGTGGCCTCCTGGTAACATATTCATGCTTCTGTTAAATTTTTAGGTCGATCTGAGGTCATTTGGTTATCATTTTAATATTTTCATGCATACACTAACAGTAGGCCTTGGGAAATACATGTTCTATTCTATCTGCAGGTGCTACTGATATTTTCTGTTTCCTTGAACATAGGTTTCCGACATCAGAGGAGAATAAAGGAGTCAAAATTCATATACACAAGTGGTGGCGACATTTTGGTCCGCCCATCTTACATGTGGGCACGCGGAAGAAGGATTGCTATCCATGGATGTGATCAAAAACATATTTAACGCTCCTATCCCCTAAAAAGGAAGGAGACGTATTGTAACACGACTTTGAAAGCATATCAATAAAGAGGAACCTATTCCATATTGCTTTTATCTTGTGTCGATTCGCTCATGTTCTTTCCTTTTATGCATTTTTCAATACATAGGCTTTTGGCGTTAAGTTTGGTTTTAGACGCATCGTACTTGGCATTTTCCTTTTTGTTTTCGTATCCTCGTGCTTTCAGTGGTGATCACGGTGGGACCTCTATCCCTTGATTTTTAAGGTTAACCTTCTGATCAAAGTTGCTTGTTTTTTCTTACAGGTACCAAGTTTTCAAACCCTGGACTACTGTTCGTTTCAGTCTGTGACGAGTGCAGAGCTGGAATTCGTCTCATCCAGGGACGAATAGGAATTCGTCCTACCCTAGAACGAATACAGATCTGTTATTCATCTCACCCCGGGATGAATAGCTCCTTGTGCAATTTTAGGGCAGAAATTCAGAGACATCCGATTTGGGCAGAGAAGAGGTAGGGGTCCTAAAACACCTTCTGTCAATTTTTGCTTTCTGTTCTCTGGTTATTTGCTTGCATAGGAGAGTTTGAATGCTTGTTTGCTTCATTTATGCAACTTAAAAAGAACCCCACACACCACGTGGCAAGTTAAAACAACAAGGAGTTGGTCGTAAAACCCCAACCCTTGAGCAAGACCAACGGTGGATTTCATCACCACCTTGGCTTGAGATACTGCATACATTACCCCGATCGCGACTGTTGCTAGACGTAAATCCTGATGAAAGCTGACCAAGTGTAGCTGGGGTGATTCCCAATGCATGAGGATAAGTCTTCTATGGTAGGTGTCATAAACAGAGTGATTCCCCTTTCGTACCGCCTATGTTCCACGTACCATCTGCTCTCACGTACCAATAGTTTCCCTCACGTAAGGGCGGGTATATAGAGAGGTTGGTATATCGGTCTGGCAATGGTATATCGAAGGGGCGACCATTTTTTGGGAGTCATAAGAGCCATCATTTTGCATTTAAATGTTCTTTCCACAAGCTTTCAAAACGAACATTAAAAACACACTGAACCAGGTTTAGGGCACACTTTTAATCTTTAAACGAGATAATCATTGTTTTGTGTGTGTGATATTTCCTATTTAGTGTAGCATAAGAAATCCTAAAAAAAGATAAAAATCTACGCATCTTTAGGTAAGCATCACCATGGTGTACACTCGTAGCCGAGCCCAATCACGGGCAAGCACTGTAGAAAGTGTACAAAGGGGGGCAAGTCACCTCCGTTATAGTCCTGAGGACTTGGTCATCCCGCCTTGGTGGCCTGACACACAAGATAGTCCACATCATGCCATTACAGAATAGGACTATAGAGGCACCTCTTTGAGGGGCACCCCCACTCAACATAGGTCCTTTCAAGAAGAGAACCTACACGTAGCACTCAACATAGACAGGAGGCCTCCCTTAGACGCTCGTTATGAGTGGCCTAGTGATGAAGTGCTAGAGAAACATAGGGTCCATAAGGAGGGGCCACATGATTTTGTCATCCCTCCTCTATCCCGTATTGCTGTTAGAAACACTAGACCAAATCCAGAGTATCAGGCTCTCCAGACAGGGCAAGACAATTCTGCCTGCACCTTGCACGCATATGAAAGGGAGTACGAGGAAGACCACCATGTTCCTCAAGAGTAGTACACAACGTGGGAGCGATGCACCTCCACACCTGCTATGTATCAGGATCACCCATTGAGGCCAGAGCCTCGGGTTAATGCAGCTAACCTCGATAGAGGAAAGCAACCCATAGGGGTCTCGGATCACCACGACCGAGATAGACATGTAGGAGAGGCATCTAGGCTTCCTAAACATGAGACGGTGGAACAAAGTGACTTGGCATTTTCCAGACATGCCGCCCACCAAGCGCAAATCATGCAGCTTAGGCAAGATCAACAACAGTTAGAGCATCTGTACCGCCTTAACAAAGAGTGCATTCAGCATCAGACAGCTGAATTGCTGCATAACAATGTGCCTGAGAAGGTCCCAACCCCTCGCATGCATAAAGTAGAAGTGTATGAGAGGCACAACCCCTTGGTACGAGATAGGTCTACGTGACCTTATCAAGTATTGCCTCCAAGACCTCCTAGACCTGAGCGGGAGGCCACTCCCAGAAACAATGATGGGCACCCTCCGCGGGCACCCACCCATGTGTATAGGTCTCGGCCAGGCACTCCTCAAGAAACCTATGAGGAGTATGAACAAGAAGAAGAGTGGGCTGAAACGCTCTACCAAGGCAGAGGGGGTGCTATCCAGCTACCCCTCCATAGGCCTCAAGTTCCCCGCAACCCACAATGGGAGCAAACTAAGGAGGAAGAAATTAAATCCTCTGATGCATATAAAGCGCTGCTAGAGCACTTAGAGTCTATGGAGATCAAGACTTCTGGGCCCCAAAAGCCCACTTTATGCCAACTCCATAGTCATCCTGTGCATCCGTTAGTGCCGGCACCTCCATACCCTGAACACTTTAAACTGCCCTAGTTGGCACTCTTTAGAGGGGAGGAGGATGCCCAAGAGCACGTGACTAGATTCCTGAGCCAGTGCTTTGGCATTCAAGATAATGATGCTTTGTTACTAAGAACATTTATAACCACATTCGTAGGCCCTACCTCGGATTGGTTCACTCAATTACCAAAACATAGCATCAATAACTTGGATCAGCTAGTGGACGCGTTCCTCGAATGCTTCACCTTCAACACCAAGAAAAGGGCATCACTAAGTGACCTAGCTAGCCTCAAGCAGTATGAGGAAGAAACCATGGTGGCATACGGGAACCGGTGGAGGACGTTGCTTTCAAAGCTGCCTTACCTCCCTCCCATGTCAGACCTGACCCAAATGTTCTCAAAAAGTTGTTTGAGATCGATCTCCATGCTATTGCAGCTACAGAAATATGCCACTTTAGAGGAAGCTCTGGCGCAAGCCAGAATCATTGAGGAGATCAAGATACAGGATGGCGAGATCGCCAAACCTAAGAAGAAAGAATGGACCAAGAACACCAAAATAGGGACCACGCAACAGAAACCCACTATGGTCAATCAGGTTGCTATCAATGTCCCTAAGCCTGCACAAGCAACACAACCTCAAAAGGCTAACTATCAGGCGGTGCCTCCTAACAACTATGATAGAGAAAACCAGAGGCAGGAAAAAAATCAGCAGCGTCGCCCTAGGTGACAATTTACTCCTTACACAGAGTCCAGGGACTCCCTGTTTGACCGCTTGTCAGTGGCAAACTTGATCAACCTGCCAGAGATTCAAACCATAGACCCCAATGCACCAAAGCCTAAGGGGTACCGGGAGGACTTGTACTGTCGGTTCCATAGGCGGAAGGGACATGATCTCAATGCATGTTGGAAGTTCAAAGGTTTGGTACAAGACCTAATCGACAACAAGACATTGGCGGTGGACAACCCCGTAGCGCCAAACAACCAACATATGGGAGTCTTTAGAGACCCCCTGCTTGCCCATGATGCACAGGAAAAACCCCTTCAAGTCAATGAGGTGCAACAAAATTGCCCCATGCAGGGGTATGTAGGGATGATAAGCATCGTGACTAGGAACAAGAGGTATCCAGGAGCTGCCCCTGCGGTGGCCACTAGAGAAGTTCCATCGACGTCACAACCTCAACAACACCCTACGCAACCTCCCCCGCCTAGACCAGTGGCCACGATTCGGACTAGACTTACCCAAAGTCTAAGGACCACGTCGGCTAGGCTCTCCATATACGAGCTCATTCAACAATCAGCGCCCCATCGGGAGGCTCTAATGGAGATATTAAAAACCATCGAGCTGCAGCCCCATGAAGCAAACTCTTTCAACAACTTCGTGGGACATGTAAAACAATGTATAGAACCAGTCATCACCTTTAGAGAAGATGAATTGAAATCAGTGACTGGTGATGTGGCGGATCCACCCCTGCACGTTATTGCGTGGGTCAACGGGATTTCGTATAAGAGGGTGTTGGTGGACACTGGCTCATCCAGTAATATCATCACAACAGTAGCATTGAAACATCTGAAGTTGCCGGCATCTCACATCATGGCCTCCACCTATACACTTTGAGCATTCAATGATGCAATATGCTCGATAGTTGGCACAATTGTCCTACCCATCCAAGTGGGACAAAAGACTATTCATACATTGTGCCACATCTTGGAAGGTGAGATGGCTTATAATATCTTGCTGGGCCGGCCTTGGATCAGGGACATGAAGTGTGTCCCTTCAATAGCTCATCAGTGCCTAAAGTATACATTTGAAGGACAGGTGCATGTAGTCTCGACAGACTTAGAGCCCTTCAAGTACTGCAATACGGTGCAATTCATGCCGCAATCGACCCTTCCATCAACGCATTTGGATTTTTAGTTGAATCCATCTAAACAGGGTCTGATTCCGTAGGCATCCCCATTGACAAATCCATCAAATCCCCAACAGGGTCCATCTTCCTCATCTGGTCCTTCAACAATGATGCCACCTACGGTGGCCACATCAAAGGACAAGGGAAAGAAACCCCTAGAAGAGGAACCACCCCTAGTCTCAACCATCTCTACCGAAGAGATGCCTAGCCGAATGGAAGTCGAGATGCCTAGTTCGCCCCACATGGAGTGGACTCCGGAAGGACTCCCATTCGCTCCCCCTCAACCACCAACGATCACCGTTGAGATGGCCAACACGGGCCTAGGGGAGTATATAGTGTGAAACATTGTCGCAACGCCCACACTTGAGTCCATGCAGGACATGGGGAGGCCTCGACTCCCCATCGGCTCTGTGGTTCCTCTAGGCTACCCACCCAATCGGACAAACTTTGTTTATGGGGGCTTGGATAATGGTGTTGAAACTTGTATGCAAGAAGATGAAGATGAAGAGCCCTTTGCAGAGGACGTCAACTATTTGTCCAACCCAGACTTCGCATTGAGATATCTTGGCCAATGCAATTGGCATGGATATGGGTTGGGCAGGTATGAGCAAGGAGTGCGTGTTCTTTGCCAACCGAGATATCAAATGTCGTATGACAAGTCAGGAGTAGGGTTCAACCACCCCTTGCCCCTAGACATCTTGGTAGAGAACATGCAAGGCCTAGGGATAGGCAACAAGGATGGGTTGGCATTAGATCCATATGCCAATCCTAACACAACATATACATTGGGAGATTATCTCCCATTGCTAACAACCAACCTTGTTGACCATAACAACCCTTTCCCTTCGGTCAAAAATGGAGACAATTCAAGGACTCACCCACAAGAGGGATATGGACAAGACCAAGAAGGGTCTTCAGAAGATGAGTCGGAGTACGAGGTAGCACCTTGGGATCCTTTCGAGTCTGATAGCAATCATTCACAAGTATATCCCATGGATGATGATCAGGAGAGCTTCCTGACAATGTTCCCTCTGGATGCTCCAATTGAGCATATGCCACCTCAAGAGAATCGGGTCCCCCCGTAGAGAGCGGAACAACCTCGATGGGACCACATTAATTTGCTCGAGCAAGATGAGCCTCATATGTCGCAAATAGCTATTGGAGCCAACGAAGGCCTTTGGATCTCTGACAGTGATTATGAAGATGAAACTGAGATGGCTTATCTCAATCATATGCGACAACAACAATATCCCTTGGATATAGATGACATGTTTGAACAATTACACATAGGGCCAAGGCATAGGTGGCACCTCAACCCGGAGCAGTTATAGCAATTACTGCACCCGCCACTCTAGGTACACAGAGAGCATCTTCCGCCTGGAGACCCTATAAAACCATCAGTGCCTAGGGTGGACCCTATCTTTTTATCCATGCATAGGGCTGATCCATTTGTGCCAGTACCCATAGAGCCAGATCCGAAGCACAAAGATCATCTAGGATGTCCGAGTAGTCACACCCATGGTAATGGAGACCACAATCATTTCATCAACATGATCTCCATTGATTTAACCGCCCCCATCCATGATCCAATCTGACCCGACATGGTCATTGCATCTAGACCTAGATGCTATAGACTGGGATCATGCTGACACACCGCCATCCCCATCAGAGTACTGGCCTTGCGGTGGGATGTTCCATTTCACCCCAGGACAGACTCAGGATGTCTTCCATGCTCGAAGAGGAACCTGATGTTCCGAACGATGATCTAAATTCAGCAAATGATATCCACTTGATCCCAACTCCACACCAGTTGGAGGACGGGTCCCACATGTCGGTCGAGGAGATGACTGACGTAGACATCGGCTTAGATCCAATGAATTTGCAAATCATCAAGCTGGGGGTAAGTCTATCCCCCGAAGAGCAAGCCGACTACATTGCCCTTCTCAAAGAGAAGAAGGAGGTTTTTGCATGGTCCTACAAAGACATGCCGGGGCTAGACCAAAATCGCTTGGTCAAACCCCAAAATGCCCCAAAGGGGTCCATGAACCCTTTGGTCAACCCCAAAAGCTCCAAGGATTTTTGTAATCTCTTGAACAAACAAAACCCAAACCAAAACCAAATCACTCAAACCAAAAAAACAAACAAAAAAACAAACCAAGTCAAACCAAATGCCCCAAAGGTGTCCATAAACCCTTTGGTCAAACCAAAAGCTCCAAGGATTTCCCTAATCTCTTGGTCAAACCCAAAAGCTCCAATATTTTCGTCAAGTTTTACCTTAAAACTTACTGGTCAATACCAAATCCCCAAAGGTGCCAAAACTACTGCCAGTAATCTTGTCAAACCAATTTTCTCCTTGGTCAAACCAAAAGCTCCAAGTCCCTCAACCAAAAGCCAAAGGTTTCCATAATATCTTGGGTCAAACCAAAAGCTCCAAGGTTTTCCATAATCTCTTGGTCAAACCAAAAGCTCAATGAAACTTTTCAACAAAAGTTAACCTGTCAAACCAAATCTCCAAGGATTCTCCAATCTCTTGGTCAACCCAAAATTCCAAGGTATTTCCATAAACCCTTGGTCAACTCACCAAGTTACTGCACAACCCAATTATCTTGGTCAAACCAAAAGCTCCAAGGATTCCCACAATCGCTTGGTCAACCCAAAAATGCCTCCAAAGGTATCCATAAACCCTTTGGTCAAACCAAAAGCTCCAAGGATTCCCGCAATCGCTTGGTCAACCCCAAAAATGCTCCAAAGGTATCCATAAACCCTTTGGTCAAACACCAAAAGCTCCAAGGGTTACCATAACCGCTTGGTCAAAACAAATATTCAAAACAAACAAAAACAATAAAATCATCAAAAAAAAAAATTGCATTTCAATTCCATGCATACTCATAAAAATCAAAATACAAAAATATAGGTTGCATTAGGCATCACATCCATACATTGCATATTTGCTAGGTCATACAAGTCAAAAGCACCATAGACTGTCATTACTTGGCAATTCCATCATTTTCCACATCAAATCCATTTTATAAACGCATACATCTAGAATAACACCATCGTCATTTTTAGCTTAGTCAGTTGTCTCCTAATGTATATAGGGTTTTCGTCATTCAGCTGTCTTTAAATTGCTAGCCAAAAACTGTACAAAGTTAAACAAGATTTTACAAGGGAAAGTTTTACTTGGATCACGCCTCGTTATGTAACATCCTTACACAAGTTAAAACACATAAAATAATTCCTAAGTTGTGTGAACGCAAGAGAAACCTACAAAGTAGTCTAGGGTACCATAGGTGAAAGATTAGTCTATTCATCCCCCTGTGCGAATGGTTTAAGAGTGCTGAGAATTGACAAAAGGACGAGCTCTTCCCCATCAATTCCCCCTAATAAACAGTGGTTTTCACCACTACTCACAAAAATCCCAATCACCATTGGTCCCTAAAGTTGTAAGGATTCGTACTACACGTCCCTGCCAAGGATGGGTAGTCATCCCCAAGGCCTCAAAGGATCGATGCCATTCAAAAACAAAATTCCCACAAGCCATCATCATGACCATCTCCAATCACCTTTGGTCTCCAAAGTCGTAAGGATTCATACTACACGTCCCTGAACAGGATGGGTAGTCATCCCCAAGGCCTAAAAGATCAATGCCCTTACTTCATAATCTCCATAATCCCCTTTGGTTCCCAAAGTCGTAAGGATTCGTACTACACGTCCCTGCACAGGATGGGTAGTCATCCCCAAGGCCAACAGGATCAATGTCATTCACAAGCTCAACCTTACAAAGTTAAAAATCCAAAATCAAATAACAGTGGTTATCACCACTATTCAAAAATTCTTGCTCAAAAAGAAAAACAAGAAGAAAAATAAATAGTGATTTTCATCACTATGTATACGAGCAAGTATCCTAAACCGTTGAGCAAATAAAAAGCCTGAACTTGAATCCCTAGAATTCTTAGCATTCGAAAACCATCTAGGTGATCCTCATTACGGGTTTGGTGGACAACCTACCTAGCAATGGCGGTATCCTAAACGCATGATGATATGTCTATCACATTAGCTTTGCGTGTGAGCAGACCAATGTTTGCATGTGGATGAGCTAGCTTATGGTACCTTAGATTGTCCCGTGGATTAATCTTACTAAATACAACAATGGAGTTAGTGGAGCTAATTAGGTGATCCTCAGTACAGGTTTGGTTGATAGCCTATCTAGCACTGGCGGTATCCTGACAAATACCACATAAACGAACTCAATTGCACACACAGGGATGTGAAATAACTTGGTTAAACTCAAGTCGGATTTATACCTTGTTCAAAAGTCTTGCGAGATAAATGTACAGTTTTGGCTAGTTAGTTAAAATATCTGAATCTCAGAAAAGCTTAACTACATTTTAAAAACAACTGGAACATTTCATTACGTACATCACCATCAAAAAATATGCAAAATACAAAAACAAAGTTATCACATGCAAAGTCATTCCACAAAGCCATCCCATAAGTACAGCAAGCCAGTAAATCTTGTACAGTCTATGGTGCCATCGACAAGTTATCAACAACTCATTTCATTCATTCCATATGCATACATCATATAATTAGAAACATCGCATTCATAATACATCCATGCATACATACAATGCAAATACATTTCAAAAAACAACAAAAACTGCACAAAATGCCCCAAAAACAAGCAATAAAACTGTCCAATGAGAGTGCTTTTGCACTTGACATTTTAGGCATGCAAAATAGATGTCGAGGTCACAAATCCTCACTATCCTATTCCCTAAGAAGGCTACCATAGCTGGACCGCTCCACGGGAAGATGGATTTTCGAGAATTTCATCCCCAAACGACGTCACCAAAAGGGTCAAAACCCAACCAAAAATAGCAATAACATTGCCGAACGAAGGCGCCTTTGCGCCTAACATTCTTGGCATCCAAAATAGATGTTGGGGTTACAAATTCTCACTATCCTACTCCCTAAGAAGGCTACCATAGCCAGACCGCTCCATGGGAGGACGGATTTTTGACAATTTCAGCTCCAAAATGCGTCACAAAAGGTCAAAACCCAACCAAAAATAGCAATAATCCGAATAACCCCCCATCCTCATAAAAATAGATGTGTCAATCCCCCAAGAAGCACCAAGCCCCGGAGGAATGAATTTACTCCAAAGTCACAAAAGGGTTAAAACCCACCAAAAATAGGTCAGAATGTTCGAAAACTGCTTAAGCATTCAACGGTAAAACAACTGAAGGCACCCTTACCTAAGTCATCTTGGGTCAAGCGACTCATCGCTTTTCTCATGTCGGTCATTCCCTCATCGATTCGTCGCTTGAGGGGGTAGTCACACTTAGTCACCAATCAACAAAAATATACCCAATCAAGGAAATGACACGCATTCAAAGGATCATTGACAAAGACAATCATGCTCCCGCTTGGGGCAGCAAACAAGCAATAATCACAAGCTGATCAAACACTTGGCATTCATGAATCATGAACTCAAGGTTCCCACAGACAAAAGGTTGCACCCTTTGCCTATTCATGACTGATCAATGTCCAAGCTCAAGTAACACCTCACCGAAAAAGGTTAACACTTGAATTAAGTTCCTTAGCTCGTCAGAAGCAAGGATTCAAGAATGCGTGCCCTTTCCATACTTGGGGCATCAAGAGTTGGTTAGGTTACTGAGAAACCCTAATCATTAGTGCTTTGGTTATCTATTTTTTCTCGGTGCTGTGCCTTGCACAATGCTTCCCAAAAAGGGGCATCTGTAGACACCAAAACAACACCAATCCGATTATGTGATGACAAGCGCTGATCGCATTGACACACACAACCCCTAGGGCAGCCCCCAGAGGTTAAACAGTGGTCCTAACCACTTCCAAAAGTAATTTTGGAGGTCAGAGGTCAATTTGGCACCTTTTTGGCACCTTGCTCTCTGCTCGTCCCACCCAGGGATGAATACAAGCGGCATTCGTCCCACCCAGGGACGAATATCAGCATTCGCCCCGGGTTGAGGCGAATAGCAAGTTTGACTCGGAAAAAGTCAAACCTCGACAAGTCCGCCAATTAAGCGAAGCTTCAGGCCATGCAATTGCGAGGAATAGCTTTAAATCAAGAAGAGAGACTTCAGTCATGCATGTCTTTATTTTAGAGACCTCATGCAAGGAGACTCTAAATCAGGGAATTATATTTTCTCTCAAAATAGGACAATCAACTCAAGTGGCGCCCTCGCATGCGCATTCAAAAAAAAGAGACCCTAGGTCTATAAATTGGTGAGTCTTCTCACCCAAAAGAAGATACAGAGAGGAGATTTTGGAGCAACGAAGTGTTGCTAAAATATATCCTCACCCTTTGTTTGTGCTTTCACATCCTTGATCTCTCTTTTGGAGGGAGGTTATTGGGTGATCATTGGAGGCGCATTCTAAGACCCAAACCCAAAAATTTGGCCACAATATTCCACAAAATTTGTTGAAAACACCCCATAAGAAGTTTTGGACCCATCCCAAGTGGATTGGTGCCGAAACAGAGTCCCAAACGGTGGGCGTCCTGCCCCCGAGCGCCCCCCAAACTATCACAGCCCTAATCGCCCCACCCCGGAGTGAATAGAAATATGTGATATATTTCTTTGATTTTTCTTTTGCATCTTATTCTAGGTTATTTAAATAGGCTGTAGTTTAAATTTCACTTCATTCTGAGCATTTTTGACCAAGTTTTTATCATTTCTCGCCTTTACTAACTTGCAGATGGCACCAAAAAAATCTGGGTGATAGAGGCCAAATTGGAGAAATCTGACCTTCTGGGTCTTCCCAAAACACCCCCAATTAGCTAACCCCAACTTTGCAGGTCATTTGGAGCTTTCTGGATAGGACATTGAAGAGGGTGCTTTCTGACAAGTTATTGCAGGTCTATTCGTCCCACCCCGGAGCGAATACAAATTTGTGAGGAATTTCTAGACTGTTCCTTTTGCAGTGGCCTCTTGGTAACATATTCATGCTTCTGTTAAATTTTTAGGTCGATCTGAGGTCATTTGGTTATCGTTTTAATATTTTCATGCATACACTAATAGTAGGCCTTGGGAAATACATGTTTTATTCTGTCTACAGGTGCTACTGATCTTTTTTGTTTCCTTGAACATAGGTTTCTGAAATCAGAGGAGAAGAAAGGAGTCAACATTCATATACACAAGTGGCGGCGACGTTTTGGTCCGCCCATCTTACATGTGGGCACACGGAAGAAGGATTGCTATCCATGGATGTGATCAAAAACATATTTAATGCTCCTATCCCCTAAAAAGGAAGGAGACGTATTGTAACATGAATTTGAAAGCATATCAATAAAGAGGACCCTATTCCATATTGCTTTTATCTTGTGTCGATTCGCTCATGTTCTTTCCTTTTATGCATTTTTCAATACATAGGCTTTTGGCGTTAAGTTTGGTTTTAGACGCATCGTACTTGGCATTTTAACTTTTTGTTTCCGTATCCTCATGCTTCTAGATTGATTTTTGAGAATAGAACATATTGAGTCTCTAAAAATTATTTTTATGCTTCTATGAGATTGATTTGAGTTGATATTGAGCTTTGAGAATAGAACATATTGAGTCTCTAACAATTCTCTTTATGCTTCTATGAGATTGAGTTGAGAAAGTGATTGAGCATTGAGTATAGAACATATTGAGTCTCTAAAAATTCTCTTTATGATTATATGATATTGGACAAGTTCTATGTGGACTTATTAAGTTGATTTGAGGTTTGTATTTGAGAAGGATTTTGGACTGATTTTGTGTGAGATTTTGTGGAATCTTGCAATGCAGATTTGAGTAAGTTATAGAGAGGACTTATTGAGCAGATTTGGACAAGTTTTGTGTGAGCTTGTTGAGAAGATTTGGACAAGTTATGAGTGAGCTTGTTGAATAGATTTGGACAAGTTTTGAGTGAGCTTGTTGAGAAGATTTGGATAAGTTTTGAGTGAACTTGTTGAGCATATTTGGATAAGTTTTGAGTGAGCTTATTGAGAAGATTTGAATAATAACTAAGTGAGCTTATTGAGCAGATTTGGATAAGTTCTAAGTGAGCTTGTTGAGTAGATTTGGACAAGTTCTAAGTGATCTTGTTGAGAAGATTTGGATAGGTTATGTGTGGACCTGTTGAGTAGATTTGGATAGGTTTTGTGTGGACCTATTGAGAAAATTTAGATACGTTCTGTGTGGACATGCTGAGTAGATTTGGATAGGTTTTGTGTGGACATGTTGAGCAGATTTGAGCAGGTTCTAAGTGGACCTCTTGAGAAAATTTGAGCAGGTTTTGAGTGGAACTATTGAGCAGATTTGAGAAGGTTCTGTTGGTTCGACTTTTATACACACCCTGTGAAGAATGAGCATAAAATACCGATAACACTTATACGGGATAAAATCCCACTCACTTTAGGATCTGGCTGGATATCCAAGGTGTGAGTTACAGAGTTGGGTCGAATGTCTATTCACTCTTTTCCACTTCTGGAATAGTTTCAAGTGGACTGTCTGTTACCTTACAATGGGCTCGGGACTTCAGTTCAGTAATGTTCTTGGAGTTGGTTATCTTTGTGGATAATCAGATTTACAATCAGTTCTTTGATCTAGCTCTTTATACTTTAGCAGATTTAAATAAAAGACAAATTTAAAGAAAGATAAAAATGGATCATTTCACGGTGGAACAGAGAGAGTAGGGTAGGGCGAAAAGAGAAGTTTATCTAACTTAAGTCGCAAAACCACAACTACCAATTTTTAGTTATACCGGTTAGCTTCACAATAGAACAAATCAAAGAAGAAAGTGTCCAGACTTTCTAAGATCACTTTCAACTAAGAGCATAAGACAAAGATGAAACAGGTCTAACAAAAAATTATAAATAGAAGGGAAGTCGGTTAAAATTGGTATCTTTCACCAGCAGCCTAGCTCGCACAGTGAGGACAGAGCAATTAGAACAGGCTTGAACCTTAAATCTGTAATTTTCCCTAACATACAATAAAGAAAATGAAGCCTAACAGCATATCCAATCCTGGTAACATAGATCTACAACATAAATTAAATAAGCCTTAATGAAACGAAAACAAAAGAAGATGAACTTATCACAATCTGAAACAGATTAGGCTCCTGGCCATGCTATCATAGAAAAAGAAAAATCACACCAACTCTAAGTCCAGAACAAAGCTTTTCAAATCAGATTTGCAAGAAATTGCTCAAATAGCCTTTTATTTCTAAGTCTCCTCCTAGAAATTACATTCAGAAGAAGTATTTATAGACTCAGGACAGACCCTGATCTTTTCAAAAATATCTTCTTCTCAAACCCTAAATCTTATCACCTCAAACTCTACTACCCGGGTTTTACAATATAAGGCCTTTTAAAATAGAGTTTTGATAAAACTTAACCATTCTGCAAATCTCATTGCAGTTACTTGCCATAAATGGAGAAGGCAGAATTTGATATTATTTGCATCCACTTGTAACTGTGTGTAAATGTCTTCATTAATTCCCTTGGGAAATTTGGATGAGTCACCACTTCTCTGACATTTCATCTTCGTAGAGCCATCTCTGAGTTGAAAATCTCTGCACGCCATTACTTCTGCCATAAATTTTCATTAAATGCGTCCATCGGCAAATTTTGGTAACCGTGTGTAGATATTTTCATTTTTCGGTCAATTGCCGACATATTCCATTAAATGGGCAGCTGCTTAGTCACCGTAAAGTCTCTTTGCGGTCAGATCCGTAAAATCTGGATGAAACAGCAATTCTCGGCATCTCAAATTTTAATGTGACGGTCCTCGATTAATCTGCGCTTAACTTTGTCTTTCTCGTCATTACTTTCGTCATCATGCAATTGCCAGATGGCTTTCTGCAAAAGACATGCAAGAATTAGTATTTTAATAATATTAAATCAAAACCTCTAAATATTATTAAATCAAAACCTTAAAGTTCATTATACGTCGGCTTGCTTTATTTGACACGTGTCGCAAAAATCGTGACACGTGTACTTGCTTCCAGCTGTTTTTCATTTCGGCCTCTTTGTCTCTTTTGGCACGAAAACGCGACATGTCACGATTTCGTGACATGTCACGAAATCGCGACATTCCCCTTGCTCTTGGCTCCTTCTTCCACCATGGCCGCAAAACCATGACATGTCACGATTTCGCGACATGTCGCGAAATCGTGACCTTTTCTGCCTTGGCACTTTTCTCCACCGTGACATGTCGCGATTTCTGACATGTCGCAAATCATGACCTTTCCCTTAGCAACTTTTGCCGCAACCGCGACATGTCACGATTTCAGACATGTCACGAAATCGTCACTTTCTTCCTTAGCACTCTTTCTCCCCATGTCACGCGCATGTCACGATTCTGACATGTCACGAAATCGCATCTTTCGCCCTTTGCTTCCTTTTCCTCCTCCAATGCGACATGTCGCAAATCGCGACGTTTCTGCCTTTGCTCTTTTGCCTCCGAAAACTGTGACATGTCACGATTTCACGACATGTCACGAAATCGTGATGCTTTTTGCCCTTTGCTTCCTTTTGCCTCCTGCTATCGCGAAACTACGACATGTCACGATTTCGCGACATGTCGCGAAATCGCGACGCTTTCTTCAAGTCTTGCATTCATCCAAAATGTGTCGCGATATCGCGACATTTTTATCACTTGCACTTTTCTTCCAAAATATGTCACGATTTCGCTACGTTTTCCACAAGACTTGCATTCTTCCAAATTTCCATTTTGCCACGTTTTCCACAAGACTTGCATTCTTCCAAAATATGTCACGATTTCGCTACATTTTCATCAAGTTTAGCTTCTGACTCAAATCTGTCATGATTTCGCGACATTTCCAAAAATGGAAAGTGTCGCGATATCGCGACCTTTCCAAAAATGGAAAGTGTCGCGATATCGTGACGTTTTCAGGACTTAGCCAATTTTTCTAAAACCCGTCGCGATTTCGTGACATTTCCAAAAATGGAAAGTGTCACGATTTCATGACTTTTCCAAAAATGGAAGTTCACGATTTCGCGACGCTCTCAGCCCTTAGCAAAATTTCCAGAAATTGTAGGTTGACTCTAATGAATTCATCTATCTGTATTCTGCATTTTTTCATATCGGTGAAAGATTTTCTTTACTCATAATGTTTCTACCTTTTAAAGAAGTGAATTCTAAAATGAAATTAAAGCCACATGCAAGACTACTTAGATACTTTGATATAGGCAAAACTTGAAGAAGAAGGAGGCAAGCAAAAATTTGGAATTAAAACCTGAAAAACATCAAGAGGGTCCTTACTGCAAAATGAAAGCTCAATATTTTCAAAGGATGGAAATTCATTTTTCAGTGGGGGTGTGTTGCTTCTCAACAAATGGCGATATCTACGGGTAAAATAGTAGCATTATTTTAGAACCCAGGACTCTAGTTTCAAAACAACATAGACCATGTACCATGCCTTGCCACAAATATTCTTCAAAATAAATTGACTACTACCTGATAGTTGTTAAAATTTCCCAAGGACATACTAGGTTGAATCACTTAAGGAAGATTTTTGATGTGCAATTATAAGCGTATAAAACTTTCTTCAAGAATGACTGGGCCTTCGAATGTTGTACTCTGGATTGATCAACTTTTCTAGAAAGGGGAAACCGAGTTGTGAAAGGGGAAACCGAGTAGGGCTCTGTTTACTAGTTTAGCCTTTTACGACCTTGACAGAGTTACTCTTTAGATTTACACGACCCTGATCCACAACTGTGAAGTAGTATCTACCACTTGGTAAAAGAAAACATCTTCTGAAGCCTTGGCTACCTCTTTCATTACATAACTTTTTCCTTCCCCTTTTTTTTTTTTTTTATAGGAAATAACAGAGTGCCAGTTTTATGTTGTCTTGCTCAACTTTCACCTTCTCTCTCTCTTCTTTGAAATATACCGAAATCTGAAAAGCCTTTAAAAAAGAACAACAATTTTTCTTTTAATATTTCATCAATCTAGAACCTGCTTCAGACCTAGGTAGCGATAGCCTCTATGGATACTCAAATAATTTCACGAATCATAGTCCCCTCTTATGACCAACTTTTCTTGGATTCCCTAGGAGTTTCTCCAGCCAAACAGTATAGCAGTTTCTTTATAATTAAAATAACTGTGGCAAGCAAGACACAAAATCCAATCATCTTTCTACTGTTGTTCTGAATAACAAAATAGTTCCACTGTTCAGTTAAAGCAGACTATCTCACAATTAGAATAATGAACACTGGATTTTGAACTCAGAACAAAACAAATTTAGAAGGCTGACTTTTTCTTTACTGCCCAGGCAAAACTTAAAAAACAGAATTTTAAAAGCTAAAGAAATTTGTACAGACCTCAAAGGATAAAACACAGAACTTTAAAATAAAATAAAATAAAATAAGACAGACTTTAAAATAAAATAAAACAGAATACTTTGTACAGACCCCAAAGGATAAAACACAGACTTTTAAAATAAAATAAAATTGTATAGACCCCAAAGGAAAAACATAGACCTTTAAAATAAAATAAAATAAAATAAGACAGACTAGTTAAATAAAATAAAATAGACTACTTTGTACAGACCCCAAAGGATAAAACACAGACCTTTTAAAATAAAATAAACTATACAGACCCCAAAGGAAAAACACAGACCTTTAAAATAAAATAAACTGTACAGACCTTTTAAAATAAAATAAAACTACTTTAAAGCTTATTTACAATGTATACACATGTTACAACTTCTTTGTGATTCATTCAAATGATATATTGGATGGAACAGCTGAGAAATAATGTTTTAGGTATTGACCGTTAACAAGGAGGTTCAAAAAATTACCATCAAGGTCCTGTAAACGAAATGCGTTATTACCCAGAATCTCAGCAATCTGGTATGGCCCTATCCATAGCGGCTGCAACTTTGTATGTTTACCCTTCTTTTCATGGGCCTTGTCCCATAGAAGCACCAGGTCTGCAAGTCTGAAAGCTTTCACTTTGGCTCTTTTGTCAAACCAGACGCTTGACGGTTTCTTGGTGCCGACTGAAATGTTCCAGGGCTTGGAGTCGTTCATCCTGTAAATTAGTTAGATCCAAAAAACGAGCCTCTCGCATCCGCTTGATCCTCAAAATAGTCTAAAACAAATTGATAAGTAGGTAATTTCAGAGAGATGGGAACAATGGGCTGAGTACCATACAACAAAGCAAATGGGGAAGTCTTAAGAGCCACTTTATATCTTATCCGGTCAGCCCAAAGTGCATATTTCAATAATGTATGCCATTGTCTGGGTTTGTCCATTGCAGATTTCTTAATGGCATTCATTAAATTCTTATTCGTGGACTCAGCTAGTCCATTACCTTGGGGATAATAGTTGGATGAAAATCTGATAACTATCCCCATCTGGTATGCCCATTCTGCAAACTCTAATGATTGGAAGGCTGGTCCATTATCGCACACCAAATTTAGAGGAACCCCAAACCTGGTTATGACATTTGACTCTAGAAATTCGATCACTTCATGAGCTGTACTTCTCATGGTGGCTGCTGCTTCGACCCATCTTGTGCAGTAATCAGTAGCTGTTAGAACATACTTATGCCCTGCTGAAGAATTTGGGTTTATCACTCCCACAAAATCAAGTCCCCATTGCATAAAAGGTTTATTTATTACAACAGGCTGCAATGGTAGAGCTCGATTGGCCTCTTTGGATGCAAAAGTTTGGCACTGATGGCAAGTTCTCACATGTTGATGCGCATCTTTAAACAATGTAGGCCAGTAATAGCCTGCTCTCAATATTTTATGCGCAGTGGCAGATCCTGAGGAATGCCCTGCCCCTAACTTTTCATGAAAACTGGACATCACCTCATTGACTTCACTCTGAGAAATGCATCTTAAGAAAATGCCAGCATAATTCTCTCTATACAAGTTGCCTCCTTTGAGGAGATAATGAGCAGATTTCAGTTTTAGTGCTCTCCTTTGGGTTCTGTTCAAGTGAGATGGACAAATTCCAAATTGCAACAGATGAATAATATCTCCATACCAGTCATCGAATCCAGAATTCAACTGATTAATTTCTTCTTGCACAGGTATTTCGGCAATGTGTCGAGACAAACCAAGTCCTCTGATTAATTTTGCAGGCCAAATTTCTAAGTCATATTCCTGCAGTCTTGTAACCCAATTACCCCTTAGTTCACCCAATTCGTCCTGGCTTAAAAGGTATTTAACTGCTGGGTCAGGAACTATAGCATGAACTCTGCTTCTTAGTATGTAGTGCCTGAACTGCTTAACTGCTCTCACCAAGGCATAGGCTTGTTTATCTAAGCGAGAATACTTTAGCTCAGCCCCCTTTAAATTGGTACTCTTGAAAGCAATTGGATGCTCCCTCGTTTCTCTTCGTTGGGTCAGAACTGCAGCAAGTGTGTGTTCAGAAGAAAAGGTGTACAAGTAAAAATCTGTACTGAAATCCGGGCTCACTAGAACTGGAGCTTGCTTGATGGCAGTCTTGATCTCTTGAAACGTTGTTTTAGCTTCCGTTGTCCAGACAATCTGAGCAGTTTCCTTTAGCATGTCATTCAGTGGCTTGACTATTTCTGCGAAGCCGGAGATGAACTTCCTGACAAAATTAATTTTTCCAAAGAAGGATCTCAACTCTTTCTTAGAGTTGGGAAAGGGTATGCCGGATATGGCCTCAACTCTGTCAGGATCCACGAAAATGCCATCTTTGGTGATCAAGTGCCCAAGGAGCTTTCCTTCCGTTACACCAAAAATGCACTTCTTCGGATTCAAAGAAATGTCGAACTCCCTGCATTTGTTGAACACAGACTCCAAGTGTTTTACATGGTCAAACCGAGATTTAGAGAAGACTGTTAAATCATCCATGTAAACAACAATACATTTACCCATAAGGCCCTTGAAGGCATGATCCATTGCACGTTGAAACGTGGCTCCGGCATTTATTAATCCGAACGACATTCTTTTGTAGGCAAATGTTCCCCACTTGGTTGTGAAGGCAGTTTTCATCCTGTCTTCCTTTTCAACCAATATCTGATTATACCCTAAAAAACCGTCTAGGAAAGACATCATTTCCGAACCATTGACAATCTGTAACACCTCATCCATAGAAGGCAGAGGATAATTATCTTTCTCAGATGCCTTGTTCAAATTTCTAAAATCCACACACAAGCGGATCTCTCCATTTTTCTTTCTGACCGGCACCAAATTGGCCACCCAAGTAGAATGCCTAACGGGAAAAATAATGGCGGCACTCAATAATTTTTCTACCTCCTTCTGGATGAGGGGTTCTAGCAGAGCGTTGACATGCCTCTGTTTTTGTCGGAAAGGTTTGCAAAACTCTTTTAAAGGTATAATATGAGTGTAAACTTTCGGATCAAAAACCTTTAAGTCTTTGTAAGACCAGGCCATAACATCCTTGGACCTGTGAAGAAAATCAATCATACTTCTTTTTATTTTTGGGTCACAAGTTTTAGCCAACTTGAGGTGCTTGGGATCTTCTTCAGTCCCCACGTTCAGGTTCTCAGTCTCATTGTTTGTTATGCCCATAGAATCCTCAGAATTCACCTTTTGCTTGATTTGGTCAACATCAAAGAGCCGCTCCAGTTCTACCATCCCTTTTGGAATTCTGTTATCTTTCAACCTTATTATTCCCCTTTCATCGTCTAACTTCTCCAGCAGAGTATCCCTTTGTCCATCATCGATTATAGCATTTTCAAATGCTTTGGTACTCTGTAAAAAATTTATAATCTGCTGGTCATCAGAGAAAACCTGAAAATTATCCACATTATTTGGGACCGAGGGACAAGGGACTAACTCAATCGAGAACTTGTTCCATTTAAATTCTTCCAGTGGTTTCAAACTTGCGGCTGAAGAAGCCAAGACATCTGCACGTGAATTCTGCTCTCTAGGTATGTGTGTCAGATTAAAAGCATCAAAATCTTCTACAAGATCCCAAGCCCGGTGTTTGTATCCTTTTAAGTAGGATGCTTTGCATTGAAATTTACCTTTAACTTGATTAGCCACCAATTCTGAATCTGTAAAAACTTGAATATTTCTTACACCTCTGTCCAAAGCAAATTTCAATCCTAATACCAGTGCTTCGTATTTCGCTAAATTATTTGTACAAGGGAACTGTAGGCGATAAGACATAAAATATGTCTGATTCTCAGGGCCCTTTAAGGACTCGCCCCGTACCAGAACCCTGTTTAGATTTAGCCCCATCCACATGAAGCGTCCAGACTTCATTACTATGAATAGGATGAGCTTTACTAAACTTCTCATTTTGTCCCGTTGTTAAATTATACACTCCAATATCTACATCAGCAATATTTACAGTCTCATTTTTTGCATTATATTCAGTGATCGTATGTTTGTATCTGGGTTCTCTTTCAACCCTTAATTGGTTTGCCACTCCTTTCCACGGCAACCACATGTGTGAAAAGTCAGTTGCCAAATATCCATTCAAAGATTTCGACCAATCCCTGCTCAGAAGCATCCCGTACCCCACAGGAATATCCACCACCTGAATTTCAATTCTGTGTTGTGCCCTTGGTTCAGATGCTAACTGGATATGGATATTCTGAAGTTCACCTACTACTTTAACCTCTGATTTGTCCAATTGGACAACTCTTCTTTCAGACTTCATTGGGGTCAAACCCAACTGTTGACAAATGGCCAAAGGCATAACATTAGTTGAAGCACCCGAATCTACCAGACAGTTGTGTAAGTTTTTCCCAAAAATACGAACAATCAGTAGAAAAGGCGGAACTTCAGTCTTCTCCTTATACATGGCTACATTCGCATTTGCCATCTTCTTTCCCTTGTCCAAAGATTTTGTAGTAGGCCCAGAGTATGTTTTAATCAAGTTGTCCCTCTGTTCTGAAATTTGGGCCAACTCATGAAGAGTGATGTTGGCTTTGATCTTCTTCATGTCCTCCACTATGTTATATCCCTTATTGAGTGGAGGGACAAAAGCATCCGGTCCTCTCGGATTTCCCCCCTTGGGTGGAGATGGGTTATTGCTTGAAGATGGATCTGGAGGAACATTGTGAGAGTTGTCCGGAGGGGTAGATGTAGTGTTGGGCTCCGGATTTCTATTTCTTAGGTTGTAGTTGTCCCTCCTGTATTGTTGAAAAGCCTGCACCTCATCCATAGGCATTTCAACTACATTCTCAGATTCCTTCGAGAAAGTGAAAGAATCCAAGACCATAGCTGCACTGTGGTTGGATGAACTTGGGCCATCCGTATTTCTTTGATGTTCAGGAGAAATCAACTCCCCAGACAAAGCTTCAAAGGCGTTACAAAATTCCAAACAATCCAACTCCCCGTGCTGAGAAGTAGCATGTATCCTGCACCAGTTAGGCAAAGCCAAATCACAAATATTTACATCATGACCTTTACCTTTGTAATCCTTATTGGGTTCGTATGGGGGCCGAGTGAATCTGTTCTGCTGATAGGAATACCTGTTTGAGTTCTCCCCAGTAGAAACCTGCCTTTTAAAACTCAAAAAATCATTAGCCAATTTTTGGACTATTTTTGACACTTCTTCAACTCTTGCATTATCAGCTTCTTTTCCTGGGTTCTGTACATTTTCAGCAGGTGTTACAGCCAATGGATTTCCTGTTGGTGGAGTCTGACACACTGGCAACATCATCTGATGTGGTATGGGGTTGAAAATAGGGGCAGCTTGTGTGACCAAAGGAATTTGATGAGTATTTAAAGGTTGGGGTCCCAACTGTCTTTCCAGAACCAAAGCTTCTTTGTAAGCCTCTGTTAAATTGGTAATAGAGGGATCTCTTTTCAAGAAAACAGAAGTCATTGGATCTAGAGAATTTCTAAAAATCTCTAATGCCAGGTCTGCATTTGGCACATAATAACCAGTCAGTCTACCATAAGCTTTCTGGAATCTGACATTGTAAGATCTGACAGATTCATTTATTTCTCTTTTAATACCAGAAAACTGCTGGTATAATACACTGGGATCTATTACCTCACCAAACTGTGACACAAAAACCTTTTCCAAGTCATTCCAACTGGTAATAGAATCGTTAGTGAGATTTAGAAACCAGTCGTAAGCTCCCTCCTGGAGAGTGAACGGGAACAATCTGCAAGCCACATCTTCATGCTGTACATTTAACAATTTTAGAGCATTCTTGAAAGCTACTAGATGTTCTTCCGCTGTCCTAGTTCCATCATGCTTATATCTGGGAAGATATCTCTCAGGATTTCTGGGCAGGTCATGGGCTGCACCCGGGATATTTAAGGCAGTGGAGCCTAACCAATTTGCCATTATTACTGGATTGACAATGATATTCTCAGTTGCAGTTGGAGTAACTACAAGTGGTGATAAAACTATTTCAGACAAGGACCTGGCCCTTCTGAGGCTGCTTCTTTTGGGAGTTTCTAATTTAGGCACAAGGAGCTCTCCAGCTCTGGGGTGGGACCTTGTTACTCTATAATTAGAATCCAACTTTTCACTAGCACTTACAACCTTACAATCCTTAACAGACTACTGAACTTGAGGTCCTCTTTTCTAGCAATTTTAAATATTGGTGTTGAGTTTCACTGTTTAGGCAAAAACTCAAACAAACAAGTTTTAAAAGGCTGAGGAAGAGGGAAAAGGATTCAAAAGATAAAATACCAGACTCTGCACGGACAACTTACAATACTGAACGGAGTTCAGTGAGGCCCTCCTTCTAGCGCCAATTTTAAATGTTGGTTCGACTTTTATACACACCCTGTGAAGAATGAGCATAAAATACCGATAACACTTATACGGGATAAATCCCACTCACTTTAGGATCTTGCTGGATATCCAAGGTGTGAGTTACAGAGTTGGGTCGAATGTCTATTCACTCTTTTCCACTTCTGGAATAGTTTCAAGTGGACTGTCTGTTACCTTACAATGGGCTCGGGACTTCAGTTCAGTAATGTTCTTGGAGTTGGTTATCTTTGTGGATAATCAGATTTACAATCAGTTCTTTGATCTAGCTCTTTATACTTTAGCAGATTTAAATAAAAGACAAATTTAAAGAAAGATAAAAATGGATCATTTCACGGTGGAACAGAGAGAGTAGGGTAGGGCAGAAAGAGAAGTTTATCTAACTTAAGCTGCAAAACCAAAACTGCCAATTTTTAGTTATACCGGTTAGCTTCACAATAGAACAAATCAAAGAAGAAAGTGTCCAGCTTTCTAAGATCACTTTCAACTAAGAGCATAAGACAAAGATGAAACAGGTCTAACAAAAAATTATAAACAGAAGGGAAGTCGGTTAAAATTGGTATCTTTCACTAGCAGCCTAGCTCGCACAGTGAGGACAGAGCAATTAGAACAGGCCTGAACCTTAAATCTGTAATTTTCCCTAACATACAATAAAGAAAATGAAGCCTAACAACATATCCAATCCTGGTAACACAGATCTACAACATAAATTAAATAAACCTTAATGAAATGAAAACAAAAGAAGATGAACTTATCACAATCTGAAACAGATTAGGCTCCTGGCCATGCTATCACAGAAAAGAAAAATCACACCAACTCTAAGTCCAGAACAAAGCTTTTCAAATCAGATTTGCAAGAAATTGCTCAAATAGCCTTTTATTTCTAAGTCTCCGCCTCCGAAAATTACATTTAGAAGAAGTATTTATAGACTCAGGACAGACCCTGATCTTTTCAAAAATATCTTCTTCTCAAACCCTAAATCTTATCACCTCAAACTCTACTACCCGGGTTTTACAATATAAGGCCTTTTAAAATAGAGTTTTGATAAAACTTAACCATTCCGCAAATCTCATTGCAGTTACTTGCCATAAATGGAGAAGGCAGAATTTGATATTATTTGCATCCACTTGTAACTGTGTGTAAATGTCTTCATTAATTCCCCTAGGAAATTTGGATGAGTCACCACTTCTCTGACATTTCATCTTCGCAGAGCCATCTCTGAGTTGAAAATCTCTGCACGCCATTACTTCTGCCATAAATTTTCATTAAATGCGTCCATCGGCAAATTTCGGTAACCGTGTGTAGATATTTTCATTTTTCGGTCAATTGTCGACATATTCCATTAAATGGGCAGCTGCTTAGTCACCGTAAAGTCTCTTTGCGGCCAGATCCGTAAAATCTGGATGAAACAGCAATTCTCGGCATCTCAAATTTTAATGTGACGGTCCTCGATTAATCTGCGCTTAACTTTGTCTTTCTCGTCATTTCTTTCGTTAGTATGCAACTGCCAGATGGCTTTCTGCAAAAGACATGCAAGAATTAGTATTTTAATAATATTAAATCAAAACTCTAAATATTATTAAATCAAAACCCTAAAGTTCATTATATGTCGGCTTGCTTTCTTTTGACACGTGTCGCAAAAATCGTGACACGTGTCCTTGCTTCCAGCTATTTTTTTTATTTCGGCCTCTTTGTCTGTTTTGCGTGAAAAAGCGACATGTCACGATTTCGCGACATGTCACGAAATCATGACATTCCCCTTGCACTTGGCTCCTTCTTCCACCATGGACACGAAACCGCGACATGTCGCGAAATCATGACCCTTTCTATGCCTTAGCACTTCTCTCCCATCCGAAATCGCGACATGTCACGATTTCGTGACATGTCACGAAATCGCGACCTTTACGCCTTAGCACCTTTTCCACCATGGCGTAAAACCGTGACATGTCACGATTTCCTGACATGTCGCGAAATCGCGACCTTTCTACCTTAGCTCCTTTTTCCTCCTCCTAAAACGCGACATGTCACGATTTCACGACATGTCACGAAATCGTGACCATTTCTCCCTTTGCTCCTTTTCCTCCCGAAACCTGACATGTCGCGATTTTGACATTTCAAATCCACTTCTCTCTTTTCCGCGACATGTCACGATTTCGCGACATGTCGCGAAATCATGATGCTTTCTGCCCTTTGCTTCCTTTTGCCTCCTGCTACAGCGAAACTGCGACATGTCGCGATTTCACGACATGTCACGAAATCGTGACGCTTTCTTCAAGTCTTGCATTCATCCAAAATATGTCGCGATATCGCGACGATGTTTTTATCACTTGGTATTTTCTTCCAAAATATGTCACGATTTCGCTACATTTTCATCAAGTTTAGCTTTCGACTCAAATCTGTCGCGATTTCGTGACCTTTCCATAAATGGAAAGTGTCGCGATATCGTGACCTTTCCAAAAATGGAAAGTGTCGCGATATCGCGACGTTTTCAGGACTTAGCCGTTTTTTCAGAAACCCGTCGCGATTTCGCGACATTTCCAAAAATGGAAAGTGTCACGATTTCGTGACTTTTCCAAAAATGGAAGTGTCGCGATTTCGCGACGCTCTCACTTAGCAAAATTTTCAAAAATTGTAGGTTGACTCTAATGAATTCATCTATCTGTATTCTGCATTTTTACATATCTGTGAAAGATCTTTTTACTCAGAATGTTTCTACCTTTTAAAGAAGTGAATTCTAACTTGAAATTAAAGTCACATGCAAGACTACTTAGATACTTTGATATAGGCAAAACTTGAAGAAGAAGGAGGCAAGCAAAAATTTGGAATTAAAACCTGAAAAACATCAAGAGGGTCCTTACTGCAAAATGAAAGCTCAATATTTTCAAAGGATGGAAATTCATTTTTCAGTGGGGGTGTGTTGCTTCTCAACAAGGTTCTAAGTGGACCTATTGAGTAGATTTGAGTAGGTTTTGAGTGGACCTATTGAGTAGATTTGAGTAGGTTTTGAGTGGACATGTTGAGCTGATTTGAGAAGATTTTGAGCTAACCTATTGAGCAGAGCCTTGGATATGATAGGGCAACAAGGACAGAGTCTCTAGTGGATAGATATCCATCAACTAAGACATTGAGTACATGTCTTCTGAGTGAGGACAAGAGTCTTCAAGTGGAGAGAGATCCATAGTTAGTGCAGTGGAGGTAGTGTATTCTAGAGGATCACCAGCCAGAGTAGAGGAGAAGGAGTTCTCCTATGTATAGAGATCCACAAATCATATTTAGGGGATCAACATCTCCTTTGGACATAGGTCCATAAACATTGTAATTTGTAAGGATTCTCAAAATATTATTTGAGAAATATTTAGAAGAAATATTTTCTCTATGGAGGTAGCCCACATTGGGTGAACCATGTTAAATCTATGTCTCTATTATGTATGGTGTTTTATGCATTGCTTTAATTATTGCTATTGATACTACTATCTATACACTACATAATATTGATTTGAAAAGAAAAGTAAAAAGTGGTATTATATTGTTCACCTCCCCTCTTAGTATAAGCTTGTGTTCTTCAATTGGTATCAGAGTGGGTTCCTTCAGAAGAGTTTGACAACTTGAAGGAAAAGTGGTCTAAGAACATAATGGATCAAAAGGATTAAAGGGATGGGTCCATCAATAATGTAGTACCAATATTTGGTATTTGATAGAAGTGACTTCTTATATTGGTGTGTGCTGATGATATTTCACTTGATGGCACTTGGAAATAAAGTTTGAGATGCAGTGGAACTTGGATATGATTCAGTAGCCAATCCTCCTATAGATAAGGAAGGTAAAGCTTATAATGCATGCAAATTCAAGATCTATGAATGCTATTATAAAAGGGTTGCATAGATCAAAATATATGAAGGTTATGGAGTATACAACAATAAAATATATGCGAGAACTATTGTATACCATATATGCAGGAGATAAAAGTGTCAGGAAATCTAAGCTAAGATCATAAATCTCAAAGGAGAATTTGAGAACCTAAGAATGCGGAATGATGAAAATATTCATGAATATCTCAACAAGGTTGATGAACTTATACATGAGATGAAAGGTATTGGAATGAAGGTTGATGAATTTGATGCTTGTGATAAGATCTTGAGAACTCTTCCAAAAAGGTACAATGAAAAGGTTTTTTCTATAGAAACATCAATTGATAGTGATTCTATGAAAAGGAATTATTTGCTTGGCATGCTTACTACTTTTGAGATATAGAACAAAAGTTCCTATTACTCCAAAAGAAGCTACATTCAAATTGGACAAAAATAAAAACGGTAAGAAGACAAAATCAAGTAGTGAGTCATCTAGTGATGAAGAAGAAAATTATGACAAAAGAGATAAAAGTTCTAGAATATCCATAGATATAATATCTGTTAAGTGTTTTAATTATGAAAAGTATGGACATTATGCAACAGAGTACAAAGATCCAAAGAACAACAGTGATGAAGAAAAATAGGACCACAAGTACAAGAAATCAGAAAGATATAAGCACTAAAAGAAAACAAAGGATGGATAAAGCAGACAAGGAAATAAGTTCTTCCAAAGGCAAAAGAAAAGCTACTATACGGATAATGCATGTAAGTACTCAAATTATAGTGATGCTAGTTTTCAAACAATGGTAGAAATGGAATCCTATTTATGGTTGAAGAGAAAGAACCAGTTAAGAAAAATACTCCAATTATTCTCAAGTTTTTTAGATGTGGTAAATTTAGACATCTTAAAGATGATTGCACAAGGGATGGTTATAGTTTCAATGATGATGATTTTGAAGATGCATTTGAAAGACCAGATGAAAATATTCTAATGGCATTAGAAGACGAAGTGATTGATCCTATAGAAGACAAGCTAAAAGAAAGAAATGATATGGAAAAAGGTAAAAAAATAGAGGATTATTCATAAGAGAATGGTTATGATCTCAAGGGAGAACTTATCTATGCCCTTGAAACAATAAAAAAGGTAAGAAAGCAACACTCTAAGCTTGAAAATAAGTTTCAAGAATGTGATGAATAAAGATTATTGTTCATAGAGGATTTAGAAAAGTCAAAGGCTAAGGCAAGAAATTTCAAATATAAGTTAGAAGCAAAGATCTTGGAATGTGAGAATTTAACACAAGAATTGGCCCTACTAAAGGAAGATTTAGAGGATTCCAAGAATAAGCTATACGAGTATGTAAATAGTGCAAAGAGTGTGGATAAAATAGTCAAGATACAAAGAATAGCAACAAACAAGATAGAAATTGGTTATAAATAGGTTCAAAAGAAAAGGGAAGAAGAGTCTACTTCAAGTCTTGAAGAAGAAGAAACTTCAAGAGAAGATACATTAGAAGAAGACAGTGTAAGCGGGAGTGAGACATCAGAGGATGAGTTGAACAACAAAGAGTTCAACAAATATAGAAACAATGCATAGAGAAGATACATATGGAACAACAATTAGAACATGAGACCAATGAGGTCAAGACAAGTAAGCTTTAATGGAATATATTTTTCATGTCATAAGTTTGGGTACATGGCTTCACATTGCAGGACACAAGAAAGATAGGAATATGAAAAAGGACAAATTTTCTAAGGGTATTGCTACTTATGTAATGAGTTTGGTCACAAGGCAATGAATTGCAAGATTCATGACAGAATAGGATATGTCTTCACTAGGAGAAATCCTAAGAAAATTTCACCTCCAAGGAATAATAACATTAAGTTTTATAAGTTCAATAATTATGGTAACAAAACAAGATGGTGTAGAGAAAATATTCCAAAAATAGACATGAACAGGAACAAGAACATGAATAAAAATAGGAATAGGAATATGAATATGAACAGGAACAGGAACATGGATGAGAACAGCAACAGGAACAGGCACATAGATGAGAAAAAAAATAGGAACAAGAATAGGAACAAGAACATGGACAAGAATAAGAACATGAACATGAACAAAAGTGATGATAGGAACAAGTATGACGACTTGGGAAAGAGGATTCAGGAAACTCAGAAAAGAAGAGAAAAATATAAAGGTAAAGAACAATACTTTCAAGGAGTAGAAATAATCCCACCCTAGAATTAACCACCTCATGTGGAGGTGGGGGAGGGGCTAAGCTAAGAGGCTCATTCTTAGCCCTGAGCCCCAAAGGTGAAAATTTTCCATTGATGTCAAAGAGGGAGATATTTATGTATTGGGGAGAGCTTTGATATTTGAGAAAGCATTGATCTAGAGGGAGCAATGTCCTAGGGGGAGCAATGTCCTAGGGGGAGCAGAATTATAGAAAGGTAAAGTTTTCAATAAAAAAGGATTTGGGTTACCATCAATGACAAAGGGGGAGATTGTTGGACATTTTGAGTCCTCTAAGTAAAATTTGTCATTTATGTCACCTGATAGAGTTATCATTCATATCAAGGAATTCGGTAAGAAATAAGGTTATCACTATCATCTAGGAAAAATCTTCAATAGTGCAAAAGTTAAAGGCAAAAAGACTCTATAATATTTTAATATTATTGGGAGCACATGTTAAGTGATTGGTTCATAAAAAACCAAGAAGGGTTATTGCAAAAGGTTAAAAATGAGGTTCAATATTTACTTTATAAATTATTTAAATTCACAAGGAATTTAAATTTTATAAATAAATATTCGTTACAAGGTTGTGCAATAAGATAGGGCTCCAAGGTTTAATTAATTTAAAGCCTAAGGTTGGTTTGATTTAATTTATAATATTTAAATGTAATTTTAATTAAATTTAAATACCTTATAACCTAATCAACCAAGCTGATGTCGAATTAAACTGATGCGTCGATGTCATTGCATGGAAGACAAAGGTCACTATATATAATGCTTAAAATACATTGATTAATTTATACTTGCTCGAAATAAGAAAATGCATATGAATTGGTGGTTGAGCTAATGAGAAACAATGAGAAAATTTGAAGGACAATGATCGAAATAAAGGAAAGCGCATTGAAATCGTCAAGCCAGCTAGGAAGCGTGGCATAGTGGCAAGGAGACATTGGTTAAGTTTTTGTGGCAACATTAAGCTGCGTTCGAATCTTGGAAAGATGCATTTTGGTTGGTGTTGGGAACACCAAAGCACTACGCACATTTTTGTTTTCATCGACAACATAAGGAACTTAGAGCACGTGGTGCTCTCAATGCTCCAAGTGAGTGCTTAGCTTGCATGGAAATAGAGGCACGACTAAGGCATAGGTCATGGGCAGAGTTGGGGGTTCGAATCCCCTCCAAGGTAGAGGTAGTATTTTTGTTGAGCATTTGAATAATATTACCTATGTTTATGATTAATTACTTTTAGCAAAGTGGGAGTTAAAAGGTGTTTATTATTTGGAAAATTTCTAGTTGAGAATTATTGATTGGAAATAAAGTTAGGAGGCATAAGGAGTTTAGGTATTGTTTTAATTAAAGTCTTAAATAATAAATTTTGGATATTTGAGAAGTAAGACTTTAATAGAGTTGATTGTGAAAGAGATATTTGCCAAGGATATTATTTTTGAAAGATATTGAGCATTATTTTATAGATGGAGTGATAAGGTGTATCTTGGTTGATATTATTTTTGTGTTATAATTTATTAAGAAAATAAATATCCTCTAACCCTTATTGAGTTTGTCAATGAAGTAATTGTGAGTGTGTCATATTTGCAAAGACAACTACTCTTCAAGAAAATGTATGGGTGAAAGCACGAGATTTCGAAAGATTGAAAAGAAAACTAATGCGATGTATTCAAAACCCAAAGTTAACGCTTAAGGTCCTATAAAGTGAAATGCATGAAATGAAAGAAAAGAGACGAATTTAAATGAGATAAAAGGAAGTACAGAAAGCACAACCCTTTTTATTTATACTCTTCCAATTCGGTTACAAAGACGTCTCCTCCCTTTTAGGGGGTAGGAGCGTTAACATAGTTTCAATTACAATCATGGATTTAGTGTTCCTCCTTCCGCGTGCCCACATGTGAAATGGGCGGACCAAAGTGTTGCCGCCATTGGTATTGATGAATCTTTAATCCTTGCTGCTCCTCCTGCGTTCAAAGAAACAACAAATCGTCAGTAGCACCTGTGTATGATAATGAAACTCGCAAATCTGAAAGAGTACTGTTAATGAATGTAAAAGATGAATATAACGATGATTAAAATGAATCCAAATAGACTAAAAATTTGATAGAAGCGTAATCATGTAACTAGCAAAATACTGCAAAAGAAATAGTCACCAAATTTGATACAGATCCGTATTCATCCCGGGGTAGGACGAGTAAACCTGCAACAGTTTGGTACTCGTTTCGGGGTGAGACGAGTAAACCTGCAATAAGGCAGGGGGTGCCCGAAGGCAAACCACCCGCGGGTTGAAACTTTGTTTCGACACCAATCCGCTTGGGATGAGTCCGAAACCTATTGTGATGTGTTGTCGAAAAATTGGTAGGATATTGTGGTCAAAAAAATTGGGTTTTGGGTCTTGATTCGTGCCTTCAAAAGTCACCCAATAACCTCCCTTTCGATTAAGAGATTATGGATGTAAAAGCACAAATCGTAAGTAAGTAAACTGGCAGCACTTCGTCGCTCAAAATGCTCCTTCTCTCTGTATATCCTTTTGGGTGAGGAAACTCACCATTTTATAGACCCAAGGGGTCTCTTTGAATTAGCATGCAAAAGTGCTACTTAGCATGAATGCTTTTTCAGGGAAGAGAAGACTTCTCCCTGATCAAGGGCTCCATAACTACTTCTGCATGCCCAAAAGAACTCACTCGCACTCCCATGCAATGAAGGGAGAGTTAAGTAGCTAATTTGAGTTGTCATGAAAAAGCCCACTCTCACTCCCATGCAATGAAGGGAAAGTCAAGTGGCATATCTGAGTTGTCCTAAAAAGCTCACTCTCATTCCCATGCAATGAATGGAGAGTCAAGTGGCAGATATGAGTTGTCAAAAGAACTCACTCGCACTCCTATGCAATGAAGGGAGAGCTAAGTGGTAGTTCTGAGTTGTCATGTGCCGAGGTTTGACTTTTTGTAGGTCAAACCTGGCATTCATCCCACCCAGGAGCGAGCGCTGGTAATCGTCCCTGGGTGGAATGAGTACCAGTCTGCACTCATCCCTGGGTGGAGCGAATAAGTAGCAGAGTGCCTAAAAGGTGCCAAATTGATCTCTGACTTTTAAAACTACTGTGTGAGTGGTTAGAACCATTGTTTTAACCTTTGGGGCTGCCCTGGGGGCTGTGTGTGTTAATGCGATCAGCGCTTGTTGTCACATAATCGGATTGGTGCTTGTTTTGGTGTCTATAGATGCCCCTTTTTGGGAAGCGCTGTGCAAGGCGCAGTGCTGAGCAAAAATAGATAACCAAAGCACTAATGATTAGGGTTTCTCAGTAACCTAACCAACTCTTGATGCCCCAAGTATGGAAAGGGCATGCATTCTTGAATCCTTGCTTCTGACGAGCTAAGGAATTTGATTTCAAGTATTAACCTGTTTTGGTGAGGTGTGACTTGAGCTTGGACATTGATCAGTCATGAATAGGCAAAGGGCACAACCTTTTGTCCATGGGGGAACCTTGTGTTCATGCTTCATGAATGCCAAGTGTTTGATCAATTTGTGATTATTGCTTGTTTGCTGCCCCAAGCAGGAGCGTGATTGTCTTTGTCAATGATTCTTTGAATGCATGCCATTGCCTTGATTGGGTGTGTGTTTGTTGATTGGTGACTAAGTGTGACTACCCCCTCAAGCGACGAATCGATGAGGGAATGACCGACATGAGAAAAGCGATGAGTCGCTTGACCCAAGATGACTTAAGTGAGGGTGCCTTCAGATGTTTTCCATTGAATGCTTAAGCAGTTTCTCGATATTCTTGACCTATTTTTGGTGGGTTTTAACCCATTTTGGTGATGCATTTTGGGGATGAAATTGTCAAAAATCCGTCTTCCCGTGGAGCGGTCCGGCTATGGTAGCCTTCTTAGGAAGTAGGATAGTGAGGATTTGTGCCCCGACATCGGTTTTGCATGCCAAGAATGTCAAGTGCAAAAGCACTCTCATTGGACAATTTTATTGCTTTGTTTTTTGGTGCATTTTTGTTGTTTTTATGGTTTGTTTTTATGTAGCATGTTTTTACATTGATGTATGCATTTGGGATTATGAATGTGATGTTTCTAATTTGTATGATGTATGCATATGGAATGAATGAAATGAGTTGTTGATAATTTGTCGATGCACCATAGACTGTGCAAGATTTGAATGACTTGCTATACTAATGGGATGACTTTGTGGAATGACTTTGCATGTGAAAACTTTGTTTTTGTATTTTGCATATTTTTTGATGGTGATGTACGAAATGAAATGTACTAGTTGTTTTAAAATGTAGTTAAGCTTTTTTGAGATTCAGATATTTTAACTAACTAGCCAAGACTATACATTTATCTCACAAGACTTTTGAACAAGGTATAAATCCGACTTGAATTTAACCAAGTTATTTCACATCCCTGTGTGTGCAATTGAGTTCGTTTATGTGGTATTTGTCAGGATACCACTAGTGCCAGATAGGCTATCAACCAAACCTGTACTGAGGATCACCTAATTAGCTCCACTAACTCCGTTGTTGTATTTAGCAAGATTAATCCATGGGACAATCTAAGGTACCATAAGCTAGCTCATCCACATGCAAACATTGGTCTATGCACACGCAAAGCTAATGTGACAGACATATCGTCATGCGGGTAGGATACCACCATTGCCAGGTAGGCTATCAACCAAACCTGTAATGAGGATCACCTAGATGGTTTTTCGAATGCTGAGAATTCCAAGGATTCAAGTTCAGGCTATGTGTTGGCTCAATGGTTTTGGATACTTGCTCGGCTATATAGTGATGAAAATCACTGTTTATTTTTCTTTTTGTTTTTCTTTTTGAGCAAGGATTTTGAATAGTGGTGAGAACCACTGTTATTTGATTTTGTATTTTGAGCTTTGTAAGGTTGAGCTTGTGAATGGCCTTGATCCTGTTGGCCTTGGGGATGACTACCCATCCTGTTCAGGGACGTGTAGTACGAATCCTTACGACTTTGGGAACCAAGGGGATGATGGAGATTATGAAGTAAGGGCATTGATATTTTAGGCCTTGGGGATGACTACCCATCCTGGTTAGGGGCATGTAGTATGAATCCTTACAACTTGGAGACCAAAGGTGAGTGGAGATGGTTGTGATGATGGTTTGTTGGAATTATGTTTTTGAATAGCATTGATCCTTTTAGGTCTTGGGGACGACTACCCATCCTTGGCAGGGACGTGTAGTACGAATCCTTACAACTTTGGGGACCAACTATGATTGGGATTTGTGGGAGTGGTGAAAACCACTATTTATTATGGGGAATGGATAGGGAAGAGCTCGTCCTTTTGTCAATTCTCAGCATTCTGGAACCATTCGCACAGGGGGATGAACAGGCTAATATTTCACCTATGGTACCCTAGACTGCGTTGTAGGTTGCTCTTACGTTCACACAACTTAGGAATTATTTTATGTGTGTTAATTTGTGTTGGGATGCTACGTAACAAGGCGTGATCCAAGTAAAACTTTCCCGTGTAAAATCGGTTTAACTGTGTACAATTTTGGCTAGAAATTTAAAGACAGCTGAATGACGAAAACCCTATATACATTAGGAGACAACTGACTATGCTAAAAATGGCGATGGTGTTATGCTGGATGTATGCGTTTATGAAAATGGATTTGATGTGGAAAATGATGGAATTGCCAAGTAATGACAGTCTATGGTGCTTTTGACTTGTATGACCTAGCAAATATACAATGTATGGATGCGATGCCTAATGCAACCTATATTTTTGTATTTTGATTTTTATGAGAATGCATGGAATTGAAATGCAATTTTTTTGTTATTTTTGATTTTTATGAATTTTTTTATTTTTGTTTGTTTTTGATTTTTTTTAGTATGCATGGAATTGAAATGCAATATTTTTGTGATTTTTGATGATTTTATTATTTTTGTTTGTTTTTGAATATTTATTTTGACCAAGCAGTTATGGTAACGCTTGGAGCTTTTGGGTTGACCAAAGGGTTTATAGATACCTTTGGGGCATTTTGGTTTGACCAAGCGATTATGAGAATCCTTGGAGCTTTTGGTTTGACCAAGAGATTACGGAAATCCTTGGAGCTTTTGGTTTGACCAAGAGATTACGATAATCCTTGGAGCTTTTGGGGTGACCAAGGGATTACGATAATCCTTGGAGCTTTTGGGGTGACCAAGGGATTGTGATAATCCTTGGAGCTTTTGGGGTGACCAAGGGATTACGATAATCCTTGGAGCTTTTGGGGTGACCAAGGGATTACGATAATCCTTGGAGCTTTTGGGGTGACCAAGGGATTACGATAATCCTTGGAGCTTTTGGGGTGACCAAGGGATTGCGATAATCCTTGGAGCTTTTTGGGTTGAACTATGGCTCTTCAGGGGATAGAGGTACCCCCAGCTTGATGATCTTTGTGCTCCGGATCTGGCTCTGTAGGGATGGGCACGAATGGATCGGCCCTATGCATGGAGAGGAGGATAGGGTCCACCCTCGGCACTGATGTTGCTATGATATCTCTTGGTGGAAGTTGCTCATGGTCTACCCAAAGGGGTGGATTCAACATTTGATTCCAGTGGGCTGGGTCTATGCGCCACTCATGCCCTAGTCTTATGCCTAGTTGTGCCATCAGTTCTTCATGGGTTACAGGGTGATTGTGTCATCGTGCATGATTGAGATATTCCATCTCAGTTTCATCTTCGTAATCATTATCGATGATCCAAAGGCCCTCGTTGGCCTCGATAGCTGTCTGCGACATTCTAGGCTCGTCCTGCTCGAGCAGATTGACATGGTCCCGATGGGGTTGTTCCATGCTTTGCGGGGGGACCTAATTTTCCTGCAATGGCATGGGCTCGATGGGAGCCTCCAAAGGGAATAATGTTAAGAGACTTTGGTGATGATCACCCATGGGGACCACCTATGAATTATTGTTGTCTGACTCGAACGGGTCCCATGGTGCTATTGCATATGCTGACTCATCTTTGGTGAGAGAGTCAGGCTCATCAGAATCTGGTGATTCTGAGATATGGAAGACCTCATCATCAGGTAGCTCTACAACCAGGGGTTGATCCTCTTTGAGAGGAGTTTCACGTAAGTTGGGCTTTTGGGGCCCCAAAATCTTGGTCTCTATCGACTCTAAGTGCTCTGGCAGTGCATTGCTTGTATCGGGGGATTTGAGCTCCTCCTCTTTGATTTGTTCCCATTGCAGGTTGTGGGGAACTTGGGGCCTTGGGAGGGGTGGCCGAATAGCACCCCCCTGCCTTGGTAGGGCATTTCATCCCACTCTTCTTCTCGCTCAGGTTCCTCAGAGGCTTCTTGAAGAATTTTTGAGGGTGGCCCATGAACCTGGGTGGGTGCCTGAAGAAGGCGCCCATCATTGGTCTTAGGAGTGGCCTCCCGCTCAAGTCTAGGAGGCGTCGGGGGCAACGTTTGATAAGGTCATGGAGACCTATCTCGCACCCAGTTGTGTCTCTCATAATGTTTTGTCTTATGCGTGCGAGGGGTTGGAGTCCTTGCCTGCATATTGTTCTTGAGCAACTCATCCTTCTGGCGTTGAATGCACTCTTTATTTAGAAGATACCATTGCTCTAACTATTGTCGTTCTAGCTCAAGTAGCGTGAGTTGCATCCGATGTGCGATATGCTTGGCAGATTCTAAGATAGTTGGTCCTACCATCTCATGTCTAGAAGGCCTAGATGCCTCTCCTAGATATCTATCTCGGTCATGGTGATCCGAGATCTCTATAGGCCGCCTCCCTCTGTTGGGGGTAGCGGTATTCCCCTGAGGCTTTGGCCTCAGTAGGTGATCCTGATAGCTAGCAGTTGCGGAGGCGTATTGCTCCCGCGATGTATATTGCTCTTGAGGAAGGTAAGGGTTTTCCTCGTGCTCTCTTTCGTAAGTGAAAAAGGAATGGGCGGAGTTGGCTCGCCCACATCGAGGAGCCTTGTGCTCTGGATTTGTCCTTGTAGTCCTGACAACTAGAGGGGGTGAAGGAGGGATAGTGTAATCATGTGGTTCCTCCCGTCGAACCCTATGTTGACCTAGCGCTTCATCACGCGGTGACCACTCATAGCGAGCATCTAAGGGAGCTCTCCTACGGATGTACCCCTCATGGAAGGGTGTGTGCTGGGTGCTATGCTGAATAGGAGTGCCCCTAGAAGAGGTGCCCCTATAGTCCCTTTTCCATTAAGGTGTGGAGGGGACTGCCTTGTGTGTCAGGTCGCCAAGGTGGTATGACCAAATCCTTGGGACTGTAACGGAGGTGACTCGTGCCTCCTTGGACATTCTCCGCAGTGTCTGCCCGTGAGTGGGCTTGACTACGGGTGAATACCATGGTAATGACTCTCTACAAGCTACGTAGATTTTTATCTTTTGTTTATGATTTTTTGATTTTTTTTTTGTTACACTAAGCAGAAAAGAACATACACACACAAAGCAATGATTATCTCTTTTAAAGATTAATGGTGTGTCCTAGACTGGTTTTAGTGTGTTTTTGATGATGATTTTTTTTTGTTTTTGAAAATTTTTGTGAAGAACGTTTAAATGCAAAATGAAGGCTCATATGACTCCCATAAATGGTCGCCCCTTCAATATACCATTGCCGGACCGATATACCAACCTCTCTATATACCCGCCCTTACGTGAGGGAGACTATAGGTACATGAGAGCAGATGATACATGGAACATAGGCGGTACGGAAGGGGGATTGCCCTATTTATGACACCTACCATAGAAGACTTATCCTCGTGCATTGGGAATCACCCCAACGACACTCGGTCAGCTTTCGTCAAGATTTACGTCGAGCAACAGTGACAATCGGGGTAAATGAATGCAAATATCCAAGCCAACGTGGTGATGAAATCCACTGTTGGTCTTGCTCAAGGGCTAGGGTTTTATGACCAGCTCCTTGGTTTAAGTAACCACGTGATGTGTGGGGTTCATTTTAATTTGCAAAAATTGAAACAGGAAAACAAAAAGGAAACTTTCCCTAAGCCATACAAAAACTGAAAATCAAAAAACAAAAAACAAGAAATTTGATAGAGGCTTGTTAAAAACCCCTACCTCTTCTCTGCCCAAAAGGATGTTTCTGATTTGCTGCTCTAAAAAATGCATAGAACGCTATTCGTCCCTGGGTGAGACGAATATCAAAACAGTATTCGTTCCAGGGTAGGACGAATGCCTATTCGTCCCTGGGTGAGACGAATCCCAATTCTGTAATCATCACTGACCGAAACGAATAACAGTCTAATGACTAAAAAATAGGTACCTGTAATCAAAACAAGCAATTTCAGATCAGAAATCTAACCTAAAAAAAATAGAGGACAGAGGTCCCACCGTGATCGCCATTGAAAGCACGAGATTTCGAAAGATTGAAAAGAAAACTAATGCGATGTATTCAAAACCCAAAGTTAACGCTTAAGGTCCTATAAAGTGAAATGCATGAAATGAAAGAAAAGAGACGAATTTAAATGAGATAAAAGGAAGTATAGAAAGCACAACCCTTTTTATTTATACTCTTCCAATTCGGTTACAAAGACGTCTCCTCCCTTTTAGGGGGTAGGAGCGTTAACATAGTTTCAATTACAATCATGGATTTAGTGTTCCTCCTTCCGCATGCCCACATGTGAAATGGGCGGACCAAAGTGTTGCCGCCACTGGTATTGATGAATCTTTAATCCTTGCTGCTCCTCCTGCATTCAAAGAAACAACAAATCGTCAGTAGCACCTATGTATGATAATGAAACTCGCAAATCTGAAAGAGTACTGTTAATGAATGTAAAAGATGAATATAACGATGATTAAAATGAATCCAAATAGACTAAAAATTTGATGAAGCGTAATCATGTAACTAGAAAAATACTGCAAAAGAAACAATCACCAAATTCGATACAGATCCGTATTCGTCCCGGGGTAGGACGAGTAAACCTGCAACAGTTTGGTACTCGTTTCGGGGTGAGACGAGTAAACCTGCAATAAGGCAGGGGGTGCCCGAAGGCAAACCACCCACGGGTTGAAACTTTGTTTCGACACCAATCCGCTTGGGATGAGTCCGAAACCTGTTGTGATGTGTTGTCGGCAAATTGGTAGGATATTGTGGTCAAAAAATCAGGTTTTGGGTCTTGATTCGTGCCTTCAAAAGTCACCCAATAACCTCCCTTTCGATTAAGAGATTATGGATGTAAAAGCACAAATCGTAAGTAAGTAAACTGGCAGCACTTCGTCGCTCAAAATGCTCCTTCTCTGTATATCCTTTTGGGTGAGGAAACTCACCATTTTATAGACCCAAGGGGTCTCTTTGAATTAGCATGCAAAAGTGCTACTTAGCATGAATGCTTTTTTAGGGAAGAGAAGACTTCTCCTTGATCAAGGGCTCCATAACTACTTCAACTGCTTCTGCATGCCCAAAAGAACTCACTCGCACTCCCATGCAATGAAGGGAGAGTTAAGTAGCTAATTTGAGTTGTCATGAAAAAGCCCACTCTCACTCCCATGCAATGAAGGGAAAGTCAAGTGGCATATCTGAGTTGTCCTAAAAGTTCACTCTCATTCCCATGCAGTGAATGGAGAGTCAAGTGGCAGATATGAGTTGTCAAAAGAACTCACTCGCACTCCTATGCAATGAAGGGAGAGCTAAGTGGTAGTTCTGAGTTGTCATGTGCCGAGGTTTGACTTTTTGTAGGTCAAACCTGGCATTCGTCCCACCCAAGAGTGAGCGCTGGTAATCGTCCCTGGGTGGAACGAGTACCAGTCTGCACTCGTCCCTGGGTGGAGCGAATAAGTAGCAGAGTGCCTAAAAGGTGCCAAATTGATCTCTGACTTTTAAAACTACTGTGTGAGTGGTTAGAACCACTGTTTTAACCTCTGGGGCTGCCCTGGGGGCTGTGTGTGTTAATGCGATCAGTGCTTGTTGTCACATAATCGGATTGGTGTTGTTTTGGTGTCTACAATGGGCAAAATTCTTCTTTGTCGAGTTAGGTGATTGGCTTGATTGAAAATTAAGTTTGGAGTGAAAAGGAATTGATTAGGGTTTTCTTTTCAAAAGTGGTTGGTTTAATGTTTCAAGTTTTTTGATTTGAGAGTTGTGATTAAAACCTCATTTTATAAGCATTGTTGTTGAAACCATTTGGTTGTATGAAAAACCTGATTTAGGGTTTGAGAAAAACATGAGTATCATTGTTAGATGAAGAATATTTTATTAGTATTATTGTTGAAGCCAATTGGTTATGTAAAGAACTTGAACTAGGGTTTGAAAAGAACATGTGTATCATTGTTATGTGAGAGTTGTTGTTGGGCATTGTTGGAAACATTTTGAGTTGGATGATACATGCTTGGACTAGGGTTTGTGAGGACGAATTGTTTCTTGAAGTGATTGGTTGAGTAGATTTGATTGAGCCTAGTCAAGTAATTGTGTAAAGTGGTTGATCAAGTTCCATGAAATAAACTATTCAATATTCCGATTTGAGTTGATATTGAGTTTTGAGAATAGAACATATTGAGTCTCTAACAATTCTCTTTATTCTTCTATGAGATTGATTTGAGTTGAGATTGAGTTTTGATAATAGAACATATTGAGTCTCTAAAAATTATTTTTATGCTTCTATGAGATTGATTTGAGTTGATATTGATATTTGAGAATAGAATATATTGAGTCTATAACAATTCTCTTTATGCTTCTATGAGATTGAGTTGAGAAAGTGATTGAGCATTGAGTATAGAACATATTGAGTCTCTAAAAATTCTCTTTATGATTCTATGAGATTGGACAAGTTCTATGTGGACTTGTTAAGCTGATTTGAGGCAAGTATTTGAGAAGGCTTGTGGATTGATTTTGTGTGAGATTTTATGGAAGCTTGCAATGCAGATTTGAGTAAGTCCTAGGGAGGACTTATTGAGCAGATTTGGACAAGTTCTGTATGAGCCTATTGAGCATATCTGGACAAGTTTTGAGTGAGATTTTTGAGCATATTTGGAAAATTTTGAGTGAAATTATTGAGAAGATTTGGACAAGTTTTGAGTGAGCTTGTTGAGTAGATTTGGACAATAACTGAGTGATCTTGTTCAGCAAATTTGTACAAGTTCTGAATGAGCTTGTTGAGCATATTTGGACAAGTTATGAGTGAGATTGTTGAGCATATTTGGATAGGTTTTGTGTGGACCTATTGAGTATATTTGGATAGGTTCTATGTGTACCTTTTGAGCATATTTGGACAAGTTTTGTGTGGACTTTTTGAGCATATTTGAGCAAGTTTTGAGTGGACCTATTGAGAATATATAAGTAGGTTCTGAGTAGACCTGTTGAGCAGATTTGAGAAGGTTCTGAGTGGACCTGTTGAGCATATTTGAGTAGGTTCCGAGTGGACCTATTGAGCAGATTTGAGTAGGTTCTGAGTGGACCTGTTGAGCTTATTTGAGAAGGTTCTGAGTGAACCTATTGAGCAGAGCTTTGGAGGTGACAGAGTAGAGAGAATAGAGTATCCATTTGATAGAGATCCATCAACTAGGACATTGAGGACAGGTCTTCTGAGTGAGGACAAGAGTATTCAAGTGGAGAGAGATCCACAGTCAATGTGGTGGAGGCAGTGTTTTCTAGAGGATCACCATCCAGAGCAGAGAAGAAGGAGTTATCATGTGGATAGATATCCACAAACTAAATTTAGGGGATCAACATTTCATTTGAATAGAGGTCTATAAACATTGTAATTGGGAAGTATTCCCAAAATATTATTTGAGAAATATTTAGAAGAAATATTTTCTCTATGGAGGTAACCCACATTGGGTGAACCATGTTAAACCTGTGTCTCTATTATGTATGGTGTTTTATGCATTGCTTTGATTACTGCTATTGACACTTCTATCTATACATTGCATAATATTGATTTGAAAAGAAAAGTAAAAAGTAGTCTTATATTGTTCACCCCCATCTTAGTATAAGCTTGTGTTCTTCAATTGGTATTAGAGAAGGTTCCTTCATAAGAGTTTGACAGCTTGAAGGAAAAGAAGTCTAAGAATAGAATGGATCAAAAGGATCAAAGGGATGGGTCCATCAATAATGATGTACCAGTCTTTGATGGAAGTGACTTCTTGTATTGGTTGTGCTGATGATATTTCACCCGATGGCACTTGGAAATGAATTTTGGGATGCAATAGAACTTGGATATGATTTAGTAGCCAATCCTCCTACAAATAAGGAAGGTAAGCTTATAATGCATGTAAATTCAAGAGCTATGAATGCTATTATAAAAGGGCTATGCAGATCAGAATCTATGAAGGTTATGGAGTGTATAACAACAAAATATATGTGGGAACTATTGCATATCATATATAAAGGAGATAAAAGTGTCAGGAAAGCTAAGATCAGAAATATCAAAGGAGAATTTTAGAACCTAAGAATGTAGGATGATGAAAACATTCGTGACTATCTCAACAAGGTTGATGAACTTATACATGATATGAAAGGTCTTGGAATGAAGGTTGATGAATCTGATGTTTGTGATAAGATCTTGAGAACTCTTCCAAAAAGGTATAGTGAAAAGATTTCTGCTATAGAAATATCAATTGATAGCGATTCTCTAACAAGGAATTCTTTTCTTGGCATGATTACTACTTTTGAGATAAGAACAAAAGATCCTATTCCTTTGAAAGAAGCTGCATTCAAAGTGGCCAAAAGAAAAATGGTAAGAAGACTAAATCAAGCAATGAGTCATCTAGTGATGAAGAAGCAAATTATGACAAAAGAGATAAAGGTTCCAGAAGACCCATAGATCTAAGATCTATTAAGTTTTTTAATTGTGGAAAGTATGGACATTATGCAACAAAGTGAAAAGAGCCAAAGAGCAACAATAACAAAGAAAAACAGGAGCACAGGTATAGGGAATTAGAAAGATACAAGCACCAAAAGAAAATCAAGGATGGACAAATTAGACAAGAAAAGAAGTTCTTCCAAAGGTAAATGAAAAGCTACTATGCGGATAATGCAAGTAAGTACTCAAATGATAGTGATGCTAGTTTTCAGACAATGGTAGAGATGAAATCCTATTTATGGTTGAAGATAAAAAACCAGTTAAGAAAAAGACTCCAGTTATTCTTAAGTGTTTTAGATGTGGTAAATTTGGACATATTGAAGATGATTGCACAAGGGATGGTTATAGTTTCAGTGATGATGATTTTGAAGATGCACTTGAAATACCAGATGAAAATATTTTAATGGCATTAGAAGAAAAAGTGAGTGATCCTATAGAAGAAAAGCCAAAAGAAAGAAATGATATGGACAAAGGCAAAAAATGGAGGATTATTCAGAAGAGAATGGTTATGATCTCAAGGGAGAAATTAGCTATGCCCTTGACACAGTAAATAAGGTAAGAAAGAAACACTCAGCTTGAAATTCAATTTCAAGAATGTGATGAAGAAATATTATTGCTCATAAAGGATTTAGAAAAGTCAAAGGCTAAGGCAAGCAAGTTCAAAGATAAGTTAGAAGCAAAGATCTTGGAATGTGAGAAGTTAACGCAAGAAGTGGCCCACTAAAGGAAGATTTAGAGGATTCCAAGAATAAGATATACAAGTATGTAAATAGTGCAAAGAGTGTGGATAAAATAGTCAAGATATAAATAAGAGCAACAAATAAGATAGGTATTGGTTCTAAATAGGTTCAAAAGAAAATGGAAGAATAGTCTACTTCAAGTCTTGAAGAAGAAGAAACTTCAGAAGAAGATACATCAAAAGAAGATAGTGTAACCAGGAGTGAGACATCAGAGGATGAGTTGAACAACAAAGAGTTCAACAAATATAGGAACAATGCATAGAGAAGATACAAATGGAACATCAATCAGAATAGGAGACCAATGAGGTCAAGACAAGGAAGCTTCAATGGAAGATGTTTTTCATATCATAGGTTTAGGCACATGGCTTTTCCAAGGGTATTTCTACTCATATAATGAGTTTGGTCACAAGGCAATGAATTACAATATTCATGACATAAGAGGATAGGGCTTAACTAGGAGAAATCCTAAGACAATTGCACCTCCAAGGAATAATAATATTAAGTGTTATAAGTAAAACAATGATGGTCACACAACAAGATGGTGTAGAGAAAATATTCTAGAAATAGGCATGAACAGGAACAAGAACATGAACACAAATAGGAATAGGAATAGGAATATGAACAAGAACAGTAATATGGATGAGAATAGAAACATGAAAAGGAACAGGAATGAGAACATGGATGAGAACAAGAATAGGAATAGAAGTGATGATAGGAACAAGGATGATGACTTGGGAAAGAGGATTCAGAAAACTCAGAAAAAAACAAAAAAAAATAAAGGTAAAGAACAATGCTTTTGGGGAGTAGAAATAATCCCACCCAAGAATTAACCACCTCATGTGGAGGTGGGGGAGGGGCTAAGCTAAGAGGCTCATTCTTAGCCCCGAGCCCCAAAGGTAACCCTTTGCCATTTATGTCAAAGAGAGAGAGATTTGTGTATTGGGGAAAGCTTTGATATTTGAGAAAGCATTGAGCCAGGGGAGCAATGTCCCAGGGGGAGCAGAATTACCAAAAGGTCAAGTTTTTAGTAAAAAAGGATTTGGGTTACCATCAATGACAAAGGGGGATATTATTGGACATTTTGAGTCCTCTAAGTCAAATTTTTCATTGATGTCACCTGATAGAGTTATCACTCATATCAAGGAATTCAACAAGAAATAAGGTTGTCACTATCATCCAAGAAAAATATTCAACAGTGTAAAAGTTAAAGGTAAAAAGGCTCCTTAATATTTTAATATTATTGGGAGCACAGGTTAAGTGATTGGTTCATAAAAACCCAAGAAGGGTTATTGCAAAGGTTAAAAGGAGGTCCAATATTTATTTTATAAATTATTTAAATTCACAAGGAATTTAAATTTTATAAATAAATATTCGATTACACCAAGGTTGTGCAATAAGACAAGGCTCCAAGGTTTAATTAAGTTAAAGCCTAAGGTTGGTTTGATTTAATTTATAATAGTTAAATTTAATTTTAATTAAATTTAAATACCTTATAACCTAATCAACTAAGACAATGTCAAATTAAATCGATGCATCGACGTGATTTCATGGAAGACAAAGGGAACTAAAGATAATACCTAAAATACATTGATTAATTTATCCTTTCTCGAAATAAGAAAAGGCATACAAATTGGTGGTTGAGATTATGAGAAATAGTGAACAGATTTGAAGGACGACGATCAATTAAAGGAAAGCACATTGAAATCCTCAAGCCAATTGGGAAGCATGGTGTAGTGGCAAGGAGACATTGGTTATGTGTAATCCAAGCAATAAATGATTACTCCATCCTTTCATTTTGTGGGTTCACAATGAGGGCACAATATTCATTTAGGAGATCCAGATTTGCCTCCCCTATAAAATGGATAATTTGATTCTGCCCAACATAAATACCTGCTATCTCAACATTCACAAGAAACACACTTTATTATCTCTACCGAATAATAACTTATTTATATCTTATTAAAACTCATTCTATATAAGGGTTCACATGATTGATTTTTGGTTCTTTGTGATAGCTAGTGAATGTTGTGTCTTTGATAGAAAAAAACCCTTCAAAATTACCTTTAGCAATAGCTCTTATTTTTTGGGATTGAATCTAGGTTGCATCATCATGGTATCCTTGTCGGTAAATTAATTTCCTTAAGATGTTTCTTCTAATTCTTGAATTTCATGAATTTATTTAACTAAGTTTTATTTTTTATTTTTTCTTCTCTAAATTGTAGTCGAGGTTGTTGCCAACGACTATATCTGTATTGAGGATGATATTGACATTGTTTATATTGAGACTAAAATTATTATTGTTGTTGAGGATTATATCAATACTGAGATTGATATTATCTTTGTTAAACTGGTTTATTCATTTGACTTCCTTGCTTCATATTCATCTGTTTTCCTTGATTATATTTACAATAAATTTTGTACTATGATCCTTTCTCTTACATATCTGATAAAATCTTGAATTAATTTTAGATTTATACCTTGATATTATATTAATATTACTTGGTGTATTTTATTTAGATAGCAAGGCATTATTCATAATTTCATATTTGACTAAATTCTCTACTTCATATTCCTAAAGAATATTGACTAAGTCATCAAATGTAGTCTCCTTACTTAGAACTTGTAAAGAAGTAACTAAATATTTATAAATTTTTGGAAGTGCCCTTAGTGTAACTTGAACAAGAAATTTATCTTCTACTTTTTCTCCCATATTTAATAGTTTTGCCTTTATATCTACTACTTTTCAAAGAAAGAGTTCTATACTCCACTATTATCCTTTAAGGTGTTTAATTGAGATCGTAAATTTAGAATTATCACTTTATTTTTCACTTAAAATATTTTACAAAATGTGTTCCATAGATCTATAGAAATTTATGTTCCACTTAAGTATGGTTGTATTTCATCAATTATTCCACATGTAATCAGTGAATGAAGCACTCACTTTTCCATAGTAGAAGGCAATTATGAATGTATATGCCCATAGGCTGCATGTGGATCTTCCAAAAGAAAAGAAGCTCAAGAATTCTATTTTTTTGAAATAATGATACACATTGAATTTTAGTGTCATTTTATTCAAGAATGAGTTTAGAATAACCATATTCAACTCCAATACATTCTTATTGAAGAAAAACTTGTAGATACTTTTACAAAGGCACTTGCATATGTCAAGTTTGAATTATGTTATAGTTCTATTGTATACTAAATAATGTAATAAGAGAAGATGTTAGGATGGTATTACATTATTGTTCTCATCATATATTATTACACCTGATATTAGATCAGGAGGTTAGATTTGCTATAACTAATGGGTTATATTTAATTATGGTTATAACCTCTATGAAATGTATTTAAATATGTGGTAAATTATAAATAAAATATGATTTTATTTCTTCCCATCAATTCTCTCCCTTTATACAAGACTTATAAATTATAGAGATCCAAAAATGGTTATATTCCAACTTCATTAGGTCTATTGATTACTTAGTATAGGTTTCTAACATAATACCTATCAAAAATAAAGAAAATAATTCTATCTAGATTTATTAAAACTTTCAAAATATAACTTAACTTGTCCTAAGGATAACTTCCTCTTTCAAGAATAGATATTATTATTGATTCCATTGTAGGGTGTAAGATGTTGTATCTCATGGATGACCACTCTAGATATAATCAGATTAGAATTTCCTTAAGGATCAAACTAAAACAACATTCACTAATCCACAAGGCATATTCTATTATGTTCTTATACCTTTTGGTCAAAAGAACACTAGAGTAACTTATCAACCGGTCATGATAACTATATTTTATGACTTTGAAGGCAAAATGGTAGAATCCTATGTGAGTTACCTTTTGAAAAAATAAAAGAAAGAAGTTGACAATCCATCTCACCTATGACTATTTTCAATTGATTACATCAGTATTAGGTTAGATTCAATTCCAAGAAATGGGTCTTTGGTGTTACTAGTAAAAAATCCTAGGATTTATGGTATCAAAAGAGAAATAGATGTATACCATGAAGAAATTAAAGTCATAGAATCCATGTATCCTCTCTAAATGATTAAAGAAATTAGATTAGTTTATGGAAAAACTTAGGATAATTCATAGGTTCATACATAAGCTTATCTTCAAGGCTTACCTCCTTAATCAATTACTTAATAAAGATATTACCTTTAAGTGGAATGAACACTATGATAAAGCCTCTCATGAGTTTAATTTTTTTTGCTAAGGCCTCCAATCTTAAGGCCACCTTATTCCAACAAGCCATTTATCCATGGTCATTTAAGAGAGATGACATATCATCAAAATGAATAAATGCTATAGTTACTATTGTCATCACTATTACAATGTATATCATAACTACAAATAAGTAAGTATCAAAAACTATGACTTATGGAAAGGAGATTGATGAGAAATATTGATGTAATAGGCAATCCATTTACATTAAATTCTTTTATATAAAGATGTATGTTGTAGGTTATACAATCTTAAAATCAATTCCTTAATTAACACTTAGTTAAGGGACTCAAAACCATATTCTTTTATCATAAAAGAATATTCAATCTATTTCTTATGTTAACTACAATTTAGTTATACTAAAATAGAATATACAAAACCATTAACATAATTAATTAAATCTAAAATCTAAATTTAAAAAAATAATTCAACTCACATTAAATACATTCAATTAAATAGACATTAAAGATGAAATTTAAAGTACATAACAAACAAACCTTACGTATCCTATATCTTAAAAGTGTTTAATCCACTTCAACAACGAGAAAGCGATAGGTTATACATAGTTTACCGAAACGAGAATTATGCTTTGCTACCCATCCTCTATTATGCTAATTAATTTAGCGGTATACTTAAGCAACATTTTAATATCCATATATACTTAAGCAACATTTTAATATCCATATATACTTAAGCATTAGCCAGAAAAAGATTTGGACATCTTTTACCGGTATACTTAAGCAACATTTTAACACCGTATATATGTATATACTTAATATCTTTATATATTAAATTTTATTTGTTTGGGTTCAAGAAATATTTTTGGTTTTCAAAGGTTAATGGATTGGTAAGTGTTTGTTTAGTCAGACACTTATAAGAAACTTGGGTTCAAACCTTAGGATGTTAATTTGCAAAGGTAGTAATCTCATCTGAATGATGACGAAGATGGTACAACGACAATGATACGAATCCTCGGCAGACACTAGTGGTCTTCCTCTGGCTTATTGGGTGCAACCTCTGTAATTTGAATCAATTACTATAACCAACTTCCTTATATATCCTTCCCTTTCAAATTCTAACCTTAAGCTTGTTAACAATATAAACCCCAAACAATGATTAACAATGTGGGCTTAGTAAAAATTAGGGTTTGCAGGAGGCGAGACAAATATCCTGCGGTTTGGATTAACTTTTAAGAGTGGAGAAATCCGTCAAGAGGAGTGGAGTTAAGTTAACTATGAGAAGCGTTCGTTCTGTTCTGGGAACGCAGAAACAATGAAACTTTGATCTCTAATCTCTAATATTTTGGTTAATTATCGCAAGAAATTATGATACATTTTTTCTTTCATAACAATAAGTAAATTTACACAAGTTTTATGTGGAATTCACAACACATGAATAATTTGATCATTTTCCATGGCTGCCTGAGTATATCTCTAATAAAAAACAAACCATCACGCAACTTAGATCGTGTACTGCAAAAACATAAAATGTATGAAGTACATAGGATAACATCCTTCTCTGCTTCAGATATATTTACATAACCAAACAGTCAACAAGAATATTAGGGTGCAAAACTCCACCTCTTTTTTATGAGTTTAAAGTATTTTTTTTATGACTTTAAAGTAGAGGCAACCCGGGGATAATATGAGACCATTGACGAACTTGAGTTTTGATGCCAGGACCATTACATTTCTGGGTTTTGCAATATAGGGCAAAATGCTCGCAGTTATGAGTAAGTAGATTGTAGTCTCCAAATCCATGTTGAAGCAGGTACCTTGCACGATTAATCACTTCTGATGGTGATTCCGACTTCAGCAGTGTGCATGTTCCTCCCGGGGAAAACAAAAATACAAAGACAGAATCTACATATTTGTATAAATAGATATTGCCTCCCTCGCGAAAGCAATCCAAGCAAGAAATGATTACTCCATCCTTTCCTTCCGTGTGTTCACAACGAGGGCACGGTATCCGTTCAGGAGATCCAGATTTGCCCCCCCCTGTCAAATGGATAACTTGATTTTGCCCAACATAAATACCTGTTATCTCAACATTCACAAGAAACACACTTCATCATCTCTACCGAAGAACAGTTTATTTATATCTTATTAAAACTCATTCTATATAAGGGTTCACACGATTCAATTTTGGTTTTTTTTTTGCTATTGAATGTTGTCTTTGATAGAAAAAGAAACGCTTCAAAATTATCTTTAGGCATAGCTCTTTCTGCCAAGATAAATGGTTTTAATGTAAAAAACATACTTAAAATGCTCATCAGATAGAACAATAAAAGAAGATAAAATTTAGAGAAAGGTAGTTAAAAAAATAAATTAGATTAAGAAGAGGAATATTAAAGTGGAACGAGAATATCTTGTTGAAAATAAGAAAAAAAATATTTAAAAAACAATATAATTTAATAATTAAAAAATATTATTATAATAATTATATATTTATTTTTTACTTCAATTTATTTATTTTTAAAATAATCATATCATTTATAGTTGCAACGTGTCTTAATAATTAAATTATATAAACTGTATTAAAATTTCATTAGCGTTTAGTAAAATATATAAACAATGCATTTACATCAAGCATAAATAAGGTAGTTAAAAAAATTAATTAGATTAAGAAGAGGAATATTAAAGTGGAACGAGAATATCTTATTGAAAATAAGGAAAAAAAAATATTTAAAAAAAAGATAATTTAAGAATTAAAAAATATTATTATAATAATTATATATTTATTTTTTACTTCAATTTATTTATCTTTAAAATAACCATATCATTTATAGTTGCAACGTGTCTTAATAATTAAATTATATAAACTGTATTAAAATTTCATTAGCGTTTAGTAAAATATATAAACAATGCATTTACATCAAGCATATTAATATTTATTATAAAATTATGAAAATATTATATATTTTTGAAATTACATAAATATATATATTTTTAATTTATTTATTTTTGATTTTATATGGTAAAATTGGTAGCCATAGCTAATCTGGACAGGCAGTGAAGCCGTCACACAGATCTTTGTAGCAGTCTGTCCCTATAACCACAATATCACCATCATTTTAAACATTATAATCATTTTAAACCTTTCACACCCTTCAAAACATGAGAAAAGGAACAAGCGTTCCCACAAGCCCCGAGATTTGAACCTTAGACCCAAGTTTTATGTACCAATTGATCTACACCTCAAACCTAGTTATATTTAATGAAAATCTTTTATGTATATATTTTACGCCATATTTCTATAGTGTATTGCAATTCCATAGTAAAGCAATAAATGTTAAACAAGTGCTAAATGTTAACAAGTGCTATTAGAACAATACTAATTCTATTATTTCTATTTTCTAACATTAATTTATTATTAATATAGTTTCAACTTTCAATGATACTTTATATATTGTATTTGCAGCATTTTGAGCACCCTTCCAGTGAGCTTAAGTATCCAACCATTGTAGTGGATTCATCCAGTAAAATATCTGTAATCAATTTAATATCTGTTCTATCGAAGATTTGTACATGGTATCAGAAATATAACTAATTGCAACATACTCAATGCGTTTACTTGTTAGGTCCAAATTCCGTTGTATTCATTTCAGTTCTTTAGATCGCTCGTTCTCTGCTGATCTACGTTATCTTCATGTTCTGAACAAACGCCAACAAAATAAAGCTAAAATAATGGAAATCTTACCATGATGAAAATAAAGGCCGCACGAATAATAAATATGATCGCCAGGTTTGAGTTCGTCTATCCTCATGAGGATGATAATGCTTATGAAATTAACAAGAGTCCGTCTGTCACCAGTCCACAATGCACATCAGTATATTTGAGACAAAACCAAATTAGACACTGAAAATCAAAGAAGAAACAAAGTTCTATGATATTATGTTACTAACCAGGAGTACTTTTAGAAGAAACAAAGAAGTTCTATGAGATTATGTTACTAATGAGGAATACTTTTACACCGATAACCAGTTCAGTAAGAAGAAAACAAACTACTGCAGCACGTTTATAGACTTTAACTCTGAGTGCATGTTCTGTTTAATGCTATAAATCTAGCCACTATACTTATATCTTCTCATTGAGCGATTCTTCTGCAATTACCAACCAGAATTTATACCTGTCGCTCTTATTGGTTACACACTATAGGAGTAAAAATATAAAAACATTCTGGAGAATCATATTTTTTTTATCACAGAATAATTAAGAAGTAACTACATTTTCATCTGGTTCAATCCATTCGTAACTACAAAAGTTTTTTAAAGCTCTACGCTTCCCTTTGTACATTTTATGAATCTTTGGGAACGTTAAGCTAAGTTATTCGATTCGCTTAACTTCTAGAGGGAGGACATTTGATTCTAAATGATCTAATTTCTTAAAAGACATGATTAGCACATTTAGATTAACAGTGCATTAGGAATAAATTCTCAATGACTTGAGCCACTTCTAAGATTTCAAACGGAAAAGTGCCTCCTCATATCAACGTTGGGTTTTCAGCTCTATGCGACATTCGTATGGCAGAAGTGTTGCAAATATTCACAAAACATCTATTCATAATAAAAAAAAAATGCACTTGAAAATTCTTAAATTAATTATATATTCCATGCACAACAACTAATTTCAAAATTTAGAATAATGCAATACGGGTTATTCTATTCCCACTCTAGAAGGAATTAGATTAAGGTTAAATTAAAAAATCAACCATTTCATTAAAAACTAAAGACATGAAAGGATAGAGTTTCAACTTATAAGATTTTGTTATTTTAGAAATTTTATTTGAAATTATGAACTAGGGTTATAGCTTGTCCAATATATTGTTGTCTTGGAGTGGACTATTTATTTTTATTAATAATTTTTAAATATTGATTAAATTATATTTAACTTAAAATGATTTTAAGATACTATTTTTATAAAACTATCTTTCTTATTAGTATGATGGTACACACATTCAAAACACATCTTTTGTATAATTTAATTTGGCATTGGATTAACTATTATATATTTTTTAAATATAAAAGAATATAATGGAAATAACAACTGGTTACTTCTAGCTATATAGTCCATTTGGTGTCATAGGGATTTGAATTTTGGTGAGCTCTATAGCCCATTTGGTGCAAAAGGGATTTGAATTTTGGTGTGGGTTGTGTGGGTCGTATTACTTGGATGTTTTAAACTTAAACAAAGATCCCACTGGTAAAGTAATTGTTAAGGTTTGTATATTCTAAATAAGAAGTCCAATGTTTGAATACCTCCATAAGATAAATTCTTAAAATTTTAATTTACTTAAATGAGGACTATGAGGGGGTATTTAAAACAATACCAAAAGCTTTAGTTACATCATAAAATTTAAACTAAGTTGACATAACATATGGGCTTTAGGTTAATTGCAAATAATAAGGTTTAACCATAACAAGGTTAATCATGGATAATTGGTATTACTTAATAAAATATCATCAAATATTGATACATTATACAATGAAATTACCTTAGGTCTATCTAATACATCACACAATGTTAGCACTTCGGCACAAATCAATTATAATTCAACACCTCCTCATAAAATTTACTAAGTGGACAAAGAGATAAAAAATTAGTGATAATAATATATCCCACAATAATGGAAGTTCTAATGGGCCTTTATAGTTGATGTAGATAAATCTTCTGAAATACGTCCACCTTGCTCCAAGAACTTAGCTTTAATCTTTTGCAATTTTAGCAAACAATTCTTTGTAGGATATCCCTCTCTTTTGTAATATTTTAAAGTCATCTTTATTTTTTGTAGATTCAGCCTTGCCCATTGGCCCTTAGATCTTAGGCTCCTTAGATAATAATTCACTTTCATAATCCTTTATCTGAGGAGTTCCACCACCACAATTCTACATTGAAACTTGAAAATGTACTAGAAGAGAAAAAACTAATCAAGAGTAAGAGTTTTTTGGGATTCTAAAAATATAAGTATCATATGAACTATTAGGTTTAATATCTAAAAGGAGGGGGATATATTAGAAAGGATAATATTAATACATTCTACATCATCTTCTTTTTGCTTTCAAAAGATGCAATATCTTCCCTCAAAGCTTTACATATCACAATATAGTCCTCAATGTTATAAAACCTAGCTAGCATAAAAGAAGAAAGCTCTAGTTCCACATGACTTATTTCAATAGGATTAACCTTTCCAACAAGTTAATGTGCTTTTGACCATAACTTGATAGGGTTACTCTCTTCTTTGATATGGAAAAATAACTTAGGTTCAACTAGAAAGGAAAATAAACCTAGACCTCTTCTATTTTTTGGTGCCAAGTTCCATCATCAATAACCATTATTTTTTCCTCTTGAAAGATACACTACAAATTCTTGCTTCATAGTAGAACGATCATTTGAGTTGACCATATACTATAATTGTTTTTAAGGTATGTAACTAGGGCTTCAAGTTACAAAATATAACCCTTAACACTATAACATACCTATGAATTAAGGCCATCAATGTGTAGAGCTAAGAGAACCATGTGATTTAAAAAAGAATGTCTCAATTGGTTATATATGCAAGATTTAGGGCCCCTAGAAGATTTTCTTTAATGCACCCCAAAAAATTAAAAATCAAAGCTCCAAATCTTAGAAAAATATTAACCAACTACCTATTTCCACTTGATGATCCATAGTTTGCAGATGCCATCCACTATTATTTTACCAAATTAGCTCTCCTAAACCCCTACAACAATACTACTTGTCCTTTTTTTAGTTGATTCTAATCTTATATATATATATATATATATATATATATATATATATATATATATATATATATATATAGATAAATGTTATATATGGCATATGGTGATGCCAAGTTGACCACCATGTCAACTAAAAAATCATCCAAGTCCAAGGTAGATATTTGATCTTGGGATGACTAAAAGCTAAGTATTTTATGCTAATGAGGTTTTCTAGATGAACATTGAGGCTCAAAACACCAAATATTCTCTTTGATATTTGTCACATGATCAAATGATTCCAAAATAAAAAGGGATTGTTGGCAATATTTGAGCTCATGATGCCTCCCTATTAAAAAACTTATATTGGTCACTACAATAGTGGGTCTTTTAGCATTAACTATTGATTCATTAAAAATGTCATTCAACAAACCAAAGTCTCCTCATAAATTCAAAATGGTATAGGTATAGGTGTTAAACCTTGCATCTCCCTTTGCTCATGTGTCTTTCCACCTTGCTTCTACCATCGATCTGCCCATGTTGATGTATCCAAAGAGTCAATGCATCATTGATTAGTCGGAGTTATTTCTTTTCTTGAAAATCAGTGTAGCATCAAATTGAACCTACCACTCTTATCATATTAATCCCTCACAAATGTCATGCTATCCATGCTAATACTTATTATTGTTGATGTTAAGCATACTATTCCATAATGATAAATCCTATGAAATGGAACCAAACCTTTTACTAGAATGTGTGTGCATAATTTTTTATATTTTTGATTTCAAAATTTGGTGCCAAAAGAACTTTTTTAACTCTAAGACCTAGAATTAAATTTGGCCTTAAACAAAATATTTTTGGCCCAAAATTAAACTCAAGCAATTTAAATTTTTAGAGAAACATAGATGACAAATATGAAGAGATGAATTCTATATAAAAAAGGAAATTTAGATGATAAGACATAGAATAAAGAACCTTGTTTGATTTTTGTGCTGAAGGCATGTATGAATCTTTGAAGAAATTTTTTCTCTAAAACTAGAAAGAGATATTTGAGGCTTTGATTTAACTTTCTACGTGACCAAGTAATGCTACTCCATAATCTCTTTGATATCATGTTAGAATTCAAAATATTTTCTAGAAATAAATAAAAGCAATCCATCCACTCATTTTTTATACAAAGATATTTAAGAGGTTCCTATAGGAACAATAAATAATAAATATATATACATAATATTGCACAAAATTGATACTTAAAATGAGCAATGTGAGGGGGTATTTATAGCAATACCAAAACCTCTCATTACATCATAAATTTTAACCTAAGATGAAATAATAGGTGGAATTTAGCTTAATTATAAACAATAAAGTTTAACCATCACAAGGTTAACCATGGCCCATTAGGCTTACATAATAAACTATTACAAGTCATTGATACATTGTAAAATGAAATACTCTTAGTCCAATCCGATACATTGTATGATATTGGCTCTTGGCCATGAATATAATTATAAATTTAACACTAGGCTCCTATGAAGCTTAGTATATACAATCTAGAATATAAAAAATTTATGCAAATAGCCATATTTATCTTGATATAGTCCTAAGGATTTTTCTAAAGTATATGAATATCACTAATTATTTAGCTAGGGATAATGATCCGTATTCAGTGATCCTAGTTTTTTATGTGGACATACCCATCCATAAGGATATAGTGGATGAAGGTAGTGGAACCTATGTAAAGTTGATGTTTCTAATAGGATGTCTCCAAATTCCTCATGAGCATGTCCTATAAACTAGGAATATATATTTTATCTTTAGCGGTCATCCATAGGACTTAATAGATTGTATTTGGATTCCTATTGGATAAAAGGAGGTAAGGGTAAATTTTATGGCCTTTGACTTAAAACAAGGTATAACATGATTTTAGGAGGGCCATGAACAAGCAATATGAGAAAAGTTTCTTCTTTAGCCTATCAAGTAATAAAATTTATTTATGGAAGTAATAACTATGTTATATAAGGTAATCTAAATTATTGGTTCCCTTGTATTCCAAAGCATATGAATTGTTTTTTACATTCTATAGAAGAATGTCACAAATCCTAAAATTGAGAACCTTTACCTTGCATTCGATCATTATATAGAAGGGAATATAATGGATTATAAGCCTACAATATATGTTGACATAGGTATATCCAACCTTCCATGGATAATAAAAATCAAGGATACTTTATCATTTGAGAAAGAATCTACCTTTCCTAATTTTCTCAAGGAGTATAAATATGTTTATGCTTGGGATAATTTCAAAATGCTTGTGATGAACAAATACTTAGTAGTCAATAATTTTTTCATATATAAGGATACATATTAGTGTAACAAAGAAAAAAAAGACTCTTGTTAATAAGTTATTACATTATTATTTTAGTAATATGTTATTACAACTCATATTAGTTTTAGATGTTATATTAGTTATAACTAATGGGTTATATTTAATTATGGTTATAACCTACATGAAATATATGTAAATATATGATGGATGATAAAAAAAATGGTTTTAATTCTTACCATCATTGGTGTCAGAGTAAGAACGTGAGCAAAAGCACATAGAATATAAGTTCAAATATCAATAAAATCTATGAGGAGGAGCACAAGGAAGAGAAAATCAAGACATAGAAGAATAAGTTATCATCTAATAGAAATAGTCTTCTAGATTTCCAAATCCCATCATCTACCACCAAAAAAAAAAATTCCAACAATCGTTTGGTAATAGCCATGGATTTTACAAAATTTGAATTCATTTAAAGTTATTGATGCAAAGGAGAATATTTCTAGTCTTGATTTCCCTATGGATACAACCCTCATTGTGTAGGTATCATTGTGTAGGTATACCAAACCCTTGAGAACATCATATAGCACCATTTACACCATGGGCTTGTCAATTCCCTAGTGGTATACCATGGGATTTTCTCCTAAGTATTCTAGGTATCGATCTTGGAATTTTGAATGTAGACAAGAAAATTCAATGATCATGAAATCAAGCATAGATGATATTTTTAGGTTATAACTTTATTAATATTTCATAAAGTACTTTCATATTGTATATTCTCCTTTATTTTTACATATTTCATATAATATCATGTTGGTATGTTACATTAAATACTAGGAGTTAATTTCTCATTATCTCATTACTTTAAAAATTGATACGAGATTCCTTTCCTATAGGATTGTATTGTAAAAACTGTACATATATACCTAGATATATCTATAAAGGAATGAAGATGAATATAAATAAATGTATTTCTCTAGTTTCACTTTGAATCCTTCATGTGGTATTAGAGTAGAAGTTCCTGAGATTGGATTGGAGAGGATTTTTCTAAAGATAATTTATGGAACATCTCATAGGGTCTAGAGACTTAGAAGCAACAAAGGTGTGCCATGCAATAGGTCACTCAATATATTTTAACAATTTGAGTGTCATAAGATAGAGGTAACTTGACACTATTGATTTTTTTTACTTCTTGGAGACGAGACAAATCAAAACTATTGATCATATATCATTTGTTTGATGGATATTTTAATATCTATTTAAAAAGTGGAGACAAATCCAAACTATGGATCGTCTAGTTTCACAAGTAATAGACAACATGGATCATTTGTTTATTACAAATAAAATAAGTTTTGTTTTAAGGGAAAATGAAATCCACATTGTGAATTACCTAATATTAAAAAGAGGTTGTTAAGTGCTTTAAAAAGATAAACTAATTATCTATATGTAGTTTATTTGAATGATTGTGGGCTCGATTCTAGTTCACCTTTTGATAGACTATATGAACATCTCAAACTTTACCAAAAAAACTGAGGACTATAGAATTGGTTTGGACATTATATATACAAATGATAAGACTATATAATTAGTTTATACATCACACATTCAATGGAAATACTCACAAGCATGTATTTTGACATAGCAAAAGCATGAGAGTTCTACATGAGGTACTTCAAAAGTGTATTGTGAGTGTATCTTGGTGTAGTAAAAGTAAAATATTTCTACCTAAGGTGTTTTCAATAGTGCATTGTGATGCATTTAAAACAAATAAAAATATTCACAAAAATATTCACATGATTGAAACCTATATTCATACAAACCAAGATGGATTATTTCAAATATTTTTATTCAGATGTTTGAAGAAAGTTAGTGTACAATTGTTTGAAGAAAAATAATTTTTGAAGGATAATAAAAAAGAGCATTTGAAGAAAGGCATCTGAAGGTAATAAAATTAATATGTCCAAGTTATTTTATTCTTTTCAAAATCAATTTGAAAGCATGTATGTTTTTAAATACGTTTTGAAAAAATACTTTTTCTATAGTTACAACCTTTGAAAAACTATATAATATGCCAATTTATATTTAAAAACAAAAAAGAAGTCTTTTATACAATTGAGTATATATTTTATTAAAGGAGTTATAAGGTAGTTATCATCTTTGAATAATGGAGTTATAAGGTAGTTTAGAGTTTGTTTATTATTGAGGTTTTTGAAAAATCATATTAAATAAGGTGTTATTGAAATTTGACTAAAGGATTTGAGAATATATTATGTAGGGAGTTATAAATTTTTTAAAAAAGAGTACTAAACTATTTCTCTTAGATTCACAACAATTAAAAGGTCATCCAATAGAAAAACAAAATGAGGACTATTATTGTTGTAGAAAAACTTTGGGATATAGTGTCAAGAGATGAACCATGTCCTAAAGAGCCAATTGCACAAATGAATTTTTATAAAAAATATAACAAATGAAATTTGATCACATTTTAGTGAAGTTAGTATATCAAAAGAGGCATAAGATATCCTATGTACAATATTTAAAAGTATAAATCAACAAACTATTCATCACTCACACTCTAAATTATACACATTGTATATGCTATACAATGAAAGTATCAAATATTTTCTCTAAAATATAACAAAACTAAAAAGAAAATTAAACAAGGTGAAAGAATTGATGATAGTTTATTAGTCTCAATTGTATTTTATGCCCTACCTAATTTGTATAATATTTTGGTAACTTCTTTATAAGTCTCAAATAGTAGAGCATCTTTTGAATAATTATTCAATGTTATACAACAACATGAACTTGAAATATAATTAAGAGATGTTTCTTCTTCAAAAAATTCTCTAATATCTAGAAAAATATATAAAAGCTCATTTTTGGCATGTATGCTAGTAACTTCATACATTTTCTCTTTTGCCTCCCCATTTTTGGATCCCAATGACTAATATATGAATTGGGGTACACAATTTTTATTAATTGTGTATGCTTTCACTCTTGCACATGGGGAATGAGACTCAATCATCTTATTGCAGATTCATAAACTATTTGATCTCACCCATATGACCATCTAGTTTTTTGATCGGAATGAAAAATCCATATTCATCCCATTCACTTGTTTTTTCCTTCTTTCTTCTAGAAAGAGGGTAAAATCGAGCTCATATTCCAACGGATCACACGTAGAGATATAGATAACACACATAAAGCTAAAGGAATTTCGTAACTAATAGATTGAGCAGCGGCTTGGAGACCACCTGAAAAAGAATATTTATTATTTGATCCATATCCTACTATAAGCAGTCCAAGGGGAGCAATACTTGAAATGGAAATAAATAAAATAAAACCTATACTAAGATCAAGTAGAATTATGTGGTGACCAAAAAATAGGTATTACCACTACAATTGGTGGCCAAAGGGAATTACTATATAACTTAAAAAAATAGGTATGACCACTACAACTGGTCCAATACTAAATAACCAAAAATCTCCCCTAGATGGAAGAATATCTTCTTTCAGAAGTAGTTTGATCCCATCTGTCAAAGCTTGAATAATTCCCAAAGGACCAGCATATTCAGGTCCAATACGCTGTTGTATTCCCGCAAATATTTTTCTTTCGAGCCATACAAGAACTAATAATCCTATCGTAATTCCTAATAGAAGAGTAATAATGTCAATTAAAACCAAATTTTCTATTAATATATCATCTTCATATTCACAAAATAAAATTTAATGGAGAGGAAGATACTGTCACATATGTGAGAAAGAAGGAAATCATGATACTAGATTTTGTAGATAAATTGCTCTAACTAGATGGAATCAATTACAAATTTCTACTCAAACAACACCATAAGAATCTAGAAATTTAAACAATCTACCTAGAATAAATCAAGGGTATATAATAAATTATCCATCACAACAATACTATGTCGAACAAGAAGTGGTATAGGATGAATCTAAATTAGATCATGATGATGGACGATAAATAGCTTATAAAGTATTAATGACACAAAAAAAAGATAAAACCAAGGATAATAAATGGTACATAAAATCTAGATATAGTAATCATATGATAGAAAACATACATTGGTTTGATATATTTTATGAAATAGAGGTTGGCTAGTGATAATGGAAGATAACACAAGTTACCACATAAAAGGAATAGGAACAATTTTTCTCAAATTACATTTAATAGAACACACTATTATGAATATGGTATATGTTCTAGGATTGACTACCAACTTACTTTCTATTGTTAAAATGATATATAGAGGACCTTTTGTTGATTTTCAAATTATTAATGGATATAAAAGATGCATTATTTTAAGAAATGGAAAATTAGAAGGTACTGCATCCTAGAAAAATGGACTATTTGCTCTAGATTTTAGTACTCCTCCATATCTACTCTGAGAAGTACAATTGTCATTCCACAATCATAAAAGGGATAAAGCTTTAATATCTAAAAAGGTAAGGAAAAGAATGATGAATTTAAATAGTTTAGAAAAATATATATATAAACAAAATGAAGGTCTAATGCTTGATACATAGGAAGATGATGAATATATGGTGCTTAAAAACTTGATACAAATTATTTCTAAAAAAACTAATGGTCCAAAATATGTAGTCAATATTTCAAGAAGTTAGTGAAGATATTGTTTCTACACTTAAGACTTATACAAGTATTTATCTTGACAAAGTAGTTGATAAAGGGGACACAATTATTATACTTTCTACTATTTTAGTTAAGATCTTATATGTGTCATTTCTCACACTATATGTATATAAAGAAAAATATATAAATTAAGAGGAATTCAATGCATAAACAAAAAATAAGCCCTTAATAAAATATGTAATGTGTGATACAGGTGATATTATCACACAAAAAGAAATGGATTTTAGTATACATACTTTGTTGAAAAATATAATGTTTGATACAAATCATCTAGTTATAATGAAAGAAATTGCTTGTGATACAAGCAATATTCAAACAATGGACTTCACTTGTGACATAATGACTTACAAGTTGTTCAAGATGATAATAACCATGTAGAAAACAATTGTAACAAACATATTGATGATAAATTTTATGATACTACAGGAATTAGATATATGGATATAAAAAAAAATGAACAAGCAAAAAGAAAAAATTTACAAGTTGATTTCACATCACAATATAAATATTTTTCCAAAAATAATTATCCATATTGTGTTACACACAAGCATATACTTGAAAAATACTATAACATTTATAAAAAAAACTACACAAAGATCTAGTTAAAATATGAATGGATAGATATTATGTAATGTAATCAAATCAAAGAAGTGTTTTATGGATAATATAAAATAAAACCAAGTATTGTGCTTATTCAAAAGTAAATTACAAATACGATATAGAAAAAATAATTACAGGACCAACTTCTCCTTTACAACTCTTCTCTCTAGATTTAGGGGGTAGTTATTCCATTATTTTCTCCTTCAAATAATGTAATAAGGGGGGATGTTAGGTTATAACTTCATATATATTTTATAAATCACTTTCATATTATATATTCTTCTTTGTTTTTGCATATTTTATATAATATCATGTCGAGATGTCACATTAAATATTTGGATGTAATTTCCTATTATCTTGTTACTTGAATGGTTTACACAGGATTTCTTTCCTATGGGATTATATTAGAAACAACTGTACATATGTACCTATATATCTCTATAAAGAAATGAAGATGAATATTAATAAAAGTATTTCTCTGGTTTTACTTTAAATCCTTTAGAGGCTATATTTGTGGATGCTAAAATTAATGCTCTTTACCAATTAAAGCCAAAAATTCCCACTCTAGCTTCATTTATAGAAATGTTACAAAAATCCATATTAGAGCCCTCAATTAATCCCTTTATGTGTCTGTTATCTGATGCTTAATATTTCTAATATATTTTATCTTGTTAACTATGTCAAACTATGCTTACAACTCTATTTTATTACACATCAATTTTTAGTACTTCAGTCAACATAAAATTATGAATGGAAAAAATTGGAGAAAAATTAAAAAGAAGGCTTGTGTTCCTTTATCTACTTAATAGATCCATTTGGCATGAAATTACAACATCACCCAAGGGTCACATAGCTATACATCGTGCATTCTATACTAGTCATACAAGACATATGTCATTGTAAAAGCCATGTGTGAAAATAAAAATAGCTATGAGTGCTCCTAGTGGCATGCATTTTTCATGTTATGCATTTTCGGTCTCATTTTTCACTTATCACTACCTAAAATTTAATTCGAGAATGGAAGTATAGATGGGAAATAAATCTAAGAAAAAACGGCTATCAAAAAGTTATGATTGTGGTGACATCATATTTTTGGTAGGTTATAGGAGGATTTGAAAGAAGATCCGAAGTCGTAGTTTTTAAAAAGGAGTAATCTATCATTGCCAATTGGAGCAAGGGGGCCAAATAACACATGGGGATTAGAAAAATGGCATAACCTTTAATTCCTTCAAGACTAGTAAGAGTGTGCATATTTATTTAATTTTTCTTGCCAATTTCATTAGATACTTTTAAAATTACTTTTATTTTAAAATGTAAAAATATGAGAGTTGGAACATAGAAACAAAGAAATTTTTTTGATATAGAGATTATTTTTCAAGATACTTAGGAAGCAATTTTTTTAACTACTCTAGGAATCCAAAATTTGTTTTTTGCAATTTTCCATAGTTAAAAAATAATAATTATAGTGAAAATATTGTAAAGTTAAGGGGATAGTCAATTGTTTTTAAGGTGTATTTTTAGTTGTGACTGGAGCCATAAAAATTGATAAAATTTCTTTAAATTTATGCTTTTAATACCTCTATAACAAGTGCTTAGGCATGCAACCAATGTTTATTGGAAATATTGAGCATGTTTTGTTGTCATTGATGTCAAATATTTGATGTCAAAAGGTTGATATCAAAGAGAGTTTGGTATGGAAGAAATATTCTTCTATGATTGAATAATTATGCAAGGCAAGACTTATCTAGAGCAAGAAAATTGTTGTAAAGAAATATTTTTTGTAAAGAAAGGGTTTATAATATTTATGTTTAAATATTATAAATAAGAAGGATAAACATGTTTAAGAAGTTTACTTTGGACAAAGGTCTCAAAAAGAAATTAATTTGACAAAGGACTACAAGAAAAAATATTATAATATTTAACACCAAGGTTAAATATTATAATAAATAATAAATTTGAATTATCAAAGGCACCAAGAATTTAAATTTAAAAAGGTGGCAATACAAAGGTAGAGGCGATGTCATGATAAAAATCATAATGCATATTTAAAGAGGCAAATAAAATTATTTTGTAAAATTTTTTTGAGAATGTACATTTTGTATCATTCATCGAAGGTATAAAGTGAGACCAACACTATTTCATGAGATTAGAGTGTGAAGAAAAGACGAGCACTATTTTTTTTTAGGGCAGAGCGTGAAGAGAAGACCAATGCCATTCTGTTCATGAGGGAATAAGAAAATATGAGTGCCATTCGTGAGGGCAGAAGATAAGATGAATGCTATTTTATTGAGAGCAAAAGAAAAGCACAAACATAGCTTGCTAAGAGTAAAGGTTGAAGGAAAGACAATGTCATTCATTGAAAGTAGAAGAAAAAGACAAGCATTGTTTGTTGAGGTAGAAGAAAGGACAAAGCACAAGGTTCAAGGTAGGGCAATGATTCAAATAGAAGTTTACACACTCAAGACTTGTATGGGAAGCTAGCCCATGTGGTGGACTAGATTGCACTAGGATGCAAGCCAGTGAAATATGGAGGTTCGAGTCACGATGACAGCACGTGTGGCAAGGCAAATTTTTTATTAAATTGAGGTATGCATTATGTTTGACCTAGGGAGGCATAAGATTTATTTTTGCTTTTTTAGTTGTGCATATTGCTTGATGTAGGGAGACATAAGGTTAAAGTCTTGCATTTTATAATTGAAATTAAAAATTACTATATGCACATTTCATATTCTATGTATGGTTCATAAGAGTGAAATAGTTTCAAAAATTTAGGAGGAATAAGGTGCTTGAAAGTAAAATTAAAATATGGTATGCACTTAGGGTTATTGGATGGTGATATTGAAAATTACAAGTGGCTCTTATAAGTAGGAGTTATAAGGTGTTTGAGGTTTAATAATTGTGTGTAATTCTGCATTGTGAAAGAAAGTTTGAAATATTTTGATCTTTGTGAAAGCACGAGATTTCGGGCAAAGGAAACACTAATTGCGATGCAACCAAAATCAAATGCGCTTAAGTCCTAGAAACGTAAAGTGCATGAAATGGAAAAGAAACGCATTGGAAGAGACACAAGCAAATGGAGAAAACACAGCCCTTTCATTAATATCCCTTGATCTCTGTTACAATGACGTCTCCTCCCTTTTCGGGGGCTAGGAGCGTTAAAAGAATTCGATTACAATCACTCAATGTTCCTCTTTCCGCGTGCCCACGATTGCAATGGGCGGGCCAAGATGATGCCGCCGCTGATGTCGATGAGTTCTTCACCTCCGCTGCTTCTCCTGCGAACAAAGAAACAACCAAGATGTCAGTAGCACCTGCTGCAAGTGAAAAGTGTTCGTTCTTCTAAAATCATCAAAAGATGCATGCAAACATTTATCTAAAACAGTAAACAAAATGATTCTAAACAGCCTGAAAACTTGCCAGAAGACAGAAAATGTTACCAACAGGCCATTGCCACTGAGACAGTCGGCCAATCTGCTTTCAACTGGAAATCGTCCCTGGGTAGGACGATTTCGACTGTAAATCGTCCCTGGGTGGGACGATTTCTTCTGTGTTGGGGAAGCCGAACTGACACGCTCCAATGTCGACTCCCGAGGTCTCCAAAACACCTGCGAGACAGAGGGGTTATGTAATTGGGGCCATTTTGGGACGACCCAGATGGTCGGATTCTCCCAATTTGGCCTCTACCCTCGGGAATTTGATATCGCCTCCTGCAAGTTAGTGAAACTACAAAACGACACAAAACATACTAGAATCCGATCAAAGGTTACGAAATTGCAGCTATGAATTCACCAAACAGAAAACACAATATGCAGCATGAGAAAATAAACTAGAATGCTTCTGAAATAAAACTTAAGAAAAGTGCGGGGATGCCCAAGTGGGCCTCCCACCGTTGGCACTTGATTCCGGCGCCAATCCACTAGGGATGGGCCCAAAACCTCTTAGGATTGGGGGGTCGGCGAATTGGTTGATTCAGGTGTCCATGTGTTGGATTTGGGTCAGATTCAAGCTTCCAAAAGCCACCCAACAACCTCCCTTGCAAAAGAGATTGGTGGATGTGGGAAGGTGAACCAAAAGGGATGCAAGTGGGTCTTCAACTCGGCAGCACTTCGTTGCTTGAAAACTCCTTCAACCTGTATATCTTGGGTGAGAAAAGTCCCACCTTTTATAGACCCAAGGGGTCTCTTTTGGGAGGGAAGCACAAATGCCATGTGTTGGTCATAGGCGCCATGTGGCAGTCTTGTCTTCCCATGAGGGAGGGGAGTCCTCCATTGACTTGGGCTTTCATAACCGCCCTTGTGACAGTCCTCAAACGGCCTATTTGTCCACTCACACACGCGTGCGAGGCGGGAGTCATCAACTGACCGTTCTGGGCTGCCACTTGGCATCATTTGTCTTTTTGCCCGTTAAACTTGGAAATCGTCCCACCTGGAGACGATTTCAGAAATCGTCCCTGGGTGAGACGATTTCAAGTTAGCAATCGTCCCTGGGTGAGACGATTACTAGGCAAAGTGTCTAAGTGTGCCAAATTGCTTCTTGACCTCACAAAATTGCTATGAAAGTGGTTAAGACCACTTGTTTGACCTCTCGAGGGCTGCCCTGGGGGCTGTGTTTGTCAAAGCGATCGGTGTTTGCAGTCACATAATCGGATTGGTGCTGTTTTGGTGTCTACGAGATGCCCCTTTTTGGGAAGCGCTGCGGGTGACGCGAGTGTTGAGCAAAAATAGATAACCAAAGCACTAATGATTAGGGTTTCTTGGTAACCTAACCAACTTTTGATGCCCCAAGTATGGAAAGGGCATGCATTCTTGAATCCTTGCTTTTGACGAGCTAAGGAATTTGATTTCAAGTATTAACCTATTTTGGTGAGGTGTGACTTGAACTTAGACATTGATCAGTCATGAACGGGCAAAGGGCGTTTTTATCCTCGGGGGGAACCTTGTGTTCATGATTCACGAAATGCCAAGTGTTTGATTGATTTGATTGTTGCTTGTTTCTTGCCCCAAGCTGGAGCGTGATTGTCTTTGTCAATGATTCTTTGAATGCATGTCGTTTTCCTTAATTGGGTGTGTGATTGTTGGTTGGTGACTAAGTGTGACTACCCCCTCAAGCGACGAATCGATGAGGGAATGACCTTCGTGAGAGAAGCGACGAGTCGCTTGACCCAAGATGACTTGTGCAAGGGTGCCTTTAGAGGGTTTACCGTTAAGCGTGTGCAATTTTTCCAACATTTGGACCTATTTTTGGTGGGTGTTAACCCTTTTGGTGATGCCGTAATGAGGTGAAATCATCGAAAACCTAACTTCCCGTGGAGCGGTCCGGCTATGGTAGCCTTCTTGGGGAAGTAGGAGAGTGATAATTTGAACCTCAACATCGATTTTTTCTAGAGGTTAAGTAGAGCACTTGTGTTTTTTTTTTTTTTTTTTTTAATAGACATAATTTTCCTATGCCAAGAGGTTAAGTGCAAGAGCACTTGTTCCGCAATGTTTATTGCTTTGTTTTTATGTTGCATTTTTTGTTGTTTTTTTTTTTTTTGTGACACCATTTGGGGATTAAATTTTCAAAAATCCTCCCCCTGGAGCTCCGGCTATGGTAGCCTTCTTAGGGAGTAGGATAGTGACTATTTGACTGTCGACATCAATTTTTCTTTACTAGGATGAGAAGATTTTCTTAAAGTTAAAGAGCACTTGGTGTCCGCAATGTTTATTGCTTTTTGTGTTGTTTTGATTTTCTTGTTGTTTTTTTTTGACCCTTTTGTGACGCGTTTGGAGATGAAATTGTCGAAAATCCAGTCTTCCGTGGAGCGGTCCGGCTATGGTAGCCTTCTTAGGGAGTAGGATAGTGACAATGTAGACCCCGACATCAGTTTTTCTATGCCAAGAGGTTAAGTGCAAGAGCACTTGTGTTTATTGCTTTTTGTTTTTGTGTTGCATTTATTTGTTGTTTTTGTTGTTTTGATTTTCTTTGATCTTGTGCATGATGGTTGATGAATATGGATGTATGCATGTTGATTTATTTTGATGGATGCATATGCTATGATGAATGCAAATGGTTTTGATTTATATGTGATATGCAGATATGAAATGGATGAATGGGGTTTGTGATGTTTGGCTATGGCACCAAGGACTGTTTAGAACTTTGTTATTTTGTTTTTAGGCGATTGTTGTGATGTATGACTTTGTATGTATACATGTGGTTTTTCTTTTTTTGTATTTTTTGATGGTATTGTAAGGATGAAAAGTAGCGCAGTTGGTTTAGAAATGTAGCTAAGGTTTTCTGAGACTCGGACGGTTTTAACTCACTAGCCATGACTGTACTTTATCTTACAAGACTTTTGAACAAGGTATGAATCAGACTTGTTTTTGACCAAGCTATTTCACATCCCTGTGTGTGCAATTGAGTTCATTATTGTGGTATTTATCAGGATACCGCCAGTGCCAGATGGGCTTTCAACCGAACCTGTAATGAGGATCACCTAATTAGCTCCACTAACTCCTTTGTTGTATTTAGTTAGATTAATCTGCGGTGTTATCCAGGATGCCATAAGCTAGCTCATCCACATGCAAACATTGATCTGTACGCAAGTTAATGTGACAGATATATCGTCATGCGAGAGGTTTACCGCCAGTTACCGATAGGCTATCAACCAAACCGGTACTGAGGCTTGCCTTATGACCTTTTAGAATGCTGAGAGTTCCAGGGATTCAAGTTCAACTCCCTTCTTTTCTTCAATTGTATTGGGATACTTGCTCGTTTGTAGTGATAAGATCACTGTTTATTTTGATTTGTTTTTCTTTTGAGCAAGGGATTGGGGATATGGAGTGATGAAAATCACTATCGTTTGTGCCATTTGATGTGTGCACTGTAGGATGTCAAATATTTGAGTTTTGACATTTTGCAAATTTTTGATGTTTTGCAACTATTGAGAACTTTAGGGATTCTTAGGGAATTGGGTAGGGAGGATGCTTGTCCTTTTGCCAACTCTCAACATTCTTGGGGTCATTCGCACAGGGGGATGAGCAAGATAACCGTTTCGCTTATGGTGAACTGGATTACTATGCAGGTTTCATCTTTCGTTCACACAACTCTAGAATTGTTTTATGTGTTTTATTTGTGTTGGGATGTTACGTAACAAGGTGTATTTCAAGTATGACTCTACCTTCGTAAAATCTGTTCGACTTGATACATTACATGGCTAAAGAGGAAAATGATGACTGAATCACGAAACTCTTGATACATTAACAGACCACCGACTCTAGTGTGGTAAAAGCAATGCATGGTGTTTTTGTTGTTTTTGTAAAATGGAACAATGTGGAACAAGATGGACTAGTAGAGCAATTGCAGCCTATGGTGCCTTTGACCTATACGACCACAAATATGCAATGTATGGATGCAATGCTTAATGCAGCTACATATTTTTGTATTTTTGATGGATTGATTTTTGTGAATATGAATATGAGGTGCGAGAAGAGCTCTCGATTGATGAATTTGAGTATGCCTAGAAATGAGATGCAAATTTTTGTTGTTTTTGATTGTTTTTTATTTTTGACCAAGTGATTGTGGACATCCTTGGAGCCTTTTGGTGACCAAGTGATTGCGATAATCCTTGGAGCTTTTTTGACCAAGAGATTGCGATAATCCTTGGAGCTTTTGGGTGACCAAGTGATTGCGATAATCCTTGGAGCTTTTGGTTGACCAAGTGATTGCGATAATCCTTGGAGCTTTTTGGGTGACCAAGAGATTGCGATAATCCTTGGAGCTTTTTGGGTGACCAAGAGATTGCGATAATCCTTGGAGCTTTTTGGGTTGACCAAGAGATTGCGATAATCCTTGGAGCTTTTTGGGTTTGACCAAGTGATTGCGATAATCCTTGGAGCTTTTTGGTTTGACCAAGTGATTGCGATAATCCTTGGAGCTTTTTGGGTGACCAAGAGATTGCGATAATCCTTGGAGCTTTTTGGTTGACCAAAAGTGATTGCGATAATCCTTACTTTTTCAGATGCGATAATCCTTGGAGCCTTTTTGTGACCAAGTGATTGCGATAATCCTTGGAGCTTTTTGGTGACCAAGTGATTGCGATAATCCTTGGAGCTTTTTGGGTGACCAAGTGATTGCGATAATCCTTGGAGCTTTTTGGGTTGACCAAGTGATTGCGATAATCCTTGGAGCTTTTTGGGTGACCAAGTGATTGCGATAATCCTTGGAGCTTTTTGGGTGACCAAGTGATTGCGATAATCCTTGGAGCTTTTTGGGTGACCAAGTGATTGCGATAATCCTTGGAGCTTTTTGGGTGACCAAGTGATTGCGATAATCCTTGGAGCTTTTGGGGTGACCAAGTGATTGCGATAATCCTTGGAGCTTTTTGGTTTGGATTATGGTTCTTCAGGGGATAGAGGTACCCTGCTTGATGGTCTTTGCACTTCGGATCTGGCTCTAGAGGTATGGGCATGAATGGATCGGCCCTATGCACGGAGATGAGGACAGGGTCCGCCCGCGGCACTGATGTTGCTATGATGTCTCTTGGTGGAAGTTGCTCTTTGTGTGCCCAAAGTGGTGGATGTAATGCTTGGTCCCACTGTGGTGGGTTAACGTGCCACTCATGCCCTAGTATTATGTTTATCTGTTGACATGCTTCCTCAAATTTTATGGGATGTCGATGTTGTCTTATGTGATTGTTGTGGGCTATCTCTGTTTCATCCTCACCTTCAACTAGTGAGTACAGCTCATCAGAATCTGGAGATTCTGAGACATGGAGGACTGCATCATCAGGTAGCCCTATGGTTAAAGGTTGATCCTCTTTGAAAGGAGCTTCATGTAAGTTGGGCCTTGGGAGCTCCAAAATCTTGGTCTCTACCAACTCTAAGTGCTCTAGCACTTTGCATGTATCGGGAGATTTGAGCTCCTCCTCTTTGGTTGGTTCTTGTTGAGGAACTTGGGGCCTATGGAGGGGTGGCCTGATGGCACCCCCATGCCTTGGTAGGGCTTTTCATCCCGCTCTTCTTCTTGCTCTGATTCCTTAGAGGCTTCTTGATGAATTTCTAAGGGTGGCTCATAAACTTGGGTGGATGTCTGAGGAAGGCACCCATCATTGGTTATAGGATCAGCCTCCCGCTCATGTCTGGGAGGCATCGAGGGTGATGCTTGATAAGGTCGCGGAGACTCGTCTTGCACCCGAGGGTTGTGCCTCTCATAATGTTTTGTCTTATGTGTGTGAGGGGTTGGAGTCTTCTCAGGTAGTTTATAGCGCAACTTATCTGCTTTACGTTGCATGTATAAGTCCTCTAACTCCTGACGACCTTGCTCTATGCGTAACTCATCCGCTTCGCGTTGCATGCGCTCTCTATCCAAGCGGTGTCGATACTCTATCTCCTGATGACTTTGTTTAAGCCGCGTGATTTGGGCTTGACGGGTGGCATGTCTGGCGACTATCGGGTCAGTTCGGTCTACCCTATTTTGCTCAGGAGGTTCGAATGTTTCTCTTATGTGTTGGCCTCGATCTTGATGATCTAAAATTTCAATGGGTCGCTTCCCTCTGTCGATGTAGGCGGCATGTACTTGAGGCCGCACTGTTTGTTGTCCTCGAGGAATGCGATGATTTTCCTCGTACTCCCTTTCATGTTGGCTCTCCTGCATAGTGTGTTGGAACAACTCATCCTCCCGGCATCGAAGGTGCTCTTTGTTAATATAGTACAGTTCCTCTAAATGTAGTCGCTCTAGTCGCTCTAGCTCAAGTTGCGTGAATTGCATTTGGCGTGCGACGTGCTTGACAGATTCTAAGATGGTTGGTCCTGTCGCCTCATGTCTAGAAGGCCTAGATGCCTCTCCTAGATATTTTTGATCGTAGTGATCCAAGATCTCTATAGGTGACCTCCCTTTGTTGGGGGTAGCGGCATTCCCTCGGGGCTTTGGCCTCAGTGAGTGGTCCTGATAGATAGCAGGTGCAAAGGCATATTGCTCCCGTGATGTATATTGCTCTCGAGGAAGGTAGGGGTCTTCCTCGTGCTCTCTTTCATAAGTGAAAAAGGGATGGACGGAGCTAGCTCGCCCTACCGAAGAGCCTTGTGCTCTGGATTTTTCTTTGTAGTCCTGACAACTAGAGGGGGTGAAGGAGGGATAATGTAATCATGTGGTTCCTCCCGTCGAACCCTATGTTGACCTAGCGCTTCATCGCGCGATGACCGCTCATAGCGAGCATCTAAGGGAGCTCTCCTATGGATGTACCCCTCATGGGAGGGTGTGTGTTGAATGCTATGTTGAACAGGAGTGCCCCTCGAAGAGGTGTCCCTGTAGTCCCTTTCCTTTAAGGTGTGGAGGGGACTGCCTTGTGTGTTAGGTCGCCAAGGTGGTATGACCAAATCCTTGGGATTGTAACGGAGATGACTCATGCCTCCTTGGACATTCCCCACAGCCTCCGCCCGTGATTGGGCTTGGCTACGGGTGAGCACCATGACGATGTCTCTCTAAAAACCCTAAAAATTGAAATGAGTCGGATGGGGCCCAAAATTGGTGTGCGCATCCCTCTTATAGTAGATAAGACAAAAATGAAGTTTCAAGTCCTAGCTCTGAATACATTAGGAGATATTGACATCCGAACAACTCAAAAAGTGCAAAAAAATGCGTGCCCAATTTTAAAACCTAATTTTGGGGCACTAGATGATGGAATTTGGCCCCGAAAACTGACTTTTTTGGGCAAATAGGATTCTAGGGAATCATATTTGTTTAAAATTATCCCAACTAACTCCCTGTAAAATTTCAAGTCAATCGGAGCTACGGTTGAGAAGTTATGGCCCCGGCAAGATGCACTAAAATTTAGGGAAAAATATAAGATTTCCCATATTTTGTTGGATGGTCCTGCATCACTTATGGGCACATTTGGGGTGATTTTGGGTTGACCAAAGGGTTCATGGACACCTTTGGGGCATTTTGGAGTGACCAAGCGATTACGGGAATCCTTGGAGCTTTTGGAGAAAATGACAAAATGCGTAGATTTTTATCTTTTGTTTATGATGATTTTTTTTTTGTCTACACTAAGCAGAAATGAACACACGCATACACAAACCGTGATTATCTCTTTTAAGGATTATTGGTGTGCCCTAAACTGGTTTAGTGCATTTTGATGTTTTGTTTTGTTTTTGTAGGTTTTGAAGAACGTTTAAATGCATTATGACGGCTCATATAACTCCCAAAACGGTAGCCCCTTCAATATACCAACCAGGCCGATATACCAACCTCTCTATATACCCGCCCTTACGAGAGGGAGACTATAGGTACGTGAGAGCAGAAGGTACGTGGTACGTAGGCGGTACGGAAGGGGGATTGTCCTGTTAATGGCACCTACCATAGAAAACTTATCCTCGCGCGCATGGGAATCACCCCAGCGACACTCGGTCTGTCTTCGTCAAGATTTACGCCTAACAACAGTTGACAATCGGGAAATGGATGCAAATCAAGCCAAGGTGGTGATGAAATCCACCGATGGTCTTGATCAAGGGCTGGGGTCTTACGACCAGCTCCTTGGTTTAAAATTGTTGCGTGGAGTGTGTGAGATTCATTTTATTTAGCGAAAATGAAACAAGCATGAATGATTTTCCCTAAGTATGCAGGATAAAATGAAAACAGTCAAAGAAACAGAAACAGAAACAGAAAATTTAACAGAGATGATAAAATCCCTACCTCTTCTCTGCCTGCTCCGATTGCCTCTGAATTTCTGCTCTGAAAATCTACAGACAGAAAATCGTCCCTTGGTGAGACGAATTACAGAACAGAAATCGTCCCTGCAGAGACGATTTTAAAATCGTCTCAGGGTGAGACGATTTCCAGTAAAGTAATCGTAACAGTCAGAGACGATTAACAGTCTGCAAAAAAAAATGTACCTATCAAACACAAAACACAAAAACCCGATTAGTTTTCTGTGATCTTAAAAATAGGGAACAGGTCCCACCGTGATCGCCACTGAAAGCACGAGATTCCGGGCAAAGGAAACACTAATTGCGATGCAACCAAAATCAAATGCGCTTAAGTCCTAGAAACGTAAAGTGCATGAAATGGAAAAGAAACGCATTGGAAGAGACACAAGCAAATGGAGAAAACACAGCCCTTTCATTAATATCCCTTGATCTCTGTTACAATGACGTCTCCTCCCTTTTCGGGGGCTAGGAGCGTTAAAAGAATTCGATTACAATCACTCAATGTTCCTCTTTCCGCGTGCCCACGATTGCAATGGGCGGGCCAAGATGATGTCGTCGCTGATGTCGATGAGTTCTTCACCTCCGCTGCTTCTCCTGCGAACAAAGAAACAACCAAGATGTCAGTAGCACCTGCTGCAAGTGAAAAGTGTTCGTTCTTCTAAAATCATCAAAAGATGCATGCAAACATTTATCTAAAACAGTAAACAAAATGATTCTAAACAGCCTAAAACTTGCCAGAAGACAGAAAATGTTACCAACAGGCCATTGCCACTGAGACAGTCGGCCAATCTGCTTTCAACGGAAATCGTCCCTGGGTGGGACGATTTCTTCTGTGTTGGGGAAGCCGAACTGACATGCTCCAATGTCGACTCCCGAGGTCTCCAAAACACCTGCAGACAGAGGGGTTATGTAATTGGGGCCATTTTGGGACGACCCAGATGGTCGGATTCTCCCAATTTGGCCTCTACCCTCGGGAATTTGATATCGCCTCCTGCAAGTTAGTGAAACTACAAAACGACACAAAACATACTAGAATCTGATCAAAGGTTACGAAATTGCAGCTATGAATTCACCAAACAGAAAACACAATATGCAGCATGAGAAAATAAACTAGAATGCTTATGAAATAAAACTTAAGAAAAGTGCGGGGATGCCCAAGTGGGCCTCCCACCGTTGGCACTTGATTCCGGTGCCAATCCACTAGGGATGGGCCCAAAACCTCTTAGGATTGGGGGGTCGGCGAATTGGTTGATTCAGGTGTCCATGTGTTGGATTTAGGTCCGATTCAAGCTTCCAAAAGCCACCCAACAACCTCCCTTGCAAAAGAGATTGGTGGATGTGGGAAGGTGAACCAAAAGGGATGCAAGTGGGTCTTCAACTCGGCAGCACTTCGTTGCTTGAAAACTCCTTCAACCTGTATATCTTGGGTGAGAAAAGTCCCACCTTTTATAGACCCAAGGGGTCTCTTTTGGGAGGGAAGCACAAATGCCATGTGTTGGTCATAGGCGCCATGTGGCAGTCTTGTCTTCCCATGAGGGAGGGGAGTCCTCCATTGACTTGGGCTTTCATAACTGCCCTTGTGACAGTCCTCAAACGGCCTATTTGTCCACTCACACACGCGTGCGAGGCAGGAGTCATCAACTGACTGTTCTGGGCTGCCACTTGGCCTCATTTGTCTTTTTGCCCGTTAAACTTGGAAATCGTCCTTACTGGAGACGATTTCAGAAATCGTCCCTGGGTGAGACGATTTCAAGTTAGCAATCGTCCCTGGGTGAGACGATTACTAGGCAAAGTGTCTAAGTGTGCCAAATTGCTTCTTGACCTCACAAAATTGCTATGAAAGTGGTTAAGACCACTTTTTGACCTCTGAGGGCTGCCCTGGGGGCTGTGTTTGTCAAAGCGATCAGTGTTTGCAGTCACATAATCGGATTGGTGCTGTTTTGGTGTCTACACTTTGTTTAGAAAGGCTTATTTTGGGAAACTAAAAAGGTTGTAAGGCTTTATTTTTTGTGCATAAATTTTGAGAGGATTTTTTCATGTGGGTAATTGAAAAGTATTATGCTAACTAATCCCTGAAGTGGCATAAGAAAGATAAAATTTTGAGACAAGTTTTGAGGGCTCATATTCATCAAAGTAAGCTAAGAGGTATGGTGACATTACTCCTTATCTAAGGTGTTTGATTGAGAAAATATTTCTAAATAATAAGGTGGAGAAATAAGGATTGTATATGTGCATTATTAGAAATATTTGAGCTAGGATTTGTGAACAAATTGTGATTCATTGTTTGAATGAATTTGTGAAAATTTTGAGCATTGGTTTGAGTGACATTGAATGTGGATGAGCAAGTGTTAAGAAACTAGTTTTGTGAAGCAATTTGTGCATTGGGCTTGAGTGATATTGGAAAGAATATATTGTGAAATTATATTGCATATCATTTCCTATGTGTTCTTGAATAAGAATTCTAGGTAGAATATGTCTGAAGTATTATGATTAAGCATGTGTTATGAGTAGTCTTAAGCAAGTGTTAAGAGCAGTTTTGAGCATGTGTTATGAGTATTTTTGAGCATGTGTTATGAGCATTTTTGAGCATGTGTTAGATTAGAGTTGAGTAGATATAGTAAGTAGACTAGAGTAGGATTATGAGCTATTTTGAGTAGGTATTTTTGCAGAGGGCTTGTGAGCAGTTATAAGCAGGTTTTGTAAGCAGGTTTGAAGTAAACTTGTGAGCATGTATGAGACAAATAAATATATATAGTTGAGAAAATTTGATCAGAGTTGTGAGCATATTTAATCAAAGTTGTAAGCATATTTGATCAAATTTGATCAGATTGGGCAAAGCTAAGAACAGGCTTTGGAAGCCAACCAACACAAAGGGGATAGAGTTATCCTATGGATAGAGGTACAAAAATTAGAGCAATGGGGACATAGGTATCCTATGGATAAAGATACATGAACTTGAGCATAGAGGATTGGTGTCTGTTTGGACAAAGGTCCATAAACATTGTAATAGGGATTTGGTTCACAAGATATTTGTTAAGAAAATTTATAAGAAATATTTTTTTTGTGCATGTAACCCACAATGGGTGAAACACGTTAAATCATGTCTCTCATGTGTGTGATGATGTGTACATTATTTATTGCCTTGATATTATTGTTGTTATCATTTGGATTGAAAAGTAAAAAGTTTTATCTTATACTATTCAACCCCCCTCTCAGTATAAGCTTATGTTCTTCAATTGGTATCAAAGAGGGTTCCTTTTTGAAAAGCATAATATTTTGAAGAAATATTCTACAAGAATACACATGACCACAAAAAATGGAGAAGAAGCCATGGTTGACATGAAAGATGAACTTATTACTGCTCTTGGAAATTTGGAAAGAGTTAGAAAAAAAAATTCAAATTTGAAGGCTCAAATTCAAGAGGATGAGAAAGCAAATACAAATCTTCTACAAAATCTCATAGACCTAAAGGTGAAAGTTGAAGAGGCAAAGAAAATTGAAAAATATATGGTAGAACAGTTAAAGGCAAAAGAGTTAGAATGTGAAATATTGGAACTTGAATTTGTCTCTCTAAGAAAGGGAGTTGAAAAATCTAAGGATAATTTATAGAAAAATATAAGGTTAGGGAAACATAAAGAGGAGTCAAGCTCCAAAGGAACAAAGATATCAAAGAAGGAAGAGCCCATAACCTATGTTGATATATTAAAAGACAAAAGTATCAAGGAGGAAGAAAATAGAGAAACATCATGGACAAAAGTCAATTAAAAGAATAGCAAAGAAATAATCATGCAACCATATCATTCAAGGCAATCTAACAGGTTACAAAATTTCTTCCATGATTATTGTTTTTCATGTAACAAATATGGTCATAGAGTTGTACATTGCATGGTCCGTGTGAGAAATAATGTTGATAATTTTTTTAATTTATTTGCACCTCTCATGGATAACGATATCATTTGTTACAAATGTAATAACTTTGGACACAGGACTTATAATATTTTATGAATCAAGCAAAAAGGAGGATCAGAAGACTCAAAATAATACAACCTTAAAAGTTTAGAAAAGGGAAGAGGAACAAGAAAAGGAGAAGTCGATGTTGGTAAAAACAACCCTTCATGCACAAGATAAGGGAAATAAATGGTATGTTGATAGTGGTTGTTCAAGTCATATGATAGGTGACAAAAATAAATTTATTTCACTCAAAGAAATCAATGGAGTATCAATAAAATTTAGTGATAATGCTTTAGCAAAAATTATTGGAAGAGGGACTTTGAGTTTAGATAATGGAAAATAAAATATAGGAAATGTATTTTATGTTAAGGGATTGAAGCATAATTTACTAAGTCAACTTTGTGATCAGGGGCGCATAGTCACCTTTCACCCAAATAGACGTGAGATCATAAAATTCAAGATAGGAAAGCTTATTGCAGATGCTAGTAGAAATTTAAATAATCTCTACATGAGTGAAATTAAAGGAAAACATATTTCTTATCAAAAGAGGATGAGAGTTGGTTATGGTATAGAAAAATGGGTCATATTAACTTTAACAACATAGTAAGAAAAATAAACAAACAAGAAGTCAGATACTTACCCAGGATAAAAAGATCCCAGAGCACAATTTGTGCACAATGTCAGCATGGTAAGTAAACAAGAACAAGTTTCAAGTCAAAAGAGTTTTTTTCATCCGAACCATTGAAACTAGTTTACACTAATTTATGTGGTCCTACAAGGACAAAGAGTTTACAAGGTGAAAGTTACTTCATCCTATTTATAGATGATTTTTCCAGAATGACTTGGGTATTGTTCTTAAAATAAAATTCAGCAGCTTTTGATAAGATTCAAGCAATCAAGGTTTTAGTAGAAAATGAAATAGGTAAAAATATAAAGTATCTAAGATCAGATAGAGATTCACTTTAGGTGAATTCATAGAATTCTATGGACAACATAGAATCAAAAGAGAATACTCAACAATAAGAACTCCATAACAAAATGGAGTAGTTGAAATAAAAATAGAACTATCTAGAACATGGCCAGAGCTATGCTAAGTGAATCTAAGATTTCAAATGGTTTTTGAAAAGAGGTAGTTCATACAGTTGTCTATATCATCAATAGAGATCAAGTGAGAGTAAATAATCACAAAATTATATGTGATCTTTGTAAAGGAAGACCATCTACTATAAAGTATTTCAGAGTTTTTGGAAGCAAATGCTACATTAGAAGAGAAGAGAAAAATTTAGGCAAGTTTGATTGAAGGTGCAATGAGGGTGTATTCCTTGGCTATTCCACTAATATAATAGCCTATAAATTCTACAATAAAAGGACACATACAACTATACAAAGTAAAAATGTAAAAATCAATGAACAAATAGAGTCAAGAGAACCAACCCAAGAAATTGTATATCAAGAAGAAGAAAGTTGCCAAGAATAAGTAGGTGAAGAATTAAAAGAAGATGAAACACAAAGAACACCACCTAAGACTCCATCTAGGTATGTGCAAAATAATCATAAAAGAGATCTAATTATTGGAAATCCATATGAAATAAAAACAAGGAGGAAGATAATAGGAACAAGTGAACATGCAAATATTTCTTTGCTATCTAAAATCGATCCCAAGGATTTCAATGAGGCAAGAGAAGATAAATATTAGGTCAAGGAAATGGATGAATATTTGGATAAAATAGAAAAAAGTGAGGCTTGGGAACTTGTCCCACAACTAAAAGATAAGAATATAATTGGAACTAAATGGGTTTACAAAAATAAGTTAAATGAAAATAGTCAGGTAGTCGGAAAAAAAGTAAGACTAGTATGCAAAGGCTATGCATAGGTTGAAGGGATTAATTTTTATGAAACATATTCTCCTATTGCATGAATTGAGGCCATAATATTTTTTTTAGAATTATCAAGTTTCAAAAACTTCAAATTATATCAAATGGATGTAAAATAAGCCTTTCTCAATAGCTTCTTAGAAGAAGAGGTCTACATTGAGCAACCTGATGGGTTCAACCTGACTGATAAGCCAAATTATGTATGCATATTAAAAAAGGCTCTTTATGGATTAAAGTAAGCCCCTAGGGATTGGTATTCAAGGTTGGATAAGAATATTCAATAACAAGGTTTCATAAAAGGAATAGCTGACAATAATTTATACATAAAAAATGAAGGAAATGACTTGGTGATTGTGGTGGTTATGGATGATATACTTTTTGGAGGCAGTAATGATAAGATCTATCAAAAATTTTCAAAGTGTATGCAAAATGAATTTGGAATTTCAATGCTTGGTGAGTTGTCCTTCTTCCTTGCACTACATATTTCACATTTAGAAAAAGGTGTATTTCTCTCACAAACCAAGTTTATTAAAGAAATTGAAAAAATTCAAATTGGAGAATTGCAAACCAGTGAGCACCCCCATGGTTACAGCATGCAAGTTGAGCAAATATGATGAATCTCTTGAGGAAAATCATACATCGTATAGATCCATGATTGGTAGCATACTATATGTCACAGCTACAAGACCATATATAATATAGGTAGTGGGACTAGTGGTAAGATTTTAGGCAGAACCAAAGTAAATACTTGAACTGGAAGTAAAGAGAATTCTTAGGTATTTAAAAGGAAATATCAATTTTGGATTTTGGTATCCTAGAAGTAACAACTTCATTCTCACTATATATATAAATGTATATTGGGCAGGCAATAGTGATGATAGAAAAAGCACAAGTGGAGGAGCATTTTTTCTTGGATATAAGTAAGAAATAAGCATCGGTATCATTAGTTTCTTGTTCTACACAAGTGTTATGGATGAAGCAAACTTTAAAATATGTTAAAATAGAGCATGATCATCCCATCTCCATACTATGTGATAATACAAGTACCATAAACATTTCAACCAGTGATGCATCACAAGAAAAGCACATTCCAATCAAATATCATTCTTTGAAAGAGTAGGTGATGGATAAGCAAGTCAAATTGGAATATATTACTACAAAGAAACATATTGCGAACATATTTACTAAGCCACTTCCAAAGCAAACTTTTGAGTATCTTAGAATAAATTTGGAAGTAGTCTTACTCCCACCCCAAAATTAATCACTTCAAGGAGAGGAGGTGGTGAGAGGGCTGAGCTAAGAGTCTTATTTTTAGCCCCAAAGGAGTCCCTTTTCCATTGATATCAAAGGGAGATATTTTTAGTAATGGGTATATAAATCAATAAGGGGGAGTAGCTTCTCAAGGGGAGTAGTTTTGGAATCTGGTAATAACAAAAGGAAATATTTCAGAAAGGATTTCATCAATGATAAATGGGGAGATTGTTGGAAATATTGAGCATGTTGTATTGTCATTGATGTCAAAGATTTGATGTCAAAATGTTGATATCAAAGAGAGTTTGGTATGGAAGAAATATTCTTCTATGATTTAATAATTATGCAAGGCAAGGATTATCTCAAGAAATAAAATTGTTGTAAAGAAAGGTTTATTGTAAATAAAAGCTTTATAATATTTATGTTTAAATATTATAAATAATAAGGACATATAGGTTTAAGAAGTTTAACTTGGACAAAGGTCTCAAAAAGAAATTAATTTGATAAAGGAATACAAGAAAAAATATTATAATATTTAACACCAAGGTTAAATATTATAATAAAGAATAAATTTGAATTGTCAAAGGCACCAAGAATTTAAATTTAAAAAGGTGGCAATACAAAGGTAGAGTTGACATCATGATAAAAATCATAATGCATATTTAAAGAGGTAAATAAAATCATTTTGAAAAAGTTTTTTGAGAATGTACATTTTGTATCATTCATCAAAGGCATAAAGTGAGACCAGTGCCATTTTATTAGAGCAGAGTGTGAAGAAAATATGAGTGCCATTTCGTTTGAGGGTAGAGTGTGAAGAGAATACCAGTGCCATTCCATTCATGAGGGCAGAATAAAATATGAGTGTCATTCATGAGGGTAGAAGATAAGATGAATGACATTTGATTGAGAGCAAAGGAAAAAGACAAATACAGTTCACTGAGAGCAAAGGTTGAAGGAAAGACAACATCATTCATTGAAATCAAAAAAATACAAGTGTTGTTTGTTGAGGTAGAATAAAGGACAAAGCACAAGGTTCAAGGTAGGGCAACGATTCAAATATAATTTTACGCACTAAAGACTTGTATGGGAAACTAGCCCATATGATGGATTAGTTTGTGCTAGGACACAAGCCAACAAAAGGTGGAGGTTCGATTCACAACAAATTATTGATTAAAGTGAGGTATGTATTATTTTTTACTTAGCGAGGAAAAAAGGTTTATTTTTGCTTTGTTAGTTGTGCATATTGCTTTACGTAGGGATACATAAGGTTAAAGTCTTGCATGATATACTTGAAATTAAAAATTATTGTTTGCATATTTCAGATCTGTGTATGGTTCATAAGAGTGAAATAGTTTTAGAAATTTAAGAGGAATAAGGTGCTTGAAAGTAAAATTAAAATATGGTATGCACTTAGGTTTATTGGATGGTGATATTGAAAATTACAAGTGGCTCTTATAAGTAGGAGTTATAAGGTGTTTGAGGTTTAATAATTATGTGTAATTCTGCATTATGAAAGAAAGTTTGAAAGGTTTTGATATTTGTTTAGAAAGGCTTGTTTTGGAAAATTAAAAAGGTTGTAAGGCTTTATTTTTGTGCACAAATTTTGAGAGGATTTTTTCATGTGGGTAATTGAAAAGTGTTATGCTAACTAATCCTTGAAGTGGCATAAGAAGGATAGAATTTTGAGACAGGTTTTGAGGGCTTATCTTCATAAAAGCAAGCTAAGAGGTATGGTGATATTACTCATTATATAATGTGTTTTATTGAGAAAATATTTTTTAATAATAAGGTGGAGAAATAATTGAAGAACGCAAGCTTATACTGAGAGGGGGGCTAAATAGTATAAGACCACATTTTACTTTTCTTTCCCAATCAATATTATGCAATGTACAAATAGCAATATCAATAGAAGTATTCAAAGCAATGCATAAATAACCACACACAATAGAGATACCAAATTTACGTGGTTCACCCAATGTGGGCTACTCCACGAAGAAAATATTTTACTAAAACTTTCTCAATCAATATCTTGGGAATACTTTCCCTATTACAATGTTTATGGACCTCTATCCAAAGGAGACACCAATCCCCTAAATCAAGTTCGTGGATCTCTATCCATAGGAGACATAAATCTCCTAACTTTGCTCTAGCTAGTGATCCTCTAGAAGACCTCTACTTTTATTGCCCTTAGCAAATGGAACTCTATCCACAAAAAAAACCTTTCTTATCTACTTTGGCTGGATATCTTTGTCCTTAACTCTATCACTCCAAATATCTATCTCAAATCTATACTAAACATAGTACTTAGATCTAGCACAAATCTATCCTCAATATCTATCTCTGGTCTGGCACAAACCTGTACTTAAATCTACACCAAACTCTATCCTCAAATCTATACTAAACATAGTCCTTCGATCTAGCACAAATATGTACTCAATATCTGTACTCAAGCCTTAACTCAAAGCTTGACTCAATCTCAAATCAAATCTACTAGATCTGCCCCAAATCTTAACTCAAGGTTTGAACAAATAAATCAATCAACTCTACTCTCAAGTCTTCTCAAATACTTATATCAAATATGCCTTGTAAGCTTCCACAAAAGCTCACACTAATATATCCTCAAGTCCTCTCTAGAACTTGTCCAATATGCTCAATAATTTCTCACAAGAACTTATCCAAATATGCTCTTAATTTGTATTGTATGTTTCCACAAAATCTTACCCAAATCTATCCACAAGTCTTCTCAAAGACTTACCTCAATTCCGCTCAATAATTCCACACAAGAATTTGTCCAATATCATAGAAACATAAAGAGAATTGTTAGAGACTTAATATGCTCTATACTCATCACAATGGTCAATCACTTTCAATCACTCTTTTTGAAACATAAAGAGAATTTTTAGAGACTCAATACGCTTTACATTCACCTCAATACTCAATCACTCTTTCAAAAACATACAGATAATCGTTAGAGACTCAATATGCTTCAACTCAATACTCAATCACTTTCTCAATTCAATTCAGAATATAGAATAGTTTATTTTATATAACTTGAACAATCACTTCTCACATCCACTTGACTAGGCTCAACCAACTCTACTCAACCAATCACGCAAAGAAACAATCCTTCCTTACAAACCCTAGTCCAATCATATGATCCTTTACTAAATTTTTTTCCAACAATGCTTATCAACCAATATCACATGACAATGATACTCATGTTATTTTCAAACCCTAGTTCAAGTTCTCCACTCAACAACTCACTTCAATAATAATACTTATGACATAATATTCACATAACAATGATACTCATGTTCTTTGCAAACCCTAGTTAAAGTTCTTCACTCAACCAATGGCTTCAACAACAATGCTTATAAAATAAGGTTTTAACAACTCTTTATTCCAGAAAACCTTGAAGCATTAACTCAACACACTCAATAAGGAAACCCTAATAAAGTCCTTTTCACTCCAAAATTATTTTCCATAAAACCAACCAATCAAATCAACTATGGAAGAATGTGCTCATACCTTTTTCTTGATGATGAAGGAACCTCAAACATCTGCCACAACCACAAACACTTCTTTGCCAATATCAAAGGAGTTAGAAGATACTAAACTCTCTCAAAGATACAATGCAAATATCAAAACACACATACACCTTATCACTCCATATTAAAGAAAGGATCCATCAACATATACAAAAATGATTGACCAAATACACCTTATGATCTCCCAATTAAAATAATATTCAAAACTAGAAATAATGTCAATACAATCTATTTTTCAAACTAACTCAATGGCAAGAAGTCCTCTCAAATTTAATCACTCTTCAATTCACCTTTTGATAAATAAAAAATGTCACAATAAATTTATTTAAAATAAAGTTCAACACCTTATACCTTCATTTAGTAAAAAAATAATAATTAAAATAAGCACCTTTTCATAACCCCTTATAGCTCCCTAAACCTTATGTTTACACTATAGGAAATTAAAATTAATGCAAAATTTATTACCTCCAACTAGGTGAGATTCGAACACTTAACATTGCCTCCTCGTGCGTCCTAGTTGTGGCCTTGACTGTCGTGAGTGATAGGCGCTCATTTAAAAACCAAAGAGCACCACGTGCTCTATGTACTCTTCACTGGTACCTAATAAAAAAGAAACTCATGTCCTTCCTCGATGCTTCAACCTTAACACTGCCAAAATGCTCTTATCATGAATCAAACACGTACAACTCTACACCCAAGTGCCCTAACTTGTTACCACTTGCCACTAGGCCACACTGCCTCGGTGGTTATGAAATTTTAGCCCTCAATGCTCTTATCCCTTTTTCTGGTGCGTAAGACAAGGAGCTTGTCTTCTACCTTGCATGAATTTTCACCACAACACTTGCCTCTTTTATTTCTTTCGAACGAAGGATGATTTAAATGACACTAAGGCATATAGTTTATATCCCAATTACCCCCTTTAATTTTGAACGTCGATGCCTTCAAAATTTGAATAATTAATTTATAAATTATTTAAATTCTTTAGAATTTAAATTTTATAAATTAATTTTTAAATCCTTTTTGGCTTTATTAAATCCTTCTTTGATTTTACCAATTTGTATAAATAATATTTATTTATAAAATTTAAATTCAATTTGAATTTAAATATTTTATAAAATAAATGGTAAAACCTCCTTTATATTTTCAAGAAGCTTTCTTGGGATTTAATAAAAAACTTTTATTTTTCTCATCCATGGTTTTAATAAAAACCCTCCTACATATGCTTCCACATAATATTAAAAATATTATGAAGCTCTTTTACCATTAAAATTTGCATTTTTTCTTGACATATTCCTTGACATCAATGACAACTTCGTTCCTTGAAATCAATGACAACTTTGAATCAAAATGTCCAACAATCTCCCCCTTTGTCATTTATGGAAACCTAAATTATTTTTACTAGAAACTTAAACTTTTCTTGATTTTGATCCCCCTGGGACATTGCTCCCCCTGGATAAATGCTCTTTTCAAATCTCTCCTTTTTACTCAATTACCAAATCTCTCCCCCTTACTCAAATATCTTCCCCTTTGACATCAATGGCAAAGGGTCACCTTTGGGGCTAGAGGCTAAAAATGAGCCTCTTAGCTTAGCTCATCCCCCACATTCTCTTGAGGTGGTTAATTCTGGGGTGGAATTATTTCTACTCCCAACAAGCATTGGTCTTTATATTTATCTTGTTTTATTCTTATATGATCCTTTTGATTCCTCTGGTTGTTCCTTTCCATGTCCATGTTCATGTTCATATTCATGTCCCTATTCTTGTCCATGTCCACTTTCATATTCCTATTCCTGTTCCTATTCATATCCATGTTCCTGTTCCTGTTATTTTTCATACTTGATTATGGAATGTCTTATCTACACCACTTTGATGTGTGTCCATCATTATTGCACTTATAACACTTAATGTTATTATTCTTTGGAGGTGCAAATGTCTTAGGATTTCTCCTAGTGAAGCCATATCCTCTTCTGTCATGAACCCTGTAATTCATTACCTTGTGACCAAACTGATTGCATGAGTAGCGATACCCATGGAAAAGTTGTGTGTTACCATATTCCTATATTTCATGTGTCCTGCACTATGAAGCCATGTGCTCAAACCTGTGATATGAAAAACATCTTCCATTGAAAGTTTCCTTCTTGATTTCATTGGTCTCTTAGTCTCTCTTGACCTATTCTGATTGTTGTTCCATCTATTTCTTCTTTGTATATTATTCCTATCTTTGTTGAACTTTTTGTTGTCCAACTCATCCTTAGATGTCTCACTTTCTATTACACTATATTCTTCTGAAGTTTTTTCTTCTGAAGTTTCTTCTCCTTCAAAACTTGAGATTGAATTTTCTTCTTATTTCTTTTGATTTTGTTCAAAAGACCTATTTGGTTTTGGCCGTATTTGTACCTTGATCATATTATTCACAATCTTTGAACTCTTTCCAAATTTTTTTAGCTTACTCTTGGAATTTTCTAAATCTCCTTTAATAGGGCTACTTATTGCTCTAACCTTTCACATTCTAAGACCTTTGCTTCTAACTTATATTTGAATTTATTTGTCTTAGCCTTTGAATTGTCTAGATCCTCTATAAGCATTCTTCTCTCTTCATCATATTCTTGAAACTGAAACTCAAGTTTAGAGTTTTTATTTCTTACCTTCTTTAATATTTCAAGAGCATAGATAAGTTCTCCCTTAAGACCATATCCTTATTTATTTGATTATTCCTCTATTTGTTTTCCTTTGTCCACATAGTTGTTTTCTTTTTACTTGTATTCTATAGGATTACTTTATTATTTTTCTAGAGCCATTATAATATTCTCTTATGGTCCTTCAAGTGTATCTTCATATTCATCATCACTAAAATTTAATCAATTTCTTGTGCAACTATCTTCAAGATGTCCAAAGTTACCACATCTAAAAAACTTGAGAATTATTGGTGACATTTTCTTGACTTCTTTTTCTTCAATCATAAATAGGACTTCATATTTATCATTATCTAAAAAACTGATATCACTATCACTTGAGTCCTTACTTGCCTTGTCTGCATATTAGCTCATATTTTGCATTTGAAAGAACTTATTTCCTTGTCTGGTTTGTCCATCCTTGCTTTTATTTTGATGTCTGTATATTTTTGATTCCCTATTTTTGTGATCCTATTTTTCTTCATCATTGTTATTCTTAGCTTCTTGAAAATTAGTTACATAATGACCATACTTTTTGCAATTGATACATCTAACAGATTTTGCATCTCTATATATTCCTTCTACCATAATTATCTTCTTCATCACTGGATGACTCATTGCTTGATTTTGACTTCATACTCTTTGTCTTCTTGATTGCTTTGAAGGCTTCTTCCTTCTGGGGATTTGGTTCTTTTGTTATGAACTCAAAAGCTGTAAGAATACCAAGAAACATATCTCTTTTCAAAGAATCACCATACTTTGATTATTCTATAGCATAAATATTTTCACTAAATCTTTTTGGAAGAGATCTTAAGACCTTATCACAAATATATGATTCTTAAACCTTAAGTCCAAGTCTTTGCATAGCATTAAAAACATCATCAATTAGAAGTAGAAAAGTACTAATATTTTATTCATCCTTCATTATTAACTCTTCAAATTGTCCTTTGAGGTTTCGTATATTTGCTTTCTTTACACCTTTATCTATTTCATATATATTTTACAACTTATCCCACATTCCTTTTGCATATTGACAATGCATAACTTTTATGGACTCTGTTCTATGCAAACCTCTCAAAATTGCATTCATTGCTTTTAAATTGTAATGTTGTAGAATCTTACCTTCATTATATGTAGGTGGATAAATTGGTGGTACATATCAATTTTCAACTACTTCCCAAATTTCATTGCCAAGTGCCATCAGGTAAATCTTCATTCTCATACTCCAATATATGTAGTCACTTTCATCAAATATTGGTGTTGAATTATTTGATGATCCATTCTTAGAACACATTTTGTTCTTGATAGCTTTTCCTTCAATATGTTAAACTCTTTCGAACGAACCCGCTCTAATACTAATTGAAGAACACAAGCTTATACTGAGAGGGGGTGAAAAATATAAGATCACATTTTACTTTTCTTTACCAATCAATATTATGCAATGTATAGATAGCAATATCAATAGTAGTATTAAAAGAAATGCACAAATCACCACACACAATAGAGACACCAAATTTACGTGGTTCACCCAATGTGGGCTACTCCATGGAGAAAATATTCTACTAAAAATTTCTAAATAAATATCTTGGAAATACTTTCCCTATTACAATGTTTATGGACCTTTGTCTAAAGGAGACACCAATACCCTAAATCAAGTTTGTGGATGTCTATCCATAGAAGACACCAATATCCTAACTCTACTCTGGCTGGTGATCCTCTAGAAGACCTCTACCTCCACTATCCTTAGCAAATGGAACTCTATCCATAGAATATACCTATCTTCCCTACTCTGGCTGGAGATATTTATCCTAAAATCTATCACCTCCAAAGCTCTATCTCAAATATCTACTAAACATAGTCCTTCGATCTAGCATAAATCTATCCTCAATCTCTATCTCTGGTCTGACACAAACCTATCCTCAATTCTACACCAAATTCTATCCTCAAAATTTATACTAAACGTAGTCCTTAGATCTATCACAAATATGTCCTCAATATTTATCCTCAAGCCTTAACTCAAAGCTTGACTCAATATCAAATCAAATTTGTTGGATCTTCCCCAAACATTAACTAAAGTTTTAAACAAATAAATCAATCAACTCTGCTCTCAATTCTTCTCAAAGACTTATCTCAAATATGCCTTGTAAGCTTCCACAAAAGCTCACACCAATCTGTCCTCAAGTCCTCTCTAGAACTTGTCCAATATGCTCAATAAGTTCTCACAAGAACTTATCCAAATCTTCTCTCAATATGTATTGTAAGTTTCCACAAAATCTTACCCAAATCTGTCCACAAGTCTTCTCAAAGACTTGCCTCAATTCCACTCAACAAGTCCACACTAGAATTTGTCAAATCTCATAGAAACATAAAGAGAATTGTTAGAGACTCAATATTCTCTATACTCATCATAATGTTTAATAACTTTCAACCACTCTATTAGAAACATACAAGGAATTTTTAGAGACTCAATATGCTTCACATTCACCTCAATACTCAATCACTCTTTCAAAAACATACAGAGAATTGTTAGAGACTCAATATGTTTCAACTCAATACTCAATAACTTTCTCAAATCAATTTAGAATATATAATAGTTTGTTTTATGGAACTTGAACAATCACTTCACACATCCACTTGACTAGGCTCAACCAACTCTACTCAACCAATCACTCAATGAAACAATTCTTCCTTAAAAACCTTAGTCCAAGCATATGATCCTTTACTTAAAAAATTTCCAACAATGCTTATCAACCAATATCACATAACAATGATACTCATGTTCTTTTCAAACCCTAGTTCAAGTTCTCTACTCAAAAACCCACTTAAAAAATAATGCTTATAAGACAATATTCACATAACAATGATACTCATATTCTTTGGAAATCCTAGTTCAAGTTCTTCACTCAACCAATGGCTTCAATAACAATGCTTATAAAACAAGGTTTTAACAACTCTTTATCCCAGAATACCTTGAAGTATTAATTCAAGATATTCTTGAAATTGAAACTCAAGTTTAGAGTTTTTCTTTCTTACCTTCTTTACTATTTCAAGAGCATAGATAATTTCTCCCTTAATACCATATCCTTATTTATTTGATTCTTCCTCTATTTGTTTTCCTTTGTCCACATTTTTTTTTTCTTTTGACTTGTCTTCTATAGGATTACTTTCTTATTTTTCTAGAGCCATTCGAATATTCTCTTCTAGTCCTTCAAGTGTATCTTCATATTAATCATCATTAAAATTGAATCCATTTCTTGTGTTACTATCTTCAAGATGTCCAAAGTTACCACATCTAAAATACTTGAGAATTATTGGTGACCTTTTCTTAACTTCTTTTTCTTCAATAATAAATAGGACTTCATCTTTATCATTATCTAAAAAATTGATATCACTATCACTTGAGTACTTACTTGCCTTGTTTACATATTAGCTCATATTTTGCCTTTGAAAGAACTTATTTCCTTGTCTGGTTTGTCCATCCTTGTTTTTCTTTTGATGTCTGTATCTTTTTTATTCCCTATTTTTGTGATCCTGTTTTTCTTTATCATTGTTATTCTTAGCTTCTTGACAATTAGTTGCATAATGACCATACTTTATGCAATTGATACATCTAACAGATTTTGCATCTCTATATCTTCTTGAATCCTTATTCCTTCTGCCATAATTAACTTCTTCATCACTAGATGACTCATTGTTTGATTATGACTCCTTACCCTTTGTCTTCTTGATTGCTTTGAAGGCTTCTTCCTTCTAGGTATTTGGTTCTTTTGTTCTCAACTCAAAAGTTGTAAGAATACCAAGCAACATATCTCTTTTCAAAGAATCACCATACTTTTATTCTTCTATAGCATAAATATTTTTGGAAGAGATCTTAAGACCTTATCACAAATATATGATTCTTCAACCTTAAGTCCAAGTTCTTGCATAGCATTAAAAACATCATCAATTAGAAGTAGATAAGTACTAATTTTTTCTTCATCCTTCATTCTTAACTCTTCAAATTGTCCTTTGAGGTTTTGTATATTTGCTTTCTTTACAACTTTATCTCTTTCATATATATTGCAACTTATCCCACATTCCTTTTGCATATTGACAATGCATAACTTTTATGGACTCTGTTCTATGCAAACCTCTCAAAATTATATTCATTGATTTTGAATTGTAATGTTGTAGAAGCTTACCTTCATTATCTGTAGGTGGATCAACTGGTGGTATGTATCAATTTTCAACTACTTCCCAAATTTCATTTGCAAGTGCCATCAGGTAAATCTTCATTCTCATACTCCAATATATGTAGTCACTTTCATCAAATATTGGTGTTGAATTATCTGATGATCCATTCTTAGAATCTATTGTGTTCTTAATAGATTTTACTTCAAGATGTTAAACTCTTCCAAAGGAACCCACTCTAATACCAATTGAAAAACACAAGCTTATACTGATAGGGGGGTGAACAATATAAGACCACTTTTTAATTTTATTTCCCAATAAATATTATGCAATGTACAAATAGCAATATCAATAGTAGTATTAAAATAAATGCACAAATCACCACACACAATAGAGACACCAAATTTATGTGGTTCGCCCAATGTGGGCTACTCCATGGAGAAAATATTTTACTAAAACTTTCTAAATCAATATCTTGGAAATCCTTTTCCTATTACAATGTTTATGGAACTTTGTACAAAGGAGACACCAATACCCTAAATCAAGTTTGTGGATCTCTATCCATAGAAGACACCAATATCCTAACTCTACTCTGGTTGGTGATCCTCTAGAAGACCTCTACCTCCACTACCCTTAGCAAATGGAACTCTATCCATAGAATATACCTATATTTCCTTCTCTGGCTGGAGATATTTATCCTAAAATATATCACCTCCAAAGCTCTATCTCAAATCTCTACTAAACATAGTTCTTCAATCTAGCATAAATCTATCCTCAATATCTATCTCTGGTCTGACACAAACCTATCCTCAATTCTGCACCAAAATTTATCCTCAAATTTGTACTAAACACAGTCCTTCAGTATAGCACAAATATATCCTCAATATTTATCCTTAAGCCTTAACTCAAAGCCTAAATCAATCTCAAATCAAATATGTTGGATCTACCCCAAACCTTAACTAATGTTTTGAACAAATAAATCAATCAACTCTGATCTCAATTATTCTCAAAGACTTATCTCAAATATGCCTTGTAAGCATCCACAAAAGCTCACACCAATATATCCTCAAGTCCTCTATAGAACTTGACCAATCTGCTTAATAAGTTCTCACATGAACTTATCCAAATCTACTCTCAATATGTATTGTAAATTTCCACAAAAGCTTACCCAAATCTGTCTACAAGTCTTCTCAAAGACTTGCTTCAATTCTGCTCAACATGTCCACACTAGAATTTGTCCAATATCATAGAAATATAAAGAGAATTGTTAGAGACTCAATATGATTTATACTCATCACAATGTTTAATCACTTTCAACCACTCTATTAGAAATATACAAAGAATTTTTAGAGACTCAACATGCTTCACATTCACCTCAATACTCAATCACTCTTTCAGAAATATATAGAGGATCGTTAGAGACTCAATATGCTTCAACTCAATACTCAATCACTTTTTCAAATCAATTCAGAATATATAATAGTTTGTTTTATGGAACTTGAACAATCACTTCACACATTCACTTGAATAGGCTCAACCAAATCTACTCAACCAATCACTCAATGAAACAATTCTTCCTTACAAACCCTAGTCCAAACATATGATCCTTTACTCAAAATGTTTCCAACAATGCTTATCAACCAATATCACATAACAATGATACTCATATTATTTTCAAACCCTAGTTCAAGTTCTCTAGTCAAAAACTCACTTAAAAAACAATGCTTATAATACAATATTCACATAACAATGATACTCATATTCTTTACAAACCCTAGTTCAAGTTCTTCACTCAACCAATGGCTTCAACAACAATGCTTATAAAATAAGGTTTTAACAACAACTCTTTATTCTAGAATACCTTGAAGTAGTAATTCAACATATTCAATAAGGAAACCCTAATCAAGTCCTTTTCACTCCAAACTTATTTTCTAGAAAACCAACCAATCAACTCAACTATGGAAGAATGTGCTCATACCTTTTTCTTGATGATGAAGTAACCTCAAACATCTTCCACAACCACAAACACTTCTTTTCCAAGCTCAAAGGAGTTAGAAGAAACTAAACTCTCTAAAATATTCAATGCAAATATCAAAACACACATACACCTTATCGCTCCATCTTAAATAAAGCATCCATCAACATATAAAAAAATGATTGACCAAATACACCTTATGATCTCCCAATTAAAATAATATTCGATACAAAAAATAATGTCAATACGATCTCTTTTTCAAACTAACTCAATGGCAAGAAGTCCTCTCAAATTTAATCACTCTTCAATTCACCTTTTGCTAAATCAAAAATGTCACAATAACTTTATTTAAAAAAAATTTCAACACCTTATACCTTCATTTAGTCAAAAATTAATAATTAAAATAAGCACCTTTTCATAACCCCTTATAGCTCCCTAAAACTTATGTTTACACCTTAGGCAATTAAAATTAATGCAAAATTTATTACCTCCGCCTAGGTGAGATTCGAATCCTCGATGTTGCCTCCTTGTGCATCCTAGTTGCGACCTCGAATACCGTGATTGCTAGGCACTTGTTTGAAAACCAAAGAGCACCATGTGCTCTATGTACACTTTGCTGGAACCCAATAAAAAATAAACTCGTGTCCTTCCTCGATGCTTCAACCTTAACACTTCCAAAATGCTCTTACCACGAATCAAACGTGGACCACTTTACACCCAAGTGCCCTAATTCGTGAGCGCTTGCCACTAGGCCATGCTACCTCGATGGTTATGAAAGTTTAGACCTTGATGCTCTTATCCCTTTCACTGGCACTTAAGACAAAGAGCTTGTCTTCTTCCTCACACAAATTTTCACCACAACACTTGCCTCTTTTATTTCTTTCGAACGAAGGATGGTTTAAATTCCACTAAGGCATATAATTACCCCCTTTAATTTTGAATGTCGGTGCCTTCAAAATTTGAATAATTAATTTATAAATTATTTAAATTCTTTAGAATTTAAATTTCATAAATTAATTTTTAAATCCTTTTTGGCTTTATTAAAGCCTTCTTTTATTTTACCACTTTGTATAAATAATATTTATTTATAAAATTTAAATTCAATTTGAATTTAAAATTTTTATAAAATAAATATTAAAACCTTCTTTATCTTTTCAAGAAGCTTCCTTGGGTTTTTATGAAAAACCTTTTATTTTGCTCAGCCATGGTTTTAATAAAAACCCTCCTACATATGCTTCCACATAATATTAAAAATATTATGAATCTCTTTTGCCATTAACCTTTGCATTATTCCTTGACATCAATGACAACTTCGTTCCTTGACATGAATGACAACTTTGACTCAAATTGTCCAACAATAAGGATTGTATATGTACATTGTTGGAAATATTTGAGCTAGGGTTTGTGAACAAATTGTGCTTCATTTTTTAAATGAATTTATGAAACTTTTGAGCATTGGTTTAAGTGACATTGAATGTGGATGAGCAAGCGTTAAGAAACTAGTTTTGTGAAGCAATTTGTGCACTGGGCTTGAGTGATACTAGAAAGAATATATTATGAAATTATATTGCATATCATTTCCTATGTGTTCTTGAATAAGAATCCTGGGTAAAATATATTTGAAATATTATGATCAAGCACATGTTATGAGCAGTCTTGAGAAAGTGTTATGAGTAGTTTTGAGCATGTGTTATGAGCAATTTTAAGCATGTGTTATGAGCAGTTTTGAGCATGTGTTAGAGTAGATTTGAGGAGAGATATTAAGCATGTGTTATGATAAATTTTGAGCTAGGTTTTGTGAACAAATTGTTCTTCATTGTTTGAATGAATTTGTGAAAATTTTGAGCATTGGTTTGAGTGACATTGAATGTGGATGAGTAAGCGTTAAGAAACTAGTTTTGTGAAGCAATTTGTGCACTAGGCTTGAGTGATACTGGAAAGAATATATTATGAAATTATATTGCATATCATTTCCTATGTGTTCTTGAATAAGAATTCTGGGTAAAATATATCTGAAGTATTATGATCAGGCATGTGTTATGAGCAGTCTTGAGCAAGTGTTATGAGTAGTTTTGAGCATGTGTTATGAGCAGTTTTGAGCATGTGTTAGAGTAGAGTTGAGGAGAGATATTAAGCATGTGTTATGAGAAATTTTGAGCTAGGTTTTGTGAACAAATTGTTCTTCATTGTTTGAATGAATTTGTGAAAATTTTGAGCATTGGTTTGAGTGACATTGAATGTGGATGAGTAAGCATTAAGAAACTAGTTTTGTGAAGCAATTTGTGTATTGGGCTTGAGTGATACTAGAAAGAATATAATATGAAATTATATTGCATATCATTTCCTATGTGTTCTTGAATAGGAATTCTGGGTAGAATATGTCTGATTTATTATGATCAAGCATGTGTTATGAGCAATCTTGAGCAAGTGTTATGAGTAGTTTTGAGCATGTGTTATGAGCAATTTTGAGCATGTGTTATGAGAAATTTTGAGCATGTTTTAGAGTAGAGTTGAGTAGAGATAGTAAGCATACTAGAGCAGTATTGTGAGCTATTTTGAGTAGGCATTTTTGGAGAGGGCTAGTGATAAGTTTTAAGCAGGTTTTGTGAGAAGGTTTAAGCTAAACTTGTGAGCATGTTTGAGGCAGACTTGTTAGCAGGTATGAGATAGATCAGTATAGGCAATTGAGTAGATTTTATTAGAGTTGTGAGGATGTTTAATCAGAGTTGTGAGAAAATTTTATTAGATTTGTGAGTGGATTTGATTAGATTTGAACAAATATGAGAACAGGCTTTGGAAACCAACTAACACAAAGGGAATAGAGTTTTACTATGGATAGAGGTCCATAAATCAGAGTAGTGGGGATAGAGGTATCCTATGGATAGATATCCATGAACTTGATAATAGGGGATTGGTGTCTCCTTTGGACAAAAGTCCATAAATATTGTAATAGGTATTTGGTTCCCAAGAGATTTGTTGAGAAAAATTATATGAAATATTTTCTCTGTGGATGTAACCCATATTGGGTGAACCACGTTAAATCATGTCTCTCATGTGTGTGATGATGTGTGCATTATTTACTACCTTGATATTATTGTTGTTAACATTTGTACTGAAAAGTAAATATTTTTATATTATATTGATCACCCCCCTCTCAGTATAAGGTTATGTTCTTCAATATTTAGTATCAATGGCTCCTCTAGCTCATATGTATACGTAAAGTTGTCATGTTGAGTAAGTGCATCTATAGATTACAAAGCTACCATAATGAAATATAGGTATTTATCCTTTAAATTATTATTTTTTTGAAGAGGTTGAAAAGTGGGGGCATGTCAAGTGCCACCCTTCCCATAAATTGAAATTGTATCTCTATTAAGAGCAAAAAATGAATTTTGATATTATGATTTCCTTGTTGGGACAACCCTTTAAATTGTTAGGAAGAAATAAGGTCAATTTTTTTTATACTTTAATCTATACTATTACCTTATTCATCCCTATCACTATATGTAAAACTTAAAATGGGTAACTTCCAAGTATAAAGAAAAGTTACGTCTACATACAAATATTTATATTTAAGCATGTATTATTGATAGGGTGAATTCATTTTTGTACTACCTTGATACCTCATATCATTCTCTGTTATGGACCTTAAATTCTATCTCATGTATGATTGCATATATCTAAAGGACTAGATTCTTATACATATCGACGGGTATATAGGAAGGACAAGTATATAAAAAGGTTTTATATATTAGAATGATATTATAGTAAAAGAGGGAATTTTTAGGAGATACAAGGAACCCTTACCATGGTAGTATTAAATTTATTCTTACATATTCATAACTACTCAAAGGTTCAAAACTTAGACCTTGGAAAAATAAGATGAGAACCATCTTGGTAGTTGAGAAACTCTAGGTTATCATCATTGATAAAATCATTTGACCTACAAAGGATAATATGAACAATAGAAATTTGATGAAGCAAATACCAAATCATTTATGATCATCACCCTTTCCACAATAGATGTTATTCAACCACACACTTGTGTAGAAAAAATATCCAAGGAGGCATGGGAAACACTTTCTAATATCTATGAAGGGAATAATGAACCAACAATACTTTACCTTCAATGTGAAATTTACATGTTGAGAGTCCAATATGGAGAAAATATTGAAGTTTTTATTTACCGAGTTATTGTAGCACCCCAAAATTGGCGCAGTAAACCTTAGCAAATAATTAAAATTACTTTAGTAATAATTCAAAATTCAATTTTAACCCTCGAACCACCCGTTAACCACCTGTTAAACAGCTTTCCCCATTTTTTGTGCCATTTTTAGGATTTGTTGTGACCGTTGGACGATATCGTCTCCGATCAGACGATATCGCCTCAGATCGGATGATTTCGTCTAGAGCAGAACGTCCAGACGATCTCGTCCCAAACTGATTTGTGCATAATTAGCTTCTATTTCAACGACGTCTCTAATCTGGGTAGAAGCGTGTCTGCGCCGTTAGAGACCCTCCCCGTTGGAGATCTCCCAGATTGGGATGATCCCCAACCTCCTAACCTCCCTCCTAAGCCTATTTAAACCTTAGGACCCCCCTTGACATTCCCCTGGCTGAATTTTCCTGTAACTTGACCTTTGCGTGCATTAGAATACCCTGGATTACCATCTGCATTTGTGCTTTCCAAGTTTTCTTGCAGGGACCTCATTGATTTTCAGCCGGAGCAAGCTCAGATCATCGCAGACGATCCTGTACAATCTTGGACGATCCCATCAAAATTCGAGATGATTTCGACTATAGTCTGCATTGGGGGCAATCAGTGCCCAGAGTTTGCGCTTTTCCTATACTTTGCTGCTATTTTATTCTGCATTTAGTCAGTTTTATTATTATTTCTTGTTATTCTGCATCTTGGAGTTCACCCATGTAGTTTAATTGCATAATAAAATCATGATTAGCTATTAAAGCATCATAATTTACTTGCATTTCTATTCGGGATTATCTTATTAACATCCTTATTATTATTTCACATCATTTTCCTTTATCAGTATAGCTGCATTTTTTGTATTTTGTATCTATTTCTCTGTTTGTAGGTCTCTGATGAATTCGTCTGATGAATTCATCAGATCTCAGATGATCTTGTCTGATTTCAGATGATCCTATCAAATCAGAGGCGATCTGGACTGCTTCAAAAATTAGAATCTCCATCAGACATCCGAAATCAGGTATGGCTTTTCTCATCTAGCATATTCTCTGTGTTTTATGTTTAATTCTATTTTTTGTATTCATTTAATTTGCATTTTCATAATAGAACAACTTAGATTCATTTGGCCAAACCTAGGATTTGAATGTTTAAAGATAAAATTGAACACATTAAACACATTCCCAACCTAGGCGTGGAGACTGCCACTAAACGTTTCCTGGTGAACCCCACCATCCATCGAAAAATCACCTTAATACACCTCCCCGAGAGGCGGGACCTTCAAAGGGCCTCTCAGTCTGAGGTATTGTCCCATCCTTCCCGCATCCCCCTTTCGGGCGTGGATCCTTTAGCCTGAAGGTAAGGGTGCGGAAAATTTGGAACGATACATTTTGGTGAACCCGACGTGAAACTAAAACCTTTTGAAAAAAAAACAAAAAAACAAAAACCAAAAACATAGATGCATTTAAAATCATTAGAAAACTACTAAGTTGCATATCATGTCTAGATGGTAGCTCCTAAGAAAAGACTAGCTGTCACTATAAATGTTGAAAACCAATTAGCAGCCATAGAAGTTAATTATGTGCTTAGTGTGCTTGAAACAGATAGAAACCAACTTTTGTGGAAAGAACTTGATAGGAGGCTAGGTATCATTTCATCTAGATCAACCGAACTTAGACAAATCAAGAGGTTTGCCCTAGATAGGATCCTGGATCCTCATCAACTCATTTTTTATCATGAACTTCAGAGAGCCTGCCATAGGTGGTTAGCTTATAGGAGAGCTCTTGTGTCTTCAGAATTGTTCACCTTCGAGGAATACCTCGAGAACGCAGCTATTATACACCAATTCCTAGGTCATGTAGAAGATCAAGAGGTCATTCTTACAGATAGGGAAAGGTGGAGGAGAGTTCCTCGAGCTGTGTTATATCGAGAGTATTGCCATGAACTTTATTTCTACCAACCAGAATCTGAGACAGATAATATCACTATAGCACTTTTTGTCAAATTCTTGAAAGAAAATTTTCAATTTGAAGAAGAACACTTCATGACTCCTGAAGAACTCGAGCCCATTAATGATATTTATAAATTGTTTATAGAAAACTAGATCATTGCTTTCATTATTATTATTTCTTGCATTTAGTGTGTTGTTTGTTATCTTTATAATATTGTTACAAAAACAAAAAATAGAAAAAACAAGAAAAACCAAAATATAACAAAACTAAAACATTTTATTTTAAATACTATAGTAGGTATATAATTAAAATATATACCTCTTAAGCTTGTTGCACATATATATATATATATATATACAAGTATATATATATTTGTTGAAATCTAAATTTAAGCACAATGCCTAGACTTAGGAATGGTAAACAAACTGAAGAAGAAGAAGAAGATTGGTTAGGAGACAAAACAAAAAACCCAAATGTCCTTCCTGAGGATTCAATTCCGGAAGGAGGAACTCTAGAACAGCCAGAAGATGAGCTTGTTGTAGATGAACAAGAAGAAAATCTTAAAGAGGAAGGATCCTCATCCCCTAGAATGGCTCTAGATGGAACTATTGCTTTTGATAACTTAGATCATTTCTGGAAATTTTTCAATAATAACATTGGTGCTCTTAATATGGCAGTTCGTATTGATAGAGGACAAATTAGTGACACTCAAGCAGCCATGGAAGATATGTTTAACATACACACTAATCCCTTGTCCTTTGTTGATCAAGAAAGTGATAAGGCTGGACCATCCAATAGAGATATGGTCACTATGATTCAGAACATGCAAAAACAACAGGTTACCCAACCCCCTAAGGAACCTGTTATTGAGCCTAAAATCATTCCCACACAAAAGAAACCTTCATTCACTGCTTTATTTTGCCAAACTATTGATCAATATGCTTCAAATCGACAAAAACCTAAAATGAAGCCAAACACCAATTTTCAACAATCTGGGATACAACATAATACAACTTCAAAACTTCTTCATAACACCCTTCCTACCAACAATTTACACAATAGCAATATAGCATCTAATCTTCATGTCCCTCCATCATATGCTCACAAATCCCATATTAATACCCTACCGAACCAATATGGTGGGCAAACCAGTAATCTGGAAGCCATGGTGAAACAGTTAGCTTCGCGTATGGACCAGATAGATCCCTACCATCCCTCGTACAATTATCGAGAGATGTGTAGTCAGCCTTTGGATCCCATAGTTGTAGCACAACCATACCCTAAACACTTTCCCATGCCCGTCCTGCCTATATATAAAGGAACTGAAGATCCCATAGAGCATCTTCGCATGTTTAGGATAGCATGTCATGATATATCACATGATGACTTGCTATTACTAAAAATGTTCCCGAAAAGTTTAGGAGGAATGGCATTAGAGTGGTACTATCAATTGCCCACTCATTCTTTGAGAAATTTTGAAGAAACAGCTGAATCTTTTGTCCATCAATTTAGTGCCTACATCGAGAGGCATGTCACCATTAAAGATTTATACAACTTAAAACAAGACAAAGATGAATGTTTTGCTGATTTCTTAGCTAGATGGAGGCAGTTGACAGGAAAACTGCACTTTGTGCTACCTTATAGGGAAATGTTGGATATTTTTATCAATAATTTACAAGAACAAATATCCTATGAGTTATCAACTGCTACCTTGACCACCTTCGATCAAGCTATAGACTTAGCTCGAAGAGTGGAAGATGCTCTCATTAGGAGAGGCCAGCTTAGGAAGAAAGATGATGAGAAAACATCCAGAAATCAGTATAAAAATAAACAAGTTGTAGGTGACGGAGTCACTGATAGTAGAAATGTTGCTAATATCAATACAACGAAGACAACAGAAAAATTTATATTGAAACCTCCTGATAAACCTCCTCGAGAATTTACTAGACTCAATCAACCATTATCAACTATTCTACCCCAATTACTCGAAAGAGGTTTGATTCAATTACCAGCTATCCAGGAACCTGATCCAACTATACCCGGATACAGAGCTGATTTACATTGTGATTTTCATAGAGGACCTGGACACTCTACAAACTCTTGTAAAATATTGAAACATAAAATACAAGATCTGATTGATAATAATGAAATGGAGGTGCAAGCCTTCCAACCTAAACAAAATGCTCCTAATAATGCTCAAAAGACCATTCCCCAAAATCAGAATCAAAATGCTAATCAATCATTGGATATATTTCAACATCCTTTACCAAAACATGGTAAAGAAGTGGCCAATCAAATTGAGCATCATAATGTCCCTCCTCCTACCCGATATGTAGGAACTATTAGCGGACATTTACCTAATCATGATTTACAAAAATTTGACACAACTTTATCCATGGTCACGACCAGGCCCCTATATAATACTCAAACTCCGGATCTCGGTGATGTAGAATCGGATACTCAAAGTGAAATAGACATCACCTCAAATCAATCGAATAGTTCTAAAAATGAATCAGACCCTATTCAACCTATCACAGATTTTATGGTTCCAGAAGAACCATTTCCTAGAAGAGTTACTACTCGACCCTCTTCTAATCAGTTCCTTCCTAATGAACAAGCCATAAACGCTCAACCGAGACCAGTTCAGCGTCCTCAATATAACATTGTAGGTACCATCGGAGCCGTTACCAGACAACAGGCTCAAAATTCTCAACAGGATCAAACTCAGAATGATGGATCAGCTCCATTTATTTTGAAAAATCCCAATAAAGGGAATCATATGTCTAATGTTCAACCAAAACCTCCTTACAATATTAACGAACAATTATCCAATACTACAGCTAGAATTTCCCTTTTGGACTTGTTAAGATCTTCTCCTACCCATAGGGATGAATTAATGCTCACATTAAGCCAAATGATGGTACCTCAAAATATTCAACCTGAAGCCATGTCCAATACTATCATCACTCGAGAAGTCGATTGTATTGACTTTCGAGATAAAGATATACCACAACATAGTCTACATAAGGATAACCCCTTATATATTACTGCCCTAATTGGAGATGTAGTTGTTAAACGAGTCTTGATTGATAATGGTTCATCTCTAAACATATGCACTTTTGACTTTTACCAAATATTTGGCTTTAGAAGTGATGAAATGAAAAGAACGGATATGATTATCAAAGCCTTCAATGACGAGACACAAGAAACGTGTGGAGTCATTACTATACCCTTGCAAGTTGGTCCTAGAACCCTAGATACAACCGTGTTTATTGTACATTGCCCCGCATCATACAATATACTCTTGGGTCGCCCTTGGATCAATGCGATGCGGGCTGTCCCATCAACTTTACACCAATGTGTTAAATTCGAATTTAAAAATCAGTTGGTCACTATTCATGGTGATCCTAGACCCTTTGATATGTGTGCCTTGGCAGAACCTGTTGGAGTTCAATTTTGCCCTGCTCTGTCATCCACACATCCTAATTCTTATTTTTCATCTAAAAGTGTGAAACACACACCTACAAATTCATCTATTTCTCCTCCATTAATTTCACCCCCATGTATAGCTCAACAATCTTCTGAACAAACCACACTAGAACCTCAAAAAGATCTTAGATCTACAACCAATCCTTCATGTTCCATCCCTATAATTTCAAAACCTATAGACCCATTTATTAACACCTCCACATTATCTACATCTATCATACCTTCCACATCTAAAGATATAGGGAATGATCCTTCTACATCTTATGCTCTTTATGATGAGCTTTTACCGGATTTATCTAAAATTTTAATATCAGAAAAAACAAATGCTTCTATGCAAGATTCACTTCTTTTAAATAATTTGCCACCATCTCCTCATACTTTGGGCCTCCCACAACCTATGGGAAGTACTTACCAAGTCGGGAGTTGTGCTTTTATTTATAAAGGATATGATTGGGGAAGAATACCCCGAAACATCAAGACGCATTGTGATGGATATGCTCGATGCTATTTTGCTAATGAATATATTAAAGCTAAACCTATAATGCTTAAAATGGGATATAAAGGGAAAGGCTTGGGACCTTTCCAAAATGGTATGAAAGAACCTATTGAGGTAGAACCATGGCCCGCTCGATGTGGTGTGGGCCTGTTTCCTAGTAAGGGTCAACCCTTCCCTTTTGAAGGTGATGATCAACTCATATGTTATCAAGATTATCTAGATAAACAAGATTCTTTGTGTCCAAAGAATAATCCCTTTACATGCAATATGCTATCCATAGCTTACCCTGAATTGATTGCTGAATCCGATGATGAGTTGGAAGGAGATATTTTCCATGATGTCTCCGTTGAAGAGTTGTTACACAATGGTTTTTATTTTGATGGTTCTATACCTACTATAGCCCAACTTGAGGCCACGACTCCTCAAGATGAATTCTCCAAGTTAACCTTAAAATAATTACAAGAATTGGGCGTCTCACCCACCCCACCTAATTTTGAAAGAGATCTACACATGGAAGTAGAAAACGTCATTAAAGTTAACATTGGAACTGAGGATAATCCTCACATAATCAATATTGGATCAGAATTAAGTCAAGAAAAACAAGATCAATACATTGCATTTCTTAAAGAATATGAAGATGTCTTTGCTTGGACATATGAAGACATGCCAGGTCTGGACCCTTCTGTAGTCATGCATCATCTAGTAGTCCATCCGGATGCTAAACCTGTTAAACAGAAACTTAGAAAAATGCATCCCAAAGTGGCCTTGCTAGTCAAAGGGGAGTTAGAAAAACTCCTGAATGTTGTTTTTATACAAGCTATTGATTATGCTTGAATGGATCTCAAATGTAGTTCCAGTCACCAAGAAAGAAGCTACCAAAGTTAGGGTTTGCACAGACTTTAGAGATATTAACGTTGCATGCCCTAAAGATGATTTTCCTCTTCCAAACATGGATCAAATCATTGATTTTACTATGGGGAGTGGAATGATGTCCCTAATGGATGGATTTTTTGGCTATAATCAGATCAGGATAGCTCCTGAAGATCAGGCTAAAATAGCCTTTATTACCCCTTGGGGTACCTTTTGTTGGAAAGTGATGCCATTTGGTTTAAAGAATGCAGGCGCAACATATCAACGAGCCATGACTTATATCTTTCATGATATGATGCATGATATCCTACATGATTACGTAGATGATATTATAGCTCGCTCTATTAAAGAAGATGATCATTTAGATGATTTGAGAAAAGTATTTAATCGGTTAAGAGAATACCTTATTCGATTAAATCCAGCCAAATGCATATTCGGAGTTAAGTCCGGTAAACTATTAGGGGTTTTAGTTTCTTTACGTGGTATCAAAATCGACCCTCTCAAGATTGTGGCTATCACTGATATGCCCGCACCTACCAATATATCTGAGTTACGAAGTTTACAAGGTAAGCTTCAAGCCATCCGTCGCTTCATCGATAAGTTGGCGGACAAAACCGGTCCCTTTCTTAAGCTTCTTAAGAAGGATGTCCCTTTTAATTGGGATGACGAATGTAAGGAAGCTTTTGAACTTCTCAAACAATACCTCCTTAACCCACCTGTGCTTTCACCGCCTAGACCTGATCGTCCGTTTATCCTGTATATTTTAGCTTCAGATTTTGCTTTAGGAGCTATGTTAGCTCAACTTGATGATGAGAAGAGAGAGCGTGCTAATTATTATATTAGCCAAACTTTCATCAGTTATGAAACCCGCTACACAGCATTAGAAAAACTATGTCTAGCAGTCATATTTTCTACGCAAAAATTATGCCATTATATGCTCAGTCAAAAAACATATGTCATTGCTAAATATGATCCCTTGCGGTATCTCATGAGTCGACCTTATTTATCGGGTCGTACAGCAAAGTGGGTTCTTGCTCTAAGCGAGTTTGAACTCACATTCATAGGACAGAAGTCTATTAAGGGTCAAATCATAGCAGATCAATTAGCTGCTGCACCCTTAGAGTCTACCCATCCCCTCATCATTGAGTTTCCTGATGAATGCCTTCAATTAGAGGCAGACCATGTTGAACAATGGTCCTTATACTTTGATGGAGCCCGATGCATGAGTGGGGCTGGTGCGGGTATTATTTTAATATCCCCACAAAAACATCTTATACCTTTGTCCTTTAAATTAACATTTGCTTGCACCAATAATACTGCTGAATATGAGGCTCTAATCCTTGGATTACGAGCTGCCTTGGCGCTAAAAATCAAACATCTGCTAGTTTTTGGTGATTCTCAACTTGTTATAAACCAAATTAATGAAGTTTATCAGACCAGAGATGATAAATTGTGCCCATATAAAGCATATGTTTTACAATTAATATCTCTATTTGATCAAGTTACCTTGGAAGCTATTCCTCGAACTAGCAACCGTGCAGCTGATGCTATGGCCGTAGCTGCATCTCTTCTGCCCTTGGAGTTAGATGACGAATATGCCACCATCATTATTCGTCGACTCCAGGAACCCGCTTCAAATAAGTCATGTTTAGAACCTTTGGATGTGTTTCTAATCAATGAAACTACTCCTGAACCTTGGTATACGGATATATTTGATTTTCTTCAAAATGGGACTTTCCCTGCCAATTCTAATAGAAACCAAGCGTCGGTTATTACGTAGACGAGCAAGTCGATTTGTAATAATTGGCAATACTTTATATAGGAGATCTTTTGAAGGTATCCTATTGAGATGTTTGAATCTAGAAGAATCCAAATCAGCTTTAAGTGAAGCCCACGATGGATCTTGTGGAGGACACTTCAGTGGTAGTGTCATTGCTAAAAAGCTCCTTAGGATAGGATACTTTTGGCCTACCATGGAGAATGATGCACATGATTATGTGCACCATTGCGACAAGTGCCAGAAACATGCTGACCTTGTCCATGCGCCTGCACAAGAGCTACAGGCTATTTCATCTCCTTGGCCCTTTTCAAAATGGGGCTTAGACATTATTGGCAAAATTAATCCTGTGTCATCTGATGGACACAAATTCATCATAACCGCCACTGAGTATTTCATGAAGTGGGTTGAAGCTATGCCTTTAGCTTCCTGCACTGGAACACAAGTCTCTAAATTTATTTTTAATCAAATCATTTGTAGGTTCGGAATTCCTGCAAATCTCATCTCTGACAATGGAACTTGTTTCAAAAATAAAGATGTTAAGAAATTATGCCAAAAATATAAGATTCAACATCGTTGGTCCACTCCCTATTATCCTCAGGGTAATGGTCAAGCAGAAGCATCTAACAAAACCTTAATCAAAATTCTTAAAATATTGGTCAATAAATCTGGTCGTGATTGGCACATTCAATTATATCCAGCTTTGTGGGCATATCGCACTAGCGTTCGTACTCCCATTGGAACTTCACCTTTTGTCTTGGTTTATGGTGCTGAAGCTATTTTTCCCTTTGAATTAGAAGTTCCTTCTTTGGCTCTACTACTTCAAGATACCGAAGTAGGAGATGAATATCGAGTCGTGAGACTCGATCAGCTGGAACTCCTAGATGAAAAGCGCATCAATGCTTTGGAGCATCTTCGTGCCTACCAAAACAAGCTTAAAAGATCATATGCTAAGAAAGTTCGTCATCGATCCTTTGAGGTCGGTGACCTTGTTTTAAAAGAAAATCAAAAAAATACTAATGCAACTAAAGACCTTAAAGGTAAATTTGAGCCCAACTGGCTTGGACCATATATTATCACTTCTAAATTTGAATCGTAAGCATACAAATTAGCTACCTTAGATGGTAAATATTTAAAAGAACCTATGAATATTATGCATCTTAAGCGATATTATGCATAATATATATATATAAAACTATTTAAACAAAAACAAACAAACATAAAAGTAAAAACAACAATATTATTGACTCTTTCGAAACCAAAAAAAAAAAAAAGAAGAAGAAGAAAGAGAGTCAAAATTATCAAACTCCTCAAAAATATTTGTTGTATATATTTCTTCTTAAAGTATTGCAGTTATATTTTCTTATTATCTTGGATAAATTAGCATTTATTTGGAATCCCTCACTTTCACAAACACAAAAATAAATATCTTGATTTTATCTGGCATGATTACTAATCTCTCTTATATCAAAGTCCACAAAATTTAATTAAATAAAGTTTGAGCATAGAGAATTGATCTTGTTATTTACTTAAACCAAGCATATCCTTTCACAATAAAATGATTATATTTGTAATTTCCATGCTATGCTACATAGTAGAAGTGGTTTCTTGAGCGAAAAGTTTCCCCTGCTATCCTATCATGCACATGGTCTAGAATCTTTGAGAATTGACAAAAGGACAAGCTCACCCCTACCCGGAATAAAAATCCCTTGCTCTACAGACTAATCCGAGCAAGTATCCCTAGCATAGGAAGAAAAGAAAAGTTCAAGAAAAAGAGAAAAAGAAAAAAGTTATTTCAGCATTATCTCAAATATCAAAGCAAAAATACAAAAAGAAAAATACAAAAAAAGAAAAAAAGCAAAACAAGCAAAAGCAAAATGCAATAAAATCCCTTTCCCTACCCATTGAAAAGAAAAGAAGGGTTGATGAGCTTGAATCCCTGGAATTCTCAATTATTCAAAAACTGTGAGGTAAGCCCCATAACAATTGGTTTGTGCCCAACCCGCTTGGCCTTGGGTAACTCCTAGCGTGGTGATATGTCTGTCACATTAGCGACCTTCTTTTGTACAGACCTATGTCTACTTATGGATTAGCTAGCTCTTGATAACCCGACTTACATAGTAGTTTGGTATGGTTATATGCATCTAAATCATGGTTAATGAACACTTATTTGGTTAATTCAAATCACTTGTATCAAATTATCTTGCTCAAAACTGGTAAATGAACAAAGCAATTGCACACACATTTGTATTTGAGAGATTTTGTGTATCATTATGATAAATCAAGATTGGTAATGAACTCACATACGCACATGGGATTCCTTATAAATCTAACTTTTGTCTTTAAGATACTTTGAAATATTTTTGCAAATTGTTTGGAATAATTTCATTTTCTTATTTGAGAACAGTTGTTTAGTATAAAGACAACTACATACATTTTCAAAAAAATCAAAATTTCTTTCAAAACATACACTCAAATCATATATATATTATCGACTTTCGTGATGATGGTATAGTTCCAAAACTTAAATTGGAATTTTATGCCTAGCGCAAGTCCTCATCTTCATATTATCTGTTTATTTTCAAAAATTAAAAAATCAACCATGCAATAAAACTATCAATTTCTTCTTTGGATTTCGTGATGATGGTATAAGTCTATACCTAAATATTCTATGCCTAGCGCAAACCATTGTACTAATTTTATTTCCCATTTATTTAAATTCATCAAAACATGTGACTTAAATCATTATGTTACACAATTATGCTTTAACAACAACGCACATTGTTTCTATTTCATGTCATTATGTCAACTTCAATTTTGCAATGATGGTATAATTCCTAGGGAATTATTCAAAAAATTTATCACACTTAGGAATTTATGCCTAGCAAAAATCATCTTTAATATATTTCATGCATAATATTTTCATGGAAATCTGAAAACAAATCACCATCATCATCATCATTTGCATCATCACAACAAAGTCTTAAGACAGTCTCTTAAGCACTCTTTTACTTTTAACAATATTTCTATACTTGGGATTAGCTTGACGACCGAGTGAGCGGCGACTCCATGAAATGGTCTATAATAGCGACAATGTCCTTTGAAATTATTGTTAAAAGTCCCTTTTATTTATTATTATTATTATCCCACAAACAACCAATTTGTTTACATCAGATTATTTCATTTAAATTTTAAAAGCATGACATTCAAACCATAATATTTCCAAATGACATAATTACATGAATCATCAAATCAATCACACCAAAACATTAAAGCATCATACAAACACATAAGACAAGTCATATGATCAAATATATATATATATATATATATATATATATATATATATATATATATCTCAACAATATATGTACATCATATCAAAACTAGATTGGTATGCCACAATCTACATCTTGGCATACTCAATCCTCTCAATCATATATTCAATCTATGCAGTGCAGTAGCCTAGCCTCGAGAACCCCTCGAGCTCTCAGCCTCATCTCCTCCCCACCCTGAGGTGGACGAGGTGGCCCCATCGCAGTATGTGTGGTACTACGAGTCCTAGTCGTCGATCGAGATGAAGTCCTCGATGACCCAACCCTGATCGGATCTACAATGTCGACTAGTAGCTGTACCCTCTAGCCCTCTGGCACCAGCTGGAAGTAGATACCCTGATAGAACGTGGTCTGAGCAATCGACCATGCCAGCTCCTGAGTGCTCGCTCCTTCGCTCCGTGCTCTGAGGCGTGCAACCTCATCTCTGAGCTATGTAGCCTCAGCTCGGTGGCATGTAGCCTCATCCTGTAAAGTCTGCACCTATGCCTGGAGATGGACAGTCTCTACCCAAAGAGTAGCCATCTCACTACTCTCTCTTATGTCCACACCCTTGCCCTTATCGGGCGATGGTGGCCTCTCTCTCCATGGAGAAGGGGGTCTATCCTCCCTCCTCTCCCGCTGTCATGGCCTCTGCTGAGCCTGTGGCCTCCTCTGCTCTCTCCCGTCGTGACCCTGTGCCACCTCAATGGCCGCCTAGTGCCGCCTCCCCATCCGATGCACAACTGCATGAATCGGACCCTGAGCCCTCGTCATCCGAGGAGGGCGGATGCCTGTGTACCAGGCATCATAGCCGTCGGCTACCCCAGCATCATCCCCATCCATTGGCTGGATCGGGGCGTCATCTACGTCCTGACTCTAGAAGCGCTGCATATCTGGAGCCCTACTAACTGTAGTGTTATCCAGGACGGTCCAGGAAAACTCGTAGTCTCTGAGAGATGGGATCCCCTGTTGTAGACCGAACTGCCTCAAAACTCGGTCATAGCGGTGGAGCTCCACCTCTCCCCTCTCCATCCTCAGCCAGCAGGTTCGCCTAACGTGAGCCAGCTCCTGTCCATCCTCGGCCCACCCTGGATGATCTCTCCAAGGCCTCCAGGTGATCTAGTCGGAGACAAGGTCATCAAGTAGTCTTCGGGACATTGGCAGATCTATCCATCACTGTGACCCTCTTCGGAGCCACCAGTAGAAAGCTCGGGGCCTCTCCCCATCAATCCCTATCAGTGGGAGCCCTACCGGCCTCTGCACCATGATGTGCTCCCAGCACCAAACCTGTAGTAGTGATGTCATGACCAGACATCGATCGCCCTTGTATACGACCCCATGCAGGATCCTATACAATCGGCATAGTACAAAGCTCCCCCAAGCAAACCTGTACCCATGGTCTCTCATGTCATAGACCACATCTGTCAGTAGCCATGGTACTCTGCATCCACTATGATGGCATAGCAATAGACCACCTACCACCCCAGCCAAAACCTATGTCAGTCTAGATGCCCCAGGCATCTGGCGTAGCGACTCGATGTTCACTCCGCCCTTCTCCGGGGTGAAGCTCGGATCTTCGCACAGTCGCATCATCGCATGGCCCTGATTGGCCATGGGAGTTATTAGCCATCCTTGTATGGGGATCCTCAAAATCCTCCATACATCCTCCAATGTGGGAGTCATCTCCCTTATCGATAACCAAAAATAGGAAGAACCCGGATACCACCTCTCTGCTAGGGTTGTCAATAGCCCCATATCTGTAGAAACCTGTGGCATATCTACCACATGCTGCAAGCTGACTTGAGCCAACTGATCTCGCTCTGCCTGAGATAGAGTGGCCAAGTCATCCCTCAGCCCATCGTATTTCCATTCTCTACTCTTTAGTAATCCTCTCTGCAACATAAACAACAAAACAATAAAAATCATTAATAAAATAGTGATTAAAAATGCAAGTAACACAAGTTCAATTTGAGCAAATTCGTCTCCGATTTTGCAAGCTGAAATCATCCCTTATTTGATGAAATCGTCCCCATTTCGTCGATTTTGCCCATGGACGAAATCGGCGATATCGAGACGATTTCGATGAAATGGAGACGATTTCATCCCGACGACGTCGATGGCCCAAAAAATGGCCGCGATGCTCAAAAATCATTCAAAATTAATCTAAAAAGCATAGAAAATCAAAATTAAAGCATTCTAAACTAAGTTTAGACTCTTACCCGTAGCCCGCGTCGGACCTCTGTCGATCTGTGTGTTGTCTCGACCATTTTGTTTGCAGAGCTCTAGAAACCAGAAAATGAAAATGAACAGTAACAATGAATTAGGGTTTTTCCCTATTTTTCTTAATTTTATTCAAAAACAATTAAAAACATTTTAAATTTTGCTTTTTCGTGTTTTTACCTCAAACGTTCGATTTGGGTAAAAACACGGAGGGGGCACCATAGTAAGTTGTCGTACGATTCGACCTAGAATCATCGCCTAAAAATGGGAATAATTTTTGCTTTCTCGTAAATCGAGAAGAACTCATCTTTAACGCATTTTCCTCAAAAAATTTGCTAAAGAGGGGGCAAAATGTAGCACCCCAAAATTGGCACAGTAAACCTTAGCAAATAATTAAAATTACTTTAGTAATAATTCAAAATTCAATTTTAACCCCGAACCGCCCGTTAACCACCTGTTAAACAGCTTTCCCCATTTTTCGTGCCATTTTTAGGATTTGTTGTGACCGTTGGATGATATCGTCTCCGATCAGACGATATCGCCTCAGATCGGATGATTTCATCTGGAGCAGAACGTCCAGACGATCTCGTCCCAAACTGATTTGTGCATAATTAGATTCTGTTCCAACGACGTCTCTAATCTGGGCAGAAGCGTGTCTGCACCGTTAGAGACCCTCCCCATTGGAGATCTCCCAAATTAGGATGATCCCCAACCTCCTAACCTCCCTCCTAAGCCTATTTAAACCTTAGGACCCCCCTTGACATTCCCCTGGCTGAATTTTCCTGTAACTTGACCTTTGCGTGCATTAGAATACCCTGGATTACCATCTGCATTTGTGCTTTCCAAGTTTTCTTGCAGGGACCTCATTGATTTTCAGTCGGAGCAAGCTCAGATCATCGCAGACGATCCTGTACAATCTTGGATGATCCCGTCAAAATTCGAGATGATTTCGACTGTAGTCTGCATTGGGGGCAATCGAGTGCCCAGAGTTTGCGCTTTTCCTATACTTTGTTGCTATTTTATTCTGCATTTAGTCAGTTTTATTATTATTTCTTGTTATTCTGCATCTTGGAGTTCACCCATGTAGTTTAATTGCATAATAAAATCATGATTAGCTATTAAAGCATCGTAATTTACTTGCATTTCTATTCGGGATTATCTTATTAACATCCTTATTATTATTTCACATCATTTTCCTTTATCAGTATAGCTGCATTTTTTGTATTTTGTATCTATTTCTCTGTTTGCAGGTCTCTGACGAATTCGTTTGATGAATTCGTCAGATCTCAGATGATCTTGTCTGATTTCAGACGATCCTGTCAAATCAGAGGCGATCTGGACTGCTTCAAAAATTAGAATCTCCATCAGACATCCGAAATCAGGTATGGCTTTTCTCATCTAGCATATTCTCTGTGTTTTATGTTTAATTCTGTTTTCTGTATTCATTTAATTTGCATTTTCATAATAGAACAACTTAGATTCATTTGGCCAAACCTAGGATTTGAATGTTTAAAGATAAAATTGAACACATTAAACACATTCCCAACCTAGGCGTGGAGACTGCCACTAAACGTTTCCTGGTGAACCCCACCATCCATCAAAAAATCACCTTAATACACCTCCCCCGAGAGGCGGGACCTTCAAAGGGCCTCTCAGTCCGAGGTATTGTCCCATCCTTCCCGCATCCCCCTTTCGGGCGCGGATCCTTTAGCCTGAAGGTAAGGGTGCGGAAAATTTGGAACGATACAGCTTACAAAGTTGAAATCCAAATTAAATGTCATAGGAGAAATTTTGGATGATAGGTTCTTGGTATCCATCATACTTAAAGCTCTACCAAATTCATTCTAAGCATTGATCACTTCCTTGAAATTTTCAAATAGGAAGGTGTAATTTGATGAGTTGATGAATTTTATTTAATAGAAATAGGAAACTAACAATTTGAGGGATCATTTGAAAAATAATGCATCCATTTCCACAAATTCTAGGAGAAAAAACCATAGAAGGGTCCTTACCCATCCTCATTATCATAGGAATAACCTCATAAAAAAAATAGGTATTTATATATCTATGATAGATATGGACACAATACAAATATTTACTGGTATAACCCTATAACTCAAGGAGAGTAAAAACCTACTCATAACAAGAAACAATACAAACCATGTCCTAAGTAGAAGCAAAAATAATAGCATGTTGTGCATGAAGAATCAAATTCAAAATTTAAATAGGCACACAAGGTGCTAATGTCCAAGGGGATGAAAATACCAAAGGATGAAGTTTCGTATATTAATTCAATTGCTAGCAAGCACATGACTAGGGATAAACCATGGTTTGATTCATTATAATCCCAAGCTAATGGGAAACCACTAAACCTTGTCAATGATAAAACATATAATGTCAAAGGAGTGAGATATGTTTCTCTCAATATTCCCAAATGATATGGATTTATTGAATCCAAAATTAATTTGAATCTAAAAATACAAATTACATTTTCTTGGAGAATTATTACATATTTATAGGAATTACAAACTGACCTTTGAGATAATTTTAGAAGGTAGGTATGAGGTCATAGAATATCATGACTAGGAGGATCTGGACATATATGCTTGCCAACCATGCCAATCGAAACATTCTAGAAAAATAATTACATATTTAATATTTTATTATTTATTATTTTGTTTCTCATAATTCCTCCCCACCATAGAAGCATTGGACTCCAATATTTTTTACAAAATAGGAAATTAATTATAGAGAGGAGTACATGAGTACAAATTCCAACAAAGCCACATGGAAAAGAAAATAGAGTATCATGAGGACAATTGACATTCATGTTTGGCATGGCCACCAACATCTGAGTACAAAGATCTTTGGCCATCCATGTTAGTTACTAAATATAGAGTCTAAATATACTCTTGGTTCTATGTCAGCTCATGGAGAGAGAGTCTAAAAGAACTATTTACTAGGTAACATGGTTCACTAAAAAACCGACAATAGAGTTTATTTCTCTTAAAAACAATGATATACACAAGAGCTTCTGGTAGGAATACACTCAAGCCAAGGAAAAAAGTAATCAACCCAATCCATGACTAGAAGGAAATTAAATCCAAACCTAAACCAAGGATGTTAGGTTTAACTTGCATTTCACCAACATTGCCAATATTCTTAGGTTATTTGGCAGGGAAGCAACATTGAGTACCTTTTGAGTAAAGCACTCATAGAGCAATAGGATAGTTGTACATGATTCACACCAATCTATATGGACCCATGCTAGCTATTATATGCAGACCAATGCTAGAAAATTTATGGAAGTGTATCTTTAAAGGATAGTGGATGTAAGTAATTTTAGTTATTTATGGATGAATACTCACAAAAAATGATGTATTTATTACAATTAAAGTCATATGTACTCAAATATTTCCAACACTGCAAGAAGAATGTAAAACTAGAAACTAGGTATTCTATTCAAGTTCTCTACTAATATCTAGGGGGAATATATATCCAATGATTTTTATAGTTTCTTGAGTAGAATGGGATCATTCGATAGCCCACTGCGATATATACTCCACAATAGAATGGGGTTACCAAAAGAAAAAACTATTCCATCATGGAAATAGTTCATTGCATGCTCATAAGAGCAAATCTAGAGTAGTAGTATTATGCTAAATTTATTTCCACTATAGTGTATCTTCTAAATAGAGAATCCACAAAGGCACTAAGAGAAGTTACACCTAAATAATCTTGGTTTAGGATGAAGCTTTCAATTGCACATGTTAGAGTATTTAGAATTAAGGCATACATGCATGTGCCAAAGTGATAGAGGACCAAGTTGGATGTTAAGACCCTACCATGCATATTTATTGGGTATGATGATGATTAAAAAGCTTATCGAATGATGGATCCAATAACCAAAAATTGTATATGAGTAGTGATATGGTGTTTGATTAATATTTTAAATCTAAGTCAAATACTGAGGATTCTAAGGAGTCTAAAGATGCCACATCTCCAATTGTGAGCATAAATGATGATTTTGAGTTATATGAGAAAGTTCATGAAGAAGTTATAAAATTTGTTGATGAACAAGAATTTATTATACCTTTAGCTCCATAACAATAGAGAAATACTCCAAAATGGATCACTGATACCATAAAATATGCTAAAATTGATGTAACTCCTAAAGTCACTTCTGCATGACCACATCCTCATAGTAGTATATGTCAAGAAGTAAATATAGGCTTTGTGACTTTAGTGATGGGTAATTTAGAACTAGAATCAGTAAAAGAAGCACTTAGTTTTATACATTGAAAGTGATGCAATTAGAATAATGAGGTTTAATTAAAAACTACCTCCATTATCAACACAAACATAAACTTAACAATAATTTAGTAGTAGATATCATTCAAAATAACATTTGATTTGCACAAAATATTTTCTACACTAGAATGATAGTATAGTTATCACTTGAATGATATCTTGGTCTTCTTTGCACTTGAATGATAGTAAGTTTATTTTCTTAAATGACACATTTCTTGTACACCATCATATTTAAATGGTTACCTAGCCCTTAGCTTGAATGATAATATGGTTATTCCACTCAAACAACTTTACTACTTGAATGGCATCTCGTACTTCACTTGAACACACATCATTATTCTCTCAAATGATAGTGATAACTTGAATGGTTATTTTTAATCATACAACAAACTCAAATGGTCAATCCTAACTTGAATGGTAAGGTGATTTTGAATGTCAATCACACTATGATATCTAGGACAACAACTCCTAGATACAAAAGAAATTGTCTTGAATATTTTTCCCACACACTTGAACATTATCTTCACTTGGATTGCAACCATATCTTGTGCTCACATTTAATATTACACACACCAATTTAGGCACCCTACAACATACAATTTGAATAGCATAATGCATTCATGATTCAAAGTATATACAAAGAAATTTGAGGGGGAATATTAATGATATTACCAATATGCTAGCTGGTTGTATGTTACAATATCCTACATCTATTGCTTGGATACTTATGCTCACATACATGCTCAAATAGAAAATTAAATATCTCTATTCATGTATTTCTCTCTTCCTCTTCCCATATTAACTGTGTATGCATGCAATTTCCCATTCCACTTTTTTTTTTTTATATATACACAAATATGTTTGTTACTAGAATGACCACCATGAATACTTACCCATAAAAGTTATAGGCTTACATTAATAAATATTGATACAATAAAAGTTTGATTTTTTTGGATGCTCCTACATGAAGAAGGTAGATATGGATTTAAGGTAAGGATCTCTAATGAAGAAAAAAATATGGGAACTTATCAATATGCCAAAATAAAATAAGACCATAGGCTACAAGTGGCTCTTCAAAATAAAATACAAGGTATATGGATTCATCAAAAACTATAAAGTATAACTTATTGCAAATGGATATGCACAAAAGGAATAGATTAATTATGAAGAGTCATCACCCCAGAGTGAAGAATAAGATGCATGATACACTGCATTACAACATAATTTGGTTGGAAACATCAATAGATGCATGTCAAGAGTGCCTTCCTTAATGGTGTTTTTAAAGAAGAAATGTATATGACACAACTTGAAGAATTTGTTGTTAATGGGAAACATCAAAATATCTATAGATTGATAAATTTATTATATGGATTGAAGTAAGCTCCCAAAGCATGGTACATAAATTGATGATCACATGTTATACAATGGTTTCACCAAAAATCCTTCTGAAACAAATCTCTATCTTAAGAAAATTGGATCTAAGATAGTGATACTTGTGTTGAAGGTTGATGATCTGGTCATCACTAACAGTTTTGATGATTTGGTGAATGGTCTAAGGAATGACTTGAAAATATCATTCAATATGATAGATCTAGAAATTATGCATTATTATCTTAGCTTAGAAGTATGTCAAAGGAATAATTACATTGTGGTATCATAGATGAAGCATGCCAAGATATTGTATGATAAATATTGGATGAAATTTTTTAAATCAAAGGCAACACTAATAGAGCATGGTTTACAACTATCCCAATATGATAAGTCATCATAGGTTTTAGGTGATCTTTATCATCAACTGATTGGGAGTCTTATATTCCTAATAAATACCAACCCTGATATTAGCTTTGTTGTGCTTTATCTTTTGTGGTTCATGTAAGAACCTAAGGATATTAATTGGAAGATAGTAAACATGATTTTATATTATGTCTAGGGTACAATGGAATATGACCTAGAGTATAATAAGAAATATCACTTCCTCTTATAAGGACACATGGACTTAGAATATGTTGGATCTATAAATGATAGGAGATCAACATCTGGATATGTGTTTTATCTAATATTTGCACCTATTTTGTGTCACAATAATAAATACAATATAGTGGTGTTATCATCCATAGATACAGTGTATCATGTTGCATGGGAAATTGTGTGTAAATAAATATTATTACATCACATATTGTCAAATATGGGTGTTCCTAAAAGATAATTGATAATATTGAATTGTAATAGTCATGGTGTTGAAATTATTCAAGAATCTAATTTTTAATGAAATAACAAAACACATTGAGTGATGCTAGTAAGTTATTATATTATTGTTCTAATAATATATTATTACACCTTATGTTATATTAGGAGGTTATATTTGTTATAACTAATGGGTTATGGTTATAACCTCTATGAAATGCATTTAAATATGTGGTATATGATAAATAAAAGATGGTTTTAATTCTTCCCATTAGTTCTCTCCCCATATCCAAGACTTATATAGTATAGAGATATAAAAATGGTTATATTCCAACTTCATTAGGCCTATTGATTACTAAGTACATGTGTCTAACATAATCCCTATCAATAATAAAGAAAAAATATTATCTAAATTTATTGTAACTTTTAAAACATAACATAACTTATCCTAAGGATAACTTTTCTCTTCCATTAGTAGATTTCATTATAGGCTATACAATGTTGTACCTCATGGATTTCTATTATAGATATAATCAAATTTGGAGTACCATTAAGGATCAAACTAAAAAAACTTTCACTACTTCATAGGAAGAATTCTATTATGTTCTTATACCTTTTGGACTAAAGAATATTAGAGCAACTTATTGAATGGTCATGATGACTATATTTCTTGATCTTATAGGTAAAATGATATAATCATATGTCAATTACCATTCAAAGAGTTCAAATAAATGAGTTGAAAATCCGTGTTGTCTTAGGAATATTCTCAATCAATTACATTAGTACTAGGTTAGAATCAACTCCAAGAAATGTGTCTTTGGTGTCACTATTGAAAAATATTAGGATTTATTGTGTCAAAAGAGGAATAGATGTGTACCATGATGAAATTAAAGGTATAGAAGACATGTATCCTCTATAAATGATTAAATAAATTAAATAATTTATGGGAATACTTGGGGTAATTTATAGGTTCATATATAAGTTTATCTTCAAGGCTTACCCCCTTAACCAATTACTTAATAAAGATATTGCCTTTAAGTGGGATGAAATCTATAATAAAGTCTTTTATGAGTTCAAGAATTTTTTGCTAATGCTCCCAACATTAAGGCCACATTATTCCAACAATCCTTTTATCCTAAACTAGTCAAGTCCTCACATGTATTTAGGAACTATTTTAATTCAAAAATATGATAATACTTGGGAGTGTGCAATATATTGTATAAGTAGAATAATTTTCCTATTAGAAACCCAATACACTCCCATAGAGAAATTGTTTTGTCTATTTAACTTACATGCAAAATTTTTAGGCATTACATGTTATATCAAACTACTTATGTGATCATCAAAATGCATCTTCCTAAACATCTTCTATAAAAACCATATATTCCTAGTAATACCCGACATGATAAATGGATCACCATGATGTTAGACCTTGATCTTTGTACCATGATCGAATAAATAGTTAATATTAGATGATTGTTGATAAGCTTACCCCAATACTTGATCCTTCCTAATAGGGCTTTAAGAGACGAGGACATCATGGACATATCATGTGCTCCTCATGAATTTATAATGTTTCCTTCCTTTATTACTTCTAGTTTGTTCTAAAAATAAACTTCTTATACCCTCAATTAAGTAGAAGAAGACTATCATTGGATCTTGAGAAACCTCTAACACTCAATATGAGTCTAAATAAAAGTAAACAAGGTGTTATTAGAAACATATTAAAATCCAAAAAGAATATTCACCCTAATATCTAGATCCATTACTATTTGTACAAGTTTTTAATTGCTTATTTTTTATTTTATAATGTCTATGTGTCGAAGAGGGATCCAAATATTTTATGCCTAATTTCCTATTCACCTCTATCCAACCATCATTCATGATAATATTCTTATAAGGCTACATATTCAAGATAAACATATTTAAACCTTTTGAAAAACTATTTTTGAAGAATATGATCAACTAAAGGGATATGGAAGTAATGTCAAGGATAGAAGGAATAACCATGGTCATTGAAGAGAGCAGTGATATATCATCAAAATTATCAAATGCTATAGTCACTATTCTCATCACCATTACAAAAGATATTATAACTACAAATAAGTAAGTGTGAAAGACATAATCACCTGTAAAAGGGAGAATGATACAAGATATTAACCATTAACATAATTATTTAAACTTAAAATCTAATATATATATATATATATATATATATATATATATATATATATATATATATACTGTTAAAAAAGGAATATATTAAGAGAAACTCAAGAGTATATTACAAAACTCATATAATCAAACCTCGAAAGGAAATCTGGGTATTGCTGGGGCAGAACGTGTCATGAAAAACAATAGGGGTGAAATTGTTGTGGCATTTTTAGAGCACTTATTAGTTATTACTCCAAACATCTCACTTTGCAAAAGCCAAAGCGGCCTCCCAAGGAATTAAAATTTTGGAAGAAGTGGTGGTAAATAACTTCATGATAGAAGGATATTTCTTGAATGTGAATAATATTTTAAATTCCTCCTTCGCTTTGAGCTAGAATATCTCCAATATGATGGTTGAATCGAGAAGGTTTCTCCTAAGAATGGATCAATTTCAGATGACACATATAATGAGAGAAGGTAATTGGCTAGCAGATTGCTTGGCCAACTTAAGTACCACCCACACTAGTCTCACAGTTTGGAGAGATAAATTTTTGATGGAATTACTAAATCTCTTCAATGTAGATACCTCTTAATGATTGTTAGAAATTTGATTGAAGACTAATCACAATGTTCCATCATATTAATTCAAAATAAATGACCAAACTCTCTGACATCATTAATTGCTCTGTTTTAAATTTAAATTGGTAGAATGGTGCCTTATCCAGGTGAAAAGCCCACCTTACCCATGGGTTATCTATAGCTCTTAGGTCATGCGAATACTTAATTGGCTATCCACAAAGGTGAGTGGCCCACAAGCCAGAAGGTGAAAATTATGATTGTAACATCCACACTAGGGAGAGCGCTCTCCTCTTTACGAGTGACTCACCTAAGGACACATCTTGGGTTGTTAGTTACCTTGTCAATGAAGGGGTGAGATGGCCAAAAATTTGATGCTCAATAAGTCAGAATGTGGATTCTTCCCTTTGGTTCCATTTGTTTTTGGTATTTTTAAGCGTATAAGAGTCCTTCTATTTGGGTGAATTATGCCAACTTCATCCTGATGTTGGTGTTGTTAGGTGTTTCAAATCCTAAGCGGGGATTGTAAATTGGGGTCCCCAGTTTTGGATTTGTCTAGTTGTAAATGTCCATGATAACTTTGTCTACCAGTGTGGTTTATTTCATGTGGAGTTGATGTAAAAGGTTAGGGGACTCCTTTCAAAACCCTCCTTTCTAAATCTAACAAAAAAATTACAAATTAAAAATATTTTGCCTACCTAGCAAACCAACTATCCTACCATTGGAGCTTATGACTATTGGAACAAGACCCTCTAACATCCTCTATCATGGCTAGAATTGAGGAAATGCACAAGAACATAGAAGATCAAAGAAGAACAAACTACACTAAGGCTTGCACAAGAACTACCTGAATAATTGCACAAGAACCATCTAAAGAATTGCACAAGCACTACCTAAAAAATTATAGAAGAATTGTGTGGAGAACTACACAAGAATTGCCTAAAGAACTACATAAAAACTACCAAAATAACTACACAAGAACAACCTGAAGAACAACATAAAAACTACCTAAAGAGCTTCTCAAAAAATTGCTTATCAATTTAGTCATAGCTTCCGACATTGACATCAAGAGATTGAACAAGGAGAACATCGGTCCTAGTTTGGTCCGGCCACCACCTAGGAGGGAAACCATAGCACCTAATATCTCCTTTGTCTAGAACCCAATTTCCAATAGCATCTACCACTCTCTTTTGCTTTCTTGGCATATGATTGAAAACAACCTATTGAAAACTGAATGCTATGAATCTGATCTTATCTACAATCCTTTGAATTCATAGTCTACCTTATGAGACCTTAAAGTTGAATTTAGTTAATTAGTCATAATTTTTAGATAATTAATCATAATTTGAGAATCTAACTCTACTATGACCTTCTTCATCTTACCAATAATTTAACCTACACTTAATACAATTAATTAAATAAACCCTTGTGATAAAATTTAAAAACAGTGCGTAAAAAGCAGACCTTACATGTGACATATCTTAAAAGTGTTTAATCCACTTCAACTATGATAAAGCTTAGGTTATGCATTGTCTACCGAAACAATAAGTATGCGAATTCATTTTGAACCATTTGGAAACACGTATCACCGAATATGCCTCATAAAGAAACAAAATAATTAATTAATACTATATTCTAATAATGTTAGAAGCATGAAAAAAAAAAAAAAAAAAGAGATTGGGAAATCTTCTACCTTAGCTATCTTTTGGTATTCTTAATTAACATTTTTATATCCGTATATATTATATTACAAGGATCAGAACCAGACCCAGAAGTAGACCCATAAGCAGACACAGACCCACCAAAGCCAGTAAAACCCGCTAATAAGATTAGAGGGTGATAAGATTTTATGCCAGGATGAATGTATATCTGGGTTTTGCAAAATGCTCGCAGTTACGAATAAGTAGATTCTAGATTGTAGTATCTTGCACGATTCCTACTGCAGAGTTGTGCATTCTCTTCCCCCGGCACACATAAACATCAAGAGAGAAAGTCCATATTGTATAAAATAATATGGCCTCCCTCGAGAAAGCAATCCAAGCAAGAAATTATTACTCCATCCTTCCTTTAGTGTGTTCACAATGAGGGCACGGTATCCATTCTTTGCCCCCCTCTAAAATGAATAACTTGATTCTGCCCAACATAAATACTGTATCTCGACATTAACAAGAAACGCACTTCATTGTCTGAATCGAAGAATAGCTTATTTATATATAAAGGTTCACACGATTGAATCTTGGTAATTTGTGACAACTATTGATGAATGTTGTTTCTTTGATAGAAAAAGATACCCTTCAATTTTACCTTTAGGCATAGGTCTTTTTCCTGAGATAAATTGTTTTCATTTATTTATTTGTTGTGTTTAATGTAGAAAACATACTTCAAATGCTGATTAGATAGATAGAAGAAGAAAAGTAAATAAAAAATAAAAAATAGTGAAAAAATTAAAAAAATATTTAAAAAGTATAATTTAATAATTAAAAAAATATTATATAAATATTGGGATAAGTTTTCAAGGATTTTTTGTTTGGTACAAGAATTTTCTTCCTGAGATCATCAGCTGTATTCATAATGATTTTCATTAATTGTTGGCAGGTGGTTTGCTTATTCTTGCTTGGGTGGATGGGGTTTTGGAGTTGCAGCCATTGTTGGTCGAAGTTTAGGTGGGCAGCTGGTATTTACTCCCTTGGCATCATGGAGATGTTTGCTTTTCAAATTTTAAAATTCAAATTTTGTCTCCCTTCTCATTTTCATTGTCAGGGAATGCCCCAAAGCTTCTCTAGCTTTCTCTAGAGTGTGCTCTCTGCCCAAAGCCCCGCTCTTGTTTTTGGTTTCGGGTATGGGCTTTATTTTGCAGACAGGATTTGGACCTTCTTATGCGTGTCTTTTCTCACCCTCATTGGTTTTTGGTGGCTTCTCATTCGGATTTGTTGTTAGAAGGGTTCCAGGGATGGTGATTACTCCATTTTGGGGATTGGTTTTCGATCATTCTATTATGGAATTTGTGCCTTGGAATGTCTAACTTCTTTTTAGTCCTTGGTCTTGGAGTTATCTTTCATGATGTGCACCTTTGTTTCTTCTCCACTTGCCCGTATTCTTTCTTATTTATGACCAGATGAAAGTGGGGATTGGATTTGTGTGTGTTGGGGCGTGTGTTTGGTGGCATCTTATCTATCCCTCTTAGGTCTAGAAGGCTATCCGTGTCCTTGTTTTGGTTTTTAGAGCTCCTTCTCATTTTTGTGCTTATGCATTTTTTTAGGCTTGCTCTCCTCTTTTTTGTGTTCGGTTGGAGAAGTTTTGGCTTAGTGGCTATTCTCGGTGCTCATGAGACTTCGGTGACGAGGTGCAGTTTGGAGCTCTGTTAAGATTACTTTAGATTATGCTGAGGAGGTCGTCCAAATGCCTGGTAATGTTGTCAACGAATTTGACTCAATGATGTAGAACTATCTCGATCATCGGTTGAATCGTCTTGTCTCCCTTACTGTTTTGGGGGCCTCCTTCTTTTCTATGTTTGTTGTGTTTTCTTCTTGCTACCTTTGTGGCAGGTTGCTTTGTAAAAGGTTGTGGGGTCCCTTTCAAAACCCTTTTTCCTCTTAATAATATATATATATATATATATATATATATATATATATATATATATATATATTATTAAGAGGAAAAAGGGTTTTGAAAGGGACCCCACAACCTTTTACAAAGCAACCTCGCCACAAAGGTAGCAAGAAGAAAACACAACAAACGCAGAAAAGAAGGAGGCCCCCAAATCCTCTTATATAATATATATATATATATATATATATATATATATATATATATATATATATATATAATTTACTTATCCTTAATGTAATAATATTATTTATAGTTGCGGAGATTTTATCACCATTAGTAAAATATATAAACAATGCATTTAGATCAAGCAGATTAATATTTATTATAAAATTGTGAAAATATTATGTGCATATATTTGAATCTACAAGAATATTCAATTAAAATCTTCTATGTATATATTTTATTTAATAATGATAACACAAATGTTTGAATATACATATTTTTATAGTGTATTAAAGGAATATCATAGTAGAGTAATAAATGTTAACAAGTGTTATTAAAAAAATACTAATTCTATAAGTGATACTAGATATATAATATTTCTAATTTCTAACATTAATCTATTATTAATTAGTTTCAACTTAAAAAAAAAAAAAATTGAATAGGTTATACGTGGTTTCTATTGGGGACCACTCTTATAAAATACTATAATATTACATTTGTTGTAGCAAAAAATTTTATCACGGTTTTTTCTTTTCTTTTTTCTCTTAAATATATTCTTCAACTTCTTAAAGTGCTATGTTTCCATAATAAACTCCTTGACATCATTTTTATTAAGACATAAAATCTCACTTGGCCAGTTGTTTTCTAAAATTTAAATTTCACGCGGATGTAGATCAACACCATAATTCGCTAATTTATCTACTACTCGATTTCATTTTCTATAAATATGCTCACACTACCAGGAGATTGCCTCTAGTAATAAATGATGAACGTCAACAATAAAATTATTTTTTATCCAATCTCCACATCTACTTTTGTTAATAGCATTGATGATAATTTGTGAGTCCCCCTCAATTGAAATATATTTCCATCATTTTTTGCTGCAATTTTAATCCCAGTAAGAAGTGCCCTAGCCTCTGCATAGTTGTTAGTTGAATTTCCATATGATTATGAATAAATGATGAGAATTTTGCCATCACTATTTCTTAAAAAACCACCTCCACTAAATTTTCATGGATTTCCTTTAGAAGCACCATCAAAATTAATTTTGATAAACCTAATTTTTGGATATTTTCATTTTATCATAGATCAAAGTAGATCCTTTGTTTTAATTCCGTTGTCATAGATGACTCTTCCATTTATGTTCAAATCATGTAGCCAAGTTATTAGCACTTATTTTTCTACAATTAAGACTTCCCATGATGAGCACCATATTTATAGATATTCTGTAAGAAAGGTATTGATACATATTTATAGACATTTTTCAAGAGAGGCATTGATACAGTTCCAAACTTGGGCATGATTTTGATTTTTATTTTTAAAAACTTAATTATTCCTTTCAAGCCATAAATTCCAAAAAATAATGGCAGGGCCAATCATGCAAATAATACATAATGCTTTAGCTTTGAAATAATTTATCCAATACTTTATCAACTCTTTCAATGTTGATGGAGATAACCAATATAATTTCATATTTTTAAAAAATTAACCCCAAATGGTGTGAGAAAATGGACAATGAAAAAGTAAATGGTCTGTCGTTTCTAAATCCTTTTCACACAAGGCACATATCAAGGGTCCATAATATCCTCTTCTTTGTAAAATCTCTCCTGAAAGAATCTTACTTTGAACTACTAACCAAAGAAATATTGATGCCTTAGGAAGAGCCTCTAATGACCAAAAATTCTTCCAAGGAAAATATTTGGACGAAGGAAATTTTGATTGTTCTAAATCCTCATATCCTAACTTAAATGAATATCCACCATCCTTTGATAAGTTCTAAACCAACTCATATTTTTGTGTAAAATTTGGTAAATAAAACTCTAGAAGCATATTTTGAAGTTCATATGCAATTTGTTCGAGTTCTTGTCCTTCGACCAGGTCACTAGAAGAAATCCATGATCTGGATATTTTGCTCATAATAATATAATGTTTGACCTTTGGACCTTTATATTCTAGGTATGCTTGAGCCAATGGTTTCCATTTTGAGTCAGAGATGAGAGGGTAAGGCTTCAACCAAGCATCGAACCAAAATTTGTATAAATCCCCTCATTGATTGACCATCTAATATGTTTCTTTATCAATTATAAACTCTCTGATATGAAGGTCCATGTTGACGAACCTTTGGGTAGAGTTATTTTCCTAAATAATTTTTTTGCATTAAGAGAGCCTATATAATTTTGAAGTAATATTTTTACCCAATTGTTTCCTTGATCTCTGAATAGTCTCCACCTTAGCTTTTCTCCTAATGCAAAATTTATAAGTTTGTAATTCTATAAGACTTCTCCTCCAATATTATTTCCTTTGCAAACCCTTTCTCACTTACAAAGAGAAAACCTAATTTTTTCCTCACAACCTTTCCATAGAAATTCTCTTTAAATTTTATCAATTTCTGATGCAATACCTATTGGCGGTCTTGAAAGTGATATCATATAAATACGAATGGATTGTAAAGTAGTTTTTATGAGTTGTAGCCTTCCTTCCATTGTTAAGAACTTACCTTTCCAACATGCCAAGCAAGCTTTCATTCTATTCAAAAAAGATATCCAAAACTCATTTTTATTTTCTTTATCAAACAAAGGAATACCTAGGTAGATTTATGGAAATTTTTCAATTTTTAACCCCAAAATATTCACAATAATTTGTTGTAAATCTAGGACAATATTAATGAAAAAATATTTGATTTTGAAGTATTTACCAACTGTCTAGTAGTGATGCATGAGCCTATCTTTAGAGGGTTTTTTTTTAAAAGAAGTTTCAAAGTAATTTTTTTATTACTCAAAATGGAATTATTTGATGCAAAATATAATTTGCCGAAAATGGTAATTACTAAAAAGACAATTTTTTATGAAAAAATAATTTGCCGAAAATAGTAATTTTTTTATTTCTAGGGTTTTAAGCTTTAGGGTTTTCTTTTAGGGTTTATTTTAGGGCTTCAAGTTTTAGGGTTTTCTTTTAGGGTTTCTTTGGGGATATATATTCCCTTGGTATTGCATTGTAAAAGGGGAAGTGAATCCAAGAATGAGAAAATAAATTATTTATTGGTTTATTTCCATGTACTGTAGTTTTTATGTGAATGGAGGGTTTTACCGATTATTTTTATTTATTGCAGTTTTTATGTAAATGAAGGGTTTTACATATTATTTTCATTTACCGTAGTTTTTATGTAATGGGAGGTATTTTATTTTGACCTTTTGCAGCTAGATTTACATCATTTGGTATCAGAGCAAGTTGGATCTTGTTGGGAGGAGAAAAGATAAGAGAAGAAAAAATAAAATGAGAGGAGATCAAAGAGGCTCCAAAAAAAAAAATTGGAACTCTATGTAGTGCTTGTAGAAGGTTTGTAAAAGCTTGGAGACAAAAATTGGCACTCTGTGTAAGTGCTTGCAGGAGGTTTTTTTAATTTAAAAGCCTCAGATAAAGAGAATGGAACTTTGTGTAGGGCTTGGAGAAGGTTTGTAAAACCTTAGAGAAAGAAATTGGCACTTTGTGTAAGTGCTTGTAGGAGGTTTTTTTTATATAAAATCTCAGAAGGAGGAATTCACTTTGTGTAGTGCTTGCAGAAGGTTTGTAAAACCTTAAAGAATAAATTGGCACTCTGTGTAGTGCTTGCAGGAGGTTTTTTTCATTAAAAATCTCAGAGGGAAGAATTGACACGTTGTGTAGTGCTTGCAGGAGGTTTGCTATTTTAAAACCTCGAAGGAATAAATTGGCACTATGTGTAGTGCTTGTAGGAGGATTGAGATATAAAACATCAGAAGGAGATTGGTACTTTGAGGAGTACTTGCAGATGTGTGACACTTTATGGAGAGCGATTATGAGTTTTATCAGAGGAACTCGTAGGAGCAGAGTTCTTTTCAACCAAAGGAGAATGATGTAAGAGCCTATCTTTACAGGGTTTTTTTAAAAAGAAGTTTTAAAGTAATTTTTTTATTACTCAAAATGGAATTTTTTGACGCAAAATATAATTTTTCAAAAATGGTAATTACTAAAAAGGCAAATTTTTATGAAAAATAATTTACCGAAAATAGTAATTTTTTTATTTCTAGGGTTTTAAGCTTTAGGGTTTTCTTTTAGGGTTTCTTTTAGGGCTTCAAGTTTTAGGGTTTTCTTTTAGGGTTTCTTTAGGAATATATATTCCCTTGGTATTGCATTGTAAAAGGGGAAGTGAATCCAGGAATGAGAAAATAAATTATTTATTGGTTCATTTCCATGTAATATAGTTTTTATGTGAATAGAGGGTTTTACTGATTATTTTCATTTATTGCAGTTTTTATGTAAATGAAGGGTTTTACATATTATTTTTATTTACTGCAGTTTTTATGTAATGGGAGATATTTTATTTTGACCACTTGCAGCTAGATTTACATCAAGTAGCCTTTTCATAACATGACAATATTGATTTAAAATACATGACCTCACTGACTGAGGGATGACCCAAAAAAAAAGTATCATCAATAAATTAGAGGTAAGATTCAAAGGGATCATTTTTTACAACGTGAATACCCTTAACATTTACTTCCATTTTTTTCTATGAAAATGCTCTCCCTAATGCTTCTACTAGAATAATGAATAGATAAGGAGAAATAGGATCACCTTGATGAAGTCCACAAGATGACTTAAAGTACCCAGCATGAGAGCCATTGATAAAAAAAAAATATTTTGTAGTGCTATAACAATATTTAATCCACTCACACCAACTATAATCAAAACCAAAATTTTTGAGAATAGCATGTAAATAATTCTAGGAAACCCTATCATATGCTTTGTTCATATATATTTTCAAAAACATACATAGTTTTTCATGGAATGAAGAGAATGTATGGACTCTTGTGCAATAATTATACCATCAAGAATTTGTTTACCCTGAATAAAACCACCTTGTTCCTCTGAGATAATACACCCTATAATACCCTTCAACCTATTTGCCTTTATTTTTGAAATGATCATGTAAATCATATTACAAAGGCTTATTGGAAAAAAATTATCAAAATATTTTGTGTTACCTTTCTTGGGAACCAAGGTAATAAAAGTAGCATTGATATCACTTATTATAGTATTCCTTTCTTGGGCCTCTTCCACCGCATCTAGCATATCACTTTTCAAGAAATACCAAAAATTTTGAAAGAAAATTATCGTCGGAGCCAGGTGCCTTGTTATGATGGAAAGAGAAAACGGCTTCATGAAGCTCTTCCATAGATATCTTCTTCATCAAGCTTTTGTTTTATCTCTAAGTGATATTTTATGAAATATTTTGTAGAAAATTTTCTTGTACCTCCTTATCTTGCCTAGAATCTAACAAAATATTTTTGAAATAATTTATTGCTTTCTTCCTTATATCTTCTTCAAACTCAATATTTCTTCCATATGGAGTTATAATATTTTTGATATGAAGAACAAAAAATTTTGTTTTTCTGTAGCATGAAAAAACTTTGTATTTCTATCTCCTTCCTCGAGCTATTTCTCTATAGATTTTTGAAACCAATATAACTCCTTTTTAAATGCATTAAGATTATCAGAAAGTAATTGTTTTTATTTTAGATAATAATCTCAGTCCATTCCATTAATTTCTACTATCTCTTGTAAACTTTGGAGGTTGGATTCAATTTCTTTTTTTTTCTTTAAAAATGTTACCAAAATATTTGACATTCCATATCTTCACTTACCTCTTTAAATGTTTCATATTTTGAACAAACAATTACATACATGATCCTTCAAATTTTGATTCATTCCACCATAACATAACCATCTGGAAAAAATCAGGGTCTTGGAGCCACATAGACTGGAAGAGAAATGGTTGTGGATGACCATTGTTAGGTGACTCACAAGTCAAAAGAAGGGGTTTGTGATATGATCCTGCTCGTAATAAAATATCTGAAGAGATTGTTACTTTATTTACAACTAATAATTGGATAACAAGAATCTATCTAGTATTTATACTATATGATTTTTTCCAATGCATGAGTTATTCCAAGTGTATTGAAGGTTTGAGGGACCAATATCCCAAAGGCCATTTGAATTGACAAATGAAGAAAAATCTTGCATTGATTTAAACCATATTTGAATGCCACCCTTACTTTCCAAAGGATATATAATAGTATTAAAATCACCCCAAGAATCCATAGATCACAATGAATCATCAATGTATTTCACAAAAATATACTAAGGTTCTTCCAACATATTTCTCATGGGGTAACTATAGTTGGAGCATATACATTTATAATCCTAAATTTGATGTTTTTCTCTTTCCTACAAAATAATATAGCAAACCAATTACTTTTTTCTTCTAATAGTTTTGGAGCCCATTTTTATTTATCCCATATTATTGCAATACCACCTAAAGCTCTTGTAGAAGAAACTGCTAAAAAATCACCTGTCTTCCATATATTCGTAAAAGCCTCCTTACATTCCTTACTACTTAATTTTATTTCTTCTATTAAAATAAACTCAAGGCTATAATAGCCTATTAATTCTTAAATAAATCTTATTTAAGGGGTTCTATTCATATCCCTAACATTCCATGATACCATTTTCATGATCACTTTTTATTTTTGTTAGTGGGCTTAGCCCTACTTCTTGTTAACACCTATGACATTTTTATTTTGCTTCCCAGATCAATATCCTTTTGAGTTTGTTTTTCTCTTAGTTCATGTTTTTATGGCCTTCCTCTCCTTCTTCCATTCTTACCAACACTCTCTTATTCATCAATTTATTCCATTTTTTCATATTGTTCAAAATTAGACTTATCTTCTAAAGGTTTATGTTGCATTAAAGAGTCGAAAGTGCAAGGAATAGCCTCATTAGTATTTTCTTCTTTATGTTGCCCTAAAAAATCTAAAATGCAAATATGATCATCCATATTCATAACTCTCTTAAGTTGACTTGAAAACCCTAAATTTCTTTGGATATCCTCCATAAGATTTTCTTTACTATACTACTCTTGAAAACCTAAAGTGCAAGGAACACAATCCATACTACTTTTATTTCTATTAGGAGAATATTTTAAGCTACTTGAGGATAGTAAAGGTAATTTACTTGGATTAATATTGAATTCATTCACCTCTGTATCGCTCCAAATTTTTCGCACCCCTACCTTCAGGCTATTGGATCCGCGCCCGGAAGGAGGATGGGAAAAGGATGGTGCGGTACCTCGGACGAGAGGACTTTGCGAAGGTCCCGCCTCTCAAGGGAGGTGCATTTTGGTGATTTTTCGACGGATGGTGGGTTCACCAGGAAACATTTGACGGCAGCTTTCCACGCCTAGGTTTTGGGAATGAGTTTTGATGAGTTCGTTTTATTTTTAAACATTCATCCTAGGTTTGGCCGAATGATTCTAACTTAAACTACATGAAAATGCAATTTAAATGCATACAAGAAACAGAAAGGAAAACAGAAACAGAGAATTTGCAGGAGGCCAATGAAGATTACCTGATCCGGAAGTCTGATGGAGTTTCTGAAGCTTGAAGCGATCGGGATCGTCCGCAATTCAACAGAATCGCCTTCAATTTGATAAAATCGTCTCGAACCGACAAGATCGTTCGAAATCCGACGAATTCGTCGGACGAATTCATCGGAGACTCGCAAAACAAGAAACAGATGCGAAATACGAGAAATTCTATTTTGCAAATAGGGGCAAACTATGTAAAACAAGTAATATGAGTGTTGAACAATATACAAGAACAGAAGTAAATGCAAATAACCGTGTTTAGATAGCAGAATATGATCTTAATCTATAACTTAGACAAAATGGGTGAACTCCAAATGCAATATAATATAAAAACTGAATAAACAATCTAATTTACAACATAAAATGACAGAGAAAAGAGACAGAAGAACAAACTCCAGGCACTGATTGCCTCGATGTGCGCTGCAGTCGAAATCGTCTCGCATCAGTACGAGATCGTCCCGAATTTGACGAGATCGCCTCCGATCTTGACAGGTTCGTCGGCTGCGATAGGTACTGGCTCCGGCTGAAAACCAATGGTGTACCTGCAATGAAATGACTATAGGACTAATGCAAAATATGAATTACGATGTTTTAGAGCATAAGGGTTCAATTTGCATAAAAATTCAGCCAGGGGTTGGGGAGGGAAAAGTCTTAGAGTTAAATAGGCATAGGATAGTTGTTGGGAGGTTGGAGATCATCCCAATTTGGGAGATCTCCAACGGGGAAGGGTCCCAATGGCGCAGACACGCTTCTGCCCGGATTGGAGACCCGTTGGAACGGATTCCAACTATGCAAATTCAGCTTTGCGACGAAATCGTCTGGACGTTCTAGTCCGGACGAAATCGTCAAATCTGGGGCGATATCGTCCGATCGGAGACGATATCGTCAAACGGTCAAAACAACTCGCTAAAAATGGCACGAAAAAGGAGGAAACGGGTTTCTCGGCGGTTAACGGGCGGTTTGGGAGGTTAAATTTGAATTTAAATTTATTTACTAAGGTGAATGTAATTATTCCAATTTTATCGCGCCAATTTTAGGGTGCTACATTTTGCCCCCTCTTTAGCGAATTTTCCGAAGAAAATGCGTTAAAGATGAGTTCTTCTCGATCTACGAGAAAGCAAAAAATTATTCCCATTTTTAGGCGACGATTCTTGGTCGAATCGTACGACAGCTTACTATGGTGCCCCCTCCGTGTTTTTACCCAAATCGAACGTTTGAGGTAAAAACGCGAAAAAGCAAAAAATTATTTGTTGAATAAAATTAAGAAAAATAGGGTAAAACCCTAATTCATTTGTTACTGTTCATTTTACTGTTTTGAGAGCTCTGGAGCAAAAATGGTAGAGACAGCGCATAGATCTGCAGAGGTCCGCCGCGGTCTACGGGTAAGGGTTTAAACTGATCTAGAATTGATTTAATTTGATTTTACATGCTTTTTAGATGGATTTTTAGGTGAATTTTGAGCATCGCGGCCATTTTTGGCCATCGACGTCGTCCGGACGAAATCGTCCTTAGTTCGACGAAATCGTCTCAAGTTCGTCAATTTCGCCCAAGGGCGAAATCGACGAAAAAGGGACGATTTCGTCAAATTAAAGACGATTTCGACACGCGAAATTGGAGACGATTTTGCTCAAATTTCGGACGATATCGGCCAATAGTGGGCGATATCATCAATTGCAAAATTTTGATCTTTAAGTTGCATTATTGATTGCTAAAATTGTTATTAATGATTGTTTGTTGTTTTGATGTTTATGCTTGCAGAGAGGATTACTAAAGAGCAGGGAGTGGAAATATGGAGGATTAAGAGATGACTTGGCCGCTCTGACACAGGCAGAGCGAGATCAGCTGGCACAGGCCGGCTTACTACATGTGGCAGAGATGCCACAAGTATCTACAGACATGGGGCTACTGACGGCCCTAGCAGAGAGGTGGTACCCGGGCTCTTCATGTTTTCGGTTACCGACAGGGGAGATGACTCCCACACTAGAGGATGTATGGAGGATTCTTAGAATCCCCATACAAGGGAGGATGATCACACCTGCGGCCAATCAGGGCCACGCGATGGGACGACTCTGCGGTGACCCGAGCTTCGCCTGGAGAAGGGCGGAGTGAACATCGAGGCACTTCACCAGATGCCTGGGGCATCTACACTGACACGAGTTTTGGCTGGGGTGGTTGGTGGACTTCTGCTGTGCCACCAGAGCGGCTGCAGGGTACCATGGATGCTGGCAGATGTGATCTGCGACATGCGCGATCATGGCTACAGATTTGCTTGGGGCAGCTTTGTTCTATGCCGATTGTATAGGATCCTGCATGGGGTCGTATACAAGGGCGGCCGATGTCTGGTTATGACATCGCTCCTACAGGTTTGGTGCTAGGGAGCACATTGCGGTGCGGAGGCCGGTAGGGCTTCCACCGATAGGGGTTGACGGGGAGAGGCCCCGAGTCTTCTACTGGTGGCTCCGGAGAGGGGCACAACGACGGATCGACCCGCCGGTGTCCCGGAGACTACTGGATGACTTGGTCCCAGACCAGATCACCTGGAGGCCGTGGAGGCAGCATCCAGGGTGGGCAGAGGACGCACAGGAGCTGGCTCGCATCAGGCGAGTCTGTTGGCTACGGATGGAGAGGGGAGAGGTGGAGCTCCACCGCTATGACCGAGTTTTGCGATAGTTCGGTCTACAGCAGGGGATCCCATCTCTCAGGGATTACGAGTTTTCCCGGACTGTCCGGGATAACACCACGGTTAGCGGGGCTCCTGACATGCAGCGCTTCTGGAGCCAGGACACGGACGATGCCCCCATCCAGCCAATGGATGGGGACGACGCAGGGGTAGCCGATGGCTACGATGCTTGGTACGCAAGCATCCGCCCTCCTCGGATGACGAGGGCACAGGGACCGATCCACGCAGTTGTGCGTCGGATAGGGAGGCGACGCCAGGCGGTGGTAGAGGCAGCCCGGGGTCGCGGCAGAGGAGAGCAGAGGAGGCCACAGGCACAGGAGAGGCCGCGACAGAGGGAGAGGGAGAGGAGGGAGGCGAGACCCCCATCTCCACAGAGGCCACCATCGCCTGATAAGGGCAAGGGTGTGGACATTGGAGAGAGTAGCGAGATGGCTACTCTCCGGGCAGAGGGAGATCGTCTGCGAGCTCAGGTGCAGATGTTACAAGATGCAGCTGCACAGCACCAGGCTGAGGTGTCGCAGCTACGAGACGAGAATGCTCGTCTCAGGGCACGAGGCGGAGGGGTAAGCACTCAAGAGCTGCTGCGGTCGGTTTCTCAGACCGCATTCTATCAGGCGCTATACTACCAGGCGGTGCCAGAGGGCCAGAGGGTACAGTGCCACCTGCCATAGCAGATCCTATCAGGACAGGGTCGACGAGGAGCTCATCCCGGTCGATGACGAGGACTCGCAGCACCACACATACTGCGATGGGACCACCTCGTCCTCCGCAGGGCGGGGGAGGAGATGAGGCCGAGAGCTCTAGAGGCTCTCGAGGCTAGAGGGCGGGATACCGCCACCGAGATTGTATTATACTTGTATTGATAGAGGATTGAGTATGCCGAGGTACGGATTGTGGCATACCAATCCAGTTTTGATGATGTATATATTTCGTTGATATATATAGATGAGATATTTTTTGATCATATGACTTGTCTTATGTGATGCTTATGATGCTTTTTATGTTTGATTGATTGATTGAGTTGATTGATGTAATGATTTTATTGATGATTCATGTAATTATGTCGTTTTGGAAAATATTATAACTTGGATGTCATGCTATAAATATTTTAAATGAAATAATCTGATGTAACAAATTGATTGGTTGTAATGAAATGTGATAAAATAAAAAGAGATTTCTAACAATAATTTCAAAGGACATTGTCGCTATTATAGACCATTTCATGGAGTCGTTGCTCACTCGGTCGTCAAGCTAGTCCCAGGATAGAAATATTGTTAAAAGAAAAGAGTGCTTAAGAGACTGTCTTAAGACTTTGTTGTGATGATGCAAAATGATGATGATGATGGTTTGCTTTCAGATTTCCATAAAAATATTATGCATGAAATATTGTAAAATAATTTTTGCTAGGCATAAATTCCTAAGTGTGATAAAATTGTTGAATAATTCCTTAAGAATTATACCATCATTGCAAAATGCAAAGGTTGACATAATGATATGAAATAATAAAAATGTGTTTGCTTTTGAAAAGCATAATTTGTGTAATAGAATGAAGTCATATGGTTTTTATGAATTTTGATAAATTGGAGAAAATATTGTTACAATGGTTTTCGCTAGGTATAGAATATGTAGGTATAGACTTATACCATCATCGCGAAGATCAAAGAAAATAGTTTTATTGCATGGTTGATTTTTAATGAACAGAAAAGATGAAAATGAGGACTTGCGCTAAGCATAAAACTCCAATTTTGGTTTTGGAATTATACCATCGTCGCGAAAGTCGATAAGATATATATGATATGTTTTAATTGAAATTTTTGATTTCTTCTATTATATAGTTGTCTTTGTGGTAAATAATTGTACTTGATTATTCCAAACAAGTTGCAAAAATAATATTTCAAAGTATTTTGAAAAAATTAGATTTATAAGGAATCCCATGTGCATAAGTGAATTCATTGCCAATCTTGATTTATCATAATGATAGACAAAATCTCTCAAATACAAATGTGTGTGCAATTGTATGGTTCAAGTTACAGCTTTGAGCAAGATACTATGATACAAGTGATTTGAATAAACCAACTAAGTGTTCATTAACCATGATGTAGATGCATATAACCATACTAGGCTACTATGTAGATCGGATTATCAAGAGCTATCTAATCCATGAGCAGACATAGGTCTCGTACAAAAGAAGGTCGCTAATGTGACAGACATATCGCCACGCTAGGAGTTACCCAAGGCCAAGCAGGTTGGGCACAAACCACCTGTTATGGGGCTTACCTCACAGTTTTCGAATAATTGAGAATTCCAGGGATTCAAGCTCATCAACCCTTCTTTTTTTTTTCAAAGGGTAGGGAAAGGGATTTTATTGCTTTTCTTGCTTTCTTTTGAACTTTGCTTATTTTTCTTTTGCTTGATTTTTGAGATAGTGCTTGAAATATTGCTGGAATGATATAGAATAACATTTTTCTTTTCTCTTTTTCTTGAATTTTTCTTTTCTTTTTCTTTTTCTAGGGATACTTGCTCGGATTAGCTGTAGAGCAAGGGATTTTTATTCTGGGTAGGGGTGAGCTTGTCCTTTTGCCAATTCTCAAAGATTCTAGACCATGTGCATGATAGGATAGCAGGGGAAACTTTTCACTCAAGAAATCAGTTCTACTATGTAGCAAAACATGGAAATTACAAATATAATCATTTTATTGTGAAAAGATGTGCTTGGTTTAAGTAAATACCAAGATCAATTCTCTATGCTCAAACTTTATTTAATTGATTTTTGTGAACTTTGATATAAGAGAGATTAGTAATCATGCCAGATAAAATCAAGATATTTATTGTTGTGATTGTGCAAGTGGGGGATGCCAAATAAATGCTAGTTTTATCCAAAATAAGTTGAAACATATAACTGCAATAATTGTAAGAAAATAATGATTTTGAGAAAGTTTTGAAAATGTTGACTCTCTCTTTATTCTGTATATTGTTTTGGTTTCGAAAGAGTCAAGCATATAGCTGTTTTTGGATTTTTTATGTTGATTTTTGTTTTAAAGCAAAAGGAACTTTACAGCTTAAATAAATGCAATATTTTTTTAATATTTTTGAAGATTTTATGAATGTTTTTGAGGTTTTTTAATGATTTTGAACAAATATATACATGGATGAAATAATCAAATTTATGCATAATAACGTTTGAGATGTAAAATATTCATGGGTTCTTTAAGTTCTTTACCATCTAAGGTAGATAATTTATATGCTCCTGATTCAAATTTTGGCAGTAATGATGTATGGTCCGAGCCAGTTGGGCTCAAATTTACCTTTAAGTTCCTTGGTTGCATTTGTATTTTTTTTTATTTTTGAGGATTTTGATTTTTTTTGTATTTTGATTTTAATTTATGAATTGAAATTGGTGGTATATACAAGATGATCTATATACACTATACAAGGTTATTTGAGTATAGCATGTCTAAGGTTGCTTCAAAATCAAAGGAGGTTTTGAAGGATAATCTGGTTGAGGTGAAGGTAAGAATAAAAGGTGATGAATAAAAGGTAGTGATAACAAAAGCTTTGTTATAATGTAGAATAATGTAGCAAAAGATTTGACTTTTATATGTGTAAAATTGATCATATTACAAAATAAAATGTCATAAATATAAGAAAGTTCTTCATTCTTATTATTATATTCCAAGTTTTGATAAGATGGAGAAAGTATATGTGAAAGATATGCATGGATGTTATTTGATAAACAAGGATGATCATATATGGATGAAGAAAAGTGATGGATAGAAGATAATTGTGATAATAGAGAATGTATAGAACTTGATGTTTCAACCGTTAAATATTCTTCAAATGGTGTTGGGTCACCATGTATGGTAACAATTTTATTTGCAAGTTCAAACTTCAAACATTGGTGAAGAGTGGAAGGGACAACCCTCATCGTATGAATCCAAGGACTCGGAGAAGTAGGTTGTAAGGTGAAGGACAATATCCTACATAGAATAAAGTATCCAGGATCTTGGATCCAATATTAAGGGGAAGAATTATAGTACCTTGACGATCTTGAATTTCATTGTTAAAAGATTTTATAATAACATTTGATTCATTAATATCTTCTTCCTTTAATTTGAGTTTTTGGAATAATTGATAAGTGCATAAATTAAGAGAGGAGTCATTATCTACCATGATAGTTCTAACAAGTGTTTCTTTACTAGATCCGGTAATGTAAAGATAGGAGTCTTCTTGTGGAGTAGAGGAAGGAATATCCTCATCATAGAATGAAATATGGTTAACCTCAAGAGGGTTTACACCATTAATTATGTTCTTAGAGAAAATATGATGAGGAACAAATTGTTGGCTAGGTATTTTGAACAAAATTTCCTTATGATAAATTTGTAATACTTCTAAAAGGGATATCTTTGCTTGAGGATTAATCACTTGTTGTTGGTTATCAAAGTGGATTTCAGATTGAGATTTTGATTCTAAAGATGAGCTTTCTATGCTTACATTCCATTTTGGATCATTCTCTAGAGCCAAAGATAGTTTTGAAGGTTGGTCAAATGAGGAATCCATATCTTGAATATCGGATTGAGTTGATTGAACTTGAGGTTGCTCATTTGTAGTTTTTGTTACAATATTAATAATATCATCATGATGGGACACATTAACATGCAATATTTGATTGGTTTCTTGTTGTTGATAATTGAATAGGGGTTCTTGGGAGATCCCCATGTCTTGATTGATTATTGGTATTTGTTGTGTAGGAGTTTGATTGTTTACTGGAGATTTATAATCAGCTGTAGATTGTAATTCCTTTATATTAAAAAGACCCTTATCAATCAAATCTTGAATTGCACATCTTAAATCTTTACAATTTTGTGTCATATGTCCATCTACTCTATGATATTCACAATGTAGCTCGGGTTTAAACCAATCTGATGTGGTATCAAAGTTGTCTTATGGAAGGAAGTTCAATCATATTTGTGTCAAGTAAATACTTGAGAATTATATCCATTGGTTGATTAAGCCTAGTAAATTTACGTGATGAAGGTTTTTGAGAGGTTTTTGATAAATGCCTTAGGAATTTCGTCATAAAAGGACCTAATGGTTTCTCACCTCTACTTTCTTTATTATGGGTAGAATGATGACAGGAAGATTGGGTTGTAGGAGGTGAGTGCATGGTAGAATTGGAAGAATAAGTATTTTCTTGTTGAAATGGATGTGTTGTATTGAAAGAAGAGTTTTGAAAAGGTGGTGGAGGATTATATGTGGATTGATAGACATAATATGGATATATGGGAGAATAGATAATATCATTATGAAGAGGATTGGCAAAGGGATTGTTTTGTTGGGTTATGGATGAAAAATAAGAAGAGTGTGATGGAGGTGGTGTTGAATAGGGATGAGGTTGGTCATAATCAACAAATGTATTTAGCTGAATTCTTCCAACATTACTGATGGACTCATATTGATTTGAGTAAAAACTCATGGTTTCTTTAGTACTTCTAAAAGTAATATTTAGCATCTACTATTTAGGATTGAATATAAAACATACAAACTTGAAATGATGATTTTGTTTTTGTTTTTCTTGTATATATATATATTTTTTTGTTTTTGTTTTCAAAAGGTTATGATGCATTCACGTCGGGTTCACCAAAATGTATCGCTCCAAATTTTTCGCACCCCTACCTTCAGGCTATTGGATCCGCGCCCGGAAGGAGGATGGGAAAAGGATGGTGCGGTACCTCGGACGAGAGGACTTTGCGAAGGTCCCGCCTCTCAAGGGAGGTGCATTTTGGTGATTTTTCGACGGATGGTGGGTTCACCAGGAAACATTTGACGGTAGTTTCCACGCCTAGGTTTTGGGAATGAGTTTTGATGAGTTCGTTTTATTTTTAAACATTCATCCTAGGTTTGGCCGAATGATTCTAACTTAAACTACATGAAAATGCAATTTAAATGCATACAAGAAACAGAAAGGAAAACAGAAACAGAGAATTTGCAGGAGGCCAATGAAGATTACCTGATCCGGAAGTCTGATGGAGTTTCTGAAGCTTGAAGCAGTCTGGATCGTCCGCAATTCAACAGAATCGCCTTCAATTTGATAAAATCGTCTGAACTGACAAGATCGTCTGAAATCTGACGAATTCGTCAGACGAATTCATCAGAGACCTGCAAAACAGCAAACAGATGCGAAATACGAGAAATTCTATTTTGCAAATAGGGGCAAACTATGTAAAACAGTAATATGAGTGTTGAACAATATACAAGAACAGAAGTAAATGCAAATAACTGTGTTTAGATAGCAGAATATGATCTTAATCTGTAAACTTAGACAAAATGGGTGAACTCCAAATGCAATATAATATAAAAACTGAATAAACAATCTAATTTACAACATAAAATGACAGAGAAAAGAGACAGAAGAACAAACTCCGTGCAACCGATTGCCTCGATGTGCGCTACGATCGAAATCGTCTCGCATCGCATCGAGATCGTCCCGAATTTGACGAGATCGCCTCCGATCTTGACAGGTTCGTCGACCGCGATAGGTACTCGGCTCCGACTGAAAACCAGTGGTGTACCCGCAATGAAATGACTATAGGACTAATGCAAAATATGAATTACGATGTTTTAGAGCATAAGGGTTCAATTTGCATAAAAATTCAGCCAGGGGTTGGGGAGGGAAAAGTCTTAGAGTTAAATAGGCATAGGATAGTTGTTGGGAGGTTGGAGATCATCCCAATTTGGGAGATCTCCAACGGGGGAAGGGTCCCAACGGCGCAGTACACGCTTCTTCCCGGATTGGAGACCCATTGGAACGGATTCCAACTATGCAAATTCAGTTTTGCGACGAAATCGTCCGGACGTTCTAGTCCGGACGAAATCGTCAAACTGGGGCGATATCGTCTGATCGGAGACGATATCGTCAAACGGTCAAAACAATTGCTAAAAATGGCACGAAAAAGGAGGAAACGGGTTTCTCGATGGTTAACGGGCGGTTTGGGAGGTTAAATTTGAATTTAAATTTATTTACTAAGGTGAATGTAATTATTCCAATTTTACTGCGCCAATTTTAGGGTGCTACAACCTCATTTGATTTAATATTCATCTCCCCATTTTCCTTTGTATTAAAATTTGGCTTTCCCTCTTCCTTCGCACCTTGAGCTCCTTCTATATTTGAACTTGCACAATGTACTTCCTAATATTCCATACAATTTTTTTCTTCTAATGGCTTATTCAAGTGAACTGTAATTACCTCTGCCATTTGATGATGTAAAGAGATTCTTCTTGCCACTTTATTAGAAGTGGAAAATCCTTGATTTGACCTAGCTTCTCATGTGATATGGTCTACTTGTTTCAAATTGAAATTACCCTCATGCCCAAAGAATTCTATCTCTTCCTTAATTTTTACTTTGCAGTATTTTTCCATGTGCCCAGTTTCCTGTGATATGGTCTACTTGTTTCAAATTGAAATTACCCTCATGCCCAGAGAATTCTATGTCTTCCTCAATTTTTACTTTGTAGTATTTTTCCATGTGCCTAGTTTCATGATATTTGCGACATTAGAATGCAATGTTTTCATATCAATGTTTTCATGATATTCTCTTGATTCAATTTTAATCCTAATTGATTACGGTAAAGGTTTATAAATATCCATGGAAACACATATTCGAGTGCATACAACATGCCTTCTCTCCTTAGTAGATGGTCCCTCTTGGAAGAATTCACCTAGAGTATTACCAATACTCTTCAAAACCTCCTTATTGATGAGTTGATAAGGAAGTCCAAAAATCCTAATCCATACCAGAAGCATTTTAATAGTTTCTATATCCATAGAAAAATTCTCCCTCCAACATTTTAAGTATAATGCATCTTTACCCCTAAACCATGGGCTTCCATATATTATTTTATCCCTTATTTATGAACTAGATAAAATAATGAGGATAAATACTTTCAGAATTAAAGTCATGAAGTAATTTAAATTCAATCTCCACTTCCACTTAATCCAATTTTGAATCTCAAAAAACCTGGCCAATATCCATGAAACTTACAAATTAACCCTCTGGTTTTAAGAATCATTATATCATACCCAATCATATCATCTTTAATAATGACTTCTAGTGTAGAATATACTACCCAGATTGGGTTTGCCATATATTGTCTCTTACCCTTATTGCTATCTAGGACATCCAAAATTTCAACTTGGCCATTCATGCTTTTAGTAAGGACTTTCACAAATGAATTTCTTTCCATGTTACCTTGGTTTTTTTCAAATGAATCCTCTAAATTTTCTCGAGATCTAGAATAAGAAGTGACTTGCTTTTGGTTGTGCTCAAACTTGGCTATGCTCACTCCTTGTTTTCCTAACTCCTCACTGTGCTCACTCCTCAATTTAAGCACTTAAAATTCTATAGTACCCTTAGTGAACCAAAAGGTAATATTTTTATAATAAAAAAAATCATCAAGTTTGATCAAATAGTCTTTGCCTTGCACTAATTGTTGTTCTATTGCATGTAAATACGTAAGAAAAGGCTTTACAAACCCTAAAAAGGGTTTCTTTGTCACACCTCCCACCAAAGTGAATAGTTTGAACCTTGTCTATTTCAGCTATAAATGAAAAATCATTTTCTAACCACATATATACCTTGATTCTCTCTTCATGAAACTAACAATCGCACAACATGACAGATCACCACAACCACAACAAAAGTTTGAAAAAAATAGTTTTTGATCTCTCTTCACTTCAAATCCCACCATATTCCATGCTCTTCCACAAGCCCTCCATAAATACTACAATGTCCAAGCTCCTACAAGTTCAAATTTTAATGATACTTTATATATTTTATTTCTAGCATTTTGAGCACCCTTCTAGTGAGCTTAAGTATCCAACTAGTGTAGCATATTCAGTAAAATATTTGTAATCAATTTATATTTGTTGCAATGAAAATGAAGTAAATTAAGATAATATTATTATTGTGGACAAGAAAGCATGTCATTTCATTAAAATATCATCAATAATACAACATAAATGTTACAAATGCTACTTGGGCTACAAAGTTATCTTCCAATGTGGAATCCATTTCCAATACAATTTTTGGCACTCTTTCTTTCCTTGACTGCCTCAAGAGGGGTGGGTTTGCATACCACTATTGGTTAGGTAGAGTCTCCAAGCCTACACAACCAAATAACTAGTTAGTAGCACTTGTTGGATCCACTTAAGTTCTAAAATTATAAAGGGAATAAGCCAAATAATTAAATTAATATAGTAATTATAGATCAAAATAAGATAAAAATATAATATACCTTCTTACTCACCTCTATGACTGGTCTGTTGTGATTTAGTTTATTGAAACTTGGATTTAGTAGGAACCATCCCTATTGGGACGGTTTTGGCTATAAACCATCCCTGTCTAGATAGTTTTCACTATGTTGACTCTAGTGAAATTTTCTTCAGTGGAGGTCTCCAATAGGGTATCAGGTAGCTATTGTATAAATCTAGTGACTACTAAAATTTAGATCTATAACTTATTCATAAATTAAGGGTATAAAAAAAGTGGGACAACTAGCACAAGCGAAGATGGATTCTCACAATGCACACAAGGGGGATTAAGAGTAATTTTTGTAGAGTTTCTCTAAGCATCTAACTCATCTATGCAAATGAAAGAAAAATATGAGCTATTTATAGATTTTTCCAAGGGTGAGGGGGGTGGTGAGGTGGAGGTAAGATGCAATGGGTGCACCATGTCTCATTAATGTTTTTGTGATGGAGGAAGTCCTCATTCCACCCATATGCATTAAATGAGCATAGGTGTACCATACACCATTAATGCATATGGGTGTTGAAAGTATTTATTTCATTAATGTATATGGGTGGAGAAAGTCTTCACCCCACCCATGTGCATTAAATGAGCATGGGAGGGGATTTGGGTGCATGGGGATGTTGAGAGTAAGGGGAAAGGTAGACTAGGATGATAGAATATACTAGGGTGATGTGCACCTAGGCTAGGTGAGTGGGATGGTTACATGTTGACCATAGGCTAGATGTAGGATGGGGATTAATGGGTCAAGGAGGCTAAGGTAGGTAAATTAAGGTAATAATACAAAATAATTAGATTTTTGGATCATTTTGCAAACTAATCAAACATCAATATTGCACAAGGGATAATGTAACATTTTTAGATGCCTATATTTTTTATTTTTTGTGCTACAATGTGTAGACATGATGTAGTTCAAAAATACATGATGAAATATGAGAGTATAACTATAACAAGAAGTTATTTATAATGGGTGATAATGGTTGATCATGACTTTAGGTATACCATAATAAAAATTATAGAAGTAGATGCAAGGTTGTCTCAAATCATGAATAGTGTAAGATACCCCAATTATGGAAGGAACTAATATACTTGAATCTTTGTATTTGAAAAATTTGTGGACTCACTTGATTGAGTAAGCTAACTAGCCATAGGTATGTAGCCTCATGTCACTTCAATTGATTAGATACATGGATTTAAGTTACCACCTTGATGAAGCGAGTGTATGAGTGATCATACAATATTGGCATAGAGCCTGCTAAATTTAGATTGAATTAGAATTATAGTTGAAAGAGGAAGAAGGAGAAGAGAAATTTGAAATTTAACTCGATAGAGGAGGTTTAGTGATAGTCTCAGGCCAAGTTCTTGGATAAACATAATTTTAGGACCGAGTTTTTAGATATTAGACATGTTCAATATGGAATATAAGTGTTAAAGGTAGTAGGGATAATGGACATAGTTTCCACAACTTGAGGTATGAGAGGATTATTAAGAATGGATGGGACATTGCAGTGTGAGGGTCAATCTAAATTTAGGTGAAAGAAGAAAAGGGACAATAAAGAATATAAATTAGGGATAAGGAGATGCAAGGAAATTCATCCTATGGGGAATAGGGTAAGAGGGCATGATAATAATTAGAATAAATAGAGACAAATATTGGGCGACATAGGAGAAGAAAGGTCAAAAAGTGCTAGGCTAAAAGTATAGAGTAATTGGGTGTGAGAAGGAAGAAAGGATCCTTTATTTACGGTTCTTAGGTAGAATGGTTTGAGTGGCCTCATGCATTAGATATTGATCATATTATAAAGGCCCATGATGTACCATGCCACTTGGGTATGGGTAATAAAATATTATACAAAGTATGAGGTGAGGTTGAGGGTGATTTCACTAGATATGCAAGAGGATGGGTCATCGTATAGGTATCCAAGGGATGCAACTCTTGTAATTCAGCTTCAACTTTTATTATGACCATAACGGGGTAGAGATAGAGTGAAATATGGGGGAAAAGCAAATGTGACTTGTCTTTTTTTTTTTTGAACTTGCAATGTGATTTTTAGGTTTAGATTATGCAAATGATAGGATGAGAAAGAAAACTTTCACTTAGTGGTAAGACTACTCATGATGTCATCTTACCTAAACTCAAAATTTAATTAAAGTGTGATATGTGATTGGTATAAGAAAGAACTCAAGTCAATCAATGGAAACCTAAAATTTTCTTAGAACACAGTGATGTTTGTCAAAGGTTGGTTGGATCAACAAGGAAGGGTTATAACATAAAAGAATTATTTTTCCAAGCAACCTAAGAATATGAGTGAACAAGATATCGTGACAACTAATGACAACTAATGGACACTTACTAATAACTTTCCAAAGACAAATAATATTTGTATGCAACATGGTTGACAATAAAATATGACATAAGACAAAACACTACATTTAGACAAAATACAATAAGATATGAAAAATGGATAAAAAATACAACACATACAGATGGAAAAAACATGTACAACACACATATCACTGATTAATTATGTCAATAATGATTGGGGAACACATATTTGCACATCCAAAATATGATCAAATTAGAATATTATGAGCCTCAATTTATTTATGTATAAAGTTTATTAGATAAAAAAAGGGTGAAAATGATGAGATATGAGTCTAAATTTAATTCATAAGGAGTGTCAATTCCCCTATTTAAAATAATAAGAATGATAATAAGAAGGCTAAGGAATGAGAATAAGATTGAAGAGGAGGTGAAGAATGAGGATGAGAAGAAGGTTAAATAAGAGGAGAAGAATAAGGATGAGAAGAAGATTGAATAAGAGGAGAATAATGAGGATGAGAATAAGGTTGAGGGAAGGAAGAATAATGAGAAATGGAAAGAAGGTTAAAAAAGAGGAGAAGAATGAGGAGGAAAATAAGGTTGAGGAAGGGAAAATGAAGTAGCATGCGCACCAACTAGAGGAGGATTGGTGAAAGTAAACAAGGGCAACATCCAAGGGATAGGGATTTTTGAATAGAAGGTGGTATTTGATAGAAAGGAATGATAGGGGTCAACAAAAATGACAATATATTAAAATCTATACTAGTAAAGTAAAGTGTAATTACCCTAACCTAAGAAAGCAAAGAGCTAGACTGACTAAACAAATGTGATTTTTGAAAAAAAATCTAAACTAAGCAGTAACAAGCTCCAAATTTAATAAAACAAAAAAGCAAGAAAATCTAGGATAACAAAAAAGAAAATAAATCGTTATGCTAAATTCATATAAGCAAATCTACTCTATTTAAAGCAACATGCGAGTACAAGAAAGCAAACTAGACTAATGAAAGTAAATTACAAGACAAAAAGTACATATTTTTAATGAAAATGATTAGCAAAATAGGTATGAAAACCTACTCTAATGAAAGAAACATGCGAAATCAGAAGGTAAATAACTTGAAAGTAAAAAATATTCTAATTTAATCTATGAAAGCAAGAAAATTGCATGAAGTGAAGTCTAATCTAAGAAACCTATGAAGTCTAATCCTAGAAAACAAGTAAAGATTCCTAGAGCAATAAAACTTGTGTTTAATTCTTCCTATGCTATGAAAGCAATTTTTTTCAACATAAAGTAGATTCCTAGATTAGGTGTGATTATGTAATTTGACCTAGAAATGAAGTCAGAGGTAAGCTAGCTACAGTCCAACACTCTCTAGATGGAGCTACTACATAGACTATTTTTTTAAATTTTGGTTGCAGCAAAAACCATCCTAGTTATGATGATTTACAACAAAATTCATCAGGGTTCTAACTATTTATAGCAAAAATTATCTCTATCTGGATGGGCGTCTATTTCCTACTATAGAGTACAGGTGTTATGAATTTTTCTACAAAATCCAGAGATTCAAAGTATCAAAATTTACTTGTGGACTTAAAAGAAATACAAAAAGCAAATGAGCCTAACTAGCTTAACTCTAAGAGTTATTTTAAGCAAAAACTATAATGAAGACCAAATATAAACTAAAAAAATACCAATTTTGTAGTAAAATAGATAAGAGCGACTAATTTTAGAGGAGTGATAGGTGGGAAAGGACACCTTTGAATACCTCTAAATGGGAAAATTTGCCTAAGAAGGAAATTGGCTATGAAAATGACAAATGAGTGGGAGTCAAAGTATTTTACCTTATACCTACCTAAAACTATGGTGGTTGTGTAAAACTAGTTACCTAACAAGGTGGGTCCCAATTTTGATCTCAACAAAATCAATCATAACATAGATGGTTATGAATTTTCCATGTTGGGATAGTTGTGAACTGTCTAGGTACTAACGATTCTAGATGTAAACCATTTGGGTTCTAATGGTTCAAGATAGAGGATCTTTATTCTAGACTAACCTTTGTGGATTCCATTATGGATGGACTTTGGTGGATTTAGGATCTGCAAACACATGCAAAAAACATAAACTAAGCAAAATGAGTTAAAAAGTAATAAATCAAAACACACAAGGCAAAAGTGAGAGAGTGGTGAGAGAAAATCAAAATTTTACAACCTAAAACCATGTTTGCCTATGTGTGGTATGGGGTTTAAAGGTTCAACTATGATCATGAAAATATGAACAAGAAAACATGCCATTTCATTAAAATATCATTCATATTACAACACAAGTATTACAAATACCACTTGGGCTACAAAGTGGTCTTCCAATGTGGAATCCCTTTCTAATACAATTTTTTGGCACTCTTGCTTTCCTTGACTACCTCAAAAGGGGTGGTTTTACGTATCACTATTGGTTAGGTAGAGTCTCCAAGCCTACATAACAAAAAGTTAGTAGCACTTGTTGGGTCCATATAAGTTGGGCCCAAAATTATAAATGGAGGTAAACCAAATAAATTAAATTAATGTAGTAAACAAAGCTTAAAACAAGATAAAAAATAATATACCTTCTTACTCACCTTTGTTATTGATTTGATATGATGTAACTATCCTAAAATTGGCTCTAATAGGAACTATCCCTGTCAAGATGATTCTAGCTATAAATTGTCCCTGTCTGCATGGTTTTTGTTGTGTTGTCTCTGGTGAAATTTCCTTTGGTGGAAGCCTTTGATAGGGAATTAGGTAGCTATTTTCTGAATTTGGTGAATGTTAAAATTTGAACCTACAACCTATTCATAAAACAAGAGCATACAAAAAGAGGGACAATATGTTATCCATGATGCTAGCACAAGCAAAGGTAGATTTTCACAATGCACACAAGGGGGGTCTAGAGTAATTTTGGTAACGTTTCTCTAAGCATCTATCTCATCTATGCAAATAAAAAAAAATAGAGGCTATTTATATATTTTTTCCAAGGGTGAGGGGGGTGGTGAGGTGGATGTGGTGGCATGGGTGCACCATGCCTCATTAATTTTTTTAGGATGGAGGAAGTCTACACCCCACCCATATACATTAAATGAGCATGTGTGCACCATTCCCCATTAATGAATATGGGTAGATAAAGTATTCACCTCATTAATTTATATGGGTGGTGAAAGTCTTCACCCCATGCATGTGCATTAAATGAGCATGGGATAGGGTTTAGGTGCATGGGGATGAGAGATTAGGGAGTAAGGTAGAATAGGGTAATAGGGTATGCTAGGGTGATGTGCACCTAGGCTAGGTGAGTGGGATGGCCACATGATGACCATGGGCTAGGTGTAGGATGGGTCTTAATGGGGCAAATGGGCTACGTTAGGTAAATTAAGGTAATAATACAAAATAATTATATTTTTTGAGCATTTTGCTAAACATTAACACTACACAAGGGGTTCAAATCTCGGGCCTCATTGGACTGAATGCTTGTCCCTTTCCTGGTGCTTTTAGCGACGTAAAAGGTTTAAAATGGTTTTGGCATGGTGGTTATAGGGGCGGACTATGCGAAGATCTATGTGGCAGCTTCTGGGGCGGATAGCACAGAAAACTATGGCGGCCATAAAAAACTGGACAACCTACCCGGATTCGTGGCGGCTATCGATTCCACCATGTAAATTCAAAAAAAAAAAAAACACTACATAAGGGATAATGTGATATTTTTAGGTGTCTACAATTATATGCTAATTTATATAAAAAATATTTACATGTATCATAATTATAACTAACTACAACATACTCAATGTGTTTGCTTGTTTGGTCCATTGTATAAAGTGTACACAAGTCTAAATTTTATTGTAGTCATTTTGATTCTTTAGTTTGTTCATTGGCTATTGATCTATGTTATATTCATGTTCTGAACAAAACCAAATAAAATAAAATTAAAATGATGGAAATATTACCATGATGAAAATTGTGATAAAAAAATCGATAAATATGATCTATAGGTTTTAGTTTATCTCTCTTGTTGGAGATGATAATATTTGTGCAGTTAACAAGAGTATATGCTATCACAAATCCCCAATGCACATCGGTGTATTAATTTTTTATAGACATTTAAAAATCATACGATCTATAAAATACTCAATTTACACAAAATAAAATAAAATAGAAGAAACCCTCATTTCTTCAACCTTATCAATCAACCTTACTATATACCAATCCCTATTATATATCATGAACCTCACTATATATCAATTCCTTTTTATATACTAAAACCTTTTGATATACCATTATTACATGAAATATAAATAATACCTAAGAGCAGAGTTGAAACATGGATAAAATATGGTATGTGGAATAGCCTTGGGTCTATTTAAGGCCTAGGTATTGTATTATAATCACTTATCTCTTCACTAGGTGGTTTATGGGTAGCCTTGCTTAGCCAATAATGATATTTTTACTAACAAAGAATAATATAGAGAGAAGATGAAAAATAAAAGATAGGGGTTTTTATTTTTATTCTAACTATATTTTTCAAATTTAAAAATTATACTTGATACCTACAAATTCAATGGACCCATGTGGTGTTCACATCTTGTTCATCAAAATATGACACTAAATGTAGGGATGAGATGGGTAGATTCTAGTGTCAAGTGCATGGAATCACACCTCAAAGGACTGGGTTATAAATGGGGCTAAGAGCTTGGGTTAAGAGTAGTGTTTTAGCTTGAATTCAAGATATGAACACGACATAGCTTTCTATAGGGATACCCTAGGAAAATAAGAAATATTCTAATAAAACCACAAATAAATTAAACAAAGTTAGAAATACAATATATAAATACCTTTTTCTTCTTTTTATTTTGCTTGAAATAAACTAAGTTGAAAGGAAGGAGACATAATCTAAATGCTTTTTAGACTCTTGGATGTAAATCTAACCTATACATTATTGAGAATATAAAATTTATAACCTTTTGAAATACATAAACATGAGATTGATCCATTTTTAAAAACTAATATGCAATGCAAATAGTAATAAAACCCTTTGATCGAGTCTTATAGTCAAATTTGTCTTTTTTCTAGTTATAATAGAAGCATAGGGAGAATATAACACTAATACAAGTATATTTCAATGTATTTCATATTGTTCAAGATGAAAATGTACATGGTAATGGATTACATGACATAGTTATAAACTTATAGTAATATTATTTTTACTTTCAAATGAACAAATGTTACATAGAATGCTAAAAAGAGGGTAATTAAAATGCTTGCTATTATTAATGTAATTTAAAATATGAGGATATGCATGAACTTTGATATATCCTTGAATGTATAAAAATAATATAATAAATACACACCTTTGACATTTACTAATGGTTATGACACATTGAACTTGATGCAACAAAGTTATTGAAAGAAAATATAAATTCTAATATTCTATTGCATATAAAGAAGTGTAAGATATAGAATATCTAAATTCAATATTTGGATAGATTTGAAGGTTGATGCAAATCCATTATCATTTGACATAACATACCTAATATAATATTCCTAGGTAAACCTACACATGGGCACACAAATAATTAGTAACGGATCAAGGACCTGCCTTAACTAGGCTCCTATGCATTTAATAGTCCTGAAAAATATTAATAAAGACATAAATGAAGGGATGAAAAATAAATTATTATATGATTAAAAACTTATTCTAATGATGATATTATGATTAAAGTTGCTTGTGAATTTTGAACATGAGTATTATGTCCAACAATATTTTTTTTTTTATTTTAAAAGAGGGGTACAAATTTATTAGATCACAGAAACCTTACAGCAGTGAACAAACAACTAGCAAAAATAGCCAACAAAAACATCAAACAAACATATCCTCAGCAAGTAAATTATGAAGTTGCTGAGAACATTCTAAAGGGAGGTTATCCCAACCCTTAACAGACCAATTCCCCTGAAACTGAGAAGCCCATTTGGCCAAACAGTCCGCAACCCTATTCCATTCCCGAGGAATGTGAACAAAAGAGATAAAATCCAAATTACAACAGAGTTGAAGAATCTGTCGAACAACCAAAGTCAACCTCTAGTGAAAATTATCAAGATTATGAGTCCTTAACAAATTTATAATAATCTGTGAATCAGACTCATAGATTATCCTCCGCCAACCCATAACCAACCCTTGTTCCAAAGCACAACAGATAGCAAGAGCCTCCATATGATTATTAGAGTGTATCCCCTTATAGCATGAAAAAATGAAACAAGCATTCCCAGCACTATCTCTCCCAACTCCTTCGATACTAGCATGCCCAGGATTACCTTGAGAAGACCCATCCGTATTGATCTTGAACACCACTGGAGGAGGAGGATGCCATCTCCCATCTCTCTGCATTTTTTTCCATCTCGGTTTCTAGATGGAATAACAGGACGAGGACCATTCTCCACAAATCCCAAATTTTGCATCATCAAAATCTCCGACTACACCAAAGGAAGACTAATATGGCATGTGGAAGAGACAGTTTCCTAGATCATACCAATGATTCGTTGCCAAAGCTGATGAACAATAAGCTTTTTATCATGAAAAATTTTTCGATTTCTTTCCAATCAAATCTGCCATAGAATACAAGAAGGACCAATAGTCCAAGCAACCTGGAGAAAGAAAGACTTAGCGGGAGGTCTCCCTAAACTCCTCCAGAACTCCAAAAGAGAAGAAGCATGGATCAAGTACATAAAAAAAAATTTCAACAAAACATGAACAATACAAAGATAAAAGTAAATTAAAATGTTGTAGATAATTAAAAAATATATAAAACAAAATATAATGGTTATGAAAGGGATTTTGTAATCACATATATGATTTCTTAGGGATTGAGAAATTTGTAGGTGGTAGGTGGCATTAATAGAAATATAAATAAGCTAACAAAAGTGTTATCAAAGTTTGAAACTACCTGTTGCATGAAAGTGGCAAAAAAAAAAGATTCAAAACATCATCCTATAGCTTACAAAATAGTTAAAAGTGATCATAAAATATAATTACATTTAAAGGATTTAAATAAATTATGAACCTTATCAAAATATTGGATATTAAACTATTAAATGCCAAATAAAGCCATTTGTAGATATAAAAGATAAAATAATAGATCAATGACTAAAATTATGAGATGAAAGGAAGGTGAAACCCCCTTATTTTCCTATAGAATATGTGAGATCATGTTCGACACAATATTATATTGTTTTATCTCAATTTTTGTATAGTTACTAGTGCAACTATTTTCGAAGTTTCCCCCTAAAAATACTGTCTTCCTCATAGAATTACCAAAATACCAAAAAATTCACTAATTTAGATCCTTTTCTTAAATCACATCATGATATGATATGGATTGACTATTATGTCTAGTTGCTAAATTTATTGATCATTCACTTTTTCTTATGTGATTCATTTTATGATTAGTGATTAACCATACAAAACATAGAATATTTAAGGATATGATCTTGTTGGAGGCTGTAATTAGGTTGATTGGAGAGGTGGAAACTAAGGTAGGTGATAGGAGAAGTGCCAAGTGATTTTATTATAATGGGATGAGGTAGTAGCTCAATAGAATGACCAAGCTCAATTGAGTGGGACAAGAAGTGAAGAACTGATAATTAGGGAGGCATAATGTTTGGACTAAAATGCTATAGGGGATTCAAGGAACCAAAACAATAAGTTGACTATTTATTCATATTATACTACTCCTAATATAAATTCATAGCTACTTGAATATCAATGAGACTATACTACTAAAATAGTAGCATAGTTGTGACAATTAAAGTAGACTTGCATTAGCAACTAAAGATGAAACATGGGGGATTTTATTAGACATCTAATATAATATCAAAGATAATGCTTAGCTTAGGATTTTAAACGTATAAATTTTATGATGAAATATTAAAATAATTTGGGATGCCAATGTTTAATATAAGCTTAAAATATTATGTGCCTTAGGCCAAACTTGATGTTTATGAGATCCATTTATGTATGACAAGGTTGGTTTGATTTAAAATATTTTGGTGATCCATTTTGGGTGTCTATACTTAGAATTTTATCATTAAGTAAATATTTGGGACTAATTTAGTTTTGGAAAAAAATATACAACATAGAATGGAATAGTTTAATGATAAAAAGAAAAGTCAATTAAAAAACTTATAATCATCCTTAAAATCAATCATTAAGGATATATTATACTCATTTTCTTGATTATGCCCAAAAAATACCTCAAATTCCATTTGTACTCAATAAATACTCTAGTCAGATAAAATGCCTCCTAACAATATCAAGAAGATAATAATATAAGGAACCAAGGTAATCAAAATCTACTAGCAATAGTAATGTCCTGTTCGATCAGTTCAGAACTGCCATGAAGAAGGAGTTCGAGATGACGGGCTTAGGGCTAATGAAATATTTTCTCGATATTGAAGTTGACAAATCGGCAGATGACATCTTCATTTCTCAGGGTAAATATACAAAGGATGTCCTGAAGTGGTTCAATATGGAGGACAACAAACCTGCCATCACACCTGTTGCCACAGGGTTGAAGTTGAGCAAGTTGGACTCTAGGAGAAGCATCGATCCAACCTTGTTCAAGTGGCTAGTTGGGAGTCTGATGTACTTGACTGCAACTCGACAAAATATAATGTTTTGGACTCTAGGAGAAGCATCGATCCAACCTTGTTCAAGTGGCTAGTTGGGAGTCTGATGTACTTGACTGCAACTCGACAAAATATAATGTTTGGAGTCAGTATAATCAGTCAGTTTATGGAGACTCCAAAGGATTCATATTTACAAGCTGGGAAGCACATCTTACGCTATGTCAACGGGACGCGTAATAATTGCATCTTCTATGCCAGGCGAGACCAGTTGGAACTAACAGGCTACATAGGTAGTGACTGGGCTGCACACACTGATGATCGAAATAGCACTTCTGGTTATGCATTTCATCTCAATTCGGGAGCAGTGTCATGGGCATCCAAAAATTAACCGATTGTTGTGTTGTCCACTGCTGAAGCAGAGTATGTCACCGCCACATCAACCACATGCTAGGCAGTCTGGCTGTGAAGGGTTCTGGGAGAACTGAACCATCCTCTAGAAGACATGACAACAGTGTTTTGTGACAATAATTCTGCCATTGCACTGTCAAAGGTTCCACTATTCCATGGGCGGATAAAGCATATCGACATTCGATATCACTTCATCAGAGAGCTGGTGAAGTCAAGTGAGGTTCAGCTGCAGTTCTGTAGATCGAAGGAGCAGGTAGCTGATATTTTTACCAAGCCTTTGAAGGAGGACTTCAACAGACTACATGAACAGTTAGGTGTCAAAGGGCTTGTGGGTTCAGGTTTAAAGGAGGGTGTTAAAAATGTTAAACCTGACCCCCATCTCTCTATCTCTCGAAACAAGCATCAAAGGCATGAAAAACACGCTTGCGATGGTGATCCAGGGGATCACTCGACACTGCCAGTTAGGAGTGATTTGACATCTGACAACACAAAAAGCCAAAAATTTGATCTCTGCATTTATTTCGGTAGTTGCAGTTCGACAATTGGTCAGAAACCCTACTTCGACTGTTAGAAACCCTAAGCATGTTAGAAGATAAGCCTATGAGGAGGCAATCCTTATGCTCCCTTCTGTAGGCTATAAAAGGCAGTTTGTGTTTTCAGAATAGGCAGATCGGAGGGTGAGATCATAGTAGTGCACAATAGTGCAAGTTTGGGGTGAAATCCGGTAAAGCGAGAATTATAGAGAAGCAAAATTTAAACAGAGCCGAGCAATAGCTTTGGACTTTCCCTTGCTTTTGTTTATCCTGCATTTATTTGCAAAAGTTTGTAAACCCTTCAATGGAGGAAGGTCTGTAAGTTTTTCTTGCATAAATAAAACTTTGTTTTATTTTTCCCTCTCTCGCTCGCCGGATCATCTTTTTCCCCAATCGCTCAACAAGTTGAGCAATTACGGGATCTCTTACTTGGTCAATCAAATTAAAAGGCAAAAACTCGTTTGTTATTGCTTTGTCCTAAGTTTTTGTCTTTTACTACATTTTCGTCCATTTGTCTTTGGCGTTTTGACTTTGATGCATTCGTCTCATTCCAATCTTCCCTCCATCGCTCACTATGCATCAAAATTCCCTTTAGCGCATAATAGTTTGAGCGATTTACGTCATTGTTAAACCTTACCACTTCAAATGCATGATATCTCGTATTTTATGCCTTTGTCCTATAGTGGTTTGTCTTATTAGCTTTCGTCTCATTCAAATTTCCCTCCATCGCTCGCAATTAATCAAATTTTTCCTTAGCGCACAAGATTGGAGCGCTTCGCATCTTTTTCTTATGAGACAAGCGATTTAGGGCACAATTTTTTTTTTTTTTTTTTTGTAATATTTCTAGTTTATCTTTTCTTGCCTACTCCCTCTGTCGCTAAATCCAAATCGTTCAAAGCCATTTTTCATTTTGATTTTGTGATTTGGAGGATTAAAAAACTTAGAATATTTTCGGTAATAATTGTTTCCATTCTCCCCGTCGCCCGTAAATCAATTTTTCTCTCCCCGTCACTCAAAGGGACAACGATCCGAAGAATTTTTATTTGAAGATCTTTAATTTCCTTTCTCGTCGTCGCTTGCAAGTTGACCATTTCCTCCTTATCGCTGGTCCGCAATAGCAATCGACGTCATAAGGCAAATTTAGTTTCCTTCAGGGCTTTGGTGGGCTTTACCATTTTCCTTATTGGGACCTCTTAACTAGAACCTCCTCCTACTTCTAATTTTCCTAGGGCTCCACCACTGCCTCGAAGAGGGACCACCACCTAGTGGGGGGTTTGGTCTGGGACTCCCAACAGGACTTGCTTCCTCCATTTTCATCAAGTGGCACTCTTCTCATGGTGCAAGGTGTAGTGCCCCAGTGGTCCATAAGTTCTCTTAAGTGTTTCATCTCCACTTTGACCTTGTCAAGTTGAACATCAATATGTATTTTACAAGATATGATAATGTTAACCTTCATATCATTATTCATATTACTAGAAGCAGTTTGATTGTTAAATACAATCTGATTTTTATTTTTTGAATCTTGTATAGAGACTCACACCTAACCACATGCCAAACACCTATTAGTATGACGGGGATGTTAGGGGGTCTCCTATTAGGATGGCTTCCCACTAGGGGGGTTTGACCTCATAATTGATCTCTCATTTATTATCCATTGTCAAACAGATTGAGCAAAGATGGCACTACCAAAAAATATTTTTGAAAGACTCTTCTACATAACATGTTGGACATGATACATTATCGAGGCCTAGAGTTTTCAGTCTAGCTCCACATGCTAAACCATTGTGGACAACAGACCAGAGAAAAAAACTCTTTTTTTTTTGCCTCATTTTTGGTATCCCAAACAAGTTGGCATCTTTGGATACATTTACTCTCAGAGTCCTCAAGCCTCCAAACTTTGTTTAGCTTTGCAGTTAGTCCCAGGGAAGGTTCCAAGGCTTTGGTTATGGAGGATACTGAGAGACTTTGTAGAGGTTTGCTATTGGGCCAAGCCCAATCTTTCCACTAGGGGTCTTTTGAAGGGCAAAGTTTTTACACCCAATCTAGTGAATAATGGCTTTGAAGATAAATTTGTCAAGGTGAAAATCACTTTTAAATTGCTACCAAGACTTCCACCTTAAAGTGTTCCAGTCAAGGTGTGCTTTCCAAATGCTTTTGGGATAGGTTTTAATAAAGTACTATGTTAGTTTTTTTTTTTTTTAAGTTATTGTAAATCACCCAAAAATAAAGTACAAATTGTTTTTTCTTACATTTTTAAATGAAAAGATATAATAATAATAATAATAATAATAATTCTTCAAAAATATAAATACATAGTTTAATTATATAAGTTTAGTTTTTTTCAAATCATCAATTTAAAATAGAAATTATTATATTTACAATTTTTATGATATATCATTTTTAACTTTAATACAAGTGAATTCAAATGTATCATGATAATATCATTAAATAATTACGATAATATCATTAAATAGATATAAGTATTCTTCATGAATGATAGCACTTGGTAAAAGGCAAGACTCCAAATTTAAGTATGACAAAATCTTTTATATATTATACCGTTATCATTTAACTTTTTTTAGATACATTGTAATTTGAAATTAATTAAAAAAAAAAAAACCAAAATCCTAACTAATATATCATTTTTTTTATTCACTAAATACTTCTTATACATATACATATCCGTAGTGGGGATTGAACCTGGGTCACATCACCAAACACCGTGGGGATTGAATCCGGGTCACATCACCAACGCCGTGGGGATTGAATCCGGGTCACATCACCAACGCCGTGGGGATTGAACCCGGGTCACATCACCAATGTCGTGGGGATGGGATTGAACCCCGGTCACATCACCAAAGCTGTGGGGATTGAACCCCGATCACATCACCAACGCCGTGGGAATTGAATCCGGGTCACATCACCAACGTCGTGGAGATTGAACCTGGATCACATCACCGATAATACAAGTGGTGTTCTCACGAGTAATCCAATATATAATTTTAAATTAAAACATCAAATATTTCATAATGCTCAAATCTATTCTCACCATATTTACTTATGGTTCAAGTAAGTTCTACATGTTTTCCCATATAAATAAAGGTTGTATGGAATAAAAACTAGTAATTTATCAAAATTATATATTTTAATTTTTTTTTATTCTCACCACATTTGCTTATGGTTCAAGAAATAAGTTCTACATGCTTTTCCATATGAATACATGTTGTATGAAAAAAAAAACTAATAGTTTATCAAAATTATGTATTTTGAAATTTGTTTAACATGTTAATTTAATAACATATTAATTATATTTTTTTATTTTTTATTTATTTTTTATTTTATTTTTTGAATTTACATGGTGGAATCGATAGCCGCCACGAATCTGGGTAGGCTGTCCAGCTTTTATGGCCGCCACAGTATTCTACGTGCTGTCGCCCCAGAAACCGTCACACAGATCTTCGCGCAGTCCACCCCTATAACCACCATGCCACAATCATTTTAAACCTTTTACGTCGCTGAAAGCACCAGGAAAAGGACAAACGTTCAGTCCGACAAGGCCCGAGATTTGAACCTTGGACCTCCGCCCCCTTATGAGGTTTGGATGAACCAATTGATCTACACCTCGAACCTCATTTGTTGTATTTTAAAACTAAAAAAATATCTAAAAAAATTTAAAACTCAAGATATGCTTCAATTTTAAAACTTAAGAAATATTTAAAAAAATTTAAAACTCAAGATATGCTTCAATTTTAAAACTTAAAAAATATTTAAAAATATTTAAAACTCAAGATATGCTTCAATTGTTTTTTTAATGTAAATGTTGTTGGATGATAAGTGCAGTATAATGAAAATAAAACCAGTGCCAAGGCAATCTAAAACACTACAAGGATAAGTTTCCGTTTCTGGAAATTGAACCCTGGGTCATAGTGAACGGTAAAGATTCGATTGCTGGGAATCGAACGCGGGTCATAGTGAACAGTAAAGATTCGAACTCACATTTCCGTTGCTAGGAACGGAAAGCGAACCCGGGTCATGGTGAACGGTAAAGATTCGAACTCATGTTTCCGTGAACCGGTCATAGTGAAGGGTAAAAGCGTTTAACTACTTATTGTCGTCGCCTGAGAGATTCGAACTCTCGCGGGGAAACCCCATGTACTTAGCAGGCACACGCCTTAACCACTCGGCCAAAGCGACATATAACTCGTATGGTCTTAAAGAATCTTTTCAAAGCCATTTCTCATCTTGATAACGAAGACGAAATATTAATAAAATAAAATAAAGTTTATCGGAACTTGTCATCGGTTGTAAGTAATGAACTTATTTTCATTAGATAATTGATTTTGTACAATTTTTAATGGGAAGAAAGGATATGTACTTTATGTAGCACAGAGATGTTAGAGACAGAGGAACACTTCATCTATCAATGTTTTGAAGTTTTTCAAATATTCGTGACAAATACAAATACAAAGAAACACTTGAAAACGGATCTATATGACAAATACAAATACAAAGAAACACTTGAAAACGGATCTATGGCAAAGTTATTTGAAGACAGTAAAATAAAAAAAAGTTGAGGAATTGCTAACCCAAATTAGCAAGGGGCGTGGGTGAGTGTGCGAGGGATGGGTATGTGGTGGCTTTGTGTTAAATTCTTTATTGATAAGTATAGCTCTCGGCTTTACGAAGGGTCATGGTTGGGAGGAGATTGATCAAGTGGGTGTGCGATGGCTTTGTGTTAAATTCTCTATTAATAAGTATAGCTCGGCTTTACGAAGGGTCATGGTTGGGAGGATACTTATCAGCCCTGTGCGTCGGTCATAGAGGTTTCTTACAATAACTAAATAAAAAAATATATAATAATTAAAAAATATATATTAATATTTTATATTTATTGGAAATATTAATACAAAATTTTATTATAAGTTTAATATTATGTGATTTTTTTAATGCACATACTTATTTAAATATTACAAATACGTAGTAATTTGATTTAAAGTATTTTATGCATAAAACCATAAAATAATTTTCTAAACATTGAAAGAGAAACATCTAATATCTTAAATCTACAAGTTTAACCTTTTAAAACTATAAAACATATATCTCATCTACATAAAACACAATATATAGGACTAAATCAAAATCATCATTTTTATAGTAAAAGCTTAGATTATATTATGTCATCAACTGAAACATTACAATAATATGGTGTTAGTATTGTTCACCAACAAAAAAAACAAAATGAGGTGGGTAAAAGTAAAGCATCCATAACTTAGTGCACATAAGAATAGAAGCTAATACCAAAAAAGAGACTATAGTTGTATTCTATTATGATATGCTTGATATCATCACTCATTCATGGGAGAGACTATCATGTGGAGAAGTTCTGAGCATTTTTTCCATTATATCTTTTGAAGTATTCAAGGAAGAAATAGAAGTAATGAGTTCTTGAACTAGTTCATAACTTTTTACTGCCTTATTTTTTGTTTCTTGCTAGAAATTTTACAGATCTTGGATCATGTGAAACATCTGATGAAGTCTATTAGTAACATTTCCTAGTGTACTGGATGCTCCAATAACATGGGAATAAATGCATCCCAAATGTAACAAAAGATCCAAGGTCAAGCCTACTAAAACAATATGTCATGGAGGAGTGGAACTGGTAAACACCTTTATGCATTTGAACTTCCAAATATGTTTGAGAAAAATGAGTTTACAAACATTCTAGGATTTGGGACAATGATCTTACTAGAAAAAAACAAGTAAAGAAAGCTTCCAAGATCTAGTTAATGAGGGGAATAGAAAAGTGTAGAAAATATCCCAAAACTATTTAGCCATGTCATAGAACCAAAAGAAGTGAATAAGATATTTTGAAACATTACAAAATTTGCATTGAAGGGAAATATGTAAAATTGGAGCCAAAATTTTAGAAGTTAGAATTTTTTATGTAGAACCTACCATCCAAGAAACTGAGTTTTGGATTCAATAGAAACTTTCCAAATTTGAGTAGCAAGAGATTTCTATTGGGCATTGGTAAAATTGACTTGTCACTTGACATTGAGCTTAGAGTCCAATGGTAAAGGATAAATATTTTTGTATATCCAAATAGATTTAATAGAAGATATTCTATGGTCAGTAAACCATCTCTAATTAGTCCATATATTATAGGTAGTTGTTCCCAAATTTATAAGGACCTCACATGGAATGGAAGACATACAAAGACCATAAGACTCTTTGAACGAAGAGGGAATGAAACAATAATTGTAGATCTGGGTCTAGGTGAGAATTGAGCCATTTATCGAATCCCAAATATTTATTATTCTATTTATATATTTCTTCAAAAATACCAATCCTCGAAGAACACTGTACAAAGCTAAATGTTTATCATTATGGAGGAGAAATTTACTCCACCAAAGACTGTTAAGACCAATGCTTAAACCATGACGTAAGGAGTCATATTTCCAATCCAATAAATGAGAAATTTATTACCAAGATTTCTAGTTATATGTGAGAAGAATAGATCCTTTAACCATAAAGTATGATGCATTAAGGACCTTGTCCTCCCATGGGGTTTATTTCCATTTACCTTTGTGAGTAACTTGAGAGATTTTATACCGAAATAGGTGTTTCCAATTTTCATCTCTACTAATAGCTCTAGAAAACCATTTCATACCCAAATATTTGCTTTGGGTAAGAGGACCAATAATACTCAAATCTCTTGAATCCTTTGGTTGAGTACAAATTTTCTATGATATGGTTGTCATGCCTACGTCTCCATACCATTTGGTCCATAAAATGTTATGAATGTTGTGAGTAAATTTGTTATAGGCATCCTTTGAGGCCATCTAGCAAAGGAGTAGTAAACATGAGAGGTTGCTATAAATTTATTCATGACTTAAATTCTTCCTACTAAGGAGAGAAACCAAACCAACCATACATTGAAATACTTTTGAAGTCTTTCCATACCTAGTTCCACATATCTTTAAGAGAAATATTAACCCCAAAGAGGAATCCCTGGTAGTGAACGATCATTCCACAAGGAACTATCTTTTACTCATATGAGGATTTAAAACCACTAGGATTGGAAGAACTATAGAAAAATTTATTTTAGAGTGGTTGATACGAGAGCTAGAAACATCACAAAATAGTTATACAATATCTTTAATCGTTTCCACCTCCTATTGGGTATTTTGAAGAAAAATAAGGGAATAATTAGTAAAATATGAGCTTAAGAGAATGTTTATCCCTAAGAATATTAATACCTTGAATGGGGCCATAAAATTGAGACTTATTAAGGAGATAACCAAGAGCATCGATAGCCATAACATACACAAAAGGAGCAAGAGGGAAACCCTGTCTAATAGATCGTTGTAGAGAGAAGGAGGGGGATAGATCTCCATTAACTTAAAAATAGGTTTAAGAATCACAAAAGAGCATACCAATTTGATTACACAATTTTGGACCAAAACTAAGCCAAGAAAGCATGAAGAATAAAATCCCAATGCTTTATTGAAATATAGCTTAATCAAGAGGGCATCTTGATTGGAGTTGATGACACATTGTGTTGTTTCCTAGGCCACCATAAGATTATATAATATATAACAACCCTTAAGAAGACCAAAGTTTTCTGGAAAAATAATAGCTTGTGCAACAAGTTTGATTCTTAAAGCTACAACTTTAGCTATGATCTTGTATAACATATTAAGGAGGGTAATAAGTCTCCAGTTGGAAATTTGATTGAGTCGTACCTTTAGAAATAAGTTTTATTAACCCTACATTGATATTAGCTCTAAGAAAATTGTTCTTGAGAGCTTCTAGGTAAACACAATGAATATCTAAGGAAAGGGTGTGCTAACTTTTTTTATATAACTTCACTAGAAGACCATCTATATTAGGAGCTTTGTAATTCTTCATAGAAAAAGGAGCATTATGTATATTTTTCATAGAAAGTGGAAATTCAATTTGATCTTGAATAATATGGTCTACTAGGGAGGGAATATGTTCCTGCACTTAATCCATTAAGAGAAAATAGATGCCATCCCTTGGATCCACTGCAAAAATTTGAGAGAAGTGGGCTACAAAAATATTCATGATCTCATTGGATTCAAAAAGGAAATGACTTGAAGGGTCCTCCAACTTAGTAATCCTTTATGAAATATTCTTATGTGTGAGGTAGTTAAAGAAAAAAATAGTTTTCTTGTCTCCTGGGAGATCCAACTAAGGCAAGATCTAATATGTGCCTCTCTAGCATGATATGACTCATAACCTCTCACCTGAATTTTAGAATTAGCTAGGTCACATTGAATAGTAGCATTATTGGTATATTTCATAAGCATGAAACAAATATGAGATATCTCTTTATGAAAGTGACTCTCATGAATCTTATTTGTCTTGGCAACAAAGCATTGATACCATCTAAGAGAAGAAACAGTGTTGGAAATACATATTTTAAACCATTTAATCCAACTAGTATTACCAGTTAGTTTGGGACATCTATTCCAAATATGCTTTACAAGGTGGTAGCAAGTAGGGCTATCAAGGTGGGAAATATTTAATTTGAAAGAAAGTTGCATGGAATAAAAGGAGATCGAGGAATTTTGGATAAAATAAAATATAGGGAGGTGATTATATAGAGTTGTGTACAAAAGAATGTAAACTTGCTATTGGATGGATAATTTATCCAAAAAGTAATTAAAAAAATAAAATTTGTCTAGATAAACAAGATTCCTAGAAGAACCTTGATAACAATTAGCTCTGCATGGTTGCAATATCAGGTACACTCATGGGTGTACAAGAGAATTTACCATAAGAAATGAGAGAAAATATTGAAGGGGAAATGATGATGATGACTTGTTCATCAAACAACTCAGGGTAACATGGATGCATACAATTTTATTTAGGTGTATTCTAGTTTTGCTTATTCTCATGTTCATACCATTGGACTAGGAAAGTTACCTACAATGAGTCTCCTTAACATGATTTGGTAATAGCTTAAGTCTTTCTTAAATAAGGAACCACTCACTTGATGATACAACAATGGTATAAAACATCAAGGAAGTACATTTGTTCTTGCTTTTGGCATGATGGTTTTTTATTATCTCCTTGTGTTCTTGAAGGATTAATTGGTTGATGTTAATTATTGTTTGCCTAAGGTTGGTAAATAATAAATTAAATAAATCCTTGAGTTTTTATTTTCAAATGTTTGCTTTATGCTTGTTTATGGTTAATGATGGGCTGCCTTTAACCTTGGTGGTAGTGCACTTAATATATTTTGATGACAATGGTGGAGATACCTTAATTTAAAGAAAGATGCTTTTGTTTCTCCTTCCTTCTTGTTTGGGATCAACATTTGATTAAGGTGGTAATGGATGTTCGAAAATGATTCTAGCATTACCTTGCAACCTTACTCAAAGATGCTTTATCTTATCCTTTCCTTGGGTATTTTAAGAAGGTATTGGTTGTAAATAGAGGGGGACACACTATGAGGATCAAGAGTATAGAGGAGAGAACATTCATTGATGCCCAACGTAGGGATAAATAGAGTAGGGAGAGAAAAAGACAAAGGATAAGACACCAACAAATCATCTTCCTTTTTGTTAGGTATTAACCAAGGCTTTGGTGATTGTTATGCTTTGGTTTTTGTTGTGTTGGCCTACATATTTCCTTTATTTGCTACTGAAATTTGCTAGTTGACTGTTTATGCCCTCTAGATGTCTGCATTCTCCTTTTTGTTCTGATGTATTTCTTGTTGTTTTGCCTTCACTCATAGGTTTTTGCTTAAGGTTTGAGCTAGGGTCCAAGTGCTCATTTTTTCCAACTTGGAACATATTCTCCTTGCACGAAAAAGAGCATCGTGGAGAGGCTAGTATGGTCCTAAACAATCCTTGTTGGTAGACTTCATGATTGACCATAGCTTCGATGTTGTGTATTCCTCGTCTTATAAATGAAAGCTATCCCCTTGTTAGCATTAATTCATTTGTTGTGTAGCATGTGCTTGGGTTTACAACATGCATAACACTCTTTAATCATATTTTTCCTAGCTTGATTAGCTAGATTTTTTGTAGTATATTTTCAAGATTTATGGTTGGTTGGAGTATTAATTATTTGTTTTGATAAAGCTAAGGTTGGATTTTCAAATATATTTTATTTTGTTATTTTATTTGGTTTTTGGTTTATTTTTAGTGTGCTTTTGGGTTGCTTTAAGTGTCACACCCCACCCTGGAATGATTTTTTTGGTTGACATACTATGTATTTATGATTTATTAATGGATGCTTAGGTTAAATGCTTAAATAATTGTTGCATTAGCTATAATAATTTATCTTGAAGAATTCGGTAGTTCTAATGTGTTGTCGATGTGCAACACCAAGTACATCCATGGGTGGAAGAGGTAGAATCGACCACTAAGGATGGAGTACTAGAAAAGGGAAGTGATGATTTCGATAATTCAAGTAAACATGAATAACTACCCTCATATAGGTATGCATTTTTGCTTTAGGGATAATCATCAACAAGCTAGCCACCAAGAGACAAAGTTGGTACCCTAGAAGCTATCGTAAATTCTTCGATTGAGACAGGTGACTGGATTGATGGAGAAACTCCCGCCTTGTTTGGTACACCTGATTATTTGTATTGTTTGGTTGTTTTTTATTTTTAAAATAAAAGTTTTTTATTTAAAGATTTTTTTTTTAAATAATAAAAGGTTTTTATTTAAAATGCTTTGATAAAAAGGTTTTTTTAAGGAAATGTTTTATTTAATTAGAGAAAATAATTTTATTAAGATATCTATGGTAGTAAATGAGTTTGTTTTAATTGAATGAATATCTCATTTATATAATAATAAAAGAAGGTTCTTATTATACTTTATAAGAATAGGATGTTTAAATTTTATGAAACTTAAATGTAGGGAATGTTCATCCCTTACTCCTCCTGAATAAAATATAATAATAAAAATAAATTAAGCATCTAGAAGCTCAATATTTGAGGATGATAATTTAAAAAAAAATCAAAAGGTCATTGACCACCATGGGTGGATAAGGACGTCTTCAATTTAGTTGATGACATTGAATTTGGAAGAGACCCTAGGCAACGAGTAGATGGAGAATTTGTCATGATAAGAGGGTGGAATGCTTTGAGAAAGGGGTCAAAAAATAAGAAAATAGAGACGAAAGCCTTGGACGGAGAAAGAGAAAGAATGTGAGGACTGAATTTATAGTGTAGGAAGATGCTTTAGATCAGACCTTAATCTATACTAGGTTGGAACTTAGAATTTATTTCATTTATGAATACTTTTGGATTGTTTGATAGCCCTATATTTTATAGACGTATTTGTTTAAGCTTCCATCTATATGAAAAATTAGTGGAGGCACTGTTGTTTAGATTTCCTTCATCCTCAGTTTCTTAGAGGTGATTGATGTTTGCTTGTGTTAAGTTGGCTCTCTTAGCCCTTCCTTATTGCTTTTGGTAGCTATTTGTAGATGAACCAGATAGTGATAGCTTCTATATTATCCTTCTATTAGACCTTTGTGCTTGATGTTTATGGTATTTTTCTAGCTACCATGTGTGATATGATAGCTACCTATGATGTCCTTTAATATTTAAACCATTTGTTATCCATCTAAGACTATATTTCACCTGTGTTTTCAACTATTGGTGGTCACTATAAACCAAACATGCTCTCTTGTTCATAAATTGATCCCTTAGGCCACTTATATGGGTGTTTCATGCTTCGTGCACTTGTAGATATGCTCAGGTGGGTATTTACCTACTTGTGAGAGGATTCAAGACCCTTACGATCGTCCTTGAGCGACCATGGTATGTTATCCATGTATGGTGCACTTAGGTGGAAGGTCTTTTAAAATCTTCCACGAGCACTATCCCACATGGGATGTTCTTGGGAAGGAATAGGGGTTTATGGGATGTAAGGCTCCCATACCCCTTCAACCATGATAGGTGGTCATGGTTAGGGCTTATGACCATTTTTTTGTGGCTTTGTTTGTTGAGGTGACATGTGTTCATTGGTCTGACCTATGTGTGTGGTTAATCCGTATTTAAGCCATAGTTGGGTTATGTGTGGCCAAGTTTTAAATACCTAGTATTGGTGGTCACGTTGAGCTCGTGGTTATGATCTATTTAATAAAACAACAATCCTTTAAAAACCATTAAAAATTGAGTTCAATATGTTGGTTAATTGAATCTAAAGGAATGATTTAAGGTTAATTAGTTTTATGAAAATAATAATTTAATATTAATAAGTTTTATGAAATAGAATGATTTGAGATTAATTAATTTTATGAAAAAGGTGATTGAAGATTAAATAGTTTTATGAAAAAGAGTGATTTAAGATTAATTAGTTTATGGAAAAAAATAATTTGAGTTTAATTAGTTCTATGAAAAAGAATGATTTAATATTGATTAGTTTTATGGAAAATAATGTTTTAAGACTTTTTAGTTTATGAGCAGGAATGTTAAAATTAATTACTTTTATGAAAAATAATATCAGAATTTAATTAGTTTTAAGGGAATGAATGTTAAGTATTTAATTAATTAGGGTTTATGGGACCCTAGTTAGTTAAATAAAGCAAATGATAGGTATCAATTAATTAAGGGTTATGGGGCCTTGATTGACTAAATAAATTAATAAGTTTAATTGGGAGGACCTTTATGTTCAATCATGAACCTTGATAGATTAGAGGATAATTTGATGAAATGAAGATGACCTTCCTAGTTGTTGAATGAATGATATTTAAAGATGCATTGGTGATTGTATAGTTGCAATTTGGTATTTTTAGATGCACTAGATTAAATGATCATCTAGTAGATGCATGATTCATAGTTTCATGAGTTATCCTAATCCCTTACTACCATCAATTGAGAGATAAGCAAGCTAAAGGAGCCAAGGAGAATGCCAAAGATCAAATACAGATACTAACTTATGTTAAGAATGAAACATTATTAAAGCATCATTGTTTAGCTAATTATGTAATGTTCTATTCTTTAAAAGTATGGATTCTTTTACCATACTCAATCTATGTAATGAATTATTGATGGATGGAAATGTATCTCCTAATTGTAATTTATGATGCACCTTATTGAATAATTATGTTAGTCTTTTATCTATGCATGAATTAGTTAAATTTGGTTTATTTCAACATCTATTTTGTTTCTCTCATTTATTATGTTCCATACTTGATTAAAGTGATAGAATTAGTGTTTGTTATCATATGCTAATGGTTTTAATATGCTTAGAGAATTTAAGTAATTCCTTTAGAGATATTAGAGTGCTAGTGTGTTGGATAGAGTAGGAGAACCTAAGGGATTATGGGATCCTTTAGGGCCAAATGGGTAAACTTAGTTTAAGTGACTAAACTGGTTTGATTTGCACAACCTAGCAGTTTAAAATGAGATAACTATATATAAAATATTAGGCTACTCCATCACAATGATAAGACGAGTGGCATGTTAACTATACACATCGTATACTTGCACAAATAGACTTGTGCAGGGTATAGATATGAACGTATCCTTCGACTGATCGAAGGAGATAAGCTAACCCTAACTGATATGTAGTTAATAACTATCACAATATGTGTAACATACCTACATAGATGGATTTGTGCATGGTATGGATATGGGCGTATCCTGATTAAATTCTAGTTAGAAGGTTGGTGTTGAGAAAAAGGATAGACAACTTGAACTTAGGGTTAACTTAGAAATCTTTGTAGTTGCACGGACCAAGTGAGATAAGGATCTCTCTCTTGAGTATGTGATAGTATTTAGTGTTGTGTGTGTTAGTGTTTAGTGTTGTTTGTGTTTGTTTAAAAAATAATAATAGCAACCCATTAGTTAGATTTTGGGTTGTTACATTTTGTATCAGAGCTCTAGGTATGAGGTACTAGAGCTTATTTTTGTGCTAGGGATTTGGGTACATTCCTATGCAGGCCATGTTTAGTATAGTGATGCAGGAACATCCAACAGCACCAGCAGCAAAAGCATCGAGTTGCGGGAAAGCCAGCACTGAAGGAGCGGCTAAGGAAGAAAATCGTCACGATTTCGTTGCATGTCATGAAATCATGACAAAAATTGGCAAGGAGAGCAAGAGGGAAAACCTATCGCGATTTCACGACATGTCACAAAATCGTGACTTGTCGCAGAATCGCGACAACAGCAGCAAGGCGAAAGCAGAGGTAGAAACATGCAACGAAATCGTGACGTCTCAGCGAGGCAGAGGCAGAGGAGAAAAGTTGCAGTGAAATCATGATTTCATGACGTCGCAAAATCACGATGTCAGAAGGGCGAAGGCAAGGGCGAAGGTTTGTGTAGCAAAATCATGACACGATTTCGCAACATCGCAAAATCGTGACGTCAAGATGGAGTTAGAGCAGAGCAGCGGGTGTGGTCGTGATTTCGTGACATGTCACGAAATCGCGACAACAGGACAGCAACGAAGCAAAGCAGTGGAAGAGTCACGATTTCGTGACACGTCGCGAAATCACGACTATCACGAAATCATGACTGAAACAAGACAAACAGAGGGAGTAGCGAAGATGTCGTGATATCACGACTTCATGATATCGCGATGTTGCGATGTCGCGATGTCGCGACAAGAATCATAAATGCAGGCACAAAGGCAAAATGGTCGTGACCAAAATGGGCAAAGAGCGTAGTGTGGCCAGCGACGGAGAGAGAAGGCATGGGAGAAAGCAGAAAAAATGGCAGGAACGACATTTTCGAGGACCGTTCAAAGATGCCACGTGGCACAAGCTAAAGTTAAAGCGGGGGATTACCTAGGAGCATGGGAGATGAAGAGGATGGGCGCGCAAAATTTTTTGACGGATTCAGAGATGACAGGGACCGTGCGAAGAGGGGTCTTTAATCGGGTTGGTGTCTCGATTTTTGTGTTTTTGTTTCAGAGGGTCGGGGCCTCTATAATAACCCAGTTAATGTAATTAATCGGGTTGGTGTCCCGATTAAGGCGTGGTTTAATGCGTGAGAGGGTCGGGGCCTCTATAAAAACCTAGTTTGTTGTTTTAGTCGGGACGGTGGATCGGGGAATAGACGCAGGAGTGTAGAAGTGTCAAGCTAAGCCGGGAGCTAGCTATTGTAAGCCTGCGGGCATTTTATGTATGATTTTCAGATTTAATAGAGAGAAAATTCAAAAAATTACAGGAGTGTGTTAGCATCTATTTCTCGGTCCCCGTTAGTGGTATCAGAGCAGAAGTTCCTGAGTGTGTAACAAATCGTCGGACGTGAGGCAGTTACGCCAGGATCTATGGTAGGGTTTGAGAGAGAGAGAAAGAGAGTTTAGATCCCCGAGCATGTTAGCAGATCACCGACTGTGAGGCAGCTACATCGGATCGGTAAAGCTTTGTAAGAAAAGCAAAGAAAGAAAAATGCATTCCCAAAGAAGACGGGACAACAAGGAAGATATAGTGTCGGAGGAAGAATTTTTAGCTTTACAAAAATAGTTGAAGGCCCTGCAAAAGGAATGGCTCGCAATAAAGTTGCGGGAGCAAGAGGAGCGGCAAAGAAGACGGGAAGAGAGAAAGAGAAAGAAAGAGGAGAAGTTGAAGAAGGCTGTAGAGGTGTGCAGCAGTGCCGGGACCTACCCGAAAGAAGACACAAATTTTTTTGTGCCAAAGGAGGAGTTAAAGCAGGCTGCAGAAGAAGTTTGCAGCAACGAGAAAATCTGTCTGGAAGAAGACAGAAGTATGGACCGGGAGCCGGGGTTGAAGCAGACTGCTGAGGCAGAGAAGGGTTTGGAAGTGTTGCAGGAGGCAGCAACCAGACCAAGTAGAAGTGAAGATCACTTCTCCACTTACCCCGGGTGTCTGATGTAGGAGCATCCAACAACACCAGCAGCAAAAGCATCGAGTTATAGGAAAGCCAACACTTAAGGAGTGGCTAAGGAAGAAAATCATCATGATTTCGCTGCATGTCGCAAAATCATGACAGAAATTGGCAAGGAGAGCAAGAGGGAAAACATGTCATGATTTCACGACATGTCACAAAATTGTGACTTGTCACAGAATCGCGACAGCAGCAGCAAGGCAGAAGCAGAGTTAGAAACATGCAACGAAATCATGATGTCGTGATTTCATGACGTCGCAAAATCATGACGTCTCAACGAGGCAGAGGCAGAGGATAAAAGTTGCAGCGAAATCATGATTTTGCGACGTCACGAAATCGTGACGTCAGAAGGGCAAAGGCAAGGGCGGAGGTTTGTGTAGCGAAATCGTGACGTGATTTTACGACGTTGTGAAATCGCGACGTCAAGACAGAGTTAGAGAAGAGCAGCGGGTGTGGTCACGATTTCGTGACATGTCATGAAATCACGACGTCGTGAAATCGCGACAGCAGGACAGCAGCGAAGAAGTCACAATTTCGTGACATGTCGTGAAATCGTGACTGTCATGAAATCGTGACCGAAACAAGGCAAACAAAGGGAGCAGTGGAGACGTCACGATATCATGATAAGAATCAGAAATGTAGGCATGGAGGCAAAATGGTCATGATATCGCGACATGTCACGATATTACGACCAAAATGGGCAGAGAGCGCAGTGTGGCCAGAACGTCGCGATATCATGACATGTCGCGATATCGCGACGGAGAGAGAAGAAGGCGCGGGAGAAAGCGAAAGAAATGGCAGGAACGGCATTTTTGAGGACCGTTCAAAGATGCCACATGGCACAAGCTAAAGTTAAAGCGGGGGATTACCCAGGAGCACGGGAGATGAAGAGGATGGGCGCGCAAAATTTTTTGACGGATTCAGAGATGACAGGGACCATGCGGAGAGGGGTATTTAATCGGGTTGGTGTCCCGATTTTTGTGTTTTTGTTTCAGAGGGTCGGGGCCTCTATAAAAACCTAGTTAATGTAATTAATCGGGTTGGTGTCCCGATTAATGCATGGTTTAATGCGTGAGAGGGTCGGGGCCTCTATAAAAACCCAGTTTATTGTTTTAGTCGGGACGGTGGATCGGGGAATAGACGCAGGAGTGTAGAAGTGTCAAGCTAAGCCGGGAGCTAGCTATTGTAAGCCTGCGGGCATTTTATGTATGATTTTCAGATTTAATAGAGAGAAAATTGGAAAAATTGCAGGAGTGTGTTAGCGTCTATTTCTCGGTCCCCCGTCATATAATGTTTTGAATAACCCTTGTTTTTCAAGAGAGAAATACATATCTTGTTACCTAAAAGGGATAGAAAATCTCATGCAACTGCAATAGCCTATTGTAGTTTATTTTTTAATACAAAACATATTATTATTTGTGTACTCTATGATTTAATTCAGAACTCTATTTTAACCTACCATTCTTCATCTATTTGGTTTGTGTGTTTTAAGTTTATTTGCCAAGCAAGAGACCGATTATTTCAGAGTGGTACCAAAGCCATGATAGGCATGGACATTGTCATAGTAGTGAAACATATGATAATATGTCTATTATGCCTAATGTTGTTATACAAATATCCATAATAAGATATCCCAAGCCTCTCATTACTGGGAAAATTTTGAGCGCATTTAGTGCCATCTACACAACATCCTAAAAATTATCTCTATATTTTTAGAGGAATTATTACTTGCTCCTTGGATAGCAAATAAATTTTAACTTCAGGAGGAGATCTTAACAATATATAACAGATTCATTTTTTTCACATCCTCTATAATGAAGTAGAGATCAACTTTTGAAAATGGGAGGCATTTTTATAACAAGTCTCACTCGTCTTACAATTTGGATGTTATTGATGTACTATAGTGGTCTCTCCATATAGGAGGGAGGACCCTCCATATAGTAATCAAGATATTAGGCTTGGCATCATTGCTTTCTAGGATATTCACAAGTACTAGAAGAGCACCTAGTTTCTCATTAGGAAGACCCCTTTCCAGCATGATTTATATTTTATATATCTGTTGAAAGTGGATGCCAAGTTATAGGTAAGAGTGATGCCCAATCTCCTCATCCAATCAATTATAGTTTCCCTCTACCTACAGGTACATCTTAGTACATAAATCCAATGTTAGCCACACTTCCTTTCTCTTTATCTTTTCGCTCTATTCTATAATGTTGATATTTGAAAAGTGATATAATTTTTATTTTAAACCCAAACAATGACCTCCAATAATAGTCCACTATAACTACAAATCCCGCATTTTAATGGTAGAAATTATGATTATTGGAGCATACAAATAAAAAAATTATTTGAGTCAAAGGAGCTTTGGGATTTAATGGTAACTAAGTATGTAGAACTCATAGATGCAACAATGTATATTACACTTTTTCAATTGAGAAGTATTTGTTGAAATAAAATTAGAAGAAGGATAAGATGACTCTATTCTTTATTATGTAGGTAGTTGATGAGTCAAATTTTCCAAGAATTGTAGCAACAACCAACTCAAAATAGGTATGGGAAATTTTAGAAAATCCCTTTCAAGGCACCAACAAAGTAAAATTGGTGAGATTATAGATGTTGAGGAGAGAATTTAAAAACTTATAGCTGAATGAATCTAAGTCCACAAGTGACTCTTTTACCAATACAATGGGTATTATCAATTAGATGAGAATGAATGAGGTAAATATGGAAAACCAAATAACAATAGAAAAGGTATTGAGAAGCCTACCAACAAGGTTTTAAATCAATGGTCATTGCTATTGAAGAATCAAATGATTTAACAAGCCTATCAATGGATGAATTAATGGGATTTTTGCAAACACATGAACAAAGGTTGAATCGAACAACTCAATCTTCTTTGGAGCATGCATTTAAAACAAAAGTTTATTTCAAGTATAATAATAAAAAAAGATAATACAAGTAGGCAACTTGAAGTTCTCAAAGAGGACGTGGACATGACAACAAAGGTAGAGGTGGTACATGCTATAAAAGAGGAGGAAGAACAAATTCTTCTTATAAAGAAGAAACCAGTTGAAAATTTCATGAAGCAAGATGAAGAGGTAACAATAAAAATCAACAAGGAGGTACACATCAAAGGTATGACAAGTCAAAATTCCAATGCTATTATTGCAAAAAAATGGGCATTATAGTTATTAACGTAGAAAGAAAATGGCTAGAGAAAATAAATAGAAGTAAACTATACAAATGAAAATGAAGAAACAAAAGATAGATGTGGCTCTTTGTTGATAACTTGCAACATTGATGAAGAGAGTTAGAATAATGTATGGTATCTAGATAGTGGATGTAGTAACCACATGTATAAAAATAAATAAAAAAATGCTCTCAAAACTAGATGAAACTATCAAATTTGAGGTAAATATGGAAAACAATTGTAAAGTTCCTATTATAGGTAAAGGAAACATCCTAATTTGCACAAAACAAGGAGAAAGAAAACATATTTTTGATGTTTATTATGTGCTTGGTTTGAAACACAATTTATTAAGCATTGGACAACTTGTGGAAAAGGCCATAAATTCTATTTTGAATATGGTGCTTGCATAATTAGAGATGGTGAAAATAGACTTATAGAAAATGTGAACATGACAAAGAACAAAATATTTTCTCTAAAAATTCAGAGTGAAATGTTGCTTTATTTTAGTGTTGTAAAAAATGCTACATGGTTGTGGCATCTCGTATTTGGTCATTTGAGTTTTAGTGGCCTAAATTTGTTGTACAAAAAGCAAATGGTAAAAGGATTACCACTAATAGAGCAACCTAATCAAGCATGTGAAGGTTGCATTGTAGGTAAGAAGCATAGGGATGCATTTCCTATAGGAAAATCATGAAGGCTTCACAATATTTCAAGCTTGTGCACTCATATATTTGTGGGCCCATGCAAACCAACTCATTAGGGAACAACAAATATTTTTTGAAATTTATAGATGCTTTCAGCCGAAAAACATGGGTATTCTTCTTGAAACAAAATCAAAATCATTTGATATATTTTAGTAGTTTAAGACATTGATTGAGAATTAAAGTGGATACTATGTGAAGACACTAAGAATAGTTGGAGAAGGTAAATACATCTCAAATAATTTTTTTAATATTTGCAAAGCAAATGAGATCAAAAGGTAATTTATAGCTAGACACACACCACAAAAAATGGTGTCGTATAAAGGAAGAACATACCATAATAGATATGACAAGGGGTATGCTAAAAAGAAAAATCATTACCAAATGTATTTTGAGAAGAAGTTGTAGCATATGCAATTTACTTTCTAAATAGGTATCCTACAAATAATGTCAAGGATGCAATCCCTCAAGAAGCATAGAGCAATAAAAAATGAACTATTGCATACATAAGAGTCTTTGGTTTTATATCCTATGCACACATTCCATAAGAAAATAGAAGGATATTGAATGACATTGGAGAGAAATGCATTTTAATTAGATATAGTGAATAATCAAAATCTTACAAATTGTATAACCATATTAAAAATAATGTAATTATAAGTAGAGATGTGAAATTCATTGAAGATACAACTTAGAGCTAAAATTCCAAAGCTAATTAGCAAAGGATAGAAAGCATTGAGATAAAAAAAAATTGAATAGAGAAAGCATAAATCAGCTCTTGATTTCAAGCAACATTACCCATGTGGGCAATAGCCCTTCGTCATTATCAAACTCACCACCAAGTGCAAGAAGAAGGTACATTTATTCCATCATAAGAATCATCAAAGATAAGGAGCCTATGGGAAATATACGAGGTAACAAGAAATGAAAATAAAGATGAAAAATATGTTGTTTTTACTTTATTTTCTGAATGTGATCCTATTACTTTTGAAGATGCAATTAAAAATAATAAATGGGTGGAAACCATGGATGAAGAAATTGATGCTATAGATAAAAATCAAACTTGGAAATTAATGGACCTTCTAGTAGGAAAGAAAACCATAGGTGTTAAATGGGCATACAAAAAAAAATTCAATGGAAAAGGTGATGTAGAAAGACATAAAGCAAGGTTAGATGCAAAAGGGTATCCAAAAAAATAGGGGTTGACTATCATAAATTGATGCACTTATAACAATGTTTAACACACTTAGAATGATTCTAACATTGACAAGCCAAAAAGGGTAGAAAGTCTACCAAGTGGATGTCAAATATACCTATCTAAATAGGGTGTTGGAAAATGGGTCTATATAGACCAGCCACCAGGGTATGAGTTGGAAGGACTAGAAGGGAAGGTGTACAAGTTGAATAAATCCTTGTATGAACTCAAAAAAACACCCAAGGCCTAGTATAGTCATATTGACTTTTACTTTTAAGAACATGACTTCATCAAGTTCCCATATGAGCACATTCTTTATATTATAACAAATGAACAAGGAGAAATATAATAGTTTGCTTGTATGTAGATGATTTTATTTATACTAGTAGTAGCAATATGTTGTTTGATTAATTTAGAAGTGCTATGAAGAGTGAATTTGAAATGACAAATTTAGGCTTGATGAAGTATTTTCTTGAAATTTAATTTTCTCAAACAATTGATGGTATCTTCATTTCACAAGGTAAATATGCATTATATGTCTTAAAGAGATTAGAATTGAGAATAGCAAACTGACCAGTACACCAGTTGTAATAGGTCAACAATTAAGCAAGCATGATTGTAGCAACAATATAGATTCAACCTTTTTCAAGAGGTTGGTTGGAAACCTTATGTATTTGATAGCGACTAGACCAGACATAATGTACGCAGTTAGTTTAATATCAAGATTCATGGAGAAACCAAAGAGCACTCACTTGCAAGTATGGAATAGAATTTTAAAATATGTGAATGGAACTAAAGATCATGGGATCTTTTATGCAACATCAAATAAACTTGAACGTGAAGGGTACACAAATAGTGATTGGACTGAAAATATTGATGATAAGAAAAGCACTTATAAATACATATTTCATCTTGGTTTTGGTGCAATCTCACGGTCTTTTAAGAAACAACCCATTATTGCACTTTCAATTATTGAAGCAAAGTATGTTGTTGCCACATCAGTTGTATGTCAAGCAATGTGGCTTAGAAGAATTCTAGATAAATTGAATCAAGTACAACAATTTGCAACCAAAATATTATGTGACAATAATTCAGCCATAGCTCTATCCAAGGATTTAGTATTTCATTGAAGAAGTAAACATATGTTATATTAACATAAGATTTCACTTCATGAGAAAGTTGATTAAAAATCAAAAAAATAAATTAAAGTTTTACAGGTCAAAGAAACAAGTTGCCGAGATATTCACAAATATTCACAAAATCTTTGGAAAAAGAAGACTTTGAAAGATGGAAAGAAATTTTGAATATCCCAGTTTTTTGAAATGTAGCTTAAGGAAAGGTGTTAGATTAATCCAAATTTCTTTAATGACAACTTCTCCTCTCCATACCTATCAACATCCTCCACCCTCCTAAAGTAATAGTGCATAGTACTTGTAGTTATGCTTGGTAGCTATAGTTGCCTAGATAGAAACTCCTCTCGAATTAGTGCATGTCTGACAGTTGGACGGACTCTCCTTTCCATCTCCTGTTTTTTTGTATAGTGTTGTGAATGACCCCTGTTTTGCAACAGAAAGCTTGCTTGTTATCCGTGTGGAAAGGGGCAAACAAATCTTATACTGCTGCAGCAGTCTGTTGTAGTTTAAAGTTTTTAATACAATACATATTATTATCTGTGCACTCTGTGATTTAATTCAGAACTTTGTTTTAAGCTACCATTCTTCATCTATTTGGTTTGTGCGTTCTAAGTTTGTTTGCACGGCAAGAGACTAGTAGTTCTTTCATGATTCACTAGTAATTTAGGGTGATTCCTATCACTTATGTCAGTTATATGGTATAACCAGAGCTTGTTTCTTCTCAATGTGCTCTAGTATTTATGACACAATGTTTTCCGCTGCCCCTTTCCGTGTTGCCGTCCACTTAAAAAAACCTTAATTTTTCTCCTTTTTATTCGTATGCCACCTAAGTTAGCACGCTCTGGACAACGTTTCCTAACCTTAACCTTAAGCATCCATGCACATCCATTTAAAAGGATTCAACACCATGGCCACCGTCCATGAAACAGATTATACTACCACATACTACCATTAATTAATTTCACACCATTAAACCAATGAGTCAACTGACAGCCATTCTTGCACTAGTAACTTTTCAATGATTAAAAACTTTTTAATAAAAAGATTAAAAAATTCTTAATAAAAGATGGTAAGTGTTAGTGTGGTTAGGAACTTATCAAGAAAAGTTTTAGGTTAGAAAAGAAAGTAGTTTGATCTGAATCCTTTAAGGTGCACACAAGACCAATGACGAAATGGTGCAAACTCTGAACCCTAAACTACGAGACAAATAAAGGTTATAAAGGTAACCAAGATTTAATAGAAAAATACTGTAATATAGTACAATCACGAAGTCATTAAATATTCATTCTTAGATTACACACCCATTTTTACATTTGGAAAGAGGTATTTATTAACTGCCTAGCATAAGCCTTGATCATATGAGCATCAGCGCTAAATCTGTAGCATATGCTTTACAAAACAATCGGCACAAACAGTACAGGAGAACGGCACCTTCAAAGCATAACTTCAGTTGTTCAGGAGACCCCAAGTCTATCAAAACTGCATTGCCTTGAAACTCCAGCATTTTATGGATTGAAGTGTTCAGCCTTTTCTTTTTTCTAGCCCAATGTTTTCAATAAAGATAATCACAGCCAACTTTGCTGATTCTCCATCCAAGGCCTCGATGGGCACTCGCCTTGCAAGATCCAACAACATAACAACATTTATGGTAACAACAGCCGCTACCTGCAACTTTATCTTGTTCCCAGTGAAACCGCAAGCAGCTATCGGGAAGAAAAATCGCTCTGTAACTCCACAGATTCTCCATCGCTACAACAATCGCATACAGCACACCCATCACGATCAGCAGAACAAGAGGAAGAGGAAGAGGAAGAGCAAGCTCATTAGCCATTATCTTCATTGCAAAAATTGTATTCTATGGATGGGATGAATACGACTATCCATTATAATTTTATATTAAGCCAAATAAATGGAAACGTCAATCCCGCGTGCCATGGTCCCCGCTGCAATCGAAACGTCAATCCCGGGTGGTATGGTCCCCGCCGCGGCTGCTGCATGCATGCAACGCAATATGGCAGTAATACGACAATGGTACCATTCATGTAATCTGGCTTAAAAACAGTGTCGGAAATTGGATTGTGATGTATTCTAACAGTGGTAGCCATGTGATTTTCAGCCCATCGCATTCATAGCTAGTCAGAATCATCAGCAGCCTCAGTTGTAAGAACTCCGAGGAGTTTTTTAGACGTGGTAATTGTACGGGTTCTAGGCAAAACTAAGTTCTAGGTTCACCCCTAGTTTTGGAAGTTTACTAATGGTTTCATGCTCCTCTAGGCCCCCATCACGGGTCAATCAAGAGTTGTTAGGTAGGTAGTGGACATGGGTGGGCCCTGCAGAGACTTGTGCAAATTGCTATGTTCTTGGCTTTTTTATTTAAATATGTAAATAAAAAGAACCCTTTTTCCTTTTTCTTTTTTTTTCCCTAAAAAATCAATAAAGAAAGTTTATTAAATAAAAATTTATATCAAAGATAAATGTTAGATTAAATTGTAACAGTTTTTTTTGGTTGTTTTTTAATTATTAAAAATTAAAATTAGAGAACTTACCAATGCTTTAATATTAAATGAAGGTGAAGAAAGTAAGTAAAATCTCCCAAATACAACATATTAAAACAAACCCAAACCAATTATTAGTATGACAAGTATATATATTATACAAATGTAAATAATATAAATATAATAAATTTAAACTAAAATGTAAGGCAAGATAGAAAGGAAAACCTTGTAAAGAAAAATATCATGTGGTATCTCCACTTTTATATTATGTTCAAAAAATATAAGCTTTTTTCCTCAAATGTGACTGGTGCAAATCACTAATAGGTGCAAATCACTAATATCTCAAGTAAACAATACTGTCTCAATGTTAACTCACACAATTAGTATGATACTATTTTGCTCTATATAGTTAGCACTATTTCAACACAAGGAGTTTAACCCAAATATATAGTTTAGGCTATCCTCTCATTGTAAAATAGTTATGAATGAAAACCTCCACAACATGTGTCACCAAACCTATGCCACATGCCATTATATGCCCTACACATGCCACCACACTTATGTCACATGCCACCACACCTATGCCACATGCAATTATATGCCCCCACACATGCCACTACACTCAAGTCTCATGCCATGTCACCTTTGACTTTGAGTTGACCAGTGTTAGATATTAAAATTATTTTGATTTAGTAATAGTAGAAATAATAATATTAAGGTGCACAATAAAATAAATATAGGTATATATTTATTTTATTCATATACCTTAATATATATTAGTCTAACCTAGGTATATATACATATTAATAAATATAAATTAAATAGCTATCTATTTAATTTATATTAAAGCCTCTATACCTAATTTTATTATTCATCTTTACACTTAGGTGAATTTACAATATAATCCCAAAATTAGATTATTTGTTCTAACAATGTTGTTGTTCATTTGACCTAAAATTAAGTGTAATTAAATTTAAGGTTATAAAGAATATAATATTGAAATTGTGGATAATTTTTTGAGGTTTCTCATATGGTATTTAATTGAAATAAAATTGAATAGTTATTTTCCATGTCCAAACCTATCCATCAAGGGTTAATATTTTGAGGAGGTAGTCTTTGCATATTTTTCTATGGTTGGTTAGCTAGAGGTAGTGTTAATCCCTAGGACATGTGTGACTCCATATGCCAAATCATTACTTGTATGTTTTATCCAATGTTTACATTTAGGCTCATTGATCTTATTTGGGTTGATGATTGGACTAGAGGAATGTTAGCAATATTGGTTAAATTAGATGAAGGTGGGATTTGTATTGGAGATGTACTTGTGGGGAGTATTGTGTATTTGATATTATAAAACAATTATAGAGCTAATGTATGAAAAATTACTTGTTTGTTGGGTTATTGATATCAATCAATATTTGGTATAGATGGTTGGTGTAAGTTACTATAGGTGCCTTTTAGCCCCAAACAAGTTTAGTACGGTGGCTATAGAATAATTCATTTTCTAGCCTAGGTAGTATATTTGAGGTAAGATGAAGCCTTGGTTAAGTTGGTTAGCCATAGGGCTCTTTTTTAATGAGATGGAATTAGATATAGGGATTTCCTCAAATTCAACCTCTATATGCACCCACACAACAATTTATTATTTAATTTTCCCCTTTGTATGTCTTTAATGGAATACAACTATATATGTCAATTGATACTATTTTCTATATTTTGAGTTGTAGGTCATGTATTCATAAGGTTGTACCTATAGAGACAAAATTCTAAGGTCAAAATCTGCAAAATCAATATCAAAATTTGATTTTTTTTTTTTTTTTTAAGTTTATCTATTTTGAGTGATTCGCTTACAAATCAAAACAATTCACTCTCAATTCAAACTATTCACATTAAAAACTTAGTTATTCATCAAAATTTCAATTCAAACAATTCACTTGAAAATTAGAATGCTTTGTTAGATTAATCTAGATTTATGTTTTGGCAACATTGCCTCCCCATACCTATCAACATCCTTCACCATACTGAAGTAATAACACAAAGTAGTTGTAGTTATGCTTGGTAGATATTGTTACCTAGAGATTAGATAGAAACTACTCTTAAATTAATGCATGTTTAATAGCTAGATTGACTCTCCTCTCCATTCCCTATTTTCGGTATAGTGTTGTGAATAACCCTTGTTTTGCAAGAGAGAAATACAGATCTTGTTACCTATGTGGAAAGGGGTAGAAAATCTCATGCAACTTCAGTAGCCTATTATAGTTTAATTTTTTTAATACAAAATATATTATTATTTGTGCACTCTATGATTTAATTCAAAACTCGATTTTAACCTACCATTCTTCATCTATTTGGTTTGTGTGTTTTGAGTTTGTTTGCAAAGCAAGAGACTAGTCGTTATTTCAAAACGGTATCAAATCCATGATAGGCATGGGCATTGTCATAGTAGTGATACATGTGGTTTGGATAGTTATTGGTAGTGTCTATTATACCTGATGTTGTTATACAAAGATCCATAATAAGATATCCAAATCCCCTTATTATTGGGAAAAATTTGAGCGCATTTAGTACCATCTACACAATATCCTAAAAATTTTCTCTATATTTTTATAGGAATCATTACTTGCTCCTTAGATAGAAAATAAATTTAAACTTAAGGAGGAGAGTGTAGACACCAAAACAACACCAATCCGATTATGTGACGACAAGCACTGATCGAATTGACATACATAGCCCCTAGGGCAGCCCCCAGAGGTTAAACAGTGGTCCTAACCACTCCCACAGTAGTTTGGAAGGTCAGAGGTCAATTTGGCACCTTTTTAGCACTTTGCTCCCTACTCGTCCCACCCTGGGATGATTACAAACTGGTATTCATCCCACCCCGGGATGATTATCAGCATTCGTCCCAGGGTGGGATGATTAGCAGGTTTGACTGGAAAAAAGTCAAACCTCGATAGGTCCGCCACTTAACTGCACCTTCAGGGCATGCAATTGCGAGGAACGACTTCAAATCAAGGAGAGGGACTTCAGTCAAGCATGCCTTGATCATGGAGGCCTCATGCAAAGAGACTCTAAATCAGGGAAGAATATTTTCTCCCAAAATAGGGCAAGCAAGTCAAGTGGCGCCCTCGCATGCGCATTCAAAGAGAGAGACCCTAGGTCTATAAATTGGTGAGTCTTCTCACCCCAAAAAAGAATAGAGTAGGAGCATTTGGAGCAATGGAGTGCTGCCAAATTACATCCTCACCCATCGTTTGTGCTTCTTACATCCTTGATCTCTCTTTTGGAAGGGAGGTTATTGGGTGATTATTGGAAGCACAATCCGGACCCAAACCCAAACATTTGGCCACAATACCCCACAAAATTTTTTGACACAACCCCATAAGAGGTTTTGGACCCATCCCAAGTGGATTGGTGCCGAAACCGAGCCCCAAACGGTGGGCGTCCTGCCCCCGAGTGCCCCCCGCACTACTGCAGTCCTAATCGCCCCACCCCGGAGTGATTAGAAATATGTGGCATATTTCCATACTATTATTTTTGCATTTGATTCTAGGTCACTTACATATGCTGTCATTTAAATTTCATGTGATTTGGATGAGTTTTGACTGTGCTTTCAATGTTTCTCGCTTTCACTAACATACAGGGAGCATCATCGGATACAGGGTGATCGAGGCCGAATTAGCCAAATCCGACCTTCTGGGTCATCCCAAAATTCCCCGTTTTTCCTAACCCCAACTTTGCAGGTGTTTTGGAGGCCTCTGGACTGGACATTTAGGAGGTGGCTTTCTGATAGGTTATGACAGTCCTAATCGTCCCACCCCGGAGCGATTAGAAATATGTGGTAGATTTCTCGACTGTTCCTTTTGCAGTGGGTTCCTGGTAATGTTTTCTTGCCTCTGTCCAAATTTTAGCTCATTCTGATATGTTTTAGTTATCATTTTAATCATTTTATGCATGCATTAACCGTAGGCCTTGGGGATCGCATGTTTCCCTCCATCCGCAGGTGCTACTAATATTTTACTGTTTCTCTGAACGTAGGATCTCAACATCGGAGGGGCAGAAAGGAACCATAGACGCATTCACGCAAGCGGCGGTGACATTTGGTCCACCCATTTTCAATGTGGGCACGCGAAAGATCCCCAAGGGGAATGTATCATTCATGGTGTAACTAAATTATGTCCGACGCTCCTAGCCCCTGAAAAGGGAGGAGATGTATTGTAACCCGATCTTGAGAAAATCAATAAAATAAAGGGCTGCACTTTTACATTTGCTTTAAATCTCGTTTCATTTCGTTTGTTTTCCCTCTTTTCATGCATTCTCGTTCGTAGGACTTAGCGTTGCATTTCCCTTTCGTGTTTGCTTTCGTATCCTCGTGCTTTCAGTGGCGATCACGGTGGGACCACTTGTCCCTTGATTTTGAGATCAAATTTTTGATCAAAAGTTGTGTGTTTTTGCTTGCAGGTGTCAATATTTCAAGCACTGGACTACTGCTCGTTCCACCCTGTGGCGAATACAGAGCTGGAATTCGTGTCACCCAGGGATGAATGGGCATTCGTCCCACCCTATGATGAATACAGATCTGTTATTCATCCCACCCCGGGATGATTAGCTCTCTGTGCAGTTTCAGAGCAGGAACTCAGAGGCATCCGATTTGGGCAGAGAAGAGGTAGGGGTTCTGAGCATCCTCTATCATTTTCTATTTTTTGTCTCTGTCATTTCATGTTTCTTTGCTTGCATAGGAGAGTTTTGTTGCATGTTTTTCTTTCTTGGTATAAATAAAAAGAACCCCACACACCACGTGGTAATTTAAACATCAAGGCGTTGGTCGTAAAACCCCAACCCTTGATCAAGACCAACGGTGGATTTCATCACCACCTTGGCTTGATTTTTTGCATACATAACCCCGATCGCTACTGTTGCTAGACGTAAATCCTGATGAAAGCTGACCAAGTGTAGTTGGGGTGATTCCCAATGCATGAGGATAAGTCTTCTATGGTAGGTGTCAAAAATAGAGTGATTCCCCTTCCGTACCGCCTATGTTCCATGTACTATTCTGCTCTCACATACCAATAGTCTCCCTCACGTAAGGGCGGGTATATAGAGAGGTTCGGTATAATGGCTTGGCAAGTGGTATATTGAAGGGGTGACCATTTTGGGAGATATAAGAGCCCTCATATTGCATATACAACAAAAATTTCTTTACAAGGTTTTCAAAACAAAAATCAAAACACACTGAACCAGATTTAGGGCACACTTTAATCCATAAACAAGATAATCATTGCTTTGATTGTGTGGTCCCCTTGTGTTTAGTGTAGCATAAAAAATTGTAAAGAAGATAAAAATGTACACATATTTAGAGAAACACCACCATGGTGTACACCCGTAGCCGAGCCCAATCATGGGCAGAAGCTACAGAAAGTGTACAAAGGGGCACAAGTCACCTCCGATATAGCCCCGAGGACTTGGTCATACCACCTTGGTGGCCTGAACCACAAGATAGTCCACATCATGCCATTACAGAATGGGACTATAGAGGCACCCCTTTGAGGGGCACTCCCACTCAACATAGACCCTTTCAGGAGGAGGCCATACACGTGGCACTCAACATAGATGGGAGGGCTCCCTTAGACACTCGATATGAGTGGCCACCATGAGATGAAGTGCTAGAACAACATAGGGTCCATAAGGAGGGGCCACATGATTACATCATCCCTCCTCTACCCCTTATTACTATCAAAAACAATAGGCCAAATCTAGAGCACAAGGCTCTTCAGACAGGGCAAGCCAACTCTACCCGCCCCTTTCACATATATGAAAGGGAGCACGAGGAAGACCACTACATTCCTCAAGAGCAATACACAGCATGGGAGCAATGCGCCTCCGCACCTGCTATGTATCAGGATCACCCACTGAGGCCAGAGCCTCGGGTGAATGTCGCTAACCTCGATAGAGGAAAGCGACCCATAGAGATCTCGGATCACCATGACCGAGATAGACATGTAGGAGAGGCATCTAGGCTTCCTAAACACAAGACGATGGAAACAAATTGACTTGGCATTTGCCAAACATGCCACCCGCCAAGCACAAATCACGTAGCTCGAGCAAGACCAACAATAGTTAGAGCACCTGTACCGCCTTAGCAAAGAGTGCATTCAATGTCAAACAGATGAATTGCTCTAGAACACTATGCCTGAGAGGGTCCCAACCCCTCGCATGCATAAGATAGAGTTGTATGAGAGGCACAACCCCTTGGTGCGAGACAGGTCTCCACGACCTTATCAAATATTGCCTCCAAGACCTCCTAGACCTGAGCGGGAGGCCACTCCTAGAAACAATGATGGGCACCCTCCATGGGCACCCACCCATGTTTATAGGTCTCACCCAAGAACTCCTCAAGAAGCCTATGAGGAGTATGAGCAAGAAGAAGAGCAGGCTAAAATGCCCTACCAAGGCAGAGGGGGTGCTATCCGACCACCCCTCCATAGGCCTCAAGTTCCCCACAACCCGCAGTGGGAGCAAACCAAGGAGGAAGAGATCAAATCCTTTGATGCATATAAAGCACTGCTAGAGCGCTTAGAGTCTATGGAGACCAAGACTTCTGGGCCCCAAAAGCCCACTTTACGCCAGCTCCGTAGTCACCCTATGCATCCGTCAGTGTCGGCACCCCCATACCCTGAACACTTTAAACTGCCCCAGTTGGCAATATTTAGAGGGGAGGAGGATGCCCAAGAGCACGTGACTAGATTCCTGAGCCAATGCTTTGGCATTCAGGACAATGATGCTTTGCTGCTAAGAACATTTATAACCATGTTCGTAGGCCCTACCTCGGATTGGTTCACTCAGTTGCCAAAACATAGCATCAGTAACTTGGATCAGCTAGTGGATGCGTTCCTCGAATGCTTCACCTTCAACACCAAGAAGAAGGTGTCACTAAGCGACCTAGCTAGCCTCAAGCAGTATGAGGAAGAAACCATGGCGGCCTATGGAAATCGGTGGAGGACGTTGCTTTCAAAGCTGCCCTACCTCCCTCCTATGGCCGACCTGACCCAAATGTTCTCAAAAAGTTGTTTGAGATCGATCTCCATGCTATTGCAGCTGCAGCAATATGCCACTCTTGAGGAAGCCCTGGCGCAAGCCAGAATCATTGAGGAGATCAAGATACAGGATGGCGAGATTGCCAAGCCACGAAAGAAAGAGTGGCCTAAAAATGCCAAAATAGGGACCACGCAACCGAAACCCGCTATGGTCAATCAGGTTGCTATAAACATGCCTAAGCCTGCACAAGCAACACAACCCTCATAGGCTAACTATCAGGCAGTTCCTCTTGACAGCTATGAGAAGGAAAATCATCGACAAGAGAAAAATTAGCAGCGCAACCCTAGGCGACAATTCACACCCTTCATAGAGTCCAAAGACTCCTTGTTTGACCGTTTGTCCATGGTAAACTTGATACACCTGCCATAAAGTCGACCCATAGACCCCAACGCGCCAAAACCTAAGGGCTATAGGGAAGACTTGTACTGTAGATTTCATAGGCAGAAAGGACATGACCTTTATGCATGTTGGAAGTTCAAGAGCTTCGTGCAAGACCTAATAGATAACAAGATGCTGGCGGTGGATAACCCCGTAGCGCCAAACAACCAATAGATGGGAGTCTTCAAAGACCCCCTGCCTACCCATGAAACGCAGGCAAAAACCCTTCAAGTCAATGAGGTGACACAGAACTGCCCCATGCAGGGGTATGTAGGGATGATAAGCATAGTGACTCGAAACAAGAGGTACCCAAGCACAACTACCCCCGTGATAGCTACAGGAGAGGTTCCATCAACGTCACAACCTCAACAACACCCTACGCAACCTCCCCCACCTAGACCAGTGGCCACGATTCGGACTAGACTTACCCAAAGTTTAAGGACCACGTCGGCTAGGCTCTCCATCTATGAGCTCATTCAACAATCATCGCCCCATCGGGAGGCTCTAATGGAGATATTAAAATCCATCGAGCTGCAGCCCCATGAAGCAAACTCTTTCAACAACTTTGTGGGACATGTAAAATGATGCACAGAACCAGTCATCACCTTTAGAGAAGATGAACTGAAATCGGTGACTGGTGATATGGCAGATCCACCCTTGCACGTCATTGCATGGGTCAACGGGATTCCATTTAAAAGGGTGTTGGTGGACACTGGCTCATCCAGTAATATAATTACAACAACGGCATTGAAACACCTAAAGTTGCCAGCATCTCACATCGTGGCCTCCACCTATACTCTTTGAGCATTCAATGATGCGATATGCTCGACGGTTGGCACAATTGTCCTACCCATCCAAGTGGGACAAAAGACTATTCCTACATTGTGCCACATCTTGGAAGGTGAGATGGCCTATAATATCTTGTTGGGCCGGCCTTGGATCAGGGACATGAAGTGTGTCCCTTCGATAGCTCATCAGTGCCTAAAGTACACATTCGAAGGGCAGGTGCATGTAGTCTCGATAGACTTAGAGCCCTTCAAGTATTGCAATATGGTGCAATTGATGCCGCAATCGACCCTTCCATCAACACATTTGGATTTTTAGTTGAATCCATCTAAACAGGGTCTGATTCCACATACATCCCCACTGTTAAGTCCATCAAATCACCATCTGGGTCCATCTTCATCATCTGGTCCTTCACCAACGATGCCACCTATGGTGGCCACACCGAAGGACAAGGGGAAGAAACCCCTAGAAGAGGCACCGCCATCAGTCTCAACCATCTCTACCGAAGAGATGCCTAGCCGAATGGAAGTCGAGATGCCTAGTTCACCCTACATGGAGTGGACCCAGGAAGAACTCCCATTCCCTCCCCCTCCACCGCCAACGATCACCATTGAGATGGCCAATACGGGCCTGGGGGAGTATCTAGTGTGGAACATTGTAGCAACACCCACACTTGAGTCCATGCAGGACATGGGGAGACCTCGCCTCCCCATCGACACTATTGTTCCTCTAGGCTACCCACCAAATCAGACAAACTTTGTATATGGGGGCCTTGATAATGGCATTGAACCTTACATGCAAGAAGAAGAAGATGAAGAGCCCTTTGCTGAGGACGTCAACTATTTGTCCAACCCAGACTTCGCTTTGAGATATCTTGGCCAATGCAATTGGCATGGATATGGGTTGGGTAGATATGAGCAAGGAGTGCGCATTCTTTGCCAACCAAGATATCAGATGCCATACGACAAGTCAGGAGTAGGGTTCAACCACCCCCTGCCCCTTGACATCTTGGTAGAGAACATGCAAGGCCTAGGGATAGGCAACAAGGATGGGTTGGCATTAGATCCATATGCCAATCCTAACACAACATATACATTGGGGGATTATCTCCCATTGTTAACAACCAACCTTGTTGACCTTAACAACCCTTTCCCTTCGATCGAGAAAGGAGAAAGTTCGAGGACTCACCTACAAGAGGGATATAGGCAAGGCCAAGAAGGGTCTTCCGAAGATGAGTCAGAGTATGAGGTAGCACCTTGGGACCCTTTTGAGTCTGATAGCAATCACTCGCAAGTGACCCCCATGGATGATTATCAAGAGAGCCTCATGGCAATGTTCCCTCTGGATGCTCCAATCGAGCAAGTGCCACCTCAAGAAAATTAGGTCCCCCTACAGAGAGTGGAACAACCCCGATGGGACCAGATCAATTTGCTCGAGCAAGATGAGCCTCACATGTCACAAACAACTGTCGGATCCAACGAAGGCCTATGGATCTTTGATAGCGATTATGAAGATGAGACTGAGATGGCATATCTCAATCATATGCGACAACAACAATACCCCATGGACATTGATGACATGTTTGAACAACTACACATGGGGCCAAGGCATAGGTGGCACCTAAACCCAACACAGTTGGACCAACTACTGCATCCAACACTTTGGGCATACAGAGAGCACCTTCCACCCAGAGACCCTATAGAGTTATCAGTGCCAAGGGCAGACCCTATCCTTTTATCCGCACATAGGGCCGATCCATTTGTGCCAATACCCCCAGAGCCAGATCCGGAGCACAAAGATCACCAAGGATGTCCGAGTCACCACACCCATGGTAATGGAGACCAAAATCATTTCATCAACATGATCTCCATTGACTTAACCGCCCCCATCCACAATCCAACCGATCCAACATGGTCATTGTATCTAGACCTAGATGCCATAGACTGGGATCGCGTTAATTCACCACCATCCCCATCAGAGTACTGGCCTTGCGGTGAGGTGCTTCATTTCACCCCAGGATCAACTCAGGATATCTTCCATGCTGAAGAGGAACCCGACGTTCCAAACATAGATCTAAATTCAGAAAATGATATCCACTTGATCCCAACTCCACACCAGTTGGAGGATGGATCCCACATGTCAGTCGAGGAGATGACTGACGTAGACATCGGCTCTGACCCAATGAATCCATAGATCATCAAGCTAGGGGTAAGCCTATCCCTTGAAGAGCAAGCCGACTACATTGCCCTTCTCAAAGAGAAGAAGGAGGTTTTTGCATGGTCCTACAAAGACATGCCGGGGCTAGACCCATAGCTAGTCACGCATAATCTAACGCTTGATCCGACAATCAAGTCGCTTAAGAAAAAACTACGTAAGATGCACCCAATAGTAGCCTTAATGGTCAAATATGAGCTACAAAAGTTGTTGGATGCATAGTTTGTCATCTCGCATGGATTACCCACCATGGTTGTCCAACATGGTACCCATCAAGAAGCCCGATGGGAGGATTCGCATATGCACTAATTTTTGAGATCTAAACAAAGCGAGTCCCAAGGATGATTTCCCCTTGCCTAGCATCGACGCATTGGTAGATGCTACAACGGGCCATGAAATGCTTTCCCTCATGGATGGTTTCTCGGGATACAATCAGATTCGTATCAATCCCGAGGACCAACTAAAAATGGCGTTCACAATGCCTTGGGGGACATTTTGTTATAAGGTCATGCCCTTTGGCCTTAAAAATGTTGGCGCCACCTACCAACGTGCCATGACATACATCTTCCATGATCACATGCATAAAACTTTGGAAGATTACATGGATGATTTGTTGGCCAAATCTCTTTTGCACCCAGATCATCTCGATGACTTAAGCAAGATCCTCGATCGCCTCATCGAACACAAAGTCAGACTAAACCCCAAGAAGTGCGTATTTGGCATCACATCTAGAAAACTCTTGGGTTTCATAGTCTCAAAATGAGGAATCGAGGTGGATCCAAACAAAGTCAAGGCAATCCTTGAAATGCTTCCCCCAACTACCATCAAGCAGCTCAGAAGCCTGTAGGGAAAGGTCGCATCAATCAAGCGCTTCATAGCATAGCTATCTGACAAGTGCCGACCCATGAATAAATTATTGCACAAGGGGGTAGCATTTCACTGGGATGACGAGTGCCAGTCAGCCTTCGATGACATCAAACAATACTTGGCTTCGCCACCAGTATTGGCACCACCTAGACCAGGAGTGTCATTCTACTTATACATCTCAGCCTATTGAGGTGGCACTGGGCGCCATGCTAGCCCAAAAAAATGAACTACACAAAGAACAGGCTACTTACTATCTTAGCCGCACCCTGGTCAGTTATGAACTTAACTATGCATACATCGAGAAGCTATGCTTGGAAGTGGTGTTTGCTACCAAAAAGCTATGCCACTACATGCTGAGCAATACGACGTATGTTGTGTCTAAGGAGAATCCATTGTGGTACATGATGAGTCATACTTATCATAGTAGCCGCACGACAAAATGGATCATGTTGTTGATGGAGTTTGACATCGAATTCATTGGACAGAAGTCCATCAAAGGTCAAGTCATCACCGATCAACTAGCAGAGGCTCCTCTCGAAGACGATCAGCCTCTGACCATAGAGCTACCCGATGATGGGGTCTTCCATGTCTCAGAATCGCCAGATTTTGATGAGCCTGAGTCACAAGCCGACATAACCTTATTCTTCGATGGTTCTAAATGTGAGCAAGGGGGTGGCACGGGAATTGTATTCTTCACACCGCAAGGGGCTCCAATGCCTCTATCATTTAAATTAGATTTCTCATGCACCAACAACAATGCCGAATATGAAGCCTTGCTCATAGGTCTTCAGACAACAATCACCATGAACATCAAATGCTTAAACATCTTTGGTGATTCACTATTAATTGTCAACCAAGTAAAAGGGGTATTCCAATGTAAATGCCCAGTTCTGCAGGCCTACAAAGCCCTTGTGGACAAATTCTTGGCAAATCTTGAATGGTACGACATCGAGGCACTCCCTCGATCATCGAATCATTTTGTGGATACTATGGCCTCTTTGGGGTCACTAATCCCGCAAGACCCTTCTGGTGAGATGACAACCATTCAAGTCAAAACATTATCGCAATCCATGATGGAGCATGCAAGCTCTGACCTAACGCCAGGAATCCACCTGATCCAGATTGAACCATCTCAAGATAGGTTCTCTCGAATCCATGATTGTCTGAATCAAGCCAACTAGGGGTCCTTGTTCTCCCCTATTCCCCTTAATAGCAACACAACGCTATTCTTACAAGTTCTTTCCCGCTCAGCTTTTGCTAGGGACGAACTTCAAGAGGGATTGGCTATTCATACCATCGAGGCTTCTGATCAATAGGATTGGTACACACCCATAAGAGACTACCTCAAGCTAGGTAACCTCCCACTTGGATTGACACACACCGTGAAAAGATCATTTAAATAGAAAGCGGCAAAACATGTCTTGCTAGGAGACATTTTGTATCGTCGGAGCTATGAAGGAATCCTCCTCCATTGCTTGGACCAGCAGGAGTCCGCTTGGGTGATCACCCAAGCGCACGATGGTACATGTGGTGGCCACTTCAGCGGTATGGCCATCGCAAAGTGCATTCTCTGCATGGGCTATTATTGGCCATATTTAGAGCGAGATTGTTGCACGTATGTAAGGAAGTGCGTGAAGTGTCAACACCATGCTAATTTGACACACGTACCTTCTCAGGCCTTGCAACCGATCCAATCGGCTTGGCCATTTTCATAGTGGGGCTTAGATCTAATCGGAAATATCTCCCCTGCATTGTCAGGTCATCACACGTTTATCATAATGGCCATAGAGTACTTCACCAAGTGGGTGGAAGCAATTTCGCTTACCTCTACGACTGGACCCCGCATTGTGGAGTTTATTTTGCATAACATCATATGTCATTTTGGTATTCCATCCAAGATCATCTCGGATAATGGGACATCATTCAAGAACAAATATGTGCGTGCTTTGACAACAAAGTACAAAATTTAGCACAATTTTTCAACACCCTATTATCCGCAGGAAAATGGGCAAGCAGAGGCATCAAACAAAATGCTAGTTGCAATCCTCAAAAATATGGTCACAGATAGTCACAAGGATTGGCACATTCAAATCCCGCTTGCCCTATGGGCTTATCGCACTAGCATTCGGATGCCCACTGGGGCAACTCCATTTTTGTTGGTGTATGGCTTCGAGGTAGTCATGCCTCTCGAGTTGGAAATACCTTCCCTGCATATCTCAATGCAAGAGTTCATCGATGATGACACTGCATGGCAGGCCCGGTTAGACCAACTTACGTTGCTCGACGAATGATGCGTCAATGCTCTCGAGCATTTACGTATCTATCAAGAGCGACTTAAGAAAGCATACAACATGAAAGTTCACCTGAGGGACTTTCAGGTTGGTGACTTGGTCTTAAAAGAGAACCAACAAAATTCTAACTTGCCGCCCCATCTAAGGGACAAATTCATGGCAAACTGGTTAGGTCCCTATGTAATTGATAGTAAAATAGGACCTAGAACATACCGGCTCACCTCTCTTGAAGGAATCAAGGAACTAGAACCCTTGAACATCAGTCATTTGAGGCCATTCCACATTTAGAGAGCCATAGCCCACCCCAAAAGCTCCAAGGATTCCTACAATCGCTTGGTCAAACCCAAAAGCTCCAAGGATTCCCACAATCACTTGGTCAAACCTAAAACTCCAAGGATTCCTACAATCGCTTGGTCAAACCAAAAGCTCCAAGGATTCCCACAATCGCTTAGTCAACCTAAAATCTCCAAGATCCAAAGTCAACCAACCCAAAGCAACCTTGGTCAAACCAAAAGCTCCAAGGATTCCTACAATCGCTTGGTCAAAACCCCTAAAAATGCCCCAAAGGTACCCATAATCCCTTTGGTCAAACCAAAAAGCTCCAAGGATTCCCACAATCACTTGGTCAACCCTAAAATGCCCCAAAGGTATCAATAATCCCTTTGGTCAAACCAAAAGCTCCAAGGATTCCCACAATCGCTTGGTCAACCCTAAAACGCCCCAAAGGTATCCATAAACCCTTTGGTCAAACCAAAATCTCCAAGGGTTCCCACAATCGCTTGGTCAAAAATAAATATTCAAAAACAAACAAAATAATAAAATAATCAAAAATAGAAAAAAAATTGCATCTCACTTCCATGCATACTCTTAAAAATCAAAACACAAAAACATAAGTTGCATTAGGCATCGCAAACATACATTGCATATTTGTTGGTCATACAGGTCAAATGCACCATAGACTATAATTACTCGGCAACTCCATCATTTTCCACATTTTTCCACTTTGTCAACAGTCCATCAAAAATAAACGCCATTTACATTTTGCACCATATCATAGTCAGTTGTCTTCTAATGCATCTAGGGTTTTCGTCACTCAACTGTCATTAGATTTCTAGCCAAGAACTGTACAAAGTCAGACATATTTTTACACAGGTAGAGTTTTACTTGGATCACACCTTGATACGTAGCATCCCAACACAAGTTAAAACACAAAAAAAATCCCAAGTTGTGTGAACGCAAGAGAAACCTGCAAGGCAGTCAAGGGTACCATAGGTGAAAGGTTAGCCTGTTCATCCCCCTGTGCGAATGGTTCGAGAATGCTGAGAATTGACAAAAGGACAAGCTCTTCCACATCCATCCCCCATAATAAACAGTGGTTTTCACCACTATCAATCATATCCCCAAACACCTTTGGTCCCCAAAGTCGTAAGGATTCATACTACACGCCCCTGACAAGGATGGGTAGTCATCCCCAAGGCCTAAAAGGATCAATGCCATTCAAAAGCAAAATCCCAACAATCCATCATCAACAACATCTCCAATCACCTTTGGTCCCCAAAGTCATAAGGATTCATACTACACACCCCTGACAAGGATGGGTAGTCATCCCCAAGGCCTAAAAGATCAATGCCCTCACATAATAATATCCCTAATCCCCTTTGGTCCCCAAAGTCGTAAGGATTCATACTACACGTCCCTGAACAGGATGGGTAGTCATCCCCAAGACCAAAAGGATCAAGGCCATTCACAAGCCAACAACCTACGAGCTCAACTTTGCAAAACCAAATAACAGTGGTTATCACCACTATTCAAACCCCTTGCTCAAAAAGAAAAATAAAAATAGAAAAATAAACAGTGATTTTTATCACTATGCATGAGAGCAAGTTTCCCAACAAGTTGAGCAACTGAATGACGCTTGAGCTTGAATCCCTGGAATTCTCAGCATTCGAAACACCATCTAGGTGATCCTCATTATGGGTTTGGTGGACAGCCTACCTGGCAATGGTGGTATCCTAAACGCATGACGATATGTCTATCACATTAGCTTTGCGTGTGAGCAGACCAATGTTTGCATGTGGATGAGCTAGCTTATGGTACCTTAGATTGTCCCATGGATTAATCTTACTAAATACAACAAAGGAGTTAGTGGAGCTAATTAGGTGATCCTCAGTACAGGTTTGGTTGACAGCCTATTTGGCACTGGTGGTATCCTGACAAATACCACATAAACAAACTCAATTGCACACACAGGGATGTGAAATAACTTGGTCAAACTCAAGTCTGATTCGTACCTTGTTCAAAAGTCTTGTGAGATAAATGTACAGTCTTGGCTAGTTAGTTAAAACATCTGAATCTCAGAAAAACCTTAACTACATTTTTAAACAACTGGTACATTTTATTACTTACATCACCATCAAAAAATATGAAAAATACCAAAACAAAATTATCACATGCAAAGTCATCCACAAAGCAACCACATAGTACAACAAGCCAGTAAATCCTGTACAGTCTATGGTGCCATCGACAAGTTATCAACAAATCATTTCATCCATTCCATATGCATACATCATATAATTAGAAACATCGCATTCATAATAACATATGCATACATCAACATAAATACATGTGCATAAAAAGAAAAAATAAACCACAACAAGTGTATAACCAAAAAGAAAAGTCATGTATATATATCGTCAAAATGCCCGTAGGCTACAATAAGTCGGTCCTCTGACCTCGCAAATCACATCAAAAACTCAAAAACCCCCAAGCCTAGGGCGTCGACCACCATGATCACGCAGGATCGGTGCGACGAGAACTACCCCCCATGGTGTGGGTCCTATGGGACCTCTCAGGGCAGCTACTGCTAGCCCCCGCATCACGCCCACTAGCCCCCCCTCATCCAGCCACATGCGATGAGAAGATGTTGACTACTCGATATCACTGTCTCTCATCCGACGCGAAGATCCACCTCCAGGGAGCTCAGGTAACCGCCCACCGAGGTGGATAATCTCTGCCTCCAACTCCATCCGGTGTCAAAACCAATCCACCTCCCATCGATGGTACGTAGCCACTACATCATCGCGTTGCACCAACTGAGTTCGTAGGAGATCCCTCTCCCACGAAGCATCTGTGTCCCCATCCCGTCGATGGTACGTAGCCAATGCATTCTCCCGCTCTGCCAACTGAGTCCGTAGGAGATCCCTCTCCTACAGAGCATCCCCAAGCTCCTCATCCCATCTCCAAAGTAGATCCTCCAATCATGCTATCTCAGCATGATGCCTCACCTCCACACCCTCTGGGACTGCCTGAGGCATAGGCATATCCGGGACTACAGGCTGCTCTGGCTCCCACTACTCTGGGACGTCTTGCGTATCTGGCTGCTCCAGAATCCCAAAATCATCCCCCCAAAGTTGTCAACCTCCACCATGTTCGCATCCTCAAGCGGAGCCCCCAACCCTCTCTCGATGCCTCTGGCACTCCTCACCACGCTACTGCCCTCTCGGACCCCCTAGAGGCCCCTCACCCTGCCATCATCGCAGCGTCCACCACTGGTCGTACTCGGCGATCACCCCGACGTTGTCCATGTTAGGGACATCAATCACTGCATCCGACTCCTCACCCAATGGCTCGATGATCGGCCAGGCCAGAGTCCTCTCGTCACCCCAATGTCGATAGATCAAAGGCTCACTAGGAAACCCCTGGTGCACCCCAAACTGTCGTGTCACCCGGACGTACGAGAAGTACTCCTGCTCGGTCCCATGCTGCCCGATCAACCATCTCCCCCTATGCACCCATCGGAGCCACTCTCCAACCTTAGGCCAGGCTGGACAGTCCCGGTACGGGTGCCAGAACACCTCCCCTAGAGCAAGCCGAGCGAAGGCATCGGCATAGTGCCCTACGACACCTGCCCACCATCGACTCTGCCCTTGCTCCTTAGACCGCCACCAAAGAGCCACGTACCCTATCTCCCTATCCACCATCTCTACCCGAGTGGTCCATGGCAAACCCTATGGCTGCTCCATAGCTATGTTCTGCCACCCCAAGCACTGCAATAGGTAGCTGCACCCAATCCCCTTCCACCTTCGACAATGGACCTCGTACAACTCATCATAGAGTTGTGCTAGTAGGGTCTGACCCCACCTCATAATCAGGGGTGCCTCCATCGAACACTCGACCAGTCCAAAAACAACCTCCAATAGGTTCCACGGGAACCTTGCACCTGATGAGTTAGGCAACAACATGTTGGAGATGAGGGTCATCGGTAATGCATGCTGTAGACACCAAAATAGCACCAATCCAATTATGTGACTGCAAACACTGATCGCTTTGACAAACATAGCCCCCAGGGCAGACCTCAGAAGTCAAACAGTGGTATTAACCACTTTCATAGCAATTTTGTGAGGTCAAGATGCAATTTGGCACACTTAGACACTTTGCCTAGTAATCGTCTCACCCAGGGATGATTGCTAAATTGAAATCGTCTCACCTAGGGATGATTTCTGAAATCGTCTCACCCAGGGACGATTGCTAACTTGAAATCGTCTCACCCAGGGACGATTTCTAAAATCGTCCTTGGGTGAGACGATTTCCAAGTTTAACGGGCAAAAAGACAAATGAGGCCAAGTGGCAGCCCAGAACAGTCAGTTGATGACTCCTGCCTTGCACGTGTGTGTGAGTGGGAAAATAGGCCATTTGAGGACTGTCACAAGGGCAGTTATGAAAGCCCAAGTCAATGGAGGACTCCCCTCCCTCATGGGAAGACAAGACTGCCACATGGTGCCTATGACCAACACATGGCATTTGTGCTTCCCTCCCAAAGAGACCCCTTGGGTCTATAAAAGGTGAGACTTTTCTAACCCAAGATATACAGGTTGAAGGAGTTTTCAAGAAACGAAGTGCTGCCGAGTTGAAGACCCACTTGCATCCCTTTTGGTTCACCTTCCCACATCCACCAATCTCTTTTGCAAGGGAGGTTGTTGGGTGGTTTTTGGAAGCTTGAACCTGACCCAAATCCAACACATGGACACCTAAACCAACCAATTCGCCGACCCCCCAATCCTAATAGGTTTTGGGCCCATCCCTAGTGGATTGGCGTCGAAATCAAGTGCCAATGGTGGGAGGCCCACTTGGGCACCCCCGCACTTTCTGAGTTTTAAAGCATTCTAGATTACTTTTTTAGGTTGCATTTTGTGTTATCATGTTTGGTTAACTCACAGCTGCAATTTCGTAACTTTTGGTCAGATTCTAGTATGTTTTGTGTCGCTTTGTTGTTTCACTGACTTGCAGGTGGCGAGATCAAATTACCGAGGGTAGAGGCCAAATTGGGAGAATCCGACCATCTGGGTCGTCCCAAAATGGCCCCAATTACATAACCCCCTTGTTTGCAGGCGTTTTGGAGGTCTCGAGAATCGACATTGGAGCAGCAGCAGGTCGGCTTCTTCAACACAGAAGAATTCGTCCCACCCAGGGACAAATTTCAGTCAGAGATCGTCCCACCCAGGGACGAATTCCAGAATTCGTCCCACCCAGGGACGAATTGCAGTCAGAAATCATCCCACCCAGGGATGAATTCCAGTTGAAGGCAGATTGGCCAGCTGTCTCGGTGGCAATGGCCTTCTGGTAACATTTTCTGTCTTCTGGCAAGTTTTCAGGCTGTTTAGAATCATTTTGTTTACTGTTTTAGATAAATGTTTGCATGCATATTTCGTTAATTTTAAAGAACGAACACTTTTCACTTGCAGCAGGTGCTACTGACATCTTGGTTGTTTCTTTGTTCGTAGGAGGAGTAGCAGAGGTAAGGACTCATCAGCGTAAGCGACGACATCGTCTTGGCCCGTCCATTCAAACGTGGGCACGCGGAAAGAGGAAGACTAAGTCACATATTGTAACAAATACGAATTTAACGCTCCTAGCCCCCAAAAAGGGAGGAGACGTCTATGTAACCAAGGATAAGATATTTGAATAAAGAGGGCTGTGATTTCTTTACATATTTTCTTTCATTTTCAAATTGTCTCCTTTCTTCGTTTTTGTGCATAGGATTAAAGCGTTACATTTCGTCTTATGTTGCATAATTAGTGCTCCCTCTACCCGAAATCTCGTGCTTTCAGTGGCGATCACGGTGGGACCTGTTCCCTGTTTTTAAAATCACAAAAACTAATTAAATTTTTGTGTTTTGTGCTTGACGAGTAAATTTTTTTGTTGCAGATCGCTATTCGTCTCGCGGCAGAACGAATTCTATTCTCGAAATTTGTCCGACCCCGGGACGAATTCAAATTCATCTCTCGGGAGGGACAAATTACGTTCGCAATTCGTCTCCCGGAGGGACGAATTCCTCGCTGCGGATTTTCGGAGCGAGAAATTCGAAGCAAGCTGGAGCGAGCGAGAGAAGAGGTAGGGATTTTTATAATCTCTGTTAAAATTTCTATTTCTATTTTTGTTTCTTTGACTGTTTTCATTTTTATCCTGCATTGCATAGGAAAAGTCATTTATGCCTGTTTCATTTTCGCTAAATAAAATGAATCTCACACACTCCACGCAACAATTTTAAACCAAGGAGCTGGTCGTAAGACCCCAGCCCTTGATCAAGACCATTGGTGGATTTCATCACCACCTTGGCTTGATTTGCATCCATTTCCCGATTGTCAACTATTGTTAGGCGTAAATCCTGACGAAGACAGACCGAGTGTCGCTGGGGTGATTCCCATGCGCACGAGGATAAGTTTTATATGGTAGGTGCCATTAACAGGACAATCCCCCTTTCGTACCGCCTACGTACCATGTACCTTCTGCTCTCACGTACCTATAGTCTCCCTCTCGTAAGGGCGGGTATATAGAGAGGTTGGTATATCGGCTCTGGTTGGTATATTGAAGGGGCTACCGTTTTGGGAGTTATATGAGCCGTCATAATGCATTTAAACGATCTTCAAAACCTACAAAAACAAAACAAAACACCAAAATACACTAAACCAGTTTAGGGCACACCAATAATCCTTAAAAGAGATAATCACGATTTTGTGAATGTGTGTGCTTAATTCTGCTTAGTGTAGACAAAAAAAAATCATAAACGAGATAAAAACTTATTTAGATAGCATAGAAGGACCGCAATGGTGTACACCCGTAGTCAAGCCCAATAAAGGGCAGAAGCTCTGGAAGGTACACAAAAAGCAGGCGCAAGTCGCCTTCACTTCGATCCCAAGGATTTGGTCATACCGCCTTATAGGTCTAACCTACAAAAGAATCCAATTCAGAATCCTCGGTGGGGTATGCCTATTCAAAGCAGCCCCTTTTGGGAAGATGCCTTACATGTAGACCTTGACATAAATAGAGAATCACCTCTTGAAGTTAGGCATGAGTGGCCACCGCGCGATGAAGCGCTAGACAGGCACACCGTCCATTTGGAGGGGCAACATGGATATGGCATCCCTTATTTACCTATCATCAGAATAGAGAGACCAAATCCGGAGCGCATGGCTCCTTACATAGGGCGACCTAACTCCGCCCACCCCCTTTACACCCGTGAAAGGGAGTACGAGGAAATCCATCGCATTCCTTTAGGGCAACAAACAACGCGGGAACCTTGCATTTTCGCACCAGCAGGATATCATGATCACCCCTTGAAGCCAGAACCTCGAGCACATACCGCTTACCTCGACAGAGGGAAGCAACCCATTGAAACCTTAGACCAGCAAACTCGAGGTAAACACATAGAAGAAACATTCAAACCTCCTGAGCAAAATAAGGTAGACCAAATTGACCCAGCTGTCGCTAGATATACCGCCCGTCAAGCCCAAATCATGCGACTTAAACAAAGTCATCAGGAGATAGAGTATCGACACCGCTTGGATAGAGAGCGCATGCAACGCGAAGCGGATGAGTTACACTATGAAATACCTAAGAGGGGGCCAACCCCTCGCATCCAAAGAGTTGAACAGTATGAGAGGCATAATCCGTTGGTGCAGGACATGTCTCCATGACCTCGTCAAGCTCTGCCTCCAAGACCTCATAGATTCGAGAGGGAGGCAACTCCCCGAAACAATGATGGGTACCTTCAGAAAGAGCTTGATCAGAGTCATAGGTTTCGCCCAGAGACTCCTCAAGAATTTTACGAGGAGTATGAACCAGAAGAGGAGTATGTTGAAACTCCCCATCAAGGTAGGAAGGATGCCATTCGGCCACCCCTACATAGGCCTCCAGTTTACCGTAACTTGCAACAAGAGCGAACAAGAGAGGAAGAAATAAAATCTTTCGATGCATACCAAGCGCTATTGGAGCGTTTGGAGTCTGTGGAGACAAAAGCTACTGGGCATCAAAAACCCACATTACATCTACTCCACAGTAATTCGGTGCATCCCTCAGTGCCTACACCTCTTTACCCCGAACACTTCAAGTTGCCTCAATTTGCAGTTTTTAAAGGTGAAGAGGACGCATAGGAACACGTTACACGATTTCTAAGCCAATTCTTCGGCATCCCAGATAATGACGCATTATTGCTTAGAACATTCATAACCACATTTGTAGGCCCTGCCTCGGATTGGTTCACACAACTGCCCAAACACAGCATAAGCAATTTAGATCAATTAGTAGACGCGTTTCTTGAACGCTTTGCCTTCAACACAAGGAAGAAGGCATCACTAAGTGATTTAGCGAGCCTCAAGCAATTTGAAGAGGAAAAAATGGCAGCGTATGGGAATCGATGGAGAGCTTTGCTTTCTAGGTTACCCTACCGTCCTCCTATGTCTGATCTCATGCAGATGTTCACAAAAAGTTGCTTAAAATCAATCTCTGGTCTATTGTTACTACGACAATACGACAGCTTAGAAGAAGCTTTGGCGCAAGCCAGAGTCATAGAAGAGATTAAGATAGGCGAAGGCGCAATTGCCAAGCCTAAGAAGAAAGAGTGGAATAAAACCACTAAAACTGGGACAATGCAACCACAACACGCTGCAGTCAACCAAGTTGCGATAAATGTTCCCGCGCCTGTGCAAGAAATGCAGCCTCAAAAGGCTAACTACCAGGCAGTGCCTCCTGCTTATGAAAGAGATAATAGAAGACAGGAGAAAAATTACCCGCATCGCCCTAGGCGAAATTTCATCCCATATGCGGAGTCTAGGGACTCCTTATTTGACCGCTTGTCAGTGGTAAATTTAGTCACTCTGCCGAAAATCCAAATTATAGACCCTAACATTCCCAAGCCTAGGGGGTACAGAGAGGAATTGTATTGTAGATTCCATAGGCGCAGAGGACATGACTTGAATGGGTGCTGGAAATTCAAAGACCTAGTCCAGGATTTGATCGACAACGGAACATTGGTTGTGGACAACCCCATCGCACCAAACAACCAGAAAATGGGGGTATTCAAGGACCCCTTGCCAGCCCATGAGGCACAAACAAAACCACTCCAGATTAACGAGGTGCGACAAGATCTTCCCACATAGGGATTTGTGGGAATGATTAGCATAGTAACAAGGAACATAAGGTACCCGACAGCTGCCCCTGAGGTAGCTACGAGGGAAGTTTCGGCAACATCGCATCCTCAACAACGCCCAACGCAGTTACCTCCACCTAGACCTGAGGTCACGATACGAACCAAACTCACGTAGAGTTTGCGGACCACGTCGGCTAGGCTGTCCATCTACGAGCTTATTCAACAATCATCTCCCCATAGAGAAGCTCTTATGGACATTTTAAAAGCCATTGAATTACAACCCCACGAGGAAAATTCTTTCAACGCCTTCGTGGGACATGTGAAACAATGTACGGAGCCGGTCATCACATTCAGAGAAGATGAGGTCAAAACGATATCAAATGACATGGCAGATCCACCCTTGCACGTAATCGCGTGGGTCAACGAGATTCCGTACAAGAGAGTGCCGATAGATACCGGCTCGTCCAAGTAACATCATAACCACTGCAGCCTTAAAGCATTTGAAGTCGCCGACCTCTCACATCACAGCCTCCACGTACACACTGCGAGCTTTTAATGATGCAATATGCTCGAAAGTCAGCACGAGTCATTCGCCGATCCGGTAGGACAAAAGTCAATACCTACACCGTGCCATGTGCTTGGAAGGTGAAATGGCTTATAATATACTGCTAGGGCGGCCTTGGATCAGGGATATAAAATGTGTCCCTTCGATCGCCCACCAGTGCTTGAAGTATGCTTATGAAGGAGAAATACATGTAGTCCCAATGGAATTAGAGCCCTTCAAGTATTGCAATGCGATACAATTCATACCTCAATCGACCCTCCCTTCAACGCATTTGGATTTCCAATTAAATCCATCTAAACAAGGTCCAATACCGCAGGCACCACTGGTGGCCAACAAGGCAAAATCCCAGCCTGGTGAGACTTCATCATCGGCTCCTTCATCATCAACGCCACCTATCATGGCCGAACAGAAGGACAAGGGAAAACAAATCATGGAAGAGGTTAAGCCCTTAGAAGAAAGGTTGCCCACAATTTCAACAATAACAACAAAGGAAGCGCCCAACGCAACGAAAACCAAGATTCCTAAACCACCAAACATGGAATGGACTCAGGAAGGACTACCGTTTCCTCCCACCCAATCATCAACAATCACTGTTGAAATGGCCGATACGAGCCCGGGGGAATACTTAGTGCAAAATGTTGTGGCAACCCCCACACTGGAGTCAGTACAAGACATGGGAAGACCTCGCCTTCCCATTGGAACAATCGTCCCTCTAGGCTACCCATCGAACCAGACAAATTTTGTGTATGGGGGCTTTGATCATGGTCTTGAACCATGCCAACAAAAGGAAACAGACGAAGAGCCTTTTGTTGAAAACATCAATTATCTGTCAAACCCAAAATTTGCCCTAAAATATCTCGGCCAATGCAATTGGCATGGATACGGGCTCGGCAAATATGAGCAAGGGATGCGGATCCTTTGCCAACCAAGATATCAGATGCCATATGACAAGTCAGGGGTAGGGTTCAACCATCCCCTGCCATTAGACATCTTGGTTGAAACTATGCAAGGCCTAGAAATAGGCAACAAGGGAGGATTGGCATTGGGTCCTTATGCCAATCCGAATACAGAATACACATTGGGAGACTACCTCCCATGGTCAACAAACACCCTTGGAAGCAACAGTAATCCCTCTTATTTGCTAGAGAGAGGCGAAAGTTCAGAGATTAATCCTCAAAGAGAACATCAACGGCTGCCAAACATCTTTCTGAAACTGTTCCCCTTAGAGGTTCCAGACGAAATAACACAGTCTCAAGAGAATCGAGTCCCTCCACCGAGAGTGGAACAACCGCAATGGGACCAGATTAATTCACTGGAACAGGAAGAGTCCTCAACATCGCAAGCAACAGATGCTGAAGAGAATGAACAATTTTGGATCTATGAAAGTGATTCAAAAGATGAGACTGAGATGATCTATCTCAGACATGCGCGACAAAATTGAAAGCACGAGACTCCGGGAAAAGGAAACACCAAGTGCGATTGCATTCAAAATCAAGTACGCTTGAGTCCTAGAAATGTAAATTGCATGAAATGGAAAAGAAACACATTGGAAGAGACACAATCAGATAGAGAAAACACAGCCCTTTCATTAAAAGCACGAGACTCCGGGCAAAGGAAACACCAAGTGCGATTGCATTCAAAATTAAGTACACTTAAGTACTAGAAATGTAAATTGCACAAAACGGAAAAGAAACACATTGGAAGAGACACAATCAGATAGAGAAAACATAGCCCTTTCATTAATATCCCTTTGATCTCTGTTACAATGATGTCTCCTCCCTTTTTAGGGGCTAGGAGCGCAAATAGAGTTTGATTACAATCACTGAATTATTCCTCTTTCCGCGTGCCCACGATTGCAATGGGTGGGCCAAGATGATGCCGCCTCTGATGTAGATGAGTTCTTCGCCTCTGATGCTTCTCCTGCGAACAAAGAAATGACCAAGACATCAGTAACACCTACTGCAAATGAAAAGCGTTTGCTCTCTAAAACTAACGAAATATGCATGTAAATATTTGCCTGAAACAGTAATTACAGTGAATCCAAATTGCTTCAAAACTTGACAGAAGGTAAGAAAAGTTACCAGAAGACCACTTCCACTGAGGCAGATGGCCAATCCACCTTCAAATGGAATTCGTACCTGGGTAGGATGAATTTTGACTGTAATTCGTCCCTGGGTGGGACGAATTCTTCTGTGTTGAAGAAACCCACCTGCTGCTGCTCCAATGTCGGATCCCGAGACTCGCAAAACGCCTGCAAACAGGGGGGGTTATGTAATTGGGGCCATTTTGGGACGACCCAGATGGTCGAATTTTACCAATTTGGCCTCCACCCTCGGGAATTTGACCTTGACACCTGCAAGTTAGCGAAATGACAAAGCAATACAAAACATCCTAGAATCTGACCAAAAGTTACAAAATTGCAATTATGGACTAATCAGACCTAGTAACACAGAATGCAATCTAAAAAATAATCTAAAATACTAAAAAACTAAAAATAGGACTTGGGAGGTGTGGGGTGCCCAAGTGGGCCTCCCACCGTTGGCCCTCGATTTTGGAGCCAATCCACTAGGGATGGGCCCAAAACCTTTTAGGATTTGGGGGTCGGTGAATTGGTAGGTTCAGGTGTCCATGCGTTGGATTTGGGTAAGGTTCGAGCTTCCAAAGGCCACCCAACAACCTCCCTTGCAAAAGAGATTGGTGGATGTGGGAAGGTGAACCAAGAGGGATGCAAGTGGGTCTTCGATTCGGAAGCACTTCGTTGCTTGAAAACTCCTTCAACCTGTCTATTTTGGGTGAGAAAAGTCCCACATTTTATAGACCCAAGGGGTCTCTTTTGGGAGGGAAGCACAAATTCCATGTGTTGGCCATAGGTGCCATGTGGCAGTCTTGTCTTCCCATGAGGGAGGGGAGTCCTCCATTGACTTGAACTTTGATAAATGCCTTTTGTGACAGTCTTCTAACGGCCCCTCTGTCCACCTACACACGCGTGCAAGGCAGGAGTCCTTAACTGACTGTTCTGTGCTGCCACTTGGCACCCTTTGCCTTTTTGCCCATTAAGCTTAGAATTCGTCCCACCCAGGGACGGATTCAGAATTCGTCCTGGGGTGGGACGGATTCTATTTTGAATTCGTCCCTGGGTGAGACGAATACTAGGCAAAGTGTCTAAGTGTGCCAAATTGCTTCTTGACCTTACAAAATTGCTATGAAAGTGGTTAAGACCACTGTTTAACCTCTGAGGGCTGCCCTGGGGGCTGTGTTTGTCAAAGCGATTAGTGTTTGCAGTCACATAATCGGATTGGTGCTATTTTGGTGTCTATAGATGCCCCTTTTTGGGAAGCGCTGCGGGTGACGCAGTGCTGAGCAAAAATAGATAACCAAAGCACTAATGATTAGGGTTTCTTGGTAACCTAACCAACTTTTGATGCCCCAAGTATGGAAAGGGCATGCATTATTGAATCCTTGCTTCTGACGAGCTAAGGAATTTGATTTCAAGTATTAACCTGTTCTGGTGAGGTGTGACTTGAACTTAGACATTGATCAATCATGAACAAGTGAAGGGCGTTTTTATCCTCAGGGGGAACCTTGTGTTCATGATTCACGAAATGCCAAGTGTTTGATTGATTTGATTGTTGCTTGTTTATCGCCCCAAGCAAGAGTGTGATTGTCTTTGTCAATGATTCTTTGAATGCATGTCGTTTTCCTTAATTGGGTGTGTGATTGTTGATTGGTGACTAAGTGTGACTACCCCCTCAAGCGACGAATCGATGAGGGAATGACCTTCATGAGAGAATCGACGAGTCCCTTGACCCAAGATGACTTGTGCAAGGTTGCCTTTAGAGGGTTTACCGTTAAGCGTGTGCAATTTTTCCAACATTTGGACCTATTTTTGGTGGGTGTTAACCCTTTTGGTGATGCCGTAAAGAGGTGAAATCATCGGAAATCTAACTTCCCATGGAGCGGTCCGGCTATTGTAGCCTTCTTGGGGAAGTAGGGGAGCGATAATTTGGACCTCGACATCGATTTTCTTTGCCTAGGGGTTAAGTGCAAGAGCACTTATGTCCGGCAATGTTTTTGCTATGTTTTTGTTGAATTTTGTATTGTTTTTGAGTGGGCTTTGACCCTTTTGTGATGTCGTTTGGGGATGAAATTGTCTAAAATCCGTCTTCCCGTGGAGCGGTCCGGCTATGGTAGCCTTCTTAGGGAGTATGATAGTGACAATTTGTGACTCCAATGTCGATTTTGCCATGCCAAGAGTTTAAGTGCAAGAGCACTTGTGTCTGGCAATGTTTATTGCTTTTTGTGTTGTTTTGATTTTCTTGTTTTTGAGTGGGCTTTGACCCTTTTGTGACGTCGTTTGGGGATGAAATTGTCAAAAATATGTCTTCCCGTGGAGCGGTCCGGCTATGTTAGCCTTCTTAGTGAGTAGGATAGCGACAATGTAGACCCCGACATCAATTTTTCTATGCCAAGAGGTTAAGTGCAAGAGCACTTGTGTCTGGCAATGTTTATTGCTTTTTGTTTTTGTGTTGCATTTATTTGTTGTTTTTGTTGTTTTGATTTTCTTTGATCTTGTGCATGATGGTTGATGAATATGGATGTATGCATGTTGATTTATTTTGATGGATGCATATGCTATGATGAATGCAAATGGTTTTGATTTATATGTGATATGCATATATGAAATGGATGAATGGGGTTTGTGATGTTTGGCTGTGGCACCAAGGACTGTTTAGAACTATGTTATTTTGTTTTTAGGCGATTTTTGCGATGCATGAATTTGTATGTATACATGTGGTTTTTCTTTTTTTGTATTTTTTTTATGGTATTGTAAGGATGAAAAGTAGCGCAGTTGGTTTAGAAATGTAGCTAAGGTTTTTTGAGACTCAGACGGTTTTAACTCACTAGCCATGACTGTACTTTATTTTACAAGACTTTTGAATAAGGTATGAATCGAACTTGTTTTTGACCGAGCTATTTCACATCCCTATGTGTGCAATTGAGTCCATTTAGTGGTATTTGTTAGGATACCGCCAGTTCCAGGTGGGCTTTCAACCAAACCTGTACTGAGGATCACCTAATTAGCTCCACGAATTCCTTTGTTGTATGTACTAAGATTAATCTGCGGTGTAATCCAGGATGCCATAAGCTAGCTCATCCACATGCAAACATTGATCTGTATGCAAGTTAATGTGATAGATATATCGTCATGCGGGAGGTTTACTTCTGTTACCGAATTGGTATTGAAGCTTACCTTATGACCTACAGAATGCTGAGAGTTCCAGGGATTCAAGGTCAACTCCCTTCTTTTCTTCAATTGTATTGGGATACTTGCTCATTGTAGTGATGAGATCACTGTTTATTTTGATTTGTTTTTCTTTCGAGCAAGGGATTGGGGTCATGGAGTGACGAAAATCACTGTTGTTTGTGCCTTTTGATGTGTGCACTGTATTTTGTCAAATTTGGAGTTTTGACATTTTGCAACTTTTTTGTTTTTTTGCAACTATTGAGAACTTTAGGGATTCTTAGGGAATTGGGTAGGGAGGATGCTTGTCCTTTTGCCAACTCTCAGCATTCTAGGGGTCATTCGCACAGGGGGATGAGCAAGATAACCGTTTCTCTTTTGGTGACCTACATTATTTTGCAGGTTTCGTCTTTCGTTCACACAATTTGGGAATTTTTAGTGTTTTGATTTGTGTTGGGATGTTATGTAACATGATGTATTTCAAGTATGACTCTACCTTCGTAAAATCAGTTTGCCTTGATATGCTACATGGCTAAAGAGGAAAATGATGACTGAATCACTGAAACTCTTGGTACATTCCTAGACCACTGACTATAGTGTGGTAAAAGTTATGCATGGTGTTTTTGTTGTTTTTGTAACATGAGACAATGCGAAACAAGATGGACTATCAGAGCTATTGCAGCCTATGGTGCCTTTGACCTGTATGACTACAAATATGCAATGTATGGATGCAATGCTTAATGCAGCTATGTATTTTTGTAATTTTGATGGATTATTTTTGGTGAAGGTGAAGATGAGGTGCGAGAATATGAATTTTTTTTTGATGAATTTGAGTATGCCTAGAATTGAAATGCAAATCTTTGTTGTTTTTGATGATTTTTGTTGTTTTGTTTTTTTGAATCTCTTGATTTTTTGACCAAGCGATTGCGATAATCGTTGGAGCTTTTTGGGTTGACCAAGATATTACGATAATCCTTGGAGATTTTTGTATTGACCAAGAGATTGCGATAATCCTTGGAGATTTTTGGGTGACCAAGAGATTGCAATAATCCTTGGAGCTTTTTGGGTTGACCAAGAAATTGCGATAATCCTTGGAGCTTTTTGGATTGACCAAGAGATTGCGATAATCCTTGGAGCTTTTTGGGTTGACCAAGAGATTGCAATAATCCTTGGAGCTTTTTGGATTGACCAAGAGATTGCGATAATCCTTGGAGCTTTTTGGGTGACCAAGATATTGCGATAATCCTTGGAGATTTTGGAGTGACCAAGAGATTGCGATAATCCTTGGAGCTTTTTGGTTTTGACCAAGTGATTGCGATAATCCTTAGAGCTTTTTGGGGTGACCAAGAGATTGCGATAATCCTTGGAGCTTTTTGGGTGACCAAGGGATTGCGATAATCCTTGGAGCTTTTGGAGTGACCAAGAGATTGCGATAATCCTTGGAGCTTTTTGGGTGACCAAGTGATTGCGATAATCCTTGGAGCTTTTTGGGTGACCAAGTGATTACGATAATCCTTGGAGCTTTTTGGGGTGACCAAGTGATTGCGATAATCCTTGGAGCATTTTGGGTTTGAATTATGGTTCTTTAGGGGATAGAGGTACCCCCAGCTTGATGGTATTTGCACTCTGGATCTGGCTCTAGAGGTATGGGCATGAATGGATCATCCCTATGCACGGAGATGAGGACAGGGTCCGCCCGCGGCACTGATGTTGCTATGATGTCTCTTGGTGGAAGTTGCTCTTTGTGTGCCCAACGTTGTGGATGTAACGCTTGGTCCCACTGCGGTGGGTTAACATGCCACTCATGCCCTAGTATTATGTTTATTTGTTGACATGCTTCATCGATGTTTATGGGATGTCGATGCTGTCGCATGTGATTGCTATGGGCTATGTCTGTTTCATCCTCACCTTCGAACAATGTGTATAGCTCATCAGAATCTGGAGATTCTGAGACATGGAGGACTGCATCATTAGGTAGCCCTATGGTTAAAGGTTGATCCTCTTCGAAAGGAGCCTTATGTAAGTTGGGCCTTGGGAGCTCCAAAATCTTCGCCTCTACCAAATCTAAGTGCTCTAGTGCTTTGCATGTATTAGGAGATTTGAACTCCTCCTCTTTGGTTGGTTCTTGTTGAGGAACTTGGGACTTATGGAGGGGTGGCCAGATGGCACCCCCCATGCCTTGGTAGGGCAGTTCATCCCGCTCTTCTTCGTGCTCTGATTCCTTAGAGGCTTCTTGATGAATTTCTAAGGGTGGCTCATAAGCCTGGGTGGATGTCTGAGGAAGGCACCCATCATTGGTTATAGGAGCGGCCTCCCATTCATGTCTAGGAGGCGTCGGGGGTGGTGCTTTAGGAATCGAGAGAGTAGCTTCCCGCTCCTGTCTAGGAGGTGTTGGGGGTAGCTTTTGATGAGGTCGGGATGACCTATCTTCCCCCCATGGGTTGTGCCACTCAAAATATTTTGTCTTATGCATGTGAGGGGTTGGAGTCTTCTCTTGCATAGTGTGTTGGAACAGCTCATCCTTCTGGCACTGAAGGTGCTCTTCGTTAATATGGTACGATTCCTCTAACGATAGTCGTTCGAGCTCAAGTTGCGTGAGTTGCTTGAGATGTGTGATATATTCGGCAGATTCTATGATAGTTGGTCCCACCGCCTCATGTCTAGAAGGCCTAGACGCCTCTCTTAGATAAAAATCTCGGTCGTAGTGATCCAAGATCTCTATAGGACACATCCCTCTGTTAGGGGTAGCAGCATTCTCTCGGGGCTTTGGCCTTAGTGAGTGGTCCTGATAGATAGCAGGTGCGAAGGCGTATTGCTCCCACACGGTATATTGCTCTCGAGGAAGGTAGATGTCTTCCTCGTGCTCTCTTTCATAAGTGAAAAAGGGGTGGACGGAGCTATCTCGCCCTGCCCGAAGAGCCTTGTGCTCTGGATTTGTCTTTGTAGTCCTGACAACTAGTGGGGGTGGAGGGGTAATGTAATCATGTGGTTCCTCCCATCAAACCCTATGTTGACCTAGCACTTCATCGTGTGATGATCGCTCATAGCTAGAATCTAAGGGAGCTCTCTTACGACTATACCCCTCATGGAAGGGTGTGTGTTGAATGCTATGCTAAATAGGAGTGCTCCTCGAAGAGGTGCCCCTATAGTCCCTTTCATTTAAGGTGTAGAGGGGACTGCCTTGTGTGTTAGGTCGCCAAGGTGGTATGACCAAATCCTTGGGATTGTAATGGAGATGACTTGTTCTTCCTTGGATGGGCCCAAAACCTTTTAGGATTTGGGGGTCGGTGAATTGGTAGGTTCAGGTGTCCATGCGTTGGATTTGGATAAGGTTCGAGCTTCCAAAGGCCACCCAACAACCTCCCTTGCAAAAGAGATTGGTGGATGTGGGAAGGTGAACCAAGAGGGATGTAAGTGGGTCTTCGATTCGACAGCACTTCGTTGCTTGAAAACTCCTTCAACCTTGTCTATTTTGGGTGAGAAAAGTCCCACCTTTTATAGACCCAAGGGGTCTCTTTTGGGAGGGAAGCACAAATGCCATGTGTTGGCCATAGGTGCCATGTGGCAGTCTTGTCTTCCCATGAGGGAGGGGAGTCCTCCATTGACTTGAACTTTGATAAATTCCTTTTGTGAGTCTTCTAACGGCCCCTCTGTCCACCTACACACGCGTGCAAGGCAGGAGTCCTTAACCGATCGGTTCATGGCCGCCACTTGGCACCCTTTGCCTTTTTGCCCATTAAGCTTAGAATTCGTCCCACCCAGGGACGGATTCAGAATTCGTCTTGGGGTGGGACGGATTCTATTTTGAATTCGTCCCTGGGTGAGACGAATACTAGGCAAAGTGTCTAAGTGTGCCAAATTGCTTCTTGACCTTACAAAATTGCTATGAAAGTGGTTAAGACCACTGTTTAACCTCTGAGGGCTGCCCTGGGGGCTGTGTTTGTCAAAGCGATTAGTGTTTGCAATCACATAATCGGATTGGTGCTGTTTTGGTGTCTACAAAAATCACCGCGCTCTAACTCATGAAGATCTAATGGGACAGATGGGTATACTGTTGGGACATGAATGGCAAGTAGACCCAGCGAGGTGGGACCAAGTGTTATACCTATGGCTCCAAATTCAAGATGAGCATCGTCCACCTCGAGATCCCATCATGACAATAGTGCCGAGGGAAGACCCCGCCTTCCTTTTCACACATAGAGATGAATTTGCACCTAGAGAGGATCCATTCATGCCCGTTCCCGTAGAGCCAGATCCAGAGTATAGGGAGCATCTAAAAAAATCAAGTCATCTCACCCGCGGTTCTGGAGACCAAATTCATTCCATCTACATGATCTCCATTGATTTGACCGCACCCATCCGCAATCCGACCGATCCATCATGGTCATTGCATCTAGACATGGATACCATCGACTGGGATCGCGTCAATTCACCATTGTCACCATCATAGTACTGGCCTTTCGGTGAAATGCTTCATTTTACCCCAAGGACAACTCAGGATATTTTTCAAGTCGAAGAGGGACCCGAGGTTCCAAACACGAGATCTTAACTCGACTGATGATATCCATTTAATCCCAACTCCACATCAGTTGGAGGACGGATCCCACATGTCAGTCGAGGAGACGACTGACGTAGACATCGGCACAGATCCAATGAATCCACGAATTCTCAAGCTAGGGGTAAGCCTTTCCCCGAAGAGCAAGCCGAATATATTGCCCTTCTTAAAGAGAAGAAGGAAGTTTTTGCATGGTCGTACAAAGATATGCCAGGGCTAGACCCGCAGCTAGTCATGCACAATTTAACGCTTGATCCGAAAATCAAGCCTGTAAAGAAAAAACTAAGAAAGATGCACCCAACAGTGGCCTTGATGGTCAAAGATGAATTGCAAAAGCTATTGGATGCATAATTTGTCATCTACGTGGATTATCCGCCATGGTTGTCCAACATGGTTCCTGTCAAGAAGCCCGAAGGAAGGATTCGCATATGCACCGACTTTCGAGACCTAAACAAAGCGAGTCCTAAGGATGATTTCCCCTTGCCAAGCATCGACGCATTGGTAGACGCTACAGCAGGTCACGAAATGCTCTCCCTAATGGACGGTTTCTCAGGATACAATCAAATTCGTATCAATCCTGAAGACCAACTCAAAATAGCATTCACAACGCCTTGGGGGACATTTTGCTATAAGGTCATGCATTTTGGCCTTAAAAACGCTGGTGCTACATACCAACGTGCTATGACGTATATCTTCCACAATTACATGCACAAAAATTTGGAAGATTACATGGATGATTTGTTAGCCAAGTCTCTCTTACGCTCAGAACATCTCGGTGACTTAAGCAAGATTCTCGATCACCTCATAGAGCATAAGGTCAGACTGAATCCCAAGAAGTGCATGTTCGGCGTCACATCTGGAAAACTCTTGGGTTTTATAGTCTCAAAGAGAGGCATCGAAGTGGACCCAAACAAAGTCAAGGCAATCCTTGAAATGGCTCCCCCAACCACTATCAAGCAGCTTAGAAGTCTGTAAGGAAAGGTCACGTCGATTAAACACTTCATAGCGCAATTATCTGACAAATGCCGACCCATGAACAAATTATTGCACAAGGGGGTCACATTTCATTGGGATGACGAGTGCCAATCAACCTTTGATGAAATCAAACAATACTTGGCTTCACCACCAGTATTGGCACCACCTAGACCAGGAGTGCCATTCTATTTATACATCTCAGCTACTGAGGTGGCACTGGGAGCCATGCTAGCCTAGAAGAACGAACTTCATAAAGAACAGGCTACGTACTATCTTAGCCGCACCCTGGTCGAGCTACTGAACTTAACTATGCATACGTTGAGAAACTCGCTGGCAAGGTGGTGTTTGCTACCAAGAGGCTATGCCACTACATGTTGAGCAACACTACGTATGTTGTGTCTAACGAGAATCCATTGCGATACATGATGAGTCGTACTTATCATAGTAGTCGCACGACGAAATGGATCATGTTGTTGACGGAATTTGACATTGAATTTATTGGGAAAAAATCTATAAAAGGACAAGTCATAGCTGATCAACTAGTAGAGGCTCCTCTTGAAGACGATCAGCCTCTGGTCATAGAACTACCCGATGATGGGGTCTTCCATGTCTCAGAATCACCAGATTCTGATGAGCCTGAGTCTCAGGCCGACATAACCTTATTTTTCGATGGTTCTAAATGCGAGCAAGGGGGTGGCTCAGGAATTGTATTCTTCACACCGTAGGGCGCTCCAATGCCCCTATCATTTAAATTAAACTTCTAGTGCACCAAAAACAATGCAAAATATGAAGCCTTGCTCCTAGGTCTTCAGACAACAATCACCATGAACATCAAAATATTGAACATCTTTGGCGATTCATTGTTAATCGTCAATCAAGTCAAAGGGGTATATCAATGCAAATGCCCAGTTCTAAAGGCCTATAAAGCCCTCATGGACAAATTCCTGACAAAACTGGAGTGGTATGACATCGAGACACTCCCTCGATCATCGAACCATTTTGCGGATACAATGGCCTCCTTGGGGTCACTAATCCCGCAAGACCTTTCAGGTGATATGACAACTATTCAGGTCAAAACCTTATCGCAACCCGTGATGGAGCGCGCAAGCTCAGACTTGACGCCAGGAGTCCACATGATCCAGATCGAACCATCTTCGGATAAGTTCTTTCGAATCCAAGACTGTTTGAAACGTGCCAACCGGGGGTCTTTGTTTTCCCCCACTCCCATTAATAGCAACACAACGCTATTCTTACAAGTTCTATCCCAATCAGCATTTGTTAGGGAAGAACTTCAAAAGGGATTGGCTGTTCATACTGTCGAGGTTTCTGATAAACAGGACTGGTATTTACCCATAAGAGACTACCTCAAGTTAGGTAATCTTCCCTTTGGATTGACGCACATCGCAAAACGAACATTCAAACAGAAAGTAGCAAAATATGTCTTTATGGGAGACATTTTTTATCGTTGTAGCTATGACGGAATTCTTCTTCGATGTTTGGACCAGCAAGAGTCCACTTGGGCAGTCGCCCAAGCGCATGATGGTACATGTGGTGGCCACTTTAGCGATATGGCCATCGCAAAGCGCATTATTTGCATGGGCTATTATTGGCCATCTTTAGAGCGATATTGCTGCGCGTATGTCAAGAGGTGCGTGAAATGTCAACATCATGCCAATTTAATGCACGCACCTTCCCAGGCCCTACAGACAGTCCGATCGCTTGGCCATTTTTGCGGTGGGGCCTAGATCTAATCGAAAAGATCTCCCCTGCATCGTCAGGCCGTCACACGTTTATCATAACGACCACAGAATATTTTACCAAATGGGTGGAAGCAATTCCGTTAACCTCTACGATAGGACCCCGCATTGCGAAGTTCATTTTGCATTACATCATATGTCATTTTGGTATTCCATCCAAAATAATCTCGGATAATGGGCCATCATTCAAGAACAAAGACGTGCGTGCTTTAACCACAAAGTACAAAATTCAGCACAACTTTTCAACACCCTATTATCCGCAAGCAAATGGGCAAGCAGAGGCGTCAAACAAAATGCTAGTCGCCATCCTTAAAAATATCATCGCAGACAGTCATAAGAATTGGCACATACAAATCCCACTTGCCCTTTGGGCTTATCGCACTAGCATTCGGACGCCCACTGGGGCAACTCCGTTTTCACTGGTGTATGGCTCAGAGGCAGTAATGCCTCTCGAGTTGGAAATTCCTTCCCTGCGCATATCAATGCAAGAGTTCATCGATGATAACACTGCGCGGTAGGCACGATTAGACCAACTTACGTTGCTTGACGAATGACACGTTAATGCTCTCGAGCACTTATGTATCTATCAAGAGTGGCTTAAGAAAGCTTACAACATGAAAGTTCACCTAAGAGACTTTCAGGTTGGTGATTTGGTTCTGAAGGAAAACCAACAAAACTCTAATTTGTCGTCCCATATGAGGGACAAATTCATGGCAAATTGGTTAGGTCCTTATGTCATTGATAGTAAAATAGGACTCGGGACGTACCAGCTAGCTTCTCTTGACGGTATCAAGGAAACAGAACCCTTGAATATCAGTCATTTGCGACCATTTCATATCTAAGAAAGCCATATCCCAAAAAAAAAAAAAACTCCAAGGATAATCGCAATCTCTTGGTCAACCCAAAAAGCTCTAAGGATTATCGAAATCTCTTGGTCACCCAAAAAACTCCAAGGATTATCGCAATCTCTTGGTCACCAAAAATCTCCAAGGATTATCGCAATCTCTTGGTCAATCCAAAAAGCTCCAAGGATTATCGCAATATCTTGGTCAATCCAAAAAGCTCCAAGGATTATCGCAATTTCTTGGTCAACCCAAAAAACTCCAAGGTTTATCGCAATCTCTTGGTCACCCAAAAAGCTCCAAGGATTATCGCAATCTCTTGGTCACCCGAAAAGCTCCAAGGATTATCGCAATCTCTTGGTCAATACAAAAAGCTCCAAGGATTATCGTAATCTCTTGGTCAATCCAAAAAGCTCCAAGGATTATCGCAATCTCTTGGTCAATCCAAAAAGCTCCAAGATTATCGCAATCTCTTGGTCACCCAAAAAGCTCCAAGGATTATCGCAATTTCTTGGTCAACCCAAAAAACTCCAAGGATTATCGCAATCTCTTGGTCACCCAAAAAGCTCCAAGGATTATCGCAATCTCTTGGTCACTCGAAAAGCTCCAAAGATTATCACAATCTCTTGGTCAATACAAAAAGCTCCAAGGATTATCGCAATCTCTTGGTCAACCCAAAAAGCTCCAACGATTATCGCAATCGCTTGGTCAAAAAATCAAGAAATTCAAAAAAAAACAAAACAACAAAAATCAACAAAAACAACAAAGATTTGCATCTCAATTCTAGGCATACTCAAATTCATCAAAAAATTCATATTCTCGCACCTCATCTTCAACTTCACCAAAAACAATCCATCAAAATTACAAAAATACATAGCTGCATTAAGCATTGCATCCATACATTGCATATTTGTAGTCATACAGGTCAAAGGCAACATAAGCTGCAATAGCTCTGATAGTCCACCTTGTTTCGCATTGTCTCATGTTACAAAAACAACAAAAACACCAAGCATAACTTTTACCACACTACAGTCAGTGGTCTGGGAATGTACCAAGAGTTTCAGTGATTCAGTCATCATTTTCCTCTTTAGCCATGTAGTGTATCAAGTCGAACATATTTTATGAAGGTAGAGTCATACTTGAAATACACCTTGTTACGTAACATCCCAACACAAATCAAAACACTAAAATTCCCAAATTGTGTGAACGAAAGACGAAACTCGCAAAATAATCTAGGTCACCACAAGAGAAACGGTTATCTTGCTCATCCCCCTGTGCGAATGACCCCTAAAATGCTGAGAGTTGGCAAAAGAACAAGCATCCTCCCTACCCAATTCCCTAAGAATACCTAAAGTTCTCAACAGTTGCAAAACACAAAAAATTTGCAAAATGTCAAAACTCCAAAATTTGACAAAATACAGTGCACACATCAAAGGGCACAAACGATAGTGATTTTCATCACTACATATCCCCAATCCCTTGCTCAAAAGAAAAAAAACAAATCAAAATAAACAGTGATCTTATCACTACAAACGAGCAAGTATCCCAATACAATTGAAGAAAAGAAGGGAGTTGACCTTGAATCCCTGGAACTCTCAGCATTCTATAGGTCATAAGGCAAGCTTCAGCACCAATTGGGTTGATAGCCAATGAGTAACAGAAGTAAACCTCACGCATGACGATATATCTATCACATTAACTTGCGTACAGATCAATATTTGCATGTGGATGAGCTAGCTTATGGCATCCTGGATTACACCGCAGATTAATCTTAGTACATACAATAAAAGAATTCGTGGAGCTAATTAGGTGATCCTCAGTACAGGTTCGGTTGAAATCCCATCTGGAACTGGCGGTATCCTAACAAATACCACTAAATGAACTCAATTGCACACACAGGGATATGAAATAACTGGGTCAAAAACAAGTCTGATTCATACCTTGGTCAAAAAGTCTTGTAAGATAAAGTACAGCCATGGATGGTGAGTTAAAACTGACTGAATCTCAGAAAATCTTACATTCATTCCAAAACCATCTGCGCTACTTATCATCCTTATGATACCATCAACAAATACAAAAAAAAAGAAAAACCATGTAAATAAAGAGCTTCTTAAACAGCCTATAGTGCAATCATCACAAATGTCATTCATCCATTTCACCTCAAATATCACATAGACATCAAAAACATTTACATTCATCATAAAATTTGCATTCATCAAAATAAATAAACATGCATAACAAAAATCACATCATCACATGTACAAAACCAAAAATAAAATCGGTATATATATATATATATATATATATATATATATATATATATATATATATATATATATATATATATATATCGTCAAAAAGATGCCCGCAGGCTACAAAACCGGTCCTCAGACCCCGCAATCATATCCAAAAACCCAACCTAAGGCGTCGACCACCATGATCACGTAGGATCGGTGCGACGGGAACTACCCCCCGTGGTGTGGGTCCTACGGGACCCTGCAAGGTGGCTACTACTAGCCCCCGCATCATGCCTGCTACCACCCCCCTCATCTAACCACCTGCGACAAGATGATGCTGACTGCTCAGTCAGACTATCCCTTGTCCACCGTGAAGATCCATCGACCGAAGGCTCAGGTAGCCGCCCACCAAGGTGGATGACCTCCCTCTCCAAGTCTATCCGGTATAGACACCACTCTACCTCTCGTCGATGATAGATAGACAATGCATCATCGCGCTGCGCCAAAAATCTATCCCGCTCTGCCAACTGAGCCCGTAGAAGATCCCTCTCCTGTCGTGCATCCCCCAGCTCCCGCCTCGCATCCCCCAACTCCAGATCCCGCATCCATAGCAGCTCTGTCAGTCGTGCAATCTCAACGCCTACATTCGACCCCACCTCCTCTGTATCTGCCAGACGCATAGGACTCGCGGGGACAGTAGCCTGCTCATGCTCCCACTGCTCCTCCACATCCTACATGTCCGACTGCTCCGGAACACCCAAGTCCACATCCTCATCTCCCACATCCACCATGTCCACATCATCCAATGGACCCCCCTAATCACCCCCTGCTGCCTCAGCATCCTCCACTGCCACCTTCACGCTTCCCAGTGGCCCCTCTCCTCTCCAACACCGCAGTACCCACCACGAGTCATACTCAGTGGTAGTCTCGATGTCATCCACATTTAGGAACTCAATCACTGCATCGGACTCCTCGCCTAATGGCGCGGTGACCGGTGGCTCCAGATCCCTCTCATCTCCCCGTCGCCGATAGACCACGGGCTCACCAGGAAACCCCTGGCGCACCCCAAACTGTCATGTAACCCGATGGTACAGAAATAACTCATGCTCCGTCCCGTGCCGCCCAGTCAACCACCGCTCCCTGCGTACCCGTCGAAGCCACTCTCCAGCCACAAGCCAAGCTGGACAGTCCCGATAGGGATGCCAAAACACCTCCCCTAGAGTGAGCCAAGAAAAGGCATCAGTGTAGTGCTCAACGGCACCTGCCCATCGTCGACTCTACCCCTGCTTCGCAGACCGCCACCACAAAACTGCATAACCAATCTCCTCATCCTCCATCGTCGCCCGAGTCATCCACGGTAACCCGGTAGGCCTCTCAACGCCTATGTGTCGCCAATCCCAAAGATCGCAACAAAAACTCGCAATCGACACCCTTCCGTTGCCGACAGCGGACCCCGTATAGCTCCCCATAGAGCTGTGCCAATAAAGTCTGTCCCCATCTCAGAATCAATGATGCCTCTATCGGGAACTCTGCCAACTGCCACACTAAATCCAGCAGGTTCCACGGGAACCTCACGCCTAACGAATCAGGGAGAAGAATGTTAGAAATGAGGCCCATCAAGAATGCGTGCCTCACTCCTAACACCCCCCCTCCTCGCCACCAGCCTAACCAAAATCCCTCCGACTCGGCAATCCACCTCGGTTGTCTCCACTGGGTTTGCTACACCCAGCTGCCCCCCATGCCCAAAAAATCTCATAAGTATAGCAGTCCGCTGATCAAACGATGATGTCCTAATAGGCAGACCATCTATCAGAATCCGAAGCAACCGATAGACGTCCTCAAGAGTCACAGTCATCCTCCCGTCGGGAGATGGAAAGTATTGGTCCACGGATCCCAAAGCTTGATCGTGGTCATCGATAGGCCCGATCCGAAACCACAGGCTCCGGTCGAGCCACCTGCTTGAGCCCAAGGGCATCAAGCCATTCCCAGTCACCATCGGTCAATGCCAACCGCGCCTCAGTAAATGCAGCGGGTACACGATATCGGCTCCTAACAACCTACAAAACAAAAAAAAAATCAACACAAACACAAAAAAAAAAAAATATAACAGATCAAATTTTTAGTTCTAGGGTTTCTAACCTTAACTGTTAAACAAAAACATCACAAAAAATCTTAAAATTTTGAAAAGCGTCAACACAAAAACAATGCGTTAAATAAAAGCAAAATAAAATCTAGGGACACTTACAGGTTTCGCCTCGGCTCCGCCGCTCGAACCAGTTTGTGCACTCATGATGGCAGAGAGAATTCCAAGCAGCGCTTCGCTTCGCAGAATTACCTCCTCCTCCCGAAGCTCCAAAATCGCAAGAAAAAAAATGACACAAATGAGCCCAAAATCAAGTTTTGGCCATTAAATAGGCCTTTTGCATTGGAATTCGTCCTTGACTGGGACGAGCACTCTGATTAGCGCTCGTCCCACCCAGGGACGAATTCAGGCCAGCACTTAAAAAAAAATCAAAAAATGACTAAAAATGCACTAAAACAGACAATAAAATTGCCCGACAGGATTGCTACTGCGTCTGACAACAAGGGCATACAAAATCGACATCGGGATAACAAATTATCACTATCAGACACCCTAAGAAGGCTACCATAGCCGGACCGCTCCACGGGAAGACAGATTTTTGACAATTTAATCCCCAAATGGTGTCACAAAAAAAAAAAAAAAAAAAAAAACAAAAAATGAAACACAAAACCAACAATAAACATTGCCAGACACAAGTGCTCTTGCACTTAACCTCTTGGCATAGCAAAATTGATGTCGGGGTTTACATTGTCACTATCCTACTCCCGAAGAAGGCTACCATAGCCGGACCGCTCCACGGGAGGACGAATTTTCGACAATTTAATCCCCAAATGGTGTCACAAAAAACAAAAAAAAACAACAAAAATAACAAAAAAATGCAACACAAAACTAGCAATAAGCATTGCCGGACACAAGTGCCCTTGCACTTAAACTCCGGGCAAAGAAAATCGATGTCGAGGTCCAAATTATCGCTCTCCTACTTCCCCAAGAAGGCTACAATAGCCGAACCGCTGCACGGGAAGTTAGATTTTCGATGATTTCACCTCATTACGGCATCACCAAAAGGGTTAACACCCACCAAAAACAGGTCCAAATGTTGGAAAAATTGCACACACTTAATGGTAAACCCTCTAAAGGCACCCTTGCACAAGTCATCTTGGGTCAAGCGACTCGTCACTTCTCTCACGAAGGGCATTCCCTCATCAATTCGTCGCTTGAGGGTGTAGTCACACTTAGTCACCAACCAACAATCACACACCCAATTAAGGAAAACGACATGCATTCAAAGAATCATTGATAAAGACAATCACGCTCCTGCTTGGGGAAGTAAACAAGCAACAATCAAATCAATCAAACACTTGGCATTTCGTGAATCATGAACACAAGGTTCCCCCTGAGGATAAAAACGCCCTTTGCCTGTTCATGACTGATCAATGTCTAAGTTCAAGTCACACCTCACCAAAATAGGTTAATACTTGAAATCAAATTCCTTAGCTCGTTAGAAGCAAGGATTCAAGAATGCATGCCCTTTCCATACTTGGGGAATCAAAATTTGGTTAGGTTACCAAGAAACCCTAATCATTAGTGCTTTGGTTATCTATTTTTGCTCAGCACTGCGTCACCCGCAGCGCTTCCCAAAAAGGGGCATCTGTAGACACCAAAACAGCACCAATCCGATTATGTGACTGCAAACACTAATCACTTTGACAAACACAGCCCCCAGGGCAGCCCTCGTAGGTCAAACAGTGGTCTTAACCACTTTCATAGCAATTTTGTGAGGTCAAGATGCAATTTGGCACACTTAGACACTTTGCCTAGTAATCGTCTCACCCAGGGACGATTGCTAAATTGAAATCGTCTCACCCAAGGAAGATTTCTGAAATCGTCTCACCCAGGGACGATTGCTAACTTGAAATCGTCTCACCCAGGGATGATTTCTGAAATCGTCCCTAGGTGAGACGATTTCCAAGTTTAACGGGCAAAAAGACAAATGAGGCCAAGTGGCAGCCCGTAACGGCCGCTTGATGACTCTCGCCTCGCACGCGTGTGTGAGTGGGCAAATAGGACGTTTGAGGACTCGTCACAAGGGCGATTATGAAAGCCCAAGTCAATGGAGGACTCCCCTCCCTCATGGGAAGACAAGATCGCCACATGGCGCCTATGACCAACACATGGCATTTGTGCTTCCCTCCCAAAAGAGACCCCTTGGGTCTATAAAAGGTGAGACTTTTCTCACCCAAGATATACAGGTTGAAGGAGTTTTCAAGCAACGAAGTGCTACCAAGTTGAAGACCCACTTGCATCCCTTTTGGTTCACCTTCCCACATCCACCAATATCTTTTGCAAGGGAGGTTGTTGGGTGGCTTTTGGAAGCTTGAACCTGACCCAAATCCAACACATGGACACCTGAACCAACCAATTCGCCGACCCCCCAATCCTAATAGGTTTTGGGCCCATCCCTAGTGGATTGGCACCGGAATCAAGTGCCAACGGTGGGAGGCCCACTTGGGCACCCCCGCACTTTCTGAGTTTTAAAGCATTCTAGATTACTTTTTCAGGTTGCATTTTGTGTTATCATGTTTGGTTAACTCACAGCTGCAATTTCGTAACTTTTGGTCAGATTCTAGTATGTTTTGTGTCGCTTTGTTGTTTCACTGACTTGTAGGTGGCGAGATCAAATTATCGAGGGTAGAGGCCAAATTGGGATAATCCGACCATTTGGGTCGTCCCAAAATGGCCCCAATTACATAACCCCCTTGTTTGCAGGCGTTTTGCAGGTCTCGGGAATCGACATTGGAGCAGCAACAGGTCGACTTCTTCAACACAGAAGAATTCGTCCCACCCAGGGATGAATTGCAGTCAGAGATCGTCCCACCCAGGGATGAATTCCAGAATTCGTCCCACCCAGGGACGAATTGCAGTAAGAAATCGTCCCACCCAGGGACGAATTCTAGTTGAAGGCAGATTGGCCAGCTGTCTCAGTGGCAATGGCCTTCTGGTAACATTTTCTGTCTTCTGGCAAGTTTTCAGGCTGTTTAGAATCATTTTGTTTACTGTTTTAGATAAATGTTTGCATGCATATTTCATTAATTTTAAAGAACGAACACTTTTCACTTGCAGCAGGTGCTACTGACATCTTGGTTGTTTCTTTGTTCGCAGGAGGAGCAGCAGAGGTAAGGACTCATCAGCGTAAGCGGCGACATCGTCTTGGCCCGTCCATTCAAACGTGGGCATGCGAAAAGAGGAAGACTAAGTCACATATTGTAACAAATACGAATTTAACGCTCCTAGCCCCCAAAAAGGGAGGAGACGTCTATGTAACCGAGGATAAGATATTTGAATAAAGAGGGCTGTGATTTCTTTACATCTTTTCTTTCATTTTCAAATTGTCTCCTTTCTTCATTTTTGTGCATAGGATTAAAGCATTACATTTCGTCTTATGTTGCATAATTAGTGCTCCCTCTGCCCGAAATCTCATGCTTTCACATGCCTCACCCCCAAAACGCCCCTCTCCAGCCACCATCGTACCAAAATACTGCCAATCAAGAAATCCCCCTTCACCCTCTCCATCGAAATATCCACCCCCATCTTCGCCCTATGCCCGAAGCACTATGTCAGCACAGTCATCCACTGATCATGTGGCGTAGTCCGAATAGGAAGCCTATCTATCAAAATTCATAGAATTTGATAGACATCCTCTAGAGTCACCATCATCTCCCTTGTTGGGAGATGAAAGGTATTAGTCCGACGATCCCACAAGTTGATCAGGGCCATCAGATAGGCCCGATCCCCCAACAAAGGCTCTAATCGAGTCACCTACTTGAGCCCAAGGGCATCAAGCCACTGCCAGCACCTCTCGCGCTTCAGAGAACACCGTTGGCACACGATATTGGCTCTTCACCACCTACAAAACAAAATAACATCAAAACATTAAAACATGACCAAAATAAAAAATGTACAACAAAAACATTCTCAAAATCATTTAAAAACTATACAACAGAAACATTTAATAACTGCACAATAGAAACGTTTAATAAATGTACATCATTTAACCTATGGTTTTTAACTCTAGTTTAAAAACAAAATAAATCAAAAAATTAACCTAGGGTTTTTAACTCTAGTTTAAAACAAAAACAAGCTAAAAAAATAGTTCTTAACCTAGGGTTTTTAACCTTGGTTTAAACACTGAAAAACAAACAAAAATGACAAAATACAAAAACAAAATCAACAGTTAACCTAGGGTTTTCATCCTAGTCTAAACTGACAAAAAAAACAAAAACAAAATCAATAGTTAACCTAGGGTTTTCATCCTAGTCTAAAATGACCAAAAAATACAAAAACAAAATCAACAATTAACCTAGGGTTTTCATCCTAGTCTAAACTGACAAAAAAAACAAAAATAAAAATTTACAGTTAACCTAGGGTTTTCATCCTAGTCTAAACTGACAAAAAATAGCAAAAACAAAATTAACAGTTAACCTAGGGTTTTTATCCTAGTCTAAAATGACAAAAAAAACAAAAACAAAATCAATAGTTAACCTAGGGTTTTCATCCTAGTCTAAACTGACAAAAAAATACAAAAACAAAATCAACAGTTAACCTAGGGTTTTCATCCTAGTCTAAACTGACAAAAAAAACAAAAACAAAAATTTACAGTTAACCTAGGGTTTTCATCCTAGTCTAAACTGACAAAAAATAGCAAAAACAAAATTAACAATTAACTTAGGGTTTTCATCCTAGTCTAAACTGACAAAAAAAACAAAAACAAAATCAATAGTTAACCTAGGATTTTCATCCTAGTCTAAACTGACCAAAAAATACAAAAACAAAATCAACAGCTTAACCTAGGGTTTTCATCCTAGTCTAAACTGACCAAAAAAAAAAAACAAAAACAAAAATTTACAGTTAACCTAGGGTTTTCATCCTAGTCTAAATTGACAAAAAACAACAAAAACAAAATTAACAGTTAACCTAGGGTTTTCATCCTAGTCTAAACTGACAAAAAAAAAAAAACAAAAACAAAATTAACAGTTACCTTAGGGTTTTCATCCTAGTCTAAACTAACCAAAAACAATATATATATATATATATATATATATATATATATATATATATATATATATATATATATATATGTTTGTCAATTCCTAGGGTTTTTTTAACTCTAGTTTAACCTGATAAATAAAAAACAAAAACAAAACAGTTACCCTAGGGTTTTCATCCTAGTCTAAACTAGAAAAAAACAAAATACAAAATTAAACAGTTAACCTAGGGTTTTCATCCTAGTCTAAACTGACCAAAAAAAAACAAAAACAACATAACAGTCTAACCTAGGGTTCAACCTTAGTCTAAACTGACAAATAAAAAATAGACAACATAAAAACAAATTTTTTTAAGCTATGTTTTGGATCTTAGTTTAAACTAGGGTTTCCTTTTTACAACAAAAACAAACACAAACAACAAACATTTAACTAGGGTTTTCATTTTTAAATCGAAAAACAAAAAAGAAAAAAAAAACAAAGTTGCAATTTTAAACTGTAAACTGAAACAAGCACAAAACAAAGAGAATGAGCACTTACCGGTCTCGCTTCGGCTCCGCCACTTGATGATTCGATCCGTGAACTCATGGTGTTCGAGAAATTTGACAACGCTCTGCTACACGAACTCGACCTCCTCCTCCTCACAGCTCCACAACGCTAGGAAAAACAAATGCAAATGAGCCCAAAACCTAGTTTTGGCCCTTAAATAGGCTTTTAGGCTTGTAATCATTCCACCCTAGGATGAGCGCTCTAGTTAGCGCTCATCCCACCCTGGGACGATTACTAAACTGGTAATCGTCCCACCCAGGGACGATTACAGAGCAAGAAATTCAAAAACAGCAAAAACTGCACCAAATTGCACAAAAAAATAGCAATAAACTTGCCGAACAAAGGGGCCTTTGTGCTTGCAATTCTTGGCATGCAAAGCTGACATTGGGGTTACAAATCCTCACTATCCTACTCCCTAAGAAGGCTACCATAGCTGGACCGCTCCACGGGAGGATGAATTTTCGAGAATTTCATCCCCAAATGACGTCACCAAAAGGGTCCAAACCCACCCAAAAAATAGCAATAAAATTTCTGAACAAAGGGGCCTTTGCGCCTATGATTATTGGCATACAAAGCTGATGTTGGGGTCCCAAATCCTCACTACTCTACTCCCTAAGAATGCTACCATAGCTGGACCGCTCCACGGGAGGATGGATTTTTGAGAATTTCATCCCCAAATGACATCACCAAAAGGGTCCAAACCCACCCAAAAAATAGCAATAACATTGCCGAACGAAGGCACATTTGCACCTGAAATTCTTGGCATCCAAAACAGATATTGGGGTCACAAATTATTACTATTCTACTACCTAAGAATGCTACCATAGCCAGACTGCTCCACGTGAGGATGAATTTTTGACAATTTTAGCTACAAAATACGTTACAAAAAGGATTCAAACACACCAAAAATAGGTCATAATGTTCAGAAACTACAAAGCTTTCAATGAAAAACTACTGAAGGCACCCTTACCTAAGCATATTGGGTCAAGCGACTTGTCACTTTTCTCATGTCGGTCATTCCCTCATCGATTCGTCGCTTGAGGGGGTAGTCACACTTAGTTACCAATCAACAAAAAAACACACCCAATCAAAGAAATGGCACACATTCAAAAGATCATTGACAAAGACAATCACGCTCCTGCTTGGGGCAGCAAACAAGAAATTATCACAAGCTGATCAAACACTTGGCATTCTATAATCATGAACTCAAGGTTCCCACAGACAAAAGGTTGCGCCTTTTGCCTATTCATGACTGAACAATGTCCAAGATCAAGTAACACCTCACTTAAAAAGGTTAACACTTGAATTAAGCTCCTTAGCTCGTCAGAAGCAAGGATTTAAGAATGCATGCCCTTTCCATACTTGGGGCATCAAGAGTTGGTTAGGTTACTAAGAAACCCTAATCATTAGTGCTTTGGTTATCTATTTTTGCTTAGCACTGCACCACGCATAACGCATTTCAAAAAGGGGCATCTGTAGACACCAAAACAACACCAATTCGATTATGTGACGACAAGCACTGATCGAATTGACATACATAGCCCCTAGGGCAGTCCCTAGAGGTTAAACAGTGGTCCTAACCACTCCCATAGTTGTTTGGAAGGTCAAAGGTCAATTTGGCACCTTTTTAGAACTTTTCTCCCTACTTGTACCACCCTGGTACGATTACAAATAGGTATTCGTCCCACCCTGGGATGATTATCAGCATTCATCCTAGGGTGGGACGATTATTAGGTTTGACTGGCAAAAAGTCAAACCTCGACAGGTCTGCCACTTAACTGCACCTTCAGGGCATGCAATTGTGAGGAACGACTTCAAATCAAGGAGATGGACTTCAGTCAAGCTTGCCTTGATCATGGAGGCCTCATGCAAAGAGAATCTAAATCATGGAATAATCTTTTCTCCCAAAATAGGGCAAGCAAGTCAAGTGGCGCCCTTGCATGCGCATTCAAAGAGAGAGACCCTAGGTCTATAAATTGGTGAGTCTTCTCACCCCAAAAAAGAATAGAGCAGGAGCATTTGGAGCAATGGAGTGCTTCCAAAGTACATCCTCACCCATCGTTTGTGCTTCTTACATCCTTGATCTCTCTTTTGGAAGGGAGGTTATTGGGTGATTATTAGAAGCGCAATCCGGACCCAAACCCGAACATTTGGCCACAATACCCCACAAATTTTTTTGACACAACTCCCTAAGTAGTTTTGGACCCATCCCAAGTGGATTGGTGTCGAAATTGAGCCCCAAACGATGGGCGTCTTGCCCCTGGGTGCCCCCCGCACTACTGCAGTCCTAATCGCCCCACCTCAGAGCAAATAGAAATCTATGGCAGATTTCTATATTGTTATTTTTTCATTTGATTATAGGTCACTTACATATGTTGTCATTTAAATTTCATGTGATTTGGATGAGTTTTGATTGTGCTTTCAATGTTTCTCGCTTTCGCTAACATACAGGGAGCATCATTGGATACAGGGTGATTGAGGCTGAATTAGCCAAATATGACCTTCTGGGTTGTCCCAAAATGCCCCGTTTTGCCTAACCCCAACTTTGCAAGCATTTTGGAGGCCTCTGGACTGGACATTTAGGAGGTGGCTTTCTAACAACTTATGACAGTCCTAATCGTCCCACCCCGGAGTGATTTGAAATATGTGCAAGATTTCTAGACTGTTCCTTTTGCAGTGGGTTCCTGGTAATATTTTATTGCTTCTATAAAATTTTTAGCTCATTCTGATATGTTTCAGTTATCATTTTAATCATTTTATGCATGCACTGACCGTAGGCCTTGGGGATCACATGTTTCCCTCCATCCGTAGGTGCTACTAATATTTTAATGTTTCTATGAACATAGGATCTTGACACTAGAGAGGTAGCGAAGAACCATAGACACATTCACACAAGCGACGACGACGTTTGGTCCGCCCATTTTCAATGTGGGCACGCGGAAGATCCTCAAAGGGGAATGTATCATTCATGGTGTAACTAAATTCTGTCCGACGCTCCTAGCCCCTGAAAAGGGAGGAGACGTATTGTAACCCGATTTTGAGAAAATCAATAAAATAAAGGGCTGCACTTTTACACTTGCTTCAAATCTCATTTCATTTCGTTCGTTTTCCCTCTTTTCATGCATTCTCGTTCGTAGGACTTAGCGTTGCATTTCCCTTTCATTTTGCTTCCGTATCCTCATGCTTTCAAAGATTTTAACAATATAGAACAGATTCATTTTGGTCACATCCTCTATAATGAAGTAGAGGTCAACTCTTAAAAAGAGGAGGTATTTTTATAACAAGTCTCACTTTTCTCATAAGTTGGATGTTATTGATGTACTATAGTGGTCTCTCCATATAGGAGGAAGGACCCTCCATATAGCAGTCAAGTCTTAGGCTTGGTATAATTTCTTTCTAGGAGATTCACAAGTACCATAATATCATCGAGTTTCTCATTAGGAAGATCCCTTTCCAACATGATTTAGGTTATATATAGATATATATATCTGTTGAAAGTGGGTGTCAAGTTATAGGTAAGTGTGATTCCCAATATCCTCATCCTATCAAGCATATTTTACCTCTACCTACTAGCACATCTTAGTCTATAAATACAATGTTAGGAACACTTCCTTTCTCTTTGTCTTTCCTCTCTATTCTATAATGTTGATATCTAAAAAGTGATATAATTTTTTATTATAAATTCAAATAATGGCCTCCAATAATAGTCCACTACAACTGCAAATACCACATTTTAATGGTAGAAATTATGATTATTGGAGCATACAAATAATAAATCTATTTGTGTCAAAGGAGTTTTGGTATTTAATGGGAACTAGGTATGTAGAACCTATATATGCAATGCAATTTCTCAATTGAGAAGAATTTATTAACATAAAATTAGAAGAAAGATAAGAAGGCTCTATTCTTTATTATGTAGGTAGTGGATGAGTCCATTCTTCCAAGAATTGTAGTAGCAACCAACTCAAAACAGGGATGGGAAATTTTAGAAAATTCCTTTCAAGGCACTAACAAAGTAAAATTGGTGGGCTTATAGATGTTGAGAAGAGAATTTAAAATCGTGTATATGAATGTATCTAAGTCCATGAATGACTTTTTTACCCATACAATGGGTATTATCAATGAAATGAGAATGAATGAGGTAAATATTGAAAACCAAATAATAGTAGAAAATGTATTGAGAAGGCTACCAACAAGGTTTAACTCAATGGTCATTGCTATTGAAGAATCAAAGGATTTAACAAGCCTATCAATGGATATATTAATGGGCTCTTTGCAAACACCTGAATAAATATTGAATTGAATAACTCAATATTCTTTGGAGCATGCATTTAAAACATAAGTTTCTTTCAAGCACAATAATAAAAAGGATGATACAAGTAGGCAACCTCAAGTTCTTAAAGAGGAAGAGGATATGACAACAGAGGTAGAGGTGGTACAAGTAATTAAATAGGAGGAAGAACAAATTGCTCTAACAAATAAGAAACTAGTTGTAAATTTCTTGAAGCAAGATGAAGAGGTAACAATAAAAATCAACAAGGCGGTACACATCAAAGTATGACAAGTCAAAAATCCAATGCTATTATTGCAAAAAATATGGGCATTATAGTTATTAATGTAGAAATAAAATGACAAGAGAAAATAAACAAGAAGTAAACTATATAAATGAAAATAAAGAAATAAAATATGCATGTGGCTCTTTGTTGATAACTTGCAATATTGATGAAAAGAGTTAGAAGAATGTACAATATCTAGATAGTGGATGTAGTAACCTCATGTATGAAAATAAAAAAATGCTCTCAAAATTAGATGAAACTATCAAATTTGGGGTAAAGATGGAAAAAATAGTAAATTTCCTATTATAGGCAAAGGAATCATCCTAATTTGCACAAAACAAGGAGAAATAAAATATATTTTTGATGTTTATTATGTGTTTGGTTTGAAACATAATTTACTGAGCATTGGACAACTTGTGGAAAAGGCCACAAATTTTATTTTGAAGATGGCGGTTACATAATTAGAGATGGTGAAAATAGACTCATAAAAAATGTGAATACAACAAAGAACAAAATATTTTCTCTAAAAATTCAAAGTGAAATGTTGCTTTCTTTTAGTGTTGTAAAAAAGGCTACATGGTTGTGGCATCTCATGTTTGGTCATTTGAGCTTTAGTGGCATAAATTTGTTGTACAAAAAGCAAATGGTAAAAGGATTACCATTTATAGAGCAACCTAATCAAGCATGTGAAGGTGACATTGTAGGTAAGAAGCATGGGGATGCATTTCTTATAGGAAAATCATAAAGGGCTTTATAATATTTTGAGCTCGTACACTTAGATATATGTGGGCCCATGCAAACCAACTCATTAGGGAACAACAAATATTTTTTTAAATTTATAGATGATTTCAGCCAAAAACATGGGCATTCTTCTTGAAACAAAATCAAAATCATTTGACATATTTTAGTAGTTTAAGACATTGGTTGAGAATTAAAGTGGATACTATGTGAAGACACTAAGAATAGCTAGAGAAGGTAAATACATCTCAAATAAATTATATAATATTTGCAAAGCAAATGAGATAAAAATGTAAGTTATAGCTAGATACACACCAAACCAAATGGTGTTCTATAAAGGAAGAACATGACCATAATAGATATGGCATGGGGCATGCTAAAAGCAAAATCATTACCAAATATATTTTGAGAAGAAGTTGTAGCATATGAAAGTTACTTGCTAAAATATGTGTCTTACAAAGAGTGTCAAGGATGCAATCCCTCAAGAAGCATAGAGCAATAAAAAGTGAACTATTACATACTTAAGAGTCTTTGGTTGCATAGCCTATGCACACATTCCAGAAGAAAATAGAAGGAAATTGGATGACATTGGAGAGAAATACATTTTTATTAGATACAGTGAACAGTAAAAAGCTTACAAATTGTATAACTATATTACAAAGGATGTAATTATAAGCAGAGATGTGAAATTCATTGAAGATACAACTTAGAGCTAAAATTCCAAACTGATCAACAAAGGATAAATTGCATTGAGATAAAAAAAAATTGAATAGAGAAAGCATAAATCAGCCCTTGATTTCAAGAAAAATTATCCATGTGGGCAATAGCCCTTTCTCATATCAAACTCACCACCAAGTGCAAGAAGAAGGTACATTTCTTCCATCATGAGAATATCATCAAAGACAAGAAGCCTATGGGAAATATATGAGGTAACTAGAATGAAAATGAAGATGAAAAATATGTTGATTTTACATTCTTTTCTTAATGTGATCCTATTACTTTTGAAGATGCAATTAAAATAGTAAATGGGTGGAAACCATGAATGAAGAAATTTATGCTATAGATAAAAATCAGACTTAGAAATTAATGGACCTTCTAGTAGGAAAGAAAACCATAGGTGTTAAATGGGCATACCAAATAAAATTCAATGCAAAAGGTGATTTAGAAAGACATAAAGCAAGGTTAGATGCAAAAGGGTATCCACAAAAATTAGGGGTTGACTATCATAGAATTTATGCACTTATAATAATTCTTAACACACGTAGAATGATTCTAACATTGGCAAGCCAAAAAGGATAGAAAGTCTACCAAGTGGATGTCAAATATACCTTTCTAAATGGGGTGTTCGAAAAAGGGGTCTATATAGACCAGCCACCAGGGTATGAGTTGAAAGGACAAGAAGGAAAGGTGTACAAATAGAAGAAAGCCTTGTATGAACTCAAACAAGCACCCAAGGCCTAGTATAGTCATATTGACTCTTACTTTTAAGAACATGAATTCCTTGAGTTCCCATATGAGCACAAAATTTATATTAAAACAAATGAACAAGGAGAAACATAATAGTTTGCTTGTATGTAGATGATTTAATTTATACTAGTAGTAGAAATATGTTGTTCGATGAATTTAGAAGTGCTATGAAGAGTGAATTTGAAATAAAAAATTTAGGCTTGATGAAGTATTTTTTGAAATTTAATTTGATGGTATCTTCATTTCATAAGGTAAATATGCAAAAGATGTCTTAAAGAGATTTAGAATGGAGAATAGCAAACCGACTAATACACCAGTTGTAATAGGTCAAAAATTAAGCGAGCATGATTGTAGCAATAATGTAGATTCAACATTTTTTCAAGAGGTTGGTTGGAAGCCTTATGTATTTGGTAGCCACTAGACTAGACATAATGTACGTAGTTAGTTTAATCTCAATATTCATAGAGACACCAAAGAACACTCATTTGCAAGTATGGAATAGAATTTTAAGGTATGTGAATGGAACTAAAGATCATGGGATATTTTATGCAACATCAAATGAACTTGAACGTGAAGGGTACAAAATTAGTGATTGGATTGAAAATATCGATGATAAGAAAAGCAGTTATAGATACATATTTCATCTTGGTTTTGGTGTAGTCTCATGGTCCTTTAAGAAACAACCCATTGTTCCACTTTCAACTGCTGAAGCAAAGTATGTTGTTGTCACATCAGTTGTATGTCAAGCAGTGTGGCTTAGAAGAATTTTAGGTAAATTGAATCAAGTACAACAATCTACAACCAAAATATTATGTGACAATAATTCAACCATAGCTCTATCCAAGGATTTAGTATTCCATGGAAGAAGCAAACATATTCACATCAGATTTCACTTCATCATAGAGCGGTTATAAATGAAGAAATTAAATTGAAGTTTTGCAGGTCAGAGAAGCAAGTTGCAGAGATATTCACAATATCCTTGAAAAGAGAAAACTTTGAAAAATTGAAAAAAAATTTGGGTGTCCCAGTTTTTTGAAATGTAGCTTAAGGAAGAGTTAGATTAATCCAAATTTCTTTAATGACAACATCTCCTCCCCATACCTATCAACATCCTCCACCCTGCTAAAGTAACAGTACACAGTACTTGTAGTTATGCTTGGTAGCTATAGTTGCCTAGATAGAAACTCCTCTCGAGTTAGTGCATGTCGGACAGTTGGACGGACTCTCCTTTCCATCTCCTGTTTTTGGTATAGTGTTGTGAATGACCCCTGTTTTGCAACAGAAAGCTTGCTTGTTATCCGTGTGGAAAGGGGCAGAAAAATATTATACTGCTGCAGCAGTATGTTGTAGTTTAAAGCTTTTAATACATTATATATTATTATCTATGCACTGTGTGATTTAATTCAGAACTTTATTTTAAGCTACCATTCTGCATCTATTTGGTTTGTACGTTCTATGCACGGCAAAAGACTACCAGTTCTTTCATGATTCGCTTGTAATTTAGGGTGATTCCTGTCACTTATGTCGGTAAAATGGTATAACCAGAGCTTGTTTCTTCTCAATGTGCTCAATGATTTTCCATGCCCTTTTCCCTGTTGTCGTCCACTTAAAACAACCTTAATTTTCCTCCTTTTTATTCTTATGCCACCTAAGTTAGCACGCTCTGGAGAACGTTTCCTAATCTTAACCTTAAGCATCCATGCACATCCATTTAAAAGGACTCAACACCATGGCCACTGTCTATGAAAGACAGACTTTACTACCACATTCTACCATTAATTTTACACCCTTAAACCAACGAGTCAACTGACAGCCATTCTGGCACTTACTACTACTAGTGTAGTAACTTATCCAATGATTTTTAACACAAATCAAAGCACCAGAAAGAAACTCTCAATAAAAGGTATACTACAATGCAGTGTTTCCAAACTCGCAACTCGCCAAAAAAAACTGGGAGCCTAATTTTCGCGAGTTCTCCGCAACTCGCGATAAACTCGGCAAAACTCGGAAAATCTCCGGGAAAAAAAAACATCAAGAAATTAAAAAAAATAAGTCACAACAACATTATGCTGTTCAATCCCGTGTCCTTGGCATTGGAAGGAGACACATAAGATCACCGTTTACCCATTTTGAAAATAGATGTAAGGAAATAAATCGCCACGAGCCCGGCATAGGTAGAGGCGGAGATAAGCACCGCGTATGAGTCGCTGCATAGCTGCGCACAGGTGGTGTCCAATTGGCGTCTCATTAAGGGTAATATCTTAAGGATATGAAGCATTGCGAGGTCCAATCAATTATGGCTTTAATGAAGTTTCTGTTTCTGGGTGTGGAGAAATTCTAATTTTCTGTGTATAAATCGTGGTTGCAGCTGTTGCAGGGTCTTTGTGTTTGCGTGTTGGAGAAATTGTGGCAGTGGAAGACTCGCTGAAGATATTTCACCGTACATCTCCCCTCCATCGACCTCACCCCTGCCTCCATGTGTTTCCTCTGCTTCCCTGTCTTTTCCCTGCATCGGCCTGGGCCCCTGCTTATCTCCGTACGAGTCTCGGCGAGTAATGGCCGAGTAACTCACCGCGAGGCGCGGCCCGAGTTTTCTATTAGAAAAACTCGCAGGCCTCCTCGCGAGTTTGGAAACAAGGGTTAGGTGGATTCGTAAGTGTTAATGTTGTTAAGTATTTACTAAGAAGAGACCTAAGTTTAAACCTTGGGTGTTATTTAATAAAAGAAGTAGTTTGATCTGAATTTGATCTGAATTTTTTGAGTGAGCACCAGACTTACTACAAGATGGTAAGAACTTTAGTATAGTTGCGCACTTACTAAGAAGAGACCTAAGTTTAAACCTTGGGGTTTTATTTAATAAAAAAAATAGTTTGATCTGAATTGAATTTTCTAGTGAGCACCAGACCTACTACAAGATGGTAGGAACTTTAGGCCGAGTCAACAACAATTAGACTAAGGACAACCCAAAATTTGAACCATACTTAATAATAAAAAAAAAGGCTTTGGATGTAACCAATTCACTTACCAAAAAAATATATATATACTACGAAGTCATGAAATATTCATTCTTAGATTACACACCAATTTTTAGACTTGGAAGGCGGTATTTATTAACTGCCTAGCATAAGCCTTGATCATGTGAGCATCAGCGCTAAATCTGTAGCATATGCTTTACAAAACAATTAGCACAAACACTACAGGAGAACGGCACCTTGAAAGGATAAGTTCGGTTGTTCAGGATACCCCAAGTCTGTCAAAACTGCATTGCCTTGGAACTCCAGCATTTCTTGGATTGAAGTGTTCAGCCTTTTCTTTTATCTAGCCCAATGTTTTCAATAAAGATAATCACAGCCAACTTTGCTGATTCTCCATCCAAAGCCTCGATGGGCACTTGCCTTGCAAGATCCAACAACATAACAACATTTATGGCAACAACAGCCGCTACCTGCAGCTTTATCTTACTCCCAGTGAAACCCCAAGCAACTATCCGGAAGAAAAATCGCTCTGTAACTCCACAAATTCTCCATCGCTACAACAATCGCATACACCACACCCATCACGATCAGCAGAACAAGAGGAAGAGGAAGAGGAAGAGCAAGCCCATTATCCATCATCTTCATTGCAAAAACTGTATTCTATGGATGGGATGAATACGACTATGCATTATAATTTTATATTAAGCCAAATAAATGGAAACGTCAATCCCGCGTGCCATGGTCCCCTCTGCAGCAAAAAAAAATCGAAACGTCAATCCCGGGTGGTGTGGTCCCCGCCGCGGCTGCTGCATGCATGCAACGCAATATGGCAGTAATACGACAATGGTACCATTCATGTAATCTGGCTTAAAAGCAGTGTCGGAAATTGGATTGTGATGTATTATAACAGTGGTGGCCATGTGATTTACAGCCCAGCGCATTCATAGCTAGTCAGAATCATCAGCCGCCTCAGTCGTAAGAACTCCGAGGGGTTTTTTAAACTAGGTAATTGTACGGTTCTAGGCAAAACTAAGTTCTAGGTTCACCCCTAGTTTTGGAAGTTTATTGCTGGTTTCATGTCAGTCAATAGTTTTTAGGTTGGTAGTGGACATGGATGGGCCCTGCAGACACTTGCGCAAATTGCAATGTTTTCGGGTTTTGTTATATGAGATTTTTTTTTGAAGAGTTTATTTAGTTGGTAAGCGGGTTTAAACCGTGTTGTATTTATCAAACATATTTTACTTCGTTATTTTATAGTTAGTGTGAAATGGATAACCTTCTGTTGGGATTCATCCTGTATTTATCAGGTAGAAGTACATTTGGATCAGACTATTACCTTTGCAACAGGCTTCCCGAAGGGTTTAAACATGGATCTCTTCTTATTTAAGAATCCTTTTAGGTTCGAGGTGTAAACTAATTGGTTCAGCTAATCCCGGGGCGGAGGTCCAAGGTTCAAATCTTTGGCCTTGCTCAACTGAATGCTTGTCACTTTCATGATGCTTTGAACTATGTAAAAGGTTTAAAATGATTGTGGCATTGTGGACGGATTTAAAATGATTGTGGATTATGGCATGGTGGATTTAAAATGATTGTGGATTATGGCACGGTGGTTATAATGACGTATCGTGGCATGGTGTTTATAGGGACTTTAAAATGACTCTTGCATAGTAGTTACAAAGACTTTAAAATGATTGTGTCAAAGTGATTATAAAGCCAGATTTAAAATAATTGTAATATGATAATTATAAAAACGAACCGATTATAACATAGTAATTATAAAATCAAATATAAAATAATTGTAGTATGATAATTATAATATGATAATTATAAAAACAAACTGTAGGGAGTATTGTGACTAGGAGCTACTTAAATCCTTTAAATGAATGTACACTTATGCTTAAGATTAAAAAACGTTCTTCGTAGCGTGCCAACTTAGGTGGCATAAGAATAAAAAGAAGGAAAATTACGGTGCTTTTAAGAGCAGGACACGTTTTTTTTAATAATTACGATATATAGATGGTGTAATTTATATCAACTTTAAATTTTTAATAGTACCACATAAATCATATATAACTTATAGGACAATACAACTTTTTAAGATTCTACCTTAAAAGGGACACCAAAAAGCATTGAGCAGAAAGCAGCTCTGGTTATGCCATATAACTGGCATAAGAAGCACTCGTTGTTTATGAATTCGCTCATGGCACATCACAGGAGAAACATGTTTGAGTTTATCACAAAGTCCCACATATTTTAAAGAGCAGTGTCTTGTGAAATTTAGATCCTAATTATTATCCTAAATTTTAATATCATTGCAAATTTCTTGTATAGAACCTAGTCTACACTTAAACAACTTTTTATCCTCCTCATCCAACTTCCACAACCATTTTAAATAATAAGTCATTTACTTTGAAATAACTCAGTTCTTACAACTTCAACTTAATGTTTAACCATTGAGAACTACATCAACATTGAATACCATTAAGTATAGTATTATGAAATAAATTTTAACGGAAAGAATTAACTTTATTTGGACTTAGATTCTTTTATAACAAAATATATTAGAGATAGATGAATAAATAGATAGATGAATAGATAGTAGATAAATAAATATGGAACATTGAATATTAATAATTAAGTGATTTTAATATATGTTTTTTTTCATTATACATTTTTTTAAAACAAAGTACTGAAACATGGAATATTTGTTTGATTGCATATGATGCATCAAAAAATAGCATATTTTCAATTGAAAGAACCATGCATATAATCATTAAGATTTAAAAAAAATTAAAAAATTCTATGCCATATATTATAGATATATTATAAATTGCTCACATTTATATGGATAGTTAGAAAACATGTTACTCATAGCATTAAGATGCAAGAACCAAAGGATTTTGTTTTGATAAATAATAATTTTAGTTTTGTCTAATTATAGATTTCATTCTACAAGAATTCCTTTGGCACAAACAACATGCACATTTATCTAAGGAATGAAGGCAATATTCTCTACGAGTAATTTTTGACAACTAAGTTTTATATAAAATGGTGATTATCTAAACTTGTGGTTCGCATAGATTTGGTTGAAATTATCATTTTTACTCAATTGAAAAGTCCTTTACTAAATTCAAGTTCCACATAACCACTAGGGCTAGTTCACCAAAATGTTCTATTGATTTGTTTTAAGATCATCAGGCTTGTAGGACAAGCACTACCAAGACATGTTAGCTCATTTTAAAGATCTAAAATAAAAAAGTTGTATATAACTACTAAGTCCAATATACTAAATTGTTTTGATATTTTTGCCGAAAAGCATCATACTTATTGCAACATGTGAAGATTTCCTTAACCATTACACTCAACCACTCCTCCACTTTGTGGATGTTAGTAATGAAAATGAAAATCAATGATGTTTTATCTATCATAAAATCAACAAATATCTATAGTATTTTGCTTTGATAAGTTGTATGAGTTACTAGGCTAAATTCCTTCCTAGCTTCACTACTTTCACAATAGCAAGTATGAAGATGAAAATGCTTCTACATCCAAATTCCATTTGGAGTTGCTTCTCTCACTCCTATAGTTTAGAAGAAAATTTGGATCAAGAATGCAAAAGTTTAATTAGCATTCCATCCCCACTTATCTATAAATTTTGAAATTTCTAGTTAAATTGAGCTAAATCTAGACAAGCTTATTTATAATATAAAATTTTGTGGGACATATATAACCCAAAGTATTCTTATTGAGATTTGAAATTTTAGTAAGGACATCTTAGAAATATTATATTTATTAAAATCAAATGCATATAACTAGTGGCTTTTATCCTTAGTAGCAAAAATTCATGTGAATGGATGCAATGCATATTGTCTTTGGTAGGACTAATAATATGGTACTTGTATAATTTGCCACCTATTTTAGATTTACATAACAAGACATCAAATAATATTGAAGTGAGTGTATGTTATTTGTTTTCCACATGAAAGTATTTACTTGTAAGGCATATATGCCACATGCCTAAGGAAAACAGAAAAATATTGGATGAAAAATCCAAAAAGCATGTGTTCATTAATACAAAAAACTTGTTGAAACTAATAGATACAAACTATGGTTCATACATGAGAACAAAAGTGCTTATAAATAAGATATCATATTCAAAGAAGTGAAATCTAAAAAAGTGGTAGGATAAAAAAAGAAATGTGTTGAATGAGTGGTATTCAAAATGGTGAAAGACTAAAATTCTACAACCGAGGTCACAAAATCAAGCTAAAGATAATATTTAAAGTATATAGTAAAGCAATTGTGATGCTCAACAAAGGAATATTGAAATATAGTCACATTAAATTCACACAAAGATGGTTCAAACAATGGAGGGGATATAGGAAAATCAACAAAAATAAATCAACAACCAACAAGAAGTGAATTTTATTTCTTGGTTATGGTTTATCTTCAATTAATAATGAACTTAAAATTGTTTAATAATTTTTTAATGTTGAAAGTATAAATTTAATTCATGGCCAAGGACAACATTGTGTGATGTAATAGATATGCCTAAGGGTATTTTATTGTACAATATTTTAATTATTTATAACATTTTATTATGTAAGCCTTATGGGCCATGCTTAAACCCTATTTATACCTTGTAATTTACGTAAAATCCATCTTGTTATGCCAACTTAAGATAAAATTTATGATGTAATTGGGATTTTGATATTGTAAAAAAATCCTCCTTCCACTCTTTATTGTATCATTGAAGTGTTGTGTAATATTATGTACAAATATAGTAATTATTTATGGTGCCTACAAGTGTTCACCATACGTCTTTTTTTATCTTCTTTTTCACTTTCCATATAATATTTAAGCGGACGGTTTGTATTTATTTATTTCTAGAAAATATGGTGAATTCTAATATGGTATCAAGGTGGCATGGAGCAACGTTAATTGGTCATGCAAAAATCCTTCTCATTCCCTCCAAATTTTCTTTCAAGATTTGGGATAAATTCTTCTTCAAATCCTCATAAGTGAGCTCAACATAAGATATGGTAAAATAATTTCTTTTCGTATTTTACTATCCGTTCATTCATCATGCATTAATACTCTATTATGCATATTTTCTTACCTTTCCCAAGGTTTGCATACAATGTTTATTTTACTCTTGTAGAAAAGTGATTACTGTAGCATGAATTTAATTTAAAATTGGGTGCCCCCAACTTTATTATTCATGGCCTATATTAAGCATGTGCATGTTTGACTAAGCATATTACCATGCTATAGGCACATTGTTTCTCTCCAAGGATATGATGTGCAACCATATCCCATCCTTATGGGGTGCATCAAGTTGATTAGAAAAGCACAACAAAGATATTTTTTCATTTTCATCCTAGGCTTGAATCATAAGGGTAATTGTATCTTGTCACTTTGTTGTAAGGGAACACAAAATAGAGGTATTGCTCCAATGAGTATAGCTAGATAGTGTGATGACTTGGCCAATAGATCCTTGGTTGTGCTATAACAAAGAGGAGTTCCTAGGTTTGAAGCTCCTGGTTTCCTTTTTTTGACTAAGGTCAAAGGTGTGAAGTTTTCTACATGGATATATTGGTCTTGTGATGTTGCCTTCTCAGATTGCTCCTCTAGTTAGTGCACCAACTCTAGGAGCTTAGGATCTTCAGTTTGAGACCTATCCACTTGTTTTGCTACTAAGGAAAGAATTTGTATATTATTAAAAATAAAGTAGTTTCTACTCATCACTGTATATAGTGGTAGGTTGGTTAGCTTGATGATATTTAGTCATGGCTAACCTAAGGTCGATTCTTGCCAAGATTTATATTACAATACCTTGAATTTTGTGGATACGTAGTTGATTTTACGGTTGATATGGAACTATTATATGCCAAAAAAAATACTTTTGATATTTAAATGCATCCCTCCAGTAAAAAAATGATAACTACCAAAATTACATTAGAGAAAAATATTTGAAGTGTTGAATAATAAGTGGAAAGTACCAATGATTGAGAGTATTACATGTTGCAACAATTTTACAATCCTATGGTTTGAGCCTTTAATTTTAAATACATTGGGATCCATTTGTGGAATTTTTTTGGAGACCGTAACTTTTGCATATAAAGACATTTTGAGCCATTTTTTCAAATAACATTATTTTTTTAGCTCTATTCATTGGTACAATCACTTCATGAACTTGATATGGTGTTAGCAATTAGATTTTATAATATGGACCATGAAGCCCTAGTTACTTGCCTTATTGGATAAAATTATAGTATTTGGTTAACCCAAATAATTGGCCTTCTATGAAGTAAATTTATGGTGCATCTTTCAAGAGGATAAATCAACTATTCTTAATGATGAAACTCATCATCGAAGAGAAGAAGAAGCTCTTAAACTATTTTTATTGCTAATTGAACCAAATTATTTTTGCACATCAAAGAGGAGAGTGACCCTATCAAGGTATGGTCAAATCTACATGAGCTTTTAGGAAAGTTAATACTACTAAAGTGAGTCATTTGGAATTGGAGCTTTCTTCTCTCAAACTAGTTGAATTTGATAAATTTAAGGACTATAATATATGATTAAAGGCTTTGAGGGCATATATTGCATCTTCTTGATCAGGAAAAAAAAAAAGGTGTACAATGCATAAAAAATATCCTTGCTAATCTCTCTCCCTCTTTTTAGATGTTGAACCTAATGGTTCATATAATTCATAAGTAGAATCTTAGAAGACTCTTACTCTTGATCAACCTTTTCTCTCCTAGTTCATTTTTAGGTGGCAATACAAAATAATGGTGAGATTCCATAAATATAGAATCATGTAAATGAATTCAGATCTAATGAGTCTAAGGCCTTGGGGCCCAAGGGTCAGGTCAAGTATTCAAAGAAAATTAGGACCACTTACAAATATTGTAAGAGGGAGGGGAATCCAAAAAATAATTAGTTATAAAATCTACAAAGGATTGAAGCTAAATTCTTAAAGTTAGGTGGATGTCTTCTAGACAATAAAGGAAATTCAAAATAATATTCCTCAATCGTAAATACCCATTAGAGAATTCATATAGGGGAAAGATATACTTGTCACTAATATATCCTTTCCTTGGCAAACCATATCAAATTATGAGGGATGTTGAAATTATAATCTAGTTCATGGCCAAGATTAGTATAATGCATTGGATAGGCCTAAGGAAATTTCATTGCACAATGAATTAGTTATTTGTAATATTTATTATGCAATTCCTATAGGTAATTGTTAATATTGTTATAATTAAACCATCTTTATAAGTTTTAGTTAACCTAAAATACCTCTTGTTATAGAATCTTAGGTTAAAATTTATGATGTAATTATGGTTTTTGGTATTGTTATAAATAACCTTCCCACTCCTCATTTTATAATAAGAGTGTTGTGTAATATAATCTCTAGATATAGTGATTATTTAAGGTGCCTATGGGTGCCCACCATATCTCTCTTTATTGTTATCCCTTTATTTAAATTTCTATGTAAGACTCAAGTGGTTGCTTTGCTTCTATTTATTTCTAGAAAATACTATGAATTCTAATAGTAAATAGTCTAAAAAGTGAGCAATGATAAAATATAATGAAATAAAAAATGTAATATATGGAAAAAAATAGGATTTTGATCTCTAAAGAAATTTTCAAAAGACAAGAATTCTATTGGTTGTAAATAGGCATTTAAAAAATAAAAAATGCATTGGAGCTTATGGAACTAGCTAGAACTATAAACCAAGACTGGATGCAAAGGAATATTCTTAAGTTCAAGAAATGGATAAATATACCATAGTTTTCTTTCCTATTAGAAGAAAATACATATATTTGGATGTTATTATCTTTAATGATAACTTATAACATAAAATTGAAACAAATAGATTTGAAAAAAGAGGTATCCATGGACCAACTAGAAGGATTCATGGAACAAGATGAAAAATTGGTGTGTAAGCTCAAAAATTAGTGTATGAACTACATATTTTTTCAAGGTGTATGGAATTTTTAATACATATGTGTGGAAGAATTTTTCATAGAAGTAATACTAACAATTATATTTATTATTAATTAATAGATAATAAATGTATAGTTTTTTCCTAAATGTGGATGGCATGTTTATGTTTTTATTGACAATGATATGTAGTTAGTTAAAGATGCTAATTACTTACTAACCAGATTATTTTAGACAAGGATATCAATATGGTGCATTATTATATTAGAATAGAGTTGAAAATGGATAAACAAAACCAAATAATATGGCTTAGTTAAAATCCCTTTGATAACATTATTAGTAATTTTGGTATAGAAACTTATAGAACAATGAATATCCCTTTACAAATAGAAGTCATGTTATCTACTCAAATGAGTCTTGAAAATCATGAGAAGAAGGAATACATGGCACTAAGAGTTACACATTATCTTACTTACCTGCATGGATGTATGAATGCATTAAAAAATATGAACAACATAAAATCTACAAGTTATTATGTATTTAATTTGTTTGGAGGAACAATTAGTTGGATGAGTAAGAGATAACTTGTTATTGCTTTTTTTTTTTTTTTAAAAGGTAAAATATATTGTTGTTACTATAACTAATAAAAATGTAATGTTATTGACATTATGCAACAATATTGGTATCAAATCAAATTGTTTGATAATAGAATGTGATAACTAAGGTGTTATTGCATTGGTCGGAAATCTAGTTTTTCATATTAGAATAAATAGTGGAAGTAGCTATAGTGAATTTGAGGATGTAAAATTTACATGATAATGTGGTAGATGCACTAACAATTATTATAACTATTAGTATATTTTCCATATGCAAAAACAATATTGATAGTCATAATTGTTCAAAATTATTTTCAAGGGAGAAATTATTAAAAATCCAACAATTTGATATTTATGAACTATTTTCATCCAAATAATTTTTGCCCATGGAATGTATAAATTTTGTAGCATGTGATTATTTTAGATTCTACATGCATTTTCTAACTTTACAAAATATGATTTCTTATTTTTTAAAGTCTACCTTTGTTTTCACTTATTGAGAACACAAAAACTTTATTGTTTTTTAAAACAACACTGTTTCCCTTTTTATGTCCAAAAATAGAATATTACATTAAAATACTTATATTCCATGTAAATTTATATAAAAAATATATATATAGATTCTCTCACAAGTAAAAAAAACAGTATTTATGACATAAAGCTAAATATTTTATGTGATTTATTCTCCATCTACTATTTTTCACTTCATACTTATTTCTATTAGAATTTCAAATATTGGACTCTTGAAGATTTTACAACTTTTTAATAAATGTTATTGTAACTCACTATACCAGAATTCATTGTACTATGTTTTAGATGTTAATCAAACAACTTAAACATTATACCTATTTTATAAAAAAATAACTTCAAGAAAAAATGTGAGAAACACCCTTGCCAACACATGTCTATTTATAATTTTATTGATTTTTTTTCCTTTTATTTTTATTTTTTTAACATCCAAGCCAATGTGATTAGTTGTTTGGTCATATTGTCACAACCCAAAATTTTCTATCTCAACCATGAGTCAATTTTTTTCCTTTTACACATGGCATGGAGTCTACTTGAAATCTTAGTGTTCCTAATTTGAATGATTAGACACCTCATGGGTTCGCTTCACTTCTACTAAATTATACCCATCCCTACAACGTACATATATATATCTATGTAAGTGTACTAGGTAAGGTGCAAGTTTAAGCTATCAATTTTATTCTTTTTTCGATGAGCTAGATTAATCTCTTCAATCTATGGAAAGTACCACACTAATATCTATACCATACATAAGTCCATATATGCAGGTGTACTAAGAATATCAAGAGTAAACTATCAATCTCATCTCCATGATGAACTAGTATTTACTAATAGTCTCACTTAATGTTGAACACTAAGAACTCTAAACTATCAAATTTCTATATCCATACCATCAAGTTTTTCCTTGAAATATCTTGTCCCTAATGCAACAAACCATCTATTCATTAATCCTCCACTACTATTGATATAGTAGCTTGTATTAACATGTGATTTCTCTTAAGTGATCCACCATCACAAGTGCACATTGTTTATCTTTCAAAGAGTTAACATTAAGTTCTACTAATAGGATATTGCTCACAAAGAGCTAATGTTGAGCAATTAATGCATAACCAAGAAAATATAAATTCAAAATGAAATACCCATTTATTTGAGAATCACATAAATTCCATTATCATTTTAATTATAGTGCACCATAGAGAAGAGACATCAAAAACAATCTCACAGCATCTCATTTATCCTCAAAACTCTCATGGGGAATAAACCCAATTTTGAAATTGTTTTATTTATTAAATTCATAATTTATTTGGTCCTTACATTGGGTAAAAATATCCCATATTGCCTTTACATCCAACTAAGGAGTGCCAAAGTCTTTATGGATTTACAATATGAATTATTCCTTCAATTCATATGTACAAATTTACCCATATCCTAATTCAAATGTAACTCATGATGCCTTTCCTATCCACATAAGATTTCCTTTTTCTTATGGTTTTACAATATGGAACAGTCCTTCTTTAGATAAGTACAAACTGGTTCCAAAATCAGATTTCATCATTCTTCATCAATAGCATAAAACAAGATCATTTAAGGTATCCACATATACTCTTAAAAACATAAGTCCATATGTTGAAAACTCAGCACACTCTTCATTTTATTTAGAGATAACATTTTTCAAAAAGAATCCCCATAAATTCTTTTGCAAACAATGACTAAACTCAGATTTTGGCATTCTTCATCAATAGCATAAAACAAGATCATTTAAGGTATCCATATATACTATTAAAAATATAAGTCTATATGTTGTAAAATCAACATGCTCTTCACTTTTTTTAGAGAGAATTTTTTCAAAAAGAATCCCCATAAATTCTTTTGCAAACAATGGCTAAACTTAGATTTTATCATTCTTCATCAAGAACATAAAACAAGATCATTCAAGGTATCCACATATACTCGTAAAAATATAAGTCCATATTCTAAAAACTCAGCATGCTCTTAACTTTATTTAGAGATAAAATTATTAAAAAGAATCCCCATAAATTATTTTGCACACAATGGCTAAACTAAGATTTCATCATTCTTTATCAATAGCATAAAACAAGATCATATAAGGTATCCATATATACTATTGAAAATATATGTCCATATGCTGAAAAATTAGCATGCTCTCCATTTTATTTAGATATAACATTATTAAAAAAGAATCCACATAAATTATTTTGCAAACAATGGGCTCCGACCCTTGTAAACAAAGGTATTTCTATGCAACTATTAAATTTTGGCACACACTACTATTGTGACGTATAAAATTGAAATATCATATCCATTTAATCAAATATAAACTAAATTACCTCACACACTATTAGAAAACAAGATGAATGTCACCCATCATCTCAGTTAGTTCCTTTTTCCATTATATAAACATATTTCAAGTTATTTTAGCCTAAAATATGAAGAACATAAGATTGTACTGAGAGGGGGGGTGAACAGTATAAGACCATTTTTCACTTTCTTTCCAAACCAATATCAATTAATGTCCTTAATTGCAATAAACAAATATAGCAGTATGCATTAATAACCCATATATCAATATTAAGCAAGAGCACAAGTCACCATACACAATTGAAACACAAGATTTAACGTGGTTCCCCTAATGTGGGGAATCCACAAGATAATATCCTTATAATATTTCACATATAAATAAGGATCCTAATCCAATACAATGATTTCTTTGATCTGATCAAAGCTAGGTAATAAAAAACTCACACAGAACTTGTCCAAATCTGCATAACAAGCTCACATAGAACTTGTCCAAATTTATTTGATCTTCTCAAAGCTAGGCAATAACAAGCTCACACAAAACTTGTCCAAATATGCATAACAAGCTCACACAGAACTTATCCAAAACTACTCAACAAGCTCACATAGAACTTGTCCAAATTTTCTCAACAAGCTCACACAAAACTTGCTCAAATATGCTCCAATAAGCTCACTAAGAACTTGTCCAAATATGATCTATCAAGCTCACCAATAACTTGCTTAAATCTACTCCAACAAGCTCACTAAGAACTTGTCCAAATATGCTCTAGCAAGCTCACCAAGAACTTGCTCAAATCTGCTCCAATAAGCTCACTAAGAACTTATACAAATCTACTCTAGCAAGCTCACCAAGAACTTGATCAACTCTGCTCAATAGGCTCACTCAGAACCTCATCAAATTTTTTTCCAAATCTATCCCCAAATCTGTCTCAAAAACTGACCACAAAGCCTTCTTAAAGGCTCAATCAATCATACACAAAATACCACAAATATGTCTAGAAATATATCCCAAGGGCCTTCTCAAAGGCTCAAATCTATCCCAAAAACTATCCAGAAAGCCTTCTCAAAGGTTCAATAAATCATACACAAACTACCACAAATATGTCCAAAAATCTATCCCAAGGGCCTTCTCAAAGGCTCAATTAATCATGCTCAAGTAGTACTCAAATCTCATCCACAAATATATGAAGGTAAGGCTCAAAGGTGAACTCAAAAATGAATGACAATGTACTCTACAATGGATGACAACAATGATCCACAATGATATCAACTCAACTCAACTCAAATCAATCTCAACTCAAGTCAACTCATAGAAGCATAAAGAGAATTATTAGAGACTCAATATGTTCTAATCTCAATCTCAACTCAAATCAAAATTATAGAATAGTTTGTTTCATGGAACTTGAACAATCACCTCACACAATCACTTGACTAGGCTCAATCAACTCAACTCAACCAATCACCACAAGGGACAACTCTTTCTCATAAAACCCTAGTCCAAGCATGTATCAACCAACTCAAATGTTTCCAACAATGCTCAACCACAAATGTCACATAACAATTATACTCATGTTATTTTCAAGTTCTTTACATAACCAATGGGCTTCAACAACTATGCTTATAAAACAAGGTTTAAACACAACTCTCAAACCAGAAAACCTTGAAGCATTCAACCAACCACTTTCGAAAAGGAAATCACAATCAATCCTTTTCACTCCAATGATATTTTAGAAATCAGCCACCATAAACAATCAATAGGAGAATGTGCCCATACCTTTTTTGATGCCAAGAAGTTATCCACAAAATCTGCCACACTAAACACAACTTTCCTTTCCAATCTCAATAAGGGTTAGTGGACTTCAAATAATAATCACAAGATAAAGCATAACTCAATTTACACCTTTTTACTCCAATTTAATAAATACATCCACCAAAATCCTTTTAATAAAAACCCTTATCAAAAATAATAATCAATAAAACTCTCAAAAATTATTTTATAACAACTCCTTATTTCTCCTAAATCTTAATTCTCAATTTCATGAACATCAAATTAAATCAACAACTCATCCACCTTTGAAATAATAATCACAACCCTTATAAAAACAAAGTTTAATTAAAAACTTTAATTATTCCTAACCACCTTATAACTCCAACTTAGGGCTTAACAAAATTAATTAGAGAAAAAACGTATTTACCTCCTCAAGGGGATTTGAACCCCCGACTTACCCATACCATGAGTGCCTTAACCGTGGCTAAGGTTACCACATGAGCTAGTTTCTCATTTGAAAGGGAAAGGCACAACGTGCCTTAAAACCTTTCCTCCTTTTTTGCAAATCAAAAGCGCTTCGAGCGCTTTTCTTCCAACGCCTTCTGAACGTAGTCAAGGGGATTCGAAACCTTGATGTTTGTGCTGCCAAACACCTTGGCCAAAAGCCAACTACCAATGCGCCACTTTGCCCATGATGACTTTGGACTTCGACCAACCTTCATTTATTCGCTACTTCTGCTTTCTAAAAGGTTTTTGCATGATCTCAATTCGGATGCTTAGCCAACGATTATTAACCACAAGCTCGGATCATTTTATGAACCTTAGGTATCCGCTTTATATAGCCTCCTTATTATTTTCGATGATGTCGACGAAAAGCTTGCATATTTAATTTTAAATTTAAATTTAAATTTTAAATAATTAAAATTTAAACTAAATATTAAAAATTAAATATCTCCATCATCGGGGCACCTTTTTCGATGAAACGAAAGGCCAACTTGGGTTTTAAGAAAAATACAGTTCAAATATGCTATCCATGGTTTTAAATAAAACCTTTTATTTTTCTTTCCTTGGTTTTCACAAAAACCCTGTATTTATCCATGCTTTCCAAAATATCATTTGGCCACCAAAACTCAATGTGATCCATGTGACATCAATGATCCATGTGACATCAATGACAACATAAAATGAATCAAATTTCCAAAAATCTCCCCCTTTGTCATTTATGGCAACACCTCTAATACAAAAACCATAATCACTGTAAAAACTATCTTTGAGAATCAAAGCTACTCCCCCTGACTCAATACTCTCTATGGAGGCTGCTCCCTCTAACTCAATGCTCTATTTGGAGTCTTCTCCCCCTAACTCAATTCTCTCCCCCTTACTCAAATCTCTCGCCCTTTGACATCAATGGCAAAAATGACACCTATGGGGATAAAAGATATGACTCTTAAGCATAGCCCCCTCACCACCTTCTCTCTTGAGGTGATTAATTTTGGGATGGGAGTACTTTTACTCCCATATTACATTGTTTCTTTCCTCTATCAACTTCCTTCCATGTTTTTATGATATCCTTCTCTTGATCTTCTTTCCTTGAACCTGTTTGACCTTCTTGCCTTGAACCTGTTTGACCTTATTACCTTGAACTTTTTTGGAATTGATTCCTACACCATTTTGCAATATGTCCAAAGTTATTGCAATTAAAACACTTGATATTGTAGTCTTTGGATGGTGCCCATATCCTGAAATATTTCTTGAAATAATTTCCATATCCATTCATTTCCTAAACCTTGTATTGTGATGTTCTGTTTTCATGACCATTATGACCATGACTTCTAAATTGTGTAGCTCTAAAACTAAAAACATGTTGCTCATTTACTTTGCACTGATAAGCTCTATGACCAATCCTGTTACATGAGAAGCAATGTCCTTGAAAACCATACCTTCTTCCTTTGATGTTCCTTCTAGCAAAATCAAACTTCTTTGATCCATAGACACTTTCTTGACCATTATCCTTATGATCATTTTTAATTTGTGCATTGCATCCTGGAACCTTAGTTGTACTATCTAAATCCTCTTCCTTAGTTTAGTCCTTGATTTTCTCTTCAAGTATTTATTTTCCTTTTGAACTTGATTCACCTATCTCAAAACAAGAACCAAACTGAATTTTTGGAGCCATAGGAACTTTGGAAATTTTTTCATAACACTTAGGTGCTTCTTTGCTTTCATATTTTAGAACTTCCTTTATTTTTGAGTGTGATTCACCTAACCTGAAATATGAGACCTTTGATGCTTTGAAATCTTCCTCTTCTTTCTCTTTATCTGTGTCAAGTACCAAATTGGCACACATCTCTATAGCCTCTGAAATGCAAGTATCCATTTTTGCTACTTATTTTTCTTTAGGAATCGGTTCTTCCTTATAGATTTCTGAAATAAAGCATTCTGATACAAATATAGATCCTTGTGTACTTATTTTTGATTTCCTTTCTTCATAACCAAGCCCCGTATTTATAAATGGATCTCGTTGTAAATCTAAAAAAATATCCAAAGTTTTTGAATTCCTTTGAAATCGTGCTAACTTATTTTTGTAGGTCCCCAAACTATTCTGATCTTCTTCTTCTAACTGATTACATCTTTCTTTTTTCTCCTTCAATTTCTCAGAAATAGTGATGCCAAGCTCTTTTGTTTTTTGAAGCTATTTTTCCAAATATTTAATGTGTTTATTAAGCATCATATTGACCTTTTCATTTTCATGAACCTTATTTTCAAGCCTCTTGATTTTCTTTTCCAACCTCTTGAAATTATTTTCCTATTTTGTGGAATCCTCTTCTTCATCATCACTGCTGCTAGAATTATCACTAGAACTACTGCTAGAAATATTACTGGAATTGCTGCTTTCTTTTTCAACAAATAAGCTTTCCTTTTTGCAATTGTTGTAGTATATGAAATCATCATCTATATGCCTAAAATATCTGCATACGAAGTATTTTAGTATCCTTAGACCCTTCTTGTACCTATTTTCTTTCTTAATGGCAATGACAAGCTCTTCATATATTTCTTCAATAGATATATCCTCTTCTTTAACTTCAATACCTAGGAATAGATGTTATTGCCTTTCTTCACTTATTCCAAAGAATGTACATTTTTCTTCATCTGAATGGTTTCTATCACTATGATCTGAGCTACCACTTGCATCTACAATGTAGTAAGATTTATTTCCCTTACGAAAAATTTTCTTCTTCTCATACTTGTTTTTCTTGTATTTGTTATCTTTGTCTTGCTTATGCTTTCCATATTATTTTCTTTTACGACCCTATTTTTCATCATCACTATTTTCTTCATGTGGACACTTGTATGCATAGTGATCAAGATCACCACACTTGTAGCATCTGACTTTCCTTATATCCCTAAAATTCCTTGAGTCCTTATTCCTTTTGATGAATTAAGCTTCCTTATCATTATCTACAACTCTATATTTTTTTAGAAATTTCCCTTTCTCTTTTTATGAAGCCTTGAATGCAATCTATTTTATTGGAACCTAATACTTACCATTATATCATAAGCTGTGAAAGTTCCTTGCAATTATTCCATTGTTAGCTTGTTGATATCCATTGTTTCTTCTATTTATGAAATCTTAGCATCATATTTCATGGTAAGTGATCTCAATACCTTTTGAGTAACCTCTGATTATTTCATCTCAAATCCTAGACCTCTCATGGTGTTAGTAATCTCATCAATTCGAAGTAAAAACCTTGCAATATCTTCAAAATCTTCGATTTTCAATTCCTCAAATCTTTTTCTATGAGTTTGTTGTTTTGCCAACTTTACCTTAGAATTTTCTTCATAAGTATTCCAAAACTTGGTCCACATCTCATTAGCTAAATTACATACCATAACCTTTACAAAATATGTCTCTTTTAGCCCACTCAAAATACAATTCATTGCTCTTGCATTGATCTCAACCAATTTTTTGATAGTCTTATCTACCTCGAGATCACCTTCAACCCTATACTCTTTTTCAACCATTTGTCATACTTCATATCCTTGTGATATCAAGTAGTTCTTCATCCTCATGCTCTAGAAAACATAATTGTTACCATCAAACAGTGGAGCATTATTTATAGATGATCCATTCTGTGAAGCCATTTGTGTTCTTATAGAATCTACCCTCAAGTTGTTAGCTTTTTTGAAGGAACCCGCTCTGATACCAATTGAAGAACACAAGCTTATATTGAAAGGGGGGATGAACAATATAAGACCACTTTTTACTTTCTTTCCAAACTAATATCAATTAATATCCTTAATTGCAATAACCAAATATAGTAGTGTGCATTAATAACTCAGATAGCAATAGTAATTGTTGGTTCATATTTCATACACACTCTATGAAGAATGCACATAAAATACCAATAACACTTTACGGGATAAATCCCACTCACTTTAGGATCTTGCTGGTTATCCAAGGTGTGAGTTACAAAGTTGGGTCGAATGGCTATTCACTCGTTTTTGCTTCTGGAATAATTTCAAGTAGACAATATGTTACCTTACAACGGATTCGACCTTAGTTCAATAATGTTTAGCGGTGGTTATCTTTGTTGACAATCAAATTTACAATGAGTTCTTTGATATAGCTCTTTATGCTTTAGCAGATTAAATAAAAGACAAATTTGAAAGAAAATAAAAATGGATCATTTAATGGTGGAACAGAGAGAGTAGGGTAGGGTAGAAAAGAGAAGCTTATCTAACTTAGTTGCAAATCAAAACTACCAATTTTAGTTACACTATTTAGCTTCATAATAAAACCAATCAAAGAGGAAGGTGTACAGCTTTCTAAGATCACCTTCTACTAAGAGCATAAGATGAAGATGACACAGATCTAAAAGAAAACCATAAATAAAAGGGAAGTCAATGTCAAATGGTATCTCTCACCAGCAGCATAGCTCGTATAGTGAGGATAGAGCAATTAGAATAGATCCGAACCTTAATTCTTTAATTTTCCCTAGCATACAACAAACAAAATGAAGCCTAGTAGCATATTCAATCTTGATAACATAGATTTACAACTAAAATAAATAAACCTTAGTGAGACAAAAACAAAAGAAGATGCACTTATCGCAATCCAAAAGAGATTAGGCTCCTGGCCAAGCTATCACATAAAACGATGTTACACCAACCCCAGGTACATAACAAAGCATTCAAACAAGATTTGTAGGAAATTGCTAAAATGTCTTTTATTCTAAGTTTTCGCATCCGGACTTTACATTCAAAAGAAGTATATATAGACTTAGGACAGACCCTGATCTTTTCAAAAATATTTTCTTCCAAATATCTAAATCTTATCATAAAAATCCCATCGTCGAGGATTTACAATATAAGGCATTTTTATATAGAGTTTTTGATAAGCCCTAATCACTCTAAAAATATTCATGTGGATCTTGCCATAAATTGAGAAGATAAGACTTGGTTTCATCCTCATCAAATGGACACCGTGTGTAAATGTATCTTCATCTTTCGGTAAGTCGTCAGAGCATCTCATTAATTCCTCTACAAAATCTGGATGAGTCACTGACTTCTCGGGCCTTCTATCCTCGCACAACCGCCTTTGTTTGGTTCGAGTTGAAATTATATGCCCACCATTACTTTTGCCATAAATTTTCTCGGCAAATGCATCCACCGACAAATTCCTTAAAGTTTTTATTTACAGCCAGATCTGCAAAACCTGGATGGATCAGAAATTCCCGACATCTCCTATTTCCATCTGATGGTCCTCGCTTGATTTATGCCAAAATTTAGGTTTATCCATCTTTCTTGCCATTACTTCTGCCATAATGTAACTGTCGGATCACTTTCTGCAAAAGAAAAGCAAAGGTTAGAACTTTAATATTATTAATTTAATTATTTTTTAAATTTTTCCTAAGGTTTTTTAATGTTTTTCATTTTAATTAATTAATTAATTTTTCCTAAGGTTTTTTAATGTTTTTCATTTTAATTAATTAATTAATTTTTTCATTTAAATATTTCTAGGGTTTGGACTGTGTTGAAAAGCTTCCACTTCCTTTGGATGGGTGATGAAAAATTTAAAGAATGGCCAAATTTTGCAAAATGAATATAAATCCAAAATGCCATATCAAGTAATTAGCCTTCGTAACAATTCAAAACTTTAATGGATTTTAAAATATTTTAGGGCAAAATTAAATTTGAGCAAAATTCCGACATGTAATGAGCATTAGGGTTTGATTTCCTTCTTCCAAGCTCATATTCTCATGAAATTAAAGCAAGTCGCGATTTCGGGACATTTTCCTCAAGCTACTTTTTCCTTGCTTGTGCCCTCATGAAAATGAGACAAGTCCCGAAAATGGAACATGTCGCGATATCGTGACATTTCCCTCAAGCTATTTTTCTTTGCTTGTGCCCTCGCAAAAATGAGACAAGTCCAAAAATGGAACATGTCGTGATATTGCGACATTTCCCTCAATTCATTTCTTCCAAGCTTGTGCCCTCGTGAAAATGAGACAAGTCTAAAAATGGAACATGTCGCGATATCACGACATTTCCCTCAATTCATTTCTTCCAAGCTTGTGCCCTCACGAAAATGAGACAAGTCCGAAAATGGAACATGTCGCGATATCGCGACATTTCCCTCAAGCTATTTTTCCTTGCTTGTGCCCTCACGAAAATGAGACAAGGTCAAAAATGGAACATGTCACGATATCATCATGACATTTCCCTTAATTCATTTCTTCCAAGCTTGTGCCCTTGTGAAAATGAGACAAGTCCCGAAAATGGAACATGTCGTGATATCGTGACATTTCCCTCAAGCTATTTTTCCTTGCTTGTGCCCTCGCAAAAATGAGACAAGTCCGAAAATGGAACATGTCGCGATATCGTGACATTTCCCTCAATTCATTTCTTCCAAGCTTGTGCCCTCGCGAAAATGAGACAAGTCTAAAAATGGAACATGTCGCGATATTGTGACATTTCCCTCAAGATTTTCTTCCAAGCTTGTGCCCTTGCGAAAATGAGACAAGTCCAAAAATGGAACATGTCGCGATATCGTGAAATTTCCCTCAAGATTTTCTTCCAAGCTTGTGCCCTCACGAAAATGAGACAAGTTCAAAAATGGAACATGTCGCGATATCGCGACATTTCCCTCAAGCTTTTCTTCCACTTTGCAAATTCTCCAAAAATTGTAGGTTGACTCCAATGACTTTGTCCATCTGTATTTTGCATTTTTACATATTGGTGAAGGATCTTCCTTACTCAGAAATGATTTTGACATTTAAAAAGTGAATTTTAAATTGCTCAAGAATGGTCAACTTCACATGGTGTAGAAAAATGACAAAAATTCAAAGTGCCCAGAATTTGATGAAACTTTACAAACATCTAAATAAGCCCAAAGGGTATCCAAATCTGCAAATGGAAATTTAAAATTCATCACGGATTAAGAGAAAATGCATTTAGAAGTTTGCTGGCCAGAAGAAAATAATTAAAAGAACCCTAACATTTAATTTTAATAATTAAACCTTAGAAAAACTATTGAAAATTAAAATCTCTGAAATGATTAATATGAATTAATACATTTAACATGCAAAATTTCAGAAATTTTAAATTGAAATCAATGCCATATGCAAGCCTACTTGGACACTTTGATGTAGGCGAAATTTGAAAAAGGATGCAAGCAAAATTTGGAATTAAAACCCAAAAAAATCAAGAGGGTCCCTGCAGAAAAATAAAAATTAAATATTTTCAAAGGATGGAATTTCATTTTTTTAGTGGGGGTGTGTTGCTTCTGAACAAATGGCGATATCCGCAGGGAAAATAGTAGCACTATTTAGAATCCAGAACTCTAGTTTTAAAACAATTTAGACTATGTACCATGCTTTGCCACAAACATTTTCTAAAATGACTTAACTACTATCTGCTAGCTATTAAATTTTCCCAAGGACATACTTTGAACCACTTAAAGAAGATTTCGATGTGCGATTATAGGCATATATTCTTCATGGATGACCAGGGCTTCAAAATGCTTACTATGGATTGATCAGCTATTTAGATTGTGCAGGGGAAACAGAGTAGGGCTTTGTTTACTAGTTTAGCCTTTTACAGCCTCGACAGAGTTACTCTTTAGATTTTCAAGACCCTGATTCACAACTATGAGGTGGCACCTATAGCTTGGTGAACACGTTTGAGATGTACCCTTCGGGAGCCTTGGCTATCTCTTTCTATCACATAACTTTTATTATTCTTTTTTTTCTTTGCAGAAAAGAGTGCCAGTTTTATGTTGGCTTGCCCAAATTTCACCTTCTCTCTCTTTTTTTTTTTTTTTGAAAGATACCGATATCTAGAAAGCCTTGCTAGATTTTTTTTTATATATTTCATTGATCGAGCAATTGATCAACTAACCGCTTCAGCCTAGGTACCAATAGCTTCCTTGGACACTTAAAATAACTTTATAAATCAGAGTACCCTCTCATGACCAAATTTTCATGGATTCCCTTGCAGTTCTTCAGCCAAACAGTATAGTAGTTTCTTTATAATCAAAATAATTATGGCAAGCAAGATACAAAATCCAATTATCTTTCTATTGTTGTTCTAAATAACAAGTAGTCCCACTTTTTAGCTCTAGCAGACTATCTCTTAACAAAAATAAAACAAAATGAAAGCACACTACTTCAACCTTTATAGTGTTAATTTTAAATGTTGATTTGTGTTTTGTTGTTTAGGCGAAAACTTAAACAAATAGGATTTAAAAGCTAAAGAGGAGGGAAAAAGGCCAACAGTTAAAGATAAATTTGCATAGACCTCAAAAGATAAAACACAATAATTCAACATTTATTTACAATATATACATATGCAAAAAATATTTGTGATTACTCAAATGATGTAGTGGATGGAACAACTAAGAAATAATGCTTCAGATATTGACCATTGATAGGAAGGTTCAAAAAATTACCTTCCAGGTCCAATTGACAACTGCACTTATCCATGAGACCTTTGAAGGCATGATCCATTGCACGTTGAAAGGGAGCTCCAACATTTATCAATACAAACGACATTCTCTTGTAAGCGAAGGTTCCCCACTTGGTCATGAAGGCAGTTTTCATCCTGTCTTCCTTTTCAACTAGTATCTGGTTGTAACCCAAAAATCCATCTAAAAAAGACATCATTTCTGAACCATTCAAAATTTGTAGCACATCATCCATGGAAGGCAAAGGATAATTATCCTTTTCAGAAGCCTTGTTCAAGTTCCTATAATCCACGCACAAGCAGATTTCCCCATTCTTCTTTCTAACTGACAATAAATTGGCTACCCAAGTAGAATGTCTAATGGGAAAAATAATGGCAGCACTCAATAATATCTCCACTTCCTTCTTGATGAAGGGTTCCAACAAAGCGTTGACATGCCTCTGTTTTTGTCAAAAGGGCTTACAAAACTCCTTTAAGGGTATTATATGGGTGTAAACATTTGGATCAAAAACCTTTAGGTATTTATATGACCAGGTCATAACATCCTTGGACCTATGAAGGAATTCAATCATATTTTTTTTAGTTTTAGGGTCACAATATTTAGCTAACTTAAGGTGTTTGGGATCCTCTTCAATACCGAAATTCAATTTCTTAGCCTCACTACCTGCTACACCAATAGAATTTCTAAAACTCACCCTTTTTTTAATTCGGTCAACATCAAATAGTCGCTCAAGCTCTACCATTCCTTTCAGAATTCTATTATCTTTCAACCTCATTATCCCCTTTTCATCATCAAACTTTTCCAGCATAGTATCCCTTTGACCATCATTAATTATTGTATTTTCAAATGCATTTATATTTTGTAAAAAGTTTATAATTTGCTGGTCATCGAAAAAGACTTAAAAATTATCTACGTTATCTGGAACCGAAGGACAAGGGATTAATTCGATTGAAAATTTCTTCCATTTGAACTCCTCCAATGGCTTCAGATTTGCAGCTGATGAAGCTAAAACATTTGCAAGTGAATTCTCTTCTCTAAGAATGTGCATCAAATTAAAAGCATCAAAATCCTCCATGAGATCCCACGCTCGGTATTTATATATTTTCAAGTAAGATGCCTTGCACTAAAATTTACCTCTAACCTGATTGGAAACCAACTCTGAGTCTATAAAAACCTGGATATTTTTTACATATTTATCTAAAGCAAATTTCAATCCCAACACTAGTACTTCATACTCTGCTAAATTATTCGTGCAAGGAAACTACAAGCGATAAGACATAAAATACGTCTGATTTTTAGGTCCTTTAAGAACTGCCCTTGTACCAAAACCTTGCTTAGACTTAGCTCCATCAACATGAAGCATCCAAAATTCATTATCATGATCAAGATGAGCTTTAATAGGTTTCTCCTTTTGTGTAGTTGTCAAATTATAAACCCCGATATCTACATCAGCTTGGCATTATACTCAGTGATCATGTGTTTATATCTTGGTTCTCGTTCGATTCTTAACTGATTTGCAACACCTTTCTAGGGCAACCACATATGTGAAAAATCAGTCACCAAGTACCCATTCAAATACTTTGACCAATCTCTACTCAGAAGCATTCCGTATCCCACAAGAATATCTATCACCTGAATGTCAATTTTATGTTGTGCTCTCGGCTCAGATGTTAGCTGGATGTGTATACTTTGAAGTTCACCTACCACCTTAACCTCATTTTTATCCAATTGGATGACTCTTCTCTCAGACTTCATAGGGGTTAAACCCAACTGTTGATAGATGGCTAGAGGCATGACATTGGCTGAAGCACTAGAATCCACCAGACAGTTGTGTAATTTTTTTCCAAATATACGAACAGTTAGCACAAAAGACGAAACTTCAGTATTTTCTTTATACATGGCCATATTTGCATTTGCTATCTTCTTTATATTTTCTAGAGGTTTGGCAGTAGGCTCAGAGTATGTTTTAATCAAATTATCTCTTTGTTCAGTAATTTGAGCCAACTCATGAAGAGTGATGTTAGCCTTGATATTCTTAATATCCTCCACTATATTGTATCCCTTATTGAGTGGAGCAAAAAATCCATCTGGTACTCTTGGATCTCCTCCCTTGGGTGGAGGTGGGTTATTATTTGGAGATGGATCTGGAGAAACATTATGGGAGTTTTCTGGAGGTGTAGATGTAGTATTAGGCTCTGGATTTTTGTTCCTGAGATTGTAGTTTTCCCTTCTATACTGTTGAAAAGCTTACACTTCATCCATAGGCATCTCCACAAAATTCTCTGACTCATCTGGAAAAGTGAATGAATCTAACACCATAGATGCACTATGTTTGGATGAACTTGAACCATCAACATTTTTTTAATTTTCAAGAAAAACCAACTCACCAAATAGAGCTTCAAAGGCATTGCAGAACTCCAAACAATCCAATTCCTCGTGCTAAGATGTTTCGTGTATCCTGCACCAGTTGGGCAAAGCCAAGTCACAAATATTCACTTCATGCCCCTTACCTTTATAATCCTTGTTGGGTTCATATGGTGGTCTAGTGAATCTATTCTATTGATAAGAAAATCTATTTGAGTTTTCCCTGGTGGACACTTGCCTTTTGAAACTCAAAAAGTCATTTGCCAACTTTTGAACCATCTTTGAGACTTCCTCAACTCTTATTTTATCAGATTCTTTCTCTGTATTCTATACATGTTCAACATGTGTTACAGCCAATGGATTTCCTATTGGTGGAGTTTGGCATGCTGGAAACATCATTTGATGTGGGATGGGATTCAAAACAGGGGTATTTTGTGTAATAAAGGGAATTTGAGGAGCATTCAAAGGTTGAGGTCCCAATTGTCTTTCAAGAACCAAAGCTTCTTTATAAGCCTCTGTTATATTAGTAATATTGGCATCTCTCTTTAGGAAAATAGAGGTCACTGGATCTAGGGAATTCATAAAAATTTCCAATGCTAGATCTGTAGTTGGCACATAATGACCTATCAATCTACCATAAGCTTTTTGAAACCTGGTGTTGAAATATTTGACAGTCTCACTGATTTCTCTCTTAATGCTTAAAAATTTTTGATATAACACACTGGGGTCAATTACTTGACCAAATTGTGATACAAAAACTTTCTCTAGGTCATTCCAACTAGTAATAGAGTCATTAGTAAGATTCAAAAACCAGTCGTATGCTCCCTCCTGGAGAGTGAATGGGAATAACCTACAAGCCACATCTTCATGCTGCACATTCAACAACTTTAGAGCATTTTTAAATGCCACTAGGTGTTCTTCTGTTGTTCTAATTCCATCATTCTTGTAGGTAGTAAGATACTTCTCAAGATTTTTGGGTAAATCATGCGCTACACCAGGGATATTCAAAGCAGTGGAACCCAACCAGTTTGCCATCACTACCTGATTAAAGATAATATTTTGAGTTGTAGTTGGAGGAACTACAAGTGGTGATAAAACTATATTAGACAAAGACTTGGCCCTTTTGAGGCTGCTTCTCCTTGGGGTTTCCAACTCAAGCACAAGGAGCTCTCCAGCTCTGGAGTGGGACCTGGTTACCCTGTAGGTAGAATCCAGCTTTACAAAAGCAACTTCCAATCCTTAACAAATATTGAACGGAGTTCGGTCAGCCCTCCTTCTAGCACCAATTTTAAATGTTGGTTCGTCTTTCATACACACTCTGTGAAGAATGCACATAAAATACCAATAACACTTTATGGGATAAATCCCACTCACTTTAAGATCTTCTTTGGTTATCCAAGGTGTGAGTTACATAGTTGGGTCGAATGGCTATTCACTCTTTTTTGCTTCTGGAATAGTTTCAAGTAGACTATCTGTTACCTTACAACGGGTTCAACCTTAGTTCAATAATGTTTAGCGGTGGTTATATTTGTTGACAATCGGATTTACATTGAGTTTTTTGATATAGCTCTTTATGCTTTAGCAGATTAAATAAAAGATAAATTTGAAAGAAAATAAAATGGATCATTTAATGATGGAATAGAGAGAGTAGGTTAGGACAAAAAAGAGAAGCTTATCTAACTTAGTTGGAAATCAAAACTACCAATTTCAGTTACACTATTTAGCTTCACAATAAAACCAATCAAAGAGGAAGGTGTCCAACTTTCTAATATCACCTTCTACTAAGAGAATAAGACGAATATGACACAGATCTAAAAGAAAACCATAAATAAAATGGAATTCGGTGTCAAATGGTATCTCTTACCATCATCCTAGCTCACACAGTGATGATAGAGCAATTAGAACAGGCCCAAACCTTAAATCTTTATTTTTCCCTAGCATACAACAAACAGAAGGAAGCCTAGTAGCATATTCAATCTTGATAACACATATTTACAACTAAAATAAATAAAACTTAGCGAGACGAAAACAAAAGAAGATGCACTTATCGTAATCCAATAGAGATTAGGCTCCTGGCCACACTATCATAGAAAACGATGTTACACCAACCTCAGGTACAGAACAAAGCATTCAAACAAGATTTGCAGGAAATTGCTAAAATGTATTTTATTCTAAGTTTTTGCATCCAAAATTTACATTCAAAAGAAGTATATATAGACTCAAGACAGACCCTAATCTTTTCAAAAATATCTTCTTCCAAATATCTAAATCTTATCATAAAAATCCCACAGTCGAGGCTTTACAATATAAGGCATTTTTATATAGAGTTTTTGATAAGCCCTAATCACTCTGAAAATCTTCATGTGGATCTTGCCATAAATGGAGAAGATAAGACTTGGTTTCATCCTCATCAAATGGAAACCACGTGTAAATATATCTTCATCTTTCGGTAAGTCGTCAGAGCATCTCATTAATTCCTCTACAAAATCTAGATGAGTCACTGACTTCCCGGGCCTTCTATCCTCGCACAACCGCCTTTGTTTGGATTGAGTTGAAATTCTCTGCCCACCATTACGTTTGCCATAAATTTTCTCGACAAATGCATCCACCGACAAATTCCTTAAAGTTTTTATTTGCGGCTAGATCTGCAAAATTTGGATGGATCAGAAATTCTCGGCATCTCCTATTTCCATTTGATGGTCCTCGCTTGATTTGTGCCAAAATTTAGGTTTTTTTGTCTTTCTCGCCATTACTTCTGCCATAATGTAACTATCGGATCACTTTCTGCAAAAGAAAAGCAAAGGTTAGAACTTTAATATTATTAATTTAATTATTTTTTAAAATTTTCCTAAGGTTTTTTAATGTTTTTCATTTTAATTAATTAATTAATTTTTCCTAAGGTTTTTTAATGTTTTTCATTTTAATTAATTAATTTTTTCATTTAAATATTTCTAGGGTTTGGACTGTGTTGAAAAGCTTCCACTTCCTTTGGATGGGTGATGAAAAATTTAAAGAATGGCCAAATTTTGCAAAATGAATATAAATCCAAAATGCCATATCAAGCAATTAGCCTTCGTAACAATTCAAAACTTTAATGGACTTTAAAATATTTTAGGGAAAAATTAAATTTGAGTGAAATTTCGACATGTAATGAGCATTAGGGTTTGATTTCCTTCTTCCAAGCTCATATTCTCATGAAATTAAAGCAAGTCACGATTTCGGGACATTTTCCTCAAGCTACTTTTTCCTTGCTTGTGCCCTCACGAAAATGAGACAAGTCCCGAAAATGGAACATGTCGCGATATCGTGACATTTCCCTCAAGCTATTTTTCCTTGCTTGTGCCCTTGCAAAAATGAGACAAGTCCAAAAATGGAACATGTTGCGATATCGCGACATTTCCCTCAATTCATTTCTTCCAAGCTTGTGCCCTCGTGAAAATGAGACAAGTCCGAAAATGGAACATGTCGCGATATCGCGACATTTCCCTCAAGCTATTTTTCCTTGCTTGTGCCCTCGCAAAAATGAGACAAGTCCAAAAATGGAACATGTCGCGATATCATGACATTTCCCTCAATTCATTTCTTCCAAGCTTGTGCCCTTGCAAAAATGAGACAAGTCCCAAAAATGGAACATGTCGCAATATCACGACATTTCCCTCAAGCTATTTTTCCTTGCTTGTGCCCTCACGAAAATGAGACAAGTCCAAAAATGGAACATGTCATGATATCGCGACATTTCCCTCAATTCATTTCTTCCAAGCTTGTGCCCTCGTGAAAATGAGACAAGTCCGAAAATGGAACATGTCGCGATATCGTGACATTTCCCTCAAGCTTTTCTTCCATGCTTGTGCCCTCGCGAAAATGAGACAATTTTGAAAATGGAACATGTCGTGATATAGTAACATTTCTCTCAAGATTTTCTTCTAAGCTTATGCCATCGCGAAAATGAGACAAGTCCAAAAATGGAACATGTCGCGATATCGCGACATTTCCCTCTAAAAGCATGAGATTCCGGAAATAAAAGAAACACTAATTGCAATGTAAACTAAACAGCTTGATGCATGAAATAACACGGATATAATCAAATCAAAAGCAGGAGCACAACCCTTTTTATTAATTTGATTCCAACTCGGTTACAATACATCTCCTCAGTTACATATTTTCAGTTACAATCATGAATAGTGATCTTCTTTTCCGCATGCCCACATTTGAAACGGGCGGGCCAGTGTTGCCGTCGCTAATGCCTGATAAGTCCTTGCTCCTTGCTGTTCTTCCTGCATTCAAAGAAACAGTAAACTGTTTAGTAGCACCTGTGTTAAAAACGTAGAACGTTTAACTTTAGAAATCGATAAGAAATACGTGCGACAGATTGACTAAATGCGTGCAACCAAAACAACTCTATGCAACCTGCAATTCGGACAGAAATCAAAAAACGTCACCAGACGGCCACTGCCACTGAAACAGTCGGCCAATCCACCGCGAATCAATGTTGTTACCTGCAGGTTAGTGGGACAGCAAACGACAAAAGCATGATATATTCACTAAAATCTTCTAAAATCCAGATTAGACGTGAAGTGTAATGCAAGATATACTCGAACAGAAAACGTAATGCATGATATATTCGGACGTAAAGCATGAACTATTTAAACAACATAAAGCATAATGCAAAACAACACGCAATGACCGAATGGATTAATCATGCAACTGACAAAAAGTGTGGGGTGCCCAAGCGGGCCGCCCCGTTAAAACTCGACTTTGATGCCAATCCACTAGGAATGGGCTCAAAATCTCAGAGAATGATGTCGTCGAATTGATGGAATACTGTGTCCAATGTCGGATCTGAAGGTTCGGATTCACCTTCAAACAGCCACCAATAACCTCTCCTACGAAAGAGATTACGGGTGTAGAAGGGATGAATCGGAAAAGAGTGCAATCGGGTGTTTAGTTTGACAGCACTTCGTTGATTTCCAAAAAGCTGCCAACCTGTCTTTTGGGTGGAAAAATCCACCATTTTATAGACCCAGGGGGTCTCTTTGAATAGGCGTGCATAAGCGCCACGTGTTGGTCAAAGGTGCCATGTGGCGGTCGTGTCTCCACGAGAGAGGAAAGTCCTCCACGACTCGGGCTTTCGTTAATGCCACTATGACAGTCCTCCAACGGCCCACGTAACTGACTGACTTTCACTGCCAGTTGTTTAATGCCCATTCTTGTATCTTTGTCAAATGCCTATATTTGTTTAAAGTTCACCTTTGTTGGTTAACGTGCACTTTTAATTGATTAGTGTCTTTTAATGTTTGCTTTAATGTTTAAAATCTGCTTTTGAATGTTTTAAATCTGCCTTTAAATGTTTGAAATCCGCCAGGCGCGAAGGCGAAGTGTCGCGATATCGCGACGTCGCGATATCGCGACACTTAGGCAAGGCTCCCGAGGGCTAGTATCGCGATATCGCGACGTCAATCTGATACCGGGTCCAATATCCAATGCGAGTCACGATGTCACGATATCGCGACGTCAAATCGCGACACTCCGTATTGCAGCGCAAATCACGATACACATCGCATCGTCACTAGAGTCGCGATATCGCACGACTCGTCACATATCGTGACACTGGGCATCACGATATCGCGACGTCGCGATATCGCGACAGTCGCGATATCGCGACACCCCTAACCACCTTCTAATTTAAAACTTTCTTGCTTAAGTTTTTCTTTTTGCTTAAGGCTTTGTTTTGCTTAAGACTTTTGAATTTTCTAAGTTTTTTTGATAACTTGTTAAAATATTTGTTAATTTGACCTTCTAAACTGTCGTGTAAGTGGCTAGGACCACTGTTTGACCTCCGAGGGCTGCCCTGAAAGCTTGTGTGTCAATGCGATCAGTGTTTGTAGTCACATAATCGGATTGGTGCTGTTTTGGTGTCTACAGATGCCCCTTTTTGGGAAGCGCTACGGGTGATGCAGTTTTGAGCAAAAATAGATAACCAAAGCACTAATGATTAGGGTTTCTTGGTAACCTAACCAACTTTTGATGCCCCAAGTATGGAAAGGGCATGCATTCTTGAATCCTTGCTTCTGACGAGCTAAGGAATTTGATTTCAAGTGTTAACCTATTTTGGTGAGGTGTGACTTGAGCTTGGACATTGATCAGTCATGATTAGGCAAAGGGCGTAACCTTTTGTCCATGGGGGAACCTTGTGTTCATGATTCACGAAATGCCAAGTGTTTGATCAATTTGATGATTGCTTGTTTACTGCCCCAAGCAGGAGCGTGATTGTCTTTGTCAATGATTCTTTGAATGCATGTCATTGCCTTGATTGGGTGTGTGCTTGTTGATTGGTGACTAAGTGTGACTACCCCCTCAAGCGACGAATCGATGAGGGAATGACCTTCATGAGAAAAGCGACGAGTCGCTTGACCCAAGATGACTTGTGCAAGGGTGCCTTTAGATGTTTTACCGTTTAAGCACGTGCAATTTCCCGACATTTGGACCTATTTTTGGTGGGTGTTAACCCTTTTGGTGATGCCATAATGGGGTGAAATCATCAAAAACCCGTCTTCCCGTGGAGCGGTCCGGCTATGGTAGCCTTCTTGGGGAAGTAGGAGAGTGACAATTTGAACCCCGACATCGATTTTTATATGCCAAGAGGTTAAGTGCAAGAGCACTTGTGTCCAGCAATGCTTATTGCTTATGTTTTTGTGTTGCATTTTTGTGATGTTTTTGTTGTTTTGATTTTCTTTCTTTGTGTATATGTCATGATTTTATGTTATGCATAATGATTGATGTTGATGGATGCATGCTACTTTATATTGATGGATGCATATGGTATGATAAATGTGATTGTTGTATGTTGATTTATTTTGATGGATGCATATGTTGTGATGAATGCAAATGTTTTTGATTTATATGTGATATGCGGAAATGAAATGGATGGATAGAATTTGTGATGTTTGGCTATGGCACCATAGACTGTTTAGGACTCTATTATTTTGTCTTTTAGGCGATTGTTGTAGTGGATGACTTTGTATGTATACATGTGGTTTTTCTTTTTTTGTATTTTCTGATGGTATTGTAAGGATGAAAAGTAGTGCAATTGGTTTAGAAATGTAGCTAAGGTTTTCCGAGACTCAGACGGTTTTAACTTACTAGCCATGATTGTACTTTATCTTACAAGACTTTTGAACAAGGTATGAATCGGACTTGTTTTTGACCAAGCTATTTCACATCCCTGTGTGTGCAATTGAGTTCATTTATGTGGTATTTGTCGGGATACCGCCGGTGCCGGATGGGCTTTCAACCGAACTTGTATTGAGGATCACCTAATTAGCTCCACTAACTCCTTTGTTGTATTTAGTTAGATTAATCTACGGTGTTATCCAGGATACCATAAGCTAGCTCATCCTTATGCAAACATTGGTCTGCACATACGCAAAGCGAATGTGACAGACATATCGTCATGCGGGTAGGATACCACCATTGCCAGATAGGCTATCAACCAAACCTGTAATGAGGATCACCTAGATGGTTTTCGAATGCTGAGAATTCCAGGGATTCAAGTTCGAGATATTTGTTGGCTGAATGATTTAGAAAGTTGCTCGTCTATATAGTGATGAAAATCACTGTTTATTTTCTATTAATTCTTTTTGAGCAAGGATTTTGAATAGTGGTGATAACCACTGTTATTTGATTTTGTATTTTGAGTATTGTGAGTTTGGGCTTGTGAGTGGCCTTGATCCTTGTGGCCTTGGGGATGACTACGCATCCTGGTTAGGGGCGTGTAGTACGAATCCTTACGACGTTGGGAACCAAGGGGGTGATGGAGATTATGGAGCAAGGGCATTGATCTGTTAGGCCTTGGGGATGACTACCCATCCTGATTAGGGGCGGATAGTACGAATCCTTACAACTTGGAGATCAAAGGTGAATGGAAAGTTTTAGGATGATGATTTGTTGGAATTTTGTTTGTGAATGGTGTTGATCCCTTTAGGTCTTGGGGATGACTACCCATCCTTGGCAAGGACGTGTAGTACAAATCCTTACAACTTTGGGAACCAACTATGATTGGAATTTGGTAGTGGTGAAAACCACTGTATATGGAGGTGAATGGATAGGAAAGAGCTTGTCCTTTTGTCAATTCTCAGCATTCTGGGACCATTCGCACGGGGGGATGAGCAAGATAACCGTTTCACTTATGGTGACCTGGATTACTGTGGAGGTTTCATCTTTCGTTCACACAACTTGGGAATTTTTATGTGTTTTAATTTGTGTTGGGATGTTACGTAACAAGGTGTATTTCAAGTGTAACTCTACCTTCGTAAAATCTGTCCGACTTGATACATTACATGGCTAAAGAGCAAAATGATGACTGAATCACGAAATCCTTGATACATTAAAAGACCACTGACTCTAGTGTGGTAAAAAGCAATGCATGGTGTCTTGTTGTTTTTGTAAAATGGAACAGTGTGGAACAAGATGGACTAGCAGAGCAATTACAGCCTATGGTGCCTTTGACCCGTACGACCATAAATATGCAATGTATGGATGCAATGCTTTAATGCAGCTATGTATTTTTGTATTTTTGATGGATTGATTTTGGTGAATATGAAGATGAGGTGCGAGAAGAGCTCTCTATTGATGAATTTGAGTATGCCTAGAAATGAAATGCAAAATTTTTGTTGTTTTTGATGATTTTTGTTGTTTTTGAATTTTCTTGATTTTTGACCAAGTGATTGTGGAAATCCTTTGGAGCATTTTTGGGATTGACCAAGCGATTGCAAGAATCCTTGGAGCATTTTTGGGATTTGACCAAGCGATTGCGATAATCCTTGGAGCATTTTTGGGATTGACCAAGCGATTTTAAGAATCCTTGGGGCCTTTTTGGAATTGACCAAGCGATTTTATGGATCCTTGGAGCCTTTTGTTTGGATTTGACCAAGCGATTGCGATAATCCTTGGAGCATTTTTGGGATTTGACCAAGCGATTGCGATAATCCTTGGAGCATTTTTGGGATTTGACCAAGCGATTGCGATAATCCTTGGAGCATTTTTGGGATTGACCAAGCGATTTCAGGAATCCTTGGAGCATTTTTGGGATATGGCTCTCTTAGATATAGAATGGTCGCAAATGACTGATATTCAAGGGTTCTGTTTCCTTGATACCGTCGAGAGAAGCTAGCCGGTATGTCCCGGGTCCTATTTTGCTATCAATGACATATGGACCTAACCAATTTGCCGTGAACTTGTCCCTTAGGTGGGACGGCAAATTAGAGTTCTGTTGGTTTTCCTTCAAAACCAAATCACCAACCCGAAAGTCCCTTAGGTGAACTTTCATGTTGTAAGCTTTCTTAAGCCGCTCTTGATAGATACGTAAGTGCTCGAGAGCATTAACGCGTCGTTCGTCAAGCAACGTAAGTTGGTCTAACCGGGCCTGCCATGCAGTGTCATCATCGATGAACTCCTGCATTGATATGCGGAGGGAAGGAATTTCCAACTCTAGAGGCATTACTGCCTCTGAGCCATACACGAGCGAAAATGGAGTGGCCCCAGTTGGCGTCCGAATGCTAGTGCGATAAGCCCAAAGGGCAAGTGGGATTTGGATGTGCCAATCCTTATGACTTTCTGTGACCGTATTTTTAAGGATGGCAACTAGCATTTTGTTTGATGCCTCTGCTTGCCCATTTGCCTACGGATAATAGGGTGTCAAAAAACTATGCTGGATTTTGTACTTTGTGGTCAAAGCACGCACGTCTTTGTTCTTGAATGATGGCCCATTATCCGAGATTATTTTGGATGGAATACCAAAATGACATATGATGTTATGCAAAATGAACTCCACAATGCGGGGTCCTATCGTAGAGGTTAGCGGAATTGCTTCCACCCATTTGGTAAAATACTTTGTGGCCGTTATGATAAACGTGTGATGGCCTGACGATGTAGGGGAGATCTTTCCAATTAGATCGAAGCCCCACTACGAAAATGGCCAAGCAGATTGGACTGTCTGCAAGGCCTGGGAAGGTACGTGCATCAAATTGGCATGATGTTGACACTTCACGCACTTCTTGACATATGCGCAACAATCTCGCTCTAAATATGGCCAATAATATCCCATGCGAAGAATGCGCTTTGCAATGGCCATACCACTAAAGTGGCCACCACATGTACCATCGTGCGCTTGGGCGACTGCCCAAGTGGACTCTTGCTGGTCCAAGCAACGAAGAAGGATTCCTTCATAGCTGTGACGATACAAAATGTCTCCTATCAAGACATACTTAGCCGCTTTCTGCTTGAATGTTCATTTTGCGGCGTGCGTCAATCCAAGGGGAAGATTACCTAACTTGAGGTAGTCTCTAATGGGTAAATACCAGTCCTGTTGATCGGAAACCTCGACAGTATGAACAGCCAATCCCTTTTGAAGTTCCTCCCTAACAAATGCTGAGCAGGATAGAACTTGTAAGAACAGCGTTGTGTTGCTATTGATGGGAGTAGGGGAGAATAAGGACCCCCAGTTGGCATGTTTCAGACGATCATGGATTTGAGAGAACTTATCCGAGGATGGTTCAATCTGGATCATGTGGATTCCTGACGTCAAGTCAGAGCTTGCACGCTCCATCACGGATTGCGATAAGGTTTTGACTTGAATGGTTGTCATATCACCGGAAAGGTCTTGCGGGATTAGTGACCCCAAGGAGGCCATTGTGTCCGCAAAATGATTCGATGATCGAGGGAGTGCCTCGATGTCGTACCATTCAAGTTTTGCCAAGAATTTGTCCACAAGGGCTTTATAAGCCTGCAAAACTGGGCATTTGCATTTGTATTCCCCTTTGACTTGATTGACGATTAACAGCGAATCACCAAAGATGTTTAGTCATTTGATGTTCATGGCGATTGTTGTCTGAAGACCTAGGAGCAAGGCTTCATACTCTGCATTATTGTTGGTGCACGGGAAGTTTAATTTAAATGACAGGGGCATTGGAGCACCCTGCGGTGTGAAGAATACAATTCCCGTGCCACCACCTTGCTCACATTTAGAACCATCAAAAAATAAGGTTATGTCGGCATGTGACTCAGGCTCATCAGAATCTGGCGATTCTGAGACATGGAAGACCCCATCATCGGGTAGTTCTATGACTAGAGGCTGATCGTCTTCAAGAGGAGCCTCTGCTAGTTGATCGGCTATGACTTGTCCTTTGATAGATTTCTGTCCAATAAATTCTATGTCAAATTCCATCAACAACATGATCCATTTCGTCGTGCGACTACTATGATAGGTACGACTCATCATGTATCGCAATGGATTCTCCTTAGACACAACATACGTAGTGTTGCTCAGCATGTAGTGGCGTAGCCTCTTGGTAGCAAACACCACTGCCAAGCAGAGTTTTTCAACGTATGCATAGTTAAGTTCGTAACTGACCAGGGTGCGGCTAAGATAGTAAGTAGCCTGTTCTTTGTGAAGTTCATTCTTTTGGGCCAGCATGGCGCCCAATGCCACCTCAGTAGCTGAGATGTATAAGTAGAATGGCACTCCTGGTCTAGGTGGTGCCAATACTGGCGACGAAGCCAAGTATCATTTGATTTCATCAAAGGCTGATCGGCACTCGTCATCCCAGTGAAATGTAACCCCTTTGTGCAATAATTTGTTCATGGGTCGACACTTGTCAGATAACTGTGCTATGAAGCGCTTAATCGACGCGACCTTTCCTTGCAGACTTCTGAGCTGCTTGATAGTGGTTGGGGGAGCCATTTCGAGGATTGCCTTGACTTTCTTTGGGTCCACTTCGATGCCTCGCTTTGAGACTATAAAACCCAAGAGTTTTCCAGATGTGACGCCGAATACGCACTTCTTGGGATTCAGTCTGACCTTATGCTCTATGAGGCGATCGAGAATCTTGCTTAAGTCACCGAGATGATCTGAGCGCAAAAGAGACTTGGCTAACAAATCATCCATGTAATCTTCCAAAGTTTTATGCATGTAATCATGGAAGATGTACGTCATGGCACGTTGGTAGGTGGCGCCAGCATTTTTAAGGCCAAAAGGCATGACCTTATAACAAAATGTCCCCCAAGGCGTTGTGAACGCCGTTTTGAGTTGATCCTCGGGATTGATACGAATCCGATTGTATCCTGAGAAACCATCCATGAGGGATAGCATTTCGTGACCTGTTGTAGCGTCTACCAACGCGTCGATGCTTGGCAAGGGGAAATCATCCTTAGGACTCGCTTTGTTTAGATCTCAAAAATTAGTGCATATGCGAATCCTCCCGTCGGGCTTTTTGATGGGCACCATGTTGGACAGCCATGGCGGATAGTCCATGCAGATGACAAACTGTGCATCCAACAGCTTTTGCAATTCATCTTTGACCATCAAGGCCACTGTTGGGTGCATCTTTCGTAGTTTTTGCTTAACTGGCTTGATTGTCGGATCAAGCGTTAGATTATGCGTGACTAGCTACGGATCTAGTCCCGGCATGTCTCTGTATGACCATGCAAAAACCTCCTTCTTCGCTTTGAGAAGGGCAATGTAGTCGGCTTGCTCTTCAGGGGATAAGCTTACCCCCGGCTTGATAATCTGTGGATTCATTGGGTCTAAGCCGATGTCTACGTCGATCGTTTCCTCGACTGACATGTGGGATCCGTCCTCCAACTGATGTGGAGTTGGGATCAAATGGATATCATTAGCTGAGTTTAGATCTACGTTTGGAACCTCGGGTCCCTCTTCAGCTTGAAAAATATCCTGAGTTGTCCCTGGGGTAAAATGAGGCATTTCATCGAAAGGCCAATACTCTGATGGGGAGAGCGGTGAATTGACGTGATCCCAATCGATGGCATCTATGTCTAGATGCAATGACCGTGCTGGATCGGCCGGATTGTGGATGGGTGCGGTCAAATCAATGGAGATCATGTGGATGAAATGAATTTGGTCTCCATTACCGTGGGTGTGATAACTCGAACATTCTGGATGCTCCCTATGCTCGGATCTGGTTCTGTAGGGACGGGCATGAACGGATCGTCCCTATGTGTTGATAGGAAGACGGGGTCTTCCCTCGGCACTGATGTCATGATAGGGTCTCGGGGTGGACGGTGCTCATCATGAATTTGGAGCCATGGATCCAACACTTGGTCCCACCCTGCTGGGTCTACCCACCATTCATGCCCTAACCTTATGCCCATCTGTCCCATTAGATCTTCATGAGTTAAAGGGCGATTATTCCATCGTGCATGTCTGAGATAGATCATCTCAGTCTCATCTTCTGAATCACTTTCGGAGATCCAAAAATGTTCATTCTCTTCAGCAACTATTTGCGACGTTGAGGGTTCTCCTTGTTCCAAGCAAATTAATCTGGTCCCATTGCGGTTGTTCCACTCTTGGTGGAGGGACCTGATTCTCTTGACACTTTATTGACTCAACTGGAACCTCTAAGGGGAACAACTTCAAAAAGATGTCCGGACACCGTTTATGTTCTCTTTGGGGATTAATATCCGAACTTTCACCTCTCTCTAGCAAAGGAGGGGGATTACTGTTGTTGCCAAGGGTGTTTGTTGACCATGGGAGGTAATCTCCCAATGTATATTCTGTATTTGGGTTGGCATAAGGATCTAATGCCAATCCACCCTTGCTGCCTATTTCTAGGCCTTGCATGTTTTCTACCAAGATGTCTAAGGGCAGGGGGTGGTTGAACCCTACTCCCGACTTATCATAAGGCATTTGATATCTTGGTTGGCAAAGGACACGCACCCCTTGCTCATACCTGCCTAACCCGTATCCGTGCCAATTGCATTGGCCTAGATATCTCAGAGCGAAGTCCGGGTTCGACAAATAATTGATATTTTTGGCAAAAGGCTCTTCGTCCTCGTCCTTTTGCTTGCATGGTTCTACACCATGATCAAGGCCCCCATACACAAAATTTGTCTGGTTTGGTGGGTAACCTAAAGGAACAATTGTCCCTATGGGAAGGCGAGGTCTCCCCATGTCCTGCACTGTTTCTAGCGTGGGCGTTGCTACAACATTTTGCACCAGATATTCTCCCAGGCCCGTACTGGCCATTTCAACAATAATTGTTGATGATTGAGAGGGAGGAAATGGAAGGCCTTCCTGAGTCCATTCCATGTTGGGTGGATTAGGAATCTCAGCTTCCATTGTGCTAAGTATTTCTTCTGTTGAGACAGTTGATATCGTTGGCAACACCTCTTCTAGGGGTTGAGCCTCTTCCAAGATCTTTTTTCCTTTGTCCTTTTGTTTAGCCATGACAGGTGGCATTGGTAATGAAGGAGCCGATGATGTAGATGCACCTGGCTGGGGTTTCGATGGATTAGTCATCCGTGGTGTCTGCGGTATCGGACCCTGTCTAGATGGATTTAACTGGAAATCCAAGTGCGTCGACGGGAGGGTCGATTGCGGCATCAAATGCACTGCATTGCAATATTTGAAGGGTTCTAAGTCCATCGGGACTACATGTATTTCTCCTTCAAATGCATACTTCAGACACTGGTGAGCTATCGAAGGGACACACTTCATGTCCCTGATCCATGGTCGCCCTAGCAGTATGTTGTATGCCATCTCGCCTTCCAGAATGTGGCACAATGTAGGTATCGTCTTTTGTCCTACCTGGACGGGTAGAACAATTGTGCCGACTGTTGAGCATATTGCATCATTGAATGCTCGTAGTGTGTATGTTGAGGCCATGATATGAGAGGCTGGCAGCTTCAGATGTTTTAATGCTGCAGTGGTAATGATGTTACTGGATGAGCCAGTATCTACCAACACTCTCTTGTACGGGATCCCGTTGACCCGCGCGATAACGTGCAGGGGTGGATCTGCCATGTCATTCGATACTGCTTTAACTTCATCCTCTCTGAAGGTAATGACTGGCTTTGTACATCATTTTACATGTCCTACAAAGTTATTGAAGGAATTTGCTTCGTGAGGCTGTAATTCGATGGCTTTCAGAATTTCCATGAGAGCTTCTCGATGGGGCGCTGACTGCTGTATAAGCTCATAAATGGAAAGCCTAGCCGATGTGGTCCGCAAACTCTGCGTGAGTTTGGTCCGTATCGTGACCTCGGGTCTAGGCGGAGGCAATTGCACAGTGGGTTGTTGAGGTTGCGATGTTGAAGGAACTTCTCTTGTAGCTGCCTCCGGGGCAGCTGCTGGGTACTTTTTGTTCCTCGTTACTATGCTGATCATTCCCACATATCCTTGCATGGGGAGATTCTATCGCACCTCATTAACCTGAAGAGGTTTTGCCTGTATCTCATGGGCAGGCAAAGGGTCCTTGAATATCCCCATCTGTTGATTATTTGGTGCTATGGGGTTGTCCACTCGCCAATGTTTGATTATCAATTAAATCTTGTATCAGTCCTTTGAATTTCCAACATCCATTCAAGTCATGTCCCCTTCGCCTATGGAATCTACAATATAATTCCTCTCTGTATCCCTTAGGCTTGGGAGCGTTAGGATCTATGGTCTGGATCTCAGGAAGGGTGATTAAATTTGCCGCTGACAAGCGGTCAAATAAGGAGTCCCTAGACTCCGTATAAGGGGTGAATTGTCGCCTAGGGCGACGCTGCTGATTTTGCTCCTGTTTCTTATTATCTCTTTCATAACTAGGAGGCACTGCCTGGTAATTAGCCTTTTGAGGCTGTATTTCTTGCACAGGCTTAGGGACATTTATCGTGACTTGATTAACTGCAGCGGGTTTTGGTTGCGTAGTCCCAGTCTTAGTGTTTTTGTTCCACTCTTTCTTTTTAGGCTTGGCGATTGCGCCCTCTCCTATTTTGATCTCTTCTATAACTCTGGCTTGCGCCAAAGCTTCTTCTAAACTGTCGTATTGCTGCAGCAGCAATAGCCCAGAGATTGATTTTAAGCAACTCCGTGCAAACATCTGTGTGAGATCAGACATAGGGGGACGGTAGGGTAGCTTAGAAAGCAAAGCCCTCCATCGATTCCCATATGCTGCCATTGTTTCTTCCTCATATTGCCTGAGGCTGGCTAGATCACTCAGTGATGCCTTCTTCCTTGTGTTGAAAGCAAAGCGTTCAAGAAACGCATCTACTAATTGATCTAGGTTGTTTATGCTGTGTTTTGGTAATTGTGTGAACCAATCCGAGGCAGGGCCTACGAATGTGGTTATGAATGTCCTAAGCAACAATGCGTCATTATCTTGGATGCCGAAGCATTGGCTTAGGAATCTTGTGACATGTTCTTGTGCGTCCTCTTCACCTTTAAAGACTGCCAATTGAGGCAACTTGAAATGTTCGGGGTAAAGAGGTGTGGGCACTGAGGGATGCACTGGATGACTGCGGAGTTGACGTAACGTGGGCTTTTGATGCCCAGAAGCTTTTGTCTCCATAGACTCTAAACGCTCTAATAGCGCTTTATATGCATTGGAAGATTTAATCTCTTCTTTCGTAACTCGTTCCCGTTGGGCAACTGGGGGCCTATGGAGGGGTGGTTGGATAGCACCTCCTCTGCCTTGATAGGGCGTTTCAGCCCATTCTTCTTCTTCATACTCCTCATAAGCTTCTCGAGGAGTTATTGGGCGAGCTCGATGAACAGGAGTGGGCGCTCGCGAAGGGTGCCCATCGTCATTCTTGGGAGTGGCCTCCCGCTCATGTCTTGGGTGTCTTAAAGGCACCTCTTGGCGAGGTCTTGGGGACCTATCATGCACTATGAGGTTGTGCCTCTCGTACCTTTCTGCCCTCTACGTTTGGGGGGTCTCGAACCTTTTCGAGGCACAGTGATGCGGAGCAGCTCATTTGTTTGGCACCGAATGCGCTCTTTATTAAGGTGATATAATTGTTCTAGCTGCTACTGATCCTGCTCAAGCTGCTTGATCTGCGCTTGGCGGGCGGCATGTCTAGCAAATGATAGGTCAATTTGCTCTATTGTTTTAATTCTAGGAGGCCTAGCCGCCTTTTCGATGTATCTATCTTGGTTTTGAGGATCTGGGACTTCTATGTGGCGCTTCCCTCTATCGAGATTAGCGGCATTTACTTGAGGCTTCGGCCTTAATGGGTGATCATTATATCTAGCAGGTGCGGAAGCGCAAGGCTCCCGCGCTGTACGTTGCTCTCGAGGAATGCGATGATCTTCCTCATTCTCCCTTTCATGGGTGTGAAAGGGGCGGGCAGAGTTAGCTCGTCCTGTGTAAAGAGCCCTATGCTCTGGATTTTGTCTTTCTATTCTAATGGGAGGCAAAGAAGAGGTACCGTATTCACGTTGTCTCTCCTCATGGACACTATGCCTCTCTAGCGCTTCATCGCGCTGTAGCCACTCATCTCTAGCCTCTAAAGGCGGTTGTCTACTTACATTGAGATCTACATGTAAAGCTTCTTCTCGAAAGGGGCTGTGTTGAATGGGTATACTCCAATGAGGAGGGTCCCAATAATTCCTTTTAGACATGGAATGATGTGGATTCTCTTGTGGCCCAGACCGCCAAGGCGGTATGACCAAGTCTTCAGGACTAAAGCGAAGGCGACTTGTGCCTGCTTCTTGTGTACCTTTCGGAGCTTCTGCCCTTGATTGGGCTTGGCTACGGGTGTACACCATTGTGGTGCTTCTCTACTATCTAAACAGATTTTTATCTTGTTTATGATGATTTTTCTTTTTTGTTTACACTAAGCAGAAATGAACACACACATACACAAACCGTGATTATCTCTTTTAAGGATTAAATAGTGTGTCCTAAACTGGTTTAGTGCATTTTGATGTTTTGTTTTGTTTTTGCAAGTTTTGAAGAACGTTTAAATGCATAATGTTGGCTCATATGACTCCCATAAATGGTCGCCCCTTCAATATACCATTGCCGGACCGATATACCAACCTCTCTATATACCCGCCCTTACGAGAGGGAAACTATAGGTACGTGAGAGCAGATGGTACGTGGAACATAGGCGGTACGAAAGGGGGATTGTCCTGTTAATGACACCTACCATAGAAGACTTATCCTCGCGCGCATGGGAATCACCCCAGCAACACTCGGTCAGCTTTCGTCAAGATTTACGCCTAACAACAGTGACAATCGGGGGAAATGGATGCAAAGCTAAGCCAAGGTGGTGATGAACCCACCGTTGGTCTTGCTCAAGGGCTGGGGTTTTACGACCAGCTCCTTGGTTTAATTTACCACGTGATGTGTGTGGAGTTCATTTTATTTAATAAAAATGAAACAGGCAGCAAAAAAGAAACTTTCCCTAAGCCATGCAAACACTACAAACCGGAAAACAGTAAATAGAAATTGGACGGAATTTTTTTTTTAACAATTAAATAAATAAAGCATGAAAATTGACTACAACTTTCTCTACCCTTCTTTAACAATTAAAGAACATGAAATTAAAAATAAACAAATAAAATGATTTTTTTTTTATTTTTTTATTTTTTTTAATGGATTAAAACTTTTCCTAAGAAGGCAAACATGACAGAAAACAGAAATATCACAGCAAAAAATGATAGGGACAGTTAGAAACCGTTACCTCTTTTCTGCCCAAATCGTGTCTTTTCGCCCAAATCGCTTTTTAATTCTCGCCCGGTACTTGCAAGCACAAAAACACAAGATTTAATCAGTTTTCGAATCTTAAAAAAAAATATGGGACAGGGTCCCACCGTGATCGCCATTGAAAGCATGAGATTTCGAAATAAAAAAACACTAATTGCAATGTAAACTAAATTAACTTGATGCATGAAATAACAAGAATATAATCAAATCAAAAGTATGAGCACAGCCTTTTTTATTAATTTGATTCCAACTCAGTTACAATACATCTCCTCAGTTACATATTTTCAATTACAATCATGAATAGTGATCTTCTTTTCCGCATGCCCACATTTGAAACGGGCGGGCCAATGTTGCCATCGCTAATGCTGATGAATCCTTGCTCCTTGCTATTCTTCCCGATCAAAGAAACAATAAACATTAGTAGCACCGTACAAAAGTAGAATGTTTAACTTTAAAAATCAATAAGAAATACATGCAAGATTGATTAAATACGAATAAAAAAACTCTATAACTTATAGTTAAAAAATCAAACATGATATATTCTAAAATCTTCAAATATTAACTAAAGTGTAATGCAAGATATACTCGAACAAAACGTAATGCAAGATATATTCGACTAAACTGAACTATTTAAACAACATAAGCATAATGAAAACAACATGCAATGACAGAATAAATTAATCATGCAACTAACAAACAGTGTGGGGTGCCCAAGCGGGCCGCCCCGTTAAAACTTGACTTTGACGCCAATCCACTAGGGATGGGCTCAAAATCTCAGAGAATGGTGTCGTCGAATTGATGGATTACTGTGGTCCAATGTCGGATTTGAAGGTTCGGATTCACCTTCTAGTAGCCACCAATAACCTCTCCTGCGAAAGAGATTATGGGTGTAGAAGGGATGAATCGAAAAGGAGTGCAATCGGGTGTTTAGTTTGACAGCACTTCGTTGCTTTCAAATGCTTCCTAACTTGTCTTTTGGGTGGAAAAATCCACCATTTTATAGACCCAGGGGGTCTCTTTGAATAGGCGTGCATAAGCGCCACGTGTTGGTCAAAGGTGCCATGTGGCGGTCGTGTCTCCACGAGAGAGGAAAGTCCTCCACGACTCGGGCTTTCGTTAATGCCACTGTGACAGTCCTCCAACGGCCCACGTAACTGACTGACTTTCACTGCTAGTTTTTTAATGCCCAACTTTGATTGGTTTACAGTCCGCCTTTTAATTGTTTAATGTTTGCTTTTAATGTCCACGTTTGTTTGTTTGATGTCCGCTTTTAATTGATTAATGTTTGCCCAGGCACAAATGTTTTAATGTTTGCTTTTATATGTTTAAAATCTGCTTTTGAATGTTTTAAATCTGCCTTTAAATGTTTGAAATCTTCCAGGCACGAAGGCAGGAGTCTGTCGCGATATCGCGACACTAAGGAGAAAATAGGGCATCGGAGGTAGCTGTCGTGATATCACGACAGTCACGATATCGCGACAGCGTGACGTCGCGCCTATCACGATATCATGATTGTCGTGATATCACGATAGTGCGACGTCGCGACTGTCACGATATCATGATCGTCACGATATCGTGACAGTCACGATATCGTGACAGTCACGATATCGTGACAGCGTGGCGTCGCGACTATTGCGATATCGCGAAAGCACGACGTCGTGACTGTTGCGATATCGTGACAATGCGACCTCATGACTGTCATGACTATCATGATATCACGACAGCGTGACCTCGTGACTATCGCAATATCGTGACAACGCGACCTCGTGACTGTCGCGATATCACGACCGTCGCGATATCGCGATAGGCAACGCCTGCAGCTTCTAAGTGTAAAAAAACAATTTCTTGCCTAAGGATTTTTAAAAGCAATTTTTGCCTAAGGCTTTTAAAAGCAATTTTGCCTAAGTGTTGAAAGCAGTTTTCGCCTAAGTGTTGAAAGCAGTTTTTGCCTAAGTGTTGAAAGCAGTTTTTGCCTAAGTGTTAAAAGCTTGAACCGGACTTGGAGGATATGTAACCAGATTGGTACCTTCCAAAACTGTTGTGCAAGTGGCTAGGACCACTGTTTGACCTCTGAGGGCTGCCCTGGAAGCTGTGTGTCAATGCGATCAGTGTTTGTAGTCACATAATCGGATTGGTGCTGTTTCGATGTCTACACCCTCAAGCTTTTCTTCCACTTTGCAAATTCTCCAAAAATTGTAGGTTGATTCCAATGACTTTGTCCATCTGTATTTTGCATTTTTACATATTGGTGAAGGATATTACTTACTCAGAAATGATTTTAACATTTAAAAAGTGAATTTTAAATTGCTTGAGAATGGTCAGCTTCACATGGTGTAGAAAAATGATGAAAATTCAAATTGCCCAAAATTTGATGAAACTTTACAAGCAACTAAATAAGCCCAAAGGGTATCCAAATCTACAAACGGAAATTTAAAATTAATCATGGATTAATATAAAATGCATTTAGAAGTTTGCTGGCCAGAAGAAAATAATTAAAAGAACCCTAACATTTAATTTTAATAATTAAACCTTAGAAAAACTATTGAAAATTAAAATATCTGAAATGATTAATATGAATTAATACATTTAACATGTAAAATTTCAAAAATTTTAAATTGAAATCAATGCCATATGCAAGCCTACTTGGACACTTTGATGTAGGTGAAATTTGAAAAAGGATGCAAACAAAATTTGGAATTAAAACCTGAAAAACTCAAGAGGGTCCCTATGGAAAAATGAAAATTAAATATTTTCAAAGGATGGAATTTCATTTTTTTAGTGGGGGTGTGTTGCTTCTCAATAGTAAGCAAGAGCACAAGTCACCATACACAATTGAGACACAAGATTTAATGTGGTTCCCCCAATGTGGGGTACTCCAAAAGATAATATCCTTATAATTTTTCACATAGAAATAAGGATCATCATCCAATACAATGATTTATTTGATCTGCTCAAAGCCATGCAATAACAAGCTCACACGAAACTTATCCAAATATGCATAACAAGCTCACATAGAACTTGTCCACATTTCTTTGATCTGCTCAAAGCTAGGCAATAACAAGCTCACACAGAATTCGTCCAAATATGTATAACAAGCTCACACAGAACTTGTCCAAAACTACTCAACAAGATCACATAGAACTTATCCAAATCTGCTCAACAAGCTCACATAGAACTTGCTCAAATCTACTCCAACAAGATCACTAAGAACTTGTCCAAATCTACTCTAACAAACTCACCAAGAACTTGCTCAAATATGCTCCAACAAGCTCACTAAGAACTTGTCTAAATATGCTCTAGCAAGCTCACCAAGAACTTGCTCAAATCTACTCCAACAAGCTCACTAAGAACTTGTCCAAATCTACTCTAGCAAGCTCACCAAGAACTTGCTCAACTATGCTCAATAGGATCAATCAGAACCTCATTAAAATATGTCCCAAATATATCCCTAAATCTATCTCAAAAACTATCCATAAAGCCTTCTCAAAGGCTCAATCAATCAATACACAAACTACCACAAATATATCCAGAAATCTATCCCAAGGGTCTTCTCAAAGGGTCAAATTTGTCCCAAAAACTGTCCACAAAGCCTTCTCAAAGGCTCAATCAATCATACACAAATTACCACAAATATGTCTAGAAATATATCCCAAGGACCTTCTCAAAGGCTCAATTAATCATGCTCAAGTAGTACTCAAATTTTCATCCATAAATCTATGAAGCAAGGCTTAAAGATGAACTCAAAAATGAATGTCATTGTACTCTACAATGGATGACAACAATAATCCACAATGATCTCAACTCAACTCAACTCAAAAAAATCTCAAATAAAGTCAACTCATAGAAGCATAAAGAGAATTGTTAGAGATTCAATATGTTCTAAGCTCAATCTCAACTCAAATTAGAATTATAGAATAGTTTGTTTCATGGGACTTGAAAAATCACCTCACACAATCACTTGACTAGGCTCAATCAACTCAACTCAACCAATCACCACAAGGGATAACTCTTTCTCACAAAACCCTAGTCCAAGAATGTATCAACCAACTCAAATGTTTCCAACAATGCTCAACCACAAATCTCACATATCAATGATTGATGAGGCCGAGAAATGCCTCATTTTGCACTATGGTTAACATATAAAAACTGCCATATTATTAAATATACAAAGTTAAATTGCCAAATAGTTGATTAGAATATATTAATTGTTAATTGTTTACATGATTTTATGTTAGAAACATTATACCCCTATTTTGACTATTTTAAGCATTTTACTTGTAAAAGGTCAAAAATGAGTATCATGTCAATTCTGATGTCATACTATAGTAAAATTACATTCTGATGGCATGGATAGATTCCTCTCATCGAGAACTACAACTTTTATTTTTGAAGCAAGTCAATCCGAGCTGTAGATAAAAAGTTATGAAGGTTACATCATTTTGGAGCTCATGCCTTAGTTTTTTCTGGAGTTGTTAACAGGTGCAAATCTACGTTAAGGGGCATATTGGCGGATCTACTGGGAATGATCCAAAGCAATTTAAGGAACCAAATTCATACCAATTATAGTTCATAATGGAGAGAACACATGACCCAAATTTTAAGGCATATGGACAAATAATCTGGAAGTTATGGGGCCCACAAAATGATAGTTTCACACTTTTTGACTGCTGGAAATTCTGGTAAAAATCTGTGTTAGAGGCCAACTTGACAGCAATGCTGGGAGTAATTCCTGAGGAGTTAAGAGCTGAAAATTGAACCAGATGTAATTCATACAGCCAAGAACATGTGGGTAAAATTTGGTGTACATTGGAGTTACGAGGCAAAAGTTATAAGCACTCCAAAAGGGCAACTGGGCATGTTTTGACTGCTGTAAAAAATAGGTGACAGTCCATACAAATTCCAGCCACCTGTCACTATGAAGGAAGGCATGGAATTTGTCAATTAAATATGCAGGAAACACTTGGAAACAGTTGAGGGAGGCTAGGAGTGACTCTTTCTCCACTTGCCAACACTTCCACGTGATCCAAATAGGAGCAACCAGTCAAAAATATTGAATTGCAAGAAATCTGGAAACAGTCATACAAATTCCAACCAACTATCAATAAATAGCATGGCTTGGAATTTGTCAATTCCAGCATGTAAAATCTATAGAATTGGTCTTCTAAGGAATTAGGAAGACTACCTAGTTAGTCAAAACCACTTTCTTACACATCTAATGCATGGATAAGTGCAAAACTATTACACTACCTGATATTCCAGAGCAACTCCGAAATGAGCAGAACAGGACCAATTTTGGTCAAAACTATAAACATAATGGTCAGAAAGGTGGCAAATGGCGAGATGAAGATGGATCTAGTTATGTTGCTAATTCCCTAAAAGGCAGTAACAGAATGGATTGGCATATGTAATAGAATGTTATAAATAATAGGCTCCCATGTTGGTTGAGCCAGGTAGAGAGGTAGAGAAGTAGAGAAGTAGAGAATAAGGATAGGACTTGTGGTAAGAAAGTAGATCTGTGGCAAATTGCAATTTTTAGCAGGTTTTCCTACAAATATTGTAATGTTGCTTGAGACTAAATAAAGTGTAGGATTTCTCATTCATATTTTGTCCCATTAAATGTTTGAGTGTTTAAGTAGTTAAGAGAGTTTTTCTACCTTCTTGGAGAGGGGGGGGGGGGGCCCCCCCCTTTAGAAGAAGGCTTATTGGTGATAGGTTTTTCTACAACTTTTGCCACAGCAGATTAAGCAGAGACTTGTCATATTTTATTTTATGTTCATTAGCTAATAGTGCATAGATATTTGTGATTTTCACCTAGGTTAATGAGTGTGAGTGTTAATTGGTTCATCAACTTACAGCATAATTGAATTTCCCTTGTTTCCAGCAGATTATTTCTCGCATTTTAATATTCCATTATGTTGATTAATTAGTTGAGCTTGTGTTTCATTTCTTTTATTTCATATTCTTGTTATTCTTTTCATTTTGCAAGAGTAAAATAGGTGATATTTCTGCAAATTTAGTTAGATTTTAGTTTCCTGCAACTACCTTTTCTTGTCATTTACATTCTACAATAGTAAATAGGTTTCATTCTACAAAAGTAATCAGGTTTTATTCCTATAATTTTGATTTTGCAAGAGTAATTAGAATTTAACTTCAGTTTATAAGATTAAAGTGACACCAAAACCCCCAAGGTTAACTTGTCTCACCAATAAAGCCTATTTTTTGAATGAGCTGATTTTCAAGCTGCCTATATCTCCTTTCGTATATAGCCTTGGACACCACCCTGGATTGACAATTATAATGATTAAATGGTGTGATTGATGACACTCATCATTTTTGGCATCGTTGTTGGGGACCACGGTGTTGTTAGAAGGTAAAAGCAGCCCAATAATTATTAATTGTGCTAAGTTGTGAAATTCAGAGTGAAATCTGGATAAATGACTGGTATAAGTAATAATTTTTGGTAAATTGCATTTCAGCCCATTTAGAAAATAAGCAAGAAACCACAGGAAGAATTTTTTTTACAAGAGGTTGAAATTATGTCAAAATTTTCTAAATTTTTGATTTCCAAAAATGTTGGAATTTTCAAAGAATCACAATCATCCACTTCAAGAACTACAGGATCCTTTGAGAAATTATTACAAGAAAGAAAAATCAGTAGTTCAACACCACTTTCTCTTGACAAATCCATACACTCAAGAAAATTTGACAAGATTTATAATTGTTTTTGGGAACCTATAATGGAAGTGTCACAAGAGAATCTAGGGAGAGCTAGTAATGTGTTCTATCCTAGTACAACTAGTGCACCTGCCAAAACTTTTCAAAATCCCATTCAATTAGATCTTAATCAATATGCTCCCATGAAGGCCATTTCACCTTCAATGTTACCAACTTTCAAGGGAACTACATCTGAAGATCCTGATATGTTTTTGTTTGAGTTTAAAATTGTATGTCAAGCTCATGATTACACTAATGACAATCAAAAGCTCAAACTATTTCCTTCCACTCTTAAAGAGTCAGCTCTACGATGGTTTATCACCTTAGCACCTGATTCAATTAGAACTTGGGATGATATGGAAAACATATTCTTGGAGAGATACCAAGAATATTGTCAAGTCAAGAATCAAAATGATGAATTTCTTACAATGAAACAAGAGGAAAATGAAATCTTAGAAGACTATCTAGACAAATTTTCTTTTGTTCATAAGAGATGTGGAAGTGTTGAACCTAAAATTTGCAAAGTCATATTCTTAAGAGGACTGCAAGATAAATTTAGGGATGCATTGGATATCTTAGGGAAAGGAGATGCAAATGCACTTGAATTTCAGGAAATCATTAAACTTTGTAAAAATTATTCTCATTCAAGGCATAGAAAAAACAAAACTGGTAGTAACACAAATGATTTGAAAGAATGCATGGAAGAGGCTGATATTTTAGTACATCTTGATAAAGCAGTAGATGAAAAGAATGAATCTGTTGAACCTTCAATCATCTATTGTTCAAAATGTAATGAGAAGCAACACTCTCTTCATGATTGTGCTTTGAACAAAACATTTATACCTGCTACTTGTAGCATTTGTCAAAAAGGACACCCCACAAATCAATGTAGTTTGTTACCAGAACTCAAAAGTGTCTTTGAAAAATAGTCTCAACCTATGAAAGAATACAACTTTGTAGGACAAAGACAAGGAGATAATTTTCTTAAGTTTCCATATCCGAATTGTTTCTCAATTTCCTGCCACATTGGGGAAATAATCCTTGGTATATGCCATGGTCTGCTATAGGTCCACTTCAACAATGTTGGAGTCAACCACCATGGGCATATTCCCAAGAGTGGTCTCAACATGGATGGATGAAACAACAATGGAATCAACAACATCCACCATGGTTGCAACCAAAACTATAGGGATATCAATGGGTACAACAACAAAAATTGTACAAAGGGCAACAACATTATCAAAAATAGAAATCAAATTTGTTGCCCACTCATACCCATAGTTTCTCTCATGGAAAACAACAACAAAAGGAAAAACAACCTCTGTTTTCAGCTCAACCTGTGGCCAATCCCAACAATGTTAAATAGGTAACCCTTGTATCTATGGCTGAATCAAAAAATACAACCATAATAAATGCTTGTGACTGTGATAAAACTCAGTTGTGTTCAAAACCACTTCTTGAACATATTCCACTTACCAGTGTAGAAATAGGAGCTAAAAGGAATGAGCATGAAAACAAATCTGCAATGAAACAAGAAGAAGAAAAAGAAAAATATGACTCATCAAAGAAAGTACCATGTCTTGAACAGTTTGAAATATCAAAATTGACATCTTCACAATCAGATTGGATAAAGGAATTAACACATTTAATTGTTAAAATCCCTTTACTTCAAGCTATTAAAGATGTACCAATCATTAATAAGATTTTTCAAGAAATGTGTTTTAAGAAACCAAGAAAAAAGAAAGTATATCCTGAAACCATACAAATAGGTGGAAAATCAGTAGACTTGCTTGCAGGAAAACTTACTCCACCCAAGTATGATTGTCTAGGAAGTTCATTGTTTCTTGAATCACATAAGGAAAATGAAAAGAATATTTCGATTTTGGGCTCCATAGTTGTAAAGGGTAATGAAGAAGAGTTGGATTCATCCAAAAAGTTTATTTTTGCTGAAAATGTTCATATTTCAGATTTTAAAGATGAACCAACTACTGTTCAACAATTATTATGGAATGATGAAAAGCAAAATTTTGAAAAATTGTCACCCATTCCAGTACAAAACAGTTTTCTTCATTTACCACATGGATGTCATCATGATGCTTTACTAACACTTTATGCATCTTTAGCAATTGGTATTGAGTTGTTGCAGGTACAAAAAATAGATTTTGCAATTGAATGCATTTGATGAACTTTGGTTGGAAGCACTTCACCAAATAGAGTTCACTCAACAAAACTGGAAAATGTGGCATGATGATCACATTAAGAGCAACAAGGATGAACCAAAGGAGTTTGAGAATGAAGTTGTTCAACTTTATTTGATTGATGATTTAAGGAGGACATTAGTGGTGAATGGACATCTTTTACAGGTGTACCATCAACCACTAACAAAGGTGGAATTTGCTCAATCTTTCACACAATTACATTTGCATAAGGTAGAAGAGGCTTCCTCTTCTGAAAAATATTCCAAATGATCATATCTTTGAATCTTGAAAAAAAAAAGAAAAAAAAATGAAAAAAAGAAAAAAAAGAGAGAAAAGAAGAAAAAAATGAAAGAAAAAACAAAAGAAAAGAGAAAAATTGCAGCATAAGGCATGTCCCATAAAATGAAGATACATGAGGATATGCATCAATTTCAGCAGAGAGAAGAACTAATGAGGTCAATACTTCATTTCCAAAAATACAGAGACAATGATGACACAAGAAGATTCTTACTACTTGAATGGAAGGAAGGTTGCATCATTGTTGCAAGCTTTTAGCTGAAAAAGATGTTTTCATACAGAAAAATTGACATGTTTTTGTAGAATAAGGATTGTTCTTATCAAGAATGAGAGAAATTCTCTCACATTGTAGCCTCATGAGATACATTCTATCTCATTGAAGCCCTTGAAAAGATGGAAGTTGGTTGAAAACCAGAAATGGCAGCCTCTTATGATAAAAAAAAATGAAACAAAAAGAAAAAAAAATGAAAAAAGGGAAAAAAAAATGAAAAAAAGGAAAGAAAAAAAATGAATAATTTGGTAGTGAAAACCTTCTCGGAGGCGCTGTTGAATTGGCTTGCATGAAAACCGGTTTTTCGGCATGCATTGCCTTGTTGATCCACCCATCATTGTTCCACCATTGTACAAATTTCACACTGCACATGTGTTATGTTTATATTTTCAGATAGCATGCCAAGAATCATCAGAAGCAGTTTGTAAGGTGCATGATAAATTTTAGAACAAGTAAGGTATGTGTTTCTTGCATTTAAGTCATAGTAAGCATTTAGCATTTAGTATATGATAATCAATATTTGGCATAAACTATTCATATAATATTGGCAAGTTAAAAATGTCAAGAAACACCCCCTTATGCCCTTAGTTGCATGGAAAATTCAACACCTGAAGATTCTGTTTTACTCCTACTGCAATAAATTTTGAAGCATCTTCAGAACAACAGTCTCATTCCAAAGCAGGCTTCAAACCGAGACAAAGTGTGCCAAAAATTCCTAAAAATGTTGCAGAACAGTAGGGCACATTAGAAATTGCAAAGGAAAAAAATAAAGAGCAACATAAAAACAAAAAAAGAAAAAAGAAAAAAGGAAAGGAAAAAAAATTGCAAGAACTACAAAATTGCAAGGTTGTATACAAAAAAATGAAATACCTATGCTAATTGAAAATGTTTAGTACAACAAGAATAAAATTCTCAGGTGGAAAAATATGTTTAACAGGATAAAACCTGCATATTGCTATGGCCTACTAGGATGCATGAGGGCATGCATCAGTTCAAGCTGGGGGGGAATGATGAGGCCGAGAAATGCCTCATTTTTGCACTATGGTTAACATATAAAAACTGCCATATTATTAAATATACAAAGTTAAATTTCCAAATAGTTGATTAGAATATATTAATTGTTAATTGTTTACATGATTTTATGTTAGAAACATTATACCCATGTTTTGACTATTTTAAGCATTTTACTTGTAAAAGGTCAAAAATGAGTATCATGTCAATTATGATGTCATAATATAGTAAAATTACATTATGATGGCATGGATAGATTCCTCTCATCGAGAACTACAACTTTTATTTTTGAAGCAAGTCAATCCGAGCTGTAGATAAAAAGTTATGAAGGTTACATCATTCTGGAGCTCATGCCTTAGTTTTTTTTGAGTTGTTAACAGGTGCAAATCTGCGTTAAGGGGCATATTGGTGGATCTACTGGGAATGATCCAAAGCAATTTAAGGAACCAAATTCATACCAATTATATTTCATAATGGAGAGAACACATGACCCAAATTTTAAGGCATATGGACAAATAATATGGAAGATATGGGGCCCACAAAATGGCAGTTTCACACTTTTTGACTGCTGGAAATTCTGGTAAAAATCTGTGTTAGAGGCCAACTTGACAGCAATGCTGGGAGTAATTCCTGAGGAGTTAAGAGCTGAAAATTGAACCAGATGTAATTCATACAGCCAAGAACATGTGGGTAAAATTTGGTGTACATTGGAGTTACGAGGCAAAAGTTATAAGCACTCCAAAAGGGCAGTTGGGCATGTTTTGACTGCTGTAAAAAATAGGTGACAGTCCATACAAATTCCAGCCACCTGTCACTATGAAGGAAGGCATGGAATTTGTCAATTAAATATGTAGGAAACACTTGGAAATAGATGAGGGAGGCTAGGAGTGACTCTTTCTCCACTTGCCAACACTTCCACGTGATCCAAATAGGAGCAACCAGTCAAAAATATTGAATTGCAGGAAATCTGGAAACAATCATACAAATTCCAGCCAACTATCAATAAATAGCATGGCTTGGAATTTGTCAATTCCAGCATGTAAAATCTATAGAATTGGTCTTCTAAGGACTTAGGAAGACTACCTAGCTAGTCAAACTCACTTTTCTACGCATCTGGTGTATGGATAAGGGTCAAAATGGTTAAACTACCAGATATTCCAGAGCAGCTCTAGAATGAGCAGAACAGGACCAATTTTGGTCAAAACTATAAACAAAATGGTCAAAAAGGTGGCAAATGGTGAGATGAAGATGGATCTAGCTATATGAGGAGTCTTCTCACCCCTTCCAATGCATTTCTCCCAATGGATGACACACAACAAGGAAAATGGATATGCTACAACATAACAGTTTGTTGCATTTTAGGAAGACTTCTTCAGAACAGTTGCTAAATCCCTAAAAGGCAACAACAGAATGGATTGGCATATGTAATAGAATGTTATAAATAATAGGCTCCCATGTTGGTTGAGCTAGGTAGAGAGGTAGAGAAGTAGAGAAGTAGAGAATAAGGATAGGACTTGTGGTAAGAAAGTAGATCTGTGGCAAATTGTAATTTTTAGCAGGTTTTCCTGCAAATATTGTAATGTTGCTTAAGACTAAATAAAGTGCAGGATTTCTCATTCATATTTTGTCCCATTAAATGTTTGAGTGTTTAAGTAGTTAAGAGAGTTTTTCTGCCTTCTTCTGGAACAGGGGAGCAAGGGCCACTTCCAGGTTTAGAAGAAGGCTTATTGGTGACAGGTTTTTCTGCAACTTTTGTTGTAGCAGATTAAGCAGAGACTTGTCATATTTTATTTTTTGTTCATTAGCTGATAGTGCATAGATATTTGTGATTTGAACCTAGGTTAATGAGTGTGAGTGTTAATTGGTTCATCAACTTGCAGCATTATTGAATTTCCCTTGTTTTCAATAGATTATTTCCTGCTTTAATCCATTCTGTTGATCAGTTGTTAGCCTGTGTGTTTCATTTTTTGCTATTTCATCTTCTTGTTATTCTTTTCATTTTGCAAGAGTAAAATAGGTGACATTTCTGCAAATTTAGTTAGATTTCAGTTTCCTGCAACTACCTTTTCTTGTCATTTACATTCTGCAATAGTAAATAGGTTTCATTCTGCAAAAGTAATCAGGTTTTATTCCTGTAATTTTGATTCTGCAAGAGTAATTAGAATTTAACTTCAGTTTATAGGATTAAAGTGACACCAAAACCCCCAAGGTTCACTTGTCCCACCAATAAAGCCTATTTTTTGAATGAGCTGATTTTCAAGTTGCCTATATCTCCTTTCGTATATAGCCTTGGACACCGCCCTGGATTGACAATTATAATGATTAAATGGTGTGATTGATGACACTCATCATTTTTGGCATCGTTGTTGGGGACCACGGTGTTGTTAGAAGGTAAAAGCAGCCCAATAATTATTAATTGTGCTAAGTTGTGAAATTCAGAGTGAAATCTGGATAAATGACTGGTATAAGTAATAATTTTTGGTAAATAGCATTTCAGCCCATTTAGAAAATAAGCAAGAAACCACAGGAAGAAATTTTTTTACAAGAGGTTGAAATTATGTCAAAATTTTCTAAATTTTTGATTTCCAAAAATGTTGGAATTTTCAAAGAATCACAATCATCCACTTCAAGAACTGCAGGATCCTTTGAGAAATTATTACAAGAAAGAAAAATCAGTAGTTCAACACCACTTTCTCTTGACAAATCCATACACTCAGGAAAATTTGACAAGATTTATAATTGTTTTTGGGAACCTATAATGGAAGTGTCACAAGAGAATCTAGGGAGAGCTAGTAATGTGTTCTATCCTAGTACAACTAGTGCACCTGCAAGAACTTTTCAAAATCCCATTCAATTAGATCTTAATCAATATGCTCCCATGAAGGCCATTTCACCTTCAGTGTTACCAACTTTCAAGGGAACTACATCTGAAGATCTTGATATGTTTTTGTTTGAGTTTAAAATTGTATGTCAAGCTCATGATTACACTAATGACAATCAAAAGCTCAAACTGTTTCCTTCCACTCTTAAAGAGTCAGCTCTACGATGGTTTATCACCTTAGCACCTGATTCAATTAGAACTTGGGATGATATGGAAAACATATTCTTGGAGAGATACCAAGAATATTGTCAAGTCAAGAATCAAAATGATGAATTTCTTACAATGAAACAAGAGGAAAATGAAATCTTAGAAGACTATCTAGACAAATTTTCTTTTGTTCATAAGAGATGTGGAAGTGTTGAACCTAAAATTTGCAAAGTCATATTCTTAAGAGGACTGCAAGATAAATTTAGGGATGCATTGGATATCTTAGGGAAAGGAGATGCAAATGCACTTGAATTTTAGGAAATCATTAAACTTTGTAAAAATTATTCTCATTCAAGGCATAGAAAAAACAAAACTGGTAGTAACACAAATGATTTGAAAGAATGCATGGAAGAGGCTGATATTTTAGTACATCTTGATAAAGCAGTAGATGAAAAGAATGAATCTGTTGAACCTTCAATCATCTATTGTTCAAAATGTAATGAGAAGCAACACTCTCTTCATGATTGTGCTTTGAACAAAATATTTATACCTGCTACTTGTAGCATTTGTCAAAAAGGACACCCCACAAATCAATGTAGTTTGTTACCAGAACTCAAAAGTGTCTTTGAAAAATAGTCTCAACCTATGAAAGAATACAACTTTGTAGGACAAAGACAAGGAGATAATTTTCTTAAGTTTCCATATCAGAATGCTTCTCAATTTCCTGCACATTGGGGAAATAATCCTTGGTATATGCCATGGTCTGCTATAGGTCCACTTCAACAATGTTGGAGTCAACCACCATGGGCATATTCCCAAGAATGGTCTCAACATGGATGGATGAAACAACAATGGAATCAACAACATCCACCATGGTTGCAGCCAAAACTGTAGGGATATCAATGGGTACAACAACAAAAACTATACAAAGGGCAGCAACATTATCAAAAATAGAAATCAAATTTGTTGCCCACTCATACCCATAGTTTCTCTCATGGAAAACAACAACAAAAGGAAAAACAACCTCTATTTTCAGCTCAACCTGTGGCCAATCCCAACAATGTTAAACAGGTAACCCCTGTATCTATGGTTGAATCAAAAAATACAACCATAATAAATGCTTGTGACTGTGATAAAACTCAGTTGTGTTCAAAACCACTTCTTGAACATATTCCACTTACCAATGTAGAAATAGGAGCTAAAAGGAATGAGCATGAAAACAAATCTGCACTGAAACAAGAAGAAGAAAAAGAAAAATATGACTCATCAAAGAAAGTACCATGTCTTGAACAGTTTGAAATATCAAAATTGACATCTTCACAATCAGATTGGATAAAGGAATTAACACATTTAATTGTTAAAATCCCTTTACTTCAAGCTATTAAAGATGTACCAATCATTAATAAGATTTTTCAAGAAATGTGTTTTAAGAAATCAAGAAAAAAGAAGAAAGTATATCCTGAAACCATACAAATAGGTGGAAAATCAGTAGACTTGCTTGCAGGAAAACTTACTCCACCCAAGTATGATTGTCTAGGAAGTTCATTGTTTCTTGAATCACATAAGGAAAATGAAAAGAATATTTCAAATTTGGCCTCCATAGTTGTAAAGGGTAATGAAGAAGAGTTGGATTCATCCAAAAAATTTATTTTTGCTAAAAATGTTCATATTTCAGATTTTAAAGATGAACCAACTACTGTTCAACAATTATTATGGAATGATGAAAAGCAGAATTTTGAAAAATTGTCACCCATTCTAGTACAAAATAGTTTTCTTCATTTACCACATGAATGTCATCATGATGCTTTACTAACACTTTATGCATCTTTAGCAATTGGTATTGAGTTGTTGCAGGTACAAAAAAATAGATTTTGCAGTTGAATGCATTTGATGAACTTTGGTTGGAAGCACTTCACCAAATAGAGTTCACTCAACAAAACTGGAAAATGTGGCATGATGATCACATTAAGAGCAACAAGGATGAACCAAAGGAGTTTGAGAATGAAGTTGTTCAACTTTATTTGATTGATGATTTAAGGAGGACATTAGTGGTGAATGGACATCTTTTACAGGTGTACCATCAACCACTAACAAAGGTGGAATTTGCTCAATATTTCACACAGTTACATTTGCATAAGGTAGAAGAGGCTTCCTCTTCTGAAAAAGATTCCAAATGATCATATCTTTGAATCTTGAAAAAACAAAAGAAAAGAAAAAAGAAAAAAATGAAAAAAAGAAAAAAAGAGAGAAAAGAAGAAAAAAATGAAAGAAAAAACAAAAGAAAAGAGAAAAATTGCAGCATAAGGCATGTCCCACAAAATGAAGATACATGAGGATATGCATCAATTTCAGTAGAGAGAAGAACTAATGAGGTCAATACTTCATTTCCAAAAATACAGAGACAATGATGACACAAGAAGATTCTTACTACTTGAATGGAAGGAAGGTTGCATCATTGTTGCAAGCTTTTAGCTGAAAAAGATGTTTTCATACAGAAAAATTGACATGTTTTTGCAGAATAAGGATTGTTCTTATCAAGAATGAGAGAAATTCTCTCACATTGCAGCCTCATGAGATACATTCTATCTCATTGAAGCCCTTGAAAAGATGGAAGTTGGTTGAAAACCAGAAATGGCAGCCTCTTCTGATAAAAAAAAATGAAACAAAAAGAAAAAAAATGAAAAAAGGGAAAAGAAAAATGAAAAAAAGGAAAGAAAAAAATGAATAATTTGGTAGTGAAAACCTTCTCGGAGGCGCTACTGAATTGGCTTGCATGAAAACCGGTTTTTCGACGTGCATTGCCTTGTTGATCCACCCATCATTGTTCCACCATTGTACAAATCTCACACTGCACATGTGTTATGTTTATATTTTCAGATAGCATGCTAAGAATCATCAGAAGCAGTTTGTAAGATGCATGATCAATTTTCAGAACAGTAAGGTATGTGTTTCTTGCATTTAAGTCATAGTAAGCATTTAGCATTTAGTGTATGATAATCAATATTTGGCATAAACTATTCATATAATATTGGCAAGTTAAAAATGTCAAGAAACACCCCCTTCTGCCCTTAGTTGCATGGAAAATTCAACACCTGAAGATTTTGTTTTACTCCTACTGCAATAAATTCTGAAGCATCTTCAGAACAACAGTCTCATTCTAAAGCAGGCTTCAAACCGAGACAAAGTGTGCCAGAAATTCCTGCAAATGTTGCAGAACAGTAGGGCACATTAGAAATTGCAAAGGAAAAAAATAAAGAGCAGCATAGAAACAAAAAAAAAAAAAAGGAAAGAAAAAATTGCAGGAACTACAAAATCTGCAAGGTTGTATACAAAAAATGAAATACCTGTGCTAATTGAAAATGTTTAGTACAACAAGAATAAAATTCTCAGGTGGCAAAATATGTTTAACAGGATAAAACCTGCATATTGCTATGGCCTACTGGGATGCATGAGGGCATGCATCAGTTCAAGCTGGGGGGAATGATGAGGCCGAGAAATACCTCATTTTTGCACTATGGTTAACATATAAAAACTGCCATATTATTAAATATACAAAGTTAAATTGCCAAATAGTTGATTAGAATATATTAATTGTTAATTTTTTACATGATTTTATGTTAGAAACATTATACCCCTGTTTTGACTATTTTAAGCATTTTACTTGTAAAAGGTCAAAAATGAGTATCATGTTAATTCTGATGTCATAATATAGTAAAATTACATTATGATGGCATGGATAGATTCCTCTCATCGAGAACTACAACTTTGATTTTTGAAGCAAGTCAATCCGAGTTGTAGATAAAAAGTTATGAAGGTTACATCATTCTGGAGCTCATGCCTTAGTTTTTTTTAGAGTTGTTAACAGGTGCAAATCTGCGTTAAGGGGCATATTGGCGGATCTACTGGGAATGATCCAAAGAAATTTAAGGAACCAAATTCATACCAATTATAGTTCATAGTGGAGAGAACACATGACCCAAATTTTAAGGCATATGGACAAATAATATGGAAGATATGGGGCCCACAAAATGGTAGTTTCACACTTTTTGACTGCTGGAAATTCTGGTAAAAATTTATGTTAGAGGCCAACTTGACAACAATGCTGGGAGTAATTCCTGAGGAGTTAAGAGCTGAAAATTGAACCAGATGTAATTCATACAGCCAAGAACATGTGGGTAAAATTTGGTGTACATTGGAGTTACGAGGCAAAAGTTATAAGCACTCCAAAAGGGAAGTTGGGCATGTTTTGACTACTGTAAAAAATAGGTGATAGTCCATACAAATTCCAACCACCTGTCACTATGAAGGAAGGCATGGAATTTGTCAATTAAATATGTGGGAAACACTTGGAAACAGTTGAGGGAGGCTAGGAGTGACTCTTTCTCCACTTGCCAACACTTCCACGTGATCCAAATAGGAGCAACCAGTCAAAAATATTGAATTGCAAGAAATCTGGAAACAGTCATACAAATTCCAGCCAGCTATCAATAAATAGCATGGCTTGGAATTTGTCAATTCCAACATGTAAAATCTATAGAATTGGTCTTCTAAGGACTTAGGAAGACTACCTAGCTGGTCAAACTCACTTTTATGTGCATCTGGTGTACGGATAAGGGTCAAAATGGTTAAACTGCTAGATATTCCAGAGCAGCTCCGGAATGAGCAGAACAGGACCAATTTTGGTCAAAACTATAAACAGAATGGTCAAAAAGGTGGCAAATGGCGAGATGAAGATGGATCTAGCTGTATGAGGAGTTTTCTCACCCCTTCCAATGCATTTCTCCCAATGGATGACACACAACAAGGAAAATGGATATGCTGCAGCATAACAGTTTGTTGCATTTTAGGAAGACTTCTTCAGAACAGTTGCTAAATCCCTAAAAGGCAACAATAGAACAGATTGGCATATGTAATAGAATGTTATAAATAATAGGCTCCCATGTTGGTTGAGCCAGGTAGAGAGGTAGAGAAGTAGAGAAGTAGAGAATAAGGATAGGACTTGTGGTAAGAAAGTAGATCTGTGGCAAATTGCAGTTTTTAGCAAGTTTTCCTGCAAATATTGTAATGTTGCTTGAGACTAAATAAAGTGCAGGATTTCTCATTCATATTTTGTCCCATTAAATGTCTGAGTGTTTAAGTAGTTAAGAGAGAGTTTTTCTGCCTTCTTCTGGAACAGGGGAGCAAGGGCCACTTCCAGGTTTAGAAGAAGGCTTATTGGTGACAAGTTTTTTTGCAACTTTTGCTGTAGTAGATTAAGCAGAGACTTGTCATATTTTATTTTCTGTTCATTAGCTGATAGTGCATAGATATTTGTGATTTGAACCTAGGTTAATGAGTGTGAGTGTTAATTGGTTCATCAACTTGTAGCATTATTGAATTTCCCTTGTTTCTAGTAGATTATTTCCTGCTTTAATCCATTCTGTTGATCAGTTGTTAGCCTGTGTGTTTCATTTTTTGCTATTTCATCTTCTTGTTATTCTTTTCATTTTGCAAGAGTAAAATAGGTGATATTTCTGCAAATTTAGTTAGATTTCAGTTTCCTGCAACTACCTTTTCTTGTCATTTACATTCTGCAATAGTAAATAGGTTTCATTCTGCAAAAGTAATCAGGTTTTATTCCTGTAATTTTGATTCTGCAAGAGTAATTAGAATTCAATTTCAGTTTATAGGATTAAAGTGACACCAAAACCCCCAAGGTTAACTTGTCCCACCAATAAAGCCTATTTTTTGAATGAGCTGATTTTCAAGCTGCCTATATCTCCTTTCGTATATAGCCTTGGACACCACCCTTGGACAATTATAATGATTAAATGGTGTGATTGATGACACTCATCAATGATACTCATGTTCTTTTCAAGTTATTTACATAACCAATGGGCTTCAACAACTATGCTTATAAAACAAGGTTTAAACACAAACCTCAAACCAGAAAACCTTGAAGCATTCAACCAACCACTTTCGAAAAGGAAACCATAATAAATCCTTTTAACTCCAATGATATTTCAGAAATCAACCACCATAAACAATCAATATGAGAATGTGCCCATACCTTTTTTGATGCCAAGAAGTTTCTGCCACACTAAAAGCAAATTTCCTTTGCAATCTCAATAAGGGTTAGTGGACTTCAAATAATAATCACAAGATAAAGCATAAATCAATTTACACATTTTTACTCCAACTTAATAAACACATCCACCAAAGTCATTTTAATAAAAACCCTTATAAAAAATAATAATCAATAAACCTCTCAAAAATTATTTTATAACAACTCCTTATTTATCCTAAATCTTAATTCTCAGTTTCATGAACATCAAATTAAATCAACAACTCATCCACCTTTGAAATAATAATCACAACCCTTATAAAAACAAATTTTAATTAAAAAATTTATTCCTAACCACCTTATAACTCTAACTTAGGGCTTAACAGAATTAATTAGAGCAAAAACATATTTACCTCCTCAAGGGGATTCGAACCCCCGACTTTCCCACACTGTGAGTGCCTTAGCCATGGCTAAGGTTGCCACACAAGCTAGCCACTCGTTCGAAAGGGAAAGGTACAACGTGCCTTAAAACCTTTCCTCCCTTTCCACAAATCAAAAGCGCTTCGAGCGCTTTTCTTCCAATGCCTTCCAAACACAGTGAAGGGAATTCGAAACCTTGATGTTTGTGCTACCACACACCTTAGAAAAAAGCCAACTGTCAATGTTCCATTCTGCCCACAATGACTTTGGACTTCGACCAAACTTCGTTTATTCACTGCTTCTGCTTTCTAAAAGATTTTCGCACGAGCTCAATTCGGATGCTTAGCCAACGATTATTAACCACAAGCTCAAATAAGTTTATGAACCTTAGGTATCCTCTTTATATAGCCTCCTTATTATTTTTGATGATGTCGGTGGAAAGCTTGCATATTTAATTTTAAATTAAAATTTAAATTTTAAATAATTAAAATTTAAACTAAATATTAAAAATTAAATATCTCCATCACTGGGGCACCTTTTTCGAAAAAACAAAAGGCCAACCTGGGTTTTAAGAAAAACCTACTTCAAATATTCCATCCATGGTTTTAAATAAAACCTTTTATTTTTCTTGCCTTGGTTTTCACAAAAACCCTGTATTTATCCATGCTTTCCAAAATATCATTTGGCCACCAAAACTCAATGTGAACCATGTGAAATCAATGACAACATAAAATAACTCAAATTGCCAACAAAATCCAAATACACTTTTGATTGAATAAAACTATTTCCAAATATTTTAGCTAGAGCTCCAAGCACCATCGGTTCTTTCCATGGTAATTTATCAATATACGTCCTAACATATGTAGGAAAGGTGCATTTTAAACAAAGTCAACAAACTTCATTATGGGTATTCAATATCATGGTGTTATTCTATTTAAATAAGAGGACTTATTTTAAACAAGATATAGATCTTTACATGTTCTTAATCCTATTACTAAAAGATAACATAGGTGATGCCCAACACAGTTTGGTTCCTTCCAAGCGGTGACTAAAACAACATAAGATGTCCTACGATACCTATCCTAATATTGCAGTATTATTACCAAATAAACCAAATGCAACTAAGACCTTGATGTTAATCAAAAAGAGCATAGGTTGTTAAAATATTTTACATGAACCTACATCCCTTATATTAGGTTTCACAATATGTTAATTACGTTAGCTAGGAAGTTATCACTACGTCGAAAGAAAAATAATTAAACTCAGGTTTAGATATAAAATACTAGGCTATTTACTGTACTTGGATATCCCAAAAAACATAAGTAACTCACACACTTTTGCATAACCCAATTGTTCATATATCAATTGAATGAATGTATCTTTGAATAAGTAACACCTTTAATATTTTTTTGTGACAACCATTCACAATATAAATATGGTTTAGCCCTATTAATCAAGTATGATTTATAACAAAGGAGCTATCAAAAAATATTAGTTGCACAAGCTGAGTACATTAGAATTTTCGATATCTGACAATACTTGCAATACTAGAATTTTAAAGGTTCTATTTCCAAAGGTTCTTAAGGAGAGGTGGATACTCAAAAGGTTAATAACACTTTTTACTAAAAAAAAATTCTACTAAACACTAATATTTAATTCATAGAATATTATAGATTCAACTAACTCAAATATATATGAACAAAATATTTAATCCTATGAAGATAGTTTCAACCAAAGAGTTACACCTTTTAGGATACATTCCAAAATCACTTGAGAATTTCAAAAACAATTTCTTAAGATCATAATCATAAAGTCATATACATTGAAGCCTACCTGGTAGCCACAAAGTTGAGTTCAACAGTAATTCCTTCAAGACAAATTCTAATTTTCTCCTTTTTTTTTTTTTTACTTTTCCCTCCCTCCTTTTTCCTTTTTCCTCCTTTTTCCCTTCATCCCCAAGGGATGTAATAGTTTCTCCAGCATCACCACATTCTTTGGTATGTTACCAAATTTATGTGCTTATCCATTTGTTCTTCATCACACGTCCTCTTCCTTACTAGAAGTACATCGAAGCAAAGAAATTTTTTAAATATTCATTCTTAATTTTTTACAAAATAATAATGGTTCAATACTATTCCCCTTCTATTTATTGAGGACGAAGCATTGATAATATGGAAAAGTAATAATGAAAGTACTTATTCATTATTAAATTTATGCTAGCAAGGTAATCTTTCCTTATCATTACCTATTCACTAATGCAAATCAAAATGAATCCTTTATATCTTCCTTTTTAAAAAATAAAAACTATGAAATCAAACATTTTTCCTTTTTGCAAGGAATCCCTTAATGAACAGTAAAATTCTATCACATTATTTCCCTTTCTTAAGGCATCCCATTATTAGTGGTTAAGTCTTTTTTCCACTTACAAGAAACCTTATTCCTAAAAAACTGCCAATCTATTAGCAACATCATATTCTTCCATAAAATATATGTTTTGTAGAAACTAAAACATGAAACAATCAATCATTTCACCAAAAAAATACACAATATTATTATTATAAAATATAATTTTGTAGAAAATAAGCATGAAATTTTCAGTTATTCCATCAACTAGATAACATAGCATATCATGAATCCATTCAACAAAAAGTCTTCCAAGGAAGGATCATGACATCCTACCCCCCTTAGGCTTAACATAGTCTTATGTGTTTCATAAAAGTTCCAACATAAAATAATAGTTACATATCACTATCAAACATAAATGAAAAATGTATCTACATATTTTCCACCTTCTCCCAAGTAGTATTTATTTTTAAATAGTGGTTCCATTGAACCTTACATTTCTCTAGAGTTATATTCCTCATCGATTTGGAATGGAACTCAACGATCTTTACTAGATGTACCTCAATGGCCTCTAGATCCACCATCAACAAATTAGAGAACTCTAGGTCATGAGTAACATAGTGTCGCTAGACTTTGAAAGAGTATACAATTGCTACCAATTCTAGGTCATGAGTAGCATACTTTAACTCATGCATATTTAGCGTTCTTGAGCTATAAGCTGCAACTACCCTATCTTGTGAGAGCAAACCACACAAACCTTTCAAAGATGCATCCGTGCATACAAAAAATTTACCCTAAGGGTCTAGAACATTTAAAATGGGTTTCATAGTGAGATTTTGCTTAAGAAACTAAAAAACTAATTCACACTTGTCTATCCACTTGAATTATTTTCCTTTTATTTGGATATTAGTTATTGAAGAAGCTAACATAGAGTAATATTTCATGTAGCACCTATAATATCTAGTCAAGCCCATGAATCTTCATACTTCCATCACATTTGTGGGTGTCGACCAATTTAGTATAGCCTCTATCTTCATAGGATCCACTACTATCCCTTTAGATGATATTAAGAATCCTAAGTATTGTACTTTTGACACATAGAAGTTGCACTTAGATAGATTCCCATATAGTTGATTCTTCCTTAGTAACTCTAGCACAATTTTAAGATATTTATCATCCTTTGACTTATTTTTGAAATATACCAAAATATCATCCAAAAATTTAATAACGAATCGATCCAGATGTTTTTTGAAAATACTATTCATCATGTTCATGAATTTTTCTAGAGCATTCGTCAGTCCAAAAGGTAGAACTGCAAACTCATAGTGACCATATCAAATTTTAAACAACATCTTATGGGTATCCTCTTTGTAGACTCTTAGTTGATGATATATGGATTTTAGATCGATCTTTGAGAAGATGGTAGCATACCTTAGCTGATCAAAAAGATATTCAGTTATGGATAGAGGATATATGTTTATAATATTTGCCTTATTGCACATCCTATAATCTATGCACAATCAAAAGAAACCATCATTTTTCTTAAAAAACAACATTGGTGCACCCCATGGTGACACACTCAACCTGATCAATCTCCTCTCCAAAACACCTTGTAATTGTACCTTCAACTCTTACATCTCAATGGGATTCATCCTACATGGAGCCTTATGAATAGACTCTGTCTCAGGTTTCAATTCAATAGTAAAATCAAATTCTCATTTCAGAGGGAGTCCAAGTAAATATTTTGGAAACACATCCCTAAATTCCTAGAGTACTGGGTGTTTTCCAAACACCTCTTCCCTCTTTTCATCTTCAATTTCATTAAGTTTAACTACATAAATTGTTCCTCTCTTTTTAATGGCTTTCTTAAGTTGCATTGTTGGGAGAATATGGGATTGAAAATTCCCTTCCAGGCTATACACCCTCTATATTTTCCTACCATATTCAGAATACTCAATCCATCTATCGTACAAATTGACCATAATATTACACGCTTGTAACCAATCCGTTCCTAAGACTACATAAAAATCATGTAGTGGTGCTACATATTGACAACCAATGGTCATACAACTAGGTAAGGTAATTTCGGTCATAGGATAACATTGATTGAAAAAGTAGGTTTTATCCTAAACCATACTTGACCTTCCACCCATATGTCAAGCTTCTTGGCCTTTAAGGTATATCCTTGATCAAAATAGTAGAAACAAAGTTATTTTTAGCTCCACTATCTATAAGAATTTTGACATGTTTACCAAATATCTTACCTTTATAAGAAAAGGAGTAGCTTGCCCTTCCAAATTTTGAATCCCTACCACTGTGTAGATATTATGAGTAGGTTTCTTGTGTAAATGTTCTTTGTAAGTAAATTATTTTCCTTTCAAACTAGGTCATGCTCTAAGCGGGCAATGATTGACATAATGTGGACCTCCACAATCAAAGTATCCACCCTTGGGTCCTATATGTGCTTTCTACTTCTATCCTTTTGCTTTCTTTACTAGAGGAGGGTTAGGTTACGCTTCCATGGTAGCTTGCCATTATTGTTTTTATGGTTGTTATTCATTCCTTAGAATTTCTTCCTAAAATTTCCCTGTTTTCTACCATTTCTTTTGTCCTACCCTTGGGAACTTATATTTTTCTATTATCTCTCCCATTTCATGTAACCTACACTATTTCTTTTCTTGAGTGCTTGTTTATCTTGCTCAAAGTTTCTTCATAATAAAAATAGGGTTTTAAATAAGTCTTATCTTTCCTAGCCAAGTTGTAAGCCTTCTGAAGGGTATTAGGCTCATACATATTCACTTCATACCTTATTATGGGATTTAATCCTAAAATGAATTTATGGATTTTCATATTCTCATTATATGCTAGCACATATTTCAATAGCTTGACAAATTTATGATAATATGCATCCACCGTCTTATTTCCCTATCGAAGATTGGTGAATTCTTCAAACTTCTTGGCATAAAAATGCTCTATGAGGAACCTCTCTTTAAGGCTACCACAAAGTCCTCCAATTTCAAATAAACTACTGCCTCAATTCCCCATTCTCCACTAAAATTTTTCCACCAATCCAAACCAACTTCTTATAAGTGTAAGGTGGCATAAAATATTCTAGTTCCAGTGGAGTGTAGAAAGTTTCTAATTCCTTTAGCTAGACTTCAACTGCATGATCACCTTCCTCTTCATTAAACTTGGAGGATTTTAAATGCTTCAAATATTTACCAAATTTTGGCTTGTTGTGCATCTATAAGAGGTTCATTAGCCTATCTAACCCCAGAGCTCCCAACATGTGAATCTTGATTTGCTATGGTTTCCAACAATTATATATGTTGTTCCATCTGTTCCTAAAGTAGGGCAACTATTGTAGTGAGGTTATCTCTATCATTAGTAGGATTGCATGTGCCTACTTTTAGTGTCTTGACCTTGATATTAGTCTGTCGTGTCTACCTTATTGATGGGACAATACTCCCTCTCCTAGTTTTTTGTGGTATTGTTCCTAGCCACACAAGAGAGAAAGTAGAGATTAGATTACAATTCCTTATCTAAATAATTCCTCTTACCACTAACAAAATACTTATTTAACTAGGAAAAACAATAGAATTGGGTACTATTAGCTACCCTAAACCTCATGAGGTAAAACACTTTTATGATTATTTACCTATAAATTTATTATTCTCCCAATCTAGTTATACCTAGGTTTTACACAAGGAATATTATAGACCTACGACCATGAGCTCTGATACCAAATGTCACAATAAAAAATTTCCTATCTAAATCATGAGTCATTTTCTTTTCCTTTTAAACATGGCATAGAATCAAATTAAGATATTAGTGTTCCTAATTTAAACGATTAGACACCTCGTGGATTTGCTTCACTTCTACTAAATTATATCCATACATACAACATACATTTATCTATGTAAGTGTACTAGGTAAGGTGTAAGTTTAAGCTATCAATATCATTCTTATTTTGATGAATTAGCTTAATCCTTTTAGTCTATCAAAAGGACCACGTCAATATCTACACCATACATAAGTCCATTTATGTAGGTGTACTAAGCATATCGAGAGTAGGCTATCAATATCATCTCCATGACTAGCTAGTCTCTCCCAATAGTCTTGATTAATGTCAAACACTAAGAACACTGAACAATCAAATTTCTATATCCATACCATCAAGATTTTCCTTGAAATATCTTGAACCTAATGCAACAAATCATCTATTCATTAATACTCCACTACTATTGATATAGTAGCTTGTATTAACATGTGATTTTCCTTAAGTGATCTATCATCACAAGTGCACATTGTTTATATTTTAAAGAGTTAAGATTAAGTAATACTAATAGGATATTGCTCACAAAGAGCTAATGTTGAGCAATTAATGCATAACCAAGAAAATATAAATTCAAAATGAAATACCCATTTATTTGAGAAGCATAGAAATTCCATTATCATTTCAATTATAGTGCACCATAGAGAAGATACATCACACATAATATCACAATATTTTGTTTATCCTTAGAAACCTCATGGGGAATAAACCCAGCCTTGAAATTATTTTATTTATTAAATTCATAATTTGTTTGGTCCTTACATTGGGTAAAAACATCTAATATTATCTTTACATACAACTAAGGAGTGCCAAAGTCTTTATGGATTTACATATGAATTATTCCTTTAATTCATATGTCTAAATTTACCTATATTCTAATTCAAAGGTAACTCATGATGCCTTTCCTATCCACATAAGATTTATTTTTCTTATGGTTTTACAATATGGAAGTCTTTCTTTAGATAAGTACAAACTGGTTCCAAAATCAGATTTCATCATTCTTCATCAATAGAATACAGTAAGATCATTTAATGTATCCATATATACTATTCAAAACATAAGTCCATATACTGAAAACCCAGTATGCTCTTCACTTTATTCATAAATAATATTATTAAAAAAGAATCCCCATAATATTTTTTGCAAACAATAGCTAAACTCAAATTTTATCATTCATCATCAAAAGCATAAAACAATATCATTAAAGGTATCCACATATGCTCTTAAAAACACAAGTCCATATGTTAAAAACTTAGCATGCTCTTCATTTTATTCAGAGATAACATTTTTAAAAAAGAATCCCCATAAATTCTTTTGCAAATAATGGGCTAAACTCAGATTTCATCATTCTTCATCAATAGCATAAAACAAGATCATTTAAGGTATCCACATATACTCTTAAAAACATAAGCCCATATGTTGAAAACTCAGCATACTCTTCATTTTATTCAGAGATAACATTATTCAAAAAAATACCCATAAATTCTTTTGCAAACAATGGGCTCTGCCCCTCGTAAATAAAGGTCTTTCCATACAACTATTAATTTTTGGTACACACTATTACTGTTACATATCAAATTGGAATATCATATCCATTTAATAAAATATCAACTAAACTACCTCACACACTATTAGAAAACAATACGAATGTTACCCAACATCTCAGTTCATTTCTTTTTCCTTAATATAAACATATTCCAAGTTGTTTTAGCCCAAAATCCAAATACATTCATGATTGAATAAAAATATTCTAAAATGTTTTAGCTCAAGCTCCAAGTACCATTGGTTCTTTCCATGGTAATAAGTCAATACATGTCCCGATAGACATAGGAAAGTTGCATGTTAAATTAAGTCCACAAAATTCATTATAGACATTCAATATCATGAAGTTATTATATTTAAATAAGAGGACTTATTTTAAACAAGACATAGATCATTGCCCACTCTTAATATGATTTCTAAAAGACAAAACAAATGACACCCAACATGGTTCAATTTCTTCCAAGTGATTATTAAAATGACATAAGATGTCCATTAATATCTATCCTAATACTGGAGTATTATTACATAATAAACTATGCACAACTAAGACCTTGACCTTCACTAAAATGAGGATAGGTTTTTAAAATCTTTTACATGAACCTATACCCCCTATATATTTAGTCTTCACTCTACGAATCCCATGGTATGAACAATAACTATTAAAATCTTTACTGTGGTACTCACCTCCATTATCTGATTTGCGACACTTCAACTTATTTCTTGTCTCATTCTCAACCAAAGCTTTCCATTTCTTAAAAGTATCAAAGACATGATTTCTTTCAAATATAATAAACCTAAATTTTTCTAGTTGCATCATCAATAAACATAACATAATAATAAGAGCCACCAAGATATGATACATGAGCTAGTCCCCATACATATGTATGCACAAATATCTATATTTTTCACTCTTCTTTTCTTTTCCAACTCTGAGAAATTTGACTCTTTTCTATTTTCCATAAATGCAAAGCTCACAAAAGTCCAAATCAACCTACTTCAAACCTGGTAATAAATTACTTGATTGGAGAATCTGCATCTCCTTCTCACTCATGTACCCAAGCCTATGATGCCATAAAACTGTATCTACTCCTGTAGAAGCTAAAGCAATAGAAATATCAATATTACCAGTACATACATACAACATACCTTCTTTCTTTCCTTTTGCTAATAACAATGTTCCTTTAGCAACCTTCCATGAATTTGCTGAGAATGTAATTGTATATCCTTTGCTTTCAAACTACCATATTGAAATTAGATTTCTTCTCAAATTAGGAATATGTCTTACCTCTTTCAACAACCATTGGTTTCCATTCAATAATTTTATCTGTATCTTACCCTTTTCAACGATTTTATATGGTATATCATCACCCAAATAAACATGTTCAAAATAATCTTGAACATAATCTAGAAAATATTTTCTATGAGGTTTGGCATGATATGAAGCCCTTAAGTCTAGCACCCAAAAATCATTAATATTATCTAGTAAAAGGATTAAAACATCTTGCAATACATCACCTGCTATTTTTACTTCCTGATGACCTTGTTTTTCTTCTTCCTATTTTTCTTTTGAAGTCCAACAGTCTCTTTTAAAGTGTCCTTTCTTTCTGCAATGCTAGCATTCTAACTGCTTCCCTTTGGAATTTGATATACCTTTTTTTTATTTTCTATTTTTTTCTGGACTCTTTCATCTCTCCTTTTGTCTACCGTTGTTTTCCATAGTCAACGCATTACTTGATGTCTCACCTATGCTTTTTCATCACATTTCCTCGCTAAGGATAATACCAATAACATAATCAGATTTTATAGTATTTGAATCAAAAATAGAAATACTCACAACCATGATCAAGCTATTCCAACTTTCTAGCAATGATCATAAGATTAAAAGAGCCTTAACACCATCATAAAAATTTATTCCAACAAAATTTAACTAATTAGTAACCATGTTAAACTCATTTAAGTGATTAATAACAAACCCACCTTCTGACATCTGCATATTAAATATATGTTTTATAAGAAATACCTTGTTCAAATTTGAGGATTTTTCATACAATTTAGCCAATGAATTCATTAAACCCTTTGTTGTCTTTTCCTTTGAAATATTGAAGGCCACCAATGATGCCAAGCATAATCGTATTGTTCTAGTACCTTTCTATCTAGAAATTCCCATTCTTTGTCTGATGTCTTTATTGGCTTCTTTGCTATTTTACCTAATGGTAGGTAAATATCCTTCTAATAAATATAATACTCCATTTACATCTTCTATAGCTAGTAATTTTGGTCATTAAACTTCTCTACCCTAAACCTACCTTCCTCTACCATTGCTCTCACTCAAACTAGAAACCCTCCTTTCAAGTGTGTTTTTCAAACCCTAGGCTTTGATACCAGTTTTTCGAGTTAAATAATAATACACGAGGTAATAGGTTTAAAAGGACCTGGACGTTATGTAATTGTGTGTCAAATTGCATGTTAATTCGATTTTTTTTTGTGAATTACTATTTTCAAATTTTTTTTGATGAAAAATAATTTTTCGAAAATAGTAATTACTAAAAACAGATTTTTTGATGAAAAATAATTTGCTGAAAATAGTAATTACTAAAAACAAAATTATTTTTTATGAAAAATAATTTTCTGAAAATAGTAATTACTAAAAATGGCAAATTATGATAGAAAAAACAATTTTCCAAAAATAGTAAATTTTTATTTTATTTTTGGGTCTTAATGATTTATCCTAAAATTGTAATCCTTGTTTTATAAAAGGATGTTGTATGACATTGGAGATTGTAGTATGAAGGGTGTGAAGGAAGTGAAGAAGGAAGAGAGATTGTAATTGTGAGATCAAAGAGGAAGTACAACTAATTTGTTGTAGGTTGTATCCCTTCGAGATTTACTGGATAAAATAATAAGGTCTGGTTATTTTCTCTGTAGATGTAGTCCATATTGGACGAACCACATAAATTTGTGTCTTGTGTATTGCTTTATTCTTTTGTATTTTATTTCTGTATTTATTTATTGCTCGTGTTTTATTATTTAATCCTAGCAACTGGTATTAGAGCCTAGGGTTTGAAAATGCACTTGAAAGGAGGTTTTTCAGTTCAAGTGGGAGCAATGGCAGAAGAAGGCAGGTTTAGGATTGAGAAGTTTAATGGCCAAAATTACCAGCTATGGAAGATGCAAATGGAGGACTATATTTATTAGAAGGATATTTACCTACCATTAGGTGGAATACCAAAGAAACTAGTGAAGACATTAGACAAATAATGGGAAGTTTTGGATAGAAAGGTACTAGGAACAATACAACTATGCTTGGCATTGTTGGTGGCCTTCAATATTTCAAAGGAAAAGACAACAAAAGGGTTTAATGAATACATTGGCTAAACTGTATGAAAAATCCTTAGCTTCAAAAAAGGTATTTCTTATGAAACATTTATTTAATATGCAAATTTCATAAGATGGGTCTGTTACCGATCATTTAAATTAATTCAACATGGTTACTAATCAGTTAAATTCTATTGGAGTAAATTTTTATGATGAGGTTAGTGCTATTTTGGTCTTATGCTCATTACGAGAAAGCTAGAATGGCTTGGCCATGGCTATGAATAATTCTATTTCTAGTTCAAATAATTTAAAATTTGATGATGTTATTGGTGTTATCCTTAGTGAGGAAATGCGATGAAAAAGCATATGTGAGACATCAAGTAGTGTGTTGACTATGGAAAATAAGTATAAACAAAAGGAGAGAGGAAAGAATCCAAAAAAATATGGAAAATCAAATAAATGTAAATCCAAATCCAAATAAAAATAGTTGGAATGCTAGAATTGCAGAAAGAAAGGACACCTGAAAAGATACTATTGGACTCGAAAAGAAAAATAGGGAGAAGATAAATAATGTAATCTAGAAGTAAATGTAGAAGATAATATATTACAAGATGCTTTAATCCTTTCACTAGATAATATTAATGATTATTGGGTGCTAGACTCATGGGCTTCATATCTTGCCACACCTCATAGAAAATAAATTTTGGATTATATTCAAGATAATTTTGGACAGGTCTATTTGGGTGATGATAAACCATGTAAAATTATTAGAAAGGATAAGATACAGATAAAATTACCAAATAAAAACCAATAGTTGCCGAAAGAGGTAAGGAATATTCCTGATTTGAGAAGAAATCTAATTTTCATAGGGTTGTTGGACATTGAAGGATGTATATTTACATTCTCAACAAATTCATGGAAGGTTTCTAAAGGATCATTGTTATTAGCAAAAGGAAAGAGGGAAGGTACATTGTATGTATGTACTAATAATACTGATATTTTTATTGCTTTAGTTTCTACAGGAGCAGATACAATTTTGTGACATCATAGGCTTAAGTATATGAGTGAGAAGGAGATGCAGATTCTCCACTCAAGAAATTTATTGTCAGGTTTGAAGTAGGTTGATTTGGACTTTTGTAAGCACTGCATTAATAGAAAAATGAAAAGAGTCAGATTTCTTAGAGTTGGAAAAGAAAATAAGAGTGAAAAACTAGAGCCTGTGCATACAGACGTATGGGGACCAACTCAGGTATCATATTTTGGTGGCTCTTATTATTATGTTATGTTTATTGATGATGCAACTAAAAAAACTTGGGTTTATTGTATTCGAAATAAATTAGATGTATTTGATACTTTTAAGAAATGGAAAGTTTTGGTTGAGAATGAGACTAGAAATAAGTTGAAGTGTCTCAGATCACATAATGGAGGTGAGTACTGCAATAAAGAGTTTAATAGTTACTGTTCATACCATGGAATTCATAGAGTGAAGATGGTTCCAGAAAATCTACAAGAAAATTGTATATCCAAAAGGATGAAGAAGACTACCATGGAACGTGATAGGTGTATGAGATTACATGCAAGATTATCCCTACAATTTTGGATAGATGTTGTGGATACTGCAATTTATTTAATAAACACAAGTTCTTGAAGTTTCCTAGATGGTGGGTTTCTATAAGAGGTATGAACATGTAAGCCTATTAAGTACTCATTTCTAAAGACTTTTGGTTGTGAAGCATTTGTGTATATTGATAAAGAAAATAGAACTAAACTTGAGGTAAAATACAAGAAGTGCACTTTCATTGGATATGGAGTTAATTATTTTGGTTATCATTTTTTGGATTATGAAAATCATAAAATCATTAGGAGTAGAGATGTGGTATTCAATGAGAAAGTCATGTATAAATACCACTTACAACAAAAGAAATAGAAAAAGGTAAACATATAATACACAGTGCTTGATGAAATTGAAACTCCAAAGGTGCTAGAAAATCAACAACAACAATAGCAAGCACCTCAAACTCCTACAAGTGTTAATATAAAATCTACCAGCTTAAGTAGATCTCCTGATCATTACTCTCCTTCATTATGTATTATTGTCTGATTTTGGTGAACTAGAAACATAAGAAGAAGCGATGCAGGTATAAAATAGGAAGAAGTGAGAGCAAAGAATGTATGAGAAGATGGAATTCTTGGTACATAATCAGAATTGGGATTTGGTTCGGTTTCCTGTAGGTAAAATAACATTGTAGAATAAATGGGTTTATAGGATGAAAGAAGAAGATGGAGGAAAAAAGAGGTATAAGGCTAGTCTGGTTGTAAAGGGGTTTGCATAGAAGAAAGGTATTGATTATGATGAAATTTTTTCTCCTATTGTTAAAATGAATTCAATTAGAACTATTTTAAGCCTAGTGGCTGTAGAGGATTTGCATCTTGAATAATTAGATGTACAAATAGCTTTTCTCTATGGGGATTTAGAGGAAGATATTTATATGCAACAACCACAAGGGTATGAGGTCAAAGGGAAGGAGGAATTAGTTTGCAAGTTCAAAAAGCACTTGTATGGCCTAAAGCAAGCTCCAAGGGAACGATATATGAAATTTGACAGGTTTATGTTAGAATAAGGTTATAGTAGGTTTTATTTTGACCACTGTGTTTATTTTAAGAGATTGGATAATGGTAACTATATTATCCTATTATTGTATGTAGATGACATGCTTGTTTCAGGGTCTAACATGTAGGATATAATTTTTCTCAAAATAAAATTGGTAGAGTCATTTGCAATGAAGGAATTGGATGCTGCAAAGCAAATCTTTGATATGAGAATAATAGGAGATAGAAAAAATTACACCTTTGGCAAATCATTTCAAACTAACCAAAGAGATGTGTCTCAAGACATAAGAGGATATTGACTATATATTCAAGGTTCCTTATTAATTAGTAGTTGGTAGTTTGATGTATGAGATGGTGTGGACAAGATCAAATATTGTGCATGCAGTGGGAGTTGTCAGTAGATTTATGAACAATCCAAGAAAATAAAATTAGGAGGTAGTGAAATGGATTATTAGGTATTTAAGAGGTACTATCACTTAGGTATTATGCTTTGGAGGTTCTGACACTGCTTTACATGGATATGTTGATTCAAATATGGTAGGTTATATAGATAGTAGGAGTACCACATGGTATATTTTTACTATAGGTAGAACTGCAGTAAGCTGGATTTCAAAATTATAGAAGGTTCTTGCACTTTCAACAATGGAAGCAAAGTATGTTGTTATTACAAAGGCTAGTAAGGAGACGATTTGGTTACAAAGGTTTATGGAGGAGTTGGAAAATAAGCAAGAGAATATCATATTATACAATGATATTCAGAGTGTCATTCATCTTGCCAAGATTTCATCCTTTCATTCAAGGACTAAATATACACAAACCAGGTACCATTTCATATGCTTAGTGATGGAAGATGGATAGTTAAAACTAGAGAAGATACACACTAGCTAGAATCTTGTAGATATGTTCACTAAGGTAGTAACTAGGGAGAAACTGAGTTCTTGCTTAGTTTTATTTGATCTTCAATTATGACTGTAAAAGGTGAGAAAATTTCTAGGTTCAAAGTTGAAGCATAGTCCAGTAGGTGCAGTAGTGGTGTAGTTACTATGATCAGTTTCCAAGTGGGATATTGTTGGTTGTGGAGCCTGATTCTAATTTGGATGTCCTATTTTAGCCGTATTTGGACCCACTCTATGAAAGGATAAGGAATTTATGTAACTGCGTGTCAAATTGCATGTTAATCCAATTTTTTTGCGAGTTACTATTTTTGAAAAAAAAGTGACAAAAAATACTTTTATGAAAATATTAATTACTAAAATATAATTTTTTTTACGAATTTTTTTTGTTGAAAATAGTAATTACTAAAAACGGAAATTGTTTTGAGGAAAAATAATTTTTTCGAAAATAGTAATTACTAAAAATGACAAATTGCAACAAAAAATATAATTTGCCAAAAATAGTAATTTTTTTTAAATTTTGGGGTCTTAATGATTTACCTTAAAATTATAATCCTTGTTTTATAAGAGGATCTTGTATGGAATTGAATATTGTAGTGTGAAGGGTTTGAAGGAAGTGAAGAAGGAAGAGAGACTGTAATTGTGAGATCGAAGAGGAAGTACGGTGGATTTATTGTAGATTGTATCCCTTTGAGCTTTGCTGGATGGAATAATAAGGTCTGGTTATTTTCTCTGTGGATGTAGCCCATTGGATGAAACACATAAATATGTGTCTCGTGTATTGCTTTATTATTCTATATTTTATTTTTGGATTTATTTATTGCTCGTGTTTTATTAATAAATCGTAACATGACTAAGGCTTTGTCCTTCACTAAAATGAGCATAGGTTTTTAAAATATTTTACATGAACCTACAACCCCTATCTCAAGTTTCATAGGATGTTAATTATGTTAGCTAGAAATTCATCACTAGGTCGAAAGAAAAATAATTAAACTCAGTTTATACTTAAAATACTAGGCTATTTGTTGTACTTGGATATCTCAACAAACATAAGTAACTCACTAACTATTTGTATAACCCAATAATTTAGATAGCAGTTGAATGAAGGCATATTTTGAATAAGTAACACCTTCAACCTTTTTTCGCTGCAACCATTCACAATATATATATATATATATATATATGGTTCAGCCATATTTCTTAGGTATGAGTTATAAAAAAGGAGCTATCACAAAATATTAGTTACACAAGATGAGTACATCTCAACTAAGGCTTTAGTATGTTTGATATCTGACAGTACTTGCAATACTAGAGTTTTCATAGGTTCTATTTCCAAAGGTTACAAGAGAGGTTGATACTCAAAAGGTTAATAGCACTTTGTACTAAGACTTCATTTTACTAAACATTTGATAGTCCATTTATAGAATATTGTAAATTCAACTAACTCAAACTTATATGAATAAAACATTTAATCCTACAAAGATATTTTTAGCCAAAGAATCACACCTTTTAGGATATGTTCCAGAATCAATTGAGAATATCAAAAACCAATGCTTAAGATCATAATCATAAAGTCATATACATTGAAGCCTACCTAGTAGCTACAAAACTGAGTTAAGCAACAATTCCTTCAAGATAAATTCTGATTTTATCATCTCTTTTTTTCTCTCCCCTCCCTCCTTTTTCATTTTTCCTCATTTTTCCCTTTTTAGACACCAAAACAACACCAATCTAATTATGTGACAACAAGCACTGATCGCATTGACACAAACAGCCCCTAGGGCAGCCCCCAGAGGTTAAACAGTGGTCCTAACCACTCCCAAAAGTAGTTTTGAAGGTCAGAGGTCAATTTTACACCTTTTTGGCACATTTTTCTCTATTCGTCCTACCCAAGGACTAATTCAGAATAGTATTCATCCCACCCAGGGACGATCACACAATCATTCCAGGGTGGGGTGAATAGTAGGTTTGACTAGAAAAAAGTCAAACCTCGGCAACTCCGCTAGTTAACTGAGGCTTCAGGACATGCAATTGTGAGGAATATCTTTTATTCAAGAAGAGAGACTTCAGTGATGAGTGTCTTTATTTTAGAAACCTCATGCAAGAAGATTTTTTAATCAAGGAGTTAGCTTTTCTCTGAAAATAGGACAGTTAACTCAAGTGGCGCCCTCGCATGTGCAATTTAAACAAGGAGACTCTAATGTCTATAAATTGTTGAGTTTTCCTACCCAAAAGATATATAGAGAAGGAGAATTTGAGAAATGAAGTTCTGCCAATTTCATACCTAACTGCGATTTGTGCTTTTACATCCTTAATCTCTCATTCAAAAGGGAGGTTATTGGGTGACTATTGGAGGCTCAAATCTGTACCCAAAACCCAATTTATGACCACAACTATCCACAAAATTTGTCGACAACACCCCATAACCATTTTTGGACCCATCCCAAGTGGATTGGTGCCAAAACAATGCTTCAATCGGTGGGCGTCCTGCCCCCGAGCACTCCCCAAACTATCACAGTGCTAATCACCCCACCCCAGGATGATTATAAATCTATGATATATTTCTTGTTTTTTTCTTTTTAATCTGATTCTAGATAAGTTAAATAGATTACAGTTCAAATTTCATGTCATTATGATCATTTTTGACCAGGTTATTGTTGTTTCCCGCTTTAACCAACTTGCAGATGCCATCTTCAAAATATGGGTTCTAGAGGCAAAATTGGAGAAATATGAGAATCTGGGTCGTCCCATAACACCCCCAATTAGCTAACCCCAATTTTTAATGTCTTTTGGAGCTTCCAAAGTAGGACATTGAACAGGGTGCTTTTTTGGCCAATTCTCACAGTCATATTCGTCCCACCCTGGAGCAAGTACAGATCAGTGAGGATTTTTTAGACTGTTATTTTTGCAATGGTCTTATGATGATATTTTTATGCTTCTTTCAAAGTTTCAGGTCAATCATAGTTTATTTTATAGTCATTTTATTATATTCATGCATACACTGACAATAGGCTGTGGGAAATATATGTTTCATTTGGTCTGCAGGTATTATTAATATTTTATGTTTCTTTGAATGTAGGTTTCTGACAGTAGAGGAGCAATAAAGAGCAAAGAATCACATACAACAGCGGCGGCGATGTTTTGGTCTGCCCATCTTACATGTGGGCACGCGAAAGAAGGATTGTTAGCCATGGATCTTGTGACAAGAAACACATTTGACTCTCCTATCCCCTAAAAAGGAAGGATGTGTATTGTAACACAAGTTGTAAAGCGTATCATGGTGAGACCTATGTCCTTTTATTTTTAAAGATTAAATTTTTGATTAAAGTTGCTTGTTTTGTTGCTTACAGGTGCCAAGTTTTCAAAAGCTAAACTGTTTCAGGCAGAAATTCAGAGATAACCAACTTGGGCAGAGAAAAGGTAGAGGTCTTAAACACCTTTGGTAAATTCTTTGCTTTGTGTTTTCTATTTATTTTCTTGCATAGGAGAGTTTAGATGCTTGCCTGTTTCATTTTTTTTGCAACTTAAAATGAACCCCACACACCACGTGGTAATTTAAACCAAGGCATTGGTTGTAAAATCCCAACCCTTGAGCAAGACCAAATGTGGATTCCATTATCACTTTGGCTTGAGATATTGCATCCATTACCTTGATCACGACTGTTGCTATACATAAATCCTTACGAAAGCTGACCAAGTGTAGCTAGGGTGATTCCTAGCGCATGAGGATAAGTCTTAGATGGTAGGTGTCATAAACATAGTGATTCCCCTTCCGTACCACCTATGTTCAATGTATCATCTGCTCTCACGTACCTATAGTCTCCCTCACGTAAGGGTGGGTATATAGAGAGGTTGGTATATCGGTCGGACAATGGTATATTGAAGGGGTGACCATTTTGGGAGTCATAAGAGCCTTCATGTTGCATTTAAATGTTCTTCACAAAAATATTCAAAAAAAAAAAAAAAAAATCATCAAAAACACACTAAAACTAGTCTAGGACACACCATTAATCTTTAAAAGAGATAATCATTGCTTTGTGTGTGTATGTTATTTTTTGCTTAGTGTAAAAAAAAAATAAAAATAAAAAAATCATAAACAAAAGATAAAAATCTACGTAGCTTGTAGAGAGTCATTACCATGGTATTCACCCATAGTCAAGCCCACTCACGGGCAGACGCTACGGAGAATGTCCAAGGAGGCACGAATCGCCTCCATTATAGTCCTAAGGATTTGGTCATACCACCTTTGCGACCTAACACACAAGGCAGTCCCCTCCACACCTTAACAGAAAGGGACTATAGGGGCACCTCTTCTAGGGGCACTCCTGTTCAACATAGCACCTAGCACACACCCTTCCATGAGGGGTACATCCAGAGGAGAGCTCCCTTAGATGCTCATTATGAGTTGTCACCGTGTGATGAAGTGCTAGGTCAACATAGGGTTTGACGGGAGGAACCACATGATTACATTATCCCTCCTTCACCCCCCCTAGTTGTCAGGACTACAAGGACAAATCTAGAGCACAAGGCTCCTCAGGCGAGGTGAGCCAACTCTGCCCGTTCCTTTTTCACTTATGAAAGAGAGCACGAGGAAAACCTTGACCTTCCTCAAGCGCAATATACATCGCATGAGCAATACACCTCTGCAACTGCTAGCTATCAGGATCACCTACTGAGGCCAAAGCCTCAGGGGAATGCCACTACCCCCAATAGAAGGAGGTGGCCTATAGAGATCTCAGGACCAACTATCTTAGAATCTACCAAGCATATCGCATGCTGGATGCAACTCACGCTACTTGAGCTAGAACGACAATAGTTAGAGCAACGATATCTTCTAAATAAATAGTGCATTTAGAGCCAGAAGGATGAGTTGTTCCAACACACTATGCAGGCGAGGAATCCAACCCTTCGCATGCATAAGAAAAAACATTATGAGGGACACAACCCCTCGATGTGAGAGAGGTCACCATGACCTTATCAAGCACTACCCCCAATGCCTCCTAGACAAGAGCAGGAGGCTACTCCCTCGATTCCTCAAGTACCCACTCGGGTTCATGGGCAACCCTCAAAAATCCCTCAAGAAGCCTCTGAGGAATCTGAGCAAGAAAAAGAGTGGACTAAAATGCAATACCAAGGCAGGGGGGTGCTATCCGAATACCCATCCATAGGCCCCATGTTCCTCAACAGGAACCAACCAAAGAGGAGGAGCCCAAATCCCCCGATACATGCAAAGCATTAGAGTACTTAGAGTCAATAAAGCCCAAGATCTTGGGGTCCCAAAAGCCCAACTTATGCGAGGCTCTTCTTTAAGAGGATCAGCATCTGACCGTAGAGCTACCCGAGGATGAGGTCTTCCATGTCTTAGAATTGCCAAAGATCTTAATGGAAATATTCCCCTTAGAGGCACCAATCGAGCAAGCACCACATCAAAGCAATCAGGTCCACCCACAAAGAGCGAAATAACTCCATGAGGACCACATCAATCTTCTTGAACAAGAAGAGCCTAGCATGTCACAGGCAATTGTTGGGACCAACAAGGGCCTTTGGTTTTTTGATAGAGATTACAAAGCTGACACTGAGATGGAATATCTTAATCATGTGTGACGACACAATCACCCTGTAACCCATGAAGAACTGATGGCACAACTAGGTACAAGGCTAGGGCATGAGTGGCACGTTAACCTAACACACTAGAATCAAACGTTGAGTTTACCACTTTGGATAGACGAAGAACAACTTTCGCCTGGAGACCCCATAGCCACATCAGTGTCGAAGGCAGACCCTGTCCTTTTATCCATGCATAGGGCCGATCCATTCATACCAATCCCTCCAGAGCCAGATTCGATGCATAAATATCATCAAGCTGGGTGTACATCTATTCCCTAAAGAGCAAGTGGATTACACCAAATGCTCCAAAGGTGTCCATAAACCCTTTGGTCAACCCAAAAGCTCCAAGGATTATCGCAATCACTTGGTCAACCCAAAAGCGCCAAGGATTATCGCAATCACTTGGTCACCCTAAAATCTCCAAGGATTATCGCAATCACTTGGTCACACTACAATCTCCAAGGATTATCGCAATCACTTGGTCACCCTAAAAGCTCCAAGGATTATCGCAATCACTTGGTCACCCTATAATCTCCAAGGATTATCGCAATCCCTTGCTCACCCAAATGCTCCAAGGATTATCGCAATCGCATGGTCATCCCAAAAAGCTCCATGGATTATCACAATCGCTTGGTCAACCCCAAAATGCCCCAAAGGTGTCTACAAATCCTTTGGTCAAACCAAACGCTCCAAGGGTTACCATAACCACTTGGTCAAAACAAATATTCAAAAAACAAACAAAAACAATAAAATCATCAAAAATCACAAAACATTTTGCATTTCAATTCTATGCATACTCATAAAATCATCAAAAATAACAAAAAAATTGCATTTCAATCTCATTCATACAAAAAAAAAAATCACAATACAAAAATATAGGTTGCATTAGGCATCGCATCCATACATCGCATAGTTCCTTGGTCATACAAGTCAAAAGCACCATAGACTATCATTACTTGGAAATTCCATCAATTTCCACATCAAATCCATTTTCCAAACGCATACATACAGAATAGCATCATCACCATTTTTTAAGTCAGTTGTCTCCTAATGTATATAGGGTTTTCGTTATTCAGCTGTCTTTAAATTTCTAGCCAAAAACTATACAAAGTTAAAAAGATTTTACTCGAGAAAGTTTTACTTGGATCACGCCTTGTTACGTAGCATCCCAACACAAATTAACACACATACAATAATTCCTAAGTTGTGTGAACGCAAGAGAAACCTACAAAGCAGTCTAGGGTACCATAGGTGAAATATTAGCCTGTTCATCCCCCTGTGTGAATGGTTCCAAAATGCTAAGAATTGACAAAAGGACAAGCTCTTACCTATCCATTCCCCATAATAAACAATGGTTTTCACCACTTACACAAATCCCAATCATAGTTGGTCCCAAATTTGTAAGGATTCATACTACACGTCCCTGCCAAGGATGGGTAGTCGTCCCCAAGACCTAAAAGGATCAACGCTATTCAGAAAAACAATTCCAACAAACCATCATCACAACCATCTCCACTCACCTTTGGTCTCCAAGTTGTTAGGATTCGTACTACATGCCCCTAACTAGGATGGGTAGTCATCCCCAAGGCCTAAAATATTAATGCCCTTACTTCATAATCTCCATTATCCCCTTGGTTTCTAAAGTCGTAAGGATTCGTCCTACACGTCCTTACACAGGATGGGTAGTCATCCCCAAGGCCAATAGGATCAAGGCCATTCACAAGCTCAAACTTACAAAGCTCAAAATACAAAATCAAATAATAGTGGTTATCACCACTATTCAAAATCCTTGCTCTAAAAGAAAAATAAATAGAAAAATAAACAGTGATTTTCATCACTATATAGACGAGCAAGTCTCCCAAATCATTCAGCCAACAAATAACCTGAACTTGAATCCCTGGAATTCTCAGCATTCAAAAACCATCTAGGTGATCCTCATTACAGGTTTGGTTGATAGCCTACCTGGCAATGGTGGTATTCTACCCGCATGACGATATGTCTCTCACATTAGCTTTGCATGTGTGCAAACCAATATTTGCATGTGGATGAGCTAGCTTATGGTACCTTAGATTGTCACGTGGATTAATCTTGCTAAATACAACAACGAAGTTAGTAGAGCTAGTTAGGTGATCCTCAGTACAGGTTTGGTTGATAGCCTATCTAGAACTGGTGGTATCCTGACAAATACCACATAAACGAACTCAATTGCACACACAGGGATGTGAAATAACTTGGTTAACCTCCAAGTCGAATTTATACCTTGTTCAAAAGTCTTGCAAGATAAATGTATAGTCTTGGCTAGTTAGTTAAAATATCTGAATCTCAGAAAAGCTTAACTACATTTTAAAAACAATTGGTATATTTCATTCCATACATCACCATCAACACAAAAATGCAAAATACAAAAGCGCAGTTGTCACATGCAATGTCATTCCACAAAGTCATCCCATAAGTACAACAAGCCAGTAAATCTTGTACAATTTATGGTGCTATCGACAAGTTATCAACAAATAATTTCATTCATTCCATATGCATGCATCATATAATTAGCAACATCGCAATCATAATCCCACATGCATACATCATCATAAACAAACATTTCAAAAAATTGCACAAAAATGCACCAAAAAGAGCAATAAAACTGTCCAATGAGAGTGCATCTGTAGATGACATTCTAGGAATGCAAAAAAGATGTCAGGGTCACAAATCCTCACTATCCTACTCCCTAAGAAGGCTACCATAGCCGGACCGCTCCATGGGATGATGGATTGTTGAGAATTTCATCCCCAAATGGCATCGCAAAAAGGGTTCACACCCACCAAAAATAGGTCAGAATGTTCGAAAACTGCTTGAGCATTCAAAGGTAAACAACTGAAGGCACCCTTACCTAAGTCATTTTGGGTCAAGCGACTCATCGCTTTTCTCATGTCGGTCATTCCCTCATCGATTCATCGCTTGAGGGGGTAGTCACACTTAGTCACCAATCAACACAACATACCCAATCAAGGAAATGACATGCATTCAAGGGATCATTGACAAAGACAATCATGCCTCTGCTTGGGGAAACAAATAAACAACAATCACAAACTGATAAAACACTTGGCATTCATGAATGATGAACTCAAGGTTCCCATAGACAAAAGGTTGTGCCCTTTGCCTATTCATGACTGATCAATGTCCAAGCTCAAGTAACACCTCACCGAAAAAGGTTAACACTTGAATTAAGTTCCTTAGCTCGTCAGAAGCAAGGATTCAAGAATGCGTGCGCTTTCCATACTTGGGGCATCAAGAGTTGGTTAGGTTACTGAGAAACCCTAATAATTAGTGCTTTGGTTATCTATTTTTGCTCGGTGCTGCGCCCTACACAACGCTTCCCAAAAAGGGGCATCTGTAGACACCAAAACGACACCAATCCGATTATGTGACAACAAGCACTGATCGCATTGACACAAACAGCCCCTAGAGGTTAAACAGTGGTCCTAAACACTTCCAAAAGTAGTTTTGAAGGTCAGAGGTCTATTTTACACATTTTGGCACCTTTTTCTCTATTCGTCCCACCCAAGGACGAATTCAGACTAGTATTCATCCCACCCAGGGACGATCACACAATCGCTCCAGGGTGGGGCGAATAGCAGGTTTGACTAGAAAAAAGTCAAACCTCAGCAACTGCGCCAGTTAATTGAGGCTTCAGGTCATGCAATTGTGAGGAATAGCTTTTATTCAAAAAGAGAGACTTCAGTGATGATTGTCTTTATTTTAGAAACCTCATGCAAGAAGATTTTTTAATCAGGGAGTTAGCTTTTCTTTGAAAATATGACAATTAACTCAAGTGGCGCCCTCGCATGTGCAATTTAAACAAGGAGACCCTAAGGTCTATAAATTGTCGAGTTTTCCCACCCAAAATATATATAGAGAAGGAGCATTTTAGCAATGAAGTGCTGCCAATTTCATACCTAACTGCGATTTGTGCTTTTACATCCTTAATCTCTCATTCGAAAGGGAGGTTATTGGGTGACTATTGGAGGCACAAATCGGTACCCAAAACCCGATTTATGACCACAAATATCCACCAAATTTTTTGACAACACCCCATAACCAGTTTTGGACCCATCCCAAGTGGATTGGTGCCGAAATAGTGCTTCAATCGGTGGGCGTCCTGCCCCCTGGCGCTCCCCAAACTATCATAGTGCTAATCGCCCCACCCGATATGATTATAAATCTGTGATATATTTCTTGTTTTTTTCTTTTGAATCTGAATCTAGATAGGTTAAATAGGTTACAGTTCAAATTTCATGTCATTCTGATCATTTTTGACCAGGTTATTGTTGTTTCCTGCTTTCACTAACTTGCAGATGCCATCTTCAAAATATGGGTTCTAGAGGCAAAATTGAAGAAATATGAGCATATGGGTCATCCCAAAATGCCCCCAATTAGCTAACCCCAAGTTTTAAGGTCTTTTGGAGCTTCCTAAGTAGGACATTTAACAGGGTGCTTTTTTGGCCAATTCTCATAGTCCTATTCGTCCCACCCTAGAGCGAGTACAGATCTGTGAGGAATTTTTAGACTGTTCTTTTTGCAATGGTCTTATGATGATATTTTTATGCTTCTATCAAAGTTTCAGGTCAATCAGAGTTTATTTGATAGTCATTTTATTATTTTCATGCATACACTGACAATAGGCTGTGGGAAATATATGTTTCATTTGGTCTATAGGTATTATTAATATTTTCTGTTTCTTTGAACACAGGTTTCCAATAGTAGAGGAGTAGGAAAGAGCAAAGAATCACATACAACAGCAGCGGCGATGTTTTGGTCCGCCCATCTTACATGTGGGCACGCGAAAGAAGGATTGTTAGCCATGGATCTTGTGACAAGAAACACATTTGACTCTCCTATCCCCTAAAAATGAAGGAGATGTATTGTAACACAATTTGTAAAGCGTATCAATAAAATAGATTACCATATTTCTATTGCTTTTATCTTGTGTCGATTTGCATACGTTATTTCTTGTTCTTGTGGCATATTCCTTTTTGTTTCCGTATCCTCGTGCTTTCACCCTTCACCCCCAAGGAAAGTAACAATTTCTCCATCATCACCCCATACTTTGGGAAATTACCGAATTTATGTTCTTATTTATTCGTTCCTCAATGCATGTCCTCTTCCTTACTCGAAGCATGTCGAAGCAAAGAGAAATTTTAAAATATTTATTCTTAAGTTTCTACAAAATCATAACGGTTCAATACTATTCCCATTTTATTTATGAAGGAAAAAGCATTTCTCATATGGAAAAATAATAATAAAAGTCCTTATTCATTATTAAATTCATGCTAATAAGGTAATATTTTCTTATCATTACCTATGCACTAATGCAAATCAAAATGAATCCTTTATATCTTCCTTTTCTAAAAATAAAAACTATGAAATCAAACATTTTTCCTTTTTGCAAGGAATCCCTTCATGTCAAGTAAAATTCTATCACATTATTTCCCTTTCTTAAGGCATCTCATTCTCGGTGGTTAAGTCTTTCTTCCACCTACAAGAAAACCTATTCTTGCAAAAGTGCCAATCTATTAGCAACATCATATTCTTCCATAAAATATATGTTTTGTGGAAACTAAAACATGAAACAATAAGTTGTTTCATCAACAAAATACATCATATTCTTTTTATAAAATATACATTTGCAGAAAATAAGCATGAAATTGTCAATCATTCCATCAACCAAATAACATAGCCAATCATAAATCCATCCAATGAAAAGTTTGCCAAGGGTGGGTCATGACACATATGTAAGGGTAAAACCAAATTTCATTGTACTCTTTCTAATTTTTCTTATTTATTTGGTAACATGCTCAAATTAATAAAACTACGTTTACAAAAAAAATCTTCCTATGATGATCATAAAGCTCCCTTTGAGAACTAAATATGATCATTAGATTTATTTTATTCTTTCTTGATAGACATGATCACCATGTCTAGTTTATAATCTCTTGATATATATGATAATGCATTCACAGTTAATAATTAAAGTCCATAATGCACATCATATTACTAGAAAATAATGGATTTAGTATGTGAATCAAAGTTCTATATTAAAAAAAAAAACCATCTTTTTATTTATATCAACTTTTTTTGAGTATGCATTGACTTCAAACATTCCACTCAATTCACATATCAATATGAACAAACATAGCTTGACACTAAACCATGGACAAACTAGGGCTTACATGTAAAACCTATTTTTAGATATTTTAAATGTTTTATAACTGAAATCCTAATGCCTTTTCAATAAGTATTATTGTCAAGTGTAGATTTATCACCACTACATAATCTACCATATATAGTAAATAATCTACCATCTATAAAATGTTAAGTTAATTTATGTAGTATGAAAATTTACTAATAGAAAATATTATTGAAGAGGTGATGGCACTTCACATGTATTTTTTAATAAAGTTATTAAAATATATATAATTGCCAACTTATTCATTTTTACTAGAGAAAGTACACAATATATTGTTGTTTATATTTTCCCACTATCTTAATCCTTATTACTACAAAATTCCAAAATGATATTAATATTTTTGTGAAAGCAAGAGATTTCGAAAGTTTTTGAAAGGAAAACTATTTCGATGCATTCAAAATCAAAACTAACGCTTAAGTCCTAAAATGTGAAGTGCATTAAACGAAAGAGGCAAAATTGAAATGAGATACAAGAATTTAGAGAAATCACAGCCCTTTTATTTAACTCTCTTAACCTCGGTTACAAAATCGCCTCCTCCCTTTTTAGGGGCTAGGAGCGTTAAATAGATTTGGTTACAATCGTGATCAATAATCCTTCTTCCGCATGCCCACATTTGAAATGGGCGGGCCAAAGTGTTGCCGCCGCTGGTGTTGATGAATCCTCGCTTCTTGCTGCTCCTCCTGCGTTCAAAGAAACAACCAAGGCGTTAGTAGCACCTGCTGCAAATAGGAAAAGTTTGTTCCTTGAAATTAATGAAAGATGCATGCATAAGATTGACTAAAATGATGCATAAAATGATTCTAAATGACTTGCAAATCTGATAGAGGACCAGAAGACATTACCGGAGGGCCACTTGCCATTGAAACAGTCGGCCAATCTGCTTTCAACTGGAATTCGTCCCTGGGCAGGACGAATTCTATTGTTATTCGTCCCCGGGTGGGACGAATTCGACTGTGTTAGGACGCCGAGTTGATGCCGCTCAAATGTCACACCTCGGGATCTCCAAAACACCTGCAGACAAAGGGGTTAAGTAATTGGGGCCATTTTGGGATGACCCAGATGGTCGGATTCTCCCAATTTGACCTCCATCACCGGGAATTTGATGTCGCTACCTGCAAGTTAGTGGGACAACAAAAGCGACAAAAGCATGATAATATTTGATAAATGTCTTTTGAAATCAAGATTGTGAACTATCTAAACAGCATAGAGTGTAATATAGGATAAACAAATAATGACCAAATAGATTAAAATGAAACTCAAAAAAAGGTGCGGGGTGCCCGAGTGGGCCGCCCCCCGTTGGAACTTGATTTCGGCGCCAATCCACTAGGGATGGGCCCAAAATCTCTTGAGATGGGTTGTCGGCAAATTGGTGGATTAAGGTGGTCAAATGTTGGGTTTGGGTTCGGATCCACACTTCCAAAAGCCACCCAATAACCTCTCTTGCGAAAGAGATTAATGGATGTGAAAAGGTGAATCGAAAAAGGGTGCAATAGGGTGTTCAATTTGGCAGCACTTCGTTGCTTGAAAATGCCTCCAACTTGTTCCTTTTTTGGGTGGGAAAGTCCACCATTTTATAGACCCAGGGGGTCTCTTTGGAGGGGCATGCAGGGATGCCATGTGGCGGCCATGCCTTCCCAAGAGGGAGGAGACTCCTCCCTGACTTGGGCTTCCATGACTGCCCTTGTGACAGTCCTCTAACTGCCAATCTACCCACCTACACGTGCATGCACGGCAGGAGGCAATAATTGACTGTCTTCGGCTGCCACTTGGCGGCATTCTTCTTTTTGCCCGTTAAACCTGGAATTCGTCCTGACCAAAGATGAATTTAGAATTCGTCCCTGGGTGAGACGAATCCCAGTTAGAATTCGTCCCTGGGTGAGACGAATACTGAGCAAAGTGCCTGAATGTGCCAAATTGCCTTTTGACCTTACAAAATTGCTATAAAAGTGGTTAGGACCATTGTTTAACCTCTGAGGGCTGCCCTAGGGGCTGTGTGTGTCAAAGCGATCAGTGTTTGCAGTCACATAATCGGATTGGTGCTATTTTGGTGTCTACAGATGCCCCTTTTTGGGATGCGCTGTGCATGGCGCAGCGTCGAGCAAAAATAGATAACCAAAGCACTAATGATTAGGGTTTCTTGGTAACCTAACCAACTTTTGATGCCCCAAGCATGGAAAGGGCATGCATTCTTGAATCCTTGCTTCTGACGAGCTAAGGAATTTGATTTCAAGTATTAACCTATTTTGGTGAGGTGTGACTTGAGCTTGGACATTGATCAGTCATGATTAGGCAAAGGGCGCAACCTTTTGTCCACGGGGGAACCTTGTGTTCATGCTTCGAGAATGCCAAGTGTTTGATCAATTTGTGATTATTGCTTGTTTACTGCCCCAAGTAGGAGCGTGATTGTCTTTGTCAATGATTCTTTGAATGCATGTCATTGCCTTGATTGGGTGTGTGTTTGTTGATTGGTGACTAAGTGTGACTACCCCCTCAAGCGACGAATCGATGAGGGAATGACCTTCGTGAGAAAAGCGACGAGTCGCTTGACCCAAGATGACTTGTGCAAGGGTGCCTTTAGATGGTTTATCATTAAGCATGTGCAATTTTTCCGACATTTAGACCTATTTTTGGTGGGTGGTAACCCTTTTGGTGATGCCATAATGGGGTGAAAGTGTCGAAAGTCCATCTTCCCATGGAGCGGTCCGGCTATGGTAGCCTTCTTGGGGAAGTAGGAGAGTGACAATTTGAGCCCCGACATCGATTTTCTATGCCAAGAGGTTAAGTGCAAGAGCACTTGTGTCCAGCAATTCTTATTGCTTTGTTTTTTGTGTTGCATTTTTTGTTGTTTTTGTTGTTTTGACCCTTTTGTGACGTCATTTGGGGTGAAATTGTCAAAAATCCGTCCTCCCGTGGAGCGGTCCGGCTATGGTAGCCTTCTTAGGGAGTAGGATAGTGACAATGTAAACCCCGACATCAGTTTTTCTATGCCAAGAGGTTAAGTGCAAGAGCACTTTTGTCTGGCAATTTTTATTGCTTTTTGTTTGTGTTGCATTTTTTGTTGTTTTTGAGTTGGTTTTGACCCTTTTGTGACATCATTTGGGGATTAAATTGTCAAAAATTCGTCTTCCCGTGGAGCGGTCCAGCTATGGTAGCCTTCTTAGGGAGTAGGATAGTGATAATTTGTGACCCCGACATCAGTTTTCTATGCCATTGAATGTTAAGCGCAAAGGTGCCTTTGTTCGGCAATTTTATTGCTATTGTTTGTGGATATTTGTTGTTTTTGTTGTTTTGATTTTCTTGCTTTGTGTATATGTCATTATTTTATGTTATGCACAATGATTGATGTTGATGGATGCATGCTTATGGTAATGGATGTATATGGTATGATAAATGCAAATGTTTTTGATATATATGTGATATGCAAAATGTAATGGATGAAATGAATTTGTGTTGTTTGGTTAGGGCACCATAGACTGTTTAGGACTTTGTGATTTTGTTTTTATGCGATTGTTGTGGTAGATGACTTTGTATGTATACATGTGGTTTTTTTTTTTGTATTTTCTGATGGTATTGTAAGGATGAAAAGTAGCGCAGTTGGTTTAGAAATGTAGCTAAGGTTTTATGAGACTCAGACGGTTTTAACTCACTAGCCACGACTGTACTTTATCTTACAAGACTTTTGAACAAGGTATGAATCGGACTTGTTTTTGACCAAGCTATTTCACATCCCTGTGTGTGCAATTGAGTTCATTTATGTGGTATTTGTCAGGATACCGCCAGTGCTAGATGGGCTTTCAACCGAACCTATACTGAGGATCACCTAATTAGCTCCACTAACTCCTTTGTTGTATTTAGTTAGATTAATCTACGGTGTTATCCAGGATACCATAAGCTAGCTCATCCTCATGCAAACATTGGTCTGCATATATGCAAAGCGAATGTGACAGACATATCGTCATGCGGGTAGGATACCACCATTGCCAGATAGGCTGTCAACCAAACCTGTAATGAGGATCACCTAGATGGTTTTCGAATGCTGAGAATTCCAAAGATTCAAGTTCAGGTTATTTGTTGGCTGAATGATTTGGGAGACTTGCTCGTCTATATAGTGATGCAAATCACTGTTTATTTTTCTATTTATTTTTCTTTTTGAGCAAGGATTTTGAATAGTGGTGATAACCACTGTTACTTGATTTTGTATTTTGAGCGGTGTGAGTTTGAGCTTGTGAATGGCCTTGATCCTCGTGGCCTTGGGGATGACTACCCATCCTGGTTAGGGGCGGATAGTATGAATCCTTACGACGTTGGGGACCAAGGGGATGATGGAGATTATGAAGTAAGGGCATTGATATTTTAGGCCTTGGGGATGACTACCCATCCTGGTTAGGGGCGGATAGTATGAATCCTTACAACTTGGAGACCAAAGGTGAATGGAAAGTGTTAGGATGATGATTTATTGGAATTTTGTTCGTGAATGGCGTTGATCCTTTTAGGTCTTGGGGATGACTACCCATCCTTGGCAGGGACGTGTAGTACGAATCCTTACAACTTTGGGAACCAACTATGATTGGGATTTGGTAGTGGTAAAAACCATTGTGTATTAAGGTGAATGGATAGGGAAGAGCTCGTCCTTTTATCAATTCTCAGCATTCTAGAACCATTCGCATAGGGGGATGAGCAAGATAACCGTTTCGCTTATGGTGACCTGGATTACTATGCAGGTTTCATCTTTCGTTCACACAACTTGGGAATTTTTATGTGTTTTAATTTGTGTTGGGATGCTACGTAACAAGGTGTATTTCAAGTGTAACTCTACCTTCGTAAAATCTGTCTGACTCGGTACATTACGTGGCTAGAGAGCAAAATGATGACTGAATTACGAAAACTCTTGATACATTATAAGACCACTGACTCTATTGTGGTAAACAACAGTAAATGGCGTTTGTTTGTTGTTTTGTAAAATGGAAAAGTGTGGAACAAGATGGACTAGCAGAATAATTACAGTCTATGGTGCCTTTGACCTGTACGACCACAAATATGCAATGTATGGATGCGATGCTTAATGCAGCTACATATTTTTGTATTTTTGATGGATTGATTTTTGTGAATATGAAGATGAGATGTGAGAAGAGCTCTCTATTGATGAATTTGAGCATGCCTAGAAATGAGATGCAAATTTTTGTTGTTTTTGATGATTTTTTGAATTTTGAATTTTCTTATTTTTGACCAAGCGATTGTGGAAATCCTTGGAGCATTTTGGGATTGACCAAGCGATTTTAGAGATCCTTGGAGCATTTTGGGATTGACCAAGCGATTTTGGAAATCCTTGGAGCATTTTGGGATTGACCAAGCGATTTTAGAATCCTTGGAGCATTTTGGGATTGACCAAGCGATTATAGAATCCTTGGAGCATTTTGGGATTGACCAAGCGATTGCGATAATCCTTGGAGCATTTTGGGATTGACCAAGCGATTGCGATAATCCTTGGAGATTTTGGGATTGACCAAGTGATTGCGATAATCCTTGGAGCTTTTGGGATTGACCAAGTGATTGCGATAATCCTTGGAGCTTTTGGGATTGACCAAGCGATTGCGATAATCCTTGGAGCTTTTGGGGTGACCAAGTGATTGCGATAATCCTTGGAGCTTTTGGGGTGACCAAGTGATTGCGATAATCCTTGGAGCTTTTGGGGTGACCAAGTGATTGCGATAATCCTTGGAGCTTTTGGGGTGACCAAGTGATTGCGATAATCCTTGGAGCATTTTGGGATGACCAAGTGATTGTGATAATCCTTGGAGCTTTTGGGGTGACCAAGTGATTGCGATAATCCTTGGAGCTTTTGGGGTGACCAAGTGATTGCGATAATCCTTGGAGCTTTTGGGGTGACCAAGTGATTGCGATAATCCTTGGAGATTTTGGGTTTGACCAAGCGATTGCGATAATCCTTGGAGCTTTTGGGATGACCAAGATTACAATAATCCTTGACTTTTGATAAAGCAATAATCCTTAATTTTGGGTGACCAAGGATTACGATAATCCTTGGAGCTTTTGGGATGACCAAGTGATTACGATAATCCTTGGAGCTTTTGGGATGACCAAGTGATTGCGATAATCCTTGGAGCTTTTGGGTTTTGACCAAGCGATTGCGATAATCCTTGGAGCTTTTTGGTTTGGACTATGGCTCTTCAGGGGATAGAGGTACCCCCAGCTTGATGGTCTTTGCACTCCGGATCTGGCTCTGGAGGGATTGGCATGAATGGATCGGCCCTATGCATGGATAGGAGGACAGGGTCTACCCTCGATACTGATATTGCTATGGGGTCTCTGGGTGGAAGTTGATCTTTGTATGCCCAAAGTGGTGGATGTAACGCTTGGTCCCACTATGGTGGGTTAACGTGCCACTCATGCCCTAGTATTATGTTTAGCTATTGAATTGCTTCATCGATATTTATGGGATGTCGATGTTGTCGCATGTGATTGTTGTGGGCTATCTCTGTTTTATCCTCACCTTCGGCCAGTGAGTACAGCTCATCAAAATCTGGAGATTCTGAGACATGGAGGACTGCATCATCAGGTAGCCCTACGGTTAAAGGTTGATCCTCTTCGAAAGGAGCCTCATGTAAGTTGGGCCTTGGGAGCTCCAAAATCTTGGTCTCTATCGACTCTAAGTGCTCTAGCGCTTTGCATGTATCAGGAGATTTGAGCTCCTCCTCTTTGGTTGGTTCTTGTTGAGGAACTTGGGGCCTATGGAGGGGTGGCCAGATAGCACCCCCATGCCTTGGTAGGGCATTTCATCCCGCTCTTCTTCTCGCTCTGATTCCTTAGAGGCTTCTTGATGAATTTCTAAGGGTGGCCCATAAACCTGAGTGGGTTCTTGAGGAAGGTGCCCATCATTGGTTATAGGAGTAGCCTCCCGCTCATGTCTAGGAGGCATCGGGGGTGGTGCTCGATAAGGTCGTGGAGACTTGTCTCGCACCCGAGGGTTGTGCCTCTCATAATGTTTTGTCTTATGCGTGTGAGGGGTTGGAGTCCTCTCCTGCATAGTGTGTTGGAACAACTCATCCTTCTGGCGTTGAAGGTGCTCTTTATTTAGAAGATACCATTGCTCTAACTATTGTCGTTCTAGCTCAAGTTGCGTGAGTTGCGCCCGACAGGCGACATGCTCGGCAGATTCTAAGATAGTTGGTCTTGTCGTCTCATGTCTAGAAGGGTTAGATGCCTCTCTGACATATCTATCTCGGTCATAGTGATCCAAGATCTCTATAGGCCGCCTCCCTCTGTTGGGGGTAGCGGCATTCCCTCGGGGCTTTGGCCTCAGTGAGTGGTCCTGATAGATAGCAGGTGCGGAGGCGTATTGCTCCCGCACTGTATATTGCTCTCGAGGAAGGTAGGGGTCTTCCTCGTGCTCTCTTTCATAAGTGAAAAGGGGATGGACGGAGTTGGCTCGCCCTGCCTGAGGAGCCTTGTGCTCTGGATTTGTCCTTGTAGTCCTGACAACTAGAGGGGGTGAAGGAGGGATAGTGTAATCATGTGGTTCCTCCCGTCGAACCCTATGTTGACCTAGCGCTTCATCGCGCGGTGACCACTCATAGCGAGCATCTAAGGGAGCTCTCCTATGGATGTACCCCTCATGGAAGGGTGTGTGGTTGGGTGCTATTCTGAACAGGACTGCCCCTAGACGAGGTGCCCCTATAGTCCCATTCCGTTAAGGTGTGGAGGGGTCCGCCTTGTGTGTCGAGCCGCCACCAAGGTGGTATGACCAAATCCTTGGGGCTATACCGGAGGTGACTTGTGCCTCCTTGGATATTCCCCATAGCATCCGCCCGTGATTGGGCTTGGCTACGGGTGAGCACCATGATGATGTCTCTCTAAAAACCCTAAAAATTGAAATGAGTCAGATGGGGCCCAAAATTGGGGTGCGCATCCCTCTTACAATAGATAAGCCAAAAATGAAGTTTCAAGTCCTAACTCTAAATACATTAGGAGATATTGACCTCCGAACAGCTCAAAAAGCATAAAAAATTAGGTTATCAATTTTAAAACCTAATTTCGGGGCACTAGATGATGGAATTTGGCCCCCAAAACTGACTTTTGGACAAAATAGAACATAGAGAGTATAATTGTTTAAAAAAAACCCAACAAACCCCCAAAAAAAAAAAAAAAAAAAGGAAAGGTTGAGAAGTTATGGCCCCGACAAGATGCACTAAAATTTAGGGAAAAATATAAGATTTCCCATATTTTGTTGGATGCTCCTGCATCACTTATGGGCACCTTTGGGGTGCTCTTGGGTTGACCAAAGGGTTCATGGACACCTTTGGGGCCTTTTGGGGATGACCAAGCGATTGCGGGAATCCTTGGAGCTTTTTGGAGCGAGTGACAAAATGCATAGATTTTTATCTTTTGTTTATGATTTTTTTGATTTTTTTTTGTTACACTAAGCAGAAATGAACACACACATACACAAACGGTGATTATCTCTTTTAAAGATTAATGGTGTGTCCTAAACTGGTTTAGTGCATTTTGATGATTTTGTTTTGTTTTTGAAAGTTTTGAAGAACGTTTAAATGCATAATGTTGGCTCATATGACTCCCATAAATGGTCGCCCCTTCAATATACCATTGCCGGACCGATATACCAACCTCTCTATATACCCGCCCTTACGAGAGGGAAACTATAGGTACGTGAGAGCGAGATGGTACGTGGAACATAGGCGGTACGAAAGGGGGATTGTCCTGTTAATGACACCTACCATAGAAGACTTATCCTCGCACGCATGGGAATCACCCCGGTGACACTCGATCAGCTTTCATCAGGATTTATGCCTAACAACGGTGACAATCAGGGGAAATGGATGCAAAATCAAGCCAAGGTGGTGATGAACCCACCGTTGGTCTTGATCAAGGGCTGGGGTCTTACGACCAGCTCCTTGGTTTAAAGATACCACGTGATGTGTGTGTGGTTTATTTTAATTAAAATTGAAACATGCAAGCAACCAACTTTCCCTAAGCAAGCAAAAGTTGACAGAAAATAGAAACAAAAAATCAAAAAATGACAGGGACAGTTTTGGAACCTTACCTCTTTTCTGCCTAGACTTGTTGTTTCTGATCTTCGGCTCTAAAAATTTACAGACAGAAATTCGTCCCTCTGTGAGACGAATTACAGAACAGAATTCGTCCCTGTCTGAGACGAATTTGAATTCGTCTCAGGGTCGACGCAATTACAGTAAAGTATTCATCACAGTAAAAGATGAATAACAGTCTAATTTTGAAAAATGGTACCTATCAAGCACAAAACACAAAAAATGGATCAGTTACTTGATCTTAAAAACTAGGGGACAGAGTCCCACCGTGATCGCCATTGAAAGCATGAGATTTCGAAAATAAAAGGAAAACTATTGCGATGCATTTAAAATCAAAACTAACGCTTAAGTCCTAAAACGTGAAATGCATGAAATGAAAGAGACACATTGAAATGAGATACAAGAAAATAGAGAAAGCACAACCCTTTTACTTAACTCTCTTTAACCTCGGTTACAAAATTGCCTCCTCCCTTTTTAGGGGCTAGGAGAGTTAAAAAGATTTCATTACAATCGTGATTAATAATCCTTCTTCCGCATGCCCACATTCGAAATGGGCGGGCCAAAGTGTTGCCATCGCTGATGTTGATGAATCCTTGCTTCTTGCTGCTTCTCCTACGTTCAAAGAAACAACAAAGGCGTTAGTAGCACCTGCTACAAATAGGAAAAGTTTGTTCCTTGAAATTAATGAAAGATGCATGCCTAAGATTGTCTAAAATGATGAATAAAATGAATCTAAATGACCTGCAAAATTTGACAGAGGTCAGAAGACATTACCAGAGGGCCACTGCCATTGAAACAGTTGGCCAATCTACATTCAACTAAAATTCGTCCCTGGGCAGGACGAATTCGATCGTAATTCGTCCCGGGTGGGACGAATTCGACTGTGTTAGGAAGCCGAGTTGATGCCGCTCAAATGTCACACCTCGGGATCTCCAAAACACCTGCAAACAGAGGGGTTAAGTAATTGGGGCCATTTTGGGATGACCCAGATGGTCGGATTCTCCCAATTTGACCTCCATCAGTGGGAATTTGATGTCGCTACCTGCAAGTTAGTGGGACAACAAAAGCGACAAAAGCATGATGATATTTGATAAAAGTCTTCTGAAATCCAGATTGTGAACTATGTAAACAGCATAGAATGGAATGTAGGATGAACAAATGATGACAAGAATAGATTAAAATGAAACTTAAAAAAAGGTGCGGGGTGCCCAAGTGGGCCGCCCACCGTTGGAACTTGATTTCGGCACCAATCCACTAGGGATGGGCCCAAAATCTCTTGAGATTGGGTTGTCGGCAAATTGGTGGATTAAGGTGGTCAAATGTTGGGTTTGGGTTCGGATCCACGCTTCCAAAAGCCACCCAATAACCTCTCTTGCGAAAGAGATTAATGGATGTGGAAAAGGTGAATCAAAAAAGGGTGCAATAGGGTGTTCAATTTGGCAGCACTTCGTTGCTTGAAAATGCCTCCAACTTGTTCCTTTTTTGGGTGGGAAAGTCCACCATTTTATAGACCCAGGGGGTCTCTTTGGAGGGGCATGCAGGGGTGCCATGTGGCGGCCATGCCTTCCCAAGAGGGAGGAGACTCCTCCCTGACTTGGGCTTCCATGACTGCCCTTGTGACAGTCCATCTAACGGCCAATCTACCCACCTACACGCGCATGCACGGCAGGAGGCAATAATTGACTGTCCTCGGCTGCCACTTGGCGGCATTCTTCTTTTTGCCCGTTAAACCTGGAATTCGTCCCGACCAAAGACGAATTTAGAATTCGTCCCCGGGTGAGACGGATCCCGGTTAGAATTCGTCCCCGGGTGAGACGAATACTGGGCAAAGTGCCTGAATGTGCCAAATTGCCTTTTGACCTTACAAAATTGCTATGAAAGTGGTTAGGACCACTGTTTAACCTCTGAGGGCTGCCCTGGGGGCTGTGTGTGTCAAAGCGATCAGTTTTTGCAGTCACATAATCGGATTGGTGCTGTTTTGGTGTCTACATTTTGAAATAAATTTATTTATATTCATTAGTGAAATTAATTTTTTCTATAAAACAATTCTAATATTGTAAAAAGTCTAATATAAATCAATCTTGAATTTTTGCTATTGTTCCTCACGAAAGGAAGTTTTTGGCATGGATTATCCTTTTCTGATGTTCTTTCTAGCACTTTTAGTAGTGTTCCAGCTGGTTCAGTTGTTTTTAGAACTATCTGGAAAGCTTGGCACCAGGTGAGATCTAATTTGTAGGGTTGGTTTCAGTCTATAAATTCTAGATTTAAAATATATGTGAAGAGTTTTGTTTGGTGGAACTTGAAACAAAAAAATAAGCCTTTAGCCCTTTTACAGGGCTATTTAGCTCATAGTTGGGCTCAAAATGGTATCTATTTTTTTGAGAATATTCTATGTCCTACTAGTTTGAAGTCTTGGGAAATATTGAAACAGGAATTTCATCTGCTTGATTCCCAGCAGAGAACTTACTCTGTGCTTCAGAAATGTTTTAGAAAGATGATCAATCCTGAATTTGTTTTTGATGAGCAACATATTTTTTATTTTATCTGTTGGAATGATGGTTCTAAATTCATAAAGCCTAAGCCAAAGTAGTTGTATCTTATGCTTACTAATACGGATATTATTTATCAGCACATTATCACTAAATGGGGTTTCAGTTTATCTATTAGTCATTACTCTTTTATTTTGCAGCATATATGGTCCAGGCATCTTGAATAACAAAAAAAGTTTTTTTAGATGGCTTCTTCTGTTATACAGGCTACCTACTATGGTTGATCCTAACAGTTTGGTTATATGCTCTTTATGCATAGTATCAAAGACTATTTATCATATCTTTTTTAATTGTGTATATGCTAAAGAAATATGGCTTCTTTTTTGCTCTGGTATTCTTGGTGAGAATTGTAACTCAATTGAGTTTAAAATGCAAGTTGTTTGTGGGTATATTCAACAATTGCAAAAGCTTATAATCTGTTTTGGCTCATTCTATCCTTTGAAATTTTATGGATGATATGAAGATCTCGTAACGATGAAGTTTTTCAGAAGCATTGTAGAATTATTACTGGGTCTCATTTGAGACTCATACGCTTCAAAATCTTATTACAAGTCAATAGGTCACTATGGACATTGAAGGGCAGCTGCAAATCAAAGAATTTTTTTGAGGACTTGGATCAATTGAAGACAAATGATTGGGCTATATGCTCCATGTTTGATGATATTCATGATCTTGATGTATACAAATGGTTTTATAATTTTGTTATAAGATGTAACGCTTTGTATGTTAAAAACAATAGCACTCTATGACTGTTTTATAGTTGTTATGACTGGAATCCTTCCAGTTATCTGTAGTTCTTTGTTTTAGCATATTATGATACTATGAGCTTCTGATGTAATAGTTTGTTTTAATATAAAGTTCCATATTTTTAATAGAAAAAAAGAGTCTAATATAAATCCCATGGATATTCTATAAATTATTTCTATTATTTTTTTAAATTTATAATCAATGGGGGAAACTATTTTTATCTGAAACATGTATTTATATTTATATTAAAATAAGTAGTCTTAATGAAATTAAAAAAAATAAAAAATAATGTAATAATTGAGTTTCAATTATAATAAAATATTTTGCTTATAAATTTTACATTGTAATATTTATATTTAATTTTAATTAATTATTACTATTTTAATTTGAGTTAATTTTTTTATTTGTGGAAAACATCCCAAAAGGGATGCCACTTTCGGGTAAGACCCAAGGAGGCAGGGGTATCCATTCCGCCAAAAATGCCCAGGACTCGGACCTGGCCTACCACCTTTGACATACTCAAGGAGCAAACAAACACACAAAACCAATTTAAAAATAAGAAAATAAATAAGTAAATAACAACAAAAATAATAAAATAAAATAAAAAACATGCTCCTTGAGTGTGTCAAAAACAAAAGCACAACCAAACACACACACAATAAGATAAAAGAAACCACAACACGAACCACATAGAAAAACACAAGAACCACATAACAAAACACAAACAAGACAAAAACAACAGAACACTACAAAGACATAACCCAAAAAAACATGAAAAATAAACACAACCAAAACCTAAAATATTTAAAAAATAAAATAAAAATAAAATAAAAAACAACCAACAACAGACAATAAACAAAAACAAAAAACATAGAAAACACTCACACAAAAAAACATGAATTAACACAAACAAAGAGAAACACAAGAACAAGAACGACAAAAACACAAGAACAATAACAAAAAACATAAAAAAACACAAAACAACAAAAACACAAGAACAACAAAAAACAACACAAAGAACACAAAAACAAAACAAAACAAAAGAACACACACACCTTAAAAAACTAAACAAAAAAAAAAAAAAAAAAAAAAAAATTGAACATAACAATGACCTATCTAGACCAGAAGACTATTAAGGCAAGAAACAACAAAGGAAACAAAAGAAAGAAAAGAGTGAGCTAGGGAACTAAAAAAACCTGAATGAACCAAAGAGAAGCAAAAAAAAGCAAGAAGAAACTAGGTACCTTTAGAACTGGAGCCATCCAAAGAAATGATAGAAAGAAGAGCTTCCCTAATTTGTGAAGCCCACCATCTAGGAGGGTGGCCATAACAAGTAAGATCACCTTTGTCCAAAGCCCAATTAGCTAAAGCATCAACACTCTTGTTTTGATCTCTGACCACATGATTGTAATCAACTTTCAAAAATCCCATCTGGATTAATTGAATCTTCTCAATAATTCTTTTTATTCTCCAATCAACCTTATGATTCTTGGAAGGAGTCTTCAAAATATTAATCATAAGTTGAGAGTCAGACTCAACTAACACCTTTTCCCATCCAACCTTAGTAGCCTCCTGAAGGCCTCTGAGGATACCATACCCCTCAGCAAGGTTATTGGAAAGAATACCCAAATTCTCAGCAAAAGTAAAAACCAGGGAGCCATCTGAAAGTCTACCAATTCCTCCCACACTAGCTTTTCCAGGGTTCCCTCTAGAGGCTCCATCAGTATTGACTTTTCCAAAATCCTTAGGAGGAGGTTGCCAATTTCTTGTCCTATCCATCTTACTAATACTCACATTCCCTTTAAGTTGGTTGCCCTTAGAAGATTTAATCTTCAATATTTGCATCACTTGATCCCATATTTGGTGGGAGTTTTGGGGGTGATTAAGGAGTTGATGGACTGATTCAACTAAGTTGGCTATGGTCTTTTGCCAAATATAGTGAATATCCTTCCTATCTTGATTAAAAATTTGGTTGTTCCTTTCAATCCAAATATTCCAAAGAAGAATGGTAGAACCCATCCAAACTAACTGCCTAATAAAATGATCAACACCCTCTTGATTAGGCCAATCCCTCCAAAGTTGTTCAAAAGTAAAAAAATTGGACCACTGTAAGCCAAGTAAAGTGGCCATTCTCCTCCATAGCTCAGAGGCTAAAGTACACTCAATAAAAATATGGTTGAGAGTTTCTACATTCTCTTCACACATCTCACATCTAAAAGGGCCATGAAAACCACGCTTCATAAGTTGCTCACCAGTAAGCACCCTACGATGCAATAAAAGCCAATTAAAGAACCTCACCTTAGGCCAGAGATTTTGAGCCCACAATTGAGAAAATATGTCAGAAGAATGGTTGGGATTATTATGGCATAAGGTCAAATAACCTTGAGCAACTGAATACTCACCCTTAGTAGTGTTGTTCCATCCAAAACAATCTTTTTCATGGGACCAAGAGAGAGATCTCATATGAAGGATGCCTTGGATATCTTGTCTTTGCCTTTCTAGGATTTGAATAGGCCAGTCCTCAATAGGGATCCAATATCTACCAACCTTTGAATTACCAGTATGGTACCGACAATAATTAGCCACCTTTATCCAGTTAGCTCGGTGAAGCTCCTCCATCCAAGGCCTCCAATCGAGAAACCGAGTTATCAAAGGCTTGTGACCATCCCAAGAATCTATCCAAAAATTTACCTGTTGACCATTATGAATGATCCAAAATAAATTTTTCTTTATCAAATCCTCACCAGTCTTAAGAACTGCTAAAATGGGAGAACCTTTGGTAGGAAGTTGATAGCGAACAAGGTCTTCAGGACTTTTGTTCTCAACATATTTAGCATGGAGATTATTGGCCCAAAGAGCATTGGGGTTATGCAACATCCTCCAATATAATTTAGCAGCTAAAGCTTTGTTGTTATTAATAGAAGACCAGAATCCTAACCCCCTTTATTCTTAGGAAGACATAAAGTGTCCCATTTCACCAAGGCCCATTTTCTTTTCTCCTTAGTACCACTCCAAAGGAAACGATGACTGATTTGATCCAGTTCTCGAAGAACAACCTTTGGAATATTCAACATGGAAGATACATAAATAGGAATAGCTTGAAGGACTGATTTTACCAAGGTGATTCTACCCCCAGAAGAAAGCCACCTGTTGGTCCACTTTCCAATTTTCTTCTTGACTTTGTCCAACAACCAATTCCAATATTTATTTTTCTGCCTTTGAATATTTATGGGAATACCTAAATAAGTGATTGGAAGGGAGGTCTTCTTATATCTTAATTTATCCAAGACCATGGATTCCTGTCTAGCAGAGAAGTGAAAGAAAATAACTTTAGATTTGTCTTCATTGATCAACTGCCCAGTAGCCTTAGAAAAATAGCTAATGATTTGCTTAATATTAGAAGCTTCCTTAACTGTAGCTTTACCTAAAAGAGTAGAGTCATCCACAAATTGAAGATGAGAGATAGGTCTAGCTCCATGAGCAATGGTAACTCCCTCAAGGGTTTTGTTTTCCCTCTTTTTGGTTATAGTCCTACCCAAGCATTCAACAAGAATGATGAATAAATAAGGGGATAGCGGGTCACCTTGCCTAATACCTCTGGAAGCTGGGAACGACTGAGAAGGCCTGCCATTGATAAGAACTAAGTAGGAAACTGAAGAGATACATCCCATAATCCAATCCATCCAATCCTTAGAGAAACCAAATTGCCTCAAAACTTTGATAAGGAAGTGCCAATCCACTCTGTCATAAGCTTTGGATAAGTCTAACCGAATGAACATGGAAGGAGATTTTTGCATATCCATGGAATGGATGGCTTCCTGAGCAAGAACTATCTCATCTACTATTTGATGCCCTTCCACATAACCCCCTTGCTCTGGGGAAATAATCTTATGCAAAAGAGGCTTCAACCTTTCTGCCATGATTTTAGTAATGATTTTGAGAAGAACATTACATAAAGCAATAGGTCTAAAAGTTGAGATATGATCAACCTCTTGAGCTTTTGGAACAAGAGTAATATAAGTTTTATTGATAACCTTCAAAATTTCTTTGGCTTTCCTGGCTTCTTCCACCACCTCTAATAAATCAACATGAAGGATATCCCAGAACTCTTGGTAGAACTCAATGGGAAAACCATCAGGACCTGGGGTTTTCCCTTTTGCATTTTAAAAACTACCTGTTGAAGCTCATTGATAGTAATAGGAGTAGTCAAAATAGAGTTCTCCTCAGAAGTGATAAGAGAAGGGATTGCTTGAAGAACATTTTGTTGAGAAGCTGAGTCAAGAGGAGTAGCAACAAAAATATTGGAAAAGTAATCAACAACAATAGAGTTCATGCCATCCCAAGTATAAACAACATCTCCAGAATCTGATTTCAAGGAAGAAATAAAGTTGTGAGATCTTCGAGCTAGAAGATATTTGTGGAAGAAATTTGTGTTTCGATCTCCTTCTTTGAGCCATTGAATTCTAGATTTTTGCTTCCATAAGATTTCTTCTCTTTTTTCCCATTCCTCTAACTGAGTTGTGAGTTTAATTTCATCTGCACTTCTCTTCTCTGTGAGGCCATCTAAACGGATTTTCTTATTCAAATTTTCAAGATGAGCAATAACTTCATATTTTTTTATGAACATCCCCAAACTCTTTCCAGTTCCAAGTCTTGATTTTGGATTTAATGTATTGCAATCTTTTGGCAAAATAGAACATCTTAGTCCCATGCCTAGGTTTACCTTCCTTCCACCATTGTTGCACACGAGGTCTAAAGGAAATGTCTCTAAGCCACATTAATTGAAAATGAAAAGGAGAGAAACTCACATTGGTTTTCCACATTTCCACCATGACTGGCCAATGATCCGAACCAACATTATTAAGAGTCTTCACTTTAGGAATGTGACCATGGATTAAGAAATTTTTAGAGAGCAAAAACCTATCCAATCTCTCCATTATACAAGCTAAGCCTTGCCTTCTGTTAGACCAAGTCATAAGGCCATTATCTGGTTGGATGTCCACAAGATGGAGGTTTGCAATATATTCGCTCATGAGGTCAGTGCTTTTGTCCAAATTTCTATTTCCCCCATTTTCTCATCCAGAGAGAGGATGGTATTGAAATCTCCTCCGATCAAGATCCAAGCTTCAGGAAAATGAGAGATAATATGAGTTATATCCTTCCATTGTCTTCTTTTTTCCTCCAAAGCAGTCAGAGCATAAATAGTAATGCAGAGCATAATTTGGTTGGAATGTCTACTTTGAATAGCTATAGCCAACAGACCCCAACTGCCAACCATATGGTGAATAACTACCTCTTTTGGGTCCCAAAGACAAGCAATGCCACCAGAAGTCCCTTGGGAACTGAGGGAAACCACTTTTCCAGCTGGCCAAATTTTATTGGCAATTGAGTCCATATCCTCCATTGACATCTTTGTTTCTTGAAGGAAAACAAGATGTGGATGATTTATCTGAATCATTCTTCTAATTTCATTTTGTTTTGAAAGACTCCCTTTGAGTCCTCTAATATTCCAAGTGATGATCTTCATTAATACCAGGGCTAAAAAAGTTGGGAAGGGCATTAATCTTACCTTCCTCTACAAGCTTTTCACCTTCTTTTACCATATGATATTGATTGGTCTTGCGACCTGCTTTTTGATTAGAATCCATCTTCAAATTTTTTTCCCTATTTCTTGACTTATTCCAATTGAATCCGAGATGGCTTCTAACCTTGAAGAATGCTCGTACACAACCAAAATTTTACTAGAGGGTTCAACGGAGTCTATATTGGGACCTGTATTATTTGAAGTTTTGACATTTAAAAGATTGTTTTTCTTGTGTAAATTTTCTCCCTTTTTTTCTGTTGAAAACCTTTGATTTGTTGGTTTGTCTCTGAGTTCTTCCCTTCATATTTAAATTGTGTTTCTAAGATTTTTGTTTCCATTATTTCCTCTTCCTCACTTGGGACATCATTTGTGGAAAGGATTTCAAACATATTAGCAGATGACTTTGATTGATCCTTCATAACTAGTTTTTTCTGAGTGTTCTTCTTCTTAGGCATTTGGAAACCTCGTTGAGTTTATATCTTCTTTCTTTTGATCAAGAATTTTATTTGGGCAAGCACCGGCCAAATGACCATATTCATGGCAAATTCTACAATGAAAAGGAATGTTCTCATAGTCCACTACTTGCTCCCAAGTGTCTTCCCCAAATTGTAATGTGATATTTTTAGGTAGGGGTTTGTCAAAATCCATTAAAACACAAATCCGAGCATAAATAATATGTTCAAAATTTTGAGTACAATCAGCAAGTCATCATAAAAGTTCCTAAAGAGTTTCCAATTGAAGAAAAAATAGTAGGATTCCAAAATTCAATAGGGAGGCCAAAGAGTCTAACCCACACGGGAGCTATAGAAGGCATCTCTTCTTCGACTTTAAATTTAGTATGCCAGGGCTTCATGAAAAGCCCTACCCTTCCAAAAAACCAAGGACCCCCTTGAAAAGTTTTCTCTCTATCTTCATTATTAGCAAATAAAACAAGAAAATAACCATTTGGATAAATAGAGATTTGTAACTCACCTTTAGTTTTCCAGATTTTTGCAGCCCAGACTTTGAAAGCAGATAGGCTCGGACGAAAACCCATGAACCGACAAATTAGTCCTCTTTTTTCCAAATCTTCAATGCCAGTCTGAATGTTACCCATATCAAGCTTAACAATAGGAGTTCCATCAATTGCTTTAAGACATCCTGACTCCATTTTCTTGGGATCAATCTTAGGCATTCTTAGAGGTTTATGGGAAGCCCTAAGATTGATATTAGCATTGGGTTGAGGTTGTCCACCATGGAGGGCATCCCTAAAATTCATTTTTGGGGCTGAGTTTTCAAAATTCTTACCCTTGACAAGGGTTTTCATAGTAGAATTATTTTGTGGGTGCACCTTAGCACCAGATTCACTTGAGATATGAGCCATTTTTTGATCAACTGCTTGAAACTTGTTTCGTGATCTCTTTAATCCTTGCCCTAGACGTCGTGGAAAGGTATGGTTTTCACTTTTCTTTTGTGCAACAAATTGGAAGTCGTTGTCACTCAAGTTCACAGTATGATCTATTGAAAGACAAATTTCTAACCCATCTTGGATCCCCTGCAACATTTCCTGCTAAAATATTGAGCATAAACCACAAAAATATTGGCCGCTAGGGCCCGAAGGCCCTAAAAACCAACCTCTGGAGCTGCTTGCACTCAACCCGGATGAAACCCTCGCATAGCCGCTTGCCAAAAATCTCGTTCACACATAGGGATGCGCTAGGATCTGTGTTGCTCCAAATGATATGAAAATTGGTGGAGACGTTCTAGGGTTTTTCAGGCATCTACCCTCAAAATTTCAGCTCAATCCGAGTCCGGATGAGTGAGATATGGCCGAAACAAGTTCGATAGTTTTGATAAAGAGTTAATTTATTTTTAATATTTACTAATAATTAATTATTATTTTAGACAAATAAAAATAAGAATATATAAATCATTATTTATAGTTATCTTATATTGATAACCCAAGAATTATTCATGATAGTATCCTTATAAAACTAAAATATATCTCCTCAGACATCTTGAAAAAATATATACATGGCCAATTATGAGAAGGATGTCATATTATGGAAAGGAATAAGTATTATAGTTGCCATCGTCACTATTGCATAGGACAATATGACCACCAACAATTAAGTACCAATTTAAAGTGATAAGAGATGGTGTAATAAGAAATCCATTTGCATTGAATCATATATGTAGATATGTATGTTGTGAGTTACATAACAACCATTCTTTATTTACACTTAGATAGGAAACTTAAGTTCATATTTCCTTATTAGAGGAGAGTCTTTAACCTCTTTATCACTTTGAGTAGGGATTTATGTTAGAATAAAAAGTACATGACCACTAGAAGATGGGAAATTTTCTATTAACCATGGGTTTAATTGAATATTGCATATTTAATATTTTACATCTTCAACTTATGTTTAGGATATGGTCCTCTTTTGAGGATAAAACTAGGTATTGAATCAATTTAGGTAAGGAGCTTTCTACATATTCTCAAACCAATGTCTATTAAAAAATGGTTGTTAAGAATATTAGATTCAACCCATATTTAGGAAAGCATCGGAGTAGACTTTATAACTTTCAATGTTTTTTTTTCATTCTTAAGCAAATCACTTGGTTAAATTGATGATTTATTATTTGTATGACTTAATGGCTAGGTCTAAAATACTTCAAGCCACATTAGATACGTCTAATGGAATGGAATTTCAAGATGGAATTTTATGGTGCCTATGAGAAGTAGACCATTCATAAAACAACATATTTTCCATAAAAGTGTATAAGCCAATACAATTATGATTATGTGATATGTTTTTTTATAAGATGGATGAAGGAGTTTTGAAAGGATCTCCAGACCTTGTACAAAAGAGACTAAGCCCCACCAAAAAAGTGAGAGCCAAAATTACTTACATTTGATAATAATCAAGGAATGATCAATCAGAGAAGTTACCACTTCCAAAGCCAAATGGGTACATAGGTAAGACCATACATAATTTAAAAATTAAAAAAATTGAAACTAAATCAGGATGCCAAAGATAACCAATCGAATATAGATCAGTAGCAGGCCCTAAACCATAAATCGAACCATTTAACAGTCTCATTCTCCCCCATGAGGTCATTACTTTCCAGGCCTTCCAACCCATTAGAGAAAGCATTTATTCTACATTGGAGATTGTGGCTTGCAAGGAGGAAACAATAGCTTGGAGATATAAAATTTGGTATAGTAATCTAAAATCAACAAGCACTTCCAAGTTTTATAGCCAAGTCATCAAAAACAACTCGACAAAAGCGGAGCAAAGGCTAATTGTGTATGATATCATTATCAATAGAAGCAATATCCACCAGGAAATTATCTTGCCACACCACTAAACCATTATGAATAACTCCTTTATTAGCCAATAGACCGACCACTCGATTACCTTCCTTGTATGTATGCTTAAACTGAACATCTTCTGGATTTTAAATATATCTCTAAACTTCCAAAAGAAGGTTCAAAATAGTCCAGGTAGGAGATTGAGTCCCTCTTGCCATATTTATAATATTAAGGGAGTTCCCTTCAATGATTAGTTTCCCCTAACTTGCAGAATACAATAGAGAAACTTCATGGAACAGGAACCTAGCTTTAGTGAAGAGACTAGCTTGATGGCCCAGATTATCAACAAAGGCTAAAATTATCAAACCATCATGGTTCCTTACAGTCCCTCCAATACCTGCAGGACCTAGATTCCCTTTAGATGAACTATCAAAATTCAACTTCCACAAACCAATTGGAGGTAGCTCCCACTTAACCCTGGCTCTGTTCGAAGGTACAATAGGTATGACTAGTTGAGGATTGACATTAAGTCCAAGAGATCTCTCACAACATTTAGATTTAGGGTTCTAATGTCCTCCACCAAAAAATAAATTGCTTTTAAATCCACAACATTAGCCAAACGAGCAGCATCCTTAAACGTCCTTGAGTTTATTTCCTTTCAAATTCACCACCATATATGAGGAAGGGTAAATTTTCAAAACTAACGAAGACAAAGAGATAGGAAGGGAGAAATCCATTGCATTAGTACATCCTTTAGGCTGTTTGAAAACACCCATTAGATGTTCAAATAGCTAAAAAAGTAGCTGAAAACCTCCAGCAAGAAAGGATAGTAGAAAAGAATATGGAGCGAGGATTCCTCCACATTCTGCACGAGAAATAAGCTTTAGGTAAAATCATACCTCTTTTTTGAAATTGTCTAAAGTTAGAAATTTTTCTTGTAGGGCCAACCAAAAGAAAATGTTGATTTTCAAAGTGAATCCTTTCAACCAAATTTTATCTCTGCTGGAAACCAAGGATCATAAGGACCATCTACTACTAAAAAAGCTGATTTGACAAAGAATTTCTCATCTTTCTCTAATCCCCAGATGAATCTATCCAAAATTTATCTTCTAGGAATTATAATCCATTTAATGATATTAAAAAATTCATCAAATGCCTTCATTTCCTCCACCAAAAGTCTTGGGAAGTCAAATGGTTTCCATCGGGGATGGTGTTCAATATTTTCAATGAAATCACAAACCTTATTCCTCTAGAAATGATCTGTAATTGGTTTGACTAAAGCCAACTCTGATATTGACTCCAATGAACCTCAATCGCCCACATGTCACTGTAGAAGTAGACAAACCTACCATCTTTCAAACACCACATACCCCCTCTACGTATATCTGATTTGCACCGTATCAGACTAGACCAGAAAGCTAAACCCTAGAAGGATAATGGGCTCTAATTAACTGCTTCCCATCATTTAGGTATTTGGCTTTGATAATATCAACCCATCCCACTTTCTTCTCTTGAATCAATCTCCAACCCTGTTTGACAACAAGAGCTTTGTTCATGGATTTCAATCTTCTAAGGCCTAAATCGCCCTCCTCCTTGTTGCTGCATACTTGGTTCCACACCACTAGATGAAATTTCTTTTTCTCACTTGCTCCTGATCAAAGAAATAAGCATTGGATCTGTTCTATTATTTCAAGAATCTTACCCAGGATTCGGAATAGAGAAAGTAAATATACCGGGATGTTTGAAGGGTGGCCTTAACTAACATTAATTTTCCTGTTTGGCTCAGAAGAGCCCCTTTCCAGCTTGCAAGCTTTCTCTAGACACACTCCACAACCGGTTTCCACAAAGATGATCTTGAAGCCCCAAAAAACATTGACATAAAGAAGAGACCCAATATTACGGCCCAAAATATCCATAATTCTCAACTACATTGCTGAAGGAATATTAAAAAAAAATTATTGTGGCACTCATCTTCTATTCTCTTAATTTTTAAATCCATTTGAAAAATTATAACCAAAACATGTCCCTCTTAACAAAACAAAATAATTAATTTTTATACTATGCTGCAGTAATGGAAGCATCACCAACCAAAAAAAAAAAAAAATCACTTTATTTATATATTTACATAAGCATATATTTACATAAGCAGTCAACGAGAACATTATATTACAGCCCACGTCAACATTAAAGTCATAAAAACGAAAAGGTATTTCGCACCCTATCCACAATAATATGGACGAGAACCAGAAACAGTAAAGCCAGTCAAACCTGCAATAATAAGAGTAGAGGGCGTTAAATCTTTGATCAACTTGGGTTTTTATGACAGGTCATTACATTTCTGGTTTTGCAATATAGAGCAAAATGCTTGCAATTGCGACGAAATACATTGTAGACTTCAAATCCATGTTGAAGCAGGTAACGATCAATTACGTTTGATGGGGATTCCGACTCGAGAGTTGTGCATGTTCTTCTCCTCGAAGACTTAACTACTTCAAAAGAAACTACATATTAGTATAAATAGGCATCCCCGCCCTGTATAAAGCAACGCACCCTCAGAAAGCAATTCAAGCAAGAAATGATTACTCCGCGCCCTACTTGAGCGTGTTAACAAGCAGCGCATGATTGCCATTTCGAAGATTTAGATTTGTCTGCCCTTGTCAAATGGATAACTTGAATCTCCCCAACATTCGTTATCTGGAACGAAGGGCCGCGTAACTCTGGTAGAAAAAAAGAAACCAATAAAAACGGCTTTTTTTCTTTTTTAATCAGCGTTTAGACATAGCTCTTTCTCGGCAGATATAAAATTTTGTTTTATTTATTTCTACGGCTGGTCTATTCCAGAGGTACTAATTTCGAACAAAATTCCACACTATTTTTTATTTATTTATTAAATTAAGGTAAAATTAAGGGTTATACTTTTGGAGTGTTTTCTTATAATTTGAATTGAGTTTTCTTTTTTGTGATTTGAATCTTATATGAGGTGTGGTTTGTACCTCCAAGTCTATTAATGTATAATACATTCACAAATAGTTTGGTAAGTGTTAAGAATGGAGCCTAATTATGAGGAGGCTAAACAGAGAAAGTTTCTGGATTTACTGCAGGACGGGCAGGGAAAGTTTCCAGATTTATAGTTTGTTAGTCTACTAGAGAAAGTTTCCGGATTTACAACAGGATAGCCAGGGAAAGTTTTTTTGTTTTTATCCCAAAATTAGGTGTTGGGAACTCAGTGTTAATCTTGGAATGTATTAAGAAAAGCAGTTTTTTTTTTTTTTTTTCTATTTTTTCTTATATATAGTTGTGAGGAAAAACAGAGTATACAATGAAAATTACTGTGTTGATTCCTTGTAAATATAGAGAGGAAATTACAACAGATGTTTGTTGTAGGTTGTAACCCTCTATTGCTTGGATTGAGAAAGAAAGGACTGAAAATTCTTGGTGGATGTAACCCACATTGGGTGAACCACGTTAAAATCATTGTCTCTTCTACTGTGTGTTTGTCTTATTTTGTTAATTATGTTGTTAAAGTTTGAAACACTATAATTGCTTTTCTATATTTTATATAGTGATTTACTCTAACAAGTGGTATCAGAGCGTTTGTTTTGTTGGGTGCACTTGACAGAAGGAGAATTTTTGGATCAAGTGGGAGCAATGGCGGAAGAAGGGAGGTTTAGAGTTGAAAAATTCAATGGCCAGAACTTTCAATTCTGGAAGATGCAGATGGAGGATTACTTGTACCAGAAGGATCTTTACTTACCTCTTGAGGGGAAAACAGAGAGACCTTCAACTATGTCTGATGAGGAGTGGAGTCTCCTTGATAGAAAGGCATTGGGTACTGTGAGGTTGTGCTTGGGAGCCACCGTAGCCTTCAACATCTCCGATGAAAAGACTACCAAGGGAGTCATGGATAAGTTGGCCAAGATGTATGAGAAACCATCAACATCAAATAAGGTATTCTTAATGAAAAGGTTATTTAACATGAAAATGAGTGAAGGAGGATCTGTGCAGGATCATTTAAATGAATTTAATACTATCACTAATCAATTGCATTCAGTAGGATTGGATTTTGATGATGAGATTAGGGCCTTATTAATCTTATGCTCTCTTCCAAAAAGTTGGAACAGTTTGGTAATGGCGGTAAGTAACTCTGCTTCGAGTTCAAATAAATTAGAATTTGATGATGTGGTTGGTGTGATACTCAGTGAGGACATGAGAAGAAAAACCACAGGAGAATCATCTAGCACCACCTTAACTAGTTGAGAATAGAGGAAGAGGAAGAGAAAGAGGCAAGAGTTCACATCGTGGCAAATCCAAAGGTAGATCCAAATCACATGGAAAAGGAAAGCTACAGTGTTGGCACTGTGGCAAAAAGGGTCATCTCAAGAAGGATTGTTGGCAAAGAAAGGGTGATGGAAATGAAGGTAATGATAATAATGGTAACACTTCAGAAGCCAATATTACTGGACAAATTCTACAAGATGCTTTAATCTTATCTCTTGATAGAAATAGTGATTATTGGGTAATTGATAGTGGTGCTTCATTCCATGCTACCTCACATAAGGAATACTTCATAGATTATGTTTCTGGAGATTATGGATAGGTTCTATTGGGAAATGACCAACCATGTAAAATCATGGGTATTGGAAAGATTTTGATTAAATCCCCAAATGGATGTCAATGGGCTCTTAAAGAGGTGAGACACATACCAGATTTAAAGAGAAATCTTATATCGGCAAGTAAGCTTGATGGTGAAGGATACACGGTTGCATTCGAAGAAAATGCTTGGAAAGTTACTAAAGGTTCATTGATAGTAGCTAGAGGTAAATTGGTGGGTACTCTTTATTTACTTACTGATTTTTCTCACTTCTCCATGAATTTAGTTTCTACAGGTGAGAGTGCATCTTTGTGGCACCAAAGACTTGGCCATATGAGTGGAAAAGGTATGGAAATTTTACATTCAAGAAAGTTATTGCCTAAGTTAAAAGAGATTGATTTGGAATTCTGTGAGGATTGTGTTTATGGTAAAGCAAAGAGAGTTAGATTTCTCAAGGATGGCAAGGAAAGGAAGAAAGAGAAATTGGAGCTTGTGCACTCAGATGTTTGGGGCCCAGCTCAGGTAACTTCTCTTGGAGGTTCCTCTTACTATGTACTTTTTATTGATGATGCAACAAGGAAAACATGGATATATTGCATTAAGAATAAAAGTGATGTTTTTAATACCTTCAAGAATTGGAAAGCATTAGTTGAAAATGAAACTAGAAAAAGGTTAAAGTGTCTAAAGTCGGATAATGGTGGAGAATATTGCAGTAGAGAATTTGATGTGTTTTGTTCTAAAAATGGAATTAGAAGAATCAAGGTAGTTCCAAGAACACCTCAAGAAAATGGGGTTGTAGAAAGAATGAATAGAACCATCATGGAGCGTGCTAGGAGCATGAGAATACATGCAGGCTTACCATTATTTTTATGGGCTCATGTTGTTGATACTGTAGTATATCTGATTAATAGAGGACCATCTAGTGCCTTGGATGGAGGAATTCTGGAAGAGCTTTGGACAGGTAAACTAGTAAATTATTCTTTCCTTAAGGTATTTGGATGTGAGGCTTTTATGCATATAGACAAAGAGAACAAAAATAAGTTAGATGCTAAGGCCCAAAAGTGCTATTTTATTGGTTATGGTATTGATGGCTTGGGTTACAGATTATGGGATTGTGATAACCGAAAAGTCATTAGAAGTAGGGATGTCATATTTAATGAAAAAAACTTGTATAAATATTGGTTGCAGGGAAAGAAACAGAAAGAGGAAAATACTGAATACATAGACCTTGATGGACACATAGAAAAGGTAACTCCAAAAGTGGTAGAAGATCAAAATGTACAACAACAGCAACAAGCACCTCAATCTCCAGAAAGTGTTGTTAGACGATCTACCAAGATAAGTAGAATTCCTCAACGTTTCTCTGATTATGTTTTGTATACTGATTTTGGTGAGCCAGAATGTTTTCAGGAAGCATTACAGATGGATACCAGGAATAAGTGGGAGCTTGCAATGAATGAAGAAATGGACTCTTTATTCCACAACCAAACTTGGGATTTGGTTGAGCTACCCAAAGGTAAAAGAGCTTTGACCAATAAATGGGTGTACAGGATTAAAGAGGAGAATGAAGGGCATAAGAGATACAAAGCAAGACTAGTGGTCAAGGGATTCGCTCAGAAAAAAGGTATTGATTTTGATGAGATTTTTTCTCCAGTTGTAAAAATGACCTCTATTAGAGCTATTTTGAGTCTTATAGCTATAGAAAATTTGTATCTAGAGCAATTGGATGTGAAGACAACATTTCTTCATGGTGATTTGGAGGAGGAAATTTATATGCACCAACCAGAAGGCTTTCAGGTGAAAGGTAAAGAGGATTGGGTATGTAAACTGAAAAAGAGCTTGTATGGGTTAAAACAAGCTCCTAGACAGTGGTATTTAAAATTTGATAAGTTCATGGCTAATCAAAGGTTTGAAAGATGTCAAAGTGATCACTGTGTATATTTTAAGCAAACTGGAAATGGTAACTATGTTATTTTGCTATTGTATGTGGACGACATGTTGGTTGCAGGAACAAATATGCAAGATATAAACATGCTCAAGAAGAAGTTGGCTAAATCCTTTGCCATGAAGGATTTGGGAGAAGCCAAACAAATCCTTGGTATGAGGATAACAAGAGACAAGGAGAGTCACACTCTGAAATTGTCACAAGTAGAATACATTGAAAAAGTGCTTAAGAGATTCAACATGAACAATGCAAAGTCTATTGCTACTCCATTGGCAAAGCATTTCAAACTCACCAAAGATTTGTGTCCCAAGACACAAAAGGAACAAGAGCATATGGCTAAGGTTCCCTATGCATCAGCGGTTGGAAGCTTGATGTATGCAATGGTTTGTACAAGACCGGACATTGCCCACGCAGTGGGAGTAGTGAGTAGATTTATGAGTAATCCGAGAAAAGGACATTGGCAAGCGGTAAAATGGATACTCAGGTACTTGAGAGGAACTTCAAATTATTCTTTGAATTTTGGAGGCTCTAATATATGCTTGAAAGGTTTTGTAGATTCTGATATGGCAGGTGATCTTGATGGTGGAAGGAGCACTACTGGCTACATCTTTACTATAGGAGGAGGAGTGGTTAGTTGGATTTCTAAACTCCAACACGTAGTTGCCCTTTCAACCATTGAAGCTGAATATGTTGCTTGTAGAAGCAAGCAAAGAGATGGTTTGGTTGCAAAGACTAATGGAAGAACTAGGGAAGAAGCAAGAGGATAATAGGTTGTGGAGTGATAGCCAGAGTGCTATACACCTTGCGAAGAATTCGACATTCCATTCAAAAACTAAACACATCAAACTCGGGTATCATTTCATTAGATCAGTAGTGGAAGATGGATCTTTGAAATTAGGGAAAGTTCACACATCACAAAATCCTGCTGACATGCTTACAAAAGTGGTGTCAAGAGAAAAGTTGAGCTTTTGCTCAACTTCAGTTGGCCTTAAGGAATAAGAGGCCATGATGAGAATTTTTTAGTCCTTGGTTGCAGTATGGTGCAATGGAATTAGTCTCCAAGTGGGAGATTGTTAGGAATGGAGCCTAATTATGAGGAGGCTAAACAGAGAAAGTTTTTGGATTTACTATAGGACGGGCAGGGAAAGTTTCCAGATTTACAGTCTGTTAGTCTACTAGAGAAAGTTTTCGGATTTACAACAGGACAGCCAGGGAAAGTTTTTTTGTTTTTATCCCAAAATTAGGTGCTGGGAACTCAGTGTTAATCTTGGAATGTATTAAGAAAAGCAGTTTTTTTTTTCTATTTTTTTCTTATATATAGTTGTGAGGAAAAATAGAGTATACAATGAAAATTATTGTGTTGATTCCTTGTAAATATAGAGAGGAAATTACAACAGATGTTTGTTGTAGGTTGTAACCCTCTATTGCTTGGATTGAGAAAGAAAGGACTGAAAATTCTTGGTGGATGTAACCCACATTGGGTGAACCACGTTAAAATCGTTGTCTCTTCTACTGTGTGTTTGTCTTATTTTGTTAATTCTGCTATTAAAGTTTGAAACACTATAATTGTTTTTCTATATTTTATATAGTGATTTACTCTAACAAGTAAGTGGTGAGACTCTTAAATTATTCAAGTTCATATTATAAATCCCATAAAGTAGAAATTAAGAGAGCCTATGTCTGTTACCTTATTGACAAATAATCTGACAAGTGGTGGGATTTATAGGGCCAATTATTTAGAATACAAGATGATAGGGTTGCTTGTAACGCCATTGACAAATAGTTTGGCTAATGGTAGGGCTAATTATCACCACATACTTATTGATGTTAATAGGGTAAAAAATCCCACATGAATAAGACCAAAGGCTTGTTCCTTTAAGTCTACTACTTCATTGCCAAGGAGTCTGCTAAGTAGTGATGAATAAGATCAAAGGCTTGTACCTTTTAAGTCTACTACTTCATTGCCAAGGAGTCTGGTAAGTGGTGATGAATAAGATCAAAGGCTTGTACCTTCACATTTGCTAATTTATGGCTAAGGAGTCTGGTAAGTGGTGAGGTTTATAAACCACTTAGGTCTAAGATGCATTCAAAGTACATTAATGAGGTAGAAGAGATATAAATATGAAAGAAAATTCCATCATAAAATATGTCATTTGAAATAAAAAATTTATATAAGAAAATTATTAAGATGAACCACAATCTTACACACATGTGTCCTTACTCAATGTTAATAGGGGTGACAAGTCAATCTTACACACATATGCCCTTACTCAATGTTAATAAGGATGAGAAATCTCACATAAGCAAGACTAAAGGCTTGTACCTTTCAATTAGCTACCTACTTAACAAAGAGTTTGACAAGTAATAAGACTTATCCTAGACTATTAGAAAATAATTTAAATGTTAAAAAAACATAATTAAAAATAAAAATAATAATAATTATTATTAAATAAATAATAAAAAGTTTAACTCAATTTTTTTTAATTATACTTATTTTATATATTTTTGTGAGTTAAATTCAATTGTCAGGTGAATAATGTCATTGATAAATTAGATGGTAAAATTTATTTTGATAATTTAATTATTTAAAAATTTAGTAAAGTTATTATTATTTAGTAAAAATATATAAAATCATTCAGTAAAATGGTATTTAATATAATATTATGAAAATCTTTCATATATGTATTAAGAGTAAATTATTATTTTTATACTTTAATGTTTTACAGTATTTTGTATTTAAAGAATTCAATGATAAAATAGTATATATTAACAAATACAGCATATAATATTAATTTTACAAGTGATAAGAATTAGAACATATGAATTCTAACATCAATTTATTACTAACGCTTTCAAGACAGTTTATAATATTAATATTTATGAACTGAATGTAAGTAAGTACAACTAACAGGAAGTAAATTGCTTTTAAGATTTTATCACACCCAACTTTATACCTTATTTTTTTCAAAATATTTACTTTTTCTAATTTATGTTTTTATCAAAAACAATTATATTTTGGAGATGCTATTAAAACTATATTAAATTCCAACAAACTGAATGTGTTTGCTCGTTTTGTTCTCTGTATAGAGTGTACATCGCAGGTCCATATTCCATTTTATTCGTCTCAATTCTTTTGTCCGTTCGTTCGCTACTGATGCATGCATGTTACCTTCGAGTTCTGCACAAAGCCCAGGAAAATAAAGCTAACGTTATTGAAATCTTATGTGAACAAAGGCCACAGGATGTGTAAATATGATCACCAGGTTTGAGTTGTTCTCTCCCGATAGGTTTGAATTTCGCACACACTCACGATACTCATGAGCCATGATAATGCTTATGCAATTAGCAACAAAAATCCGTGCTGCTACCAGTAAAATTTCTTTAATACATATAACAGTCAGTCGAAGTAGACAGGTAGAAGTATATGAGGAAACTTGAGTTTTTGTTAAGAAAGCTTAATAATAAGGTGTCCAAAAAAACTTATATCAATAATTTACCATCTATAAGATACAAAATTTATAAAGAACGTTTTTGAGAAAAAAAAAAGAAAAACGTCAGGAAACAGAGACCATGCCAAGGCAACAAACAAAAAAAAACAAAGACAGTACGCCCAAGATGGCTACTCAATCACTTTTTTCATTCTAGATTTTCCTTGATTGATAACTTTGGACGATTCGCTGCGGTTGGCAGCAATCACCTTGGACACACGGATTGTGTTTGGAAATTGAGCGTTGTGGCCACGTCTCGTGGTGTATTGGGGAATTGAGGCTTTGTTGATGTCATTGCTTTGAAAAGTAAAAATTGAGGGTTGTGGCCACGTCTGGTGGTGTATTGGGGAATTGAGGTTTTGTTGATGTTCTTGCTTTGAAATGTAAAACTGTAATTATGACAGCAAATTTCCTTCAAATCATCTTTGTCCATTTTTGTTTCTTGCGAACCATAAAAATGTGAGAAATTTGAAACCACCTATTTTTTTTTTTTTTTATTCTTGTGAACCATGGGAGCATGTGAGCTAGACAATTTGACAGTGTCGGTGCTTCGAAATAGATAACTACACTCGCACCCCAAGTAGGGTTGTTTTGAAGTTGAAATATTGTCATTGCTTTGTAACGGGAGGTTGTTGACTTGGCAATAGAAATCCTTTTCCCTAACCTTCCTTGGACCCTTAATTTTGAGAGTGGCTTGCTCGTGCTCCTTGAGGATGATGGAAAAGCTAGACATCTGGGTTCTCTTTTTAGAACATGCCTTATATATTTTGTTACCCATGATCCATATTAGCACTTGAGTCTTGAGGTTCGAGATGGGCTTCGAAAGGGACGAATTATGCTAACTAGGATTGATGAAAAGGAGATTTGTTGAAAGTCTGTCTTGGTTTGGAAACTCCACAACTATGCTCTTAAAGAAGGCAAATATCATTGTTAAAATTGATTGATTTAAGGTCCTACGGGAAATCCGCATGTCACACCCTAAGTGAGTCTTCCTTGACACCCCTGTTGGCGAGTCGTTCGACGACCTTATTCCCTTCTCTATAAACATGTTTGATTCTAATATTACGGTATTTGATCAAAATGTTTTTGCACTTGATCATGATGTTGCTCAGGGTCCATGGATGGGAATGGTTACCTTTTAGGTAGTTAATGATGTTTAAAGAATCCCCTTCAATAATTAAACTATCAATAGAAATCTCATATAGAAACAATAGACGTTGATATAGAGCTCTTGCTTCAACCATGTTGTTTGATTGGATACCAATATTTTTGGCAAAGGCTACCACCATTATTCCTTGATCATCTCTGAGAATGCCTCCCCCACCAGATACCCCTAGATTTGTTAGATTTTGATATAGTGTGCAATGGGTGATAGCAATCACAAGATGTAGAATAATATCAAAGAAAGTAAATCTACGAGATGACTGAGGTATGCTATAAATAGAAATAACCTAAATGAATACAATGTAGCTATGGATGAAATGAGAATTCCATCAATAAAGCTACTGAACTACATTGCATCCATCACCAATATATGGTGATCTACATAGCACTGTGCTACTACCTACAAATGTGCTCTAAGAAGATCTATCTATCTATGTCCTCGACTCTATATTTGTATTACAATGAGGCTATTCTTATATAGGAAAATATGTTCCTTGACCAACGCTCTACCTAGTTGTGCAAGGGACAACTTGCACATATATAACTTACACATTGACACTTGTGTATTTATTACATTGCATGAAGTAACTAGATAACTTTTTCCTAAAGTAATCTGATGTCCCAAGTATGTACCTTGGAAGATACATTTACATGACCCAAATTATGGAATATACTCTATTTCTAACACCACCTTGTATTACATTATTTGGATATTGAAGACTTTATTCTTCAATATGGATCTTCTTCCATTGGATAATGGAATTTGTATTATCCTTTAATGCTTACTGTGTTCAAGTTCAGTAGGTAATATGTGTCTTCATATGATGCAAAGTAAGTTGTACCTGAAGGTTCTTTTGGTTTTTGTATATGTTCAACTGGTTCAATATTCATGATGCCATGTTTCTTTCTAGTATGTCTTTTCTTCATTTTTTTCCTTCTCTTCCTATGATTCTGCATTAGTGCTGGTGAAATATCTGCTTCATGACAAGTTAGCCTATCATCACAACAGTATTGTTCTTTATTGCCAAATTTTTTCTTGTGTCGAGTAAGTACAAACATAATTAATGATAGATAAATCATCAGACATTTTTCTAGTTGAAATATAACCAATATTTGTGAGTTCCACCATGCTGTGAAGAGGATTTCATGAAGATAGTTAATCAATGCTGTAAAGTTACTTTCTTTGGCTTCTTTAAGAAATAAAGAGAATTTATCTTTGTCACTAGAGGGAAGATACTCTTATCCTTCTAGATTATCTATTAAGTTTTGAGAGTAGAATTTTACTTCATGGAATCGTTCTTCATTATTAAAATATTTTCTCAAAATTTCATCCATGATAGTTCTTTGAAATAGTGATTATTACTATTTCTTAGAGTTGAATTTGATAGAATATTAGTAGTCTACCTTATAGCTCCCTATATTAGGATATATGATCCCTGATTGAAGTATATAAGCTTAATTTGTTAAAACCTGTATTAATCCTTAGGATTGTAGGCTTCCTTATGTCTCCCTAGAAATGAGAGTATGAACACCTAATTCTAGGTTTTGAAGACAACTTATATCTTTCCAACTTGATAATATTTGATAGATATTATTATTAAGTTTTGTAGAATGCCTTATGACTCCCTAATGATTTTTGGAATACGATATAGTGCATTGTAAAATATAGTTCAATTTTGGTTGATTTTGTATAGTTTTTTTAAAGATCAAAAATCAACTTTTCAACACCTTATTACTCCTATTGAACTAAGCATTTTTTTATTCTGAAGAGGTTTAAATGTTGGATTCCTTTTGTCCCTTTTAAGATAATTTTTGAGACAAGAATATTATAAATTTCCAACCTTAACAAAAAATCTTAATAACCTCTTTTTGTATCCCTTAGGATTTTATTTAAGTATTTATAATTTTTTGGAAAATTAGAACACATTAATATTTTCAAACATTAAATGGATTAATTCTAAGTAGTATTCCTTATTTCTCCTCGATTGTGTTTTGCAAATATTAGTCTACTTTGATATTTAATTTGCCTAAGTTTTACTTTCAAATAAAGATTGATTTTCTTTAATACTTCAACCTTATAATATAACCTTATAACTCCCTTTTTAATGAAAGTAAATTATATGATGAAAATTTTACATTAATAAGGCTATGTACCTTTATGAAATCGGAGGTAGTCTAACCTTCTTGGACGCTATGAATAATGACATATTCTTCCACTTGTTATTGGCTTCAACACTCTCTTTAATGCTTCCTCGAATCATTTGACCGAGAGTACTACTTTGAATACTCTTGAAATACTCTGAATTGCTACTAGATCGTTGTTGAATTGCTACCATATTACTGTCAAATTGCTATCAAATTTCTATGTTTTCTAAGGTCCAAAGCACTTTTAATAGTCGATCAGTTGAGTGCCAAGTATCACAATAATTTTTTTAACACTCCAAAGGTTCTTCGGGTGTTCGGTGGGCATCAAACTTGATCTAATGCTTGTGATAAGTATCACATTAACTTGAGATGTTTTTTATTCCCTCTTCATGTGTTGTCCAAGAGATATTTTTCCTTCAATATTTATGAGATTTCTTTGCTGTAACATACGTATATTAGGATTCTAGCTGTAATTAACTCCTCTTCCACATGGATATGGGTACCAATACAGTGTTGTAATGTATTCTTCATGGGTGTTTTTTAGGGTCCTTTTGGAGAATGACAAGTGGTGTCTTCTTTCCTCTGCATGCCCTTGTCTTATCAACACCTTATTGAAAGCCTTTCAACACATTTTTCTACCTTATTATTTACTGTACTTAATTGATCTAAGATGTTTCTAGCCAAGCAATGCTTATGGTGGAGCTTTGGTGGATATTTTGACGAGCTTTGGTGGAACTTTGGTGGCCCTTGAATGGAACTCGAATGATAGCACTTTGATGAAAACTCCATGATGATCCACTTATGGTATTGAATGCGTATAGTTCCACTTTGCTTGCTTCGATTTCCTTTGCTCATACACTTATTGATTTCTCCCTAGCTTTATGTCATATATTTTGTAGGTTTGGTCATCCAAGATACGTAGAATATGAGCCTCTATGAGTGGCTCTTTGTTGTTCTTGGGAGAATGCTAGCTTTCATATGCCTTTGGTTGTTTCAACCTTATAATATTATACCTTTGAGGCACCTTCCAATATGCCCTTTTTCCTATGTAGAATAAGTTAGAGAAATGCAATACAATGTAACAATATTTGTAAATAAGATACCTTTCATATCCTTTATTACACTCCTTTTTGTAGGTCTTACATTCTGGTTTATATGGCAAAATTTTGAATGCAGTGTAGGGATTTTAAGGTTGTCTCTTTTGCTTAGACATCTTCTCCTTTTTTCTTGGATATTATGATGAAAAAATTTAAGCTTAGATAGAAGTAGATAGAATATCCTTATATGATGCAATTTTCTGCACTTTTATCCTTGCAACTAACCCTATAATGCTTTGGATTTGAGACTCACCAAGCCTGAATATTTGAAGCTTATATTTTTTATTTTGGTTAGTCGTCTTGTTCTCCAAGTTTTATAGAATTCTAATCTATTTTTTGTGGCTTCACTTCGCCACTAAGTGTTGCATATTTTTTAGCACTAATAGTTTCTTTAGACACTTTGATAATTTTTTATTTTGTGCCCTTCTCAAGAACACCAAAAATAATACTTTTGAGAGAAATAGAATAGTGCGAATGAATCTAATAAAATTTATTTTAATGCACTAACAATTTCACCTTATCACTCCAATAAACTCTCAAAATAATGCACTTAATCAATTTATTGTAGCTAATCAAGAATAATCTGAAATGAATCTTCAAGAGTTATTCTGTAATTTCACTACAATTAATATTGTAGGACTTAGTCTTATTTTATTTTTCTAAAGTAGATGATAGGTAGTTGATAGATGTAATTCTAAAATCTAATAAACTCCTAATTAATGTACAAATGAACCTTAAAAAGAACATTTCTCTTTTTACACTTTTGAAGACTATAATATGATTTTTCTTCTTGCAACTTTAATCCAAATTAAGATGCTTTAACAAATCTAATAAGTAATCCAATTAATGAATCTATTTGCACCATAACTTGCTTAAATTTTTAAAATCTTCTATAGCTCTTTTGTTTCTTCTTTACAGGATGTGGATCTTGGTTTCTAAGATCACCAAGTTACTTCTTTGAGTAGGATCGTATAAATTTTTTTAGACTATCCTAAGTAGCTCCTTCTTCACCAAAATATGGTCTCAAACTTTCTTTCACAAGCCTAAGATTTGGTAGCTTGTTATCCTCTTGTGGTCTCCTCCTTCTACTATAGAATTGGAGAAGTATTTGTCTCTAAAGTGATCTCTTCTTGCTGTGAGAGGTAACCTTCAAATATCTTGGATTTGGTGAGCTTTTTCTATATTCAAGTCTTCTTGTCAAATTCTAAATTCAAGCAAGATATTATTCTCAAGATTCTGAATATCTTGAGGTCTTCATTGGATTTTTCTTCTAGGATTTAGTACTCCTTGCCAAATTGTTCTTCTTAGATTTGACACTCCTTGTCAAATTCTCCTCATATTTAGCACTCCTTGCCAAATTCTCCTTCTCATGGGATTTTTGTTGGATGGTGACAATTTACCCAAGTCCTTCACTATTTAGTACTGGATTTCTCCAGTGAGTTCTCCTTTGATGATTTCTTCATTAAGAATATCTAAGCATTTTATTGGATTCTCATTGAGACCTTTCCAAGGTCTTTAATATTGCAACTTTTATTGCTCTTCATTGAGATCTTCTCTTCAACCATCTACTCCTGGAAGTGTTGGTGGTAAGATATTATTTTGGATCTTTGATTATGCTACTTCTGAATGTCAGCAGGTTTCTCCTAGTCCTTATTCTTCTTCTCCCAATACTGGAAGTTATTCAATGAGATATTCTTTCGATATCTTAAATTTTACTTAAGTGTTGAATTGATTCTAAAGAAGATAATATTCTTATTGAAAATATGGGCAAGATTTATTGTCATTGATGTCAAAAGTTGTCAAGATGTTGATGTCCAAGTTTCATCATCATTAATGTCATTAGATGGTTTTTCCGCAAGGCAAGAAAGGGTTTTAAAGAAATAGGATATAATATTTATTTTAAATATTATATGCCTAAAAATGCCTAAATAGATTAAATACCCGAGGAAGGAGAAGTAGTTTAAAAGGACATCCCAAGGATGGATAAGCAGGTTAAAAGGAAATAATAATATTATAATATTTAATATTATAATATTTCAGGTTCAGGTTAAGTTGAAGAAAAACAAAGGCCAAGGAGTTATCAAATTATAAGTTCTCCAAAAGATCTAGTTTGCAGATGTTGAATATTATAATTTAATTTATTTAAATTTAAATATTTTAACCATAGGTTAAAATTTAAATTTAAATATAATTTTTTTTTTTAACATGGTGGAATCGGTAGCCGCCACAAATTCAGGAAGGATGTCTAGCTTTTTATGGCTGCCAAAATATTTTGCACTATCCACCCTGGAATTCGCCATGCAGATATTTGCGTAGTCCGCCCATGTAACCGCCATTCCACAATCATTTTAAACCTTTTACACCACTGAAAGCACTAGGAAAGGGACAAGCATTGAGTTCGATGAGGCCCAAGATTTGAACCTTAGATCTCTTTGCCCCCCTTATGGGGTTTGGATGAACTAATTTCTCTACACCTTGGACATAAATTTAAATATTAATTAAGGCACCCAAAGTTTAATTAAATTTGAATTCCCAAAATCACCGATGTTGGAGTGTATGGCATAAAATACATAAAAGAGGGTAAAGTTTTGTTAAAAAATCCAAGTGGTGGATGTGCTTTATGCTAAGGCACTTGGTGAGGCAAGTTTGGGTGTTCGAATCTTGCCAAAGGTTTTTTTTGGGAAGAATGGAAGGTATGTGCCTCACATTTTATTTTCCAAGGTGTTTGATAATTCAAAAATTGCAGAGTTTAAATTAAAAGGTGGTTTATGAGTTTTTAATGGAGATATAATGGATCATAAAATTAAAATATTTTATTTTGTTTTTGGTGGTTAGAATTTATGAGATAGGAGTGATACGGTATGCAAAGAATATTATATCTTATATTTTGAAATAAATCTATATTGTGTTAATTATTTTGAGAGGAGAAATAAGGTGCATAAAGAAATTTATTGTGGAAGTGAATTTATTAAATCTTTGCTAATTATTTTTAAAGTTTGGGGATTTTAAGGTGTATTTGAGATTTAATATTTTTGTATGGTGAAATAAATTTGAGGGAAATATTTGAGTGATGATTTTTTGTTATCTAACCATTGAGATTGACAAAGAGGTCGATTGTGATTGAGACAGGTTTTGAGGTCAAATATCCATAAAAAAAAAGGTATGGACACATCTTTCTTATGAGTGAAATGTTGTTGGATTGAATGTTGTGAAATACAAAGTTGGAGTAAAAAGGATTGTTTGATAAGCATTGTTCAAAATGTTGAGTAGGTTTTCATGTGCATGATTTGTGGATGTTGAAAGATCATGAGTATTATTGTTATGTGAGTTAAGGTTTGTGAAAAGTACATGAGTATCATTTTTATGTGAGATTTTTTGATAACCATTGTTGGAAATATTTGAGTGAGCCTTCATGTGCATGATTAGGGTTTGTGAAAGATCATAAGTATCATTTTTATGTGAAAACTAGAATCATCTTGAGTGAAGGTTGAGTTCAATAGTGAGAGTTATCGGAAGCATAGTGAAAAACTTGTTTAGGGTTTGTAAGCAAGTTGTGTTTCATTCATTGGATATTTGAGTGAAGTTCTATGACCATTATTGATTGAATGCATTGAAGTGATAGTTCAAGTTCTTTGAAACAAATTGTTCTTTATTCTAAACTGATTTGAAGGAGAATTTGAAAGTGATTGAGTATTTGGTGAGTGTGAAACATATTGAGTCTCTAACTATTCTCTATATGTTTCTGTAAGATTAAAAAATATTTTGTGTGAAACTTTTTTGTGTGATTGAAGAGGTTTTCTGTAAGAGATTGAGTTGAGTTTTTGTATGAATAAGCTTTTGTGAAAGCTTGTGAGCAAAAATTTTAAGTAAGTCCTAGAGTAGACTTAAGGACTGAGTTGAGTAAGCTTTTGTGGAATTTTAAGGATAGATTAGTGTAAGATTTTATGGAAGCTTACAACACATATTTGGAACAAGTCTTGGTGAAGACTTGAGAGCAAATTGAACAAGTTTTAGTGAGGACTTGTTGAGGAGATTTGAGGTAAATCTTAGTGAAGACTTGAGAGCATATTGAACAAGTTCTAGTGAGGGTTTTTTGAGAAGATTTAAGGTAAGTCTTAATGAAGACTTGAGAGTAGATTGAACAAGTTCTAGTGAGGACTTGTTGAGTAGATTTGAGATAAGTCTTAGTGAAGACTTGAGAGCAGATTGAGCAAGTTCTTGAGAGGACTTGTGGATAGATTTGAGGTAAGTATTTAATAATACTTGAGAGCATATTTTATTGATTGATTTGTTCAAACCTTAGTTAAGGTTTGAGGCAGATCTAGCAAAGTTGATTTGTTGTTGATTCAAGATTTTTGTTAAGGCTTGAATACAAATTTGGGATAGATATTGAAAAGATTTGTGCTAGACCAAAGGACAATGTTTAGTGAAAATTTGAGATAGATATTGAGAAGATTTGTGCTAGATCGAAGGAAAACTTTTAGTGCAAATTTGAGATAGAGATTGAGCAGATTTATGCTAGACCGAAGGACAGTGTTTAGTATAGATTTGAGACAGATATTGAGTAGATTTATGCTAGATCGAAGGACAGTGTATAGTCCATATTTGAGATAGATATTGAGTAGATTTATGCTAGATCGAAGGACAATATTTAGTGCAAATTTGAGATAGAGCTGAGAGTAAAATTTGGAGATGATAGAGTAGAGGACAGTAGTCTTCAGTGGATAGAGATATATTAGCCAAGGCAGTGATGATAGCAGTATTTTGAGTGAGGACAAGAGTCTTCAATGGAGATATATCCACAACTCAGTGCAAGGGAGGCAATAGTCTTATAGAGGATCACCAGCCAGAGTAGTGGAGAAGGAGTTCTCCCATGGATAGAGATCTAAGAACCAGCTGAGGTGATTGGTGTGTCCTATGGATAGACATCCACAAATTTTATTAAGGGATTGGTGTCTCCTTTGGATAGTGGTCCATAAAAATTGTAATAGAGAAGGCTTTCCAAGAGATTTTTTGAGAAAATTTTAGTGAAATATTTTCTCCATGGAGTAGCCCACATTGGGTGAACCATGTTAAATTGGTGTCTTTGTTGTGTGTGGTAATTTATATATTGTTTTGATTAATGTGTTGATACTGCCATTGATATATTGGATATTATTGTTTGCTAAAGAAAAGTAAAAAGTGGTCTTATACTATTCACCCTCCTCTCAATATAATATTGTGTTCTTCACTTCCTAAATTTATTGTAGGAAGTTTTCCAAGTCACTGAATCTTCTTTCCCTGTAACAAAATATTAGTACTAAAATATTAATCTACTTCTAAATCAGATATTCTCTTTTGAAGTCTTCTTCAGGATCAAGGCTTTCATGGCCTTTTTTCAAAATCTAGGCTTTTGTAGTCTTTTCTAATATTAAGGCTTATGTGTACTTTTTAGTATCAAGGCTTCTGTGGCCTTTTCAGTATCAAGGCTTTTGTGGCCTTTTCAATACCAAAGATTTTGTGGCCTATTCAGTATCAAGGCTTTTATTGCATTTTTGTATCAAGACTTTTATGGCTTTTTCTTCTAGATCAAGGTTTCTATGGCCTTTTTTGGATCAATGTATCTATATCCTTTTCTTCAACTATGAAGTTCTTCAATCTAGTAATGGATATATTTAGTCTCCTAACTTCACCATGACTCTTCTCCAGAAGTCTTATTCCATAGTATTCTTCTCTTACACAAGGAAATAATATCTATAATATGAAGACATGTTGACCTTCAGGAAACAAAGTTGAAGTCTCTTGGATTTCTATTGTAAGAGGAATCCTAATCATCTAAGAATTAATTTTCTATAGCAAAAGAAATTTTGGACAATAGTTAGCAAATTCTATATGATTACTTTGGAGGATTACTAAGCTAAATTTAATCATTGTATTTGGAAATATTTGCCATATTTATGTCTTTGGAGGATTATTAAGCCAAATTTAATCATTGTATTTGGCTTGGAGGTCTTGCTATTAAGCATGTTGTATTTGGAGGCAGAGGCATTGTACTTGGCTTGAAAGCATTGAAATTGTACCACATTTGGAGGTACTATTGGAGGCTATTTTTTAACCATCTTATCAATAAAATCAACATCACAAGGGGTGTTTTAGGATCCCTTTTCCTTTCTTGTGGTGTTATTTGTTATGGCATTGTCTTGGCCACACTATGATTGCATTTTATTACTTATGCTTGGTCTTCATTTCAAGTTTTTTATGCTTTCTATACCCCACATGTCTTTGGTGTTTATTTCACATTGTAATAAAATATATTTTCTTTTGCATATACACATTTGAATTTATATTGGGCTCATAAATTGTATTATTTCTTAAGAAATTAAACACCTTTGTAACAACAAGATATTACCCCCACTTCTTTCCCACTTCTTACTCTCCTCGGTTGTAATAGTTCACCTACGTTCAAGATTCCTCCCACTATTTTAAATACTTTTTGATTTAGAGTGGAAAATCTAGGCGAACCCTCCACACATTATGGATGTTAAGCAATGTATCCTAGACACTTTTAAGGTCATATTCCCTGGCACTTGTATTTCTCATTACCTCCTTGGTTGATATTCCTCCTTTCTTACTCATTTTCTAATCATGGCATCCATAACTCTACTTAATGGTATCACACAAAATATTGAGTAAGCCAACTCATTTGCAAATTGGAAATTTGAAATAGAATCAATATTAATGATTAATAGAATATAGAATTATTTAAGAGATATACAACTAGGTGAACCACCATTGACTCCACCTACAAATGCTACAACTAGGGCACTATTTGAAAAGAAATGTAATATAGAATTATGCTTATTCAAGCTATCTATTGGTATTCAATGTAGAGAAATAGTAAGGGCTATAACTACACCAAAATAATCATGGGATGCATTCATGAGGCTATCTGATAGGCTTAGTCAAGATAAAGTCTTGTATTTGAAACATAAGTTGCATAATATTTGTATGAAAGGCTCACTTATCGGTTATATCATGGAAGTTAAGTCTATTCAAAATCATTTCTTAGTTGCTATTTCAACTCTTACTAATAGTGAGTTGGTACCTATCATGTTACATGGACTGCCTTCTAAATTTCATGCATATTCTACCATGTTAAATCTAACTGGTAAAACATTGAGTGATCCATTTGAGAAGATTGAACTTCTTAAGCAACATGAGCAAGCCCTCATGAAATATAAGGGGATTGATTCTACAACAACAACCTTTTCCACCAAGTTATCATTACAAAATAGACACAAAAATGATTTACATTAGCAAAATTAGAGAGGCAGATAGAGGTCTCAACTACATAAACAACCAAGATGGCAACTAAGAGCTCCTTAAGGGGGTCATAATAATAGAAGGTATCAGAATTATAGGCTTCAATAAAAACCAACTCACCCCAAAAACCAACAAGAGTGTGACTATTATGGAAAATGAGATCATTCTACAATTGATTGCTATCAAATAAATAGATAGAGAAATCAAAGGGATCAACAAGACCATAATATTAATACATTGTATGTAGTAGATCAGGTCAATATTCAAGATAAATATTATTAGTATATAGACTCAGGGGCAACTAAATACATGATAGGTATGCATGATTGGTTGACCAAGATACAACTTATCTATAGAGGGATAAAACCACCCTACCACGTACAATTCCCACAAAGGCTGGATCCACAAGAGAGAAGAGAAAGCCTTATGGGGTGAACCGTGGGGGCTATGTGGTTGTTCTCTACACTCGGTGCTAGGGGGAAAGGGTTCACTAGGAATGGCTTTAAGGACTCGCTCCAAGTCCACAGGAATTTTAGGAATGTTTGATGTATTCGATTCAAGACAAACACCTAGATTTGGCCTTTCTAGATCTATGCTATAAAAGATAAAGGACAATGCAAAAATACAGAATGCAGGAATACAAGGGCTAACCCTAGAATGATTCTTTTCTTTGAATGCTTTCTAACCTAGGGTTCTAAATAGACAACCTTTTAAGCAAGGGCTCAAGAAGAGATGCACAAACAGAATTAACCCTAAGTGCACACTATATGTTGTTTATCTTTCAAATGCCTAGAATTAATTAAATATACTTAATAAAATCAGATCTAGGGTTTTATAACAGAAATAAAAGCACTCAAAAATCAGCCTAGAAGACTAATCAGAACACTTAGCTTATCCGGTGTTTTATCCTTGCTTTTATCTCTTTGTCCAATGCTATCAATAATACTTGTTCCTGCAAGATAACTCAACAAACACTTGAAAATGGAATTAGCGTTAGGGGGCTGCTTAGGCCACTGTACAATAGTGCTTGGAGGTGCAACAATCAAGCCCCCTAGGTCCTTTTAGCTGACCTTTGATAATTAAAAGCGGAAATTGACCTTTGGAGGAAAACAAACATTAATGCAATACAACAGAATAGAATGCAAAAATCACAGAACAGAATATGCCACTATGCTCTAGATGCAATTTAGAATGCAATGGAGAAAATAGGGACAACATATTACCCCTAGTTTGATCTCAGGTGAAATCATGCCCCGTAATGGGCGATCGTGATAACGCCAGGTGAAGTCATGCCCCGTAGCAGACTAGGTGTGATTTCGCATAAACTATGCAAAAAATAAAATATGAATGCAGAAGCTCGATTACGTCACTCAAAAAACCTAAATGTGCATGCAGAAGAGCGAATTCACCTAGTAGAGAGTGCAGAAGCAAAATAGAAGGGTTTTAGATCTCCTGGATGGTCAATCTCTCCTTAGGGCTCCAACAACAATCCACCAAGAGCGAGGAAGAACAATGCAGCAGACAATCAAACTCCAAACTTCAAAGTTGCTTGCGAGAGAAGAAGAAGAAGGATGCAGACCGAACAAAAACACTTTGCGAGAAATCAAATGCGAGCAATAAAATCATTAAGTGCCGAATAAAATGAGCGTGTGTTAACTTGTGTGTTATCGTGTGTGAAAAGTGAATTCAAACCCTCCTTATATAGCGGATTTGAAGGTGAAAAGAGCGGGAAAACCAAGGAGGGCCGACGTAAAACATGCCAACCCAAAAAAATTAGGGTTTTAATGTATCAAACCCTAAAAAGGTGAAATCATGCCCCATCCAGGCTGATCGTGATATCGCAATGTGAAGTCATGCCCCATCAAGGACCGGGTACGATTTCACATAAAGAGGGAAAACAGGAAAAATAGAGGGAGAAAGCCTTGTCCTTGCCTTAGGCAAGTCTAAGGGGTCCCCCTAGAGGGCTTAGGGAAGATTGCCCACTAAAGTGGGTCAATTTTTTGTGTCTACATTTTACCCCCTCTTTGATGCATTTATGGCCTAATAAATGTGTCAAAGAAGAGATGTAAACACCCACAAACAAAAAATGATAAGCAAAAATGGGGTGGCTAGTTTAGAAGAAAGGGATGGTGCAAAAATGGTGTTATTCTAAACACTTTCAAATTTTACACATAAATCGAGGCATTAGGGACATTAATGCCTCTAAGGCTAGGGTGCCCCCTCAAGTTTTATGAGGGACATGATCCTCATAAAAACTCAAAAAGTAAAACCTAGAAGAAGAAGCGAGAAAAAACAAAAGGAAAAAAAAATGTGAGAAAATAGGGTTAAAAGTGAAAAGGGGGCAAAACCCTAATTCATTTTAACCATGCAAGGGAGAAGAAAGGGGCTCTAGAGAAATGGAGGAGATGGTACTACCGATACACCATTCAATGATCATGAGGGGTGAAGCTAACATGGAGGTGGAGCGGGCACAGGTAGGATCAAAAACCCTTCCTTGCATGTCAAATTTTTCAATTTTTTCATGCATTTTTAGTGGTTTTCCACCAAAATCGATGGTTTTTCTACATATGAAACAGGCACGATCTTGTGGCCCAACCATAATTTCACCTTAGGTAGCAATGATAAAATTACACTAGAAAAATTGACCAGGCACAATTTCGCAAAAACGTGCCTAGCGAGCATGATTTCATCGAAAAAGGGGAAAAAGAGAAAAAGGAAAAGAAAAAAGAGAAAAAAAAGGAAGGAAGAAAAAGGGAAAAGATGCAAGCAAACAACTTTAAAGATGTAGAATTTGATTGTGCTATGGATTTAGATTGATTTTAAATTAATTAATTAATTTTAATGTATTAAATTTTTAATTAAATTTATTAATGGAAAAATTATTTTGTTGTTATTGCAGCTTAGGGTACTCGAGAGCCGTGAGTGGAGAGTAGGCTCCCTAGAGGTGGAGCTAGAGGCACTCGGGTAGGCAGAGAGGGATACTTTAGTAGTGGTGGGGCTAGACCACCTAGCCAGACTACCTCGGGTAGAGGTAGATAGGGCTCTATTGATAGCACTAGTAGAGAGGTGGTACCCAGAGTCGTCTACCTTTCAGTTACCTATGGGAGAGATGACCATCACACTAGAGGATGTGTGGTGCATATTGTACATCCCCATTAGGGGGAGAGTAGTTTATAGAGTATGAGGGAGGCCAGCTACCTTGCAATAATTTTTAGGAGGTTGGACCCACCAGGTGTGAGAGAGCACCATAGTCATGGATGACCTAGTGGGGTGGTATGGGGTAGACCCATTGATGACCATGCTCTATGGGGTGGTTGTGGGTATGTTGATGTGCCACACTAGTAGGTAATATCTACCATGGGTGATGGTGGGTGTAGTGGTAGACATGCGAGACCAGAGGGCTAGGTTCGCATGGGGTCCATATGTGTTGGCTCGCTTGTACAAGATGTTGTACAACATCATGTACAAGTGGTATACAAGGATAGTGTGTATGATATTGCTCTAGGTGTGGAGCTAGGAGCACATAGCGGTGTGGAGATTGGATGCACTACTAGGTCCATTACCCAATCTAGAGTGACCAACAACATATAGGTGGCCCAGATCCTTAGAGCAGGCTATGAGGACCTACGTTAGACATCTACCACTAGCGAGGTAGATAGTAGATGAGTTGAGGGAGGCCAAGATAGTATGGTGACCCTAGCATATACACCCAATATGGGCTGAGGATAGGATAGATCTAGTGAGGGTTAGGAGGATCAGGTGGTTGACTACGAAGAAGGGGGAGCCAGAGGTCTTCAGATTTGATCGAGTCTTGAGGTAGTTTAAGATCTTGTAGGGCATCCCAAACCTAGGGGACTACTGGTACCGAAGAGTCTACTAGGACCCAGTAGGGGTAGGAGGTAGACCCAACCTAACTAGGTGGGTCAAGGAGGACCTAGATGATCCTCCTTACATGGATCCTAGGGTGGATGATGTGGGAGTGGCCTTCGACTACTAGTAATGGTACAAAGGAGTCATGCCCCATAGGGTCTCCCTACTAGTTTTGATATAGAGGTACCAGGTGATGGGCCTGGGCATGTAATGAGCATTCTAAGAGGTAGCTCATAGAGCCATAGAGAGGGCTCAATAGGGACCAATAGCTCTGAGATAGAGGTAGGCTCGAGTCAAGATTGAGCTGGTGATGGAGGACACTATTGCTGTTAGGACCAGGAGGTAGGGGCATCCAGAGTTACCCCCATAGAGGCTAGGGTACTACTAGGTGGAGGATCAAGAGAGGCCTCCACATAATAGTAATAGCTAGGGTCAGGCTCTAAGATGAGGGGATCCGAGGGAGGAGGTAGAGGTACTATGGGCACAGGTGGTGACTCTATAGAGGTAGGTGGACCTACTCCAGGAGGATAGGTCCAAGAGGATCGAGGGACTATGAGGCTCATTAAGCATCATAGAGAGGGAGAGGGATGTAGCTCAAGTAGAGGCTAATCATCTCTAAGGAGAGGTGAGTCGATTAGACATAGAGTACTAGAGAGCTTGGGTAGAGGGGATGGCTATCATCGGGAGCAGCCAGGCTAGCGATGGAGTCCACCTTCTATAGGTGAAGCTATAGAGGGTAGGGGAGAGGTTGGAGGTGGCCATTCAATAGGCTACCTTTTATGAGACCATGTACTACCAGGTAGTACCAGTAGAGTAGAGAGTGACACTCCCTCCATCCCTCCAATCAGCTAGTAGGTCATGATCTCGATCATAAATATTCTCGGCATCTCCATCCATGGGTATGTGGCTGCCTAGACCACCTCCTCCTTCGAGTAGAGCAGAGGAGATAGGCTCTCAGATCTAGGCTAGGGATCGAGATGACATACCAATTTTTATTATGGCATGCACCCCTAGGGATTGGTTGAGTGTACTAGGATTAGACTATGGTACACCAACCAGACATGACTATATCTCTCTCTTTTCATCGAGTAATACATAGTTGCTTTCTCTTTATATTTTGTGAATGTGTGCATGTGATTAATTTTTATCTTAGATGTTCTTTAATTTGATGTTTTATGAATGCAATCTATCTTAAAATGCAATGCTATATGAAATGCATGGATGAAAAATGGATGGAAGAAAGAAAGAAAAACATGAGATGAAAATAAGAAAGAAGACCAACACAAAGAAGAAGAAGAAAGAGAGAGAAGAAGATAAAGAAAATGAAGAATATCCAAAGGTCAACCATCTAAAATAGAGAAGGATGGGTGAAACATAGTATTGAAATCAGCGTAGGTCGCAAGGGACCAATGTGACTAAATACTATGAATCGTACCAGAAAAGAGAGAGCTAAACCCACTATGGGTGTAGTGCTCACCAAGAGGGATGAGGTGTTGGAGTCTGACCCGCTATGGGTGGTTGCTCACTTATTGAATATTATGGGGTGATTACCTACTAGGATGTATGTCGAGGCCTACTAAAAATGGCCAAGGAGCTTATCCTGTAATGGGGTGTTGAGCCTACTGAGTCAAAAGGGAGTATAACCCAATAGAAGATCATATCCGATAAGATACCCACTAGGATGTATAGCTATCCCATGTGGGGTGTAATATAAGGATAAAATATATATTAGGTGAGTGCTACCCCTGATAGGGGTTTAGAGCAGAAAACAAGCTAGTGAGTGTGTGCAGTTGTGCCAAAATATGACTTTGAAAAGAAAGAAATAAAGCATATGTATTTCCTTGTTAAAAGCAAAGGAAGACAAAGAAAAATAAGGCAACAAAAAAGTGACAAGGAAATATTAATGAGCTATCACCCTTGATCTAAGAGATACTCTCACTATTTCCAAGATCAAGGAAGATAAAACTTGAAGAAGCAAAAAGCAAGAAAGAAGATTGAAGAAGAAAGCCCTAGGTGGGGATCTTACTAGGCATTAGAATCCTAGAGAGAGTGCAATGCATGTGAGCTATGACCTAACTAGGTATCATCACATGCCATTGTCGCAAGATCCCCAAAAATCTATATGATCAAGTAGTCATGAACAAGCAATCATGCAAAGTATGACATTCAAGCATGCAAGTTGGATTAAATGTCAGGCAAACAATGCAAAAGGATGACAAGCAACAATGCAATATGAACAAGCAGATGGATGCAATGGAAATGCATAACTAAATGATGATTAATTGATTTGATGCAAAAAATTTATTTTTATATTTTATTATTAAGTAATTTAAATAACTTAATTTAAGCAAGCAAGATGAAAGTCGACACAACATCTAAGTGTGCCTCCTTTCTTAACAAAGATAATAGGCATGCCATGGATTGTTTTGTCAAAGAAATCTCTAAAAGGTAAGTCTTCTCGATAATTAGAATTATGGAGAGGCTCCTTCATAGCTCTTTCTTTGGTAGCCATAGCACGATAATCAATGCACTCATGAACATAACCATTCTTTTTAACATAAGGAGGAGCAATTCCTAACTTCGCAAGATCACTATAGGACAGTGAAGTAGGATCCTCTGCTAAAATAGAAGGTTTACTTTTAGAACATACATAATCAATCATATTGCAAAACAAGACATTAGAAGAATAAGGGGGACCATCATCCTCATCACCCACTCCTGAATTTTGATAATCCATATATTCAACATAAGTCATAAGATGATCATCATTGTCAAATGGTAAAGGTTGGTCTTTACTAGGTATAAAACCTATGCCACATCTCCCAGGCTAGATTTCGACATCCAAAGGCTCTTGAATGCCCTTATGTTGTGGCCCCAAACCTTTACCTACATATCCCATACTAGATAGGATCTATTTAGGAAGTGGGTAATCATTGGAAAGGTAACAATGAGCAAAAGAATGCTCAATGGGAGAGGGGTTGCTACCATGTATCTTATCCTCGAAGGTAGTTCCTACGAAGACAAAGGTACATGTGCCAAAGTGTACAACATCACCTTTCTTATGGGGTAAACCCATGGTTCTTGGTGATGGTGGTAGCTTGGCTAGATCCAGAAGAGGTTCTTGAAGAAACTGATTATCATGATCCTGAGATGAAGAATTTAAGATATGTTCCTCACTCATTTTTAAATTTTGAAATTGCTCTGATATTTGAGATGAGGAACATGGAGAAACCATTGAAGAGATTGAGGGACATAGGTTGAACTCAGATCGAGCTCGCTCTATATTTGAACAAAATTCAAATGGTCGAGGGTCACCCAGAATGGTGATAACTTGATTCTTAAACTCAAACTTGAGACATTGATGAAGAGTAGAAGGGATGACCTTCATTGCATGGATCCAAGGTCATCCAAGAAGAAGATTAAAATATGTAGGACAATGTACCACATAAAACAAAGTATCCAATATTTTAGGCCCAAATTTGAGAGGAAGAGATATGACACCACAGGCTTCTTGGGACTCATTGTTGAAAGCTTTTATAATGATATCAGATTTTGTTAAGTCTTCCTCTTTTAATCCAAATTTTTGAAAGAATTGATATGTACACAAATTGAGGGAAGAACCATTATCAATCAAAATTATCTTGATAAAAGTATCCCCAATAAGTGCAGTGATGTAAAGTGAAGAATCTTCTTGCAAGTTTGAGGAAGGTTTATCATCATCCAAGAATGAGATATGATGTATCCCAAGAGAACCTACGACATCAACTATAGCATTGGGTGAAATATCTGAAGGAACTGATTGTTGCTTTAAAAATTCCATCAAAGCATCTCTATGGTTGGGAGAAGTTTGAAGGAGTTCTAAAACTGATATCTTTGTAGGAGTACTAGCCAACTATTTTTGGAGATCAAATGAAATCTTAGGTTGTGGTCTCAATACAATAGGTGGAATCCCTGTATCTGAAGCTTTTCCTTGATTATTCTTCAAAACTAAACTAGGTTGTAACACAGAATTCTATCCTTGTTGAGGATGTTGAGTCTGAGCTTGTCTTCTTGTAGTTACCCCAACCATGCCAACCATATTACCATAGGGAGGAGGCTCATTCTGATGAGCCACCTGATTTGTTGCTTGTTGATTATGTTTTGGCAATGGATCTTTAAATATTCCCATATCTTGATTGGTAGTCACATTTTGTTGGATAGGTACTTGATTATTTATTGTTTGAGAATTGCCTAAGTCAATACATCCTGCATCAATCAAATCTTGAACCACATGTTTCAACTTCTTACAAGAATTCATCCAATGTCCTTCCACTCTATGATATGCACAATGTTGACCTACCTTATACCAATGAGCTGTAGTATCTGGTTGTCTAATAGGAGGTAACTCAATTGCCTTAGCTTCTAAAAGTTATTTCAAAACTACTTCCATAGACATATTAAGCCTTGTAAAATTCCTTTGTGGAGGTTTTTGAAGTACTATATTTTGTAGGTTGTTAGTAACATTATTAACATGCCTACTATCCATTCCATTATCACCTCCTATATGTCTATTTTTATGTTGAGACTTAGTAGGTTTCTCTTCCTTAACTTTGAGTTGACCTCTCTTGATGAGAGCCTATTCTACTTTTCTTGCTAAATCAATTGCTTGATCAAAATATGAAATAGTAGTAGTCTCTAATGCATAAGATAATTGTTCTTGTAAATTACCAATAAATATCTCAAGCATATCTTTAGGAGGTAAAGTATATCTCAAACGTCCAACTAAACTTCTCCAACGAGCCAAAAATTCTGAAAAGCTTTCTTCTTTACTTTGTTTTAAATTATAAACATCTTTCATTGTCACTTCTTTCTCAATGTAAGCACCAAATTGTTGAACAAATAATTATATTGTTTCTTCAAAACTCTTCAAAGAATAATTAGGCAATCGATAATACCACTCTAATGCCATACCACCAAGACTCTTAGGAAATGTTTTAAGCAACAACATATCATCATAGATGAGATCATGGCAAGTTGTTCTAAATCTTCTTAAATGCTCTATTGGATCTTATGTACCCTTATAGATAGGTAATACTGGCATAGGAAAATGCTTAGGATAAGGCCTAGCAACAACAATAGGATCCAATGGTTGATTACACATTTCCTTATAACTGTAAGTAAAACTTGAAGGCTGAATCATCTCAACTTTTGAAACCAACTACTTCACCATATTTGCCAAATTTTGTACTTCTGGATTATTGTTATGTATTATTCCTAAATTCCCATATGTGTGTTGAGGCACCAATGCTTGATTCAAGTTGGAAGTATGGATATTATTGTTATATGTGGCACCTTGTGAAAGTGGACAACTAACATTGGGAAGAATAGAAGCAAAAGTGTTGATATTAGAAGATTGAGGAAGAAATTGAGAACAATTTTGAGTGACACTACTAATTGGAGGAGCTTGCATATTCCTTCCAATGTTGGTGGTTGTAGTAGTATCAATAGTTGAGTTCAACTTATCAAGATGTACTGATTTAGGCAAGGGGTTTTCTTGGTTAAGCATAGGGGAGCTTATTGGAGGAGGTGGAGGAGTCTCATCTCTTTCAAGGTGAGCTTCTCGCTCCATGCCTCCCAATATTCTATCCCTATTAGCTTTCATAAAACCCCAAATATGCTCAAATGATGAAAAGACAAAGCTACCATTAGGTCCCTCATAAGGATCAAAACTCATCTCAATATCCATGTTATCTTGTTCTTCTAGATCTATGTTAGGATCCTCTCTATCAATATGATCATCTTCCGGAGGAATACAATCAGATTCAAGATGCTTTCACTGACTTCTAAGGATAGGAGCCATTAGAAAAGTGAAAGGATAGAAGAGAATACTAACAATAGGAACAAAAATATTTTTAAAGATATTATTAAGATTCTTCAACCACACAAATAGATTTAATGATCTTGCTTAAAGTTTTTAAAAGAAAAGGAGGTGTTCACATCGGGTTCACCAAATATGTAGAGGGGAAAAACCGCCCTACCACGTACAATTCCCAAAAAGGTTGGATCCGTAAGAGAGAAGAGAAAGCCTTATGGGGTGAACCATGGGGGCTACGTTGTTCTCTACACTCGGTGCTAGGGGAAGGGTTCACCAGGAATGGCTTTAAGGACTCGCTCCAAGTCCACAGGAATTTTAGGAATGTTTGATGTATTCGATTCAAGACAAACACCTAGATTTGGCCTTTCTAGATCTATGCTATAAAAGATAAAGGACAATGCAAAAATACAAAATGCAAGGAATACAAGAGCTAACCCTAGAATGATTATTTTCTTTGAATGCTTTCTAACCTAGGGTTCTAAATAGACAACCTTTAAGCAAGGGCTCAAGAAGAGATGCACAAACAAAATTAACCCTAAGTGCACACTATATGTTGTTTATCTTTCAAATGCCTAGAATTAATTAAATATATTTAATAAAATCAGATCTAGGGTTTTATAACAGAAATAAAAGCACTCAACAATCAGCCTAGAAGACTAATCAGAATACTTAGCTTATCCGGTGTTTTATCCTTGCTTTTATCCCTTTGTCCAATGCTATCAATAATACATGTTCCTGCAAGATAATTTTTTTTTGATAAGTAAAATATTTTTTTTATATCAAACGGGTTTTTTAGGTTGACCCAAAACCTTTGAAAAAAAATAGCGTAAAGCTGAACACCATAACTAGAGACCAGTAAAGGATCCTTGACCTTCTAACATAACCAGCCAACCACGAATTACAACAAAAACAACAAGAAGCCTCAGAACAGGAATACCAAAAACAAAGAAGATAACCACAAAAAGACAGCAAAAAAACCCTAGGGATCATGAACCAAACCCATATACAATAGGTATTCTGATCAAACCACCTCAAAATTGCCTAGGAGGGTCCACATCACTCCTCCTCTGCCTCCTCCTCATTTTGCTTCTTGTCATTCTCCTGGTCATCGATGTCTTCGATCGCTTCCTTAGCGCTTTGGAAGCCCTCATTGAAGAAGACTTTGGTGAGGGCATCAAGGATATCTTCGGTCTGATTGGCCATAGTCGCTAAGGAGTTCAGAAAAAAGTGTTTGAGAACCATGATGTTGATGTTAGGCCCCTCCTCTTTCGAGTCAATGCTGATGGCTTTAGAGCTTCCTAGAGCAAGCTTGTTCCTTAACCTAGTAGAGGATCTAGTGTATCCTTCTGGTTCGTCAGTCTTCAACCTCTTTCAGGTTGGGCCGCCTCTAGTGGCTGCTTCAAAGTCACGTTTTTTAGTAGGGTACCCCGAGTAGACCTTGGGCAAACTGGCCCTGGGGCAGGGGGTCTCGGTGGGAAAAAATGCCGAAGGTTCGAGATGGGGCGAATTAGCAAGGGCAAACTTGTAGATAACCTTAAAAAGGCTCTGGTGCAAGGGCATTGCTAAACATTTCTTACTATGGCACAAATTAATAGTGTGATTCATGGAGTTCAGGAGGAATTGAGGTATGCTGATAGGGTTAATGTCACGAAAAAAATTAATGAAAGCATAGTGAAAACTTAGAAGGACCTTACCAGGATCCTCTATTGTAATGAACTCCATGACATTTTTCATCACGGAATTCCAAGGGTAGGAATATCAAACCTTGTTAAGCCGTTCTTCGTCTCCTTGAATATCTTCTGATTGTACTTGAATTCACGCAGCTCAACCTCCTAGTTGTGCTTTTTTCTGTGGATCGAACGACCCTTCGTCATCTGCCCAGTAATTATTGCCAATAAATTAATGTCGACTGTAATTTCTTGCCCGTGGTCTACAATCTGCACCTCATCTGAGGACTCCATTACCTCGGCAGTGATGTTGTCATCAGGACTAGAGAACAGGTCAAAAACTACATAAGCCTCCTCTCAGTGAGGATGGCTTGCACAACAATCTCCATAACCACCATACTGGGCTCAATGTAGGTCATAGTGACTTTTCCTCTGCTAACCTCTGCCTCTTGAATGACCAAGTAGGATGATGTACTCTCAAGCACAGATTGAGGGAAAAGGTGGTAGATGTTAATAATCTTTATCCACCTTAAAAAGACCACATCATTAGAGAAAGTGCCAAACCATAAGGCCAGCCACTGCCTATCAGCCACCTGGATGCCATGTCGCGTGTTCGTATTGGTTTGGGAAGAAGAGGCCATATCGACCTTCCTCTAGAGAATGATGGAACTCTTGGGGTGCCACCGTCTCACATGTCAAGCAATGATAAGTGGATTTTCACATGCATATTCATCGTTCGAGTGGTAGTTTGGGCCCTTGTCACGAGGCTCACATCATTTGAGGACAAACCACTGCATACTAGCCACGTGGGAGCCATGCTATGAATCTGACTTGGCATGGGGAAATTTATCCTCGACACCCTTAGTCTTGAGATGGTAAGGATCACTTTGAGCAAGATTCAAGGATGTCAGAGGTCTAACCAAGTTGGAAAAGTTGAGATGGCCCCACGCCACCTCATCAGGTGAGAAGTTGAAAGAGCTATCGGCCCAAGCCACAACCCACATGGGAATGCCAATCCTAGGGAAGCCAACCACTGGGTAATCAAGGCGCCAATGGAACACCTGCCTACACACATGGTAGTCTGGGCAATCTACCTTGACAAATTTGATAGCTTGAGGAGACTGAAACTGTCACCCCTTAGCCAAATTCCTAAACCAACCTATCTTGCCACAGAAGACAAACTAGCTTGTGATCCCCATCAGGCACCATGTCGCACCTCGTCTTGGATAATCCCTTCCACGTATTATGGAAGGTCATACTTCCACGTTATCGATCTATTAGCATCAACACCTAAATTTGCTAACTTGTTTGCCACCTTGTTGGCTTCACGAAATACATGGTGGGCCATGCTATCAATTCTATTTTTTAATAGGATCCTTGCTTCCCTTAGGCAAGACTCAAATTTCTAGGGAGGATCCTTATCATTGTTGAGGATATTGATGATCACTTGGGAGTCTCCTTCCACAATTAGCCACTCTTGGATGTTCTAAGCAAGGTGTAGTCCGTGCCAGATAGCTCTAGCCTCGGCCACATTGCTAGTTGAGAATCCTAGGGGTTCTGCAAAGGCCATGACAATGTGACCCTGATGGTTTTGAATGGTCCCGCCAGCCCTAGCGTGACCCGGATTGCCTTTGGCTATGCCATCAAAATTCAACTTAAGGCAATCGATGGGGGGAGGGATCCACCTGACCTCATGCATAGGATTAGCCTTGCCACGACCGTCTTGCCAAGGTAGACTCAGGGACTGGGCTAGAAGTTTTCACCATAGGGGACATATTGGGCCTCAACAGAAGACGATAATGAGTTTTCTTTGGAAAAGACAAAGATTTTATTCGTAATGGATCCTGTATCTCTAGAAGACTCATTAAAGATTCTAAAGTTCCTTTCAATCCAGACCTACCACAAGAACTGGTGGAGACTGATCTTCCACATGAAACTCAATTGGGTGTTGACAAACGGTTTTGGCCATTATTGGAAAAAGTCATTGATGGAACCAGGTCTGACCCAGGCTATGTTGAAGTCTTGAAGGAGGCCGCTTAGGATTGTAGAGGCAATGGGGTAGTCAATGAATAGGTGTTGGATGGATTCCCAGTTTACCCTACACAAAAAACACCTGTTAGGAACGAACAGACCTCGTTTCATCACATTGTCAATAGTAAGAATTTTCCCTTGGATGACCAACCAAGTAAAAAAGGATATTTTGGGGATAAGTCCCTTGATCCAAACTAATTGAGTCTGGAACTGAGGAGTATGAGGATGTATTAGCAGATTTATGCAGATTTGACTATGAACATCCCACTATCTGTCGTTGTCCATCTCATTTGATCATCACTCAAAGTTGTGGGAACAAACTGATGTTGCAAAATACTATTGAGATTTTGAGTTGCTACCTCCAACCCTCGAATGACTATGGGCTTCCAGCTGAGTCTACCCCTGTACTGTATTAAGAATTCAGCCACCTTAGACCCAAAACTCTCTAAAGTGAAGTTTCTTAGTTGGGCCAACATGGGATTTGTACTAAGGGCTTCTGCCCTTGCCCATCTGTACTCCCAAAAGTCAATTTTTTGCCCATTTCCAAGGATCCACCTCATGCCTTTTCTTAGCATGTCCTTGCTAGAAAAGATTACTTTCTAGGAGGAACCATGGGTTGGGATGGTTTTTCTCAGGAACTCAGTGCCTTGGAGATACTTCTGGTTAAGGATGGTGGTCAACTCATTCCTTTCATTGGAAACTAGACACTAGGATTTTTTTGCAATTAAAGCTAAATTGAGAAGAGAGACTTTTCTCAGGCCTAGCCCTTTATGATCCTTAAGTCTACACACCTTGTCCCATCCAACCAGTTGGATTCACTGTTTTTCTTCTGAGCCAAACCAAAGGAAATTATTTTGGCACTATTCAATCGACTGGTAGACTCTAGAAGGCACTTTGAAAACTAATAATAAGTAAACCAGAATACTTTGAAGGGAGGCCAAGGTTAAAGTGGCATTACCTGCTTGGGACAACAAGTGGCCCTTCCACCCGACGAGCTTCTTTTGGATCCTCTCCAGGACAATGTTCCACATCAAAATAGTCGAGATCCCCGTGAACAGGGGAATACCAAGGTAAGACGTAGGGAGAGTGGAAGTGGAGCACTCTAGGATTCTGTCAATTTTAATTTGCCTGGGAAGGGGGGTGTTAAGAAAATGCACCATGCTCTTGTTGAAATTGAATTTTTGCCCTACTACATCTTCATAGAGTTTAAGGATATGCCTGATGTTCTTGGCCTCTGCCATCAACGTAGTAGTCAACAATAAGGTATCATCCATGAATTGTTGATGGGTAACCGGATCCTTGAGGGTTGTAGCTTTAATCCCTGAGATTAACCTTGATATACAGGCAACTTTGATTGATCTTCCTAAGGCTTCAGCCACTATGATAAACAACATAGGGCTAATAGGATCCCCTTTCCTGAGCCCCCTTCGACTTTGGAAGAACTTAGTCGAAGAACCATTGACCAACATTAATAACCAAGGAGAGCGAATGCAGCAGCTGATAAATCTGATCCAGTCAGGATAAAACCCAAATTTCAACAATATGTCATTCACAAAGTCCCAGTTGACATGGTCGAAGGCCTTATTCATGTCAAGTTTCAATGCTAAGGTAGTCTTCTTGGTCTAGGAAGCTGAGTGAAGAGCTTCATGGACAGTGATAATTCCATCCAGGATTGACCTTCCTTGAAACAGAATTGCCCTGGTAGGAATCAATAATCTGAGGCAGAATCCCTTTCATATGATTTGCAATGGCTTTAGTGAGAATTTTGTATAACACATTGCAAAGGCTGATTGGCCTAAAGTCAGTTATGAACTTAGGAGCCGGTCCTTTCGAAATCAAGGCTAAAAAGGTAGAGTTGTAGCTTCGAGGGATAAGCTTAGAAGCTTGGAATTCCCATATGGTAGAACACACCTCATCTCCTAGGATGTCCCAATAAATTTGAAAGAACCTGGGAGGAAATCCATTAGGGCCAGGGGCCTTGTTAGGGTTCATTGAGAAAAGGGCCTCCTTGATTTCCTTGTCAGAAAAGGGAGCTATGAGCATTTGGTTGGAATCATTCTTGATCCTACGGGGGATGAATTGGAGCAAGGAATCTCGGGAAGCTACTTGACATATAGGTTCCTCACCAAGGAGATCACTGAAATAGGACAAGGCTTCGTGCATAATGTCATTGTTGCCTCAGGCATTGGAGCCATCAGGTTTAATTACCTCTTTGATACGGTTGTTGCTCCTATTTCTGAGCGTGGTGACATGGAAGAACTTGGAGTTAGTATCTCCATATTTGAGCCATAAGGCCCTGGACTTCTACCTCTAGAAAGTCTCCTCACTAGCCAAGATATTGTGAAATTCTACCAGAAGTTTCCTCTCTTCAAACCTGGTCTCTTCATCTAGCTCACCGTGCTGGATCTTGCTGTCAATGGCTTCAATTTTTTGCTCACAATATTTTTGTTTTCAAAAATGTTTTCGAACACTTCTTTGTTCCAAATCTTGATATTCTTCTTAACCACTTTCAACTTTTGGGTAAGTTTGTAGGAGGGACTTCCCTAAAAGGGTTGTTGCCACCATTTGATTATTTTGTTTTTCAGGTCCGGGTGCTTGACCCACATTGCCTCGAATTGAAATGGACGATTGCCACTGGAATTGGATGTTTGAGGAACATCCAAAAGGATGGGGTTATGATCAGACCCAACCTTGGGAAGGGAGTACAGAGAGGATTATCCAAAGACCTGGATGGCTTCCTGCAATAGCAAGACCCTATCCAGTCGTTCTTGGATGAGGTTGTTGCCTAGCCGCCTGTTACTCCAAGTGTACTTAGCATCCTTAAGCTTGATGTCAATCAGTTCATGTGAGTGGAAAAAATCACTGAAGTCCTCCATGCTCTTAATTGGGAGCCCTGTTCCCCCCCTCTTATCAGACAAAAATAGGGGGGTATTAAAGTCACCTGTAATTATCCATGGGATGTCCTATAAATCCTTGCTCATGTGACTCAGATGCTCCCATAGCTTGCCTCTTCCTTGCACGGTGTTGGGCGCATATATATTCTATAAGATCCAAGACTTATTGCTAGTTATATCATAAAAAATAAGGGTTATGACGCTATCATCTACCTGAATGATGCTACCTTCCACTTTTTTGAGGTCCCATAGGACCATAAGACCCCCAGGGGCACCTCTAGTTTGCTTGAAGACCATTTTCCCTTGTTTCCAAATTTTGCGAGCTAGAATCTTGGACCACATTTCATCTGTTTTCATTTCTTGGAGAATAAGGACTGAGGGGGAGGTCTCTTTCCTTAATGCCTTGACTACTCTCTGTCTGGGCGGGCCATTAAGGCCTCTCACATTCCAGGAGAGGACCTTCATTTAGACTACTTTGAATTCCTCCCTCTTCCTCGTCCTTAGGGTGATGGAGGTTTGCTCGTCTTGTTAGCCTTGAAGAGGGCCATGTATTGAGGCACTAAAGTGCTTTGTTTTCTGTTTGCTATTTCATTTTCTATTTTCATCCTGTAATGTTCTACATCTAGGATTCTTCCCCTCCTCCTTTCACTACCAAAGTCTATTGAATTAGTTGAACTATGGGTTTGCTTTGGGCTAAACTTTGGGGGAGGTTTTGCTACTGGGTCGGGCTGGAGCAACCTTTGCCCACTGTCGGATCTGCCCCCATCTACTCTACTTCCATGCTCATACCGATCCCCTCTGACTCCAGGGGCATACCGTAAGGACAGTTTGGGGGTGGGTAAGGAGAGGACCTACAAGGGAAAGGAGGAGGAGAAACAAGAGTTTCGATGCTGGTCCTTCTTCAGTAGATCTAACCATTTCAATGGTAGTATGATCAAGGATTTCAAAGTAATTAGGGTCAAAAAATGAAGGACTAACCTGGGTAGCCTGGTCAGGATCCACATGCTATTTTCCTTTTCCTTTCTGATGAGCAGAGTCTTCTTACGATTTTTGCTGATAAATGCCTTTATGAGCTACTTTGGTGGGCTAGGACTAGGGTTGAAGGGGCATTCCCTACCCATTTGCATTAGGGAATTTTGGATTATTCTTATTTGGTACTTCCTTGATGACAACCAGGTCTGGGCATTGATTCCTCAGGTGTCCTTGGGTTTTGCATTATGAGCAGAAAGTCGACTTGTTTTCGTATTCAATGGGTTGCCTTCTTGAGTAGTCCCCATATTCCAGATCTATGAAGGATGGGAGCTCAGACTCTAGATTCGTAGTTACACACATCCTTGCATGCATCATGCGAGATCTAGCTAGGGTGGGGTTGTCAATAATGACCAGATCCCCGATGACTTTGGTGATTCCTCTCAAGAAGTATTCATGGAATAAATGGGTCGGTATGTTGGGAAGCCTGACCCAGATGGGGGCTGAGTTGATGCTTTGGATTTCAAGGTCGAAGTCCTCTCCCCAAGGCCTAAGGAAGAGGCTTTGCCTACCCAGGAACCACGACCTGCCAGAGAGGATTCGGTTTACGTCTTCCTTGTTATGGAGATGGATCATGAAAAAGCCTCTTGTCATTGCAACAATCTCCATGCTTCCTGCTAGGTGCCACTTGGAGTAATCCTAGGTCCTTATTGTTTCTATGTCGGTCCTTTTGCCCAAAAACTTGTTGATGAGGGATGAGGTTTCAAGGGATAGAAAATATTCCATGGTAGATACAACTCTGAGCTTGTTTTTGTCTAGGGAGAGAGGATGGAGATTTTTTGAAAGCACGTACTCCTTACATTTAAGGGTTTGAGCAAAGTAAAATCTCCTTAAAGGGGCCCTAGCCTGGGTCCCTTTGTCCGGGTCTCTATTAGGGGGGTTCGCATCCCACATTTTTCCAACAAGAATCAATGTTTGAGGGCCCTTAGCATCCTTAGTGGCCTTAGAATCCTCACCGTCCTTGCTCAACTATCTTGGGGCACTACCTTCCAGGCTCCTTGCTCCACCTGATCCACCTAGCCCACCTGCTGCACCTGCCCTGCCTGCTTCCATTGTTGATGAATGATTTTTGGATTTCCATTGTTCCTGCAAGGTAATTCAATAAACACTTTAAAATGGAATTAGTGTTAGGAGGTCTGCTTATGCCACTATACAAAAATGCTTTAAGGCACAAAAATCAAGCCCCCTAGGTCCTTTTATCTAACCTTTGATAATTAAAAGTGGAAATTGACCTTTGGAGGAAAAAAAAAATTAATACAATAAAACATAACATAATGCAAAAAAACATAGAACAAAATATGCCACTATGCTCTAGATGCAATTTAGAATTCAATGGAGAAAACATGGATAACAGATTTTATCCATTTTGATCTTAGGTGAAATCATACCTCGTAATGGGTGATCATGATAACGCTAGGTGAATTCACACCCTATAGCAGACTAGGCACGATTTCGCATAAAGTATGCAAAAAACAAAATATAAATGTAGAAGCTCGATTATGTCACTCAAAAAACCTAAATGTAAATGCAAAAGAGTGAATTTACTTAGAAAATAGTACATAAGAAAAACATAAGGGTTTTAGATCTCTCGGATGGTCAATCTCTCCTTAGGGCTCCAACAACAATCCAAAAAGAGCAAGGAAGAACAATGTGGGAGACAATAATACTCTAAAATTTAAAGTTTCTTATGAGAGAAGAAGAAAAAGGATGTAGACCGAACAAAACAACTTTGCAAGAAATCATATGTGAGCAATAAAATAACCAAGAGTCAAATAAATAAATTTTTGTTAACTTGTGTGTTATTGTGTGTGAAAAGTGAATTCAAAGCCTCCTTATATGGCATATTTGAATGCAAAAAGATAAATAAAACTAAGAAGGACCTACATGAAACAAGAAAATTCCAAAAATTAGGGTTTTAATGCATCAAACTCTAAAAAGGTGAAATGGTATCTCATTCAGGCCGACTGTGATATCGCAATGCAAAGTCGTGTCCCATCAAGGATCGGACACAATTTCACATAAATAGAGAATACAGGAAAAAAATAGGGGGGGAATCCTTGCCCTTAACTTAGGTAAGTCTAAGGGGTCCCCTAGAGAGCTCAGGGAATATTTCCCACTAAAGTGGGTCAATTTTTTGTGTCTACATTACCCATAACCAGTTCATTATTTTTGGATATGAACATGCTCTTCTCATTGAAGGAGTAGGAGATGCACCACTTACTTTACATAATGGAAATAATGCCCTTTCCACCTATGTGTTGTATGTACTTGGCCTTAAGAGGTGTGTCCATTTTATTGGGCAATTTACAAATAAGGGTTATACTACCTTTTTTGACCAATAAAAATTTTATATTCATGAACCAGATGGCTCTATCAAAGCCATGGAGTCAAAAGGAAATTCAAATAATGGAAAGAATGAGTTTGGTCAAAGGAATTCCTCGCATAAGAGAGTTTATATGCTCTTATGAACCATGTGCTATTGCCAAACACCATAGACAACCTTTTGAGTTAGGAAAGGCTTGGAGAGCCAATAAACCATTATAATTAGTACATTCAAATATTTGTGGGCCAATTTTTGTTCACTCTCATACTGGGGCCAAATATTACATCACTTTAATTAATGATTATAGAAGGAAAATATGGATCTATCTCATTCAATATAAATTACAAGCCTTTGATACATTCAAATAATTTGTGGCACTTGTTGAAAGAGAAAGTGGTTATTAGATCTCCACCTTGAGGACTAATAATGGTGGAGTATACATCTCCAAATATTTTTTTAGATTTTGTAAGTATCATGGGATCAGTAGGTAGTTAAAAAATCCTTATACCCCTCAATAAAATAGAGTAGCTAAAAGGATGAATCATGCCATCATAAACAAGGTAAAATCTATGCTAGCTATTGCATTACCAACCAAATTTTGGGGAGTTGTTATTCTTGTTGTATATTTAACCAATAGATCCTATGCTAAGGCTTTGCATGATGTAACATCTAAGGAATCATGGATTTTAAGGACACCCTATGTGGGTAATTATTTTATGTGATGCCTATGCACATATTCTTCGTTAAAAAATAAAGAAATTTGATAACAAGAAGTAAAAATACATATTTGTTGGATATAGTGATAGTGTCGAATCCTATAAGTTATATGATACTATTTCCAAGAGGATTTTACTCTATTGGGATTTTACCTTCAATGAGTATCCCCCAAAAAATCCTCCTCCTATGGCCCCTTAATTTCAACTAAAGTAGGAAACAACTACTCCCTTAGTACTGACTCCCTCATGTAATCCTTCCTCTTCGATCATAAATCAAAGACTTCTTCAACATGAGGATATCCCCACTTATGATCCATGTAATTCTTTCCCTCCTACTCCTCCTCCATATAATGATAACACCACATTATAAAATCATTTACCTAAGTGGATCCAATATACCATAGATGCAACCCAAAGCCACTTACCCACTTATACAGGTAAAAGGCATTTTGCGCTTAGACACCAACTGAACTATGCTCTCATGGCCAAAGTACTAAGAAAACCAAAACCTTCCAATATTAAATAAGAACTTTTTGACCTTATGGATTCTTTCCATGGACCAGGAATTGTATTCCATATATCCTCATCACATGAGAGTTAGTTGATTCACCACTACGCAAATCCACCATTGGCACAAAATGGGTGTATAAGGCAAAGTACAAATCAAATGGTTCATTAAATAATTATAAGTAATTCCTATTACCAAATGACTATAAGCAATAAAAAGGGATTGATTATGAGGAGACATTTTCTCCTATGGTAAATATGACTACCATCCACATATTTATTGCTTTAGCTACTCATAAATATTGATCTATATATCAGATGGATCTCAAAAGTACCTTCCTCAATGGTGCCTTGTATGAAGAGGTGTATGTTTATAAACCACTATGGTACATAGTCAAAGGCTAAGAACACAAGGTACTTAGATTTACGAAACCTCTATATGGGTTTAAGCAGGCCCCACAAGCTTGGTATACCAAAATTAATTCATATTTCATTAACCTTGCTTTTAGTAGATCTATGGTAGAATCTACTCTACATGTGAAATATTGGATGAACCACATCATTTTGATGATATTGTATGTGGATGATATTCTCATTATAGGCGATGACATATATGGAAGAAGGTTTATCAGAGAGGACTTATGCAAAAAATTGAAATGATTGAATTGGGCCTCCTTCACTACTGCTTGGGCATAGAAGTGTGGAAATAGTCTGGCACGCTCTTCATCTCTTAGGTTAAATATATTCAGTCTCTCTTGGAGAGGTTTCACATGCAAGAGTGTAAACCATCCCCCACTCCCATGGAAACCTGATTGAAATTGATTAATAGTGATGATGAAGAAAGGGTTTATGGCACCCTTTATAGAAAACTAGTTGGAAGTTTGATCTACTTAATTTCAACTAGATCAAATATCACCTATTCAATATGTCTTATTTCTAGATTCATATAGGATCTCAAGAAGAGCCATTGGATAGTAGCTAAGAGAATTTTAAGATTTCTCAAGGGGGCCCCTCATCATGGTCTTATGTATACATCATGTGAAGAAATATTATTGATTGGGTACATAGACTATACTATTGGTTACTATTTTTAGTTGGGTTAGGGTACCATTTCATGGAGCACAAAAAAACAACATACAATTTTTTTGTCTTAAGTAGAAGTAGAGTATAAGGCATTATTTGAAGCAACTAAGGAAGCCCTTTAGATGAGGTAGCTACTTATGAATTTTGGGCTAGTTGTATATGGTCTAACACACATATATTGTGATAATTAAAATACCATTAAGATGACCAAAAATCTAGTCTTCCATGCCCGAACCAAGCACATTGAGATCTATCATCACTTCATCCATGAAATGGTCCAAGAGAAATTTATCCACATAGAGTATGTACCAACTCAATATCAAGTGGCTAACATATTCACCAATTCACTTGGGCTTGACAAGTTTTCTAAGTTTAATACCATGCTCCATGTATGTTATCATGAATGTCAAAATTAAGGGGGTACATATATAATTCTAACTCATTTTTTGTATTTTTGACTTATTTAGGAAAGTGCACCTTAAGGGGGGATGTTAGAACATTTAATGTGCACTTTGCCTATGTTGCACATGATTAGGGTTAGGGTTAGGATTTTTCTCTTTACAAACCCTAACACCTCTTCTTTTTGCTATATATATGTGCTTTGTACTTCATGAATATTTGAGGTCAATGAGTATTATCCAACAGGCTAAGGCTTAATGTTATGGTGTTTTTTATCTCCTTATTGAGTTTATTTACCTCCAAGTCATGTTTTAATGTTGTGTTATATTTTAGTTCTAACATATATGGCTAAATGTGAGGAATATACATGAAACAAGAGATAAATTGTTAAATCATTTAGTTTATTGCAACCCTTACCTATTCTTGATCACCTATTAGAGAACATATTAATGGATTTCATTGAGGGTCTTTCAAAATTCAAGGGAAAATGGTGATCTTTGTGGTAGTAGATCTTCTTTCAAATTACTCTCATTTTTTATCCCTACATCACTTTTTAGCCAACAAGGTTGTCAATATGTTCCTTGATATTGGTTTCAAATTACATGGTATGCCCAATTCCATTGTTATTAATAATGACACCATATTCAACAATAATTTTAGGAAGGAGTTATTGAGTCTTAGTAGTGATTAATAAAATTCTTATCATTCATAGTCATATGTCAAGATAGAGATTGTAAATAAAATTTTGGATTCTTATATTTGTTTCTTCACCCATAACAAATAATATTATTGGTTTTGTTGGCTTTCTCTAAGTTGCATGGTGATATAACATTTCTTACAATTTTCCCTCAAGATGTCCCCATTTGAGGCTTTGTATGGATAGAAACCTCCATCAGTGATAGATTATATTCTAGGATCCTCCACTAAGTACTTGGTGGATAATTTATTATAGTAGTTTTAGCATGTGCTACAACTTATTAAAGATAATATCATCAAGTTCCAAAACTAAATTAAGTACTATTAGCACTTACATTACTCTAAGCTACAACTTGCTATGGGGGATATTAGATTTGGTTTTCATGTTAAGCATCCACTAACAATAAATTCAACTATAAATGGATATCACACTCATACCCATTCATAAAAATATTATATTATTAAGACACAACTCCTATTAGTTATGTTTTATTATCCATATCTAACTATTTCATAAACCCACATCCTTATAGGATTGGCCAGAGGCTAAATTGATTTGCACAAAATTTTTGCATCAATAATCAAATAATAATTTGGCAATTTCATAAATGAATATATATTATATGAAAATGATATGATATAATGAAATCTCAACTTTATACTACATACTCTACTTAGGTAATCTTTAAAAATTATAATATTTAACTTAAGGTTATTGTTGTTAGGCATTATTTTTAATAGTATACAAAGCTTATAATTATTTCTAGAAACCTTCAAACCTTAAGTAGGCACAAATATTTAATTATTTGTTGTAAGCATTAAGGGTTATGCAGAAATACATAACATCCAATATTGAATTGTGTAAAAAAATTCCTAATAAATATAAGAACTATATTTTGTTTTTTTAAAGAAGAAGTTTATAATGAATAATGTTTAAAGTATAACAATTATTTCTATTAAAACTATGTTGTGATAAGAAAAGAGTCCATAAAAATACAATGTTACAAGCCAATAAGAGTTTAAGGTCATAATAAAAGAGAACATATTTGGATATTATTTAGCCTATTGAACATGAGAACCATTACCAAATTTAGATATAAAATTATATTTTTTCATACGATACAATGTACCCACAACACTAATGTAGATTTTTTTGAACATTCATCATTCGTATAATATAAAATATGCATACAAAGAAACAAAAATAATATAGATTCATTTACTAAACATGGATATTAAAAGTATCTTCAAGCACTTTATTTATAACCATTGTGACAAAAATTTCTTCTATCTAAATCTATAAAATAATGTTTATTATGATAGATATTATTCCTATCCAAATCCAACAATTTGATCCAATAATACATATATTATATTATTTTTCAAATTGAATAGGTGGATGAATTAAAATCCAAAATATATACTAAATTCATAGAACTTTCATAATTCCTATCATGTTTTATTGTTTGGGTATTATTTTATTTATTTTAATCTTTTTTCAACTACTTTTCAAAGGAAAAAATTAGATTTCACTCTTTATGAATTTTCAACATAAATTTAAAAATAAATTTACCCCTTTCTATCAAAAGTTTTAGGATAAAACTAAATAGCTAATCAAATAGCATTCTTATATTCCTAATTTTAACTAAAAGTTATAAAACTCATTTTCCAAATTGACATTTATACAAATATGATTATAATTACTTATCATATTTTTGTAATATAGACCAAATATGGATAGTTAGGATGAACTAAATGATATTTTCCAAATCCTTATTGATGCAAGTATATTGCATGCTCAATTACATTTTGTGGGGGTTTTGAATTCAAATATGTACATACCACTCCCTTGATATGTTGTATTACATAATATATATGTCCATATTTATATAAATAAATATCTCTATCCACTTTGTTGGTAAAGCAATCCAATCAAGAAATGATTACTTAACCACTTGCAATGTTGCATTTAGGATACTATAATATATCCTTCATTTTAAAATATGGAATAAGCTATCATTCTCAACCTTTTATGATTCTATAAAAAGGGTGTTTTAATTCTACCCAACATCCTATTATATTTTAAAATGTTATGTTAGTACAAATAGGAGCAACACATCAACTCAAACCACAAACTTAAGATATCAAAAGAGCAAAACTAAAGAGTGATTATACAAAAATAGAAGGATTCCCTTGGGTATGAACACAAATAATCTTGATTAGATTATATTGATTCAATAGATCAAGTGGTTAAGGGATATTTATACCAATTTATAAATAATTAATCAGAAGTTATTGAACTTTTACTCATAACACATTAGCAATTAAGAATTTAGTGAACACTAGCTAGAATAAGGTTAAACCATGCAGTCAACCACTAATTACATTAAATAATAATAATTGCATGCAATAATAATTCCCTAAAGACTTAACAGGATTAAATTATACAATGTTAAATCTTGACTATTAAAGTCATATTATACAAATTTCAACACCCTCATAATCTAACCTAAGCTAAGGGAAGGAAAGAAGACATTAATGATAATCAATATGTTTATTTATGTAATACTCTATATAGCATAAAATCACCCCTCAAAATGGAAACTTTAGATTGATGAAGGCTATAAGGTGTATTCATACTTCTAGGACTTTATGTGTTATGAGAACTTGTGTAATAACCCTCCTCACACAATTATTGGTTAAGAAGTAAAATTGATGATAAACCTACTTTTTATTTTGAAATGTGCTATTGTTGATAGTCAAATTGAATGCAATACATATTCAAATAATTGATAAATATAAACAAGTCAAAAAAAAAGGTAATAAGGAAAGTGATGATTTGGCTTGTGAGTACATGGATACTCGTGCAATTGCATAGCATGTAGATCTCATGATTGATCGGATAGTGTTAGTGTTTTATCTTGAAAGTTTTATTTGTTGTATGATTAGCATAAAATAAGGCATGCATACAATTTATGTGGTGATGATGATGGGATCCACCTTTTACTTGACTTTGACCTGACTGCCATTTGAATTGTAATTTATGAGTTCATGTTGAAAGTGCAGCAAGAAATACGGTATGGTCTTCTGTGTGAGACATAAGCCATAAAGGTAAAACAAAACTAGTTAATTATTGTAACTAATGAAATAAAGTACCCAGTAATATTTTTGCCATTATAATTTCTTAAAAAAAAAAATTAACCCATTCACTTTCCACTTGAATTAATAGTCTAAATTGCTTGCTTATTATTATAAATATTTTGATGCATTCTGTAATTCTTAAGCAGAAGAATACATTGTATAATAATCAATGTAGAGTAATTGGCACCCACAAATTTCAGTAGAATATGGTGGTTCTCCTTGTGGTGTTCATTTCCCAAATAGAAAATTAAAACCATTTTCAAATGATGTATTAATCCAAAAGTAAATCTTGTGAGACCCAAATGTTGGTTTCTTACAATTATTTTAATTAATAAAAGAGGTTGTGATGCATGTTAGACTTTTAGTTTATTGGGTATTTATTTTATTTAGATAAATAATTAAAGAAGAGTTAGGTATATCCTATTTTGTATTTAAAAACTTGTGCACCATGTTATAAAGTAGCATTTATTGCACACTATTGTAAACTCCTTTTGAGTTACAAAAAGAAAAGATTTGTTCACACAATAAGTTTAGTTTAGTGTGATTAAAGGTGATTTTATGTTGAAAAATTATAAGTTATGGAAGATCAAGTATATTATAAAACATTCTATTTACACAACTTGGAAAACTAATTTTTAGTTTAAGAAATAGATGCTCTAGGTGATTTTGTAAAAGATAAAGTGACCTCTAACCATGTTGAGAACTATTAAAATAATCTATTGATATGTTTCAAAACTTTTAGTTTATTCTTACTTTGGTGGCATACTTCCTAGTGAAAAGCTTAAAACTAGATTTTAGGTGATTTTACCCTTTTTGGGACAAAGTAGCTATAGAAACATAGAAACTAGACACATTAATATAGTTGACAAAATAATTAAACCATTCTTAAATTTGGGCATTGAGAACAAAGGATGCTCATAATTCACTCAATGAAGTTGAGGTATAGGTATGCATGTAATAAGTCTTGAGAGAAACTGTAGACTGACAGAATTGGTCAAAACATGTGACTTGGTCAGATCTGGTAATGAGAGATGGTATGGGATTCCTTCTATAGGTTCCTAATCTAGTAGAACTATAATAAGTTCCTTGTTAATTTGACTTAGCTAGTTCAACCAGGACATAACTCTAGCTAACTTCTGATAGTAGACAATAAGATAGGTAATAGGTATATATACATTGATCCTTACATATTAAAGGAAGAATAAGTCAACTTGATAGATCATGGATACACAAATGCTAAGGGATGAGGAAAAAGCATCCCCCTCTAGGTGTTATGGGTCCTAGAGGATAACCCATGTCATGGTTGTACCCTCATACCATAAATAGAGGACGTAAATGTTGCAAATCGATTCCACAAAATGGTGCCTATCACGGGATTTTGCCAATATCGTCCACTTGGGTGGCTGTCTATAATATTCCTGAACCTAAAAGTGGCCTAATATACCTATACTAATTAAATATTATGTTAGTGTAACATTGGGTGAAACAAATCTACTACGTACTGTAGAGTAGAAAAATGACATGCCTAGCAATGGAAAATGAGATACATCTATTGTACTACTTGATATAAGCACTATGAATGTCAGAATTCAAACAAGCATAAAATGACACATATATGAAAGAAATGGGTGGTTCTTGTTATATTGATATAAATATAAAATAAGTGGTTAAAAAGTATCTCCTTGAGGACTCTCAATTTATACACTCAATACAATTTTTAAAGTATCAAATCCTTCCATTAATCCAAGGCACACTTCTCGTGTCTTCCTCGCACTCACAATTGAGGTGAGTGGGATCTTGGTATTGCCACAAAATATTGTATCATTTTTATAGCTTGATGGTCCTTCCTCATGCACTGTGATACCCGGGTCTGCACACAAGAAACTGCAATTTCTCAGAAGCATGTGTGGATTAAGATGACACCATGAAGGTGAATGCATCAATAAGCTTAAAAGATGAAAAATGCAATAGACTATTCAAAATTGCTCCAATGCTACAAAAAGTGATATCTAGGCATATTATATTCTTTGTGATTGATCTAATAAAAAATAGTAAAGAAACTGTACCTAGATTTATGGTTGTCTCGGGGTGTGGCATTTAGACCTACAATTCCTAAAAATATGATAACAAATATTGGAAATTTTGACTAGTTTTGTTGTCATTGATGTCAAAGGATTATTGGTTTAATATCGTTGTCATTAAGGACATCAAGTGGTTTTTCCAAAAGCAATAAGGTCTTGGAAAGGGATAGGATATAATATTTATTTTTAATATTATATGCCTAAAAATGGCCCAAAGGTTGAAAACCCAAGAAAGGAGAAGCAAGCTTGAATTAAATAATAATATTTTATTATTATAATAGTTCAGGCCAAATGATAAGATGGAGAGAAATGAAGTCCAGATTAAAAAGACCCATGAGCAATTTTCAAATTTTTAATTTTAACTAAAATATTTTAATATTTAATTAAAATTTTAATTTAAATTAATAAATAAGACAAAGGTTTTAATTTAATTTAAAAAAAAAAAAATTCAAAATTTTAAATTCAAAAAAAGCGCCAACGTGAGAAATCAAAAGGTGATTATGTATTTATATAGGAAATATTTTCTATTTCCTAAGTCCCAAAAAATTACACCTTCGAATGCAAATATCGAGCATTGTGTTAGAGAAGAGGACAATACGAATTTCAAAGTGTTTGGAGGGAAAGCCAAACAACAAAGCTCATGTGGTGGTTTGAATTCCCACCAATGGCGGTAGCACAGACGAAAATTGGGAAAGCATTACGGTTTGTGTGGAGGAGATCATGGTTCGATCCATGTGATTGATGTTTTGGAGGAAGCACCAATCGTTAATTTTTCTTGGCATTTCATGAGGTGATAGGATTAAGTTGGACAATGTGCACATTGAGTTTCATGTGGGCATACAACCCACTTGGTGGCCTAGCTTGGAGCTAAGGCATTGGGATATCATAAGTCACATGGACGAATCCACCAAAGTTCTTTTTGTGGGCAAACAAAACAAAAGGCACGCCATTTGATTTTTGGTGTTGAAATTTGAGTGCTTTGAGATTATAGTGGATTTTAAGAGCTTAGGGGAGTTATAAGGTAAAACAAATTAAAATATTTTTATTTTAATTTTTGGTGATTGAATATTATAAGGTGTATAAGGATTTTGCTATGCATGTTATTTTTAATGAATTTTTGAGTTGAATATTGTGAGTTTGAATATTATAAGGTGTGCATGGAAAATTGTTAAGTGTTGTGTTATGGTGAAATTATTGAATTGAATATTGTGAGTTTGGATATTATAAGGTGTAAAAAAGGATTTTTTATTTTGTATGAAAATAATATTTGAGAATATTATTTTATGAAGATCTTGAGAGAGGTTGTGGTAACCTAACCCTAGTGTTGATAAAGAAAAATTTGATTGTGGTTAAGACAGGTTTTGAAGATATATATCCAAAAAAGTAAAAGGTATGGGTAAATCTTCCTTGTGAGAAAAATATTTTTGGATTGGATGTTGTGAATGCTAAGTTGGAGTGAAAAGGATTGTTTTGTAAGCATTGTTGAGTTTGGTTTTTTGGAGTGAGAGTTAATGATAAAAACCTTGTTTGATAAGCATTGTTGGAAATATTGAGTAAGCCTTCATATGTATGATTAGGGTTTGTGCAAGATCATGAGTATCATTGTTATGTGAAGTTGAGAACTATATTGAACTAATATTTGTGCAATATTATGAGTATCATTCATATGTGAGATTGTTTGATAATCATTGTTGGAAATAATTGAGTGATGATTCATATGCTTGGACTAGGGTTTGTAAGCAAGGAATGTTTAATTGAGTGATTTATTGAGTGGATTTTATTGAGCCTAGTAAAGTGGAAGTGTTGAAGTGATAGTACTAATTCTATGAAATAAATTATTCTAAATTCTGAATTGATTTGAGAAAGAGGTTGGAAGTGATTCAATGTTTGTGAGTGTGAAATATATTGAGTTTCTAACAATTATATATATGTTCCTATGGTAAAAAAAGATATTGAAAGTGATTGAGCATTGTGGTGAGTGTGAAGAATATTGATTATCTAAAAAATATCTATATATTTCTATGGTAAAAAAAATATTGAAAGTGATTAAGAATTGTTGTGACTATGAAGCATATTGAGACTCTAACAATTCCCTATATGTTTCCATGATATTGGACAAGTTTTAGTGAGGACTTATTGAGCAGATTTGAGGTAAGTCTTAGTGAAGAATTTTTGAGCATATTGGACAAGTTCTAGTGAGGACTTGTTGAGCATATTTGAGGTAAGTCTTGGTGAATACTTGTTGAGTAGATTGGGAAAGTTCTAGTGAGGACTTGTTGAGGTAAGTCTTGGTGAAGACTTGTTGAGTATATTGGACAATTTCTAGAGAGGACTTATGGATAGATTAGTGTGAGATTTTGTGGAAGCTTACAAGGCATATTTGAGATAAGTATTTAAGAATACTTGAGAGCAGAGTTGATTGATTGATTTGTTCAAACCTTGGGTTAAGGTTTGGATAGATCTAGTAGAGTTGATTTGTGATTGAGTCAAGCTTTGTGTTAAGGCTTGACAATAGAGATTGAGCATATTTGTGCTAGACCAAAGGACTGTGTTTAGTACAAATTTTAGGATAAATATTGATCAAATTTGTGCTAGGCCAAAGGACTGTGTTTAGTACAAATTTGAGGACAAATATTGAGTAGATTTGTGTTAGACTGAAGGATTGTTTTTAGTGCAGATATGAGCACAAAGTTTGGTGTAAATTTGAGGACAAGTTTTTACTAGACCAAATACAAATATTGAGACAGAGCTGAGAGCAAGCTTTGGAGGTGACATAGTATAGAGGATGATAGTCTCTAGTGGATAGAGGTCCATTAGCCAGGGTAGTGAGGACATGTCTTCTAAGTGAGGACAAGAGTCTTTAGTGGATAGATATTCATTAGCTAGTGCAATGGAGGTAGCAATTCTTCTATAAGATCACCAGCTAGAGGAGAGGAGAAAGTATTTCTTCTATGGATAGATATCCGTGAACCAACTGAATATATTGGTGTCTCCTATGGATAGATATCCATAAAATTGATTAGGGGATTGGTGTCTCCTTTGGATAGAGGTCCATAAACATTATAATAGGTAAAGGTTACCAAGAGATTTGTTGAGAAAATTTTAGTGAAATATTTTATCTATGGAGTAGCCCACATTGGAGGAACCCCGTTAAATTGGTATATCTATTATGTGTGGTGATTTATGCATTGATTTTGATTACTATTGTTGATATTGCTATTGATATATTGCATAATATTGATTGGGAAATAAAAAGTAAAAGTGGTCGTATACTATTCACTCCCCCCTCAATATAAGCTTATCTTCTTTAATTGGTATCAGAGCGGGTTCCTTTGGAAGAGTTTAACAACTTTAAGGAAAAGCTTAAAATAACACAAATGGATTCTAAGAGTGGATCTTTAGATAATTTAGCACCATTTTTTATGGGAGATATTATATATTTTAGAGTATGAGAATGAAGATTCACCTGATGGCACTTGGAAATGAAATATGGGAAGCAATTGAAAATGGATACACACCACCAGCTACTCCACCTACAGATAAATATGGTAAGCTTCTACATCATTACAATTCAAGAGCAATGAATTCAATTTTGAGAGGTTTACATAGAACAAAGTTGATGGGGGGGGTAAAATCGCTCAGCACCAAATCCTCAAACTCTCATTCATTAAACTTAAAAAAAATTATAATACTAGCCCACAGGCATAGTTTCTTGATCAGAGCAGCACTTCTCCCCCCGGTGCCCAGATTCACCACCTGCTTTTATTACAATATCTGGGTCTTTTTTTGAGGTCCCGACCCTCTAGGCCATTAATGACCACCTAGAAGAATACATCCTCCGAATCTGAAAAGTCGGCTCCTCCTCCGGCCTTCGTGACTGAACCTTCACATCTTTTACACTAACTGGCAACTACCACCGGTTTAGCCATAGAAACACGCATTGATGAGCTATCTGAATGCCTTTGACCTTTGGGCACAGCATTCGAGTGGCCTCCATGCTCAGGAATCTTACTGGGTAAGAAATCATGCATTAATGAGGCCTTGACCACCTTGAGAAACATCATCTAGGAACGCGTGCCTTTTCGAATCGTGAACCAACAATATGTCGAGATATCATGACATTTTTATTCCTTACTACCTTTCTCTTCTTTGGGTCACGATATCGTGACATCTTTCCTTTCCAACTCTTCTTTCTCCTTTTCGGTCATGAAATCTTGACATGTCGCAATATCGCGACATCTTTCCTTTCTACCTCCTCCTTGCCTCTCGGGTCATGAAATTGTGACATGTCGCGATATCATGACATTCTTCCTTTTAGCTTCCTTCTCTCCTCTTTTTGTCACAAAATCGTGACATGTCATGATATCGTGACATCTTTCCTTTCTGCTTCCTTCTTGCCTCTTCGGGTCGTGAAATCGTGACATGTCGCGATATTGTGATAGCTTTGCTCTTTGCTTTCTCCCTCTATTTTGGGTCATGAAATTGTGATATGTCATGATATCATGATAGCTTTGCCTTCCACTTTTTCTCTTTACTTCGGGTTGCGAAATCATGACATTTCACGATATCGCGATAGTTTCCTTACTTTCTTTCTGCTCCTTCGGTCGCGATTTCGTGACATTTTCTTCTCTGGACTTTCCTATCTTCTTTCAGTCATGATTTCATGACATGTCATGATTTTGTGACATTTTTCTTCGGACGCCCTCTCTCTCCTATTTCATTCGATATTTCGTGACATGTCACAAATTTGTGACAGTTTCTTCAGATGCCCTCTCTCTCCTATTTCGGTCGCGATTTTGCGACGTCACGAAATCATGACATTTTCTTTGGGCACCTTCCCTCTCCTGCTTCGGTCACAATTTCATGACATGTCATGAAATCATGACATTTTTGCTCCGTGCCTTCTCTCTCCTTCTTGAGTCATAAAAATGCGACATGTCACAATATCGTGACACTTTTCTCTCTTGCACCTTTTCTCGTCCTTTGGTCACGATAACATGACATGTCACGATATTGTGAAACTTTTCCTCTCCTGCACCTTTTCTCGTACTTTTGTTGTGAAAACACGACATGTCGTGATATCACAACACTTTTCCTCTCTTGCGCCTTTTCTCGTCCTTTGGTCGTGATAATACGACATGTCGCGATATCGCGACACTTTTTCTCTCTTAAGCCTTCTCTCAGCTTTTGGTCACGATAATACAACATGTCGTGATATCGTGACACTTTTCTCTCTTGAGACTTCTCTCAGCTTTTGGTCATGAAAATGCAACATGTCACGAAATCGTGACATTTTTCTCCTTTGTCGACATGTTGCGATATTGTGACACTTTTTTTGTTTGTGGTATTTTACTTTCCCTTGGATGCTTTTGCATCAAAAAATTGATGTGGATTGAGAACTGACCTTCACTTCTGTACTATTCTGTCACCTTCTTTTTAACTGGGGCTATACAAGCTCTCCAAGCTTCAGTTAAATCCAGGTTTACAGGGTACAAACCCTTAAGTTCTTCAAACCCCACAACTTCCACACTCATTGTTGTCAGCAACCTCTTTTCATCCATCCCCTTTAGTGGATTCATCTTATGGCACACTCCATTCTTCGTCACTGAGTAAGTGTTGGCGCGACCATCATGCACTGCACATCGATCAAACTGCCATGGCCTTCCCAACAACAAATGGTAAGCATCCATAGGCAGTATGTCACATAGGACCTCATCACATTAATTCCCAATATTCAATTTCATCGAGCATTGCTCACTGACCAAAGCCCTATGGTCCTTCTGTAACCATGCAATTCGATATGGATGCGGGTGTCTCCTCCTCTTTAACTGTAACTTAGTAACCATTTCTTCTAAGACCAAGTTATCAGTACTACCATTATCTATAATAATATTATAGACCTTACCCAAACTTCTGCACCTTGTGCAAAATAGGCTCCTCCTCTGGTCTGATCATTTCTCCTCATTCAATAGGGTCCTCCTTGTGACCATAAATTCTCCTCTCTCTACCTCCTCAGAATGTTTTGATTCAACACCTTCATCTGCTATAGCAACTTTGGTAGGACCCTCAAGTCTCTTATTCATCATTTCTTGGTGTTGTGGACACTCGTATGCTCAATGTCCTTCTTCACCATAGTGGAAACAGGTTCCATGATATCCTCCTCTTCCATATCTACCTCTTCCTATTTGGTAACCATTGTTCTGATTACGGGGTCTATAATAACTATCCCCTTTTGATCCTAACTACAATTAGATTTTTCTTTCTTCTCATCTCATCCTCCATCTATTCTTCCACTAGTTCTTTCACCATGACCTCTTCCTCTTTGCTTACCCTCAAACCATCGGTTCAGCTTCTCTTCGACTTTGAGGGCAAACTGGTAAGCATCCTTAATGGTGCTCACCCTAACTAGACTCAACTCTTCTTGAATATTGGTTCTCAATCCATTGATGTAATGGGCCACCTTCTCCTTGTTAGCCTTTGAATGGCCAGTTTGGATGGAGATCTTATAAAACCCCTCTATGTATTCTTTGATAGTTTTTCTTGACTGTATCAAACTTTGCATTTTCCTTAGTAGATCCAATTCGTAATGTACAGGAATAAACTATCTTTTCAAATTATCTACCATTCTATCCCATATTGTTATTTTCTCCTTTCCTCTCATATTTATTTTCAGTTGTACTCCCTTCCAGCAAATGTTGGCATGACCCTTCAGCTTGGTCTTAGCAAATCTGACCCGATCAGGATCTTTGACCTCCTCATATTCAAAGTATTCCTCCATATCATTGATCCAATCAATCAACTCCTCTGGATCTAGATTTATAGAGTACGCAGAAACCTCCATCTTTGGTTTCTTTCCAATATGGGAGATGGCTCTGTATAACCTGGCTTGTGTAGGATCTACAAAGTACGCAGAAGAGATGCCCTGTCTCTCCGACATGAAGATGATATAGATCCTACATAAGCCAGGTTATACAGAGCCATCTCCTAGATTGGAAAGAAACCAAAGATGGAGGTTTTTGCATACTCTAGAAATCTAGATCCAGAGGAGTTGATTGATTGGATCAATGATATGGAGGAATACTTTGAATATGAGGAGGTCAAAGATCCTGATCGGGTCAGATTTGCTAAGACCAAGCTTAAGGGTCATGCCAACATCTAGTGGAAGGGAGTACAACTAGAAAGAAATAGAAGAGGAAAGGAGAGAATAACAAGATGGGATAGAATGGTAGATAAGTTGAAAATATAGTTTATTCTTGTAGATTACGAATTGGATCTACTAAGGAAAATGTAGAGTTTGAGACAGTCAAGCAAAACTGTCAAAGAATACACAGAGGGGTTTTATAAGATCTCCATCCGAACTGGCCATTCAGAGGCTAACAAGGAGAAGGTGGCCCATTACATCAATGGATTGAGAACCAGTATTCAAGAAGAGTTGAGTCTGGTTAGGATGAGCACCATTAAGGATGCTTACCAGTTTGCCCTCAAAGTCGAAGAGAAGTTGAACCGATGGTTTGAGGGTAAGCTGAATTAAATAACAATATTTTATTATTATAATATTTCGGGCCAAATGACAAGGTTTAGAGAAATGAAGTCCAAAATAAAAATACCCATGAGCAATTTTCAAAGGTTTAATTTAAATTAAAATATTTTAATCTTTAATTAAAATTAAAATTTAAATTAATAAAGAAGGGAAAGGTTTTAATTTAATACTTAATAAATTAAATTCAAAATTTTAAATTCAAAAAATGTGTCGACGTGAGTTATCAAAATGTTATTAAGTATTTATATTGGAAATATTTTCCATTTCCTATGTCCCAAAAAATTACACCTTTGAATATGAATATTGATTGTTGTGTTAAAGAAGAGGACAATGTGAATTTCAAGGTGTTTGGAGGAAAATCCAAACAAAAAAGCTCGCATGGTGATTTTAATTCCCACTAACTGTGGTAGTAGAGATAGTAGTTGGGAAAGCATTAAGGTTTGCATGGAGGGGATCGTGGTTCGATCCATGCGGTTGATGTTTTGGAGGAAGTGCCCATCGTTCATTTTGCTTGGCATTTTGTGAGGCAACAGGATTAAGTTGGACAATGTGCAAATTGAGTTTCACATGGGTTCATAGCCCACTTGGTAGCCTAGCTTGGAGCTAATATATTGGGAGAGCACAAGTCGCATGGTTGAATCTATCGAAGTTCTTTTTGTGGGAAGAAAAAATAAAAGGTATGCCATTTGATTTTTGGTGTTGAAATTTGAGTGTTTTGAGATTATAGTGGATGTTAAGAGCTTAGGGGAGTTATAAGGTAAAGAAAAATTAAAATATTTTTATTTTGATTTTTGGGTGATTGAATGTTATAAGGTGTACAAGGATTTTTCTATGCATGTTTTTAATGAATTGTTGAGTTGAATATTATGAGTTTGGAGATTATAAATTGTGCATGGAAAATTTTTAAGTGTTGTGTTATGGTGAAATAATTGAATTGAATATCGTGAGTTTGGAGATTATAAGGTGTACAAAAGGATTTGTTATTTTGTATAAAAATAATCTTTGAGAAAATTATTTTATGGAGATCTTGAGATAGGTTGTGGTAACTTAACCCTAGTGTTGGTAATGAAAAATTTGATTGTGCTTAAGACAGGTTTTGAAGACATATCTCCATAAAAATAAAAGGTATGGGTAAATCTTCCTTGTGATAAAAATATTGTTGGATTGGATGTTGCGAATGCTAAGTTAGAGTGAAAAGGATTGCTTGGTAAGCATTGTTGATTTTGGTTTTCTAGAGTGAGAGTTAATGATAAAAATCTTGTTTGATAAGAATTGTTGGAAATATTGAGTAAGCCTTCATATGCATGATTAGATTTTGTGCTACTTGATCTAAGCACTATGAAAGCGACACTTAAAACAAGCCAAAAATGACACATATATGAAAGAAATGGGTGGTTCTTGTTATATTGATATAAATGTAAAATAAGTGGTTAAAAAGTATCTCCTTGAGGGCTCTCAATTTATACACTTAGTACAATTTTTAAAGTATCAAATCCTTCCATTAATCCAAGGCACACTTCTCGTGTCTTCCTCGCACTCACAATTGAGGTGAGCGGGATCCTGGTATTGCCACAAAATATTGTATCATTTTTATAGCTTGATGGTCCTTACTCATGCACTGTGATACCTGGTTCTGCACACAAGAAACTACAATTGCTCAAAAGCATGTGTGGATTAAGATGACACCGTGAAGGTGAATGCATCAATAAGCTTGAAAGATGAAAAGTGCAATAGACTATTCAAAATTGCTCCAATGCTACAAAAAGTGAGATCTAGGCATATTATATTCTCTATGATTGATCTAATAAAAAATAGTAAAGAAACTGTAGCTAGATTTATGGTTGTCTCGGGGTGTGGCATTTAGACCTACAATTCCTAAAAATATGATAACAAATATTGGAAATTTTGACTAGTTTTGTTGTCATTGATGTCAAAGTAATATTGGTTTAATATCGTTGTCATTAAGGACATCAAGTGGTTTTTCCAAAAGCAATAAGGTCTTGGAAAGGGATAGGATATAATATTTATTTTTAATATTATATGCCTAAAAAGGGCCCAAAGGTTGAAAACCCAAGAAAGGAGAAGCAAGCTTGAATTAAATAATAATATTTTATTATTATAATAGTTCAGGCCAAATGATAAGGTGAAGAGAAATGAAGTCCAGATTAAAAAGACCCATGTGCAATTTTCAAATTTTTAATTTTAATTAAAATATTTTAATATTTGATTAAAAATTTTAATTTAAATTAATAAATAAGACAAAGGTTTTAATTTAATTTAAAAAAAAATAAAGTCAAAATTTTAAATTCGAAAAAAGTGCCAACGTGAGAAATCAAAAGGTGATTAAGTATTTATATAGGAAATATTTTTCATTTCCTAAGTCCCAAAAAATTACACCTTCGAATGCAACTATCGAGCGTTGTATTAGAGAAGAGAACAATACGATTTTTAAAGTGTTTGGAGGGAAAGCCAAACAATAAAGCTCATGTGGTGGTTTGAATTTCCACCAATGGTGGTAGCCCAGATGAAAGTTGGGAAAGCATTACGGTTTGTGTGGAGGAGATCATGGTTCGATCCATGTGATCAATGTTTTGGAGGAAGCACACATCGTTAATTTTTCTTGGCATTTCATGAGGTGATAGGATTAAGTTGGACAATGTGCACATTGAGTTTCATGTGGGCATACAACCCACTTGGTGGCCTAGCTTGGAGCTAAGGCATTGGGAGAGCATAAGTCACATGGTCGAATCCACCAAAGTTATTTTTGTGGGCAAAACAAACAAAAGGTATGTCATTTGATTTTTGGTGTTGAAATTTGAGTGCTTTGAGATTATAGTGGATGTTAAGAGCTTAGGGGTGTTATAAGGTAAAACAAATTAAAATATTTTTATTTTAATTTTTGGTGATTGAATATTATAAGGTGTATAAGGATTTTTCTATGCATGTTATTTTTAATGAATTTTTGAGTTGAATATTGTGAGTTTGGATATTATAAGGTGTGCATAGAAAATTGTGAAGTGTTGTGTTATGGTGAAATTATTGAATTGAATATTGTGATTTTGGAGATTATAAGGTGTACAAAAGGATTTTTTATTTTGTATGAAAATAATATTTGAGAATATTATTTTATGAAGATCTTGAGAGAGGTCATGGTAACCTAACCCTAGTGTTGATAAAGAAAAATTTGATTATGGTTAAGACAGATTTTGAAGATATATATCCAAAAAAATAAAAGGTATGGGTAAATCTTCCTTGTGAGAAAAATATTTTTGTATTGGATGTTGTGAATGCTAAGTTGGAGTGAAAAGGATTGTTTCATAAGCATTGTTGAGTTTGGTTTTCTGGAGTGAGAGTTAATGATAAAAACCTTGTTTGATAAGAATTGTTGGAAATATTGAGTAAGCCTTCATATGTATGATTAGGGTTTGTGCAAGATCATGAGTATCATTGTTATGTGAAGTTGAGAACTATCTTGAACTAATATTTGTGCAAGATCATGAGTATCATTTATATGTTATATTGTTTGATAAGCATTGTTGAAAATAATTGAGTGAGGATTCATATGCTTGGACTAGGTTTTGTAAGAAAGGAGTGTTTCATTGAGTGATTTATTAAGTAGAATTGATTGAGTCTAGTCAAGTGGAAGTGTTGAAGTGATAGTACTAATTTTGTGAAACACATTGTTCTATAATTTTAATTGATAAGAGAAAGAGGTTGGAAGTGATTGAATGTTTTTGAGTGTGAAACATATTGAGTCTCTGACAATTCTCTATATGTTTCTGTGGTAAAAATATATATTGAAAGTTATTGAGCATTGTGGTGAGTGTGAAGCATATTCAGTCTCTAACAATTCTCTATATGTTTCTATGGTAAAAAAAATATATTAAAAGTGATTAACCATTATTGTGAGTATGAAGCATATTGAGTCTCTAACAATTCTCTATATGTTTCTGTGGGATTGGATAAGTTCTAGTGAGGACTTGTTGAGCATGTTTGAGGTAAGTATTCATGAATACTTATTGAGAAGATTGGACAAGTTCTAGTGAGGACTTGTTGAGCATATTTGAGGTAAGTCTTGGTGAAGACTTGTTGAGTAGATTGGACAAGTTCTAGTGAGGACTTGTTGAGTAAATTTGAGGTAAGTCTTGATGAAGACTTGTTGAGAATATTGGGCAAGTTCTAGAGAGGACTTGTGTATATATTAGTGTGAGCTTTTGTTGAAGCTTACAAGGCAGATTTGAGATAAGTCTTTGATAAGACTTGAGAGTAGAGTTTATTGATTTATTTGTTCAAACCTTGGGTTAGATTTTGGGTAAGATATAATAGAGTGTATTTGTGATTGATTCAAGATTTTTGTTAAAGCTTGAGGACAGAGATTGAGCATATTTGTGCTAGACCGAAGGACTATGTTTAGTACAAATTTAAAGATAGAGATTGAGCGGATTTGTGATAGACCGAAGGACTATGTTTAGTGCATATTTGAGGAAAAATTTTGGTGCAGATTTGAGGATAGGTTTGTACCAGACCAAAGATAGATATTAAACATATTTGTGCTAGACCAAAGGACCATGTTTAGTACAAATTTGAGACAAATATAAGAGCAAGCTTTGGAGGTGATAGAGTATAGAGGATGACAGTATCCAGTGGATAGAGGTCCATTAGTTAGTACAGTGAGGACATACGTCTTCAGTGGATAGATATCCATTAGCCAGTGTAGTGGAGGCAGTAGTTCTTCTATAATATGACCAGCTAGAGTAGAGGAGAAAGTGTTGAGTGTATATTTTGCCCAATTGTAAAATACCACCACATGCAGAGTATTGAACATAAAACTCTCTCTTGAAAAGAAACCAAATGACAAACATTCAACTTCTCCAAGGTTCTGGTAAAATATCTAAAATATTACAATAATGCCAGAAATAATTCAATAATGCATGTGACCATAAACAAGGGGCCTTTGCTGGTTCTAAACAATGCTTAGTGATTGAAAGATCTAACTAAAAGCAAATGTAAAATAAAAGTAGTTCTTTTTAGGGTTTTTTAAATTGGTGCTACCCTAAATCCCTGTTAGTAAAGTATTTTATCTTCACTTAAAAGGTTTCAAATGATAAAATGTGGAATTTTCCACCTTATTTTAATGCCCGTGCCTTTAAGATGAAGTAAATTTTAGATAGTGGGTTCATTTTATCTTCCTTATGTTGATGCCACTACCCTAATAGTGATTAGTAGAAGTTAGCATGTTAGCAATGTTAGCAAAGTTAGCTTTCACTTCTTATCTTAACTTAATGTGAAATTGTAGGTTAGTATCCCTCCTAAACCATGTGTTTTATCTGAAAATTTAGATTAATGAAGTTTGGAGGTGCAGAAATTCTGGAAAATGACCAGAATGAAAATAACTTGAAAGCTTAACAATTCTGGAAATGGACCAGAATAGAAATGAAACTGAAATGAAATTAGTAGAAATTCTGGAAAAGGACCAGAATGGAAATAAAAAGAAAATGAAATTATGGATGGACCATAATGGAATGATTGAGTGCTTGAAATAAAATGAACTTAAAAAAAAAAAATAAAAATGCAAATTTGGTTAGCTGAAAAAGTCAAATTCTGAATCAGTTTAGCAAGCTCCTCCCTACAAAATCCCAAGTTATGAGGTAATCATAAAACAACCTGAATTAATGGACCTGCAACATAAGCACAATACCATTAAATCAAGTGCGAGACTCAAAGGAAACATAGAGAAACTGCATCATCTTGACCTTCGCCTATTGCAACCCATTTCATGGCATAAGACAATGGCTAGAAGTCACTAAAATGCAGAAATGATAAGACACTAAAAACGTTAGTTTTATGATAAAAACCCTCCTTTTGATTTTGCTCACAAAAGTTTGCTACTCTTTCAAAATTTGAAAATGCTCTTTCTTATTGCTTTTCGGAATGTTACATCATTTCCAGCCCCCTCTAAAAAGGTAGGATAGCAAGGTATAAATAATGCTTGGAAGTCCTTTCACTTCAACTTATTTCACAATCAAAATAATGAATGGATATAAGAAGATAATCCATCATCATTTTTTGTGATTTAATACAATAAAAATAACACTTCTAAACATTTTTTTTAAACAATAATAAAACCAACAAAAAACATAGCCTTGCATGACTCCTTATGTCTCCCCTTTCCCTTATCACATAAGCATTCTACCCAAGAACACCCCTTTGCATCCATCAAAATGAATGATAAAAAAAAATATTTAACTCTACCTTATAACCCCTACGATTTTAAACTTCCTTTAAAACATTGAATGTAATCAAACCACATTCACATAAATTAAAATAAGGTAGGCCAATCTTATTCAACAAAATTTTCGTTGTTGCTCTTCGAAACCAAGACCCAATGGTATCCCTTCGAAGCCATACCCACATGCCCAAGGACTGGGATGGCATTCCCCATCCTGGGCACTTTGGTGTCCACATAACCAAATGATGCCATCATGTTATTGACGCAACCATGGCGCTGTCCAATACGTCACCATGGTGCTACGATCGATGCAGCCATGGCATTGTCCAATGCGTTGCCATGGTGATGCGATCGACATAGCCATGGCGCTCTCCAATGCATTGCCATGGTGCTACGAACGATGCAACCATGGCACTGTTAAACCCATGCAGCCATGGCACTGCTATCAATCTATGCAGCCATGGCGCTGCCAACCTCATGTCGCCATGGTGTTGTCGAGCTCACACTCATGCTATGTAACAAAAAAAATCTCCATGCACTCGAGGTAGGCCTTTAACTCCATCGATTAGGGTTATAGGTTGCCCTAATAACACTTCTCTATCCTTTTTTGATGGCATACCTCTATTTCACTATCAAATTTGGCATCTTACATGTTGTCCTCCTGAAACCCTAATGCTATCTTTGGATTTCTTCCTTGTCGGCGTTACTCCATGACGTCTCATGCCGCCATGGCATCAAAATTTTTGGAATAGCCACCCTTGCCTTCAAACATTTTCGAATGGCCACCATCACCTTCTCTTGCAATCACACGCAATATGATTAAACATTACCTTAAATATTATTATCATATCCTTTGTAAAGTATATTATAATAATATTATTATAATAATAATATTTTAGAACATTATAATATAATCTTAATAATATTACTATTATGTACATAATATAATTAATGCAATTATATTATGTAGATAATAGCATATTACTTTCTATCTCAATCTCTTTGTCCCTTTTGCATTCTCTTATTGTTTTAGGTAATGTTTTGGTCAGGCCTTGCTTTGTTGAACACATTTCGTCACTTTAGACAATATGAAGAACATTAAACTCTATTTATCAAAATGGATTTTAATTAATCTAAGAATTAATGCCTAGATTAATTAATCATTTAAATATCAAATAACTAACCAAAAAAAAAATCATTAAAATAAAATGGTAAAACATCACTATTCTTATAAGCCCAAAGAAAACCAAAAACCTTTAATACCAAAACATGACAAGTGGGTCCCCAAGAAGTTTGGGGTAGTTGTGGAAACTCCACAACAAAATGGTGACTCTGCTGGGAAATGCTCCTGAGCATTTTGGTGAGAACCCAAAAAGAAAATCTGAAAACACACTCCAAACCAGGAAGCAACAAGCGTTAGCAAATGCATGAATAATGTCAATAGACTCATAAGAACAACAAAACATTAGAATCATGCAATATTAGCTCTGTGTGTGAAGCACTTCACACCTTATTATTTGTAACTTTTCGGCATTGCATCACCAATTTTACTTGACTAGAATTATTGCAAAGAATATGGAGAGCTTTGAGGGTAAAAATTTTTATAGCATGGGCAACACATTCTATGGTGGCTTGAGAAAACACCTCAAAATGTCTAACCATCTTAGGATCAAATGTGTGTGCGATGAATTCATTGACCAGATCTGGGGCTTGGTTATGAGCCGTCATCATCAAGGACCAGTGTGTGCAAGTGGACCTTAGAGCTTTGGGGAATTGGATTCTCAACCAAGGTGTGATGAGAATATAACCCTATCCTTTACTGCTCTCATCTTTGACCAAAATAATTAAACCGGTTATGGATGAGGTCATCAGACTAATCTATCCTCATGGCGGACATAAATATCAACCTTACGAGAGTCATGTCACCAGGCATGAGTGTACTCCATTGCCAATCAAGCGTCTATAGCCCCGGTGGAGGTTAACCCCATAGTCCAGTCCTCTTTGCTTGGATTTGCTCTATATATTTTTTTTTAATAATTTTGGGGATGACTACCCATCCTTCTAAGGGGGCAAGTAGTACGATCCTTATAATTCAGTTTAGAGTTTTGGAGAATCATATTCTCAACCAAGGTGTGATGAGAATTTGACCCTATCCTTACTACTCTGATTTGTAAATCATGCTAGTGGTGATAACCACTATTTTATGAGCATAAATATTGTAGTGATAAAAACCACTATTCATGGACTATGTGCAGGGTGGGATAGACCAAAATTACCTTTTCGCTTCACATCCCCATCCAAGTATGGTTTCATATTATTTTACCCAAGATGTTGGACATGGACATAAATGTGATAGACCCAAGGCAACTTCGGCAACAACTTCCAAACCTAAGATCTTCTTAGTGTTCTTTGTGCCTTTGATCCCAAGATAATTGGACATCACTTTCAGTGTTTGGATTTAGCATATGGAGGTGGATTGGTCATGGTGTTTATGTAATAAGAATGTGCCTTTGAGACATGGGTGGATGATATGCAAAATCAAAGACTTCATGCTTCATGAGCTGCAACCAATATTCACATGTTCAAGCCTTTTTGCCATATGATTCCAATGTTTCACATCCTTTTAGTCTTGGTTGACATTCATATACACATAGGATGACCTCTTAATCCTACAATCAAATCCAAAACTGGACAACCTTGACATACTAAAAACTCCTTAAATCAAAAAAACAAGATCAAATAAATAGGAAATAAAACTGACAAGACAAACAATCAAACAAGTTGATTAGTGTCTATATAATACAATGACTCTACCCTTAGGCCTGAAAATAATGCTTTAAATGAAGGCCATTGATGGGTAAGGCCAAATATTTTCCATCCAAGTTTTTTAATCTGAAACTATTTTCACCTAGGACTTTGGATATTAGATAGGGTCCCAGCCACAAGAAATCAAACTTTTCATGTTCTCCTTTTTTCTCATGCCTTTTATCCCACAACAAAACTAAATCTAAAACTTTAAAGACCTTAATTTTGGACCGTTTATCAAACCACCTTTTGATTATGTCTTGATGTTTGCTGAAATGGAGCATGGCTTCCTCCCTCTTCTCATCAAGATGCATTAATTGGGTTAATCTGGTTTCAAGTTTATTATCAGTCCCAATATAGTCTTTTATAAAATGTAAAGTTTGCAACTTCAGATTAGTGGGAAAAATAGGGTCTTTCCCATAGAATAAGTGATAAGGATATGTCCCAATTGACTCCTTGCTTCTGGTCCTATCTGCCCAAAGGGCAAATTTTAACTTACTATGCCAATCTCTAGGGTTCTTTTCAAGTAATTTTTTGATTATGCATAATAAATTTTTATTTGATGATTCTGCCAAACCATTGCCTTGGGGGTAATAATTGGAAGAGAATTTTAGACTCACCTTATTGTCGTACACCCAATTTGCAAATTCTAAAGAGGAAAATGCAGAACCGTTGTCACTTACTATGGAGTTAGGCATTCCAAAATGAGTGACTATGTTTTCCTCTAGAAATCTAATCACAACCTCGGAGGTGGCATTCTTAGTAGGTATAGCCTCTGTCCACCTCATGCAGTAATCAGTAGCGATGAGGATGAACTTATGGGAATCAGACGAGTTAGGATTTATCACCCCAACAAAGTCTAATCCCCATTGTGCAAATGGTCTCGTCTCTACCACTAACTGCAATGGCATTGTTGCATTCCGCTCTATGTTGGCTGCCACTTGGCATATGTGACATGTTATTACATGTGCATGTGCGTATTTAAACAAGTGGGGCCAATAATACCCAGCTCTAATAATCTGGTGTGCTGTCACATTTTCTGACCCATGTCCAGTTCCATACTTACCATGGAAGTCTTTGAGTACTTGGGTTGCTTCCTCTTGAGTAATGCAACGAAGGAAAATTCCTTCATGATTCTTCCTGTACAACACACCAGATTTAATCCAAAATCTAGATGATTTTAAACGCAGTGCCCTGCATTGAGTGGAATTCAAATGAGAAGGGCACTTACCATGCAACAAAAAATATACAATATCTACGTACCATTCCTCTATAGTGATATCATTAACCTCGTAGTTTTGGCACATTATTGAAGGGTCAATTTCTGTGATAGCCTTGACCAAACCTTTTCCATGCACTATCTTCATGGGATTTATCTCTAAGTCAAATTATTGAAGGGTGGAAAGCCATTTCCCCCTTATTTCACCTAGCTCACTCTGTAAGAACATGGACTTTACTGCAGGGTTAGGAACTATAGCAAAAAATTTACTATGCACAATGTAATGCCTAAATTTTTTAATAGTTTTAAACAAGGCATACATTTTCTTGTCTAGGACAGAATACCTCAGTTTCATGTCCTTCAAAGGAGAACTCAGAAAGGCTATAGGATTTTCAATGTTGTCTTCACTTTTCTGAGTTAACACACTTGCAAAAGAATGATCTGAAGAAAATGTGTAAACATAAAACGGTTTAGCATAGTCTGGACTAATGAGAATAGGGGCTTTGGAAATAGCATCCTTGATGCTTGTGAAGGCATCCCTATTCTCACTGGTCCACTTTATCTGAACATATTTTTTCAACATGTCATTTAGGGGCTTGGCGATCTCGACAAAACCTGAAATGAATTTTCTCACAAAGTTAATCTTATCGAAAAATGACCTAAGCTCATTTTTTCTATTGGGATGAGGAATATCCCGGATAGTGGCTATCCGCTCTGGGTCTATAGCAATCCCATATTTTGAAATGACATGTCCTAACAACTTACCCTCCATTACCCCAAAGATGCACTTTTTTGGATTTAGGGAAATTCCATGTTCCCTACACCTTTGGAGCACTTTCCTCAAGTCTCTAACATGATCTTCCCTCTTCTTGGAGAAGATAGGAATATCATCCACATAGACAATAATGCACTTACCACTGAGCCCCTTGAATACAAAATCCATGGCTCTTTGGAAAGTGGCTCCAGTGTTCAACAAACCAAACGGCATCCTCTGGTAGGCAAATGTTCCCCACTTTGTGGTGAAGGCCATATTCATCCTATCATTTGGATGTATGAGAATTTGATTATATCCTGAGTATCCATCCAAGAATGACATCATTTCAGACCCATTTACCTTTTGGAGTATCTCATCAATGGTGGGTAATGGGTAATTGTCTTTTTGGTAAGCTTTGTTTAGATTTCTAAAATCTATGCACAACCGAATCTCTCCACTCTTCTTCCTAACAGGGACAATATTAGCCACCCATGTGGAATGCCTAATAGGGAAGATGATTTTGGCTTCCAGAAGCCTCTTCACTTCCTTCTCTATCAGGGGCTCTAGGATTGGGTTAACCATTCTCTGTCTCTCTCTAAAAGGCTTGGAATCAGGCTTCAAAGGAATAGTATGCATGATTACATTCGGGTCATAAGTTTTCAGCTCTTCATAGCTCCAAGCTATGCAATCAATATATTCTCCTAAAACCTAAGCTATTGACTCCTTCTCTCATTGTGTGCATGCCTTTGCAATGAACACTTCATGTGGATCTACTCCACTCCCCAAATTGACTATATTGCATGATTCCTTGGGGGATGGTATTTTTCTTTCTTTTTTCTTTTGATATCCAAAATCAAACAAATTTTCTAGAGAGGCCCTATCACTTGGCATCTCGTTCCATACTCTGGTTGTTCCTACTTCTACTTTCCTCCTCTCTTCTTCATCTATAACCTGATTTTCAAATATACCAGAATTAGTGACAAAACTAAAAATGTGTCTATCACTATCAAAGACCTGTAAATTCGTGACATTGTCTGGTATGGAGGGGCAAGGCACTAGCTCTATGGAAATTTTTTTACATTTTTTATGGTCAGCAGGTGAAAGCATGTTGGCCGCTACGGCTAACGAATCAGCCATTTTATTATTTTTTCTTGAGATGAGGGAAATATTGAAAGCATCAAACTCATTAATTAATTCCCTCACTCTGGTTTTATAGAGGTTCAACCTATTATCTCTACATGTCTACTACTCCTTGACCTATTTGACTACTAAATATGAGTCTCCCTATGCCTTAAGGCATTTTACCTTTTCTCTTAGGGCCAATTGAAGTCCAAAAATTAGGGCTTCATACTCTGCCACATTATTGGTGGCTGGGAACTATAATCTGTAGGCAACAAGCAAAGGCTTACTACCAGGACATGTGAGCTCTATCCCTGCTCCTGCACCTTGTTTTGATTTAGACCCATCAAAATTTAGGGTCCACACCCTCTTGTTTTATTCCAAAGTACAATGGTAAAGATTATCATTTTGGGACCCTTCGGCTATGTCCTCTATGTCAAAATTGTAAACCCTCAATTATGTTTCAGTAAACTGAATCTCATTGGGTTTATTATACTCTGTAATCATCTCCCTAAGTCTAGGCTCTCTGTCTACCCATATTTGGTTTGCAACTCCTCTCCATGGAAACCACATATGGGAGGAATCAATCACCACATAACCATTGATATTTCTGCTCCAATCCCTGCCCAAAACCATGCCATACTTGGTAGCAATATTTAGCACAAGGATATCCATGTAATGTTGGACCCTAGGCTCTGAGTTGATCTAAACTAGGACATATTTTACAACACCTACTACATCCACCATAGATCTATCCAATTGGACCACTTTGCTATTCGAATGAACATGCTTAAGTCCTAGCTTTTGGCTTATCTCAAGAGGTATGATGTTGGCCGAGGCACCAAAATAAATCAAATAGTTGTGTAAATTCTTGCCTATGATCCTAACAGTTATGAGAAAATGGGGGACCTATGGTTTCTCTTTCATCATAGCAAGTTGGGGTTCTACAGATTTAACCTCATGAATTTGACTCGGGGAATTCAATCTCTTCCCCATGATTTTATCCTGCCCCAACAATTGAGAGACCTCATACATTGAGATATTGGCCTTGGTCCTTTTCATGTCTTCTTCCAAGTCATAAGTGGATGTTCCAGGATTTGACACTTTTGGCATTGTCCTAGGTGCTTCCAAAAATGGAGGTGGTGGATTCACATCACCTTTTGTATCAGGAGGAACTAAAGGGTTGTTTGGGGGAGTAGAGGAGGTTTTGGGATCCTTAGAACTCCTAGTAAAATACTTGTGATTAGCTTTCCCAAAATGTCTAGCGGCCTGGGCTTCCAAAGCTTCATCCTCTTCCTCTCCTAACACATTCATATCTTCCTCCATATCATCATTTTCTAAATAATGGATGACTTCAGACACCAAAGTGTCTAACTTTCTATGGCAACAGTGATGCATTTCCTCATCACATGACTCTGACTCATCACAATCCCCTAACACATTGACCTGATTGGCTACCGGATTGGGTATGCGCCCATTGTTAGGTTGTGTATTATACGGTCCTGTTCTCCTATGGTCGTGGTTTCGATTGGGCATGGGATTTTGGGTAACTTTCTTCTATAATCGAATGATGTCATTGCCCTATTTGATGGTCATTCTCTTGAGCTCTTCTAGCTCAAAATTGGATCCTTGTGGCTAGGACATGACAGCCCCAGATCCACTGACATTTTTGACATTAGCAACCTCTATATTAGGCACTAAGGTTTGACTCTGGGTGTTTTGGGTCCACCATGGACCCTTGGATTGAAGAGGTGCAACCATGGGATATGCATTTGAGGTTTGAGTACTATTCACCTCAAATCCTGGAAAGGTTATCTTATTAGTAGCCATTGTTTATGGAGTGGGTGGAATGGTAGCACTAGGGTGTGTCAGAAAATATGGAAGCATGGGAGTGAATGGGTATGACTGATGATATGGCAAAGCATTCATCATGGGCATCTGAGGTATCACAACTTGATTCATCATGGCAAATTTATTATAAGGACCATATTTCCCTAACATAGGAAGTTGAGGCATAGTGCTACCTTTCGGTGTCATTTGCTACTCAATAGTCATGGCTTCAGCATAGGCTAAGGCCAGTGTTGTAACTTGAGGATTTCTACTAGTAAACATGGCTGTCATCAGGTCTAAGGTTGCAAGGTATAATTGCAACACCACAACACCGTCTATTACAAAATGACGAGTCATATTTGTGTAAAGCTTTTGGAATCTGGTATTAAAAGTTTTAACTGACTCCCTACCTAATCATGTGATCCTTATAAATTTGAACATGCTCTTTATCTAAAATGGGACCATCATGGAAAAACTTAGGGATAGACCTCTCAAGGTGCCTAGGTATGTCATGGACATCCTCAGGTATACTTAACGAAGAAATTTGGGTACCAAACCAGGGAAATGGTTGTTGCTTCTACTATTGTTGGGCCATATTAACCAAAGGTAATGACCCTAGTAAAGTAGTTGACACACTCAGGATGACGGAGATGGGTACGCTTGATGTAGCTCTTGTGGTGGAACTAATGTGTGCACACCCACTAAAGGTATTCAAATTCAGAGGTATGAGAGCTAGCCTTTCCAAATCTTGGTAAAGTGTTTCTAAACCTAATGTATCATAAGGCTCATACAGGATTTTTGTCCCCTTAATTTTGTATCTCAGTTTCCTAGGTTTGGGAGAAAGACTTTAAAAAATGGTTTCTTCAGTGGTTTTGGACCTAGTAGTAATACGTCTAGGTGGGTCAAGCCTAGAAAACTTAAATATATTCTATTAAGGCTTCTCACAAACTAGTCAATAGTAACATGTTGCACCTGTAAACACAATATTGTTGAATCAAAACTAACCACATTAGCATTAGCAAGGACTAAATCACAAAGACTAAAATAAGGCCCTCCTTCTAGCACCAAAAATGATGATTGTATATTTTTCCCAATTGCAAATACCACCACATGCAGAGTATTGAACATAAAACTCTCTCTTGAAAAGAAACCAAATAACAAACATTCAACTTTTCCAAGGTTCTGGTAAAATATCTACAAGATTACAATAATTCCAAAATTAATTACCATAAAAAAGGGGCCTTTGCTGGTTCTAAACAATGCTTAGTGATTGAAACATCTAACTAAAAGAAAAAAATTTCGTCAAGGTCCGACGTGTAGACCAATTTTTTCATCCAAACCCCATAAGGGGTGCGGAGGTCCAAGGTTCAAATATCGGGCCTCGTCGGACTGAACGCTTGTCCCTTTCCTAGTGCTTTCAGCAGCGTAAAAGGTTTAAAATGATTGTGGCATGGTGGTTATAGGGGCGTACTACACGAAGATTTGTGTGGTGGATTCTAGGGCGAAAAACACAAAATACTATGGTGGCCATAAAAGCTGGACAGCCTACCTGAATTCATGGAGGCTAACGTTTCCACCATGATAAAAAAAAAAAACTAAAAGCAAATGTAAAATAAAAGTAGTTCTTTTTAGGGTTTTTTAAATTGGTGCTACCATGAATCCCTGTTAGTAAAGTATTTTATCTTCACTTAAAATGTTTCAAATGATAAAATGTGGAATTGTCCTCCTTAATGTCCATGCCTTTAATATGAAGTAAATTTTAGATAGTGGGTTCATTTTATCTTCCTTATGTTGATGTCACTACCCTAATAGTGATTAGTAGAATTTAGCATGTTAGAAAAGTTAGCTTTCACTTCTTGTCTTAACTTAATGTGAAATTGTAGGTTAATATCCCTCATAACCATGTGTTTTATCTGAAAATTTAGATTAATGAAGTTTGAAGGTGCAGAAATTCTGGAAAATGACCAGAATGAAAACAACTTGAAAGCTTAACAATTCTGGAAATAGACCAGAAGAGAAATGAAACTGAAATGAAATTAGCAAAAATTCTGGAAAAGGACCAGAATGGAAATAAAAATAAAATGAAATTTTGGATGGACCAAAATGGAATTATTGAGTGCTTGAAATAAAATGAACTTAAAAATAAATAAATAAAAATACAAATTTGGTTAGCTAAAAAATTCAAATTATGAATCCGTTTAGCAAGCTCCTCCCTAAAAAATTTCAAGTTATGAGGTAATCATAAAACAACCTAAACTAATGGACCTACAACATAAGCACAATACCATTAAATCAAGTGCAAGACTCAAAGGAAACATAGAGAAACTGCATCACCTTGACCTTCTTCTATTGCAACCCATTTCATGGCATAAGACAATGGCTAGAAGTCACTAAAATGCAGAAATGATAAGACACTAAAAACATTAGTTTTATGATAAAAACCCTCCTTTTGATTTTGCTCACAAAAGTTTGCTACTCTTTCAAAATTTGAAAATGCTCTTTCTTATTGCTTTTCGGAATGTTACATCATTTCCAACCCCCCTCTAAAAATGTAGGATAGCAAGGTATAAATAATGCTTGAAAGTCCTTTTGCTTCAACTTCTTTCACAATCAAAATAATGAATGGATATAAGAAGATAATCCATCATCATTTTCTATGATTTAATACAATAAAAATAACACTTCTAAACATTATTATTTTTTTAAACAATAATAAAACCAACAAAAAACATAGCCTTGCATGACTCCTTATGTCTCCCATTTCTCTTATCACATAAGCATTCTACCCAAGAACACGGATTTGCATCCATAAAAACGAATGATAAAAAAAAAAAACATTTAAATCTACCTTATAATACCTACAATTTTAAAATTCCTTTAAAACATTGAATCTAATCAAACCACATTCACATAAATTAAAATAAGGTAGGCCAATCTTATTCAGTGAAATTTGTATTGTTGCTCTTCGAAACCAAGACCCGATGGTATCCCTTTGAAGCCATACCCACATGACCAAAGAATGGGATGGCATTCCCAATCTTGGAAAATTTGGTGTCCACATAACCAAATGATGCCATCATGTTATTAACATAGCCATGGAACTATCCATGGTGTTATGATCAACGTAGCCATGACGTTGTCCAATGCGTTGCCATGGTGATGCGATCTATGCATCCATGGCGTTGTCCAATGCATTGCCATGGTGATGTGAATGATGCAACCATGGTGCTATTAAACCCACACAGCCATGGCACTACCATCGATCTACGCAGCCATGGCACTACCATCGATCTATGCAGCCATGGCGTTGCCAACCTCACATCACCATGGTGTTGTTGATCTTGCACTCATGCTATGGAAAAAAAAATCTCCATGCACTTGAGGTAGACCTTTAACTTCATTGATTAGGGTTACAGGTTGTCCTAATAATGCTTCTATGTCCTTGTTCGACGACATGCCTTTGCTTCACTATCAAATCTGGCACCTTACGTGTTGTCCTCCTGAAACTCTAATGCTATCTTTGGATTTCTTCCTTACCGGCGTTACTCCATGATGTCTCATGTTGCCATGGCATCGAACGTTTTTGAATGGCCACAATTGCCTTCTCCTGCAATCACACACAATATGATTAAACATTACCTTAAATATTATTATCATATCCTTTGTAAAGTATATTATAATATTATTATTATATACAATATAATAATATAATAATAATAATAATATTTTAGAACATTATAATATAATATTAATAATATTACTATTATGTACATAATATAATTAATGCAAGCATATTACTTTCTATCTTGATCTCATTGTCCCTTTTGTATTCTCTTATTGTTTTAGGTAATGTTTTGATCAGGCCTTGCCTTGTTTGAACACATTTCGTCACTTAAGACAATATGAAGAACATTAAACTCTATTTATAAAAATGAATTTTAATTAATCTAAACATTAATTCCTAGATTAATTAATCATTTAAATATCAAATAAATAACTAAAAAAAATCATTAAAATAAAATGGTTAAACATCAGTATTATTATAAGCCCAAAGAAAACCAAAAACCTTTAATACCAAAACATGACAAGTGGGTCCCCAAGAAGTTTGGGGTAGTTGTGGAAACTCCACAACAGAAAGGAGTTATCCTATGGATAGAGATCCATGAACTAGAGAAGGATATTGGTGTCTCCTATGGATAGAGATCCAAGAAATTTATTAGGGGATTGGTCTCTCCTTTGGACAAAGATCCATAAACATTGTAATAGGGAAAGGTTCCCAAGAGATTTATTGAGAAAAATTTAGTGAAATATTTTCTCCGTGGAGTAGCCCACATTGGGTGAACCATGTTAAATTGGTATATCTATTGTGTGTGGTGATTTGTACATTGTTTTTACTACTGTTGTTGATATTTATATTGATACATTACATAATACTGATTTGAAAAGAAAAAGTAAAAAGTGGTCTTGTATTCTTCACCCCCCTCTCAATATAAGCTTGTGTTCTTCAATAGAGGTAATACAACTCCAAATTGCACCAAATTTGAATAGAGAGCATATAATATGTTCTAAAAACTATCTATGCAAAAATAGTAAAGAAATTATACACAAATTTGTGGTCATCATAGGGTGAGGCATTTAGGATTGCAAAACACAAAAATCATGATAACTAATTCAAAACAACTCCAAATTGAGTAAAATTTTAACAGTAAGCATATAATCTAATCTGGAATAGACCTATGCCAAAATAGTAATAAAATTATACTCCAATTTGTGGCCATCCTAGGGTGTTATGGTTAGGACTATCATGATTTGGGGGTCATCCTGGGGTGGGACGACCACCAAATATGGTGGTCTTCTACAACCAATTCATCTGGGAATTGGTTCAAAACACTCTCAGGGGTATTCATGATAAATTTAGGGATATGATTCACTAAAATTGATAGGTTCTGTAAACATATTACACATTTTTTAGTCACTTGAAAACCTCCTTCACTCGATGGAGATCTCAAGGGAAAACTCACAATAAAGTTGGGGTAAAATCTTGGCAACATTCTATGGTGAAATATGCAGAGACTCCTCCCTCAAAATTGGATGGAATTGATCCATTTTATAGCCCAAGGGGTCATTTGGTCAAATGGGCATGTGAGTCCATGTGAGGCAAGGGTAACCATTTGTCCCAAACATTGCCATGCATTGGAAGGGGAAAAGATCTCCCTTTTTGACATCCAATCTACAATGTGTCAGGAGAGTTATGCATACTATCACAAGCATGCTTGAATATGTTGAGTAAATGGTATTTTTTGGGTGTCATTTGGCCCAATTTTGTCTTTCTAGGATCAAATACCATGGTCATACTACCCAAGGAATGTCACTAGTGGTCGCCCCTAGGTGGGATGAACATGAACTATGGCCATCCCAGGGTGGGACGACCATGTCTATATGGCCAAAATTTCTCAAAAGTAGGGTAGAACCTCCCAAAAGTAGTTAGGACCACTATGTAACCTTCGAGGGTTGCCCAATGGGGCCATATGGTGTCAAATTAGAGAATGCCTTGGTTGTATAATAGAATTGACATGATTTTAGTGTCTATAGATGCCCTTTTTTGGGATGCATTTTGTGTAGCATAGTGCTGAGCAAAAGTAGATAACTAAAATATTAAATATTTAAGGTTATTTAGTAACCTAACCAAATATAAATGCCCCAATAATGGAAATATCATGCATTCTTGAATCCTTCCTTCTAACGAGCTAGGGAACTTGATTCAAGTGCAACCTTTCTAGTAAGGCTTACTTGATCTTGGACATTGTTCAGTCATGAAGAGATGAAGCCTATGATCCTTCATGCTTATAGAATTCCAAGAATTTGTTTAATTGAAAGTTTTTATTTCTTTCTACCCCAAGTAGGTGCACGATTATCTTTGTCAATTATTCATTAGACGAATGTAATTTGTATGATTGAGTGTTTGATTATTGATTTTGATTATGAATTTGTTAAGTATGACTACCCCCTCAAGTGATGAGTCGATGAGGAAATTATCACTGATAAAAGTGATGAGTTTCTTGATACATATGACTTGGTTAGGGTTTCCTTAAGTTTTACCCATTGTAGAATGTGCCTATTTTATGAGGATTTTGATGGATTTATTGAAATTTTATGGAAGAAAGGAATTGAATACCTCGTTCCCATGGGGCGATCAGACCATAGTGGTCTTATTTGGGAATGAAGTAAATAATTTTCCATTCATCGATGAGAAAATTTGATTCCATCTTGATCCAAAGTGAATTTTGACCAAATTTGACCTATTTTTGGTGGGTTTTGGACCCTTTTGGTGCTTTTTCGATGTTTTTGAAGTGGTTTTTGTGGTGTTTTAATTGTTTTTTATTTTTTTGATGAGATTTAATAGAAGAAATGAAATTAATACCTCATAAATACTAGATTTCCCAATCATATAAAGGATGTGCATCTCAAAATCATTGCCTCCGACAAGTTAAGGAACTTGATTTTGGTAATATTTGGGATATTGGTAAACAAGGTTAAGTCTAATCCTAGCCTTGGTGGCAATTAGGAGATAATATTAAGTTGAATCCTAGAATTTATGGTGAGTAGGATACAAATATTAAGTCGAATCCTAGCCTTTATGGTGATAAGTAGACAAAGCTTTAGTCAAATTCTAGCCTTGATGGTAATTACGAGATAAATCTTAAATAAAATACTAGCCTTGATGGCGATTAGAAGATAAAGCTTAAATCAAATCCTAGCCTTGATTGTGATAGGAGATAAGGATTAAGTTAAATCCTAGCCATTATGGTGATTATAATACAAGCTTGAGTCATATCCTAGCCTTGATGGCAATAAGAGACAAGCTTACTAGTTTGCTTGAATTTTCTTTTGATATTTTGCTTATTTGTTCCAAGCAAGGAGGGTACATGATTTTCTTCAGCAATGGTTTGTATGACGACCGTGATTAACTTGATTAAGTTATAAATTATTGATTTGGATTATATATGTTGCTATTATGACCAATGTGCTTAGTGGATGTCGTTGGGGAATTTTGGGTGACCAAAGGGTTTATGGATACCTTTGAGGATTTTTGGTTGACTAAAGGGTTTATGGATACTTTTGAGGCTTTTTGAGGTTGATTGATTAATTTTTTGATTACTAATTATGGGAGGTATGATACCAATAATACCCCAGTTGACATTTAAAAATATTTGTGTGATTTGCAATTGTGCGCTTTTGGACCATTAGATGCATTATGTGTTATGATTTATGGATGTAATGCCTATTGATGAAGCCAATATGCTATATGTATGCAATGTACTAGAGAAATGCACTATCTAGATGATAAATATATGATTATATGGTGTTATCTAGATATGTAGATGCTCTACTATGTATGCATATATGGATGAAATAGTGAATGTGAAATGCATGTTTAATTTGTTTCAAATGTTTATGAACTTAAGTTATGTTGGTTTGAAATGGTGAATGTAATGTATGTAATGCATTATTTATATGATGATGATCTAATGCAAATTAAAATGTATGCTTTAATCCCTTAAAACATATGGAATGCAATTAATATGTGTTTTGACAAGTTGATGGATGAAACCACAAAATGTATGAAAATCATGAATGAAAATGATAACTCTTATCATAAGAATTAATCATTTAAGCATCCATATGTGAAATGAGATAATTGTGATATGTGTAGGCTTTCTCTATAAGCTTATGTAAACAAAATTTCATAAAGAAAAATATGTATGATTGATGTAATGATTTGTTGCTATTAGGGAATTTTTGAGGTTTTTCATGAGACTCAAACACCCTAGTTGATTAATAAAAAGTTATATAATGACTATACAAGACTCCTGAAAGATAAAATTTGTTGTTCTAAATACCAAGATATTCACTATCCCTGTGTGTGTAAATAAATATATTATATGAGACATAAGACTACCTCATTGCTAGGCGGGATTCATTCATCTCATTGTTGTAATGAGGATCACCCTATGTTCATCATGATCGTAAGTTTGGACTTAGTTGGATTAGACCATTAGGTGATACAAGCCACCTAACACTAGCTCACTTTATGAATTTCTTAGAACTACCCCAATACCAAAGGAGATTCATTTAGCCCATTGTTGTATTGGTGATCACTCGAAGGTTTTGCAATATTGACCATTCCATAGATTCAAGCTCTTCACCCACTTCTTTTCTTCACATTGATGTGGGATACTTGCTCATGCTTAGTGATGAAAATCACTATTTATTTTGTATTTTGTTTTCTTTGAGCAAAGGATTTGTTTAGTGATTAAAATCATTGTTTATTTTACTTTTGATTTTTGCTTCTTGAGATTTTGCTTATTTTGATGAAAGCAAGGGGTTTCTTTGGGTAGGGGGGAGCTTGTCCTTTTGTTAATGACCGACATCCTAGACCATGCACATCACAAGATGACTAAAAACCTTTCACTTAAGGTGACCAGGACCACTTTATAGTGTTCATATTTCTTTACCTAGACTCAGATTGTTAATGTTTAAAAAGCGATGGGATTTTGAAAGTTACAAGGTACTATCAAAACTAGACCTCATATCCAAAAGTAAAGATAGATTTCTACAAAATCTGAGAATATCACTAGGTATGGTTGAATGAATAAAAAACCCTAGTATATACCTCATAGCAACAAGAAGGGTTTGTGTTGAAAACACAATTACTCATAGGGGAAATTAATTATGATGATGAAAAAATGCATGATTAAGATAAAAACATGGTTCGTTTGTAAGATTGTAAACACAACCTATCCTAATGCAAATGCAATAGATAAAAATGACTAAATGCATAACAATTAAATGAATGCATATGCAAAATGTAAATGCAAATGTTTTTGTGTTTTTAATGTTTTTGATTGTTTTTGAAATTTTATGATTTTTCAATTGTTTTTTAATTTTGAATGTTTTCTTATTTTTTTAGATTTTTGGTATTTTAAATTATTTTTGAATTTTGAGTACTTCAATTGTTTTTGAAATTTTTGGTTTTCAATTGTTTTATAATTTTGAATGTTTTCATATTTGTTTGGATTTTTGGTGTTTTTAATTATTTTAAAATTTTGAGTGCTTCAATTGTTTTTGAAATTTAAATTTTTTGAATGTTTTTGTATTTTAATATTTTATGATTTTTGTTTTTTTTTTTTTAATGTTTTTAAGGGGAAGGTATGTTACCTTAGGTACCCCCAGTGTGTATGTCAATAAATGAAAGTGAGGGAGGTGTGATACCTTTGGAGGTCTCACTTTGCTTCATTGATTGTGATGTGGATGATGGGGAAGTTGTGACACCTTGAAGACCCCCAATGTACATTGTGTTTGATGCACTGTTATTGGCTTGGTTAGTGGGAGTGGCAGAAACTAACACCCCCTACTATGATGTGTAATTTTATGCAGTGTGAATGTCCTACTGAAACAATATGAGCAAAGGTGAAACATTAGATGATGCCATAGGTTGTGTAGATCAATTTTGATATTCCTATTTCCCTGTTACAACACTAATAATTCCTACAAACTCTTGGGGAGGTAGATTAATATGCACATTATTAGGTTATTTTTGTTTTTTGTAAATAAAAGTCTTCATTAATTATCAAGTTTTGCAGGTTAACCCAAAACCTATTACAATATCTAGCCTTCTGTTAATATTGTAGATCCTAGTCATCCTTGAAACTTTCTTACCAAAAATTGTGTTGAATCCCCTACAACACCTTACTAACAAAGCACACCCATACTTAAACATAACTGTAAACATTACTTACATTGATAGGAATTGAAGTTTAGAACTTTTCACTTGTGAAACCTGTTCCTTGCTCACTTCCTATTCTCTGTCGAAATATTCCAAGGCTTACACCCTGTTACCTTCATTTCCAATTTGGTATGATTTAGAGGGAAACCCCATAGTTATTACCAGCTCCATGGGGAAAGAACACCCATTCATATTTCTCCTTAATGGGTAGGTTTATTTTCATGAGTAATAATGTTTTCCACTTCACATGGCACACTTTGTGTCCATGTCACCAAACTACCAACATCAACACCTATGTTGGCTAATTTGTCAGCTGACCTGTTGGCCTCACGGTACACGTGACGAGCCCTCCTGTTCTTTCTTGCCACAAAATGGATCCTCACTTCATGGATGTCTCCCTCGATTCTCCATGGAGGTTTTTTTCCATTGGTTAATATGTTGATGATGTTCCTAGAATCACCTTCAATCATCAAGTTACCTTGAGTTGCTTGGGCTACTTGCAACCCTCTCCAAAGGGCTCTAGATTTTGCTTCGTTATTAGTTCTGATTCCAAATGGTTCAATGAAGGACTTGACCAGATTTCCTTGATGATCCTTGATTATTACTCCAACTCTAGCTCTTCTCGGGTTCTCCTTGGCTGCACCATCAAAATTTAGTTTAAACCAACCCTAGGGTGTGGCTCCCAAGAAATCCCATTTTTGGGATTGGGCAAAGGAATGGAAGGTTTGTCCTCAATACCTAAGGCCCGAGCTAATTTTTTTTCTTGGGGAAGAATTGAGTGGTTCTCATCCACTAAGGTGCTAAGGTTTTCTTTTGCAAAGACAATAATCCTGTTGAGGATGGTTTTTGGGTTGTGAATGGTATCCTTAAAGGCTCTATGGTTCCTTTCTAGCCAAATTTGCCAAAGAAAATGATGCCAATAGATTTTCCATAGGTACTTAAGTTTTAGGCTAACAAAGGGTTGAGGCCATTGATGGAACACTTCAAATATAAGAGTAGGCTTAACCCACGAGATCCTAAAGGCTTGGAAAAGTTCATCCAGGATGGACTCCGCTACCGGACACTCCAGAAACAAGTGTTGGGTTGTCTCCCATCCTGCCCTGCACATGTAGCAATGGTTAGCAATAACCATACCTTTGGATAACATATTGTTCATAGTGAGAATTTTTCCTTGAATCACTAGCCATGAAAAAAAGGATATTTTAGGAATTAAGCATTTGATCCAAACCAAACTCAGTTGAAATTTTTGACCTTCCACATTGAGAAGTAAATTATAGGCAGACTTAACTGTGAAGTCACCACTTTCAGTCTCAGCCCAAACAATGTGATCTTCCTCCTCTCTAGATGGAATAATTTGTTGAGTTAAAATGTTATAAAGCTCTTCAGACTTCACTTCAAAACCCTGTACTCTGATGTGTTTCCATCTATTGATATTTATATCCTGCCACATATAATTTGCAACCTTATTCCCAAAATATTGCTCCATATGCTCTTGAATCCTATCCAAACGAGGATTCTGGGATAACTCCTCAGCTCTCACCCATCGATCCTTCCAAAATTCTATTGTTTACCCATTTTCTAGAATCCATCTAAGACCTTTCTTGACAATATCCTTGCTCGTAAGGATTGCCTTCCAAAAAGCAGACCCCTTGCTTGCTAAGTTGTCATTAAGGAAGTTCACACCTTGGAGGTATTTCCTCCTAACTATGGTAGTCCATTCATTATCGACCTTAGTCAATAACCACCATGCTTGTTTGATTAACAGAGCAGTATTGAGATGAGCAAATCTCCTCAATCCTAACCCCCATTAGCTTTAGGTTTGCAAACCTTGTTCCAACCTACTAAATGGATCCTTTTCTTATCCTTAGTCCCTAACCAAAGAAATTTTTTTTGAAGCTGCTCAATTTTGTGATACACCTTGTTGGGAGCTCTGAAGACTAATAGGAAGTAAACATGTATACTTTGAAGTGAAGCCATAGTTAAAACTGCTTTGCCTGCTTCAGATAACAGATGTCCTTTCCAACTTGCTAGATTTTTTTGGATCCTCTCCAGAACTATGTTCCACATTGATCCTTCAGGTTTCCCCATAAATAGGGGAAGACCTAAATAGGAGGTGGGAAGGGATGCCATCTGACATTCCATGATCCTTGCTATGTTGTTTTTCATAGGAATGGGGGTATTGATGAAATAAAGTTTTCTCTTATAAAAATTCACTGTCTGTCCAGTTGCTTCTTCATAACTTATGAGAATATTTTTAATCCTTCTTGCCTCAACCACAGAAGCCAAAATCAATAGCAATGTATCATCAAAAAATTGTTGATGTTTCATCAGGGTAGTTAGCGACATGGCCTTGATACCTGATATGAGTCCAGCTACCATTGTTGCCTTAATGGTTCTTCCCAAGGCCTTAGCTACAATGATGAACAACATAGAACTTATGGGATCTCCTTGTCTTAGACCATATTTGCTTTGAAAAAAACCTGCAGTAGACCCATTAACCAAAACTGAAAAACAAGGCTTAGAAATACACTCTCTTATTAACTTGACCCATTTCATGTTGAAGCCAAATTTTAATAAAACTACCTCTAGGAATTCCCAATTTATCTTGTCATAAGCTTTGTTCATGTCTAAATTTAAATCCATGACTACTTTTTTGGTCTGAGCGGCTGTATGAAGAGCCTCATGAATAGTAGTAACTCCATCTAAGATTGATATTCCTTGTACAGAACTTCCTTGACTTGGATCAATGATAATCGGTAGAACTTTCTTCAAACGGTTAGCTAAAACTTTGGACAAAATTTTATAGGATATATTACATAGGCTAACCGGCCTAAAGTCAGCTATAGTCTTGGGGTTGGGACCTTTAGGGATCAAAGCAATGAAATTTGAATTGAAACCCCTTGGGATATGATTTGAACTTTGGAACTCCTTTATTGTAGCAATAACTTCTGCTCCAACAATATCCCAACAAACTTGGAAAAACCGCGGTGAAAACCCATCCGGCCCAGGAGCTTTGTTACGATCCATGTTAAACAAAGCCTCCTTGATCTCTTAGTCTAAAAAATCTATTGTAAGATACTCGTTAATCATTTCATCAATGAGTTTTGGAATGAATTGAAGGAGAGAGTCTTTTGCTTGGGCATTACAGGCCCGTTCTTCACCCAATAATGAACTGAAAAATTAATAGCCTCGTCCCTGATCTCCTGAATGTTTTGAGTTGAGGATCAATCCACCTTAGTTAAATTTCTAATATTATTGTTGCTTCTATTTCTCATTGTGGTAACATGGAAAAAATTTGAATTAGAGTCCCCTTCCTTTAGCCATAATACCCTTGATTTTTGCCTCTAATACATCTCTTCACAAGCTAAAATATTATAAAACTCACAAAGGGTTTCCTTCTCTTCAGTCCTTGTCGCTTCATCATAGGTTCCATTTTGGATTTTGCTTTTTATTTGTAGACACCAAAATAGCATCAATTCAATTATGTGATGATAAGCGCTAATCGCATTGACACACACAGCCCCTAGGGCAGCCCCCAGAGGTTAAACAGTGGTCTTAACCACTCCCAAAAGCAATTTGTAGGTTAGAGGTCAATTTGGCACCTTGCTCTCTGCTCATCCCACCCAGGGATGAATACAAACTAGCATTTGTCCCATCTAGAGACGAATATCAAAATTCACCCCAGGGTGAGGCGAGTAGCGAGTTTGACTGGCAAAAATTCAAACCTCAACAAGTCCGCCAGTTAACTGAAGCTTCAGGCCATGCAATTGTTAGGAATGGTTTCAAAATTAAGAAGAGAGACTTCAGTCATGCAAGGATATTCTAAATTAGGGAATTATCTTCTCTCAAAATAGGACAAACAACTCAAGTGGTGCCCTCGCATGCGCAATTCAAACAGAGAGACCTTAGGTCTATAAATTGGTGAGTTTTATCACCCAAAAGATATACAGAGAAGGAGCATTTGAGCAATGAAGTGCTACCAATTTACATACCTACTTGCGATTTGTGCCTTTCACATCCTTAATTTCTCATTCGAAAGGGAGGTTATTGGGTGATTATTGGAAGCACAAATCCGGACCCAAAACCCAATTTTTTGCCACAATATTCCACAAAATTTGTCGACAACACCCCATAACAGGTTTTGGACCCATCCCAAGTGGATTGGTGCCAAAAAAAAGTCCCAAACGGTGGGCGTCCAGCCCTCGGGCGCTCCCCAAGCCGTCATAGTTTTAAATGCCCCACCCCGGGACGAATAGAAATATGTGGCATATTTCATTTCTTTTATTTTTTTATCTTATTCTAGGTTATTTAAATAGACTGTAGTTTAAATTTCATTTCATTTTGAGCATTTATAACCAGGTTTTTATCATTTCTCGCCTTTACTAAGTTGTAGATGCCATCATCAAAATATAGGTTCTAGAGGCCAAATTGGAGAAATATGACCATCTGGGTCTTCCCAAAACACCCCCAATTAGCTAACCCCAACTTTTTAGGTCATTTGGAGCTTCCCACGTAGGACATTAAAGAGGGTGTTTTCTGATAAATTGCTATAGGTTTATTCCTCCCGCCCCAGAGTGAATTCAAATATATAAGGAATTTACTGACTATTATTTTTGTAGTGGTATCCTGGTAACATATTCATGCTTCTATCAAATTTTTAGGTCGATCTGATATTATTTGGTCATCGGTTTAATATTTTCATGCATACACTAACAGTAGGCCTTGGGAAATACATGTTCTATTCTATCTGCAGGTGCTACTAATCTTTTCTATTTCATTGAATGTAGGTCTTCGACATCAGAGGAGCAAGAAGGATTCAAGAATCATATACCCAAGTGACGGAAATATTTTGGTCTACCCATCTTACATGTGGGCACGCGAAAGAAGGATTGTTATCCATGGATGTGACAAGAAACATATTTGACGCTCCTATCCCTTAAAAAGGAAGGAGACGTATTGTAACACGACTTTGAAAGCATATCAATAAAAAAGGGTAGCTTCTTTCATATTGCTTTTATCTTGTGTTGATTCGTCTATGTTCTTTCCTTTCATGCATTTTTCAATATATAGGATTTTAGCATTAAGTTTGGTTTTAAAAGCATCGTACTTGGCACTTTCCTTTTTTGTTTTCGTATCCTCGTGCTTTCACTATTATTCTTAGTTTTTCCCCCACTACTCTCTTATTTTCAAAAATATTTCCAAAGACTTCTTTATTCCATATTATAAGGTTGTTTTTCACCATATTAAGTTTTTGAGATAGTTTGAAGGAAGCACTTCCCTGGATAGGCTACTGCCACCATTCCTCTATTCGTTTCTTGAAGTCCAGATTTTTAAACCACATTGACAGAAATATGAATGGATTTTTAAAGGAATTAGCCTGAAATGCCTCCCATAGAATAATATTAAGGTCTAAAGCACATTAGGAAGGGCTTGTAACGCTGAATCACTAAACATTGTTGTAGCTTCCTTGGATAAAAAAACCTGTCCAACATTTCTTGAATCAGCTGACTTTCTATCCTCTTGTTACTCCATGTAAATTTGGCTCCTTTTAGTCTTACATCCATCAATTCATTTATGTTAATGAATTCATTGAAGTCCTCCATGCTCCTTGAGGGTAACCTAGATCCTCCCTTCTTATCATATGGGTAAAGGGGGTATTGAAATCTCCCCAAATCACCCAAGGAATGTCTTTAAAATCTTGGCTCAAATGCCCCAAAAACTCCCACAGTTCAGACCACCCTTGGACAGAGGTGGGGGCATACACGTTTGACATAATCCAATTCTTATTAGTATCAAAATCATGAAATAATACGCTTAATAATCTTTCATTTTCCTGAATAATACTTCCTTCTATTTTAATAGGATCCCATAAGACCATGAGGCCCCCAGATGCTCCTCTCACCTGTTGAAAGGCCACTTCCCCTTGCTTACAAATCCTTCTAGCTATAAGTGTGATTGTGCCACATCTTTTTTGGTTTTTTGAAGAAAAATGATAGTAGGATTCCAATCCTTCCTTATAGACTTCACCATCCTTTGTTTTGGTGGGTCGTTTAGGCCTCTCACATTCCATGAGAGAACCTTCATTTAGACTGTTTGATATTTTTTCCCCGCCCCCTTCCCTGATCCAAAGGGGGTTTGTCAATTTTGCTATTATCCTAGCCAGGAATAGCTTGTTGTAACAATGTTCTTTGCTTTTTGTTTGCAATTTCTTCATTGATTCTCATTCTATAGTGCTCTGTTGTAGATATTCTCCCTTTATTTCTTTCACTTCCATAATCTATCGGAGGCTTGGTAGTGCTTCTAGTCTATTTTGGACTGAAATGAGGGGGCATATACTTGTTGTGGTTCATCCAAAACACACCCCAAAAGTGGGGACCCACCTTTGTTTTTGCAGGTTTTAGGGAAGATCTCAAAGACCCGGATGCTAAAAATGAAGAAAAGAAGAAAAATGCCTAAGTGTTGAAAGGGTCGCGAAATCGCGACCTGTCTCTACATCACTGCAAAAAATTGAAATCGTGACGCGTTTTTTGGAAGCGTACGAAAAGTTGAGAATGGTAGCGATTTTTCTACAAGTTGCCGATAGGAAGCACAAGGTTGAAAGTGGTAATCATTTCACTACTTTTTTGTGAAGCGGAGGCTCGAAAGAAAAGTGGTAGCGAATCGCTACCACTTCGTGAAGTGGAGGCTCGAAAGAAAGGTGGTAGCGAATCGCTACCACTTCATGAAGCGGAGGCTCGAAAGAAAAGTGGTAGCGAATCGCTACCACTTCATGAAGCAAAGGCGTGAAAGAAGAGTGGTAGCGATATCGCTACCACTTTACAAAGCAAAAGGCATGTAAGCAAGGTGGTAGCGATATCGCTACCACTTTGCGAAACAAAGGCTCGAGACCAAAGTGGTAGCGATATCGCTACCACTTCATCAAAGGAAGGCTCGGAACCAAAGTGGTAGCGATATCACTACCACTTTTTGAAAAGAAGGCAAAGAAAAGTCGGTAGCGATATCGCTACAACGAGCTACTACGGGCGTACGGACCAAGAACATGTCGCGATATCGTGACATGTCACGATTTCGCGACATGTCGCGTTATCGCGGCTAGGAAATGAAAGAGGCCAAATGCAAATTCTATCGGGATTTCCATGGGAAAGCGTTACGAAAGGTACAGAAGACGCAGGACATGTGGTGGAAATGACAGAACTAGAGTAACGTTTCATAACAATAGTTACTGACCGTAGAGATCGAGCGTTACGAATGCACGCAAAGTTTAGAATACCAAAAGGCGGGAATTGAAGCGAAGGGTCCCAGGAGTCGAAACAAAGCATCATGGAACAGTCGAGAAGGTGCGACAGAAAGGTTAAATAGCAGAAATGTAGATGGATACGAGGCTGGAGACTGTAACAAAAAGCATTATTTATTGAAATAAAGGATTTTTCTTTGGTAACATGACTTTTGTGTGTAAAATCAAAATGAGATCGAAGCCAAAACTATTGTTTTACTGTCAATCTTTTCATTGCATCATTTTGTCTTGTATCTATTTCGTTTACGCCATGGGATGGGTTACGATAGGTGAATGGTAGAATGATGCAGTTATATTCTTTTCCTTAGAGTCTTGCATCTGATCTGATTAGATTGTGTGTTAGTACAGATCTGATTGGTTGGGTTGTTTTGGGGACTTCATCTCTTAACTTGGGATTTTGCAGGGAGGAGATCGTTAACCATTTTAATATCCTTCATTATTTTCCAGCTGACTCAAAAATAACAGTTTCTGTTTTATTCCTTGATATGCTTAATTTCATGTCAGAGACTAACATTGAAATAACAGAACTATTGAATAGAGATAAAACGAACAGGTTAACCTTAGAATAAATTGTGAATATTAGAACATCAAAAGGATTTTTGTTTATTTTTGATTAATCAAACAAGTCAAGATTATAAAGTTCATTGAGAATCAACAAAGGCCCCTTGTTAACGACTATCTACAGGATTTGAGTTATTCGAGGATATATCAGTTGTATGTATTAAATTGAAATTCATTTTTATATACGTAAAAGTTGTTTCACAAAGAAGCTTGGAGAAATAATAAAAGGAAGGAAAATAAAATAAATTATTTCTTTGCAAGAAAGAGTCTTTTGTTCGAGACTCTAAGTTGCGTGTTATTATTTGTAATATGACAAATTAACACTCAACAATACTATGATAGTCTAGGTCTTGAACCTTCTTCCTCGTTTTGTGGGTTTTCAATTCCCTCTTCATCCTCAGCCTTGTTTTGGTTCACCTCTCCTATTTGGTTCCTAAATAAGGGGATTTCCTTCAAGGAACCTTTTACCATTGGGCTCGTCTGATAAGGGATAAGTTACTCCACTACCATATTAGAAGCTACATTCCTAGCTCTTGTTTCCACAACTTCGACTCTTGACCCTATTTTTCCATGTTTAAACTGAAATAACCTAGTAATTTTTCTTCATTTTGAGCATAGCTTTTGGGGATTTTTTTCATAGCTATGGATGGTCCCGATTTGGATGGGGAGTCTAGGGTTTTAGGAAACTTGACACTGATGGTATCATCCTTACTATTTTCTTTTTCAACTTCTAGATTTTCTAGGATATCAAACATGTTCAAGGTGGGATCTTTATTACATACCTTATGATTTTTGCCTCCCTCATTATGTTGCTTTCCTTTCTCCTGGATTTTTGCCAGTTTTGTGTTGGCTTGGTCAACCTGGTTATTCTTAACTTGTCTATATCCTTCCAAGTTAAGACGCGGTCCTTGAAACTTTGGTATCCTTCTCCCATTAGCTTTCCCCAGAAAAAATTTGCTCGTGGCTTCCTTGTTTGCAGTTATTGTCAGACATTGGGCTTGAAGGTGGCCCTGGGTTTTGCACACACTACAAAATGCCAGCTTGTTCTCATACTCCATAGGATGATTCCTTAGAAACTCTCCATATGCTAGTTCCACCTGAGAAGTTATATCAAAATCCAAGTTTGCATTTACACAGATCCTGGCATGCATCAGTCTAGTCCTTTCCCGGGTTGAATGGTCTATTGCCATGAGCTCTCCTATCACATTTGCTATGCCACTAAGCCAGTACTCATTAACAAACAGGGCTGGGAGTTTTGGTAAGTGGACCCAAATGGGTGCTATATTAATGTTCTGCTTCTCAGGGTTGAAATCCTCCCCCCACTTCCTCAGAAAGAGGCTACGCCTTCCTAGAAACCAGGGTCCTCCTGTCAAGATGCGCTCTGCATAATCTTTGTTGTTGAGTCTTATCATAAAAAAACCTCTTGACATGGCTACGATTTCTAAGCTTCTTGAAGTTTTCCACTTTGCCGTGGCCCATGAACGAATAGTCTCAATGTCTGGCCTTCCTCCCAAAAACTTGCCAACTAAGGATGATGCCTCTATATCCAAGAATCTTTCCATAATATCCATTGGCGTAGTTAACCTGTTATTGTTTGGTATTAGGGGCGGTAGTTCACTGACTGGCTCCTTCTTTTTCCCTTTCAGAATTTCCAAAAAGGTTGGGCCCTTGTTGCCAACTCCCGAACCCCAGTGGGGCCCTTTATCTGAGGGTTTATCTGGAGGATTTGTACCTTTAGTCTTTTCAAACTGAGCTGATAGGGAATCATTTTCCTTTCCAGCTACAACATTCAGCCCTGCCTCTAGATATTTTCCTTCCGTTGGTTCAAAATTCTTGCCTGCCATTTTTTCTCCTCCTCCGCTTCCTCTACTTCCTCTACCACTCCTCATCTCTCCCACTATAACTCTATGGATATATTTTAATTATTATTAGGTTATTTGACTTGATTGATGGGTACTATGTTTGCTTCGTGTGTAGGCAAGGGGTCTTGGAATACTCCTATATGAAATTCTTGCCTCTCAATCATATCCTATATTAAATATCTAAAGAAATGACATGTCTATATTTCATGACCCATTTATTGATGGTAAATATAATATAGGTTTACCCTATGTGCCTTTGATCTACGCTTATTAGGTTTTAATGGATGGATCTTAGGAAGCATGATTGCTCGTGCAACATATACTCAATTAAATATTGATGCTAAGTGCTCTAAAAAATGAGTATATTATCATGGTGGCCGATGCGGTTGTTCTTGTCTTTGATTTGTTTGAATATGATTTTTGACCCATGGAGTTTGAGCTTGGTAATTAGGTTGCACTGGTAATTGTGGTGGTGGAGCTTGATTTGAGGGTTCAAGGATACTCAAAACCACTTAATTGATTAGGGCTACATTTTGCTACATTTTACCACCTTTAATTTTCTTGTTTTGCCATTTCCCTTTGTGGATTTGAATATCACCCTCCTGGACCTTGATGCCCTTAATGATCTTGGACTGTGCTAAGGCCTCCTCAAATGTTTGATACTAATATAATTGTAAGAGAAGCAAAATATGATTCAAAAAACTTCTACTAAACATTTGGGTGAGTTCCATTATGGGTGGGGTGAAAGGTATTTTTGACATCACCTTCATCCATATTTTGCCATACTCTATAACTAGTTTCTCATCAAGTTGATGAAGGCTAGAAAATTCAGTTAAGTTTATCATTTCCTTAGCGCTCGAGGCAAGAAATCCTAGGAATGCATCAACCGATTGCTCAAAGGAATTTATGCTATGATGTGGTAGATGATTATACCATTCTAAAGCATCCCCAACTAAATTTGTAAGGAATATTCTCAACATGAAGGGGTCATTGTATTGAAAACTAAAGCACATATGGATGAAGCTTATCACATGATCTCATGAATCATCATCATCTTTGAACTTTTCAAATTTAGGCATCTTGAAATTCAATGGGTATATTAGTGATGACACTGATGGATACAAATATTGATTACTAAAATACTTTAGTATAGATTTTTAATAAACCAAACTTTGATCTTGCTTTTATAATACCTTTAACTGATCATTTAGCCCTTTGAATACCCTTGTAAAAATGGTATGATCTTCTTGATGTCACCCTTGATTAGATAGAGGAGGTCAATTTTTATGTTGAGGTGGATGATAAGTATGATCATTAGGTACCTCATCATAATTGGATTCAAGGTAAGCATATATTTGATCCTGATGTTCCCATTGGGACTCTTCATATGATTCCTCATCATATTGATCTTAGTACTTTTGAGGAGTATGAGGCTTTTGATGATAACTAGATAATGGTCTTTGATGTTGAACATGATTTTAGCATGGTTGATGGGGAATATTTTGAGATTGTATTTGATGCCTTGCATGTTGTTGCATCCTATAGGTGCTAGGTGTAAGCACCACTTCATGTAATGCATTTTGCAATTGCTCTTGTTGTATCTTTTATTGTTCTTGTATATTTCATTGATACAACCTTTGTAGGTGTAATTTTTGTGAGTCCATATATTATTGATTTAATTGTTGTTGATCCAACTAGATTTGATCTGTATGTTATTGCCTATTAATATTTGGCCCAAGCGCTTGATGAGTATGATCTCATTGCTTAGTTTTTTGGGGTTTATGTGCCCTTGTATTTGAAATACAAATGGGTTTATCATGTATTTCCCCTATAGTAGGATCTATTCCTTGTTTTCCATGCTCCCTAAAGGTTGCATTGACATTATGAATCAGCTTTGTATAGTCGAATGATATAGAACCATAATGTGGTCACACCAAGTACTCTTCACAAGGAGTAGGATGATGACTTGGGTCTTCTTCCTCATCTATGAGCAAAGAATCATACTCAAGTTTAGATGTAAGCTTTGTATATGCAGGCTATGCAGAAGCATGACGTGTGCATGTTGAGTGCTCTTTGTGAGGAGTATGGGGGTGACTTACTCAATAAAATGGGGTGGTTTGCTCATCTAGGCTAGGCCATGGTGTACTCTCATGTTCATATTCATATTTATGTATAGAGCAATATGAGGTGCAAATTTGTGATATTGACCTACTAGACCCCTAAGTGTGCATATTATTCACTATATAGAATTCCATCAGGGTATCCAAGTTAGGAAGTTTTCCTAGAGGAACTATGGGTGCCTCCCTAGTAGGTATATCTTGAAGGTTTGGCCCCCTGGGGATGGTATTGTTGTTATGATAAAACCTAGGATGCCATTTAGGGATGGGCATGTCCTTTGGACTTATTTGGATATACTCACTGGTTATGGAGCATGATTCTCTCTCTAAATTGGAGGTCTTGTTTTCCACCACATTTAGACCAAATCCATAAAAGGGGTATCCCTCGGCCATAGTAGAAAATTTTGACTTCCAAAAAGGTTATAGGTGTTTTATACCAAAATTATCAATGTGATGAGATGATCACAATGGGCTAGGGCTCCAAAAAATGACTTCCTAGTGAAAGCACGAGGATACGAAAGCAAAACGAAAACCCCAAGTGCGATGTATGCAAAAGCGAAAGATAACGCTAAGTCCTACGAACTGAAATGCATGAAAAGAGGGAAACACAAACGAATTGAAACAAGATAGAAAGCAAATTTTTGAGTACAACCCTTTTTATTAATTTGCTTTGGAACTCGGTTACAATACGTCTCCTCCCTTTTCAGGGGCTAGGAGCGTTAAATATAACTTTATCACACCATGGATGGTCCGCTTTCTTCCGCATGCCCACATGTAAAATGGGTGGGCCAAAACGTCGCCACCGCTTGCATGGATGAGTCTTTGATTCCTTGCTGCTCCTCCGGTGTCGAGATCCTGCGTTCAAAGAAATAGAAAAGGATTAGTAGCACCTGCGGATAAAATGAAACATGCGATCCCCAAAGCCTACGATTAGTGCATGCAAAAAACAAATAAAATGATAACTAAAACATATCAAAATGAGCTAAAAACTTGACATAGGCATGAGAACATCACCAGGAAGGCACTGCAAAAGGAACAGTCAGGAAATTTGCCACGAATTTCTAATCGCTCCGGGGTGGGACGATTAGACCTACAACAAAATGTTAGAAAGCACCCTCCTAAATGTCCCATCCAGGAGGCTCCAAATCACTTGCAAAGTTGGGGGTTAGGTAAAATGGGGTATTTTGGAAAGACCCAGAAGGTCATATTTTGCCAATTTGGCCTCTATCACCCAGAATATGATGATGCTCCCTCCATGTTAGTGAAGAGAGAAATAACAAAAACATGATCAAAACTGCTCAAAATAGCGTGAATGAACAACCTAGAATCAAATGCAAGAAAAATAGAAATGAAATCTGCTACAGATTTCTAATCACTTTGGGGTGGGGCGATTAGGACTACAATAGTGCGGGGGCGCCCGAGGCAGGATGCCCGCCGTTTGGGGCCTAGTTTCGGCACCAATCCACTTGGGATGGGTCCAAAACCTCTTGTGGGGTATTGTCAGAAAATTTGGGTGGGATATTGTGGCCAAATGTTAGGTTTTCGGTTCGGATTGTGCTTCCAATAATCACCCAATAACCTCCCTTCCAAAAGAGAGATTAAGGATGTGAAAGGCACAAGCAAAAAGGTGAGGATGTAAATCGGTAGCACTCCGTTGCTCCAAATGCTCCTGACCTATCCTCCTTTTGGGGTGAGAAGACTCACCATTTTATAGACTTGAGGGTCTCTGTGAATGAGCATGCAGAGGCGCCACTTGGCGATCATGCCTTCTCAGGAGAGAGAAGATTCCTCCCTGATTAAGGACTCCATGACTGCCTCTTTGAGCTCAAAAATGCTCACTCTCACTCCCATGCATTGAAGGAGGAGTTAAGTGGTGGATCTGAGCTACCATTTGTCAAGGTTTGACCTTTTGCCCATCAAACCTGCTATTCGCCCCACCCAGGAGTGAATACTGCTAATCATCCCAGGGTGGGACGAATACTAGTTTGTAATCATCCCAGGGTGGAACGAGTAGGGAGCAGAGTGCTTGAAAGGTGCCAAATTGACCTTTGACCTTCCAAAACTGCTATGAGAGTGGTTAGGACCATTTTTTAACCTCTGGGGGGCTGCCCTAGGGGCTATGTGTGTCACCTCGATCAGTGTTTGTAGTCACATAATCGGATTGGTGTTGTTTTGGTGTCTACAGATGTCCCTTTTTGGGATGCGTTGTGCGTGGCGCAGTCTTGAGCAAAAATAGATAACCAAAGCACTAATGATTAGGGTTTCTTAGTGACCTAACCAAATTTTGATGCCCCAAGTATGGAAAGGGCATGCATTCTTGAATCCTTGCTTCTGACGAGCTAAGGAACTTAATTCAAGTGTTAACCTTTTTTGGTGAGGTGTTACTTGATCTTGGACATTGATCGATCATGAATAGGCAAAGGGCGCAACCTTTTGTCTATGGGAACCTTGAGTTCATGATTCTAGAATGCCAAGTGTTTGATCAACTTGTGATTATTGCTTGTTTGCTGCCCCAAGCAGGAGCGTGATTATCTTTGTCAATGATTCTTTGAATGCATGCCATTTCCTTGATTGGGTGTGTATTTGTTGATTGGTGACTAAGTGTGACTACCCCCTCAAGCAATGAATCGATGAGGGAATGACCGACATGAGAAAAGCAACGAGTTGCTTGACCCAAGATGACTTATGGTAAGGGTGCCTTGAGTTGTTTTGCCTTGAATGCTTATGCAGTTTCCCAACATTTTGACCTATTTTTGGGTGGGTGTTAACCCTTTTTGGGATGTCATTTGGGGATGAAATTGTCAAAAATCCGTCCTCCCGTGGAGCGGTCCGGCTATGGTAGCATTCTTAGGGAGTAGGATAGTGAGGATTTGTGACCCCGACATCTATTTTGCATGCCAAGAAGTAGAGGCACAAAGGCGCCTTGTTCGACAATGTTATTGCTATTTTTGAGTGGGTTTGGACCCTTTTTGGGATGTCGTTTGGGGATGAAATTCTCCACAATCCGTCCTCCCGTGGAGCGGTCCGACTATGGTAGCCTTCTTAGGGAGTAGGATAGTGAGGATTTGTGACCTCGACGTCTGTTTTGTATGCCTATAATGTCAAGTGCAAAAGCACTCTTATTGGGTAATTTTATTGCTTGTTTTTGTGCATTTGGGTGCAGTTTTTGTTGTTTTTGAAATTTTTGCTCTATAATCGTCCCTGGGTGGGATGAATACCAGTTTTGTAATCGTCCTAGGGTGGGACGAGTGCTAACTAGAGCGCTCATCCTAGGGTGGAACGATTACAGGCCTAAGAGCCTATTTAAGGGCCAAAACTAGGGTTTGGGCTCATTTGCATTCAATTTTTTTGGCGATTTGGAGCTGTGAGGAGGAGGAGGTCGAGTCTGCGAAGCGGAGCACTGCCAGATTTTCTTGAAAACCATGAGTTCACGAACCAGATCATCCAGTGGCGGAGCCAAAGCGAGACCGGTGAGTGCTCTTCCTCTTTATTTTGTTGTTTTATTTGACAGTTTAAAGTCGCAATGTGTTTCTTTTGTATTTTGTTTTTCGATTTTAAAAATGAAACCCTAGTTAAAAAAATTTGTTTTGTTTTGTATGTGTGTGAATTTGTGCTTTGTATGGCTTCGTTAGAACTTAGATTGAAACCCTAGTGGAAACCATGTTTATTTTGCATTTGTTGTAAACTAAAAGAAACCCTAGTTTAACAAAGATCGAAAACTTAGCTTAAAAACTTAGCTTTATTTTAGTTTTTTTTTATCAGTTTAGACGAAGGTGAAACCCTAGGTAACTGAAATATTTTTGTTTTTTGTTTGTTTTTTTCAGTTTAGACTAGGATGAAAACCCTAGGTTAGACTGTTTTGTGTGTTGTAAATTTTTTGGTCAGTGTCGACTAGGATGAAAACCCTAGGTTAACTATTTTTTATGTTGTAACTTTTTTTTGTCGGTGTAGACTAGGCTGAAAAACCTAGGTTAACTGTTTTTGATGTTGTAACTTTTTTTTTGTCGATGTAGACTAGGATGAAAACCCTAGGTTAATTGCTTTTGATGTTGTAAATTTTTTGGTCAGTGTAGACTAGGCTGAAAACCCTAGGTTAACTATTTTTGATGTTGTAACTTTCTTGGTCAGTGTAGACTAGGCTGAAAACCCTAGGTTAACTATTTTTTATGTTGTAACTGTTTTAACTGTACATTTGTTAGATATGGCTATACAGTTTATTGAGATGTGTTTGCTATACAATTTTTATGTATTGTTTTACATTTATGTTATTGTTGTACAGTTTTGTTGTTTTTCATGTTTTTAATGTTTGTTGTTTTGTTTTGGTTTTTAGGTGGTGAGGAGCCGATACCGTGTGTCGACGATGTTCTCTGAAGTGCGGGAGGCATTGAATGTGTATTGATGCCCTTGGGCTCAAGTAGGTGACATGATTAGAGCCTATGGTGGGGGATCGAGCCTATCTGATGGCCCTAATCAACTTGTGGGATCCTCGGACTAATACCTTCCATCTCCCAACAGGGGAGATGACAATGACTCTTGAGGATGTCTATCGGATTCTACGGATTTTGATAGATGGGCTTCCGATTAGGACTACTCCACGTGATCAATGGACAACAGTGCTGACACGATGCTTCGGGCATGGGGTGGAGGTGGGGGTGGATAGCCCGGTGGAGAGGGTAGAGGGGGATTGCCTTATTGGCGGTATCTTGGTGCGGTGGTGGCTAGAGAGGGGCATGTTGGGAGTGAGGCATGCATTACTGATGACCCTCATTTCCAACATGCTACTGCCTAACTCTTCAGGTGCGAGGTTCCCATGGAACCTGCTAGAGGTGGTCTTTAGACTGGTGGAGTGTCCGACTTTAGAGCCCCTGATTATGAGATGGGGTCAGACACTATTGGCACAACTCTATGATGAGTTGTATGAGGTCCGCTGCTAGAGGCGAAAGGGTATTGGTTGTAGCTACTTGTTGTAGTGTTGGGGGTGGCAGCACATAGCTATGGAGCAGCCATAGGGGTTGCCATGGACTACTCAGGCAGAGATGGTGGATAGGGAGATAGGTTACGTGACTCTGTGGCGATGGTTTGAGGAGCATGGGTAGAGTCGATGATGGGTAGGTGCCGTAGGGTACTATGCCGATGCCTTCGCTTAACTTGCTCCAGGGGAGGTGTTTTGGCACCCATACCGGGACTATCCAGCCTGGCCTGAGGCTAGGGAGTGGCTCCGACGGGTGGGCAGGAGGAGATGGCTGATTGGGCAACATGGGATCGAGCAGGAGTACTTCTCGTATGTCCGAGTGACATGACAGTTTGGGGTGTGCCAGGGGTTTCTTGGTGAGCCCTTGATCTATCGACATCGGGGCGACAAGAGGACTCTAGCCTAGCCGATCATCGTGTCGTTGGAGAAGGAGGCGGATGTAGCATGATTGACGTCCTAGATGTGGACAACGTCGGGGCGACTGCTGAGTATGACCGGTGGTGGACATGGGATGCAGTGGCGAGGAGAGGGGCCTCTAGGAGGGGTAGAGGCGGTAGCAACGGGTGGGGAGGGTGTAGAGGCATCGGGAGAGGGTTGGGGGGCTCCGCTAGAGGATGCAGACATGGTGGAGGTTGACAGCTTTGGGGGGATGATTTTGGGATTCTAGAGTAGCCGGATACGCAGGACATCCCAGAGCAGTGGGAGCTAGAGCAGCCCATAGTCTCGGATATGCCTATGCACTAGGCTATCTCAGAGGGTGTGGAGGTGAGGGATCGCATGCTGAGATAGCATGATTGGAGGAGCTGCTTTGGAGACGGGATGAGGAGCTTGGGGAGGCTTTGCAAGAGAGGGATCTCCTACGGACTTAGTTGGCAGAGTGGGAGAACACATTTGTTGTGTACCATCGATGGGATGGGGACACAGGTCCTGCATGGGAGAGGGATCTCCTATGAACTCAGTTGGCATAGCATGACGACATAGTGGCTACGTACCTTCGATGAGAGGTGGACTTGTTTCGACATAGGATGGAATTGGAGGGAGAGATTATTCACCTCGATGGGCGGTTACCTGAGCTCCCTGGAGGTGGGTCTTCATGCTAGAAAAGAGACAACGATACTGATCAGTCAACATCTTCTCGTTGTAGGCAGTTGGATGAGGGGGGTGCTAGTGGGCATGATGCGGGGGCTAGCAACAGCCACCCTGAGAGGTCCCATAGGACCCACACCATGGGGGGTAGTTCCCATCGCACCGATCCTACATGATCATGGTGGTCGACGCCCTAGGCTTGGGGTTTTTGAACTTTTACTTTTTTTTTGTGAGGTCAGAGGACCAGTTTATTGTAGCCTACGGGCATTTTGATGATAGATATATACATGAATTTTCTTTCTTTTTATACACTTGTCATGATTTATTTTTTTTGTTTATGCACATTTATTTATGATGATGTATGCATGTGGTAGTATGAATGTAATGTTTCTAATTATATGATGTATGCATATGGAATGAATGAAATGAGTTGTTGATAAATCATTGATGGCACCATAGATTGTACAAGATTTACTGGATTTTTGTACTTATGGCTTTATGGAATGACTTTGCATGTATGGATTTTACTTTGGTATTTTTCATATTTTCTGATGTTGATGTAAGTAATGAAATGTACCAGTTGTTTTAAAATGTAGTTAAGGTTTTCTGAGATTCATATGTGTTAACTAACTAGCCAAGATTGTACTTTTATCTCATAATGTTTTTTTTGAACAAGGTACGAATCAGACTTGAGTTTGACCAAGTTATTTCACATCCCTGTGTGTGCAATTGAATTCGTTTATGTGGTATTTGTCATGATACCGCCAGTGCCAGATAGGCTGTCAACCAAACCTATACTGAGGATCACCTAATTAGCTCCACTAACTCCTTTGTTGTATTTAGTCAAATTAATCTACGATGCTATCTAGGATACCATGAGCTAGCTCATCCACATGCAAACATTGATCTGCACACAAGTTAATGTGACAGATATATCATCATGATGGAGGTTTGCCACCAGTGACCGATAGGCTATCCACCAAACCGGTATCGAGGTTCACCTCATGACCTTCTGAATGCTGAGAGTTCCAGGGATTCAAGTTTGACTCCCTTCTTTTCTTCAATTGTATTGGGATACTTGCTCTTCTATAGTGATAAAAATCACTGTTTATTTTTGTTTTTTCTTTTGAGCAAGGGATTTGAATATTGAGTGATGAGAATCACTATTTCTTGTGCCTTTTGATGTATGCACTTTGGTTTTGATGTCAAATTTTGGAGTTTTGAATTTTGCAAATTTTTTGATGTTTGCAACTTTTTGAGAACTTGGGATTCTTGGGGAATTGGGTAGGGAAGATGTTTGTCCTTTTGCCAACTCTCAACATTCTTGGGGTCATTCGCACAGGGGGATGAGCAAGATAACCTTTTCACTAGGTGGTATCCTGGATTGCTTTGAAGATTTCATCTTTCGTTCACACAACTTGGGAATTTTTATGTGTTTTAACTTGTGTTGGGATGCTACGTAACAAGGTGTGATCCAAGTAGGACTCTACCTTTGTAAAATCTATCTGACTTTGTACAGTATTTGGCTAGAAAGCTAATGACAACTTGAATGACGAAAAGATCTAGACACATTAGGAGACAACTGACTATGATGTTGCCAAAAATATGTATGGTGTTTATGTTTGCTGCATTATTTTCAAAGTGGAAAAGTGTGGAGAATGATGGAATTGCCCATAATTACAGTCTATGGTGCCTTTGAATTGTATGATCAACAAATGTGCAATGTATGTATGCGATGCCTAATGCAGCTATATATATATATTTATGTTTTGATTTGTAAGAGTATGCATGGAAGTGAGATGCAGTTTTTTTTGTTATTTTTGATTATCTTTTGTTTTTGTTTGTTTTTGAATGTTCTTTATGGTTGGTTCATTCCGCGTGAGGGCGGACCAAGTGATTCTTTTAGATCCTTGGAGGTTTTGACCAAAGGGATTATGGGCACCTTTGGGGCATTTTAGGGTTGACCAAGTGATTATGGGAATCCTTGGAGCTTTTTGGTTTGACCAAAGGGGTAATGGGAACCTTTGGGGCATTTTGGGATTGACCAAGCGATAATGGGGATCCTTGGGGATTTTTGGTTTGACCAAAGGGGTAATGGGCTATGAAGCGCTTGATTGACGTGACCTTTCCCTGCAGGCTTCTGAGCGCTTGATGGTAGTTGGGGGAAGCATTTCAAGGATTGTCTTGACTTTGTTTGGGTCCACCTTGATGCCTTGCTTTGAGACTATGAAACCCAAGATTTTTCTAGATGTGACACCAAATACACACTTCTTGGGGTTTATTCTGACTTTGTGTTCAATGAGGTGATCGAGGATCTTGCTTAAGTCACCAAGATGATCTAGGCACAAAAGAGATTTGGCCAACAAATCATCCATATAATCTTCCAAAGTTTTATGCATGTGATCATAGAAGATGTATGTCATGACACATTGGTAGGTGGTGCCAACATTTTTAAGGCCAAAGGGCATGACCTTATAACAAAATGTCCCCCAAGGCATTGTGAATGCTATTTTTAGTTGGTCCTCGAGATTGATACAAATTTGATTGTATCCCAAGAAACCATCCATGAGGGATAGAATTTTGTGGCCCATTGTAGCGTCTACCAATGCATCGATGCTAGGCAAGGGGAAATCATCCTTAGGACTCGCTTTGTTTAGATCTCAAAAATTAGTGCATATGCGAATCCTCCCGTTAGGCTTTTTGATGGGCACCATGTTGGATAGCCATGGTGGGTAATCCATGCAGATGACAAATTGTGCATCCAATAGCTTTTGTAGCTCATCTTTGACCATTAAGGCTACTTTTGGGTGCATCTTACATAGTTTTTGCTTAACTAGCTTGACTGTCGGATCAAGCGTTAGGTTATGCATGACTAGCTGTGGATCTAGCCCCGACATGTCTTTGTAGGACCATGCAAAAACCTCCTTCTTCTCTTTGAGAAGGGCAATGTAGTCAACTTGCTCTTCGGGGGATAAAATTACCCCTAGCTTGATTATCTATGGATTCATTGGATCAGAACCGATGTCTACATTAGTCGTCTCCTCGACTGACATGTGGGACCCGTCCTCCAACTAGTGTGGAGTTGGGATCAAGTGGATATCATTTGCTGAATTTAGATCTACGTTAGGAACTTCGGGTCCCTCTTCAACATGGAAGATATCCTGAGTTGGTCCTGGGGTGAAATGAAGCATCTCACCGCAAGGCCAGTACTCTGATGGGGATGGTGGTGAATTGGTGCGATCTCGATCTATGGCATCTATGTCTAGATACAATGGTCTTGCTAGATCAGCTAGATTGTGGATGGGGGTAGTTAAGTCAATGGAGATCATGTTGATGAAATGATTTTGGTCTCCATTATCACGGGTGTGGTGACTCAGACTTCCTTGATGATTTTTGTGCTTCGGATCTAGCTCTGGAGGTATTGGCACAAATGGATCGGCCCTATGTGTGGATAGGAGGATAGGGTCTACCCTTGGCACTGATATCGCTATAGGGTCTCTGGGCAGAAGGTGCTCTCTATATGCCCAAAGTGGCGGATGCAACACTTGGTCCAACTATGCTGGGTTTAGGTGCCACCTATGCCTTGGCCTTATGTTTAGTTATTGAAACATGTCATCAATGTCCATGGGGTATTGTTGTTGTCACATATGATTGAGATAGGCCATCTCAATTTCATCTTCATAATCACTATCGGAGATCCAAAGGCCTTCGTTGGCTCCAACAACTATTTACGATATTTGAGGCTCATCCTGCTCGAGAAAATTGATCTGGTCCCATCGGGGTTGTTCTGCTCTCTGCGGGGGGACCTAATTTTCTTGATGTGGCACTTGCTCGATTGGAGCATCCAAAGGGAACATTGCCAAGAGGCTTTCTTGGTAGTCATCCATGGGGGTCACTTGTGAGTGATTGCTATCCGATTCGAAAGGGTCCCATGGTGCTACCTCATACTCTAACTCATCTTCTGAAGATCCTTCTTGACCTTGTCTATATCCCTCTTGTAGGTGAGTTCTCAAACTTTCTCCTTTCTCGATCGAAGGGAAGGGGTTGTTGAGGTCAACAAGGTTGGTTGTCAACAATGGGAGATAATCCCCCAATGTATATGTTGTGTTAGGATTGGCATATGGATCTAATGCCAACCCATCCTTGTTGCCTATCCCTAGGCCTTGCATGTTCTCTACCAAGATGTCCAAGGGTAGGGGGTGGTTGAACCCTACTCCTAATTTGTCGTATGGCATCTGATATCTTGGTTGGAAAAGAATGCGCACTCCTTGCTCATATCTACCTAACCCATATCCATGCCAATTGCATTGGCCAAGATATCTTAAAGCAAAGTCTAGGTTGGACAAATAGTTGATGTCCTTAGCAAAAGGCTCTTCATCTTCTTCTTCTTGCATGTAAGGTTCAATGCCATTATCAAGGCCCCCATATACAAAGTTTGTCTGGTTTGGCGGGTAGCCCAGAGGAACAATAGTGCCTATGGGGAGGTGAGGTCTCCCCATGTCCTGCATGGACTCAAGTGTGGGTGTTGCTACAATGTTCCACACCGGATACTCCCCGGGCCCGTATTGGCCATCTCAATAGTGATTGTTGGTGGTTGAGGGGGAGGGAATGGGAGTTCTTCCTGAGTCCACTCCATGTTAGGTGAACTAGGCATCTCGACTTCCATTTGGCTAGGCATATCTTCGGTAGAGATGGTTGAGACTGATGGCGGTGCCTCTTCTAGGGGTTTCTTCCCATTGTCCTTCAGTGTGGCCATTGTAGGTGGCATCGTTGGTGAAGGACTAGATGATGAAGATGGACCCGGCTGGGGATTTGATGGACTTAATAGTGGGGATGCCTGTGGAATCAGACCCTATTTAGATGGATTCAACTAAAAATCCAAATGTGTTGATGGAAGGGTCGATTGCGGCATCAGCTACACCGCATTGCAATACTTGAAGGGTTCTAAGTCCACCGGGACTACATGCACCTGCCCTTCGAATGTATACTTTAAGCATTGGTGGGCTATTGAAGGGACACACTTCATGTCCCTGATCCATGGCCGACCCAGAAAAATGTTATAAGCCATCTCACCCTCCAAGATGTGGCACAATGTAGGAATATTCTTTTGTCCCACTTGGATGGGTAGGACAATTGTGCCAACTATCGAGCATATCGCATCATTGAATGCTCACAGAGTGTAGGTGGAGGCCACGATGTGAGATGTTGGCAACTTTAGATGTTTCAATGCCATTGTTGTAATGATATTACTAGACGAGCCAGTGTCCACCAACACCCTCTTATATGAAATCCTGTTGACCCGCACAATGACGTGTAGGGGTGGATCCGCCATGTCACCAATCATTGATTTCAATTCATCCTCTCTAAAGGTGATGACTGGCTCGATGCATCTTTTGACATGTCCCACAAAGTTGTTGAAAGAGTTTGCTTCATGGGGCTGCAGCTCGATGGCTTTAAGTATCTCCATTAGAGCCTCCTGATGGGGCGATGATTGTTGTATGAGCTCATAGATGGAGAGCCTAGCCGACGTGGTCCTCAAAATTTGGGTGAGTTTGGTCCAAATTGTGGCCATTGGTCTAGGTGGAGGAGGTTGCGTAGGGTGTTTTTGTGGTTGTGACGTTGTTGGCACCTCTCCTGTAGCCACTGCGGGGGCAGCTATGCTCGGGTACCTTTTTTTTTGAGTCACTATACTGATCATCCCTACATACCCCTGCATGGGGTAGTTCTGTGTCACCTCATTGACTTGTAGGGTCTTTGCCTACGCATCATGGGTAGGTAGGGGGTCTTTGAAGACCTCCATCTGTTGGTTGTTTGGTGCTACTAGATTATCTACCACTAGCATCTTGTTGTCGATTAGGTCTTGCACGAAGCTTTTAAACTTCCAACATGCATAGAGGTCATGTCCCTTCTATCGATGAAACTTACAGTACAAGTCTTCCCTATAACCTTTGGGTTTTGGCACTTTGGGGTCTACAGGTCGAATCTCCGGAAAGTTCATCAAGTTTGTCACGGTCAAACGGTCAAACAAAGAGTCTTTAGAATCTTTGAAGGGTGTGAATTGTTGCCTAGGGTGACACTGCTAATTTTGATCTTGCTAATGATTTTCTCTTTCATAACTATCAAGAGGGACCGCCTGATAGTTAGCATTTTGGGGTTGTGTTGCTTGTGCAGGCTTAGGTATGTTTATAGCAACCTGATTGACCGCAACGGGTTTTGGTTGCGTGGTCCCTGTCTTGGAATTTTTAGACCATTCTTTCTTCTTTGGCTTGGCAATCTCGCCATCCTGAATCTTGATCTCCTCAATGATTCTGGCTTGCACCAGAGCTTCCTCTAAAGTGGCATATTGCTATAGCTACAATAGCATGGAGATCAATCTCAAACAGCTCTTTGAGAACATTTGGGTAAGGTCGGCCATAGGAGGGAGGTAGGGTAGCTTTGAAAGCAACATCCTCCATCGATTTCCATAGGCCACCATGGTTTCTTCCTCATACTACCTGAGGCTGGCTAGGTCGCTTAGTGATACCTTCTTCTTGGTGTTGAAGGCGAAGCGTTCGAGGAACACATCCACTAGCTGATCTAAGTTACTGATGCTGTGCTTTGGCAATTGAGTGAACCAATCCGAGGTAGGGCCTATGAATGTGGTTATAAATGTTCTTAGCAGCAAAGCATCATTGTCCTTAATGCCAAAGCATTGGCTGAGGAATCTAGTCATGTGCTCTTGGGCATCCTCCTCACCTATAAATATTGCCAACTGGGGCAGTTTAAAGTGTTTAGGGTATGGGGGTGTTGGCATTGACGGATGCACAAGGTGACTATGGAGTTGGCATAAAGTGGGCTTTTGGGGCCCAAAAGTCTTGGTCTCCACAGACTCTAAGCGCTCTAGCAGTGCTTTATATGCATCGAAAGATTTGATCTCTTCCTCCTTGGTTTGTTCCCACTGTGGGTTGTGGGGAACTTGAGGCCTATGGAGGGGTGGCTGGATAGCACCCCCTCTGCCTTGGTAGGGCATTTCAGCCTGCTCTTCTTCTTGCTCATACTCCTCATAGGCTTCTTGAGGAGTTCCTAGGTGAGACCTATAAACATGGGTGGGTCCCCACGGAGGGTGCCCATCATTGTTCCTAGGAGTGGCCTCCCGCTCAGGTCTAGGAGGTCTCAGAGGCAACACTTGGTAAGGTCATGGAGACCTGTCTTGCACCAAGGGGTTGTGCCTCTCATACGGTTTTTCTCTTTGGGTGTGAGGGGTTGGAACCCTCTTAGGCATAGTGTTATGGAGTAGCTCATCTGTTTGATGATGAATGCACTCTTTGCTAAGGCAATGCAGGTGCTCCGACTATTGCTGGTCTTGCTCAAGATGTGTGATTTGCGCTTGGTGGGCAGCATGTCTGGCAAATGCCAGGTTGATTTGTTATTCCACCTTGAGTCTAGGAGGCCTAGATGCCTCTCCTATGCATTTATCTCGATCATGATGATTCGAGATCTCTATAGGTCACTTTCCTCTATCGAGGTTGGCGGTATTCACCCGAGGCTCTAGCCTCAGTAGGTGATCTTGATAGATAGCAAGTGTGGAGGCACATTACTCCCATGTTGTGTATTGCTCTTGAGGAATGTAATGGTCTTCCTCATGCTCCCTTTCATATATGTGAAAGGGGCGGGCAGAGTTGGCTCACCCTGTTTGAAGAGCCTTGTGCTCTGGATTTGGCTTATTATTTCTAACAGTGATGAGGGGTAAAGGAGGGATGACATAATCATGTGGCCCCTCCTTATGGACCCTATGTTGCTCTAGCACTTCATTGCATGATGGCCACTCATAACGAGCATCCAAGGGAGCCTTCCCACTAGTTATATTGAGTGCCACGTGTAAGGACTCCTCCTGAAAGGGTCTATGTTGAATGGGTGTGCCCCTCGAAGGGGTGCCTCTATAGTCCCATTATGAAATGCCATGATGTGGACTATCTTGTGGGTCGGGCTGCCAAGGTGGTATGACCAAGTCCTTGGGGCTATAGCGGAGGTGACTTGTGCCCCCTTGTACACTCTTCGTAGCTCCTGCCCGTGATTGGGCTTGGCTACGGGTGTACACCATGGTGGTGTCTCTCTACAAGCTATGTAGGTTTTTATCTCTTTTATGATTTTTTATTCTACACTAAACAAAGGGAACCACACAATCAAAGAAGTGATTATCTCGTTTATAGATTAAAGGTGTGCCCTAAATCTGGTTTAGTGTGTTTTGATTTTTGTTTTGAAAGATTTGTAAAGAACGTGTTGTTGTACATGTAATATGATGGCTCTTATGTCTCCCAAAATGGTTTCCCCTTCGATATACCATTGCCAGGCCATTATACCAAACCTCTCAATATACCCGCCCTTACGTGAGGGAAACTATTGGTACGCGAGAGCAAAATGGTACGTGGAACATAGGCGGTATGGAAGGGGGATCGCCCTATTTTTGACACCTACCATAGAAGACTTATCCTCATGCACTAGGAATCACCCCAGCTACACTTGGTAAGCTTTCATCAGGATTTACGTCTAGCAATAGTAGCGATCGGGGTTATGGATGAAAAAATTCAAGCCAAGGTGGTGATGAAATCCATCGTTGGTCTTGATCAAGGGTTGGGGTTTTACGACCAACTCCTTGTTGTTTAAATTACCACGTGGTGTGTGGGGTTATTTTTATTTATGCAAAGAAATTAAACATGCAGCAACACTTTCCTACGCAAGCAAAGAAAACAAAAAATAGAAAATAGAAAATGATAGAGGATGCAAGGAACCCCTACCTCTTCTCTACCCAAATCGGATACCTCTGAGTTTCTGCCCTAAAAGTGCACAGAGAGCTATTCATCCCTGGGTGGGATGAATAACAATAATGTATTCATCATAGGGTGGGATGAATGCCCATTCATCCTTGGGTAAGATGAATTCCAGCTCTGTACTCGTCACAGATTGGAATGAACAACAGTCCAGTGTTTGAAAAATTGGTACTTGCAAGTAAAAACAAACACCTTTTGATCAAAAATTTGACCTTAAAATCCAGGTATAGCATCCCACCATGATCACCACTGAAAGCACGAGGATACAAAAACAAAATGGAAACCCCAAGTGCGATGTATGCAAAAGCGAAAGATAACGCTAAGTCCTATGAACTGAAATGCATGAAAGGAGGGAAGCATAAATGAATTGAAACAAGATAGAAAGCAAATGTCGAGTACAACCCTTTTTATTAATTTTCTTTGGAACTCGGTTACAATACGTCTCCTCCCTTTTCAGGGGCTAGGAGCGTTAAATATAACTTTATCACACCATGGATGGTCCGCTTTCTTCCGCGTGCCCACATGTAAAATGGGTGGGCCAAAATGTCGCCGTCGCTTGTATAGATGAGTGTAGACACCAAAATCCAGCCACTTGTAAGTCATCTATACCTTCCTGTTAGCCATGTGTCAGTCATCCACCTTCCCGCCATTATTTGGCCCAAATTCACCTTTTCCCACCATTATTTGGCCCAATTTCACCTTTCCCGCCATTTTTCATTCCCAAATTTATTTAAATTAATATTTATATATATATAATATATATATATATTTTAATATTTTAATATATTTTAATATATATATATAAATATACTTTAAGTGATTTAATCTGAGCTGTCCATCCTTCATTTAATCTCATACGTCCATCCATCTTAATCCGTTTCACAACCTAGATTTATTCTCTACCCTTGGATCCACTTTAATCTTAGCCACACGTTCAAAGTGTCGTTAAAACCCTAAAGTGTGCCCTAAGAGTAGATTATAAATTGAGTCACCTTGATGGCTCAAACCCTATCTTTTCCTATGTCTTTTGCTATCTCTTTTACTATCTCTCTTTTGTTATCTATCGCTATCTATCTCTTCTTCAGCTAAACCTACCCATCCATCACCGTCCCTTTTTGTCGCATCCATCGCCGCATCTATCGCCAACTTTGCCGCCATCCCTTCTGCAGCATTCTGCAGAATCCCCCATTCTTGTTGCAAGTGCCCACGGGCGTTTACCCACAGCCACAGACATAGACCGGCGTCTGCAACCCTGATCCAGAAGCACGCGGGCGTTCAGCGATCGCACCAGGGCGCCTTTCGTAGCCGATTTGACAGTTACATCACTTCCAGGTGCCGCCTGGTCTCACCGCGTTAACAGAAAAAGAGGTATAGATTCTAAAGCAAGTAATATTTTTATGTATTAATCCGTCGTTAGATTATGCATTCTATTTATTTCATTTCTAGGGTTTTAGACTATTTTTGAGGGCTCACACGGTGGAGCCCTCTTACTAGTTTCTAACCTCTTTGTAGTTTTAATGTGTGCGGGATTTTAATGGCGGATTTGATTGGATGATAGCAGCTGCTTAAGCTGGAGTGGTCCGAGCCAAAGGATACAACGAAGCCCACTCATTCCGTTGAGCTTAAGGATACATTCTTCGGAGACGCCACCATATTGTTCCAGCTAGGGTTTCGGAGAACCCTAGCACAAATTGTAATCTTGTATCACGGAAAAAGGGTTACAGGCCCTGTTGTACTCAAAAGGAGTTTCTAAACTCCATTGATTAATAAAAATCGTTTGTTTTGTACAACTGTGTTCTACATTACTTTTTATCGTGATTTCTTTATCTTTTGTTTGGCGTTGTATCTTTAATCTACAAATGGCGATCACGGTGGGACCCCCTAGGGTTTCATGTTTTTAATACTTGCTTTATTGATCTATTCCTATTTTTTGTTTTTATTTTGCAGGTTCCAGAAATCGCGAAATTCGTTGTTCCAGCGAACTAGGGTTTCTGAGGAGTTTGCAGAAAATGCAGCAGACACAGAGTGGCGTCTGGAAGTCCGATACGAAATGCAGAGGGGCGTTTCAGCCTGTGCAGACTCCCTTGGGCGTTTGAAGGCAGTTTCACAGAGAAAGCGTAGGCTTCCGAGTAAGTGCGTTTTTTTTTCTTTGTTAAACTATACTTTTTACGTTTTTGGTTTTTCTGCTGTATTCTATTTCTTTTTCAGATCATTACTTTAAAATGAACAAAAACTAAGTAATATGGAAAAGAACAGTTAAGCTGTATATACATTTTTTTTTGTTACATTTTTAGTTACATTTTTTTGCATTGCATTATTGGTTGTTGCTTGCATAAAAAAAAAAAATTGCATACCTAGCTGCATATTAGAATAGCTACGAATTATTTGTTTTAGTTATCTAAGTAGGACTATTGATTGGATGTCAATAGTACTCCTGCCATTGGGTGATTCCAGGTAGAGAAGTGGACGAACCTTCCGGTTGCTCCTTTAATATCTGATATCATTGGTAGGCAGGGGGTTTTAAACGGTGTACTCCACTTCTTCAGAGGAAATATCATGTTTTCAGTAGCCTCTTGCTTAGATCATTAGAACTTTTTATTTATAGATTTGTATGTATACATTAGACAACTAAAACACTTAAAATAAAATTCACTGCATTTCATATTGTATTTAAAATAGTAATATCTGGATTTCATCACCAGGTATTGCTTGAAGTTTAGTGATGGTGGAATTCATCTCCATCCATTAAACTTCTGCCTTAGACACCATAGGTCACCCCCGAGCAAACTTGCTGGATTTCATCACCAATAAGAATCTCGTTGTCCTTTCCTAGCCATAGTTTTTACCTTTTTTTGTGAATAATTCAAGATTAGATCACATGCAAAACTCATAAACCGGACACTTAAAATTTACTACAGATTAAGATCAGAAAATAATTAATTAACCGCAAGGTAAGACATATTGGTTGAAACCTAGGTTGTGACTGTTTTCTGATAATTTCTTTAGTGTAAATTTATCATTTAAGTTTTGCATTCTTCTTTTCTGAATTTTTTAGATTTATTGCTTCATGGTCTTAACAAGGAATCAATCTAAAATGTTAAATCTAAATAATCAAATGGGTAATTCACAAACATCCCCACCACCAACATAGCCACTTATCCTAGTGAATTTTAGGCAGGTTCGCCTGTAGGTCTTTCATGTCCTTCTACCGTCTATCACATGGCCATGCCCATGGAGGAAGACAATTCCTGTCATATTACCCACATTGATATGGCCCAAGTGCAAACTCACTTAAGAGATGGCACTGGCTATGTCCTTGAGCCAATCCAAGATTCCCCTATGCAAGATTCTATTTTTTAGCAGGATATTGCATCAACCATACCCGCTGGTTTCACTCAGGTCTACACTAACCCTTTTTTTGAGGCTAATGTTGTATCTGCTCAGCCGGCTTCATCTCCAACATCTTCCCAGATGCTCAATTGTCCTCCTTTGGAGACAAATGTAGTGTCTTCCCGACCACTTTCTCCTCCATTTACCGGGTGTACACCAATTCTCTCTATGAGGTTGGTGGAACCTCCTCTAGCCATGACCAATTTCAACCCTCTTCTTCCCAAACCATTTATGGTTTCACCCTACCGGGGCACGGTCTCATCGTTTCTTCCCGAGTACCGCCTACTTCAGCCACCTTCATTGCCCCTACTATGCGGTCTCTCGTGACTACCATGGCAGCCTGACCTCCACCTTCATCCAATCATCCCACCTCCCTTGGGTTAGAGATTAATAAGGTTAGGGAGTACCTAGACAAGTTGCTTCAGCAACAACAGCAACAAAATTCTCAACCACCTGTCGTAGTAAATCTTACACCTCAACCAATTTCTACCCAGCCGACTTTTCTTAGCTCAGGCCCCACCTGGGTACCCCAATATTTGGTGGTGTCCATTCCTACCCCACATCTCTCCCAACCTAGTCCAGTTCATCATTCAAACCAATCACCTTCTTTTCGGTATCATCCATACCAACAACCTGTCCATTCCACACCGCCTAATCCAGGCAATTTCATCCCATCTCATCATTTTTCCACTCCTCCATTGCATCATCATAATCATCAAACAAGTCAAAATTTTCATGAAGATTATCGACTCCATGCGATACAACAACAGATTGACAACCTTATGCTCAACATGCCTGGCTCATCTAGTCAGAAACCTACGCTAAGGTCGTTGATCAATCAACCAATTCATCCTTCGGTACCTTCATCGCCATATCCAACTGATTTCACATTACCGAAGTTTGACAAATTTCGAGGAACTGAGGATCCTCATGAACATGTGAGCTCATTCATGCATGCTTGCTTTAGAATCCAAAATAATGACGCTCTTATGCTCAGAACTTTTCCTCAGACATTAGGGGGAGATGTTGTACAATGGTACAATCATTTAGCTCACCATAGCATTTATGCTTACGAACAATTGATTAATCTATTTTTAGAACGATTCTCCCTAAATGTACAAAGGAAAGTCTCATTGTCCGACTTATACAAGCTCAAGCAACATGACGATGAGACTATTTATGACTTTGGAAACCGTTGGAGGGCTATCATTAATAAACTGCCATTCTCCCTACCAATGGAGGAGTTAACCAAAATGTTCACCCAGAGTTGTCTAAAACCTATCTCTTGGTTACTCCAATTACAACAATATAGGACTTTTGAAGAGGCTTTGGCCCAAGCAAGTATCATAGAAGACATTAAAGTCCAAGAGGGTGTTTTAAAACCCCGTAGAAAAGAATGGCAACAAAAGGGCCAACAACGAAATAATAATTATGGCCAAAACAAACAAACACAAAGCTAGTACTGACCTCAAATGTTAACCAAGTTAATCAAGTGGTGGCGAGTCAGCCCGTAATGGCTCAACAACAACAAGTAATGCAAAGTCAACCGCAACCAATTGCTTATCATGCGGTACCCGCCCCTACTCAACCAGCTCCCAATATTGGGCCAACCATGGAAACTCGACCTTGGCAAAATAATCGTCCCAAGCGACAATTCACACCTTTAGATGAACCATATGCGGTCATATTCAATAAGTTATATAGCACAAATCAGTTAACTTTACCTGAGTTCAAACCTTTAGAACCATCTAGAAGGGGAAAGTATTACAAGGAGTACCTATTTTGTCCTTATCATAGGCAAAATGGGCACGATATCAATAATTGTACAGATTTCAAACATGTGATCCAAGATCTTATTGAGATTGGAGCCATTAAATTGGATAACCCCTTAGCCCAACAAAATCAAAATCTTGGTATATTTCAAACACCCCTTCCACATCGGGAGGAAGCTCCAACAACTTCAGGGGGAGTAACTCAGGTAACTCCTCCTAATCAAGTCAACCATGTACAAAAATACCAAGGTTTTGTGGGTACTATTAACGTAGTAACCCGGGGTCAAAGGGCGAACCAACAAAATCAGGTTGAACCATAGCCACCTGTACAAACCCCCAGTCCACCTCAGGTAACAGTGACCCAACGACGTGCTAGTACTTCTCAACAACCGCTAAATCATTCTACTCAATGCCAACGACCCATCATGTCATTGAGTAGCCGATTAACTACCAGTTTAAAAATGGCTTCTGCCAAGTTATCGATCTATGACCTCATTCAACAATCTCCCCCACATAGAGAGGAATTAATGGAAATATTAAAGTCAATCGAGCTTCAAACTCAAGATACTAATGCCTTCAACAACTTTGTGGGGAGTATTCAAACATGCATGGAGCCCTCCATCACTTTCTATGATTTTGAAATCAAACCTATGTCAACAGAAAGTATAGATCCTCCACTGCATATCATGGCCAAGATCGATCACAAGCCATTCAAGAGAGTCTTAATTGACACCGGTTCCTCAATCAATATCATTACAACATCGACGTTGAGTCATCTAAAGCTATCGCCATCCCTTATCACAAAGTCGACTTTTACTCTTAAAGCATTCAATGATGCTTTATCTTCCACGGTTGGCACGGTTATCTTGCCCATTGAGGTAGGGGCCCGAACTTTGCATACCTTGTTTCACATCTTGGAAGGGTCCATGGCATACAATGTATTGCTTGGACGGCCTTGGCTTAGGGAGATGAGATGTGTCCCTTCTATCCTGCATCAATGTCTAAAGTATGTATATGAGGGACAAGTTCATTGTGTACCTGCTGACATTGAACCCTTCAAACATTGCAACTATGTCTCAAATCCTTATGAGATTGTGTTGCCATCCACTCATCTTTTCTTGACCCCATCTACTTCTTCTATACCATCTTCTTCTAAAGCTCCCATTCTTGAGGAGCCACCCATCATATCGCAACCACCTTCATCTTCCGTTATTCCATCTCATTCACCACTTTCTTCATCTCCTAATCTTCCTTCTTCTTCATCAGTGACCACATGCACATGTGGCCATGACCAATCATCTCTTTCCATGTCATTACCCCATTCTTCTACACCTTCTTCAACATCACCTATTATTCCTCCATCTTCCCAACCATCACCAGTGATGTTTCACAAGTTAGTGAAGCATCAACCCAACCAAATCCTTCCAATTCTTCTATCCCACATTCTTCTATTCCATCATCTAGTCCATCTCCTCTCCCAAGTCAAGGACCATCACACCGATGCGGTATTGGTGAGTATGCCATCCAATATGTCCACATCACACCGTACAATGTGCAAACTAGTTAAAGATTTTGGTCGTCCACATGACCAACATTTATCCATTGGATCGGTTTATAACATGGGTTCTATGCCAAATTCCATTAATTTTGTATATGGGGGAATAGAGTCATCTTCTAGTCCTACCACCATACTAGAACCTAAGCATCCAGTCCATGCCAATATCGAAAGGATGGAGGGTTTTCCCTCTCGCTATTTCCACAGACATAATTGGCGGCAATTTGGCCTAGGTCGATACGAGCAAGGGGTAACCGAACGCATCGATATGCCATATCGAGAGACCCACCGAGCGTTTTGGTCTGGGCTACCAACCACTTCCATCCCTTTCTTCTTTTGAACAAGCTTTTCAAAGCATTAATCTTAATTCGGAAGAAGAAATCCTCCACCCAGACGAATCCGAAGATGAAGCCTATGAAGAATTTGACGTCATGTCAAATGGTGATGAATCTGAAGAAGAGTCGGCACCCATTGTTCCCCTCATTAAACAAGACGAGTTTTATCTCCAATTGTTCCCTCTCCAAGAGGCCATATTTCGCTTGCTTATTCCACAAGAACAAGGTGAACCACCCCCTCCGCCACATCCATAAGCCATAATCCAAACCTGTATTATATGTATATACTAAAATAGTGGTTTTCACCACTACCAAAAAAAAAAAAATCAAAATATTAATAAAAAAAACTTTATTGCTTTATGTATGTGTGTAATAGTGGTTTTCACCACTACAAAAAAAAAAAAAAAAACCCAAACTACAAAAAAAAAAAAAAAAAAACTGAAAAACTATGTTGTTTTGCATCTCGAGTCTTCCGAGGTCTTCACCGGTTTTCCCTTCCATTCCGCCCATCCTTTCTTCCATAAGTCGACAATGAATTTTGAAGACTTATTCACACCCGCTCCATAATCCATATGATCCGGATAAGCCAATCCCGATCAACCCAAGCCTGATTGACATGGATCGGATTTCATCCCCTCCATCTATTTCAGAGTTCATCCTTTTCGAGGAATTGTTAAGGGCTTCCGTCAACTACATTCCTCCTTCACCTCCACATTCACCTTCATCTTCTAAGCTAGAGGTCTTCCAGGAAGACATAGACGAGAGCAAGGCATAGGAGCTTGATGACATTTTAGATGACATAAATCTGATCCCTACTCCCCATCAGCTTGAGGAAGGTTCCCACATGTCTATTGAAGAAACTATCGATGTAGACCTTAGTCACGGACCAAGATGGCACCCAAATTATGAAGTGGCTAAAAGTCTATCATCAGAGGAACAAGAGCAAATGATTGCTCTACTCAAGCGAAAGAAGGAGATATTTGCATGGTCTTACAAAGACATGCCAGGCCTAGACCCTAATTTGGTTGTCCATAACCTCACCTTACAAAAAGATGCTAAACCTGTCAAACAAAAACTTAGGAAAATGCATCCTACCGTGGCCCTCATAGTTAAATCGGAGATTCAAAAACTTTTGGATGTTAAATTTTTCGTCCCGATTGATTATCCTGAGTGGCTTTCTAACATGGTACCCGTTCGTAAGCCTAACGGGGGGATACGTGTTTGCATCGATTTTCGAGATCTAAATAAAGCGTGTCCTAAGGATGACTTTCCTCTTCCAAACATTGATACTCTTGTCGATACCTGCGCTGGTCATGAAATGCTTTCATTCATGGATGGATTTTCAGGATACAACCAGATTCGAATAAACCCTGAAGATCAACACAAAACATCATTTACCACACCTTGGGGAACTTTTTGTTACAGGGTGATGCCCTTTGGCCTTAAGAACGCAGGTGCAACCTATCAACGAGCCATGACTTATATTTTCCATGATTATATGCATAAGATTATCGAAGATTATGTGGATGATTTATTGGCAAAATCTAAAACTCGACAAGAGCATTTTGATGTATTGGAAAAATTTTTTGATAGGCTTCTAGAGCATAAAGTAAGGTTGAACCCTAAGAAATGTGTCTTTGGTGTTACCTCAGGCAAACTCCTAGGTTTTATTATCTCTAAACGAGGTATTGAGGTGGACCCAAACAAGGTCAAAGCCATTATGGAAATGTGTCCCCCAACTAATTTGAAGGAGTTGCGTAGTCTGCAAGGAAATATTAATTCAATCCGTCGCTTTATTGCACAAATTTCTGATAAATGTAGGCCATTTTGCCACCTACTACAAAAGGGGGTACAATTTTCATGGACAGATGAGTGTCAGAAAGCCTTTGATGACATCAAGCAGTACTTAGCATCTTCGCCAGTCTTAGCTCCGCCTCGTCCAGGGGTCCCTTTCAATCTTTATATCTCAGCAACGGACTTTGCCTTAGGGACAATGCTTGCACAAAAGAATGAACAAAATCATGAGCAAGTTGTCTATTATATTAGTCGAACATTGGTAAGCTATGAAACCCGATATGCTTATGTGGAAAAGTTGTGCTTAGCAGTGGTTTTTGCCACTAAGAAACTTCGTCATTATATACAACATATGTCATAGCTAGAGAAAACCCTCTACGTTATATGATGTCTCGCACTTATAATAACACTCGTACCGCTAAATGGATAATGTTGATTATCGAATTCGATCTTGAATTCATTAGCCAAAAATCCGTTAAAGGTCAAGTTATAGCCGATCAACTTGCGGAAGCTCCACTACCTAGTGATCATCCTTTGATTATTGAGCTCCCAGATGATTCGGTATTTGCTATCACTGAACAAGAAGAGGACATCATTCCGGAGGAAGATGTTGACATCACGCTATTCTTTGATGGCTCTAAGTGCGTGAAAGGTCAAGGTGCTGGAGTTGTGTTTCATACACCTCAAGGGATTCCCATCCCTTTATCATTCAAACTAGACTTCCAATGCACCAATAATACAACAGAGTATGAAGCCTTAATTTTAGGTCTTCAATCAGCCATAGCTATGAGCATTAAGCGTATTCGGATATTTGGGGATTCTCAACTCGTGGTTAAACAAATTATAGGAGAATACCAAGCCAAAGAACCTACCATTAAGCTTTATCATGATGTAGCAATGAAGTTGCTCTCTAAGTTTGATTGGTATGAGATCACTAGTTTGCCTCGTTCGACTAATAGATTTGCGGATGCCATGGCCTCTCTTGGATCATTGATTCCAAAGGACTCCCTTGGAGAGGTACATCCCCTAATCATTTCCACAATCTCTAAGTCTGCAATTGTCCGTGTTGAGTCTAAGGATGAAAAAGATGTTTGCTTTATCCATTCGGATCCATATGAGCCTTGGTCTAGTGAGATAGTAGCCTTCCTCAAGTTTGGAACACTCCCATATGATTTGTCTCGAACTGCCCGTCGTTGTTTTAAGCAAAAGGCAGCTCGTTTTGTTCTTTTGGGGGATGTGTTGTATAAACGTGGATATGATGGAGTACTCCTCCGCTGTCTAGAAGTAGGTGAAACACATAGAGCTATTGTTGAAGCCCATGATGGTACTTGTGGTGGTCATTTTAGTGGAATGGCCATTGTGAAGCGTATTTTACGTATGGGGTATTATTGGCCCACTATGGAACAAGATTTTTGCAAGTATGTTAAACAATGTAAAAAGTGTCAAGAACACGCTAATTTAATCCATATACCATCACAAGCTTTACAACCCATCCAACACCTTTGGCCCTTCTCACAATGGGGTCTCGATTTAATTGGCAATATTTCACCTGCCTCTTTAGGACAGCATACTTTCATCATTACAGCCACTGAATACTTCACAAAGTGGGTTGAAGCTATTCCTCTAACCAAGATATGACAGGTCCTAGAATTGTGGAGTTTATACTTCACCATATCATTTGTCGTTTTGGTATTCCCTCTAAAATCATTTTTGATAACGACAAGTCTTTTAAGAATAAGGATGTTCGAGCTCTTTGCGAAAAGTATAATATCCAACATAGTTTCTCAACTCCTTACTACCCACAAGCCAATGGACAAGTTGAAGCTTCCAATAAGACCATAATTGCTATTCTTAAGAAACTTGTTAAAGAAAATCATAAAGATTGGCATACACAAATCCCCTTGGCATTATGGGCTTACGGAACAAGCATCGGAACTCCCATTGGGGCAACGCCATTTTCTTTGGTCTATGGAGCTGAAGCAATCATGCCTCTTGAGCTCGAGATCCCTTCCTTGCGAATTTCTTTGCAGGAATTTATCGATGATGATACTTCTAGACAAGCACGTCTTGATCAACTCACACTCATAGATGAAAAACGAATCAATGCTTTAGAGCATTTGCGAGTTTATCAAGACCGATTGAAACGTGCTTACAATGCCAAAGTTCATCTAAGAGAATTTCAAGTAGGGGATCTTGTCCTTAAAGAGAATCAACAAAACACCAATGCATTGCCGCATCTTCGAGATAAATTCATGGCTAATTGGTTAGGTCCATATATGGTCACCGAAAGAGTGGGCAATGGAACTTATAGACTTGCCAGTTTAGAGGGAGAGGAAGAACCCGAACCACTTAATGTTATACACTTGAGGGCATTCTACGCATAGTTTGAATTTTATATGTACATATATACATGGCTTGTACAAAAAAAAAAAAAAAAAAAAAAAACAAATAAAATAAAAAGAATTTGCATTTCATTGTTAGTTGCATACATCTCATTCAAAAACATTGCATTTCATGTGCATACATCTCATTGAAAACCATAACATTTCATTTTCAGCCATAGTTGCATATCATGTTAGAGACCATTCTATCTTTTGGATATAAAATTTGGTCAAGCAAAAGTCATGTTGCCTTAATCAGGGGCACCTTCATAAAATCCATCAAACCGAATTGTCATTCGTACACCCATTTTCCATTTGCACATATTTACATTGCCAAAATGTTTTCGGTCACTCAGCCATTCCTAGTGTTTTAAGCAAACTTTGAAATGCATGTCAAAGTTCTCTAGGGCCATATCACAAATTACACTAAATAAAATCTTGAGTATTGGGAAATGATTTCAAAAGCGGTCTTGAACCTATCACATTTTCACATCTTAAAAACATCTTGTGTCAAAGAGAGATAACACCATCCTTGGGTTGTGCCTTGAAGTGAAAAGGGTAATCCTTGTTTGTCCTATCATGCAAACATAGTCCATAAAACAGTGGTTCTTACCACTATCACAAGCAATCACAAAATATAAATATAAACAGAGTAGTAAGGATAGGGTAAAATTCTCATCATACTTCGGTTGAGAATCCGATTCCCCAAAGCTCTAAGGAAATGAACATTTTTCACACACCACTGATCCCAAATAAGTTGTAAGGATCGTACTACTTGTCCAGTCAGATGGATAGGTAGTCATCCCCAAGGCTTACAAAGGTCAAAAACAACATGGACTATGGAGTTAACCTTCACCGGGGCTATAGACGCTTGATTGGCAGTGGAGTATACTCATTGCGTGGCGACATGTCTCTCCTCAAAAAGAGACCTCTGAATGCTCATACGGACAAACTAGCTTCGGGGTCTTCTCCATAACAGGGTTACCTAATTTATGCAAGATGAGGTTAATGAACACACTTGCACACACACAAGTTTTTGATTGCCTAGAGTCACTACCATGCTTCTGATTTGGTTAATGAACTCGCATGCACACACATTTGGTCCTAGTTGAATTAGGCAGTGTTAATAAGTTTGTTTGATACCACTAGCATGTTTGAGTCTTTGTAAAACAGTCTTCCACATAACCCTCCATATCTTCGTCCATATTCATTCCATACGTCATCCACTCACAAGCCACCAAGTTCGGTGCCCCTGATTAAACAATTATGATAACAGTTGGCTAAATCTAACTATCTAAAAGTATGAGTGCTTCTTAGTGCATATTTCATTTATTTAGTCTTGCATTAATCATCCATAGATTTGCATGTTATATACTTAGTCTCGCATTAATCATCTATAATTTTGCATTCCATTCCATCACATATGCATCAAAAACATTAAAACATATAAAAACATGCATCACAAAAACATAGGCATTCACACAAAAGAAATTAAAACACCAAATAAATAAAAGCCATGTATATATAGATATGTATAAAGGTCAGACTGTACAATGAATGCCAAAAGGCTACAATATACAATAGAGCACCAAGGCTCATAAAGAGTGCATCTAAGCACTAAGCTAACCATCAAAAGAGGACCCCTGAGACCTAGTAGGAGCCCTAGACCTAGTGGTGTGCCTAGACTCACTACGCCTCTACTAGTCCCAATGCCTCCAATATCTCCCAGTCTGCCTGGGACAACGACCTCCTCATCCCCGAAATGATAGGGGAGAATCGGTGTCGTGCCTCTAACACCCTAAGCTGCAAAACAACAAAACAAAAATTTGTTACAAATTTTTTCTAAAAAAAAAAAAAAAACACATAATAAGTACTTGCTTAAATAAAAAAATACCTCGACTGGCTGCACTGGCGCGTCTGCTCCCATATTCGCCATAGCTCCCGCGTGCTTCAATCTCCCACACAAACCTTTCACTCCACTTCACTCCACTCCCTCAGACGCACTTCTCTCAAGATCGAACGCACAAATGAGCGAAATTCTTGCTGAAACTGTTTAAATAGCTAGTTTTGGTGCCCTGAAATGCAGTGGGGCATTTCATGGCGCATTTAGACGCAGTCCTGCATTTGTAGAGCACCTAAACACCGGCGGGCGTCTCTGCCAACCACAAATGTAGACCGGCGTTTGGTGTCAGTATTGAATAAAGGAACAAAACTTGCAAAATTGAAGCTTACCTCCTTCAAATTTCATCAAATTCAATTTATCCATTCTTCTTATCATATTAAAACATTTTGTGAAGGTTACAATAGTTTTGGACACAAATTTTGTCATTTCGCTCAAAAAGCGCATCATTCATCATTGTTTTACAAATTGGGTTACAAATATTCAAAACCTTCACAAAATTAACCACATTCATCAATTCTTCTGATCTATCATCAATTTCATTCATTCTTCTTTCATCATGCATATTTTTGCCAAATCAAATTAAAGTAAACCTCGTATCTAGTGGTATATTCTATCACCTTGGCGATTGCAGCGATTTGCATCAATGCAATTCGGTAAGAGGATTAAACCACCATAAGGGCACTTACCATTTATCATAATCAACTATTTCACTATTTGAAAATTGGAAATCAATTTTGGATATTCTACTTTTCAAGTGACCTCATACCAAGATTAATTTGCTCAACAGTTGTCATTGATGGCCTAGTTCATGGGGCCTTAAACATGGACAATCTTTAATATCATCATTATTTTGAGTCTTGCTAGAGATTGAGGCTACCTAGGTTGATTGGTTCCAACCCGAGGAATTATCCATATAGTCACTAGGAGCATCTCTGAGTTCTGGATTCTTTTCATGCATCTTTCATCTCTGCATATCAATGGCGCCAACAAGGCAATTTCATTAACAGTATGGACTCACACACAGGAGTTGGGGCATCTGTTATCAATTTCTAATTTTCCTATAGTGGAATTCATCTTACATGATCATGGAACTTACAATTTGGAAAAAATCCCTTTATAACCGTTGGGGCAGAAAACGGTCCATCTTTCAAATCACTCATATCGTCTTCAATCATATTCTTTTTTGGTTTGTACACCAACCCCTTTCCTGTTGGGACATAAACAGATATTTCATACACCAACCCCTTTCTTCACCGTTGGGGCAAAAACGGTTCATTTTCTTCCAAATTTCTTCCAATTGGCTTGTGAGAACCATTCTCGCTCGCCAATTGAGGGGGTAAGCTGATAAAATTTTAAATATTCTTTTATTATTTGGTCTTCAAAGTTGTGCTTTAGTCTTGAGAGAGAGTTGCATCTGATCCAGCTTTTCGGGTGTCTTAAGTTTTTGTGCTGCATTGTGTCTTCACACAAAGCAGCTCAAAAAGGGGCATCTGTAGACACCAAAATCCAGCCACTTGTAAGTCATCTATACCTTCCTGTTAGCCACGTGTCGGTCATCCACCTTCCCGCCATTATTTGGCCCAATTTCACCTTTTCCCGCCATTATTTGGCCCAATTTCACCTTTCCCGCCATTTTTCATTCCCAAATTTATTTAAATTAATATTTATATATATATTTTAATATTTTAATATATTTTAATATATATATATAAAGATACTTTAAGTGATTTAATCTGAGCCGTCCATCCTTCATTTAATCTCATCCGTCCATCCATCTTAATCCGTTTCACAACCTAGATTTATTCTCTACCCTTGGATCCACTTTAATCTTAGCCACACGTTCAAAGTGTCGTTAAAACCCTAAAGTGTGCCCTAAGAGTAGATTATAAATTGAGTCACCTTGATGGCTCAAACCCTATATTTTTCTTATGTCTTTTGCTATCTCTTTTACTATCTCTCTTTTGTTATCTATCGCTATCTATCTCTTCTTCAGCTAAACCTACCCATCCATCACCGTCCCTTTTCGTCGCATCCATCGCCGCATCCGTCGCCAACTTCGCCGCCATCCCTTCTACAACATTCTACAGAATCCCCCATTCTTGTCGCAAGTGCCCGCGGGCGTTTACCTGCAGCCACAGATGCAGACCGGCATCTGCAACCCCGATCTAGAAGCATGCGGGCATTCAGCGATCGCACCAGGGTGCCTTTCGCAGCCGATTTGATAGTTACATCACTTCCAGGTGCCGCCTGGTCTCGCCGTGTTAACAGAAAAAGAGGTATAGATTCTAAAGCAAGTAATATTTTTATGTATTAATCCGTCGTTAGATTTTGCATTCTATTTATTTCATTTCTAGGGTTTTAGATTGTTTTTGAGGGCTCACACAGTGGAGCCCTCTTACTAGTTTCTAACCTTTTTGTAGTTTTAATGTGTGTAGGATTTTAATGGCAGATTTGATTGGATGATAGCAGCTGCTTAAGTTGGAGTGGTATGAGCCAAAGGATACAACGAAGCCCACTCATTTTGTTGAGGTTAAGGATACATTCTTCGGAGACGCCACCATATTGTGCCAGCTAGGGTTTCGAAGAACCCTAGCACAAATTGTAATCTTGTATCACGGAAAGGGTTACAGGCCCTGTTGTACTCAAAAGGAGTTTCTAAACTCCATTGATTAATAAAAATTGTTTGTTTTGTACAACTATGTTCTGCATTACTTTTTATCGTGATTTCTTTATCTTTTGTTTGGCGTTGTATCTTTAATCTACGAGATAGGTATTTGATTCCTTGCTGCTCCTTCGATGTCGATATCCTGCATTCAGAGAAATAGAAAAGGATTAGTAGCACCTGCGGATAAAATTAAACATGTCATCCCCAAAGCCTACGATTAGTGCATGCAAAAAACAAATAAAATGATATCTAAAACATATCAAAATGAGCTGAAAACTTGATAGAGACATGAGAACATCACCAGGAAGGCACTACAAAAGGAATAGTCAGGAAATTCACCACAGATTTCTAATCGCTCTGAGGTGGGATGATTAGACTTGCAACAAAATTTCAGAAAGTACCATCCTAAATGTCCCATCTGGGAGGCTCCAAATCTCCTACAAATTTGGGGGTTAGGTAAAATGGGGTATTTTGGAAGGACCCAGAAGGTTAGATTTTGCCAATTCGGCCTCTATCACTTGAAATCTGATGATGCTCCCTCCATGTTAGTGAAAGTGAGAAATAGCAACAACATGATCAAAATTGCTCAGAATAGCGTGAAATTTGAATGAAAACCTATGTAAACAACCTAGAATCTAATGCAATAAAAACAAAAATGAAACCTGCTACAGATTTATAGTCGCTCTAGGATGGGGCGATTAGGACTGCAACAGTGCGGGGGGCGCCCGGGGGTAGGACATCCACCGTTTGGGGCCCGGTTTCAGCACCAATCCACTTGGGATGGGTCCAAAACCTCTTGTGGGGTATTATTAACAAATTTGGGTGGGATATTGTGGCAAAATGTCAGGTTTTTGGTTCAGATTATGTTTCCAATAATCACCCAATAACATACCTTCCAAAATAGAGATTAAGGATGTGAAAGACACAAGAAAAAAGGTAAGGATGTAAATCGGCAGCACTCCATTGCTCCAAATGCTCATGACCTGTCCTCCTCTTGGGGTGAGAAGACTCACCATTTTATAGACTTGAGGGTCTCTGTGAATGAGCATGCAGAGGCGTCACTTGGTGATCATGCCTTCTCAAGGGAGAGAAGATTCCTCCCTGATTAGGGACTCCATGATTGCCTCTATGACTGCCTCTTTGAGCTCAAAAACGCTCACTCCTACTCCATGCATTGAAGGAGGTGTTAAGTGGCAAATCTAAGCTGCCATTTTTCAAGGTTTGACCTTTTTTCATCAAACTTGCTATTCGCCCCACCTAGGAGTGAATACTACTAATCGTCCTAGGGTGGGATGAATACTAGTTTGTAATCGTCCCAGGGTGGAACGAGTAGGGAGCAAAGTGCCTGAAAGGTGCCAAATTGACCTTTGACCTTCCAAAACTACTGTGAGAGTGGTTAGGACCATTTTTTAACCTCTAGGGGCTACCTTGGGGGCTATGTGTGTCAAATCGATCAGTGTTTGTAGTCACATAATTATATTGGTGCTATTTTGGTGTCTACACCTAGTCAAGATTTGTATTTCTCGAATATTTGACCAATTGGGGCTCATGGAGAAATGCCCACTTTTAGGAATTTTTGGAAAATTTTGAGAAATAAAGAGTTAGAACACAACATTTTTGTGAGAGGTGCAAAAGGGGCTAACTAAGACAATAAAAACAAATTTAAAAAAATTTGGGGTTGTCTAGGGCTTTTTATGACTAATTAATTGTAGTTTTTCCCTATTTTTGGCTTGAAAATCACTCAAAAATAGAGTAATCATAAAACCAACATAAATTTTTTGTTATAGCTCTAATTTGCATGATTTTTGATCCATAGAATGTAGAATAAAAAGTAGAATTTTTTTTGTATAATTAGGGGTTGGTCCTAGATCAAGGATCTTATGTTGATTACCTGAACCATAAATAAACACACAAAGTAGACAACATGATTTTCTTTTTTAATTAAATAAAGTAATTATAACCTTTAATTTTTAGATGTGAATCCCTAATTTGTTTGGTGTGTTAATATTTGTTGTTGTGTTTGATTTCTTGTTAGTGTTTTAGACTTAGAATGAGGGAACTCAACTAAAATGGTGACTAGGAATACTAGTGCCAAACATGAGGTTCTCAAAAGAGACTAAGGTACACTGCTTAAAACCCATAATGCATGGAGAGTTCACCTAGCTCTTCCACTTTGAATCAAAAAGTATTTCCAATAGTGGGAGGCAGTTTGAAAACTAGTGACCTATTCCATATTAATGGAGTGCCCTATTCTATGTAATTTGTCGAGGGGATCAAGCTAGTGGAAGGAGGTGAAGTCCAACGTCACTAGTCTAAATTGGAGGTTGGTGATGAAATTAAACCTTACCAATGTTATTGTGATATGTGCAAGTATGTGTGGCTCCTTTTATGCTTAAAAAAAGTAAAACAATATAGCACTCAATGAACTTTCACTAAATGCAAAAAATGATGTTTTACTTTAAAAAATGTTAGATAAAATGTAAACCTAAAAAATGCATGTCCTAAACAGTAACCTACCCATTAGATAGGTGACAAGCAATCAAACCACTCATATGCATTTCTACTTAATTTTTTTTTCTCTTTATCGTTTGTTTTTGTTGTTGTTTTTGCAATTATAGAAAAGTGAAATCTACCTTTCTACCTTTCAAGCAAACAAGGGAAGCAAGAAAAACCAAATCTAAGAAATTTTGAATAGTAAAAATACAAAGTGAAGGTTTAGACACTTACCTTGATAGCCTAATATATTGCTATTTTTGGAAATTTGAGTAGAAAACCCTCTATATTGTGGTTGTCCTGGGGTGGGATAACTTAAAATTGGGGACCATCTCTACCTGGGATGATTGTTGTGGTCATCCCTGGGTGTTCTAATTAGGAAATCAGGGACCGTTTTAGTCCAAAATGGCTAGTACCCGCAACATCCAAAGCATAAAAATTGGGTTAAAACTTACAAAAATGAAACGGGATAGGGGTCCCATTGTGATCACCAGTGTAGAGTGGAAAAACAATACACCTAGCAAGGAAAAATGAGATGCATCTATTTTTCTACTTGATCTAAGCACTATGAAAGTGATACTTCAAACAAGCATAAAATAAAACATATATGAAATAAATGGGTGGTTATACTTCTATTGATATACATTCCAAATAAGCAGTTACAAAGTGTTGCATTGAGGCCTCTTAATTGATACACTTAAAATAGAAATCAAAGGATAAAATCCTTGCAATAATCCAAGGCACGCTTCCAATGTCTTTCTCGCACTCACAATTGAGGTGAAAGGGCTTGTGATGTCATTTCAAAGAGTTCTATCATTTTTCTAGGTTGTTGGTCGTCCCTGATCCACTGTGATACCTGGGTCTATGCACAATAAACTATAATTGATAAAAAACATGTGTGGATTAAGATGACACTGAGAAGGTACATGCATCAACAAGCTTGAAAGAGGAAAAATGTAATAGACTATTCAAAATTGCTCCAAATGCTACCAAAAGTGATATCTAGGCATATTAGGCGCTCTTGAATGATATAATAAAAAATAGTAAAGAAATTTTTCTTGGATTTTTGGTCATCCCAAGGTGTGACATTAAGACCTATAATTCCAAAAACATGATAACAGAGGCAATACAACTCAAAATTACACTAAATTTGAACAGAGCGCATATAATATGGTCTAGAAACTATATGTGTAAAAATAATAAAGAAATTGCACTCCAATTTATGGTCATCATAGGGTGATGCATTTAGGACTACAAAACATAAAAATCATGATAACTAATTCAAAATAACTCCAAATTGAGCAAAATTTGAACGACAAGCATATAATATAATCTAGCAGACTTATATAAAAATAGTAATAAAATTGGACTCCCTTTTATGGCCATCCTAGGTTGGGATGGTTAGGACTATCATAATTTAGGGGTCATCCTGGGGTGGGACAACCACCAAATTTGGTGGTCTTCTGCCATCAATTCCTCTAGGAGTTGGTACAAAACACTCTCAGGGGTATTGTTGTCAAATTTGAGGATAGGATTCACTCAAATTGATAGGTTTTGTAAATATATTACACATTTTGTAGTCACTTGAAAACCTCCTTTTCTCTATGGATATCTCAATGGAAAATGCATAATAAATTTGGGGAAAATATCAGCAACACTTCGTGGTGAAATATGAAAAGACTCATCCCTCAAAATTGGGTGGAATTGATCCACTTTATAGCCCAAGGGGGAATTTGGTAAAATGGGCATGTGAGGTCATGCAAGGCAAGGATTGTATTTTCTCCTAAATGTTGCCATGCATTGGAGGGGGAAGGAATATCCCTTTTTGACCTCCAATCTGTAATGTGTCATGAAAGTTATGCACCCTCTCACAAGCATGCTTGAATAGGTGGGGTAAATGACAGTTTTTGGGTGTCATTTGGCCAAATTTTGAATTTCTAGGGGTCAAATACCATGGCCATCCCACCCAGTTATGGCCTCGAGTGGCCATCCCTGGGTGGGACGACCATGAACCATGGTTGTCCCAGGGTGGGACGACCATGCCTACATGGAAAAAAACTTCCCAAAAGTGGGGTAGAACCTCCCAAAAGTGGTTAGGACCACTATGTAACCTTTGAGGGTTGCCCAAGGGGACCATATGGTGTTAAATTATATAATGCCTTGGTAATATAATTAGATTTATGTGATTTTAGTGTCTAAATGTACATAAAAGCACTCTTAGAAGAAAAACTATAGTTTGTAAAAAAATTAACCTTGGAAAAATGCTTGGCCTATTTTAGTGGTCCAACCAAGTGAATAGATTTGGGTTGTTATATATGGTATCAAATAAGAAGAGGTCTTAAGTTGTAGAACTTTAATTAATTAATTTGACAAGATCAATGAACACTTGTAAAATTATTTACCTCTTTCACTTGGAGGTCAGATGACATGAATGCTACATGGTGGATCTTCAAAAAATATTGTAGAAGGTAGGGAGAAAGAAGCCACTAAAATACCTATGAAGAGACCAAGATCATATATAATACGAGAAGGTCCTCAATGTGAAAGAATGATGAAATGGGTGGAAGAGCCCTCCCCAAACGAGTCTAGTAGGGAAGAAGAAAACCTTACAAATATTGTGAAATTGTTACAAACATACATGTAACAACAAATAAAAGAGATGACTCAACAAAAACCCACATGGACCAACAATAAGAGTTGATTATTCAACAACAAAAATTCATACAAGACTTAGCTAGTGGAAGAGAAACTAGAGGAGGCCAGGCAAAGGAGGGACCTAGTACCTATAGGATCCAGTACTAGTAGGGCTAGGGTGAGTAAATATTTGTATAGGAACCTTAATAAGGTTATATTATCCAAGATTAATGGGAAAGGTTATGGTGATACAATATAAAATTGACTAAATAAACTAGAGTCATAATTTTTTGTGGTGGTTTTACCACCTAAATTTAAAACTGCATTGGCAGTTATGAACATGACTGAAGTAGCCCTAGATTGGTGGAAATTCTATAAGAAATGGTAGAACATTGAAGTTGCAAACCTCTAGTGAGAATATTTTTTTAAATAATTTAGGGGTAGATTTTTTACCAAGAAATATTATGTGGAGAAATTTGGCAAGTTTTCTAATCTACAACAAGAAACTATGTCAGTGCAAGATTACCACCAAAAGTATATTCAACTACTAAAATATACATCATAGTATGAAAGTAATGAAGATATGAAGGTTTGCAAATTTATTCTAGGATTGCATCCTATAATAATAATGATGGTGAATATGCACAACCCTGTGGATATTCCTACAACTTTTGATTTTGCAAGAAAAGAAGAAGTAAACCAAGAAACAAGAAAAACATTTATTAATTATAAAAAGCTATCTGATAAGGAAAAATATGAGATCAGGAAATGAAAGAGCACTAGTTTTATAAAATGGGTAAAATAAAAAAACAAGAAACCTAAAGTGGAATATAAAAATAGACAAGGAAGTAGAAATAGAGTTAACTTTTAGGGCAATAAGTTCAAGAGGGATAGCAGAGAGTTTCCTAAAAGACAAGATCAAAGATTAGAAAACAAGGAGAAGGCTATGGAAAATTTACCTCAAGATATAAATGATAATAATAATAGAGGTAATAGAGCTCCACCAATAAGATGTTATATATGCGAAGGAGCTCATTATGCCAATAAGTACCCCCACAAAGATGATGTTCAATAGAAATCTCTAGAAGATGCCACTCATAGGATCTTTGTGGGGGACAGATAGTCCCATGCTTTATGGCCAAGTTACTCCATTTTTCTTAATGGAATTTGTTTTGATAAATATGTGCATATTTTGATAGATATTGGGTAAAATACTAGCTTTATTTCCACTAGATTAGTGAGGGTTGTACCTAAAATACCTAGGTTTATGGCAAAGGGTTGGAAGGTAGAATACGGGTTAGGGTAAACCTATCAAGTCAACTAATATTTTTTTAACCCTCACATCACTTTGCCACAAGGAAAAACTACCTATCATCTGTATGTGGCACCTTTACATGATTTCGATATCATACTCGATGCTGACTGGTTAGAATCCCATAAGGATCTTCTAAATTGTGAAGAAATATGGGTGGATTAGATGGATGAGTCTCATAAAAGGATTAGGATTCATTATGATCATGGTGAAATTAAACCACATTTATTGTATGCAATGCAAATAAAAAAAGTTATTAGAAATAGGGGAATTATTTTTATAGTTAAAATGAATAAGAAAGAAGAGACTGAAGTGGAATCTCACATTTTATAAAAGCATCATATCTTGGAAGAATTCAAGGATGTGTTTCTAGAGGACCTTCGAGGGTTACATCCTCAGAGGGAGTTTGATTTATATATATATATTTTTACTTGGAGTTGTGCTTATCACAAGGGCACCATATATAATGACTCCTATTGAGCTATAAGAGCTCAAAATGCAACTTCAAGACTTGTTGAAAAAGGGCTAATCAAGCCGAGTGTATTGCCATGGGGAGCTCCTATCTTATTTATTAAGAAGAAATATGGTACCTTAATAATGTGCATAGATTACCAGATGTTGAATAAGGTTACTATAAAAATAGGTATTCATTATCTAGAATTTATGAACTATTTGATCAACTCGAAGGAGCAACCATATTCTTGAATATTGACCTAATATCTGGTTATCATCAGTTAAGGATTCAAGAAGAAGATACTTCTAAAACAACATTTAGAACAAGGTGTGGATACTTTGAATTTACCGTCCTATCCTTTGGTCTAACTAATACCCCAGCCATATTCATAAACCTCATGAATAGCATATTCAGAGAGCAATTGGATCAGTTAATGCTCATGTTTCTGGAGGATATATTGATCCATTCCAAGAATAAAGAGGAACATGATCAGTATATATAAACTATACTTGAGATTCTTAGAAGGAATCAATTATATGGAAAACTATCAAAGTGTGAATTTTACACTTCACAAGTACAAAATTTAGGACATATTACCTCTACTAAGGGGATTATAGTCAATACCATGAAAATAGAAGCAATTTTTGATTGGCCAACACCTACTAATGTGACTGAGGTGTAAATTTTTATGGGAATTGTAGGTTAATATATATTTTTTATCAAAGGATTCTCAAATATTTCCCAACCAATTACAAACCTTCAAAGGAAAGGTAAAGTCTTCAAATGGATAGAAAATTGTGAAGAGTTTTTTCAAATTTTGAAATAAAGGTTAACAACCACATCAATTTTGCAAATACCTGATTCTAATAAGCAGTTTACATTGTGTACTAATGCATCAATTTAAGTATTATAAGGGGTGTTAACCCAAGGTGATGCAATTATTACCTTTGAATCAAGGAAACTTAAGAGACATGAAGTACATTATGCCATCCATGATTTGGAGTTGGCAGTTGTTGTACATGCCCTTAATATTTGGAGGCACTATTTTTTTGGGAAACCATTTGAACTAAATATAGATCACCATAGCTTAAGATACATATTTACTCAGCCCTTATTAATGCCAGGTAATGACACTAAAATATTTTTCTAGCTGAGTATAATTTTTGCATCGAGTATATTAAGGGCAAAGATAACAAGGCTGTTGATGCTCTGAGTAGGAGAGGGTGTATTGCCTCATTAACAAAATGCCGATATGATTTGCTAGAACAAAATAAAAATCAATAACAAAAAGATGAATTATGCCCATATTGCAATACTTAAATAGGGCAAGAACTTGGAAATTATATAGGATTTGTATATAGAGATGACTTATTATATTAGAAGAATAGGGTAGTAGTTCAAAATTCTAGTGGATTAAGAGAAACAATTATTAAGGAGGCACACAATACTCATTCTGTGCATTCGAGAGGGAAAAAATGTGTGAGAGTTTGCAAAAAGTCTACTATTGAATGGGTATGAAAAATGATATCACTGGTTATGTGGCTAGATGTTTAGAGTGCCAAATATTCAAAGCAGAACATTTGCATCCATCTGGAATGTTGTACCTACATGAGATACCTACACAAAAATGACAAGTGGTATCAATGGAATTTATAGTTGGTTTACCTAAAATGAGGTTCAAGCATGATGTAATAGTGGTAGTTGTGGAAAATTTAACCAAGGTTGCACATTTTAAACTAGGTAATGTACAAGATGACACAACTGCAGTAATGAGTAATTTTTCTAGGGAAGTGGTAAGACTACACGGAATTCTGAAAGTTATAATCTTTGATAGAGATTCTCACTTTACCTATAAATTTTGGTAGGCTTTGCATGAAACATTTGGAACCAAATTGAATATTAGTACTGCCTATCACCCTAAGATATATGGAAAGATAGAGAGGGTGAATCAAATATTAGAGGATATGCTAAGGAAGTATTGCAAGGATCAACATACAAAGTGGGAAGACTATTTATACCTAATAGAGTTTGCATACAATAATAGTTATCATGTATCAATAGGTATGGTAACTTTTTAAGCCCTATATGGAAGAAAATATAGGAATCCCTTGTATTGGGATAATTCAGAAGATCAGGTAGTGATCAGACCAAAACAATATGAAATAAATGGAAGATATATTGAAAATAATTCAGCAGAACCTAAAGGAGGTTGCAGACCACCAAAAGAGCTATATAGACATTAAAAGGGCACCAATAGAATATTATATAGAATATAGAGTGTTCTTAAGGATGAAATAATATAAAATTTCCATAAAATACTCTAAAATTGACTCTAGATATGTGGGTCCATTTGAAATTATGGGTAAGATAAGCCTTATTGCATATAGACTTGTATTACTACAAAGCTTATCCAAAATCTATAATGTATTCCATGTGTCCCTCTTTAGGAAATACATACCTGATCTTATTTATGTTTTGGATATTTCTAAATTGCAGGTGACCGATCCAATAAATATTGAAGTTTGGTATGTTCACCTACTTGGTTTTAGGACCAAGAATCTTGATATATTTTCTCAAATTACTTAAATTCTTGATATATTATAATTGGGTGTTTAATTATTTATTGTGACCAAAAATTACAAAATTTCCCAAATTACTTCAAATTATTCCATAAAATCATCAAATTCAACCACCAATCATTGCATCATCCATATACACTCATTTACATCATTCATATCATCCACAATTCCATACAACATTTACCAATTCCACTCACAAGTGAACCTCATATCTAGTGGTTTACCCTATTCACTTGTTGATTGTAGTGATTGGCTATCCATGCAATTCGGTAGGATGGATAAATAACCATAAGGACAATAATCCATATCATCCTCCTCTTGTTTGAAATCAAAATTAATCTAGTCTCTCATTTTTTGATTGAGACTATAATCAAATTAATTTGCTCAAACATTGTCATTGATGGCCTTGTTCATAGGGGCGTGAAACACGGATAAATTTTAACCTATAATATATTTTACATAGATAGTCACTAGGTATACGATCCAATAGAATGATTGGTTCATGAAAGAAGGAAGCTCACAATAAATCACTACAATGGTTATATTCCCCTATGTCATTTTGCATTTTCATAACTTTGCATTTCAATGATGCCATAAGGCACATTCTTCAATAGCACAGGACCACCCCAAAATTGGGGTAACCAAATTTTATTTTGATTTCCTACATCGAGATACATCTTTTACATCATTCATATCATCCACACTTCCAAAAAAACCCTTGCATCTATTGGGGTAAAAATAGAATACACCACATTTACATCACACATCGTTGGAAAAACCTAATTTTTATTAGGTCAAAGAACATAATCATTCATTACATCATCATATATGTCACTTTCATGGTATTTACATCACATCTATATCCATATTTCCAAAAACCCCATTGCATTATTTGGGGAAAAAATAAAATATATTTACACCTGCATTTACACTTACATCCACATTTTATTAATTGGCCCATGAGACTCATTCTTAAATCACTCACCAATTGAGGGGGTAAGCTACACCCACATTCTTTTTATCTTCAAGATCTTCTTGCACTCCAAGAAAAGAAAGTTGCTTCATCCAAACCAGGTGTCTCTTATTTTTGTACCACATTGTGTTTCATGCAACACAATACAAAAAGGGGCATTTGTAGACACCAAATCCTAGTCACTTATCATCCTTGCATCTACCCAATAACAACCATCCATTATTCATTTATATATATATATATATATATATATATATTTATATTTTATATATAAGTATATAAATATTTTATATATTAATATTTATATATTTAATATAAATATATATATGTAAATAAAATCACAACCATTCATCACAATCCAATCTCAGCCATCCACTTAACTTGATTTGTGTCACATTTTAAAGATATAATCTTAGCCATCCATTATGTTTTAATATTGACCACGCATTGGTGTCGCAGAAAACCTAGCATATGGAAGGCAAGTTATAAATAATCATTCACTTTCGTGAATGAGGAATAGGCGTTCAAGTAGTCAGTTAATAATTGTAATTAAGTGATCCATCCTCACATTCATATTGACCCTCCAAACCCTAGAATTTTGCTATCATATCATCCTTCACCACCAGTGTAACCTCTATTTTATCCCTTCACAACCTCTGCAAACCAAATATAATTCTACATTACCTCTATCAAATACTATTGAACACCTTCCAGCATCCAGTAAACACTTATGAGCATTCCAAGAATGCTACAGGGCATTCATTGCCATTGACAAATATTTTAAGGTGTATCCCAGTTTTAATTTACCATCAAAAAACCCTTGAATGCTTCCATGCATTCATGCACCTTCAGATCATAGAAGCAAGAGCAGAGATAAAAATAATCAAGTATTCTTGATAAGGTATAATATTCAATTGCATCACATCTTACATCTTCTCATATTCTACTTTCGTTTTATTATTACATCACTTAGGATTTTAGTAGATTTGATTTTACAGAGGGTCTCACATAGTGGAGCCCTCACAAATGCTATTGACCTTGTCTGGTTTTGTTGATATTATTTCAGGTTATAGGAGGCATATCCTTAAAATCTATTACAACTAAAGTGGCCTTGCAGGGATACTCAAGCCCACCCACAACTTTTTTGGAGTGAAAACGAGTGTTGAAGACACCAACTATTCTTGTGAATGAGGGTTTTATAACCCTCAACATTGTAACATTATATAAAATTTTGTAAATCATATTGTAACCCCATATTAATGGTATACATAAATTGTACACTTTGGAGATCCATGCTCCCTCCAATTCCATATTAATAATATTATTCATTTTATGCAACATTATGTTGATTTGATTTTGATAAGATTGCTTCATTTGGTGTTGCTCGTTTTTAGATTACAAACGAATATAGAATGATCTAAGCTAGAGGATAAGGTAATACCTTAGGAAATAACTATAATATATTGCACAAAGAAAATGCATGCATTGTGATAATATTAAAAAAATGCCTAAGTAGAAGGTATTCAAAATTCTCTCCAAATAATTATTTGATTACATATACAACTATTAAATTTCGAATGTTTTAAAGTTTTTAAAGGATTATGAAATTAGCAGAAAACTAATTTCAAGAGATAAGATTAATTAATTTAGAGAATTAAAATTAGTTGAGATATATAAGAATATTAAGGTAAAATTTATTATTGAAAAATTGAAGAAGATTAAAGAATTGAAAAAAATACATTATTGTGAGAAGAAATTAATTGTCGAGATATATAAAAAGATAAAGAATAAAATAAAGTGATGAAGAATAAAATAAAGGGATTTATAAGAAGAAATTAAAAATTGAAGAACTAACTAAGAAGAAAATGAATTGAAGAATATATTAATCGAATTAAAGGAAGATATAAGAAGTTAAAGAAGAAGATTATTTAAATGAAAATTTAAAGTTTGAAGAAATTGAAGAAAAAATAGAAGAATAAATAATATTAAAATAGAAAAAGAAATAAATAAAGAAGAAATAACTTAACTAAAATTGAATATTGAAAAGAATTGAATTCAAGAAAGAAAATTTAATTAGTTGAAGGAAAACATTATTGAAGAAAAATAAAAGAAATTGAAGAAGAATAAAATATTGAAGGGAAAAAGAAATTGAAAATTGAATAAGAATAAGAAGAAGAAGAAAAATTGGATGTGAATATTTAATTGAAATTGAAGAAAATTAATTGAAGAGAAATTTTAAGAAAATAATTGAGAAATTAATTTTGAAGCAACAAAGGATTCTAAAACAAAAGAAATAAATTAGTTAAAGAAAAAAAATTAAAGGAAAATTTTGTGCAACCAAGAATTACCATGGAAGAAAGAAAAAAAAAATAGAAATAGACATTTGGAACACAACACTGGAAGATAGTAAGAAAATGTTGAAAAACCTAAAATGTTGCACTACACCCATGATAGAAAATATTGAAGAACAAAAAAAATATATCCATAAAATTAAAAACTTCTTTATTATAACTCAACATGTAATAATGATATCAAGTTTATAAAAGGTACCACCTATATAATGAATGTAGCATATATATTTTTAGGAAATTAGTTTTTTTACAAGTGTAAGGCATATGAAAGTAATGTGGTGAGATCTTCATGCATGTGATACTTGTTTAGAAAAAATTCATTATGAGAGAAATTATTGACTAAAAATAAAATTACCAATGTAATGCTTGTTAATAATAGATTAATAGATATGATAGGATGATGCATGATAATAAGCATGTTAAAACAATTTTACAAAAGAGACATCCTCATATAAAAACCAAAATAAAAAGTGATTAATCATATCATATATTTCATGGTTATTGTTGTCATCATAAGGTGTATTGACCCATAAAGAGGAAGTTCAACGTGCCTAGGGCACCCATGCTTCACCTAGAGCAACATAAAAAGAAGCATCACAAGTGAAATGAGGCAACCTCTAGGGTTTTTAATTGAGATCAGCTCCTTATTATATTTAATCCTTACCACACATGCCTAGTTTCCTTAAAGGATGTTATAGGCCTAGTTTCCTTAGGGGGATTTATAGGTAAAATGAATTGTAATAAAACTAAAATATGCAAGGAAAGTAAAGATATAGGAAAGTAAATATTTTAGAAAATTAAAACCTAAGCTACAAGGGTTATGAAACAAGATTTAAAGTACCCCTTTTCGATTATAAGAAGTGGCTATAAATGGACATGTGCATCACTATCTAATTGTTGGCTAATATTACATTAATTGGTACATGTAAATATACCCTCATGGTAGATTTATGGTACAAATATAAATATGTAATATATTAGGATTTGTATCTATAGTTTAGATGAGTGATTTATATTTTTATTTTATATAAATGTCTATGTGCAAGATATGCATAAGTGTTATGTAAGTAAGAGTGCAAGTGTGTATTGAGAGAATGTGTACAAGTGTCATGTATATAAGTGTGAAAATATGTAAAGTGAGGATGTGCACAAGTGTCTTGTATTAGGAGTGCATGTAGGAGAGTAAGAGTTATGTAGAAGTGTGCAAGTGTCATAGAGTTAAAGTATGCATGTAAGAAGAGAGTGAAGAGTCTAGTATACAAATGGCAAGATGAGAAGCCAAAGATCAAGAATAAAAAAGTTTACATCTCCTAAAAATGTAAGAAGTGTAATAGATAAGAATTTAAGAGTCATATTACTATGTCTATATTATGGAAATAAAGCTCCATACAATGTAAGATAAAACTATCTATAGCAATCACCACATAGCAAGCATTGATAATAAAGCTTGTATACAAATTTTGAGCAATTTATATTGTAAGTATTCTTCATGCATGTACATGAATGGTTTTGGCCATTTACATTCATATTTGATATTATAAGTGAATGTTATTTTATTATTATATTGATCCGGTATATATATATATATATATATATATATATATATATATATATATATATATATATATATTTGATTACTCATATATAAATCTACTCTTGATTATTGATATTTTGACCTATAATATTGTGGATTATTTATATTGGAACCTATGATATTTTGAGATAGTAAGGCTTAAAATCCAATAGTGGTATCAAATATACCACTTAAATATATTTATTTTTTATAGAGTTATATTTTAGATCCACCATAATATTAGAGTTTGTCCACTTTGAAAGCAATGAATACTTGGACTTTATTTTAAAGGTTTGATTGAGTAGATATTGAGGGGACAAGGAAAAGTCACCTTGATTTTAATTCTACAGTTTTTCCACTTGGTTCAAGGAAAAATAGTGAAGACTATGACTCAACTAAAAGTTTTTAAGGGTAAAATCAAAATAAAATTGGAAATTTAGGGATATTCAAAGTTATCTTGATAATATTTTGGATTCTCTAGAAAAAAAGGAGAATCATTGTTGAAGACTGAGAGAGCCAACTCAAGAGAAAGTTGGACATGTGAGGGCATTCATAGTCATCATGATATTGATTGTGAATTCTATAGAATAGAGAAGAATCACATTGTTCTTAGTTGCAACCTAAGACATTAGAATATTGAGAAGCATAAACGATTCAAGGGATAGAGAAGCATCTTATATTTCTAAGTATAGATATTAAGAAGCAACAATATACAAAGAGAATATTTTAGTACTAAGAAGTATAGAGAAGAAGCCTCAAAAGATAAATAATATAGAGGCATAGAGAAAAGTTAAAGTTTTGGTTAATCAGATAACCAAAAAGATAAGGTTGACTAGAAATACTACATTTATTTTAGTCTTGGCCTTGGATTAGTTATTTTGAAGTATTTTTTGAGAAGCCATTTTTACAAAAGAAGGAAGAGTCATAAGTACCTATCAAGAAAGCTACAATATGATATCTATCTAAGATTAATAAGCCTTACCATACAATGACTATATAATAGTTATAAGTGCTACTATACAACATTTATCTAAAATCCATAAGCACTATCATGTAGTAGCTATCATAAGAGACATAAGAAGGGTTGGAAAAGTAATAGTGTAGAGCAAAGATATAAGCACCATCCTATATTAACTACCTAAATCCCTATAAAAAATCCACATGTGCTAACAAAGTGTAAGTAACTAAAGGAAATATGAAAGCCAAAAGTGCTATTTAAAGCACCCTTTGCAGAGCAAAGTGGATAACAATCAAAGCACTATTTAAAGTACCATTTGTATAGTGAACCAAACAAGGGTTAAAGCTTTATTTAGAATTTATTTTTCAAAGATAACTGAATAGAGATCAAAGGATTATTTACAGCATAATTTTTATTAAGAACCAGATAAAAACTTGAGTGCTATTTAGAGCACTACATATAATGAAATCTATACATAGACTTGAATGCTATTCAAAGTGTCATCCTAATATATTCATCTAGAGAACTTACATCTAAGACAAGCACCATTCAAATAGTTATTTGAATGATAGAAATGCATTATGCAAAGCACTTTCATTTGATATGTACATGCAATTTCACCTAAGATGAGCTCCATATAGAGATTCAATCATTTTCATCTAATACAAGCACCATTTGGATGTGTAAATGCTATCAATAGAGAGTAGGACAAACAAATAGCATAGCAAAAGGAGTTCCAAGCATTATGAGCGCTGGAGGAACAAAAATTCAACTTGGCATGCTAATCAAAACTTGATCTATCATAGTTCTAAATTAGTCGACCATAATATGTAACATTCATATGTTATGTTTCCAAATTTGGTGTGTCATTTACTTTTTGGAGGGAAAAAAAAATGATTTATTTTTTAAAATATTAGGTGGAGTTAGAAGGTTTTCCATTTTAATGTTTATTTATGCCCCTTAGTTTTTAAAATTTTGAATCTATTTATAAGTTATGGGGTGATAAGGATTACTATTATTATTTAAATTTTATAAGGTTTGAAAATATAATAGTTATTTTAAGCTTTGAAGGTTTTAAGATTTAAGATTTGAGTGTTTTAGATTTTGAATATTTAAAGATTTGGTTTTTAAGATTTGAGGAGTTAAAAGGTTTTAAGATTTGAGGTTTTTAGTTTTTGAAGATTTTTGAAATTTGAAGAAATTTGGTTTGAAGTAATTTAAAGTTTTTGAAGATTTGAAAAATTAGAAAAATTGAAAAATTTTGAAATTTGAAATTTTGTAAATTTAATTCAGTAGGGAGTTAAAAGGATTTCTACTTCAAAGGTTTAAAAAATTTAAAATTTGCAAATTTCTTATTTGAGTTAATTTTTAACTTTGGAGGTATAAGGAATTCAACTTCAAAAGAAACAAGATTGATAAAAGACAAAGAGAAACATCATAGTATAGGAGAAATTCTCAAAGTGTAAGACCATACTACATGAGAGGAAGATTTCAAAATCAAAATTTGTATTAAAAACAATCTTTTGAGTTCAAAGGAAAAATCATAAAAGAATTTTTCAAAATTCTTATCAAAGATGTGAGATAATATCACTTGAATCTCATCAAAAAATGCAAAGAGAAAAATATATTTGGTATATAGATTCAGGTGCTAGTCATCATATGACTGGAAACTTACATTGGTTTGAATACTTAGAAGTCAAAGATAATATTTCACTAAAAATTATAGATGATAAGATGTATCAAGTTCAAGGAATTGGAAGAGTAATACCTAGCATGCCATTTTTAGATTTTGTGCTAGAAAATATTTTATATGTTCTTGGATTATCAACTAATCTTATCTCAGTTGCTCAATTAGTTGAAAAAGGAAGAACAATGGAATTCAAATATACAAATGAACATAGAAAATGCATTATCAAGAATCAAAGCAAAACTGAAGCTACAAGGTCAATCAAGAATGGAATATTTGCCTTAGATACAATGGGATTCTCTCAAGAAATCATTGAACATTTATTACCTCAAGATCAAATTAATGATAAGCTGCTTGATTTTTTAGAAAGATAAGAAACAAGAAATTGGATCAAGCATAGTCCAAGATTATCTTACAAAGATTACAAACATGAGCAATGGATGAACCCAAGATTCAAGATGATGAAGAATATTCCATAGAAGCAAAGGTTCATGAACAATGCAAGGTCACATGAAGATTGAAGATTAAAAATATTGAAGACTAAAGTCTTCAATAACCAAATAATGTAATATAGGGAGTGTTGGAGAATATTACATTATTTGGTACATGCAAATGTACCCCCATGGTACCTTTATGGTACAAATGTAAATATGTAATAGATTAGGGTTTGTGTCTATAGTTTAGATGAGTGATTTATATTTCCCTTTTATGTAAGTGTCTATGTGCAAGATATGCACAAGTGTCATGTAAGAGTGTAATGTGAAGAGTGCAAGTGTGTATTGAGAGAATGTGCACAAGTGTCATGTATGTAAGTGTGCAAATATGTAATGTGAGGATGTGCACAAGTATCTTGTATTAGGAGTGCATGTAGGAGAGTAAGAGTCATGTAGAAGTGTGCAAGTGTCATAGAGTCAAGTATGCATGTAAGAAGAGAGTGAAGAGTCTAGTATACAAGTGGCAATATGAGAAGCCAAAGGTCAAGAATAGGAAAGGTTGCATCTCCAGATATGTGAGGAGTGCAATAGACAAGTATTGAAGAGTCACATTACTATGTCTATATTATGGAGATAAAGCTCCATACAATGTAAGGGAAAATGGTATGTAGCAATCACCACATAGCAAGCATTGATAATAAAGCTTGTATATATATTTTGAGCAATTTATATTGTAAGTATTCTTCATGCATGTACATGAATGATTTTGGCCATTTACATTCATATTTGATATTATAAGTGAATGTTATTTCATTATTATATTGGCCTAGATATATATTTGATTGCTCATATATATAATTCTACTCTTGATTATTGATATTTTGACCTATAATATTGTGGCTTATTTATATTGGGACCTATGATATTTTGAGATAGTAAGGCTTAAAAGCCAACACTAATAGCCATAATGAACACACTAATTATACACAACCAAAAATAAAAACACATCAAAGAAGGATAGAGCAAAATTAGTCATGGATTTTATTAATGTTCTAATAATTATTGCAAGGCATATGATATAAAGAGGCTCGATGGTCCTTAGACATGAATGCAATATTTTAGCTTCTGATGCAGGAGCATCCGGTGGTAGCAGAGCAATATTGCATCAATAATTATTTTTTTTTCTTTCTAAGTGTGCCTTGATGTTGCGATATCACGACAAGGAAAAGTGTCGCGATATCGTGACATGTCACATTTTTGTGACTCAGGAAGGAGAGAGAAGGCACAGAGCAAAAATGTCATGATTTTGCAACATGTCACGAAATCACGACCGAAGGAAGACAGGAAAGGCCGGAGAAGAAAATGTCACGATTTCGCGACATGTCATGAAATCGCGACCAAAGGAGCAAAAAGAATGCAAGTAAGAAAATTGTTGTGATATCGCAACATGTCATGATTTCGTGACTCGAAATGAAGAAAGCAGAGAGCCAAGTTGTCACAATATTGTGACATGTCACGATTTCACGACCCGAGAGGTGAAGAGGAGGCAGAAAAGAAAGATGTCACGATATCACGACATGTCGTGGTTTCGCTATTGAAAAGGGGGAAGAGGAGCCAAAAGGGAAAGATGTCGCAATATCACGACATGTCACGTTTTCGTGACCAAAGGATGAAAGATAGCGCAAGGGAGAACAAGTGTCGTGATATTGTGACATGTCGCATTTTCATGACCAAAAGGCATGGGAAGGCACAAGAGTGAAATTTGTTGTGATATCGTGACATGTCGCATTATCACGACCAACAGGCGAGGGAAGGTGCAGGCAAGCGAAAGTGTCATGATATCACGACATGTCACATTTTCATGACTCGTAAAGGGTAGGGAGGTTGAAGAGCAAAAGTGTCACAATGTCGCAACATGTCATGTTTTCGTGACTCGAAAAGGGCAAGAAGACAGAAAGCAAAAAGTGTCGCAATATCACAACATGTCACATTTTCATGACTCGCAAGGGGCTAGAAGATAGTGAAGCAAAAATGTCATGATATCGTGACATGTCGTGTTTTCACGACCAAACAAAAGGAAAAGGCAGACAGTTACAGGGACCGTTATAGAGGGAATCATCAAGCGATGGGTAACCTGAATGTCATCATGGGTGGACAAGCAGACAAAGTCTATAGTGGCAGCACTAGACCAACACGTGGCACCAAGGTGCAATGAAAGTAGACAAAGACGAAGCGTCGGACAAAAGATGTTTTGAAAGCTAAGACACTGAAGAGGCACGAGAATTGAAACGAAGGGTCAAAAAAGGGAAACGGAGAGTCATGCCAGTGATTTTAAAATGGTGAAGCAAAGACATGCAGATGGGTCAAAAAACTATGGAGACAAAGTTACAGAAGTAAAGGTAAGAAGCCATTTTGGACCTATTAGGCTATTTTTCTTCCAGGCAAAAGATGTTGTAACATAAACTATCTTTTGGGATAAAAGAGTTTATTTGGTAGACTGTTGCCATGATTGTAATTTTGTTCTAATTTGTTGAATGTGATTATAGATTTGGCATGAGCGATTTGGCTCTCGATCAAGTGGTATCAGAGTAGGAGTTCCTGAGTGTGTGAGCAGATCACCAAAAGTGAGGTAGTTTGCACTAGGATCTATGGAAGGGTTGTGAGAAGAGAGTGAGGAAGAATGCCTCCATGAAGAAATCATGGTGGTGGGAAGAATGTGGTACCTGAGAAATATTTTAGAGCTTTGCAAAGGCAAGTGCAAGCCATGCAAGAGGAGTTACGAAGAGGGTTTGAACCAAGGGGAGAAGACCATAGTGAAGATGAAGTTTTGGAGGTTGATAATCCATCAGAGGAAGAGGAAGCAATGAATCTTATAGAATTTAGATTAGTTAAGGCCATAACTCAGATCGAGAAGAAGCCAAATTTTGATGTCTCCACGTACTATGGGAAACTCAATCTAGAAGAGTTGATTGATTGGATAAATGATATGGAGGATTATTTTGAGTATGAGGAGGTTGTAGATCTAGATCGGATCAAATTGGCAAAAACAAAGTTGAAAGGCCATGCTAGCATATGGTGGAAAGAAGTACAACTAGAAATAAATAGGAGAGAAAAGGAAAAGATAACCAGATGGGACTAAATTGTTGAGAAGTTGAAGAGGCAGTTTATTCCTACAGATTACAAATTAGAACTGTCGAGGAAAATGTAGAGCTTGAGACAGTCAAGAAAATCTATCAAGGAATATACTGAGGAGTTTTACCAGATTTAAATAAGAACTGGATATTCAGAGGATAGTAAGGAGAAAGTAGCTTGTTACATAAATGGGTTAAGAATGAATATCCAAGAAGAACTCAGTTTGGTCAGAATTACCACCATTGAGGATACATATCAGTTTGCATTGAAGGTTGAAGAGAAGTTGAACAGAAGATTTGAAGGCAAGCAAAGAGGAAGAGGTCGAGGTGGAAAAACTTGGTAAGGAGTAGTGAAGGAAAATTTGATGATCGGAATAAGACTGGTGAAACAAGTACTAGCCAAGATTAGAAAGAGGAGAATACTTATCGCCCCCGTAATTAGAACAATGGTTACCAAAGGGGAAGAGGTAGAGCTGGACGTGGGTATGGAAGAGGTGGATTTCATGGAACCTGTTTCCATTGTGGAGAATAGGGACATCAGGCATATGAGTGTCCCCAATACCAAGAGAGGATGAATAAGTGACCTAAGGATAATGCCAGAGTGGCTATAGCAGATGAAGGTGCTGAATTAGAGCATTTTGAAGAAGCAGAGGAAGGAGAAGTGTTGATGACAAAAACATTGATGAATGGAGGGAAATATGTGGATCAAAGGAAGATCTTATTTTGCACAAGATGCAAATGTGCAGGTAAGACCTATAATGTTATCATACATAATAGTAGCACAGACAATTTGTTTTCAAGGGAAATGGTTGCTAAGCTGAAACTGGAGAAGAGGGCGCACCTGCATCCATATCAAATTGCATGGTTGTAGAAAGATCATAGGGCATTAGTCAGTGAGCAGTGTTTGGTTAAATTTCATATTAGAACTTATCAATATGAGGTTCTATGTGATGTTTTGTCTATGGATGCTTGTCATTTGTTGTTGGGGAGTCCATGGCAATTTGACAGACGTTTGGTGCATGATGGACATAAGAATACTTACTCTCTGACGAAAGGTGGAATGCATCACAAGTTGAAGCCATCGAAGGAAGTGGATGAAAAGGTATGCAGTAGTGCAAGAATCTGTCTAGTAGATGGTAGAAAATTTTTGGATGGCTTGAAGAGGGAGTTTATGTGTTACGCATTAATTCCTACTATTAAGAAGGAACAATGTATGGAAATTCCAGTAGAGGTTGAAATCCTGTTAGAAGAATTTCTTGATATTGTGTTAGATAATGTGCCTGATGGCTTGCCACTAGTGAGAAATATTAGCCATAAAATTGACTTGATTCCAGGGGCCAGTTTACCCAATAAAGTAGCCCATAGAATGTCTCCCGTGGAGAATGAGGAGTTGAAAAGACAAGTTCAAGAGTTGTTGAGGAATGGATTGATCAGAGAAAATTTGAGTCCCTGTGCAGTACCTGCAGTACTAGCACCGAAGAAGGATGGATAATGGAGAATATGTACTAATTCCAGAACCATAAATAAGATTACCATTAAGTATAGATTTCCATTGCCTAGAATGGACGATATAATGGACTGTTTGAGTGGAGCTAAATAATTCACAAAGATTGATTTAAAGAGTGGGTATCATTATATTCGCATCAGAGAAGGTGATGAGTGGAAGACTGCTTTCAAAACCAAAGAGGGTTTGTATGAGTGGTTGGTCATGCCGTTTGGTTTAACCAATGCACCTAGTACCTTCATGAGGTTAATGAATGATGTGTTGAAATAATTCCTAGAGAATTTTGTTATTGTTTATTTGGATGATATTCTGATTTTTAGCAAGACATTGGAGGAACATTTGATGCAAGTTCGAATAGTTTTTGAAAAGCTGAGGGAGGAACAGTTGCTGATTAATTTGAAGAAGTGCAGTTTTGTGAAGAAGGAATTGGTGCATCTGGGATTTGTCATCTCAGACGAGGGTCTAAAAATGGATCCAAAAAAGGTGAAGGCTATCATTGAGTGGCCTACTCCAAGGAACATAACGGAGGTAAGATCATTCCATGGTCTTGCAATTTTCTATAGAAATTTCATTAGAAACTTTAGCAGTATTTGCGCACCCCTGACAGAGGGAGGGGATAAGAAGGAGTTTAAGTGGACTACAAGGGTAGGTGTAAGTTTTGAGATGTTAAAAAGGAAGGTGACAGAACAACCCATTTTGATACTTCCAAATTTTAATAAAGTATTTCAGGTTGATTGTGATGCTAGCGGCACTGCCATTGGAGTTGTGTTGAGTCAAGAAGATAAACCTGTTGCATATTTTAGTGAGAAGTTAAATGATTCTAGGAAGAAATACTCTATTTATGATCAAGAATTTTACACTATAGTTTAGGCTCTGAATAAATGGAGACACTATTTGTTAGCAAAAGAGTTTGTTTTATATACTGACCATCAAGCTTTGCAGTATATTAACAGTCAAGGAAAACTGAATCAGAGACACCTAAAGTGGGTTGAATTTCTATAGAGTTATACCTTTGTTTTGAAGCATAGGAGTGGGAAGTCTAATAGAGTTGCAGATGCCTTGAGTAGAAGGCAAAATTTTTTGTTGGAGATGAAGGTGGAAGTCGTTGGGTTTGAAGAACTCAAGAGTTTGTATCCGGAGGATCCGGACTTTGCAGAAGCTTGGAAGGCATGTTTGTATCCTATTACTTTGGATAGAACTAAGTGGATGGATTTCACCATCCAAGATGGGATGCTATTCCGAAAGAACCAATTGTGCATTCCTAGAAGTTCAATGAGGGAGAATCTAATAAAGGAGAAGCATAGTGGAGGACTAGCTGGGCATTTTGGTTGAGATAAGACCATTGCCTTTGTCAGTGAAAACTACCATTGGCCACAGTTGCAGCAGAATGTGACAAAATTTATGCAGGGTTGCAGAGTGTGTCAGATGGCTAAAGGAGTGAGATAGAATACAATATTGTATCAACCATTACCTATACCAAAAAGACCATGGGAGGACATCAGTATGGATTTTGTTCTTGGCCTACCAAGGAAACAACAAGGGAATGACTCCATTTTTGTTGTGGTTGACAGGTTTTTGAAGATGGCTCATTTTATTCCATGTTAGAAAATGAGTGATGCAGTTCATATTGCAGGCTTGTTTTTCAAGGAGGTGGTATGCCTTCATGGTCTACCCAAGAGTATAGTATCTGATAGAGATACCAAATTTGTGGGTTATTTTTGGAGGACTTTGTGGAAGCAGTTAAAGACAGATTTGAAGTTCAGTTCTGCATACCACCCGCAGACTGATGGACAAACAAAAGTGGTGAACAGAAGTTTGGGTAACCTTCTAAGATGCTTGGTAGGAGATAAGCCCAAGGGATGGGATTTGATTTTACCACAAGCAAAATTTGCTTACAACAATTCTATCAATAGAAGTACTAGTAAATCACCATTCCAGATTGTGTATGGGAACAACCCAAGGAATGCTTCTGAGTTGAGAACGATGGGTAAAGGAGAAAAGAGTAGTGCTGAGGCTAAATATTTTGTAGAGCACCTAAAGAGTTTGCATGAGGAGGTGAAACAACATATTAGTAATATGAATACTTAGTACAAGGCCAAAGTAGATCAGAAGAGACGTTTCAAAGAGTTCTAAGTGGGATATGAGATCATGTTTCACTTGAGAAAGGAAAGGTTTCCTAACAAAAACTACAACAAGATGAAGATGAAGAGGTTTGGACCATGCAGGATCATAGGTAAAAGAGATTCAGGTAATGCCTATGAAGTAGAACTGCCAAGCGAGTTGAATATATCACCTATTTTTAATATTTTAGACTTGGTAGAATACCATGAAGGAGGTAGTAGTGAGGCACCAAGAATAGATTTGTGGATACTGCACCAATCACAGATGAGATAGAGGAAATACTCGATACTCGAGAAGGCAGAAGTACCAGGAACCTACAGTATTCATAATATTTGGTCAGGCAAGCCTATCGAAGATGCAACTTGGTTGTAAAAAATAGAGGTCGACTGCTTGGGTCTTCCTCCAACAGTACAAAAGTAGAGGACACTTCTCAATCCACCCCGAGTGTCTGATGCAGGAGCATCAAGTGGCAGTAGAGCAATCTTGCATCATTTTTTTTCTTTCTAAGTGTGCCTTGATGTCACGATATCGCGACAAGGAAAAGTGTCATGATATCATGACATGTCACATTTTTGTGACTCAGGAAGGAGAGAGAAGGCACGAAGAAAAAATTTCATGATTTCGTGATATGTCACGAAATTGTGATCGAAGGGAGACAGGAAAGGTCAGAGAAGAAAATGTCGCGATTTCACGACATGTCGTGAAATCGCAATCGAAGGAGCAGAAAGAATGCAAGTAAGGAAATTGTCATGATATTGTGACATGTCACAGTTTCGTGACCCAAAACAGAGAAAGAAAGTAGAGATCCAAGTTGTCATGATATCACGACATGTCTCGATTTCACAACCCGAGAGGAGAAGAGGAGGCAGAAAGGAAAGATGTCGTAATATCACGACATGTCATGATTTTGCTATTGAAAAGGAGGAAGAGGAGCCGAAAGGGAAAGATGTCACGATATTGCGACATGTCGCATTTTTGCGACCAAAGGACGAAAGATAGCACAAGGGAGAACAAGTGTCGCGATATCGTGACATGTCACATTTTCATGACCAAAAGGCGTGGGAAGGCGCAAGAGTGAAATTTGTCACGATATCTTGACATGTCGCATTATCACTACCAACAGGCAAGGGAAGGTGCAGGCGAGCGAAAGTGTCGCGATATCACAACATGTCACATTTTTGTGACTCGCAAAGGGCAGGGAGGCCGAAGAGCAAAAGTGTTGCGATATCATGACATGTCACGTTTTCGTGACTCGCAAAGGGCAGGAAGGCAGAAAGAAAAATGTGTCACGATATTGCGACATGTCACATTTTCGTGACTCGCAAGGGGTTGGAAGACAGTGAAGCAAAAATGTCATGATATTGCGACATGTCGTGTTTTTGAGACCAAACAAAAGGAAAAGGCAGATAGTTACAAGGACTGTTATAGAGGGAATCATCAAGCGATGGGTAACCTGAATGTCATCATGGGTGGACAAGCGAACAGAGTCTACAATGGCAGCACTGTACCAGCATGTGGCACCAAGGTGCAATGAAAGCAGATGAAAACGAAGCATCAGACAAAAGACGTTTTGAAAGCTAAGACACCGAAGAGACACGAGAATTGAAACAAAGGGTCAGAACAGGGAAACAGAGAGTCACGCCAGAGATTTTAAAAGGGCAAAGCAAAGACATGTAGAGGGGTTGAAAAACTATGGAGACAGAGTTGCAGACGTAAAGGCAAGAAGCCATTATGGACCTGTTAGGCTATTTTTCTTCCAAGTGAAAGATGTTGTAAAAAAAAACTATCTTTGAGGATAAAAGAGTTTATTTGGCAGACTATTGCCATGACTGTAATTTTGTTCTAATTTGTTGAATGTGATTATAGATTTGGCATGAGCGATTTGGCTCGCGATCAAGTGGTATTAGAGCAGGAGTTCCTGAGTGTGTAAGCAAATCACCAAAAGTGAGGTAGTTTGCACCAGGATCTATGGAAGGGTTGTGAGAAGAGAGTGAGGAAGAATGCCTCCATGAGTAGACAAATACCAATGATTTTACAATGTAAATTTGGGATTGTTAATAAGCTTTGAAAAGGTTCCTTTCCATTTAAAAAAATACAAATAAGGTCTACAAGTTATCCTCCATTTTGCATCTAAAATCCTTCTACAACTAGAATTAATAGCTTTGAGGTCTTTGCATCTAGACCCATCAATACTAGGAGCGTATGGGCCTTTGAATTATAAATTATTGTTGACATATATAATTTTTGTTGCATTGGGAATGGTTTCTTGCTGATGTAGTGGGTATGGCCTTCTTTACTGGTGTAGATTGATAGGTAGGATTATGCATATGATGGGTGATCACCACACTAACATCCAGTTGGCCTTGACTGGATAGGTTACAACAAGTTAATATTGATGGCCAATGGTAGGGGTATTCTTAAATTCACTTTTTCCTACCTTCTTCTATGTGTATGTAGCTACTACATGTCATTAGTTGATGTGGTAATATCATTTAGCTAATGTAAATCCTTAATCATCTAGTTATTTTCACTTTTCTCTTTAGGCTCTTGATTAGCTACCATGTATATAACTCTAAATCTTATTGTGGCTTTTTTATCCTTTTCATGATCCCATTCATTGAAAGTATCATGTGGATAATTATATGGAAAATCAACAACCTACATGCCTTAATGCCTTCAATGTTGTTGTTATCGTATGAAATATGGGTGTAATCGATCAATAAATAATATAATGATCATGGCATGTGGATCATTGCATAGAAAATCAGAATTCTATAGGCCTTAATGCCTTCAATGTTGTTGTCTTAGGGTGAAAGATGAGTGTCACCCATAAATGGAGAACATAATAGTTGTGGTGGCTCTTAGACTTTTCTACCTTTCTATTAATATTCCTTCCTTCTAATAAATAGGAGGATGTACCTTTTAGTCATCTTCTTTCAACTATCTTCTAACATAGGTATCTGTATTTTGACTTGTCTTCTAACAAAATATATTTTGATTAAAAAAACATCAATCCCATATTTTATCATATAAAAATATATATCACCCATGTTCTCAAACACAATAATTTAATATATAAAATTATTAATGTAGATACATGATTGAGGTAAGGTCCTTGAAATATCCTTTATGCGGTGCATAAAATTTTATTACATATTAAGAACACATTTTGTTTTAATTCTATAACCTACAAAAGAGAATGGTGAAACACAAATTATCTTCCACCTACATTTAACTCCAATCATGATAGGATAGTCAAGGAAAAGGAAACTACATAGATCTAAATTCATCATGCCTAGAATGATTTAGGTTGTGGTTTTTATTGGAATATGGAGAGGGATGGTGACACTCTTTGTCTAGAAAATAATGTTATAGTGGTGTAAAATGGTAAAGCATTAAATAATATATGAATATTTATGGTTTCAAGTAGATTGGCTTAGTGAGGAGAATGAAGTTAAATTTTATTTTAACTCTTATATAGAATTAAAATAGTTCTCATTAGTAGTACATCTTGATGATATAGTATTTTTTAATGGTTTATTAATTATTTATGTGCAGTTGTTCAAAATTTAAACCAATTTTTTTTGAAAGTTTAAATATTTATTCAATTAGACTCAATTTATTTGATAAAATGAAATTAAATATTTATTTAAATAAATTTATGCCCCAAGGGTTAGGTGGATTGGCAAGTGCTAGTTTGGATGGGCACTTGCTGAGAAGAGACCTGGGTTCAAACCTTGGTGGTGCCATTTTGTAAAGGTAGTAGTTTGTTCTGAATCCTCTGAGTGTGCACCAGATCGACAATGATGGTATGAATCCCAAGCAACCGACGGTCCCCATATCACTTTGGGTCAACAAAAATGAGATGAATAGGTTTGGTGGTTTTCGTTTTGTGGTTTGAACCCTACACTCTCCGTTACTAAAAAGAGGATGTAGCCAACTCTTCTATGTAACCAAAAATAATAAATTTGACTAATAAATTTAATTAATATGATATTTATTAACCAAATATTTTAAATTTACATGAACTTGATTACAAATACAAGTTGTACTTTATACTATGAATGTTATAATGCACTCACAATTAAATTTTCTGTCATTTCAATTTAATAAGATCATTATCTCTCAAATTTGAGACCTCATGCTAGGGAGCCAAGGTTTGGGATGTTGTAAAGGCAAAGGATTTTTGCACCTAGGATTTACAACATGCTCCATAAAATAATTAGATAAAGAAATTTATGGAATGTAAGTTATTTTTATTGTTTAATTTTACAATCATATGGATGTGGATCTATTTTTTAAGAGATGATAGTGACATTGAAAATCACTTTATAAGTATTTTCTCTTTAAAATGTTTTTTTATAACTTTTTTGAAAAGTATAGATTATGGTAAGTAAATTGATTTTTGAGCAGTTATCTTATCCATTTAAGAAGGGATTTAAAAATTGATCTTCCTATTTAGAATAAACAAACCTTAATAATTATTTTGTTAATGGGATTATGGTTCAATGGTTAAGACATACATGTGATGTAGCCCACACCAAAGTTTAAATCCATGTGGCACCAAATGGGCTATGTAGCTCGAAGTAGCTAGTTATATCCATTATATTTTTTTATATTTCCAACAAATAAAAACTTAAGAGTTGGGATAATGCCAAATCAAGTTATACAAAAGTTGTCTTCTAAATTTGTGTACAATTATGCTAATAATGAGATAGTTTTATACAAATGATATATTAATATCATTTTAAGTTAAATATATTTTAATTAATATTTATTTGTATTAATAAATATGAAGAGTCCTCTCCAAGACAACAATATATTGGAGAAGCTCTAACCTTAGTTGGCAGCTTCACATAAAAATTTTGAAATAACAAAATATTATAACTTGCAACTCACCTTTAATGTCTTTAGTTTTTAATAAAATGGTTGATTTTTTAATTTGATCTTTATCTAATTATTTATAGTTTGGAAATAAAAAACCCCTTATTGCAATATTCTAAATTTATCCATCACATAAAATATAAATATATTATATAATATGTTTGTAATTAGTTATCGACTAATTAATATTTCTATTGTAAAATGTGAAGGATTAGTGTTTTTTCTTGAAAAAAATCTCATATTTTAGGAGCCATAACATCTCAAAGAGCTATTCGACTCAACTCGTTCTTGGACCAACTTGTGCAAAATTTGAATAGCTTTAAAATGAGTAGTCATATACAAAAATTCAAGAAATATTGAGGAAGATAAAATCCTATGAATTCAACCATTTGGAACAAGGGCAGTGACGATCTTTCAAGTCACGAAAATCAAAATTACAAAGTGCAAATGATTAGGGTTTTTTCCTAAAAATAGCTCATATTTTAGGAGCTATATCTTCGTGAAGAGTTATTCAATTTAGTTGATTCTTGGACCAACTTATGTAGAATTTGAATATCTTTAATATGAGTGGTCATATACAAAAATCTAGGCAATATTGAGAGAGATACAACCCTTTGAAGTCAACCATTTCGAACAAGGGTAGTGATAAATTTTAAGTCATGAAAAACGACATTGCAAATATTTACCAACTAGGGTTTGAACAATGGGAATATTAATGAAGGGCTAGGACTTCAACAAGACAAGACATTCTATCTAGGCAAAATAAAATTAGCTAAGTGTTTTTTCCTTTCTTTATCGTAGAAATTATGCATGAAAAATTTATAATGTTTTATATATTATTATATTTGCTATAGGATTTTCAGATAAATTTCAATAGATTTTGGGTTTTAGTTTCCATTCCATGGATCAATTTATACTTAAATCCTTAGAATCATATCTAGTGATAGAGATTAGTGAGCGCACCTCAAAGATATCCTCATTGCTCTAATATAGGGTAGTTTTTGATTAATTTATTGGGTATTGGCTAGGGGCTTCAGCCTTGAGAAAATGGATTGATAGGAGTTGGAAGTCTGCAAAAGTGATTCTATATTTTCTCCCCAAAGGTTTCTTCCTAGACATTTTTTGTTCTAGGTAAGAAAGAGAAAGAATCCTAAAATGAGTTCCTTGGTTTGTGGGAAGAGTAGGACTCTTCCTTACCTGTTGGTACGAAGATTTTTCAAGTGAAAATGTAAATTTATCCCTAGTACTAGTTTGGGTTAATATGTTTGGCTTTACCATTGAATTTTAGGAAATAGATACCTTCAAGGCAATAGGAAACACTCTAGGAGAATTTCTTGATATTTTAGATACAATAAAATATGGATTTTTGGCTATTTATATTTGAATATTGGTTATGATTGATATAAGTAAAGCTTTATCTAAATCAATTATTATTAAGTATGGGGATAATATGTGGATTATGAAAATATATTTTTTATATGTATAAGATGTCATAAGGTAAGGCATATTGAGAGATCACACCCTAATAAGATCCCAACATAATAATTTGTAGAAAACCACAAGAGGAATTTATGAATGGTTATGGATGAAGATGGGTTTTAACTTGCAAAAAATAGATATAGAAAAATATAAGAAAAATATAGTGGATACCAATAAAAAAGGATATTGAAATAAATACCAACTATTTTAAGGCTTTAGCCTATGAATAAAAAGTAGATCAAAACTTAGAGGACAAAACATAATAATTTCAACATATTAGTAAGGAACTATCTATTCAATATGATCCTAATTTAAGGAATAATATTCTCAATGAAGCTAAGGAATGTATAGATTTTGAACACTATCTTGAAGTACCATGCACCATTCAAGAAAAAATAAGTGGTAAATAAAATGTAGTTTTAGAATTTAATACCTCTTCCATTAATAAGGTAATACCAGAAAATGAGCAAGATAAGTTAAAAGCTTCTATAATAGATCCAAGAGAGGATAAATATTTTGAAAAAAATATTGAAAGAATATTAAGGAATAGAATAATGAGACCTTCTCCTGAATAGGCAAGGAAAAAAGAGGAAAACCCTCAAATTATCAAGCAATATCTAGGGAAGAAAGAGCTAGAAACAAGTTGGTAATATGCAGGAGGGGCCAAAATCCCCTAATGATACATGATTATCATATCATGTAATATAAGGGGTGCTAATACCCCCTCAAATAATAGGTGTATTAGGGACCAATGTTTAAGATATTATTTGTATCCAAAAAATTAAAATGATAAAAGAATAAGTCTCAAAAACTATGAATGTAGTTTGGGAAAGATTTGAATGGGATGTTATGGATTCTAAAGGAGTGGTAGGAGAAATTCTAACTTGTTGGAATCCTTATAGAACCTCTTGTGTGATCATTCATAAAACTAGGCATTGAATAGCCTCTTTAGTCACTTGCTACTTTACAGATATTCGTTTTATCCCTATTAATGTCTATGGATCTACAACTCAGTTAGGTAGATTAGAATTTTGAATTGGGATTGAAGCCATTATGAGAATTAAATACCAAGAAACTTGACTCATGATCATTGGATATTTTAATACCATAACCAATTTAAATGAAAATTTTAGGGGAATTAGGAAATTGACGCAAAGTATGAAATATTTCTTAGCTTTAATTCAAAACAATAATCTATGGGAAGTTGATTTTGCAGAAGACAACTATACTTGGACCCTCAATAGGAGAGGCCAAAAACTTATAGTAGGAAAAGTATATAGATGCATTATTTCAAATCATTGGCTAGATGAAAGAACTTATGCTAAAATTAATACCTTAACAAGGATTGGTTTATATCACTGGCCAATAAGAGTTATAATGGTGGTAAGTTAATTTTTAAAATATCATATTTTAAATATGAAAAAACATGGGAAGACCATCCTCAATTTATTGATATCATAGCTCAAACATGGAATTATTTAGGTAATGGTGGGTTGTATACTCTTCAAAACCAAATTAAAGTTGTGACATATAGATTAAAAGAATGGGATAAGAACACATTTGAAAATATTTTTGAGAAGAAATAAGATCTAAAAGATAAAATTTCAAAATTCCAAAAAGGTGATGATAATAATACAAGTTGAGAGGTAAGGGAGTTGCTTAGTGAATATCATAATATTTTTATTAAGGAAGAGAAATTATGAAGATTAAAATCAAGATAGACTTGGTTATAAGGAGATACAAATATAACTTTTTTTCATAGGATGGCTATAATATAAATATCATATTCTAGAATTAGTAGAATTAAATCAATATAAGGTATTTGGATTGAAGATCAAAGTGAAATTATAAAAGAGGAAAAGTCATTTTATCATAATATTCTAGATTTAGAGGATACCAATGTTCTTAATGATAAACATATTAAATATGTTCCTTTAGTTATAACGAATGAAGACAATAGAAAATTGATGGAGCCTATTACTCTAGAAGAAGATCATTTAGCTCTTTTTTTTTTCAGTAAGGATAAGTCCCTAGGCCCAGATGGGCTCTTTGTAGCTTTTTACCAACATAATTGGGATATAGTGAAGGATTATATATTAGTGGTAGTGGAGCAATGATGGGGACACCAAAATTGCTCAACCCAAAATCCTCAAACTCTCATTCATTAAACTTAAAACAAATTACAATACTAGCCCACAGGCGTAGTTTCTTGATCAGAGCCGCACTTCCTCCCCCCAACCCTGATTCACCACCTAATTCTATAACAATGTCTAGGTTTCCCTCAAGGTCTCGACCCTCTAGGCCATTAATGAACCACCTGAAAGAATACATCCTTCCTATCTAAAAAGTTGGCTCTTCCTCCGCCTTTCTGACTGAACCTTCACATATTTTCCCTAACTGGCAACTGCCATCGGGTTAGATACAAAAACAAGCATTGATGAGCTGTCTGAACATCTATGACATTTGGGTGCAGCCTTCGAGTGGCCGCCATGCTCAGCAAGCTTACCGGGCAAGAAATCATGCATTAATGAGGCCTTGACCGCCTTGGGAAACACCATCTAGGAACGTGTGCCTTTTCGAATCATGAACCAATAGTATGTCGCGATATCGCGACATGTCACGATATCGTGACATTTTTGTTCCTTGCTGCCTTTATCTCCTTTGGGTCGCAATATCATGACATATTTCCTTTTCGGCTCTTCTTTCTCCATTTCGGTCGTGAAATCGTGACATGTCGCAATATCATAAAATATTTGCTCTTTGCTTTCTCTTTGCCTCTCGGGTCGTGAAATCATGACATATCATGATATCAGGACATCTTTGCTCTCTGCTTTCTCCCTCTATCTCGGGTCACAAAATTGTGACATGTCGCAATATCGTGACATCTTTGCTCTCTGCTCTCTCTCTCTATCTCAGGTCGTGAAATTGCGACATGTCACAATATCACGATAGCTTTGTATTTTGCTTTTGCTCTTTGCTTCAGGTCATGAAATCACGACATGTCATGATATCATGATAGTTTCCTTCCTTGCTTTCTTTCTGCTCCTTCGGTCATGATTTCATGACATGTCACAAAATCATGACATTTTCTTCTCTAGCCTTTCCTGTCTTCTTTCAATTTTTCTTCGGATGCCCTCTGTCTCCTATTTCGGTCATGATTTCGTGACATGTCATGAAATCATGATATTTTCTACGAATGCCTTCTCTCTCCTACTTCGGTCGTGATTTCATGACATTTGAAATCTTGACATTTTGTTCGGGGACCTTCCCTCTCCTGCTTCTGTTGTGATTTTGCAACATGTCATGAAATCGTGACATTTTTTGTCCATGCCTTCTCTCTCTCCTTTCTGAGTCACGAAAATGTGACATGTCGTGATATCGCAATGCTTTTCTCTCCTACGCCTTTTCTCGTCCTTTGGTCACGATAATGCGACATGTCGCGATATCGTGACATTTTTCTCTCTTATGTCTTCTCTCGGATTTTGGTCACGATAATGCGACATGTCACGATATCACAAAATTTTTGCTCTGTGCCTTCTCTCTCCTTCCTGAGTCATGAAAACATGACATGTCATGATATCGTGACACTTTTCTCTGTCGTGATATAGCGACATCAAGGCAAACACTTAGGAATTTTTTTGTTGATGCAAGATTGCTCTACTACCACCAGATGCTCCTGCATCAAACACCCGAGGTGGATTCAAAAGTGTCCTTCACTTCTGTACTATTTGAGGAAGACCCAGGTGGTCGACCTCTATTTTTGACAACCAATTTGCATCTTCGATAGGCTTGCCCTTCCACTCGACCAGATATTTAGAATACTACCTGTTCCTGGTACTTCTACCTACTCGAGTGTCTAGTATTTCCTTGATCTCCTCTGTTGCTGGAGTAGATGTTGGAATACTCCACAAATCTATACTTGGTGTCTCACTACTGCCTCCTTCATGATATTCTACCAAATATATAGGTGATATGTTTTCCTATAATTTGACATGGTCCAAACTTCTTCATCTTCAGCTTGTTATAGGTTTTAGTAGGAAATATTTCTTTTCTCAAATGGACCATGACTTCATCTCCCACTATGAATTCCTTGAACCGTCACTTCTGGTCTACCCTTGTCTTATATCGGTCATTCATGCTAGTAATGTGCCTCTTCACTTCTTCATGCACGCTCTTCAGATGCTCTGCAAAGTCCTCAGCCTCGACACTGCACTTTTCCCTTGTATCCATCTTCCTCAACTCAGAAGCATTTCTTGGATCGCTCTCATATACTATCCGGAATGGAGATTTTTTAGTACTTTTGTTGACGGAATTGTTGTATGCAAATTCTCGCTCGTGGCAAAACCAAATTCCATCCCGTGGGCTTATCTCCTATCAAGCATCTCAATAGATTTCCCAGACTTCTATTCACCACCTCCATTTGGCCATCAGTATGTGGGTGGTATGCAGAACTAAATTTCAAATATGTCTTTAATTTCTTCCACAAGGTCCTCTAGAAATACCCCACAAACTTGGTATCTCTGTCAGAAATGATACTCTTTGGTAGACCATGAAGTCGTACCACATCTTTGAAAAATAAACCTGCAACATGAACCGCGTCACTCATTTTTTGGCAGGGGATAAAATGTGCCATCTTTGAAAACTTGTCAACCACCACAAATATGGAGTCATTTCCCCATTGTGTTATTGGTAGACCAAGAACGAAATCCATGCTGACGTCTTCCCATGGTCTCTCTGGTATAGGTAATAGCTGATATAATCCAGTGTTCTGGCTCACACCTTTCACCATCTGGCATACTCTACATCTTTGCACAAACCTCTTCACATCTTGTTGCAGTTGCGGCCAATAGTAATTCTCACTAACTAGGGCAATGGTCTTATCTTGACCAAAATGTCCAACCAGCCCTCCACTGTGTTTCTCCTTGAACATATTTTCCCTCATTGAAATCCTTGGAATGCATAATTGACTTCCTCTAAAAAACATTCCATCTTGGATTAGAAAATCCAACCACTTGGTCCTATCCAAAGTAACAGGTGCCAAGCAAGCCTTCTAGGATTCTACAAAATTAGGATCTTCAGGGTACAAACCCTTCAATTCATCAAATCCTACCACTTCCATATTCATTTCTATCAACAAACACTGCCTTCTACTTAAGGCATCTGTAACTCTGTTTGACCTTCCACTCCTGTGCTTCAACACAAAGGTATAACTCTGTAGAAACTCAACCCACTTCAGGTGCCTCTAATTTAGCTTCCCTTGGCTATTAATATACTGTAAGGCCTGATGATCAGTATATAGAACAAACTCTTTTGGCAACAAGTAATGTCGCCACTTCTTTAGAGCCTAAACTATAGCATAAAACTCTTGATCATAAACTGAATACTTCTTCCTAACATCATTGAGTTTCTCACTAAAATAAGCAACATGTTTACCTTCTTGACTCAAAACAGCTCCTATGGCACTACCACTAGCATTACAATCTACCTAAAATATCTTATTAAAATCTGGAAGTGCCAAAACAGGTTGCTCTGTAACCTTCTTCTTCAACATATCAAAGCTATTATCTACTTCTAAGGTCCACTTAAATTCTTTCTTATCCCCTCTCATTGTTTCTGTAAGGGGTGCACAAATACTGCTGAAATTCCTAATGAATTTCCTATAAAAACTTGCTAGACCATGAAATGATCTTACCTTAGTCATGCTTCTCGGGGTAGGCCATTCAATGATGGCTCTCACTTTTTTTGGGTCCATTTTTAGACCTTCGACTGAGATGACAAATCCTAGGTACACTAAATCCTTCTTCATGAAATTACATTTCTTCAGATTAATTAACAACTGCTCCTCCCGTAGCTTCTCAAAAACCCTTCTGATATGCATCAGATGCTCTTCTAGGGGTCTTCTAAATATTAAAATATCATCCAAATAGACAATGAAGAATTACCTTAAAATTCTTTCAATACCTCATTCATCAGTCACATGAATGTGCTTGGTGGATTGGTTAGCCCAAATGGCATGACCAACCATTCATACAAACCCTCTCTGGTATTGAAGGTTGTATTCCACTCATCTCATTCTCTGACATGAATCTGATGATAACAACTCTTCAGATCAATCTTTGTGAAGTACTTTATTCCACTCAAACAGTCCATAATGTCATCCATCCTTGGTAATGGAAATCTGTACTTTATGGTGATCTTGTTAATGGCTCAAGAGTCTATACACATTCTCCACTCTCCATATTTCTTCGGTGCTAGTAATGCAGGTACTGCAAATGGACTCAAGCTCTCCTGAATCAGTCCCTTCTCCAGCAACTCTTGGACTTTCCTGTTTAGCTTTTCAGTTTCTATAGGAGTCATTCTATGTGTTGCCTTATTGGGTAAACTAGATCCTAGTACCAAATCTATATGGTGACTGATCTTCCTCACTAGTGGTAAACCCCCAGGCATATTATCAGATATAATGTCTAGAAATTCTTCTAACAGTCCTAAGACTTCTATAGGGGTATCCTTGCATTCTTCCTTCCTAACTTTAGGAATTAATGCATAACACATATGCTCATGCTTTAAACTATCCAAAAATCTTCCCCCTTCAACTAAATCGATTCTAGCACTGCTACATACTCTTTCGCTTTCTTCCTTCAAGGGCTTTAGCTTATGGCACACTCCATTCTTTGTCACTGAGTAAGTGTTGGTGCAACCATCATGCACTGCACACCGATCAAACTGCCATGGCCTTCCCAACAACAAATTACAAGCATCCATAGGTAGGATGTCACACAGGACCTCATCACAGGAATTCCCAATATTAAATTTCATCGAGGATTTCTCATTGACCAAAGCCCTATGGTCCTTCTGTAACCACGCAATCCGATATGGATGTGGGTGTCTCCTCCTCTTTAACTGTAACTTAGTAACCATTTCTTTAGAGACCAAGTTATTAGTACTACCATTATCTATAATAATATTACAGACCTTACCCAAACTTTTGCACCTTGTGCGGAATAGGCTCCTCCTCTGGTCTGATCCTTTCTCCTCATTCAATAGGGTCCTCCTTGTGACCATAACTTCTCCTCTCTTTGCATACTTAGAATGTTCTGATTCAGCACCTTCATCTACTACAACAGCTCTAGCAGGACCCTCAGGTCTCTTTTCATCCTTTCTCAGTGTTGTGGGCACTCGTATGCCCGATGTCATTCTTTGCCATAGTGGAAATAGGTTCCACAAAATCTTCCCCTTCCAAATCCACATCCAGATCTACCTCTCCCTCTTGGGTAACCATTGTTCTGATTACAGGGTTGGTAGGTGTTCCCCTCTGTCTAATCCTCGGTATTACTGGTTTCACCAGCCTTCTTTTGATTGTCTCAAACTCTGCATTTTCCTTAGCAGATCCAATTCATAATCTACAGGAATAAATTGTCTTTTCAACTTATCAACCATTCTATCCCATCTTGTTATTCTCTCATTTCCTCTTTTATTTCTTTCCAGCTGTACTCCCTTCCACCAAATGCTGGCATGACCCTTCAGCTTGGTCTTAGCAAATCTGACCCGATCAGGATCTTTGACCTCCTCATATTCAAAGTATTCTTCTAGGTCATTGATCCAGTAAATAAATTCCTCTAGATCTAGATTTCCAGAGTACACATAAACCTCCATATTTGGTTTCTTTCCAATCTAGGATATGGCTCTGTATAACCTGGTTTGTGCAGGATCTACAGCCTCTTCTTCTTCCTCAAACTAGTCCTCTTATTCATCAACTTCATCTTCACTTCCTTCTTCTCCTTTGGGTTAAAGCCCTCTGTGTATCTCCTCTTGTAAGGCATGAACTTGCCTCTACAAAGATCTAAAATCTTCTACTGGCACCATATTTCTTCCACCACCATGGTTTCTTCATGGAGGCATTCTCCCTCACTCTCTTCCCACTAACCTTCACCATAGATCCTGGTGCAAACTGCCTCACTTTCGACAATCTGCTTACACACTCAGGAACTCCTGCTCTGATACCACTTGATGGGGACACCAAAATCACTCAACCCAAAATCCTCAAACTCTCATTCATTAAACTTCAAACAAATTACAATACTAGCCCACAGGCATAGTTTATTGATCAGATCTGCACTTCCTCCCCACAGCCCTGATTCACCACCTGCTTCTATAATAATGTCTGGGTTTCCCTCGAGGTCTCGACCCTCTAGGCCATTAATGACCCACCTAGAAGAATACATCCTTCCTATCTAAAAAGTCTGCTCTTCCTCTGCCTTTTTGACTGAACCTTCACATATTTTCCCTAACTGGCAACTGCCATTGGGTTAGCCACAAAAACATGCATTTATGAGCCATTTAAATGTCTCTGACCTCTGGGCATAGCCTTCAAGTGGCTGCCATGCTTAGCAAGCTTACCGGGAAAGAAATCATGCATTAATGAGGCCTTGACCACCTCGAGAAACACTGTCTAGGAATGCATGCCTTTTTGAATCATGAACCAGCAGTATGTCACGATATCGCGACATTTTTCTTCCTCGTTGCATTTCTCTCCTTCGGGTCGCAATATCGTGACATGTCGCGATATCACGACATCTTTCCTTTTCAGCTCTTCTTTCTCCTTTTTGGTCATGAAATCGTGACATGTTGCGATATCATGACATCTTTGCTCTTTCCTTTCTCTTCACCTCTCGGGTCATGAAATCGTGACATGTCGTGATATCACAACATCTTTGCTCTCTACTTTCTCCCTCTGTCTTGGGTCATGAAATCACGACATGTCATGATATCATGACATCTTTGCTCTCTTCTTTCTCTCTCTGTCTCGGGTCATGAAATTGCGACATGTCACGATATTGCGACATGTCACGATATCATGACAACTTTGGCTTCCACTTTCACTCTCTACTTCGGGCCATGAAATCGTGACATGTCGTGATATCACAACAGTTTCCTTCCTTGCTTCCTTTATTCTCCTTCGATCGTGATTTCACGACATGTGAAATCATGACATTTTCTTCTCTGGACTTTTCTGTCTTCTTTCGATCACGATTTCATGACATGTCGTAATTTCATGACATGTCATGAAATCATGACATTTTCTGTGGATGCCTTCTCTCTCCTACTTCGGTCGTGATTTCGTAACATGTTGTGATATCGTGACATTTTCTTTGGGCACCTTCCCTCTCCTGCTTCTGTTGTGATTTTGTGACATGTCGTAAAATCATGAAATTTTTGCTCCGCCCCTTCTCTCTCTCCTTTCTGAGTCATGAAAATGCGACATGTCATGATATCGCGATGCTTTTCTCTCCTACGCCTTTTCTCGTCCTTTGGTCATGATAATGCGACATGTCACGATATCGTGACACTTTTCTCTCTTGCGCATTCTCTCATATTTTGGTCATGATAATGCGACATGTCACGATATCGTGAAATTTTTGCTCCGTGCCTTCTCCCTCCTTCCTAAGTCGTGAAAACGTGACATGTCACGATATCGTGACACTTTTCTCTGTTGCGATATCATGACATCAAGGCAAACACTTAGAATTTTTTTGTTGATGGAAGATTGCTCTGCTGCCACCGGATTCTCCTGCATCAAGCAGTCTAGGGTAAAACAATATATTCCTTATAAAATAAATGCAACTTATCTTACCCTAATTTCGAAAAAAAAGGATGCTGAATTTTTTTATTCTTTTAGACTCATAAGCCTATGTAATATGGCTTATAAAATTATTTCCAAAGTGATGGTGAATAGATTAAGTCCATTTTTAGATAAAATAATTTGAGAAGAGCAAGGAGTATTTGTGAAAGGGAGATAAATTTTGGATGGGATCATAGTAGCTCATGAAGTTATACATTCAACAACTTAAAGAAAAGAGAAAGCTATGATCTTAAAACTTGATATGAGTAAAGCCTATGATAGGGTTAAATGGGATTTTCTTTTTGCATTTTTAGATAATTTTGGTTTTGGTAAGAAAAGGGTTAGATGGATTAAATGTTGTCTCTCTATATTTTCTTATTCAGTGTTGGTCAATGTGTTAGTGACATAATATTTTAAAGTCAAGAGAGGCCTTAGACAAGGAGATCCTCTACATCCTTATTTGTTCATTATTATGGCAAATTTTTTGAGTAGGAAATTAAAGAATGCTTACAAATATGGAATTATAAGTGGACATAAGGTTAGTAATAACATTGATAACATCACCTATCAATAGTTTGTAGATGATACAACTATTTTTGGAAATGTAAGAATAAATGAGTCCAAATATTTGAATAACTTTTTAAAAGAGTACGAAAGAACTTTAGGGTTAAAAATTTAATAGAACTAAATCCAAAAATTACTTCCTTAACAAACCTACTAATATCAAAGTAATAATTTACAGGTTGCTTCATATGGAGGAGGAAAATTTACCAACAACTTATCTATGGATGCCTTTATTTGAGATGAGAATGAGGATAGATTTATAGAATCTAGTTATTAGTAAAGTTTAAAATAAACTTCCATATTGGAAAGGTAGATGGTTATCATTAGCAAGAAGAGTGCAATTAATTAATTTAGTCTTACAATCCATTCCAACATTATATATGTCATTGTATTCTATGCTAAAATCATTTGAAAAAAGTTCAATCTATATTATGCGATCCTTTTTATGGTAATATTTACATAATAAAAGGATTCATTTGGTAAAATGGAGCAAGTTGTGTGATGATAAAACTAGGGGAGGTCTTGGTTTAAGAGTTCTTATAGATTCAAAATTAGCTCTTAGGGGAAATGTTATCTAGAGATTGTACAAAAAAAGTCAAATATAGTGGGCAAGAATTATTCTAAGTATGTTGATCCCAAGACCCAAGTTAAATATTTATAATATTCTCTCTCAAAAATGGTTCTACTCTTTGTAATGGTTTAAAAAAATCTATTGATATTATGATTTAAGGTTTAATATGGGTGTTGGATACTGGAGAAAAAATATCTATTTGGATGTATACTTGGCATGATAAAAAACCACTCAACTTCGATCAAGTTTTGAAACCTTGGATGAAATTTCTTCAAGAAAAATATGGTGATAGGGTTTCAAACATTTTGTACAAGGATCGAAAAGGAAGATAGAAATAGAAACAATATTTTTTACAAGTATACAAGATATTGATGCTAGGAAGCAATTGAGTAGAAATATAACAACTATGATTATTCTTAGGGGTGCTAAAGATAAATTTATTTAAGAGTTGAATAGCTTAGGAGAATACACAACTAGAAGTGGAAATAACAGTCAACATCAACATAATAATAATATAAGTAGAATAAGAAGAGATAATTGAGATAGCCCAAGCATTCCTAAAGTTAAAATATTTGTTTGGCTAATAAGTCATAGAAGCATTTTACCCTATGATAACCTTCTGAAAAGGGGTTTTCATGGCCTTTCTTAATGTGTTTTTTGTAATAAGGAGGAATAGAGTGTAGATCATATCTTGGGACATTGTTTAATAGTCTGGAATCTATGGCAATGGATTCTTAATATGTTTGGTAAACACATGGTGATGAATAGTAGAATTTAATATTAGTTAAAGCAATGGCATACCACTTATAAAAGTGAGGATTTACAAATAATATGGGATATATCAAAAGATAAAATACTTTGGACTATATAGTTAGAAAGGAATAGAATAATATTTAAAGGAAAGGAAAGAAGTTTAGAGGTAATAACAAATAAGATTTTTTTAGCCATACAAGAGTCTAAACAAACCCTATCAACTTATCTAGTCCCTAATTTGGAAGCAAAGAGTGTTGATATATGGAGTCAACTCATTAAATGGAATTATGATGTTGGGTACAAGATAAGAAAAAACAAGGCAAAAAATATAAAGTGAAAACCACCATATGTGGAGTGGGTTAAATTAAAATTTTATGAAGCATCTAAAAGAAATTCAAGACCAGTAGGAGTAGGAGGAATAATTGGAAATAGTAGAGGAGAGATTTTATATTATTATGTTTTCAATAGTGGATTTAATATAAATAATGAAGTTGAAGCTTGGGTAACTTTAGAAGCATTAAAAATATGTAAATATATGTAATGGAATAGAGTATGGAAATAAGGTGATTCTATCATAGTAAGAAATGCAATTTTAAGGAAAGAAAAGGCTCCATGAAACATACAAGAGATAATTGTAAAAAATAAATATCTTGCTAAAGAGTTTGAAGAAAACATGTTTACACATATATTAAGGGAAGGAAACAAATGTGCAGATAGACTAGCCAATAGAGGAATTTTGATTGAGGATTGTGAAGTTAAATTCTCCTTTCCATGGTAAGAGAAAGTAGAAACTTTAGTTGAAGCTGACAAAAAATGTTGATTACCTAAATTAAATTAATGATTAAGATTTACTTTAATATTTTCCATTGGTAATATCTTCTTTATTTTGTAATATTAATCTATTTTCATTTAGACTATTTATTATAGTTTTTGTGGTTGTACTTGTTTTTTCGGAAGGAAAATAGCAATCCAGATTTGGTAAAGCAAACTATGATAGTGTGATGTTTTGGAAATATTAATCTACTATATTACTCTACTAAGATGTAAGGCATAGATAGTAGAGGTAAAATTCTGGCATTGTGAAGGATGCTATAAGAAAATATCAATAAAAATACTAAATTGTGGAGTAATTGTATTCATACAAAAATTTGAAAAGATCTAGAAAATGAAAATCAAGAATTCAAACATTTTATATAAAATGACGTAGGTTTCTAGCTATAGCATCTCAATTGAGATAAGAAGTGTATATATTTGTAAACTCTCAAGCACTAAAGAAGAGAGAAGTAATTTATCAAGGGTGGGGGACCCGAGTTCAACCCCTTATTATACAGCAAAAAAAAAAGATATTCTAAATTTTTCTATTTCTTGCAACTAGTTTTTTGCATGGAATATATAATTAATTTAAGAATTTATAAGTGTCTTTATTATGGATAGATGTTTTTTTTTTTTTTTTTAATATTTTTTTCAAAAAAATAAAATTATAGGATTTCTATCATCATAAAATTTAAAAAATCATGCTTAAATTCTCTTGCATAAATTTAAAAGTAAATGTGTGTTTAATTTTTAAGATATTAAAATAATTAATATTTGGATTGATCAAAGTGTTTATCATATAAATTGAACTTTTTACCAAACAACTTAGTAAATTTAAAAAAAAAATCTTACCATCAATCTTCATCCTCCTCAAAAGAATTGTAAGTGCTAAAAAATTAAAAAAATATTAATGTATGTTCTTATTTCGTTTTTACCTTAATTTAATATTTTATATTGTTAAAATTAAAAAATTATTAAATATAATATTTTTTATTAGGTAGATGAAGAGGTTTTGAAAGGGTCTATCAACCTTTACAAAGGGGTTTTACAAGGGACCCCAAACCATTACAAATCCAAATAGTATTCAATAAGCTCTAAAGAAATACATCAATGGGATTGAATCTAGATTCTAACAAGAGTATGTAACATCAAATAAATAATGAATCCAACAATCCTACATAACTCAAATTTAAAATTTAAATTTGAAAAATAGCACCAGAAGAGAAAACCACTGTGATTTTTGAAGCACTCCAAAAATACTGGACAAACTCAAACAAAATTTCCACCAAAGATTGAAGATACAAAAATCCCACCCATCGAAAGTTTGATAAATCAGTGATCCACTACTAACCACCAATGAATTGCAAATAAAGTATGAAGAGAAACAATTGGATAACAAGGATGAGGCACTGACAAATACCGGCAAGAGAGATAAAACAAAAAAAAAAATTCTTGAAATATGAAATTCCTCAATTCACTGAATGAAAAGAAGAGAAAAAATGAATTAAATAAAACTATATGGATTTATATGAAGCCCTTCAATCATACCAAAAATTTAAATAAAAGAAAATTGAGCGCTCAAAGAAGAAAAACATGTAAAACCCTTGGAGTGCTTATAAAAAATACAATCCTGCCCAATGGGAGAAACCAACCATGGAATCCAACCTTTTAGAGACAAGTGGTCCAACTAGTTGTTGAATCCACCAAAAATCCTATGGAAAAAGAATATCCCACCTGAACAGAACCCCATATTTACAATAGTCCATGAAGAATAGGGGCCTTCCTAAAAACCCACAAAAAAATGGAGCTTTAAAACCCTGGTATCTATCATAGCCAAAGAAGTTGGATCTATCTACTGACCCACCCCCAACAACCCAATGAAACTAGGAGATCCTACCAGATGATAGGATCAATAGCAAACTCCTTCCTCAACATCCATCAAGCACAAGGTCTCCCGCTAGAATCTGGTCAAGGAAGCGGCAAGACCATAAATAAATGCAAAGGAATAACCATTTTATTGACATCCACATATAGCAAAATCTCCCAAAAAAATGATAGATTAAAATACCATACACCCACCAGCTAGAGTGACCAAACAACACAAGCATATCTCCAATAACATTGAAGGTATAATATGTCCCCCTAAAAATGAACCAAGGAAGGGTCAAGACCAAAGAATTTTGCAAAGAAAAACCCAATTGTCCATCACTAGCAACTAGTAGCAAGGACTCAAGAGGGTAGAAAATAAACCAAACTAGAGAACTCTACAACCTATAATAAATAAAACCAACCAATCTTCCATCTTCACAACCAGTTGAAGTAGATCCATCAACTACCTAGCCATTCCCCCAATCCCCAAAATAGGATTCCAACTAACATAACATTCAACCTGCAAATTAACAAGTGAAACTAGGGCCATTTACTAAATTCATTATCTACCCAAAAGGGTATCCATTAGGTTGTAGATTCACATTTCCAAAAATGCAGGCTTAGGATCTCTCTACCATGGTGAGGCTCAGACCCTCTCATGCCCTCTCTACCATGGTGAGGCTTAGGGTCTCTTTAATATATATATATATTTTTAAGTTAATAATAAACAAATAAAATTAAATATTTTGCATGAAAGGTTATTAAAAAATAAAACAATAATAGCAACCCACATAATTGAAACCTTGACTTATATTTAACATTTAAAATAAAACTTTTTAAACATCTTTAAAATAATTTGAAAAAATAAAAAATTTATAATTATAAGATATAACTATAATAAATTTTATTAATAAATTTTATTAAATTTTATATTTTGGCCAAATTCTGAATGGATCATAAGCTTAGCACAAGGTATTGTTGGAGGTATTTGCATATTTTGGAATAGAATAAATTTTGAAGGTACTTGAATTGATAAACAAGAAAGATTACGTACAGTCAAATTGAAGAACAAGAAAACTAACTTCTATTGGATAATGATAGGGGTTTATGCCCAACTATGGAATCTTTTATGATGATCGTGAGAGATTCCAACTATGGAATAAGCTATATTTTTAGAGGAGTCTTTTCATTAATTTACATTAGATGATTTTGGGTGACCTCAATAAGGTATTAAGAACAAAGGACAAAAGTGGATGGAGAATTAACATCACTCAAGGTATATAAAATTTCAATTATTTTATTTAGAATATCAAGTTGATTGACTTGGATATGTGTAAAGGTAAGTTTATATATACAAACAAAAGGATAGGGCATAATCACATTCAAAGGTGTCTAGATAGAGTTCTTATTTTTATAGTTGGCTAAGTATAATAAGTATCCATAGACTTACATGAATACCTTGAATATGATCATATCACAATCCCATTTTGTTGGATATGGAAAATGAGGAGAAGCAGGTAGGAGCACCCTTTAGGTATGAGCTCATGTGGAATATGCACCCAGATATTACAAATAAAATTAAAGCTTGGTGGTAGAAGGAGGTTCAAGGATAAACTATGTACAAAGTTATCCAAAATTGAGCAAACATCAAGTATCGAATCAAAATTTGGAATAAAGAGATTTTTGGTAGCATTAATTTAAGAAAACAAATTAAAAAGGATATCCAAGATATAAAAAAAAATGGAGAGGGAAGTAGAAAACTAGAGTGGCACAATATTAGAATAAGTGAATATTCTCTTAAGTTCTACTAGGATAGACACACTTGAGTTCCCACTCCTCCATGTGTCAGGAGAACTCTCAGTGGTGTCTTCATCAGGTTTGATGAGTTGTTGTAATCCAACGACTCTCAATGATCAACTTTGCTATTTATACAAAGTTGATCCTTGGAATAAATCAATCAGTTCTACTCTTCTCTTCATATTTTGTGTAATGCTTTGCATGTCTATTTTGGGAAATTCTAACATGGTACCAGAGCAGGATAGATTTTTCTAGCATTCTCTCTTGAAGGTTCTAGGAGCTGGTTCTTTGTATCTTTTTGTTGGCTTCTCTTTTTTTAAAAGGCCTTCAATAAGATTCTATATATAGTTTTTTTTCAGCTATATTTAAAAAAAAATTGTATGTGGGTTATTCTGATTTTATTTATCTCCTTCTAAATTAAAGAAGGGAAGATTCATGGTCTTCTAAAGTAAATTTTTTTAGATATATTGCCCATTTTTTTCATAGATCTGTTTTAAAATACAAAAAGGAATACATTCCAATTTTTGTTTTTTGAAGATCTTCTATGAAATAATCATACATTAATTATTTTTTTCTTATCCTTTAACTTAGCAAAAAGGGTGTTTTTTTCCATAATGAAACTTGATATAATAGGAAAATTCCTATCATAAGTTTTGTTTGCAGGAAAAATTTCTATCTCGCTGCGCTCGAAACCTCGAGAAGGCTCGTTTTCATGCTAACCGCACCTTTTTTTAGGTGCCTTAGCTGCAACGAACGCCTCTCTTCTGACTGTCTGGGAGTGTACTCGGTGACCGCCAAGGGAGGTTCCCTCGGCACCCATATTTGGGCATCGTAGGCTGCACTCGTGGTGCCTCTCTTCCGTCTATCTAGCGATTTGTGATAGCGCTCTCCGAATCTCTCTCTTTTGGCGTAGTTCCTTTTTGTGAATGTTGGAGTTTAAGATTTCTTTATATCCTTTTTAACTACGTTCGACTGCCTCTTTCAGTTGAATTAATAAAAGGATCTGTTCTATGGTGTAACATTTTATTTTGGTGACCATATTAAGGACCAGTTCATGCCAGAGTTTAACTCCTAGCGATGCCAATCATCTCCTATCAATTTGGTATTCCATAACGGCTACCATTGGGTTCTTTTTAAGCTCATCCGAGACATTCACCTTGACCATTGCTATCTTTGGTTTCCTTTATTTTGTCTATATTCATTGGTAGATTTTAGGTGATGCTAAATCTTATTAAGGCATAGTTTCTATACTCTTAAATTATTCTTATACAGGTTTATCGAAGGAACGTTCATTGTGATAGAAGGCACCCATGGCATTAGAGGTGATCATCTCAGCCATTCGAGTCGTCTTCCAAAGGACCTCATAGACCTATTCTTCGTAGGCTCTGAGTTCCTTTCCTTTTTGTTTCTAACCTTATTTTTTGCAGAAAGAGAGCTCCATAAAAATGAATCGAATCGTCAACGTGAGGACTTCGCTGCCTATCTTCTCAAGCTTCGAATTTTTTCATTCCATTTCTAAATCATTTTTTTTGTAGGCATATCACAGTGTTCCCTCTTCGTCTGAGTGCCAAAGGCTTTCGAAGGCTTATCTCTACTTACTTAGCATTGGTTCAGCCCTTCATTTTTTTGAAGGCCTATCTCTATTAAAATTTGTAATGCATCTTCATAAGCGCCTTTGTTGTTGTCTTTAATCCTTTTTTTTCAAAGTATTTCCCTTCTATTTTGAAGGTTGACTCCTTTTTGCCTTTTATATTTCAAAGGCTTTAAAAGAGTCATTTGTAACCTCTTTAATACAAAAAATATCTTTTGGGGGGTTGTTCCGGTGCCTTCTTTGCACCAATTGCAGATCAGGGGGGGTGTTTTGTGTTTGCGATTGCGTTTCTTTTTTCTGCCTCCTTTCCTTTTGCCTTTATATTTGGCATTATTAAATTTGCTTTACATAAAAGAAAAATTTAACCTTTTCTTTAACTAATCATAAAAGCAGCTTTAAAATTCCTTTGTAGTATAATTTATTTTGCTTAAAAGAAAATATTATTTTTTTCTTCCTTTTTCTTTCTATAAAGCAAAATTTATATTATACATCTCTAAATTTAATTTTATTTTTCATATATTCTTTAATATATAGTCAAATTTAATTAAAAAGTAAGAATTTCTTGATTGTACTTTTCTTTCATATATCTTGCTTAGTTCAAAATTTATTCATATAAATAAGCAAAATATATAGGTTCAAAAGAGTTCTTCATTAAATTTTCATAAGCTAAAGTTTTTCTTAAAATTAAAAAATCAATAAAAATTGGTACTTTCTTTGTCAAAACAAATATTTTATCTCCACTCTCCCATATTGGAATTCTATATAACTTATAGTTTCCCTCTAGTAAGGGTGAGTTATTACGATAACCAATATAGGCCTGGATGATATTAGCCTATGTTCCAAGTATCAAATATTTCAAAATACTTATAGTTTCCCTCTCGTAAGGGTGGGTATTTGAATGAAAGATATATAGGCCTGACATATTTGTAATCCTTAAATCAATCTTAATATCAAATATCCTCAAAATACTTATAGTTTCCCTCTCGTTAGGGTGGGTATTTTTGAGTTATTTGGTGTTCCTTAAAAAAAATCTTTGGCATATTTGTTCTCATTCTCTCATTGAATATCAAGTTTTCCACTAATTACTTATAGTTTCCCTCTCGTTAGGGTGGGTAATTTTTTGGGAATTTGGTATTTCCTTGAGGCTTCTGACTCATATCCATTGCATTCTTTAAAAGTTAAAGGGGGGAACTTTGGGTTAACTTCAAAATGAATTCAATGAATACAATTGATCCTCTCACTCCTCATAACTACCATTCATGGAAACCCAAAATTTTAAATCTCATTTCTCAGAAAGGGCTCACACACCTATTAGAAGAAAAGCAACCTGAGTTTGAAAAAGAATATGAAATATTTGTTCACAAAGGGAAAATGTATGAAACTATGGGTATTATTAGCTCTAATGTTCATGAAAGTTTGTGGTTTCACATTACAGATTGTAAAACTCCTCATGAAAGTTGGGAGAAACTTAAAACTTTGTTTGGAAAAGTAGATCAAATAAGATCAATGCAACTAGAAGCAGAACTAACAACTTTGTCTCCTGATGATTTTAGCAGTATTGTTGACTTCCTCACCAAATTCAAAGAAGTCCTATCTCAATACAAAGGTAGTGGGAAGACTAAGTCTGAAGAAGAGTGCATTTATCTAATTCTTTCTAAACTAAATGGTGCATTTCAAATCTTTGCAACCACTTTTCTATCTACAAAATATGCTCTTGGTGCAACCTTTAAAATGCCCTCTTTAGAAGAATTTTGTGATAGACTAACTAGGGAAGAAACTAAAATTGCAAGATATGAGTCCTCTTCCTCTTCCTCTTCCTCAAAAGCCTTAGTAGCCTCCACCTCTTCTAAAGAAAAATTCAAAAATAAGGAAAGGAATCCCATAACCTGTACTCACTACAAAAAGAATGGTCATTCTGCAAACAAATGCTGGAAAATATTACAACAACTAGAGGCAGCTATGAAGGATCAAAATATAGACAATAAAAAGCAAATAGGAAAAGCCCTAAATGTTCAAGGGAAAACCTCCAATTCTTCCTCTAATTACTGGGTTCTAGATTCTGGAGCTACTCATCACATGACTACTTCAGATGAGTCATTCTCTTCTATCTCCTCAAGTTCTACATGTAGCATAGAAGTGGGTGACTCTTCCTTTATTCCAGTCAAAGGAAAGGGGGACATAACCATTGATGGTGGCTCTATAAATAATGTTCTCTATGTTCCAAACATTGCCACCAATCTCCTCTCCATCTATCAAATTTGTACTTCTGGGAAAGGGAAAATAGTTCTCTTCTCTCCAACAGGAGTTGAGATAAGAGACTTTCAAGATCCCCATTCTCTCATAGCCAAAGGAGATATTGATCACAACACTCACCTATTTCACTTCAAAGGATTCCAAAATCTAGAAGGGGCCTCCTATTTTGTGGCTCATGGAGATCTTGAAAGTAAAATTTGGCATGAAATATTTGGTCATCTTAGTTACAACTATCTAAAGGAATTGAGTACCCATGATATGGTAACAGGTTTACCCCAAGTCTCTTCTATTGATGGAGTTTGTCTTGGATGTGCTCTTGGAAAGCAACATCAAGATCCTTTTCATCCAAGTAGTTCTCTAAAAGCCTCATCCCCTCTAGAATTAATCCATAGTGACTTGATGTTTTTTCTAGAACCTTCTTTCAAAGGAGCAAAGTATGCTCTAACATTTATTGATGAATTTTCTAGAAGATCCTGGGTCTACTTCCTAAAATATAAAAGTGATGTTCTATCCCACTTTAAAGTCTTCAAAGCCTTAGTTGAAAACCAGGCCTCTTGCAAAATCAAGAAAATTTGCACAGATAATGGGGGGAATACTGCAATAATGAGTTCTCCATATTTCTATCAAGTCATGGCATCATTCATCAACATTATATCTCCCATAATCCTCAAAAAAATGGTATTGTAGAAAGGAAAAACCAGACATTAAAGGAAATGGCAAATTGTATGCTCCATTCAAGAGATCTTCCAAAAGTTTTTTGGGCAGAAGCTATTAACTATGCCAATTATATTCAAAACCACACACCTCATAAAGCTCTTGACCATTTAACTCCTGAAGAAGCATGGTCTGGCTCAAAACCGGATGTTTCCTTCTTCAATATTTTTGGGTGTACTACTTGGGCTCACATCCCAAAGAAGAAAAGGAAGGCTCTAGATAAGAAAAGCAAAAAGCTCATCTTTATTGGTTATTGTGAGGAAATGAAAGCATACAGGCTCCTTGATCCCTCAACTCATGAGGTCTTTTTCCATAGGAATGTCCAATTTGATGAAACATTCCCTCAAAAATATCCTCAGTCCCCCTCTTCCTCCATTGAGCCTTCTCCTATAGTAGAACCTCAATATTATGAAGAGCCAACTCTTGAGATTAACTTGGAAATTGATAATCAAGATGAGGAACCTGTAACTCCAACTCAATGTCTTTCAACTCCTTCTACTCCTTCCACTATGCCAAAATGGGCCCGCACCATTGTTAAAGAAGCTACTCCTTACATCCAAAATCTTCCATCAACCAGATCAACCAACCCCATTGGCACTGGTCTTGTCTGTCAGTCTATTTCCTCTGATCCTCAATCCTTCAAAGAAGCAACATGAATTAAAGAATGGGATGAGGCCATGGAAAATGAATTTTCTTCCTTAATAAAAAACAAAACTTGGGATTTAGTTCCCTTGCCTAAAGGAAGGAAGTTAGTTCATTGTAAATGGATCTACAAAAAAAAATATGGGCCTAATGGAGAAATAGACAAACACAAAGCTCACCTAGTAGCCAAAGGTTTTTCTCAAATTGAAGGTATTGATTATGCAGAAACCTTTGCTCCAATTGCTAAAATGGATTCTATTAGACTAGTTCTTGCTCTGGCTGCTTCCCAAAAGTGGCATGTCTATCAAATGGATGTAAAGAGTGCTTTCTTGCATGGGGACTTAAAAGAAGAAATTTTCATGGAACAACCTGTTGGTTTCACTCAAGACTCCTCTCTTGTTTGCAGGCTAAAAAAATCTCTCTATGGCCTCAAACAAGCCCCTAGAGCTTGGTATGAAAATATGGACTCCTTCCTTCTTTCCATAGGTTTTTCTCATTGTGAGTCCGATAACACAGTCTACATTTGGAGAGATGAAGGCAAAATCACCATTCTTGTTCTATATGTTGATGATCTTCTTCTCACTGGTAGTCACTTCACTCACATTCAGACTATAAAAGACTCCCTCTCTAAAAAATTTGAAATGGCTGATCTAGGTTTAGCTCATTACTTCCTTGGGATCCAAATAAGTCAAACAGATGAAGGAATTTCATTGTGTCAACAAAAGTACACACTAGATCTTCTTCAAAGGTTTCAAATGATAGATTGTAAACCTTCTCCTACCCCTTTTCAATCTGGCATAAAACTTAGTACTTCTTGCTCATCCCCTCTATGTGATGCAACTCTATACCGTTAGCTTGTAGGAAGTCTATTATACCTTACTCATACTCACCCAGATATCTCATATGTTGTTGGCCTAATATCCAGATTCTCTCATCAACCTCACTTCAGTCATTGGAAAGCAGCAAAATGAATCCTCCATTACTTGCAAGGCACGACACACTTTGGGCTCTTATATAAGGGAAAATCCATGGATATCATTGGCTACATGGATTCAGATTGGGTAGGTTCAGAAGAAGATAGATGTTCAACCTCTGGCTATGTCTTTTGCCTTGGCTCTTCACCAATAGCCTGGTTATGCAAGAAACAACAAGCAATAGCCTTATCTTCTACAGAGGCAGAATACAAGGCAACAGTTTTAGCTAGTCAAGAAGCTCTTTGGCTTCATCAAATTCTGAGAGAATTTGGTTTCTCCCATGAAAAGCCTATAACTCTTTGGTGTGACAATCAGAGCATAATTCATATTGCTCACAATCCGGTTGAGCATCAATACACCAAACACATTGAGATACACATGCACTTCATACGACAACATATTCAGAGTGGGGATATATACTTGGACTATATTCCAACTGAGAATCAAATTGTAGATATCTTCACCAAGTCATTTCCTTCTTCGCGTTACCTTCAGTTGTGAGAAAAACTTGGAGTAATACAATTGCATTGACACAAAGGTCTTCCACCTCTCATTATATTGTTTGGAGAATGGTTTTTTCCCTTGTGGTTTTTTTATCATCTCTCCAACAACATGTATATTATGAGGACAATCTTCGCCATCCGAAGACATGCCTCTATCTTGGATATTTTTGTGATAGATGGTTTTTCCCCAAGGGGTTTTTTCACCATCTATATATTGTAAATGAGTACCTAATAAGGCCAAGTTGTCGGGACTCATCATTGCTTTTGTAGTAAGAGGACAATCTTCGCCATCTGAAGACAAGCCTCTTTTATTGTGATAGTTGGTTTTTCCCCAAGGGGTTTTTTCACCATCTATATATTGTAAATGAGTACCTAATCAGGCCAAGTTGTCGGGACTCATATTTGCTTTTGTAATAAGAGGACAATCTTCGCCATCCGAAGACAAGCCTCTTCCTTACTTCCTTTTTGATTGATGGTTTTTCCCATAGGGTTTTTACCATCTCTTCAAAAAAGAAGACATTGTACATGAGTACCTCACCAGGCCTTGTTGTCGGGACTCATTTGTACAAACCTCCCCTAGTATCACTTAAGGGGGGTGTTAGAATAAGTGAATATTCTCTTAAGTTCTACTAGGATAGACACACTTGAGTTCCCACTCCTCCATGTGTCAGGAGAACTCTCAGTGGTGTCTTCATCAGGTTTGATGAGTTGTTGTAATCCAACGACTCTCAATGATCAACTTTGCTATTTATACAAAGTTGATCCTTGGAATAAATCAATCAGTTCTACTCTTCTCTTCATATTTTGTGTAATGCTTTGCATGTCTATTTTGGAAAATTCTAACACACAAAAGGGAAAAATAACTCCTCACGAAGTATCATAATACCACTACCTAAGAGGAAATTCATTAGAAACATAAATCCAGAATATTGTGGTTCAAGTAAGGTGATAGAAACACTAAATTATTCCATATTTCAACTATGAATCATAGGAATAACAGTAAAATCCTCTACCTTATGGAAGAATATGGAATAAAATATACGGATTTAAATGATATTAAAAATTTGGGCATTACTTTATTTTAGAACCTTCTTACCAAAGAAAAAATAAAGTACAACATGGAAATAAAAAACATCATTAAAAATATTTCCAAAAGAGTTAATAATAACATGAATTAAAATCTACACAAGGTAATCTCTAAGAAGGAATTTAAAATATTTGTGTTCTCTATGGAATCATCCAAGGCTCCGGGGCCAGATGGTTTTCTATTTGGGCTTTTCAACATCATTGGGATATTGCTGGAGAAGATGTAGTCAATGCAACCTAATAAGCACATGAATCTATTAAGTTATTGAAAGAATGAAATAATACCTTCCTTGCTATTATTCCCAAGAAATATGGAGTGGATAAATTGTAGGAATTTATACCAATTAGCCTAAGTAATACAATTTACAAAATTTTTACTATAGTATTGGTCAATTGGCTAAAAAAAACATCCCCTCAATAATTAATGAAGATCAAGGACATTATGTGGTAGGCAGGTATATTACTAAAAGCATCATTTCCATTTATAAAATAGTACACTCTCTTAAAACGAGGAAAGGGTCAGGCATGTCCCTTAAGCTGGATGTGAACAAAGCCTATGATAGGGTTTCCTGGTCTTTCTTAAATAAAATAATGGAGCAAATGCGTTTTAGTAAAAAATGAAGTGCATGGATTGGTGTGTATTTCTAGCCCTCATTTTTCGATCCTAATCGATGGAAAATCTATTGGATTCTTTCCTTCTACTAAAATAATTAGGCAAGAAGATCCACTGTTTCCATATCTCTTTATCATTAAGGTAGATTTCATGGGAAGAAATTTAGAAATAAAGTGAAAGGATGGTAATATCAAAGGCCTAAAGTACTCATCCATTGGTGAAGCTTTGTCCCATTAAAAAATTTTGGATGATACTTTATTGCTTGGGGAAGCTATAGAGGAAGAAGCTTTGGAGTTTAAAAAAGTCCTTGATTCTTATGAAAAAGCTATGGGCCAAAAAATAAATTATGAAAAATACGATTATCTTTTTAAACATGGAGGAAAGTATAAGAGATCAAATAATTAAATTTTTGGGTTGTAAAGATGAAAAGTTCCCTATAACCTATCTTGGTTTACCTTTGTTTATAGGGAAAATGAAAGTAGAACTTTGGAATTGGATTATTGATAATTTTAATAGGAAACTTCAAGATTGGAAAAAATCTATGTTATCCTCTATAGGAAAAGCATACCTTATTAAATGCACACTTCAAAGCCTCCTATTTACTTCATGTCTTTCCTAAGGATATCAGGTAAAGTGAAGATACTTTAAAAAGACTCAAAAAAAAATTCTTATGGGGTGGTACTACATATAAATAATGTATATATCTGGTAGCATGGGATACTTGCTACCAACCTTTACAAAATGAGGTTCTTGGATTAATGAAGTTGAGAGATCTAAATAGAGACCTTATAGCTAAACATGGTTGGAGGCTTTGCATTGGGGCATCAAGGAAATGGGCTAGCATTATCCAAAACAAATACTTGGAAGGCAAAAATCCCTTTATCATTTGTTTTAATCCTCCACATGGATCTATTTTTTGGTAAAATATTATCAATAGTAAAAATGTTCTATGGCAAGGTCTAAAATAAAGATTAAGCAAGGGGGACAAAAGAGACTTTTGGAAAAACCCTTGGATTCAAGAGGATCCTTTGGCAAACTACAAAGAACATTTAAACAAAACCTTTGATAATAAAATTAATGGTTACATTCATAGGGTGGGTGATTTTCAAGAGTGGAAAATCCTGCAAGAATATATGCAAGGCCTAGGGGGTAAATATTTATGAAATATTTTAAGGAGTTATTATTTAGGTAGAGGTTCAGAGGAGGATCAACTAATTTAGGGAAAAACCAGCAAGGTTAGTACTTGATGAAGGATGGATATAGAGTTTTGGGCAAAGCAACCCCAAAGAAACTCGAGCTTAAAATAATTTGGAAGCTAAACATAATCCCTAAGGTTTGTATATTTTTTTGGACTACAATTCTCAATAAGATCCTCACAAAAGACAATATGTTCAAAAGAGAAATTGTGGTTCCAATTGTTTGTGTGTTGCGTAACAAAGAGGATGAGTGTGTGGACCATCTATTTGGAACTTGTGATTTTTTTTGCAATATCCTAAATATATTATTAAGAGAATTTAATGTTGCTTTATTCATTCGAGATTCTCTAATTAGGATTTGGGAATAATGGCACTTAGGAAGTAATATTTTTTTAGTAAAAATTCATTCTACACATTTTTTGGGGGATTTAGTTGGAAAGAAATAAAAGAGTGTTAAAAATAAAACAAGAGAAATAATTGGGGTTTATACTAGGATAAAAATAGCCCTCTTGGAGGATTGTATTAAAAACATTGTTGACTAGGAAAATCTTGCAATGATCCTCTCTAGAGAAAGAGATATCTTAAATATAAAAAAATCAATAAGGTGAGACTAGATACTAGATGGGAACATCCTCACAAAGACTGGGTAAAAATTAACTTCAATGGGGTTGTGAAAGGCAACCTGGGCCATGCTAGTGGTGGGAGCCTCATCAAGAAGGACAGAGATCAGGTAGTGATTGCATATGTTAAGGATCTAAGAATTACCACAAATCACCAAGATGAAGCAAGGGCAATGCTTATGAACCTCCAAATTGCCATGAATTTGTGTTTTTGGAGAATTGTTCTCAAGGGGGATTCCAAGAATATTATAACTTCTCTTCATAAAATAGGGCTAAATAATTCTAGCAATTTTTAAATAGTTACAGATGCAAGGACTATTTTGAAAAAACTAGAAGAAATTTAAATTAAACATATATATAGAGGGAAATAAAATTTGATAATTTCAAGGTCTAGTCATACACCCCAATGAATTTGAAAGAGATTATAAGAATTGATAATGAAGCTAGTAGATAAAGAGGGCAGAGTAAAGGATCATGCGATGAAGGATTTGAGCACACTAAATTACATTTTTGTCAGTGGTTCCTTACTAGTTATGTAAAGCATTGAGCACTGCAAAAGACTTATCAAATAAAAGGATAACAAGAGGGATATTATTCCAGCTTCTCCATCAATAGGTTTAGCCCAAGTTTGTTTGTTTTACTAAGATAATACTATCTTACATTTATCTAATATTATGTTGTTTTTTTCCTATACATATTTCAAGCTCTTTAAGCCCTTAAACCCTTTTTTTTATCAATACAAAAAAATTATATCTAAAATTATTAGTATATACAATGAAAACAATTCATAAATTAAAAAAAATAAAATAAAATACAAATTTATAAAGTATTATTTTTTTTAATATTTGATTTCTCTTACTTTACTTTTGTAATAAATTTATATTAATAAATTAAAAATAAAATTTTAAAAATGCAGGTTCTAGAAAGGGAAAAGTAAAACCTCTATAAAATTTAGACGGTTTAAAAAAAATAAAGTTGACTATTATTTAAAAATTCAAATTAAAATAGTCCACTAAATAAAATTAATTTATCCCAACCATCTAAAAATTCATACCATAACAACTCACGAACAAATAAATACTAAACCAGTATTGACCATTGTATTTACTATTTTAACTTCTCATTCTTAGGTTTGGTTTGTGTCCATATTTATCTTTTTGGAAGCTTGGGAGAAAAAGGTAACGTTCTATTTACTATTTTAATTTATCATTCTTAGGTTTGGTCTGTGTCCGTCTTTATCTTTTTGGAAGCTTGGTAGAAAAGGGCTACTTGTAAAATGGGGTGTCTTAAACCGAAGTTGTAGAATTGATTTTGACTTTTTATTGATATTAGAGCCTAGGCTTAAAATTTGACATCTAATGTTAGAAGTTATGAAATGTAGCCTCTACATTGTTGGGGTTGGAGTCTGTTTCATAGCCTGGCTTGTGTTTTCGTAGCTTTTTATCATATCGTGTCGTTCGGACAACTGGAGTTAAAATTAGTTCGTGGTTGCTGGAACATTTTTTTTTGTGGCTAGATTGTTGCTGTAGAGAATGATTGAAGAAGAGGGATCGTTCCCATAGAGAGCGATTGAAAATAGAGGGCGTTACAACAAACTTTCACAATTAGAAATATTTTCCAAATTCGGTTCAAACCGTATGTAACCTGCATTTGATTCGTTTGTCTCATTGTGAGCTAAAATGGGGTTGTATAAACCTATATAATCATGCATGTAAAGGATTGAAAAAATAGAGTATGAGTGTGTGAGGCATATTGAGAGAGTGCATATGGGAGGAATCACTCTGTGATTGTATTGGTCTGATGTTTGGAGAGTGGAGATTGTTGATGAGGTTGTGTGAGAGAAGGGGATAGCAAAGTTGCTATTGTATTGTATCTCTTGTGGCTTGGTGGAAGAATAAAGCAAGGATTGCAAGGCTTCTCCTGGGGATGTAGCTCAAGGTGATTGAGTGAACCTCGTAAATCTCCCGTGTCTTCAAATTTGTGTGCTTTATTTGTTTTTCCTGATTTCTGCAAGTTCTCATTTGATTGCCATAGTAATTAGGATTGTTAAGGGTGTATTGAAATACACAAGAACCCAACAATTGGTATCAGAGCCAATTTTTTTTTGCTGGGTACTTGACATTCCTAACTGCAGACTTAAGTTTGAGTGGGAGCTATGGTAGAGGAAAGCAGAATCAGAGTGGATAAATTTGATGGCACCAATTTCCAGTTCTGGAAGATGCAGGTGGAGGATTACCTCTACCAAAGGGACCTGTATTTGCCACTTGAAGGAAAATCCAAGAAGCCAAATGACATGTCAGATGAAAAATGGGATCTCCTTGATCGAAAAGCACTTGGAACAGTGCGGTTGTGTTTGACAAGCATTGTTGCCTTCAACATCTCTGAAGAGAAGACCATTAAGGACCTCATGAATGCATTGAAGAAGCTTTATGAGAATACTTCAACTTCCAATAAGGTCTTTCTCATGAAGCAATTGTATAATATCCAAATTCCCGATAATGGGTCTATGACTACCCACCTGAATGATTTCAATTCTATTGTGAATCAATTGGCTTCTGTCAAGATGAAGATTGAAGAGGAGATGAAAGCGGTTTTGTTCTTGTGCTCATTGCCACAAAGCTGGGAGAGCCTTGCTATGGCAATTAGCAATTCTTCTATTACTGGGATCCTTAGCTTTGATGATGTTGTGAGTGTCGTCCTGAGCCATGAAATGCGAAGGAAGAATGGGGAATCCTCACAGTCATCTGAAGTTGTCTTGATCACCAAAGGGAAGTAGAGAACAAATGAAGAAGGCAGTTACAGAGCCAAAGGAAAGGGAAAGGCGGAGTGTTGGCACTGTGGGAAGAAGGGCCATGTAAAGAAAAATTGTTGGTCACGTAAACAAGAAGAAGGAAGAGGTGAAGCAAACAATACAATACAAGATGCACTGATCCTCTATGCTGAAGGTCATTATGATGACCAAAAATTATTACAAACAGTGGGAGCAAGGGATAGGTATGTTGGTGATGAACATGGTTCTGTCCAATACGCATAGTTAAGGAAGAAGAGCACATGATGTGGGTGTGACAAGTCACATTGTGTGCATATTACATACTGTGTGAATTGGACAGTATGTGAATCTTGTCATGGATGGTAGTGGTGTAACTATCATGGCATTTTCATTGGAGATTGTTTGGTTGTTCGTTGATCACATGAAATACGAAGGCGACACAATGATGGTGCAGAACATTTGAGTCAAACAATCTGAAGGGGGTCTAAATCCTTAAGTTTTGCCTAGAAACAATGTTCAGGGGTGTAGCAGTGGTGTAGTTGTTGCGGAACAGTCTCCAAGTGGGAGATTGTTGGGGTTGGAGCCTGTTCCACAGCCTGGCTCGCGTTTTCGTAGCTTTTGCTCATATCGTCCAAACAACTGGAGCTAAAATTAGTTCATGGCTGCTGGAACATTTTTTTTGTGGCCAGAATGTTGTTGTAGAGGATGATTGAGAAAGAGGGATCGTTCCCGTAGAGAGCGATTGGAAACAGAGGGTGTTACAACAAACTTTCACAATTAGAAATATTTTCCAGATTTGGTTCAAACCGTGTGTAACCTGCATTTGATTCGTTTGTCTCATTGTGAGCTAAAATGGGGTTGTATAAACCTATATAATCATGCATGTAAAAGATTGAAAAAACAGAGTATGAGTGTGTGAGGCATATTGAGAGAGTGCATACGGGAGGAATCACTCTGTGATTGTATTGGTCTGATGTTTGGAGAGTGGAGATTGTTGATGAGGTTGTGTGAGAGAAGGGGATAGCAAAGTTGCTATTGTATTGTATCTCTTATGGTTTGGTGGAAGAATAAAGCAAGGATAGCAAGGCTTCTCCCGGGGATGTAGCTCAAGGTGATTGAGTGAACCTAGTAAATCTTCTATATCTTCAAATTTATGTACTTTATTTGTTTTTCCTGATTTCTGCAAGTTCTCGTTTGATTGCCATAGTAATTAGGATTGTTAAGGGTGTATTGAAATACCAACATACACGAGGTGCCAATTTTTATACTGTATTGCTGCAAGGCATTTGCGGGATAATGCCAATAAAACACACTGTGAATTTTTATATTCCACGTCACATTTTACAAGTGCTGCAAGATATTTACAAGATAATACTAATAAAATAATCTGCCCCTCGTTAATACAGATGTGCCATAGTTATATTTAATTTGGTAACATAGGGGTTATGGTTATAAGGGAATCCACCCAGTACCCTGAATATTTGCAGCGCTGAAAACCCACTGTTGATATGAGTGGGCACTTTTCCGTTTGAAATCTTAGAAATGGTGCAAGTTATTCAGAATTTATTCCTAATGCACTGTTAATCTGATTTTGATAATCATGTTTTTTTTTTTTAAGATATTAGATCATTTAGAATCTACTTTCCTCCCTGTAAAAGATAAGCGAATCCAATAACTTAGCTTAACGTTCCCAGGTTAATGATTCATAAAATGTACAAAGGGAAGCGTAAAGCTTAAAAAAACTTTAGTTTCACCACCTTGTGTACGAATGGATTGCACCAAATGAAAATGTAGTTACTTTTTAATATTCTGATCTGTGATAAAAATTTATGATTCTCCAGAATGATTTTTTATTTTTATTCCTTTAGTGGCGACAGGTATAAATTCTGGTTGGTAATTGCAGAAGAACGCTCAATGAGAAGATATAAGTATGGTGGCTAAATTTATAGCATTAAACATAACATGTACTCAGAATTAAAGTCTATAAACGTGCTGCAGTAGTTTGTTTTCTTCTTACTGAAGTGGTTATCGGTGTAGAAGTATTCGTGGTTAGTAACCTAAGTCCTGGAACTTGTTTATTTCTTTCTTTGATTTCTTATTGAGAGGTTTAAGTTTAAAATTTTATATTTTAATTTTTAATTTTTAATTTTATAATTTTTTTTATAAATTGTAGAAGTAGTTTTTATTTCCGTGTTTAATTTTGTTTTATCTTAAATGTTGATAGTATAGCCAAAAATATTTGTGCAGTTTTAATGAGATATTTATATTGTTAGGGTTTTGGTTTTGTTTTAGTAGATTTAAGTTCAAACTATTATAAAGCCTACATATATATATGTGAGTAAGCTTGTGTAAAAAATATATATATAATTTTTTTATAATTTATTATGTTGTAATGTGTTTATCATTCATATTTTTTTAGTAGTAAAAGTTTTGAGTTTTTATTAAATAATTTTAATTTAAAATTTTATTTTAATTTTTTTGTTATAACTGTAAGCTTTTTTAAAAAGGTAAGGATTTTAAAGTTTACGATTTTAAAAGTTTAAACTTTAATATAAGAAAACCAAAATGTCTGGAAAAAAATAAATTCACAATAAAAATCTGTTTAAAAAAATATTTTAAAAACGTTTTTGTAGTGCAAATTCTCTTAGTATTTTATAGATCTTATGTTTTTGAAACGTCCATACAAACATAATATACTGATGTGCATTGCGGACTGGTGACAGCACTCACTCTTTTTAATCGCATAAACATTATCATGCTAGTCATGCTAGTCGAGGAAGGGGGCGGAGATGAATTCAAACTTGGCGATCATATTTATCAATCGTGTTGTGGCGGCCTTTATGATCATCATGGTAAGATTTCCATAATTATAGCTTTTAAGTATATTTTTTTACATTAAAGTAACACAAGAATTAAATAAATGAAAATAATTTATCTTGGAAGAAAGAGCTATGCCTGAAGGTAAATTTGAAGGATTTCTTTTTCTATGAAAGACACAACAGTCAATAACTTTCACAAAAAGAATACGTTTTAGTAAGATATAAATAAGCTGTTCTTTTGTTCAGATAATGAAGTGTGTTTCTTGTGAATGTTGAGATAACAGCTATTTATGTCGGGTATTGTCAAGTTATCCATTTCCAAAGCACACAAATGAAAAAGAACAAATGGAAACCGTGCTCTTATTGTGAACACACTGAAGGAACGGGTGGACTAATCATTTCTTGCTTGAATTGCTTTCGCGAGGGAGGCAAAATCTGTATATACAAATATGGAGTTTCTTTCATCGAATTTATGTTTTCCATGGGAGGAACATGCACACAGCTGGAGTCGGAATCGCCAACAGAAGTGATTAATCGTGCAAGGTACCTGCTTCAACATGGATTTGGAGACTACAATCTACTTATTCGTAACTGCGAGCATTTTGCCGTATTTTGCAAAACCCAGAAATGTAATGGTCGTGGCATAAAAACTCAAGTTCGTAGAGGCCTACAATTTCCCGGCGCTTACCTACCTGGCCTTTTGTACTGAAGTTTAGATAAAAGCTTCAGGGTTAGACTTTGACGGAGAAGGATATATACGTACTATAAAAGCACTGCATAAACAAGAGTCTTTCCCATCAATGAACTTAAACAAATACGAAGTAATGTAATATGTACGGATATTAAAGTGTTATTTAAGAATACCAAAAGATAGCTAAAGCAAACGATGTCCAAATTATTTTCTGGCTGATTGTTTCTACAATCTACTTAACTAACAACTGCGACCATTTTGCCCTATTTGCAAAACCCAGACAGATTTTCAGGGTTTAACGCCCTTAAAACCCTTTAAACTTATTAGCGCTGCTGTGAATGTCTTTGGTGGGTCTGGGTCTGGTTCTGATCCTTGTAATATAATGTATTGTAATATATACGGGTATCAAAATGTTACTTAAGAATACGAAAAGATAGCTAAGGTCAAAGAATATTTTTTTGGCTGTTGCTTCTAACATTATAAAATAGTATAAATTAATTATTATTTTTCTCTAAGACGCAAATTCGATGATACGAGTTTTCAAATGGGACAAAATGAGTTAGTAGAGAATGGATAGTAAAGCATAATTATTGTTTTGGTAGACTCAGCATAACCTATCGATTTGTCGTAGTTGAAGCAGATTAAACACCATGTAAGATTTGTTTCTTATATGTTTTTTTATGTTTTTTTATTTATTTAATCTTTAGGATATATGGGAGTGTATCTAGTTTCTATTAGGAGTATTATTATAATACACACTTTTAAATATTATTATATTGTTGAATAAAAATAGCTCTTTAATACACGTTAGTAGTTGAATTATATAGGATAAGGATAAGTGGCTTGTTGGAATAAGGTGGCTTTAAGGTTGGAGGCATTAGCAAAAACTTCTTGAACTCATGAAATGATTTATCATAGCATTCATCTCACTTAAATGTAATATCTTTATTACTTAATTGGTTAAGGGTAAGCCTTTAAGATAAGCTTATGTATGAACCTATGAATTATCCCTAATTTTTTTATAAATTATTTGATTTATTTAATAATTTAGAAAGGATTTATGGATTCTATAGCTTTAATTTCATCATGGTACACATATATTCCTCTTTTGACACAATAAATACTAGGATTGTTTTAGTAGTGACATCAAAGATCCATTTCTTGGAGTTGAGTCTAAACTAATACTAATGTAATTGATTGAAAATAGTCCTAAGGTGAGATGGATTATAAAATCATTTCTTTGAATGTTTTAAAAAGTAATTGGGATAATATTCTACCATTTTGTCTTTAAGGTCATAGTCATCATGACTGATTGATGAGTTACTCTAGTGTTCTTTAAACCAAAAGGTATTTGAAAGTAATAGATTGTATCCAATGGTTTCTTTAAAGTTATTTTAGTTTGATCTTTAAGGGAAATCTAAATCTAATTATATCTAGAGTAGCCATCCATCAGGTATACCATATTACCCTACAATGGAATGTATTGATGGAAGAGAGAAGTTATACTTAGGATAAGTTATTTTCGAAAGTTACAATAAGATAATATTATTTTATTTATTTTTGATAGGGATTATGTTAAACACTTATACTAAGTAATCAGTGGACCCAGTGAAGTTGAAATATAACCATTTTTGGATCTTTATATTATATAAATCTTGGATAAGAAGAGAGAACTGATGGAAAGAATTAAACCATATTTTATTGATCATCTACCATATATTTAAAAACATTTCATAGAGATTATAACTATTCAATATAGTAATTATAATAAATTTAACATCATAGTCTAATATGAGGTGTAATAACATATTACCAGAATAATAATGTAATAAATTTATAATATTCCCGTCATTACATTATTTCGTATACAAAGAGAACTATTAAATAATTTAAACTTGACATACGTAAGTGTCTTTATAAAAATATCTACAAGTTATTCTTTGGTGGGAATGTATTAGATTTGAATTTGGTTATTCTAAACTTAACTTATTATTGAATGAATTAACACTAAAATTCAATGTGTTTTATTCTTTCATAAAAAAACTAGATTCTTAACCAACTTTAGAAAACTATGATTATCTCAATTCAATACTATTAGTTGATTTTTAAGAATACCCATATCTAATAATATGCAACATAACCATAGCACTTTGTACACAACTCTTCATCTAGTAAGATACTCTACCTCTATGAATGGTAATGCTATTATCTATTATTTCTTATTATGACATAAGATAAGTCCATATCTTAGATGAAACACATATCTAAATGTATACCACCATCATCTATAGATCAAATATAATCTAAGTCCATGTATCTTTGCAAGAGAAATTGATAATTCTTCTTATACTCTAGGCCATTATCCATTGTACCCTATACATAACATAAAATCCTATTTACTACAATCCAATGAATCTCCTTAAGTTCTTGTATGAATCTCGAAGGATAAATCACAACAAATATAATATTAGACCTGGTCTTTGTCAGGTAAATGAGAATCCCAATTAACTAACAATAAAGAGTATCTAATGCATGTGGTGACTTATAATATTGAAATAGTTACAAACCTTTCTCCGCTGGTGTTTCCTTTGATTTATATCTCATCATCCAATATTTATCAAGCAATGTCCTTGCATTCTTTTTCTATGAGACCATAATGTGAGTCTTCCTTTGTCATATGTCCAAGGTAAGATAATCATGTATAAATCCTATATCGATCATTTCAAATAAGTTTTTCAACTCATTCTTCACACCTTTCACCAAATCATAAAAACTACTAATGATGACTAGATCATCAAAATACAACATGTGTATCACTATCTCAGATTCATGTTTTTTAATATGGATATTTATGTTAGAGGAAATTATGGTGAAATTATACTACAATAGGTGATCATCAATTTTTATGTACTAGGCTCTAGAAGCATACTTCAATCTATATAATGATTTGATCAATCTAATTTTTTTTTTATATTTCCCATAAATAACAAAGCCTTTAGGTTGTGTCATGTATATATTTTCTTTAAAATCACCATTAAGGAAGGCACTCTTAACAACCATCTACTAAATTTTCCAACTAAATTATATTTCCAATGCACATATTATATAGATGGTTTTAATATTTATTATAGGGATAAATATTTCTTCATAATCAATTATTTCCTTTTGTGCATATCCATTTGCAACTAGTCATGCCTTATACTTGTTCATGGATCTATATGTGTTGTATTTTATTTTGAAGACCCACTTATAGTATATGGGCTTCTTTCCTTTTGGAAGATTAGCAAGATTCCATGTTTTGTTCTTAATCAAAGATTCATACTCCACATCCATAATTGCCTTTCATTGTGGAAAAGTAAATGCTTCTTTCATTAATTCTAGTTTAAAATTCCTCATTACGAAAGTCATCAATCCTAGATTTACTTTTTGATATATACTACTATGAGTATGTTTATGTAGAAGTGATGTTAGGAGTTGCATCAATTTTAGCACATCTAATGGTACTAGTGAGCTATTGTAGAGTCGTTCTATATTGTTATGGAGGTTTAGGTATAATAAATTCATTTTCATTAATTATTATAGGTTCATCAACAACTTCTAGAACTTCTTCATGGCATTTCTCATATAAATCTATATCATCATTCATACTCATAATTGAAGATGTGGTATCATTAAACTCCTTAGAATCCTTAGTATTTGACTTAGTTTTAAAATATTCATTAAACACTACATATCTACTTATATGCAATTTATTTATGACTAGATCCATCAATTATGTGGATCCAAGAAGATACAAAATATATTATTTATGGTGCTTAAATAAGTACGTAGGATGTACAAAAATGGATGACAACTAGCTCTCCAAAAAGCATAATAAACTAGATAATATAGTTATCATCCTAACTAGCCAACAAACATATCACGTTGAAATAAAAAATGATCTAGCTAGAATCTAACAAACTTACAAACATAATTTGTAAGAAGATTCATGCAATACAAGCATAGGCCTAACATATGAAGCCTAAAAAAATAAACAATTCTTAGTACAACATAAATAATTAAGCCTAATTAAGTCTAACTATTATATTCATCATGTCTAGTTCTCATAATCCCCCTCCATGATAGAAGCATTGGACTCCAATGCTTTCAAAAGGAAAGGAAAATTGTAGGAAATCTAATGATGGGATATCTAGTGAGTCTGGTGTGGAAGCTAACCATAGTGGGTGACAAGGTAGGAAGTGGAGGATCCACATAATATGTGATGAGTCTTCATGTTGAACACTGAGTCTGAGTCAAGTGAAAGATGAAATTCAACTACCACATCAATACGATGCTTTATTACATGATCAATATCCAAAGTAGAATCATGGTATAACTTTAAAAGATCCAGATTAATGATGTCATGAATGCCTAGATGAGCCAAAATATCAAGGTGAAAGGTATTCTTGGATTCCTACTAAAGAATGGTGTAAGGATCATAGCGAAGTGATTTTATTTTATTATGTGCCTTGTCTACAATCCATCGTTTGTCCAAATAGAACTAAAATCTATCTCCAAACTGAAATGGATAAGGAATATGATGCTTATCTACAACTTGCTTTTGCTACTATTGAGTCCTCTACAAAATCAAAGTTACTCTATATTGAAGGGTTTATAAGTTTTTAATGAAATATGTTACATTATCCTTCTTACTAAATGTAAATAAAAGTAAACTAAGAGGGAGTATCTAGTGAATGTGTGAACAACTTTATTATAGATATTCTCAATGTAAGTGAGGCCCAAATTCGACTTTGCTAGAGAAGTATAATAATAAATCCTCAAAATTTCAACATACTTTAATCTACCCATCTAACTATGGATGGAAAGACGTGGAGAAGTTAATAGAAACTCCTAAAATATTCTACAATGATCTACAAAAATAATCCAAATAACACGAATCCTTGTCAAATATATTGTTGGTAGGTAGAGCAAAGGAACACCATATTATCTCAAAGGAAAGCTAAGTTAAGTTAGGTGTAAAATTGATCATTTTGCATGAGATGAATTTATGCATCTTACTAAATCAATACACAACCATAGACACACTATCATGTTGCTAAACTATCATTGCAAATCCACTCAACAAATACATAAAATGTTTTTCCAAGAACAAGAACGAATGGGTAATGGAACACTTAGATACAATTTTCTATTTCCTAAATTAGAGCAACAACAAAAAACATATTGCTTCAAAAACTTCAACACATATTTTTGCATGTGAGGTCAATAGAAAAATCACTGAAAGTGATGAAGATTTTTGTATTTCCTAAATTGTCCACCATAGAGCATAGAATATTCCTCTTTAATAAGAGATAATTAGTACTCTTGAGGTACACAAAGTTTATCAAAATTATATAATAATCCACCATTTAAATGATTATATTGAAAAGGATTTATATTAGAATGAGAAGTATGTAAAATATATTGAAAAAAATTACAAAAAAATGAATCAAAAGGATATTGGGTAGGCCAAGTATGGAAACCAATGTGAGAAGCACTCACAACTGTCAATGCAAAATTTGCTAGAGGGTGATCCAAACAATATATTACAATATTACTAATTCCCTTCTTGTAATTGATAACTAAGTGAAACCGTTGCAAGTAGGTTTCACATTTCATATGGCATATTACTTAATTCTTATTTTGTTATTGTAGAAACTTAAGGGGAAAGTGATCAATATGTACAATAGTATCTTTACCACGAAGGTAATATCTCTAGTACTTAATAAATTACACCAAGGCATAAAAATATTTATCATAGGTGGAATAGTTTTATTTGGAAGTTGAGAATGTCTCATAATGATAGGCCACTAGATGGCCATTTTTCTTGAATATATCTCCAAGGGAAAACTATAAGGTATTTATCTCTATCTTAAAAGTTTGATAAAGGTTATAAAAGACTAGGATAGGGATTGTACATAGTTTATGTTTCAATATATAAAAAGCATGAATATAATTCTTTGTCCATTGAAACATAACTTTAGCCTTAGTCAAATGATACAATGGAGCTGCAATAGTGGAAAACCTAGGAATGAACTTTTGGTATAAATTGGCAAGTCTAATAAAACTCCTTAATGACTATAGGAGTGGGTTAATGGATAAGGATTTCAAACATGGTGGGATCCACTTGAATGCCTTGATCATTGATGATAAATCCAAGTGAAAGCACGAGGATACGGAAGCAAAACGAAAGGGAAATGCAACGCTAAGTCCTACGAACGAGAATGCATGAAAAGAGGGAAAACAAACGAAATGAAACAAGATTTAAAGCAAATATAAGAGTGCAGCCCTTTATTTTATTGATTTTCTCAAGATCGGGTTACAATACGTCTCCTCCCTTTTCAGGGGCTAGGAGCGTCGGACATAGTTTGGTTACACCATGAATGATACATTCCCCTTGGGGATCTTCCGCGTGCCCACATTGAAAATGGGTGGACCAAACGTCGCCGCCGCTTGCGTGAATGTGTCTATGGTTCCTTTCTGCCCCTCCGATGTCGAGATCCTACGTTCAGAGAAACAGTAAAAGATTAGTAGCACCTGCGGATGGAGGGAAACATGCGATCCCCAAGGCCTACGGTCAATGCATGCATAAAATGATTAAAATGATAACTAAAACATATCAGAATGAGCTAAAAATTTGACAGAGGCAAGAAAACATTACCAGGAACCCACTGCAAAAGGAACAGTCGAGAAATATGCCACATATTTCTAATCGCTCTGGGGTGGGACGATTAGGACTGTCATAACCTGTCAGAAAGCCACCTCCTAAATGTCCAGTCCAGAGGCCTCCAAAACACCTGCAAAGTTGGGGTTAGGCAAAACGGGGCATTTTGGGATGACCCAGAAGGTCGGATTTGGCTAATTCGGCCTCGATCGCCCTATATCCGATGATGCTCCCTGTATGTTAGCGAAAGCGAGAAATATTGAAAGCATAGTCAAAACTCATCCAAATCACATGAAATTTAAATGACAGCATATGTAAGTGACCTAGAATCAAATGCAAAAATAATAGTAGGGAAATCTACCATAGATTTCTAATCGCTTCGGGGTGGGGCGATTAGGACTACAGTAGTGCGGGGGGCGCCTGGGGACAGGACGCCCGTCGTTTGGGGCTTGGTTTCGGCACCAATCCACTTGGGATGGGTCCAAAACCTCTTATGGGGTTGTGTCAACAAATTTGGTGGGGTATTGTGGCCAAATGTTTGGGTTTGGGTCCGGATTGCGCTTCCAATAATCACCCAATAACCTCCCTTCCAAAAGAGAGATCAAGGATGTAAGAAGCACAAACGATGGGTGAGGATGTAATTTGGCAGCACTCCATTGCTCCAAATGCTCCTGCTCTATTCTTTTTTTGGGGTGAGAAGACTCACCAATTTATAGACCTAGGGTCTCTCTCTTTGAATGCGCATGCAAGGGCGCCACTTGACTTGCTTGCCCTATTTTGGGAGAAAATATTCTTCCCTGATTTAGAGTCTCTTTGCATGAGGCCTCCATGATCAAGGCATGCTTGACTGAAGTCCCTCTCCTTGATTTGAAGTCGTTCCTCGCAATTGCATGCCCTGAAGGTGCAGTTAAGTGGTGGACCTATCGAGGTTTGAATTTTTTCCAGTCAAACCTGCTAATCGTCCCACCCTGGGATGAATGTTGATAATCATCCCAGGGTGGGATGAATACCAGTTTGTAATCATCCCAGGGTGGGACGAGTAGGGAGCAAAGTGCTAAAAAGGTGCCAAATTGACCTCTGACCTTCCAAACTATTGTGGGAGTGGTTAGGACCACTGTTTAACCTCTAGGGGCTGCCCTAGGGGCTATGTATGTCAATTCGATCAGTGCTTGTCATCACATAATCGGATTGGTGTTGTTTTGGTGTCTACAGATGCCCCTTTTTGGGATGCACTGTGCGTGGCGCAGTGTTGAGAAAAAATAGATAACCAAAGCACTAATGATTAGGGTTTCTCAGTAACCTAACCAACTCTTGATGCCCCAAGTATGGAAAGGGCACGCATTCTTGAATCCTTGCTTCTGACGAGCTAAGGAGCTTAATTCAAGTGTTAACCTTTTTTGGTGAGGTGTTACTTGATCTTGGACATTGTTCAGTCATGAATAGGCAAAGGGCGCAACCTTTTGTCTATGGGAACCTTGAGTTCATGATTCTAGAATGCCAAGTGTTTGATCAACTTGTGATTATTGCTTGTTTGCTGCCCCAAGCAGGGGCGTGATTGTCTTTGTCAATGATCCTTTGAATGCGTGCCATTTCCTTGATTGGGTGTGTTTTTGTTGATTGGTGACTAAGTGTGACTACCCCCTCAAGCGACGAATCGATGAGGGAATGACCGACATGAGAAAAGCGATGAGTCGCTTGACCCAAGATGACTTATGTAAGGGTGCCTTCAGTTGTTTTCCATTGAATGCTTATGCAGTTTCCGAACATTATGACCTATTTTTGGTGGGTTTGAACCCTTTTTGTGATGCATTTTGGAGCTGAAATTGTCAAAAATCCATCCTCCCATGGAGCGGTCCAGCTATGGTAGCCTTCTTAGGGAGTAGGATAGTGACAATTTGTGACCCCAACGTCTATTTTGGATGCCAAGAATGTCAGGTGCAAAGGCGCCTTTGTTCGGCAATGTTATTGCTATTTTTGGGTGGGTTTTGACCCTTTTGGTGATGCCATTTGGGGATGAAATTCTTGAAAATCCATCCTCCCGTGGAGCGGTCCGGCTATGGTAGCCTTCTTAGGGAGTAGGATAGTGAGGATTTGTGACCCCAATATTGGTTTTGCATGCCAAGAATCATAGGCGCAAAGGCCCCTTTGTTCGGCAATTTTATTGCTATTTTTTTGTGCAATTTGGTGTAGTTTTTGTTGTTTTTGAATTTCTTGCTCTGTAATCGTCCCTGGGTGGGACGAATACCAGTTTAGTAATCGTCCCAGGGTGGGACGAGCACTAACTAGAGTGCTCATCCCAGGGGGAACGATTACAGGCCTAAAAGCCTATTTAAGGGCCAAAACTAGGTTTTGGGCTCATTTGCATTTGTTTTTCCTGGCGTTTGGGAGCTGTGAGGAGGAGGAGGTCGAGTTCGCGTAGTGGAGCGCTGTCAAATTTCTTGGACACCATGAGTTCATGGACCGGATCATCAAGTGGTGGAGCCGAAGTGAGACCGGTGAGTGCTCCTTCTCATTATTTTGCTTGTTGTATTTTATTGTTTAAAATCGTAATTCTTTCTTGTTTTTGTATTTCATTTTTTGATTTAAACTAAAATAAAAACCCTAGTTTAATTTTTTTTTTTTTGTGTGTTTTTTTTTTTTTTTTTTGTTTTTGTTGTAAAAAAGAAAACCCTAGTTTAAACTAAGATCGAAAACTTAGCTTAAAAAATTGTTTTTATTTATTTTTATGTTTTTTATCGTTTAGACTAAGGTCAAACCCTAGGTTAATTTTGTTGTTTTTTTTTTTTTTAGACTAGAAAAACCCTAGGTTATTTTTGTTTTTTTTTTTGTTTTAAACTAGGATGAAAACCCTAGGTTAACTATTTAATTTTTGTATTTTTTTTTTTGTCAGTTTAAACTAGGATAAAAACCCTAGGTTAATTTATTTTATTTTGTTTTTTTTTATTTTAGACTAGGATGAAAACCCTAGGTTAATTTTGTTTTTGTATTTTTTTTTTTATCAATTTAAACTAGGATAAAAACCCTAGGTTAACTGTTTATTTTTGTATTTGTTTTTTTGTCAATTTAGACTAGGATAAAAACCCTAGGTTAATTTGTTTTTGTATTTTGTTTTTTGTCAATTTAAACTAGGATAAAAACCCTAGGTTAATTTTTTTTTTTGTTTTTTTTTTTAAACTAAGGTTAAAAACCCTAGGTTAATTTTTTTTTTTTTTTTTTTTAAACTAGATAAAAACCCTAGGTATAATTTATTTATTTTGTTTTTTATTTAAACTAGAGTTAAAAACCCTAGGTTAAATTTTGATTTTTGTAAACTAAGGTTAAAAACCCTAGGTTAATTTTTTGATTTATTTTGTTTTTAAACTAGAGTTAAAAACCCTAGGTTAAATTTGTACATTTATTAATTTTTTTTTTATTATTAAATTTTTTTTTGTACATTTTAATTACATTTGAGAATGTTTTTGTTGTACATTTTTTTTTTGGTCATGTTTTAATGTTTTTATGTTGTTTTGTTTTGCAGGTGGTGAAGAGCCGATACCGTGTGCCGACGGTGTTCTCTGAAGCACGGGAGGCACTAACTGTGGCTGACTGGGAGTGGCTTGATGCCCTTGGGCTCAAGCAAGTGACTCGATTAGAGCCTGTGGTGGGGGATCGGGCATATCTCGATGCCCTCTGATCAACTTGTGGGATCCTCGGACTAATACCTTTCATCTCCCAATAGGGGAGATGATGATGACTCTAGAGGATGTCTATCAAATTCTATGGATTTCGATAGATGGGCTTCCTATTCGGACTACTCCACGTGATCAGCGGATGGTGGTGCTGACATGGTGCTTCGGGCATGGGGTGGAGATGGGGGTGGATAGTCCGATGGAGAGGGCAGAGGGGGATTGCCTGATTGGTGGTATTTTGGTGTGATGGTGGTTGGAGAAGGGCGTGTTGGGGGTGAGGCATGCATTACTGATGACCCTCATCTCCAACATGTTGCTTCCCGACTCCTCAGGGGTGAGGTTCCCGTGGAACCTGCTGGAGGTTGTTTTCAGACTGGTGGAGTGTCCGACAGAGGCACCCTTGATTATGAGGTGGGGACAGACACTACTAGCACAGCTTTATGATGAGTTGTACGAGGTCCCTAGGGTGATGTAGCTACCTATTGCAGTGTTGGGGGTGGCAACACATAGCTGTGGAGCGGCCACAGGGTTTGCCATGGACCACTCGGGCAGAGATGGTGGATAGGGAGATAGGGTACGCGGCTCTATGGTGGAGGTCTGAGGAGCAGGGGCAGAGTCGATGGTGGGCAGGTGTCGTAGGGCACTATGTCGATGCCTTCGCTCGGCTTGCTCCAGGGGAGGTGTTCTGGCACCCATATCGGGACTGTCTAGCCTGGCCTGAGGCTGGAGAGTGGCTCCGATGGGTGCATAGGGGGAGATGGCTGATCGGGCGGCACGGGACCGAGCAGGAGTACTTCTCGTACATCCGGGTGACATGATAGTTTGGGGTGTGCCAGGGGTTTCCTGGTGAGCCCTTGATCTATCGACGTCGGGGCGATGAGAGGACTCTGGCCTGGCCGATCATCGAGCCGCTTGGTGAGGAGTCGGATGCAGTGATTGATGTCCCTGACATGGACAACGTTGGGGTGACCGCTGAGTATGACCAGTGGTGGACGCTGCGGTGATGGCGGGGTGAGGGGCCTCTAGGGGGTCCGGAGGCAGCAGTAGTAGGTGGGGAGGATGTAGAGGCATCGGGAGAGGGTTGGGGGGCTCCACTGGAGGATGAGGACATGGTGGAGGTTGACAATTTTGTGGGGGATGATTTTGGGATTCTGGAGCAGCTGGATACGTAGGACGTCCTAGAGTAGTGGGAGCCGGAGCAGCCTATAGTCTCGGATATGCCTATGCCTCAGGCAGTCCCAGAGGGTATGGAGGTGAGGTATCATGCTGAGATAGCATGATTGGAGGATCTACTTTGAAGATGGGATGAGGAGCTTGGGGATGCTCTACAAGAGAGGGATCTCCTACGGACTCAGTTGGTGGAGTGGGAGAATGCATTGGCTGCATACCATCGATGGGATGGGGACATAGATGCTTCATGGGAGAGGGATCTCCTATGAACTTAGTTGGCGTAGCGTGATGACGTAGTGGTTACGTACCATCGATGGGAGATGGATTTGTTTCGACATCGGATGGAGTTGGAGGCAGAGATTATCCGCCTCGATGGGTGGTTACCTGAGCTCCCTAGAGGTGGATCTTCATGTCGAATGAGAGACAATGATACTGAGTAGTCAACATCTTCTCATCGTAGGTGGCTGGATGAGGGGGGTGCTAGTGGGCATGATGCGGGGGCTAGCGAAACCGCCCTGAGAGGTCCCATAGGACCCACACCATGGGGGTAGTTCTCGTCGCATCGATCCTACGTGATCATGGTGGTCGATGCCCTAGGCTTGGGGGTTTTTGAGTTTTTGATGTGATTTGTGAGGTTAGAGGACCGACTTATTGTAGCCTATGGGCATTTTGATGATATATATATACATGACTTTTCTTTTTGTTTATACACTTGTCATGATTTATTTTTTATTTTTATGCACATTTATTTATGTTGATGTATGCATATGTTATTATGAATGCGATGTTTCTAATTATATGATGTATGCATATGGAATGGATGAAATGATTTGTTGATAACTTGTCGATGGCACCATAGACTATACAAGATTTATTGGCTTTTTGTACTATGTGATTGCTTTGTGGAATGACTTTGCATGTGATAATTTTGTTTTGGTATTTTTTCATATTTTTTGATGGTGATGTAAGTAATAAAATGTACCAGTTGTTTTAAAATGTAGTTAAGGTTTTTTTGAGATTCAGATGTTTTAACTAACTAGCCAAGACTGTACATTTATCTCACAAGACTTTTGAACAAGGTATGAATCAGACTTGAGTTTGACCAAGTTATTTTACATCCCTGTGTGTGCAATTGAGTTCGTTTATGTGGTATTTGTCAGGATACCGCCAGTGCTAGATAGGCTGTCAACCAAACCTGTACTGAGGATCACCTAATTAGCTCCACTAACTCCTTTGTTGTATTTAGTAAGATTAATCCATGGGACAATCTAAGGTACCATAAGCTAGCTCATCCACATGCAAACATTGGTCTGCTCACACGCAAAGCTAATGTGATAGACATATCATCATGCATTTAGGATACCGCCATTGCCAGGTAGGCTGTCCACCAAACCCGTAATGAGGATCACCTAGATGGTTTTTCGAATGCTGAGAATTCTAGGGATTCAAGTTCAAGCATCTTTTAGTTGCTCAACTTGTTGGGATACTTGCTCTCATACATAGTGATGAAAATCACTGTTTATTTTTCTTTTTTTGTTTTTCTTTTTGAGCAAGGGGTTTGAATAGTGGTGATAACCACTATTATTTGATTTTGCATTTTAGGTTGCAAAGTTGAGCTCGTAGGTTGTTGGCTTGTGAATGGCATTGATCCTTTTGGCCTTGGGGATGACTACCCATCCTGTTCAGGGACGTGTAGTATGAATCCTTATGACTTTGGGGACCAAAGGTGATTGGGGATATTATTATGTAATGGCATTGATCTTTTAGGCCTTGGGGATGACTACCCATCCTTGTCAGGGTGTGTAGTACGAATCCTTATGACTTTGGGGACCAAAGGTGATTGGAGGATATGATTATGTAATGGCATTGATCCTTTTAGGCCTTGGGGATGACTACCCATCCTTTTCAGGGGCATGTAGTATGAATCCTTATGACTTTGGGGACCAAAGGTGTTTGGGGATTTTTGTTAGTGGTGAAAACCACTATTTATTAAGGGGAATTGGATGGGGAAGAGCTTGTCCTTTTGTCAATTCTCAGCATTCTCAAACCATTCACACAGGGGGATGAACAGGCTAACCTTTCACCTATGGTACCCTAGACTGCTTTGTAGGTTTCTCTTGCATTCACACAACTTGGGAATTTTTATGTGTTTTAACTTGTGTTGGGATGCTACGTAACAAGGTGTGATCCAAGTAAAACTCTACCTTTGTAAAAATTTGTCTGACTTTGTACAGTTCTTGGCTAGAAATCTAATGACAACTGAGTGACGAAAACCCTAGATGCATTAGAAGACAACTGACTATGATATGATGCAAAATGTAAATGGTGTTTATTTTTGATGGATGTATTTATAAAGTGGAAAAATGTGGAAAATGATGGAGTTGTCGAGTAATTACAGTCTATGGTGCATTTGACCTGTATGACCAACAAATATGCAATGTATGTTTGCGATGCCTAATGCAACTTATGTTTTTTGTGTTTTGATTTTTAAGAGTATGCATGGAAGTGAGATGCAATTTTTTTTTTTTTTTTTTTTTTTTTTTTTTTTTTTTTTTTTTTTTTTTTTTTTTTTTGACCAACGATTATGGAAACCCTTGGAGCTTTTGGTTTGACCAAAGGGTTTATGGATACCTTTGGGGCATTTTAGGTTGACCAAGCGATTGTGGGAATCCTTGGAGCATTTTGGTTTGACCAAAGGGATTATAGATACCTTTGGGGCATTTTAGGTTGACCAAGCGATTGTGAGAATCCTTGGAGATTTTTAGGTTTGACCAAGCGATTATAAGAATCCTTGGAGCTTTTGGGTTGACCAAGCGATTGTGAGAATCCTTGGAGCTTTTGGTTTGACCAAAGGGATTATAGGAACCCTTGGAGCATTTTAGGTTGACCAAGCATTGTAAGAATCCTTGGAGCTTTTGGTTTGACCAAGCGATTGTAAGAATCCTTGGAGCTTTTTGGTTTGACCAAGCGATTGTAAGAATCCTTGGAGCTTTTTAGGTTTGACCAAGCGATTGTGAGAATCCTTGGAGCTTTTGGGGTGGGCTATGGCTCTCTAAATGTGGAATGGCCTCAAATGACTGATGTTCAAGGGTTCTAGTTCCTTGATTCCTTCAAGAGAGGCGAGCCGGTATGTTCCAGGTCCTATTTTACTATCAATTACATAGGGACCTAACCAATTTGTCATGAATTTGTCCCTTAGATGGGGTGGCAAGTTAGAATTTTGTTGGTTCTCTTTTAAGACCAAGTCACCAACCTGAAAGTCCCTCAGGTGAACTTTCATGTTGTATGCTTTCTTAAGTCGCTCTTGATAGATACGTAAATTCTCGAGAGCATTGATGCGTCATTCATCGAGCAACGTAAGTTGGTCTAATCGGGCCTGCCATGCAGTGTCATCATCGATGAACTCTTGCATTGATATGCGCAAGGAAGGTATTTCCAACTCGAGAGGCATGACTGCCTCGGAGCCATACACCAACGAAAATGGAGTTGCCCTAGTGGGCATCCGAATGCTAGTGTGATAAGCCCATAGGGCAAGTGGGATTTGAATGTGCCAATCCTTATGACTATCTATGACCATATTTTTGAGGATTGCAACTAGCATTTTGTTTGATGCCTCTGCTTGCCCATTTGCCTGTGGATAATAGGGTGTTGAAAAATTATGTTGAATTTTGTACTTTGTTGTCAAAGCATGCACATCTTTATTCTTGAATGACGTCCCATTATCCGAGATGATCTTGGATGGAATACCAAAATGACATATGATGTTATGTAAAATAAACTCCGCAATGCGGGTCCCAGTCGTAGAGGTAAGCGGAATTGCTTCCACCCACTTGGTGAAGTACTCTATGGCCATTATGATGAACGTGTGATGACCTGATGACATAGGGGAGATATTTTCAATTAGATCTAAGCCCCACTATGAAAATGGCCAAGCCGATTGGATCGGTTGCAAGGCCTGAGAAGGTACGTGTGTCAAATTGGCATGGTGTTGACACTTCATGCACTTCCTTACATACGCGCAACAATCTCACTCTAAAGATGGCCAATAATAGCCCATGCAGAGAATGCACTTTGCGATGGCCATACCGCTGAAGTGGCCACCGCATGTACCATCGTGCGCTTGGGTGATCGCCCAAGCGGACTCCTGTTGGTCCAAGCAACGGAGGAGGATTCCTTCATAGCTCCGATGATACAAAATGTCTCCTAGCAAGACATGTTTTGTCACTTTCTATTTAAATGATCTTTTTGTGGTGTGTGTCAATCCAAGTGGGAGGTTACCTAGCTTGAGGTAGTCTCTTATGGGTGTGTACCAATCCTGCTGATCAAAAGCCTCGATGGTATGAATGGCCAATCCCTCTTGAAGTTCATCCCTAGCAAAAGTTGAGCGGGAAAGAACTTGTAAGAATAGCATTGTGTTGCTATTGATGGGAATAGGGGAGAACAAGGACCCCCAGTTGGCTTGATTCAGACAATCATGGATTCGAGAGAACCTATCCTGAGATGGTTCAATCTGGATCAGGTGGATTCCTGGCGTTAGGTCAGAGCTTGCATGCTCCATCATGGATTGTGATAATGTTTTGACTTGAATGGTTGTCATCTCACCAGAAGGGTCTTGCGGGATTAGTGACCCCAAAGAGGCCATAGTATCCGCAAAATGATTCGATGATCGAGGGAGTGCCTCGATGTCGTACCATTCAAGATTTGCCAAGAATTTGTCCACAAGGGCTTTGTAGGCCTATAGAACTGGGCATTTACATTGGAATACCCCTTTTACTTGGTTGAAAATTAACAGTGAATCACCAAAGATGTTCAAGCATTTGATGTTCATGGTGATTGTTGTCTGAAGACCTATGAGCAAGGCTTCGTATTCGGCATTGTTGTTGGTGCACGAGAAATCTAATTTAAATGATAGAGGCATTGGAGCCCCTTGTGGTGTGAAGAATACAATTCCTATGCCACCCCCTTGCTCACATTTAGAACCATCAAAGAATAAGGTTATGTCGGCCTGTGACTCAGGCTCATCAGAATCTGGCGATTCTGAGACATGGAAGACCCCATCATCGGGTAGCTCTATGGTCAGAGGTTGATCATCTTCGAGAGGAGCCTCTACTAGTTGATCGATGATGACTTGACCTTTGATGGACTTTTGTCCAATGAATTCGATGTCAAACTCCATCAACAACATGATCCATTTTACCATGTGGCTACTATGATAAGTATGACTCATCATGTACCGCAATGGATTCTCCTTAGACACAACATACGTCGTATTGCTCAGCATGTAGTGGCATAGCTTTTTGGTAGCAAATACCACTGCCAAGCATAGCTTCTCGACGTATGCATAGTTAAGTTCATAACTGACCAGGGTGCGGCTAAGATAGTAAGTAGCCTGTTCTTTGTGTAGTTCATTTTTTGGGCTAGCATGGCGCCCAGTGCCACCTCAGTAGCTGAGATGTATAAGTAGAATGACACTCCTGGTCTAGGTGGTGCCAATACTGGTGGTGAAGCCAAGTATTGTTTGATGTCATCGAAGGTTGACTGGCACTCGTCATCCCAATGAAATGCTACCCCCTTGTGCAATAATTTATTCATGGGTCGGCACTTGTCAGATAGCTGTGCTATGAAGCGCTTGATTGACGTGACCTTTCCCTGTAGGCTTTTGAGCTGCTTGATGGTAGTTGGGGGAAGCATTTCAAGGATTGCCTTGAATTTGTTTGGATCCACCTCGATTCCTCATTTTGAGACTATGAAACCCAAGAGTTTTCTAGATGTGATGCCAAATACGCACTTCTTGGGGTTTAGTCTGACTTTATGTTCAATGAGGTGATCGAGGATCTTGCTTAAGTCATCGAGATGATCTGGGCACAAAAGAGATTTGGCCAACAAATCATCCATGTAATCTTCCAAAGTTTTATGCATGTGATCATGGAAGATGTATGTCATGGCACGTTGGTAGGTGGTGCCAACATTTTTAAGGCCAAAGGGCATGACCTTATAACAAAATGTCCCCCAAGGCATTGTGAACGCCATTTTTAGTTGGTCCTCGAGATTGATACGAATCTGATTGTATCCCGAGAAACCATCCATGAGGGAAAGCATTTCATGGCCCGTTGTAGCGTCTACCAATGCATCGATGCTAGGCAAGGGGAAATCATCCTTGGGACTCGCTTTGTTTAGATCTCAAAAATCGGTGCATATGCGAATCCTCCCATCAAGCTTCTTGATGGGTACCATGTTGGACAGCCATGGTGGGTAATCCATGCAGATGACAAACTGTGCATCCAACAGCTTTTGTAGCTCATCTTTGACCATTAAGGCTACTGTTGGGTGCATCTTACGTAGTTTTTGCTTGATTGGCTTGACTGTCGGATCAAGCATTAGATTATGCATGACTAGCTATGGGTCTAGCCCCGACATGTCTTTGTAGGACCATGCAAAAACCTCCTTCTTCTCTTTGAGAAGGGCAATGTAGTCGGCTTGCTCTTCGGGGGATAGACTTACCCCCAACTTGATGATCTATGGATTCATTGGATCGAGGTCGATGTCTACGTCAGTCGTCTCCTCGATCGACATGTGGGATCCATCCTCCAACCGGTGTGGAGTTGGGATCAAGTGGATATCATTTGCTGAATTTAGATCTACGTTTGGAACGTCGGGTTCCTCTTCGACATGGAAGACATCCTGAGTTGGTCCTGGGGTGAAATGAAGCATCTCACCGCAAGGCCAGTACTCTGATGGGGATGGTGGTGAATCAACATGATCCCAGTCTATGGCATCTAGGTCTAGATACAATGACCATGTTGGATCGGCTGGATTGTGGATGGGGGCGGTTAAGTCAATGGAGATCATGTTGATGAAATGATTTTGGTCTCCATTACCATGGGTGTGGTGACTCGGACATCCTTGGTGATCTTTGTGCTCCGGATCTAGCTCTGGGGGTATTGGCACAAATGGATCGGCCCTATGTGCGGATAAAAGGATAGGGTCTACCCTTGGCACTGATAGCTCTATAGGGTCTCTGGGTGGAAGGTGCTCTCTGTATGCCCAAAGTGGTGGGTGCAATAGTTGGTCCAACTATGCTGGGTTTAGGTGCCACCTATGCCTTGGCCCCATGTGTAGTTGTTCAAACATGTCATCAATGTCCATGGGGTATTGTTGTTGTCGCATATGATTGAGATATGCCATCTCAGTCTCATCTTCATAATCGCTATCAGAGATCCATAGGCCTTCATTGGCTTCGATAGTTGTTTGCGACATGTGAGGCTCATCTTGCTCGAGCAAATTGATCTGGTCCCATCGGGGTTGTTTCGCTCTCTACGGGAGGACCTGATTTTCTTGAGGTGGCACTTGCTCGATTGGAGCATCCAAAGGGAACATTGTCAAGAGGCTCTCTTGATAGTCATCCATGGGGGTCACTTGTGAGTGATTGCTATCAGACTCGAAAGGGTCCCAAGGTGCTACCTCATACTCTGACTCATCTTCGAAAGACCCTTCTTGGCCTTGTCTATATCCCTCTTGTAGGTGAGTCCTCAAACTTTCTCCTTTCTCGATCGAAGGGAAAGGGTTGTTAAGGTCAACAAGGTTGGTTGTTAACAATGGGAGATAATCCCCCAATGTATACGTTGTGTTAGGATTGGCATATGGATCTAATGCCAACCCATCCTTGTTGCCTATCCCTAGGCCTTGCATGTTCTCTACCAAGATGTCAAGGGGTAGGGGGTGGTTGAACCCTACTCCTGACTTGTCGTATGGCATCTGATATCTTGGTTGGCAAAGAATGCACACTCCTTGCTCATATCTGCCCAACCCATATCCATGCCAATTGCATTGGCCAAGATATCTCAAAGCAAAGTCTAGGTTGGACAAATAGTTGACATCCTCAGCAAAGGGCTCTTCATCTTCTTCTTCTTGCATGTAAGGTTCAATGCCATTATCGAGGCCCCCATATACAAAGTTTGTCTGATTTGGTGGGTAGCCTAGAGGAACAATAGTGTCGATGGGGAGGCGAGGTCTCCCCATGTCCTGCATGGACTCAAGTGTGGGTGTTGCTACAATGTTCCACACTAGATACTCCCCCAGGCCCGTATTGGCCATCTCAATGGTGATCATTGGTGGTGGAGGGGAGGGAATGGGAGTTCTTCCTGAGTCCACTCCATGTAGGGTGAACTAGGCATCTCGACTTCCATTCGGCTAGGCATCTCTTCGATAGAGATGGTTGAGACTGATGGCGGTGCCTCTTCTAGGGGTTTCTTCCCATTGTCCTTCAGTGTGGCCACCATAGGTGGCATCGTTGGTGAAGGACCAGATGATGAAGATGGACCCGATTGGGGATTTGATGGACTTAACAGTGGGGATGTATGCGAAATCAGACCCTGTTTAGATGGATTCAACTAAAAATCCAAATGTGTTGATGGAAGGGTCGATTGCGGCATCAATTGCACCATATTGCAATACTTGAAGGGCTCTAAGTCTGCTGGGACTACATGCACCTGCCCTTCGAATGTGTACTTTAGGCACTGATGAGCTATCGAAGGGACACACTTCATGTCCCTGATCCAAGGCCGGCCCAACAAGATATTATAGGCCATCTCACCTTCCAAGATGTGGCACAATGTAGGAATAGTCTTTTGTCCCACTTGGATGGGTAGGACAATTGTGCCAACCATCGAGCATATCGCATCATTGAATGCTCGAAGAGTATAGGTGGAGGCCACGATGTGAGATGCTGGCAACTTTAGGTGTTTCAATGCCATTGTTGTAATTATATTATTGGATGAGCCAGTGTCCACCAACACCCTTTTAAATGGAATCCCGTTGACCCATGCAATGACGTGCAGGGGTGGATCCACCATATCACCAGTCACCGATTTCACTTCATCTTCTCTAAAGGTGATGACTGGTTCTGTACATCATTTTACATGTCCCACAAAGTTGTTGAAAGAGTTTGCTTCATGGGGCTGCAGCTCGATGGCTTTTAATATCTCCATTAGAGCCTCCCGATGGGGCGATGATTGTTGAATGAGCTCATAGATGGAGAGCCTAGCCGACGTGGTCCTTAAACTTTGGGTAAGTCTAGTCCGAATCATGGCCACTGGTCTAGGTGAGGGAGGTTGTGTAGGGTGTTGTTGAGGTTGTGACATTGATGGAACCTCTCCTGTAGCCGCCATAGGGGCAGCTGTGCTTGGGTACCTCTTGTTTCGAGTCACTATGCTTATCATCCCTACATACCCCTGCATGGGGAAGTTCTGTGTCACCTCATTGACTTGAAGGGTTTTTTCCTACGCATCATGGGTAGGCAGGGGGTCTTTGAAGACTCCCATCTATTGGTTGTTTGGTGCTACAGGGTTGTCCACCGCTAGCGTCTTGTTGTCTATTAGGTCTTGCATGAAGCTCTTGAACTTCCAACATGCGTAAAGGTCATGTCCTTTCTACCTATGAAATCTATAGTACAAGTCTTCCCTATAGCCCTTAGGTTTTGGCATGTTGGGGTCTATGGGTCGACTTTATGGTAGGTGTATCAAGTTTGCCATGGACAAACGGTCAAACAAGGAGTCTTTGGACTCTATGAAGGGTGTGAATTGTCGCCTAGGGTGACGCTGCTGATTTTGCTCTTGTCGATGATTTTCCTTCTCATAGCTATCAAGAGGAACTGCCTGATAGTTAGCCTATGAGGGTTGTGTTGCTTGTGCAGGCTTAGGCATGTTTATAGCAACCTGATTGACCGCAGTGGGTTTCGGTTGTGTGGTCCCTATTTTGGCATTTTTAGGCCACTCTTTCTTTCATGGCTTGGCAATCTTGCCATCCTGTATCTTGATCTCCTCAATGATTTTGGCTTGCACCAGGGCTTCCTCAAGAGTGGCATATTGCTGCAGCTGCAATAGCATGGAGATCGATCTCAAACAACTCTTTGAGAACATTTGGGTCAAGTCGGCCATAGGAGGGAGGTAGGGAAGCTTTGAAAGCAATGTCCTCCATCGATTTCCATAGGCCGCCATGGTTTCTTCCTCATACTTCCTGAGGCTAGCTAGGTCGCTTAGTGATGCCTTCTTCTTGGTGTTGAAGGTGAAGCATTCGAGGAACGCGTCCACTAGCTGATCCAAGTTACTGATGCTATGTTTTGGCAACTGAGTGAACCAATCCGAGGTAGGGCCTACGAACATGGTTATAAATGTTCTTAGCAAGAAAGCATCATTGTCCTGAATGCCAAAGCATTGGCTCAAGAATCTAGTCATGTGCTCTTGGGCATCCTCCTCCCCTCTAAATATTGCCAATTGAGGCAGTTTAAAGTGTTCAGGGTATGGGGGTGCCGACACTGATGGATGCATAGGGTGACTATGGAGCTGGCATAAAGTGGGCTTTTGGGGCCCAAAAGTCTTGGTCTCCATAGACTCTAAGCACTCTAACAGCGCTTTATATGCATCAGAGGATTTGATCTCTTCCTCATTGGTTTTCTCCCGCTACGGGTTGCGGGGAACTTGAGGCCTATGGAGGGGTGGTCGGATAGCACCCCCTCTACCTTGGTAGGGCATTTCAGCCCACTCTTCTTCTTGCTCATACTCCTCATAGGCTTCTTGAGGAGTTCTTAGGTGAGACCTATAAACATGGGTGGGTGCCCGTGGAGGGTGCCCATCATTGTTTCTAGGAGTGGCCTCCCGCTCAGGTCTAGGAGGTCTTGGAGGCAATATTTGATAAGGTCATGGAGACATGTCTCGCACCAAGGGGTTGTGCCTCTCATACAACTCTATCTTATGCGTGCGAGGGGTTGGGACCCTCTCAGGCATAGTGTTCTAGAGCAATTCATCTATTTGATGTTGAATGCGCTCTTTGCTAAGGTGGTACAGGTGCTCTAACTATTGTTGGTCTTGCCTGAGCTGCATGATTTGTGCTTGGTGGGTGGCATGTTTGGCAAAGGCCAAGTCAATTTGTTTTACCGTCTTGTGTTTAGGAAGCCTAGATGCCTCTCCTACATGTCTATCTCGATCGTGGTGATCCGAGATCTCTATGGGTCACTTTCCTCTATCGAGGTTAGCGGCATTCACCCGAGGCTCTAGCCTCAGTGGGTGATCCTGATACATAGCAGGTGTGGAGGTGCATTGCTCCCATGTTGTGTATTGCTCTTGAGGAATGTAGTGGTCTTCCTCATGCTCCCTTTCGTATATGTGAAAGGGGCGGGCAGAGTTGGCTTGCCCTATCTGAAGAGCCTTGTGCTCTGGATTTGGCCTATTGTTTTTGATAGTAATAAGGGGTAGAGGAGGGATGATGTAATCATGTGGCCCCTCCTTATGGGCCCTATGTTGTTCTAGCACTTCATCGCATGGTGGCCACTCATATCGAGTGTCTAAGGGAGCCCTCCCATCTATGTTGAGTGCCACGTGTATGGACTCCTCCTGAAAGGGTCTATGCTGAGTGGGAGTGCCCCTCAAAGGGGTGCCTCTATAGTCCCATTCTGTAATGGCATGATGTGGACTATCTTGTGGGTCAGGCCGCCAAGGTGGTATGACCAAGTCCTCGGGGCTATATCGGAGGCGACTTGTGCCCCTTTGTACACTTTCCGTAGCTTCTGCCCATGATTGGGCTCGGCTACGGGTGTACACCATGGTGGTGTTTCTCTAAAGATGTGTACATTTTTATCTTCTTTACAATTTTTTATGCTACACTAAACACAAGGGGACCACACAATCAAAGCAATGATTATCTTGTTTATGGATTAAAGTGTGCCCTAAATCTGGTTCAGTGTGTTTTGATTTTTGTTTTGAAAACCTTGTAAAGAAATTTTTGTTGTATATGCAATATGAGGGCTCTTATATCTCCCAAAATGGTCGCCCCTTCAATATACCACTACCAAGCCATTATACCGAACCTCTCTATATACCCGCCCTTACGTGAGGGAGACTATTGGTACGTGAGAGCAGAATAGTACGTGGAACATAGGCGGTACGAAAGGGGAATCACTCTATTTTTGACACCTACCATAGAAGACTTATCCTCATGCATTGGGAATCACCCCAACTACACTTGGTCAGCTTTCATCAGGATTTACGTCTAGCAACAGTAGCGATCGGGGTTATGTATGCAAAAATTCAAGCCAAGGTGGTGATGAAATCCACCGTTGGTCTTGATCAAGGGTTGGGGTTTTACGACCAATGCCTTGATGTTTAAATTACCACGTGGTGTGTGGGGTTCTTTTTATTTGCGCAAAGAAAGAAAAACATGCAGCAAAACTCTCCTATGCAAGCAAAGAAACATGAAATGACAGAGACAGAAAATAGAAAATGACAGAGGATGCTCAGAACCCCTACCTCTTCTCTGCCCAAACCGGATGCCTCTGAGTTTCTGCTCTGAAACTGCATAGAGAGCTAATCATCCTGGGGTGGGATGAATAATAGATCTGTATTCATCATAGGGTGGGACGAATTCCCATTCGTCCCTGGGTGACACGAATTCCAGCTCTGTATTCGCCACAGGGTGGAACGAGCAGCAGTCCAGTGCTTGAAATATTGACACCTGCAAGCAAAAACACACAAATTTTGATCAAAAATTTGATCTCAAAATCAAGGGACAGTGGTCCCACCATGATCGCCACTGAAAGCACGAGGATACGGAAGCAAAACGAAAGGGAAATGTAACGCTAAGTCCTACGAACGAGAATGCATGAAAAGAGGGAAAACAAACGAAATGAAACGAGATTTAAAGCAAGTGTAAAAGTGCAGCCCTTTATTTTATTGATTTTCTTGAGATCGGGTTACAATACGTCTCCTCCCTTTTCAGGGGCTAGGAGCATCGGACATAGTTTAGTTACACCATGAATGATACATTCCCCTTGGGGATCTTCCGCGTGCCCACATTGAAAATGGGTGGACCAAACATCACCGCCGCTTGCATGAATGTGTCTATGGTTCCTTTCTACCCCTCTAGTGTCGAGATCCTACATTCAGAGAAATAGTAAATGATTAGTAGCACCTACGGATGGAGGGAAACATGCGATCCCCAAGGCCTACGGTCAATGCATGCATAAAATGATTAAAATGATAACTAAAACATATCAGAATGAGCTAAAATTTTGATAGAGGCAATAAAAAATTACCAGGAACCCACTGCAAAAGGAACAATCCAGAAATATTGCACATATTTCTAATCGCTCTGGGGTGGGACGATTAGGACTGTCATAACCTGTCAGAAAGCCACCTCCTAAATGTCCAGTCCAGAGGCCTCCAAAACACCTACAAAGTTGGGGTTAGGCAAAACGGGGCATTTTGGGATGACCCAGAAGGTCGGATTTGGCTAATTCGGCCTCGATCACCCTGTATCCGATGATGCTCCCTGTATGTTAGCGAAAGCGAGAAACATTGAAAGCACAGTCAAAACTCATCCAAATCACATGAAATTTAAATGACAACATATGTAAGTGACCTAGAATAAAATGCAAAAATAATAGTATGGAAATCTACCACATATTTCTAATCGCTCCGGGGTGGGGCGATTAGGACTAGCAGTAGTGCGGGGGCACCCGAGGGCAGGACGCCCATCGTTTGGGGCTTGGTTTCGGCACCAATCCACTTGGGATGGGTCCAAAACCTCTTATGGGGTTGTGTCAAAAAATTTGGTGGGGTATTGTGGCCAAATGTTTGGGTTTGGGTCCGGATTGCGCTTCCAATAATCACCCAATAACCTCCCTTCCAAAAGAGAGATCAAGGATGTAAGAAGCACAAACGATGGGTGAGGATGTAATTTGGCAGCACTCCATTGCTCCAAATGCTCCTACTCTATTCTTTTTTGGGGTGAGAAGACTCACCAATTTATAGACCTAGGGTCTCTCTCTTTGAATGTGCATGCGAGGGCGCCACTTGACTTGCTTGCCCTATTTTGGGAGAAAATATTCTTCCCTGATTTAGAGTCTCTTTGCATGAGGCCTCCATGATCAAGGCATGCTTGACTGAAGTCCCTCTCCTTGATTTGAAGTCGTTCCTCGCAATTGCATGCCCTGAAGGTGCAGTTAAGTGGCGGACCTATCGAGGTTTGAATTTTTGCCAATCAAACCTGCTAATCGTCCCACCCTGGGACGAATGCTGATAATCATCCCAGGGTGGGATGAATACCAGTTTGTAATCATCCCAGGGTGGGACGAGTAGGGAGCAAAGTGCTAAAAAGGTGCCAAATTGACCTCTGACCTTCCAAACTATTGTGGGAGTGGTTAGGACCATTGTTTAACCTCTGGGGGCTGCCCTAGGGGCTATGTATGTCAATTCGATCAGTGCTTGTCGTCACATAATCGGATTGGTGCTATTTTGGTGTCTACACCAAGATAAGATATGGAGGATTAAAAAATTACTTTGAAATATTGGCATATAATGGTTCTCTTGAATATTTTGGAGAACCTATTCTAGGTGTTCTAGACGAACCTTCTAGGTAGGTGATAAAACTTGAATGTCATCAAGATAAATGAGGATAAATGTGTCTAGGTTGTCCTTGAAAAACTCATCTTAAGCTTCATTAATGTAGTTTATCCATTTGTAAAACAAAAGGGTATAAAAAGCCACTTTGGACTTGGTATTACATGTTCTCTTCCATGTATCCTTTATCTACACCTAAACCTGATGATACCTACTTTTTATATCTATATTTGAAAATAACTTTACCCCTTGTAATTGATCTTAAAGATCATCAATTCTAGGGAGTGGATACTTATTCTTGATGGTGATTTTACCTTGAAATAATATATATTTTCCAAGTACTATCTTTCTTAAGTACCAATAAAATTGGTGAAGCACAAGGAGATGCACTTGGCTTAACGAATCCTTTAGCTAACAAATCATGAATTTGATTTTTAACTTCTTTCACTTAAGATATTTATTGTTTGTACATGGGTGCATTGAGAAGAGATAATCCAAGAATAAGATCTATGCTATGATAGATTTCTCTTATAGGAGGAATAGTAGAAGGTTCCTCAAACACTTGTACATATGATTGTAAAATTTTGTTAAGTGAAGCATGCTTGATAAAATTATGAATCGATGCTTAAGTGTCTTCATTTTTTGGCCTTATGAAGATTAATGCCAACTCTTGTGCTTGATTTACTACTTTGCATTCTTGTCGACAATCTAAAACAAAAATGGTAGTAGGATGAATGCATCTAATTATATATTATTTGTTATCCAATTATAATTTATAAGTGTTCAATAATGTATTGTAAGTGGCTTTCCTATCATATTGATATGATTTTATTAACAACAAACCACAATATTCCATATATGTGACATCACATATGACCTTATCCATAAATTTTGGACCAAATACAAAGGAGATAATGTAAGTGTATATGATATATGAAGTGCTTCTACTATCCTTCCATTCCAAAGAATAAGGATGTGGATTAGGGCTCAATGGAAGCTTTTACTTGTTGACAACAAACACATAATTACATTTTTTTGCAAGTTGTCATCGATAATACAATTTATGAAAAATTCTTGAGTCAAGTGGGCCCTAGTGATGAAAAACTATCATGACCACTTTTAAAATAATTATAAGGCATAAGGGTTAAATTATCATGAACAATTATCATGACCATTTAACTCTTGATATGGTTTTCATTTTCCCATAGTCTCAATAGGGCCATGCATGGGTCCCAATTAGGAGACTTTATAACTAAGGATTTCTTCTTCATATTATGCAACTGAAAATATTGATGCCTAATATGCCTTTTATTTTACAATAAGAATAATATTTTTGAGAATAATAATAAGAAGAAAAATTTATAGAGGAAGAAGAATAAGAGGAAGTACGAGGAGTAGAGAATGAGAAGAAGTTTTTTTCTTCACTTATGGTGGCTAATTGGACACCTTGGTACGTCCTAAAGATTAAGCTCATCTCAATTCGCTATCAAGATTCTCCTTTTCCAATTATGCATGATTGAAATATACATCCAAAGTATCTAAGACAGTATATTTCAACTCCTGATACAAGGGTTCAAGTAGACCACTTATAAATTTGATGATAAGGGATTCTGCTAGATCCTTTACATGAATCAAAATTATTAAACTATTGGATTGGAAAACAATATTGAACAAGCATATTATAAGTCTTTCTTAATCTATACCATTTGACATTTAAATCTTGTTCATAATTGAAAAAATAAAAAATAACCTTCAAAGATTATACTAAGCCATCCAATGTGGTAATTGGATTTTATCTTTCTTGTCTTTCCATAATCACTAGCTTGGCTAACCCTCACAACTTGACTTTGGAAAAAAGGTACTTGTTCATAAATAGGGAACCTCTATATAGGAGAACCAAGTCTCCATGTCCATTATCCAACTACTTAGAATATCAAGATTTCTAGACTCATCATAAGTTTTTACATAACATTTTGTCTTTGCCCTTAGATCATTATTATAGATCTTTACATCAAGGGCACTTTGGACTATGATGTCTTGGACCTTATTAGCTAATAGACCAACTATCTAGGCTAGAGCAATCATCTAATATACTAAATTTGAGGCCATTTGTGACTAGGTATGGGCTAGATGAATGAGAACAAAGAGACACTTAAGGACCAAAAAGGGTGTAAAAAGGTCCAAAAGGTTTACAAAGTTTACCTTCTCTTAGGTAATTATAATAGTTGACTCCTAAGTATCTAAATTATCTTAAATACTTACTTTTGTAAACAATAAACAAAACCAAATTCTCTTGTACATTGATATGTTGTCTTCACAATTGTATGCCTATTCCCAAAACAATTATTGAGACTTTTACCATCTATTATAGAAATTACAATGTTCTAAAACTATAGTAGTTATTAGGCATAACAAAAAAAAAAAAAAATTAATTATCAATAATAAATAATTAAATAATTTTTAATAAAATAAAAAAATTGGTTTCAAATATAGAAATCGACAGTCCACCAGTAAAACACCTATAACAATAGTTCCAATAAAAAATGGGTGCCACATGTTATAAGAGCAGTGGTTCAGTAAATGGCAATGAAGTGCTACCAACCGCACACACAACCAATTGCCTCATGTTGGTCAACTATCTTTCAAATCACTATTGCATTTAAATAGGAAAAAGTGCTCCCACATAATGAATGTGAGATTAAGCCTTGCAACCACCAACAAATAAGATAAAAATTGGTATTTATACGTGTTGTTGGATTCAAACTAAATAGTCCATGTGTAACAATACCATAGGATTCAATGTCTACCAATCAAATTTTGGTAACATATCCACATAAGTCCAACAATGTAAGAAGCACCAACCAATCAAGCTAGATGTTTGAATTACTTATGGAAGGTACTTTTAAACAACTATAAAACACACTACCTCCTACATGTGGGATAATTTCCACTAGGTTTTTTCAAATTCAGGTGTAGGCAGGGTTATGTTCATCAAAAAATAGCCCTTGGTATAACTGGCCTCATTAGGAGTCTACCGCAAGATCATGAAGAATTATCCTAGTTAAACTATTAGTGATCGATATACATTTGAATTATTGTAACAACATTCCCCATTGGACCTCTCTCATAGGCAACTTAATTGGTTAAAGGAACCAATTAGCATGTGTTTAAGGGTCAAAGACCCTATTCACACCTATAAGTCTTAAGTGGATTAGGTGTGTAGGAAATAATTAGAAGGATTAGAAATGATTAACTACAATTTATATGGTTAATAGATTTTATTAATCCTAATCTAATATTAAATAGATGCTCATCGAAATGTGTCCAATACTAATTGGACCACATTGAGCATTTAAATATTTAGAATATAATATTGGGTAGTGGAGGATGACTAGGATCCTCACTCCCTATCCTTAACAACGAGTTGTCCAAATATTATAAGACCAAACTAAATGCTCATAGAAGTGTCGTGTTATTGTTGGACCACACAAAGAGCATTAATGAGGACAATTAATGGAAGGATGACCATTCCCAACCACCTTGACCAAGTTTATTAATAAAATAATATGAGGAAGGAGGTTGGAAATGCCTATAAATAGAAGGTATTGGAGAGGAGAAGGGAGCATTCGAGGAGATTTCTTATAAGCATTGTTTGTGGAAAATCCTATCATCTAGGGAGTACCCTAAATGATAGGGGAAGGGGAGTACTCATATACCTAATAATATGTTGTCTTAGTTCTAAATAGAAACCTTATATTATGTATACTTCTTTGGGTATACCCTCGTTAGCCTAAAATAATCTCGAGGTCTCTCTATAATCATCCGATAATAACTGTGTACTATCTTCAATTTATTTTATTTTTATTTTTTAAATATTAATAAAATAAAATAAAATACATGTTGCCCATGATAGTGGAAGGGCGTATAATCATCAGTGATGTTGAATTATTTCATTTTATGACAATGGTAATATGTCTACCTGGAGGCTAATGTATCCTATGTAGAGGAGAAGCCATAGTAATTATCCTTCCCTTCCTGCATCAACTTGTTGAGTAATCAAATACAGTGGATGTCTATGTTGCATGGTAAAGCCATCCAGCTGATTTCAATAATTCTTGGGCTTCTCACATATCTTTTTAATAGTATGAATCATGTTGTCTCCATGTTTTTTGTATTATTTGATTTTTGGAAGAGACATCGTTGATGTATGGCTTAATTTTCTTTTCAATAAATAATGGCAACAATTAAATATGTACAAATGAATAGTTAAATGTTTATTTTTAGAAAAAATTCATACATATTTAGCTGCATTCATCTTTGAAGGTTTTTCTTGCACAGGATCCAAAGTGGAATTAAATCCACAACTAAATGGTTGAAGATGGAAATGGAATCGAATCCATAGTAATTCCATTGAAAGTGAATGTAGAATGGTGGAAGCCATAATCCATAATTAAAACCAATGAAATCTTGTGAAATATCAATCTGCAACTCAATACGAATAAACGAGATCAGAATAGATTCCACTAGGTTTAACAAAGAAAAAGACTCAGATTCAGAATCCACACAAGAATATGGTTGACGTCACTATTCCTAGAAAATAAGTGCAGAATGGAAATCCACTCGGATTTACAAAGGAAAACAAGTGGAATGCAATCCACTACCAAATACAAGTAAAATGTTATGGAATGGAGTTAGGTTAACGTGCATGCAAAATTTGGAGCAATATTAAAGTTGCGAACTTTACCAACTATTAGGGTAAACTTAATAATACAATTTTGTAAACCTAAGGTTTATTCCACAAGAAAATACAAAGTAATAGAGCAAAATGCAAATAATTCTTATCCGCAAGACTTAACGAAGGAAATAACCCTGAATGGAGACACAACTTTCTGCTGTGATATTTACAAGGTTTTCAAGTAGGATGGAGGATAAAAATAAGATTAACTTTGCTAAGATAACCAATAATATGCATAAGCTAGAATTTATGTAAATATTTATTTATTGCTTAATACCAGAAATATATTCACATATATAGAGTTGGAAATACATCCACAAATATCCGCAACTATAATAATTTGTAGGGTATGCTCTATCCTTCTACTACACTTCTAAGCTCTACTGCTCCTTCTGCTCCACACAACACTACTACATTTTTCTTCTGCTCTCCGCTCTGCTCTACTCTGATTTTCTCCAACACACAAAATAGAACCCTAAAAGAAATATATAGCTAGGTATTCATGGATAATATGGGAAAGCTACACCAACTGCTATGACATGTAGCTAACTCAAAATAAGGTTTTCCATCCAATATCTGAAATGAATGACAGTTTCAAGTACCAGTAATTAATTTGAATGAACTAGGATTCGATGAGTTGGTCAAATTGCTAGAGGTATCAAATTCGGTTTAATTTTCTAACACTCTCCTTTAAACTAGATTTCATAGAAACTTTAACATCGAGCATCTCCGTCAGCCTATTGAAGTCTTCCTACTTAAAATGTTTTATGAATATATCTGCTATATGCTCCTTGGACCTACAAAATAGTAGCTCAATCTCATTAAATTTCACCAACTCTCTAATGAAATGGTATCGGATGTCAATGTGCTTTGTCCTTCCATGAAACACTGGATCCTTTGACAGTGCTATGGCAGAATTGTTGTCACAAAAAATGGTTTTTGTTGCTTTCAACAGATGATTCAGTTCACTCAAAACTATTCTTAACCAAACTGCTTGGCATGCGACTGAGGTGGCGGTAACATACTTTGCCTCAACAGTGGATAGTGCAATAATTGGTTGTTTCTTTGAGGACCACAAAACTACTCTAGATCCAATATGAGAGGTGTATCCTAAAGTGCTCATCCAATCATCTATACTACCAACCCCATCGCTATCTATATAGCCAATCAGTTTAATATGGTATTTTCTAGCATAGTGGAATCCATGGTTCCTCGTGCCATTTACATATTGTAAAATTATCTTGCCTACTTGCCAGTGAGTGTCCTTGGGTGACTCCATGAACCTACTAATTAAAATTATACTAAACATAAAATATGGTCTAGTTGTAGTCAAACACATCATGCTTCCAACTAATCGTTTATAGAGAGTTGGATCAATATTTTTGTTGTTATCAGTTTTACTCAACTTTAGTATTGTGGAAATAAGCGTGATGGTAGGTTTTTTGTCCTCCATATTAAACCTTTTCAAGACATATTTAGCATACCTACCCTAAGAAATGAATATGCCATCTGTAGATTGGTCAAATTCTATACCAAGAAAATACTTCATCAACCCCAAGTCAATCATCTTGAACTTCTTCTTCATGGTTGATCTAAACTGTTCAAATAGCATACTGCTATTTCCAATATATATCAGATCATATACATATAAGTAAAAAATTATCATATCTCCCTCTACATTTTTTTTATGTGCAAAGTGTGCTCATATGGGTATTTGATGAACCCATTCTCTTGAAAGTAAGCATCAATTCTCTTGCGCCAAGCTCTGGGTGCTTGATTCAATCCATACAAATATTTCTTCAATTTTAGGACCTTGAATTATTGCCCTTATAGCTCATAGTTGGGTGGTTGTTCTATGTATAGCTCTTTTACCAATACTCCATTGAGGAAGGTAGACTTGACATCCATCTCGTAAACATTCTAGCCTTTATGATATGCCAATGTCAGGATCATTCTAACTGTGTTAGGTTGGGCTACAGGTGCATAAAATTCATGGTAGTCAATCCTTGAATTTTTTTTGTAGCCTTTTGCCACCAATCTAGCCTTATGCTTATACACCTCACCTTGGGTATTAAACTTGGTTTTATATACCCATTTGAACCCAATGGTCCTCTTACCTATAGGAAGATCAATTAGCTTCTAGGTATGATTTTTCTCTATTGTTGTTATCTCATCATCCATAGCATTCATCAATTTTCTATTTTGAATTTCTTCTTCAAATGTAATTGGATCACACTCATAAAATAAAGCAAAATTAGAATGTTCTTCATCATTTTCATTTCTAGTTACCTCATAAATATCTTGCAAGCTCCATATTTTTGTTGATGTCTTAAAATTTGAGATCCTTATTACAAGTGGAGGTGCCTAGGATGATGAGGATCTACTACTACTGGCACCATTGTTACTGCTTGAAGCTACAAGATTAGGCACTCTATCTTCTTCCAAATCCATAGTTTTAATAATTTTTGGCTATATCTAGCTAGTATTTGACTTCTAGTTCCATGCTTCATCCTCTAGGAACTTCACATCTCAGTTGATTATCATCTTCTTAGTTACAATATTATACAACCTATAATTTTTTTATTTTTCATTGTACCCTATGAAGATACACTTCTCTGATTTATCATTTAGCTTCCTCCTCTTCTCATCTGGGATGTGTGAATATGAAATGCACCCAAAAACTCTTAAGTGAGAAACACTTAGCTTCTGATTACTCCATGCTTCTACCCAGAACTCATGTAGCAATCCCTTTGCCTTCAACATGCTCTATGCTATCTCCATAATGGTTATATTCTTCCTCTCTGCAACACCATTATGTTGTGGTGTATATCTAGTAGTGATATGCCTTCGAATTCCATTTGCCTTGCAAAAGTTATGAATTTTTTTGGAGATGTACTCACCTCCTCCATCTATCCTGAGAGTCTTCACACAATACCCATTCTATTTCTCAACCAAATCCTTTAAATCCTTGAATTTTTCAAATGATTATGACTTTTTCTTGATGGGATAAACATATGTCCCCCAATTGAAGTCATCTATGAAAGTCAAAAAATATTTATTTCCAGCAAATGTGATGGTTTACATTGGACCACAAATATTTGAATGCACCAACTCCAATGGTTGTGAAGCTCTCCAAGATTGTCCTGCAAGGAATGCATCCCTATGTTGCTTACCATCTAGAAAAAATTCATAAACTTGATTTCGTTGCTCTATGAGGGTAAACCCTTCACCATTTTCTTCTTGTACATCAGGTTCAGGCCATTGAAACTCAAGTGACTGAATTTGAGATGCCATAGCCAGGTAGCATCTTTCACCACTACACTCAATGACATCAATAATTCATTATAAATATACAAAGGAAACATTTTGTTCTTTATCATGGATACCATTATAATATGCCCATGCTCTTTATCTTTGATGGTACAAGCTCCATATTTAAATTGAATAGTGTATCCCTTATACACAAGTCCAATGCTCAGCAAGTTATGTTTCAATATAGGCACATAATACACATCTTGTATTTGTTTCCTTTCACCATGCTTGGTCTAGATAATGATCTTTCCTTTTCCTTTGATAGGAACCTTGTTGTTGTTCCCTATTTTCACTTTAGATAGTACTATTTCATCCAATTATGAGAATATCTCTTTTTCCTTTGTTATATGGTTGTTGCACCCACTGTCCAAATACCAGGTATTCTTCTGGATTTCCTCCTTAGTATTGCAAGTCAGCAACATGTTCCCACATGCATCTCCGCACTCTGCATTTCTAGTTTCATTTGTGTAGTGGGCTTGGTTTTTATTATCCTTGGCCAAATTATTTCTGCACTCATAGCTGTAGTGGCCACATTTCTTGCAGTAATAACATTGGATCTTAGATTTATTAAATCTTTGATTAGATCCAGCTTGCTGATTTCTACAATTACCTATTTATCCTACTTTATGGAAGTTGCAATTATTCTCTCCTTCAAAATATTTGGACCTTCCTCCTTGCTTGTTATCTCTTCCATGCTTGCCTTAATTTTTGTGTCATATTCCTCCTTGATAACATAAGATGCCTTGGTGTTATTCTTCTCTTGTGCTATTGTCTAGGAATGAAACCTGCATCTTGAATGCTTGCTCTAGAGAGGACTGAGTTGATAGAACCATGCTCTACTCATGTATCTATAGGTAATCCATGAGCTCATCTATAGAAAGGGTTGTCAAATCCTTCGATTCTTCAATCATTATCACAATTGAGTCAAACCTTAATGGCAGGATTCTAAGAATTTTCTTCACTATTATCTGGTTGTCCACAATATCCCCATTCAACCTCATCTAGTTGATGACATCCATTGTTTGGATGAATAATTCGCTCATGGAATCTGACTCTCTCATCTGTAGATTATCAAACTCCCTTCTCAATATTTGTAGCTTCACCAACTTTACCTTGTTGGTATCCTGATAAGAGCTAGCTAAAATTTCCTAAGCTTGCTTTGCTTTAGTTGATGCTACAATATATAGGAATGTGGTTTCCTCAACCACCTAAATTATATACAATAATTTTTTTTGGTATTTCTTTTGATTATCCTTTAACATATTTGAATCTTCTTAGGAGAGTGTGACCAATGCTACTGCATATTCTGGTTTTGCATAACCATTCTTGACCAAGTCCCATAGCTCTTGAGATCCAAATAATATTTTCATATGAATGCTCTAGTAATTGTAATTATTATCATTGAACCATAGGATCTATGACTATAAGGAGTTATTTTCAGAATCCATTGCTTCAATCTTCCATGGGAGGGCACTAGCTCTGATACCAGTTTGAAGTTTTGCTTGCACAAGATCCAGAGCAGAATTAAATGTATAACTAAATGGTTGAATATGGAAGTGGAATCGAATCTACAATAATTTCTTTGAAAGTGAATGCGGAATAGCAAAAGCAATAATCCACAATTAAAACCAAATAAAACTTGTGGAACCTCAATCTATAACTCAAAATGAACAAATGAGAGCAAAATGGATTCTAATAGGTTTAAAAAAGAGAGGCCCATATTCAAAATTTGCACAAGAATATAGGTGATGTCACTATTTCTATAAAATAAGTACGGAATGGAAATATACTTGGATTTACAAAGTAAAACAAGCGAAATGCAATCCACTACCAAATACAAGTAAAATATTATGAAACAGAGTTAGTTTAATGTGCATGCAAACTTTGGAGCAAGATTAAAGTTGTATACTTTACCAACTATTAGGGTAAACTTAATAATACAACTTTATAATATTAAAATAACTTAAGGTTTATTGCACAAAAAAATACAAAGCAATGTAGCATAATGCAAATAATTCTAATCTGAAATAATTAACAAAGGAAATAACCCATAATGGAGACACAAACTTCTACCATGAGATTTACAAGGTTTTCAAATGAGATGGAGGAAATAATAATATTAAATTTGCTAAGATAACCAATAATATGCAAAAACTAGAATTTATGCAAATATTTATTTATTGCTTAATGTCAGAAATACATTCACATACACAGAGTTGGAAATACATCCACAATAATCTACAATTGTAATAATTTGTAGGGTATGCTATGTCCTTCTATTGCACTTTTGAGCTCTACTGCTCCTACTCCACACGATGCTACTGCATTTTTATTTTGCTCTACGCTCTACTTTGCTCTAATTTTCTCCAACATACAAAATAGAACCCCAAAATAAATATATCGTTGGGGATTCATGGATGAGGTGGGAAAGCTATACCAACTACTCTGATATGTAGTTAATTCAAATAGGGTTTCCATCTAATTTCCAAACTAAATGATAGTTTCAACTACAAGCAATTAATCTGAATAAACCATGATTCGATGAGTTGGTCAAATTGCTAGAGGTGTCAAATATAGTTTAATTTTCTAAAAATCTCTTGTTGCATTCCTGTATGAGCTATCTCCACCATTTTTCCTCAGTTATCACATAATATGGAAGAAAAATCATTCAACTGGTGTTAGTTCAGGTATTTTTATCCAGAAAATAAAGACTCTTGGTAGCAGAAGTTCTCCATTTGCTTGAGGGTGAATTAGAAACTGGACCAATTCCAAGTGCCTGAAAGGAGTATCTAGATGTATTTATAGTTTCCTTTTTATTCTCCTCATGAATGAAAAGATGTCTTTTCCATTTTATCAACAAGAAAGTTTAATTTTTGAATGTGTATTTTAGAACAAAATCACATTTGATCATCATTATTTTAAAAGAGCACATTTATTTTAACATATATTTAGCTTTCAATTTATTAAGATATGAGTTTTCATTTGCCTTCCTATTAGAAAAAAAATTATTTGAGTGAATTTGGGTAAATTTTTTTTATTACATATGAAGTTTGTTTAATTTGATTTAGCACCATAGTTTATCTCTATATTTTATAGTTATTGTTTGATTTATTTTAGATATTTATTTTAGAATGTTATTTATGTGTGTTTGTATTAACATATTCACTTTTAAATGAACCCTTGCAATTATGAAAATAAAGAAACTAAAAAATTAAAAAGAAATAGGGTTCAAAATATAAACTAAATAATGATTCTTCTTGAGGTATGAGAGAATTAGGATTTTATTAATTTGATTATTTAAATATGCTCTTGTTGCAATTCCTTTTTGGGAACATTAAAATTAGGCTTGATTTAGATTTTGAAAGGGACCCCACAACCTTTTATAGAGCACTCTCCCACCAAGGCATCCAGAAAAGAAAACTACGAAACACAACAAAGAAAGAGACCCAAAAAAAACAAGGAAAACAAGATGAAAACAACCAATGAGAGAACCATGAGAGTTCTACAACATTAATTCTATTTCATGGGCAATATTATCAAAACTTTGAGAAACATCCTTCGCAAAATCTAATGCCATCTTGATAGAGCTCCAAACTACATGTTGCTTAATTTCAATCAGATGCAAGCTATGTAAAAGAGCACTTTTCTTCGTAGAGGTATCCTTCAGAGAATAGACATCATCTACTAATTTATCCTTGATAAAATCTATGGGAAGAACCTCCACATCTTCATCATTGGAGAAGGGAGAGGACTCTGCCATATCCCATTTTTTACCACTGAGCCTAAATGACTTATGAGTACCACTACCTTTTGCAATGATAATATAAGGGTCCCCCATCACAGGAGTAACAACAAAAAACCATGGAACTATTAACCAAATTAGCAGTAGAGTTCTTCCCCACATAACCCCTGATGCCTTTAGCAGAAATATTATTTGGTCCAAAACCCATGGAAAAGGAATACACATCCTCCGAGTCCTCACTCAAAATATATAATTCCAGTAAAGCATGGCTAGGTGTATGGATAGGAAGAGTTTACAGAGACTTTAGAATATCCTCCACATAGTTCCTTTCTCACTCATAGCTTGTTCAAAAACCAATAGTGACAATCCCTAATGGATGGGAAGCTGACCCCGCCCTCCTTGAACTACCATCATCGACTTATGTATATAATTAAATAGTAATAAGGGGATGTTCATCCATATTTTCCTCTGCATGTGATTCAGGAACATCGCATGAAAACTATGAATTACATAATATGAAGAATCCAACATGAAAAATTCCTATACCACCATAATCATCCTATCCCATGATGGAGGTAGAGCCTTAACATTGAATCCATTTTGAATTTTGGGTAAGAAATCATCTCCTTCTAGGAAGAAGCTTATTTCCTACAATAATGAGTTCCTATCTTGATTGTGATATGTGTCATCCAACCCTAACCCTATAGTGTGACTAATCAACTCTGTAGAAACCTCAAAGGACCATGTCCCTACTCTTACCCATCCATCCTTCCATGAAGCAGCCATCCATTTAGAAAGAACCGGGTTGTGTCCATGAATTTTTTGAACACATTCTAGTAAACCTCCATTCTTTAGAATAGATAATACCTCTTCATTAGAAATTAGAGCATCAGGTTCCATCTTAGATTTAGCTTACATCATCTTTAACCCAAGAACTTTAGCCTTCCCCATCCTCAAGAAGGGCACAAGAGTCCAATTACTAAAAACCATTAACTTCCACACTAAGAAACCAAGGGAGAAGATGCCCAAACAAACTGCAAAACACAGGAGGCCCCATAATAGGCCCGAGCACAAATAGATGTTCACCCCCATCATAGGCCAAACATAAACCTCCAAGTCAAAAACAAAAGTCCTCATCACTAGAGTCTCACGAACACTAGGACTAGCCAAAGAGCTATAATTTCTCCATCTAAAATTTAGAAAGAAGAGAACATACCAGAAGAAATGCATAAGAGAAAGTATGAGAAGGAACACTAAAAACCAAAACCAAATCATGGACACAGAAATCCTTCTAAACCTAATATCAAAGGGTAAGATACCTCCAAAAACATGCCCTAACTGATAAATCCTCTACACACTGCCAACATACCAAAGGATATAAGGAATACAAACAAGTGTAAGAGAATCAAAAGAACACATCATAAAATATGATACCAAGGCCATAGCCTAGAAAGGGACCAACAACCCAAGGCACAAACTTCAACAATAATTGTCCCAAAACCAATCCCAAGAAATGGAATTAACACCAGCCTAGGGACCCACCTCACAATGAATCTAGAGGAGAAGCCATCACCAACCAATAAACAGGTGAGAAGACACGAAATAGAAGGTTCATAGTCGAGAAATAGAACAAATCCCAAACCCAAAACTAAGAATAATAAAAAATAACTGACACCACATAAAGAGGGTAGGACTTTGGGCAGAGGGCATACTCCAATAGAAGCTAGATAAGCTTTGGGACACATTCAGATACCAACTATGAAGAGGGAGACGAGATTCAAAATTAAAATTTTTAAAGGAAAATGTCTCTATGAGGTCTATGGAATAAATGCATGTTGCCACCCTAAACTTTGACCAACTATAGCTGTAGCACCAAAGCCCCACCCACCAAAGCATATGAAAGCAAACCACCTACCAAGAGTTAATGAAAGTCATTATTAGCACAATGGATGAGATTAATAGGGAAATATCTCTGCCAAATAGAATATCCTCGATGATATACCCTCATGTTCACCATTAAGTCCACTATAAAATTACCTTCTATGAAAATGTACACAATCAAAACTTCATCCAAGGATCGAGTAATTCCAACAGCTGCATTAATCAAATTTACCACCCTTCAAATTATGTGGCAAGATCCTTTTAACATGTTAATAATATTTAAAGAATCACCCTCTACAATGATTTTAAAAATTTCTAGAACATGAATTAAAGACAAGCCTAAGAAGATTGCTCTTGCTTCAGCAAACTAGGACATATTAACACCAATATTTTCCACAAATGCAAGGACCAAATTATCAATGTTATTACGAATGGCCCCTTGGTACTAGTCACCCCTAGGATACCTTTTGAGACCCCATAAAAATTCAATTTACACCATTCTATAGGTGGAGGGGTCCAATGAACAAAACTCCTTGGATCAGGAGCTAGTGGAGGATGATCAACATGCCCAAAACCAAAACTCTGCTCAATTAACACTTTATAGGGAATCAAGGCCTCCAAAAACTTAGACTCCTTTAAGGTGCATGAGAACTTCTCTACTATTATCCATAAAATATTGGAGCTCAAATGAAAAGTTGAAGATTCCTTATCTTTAAAAACATGAGCGTTCCTCTCCTTCCACACCCCACATCACATGAGGTAAAAGAAATTTCTAAAAACACTTAAGTTTTTGTGATAAGAAGGGAGAAACCGACTGCAAAACACAATCCATAACTGAATTAGGAAGAATCAAAATTAGGCTTGATTTATTTAAATTATGCACTTACTTTCAATTGAGTATAAAATATTATTCAAATAGATTTTTTTTTGTTAGTAGAGAAAGTGATATACGTTAAAGGTTTATTTTAAGCCAGATAAAAGCACCGAGTATCCTGATGTTTAATTGATGTATTTTAGAAATATCTTATTTATCCCTTATTTATCACCTTTTAAATGTAGACATAATTGACAATATGAACAAAATTCTATTTGCACCATACAAGATGGCATGAGTTTTCATATTAAATCTCATAGCCTTTCTAATTTAATCTTAAATGAGTCCTGTCATTTATCGTAACTCTTTAGATTACCATTCTTATTACTTTAGGGTAAAAGGCTTTTATAATGTAGTGTTATGTTTCTTTCAATTTAACATTAAAAAAATCTTTTACTATGTATTTTAAGTTCATTTAACTTATCATAATATTTTAATTTTAGTTTTATATCTTCTTATTAAGGTCTTTAAAGAATACATAGAATAAGAAGTATAATCATGTATAGAAAGTTCATGAAATTTAGTTTCATATATATTTTATTTATATGGTATGAAAGAAAGAAGTTTATTAAATTAAAACTTTAATTAGTTTTATATGTTCTTCCGATAATTCCTTTAAGAGTATGAGTAAAATAAACTAAAACAGAGTATTAAATAAATAATTACATTTAACATCATTTTATTATATAGAGAAAATAATTATTTATCTATTAAGATCTTTAAAAATGATTTATTTATTAATATCTTAATACCAAGTGTGGATTAAGTAAAAATACATATGGATCAAACTTACCCATTTTTCATCAAAGAGGAAGAAAAATCTTAAGAAACCATGACAATACGAGTGGTTACAAGTTGATAACATTTGTGATTTATGAATGATAATTTTATAACAAGATAGGTTAGGATGATAAGGTAACGAGGGGTATAATGGAATATCTCATCTAGGTCATTGTATGCATAGTACGATTATGGATCCTTATACAACTTATGATTAGGAGAAATCTAGCATGACCAAGGAGCTAGACTAATCCATGATGGTTGGAATGGGATAAATCATCGTTATTCATAACTTGGCAAGTGATACCATGTCCAAATCTAAGGTAATGGTATGGCCCTAGTTGACTCTAGATAAGTGGACAATCAACTAGGCACTAGGCATATACGCTACACCCTTGCATGTTAAAATGGGACCTAACTAAACTTGGGTTCCACATGTTAAGGGATGGGGAGAGTATGTGTTCCCCCTCTAGGTGTTATGGGTCTTACAGGACAACCCCAATCATTGATCTATGCTCTCATACTAGAATAAGAGAATGTGAAGAAGATCCACTAAATGTCACCTTCTATAGGATTTGGCTAGTCTCATCTACTTCGAGGTCATCTATAGTGATTTAAACCCAAAAGTGGTTGTCTATGATCCACTAAATGGCACCTTATATGATATTTGGCTAGTCTCATCCACTTTGGGGTCACATTTAGTGACTTAAACCATAAATTGGTTAACTATACCTCATGCTAATTAAACATTTGATGATATTAAAAACTAAAATAACTCAAAATTTCTCCTTGGGTCATAACTAGTCAGTAAATTTAACAAAAAAATTATTGTATTGAACCAATGAGATAGACTTGGTTGTACAATCAAGTGAGTTAAACCTGGGTTGTTACATTTGATGTCTTATCTTGTCCTTATTTTAAGGATCAATCCTCCTTGTATAAAATGCACTTAGCATTCTTTTCACCTTCTCCCATTGCATCACATCCATCCAACAATAATCAACATGCACTTTATTGGTGACTCTCTCTTGGTGTCAACACCTTCTTTTCAAGTGATCATATCCTCCATAACTCTCAAAAGTATGTAGGTTCCAACAACTAGTTGCTACATGTCTAGATCTTCCATATTGACTTCAACAACCCATTCTCAAACCTTCATTTTCTATACTACTATCTCTTCTCATAAATTTAGTCTTGTTGGACCTGCATACCCAAGGCCTTAATTCCTTGGACTTATTTTTGGCATTATAATAATTTTTAAACTTTGACCATATCTTCCTAATACTTCACCATTGTACCCCATTTTTTTATCAACTTGCAACTAACACCTCTAGTATTTCTTTCAAAGCACCCAAACTATTCATCCCACTCTATTATTTTTCATTGCTATCATAATATCCTTAACCACACTTTGAATTAATATTGTTACTATCAACTCTAGAAATATGGTCTTTGTCAAGATAGTCAATGTCATTGTGATATTTATCTCCCTCTCATCTCTCATCACTCTCCTTTTTCTCTTTCTCTTTAGTGGGAATCATTGTATTATCATATTTATCATCACTACTATTGGTGATCTTGGTTATCGTCTTTATCTATTTTATTCACCATATTATTTTTATGCAACTCTACTTCTATTACCAAAACTATGTTGCTATTTTAGTAGCATAGTCTTGCTAGCATTTGAGTAGCTATGAATTTGTATTAGGGGTAGTGAAATATAAATAAATAGCCAATTTGTTGTTTTTTTCTATGAATCCCCTTTAATATTTTATTCCAAATATTCTACCTCCTTAATTGTTAGTCCTTAACTTCTTATACCACTGAATTGAGCTTGATCATCCTACTTAGCTACCATATCATCCCCTTCTAATCCAATCACTTGGCACGTCTCCTATCACCTACCTTAGTTTCCACCTCTCCAATCAATCCTAATGATATCCTCCAACAAGATCATATCATTCAATCTTCTATTTTTTATATGGTTAATCATTAATCATAAAATAAATCGCATAGGAAAAATAGAATTATCGATAAGTTTAGCATTTAGAAAAATAAACAACTAGAGAGAATACTCAATCTATATGGGATCATGATGTGATTTGGGGAAAGGATCTAAATTGATACACTTGTTTGGTATTTTGGTATTCTATGAGGAAGCAAGTCTTTATAGGGGGACTCTAAAATCTTTGTAGTAGGAACTATACAAAAATTTAGGGCAAACAACATAATATTGGGTCAACATCGATCTTGTATATTCTATAGCCAAATTAGGGGGTTTCATTTTCCTTTCATCTCATGATTTTAGATTTTGATCAATTAATTGATATTTTATATCTACAAATAATTTTATTTTGAATTCAATAGTTTAATATCTAATATTTTGATAAGTTTCATCCTTTATTTAAATCCTTTGAATATAATTATCTTTTATGACCACTTTTATCTAAGTTGTAAGCTATAAGATGATATTTTGAAGCTTTAGTTTTGGCTAATATTAATGTAACAAGTAGTTTCAAAATTTGATAGAACTTGTGTTATCATAGTAATTTTTCTATTAGTGCCACCTACGACCTATATATTTTTCAAGTCCTAGGAAAGCATATATCTGATTATAAATATCTCTTTCATAGCTATTATATTTTATTATAGAGTGATTTTATTTATATATAACATTTTAATTTATTGTTATCTTTTTATTGTTTTGTTAAAAAAATTATTTATGTACTTGATCCATCATAACATTATTGGCTATCATGATATTGAATAAAATCTACATGAAACTTGAATCATAAAATTATCATTAGAATAAGGTTTTAATCATATAATATTTTATTTTGCAATCCTTCATTTATATTTTTATTAATATTTTTTTAGGAATATTAAATGAATAGGGGCCTAATTAAGGTAGGTCCAAATCTATTACTAATAATTTGTGTGCCTATGTGTGTAGGTATACCTATTAAGATAAAATTTAGGATGATGTGACCCCACAAGGATTTATAGAAATGGTTTTAGTAATAGCAAATTGTCGTAGGCTACACTTTTTTTTTATCAGTTAAAGATATTAGATATATTAAAAAGGGTTTTATAAGGGACCCAAAACCTGATTACAAAAGGCATAACCTACCAATTTGTCATGGGCTACACTTAGAGAGGCAATCATGAAACATTTTATGTGACTCATAGGGTCTCATATATCATTGTATTTAGGTAACCTAGGAACCTCAAAATGATGTGAAAAATGATGGTTAGCCATAAGAGTGTCTAATGATTGATTACACATATTATCAAACACACATATTTTATTCAAAAATCCTCTTAATGGAGATATTTTTTGAGTTAACTATTGTACATAGGACATAAGGCCTTGGATTTTAGGAGAGGGTTGACTTTTTCTAATTAGAGGAATCTATGATGAGGAAAAGTATTTGAGATTTAAATCAAATAAAATATTTTATGATTTATATTTAGAGAGATATTTGGATGAGAAATAAAAGAATTTGAAGAATTATTTAATGGATTAGTTGGATGATTAATAAGGTCAAGTATATGTGGTGTATTAAAGCTATAAATGTTAAATAGGGTAAATAAAGTAGGTTTAGAGGTAGGAGAGATAAATTTATAGGATCATTCTCCTTCTATGTTGATAAGACATGGTTATTTAGGGGGGACTAATTGGTGCATTCATTTTCTAAGGGAAAATTTTGATTGGTGTGCTGATATATTAATATGAGTATATTGGCTAGGAACCATCTTTAGCAATTCCTTTATAGAGAGTAATGGTGGTATTAGGAGTTACATTTATAGTAATAATAAAAGTTCAAAGCCTAATGTGTTATGATATACATGAAAGGAACTTGGGAAATTTCTACCATATTAGAAGTAGAAGGACTCAACCTAGGACGTTTATTATGAACAAAAAGGGATATCCCACCAATGACAAGGGATGATTTATCTAAATGTTATAGATTGTTTACATTCACGAACTTTGACAATATTCTAGTAGAAGTGGTAAGATGATCCAAAGATTCAAATTTCACTTCTCCTTTTTCATTTTGTATAAGGGAGAGGTTATAACATGGATAAAATAGTTCTTACTTCTCTTTACATATAGGGTTATTGAATAGTACTACATTTTTAAGGAGTTAATCATTTTTTAGTGCATGTCATTTGAAGAGCCACACTCCTACTAGTCAATCATAAATTTTCAAGAAAGGATGATTCAATTTTACTAAGGATTTATTTATGAAGTTGCTTAGATAAGAACAATAAAATGGTTCAACACCCTTATATCACCAAAGAAAATAGTCCCTCATTATGACTCCCATTAGCCTACCATTTTATACTTACCAACAGAGACAAGGGGTCATTAAAATTTCCTTGGTAACACTAACCTTTTGGTTATGTTCTTGTTATATTTAGTTAATTTAATTTATTCTAAGAAAAAAATTGAGGTGGTCTTGATTAAAAATATGATAAATTATTGAGTTTGTTTAAGACAAGGTTTTATCCAAATAGTTTTTATGACTCGTGATGTTTATATTAATTTTATCAAAGATAAAAGTAAAAATTTTGGGATGCTTGTCTCTAATATTAGAGGTTCACACTTAGACAATGATTCTTGCCTAAAATATTTCATCATTTGATTTCTTTGGTGGTAATTGGGGTTCACCAATATTTTATAGATTCACTCTAAATCCTATATTTTATGTGTATAGTATGCAAACACCTAAGTTTTAGAATGTAAGAGTTAAATGGAAATACACCCAATGAAGGAATATGCAAATATAATGTAAATTTAGAGAAGATATCAACGTAGTAAAGAAGACTAATTGATGCAGGAGCATCCAATGGTGTAAGAGTGATCTTGCATCACCCAAAAAAAATTGTAATTATTTAATTTTGTAAAACTAGTAAAACTAGTTTAACTTGTAGGAGATTTTTGAAGGTCTTAGAGATCAAATTTTAGGATTTTCGGCTAGATGCGAGCCTTGGCTCAAAGAGACAAGGATCACCCCGCTTAGCTTGTTTCATGTTGTTTTCAAAAATATGTTGTAATATTCAATCGGGTCAACGAGTGCGAAGTTACGACCTCGACAAGTTGCCCCCAAATTTCAAATTTGAAATAGATGATTTTAGGCGGGAAAAGGGGAAAACAGGGTATTTGAGGGAATTTGTGAAATTGTAAGAGGGATTTTCTTTTGTATTATAATTTTTGGAATGAAAGGAAGGAAAGGTTTGATTCTATGAGTTGTTCAAAGGAGAAACACTTGTGTATTATTTATTCCATGTTGCTTGTGTAACGTGATATCTACCAAATGGTATCAGAGTGGGAGTTCCTGAGTGTGTAAATAGATCGTCGAACGTGAGGTAATTTACACCAAAATTTGTGGTTAGAGTTTGTGAGAGAAGTGAGCAGAATGCCTCCACAAATAAACCGTGGTGGTGGAAGAAATATGGTGCCAAAAAAATATTTCAGAGCTTTGTAGAGGCAAGTTCAGGCTCTGCAAGAGGCGCTGCGTAGAGGGTTTGAGCCAAGGAGAGAGGATGGTAGTGAATATGAAGTTGAAGAAGAAGAGGACCAATTAAAGGAAAAAGAAGAGGTGGTATATCCTGCACAAGCCAGGTTATACATAGCCATATCTCAGATTGGAAATATATCGAAGATGGAGATTTCTATGTATTCTAGAAATCTTGATCCAGAGGAGTTGATTGACTAGATCAATGATTTGGAAGAATACTTTGAGTATGAGGAGGTTGAATATCCTGATAGGGTCAAGTTTGCTAAGACCAAGCTGAAGGGTCATGCCAGCATATGGTGGAAGGGAGTGCAACTAGACAAAAACAAAAGAGGAAAAGAAAATATAACAAAATGGGAGTGGATATTGTAGAAGTTGAAGATACAGTTCATTCTAGTTGACTACGATTTGGATCTGCTAAAGAAAATGCAAGGTTTGAGACAGTCAAGTAAGTCTGTCAAAGAATACACAGAGGAGTTTTATAAAATTTTAATTAGAACAGGCCATTCTAAGGCTAACAAGGAGAAGGTATCCCGTTATATTAATGGGTTAAAAGAAAGTATTCAAGAGGAGTTAAGTATGGTCAGGATGACCACCATAGAGGATGCTTACCAGTTTGCCCTGAGGGTTGAAGAGAACCTGAACATAAGGTTTGAGAGCAAGCAAAGAGGAAGAGGTCATGGTGGAAGAACAAATGGAGGATGAAATGAAGATAATAAGAAGAATGGAGAACCCAACAGTAGTCAGGACCAAACTGGAGATAATGCTTACCACCTCCGTGATCAGAACAATGGTTACCAAAGAGGAAGAGAAAGGTCTAGATGAGGTTTTGGAAGAGGATGATTTTGTGGAACCTGTTTCCATTGTGGGGAAGAAGGACATCGAGCATATGAGTGTCCAAAACACCAAGAGAGGACAAATAAGAGACCCAAAGGTAATGCATGAGCTACTTTTGTTGATGAAGATGCTGAATTTGAGCACTCTAAAGAATCAAAAAGAGAAGTGTTGATCACAAGGAGAGCCTTGTTCAATGAGGAGAGAGACCCAGATCAGAAGAAGAGCTTATTTTACACAAGGTGTAAATATGCAGGTAAGGTCTGTAATATTATCATAGAAAATGGTAGCATAGATAACCTAGTTTCAGAAGGAATGGTTACCAAATTGCAATTAGAGCGAAAGAGACACCCGCATCCATATCAGATTGCATGGTTGCAGAAGGACCATAGGGCTTTGGTTAGTGAGCAATTTTTGGTAAAATTTACTATTGGGAATTACTGTGATGAGATATTGTGTGAAATCCTACCTATGGATGCTTGCTATTTGCTATTAGAAATGCCATGGCAATTTGATCGATGTGGAATGCATGATGGTTGTGCCAACACTTACTTCCTGACAAAGGATGGAGTGTGCCATAAGCTAAAGCCCTTGAATGAGGTGGATGAAAAGGTATGTAGTAGTGCCAAAATATGTTTACTTGAAAGTAGAAGGTTTTTGGATGGTTTGAAGCATGAGCATATGTGCTATGCATTAATTCCTAGAGTTAGGGAAGAAGAATATAAAGATACCCCAGTGGAAGTATCAGGTCTATTAGAAGAATTTCCAGATATTATATTAGATAATGTGCCTGAGGGTTTGCCACCAGTTACGAATATCAGTCACCATATAGATTTGGTACGAGGATATAGTTTACCCAATAATGCAGCCCATATAATGACTCTTGTAGAAAGTGAGGAGCTAAACAGGCAAGTCCAAGAGTTGCTAAAAAAGGGACTGATTTGGAAGAGCCCAAGTCCATGTGCAGTACCTACAGTACTAGCACAAAATAAATATGGAGAGTGGAGAATGTGTACAGACTCTCGAGCTATTAACAAGATCACCATAAAATATAGATTTCTATTGCCAAGGATGGATGACATTATGGAATTTTTGAGTGGAGTCAAGTACTTCACAAAGATTGACCTGAAGAGTGGGTACCATAAGATTCATGTCAGAGAAGGAGATGAGTGTAAGACAACCTTCAAGACCATAGAGGGTTTGTATGAGTGGTTGGTCATGCCATTTGGGCTAACAAATGCACCAAGCACATTCATGTGGCTGATGAATGAGGTATTGAAGGAGTTTTTAGGAAAAATTGTCATTGTCTATTTGGATGACATTTTAATATTTAGCAAGACCCTGGAAGAGCACCTGATGCATATCATAAGGGTTTTTTAGAAGCTAAGGGAGAAGCAATTGCTGATTAATTTTAAGAAGTGTAATTTTGTGAAGGAGGAGTTAGTGTATTTGGGATTTGTCATCTTAGCCGAAGGTCTAAAAATGGACCCAAAAAAAGTGAGCGCTATCAAAAAATGACCTACTCCAAGGAGCATAACTTAGGTAAGATCATTTCATGGTCTAGCAAGTTTTTACAAAAAAATCATTAGAAATTTCAGCAATATTTATGCACCCCTTATAGAAACAATGAGAGGGGATAAGAAAGAATTTAAGTGGACCTTAGGAGTAGATAAGAGCTTTGATATATTGAAGAAGAAGGTCACAGAGAAACCTATTATGGCACTTCTAAATTTTAATAAGGTACTTTAGGTAGATTGTGATGCTAGTGGTAGTTTCATAGGAGTTGTATTGAGTCAAGAAGGTAAACATGTTACTTATTTTAGTGAGAAACTCAATGATGCTAGGAAGAAGTATTCAATTTATGATCAATATTTTTATGCTATAGTTCAGGATCTAAATAAGTGGAGGCATTATTTGTTGCCAAAAGAGTTTATTCTATATACTGATCATCAGGCCTTATAGTATATTAATAGCCAAGGGAAGCTAAATCAGAGGCACTTGAAGTGGGTTGAGTTTCTACAAAGTTATACCTTTGTGTTGAGGCAAAGGAGTAAAAATTCAAACAAATTTGCAGATGCCTTAAGTAGAAGGCAGTGTTTTTTGTCAGAATTGAAGGTGGAAATTGTAGGGTTTGATGAACTTAAGGGTTTGTACCTTGAAGATGTTAATTTTGTAGAGGCTTGGAGGGCTTGTTTGGCACCTTTTACTTTGGTCATAACTAAGTGGTTGGATTTTCTAATCCAAGGTGGAATGTTGTTTAGAGGAAATCAATTATGCATTCCAAGGAGTTCAATGAGGTAGAATCTAGTCAAGGAGAAACATAGTGGGAGGTTGGTTGGAAAATTTGGTCAGGATAAGACCGTTACCCTCGTTAGTGAGAACTACTATTGGCTACAGTTGTAGAAACATGTAAAGAAATTTTTGCAAAGTTGCAGAATATGCCAGATGGCCAAGGGTGTGAGACATAACATTGGATTATATCATCCATTACCTGTACCAGAGAGACCATGGGAGGACAACAGCATGGATTTTGTTCTTGGTCTACCAAGGAAACAAAGGGGGAATGACTCCATATTTGTAGTGGTTGACAGGTTTTTAAATATGGCACATTTTATTCTCTGCCAAAAAACTAATGATGCAGTTCATGTTGTAGGGTTGTTTTTCAAAGAGGCGGTACGACTTCATGGTCTACCAAAGAGTATTGTTTTCGATAGGGATACAAATTTTGTTGAGTATTTTTGGAGGACCCTATTGAAGAAATTGAAGATATATTTAAAATTAAGTTCTGCATACCACCCGTAGACTGATGGTCAATCAGAGGTGGTGAATAGGAGTTTGGGTAATCTACTGAGATTCTTGGTAGCAGATAAGCCCAAGGGTTGGGACTTGGTTTTACCACAGGCATAATCTGCATACAATAATTATGTCAATAGAAGTACTAATAAATCCCCATTCTAGATTGTGTATGGGAGCAGCCCAAGTAATGCTTCTAAGTTGAGAAATATGGACAGAGAGGAAAAGAACAGTGCTGAGATTGATGACTTTGCAGAGCATCTAAAGAGCTTGCATGAAGAAGTTAAGAAGCATATTACTAATATGAATACTCAGTACAAGACAAGTGTAGACCAAAAGCGATGATTTAAGGAATTTTAAGTGGGAGATGAAGTTAAGGTCCATCTAAGAAAAGAAAAGTTTCCTGCTAAAACCTATAACAAGCTAAAAATGAAGAAGTTTGGACCATGTAGAATCATAGAAAAATGGGATTCAAGCAATGCATATGAAGTGGAATTATCAAGTGGGCTTAACATATCACCTATTTTTAACATTTTAGATTTGGCAGAATACCATGAAGGAGACAATGGTGAGGGACCAGTAGCAAAATTGTAGAATATTCTAGCATCCACTCTAGAGACAGAAGAGATAGAAGAGATCCTAGATACCCACATCGATAAAAGTACCAGAAATAGGCAGTATGCAGAATATCAAGTTAACTGGAAGGACATACGTATTGAAGATTCATATTGGTTATCGAAGGCTGAGGTTGAACGCCTTGGTTTTCTTCCAACAACAGAGAAGTGAAGGTCACTTCTTAAAATTACCTTGGGTGTCTGATGCAGGAGCATTCAGTGGTGTAAGAGTGATCTTGCATCACTCAAAAAAAAATTGTAAATGTTTAATTTTGTAAAACTAGTAAAACTAATAAAACTAGTTTAACTTGCAGGAGATTTTTGAAGGTCATAGATGTCAAATTTGAGGATTTTTGGCTAGATGCGAGCCTTGGCATGAAGATCCAAGCATCACCCCGCTTAGCTCGTTTCATATCATTTTTGAAAATATATTGTAATAGTCAATCGGGTCAACGAGTGCGAAGTTACGACCTCGACAAGTTGCCCCCAAATTTCAAGTTTGAAATAGATGGTTTTAGGTAGGAAAAGGGGAAAACAGGGTATTTGAGGGAATTTTCAAAATTGTAAAAGGGCTTTTCTTTTGTATCCTCGTTTCTAGCATGAAAGGAAGGAAAGGTTTGATTCTCTAAGTTGTTCAAAGGAGAAACACTTGTGTATCATTTGTTCGGTGTTGCTTGTGTAATGTGATATCTACCACTAATTTTATATGTCTTCTTGATTTCTTACAAGAACTATACTAGCCTAAAATAGGAAAGAATTATCCCTCACTTTCAAACAAGGGTGCAAGAGGGGTGCATGAAGACAATGTCTAGACTAAACATACAAGACTATATGTAATTTTTATTGAGATGACTAATGAATGCAAAAGTATATATTTTTAATATGCAAATGACTAAAGAATCATAAGTTCCATTATTTACATTGTTTAATGTGTCATTGTAATTAAATAGAGAGCAAACAACAACCCAAAACTTTATTTAACACTACCAAAATAAAAACAAAGGAATAAGGGTACCTAAAAAGCTATAAAGGATATATTTATAGCCTAGACACTAGTTTGTAGCCCAAGACAAGTTTACCATATATATACCTATGAATTGGTAGAAGACAACAATTCAACAAATAAGGCTAATCCTAACTTCCTTCTTGATTTCTTGCAAGAAATACACTAGGGTAAAATAGAAATGAAATATTTTCAATTTCAAGCAAGGGCACAAGAGGGGTGCATGAAGACAAGGTCTAACATAAACATACAGGACTATATGTAATTTTGATTTGTATGGCTAATGAAAATAAAATAAATGTTTCAATTTAGAAAGATTTTGGGATGCATAAATCTGATCCAAGTTGAAAAGTGTTTGGTATGGTTGAAGATAGGTATTGGATTGGTAAATTTGTAACCTTTAAAATTTTGTAACTATGAACTTCAATTGGGAAATGAACTGGTCCACTTGATCATTCGAGGGAAATAATTAAAAATATATATTATAGATAAGGTTCATCACCTAAGAAACAAATTTGCAGCTTATAAATTTATGTCTAAGCTAAAAATTTGTTCTAAGTATCCAATTTTCATGATGAAGGTTGGAAAATGTCTTACATATGTCACCAAAATTGATTCCAATCCTAGGATGTGATGGGTGAGTTATTGGATATTTGTAATTTTATATCATTTTCATTTGATAAGATGTTTACCTCATGAATTTGAGACCTGGTGTTAGGTACCCAAGGTTTGCGAGGATATAAAGACAAAAGACTTTTGCACCAAGGATTTACAACATGCTTCATAAATATCTAGATAAAGAAATTTATAGAATTTAAGTAATTTTAATTGTTTAATTTTATAATCATATGGATGTGGATCTATGTAGTTAAAGATGATGATGACATTGAAAATTAATTTATAGATATTTTATCTTTAAAATGAATTTTTATAAATATTTCTTATAATTATAGATAAAAGGTAAGTAAATTGATTTTTAAGCATTTATCTTACAAATTTAAGGAGGTTTTTAAACATTGGAATTCCTATTTAGAATATAGGAACCTTAACAATCAATTTACCAATGGAATCTTTGTTCAATAATTAAAATATACACGTGATGTGGCCCACACCAAAGTTAAAATCCCCATCGCCCCAAGTGGACTATATAGCTCACCAAAGTTCAAATTCCTATGACACCAATTAGACTGTATAGCTCGAAGTGACTAGTTGTATTTATGGTACCAATTAGACTATATAACTAGACGTGGCTAGTTGTATCTATTATATCCTATTATGTTTTCAACATGGAATTTTTTTTAATAGTTAATCAATGCCAAATCAAATTATGTGAAAGTTGTGTTCTAAATGTGATCATGCTAATAAAAATCTAATTTATAAAAATAAGATCTTAAGATTATTTCAAATTAAATATATGTTAATCAATATTTAAATTTACTAATTAAAATGAATAATTCAATTCTTTAAATTAAAAAATTAAAATAACAAAATATTATAAGTTTTAACTTTACCCTTTCATGTTTTTAGTTTTTAATGAAACAATTAGTTTTTTATTTGACCTTTATCTAATTCCTTTTATACCGAAAATAAAACAACCCTTATTGCAATATTTTAAATTTATCTATTTGATGGAACTGTGCATGGAATATATAAATAATTTAAGAATTTATAAGTGCCTTTAATTATTATGAATAGGTGCTTTTTTATTTTAAGAACGTTATTTGTGTATAAAAAGTAAAATTAAAAAAATTCTATCATCATAACATATTTTAATTAAACATGGTTTCTTTAATTGATTACAACAATAAAATTTGTATGTTTATTCGAAAAAGTAAGTGCATATGTTTACTTTCCCTTTTAAATTTCATAAATTCTCTTACATAAGAGTTTTAAAACGTGGGTTTAAGAAAGAGAAACCGTCTAATTACTATTTTAATTTCTCATTGTTTATCTTTGGTTTGTGTCCTATTAGGAATGGATTCTAATTATGAGGAGGCTAAACAGATAAAGTTTTTGGATTTACTGCAGGACGGGCAGGGAAAGTTTCCAGATTTACAGTCTGTTAGTCTATCAGAGGAAGTTTTCGGATTTACAACAGGACAGCCAGAGAAAGTTTTTTTTGTTTTTATCTCAAAATTAGATGTTGGGAACTCAATGTTAATCTTGGAATGTATTAAGAAAAGTAGTTTGTTTTTCTTTTTTTTTCTTATATATAGTTGTGAGGAAAAACAGAGAATACTATGACAAAGAAAATTACTGTGTTGATTCCTTGGAAATATAGAGAGGAAATTACAGCAGATGTTTGTTGTAGGTTGTAACCTTCTATTGCTTAGATTGAGAAAGGAAGGATTGAAAATTCTCGATGGATGTAACCCACATTGGGTGAACCACGTTAAAATCGTTCTCTTCTTCTGTGTGTGTTTGTCTTATTTTGTTAATTCTGCTGTTAAAGTTTGAAACACTATAATTGCTTTTCTATATAAATATATTTTATATAGTGATTTACTCTAACAAGTGGTATCAGAGCGGTTGTTTTGTTGGGTGCACTTGACAGAAGGAGAATTTTTGGATCAAGTGGGAGCAATGGCAGAAGAAGGGAGGTTTAGAGTTCAAAAATTCAATGGGCAGAAATTTCAATTCTGGAAGATGCAAATGGAGGATTACTTGTACCAGAAGGATTTTTACTTACCTCTTGAAGGGGAAACAGAGAGACCTTCATCTATGTCTGATGAGGAGTGGAGTCTCCTTGATAGAAAGGCATTGGGTACTCGTGAGGTCGTGCTTGGGAGCCACCGTAGTCTTCAACATCTCTCGATGAAAAGACTACCAAGGGAGTCATGGATAAGTTGGCCAAGATGTATGAGAAACCATCAGCATCAAATAAGGTATTCTTAATGAAAAGGTTATTTAACATGAAAATGAGTGAAGGAGGATTTGTGCATGATCATTTAAATGAATTTAATACTGTCACTAATCAATTGCATTCAATAGGATTGGATTTTGATGATGAGCTTAGGGCCTTATTAATCTTATGCTCTCTTTCGAAAAGTTGGAACAATTTGGTAATGGCGGTAAGTAACTCTGCTTCGAGTTCAAATAAATTAGAATTTGATGATGTGGTTGGTGTGATACTCAGTGAGGACATGAGAAGAAAAACCATAGGAGAATCATCTAGCACCGCCTTAACTATTGAGAATAGAGGAAGAGGAAGAGAAAGAGGCAAGAGTTCACATCGTGGAAAATCCAAAGGCAGATCCAAATCACGTGGAAAAGGAAAGCTATAGTGTTGGAACTGTGGCAAAAAGGGTCATCTCAAGAAGGACTGTTGGCAAAGAAAGGGTGATGGAAATGAAGGTAATGATAATAATGGTAACACTTCGGAAGCCAATATTAATTGGAAAAATTCTACAAGATGCTTTAATCTTATCTCTTGATAGAAATAGTGATTATTGGGTAATTGATAGTGGTGCTTCATTCCATGCTACCTCACATAACGAATACTTCATAGATTATGTTTCGGAGATTATGGACAGGTTCTATTGGGAAATGACCAACCATGTAAAATCATGGGTATTGGAAAGATTTTGATTAAATCCCCAAATGGATGTCAATGGGCTCTTAAAGAGGTGAGACACATACCAGATTTAAAGAACTTCAATACTCAGGTACTTGAGAGGAACTTCAAATTATTATTTGAATTTTGGAGGCTCTAATATATGCTTGAAAGGTTTTGTAGATTCTGATATGGCAGGTGATCTTGATGGTGGAAGGAGCACTACTGGATACATCTTTACTATAGGAGAAGGAGCGGTTAGTTGGATTTCTAAACTCCAACACGTAGTTACCCTTTCAACCACTGAAGCTGAATATGTTGCTGCTACAGAAGCAAGCAAAGAGATGGTTTAGTTGCAAAGACTAATGGAAGAACTGGGGAAGAAGCAAGAGGATAATAGGTTGTGGAGTGATAGCCAGAGTGCTATACACCTTGCGAAGAATTCGGCATTCCATTCAAAAACTAAACACATCAAACTCAGGTATCATTTCATTAGATCAGTAGTGGAAGATGGATCTTTGAAATTAGGGAAGGTTCACACATCACAAAATCCTACTAACATGCTTACAAAAGTGGTGTCAAGAGAAAAGTTGAGCTTTTGCTCAACTTCGGTTGGCCTTAAGGAATAAGAGGCCATGATGAGAATTTTTCAGTCCTTGGTTGCAGTATGGTGCAATGGAATTAGTCTCCAAGTGGGAGATTGTTAGGAATGGAGCCTAATTATGAGGAGGCTAAACAGAGAAAGTTTCTAGATTTCACTGTAGGACGGACAGGGAAAGTTTCTAGATTTACAGTCTGTTAGTCTACCAGAGGAAGTTTTCAAATTTACAACAGGACAGCCAGGGAAAGTTTTTTTTGTTTTTATCTCAAAATTAGATGTTGGGAACTCAATGTTAATCTTGGAATGTATTAAGAAAAGCAGTTTGTTTTTCTATTTTTTTCTTATATATAGTTGTGAGGAAAAACAGAGAATACTATGACAAAGAAAATTACTGTGTTGATTCCTTGGAAATATAGAGAGGAAATTACAGCAGATGTTTGTTGTAGGTTGTAACCCTCTATTGCTTGGATTGAGAAAGGAAGGATTGAAAATTCTCGGTGGATGTAACCCACATTGGGTGAACCACGTTAAAATCGTTGTCTCTTCTTCTGTGTGTGTTTGTCTTATTTTGTTAATTCTACTGTTAAAATTTGAAACACTATAATTGCTTTTCTATATAAATATATTTTATATAGTGATTTACTCTAACATGTCCTTCCTTAGCTCGGGATAAAAAGAGCTACATGTAAATTGGGGTGTCTTAAATCGAAGTTATTGAAATGATTTTAAGTTTTTATTGATTTTAGAGGAAGGCTTAAAATTTGAAGTCACACAAATATCTTCCCGTTGTCAAAAGGGGCCTCTACATAACGTGCCAATTTTCTATCTTGTACTGCTGCTAGGCGTTTGCGGGATAATTCTAATAAAAAAGACTACCAATTCTTATATTACACGTTGAAGAACCCCGGGAGTCGGAGAAAATCAGTGCAGTCGGGAGGCATAGTCCTCTGCAGCGAAGTCGGGAGGCGTTGCCTTGAAGGGAAGGTTTATCCCGACGTCGGGCGGCGCTGCGCTATCGGGAGGGCTTCTTTCGAAGTCGGGCGGTGCAGGCCCGATGACTTAGAAAATTTTTCTTAAGGGAAATTTTTTCAAAGTTGCATGTTCCATGTCACATGACGGGTGCGGCGTCAGACGTCACGGCGATGTCGGGTGTTGCACGCCAAACACTTAGACAAATTTGGTGTTTATTCTGGTTGACGCATGAAGATAAGGATAGGGTCTACAATTGGAGATACTCCCATACGTAGAATAATTTTAGTGAGGTGTATATCAAATCACTTGTTCACAAGTGATAACAAAGATCGCACATTAGTTTGAATCGACGGAAAGATTTGTCCACTTAGTACTAAAATAAATAAGCTGAATTAGGACACCTCTAAGGTTAACTAAGCAGCATGCGGAATTTAACCCAAACTCAAGATGCAAAAATAAAATAAGATAAGATGAGACGCAGATAAGTTTCACAAACCCTTGAAAAATACTTGAACAACTAGTAATGATTTATTTATCTATACGAAAGGGATACAAAGCTCCTCAACAGAGGCTTTACTATCATACGAAAATAGGATTACAGGATAAACACAAAGAAAACTTAAATCCTGAGGCTGTTGCTCGGAATAAAATCAAATAAGCTTCCTTGCTCACTTCTTCTGTTGCTTTGCGAATGACCTGTCTTTGCCCACGCCGAATGCCAACCAACTGAAGGGTTTAAATAGTTGGGCATGAAGAGCCAATCACCAACCTTGCACAAGGGAAATAAATGTTGATTGGACAAAAACATGTGCGGCATAAAATCAAATTTTTGGCGAGACGCCCATTGTCGCTGATTTTGGCGAGCGAAGTCCGACAGTGCACAGTTACGGAGCGAAGTTGTGTGGTGAGTGAAAAATGAGTTTAATATTTCTAATACCCTCCTTTAAACCTGATTTCACAAGCGCTTTGACTCCTAGCTGCTCTCGCAATCTGCTGAAGTCTTCCTCCTTCAAAGGCTTCGTGAAATGTCAGCCAACTGCTCCTTGGATTTGTAAAACTACAACTAAATTTCCCCTGGACTTCACTAGCTCTCTAATGAAGTGATACCGAATGTCGATGTGCTTCATTCGACCATGGAACACTAGATCCTTCGACAGTGCTATGGCAGAATTGTTGTCACAAAATATAGTTGTTGCACCTTCCGGTGGGTGGTTAAGTTCACCCAGAACTCTTCGTAGCCAAAATGCCTAGCATGCGGCTAACATGGTGGCAATGTACTCTGCTTCAGCAGTGGACAACACAATTATAGGTTGCTTCTTGGACACCCATGATATAGTTTCCGATCTGAGATGAAATGTATACTTAGAGGTGCTCTTCTAGTCGTCGTTGTTGCCTTCCCAGTCACTATCTATGTAGCCCACCAAATCTAACTGGTCTCATCTGGCATAGAATAGGCCATGGTTCTATGTCCCGTTGACATAGCGCAAGACTCGCTTGCCTGCTTGCCAATGCATGTCCTTCGGAGTTTCCATAAATAGACTGATCAAGCTGAATCTGAACATCAGATCTGGTAGAGTTGCAGTCAAATACATGAGACTGCCAACTAGCTACTTGAACAAAGTTGGATCCACATTTTTCCCAGAGTCCAACTTGTTCAACTTCAAACCTATGGCAATAGGTGTGATGGCAGGTTTGTTGTCCTCCATATTGAACCACTTTAGGACATCCTTCACATACTTGCCCTGAGAAATTAAGATACCATCTGCTGATTGGTCAACTTTGATACTGAAAATATACTTCATCAGCCCCAAATTTGTCATCTCGAACTCCATGGTTGTTCTTAACTGGTCAAACAAGATATTGTTATTACCAGTGTAAATCAAATCATCCACATATAAACAGACAATTATGAGCTCTCTTACTTCATTTGTCTTCATGTAAGGGTGTGCTCATATGGACATTTCACAAACAAATTCTCCTAAAAATAACCATCAATCTGGCTGTACCAAGCCTAGTTGCCTACTTCAACCCATACAGGGCTTTCTTGAACTTCAAGACTTTGCCCTCCTGGTCTTGAAACTCATAACTGGGTGGCTGGTCTATGTAGACCTCCTCCTCCAACACACCATTGAGGAAGGTTGACTTGACATCCATCTGGTAAACACTCCAGCCCTTCTGAGCTTCCAGTGCTAGGATCATCCTCACTGTGTCAAGTCAGGCTATAGGCACATACACATCATGGTAGTCAACTCCTCACTTTTGCTTGTAGCCATTTGCCACAAATTTGGCCTTATGTCGATCAACTTCACCTTGGGTGTTGAACTTTGTCTTATACACCCACTTGACCCCAATGGTCTTCTTCCCTTTTGGAAGATCTGCAAGTTGCCATGTGTCATTTTTCTCAATGGCTTCTATCTCCTCATCCATCGCCTTCACCCACTTTTGATTTTGACTTGCCTCTTCAAACTCAACTGGATCAACCTCAGTAAAGAAGGCAAAATCATAATATTCATCATCTTGATGAGTTTGGGTAGCCTCGTAGATATCTTGCAAGCTCTTCATCTTCGTTGGAGTCCTCAAGTTTGGGATCTTGCTTGCAAGTGGCGATGACTGGGATGGTGAGGCTGTGCTGCTACTAGCACCATTATTGCTGCTTGAGGTTGTAGGTGGTTGTGCACTGTTATCCTCCAAGTCAACATACTCAATAACTGTTGGCTTTGACTAGCTAGTCTTCGATTTCCAGTTACAGGCATGATATTCTAGGAACTTCACATCATGGCTGATGATGAGCTTCTTCATCACAGGATTGTACAACATGTATGCCTTCACCTTTTCACTGTATCCTATGAAGATAAACTTATCTACTCTATCATTTAGCTTTTGCCTCTTCTCTTCTAGAACATGTGCATATGCAATGCACTCGAATACATGCAAATGAGCCACACATGGCTTCTGACCACTCTAGGCCTCTTGAGGGATTTTGTCCTTCACACTTTTGGTGGAATATTTGTTCAGCAGGTAGACTGCACAGGATACAACCTCTACCCAAAAATCATGTGGCAATCCCTTCACCTTTATCATACTATGTGCCATCTCCATGATGGTTCGGTTCTTCCTCTCAACTACATCGTTCTACTGCGATGTGTATCTAGCAGTGAGTTGCCTTCGAATTCTATGTTGCTTATAGAAATTATGGAATTCGTTCGAGATGTATTCACCTCCACCCATTCGTTCTAAGGGTTTTTATCGAATATTCGCTCTATTTCTCCACCAGAGCCTTGAACTCCTTGAATTTGGAAAAAAAATTTTACTTCAAATTGATGGGATAAATCCAGGTCTTGTGGCTGAATTTATCTATGAACATCAAGAAGTATTTGTTGTTGATAAACATGTTGGTCTGCATTAGACCACAAATGTCTAAGTGCACCATCTCCAATGTCTGTGATGCTCTCCAAGATTACCCCAAAGGGAACAAATCCCTGTGTTGTTTGTTGACTAAGCAGTCATCACAAATTTTATTTTGCTTCTCAATAAGGGGTAAACCCTTCATCATTTGCTTCTTGTGCAGTAGATTCAGGCCACTAAAACTTAGATGATCGAACCTAAGATGCCATAGCCAGGTAGCATCCTTCACGAATGCACTCAGAGACATCAAGGATTCATTCTGAATCTATAGCGAAAACATCTTGTTTTTTGTCATGGACACCATTGTAATCTATCAATGCGCTCTGTCTCTCATGGTGCATACTCCATCTTTGAACTAGACCATATTCCCCTTCTACACGAGTTTTCCAACACTCAGTAGGTTGTGCTTCAGACCACGCACATAATAGACATCACATATCTGCTTTTGTTCGTTGTGCCTGGTGCGGATGAGGATTTTTCCTTTTGCCATCATGAGAACCTTGTTGTAATTCCCAATATTTGCCTCAAACTAGAATGTTTCATCCAGTTGTGAGAACATATCCTTATTCCCCATCATGTGATTGTTGCACCCGCTATCTAGGTACCAGGAATTCTTTTGGCTCTCCTCCTCAATATTGCAAGTCAGTAACACGTTCCATCTTGTTGCATTTTTGGATTCATTTGTGTAATGGGCCTACTGCTGGTTCTCCTTAGCCATCATCTTTCTGCACTCTAAGATGTAATGGCAAATTTTTTTGCAATAATAACATTGGACTTTAGATTTGTCCTTCTTCTGACCGGATCCATTTTGATGGTTCTTTGCACTGCCTCTTCCTCCTTGCTGATGGAAGTTGCAGTTGGTATCCCCGTCACTAGGGTTTGACTATCCTCCTTGGTTTTTGTCTTTCCCACGCATGCCTTTGTCTCTTCCTCCTTGATAACTAGAGGTGCCTTGGTGGGAATCCTATTTGCCACTATCTCAGTATGAGACATGAGCCTTAAATATCTGCTCCAGAGAGATTTGATTTGAATGGCTCAACCTTTGCTCTTGTGTCTACAAAGAACCCATGAGCTCGTTTGTCAAGAGGGTTGTCATATCCCTCGACTCCTCTATCACAATTATGACAAAGTCAAATTTGGTAGGCAGACTTCAAAGAATCTTCTCGATGATTCTTTGGCTCTGCACAATCTCTCCATTCAAGCACATCTGGTTGATGATGTCTGTTGTTCGGGTGAAGAAATCACTCATGAACTCTGTCTCATTCATTTGCAGGTTCTCAAACTCCCTCCTGAGCATCTACAATTTTACCAACTTTACTTTGTTGGTGCCTTGATATGAACTGGCCAAAGTCTCCCAGGCCTGCTTTGCCTTGGTGGTCGATGCGATTCGAGGGAAGATGGTCTCCTCGACCACTTTCATGATGTAGAAGAGGACCTTTTGGTCCTTCTTCATGTTCTCCTTCAACATGTCCTTGTCTTCTTGGGAGAGTGCGGCCAGTGCTACTACATCTACAGGTTCTGGGTAGTCGTTCTCGACTAACTCCCACAGCTCCTGAGATCATAACAGGATCTTCACTTGGATGCTCCAGTAGTCGTAATTCTTGACGTTGAAGTGCAGGATCTACAACCGCAAAGAATGGTTGCTGCCGAAAGCCATTCTCCTGTCTCCGCGTCAAGACACTAATCAATTTTGATACCAATTTGAACAACTGTTTAAATTTAAAAACGCTAGGAGTCAAAGAAAATCATAGAGTAGTTTAGAGGCGCAGTCCTCCGCAATGAAGTCGGGAGGCGCTGCGCTGACGGGAGGGCTTCTCCTGCAATACATTACTGTAAGAGAATCCACCCACTATCCTGCAATACATTACTGTGAATATTTGGAGCACTTCTGCCATACGAATATCGTATACCGCTGAAAACCCACTGTTGATATGAGTGGGCACTTTTTCCGTTTGAAATCTTAGAAGTGGTTCAAGGCACTTAGAATTTATTCCTGATGCACTGTTAATCTGATTATGCTAATCATATGTTATTATGTTTTATGAAATTAGATGATTTAGAATCTACTTTCCTCTCTGTAAAAGTTAAGCGAATCGAATAACTTAGCTTAATGTTCCAATATTAATGATTCATAAAATGTACAAAGGGAAGCGCAAAGCCTAAATTTCACCACCTTGTGTACGAGTGGATTGCACCAGATGAAAATGTCATTACTTTTTAATATTCTTATCTGTGAAAAAATTTGTGATTTTCCAGAATGATTTTTTATTCTTATTCCTTTAGTGTTTAAGCAATAAGGGCGACAGGTATAGATTCTGGTTGGTAATTGCAGAAGAACCGCTCAATGACAAGATATAAGTATAGTGGCTAGATTGATAGCATTAAACAAAACATGCACTCAGAGTTGAACTCTATAAACGTGCGTTTGTTTTCTTCTTACTGAAGTGGTTATCGGTGTAAAAGTATTCCTGGTTAGTGACATAAAGTCATGAAACTTTTTTGTTTTTTTCTTTGATTTTTTGGTTTGTCTCAAATGCCGATGGCATAGCGAAAAATTTCAGTGGATTTAACTATAGTGTTAGTATGTTTTAATGTGCTCACCATTAAAGGAGAAAAGAAGCTTTGAGGTTATTTGCGTTAATATTTATATATTTATAATTAATTTAATATTTTATAGACATTATGTTTTTTTAAGTATCCGTACAAACTTAATATACTGATGTGCATTCCAGACTGTTGGCAGCAGCGTCTCTTGTTAATTGCATCAGCATTATCATGCTCATGAGGAGAGACGAACTCAAACCTGGCGATCATATTTATCAATGGTGTAATGGCAGCGTTTATTCTTGTCATGGTAAGATTTCCATAATTTTAGCTTTATTCTCTTGGGGTTTGTTCAGAACATGAAGATAACGTAGATCAGCAGCGAACGAACGGACTAAATAACTGAAACGAATGCAACGGACGCTCTATACATGAACCAAACAAGCAAACACAATGAGTATGTTGCAATTAGTTATAGTTCTGATACCATGTGTAAAATTTCGATATAAAACAACATATAATCATATCTTTTAAAAAAAACGAAAAAGTCTTTTGTGGTTTTTTTTTGGTATAAGAGACCATTTTAGGAGTTTTATACTTCAAAGTTATCTATCTCGCTTGATCCTGACCGCACCAACATTATCAATTAAATTTTGAATATCTATTGAATTTTACCAATTAAAACCTCAAACCTCTATTAAAATATTATTTTTTTCAACAACTGAATAATATCTCTAAAATTTTTATTAGAGATATTTTACTGAATACTGGTTGGATACTTTAGCTGCTGAAAGGGTGCTCAGAATGCTAGAAATACAATATATAAAATATCACTGGAAGTTGAAACTATATTAATAATATCAGAGAAAATAGAAATAATATAATATTTAATGTCACTTGTAGAATTATTATTGTTCTAATAGCACTAGTTAACATTTATTTCTCTATTATAGAATCCTTTTAACACACTTTCTGTACCTTCAAACGTCTGTGTTATTTTTATACTTAAAATATTCGAGATAAATATTCTTGTAAATTCAAATATATTTACATAATATTTTTATAAAATAAATATTAATATGCTGGATTTAAATGCATTGTTTATATTTTTTATTAAATGGTAATATAATTTTGATATAGTACTATACAATTTGATTATTAAAACACTCTCCAACCAAAAAAAATATTCAATATATAAAATTATTTTAATATAATAATATTTTTAATTATTTTATTTTAGTAATTGATAATTTTCTTTTTCTTTTTAAATCTTACTTTTTGTTATTATTATAACCTTTAATTATGTCAAATCAACTTTTTAACTGGTACAAATACCATAAACTTTTTAATACTACTAAGGATAATACTACTAAGAAACGAGGGTCTTCACACTTCCAAAAGATTGCTTTGACCATCTATTCTAAACCTTAAACCTTTTAATATTTTTAATTATTAAATTATATTTTTTACACAATATTTTGTTCTTATTTTTTTTTTTATTATGTTTTTCTATTTTTAATCTTATTTTCTTCGTTTATCTAATCAATAATTTAATTATGTTATTTTTTTATATTGAACATTGTTTACAAATATTTACAAATATTAGAGTTCGTTCGAGCAAACAAGAAATTGACCTCACAACCACATAAATGATAATAACTAGGCAACTGCCATTACACCAAATACCATTCAATTTAATTATATTTTTTATAAAGTAAAAAAATAAATACATAAATAAATGAAAACCATTTATCTAGGGAGAAAGAGCTATGCCTAAAGGTAAATTTGAAGGGTTTCTTTTTCTATGAAAGACACAACATTAACAGCTAGCGCAAAGAACCAAAATTCAATCGTGTGAACCCTTATATAGATCTAGGTTTTAATAACATATAAATAAGCTGTTCTTCGATTTGAAGTTTGTTTCTTGTGAATGTTGAGATAACAGGTATTTATGTTGGGCATAATCAAGTTATCCATTTCACAAACACACAAAAGGATGAATGGATATCGTGCCCTCATCGTCAACACACTCAAGGAAATGGTGGAGTAATCATTTCTTGGGATTGCTTTCTCTGTGGAGGCGATGTCTATTTATACAAATATGGAGTTTCTCTCTTCGTATTGAAGTTTTCCAAGGGAGGAACATGCACAACTATGGTGTCGGAATCGCCAACAGAAGTCATTAATCGTGCAAGGTACCTGCTTCAACATGGATTTGGAGACTACAATCTACTTATTCGTAACTGCGAGCATTTTGGCCTATTTTGCAAAACCCAGACATATATTCATCCTGGCATAAAAACTCAAGTTCAAACGCCCTTATCATCCTCTGATCTTAAATTTATTAGCGATGGTTTGGCGTGTTTGGTCTCTCTGGGTCTGGTTCTGTGTCTGCTTCTGGGTCTGGTTCTTGTAAAATAATGTAATGTAATATATGCGCATAATGTTCCTTCAGAATACGAAAAGATGGCTCTCGTAAAAGATGTCCAAATATTTTTTTCTGGCTGATGCTTCTAACATTATAACATTGAATATATTTATTATTTTATTTCTTTAAGAGGCACATTCGGTGACAAGTGTTTTCAAATGGGTCAAAATGAACTCGCATAATAAAGGGTGGGTAGTAGAGCATAATTATTGTTTCGGTTGACTATACATAACCTACCCCTTTTTCATCGTCGAAGTGGATTAAAGACTTTTAAGATATGGGATATGTAAGGTTTGTTTTTATGTGCACTATGTACTCTTTTTTTGAAATTCATAAATTAATTCAGGTTGTTCGTAAATTTTTATGGATTAGATGAGATGGAGAGGTGGGTATGGCATCCATCTTTTGGAAACTTTGTACTTAATCTAAGGTTTTAGGAGGTCTAAGCATCATTGATTCTCTTACCTGGAGTAAAAGTTTGGTTGCAAAATGGGTTGCTAGAGCTATTATTGGTGATAAAAATTGGAAACACCTATTTGGGTACTATTAACATTAATGTGCAAAATAAATTCATGAAGTTATGGTACCGAAAGAAGAAGATAACATTGCAAGACATTTCTCAGTGTAAGGATAAACAGGTAGCTATTGTAGGGGAACAAAGTGAAGAGCAAACAAAGACAGTAGCAAAAATCAAGGAAACAAAAGTAAAGGAAGAATCAATAGAAGAGAGTAAGAAAGAAGAGCAAAAATAGGTTGAACATCAGGCTAAGGTTGGAGTATATCACCATCCACACCACCATGAGAGGCAATAATCATGGTGACAAGGCTTGAGGCCACATAAGAACAATGAGGGACATATAAGGAACACAAGGAGCCAAAACTTTGGGTATACTACAAGTCTTAAATGCAAGCAGGTATGGATGAAAAAAGATGAAATTTGTGCTTTCAACACATGGCATTGGCATCAAAGAAGACCACCATCAATCATAGTTCCACTTGAATGGATGGATGATCGATATTGGTACCATTATACAACATGGCTCAAAAGATCATATTATTTAGCCTCTTCTAATATTTCGAGGATGAAACATTTGTAATGGAATGGAATTTTAGGTACCAATATAGGTATTTAATATTGAATAATTTAATGTTGTATTGTATAATGGTATGAGCCATAAACTAATTATTGAGTAAGGAAAGCCACATGTCAAAATAGAAATAGGTATGTCATAGAATCATTTTTGTAACCATTGGGAGAATATTGTCATATGTAACCACAAAGAGTATTGTCATACACTTTGTAACTCATGGAAGGTGAATCTCCACATGGGTGATCTTGTAACTCATGGAAGGTGAACCATCACACTCTTGTATAAAGAGAGATGCACCCCCATTGTAAAAGGTATCTAAAATCTATGATGTATTCTTGGAGAAGTATTGGCTTATGGAGCTAGAGATCTTGTGGAGTGGCTTCCTTCCAAAAGGAGCAGTGTATGATGTTCTCCTATCTCAAGGGTATAATAAATCTATATTTTATTGAGAAATTTATTATGCAATTGGTAGGGTACCTAGGAATAGATATTTGGGGATATATTATTATATTGTATAAGGGTTGGCATGGGCCACACATAACCCAAGGTTGATTGTATTATAATATTATATTATATTTTAATATAATATAATATTAGTAGTAGGCTCTCCAAAGTAGAATAAGAATATGGATATATAAAGAAGAGATATTTGTCATTGTAAGGAGATTCATATCATTGAAGAAGAATCTTATGTAATCGTCGTGCCCACGAAGTGGCCTCTCATCTTGGGAGATCTTGTGGAGTTATTCCTTCCTTAAGGATTATTATTGGTGTTGCCCTACCTTAAGGGTATTATCTATCTCTCTCTCATTTGTGGATTGTTATTGTGGATAATATATTGTGGATGAATGATTTGATATTTTTGCATATTGGTGAATGGTTCATGTTTAATAATAAAAGTTATGCAACAAGTGGTATCAGAGCAACGATTTTGGCAAAGTGGGGATTTTTGTGTGAAACCCTAGAATTAGGGCAATTTTTTTTGGAAAAACATCTCATCTTTCAGGAGCCATATCTCTGCGCAAGTTTATCCGATTCAGGTGATTCTTGGATCAGATTGTGCAAAATTTGAAGAGCTTTAAAATGAGTGGTCATATGATGGAATCCGAGTAGTATTGAGGGAGATACGACCTTTTGAAGTTAGTCATCCGAAACAAGGATAGTGACGAATTTCGCAGATTTTTTCTGGAAAAACGCCTCATCTTTCAGAAGCCATATCTTTGCGATAGTTAATCCGATTGAGGCGATTCTTGGATCGGATTGTGCAGAATTTGAAGAGCTTTAAAATGAGTGGTCATATGAAGGAATCCGAGTAGTATTGAGGGAGATACGACCTTTTGAAGTCAGCCATCTGGAACAAGGGAAGTGACGAATTTTCAAGTCGCGAATTTTTCAAAAGACAAAATTTGTTTAGTTCGGGTAAGCAAATCAGTTGCACTTTATTTTGTTTGGAAGAAAAATTGCAGATGTAGTTGTCTTTGGGATTTTTAGCTTCAACTTGGTGGGAAGATATATTTTTTTTCCATAAAACCCTAGTTTGCATTAGGGCATGATATTTATTATCAAAAAAAAAACCCTAGTTGCATTAGGGCATGAACAATGGAAATCCAACGTTTTTCTGGAGAAGATGATATTGATGCTCGAGAATGGTGGAAAAATTTTAGATCTCGATGTTGTAATGTCTCATGGGGGAAATCCTTTCTTGGTATACGTCTTAAAGGGAACGCTTCATTTTGGTTGGATAAGTTTCGTAAAGAAAGGAATAATGAATACACTTGGGATGAAATAGAGCATGCATTCTTGAGTAAATGGGACCCATATTATGTAGATCACCTAAGGGATTTGATCGATGACTATGAAAAAGAAATAAAATTACTCAAGATGAAAGAGGAAAAGGTCAGGGAAGATAAAAAAGATGTCAGTATGCAGACAGAGGAAACCATACCTTTGGTGGAAGATAAATTAGAAAATGGACAAAGGAATTTGTTTGAATCTAAAAAGTCTATTATGCAGGTTCATGGAAGCATTCAAAAGGAACAGGTTATTATTTCCATTGACCCTGGTAGTAGATATAATTTTATTAATATTGCTTTGGCTAAGAAGTTGCAAGTTCAAGCAACAAAAATCAAGGACATACAACTAGAGGGTGAGAATGTTCAGATTTTTGAAGATTTAAAGATCACCATGGATAAATATGTTTTACATTCAGATTTCTATGCTATTGAGATGGATGATAAGGATATTGTTCTTGGTTATCCTTGGTTAGATTCTTTGGGTACTGTTAACATTAATGTGCAAAAGAAGTTTATGAAGTTATGGTACAGGAAAAAGAAGATAACATTACAGGATATTTCTCAGCTTAAGGAGCAGGGATCCAAGGAAAATCACGAAGCGGTTGTAGAAGAACAAATTGAAGAACATGAAACAGAATCCAAGAAGGATATTTCTCAGCTTGAGGAGCAAGGATACAAGGAAAATCAAGAAGTGGTTGTAGAAGAACAAATTGAAGAACAGGAAACAGAATCCACGAAGGCGATAATAGCAACAAAGTCTAAGGAATATTTGATAGAAGAGCACAAGGACACACCAAACAAAGAGAACATGAAAGAACAATGTGTAGAGGAATTTAAAATAATGGAGCCAAATTTTGAGAAGTCAAAGAAGGTAGAACATCAAGTAAAGGTTGCACCATATCGCCATCCACACCACCATGAGCGAAAACAATATTGGAGGCATGGTTCAAGGCAACAATATTATGGTTCTACATGTAATCAGCAGGGCACCAACTATGGCAGTGTTTGGCAAAGAAAGCATAGTGATCATGGTTTTCAGCATGGTTCATCAGCATCAAGGAACAAGTGGACCCATCATTCAAGTTATCAAAATACAACAACAGAAGCATGGAGCCAACGAAGCAGATTTGGATACTCAAGTAACAAAATGGCGTACCAAGCATCATCGGGTTTCACTTGGATGGATGGATGATCGAGATTGGTACCAATTGCTAACATTGCTTAGCAAATCATACTATCGGGTTTCTTCATATGTTTCGAGGATGAAACATTTGTAAGGAGGGTGGCATGGTAGGGTACCTAGGAATAGATATTTGGGGATATATTATTATATTGTATAAGGGTTGGCATGGGCCACACATAACCCAAGGTTGATTGTATTATAATATTATATTATATTTTAATATAATATAATATTAGTAGTAGGCTCTCCAAAGTAGAATAAGAATATGGATATATAAAGAAGAGATATTTGTCATTGTAAGGAGATTCATATCATTGAAGAAGAATCTTATGTAATCGTCGTGCCCACGAAGTGGCCTCTCATCTTGGGAGATCTTGTGGAGTTATTCCTTCCTTAAGGATTATTATTGGTGTTGCCCTACCTTAAGGGTATTATCTATCTCTCTCTCATTTGTGGATTGTTATTGTGGATAATGTATTGTGGATGAATGATTTGATATTTCTGCATATTGGTGAATGGTTCATGTTTAATAATAAAAGTTATGCAACAAGCAATTAATTTAAATGTGGATGCATTTTGAATATTTTGATAAATTGTTGAAAGATTTATAGAATGAGAAAAGAGATCCATTACCATGAATATATCTTCATAATCAATTCTTTCCTTTTGTGCATAACCCTTTGCAATGAGTTATACCTTATACTTTTTGATGGATCCATATGTCTTGTATTTGATTTTGAAGACCCACTTTCAGACTATGGACTTATTTCCTTCTAGTATGTCAACAAATTTCTATGAATTGTTTTTCATTAAAGATTCATACTCTACATTCATAATTGCCTTCCTAATGCAAGAGCATAAAATAAATTAACTTTCATTGTATTAAGGTTTGTTAATGTAAGTGTATATTGATTATGGGCAAGTGTTCCAGGTGGTTGTTCTAGTAACCAACATCCATGTGTATAAAAAGACAAAAAGAAATAAGAGGAATGGGTAACGACATGAATATAGAGTTAAGATGGGAAGATAAAGAGAGAAATGCATGAATAGAGACATGTAATTTCCTATTTGATTACATGTGTGAGTGTAAGAGTCCAAGGAAAAAGATATAGGATATTATAATGTATAGCCAACTGGGATATTGGTAATACCATTAAAATTCCACCTTGAATTTTTTTGTGTATACTTTGAATGGTGAATTCATTGTACTATTAGAATTGTATGTTTTAGGGTGCCTAAACTAGTGTGTGTAGGATTGTTGGTGAGGATAATATATTGTTGTAGTCTATGTGAAGATAATGTTCAAGTGTATAGTGGCAACATTCAAGACCAATTATTTTTCTATCTAGGAGTTGCCATCCTAGATATCATAATGCAATTGGTGGAGTTGATATTCAAACTCACCTTATTATTCAAGTTGGGATTAATCACTTTGAGTCAGTTTTTTTATTAGTAACTAACCATTCAAGTGGTCATTTTTGTTCGAGTGAAGAATAAGGTATTTTCGAGTGGATAAAGAACCATACTATCATTTAAGTTAAGGGTTAAGGTGTTCAAATAAGGTGTCTTACAAACAAGGTATCCATTCAAGTGATAATTATAGTGTCATTCTAGTGCAATAAATATTATCATGCAAATCAAATTTTTTTCTAAATGATTTCTATTATTGAAGGGTTGTCTAGTTTGTATGTGTGCTACTAAAGGAAGTGGTTCTTCTAACTACGCTATTTGGTATCACAACATGATTTTATTTTTAAAGGTTTGCAATACATGTCAAAGGAGATATGACACAATAATGAAGAGGAAGAGTACATGGTCTTGCACCTGAGCTAGCAAATATAGCTAAAATATTGAGTGGAATCATAGCCAGATTAGATGCAATTGAGACTACCCCAAAGGAAAGGTGTTCATCTTGAGGAAGTTAATGATAGTGAAAAGGAGAGGACTCATCACTCAAAAGTACAAGATGAGGAACAAGGAGAAGAAAAAGAGTAGTGGTTGATCGGGTGATCTCTAGTATGGGAAGTAAGCCAAATATGGATACTCCCAATTTTAGTGGAAGTTTAAATCTAGAAGAGTTGATAGACTAGATAATGTACATGGAGATATTCTTTGGATATGAATCTATGGAGGATCCAAAAGGGGTCAAATTTGCTCGCACATGACTAAATTTCATGCTTCAGTTTGGTGGGATCATGTCAAAATAAAGAGATGAGGAAAATGTAAGGATAGAATCCAAACATGGGATAAGTATATATCAAAAACTAAAATCTAAAATTTTACCTATTGATTATCATATTAGATTGTTTAGAAGACTCTAAAACCTTAAGCAAAAGGACTTAAAGTGAAATAATATACAAAAGAATGTTATAAATTGACCATAAGAGCAGGTCATATTGAAGATGATGAGAAGTGAAAACATGCATAAATAGGATAAGGTTGTATTGAATCACACACCTAAAGAAGCTTGGTTAGGATGGAAGCCTAGTGTAGATCATTTGAGGGTTTTGGGGTCCATTTCATATGTGCATATTTTGAATAAAAATAAAAAAAGATGGATGCTAAAAGTGAAAAATGTATTTTTGTGGGATATTAATAAAAAAATAAAGCATTTAGGTTGTGGAAACCTACATTTCAAAAATTGATTCTTTCTCATAATTTAATATTTGATGAAGGGAGAGTTTGGAAATTAGATGAGTATCAAGACAAACTTGTAGTCATAGAAGAAGAGTTTTCTCATCCCAGCAATAGTTTAGGCAGTCGTTTGAGTGCAACTTCTACTAATTCAATCCCTGCATGAAGATATAAGAGTCTTCAAGAGATATATGAGAGAATTAAACAGGTAATTTCAAACCTATATTTTGCACTAAACCAACTACTGATGAATATATAGTAAAAGAAAAAGGTTTGGATTGATTCCATGGATGAAAAACTAAAGATGATTAAGAAAAATGACACATGGAAGCTAGTAAATCTTCCAGAAGGAAAGGAAGCTATTGGAGTGAAAAGGGTCTATGAAACTAAGTACAAAGCAAACATAACAATTGCAAAACATAAAGCCAGATTGGTTACGAAAGGTTATTCTCAAAAACTAGGTCTTGATTATTTTGAGAACTTTGCCCCTATTGGTAGATTAGACACTATTAAAATTATTTTACTACTAGCACCACAATACAAATTGAAGGTTTGCCAAATGGATGTTAAAATTACCTTTTTAAATGGTATTTTGGATGAAGAAGTCTATGTTAAGCAACCCCTGGGTTATGAGGTGAAGGGGCACAACACAAAGTTTACAAATTGAAGAAAACACTCTATGGACTCAAATAAGCACTAAGAACATGGTACAACAAGATAGATGTATATTTCTATAGCCAAGGATGTACAAGATGTGTAAGTGATCCCACTCTATATTTCAAATATAGCGATGATGGTGAGATATTAATTATTTTCTTATAATATGATGACTTGATATATATGATAAATAGCATAAGGTTGATGAATCCATTTAATGTTGCAATGATAAATGAATTTGAATTTTGAGATGACAAATATGGATTTCATTCACTATTTTCTTGGGATTGAAGTGAGACAATTAGATAATGGTATTTTTATCTCAAAAAGTAATTATGCTTTCGAATTACTTGAAAATTTCAAGATATCAAAATACAATTTTGTTAGTGTTCCTTTAAGTCTTGGTGAAAAGCTTATTAAAGATGATGTAAGTTTTTTTTTTGAATAGGTTGAAAAGATGGGGGTATATCAGGGGCCACCCTTCCTGTGAATTGAACTTGGATCTCTGCTAGGAGACCAAAATGCCTTTTTCCATTGCAGTGTCCTTATCGAGACAAAGATGATGAAAGTTGCATGATGAATCCCACAATTTATTAAAAACTAGAAGGCAAGTTTTTGTATCTTATAACTACTAGACCAGTTTTAATATGTGAGGTAAGTGTGATTTCTACTTATTGAGACAAAGATGATGAAAGTTGCATGTTGAATCCCATAATTTATAAAAAACTAGAAGGCAAGTTTTTGTATCTTATAACTACTAGACCAGTTTTAATATGTGAGTTAAGTGTGATTTCTAGGTTTATACAAGATCCAATTGAGGTATACTCCAAGGTAGTAAAGAAAATATTAAGGTGAACGAGTAATTTAGGACTTTGATATAGCAATTCTAATGATTTAAGACTTTGGTATAACAATTCTAATGATTTTCATATAGCAATTCTAATGATTTAAGACTTTGGTATAACAATTCTAATGATTTTCATCTGGTTCGACATACATATAGTGATTGAACAAGTTGTCCTATGATCTTACGAGCATTTATGAAAATGTTTTTAGAAGGGAAATTGGTGTTATTACCTCGTTATCTAAAAAAACAAGATTGTTATTTTTTTATCTACAGCTGAATTTGAATAGTGCAACAACTTCCATAACATGCCAAGCTATTTGATTGAGAAGAGCAACTTCAATAACATATCAAACTAATTGATTATAAAGAATATTGAAAGAGTTGAAACAGAGGCAAAATTAAATTCAGTCTTTTGTGATTATACTTCCAGGTTAAACTTCCCATTACAGAAGAAGAGACTGCAACCAAGTCTTTTAAATCACAAACTTCGGGAACACGTGCAGTGTGGGTCCGTCTAGCCTTTGCAAACCAAGAAGAAATTGGATTTTTCTTACAACACCGACCGTCGGCTTCCGTGTTGAAGATGGCAACGGGTTCATCTGCCATCCCTTCCATTCCTCCACAAGTTCGTTCGATATTTTTCTCTGCGCGTTTGCTTCACTTCTTTGACGGTATCTGTTTTTGCAAGGCTTTTCTGAGAGGTATGTTATGGAATTTTGAGATTTCGCATAGTTTTTATAATAAATTTTATGTACATCTTAGGATCCGTGCAACTGGTTAAAGAAAAGAAATGGGCTCTTAGGGCTTATGCTATTGGCCATGGAATTAGAGGGCTTATGCTATTGGGGATGGAATTATATTTCAAGGGATTTTCGAGTGAATAGTTAATGAGGGTTTGTGCATTTTTCTGTGGTCATTTATTCGAGGTAGGGTTTCTGCATTAGAGATTGTTATATGAAAGGAGGGGGAGTTTCTTGGGTTTTATGTTACTAAATTAATATGATTACCTTCTCTAGGTTTGTGCTTTTGAACGAGGATGTTTTCCTCTCTGAAATTATAGGGGACATCAGGGTCTCAGAAACCTGTGCCTTTTTTTCCCGGCTTTGTCCGAAACAAAACAAAAAAATTGGAGTGTTCTGTGAAAAAATAGTGTATACTAAAGTTGTAAGTTTATTGCTGGTTCAAGATCTAACTGAAATCGTTGATTTTTTAAAATAAAAAAATAACATATTTTTATTGATGTTTACTGGATAGTTTTTTTTTTTTTAACTTTCTTTTTAAAGTTATTTAAAGATAAAACTCGAGGGTTAACAGGACCTCGAGTTTTTTTAATAAAAACCTTCGGCTATTATCCAGCCAGTATTCGCCGAGTAATCGCCGGGGCACTTACGGCAGAGGTAGGGCAGAGGAGCTCTGGAGAAATTCGCCCTAGGTTCGGCCTACAAACCCAGCGGTGTCCAAACAGGAGAGTCTCTTAAGTATGTCTACCTCCAAAGGGATGGGAGTGTTTGAGGTGTCCAAATAGGTGAGTCTCTTAAGTCTATCTACCCTCCGAAGGGATGGGAGTGCCAGAGAAATTATTACTAAGCTTCAAGCGTCTTAAATACCCTAGTTGAAACAATTCAGGACGCACATCTCCCTTGAGTCTCTGGCTACTGAGATGAACTTGGAGTATTGTAGTGGCTGCTGAGGTTGTATTTTTTGGTCTCACGGCATGCCATTGCCATTGCAGTCATAATACATACTAACAACATAAGCAATGATATTGCAGATGCAAAGTTTGACTTGAAATGGAAGAGCTCGGTTTTACTCAGACCCATATATCACAGGAGACAAGAGGATAAAATTTACTGGAAAAAGTGGAACTTTTGCAATCACTGCCATGGATAAAAAGCGAAACTTTTGCAATCACTGACATTAATAATGTTTTTTTTTACATAGATAAATTGAATATAATTTAAATTTGTAGTAACTATTAAAACAGGTTTCAACTATCATATTATCAACAATTACGAGGACTGTAACTATCCGTAATCTCTTCACTTGATAAAACCCATCCGTCTAATTGAATCCTCTTAAATTGAAAAATGCATTAAAAACATGAAATTATATGTTTTATCTATACTAAACTGCAAATTACAATTATCATGTTCATAAAAAAAAACTTAAATAAACTTTTGATAAATTATATTTTCAAATCTGATTGTATATTTTTTTTAAATTCTTCAGTTGAAATCGAGAGGCCCCAGGTTCAAATCTCTCCCCTCACATGTTGCGGATATGCTATGTATAAAAAGGTTACAAATTAAAAAAAAATTGATAAAGCTATAAAACATATTTTATGATTATTTTAAGACTTTTACAATTATTTATATGGTAATTCTATACAAGTTATAAGCTTCTTTTCGCAACACTTTGCATTTTCTCCATGTAATTTGAGGCATGTAATACATTTGCCATGTCTCATTTACATTGAGCATAATTGGTCTCCATTTGAGGCCATACACATCAAGAAATTGATTTTTATTTGAGATCATACACACCAAGAAGTGCAACAGGTTGAGCCAAGATTGCCTCAAGGATCTTGTTTTTGTGCAATAAAATCTTAAGCTTAGTACAAGACAAGTGGAAGGTGAAAAATCCTATGAATTAATACAACTGAATAAGCAGATCCATTTTTTAATTAGATTGTGGAGAGTTCTATGGATTGTAGAGCTTACTATAGATAACCTTGAGGCACTGGAGAGAAGCATTGTAATTGCCGCCACTAGGGACACAAAAATAGAGGGTAAGCTGAATTACAAAGAATGGTTATAAGACTAAAAGAGTGATAGGAGAGGGTAAGCTGAATTACAAAGAATGGTTATAAGACTAAAAGAGTGATAGGAGAGGGTAAGCTGAATTACAAAGAATGGTTATAAGACTAAAAGAGTGATAGGACCAAATCAGTGGACCTGTGCTTATTTTAAAAGCACATCCACAAGAATATTGTTCTTGCACTAAATATTTTTTTGAGTCTCAGAAAATATTTGTTATGTTGAATCCAAAATTTTTTGAAGCAAAAAATTTAAGAAGATTAGAGGGAATATATCATAATGTATTTAATCCTACCAGTTCAAAACCAAGACCAATTATCAAGAGGAAAATAAAAAACAAACACTAGTTTAAAAATTGCTTTACATTTTCTACAGTAGCACCAGATGAAAATGTAGTCACTTTTTAATATTGGGATCTGTGATTAAAAAAATCTATTCTTCAGAATGATTTTTTAAATTTTTATTTCTTTAATGTTTAACCAATAAGGGGGGCAGGTACAGATTCTGGGTGGTAATTGCAGAAGAACCGATCAATGAGAAGATATATTTATAAAAATTTGTGATTCTCCAGAATGATTTTTTAAATTTTAATTTCTTTAGTGTTTAACTAATAAGGGGGGGGCAGATATAGATTCTCGGTGGTAATTCCAGAAGAACCGATCAACGAGAAGATATATTTATAGTGACTAGATTTATAGCATTAAACTCTATAAACGTGCAGCAGTAATTTGTTTTCTTCTTAGTGAACTGGTTATGGGTGTAAAAGTATTTGTTTTCTTCTCAGTGAACTGGTTATGGGTGTAAAAGTATTGTTGGTAGGTAACACAAAGTCATGAAACTTGTTCCTTTCTTTCTTTGATTTTCATTTCTAATTTGGTTTTGTAACAAATGCCGATAGCATAGCGAAGAATATCAGTGGATTTAATTATAGTGATAGTACGTTATAATGTGCTCGCCACTAATGCCAGGAGGGAAATGGAGAAAAATAAACTTTAAATTTGTTGAAAAAACGTTTTTGTTGTGCAAATTCATTTAATATTTTATAGATCGTATGTTTATGAAACGTTCTTACAATATTGATGTGCATTGCGGATTGATGACAGCACGGACTCTTGTTTATTGCAATGGTGTTAATTCCATACTTGCGGAGGATTAAGATACAGGAACTCATACCTGGCGATCATATTTTTCGACCGTCTAATATCGGCCTTTATGATCATCATGGTAAGGTTGCCATTATCTTAGCTTTATTTTCTTGGGATTTGTTAAGAACATGAAGATAACACAATGAGTATGTTGCAATTAGTTATAGTTCTGATACCATGTACAAAATTTCCATATTATAATATTTTAAAAATTTACTTCGTTTTCATTGCAACATTTATAAATTGATTACAGATATTTTACTGAATGCATACAATATAATGGTTGGATACTTAAGCTCAGTGGAAGGGTTCTCTGGAAATACAATATATAAATATTAATAATAAATTAATTTAAAAAATAAAAATAATATAATATCTAATGTCACTTATAGAATTATTGGGCAGATTTCTTCAAAGAAATAAGTAACAAGGTCTTTTGGAAGGTGTGCAATTAGGTGAGGAGATGTTAACTCACCTTCAATTTGTGGATGATACAGGTCTCTTTGGATATGCCAGCATTCAAGAGGCTAAAACATTGAAAGCCATTTTAAATACCTACATGAATGCTACTGGTCAACAGGTGAATGCGGCTAAATCCAAGGTTGTTTTCTTCAATACAAACAGAATAATCCAGGATCAGATTCTATCCATTTTGAGCTTTGCCCAGGGTACCCTTCCACTTGATTACCTAGGGATTCCTCTTCATTTTAAGAGCCTAAGGGTTGCTGATTGGAAAGCTTTAATGGATAGAATTGTTGCTAAAGTTAATCATTGGACTCACCGTTGGCTTACCTTTGGAGGAAGAATGACTCTCATCCAATTGGTGATCCAAGCCATGCATGTTTATAAATTCTCCATCCTAGCTACTCCTATGAGAGTCCTCAAAGAGTTGGATTCACTTATGAGAAAAATTTTCTGGGATGGCCCAAAGGATGGGTAAGAAGTGGGATTTGGTTAGTTGGGATAAAATATGTTAGCCTAAAGCTCGAGGGGGGCTTGGATTTCGTAAAGCAGTTTTAAACAATCAAGCTCTTGCTGGGAAGCTTTATGGAGATGGATATCCAACAAGGAGGCTTTCTTCAGTAGAGTCATCACTAGTAAGTATTTGGATCCCATCCCTCATCAAGAAATTGGCCGCATTTCTTTAAGGAGCCCTGGCTCTATTATTTGGAAGGTCTGAAAGCTGGTGAACAATTGGTAAAATCTAGACTTTTCTAGAAAGTAGGTAACGAAGACAAAGCTAACTTCTGGAGTGATTCTTGGGACCAACATCCCCCCTTAATCTATGAGTTTCCAGAGTTGCAGCCCTTGCAACAAAGCCTTGAGGGTAGAGGATGGATAAAGATGGCTTCATACATTACTTCCCGACAAATTGAAGATTTCTCTTTCTTTCAATGGAAGAGGGTAGAAGATTGGTCTATTCATGTCCCTCTTCATCAAAGGCTTCTTCTTGATAAGATCCTCAAGCAAAGGCACCTTACAGGAAAAGAGGAAGAGGATAGGATTGCCTGGGACCTAGGTACTCTAGGTTTTTTTACTGTTTGTGATGGTTATAAAGCTTTGCTCCCTCCTCCATTGATCCTTCAAGATGTCCCATGGGATAGAGATTGGGTGGTTAATGGATGGCTTATAATTAATTTCTTTGCTTGGGAAGTGATGCATAGGAGTTGTCTCACCTATGATAATCTTATGAAAAGAGGTTTTTATGGCCCTTCCAAGTGCATCATGTGTAACTCCCAGGAGAAGACACTTGCATCATCTATTTTTCTAGTGTGCATTTGCAAGAGAGTTGTGGACAAGGTGGTTAGATCTCTTTAAGGTTCACCTCAACTTTCAGGCGACTCTTTCTAATATCTGTGAGATTTGAAAATGCAAAAAATTCAAGAATACCTCCATTCAGTTAGGTTGTTCCCTAGGCCCGAGCTTCATCTGGTGGTACATTTGGCTAAAAAGAAATTCCAAAATTTTTAGGGAGGAGTTCAATCCAATGGATTTGGTTTGGCATAAAATTGTTAGGAAGATTTTGAAATTGTCAAAGTTCACTTTAGGGATAAGAAGACTCAGATGAATGAGGGGACTCCCAAGTCATAGAAGTTGGGACCATTGCAGCCCCCTCCCCTAGGTTTGGGAAAAGATTAATTTTGATGGAGCAACTAAGGGTAACCTGGGGTTTCGAGGCTTGGTATTCTCAGAAGAGATTTCAAGGGAAAGATCCTCCATTGGGATCTAGAGGTTATTGGAAGGGCTACTAATAATGAAGCTAAAGGTTTAGCTATCAGATAAGGTTCTCTCAATGCTTAGGAGAATGGGGTTAGAAAGATCATAGTTGAGTTTGATTCACAAATTATGGTGGGGCTTCTGGATGCTATTAGAAATTTTAGACCAAAGGCTTGGAGGATAAGAAACATTGTGAGCCAAATTAAGTCTATTTGGCAACAGTTTGAGGATGTCATCCCGGTCTATGTTGACAAACAAAATAATGCAACGACTGACTTTTTGGCTAAACATGGTAGTGAAAGTCCGGTTGGTTACATGCTAAATTCTAACCAGGATATGACACTTTTGAATGGTAGGAGGTGAACCAAATGGTTCTTAAATTAGCCAACAAGGACTTAGCTAAGGATGAGGATAGGTCAAAATTTTTCTTAGTCTTGTGGATCATTGGAGAATGATTAGTTTTTTGGATTTTTTTGCTACCTTTTGCAACATTCTTTTGCCCTTTTTGGGATAGCACAAGTTGTGTTCGTAGGACTGTCAAGCTTGTTAGGTTTCTTAGAATTAGTGTAAAGTAGAATTGGGAACAGGTTCAAAGTTTTGTTCTTTAGATGGTACTCGATTTGTTGCTATTTTTGGAGATGTTAATGCGAGTTTTATTCGGGCTTGCCAACATTTGCAAGACTTAAATTTGATTCTTGTTCTATCAATATAATTTTTACCTTTTCAAAAACAAATTGAAACTATATTAATACTAAATTAATGTTAAAAATAAAAATAATATAATATCTAATGTCATTTATAAAATTATTATTGTTCTAACAGTATTTGTTAACATTTATTACTCTATCAGTCCATGAGGGCTAGGTCGATTGGTTAGGCGTTGGGCACTTACCAAGAGGAGACCTAGGTTTAAACCTCGTGGGCATGCTCATTCTAGGGCAAAGGTAGTAGTCTGACTAGAATCCACTGAGTGTGCACCAACTTGATAACGACGGTACCAACGTCGTGCCATACCAACCTTATGCCATCGGGGGTTTCCCTCAGGGCCATGTTTACCGAGGCGAGGTAAGGGTTATAGTGGTAGCTCCATGATTTGACGCTACTACAGAGGCAATGTGATTTGATCTTGTGACCAATTGTTCAAAAAGGAAAGGTAGTTACCAATTCCTCTATGTATATAAAAAAAAAACATTTATTTCTCTATCACTAAAAAATGATGCTATATTAATAATAAATTAATATTAAAAATAAAAATAATATAATATCTAATACCACTTATAAAATTATTATATCTAATGTCCCTTATATAATTATTATTATTCTAACAGAACTTATTAACATTTATTACTCTCTTGTGGAATTCCTTCCAAACACTATATATAAAACATCTGTGTTTATTTTATACGTAAAAGATTCTCATTAATTATTCATGTATATTAAAATATCTGTGTTATTTATATACATAAAAGAGTTTGATTGAATATTCTTGTAACTTGAAATATATGTACATGATATTTTTCTAAATTATGCTTGATCTAAATGTATTGTTTATATTCATTTAATAAAATGGTAATAAAATATTAAGACACTCTGCAACTTAGGTTAATTAAATTAAAAACCATGTAAATATATATAATTATTTTAATATAATAATATTTTTTTATAATTAAATTATATTTTTTAAATAATATTTTTCCTTTTTATTTGGACTATCTTTTTCTATTGTTTATCTTCTTTTCTTCTTAGATCAGCATTTTAATTATGTTTCTTACATTAAAGTAACACAAAAAATAAATAAGGGAGAAAGAGCTATGCCTGAAAGTCAATTTGAAGGGATTCTTTTTCCATTCAACAGCTGTCACAATGAACCAAAATTCAATCGTGTGAATGAGTTTTAATAACTTATAAATGACCTTTTCTTCGATTCAGATAATGAAGTGTGTTTCTTGTGTATCTCAAAATCTTGAGATACAGGTATTTATGCTGGGCATTGTCAAGTTATCCATTTCACAGATAAAAGAACTGGTTATGGGAAAAAATGCCCTCTTTGTGAACCCAGATAATGAAGTGTGTTTCTTGTGAATCTTGAGATACAGGTATTTATGCTGGGCATTGTCAAGTTATCCATTTCACAGATAAAAGAACTGGTTATGGGAAAAAATGCCCTCTTTGTGAACCCACTGAAGGAAAGGATGGAGTAATCATTTCTTGCTTGAAATGCTTTTTCTGTGAAAAAGGAAAATATATCTATATATACAAATATGGAGTTTCTTGGTACAAATTTTTTTGTAGCACGCCAGGAACATGCGCAAAACCAGAGTCGGATTCGCCATCAGTAGTCATTGAGCGTGCAAGGGACCTGCTTAAACATGGATTTGGAGAATACCATCTAGGTTATCGTAACTGCGAGCATTTTGCCCTATATTGCAAAATCCGTTTTGAAGAATCTCGCAGAACCCTGTCGAGTGGGGTAAAGACTCAAAGTATCAATGTTACTGGTTTGCACAATATGCTTTATAGTGCGTCAAAATGATGGGTAGTAAAGCATAATTATTGTTTCGTAGACTATCCATAACCTATTGATTTCTTACACTTGAAGTGGATTAAACACTTTTAAGATATGAGATATGCAAGGTTTGTTTCTTGATTTTTGAAATTTCATCTTTAGGGTTTACTTAAAATTTAATGTGGGTTGAATTATTATTTTTAATTTAAACTATTTAATAAACTATATTAATGATCTTGTATAGTTAGCATAATTAAACTATATTTAAATTTAGAAGAGATTGAATATTCTTTTTTAATAAATTAATATAGTTTTAAGTTCCTTAACTAAGTGTTAATTAATCTACAACATACATCTTTATATAAAAGAATCAAGGGAAGTGGATTGCCTATTAGACCAATATTTCTTATCATTCTCCCTTCCACAAGTCATTCTTATTTGTAGTCATAATATCCTTTGTAATAGTGATGACACTAGTGATTATAGTATTTGTTCATTTTGATGATATGTCATCCCTCTCTTCAATGATCATGGATATTCCTTCTATCCTCAACAATACTTCCATAACACTTTCCTTACTCAACTCTTCAGAAATAGTTAATTCAAAAAGTTTAAAGATATTTTCCTTTAATGTGTAATATTATAAGAATATTATCATGAATGATGGTTGGAAAGGTGAAAAGGAAGAAAAGACTTAAATACCTCTTCAACACATAGACATTGTAAAAGCAAAAACAAGCAAGTAAAAACTTGTACAAATAGTAATGGATCAAGATGTTAGGGTGAGTATTCCTTTTGGGTTCTAATTCATCTGCAATAATATCCTTGTTTACTTTTACTTTAGACTCATTGAGTATTAGAGGTTTCTCAAGATTCAATGATAGCCTTCTCCTACTCAATTAAGGGTGTAAGAAATTTATTCTTAGACCAAACTAGAAGCAATAAAGGAAGGAAACACTATAAATTCATGAGGAGCACATAATGTGGCCATGATGTCCTCATCTCTTAAAAACCCTATTGGTAAGGGTTGGGTGTTGTGGCAAACTTATTAACAATCATGTAATCACAACTATTTCTTTGATCATGATATCAAGAATAAATTCTAACATCATGGTGATCCATTTATCATATTGGATATTATTAGGAATATATGCCTTTTATAGAATATGTTTAGGAGGATTCATTTTAATGATTACATAAGTAGTTTGATATAACATGTAATGTCTTAACTTGCTACATGCAAAATAAATAGCCAAACAATATATTTTTGTGGGAGTGCATCTAGTTTCTATTAGGAGCATTATTCTAATTATATAATATATTGTACACTCATTATTATTGTATTATTGAATTAAAATAACTCCCAAATATACATGACCAGTTGAATGAACTATATAGGATAAATGGCTTGTTGGAATAAGGTTACCTTACAGACGAAGGCCTTACAATTTTTTTTTTAACTCATCAGAGGATTTATCATAGCATTCATCCGACGTAAAGTCAATATCTTTATTAAGTAATTGGTTAAGGGGGTAAGCCTTGAAGATAAGCTTATGTATGAACCTATGAGTTATCCCAAGTTTTCCCATAAACTAATTAATTTATTTAATCATTTAGAGAGGATATATGGATTTTATGGATTTAATTTTATCCTGGTACATATCTATTTCGCTTTTGACACCATACATCCTAGGATTTTTTACTAGTGACACTAAAGACCATTTCTTGGAGTTGAGTCTAACCTAATACTAATGTAATCGATTGAAAATAGTCCTAGGTGAGATGGATTATCAACTCATTTCTTTGAGGTTTTAAAAAGGTAATTGACATAAGATTCTACCAATATTTTTAATGCCATGAAAGATAGTCATCATGACTAATTGATAAGTTGCTTTGTGTTCTTTGGACTAAATAAATAATAACGTAATAGAATGTACATTGTTGAGTAGTGAAAGTTGTCTTAGTTTGATCCTCAAGGAAATTCAAATCTGATTATATATAGAGTGGCCATATATGATGTACAACATATTATACCCTATAATGGAATCAACAATGGAATCTATTGTTGGAAGAGGTACAAGTTATGTTTTGAAAGTTGTAATAATTCTTTTTTTTTTAAATAATTTGAAAAATTGTATTAAAATAAGATTATTTACAAGTTGGGATGAGAATCCTCTCAGCCTTAACCAACAACATCACATATTTACAACAATAGAAGGAGATCCACAACACATGTTCAAATTAGCTAAACATTGAATTTGCTCATCAAACTACCTAATCCTCTCATCCTCAATAGCCATGTCACTATGCCACTGAACCGCTAACTCCTCCTCAATACCCATCTAAGCTAGGAAGTATACAGGGTTATGCATAAGTGCGGAATATTGCAAATTGGCTCTATTTAGGATTTTCAAGATTTTAAATTGGCTAATTTTGGATCCTTTCACAGGGACCTATTCGCTCGCAATTCACAGGGTGGAAGTTTTTTTGGGTTAAATTCGCCCGTCATTGATAATCATGAACCTAATATTATTTTACTTCGTCGATCTCAATTACAAATTATTTTGATTTTCCCGCTCAATTCACCGTCAAATAATAAATAATTTTATATTTCCCGTAAAAATCGCCTTCAAATTATAAATAATTTTATTTTTTCCACCCAAATTTCCTCATATACTACCCGTATATATACTGTACTGGGTATCGATAAACATACATGGAAAATACTCTAACTCAAAAATAGATCTAAAACAATGAAAAACTTGACAAGGCTATAGAGGAGTGTCTGTCAAAATAAGTCGATCGATTGTAGAGCTGTCTGTCGGCATAAAATGATCGATTGTAGAGGTATCAATCGATATTTGTCTATTAGTTGTAGAGGTTTTAGTCAGTTGCAAAGGGTGCCTATAAAAATAAGTCGATCTGTTGTAGAGCCCTATTTATCGGTATAAGATGATCGATTGCAGAGGTGTCGATCGACATTGGTCAGTCAGTTGTAGAGGTGTCAGTTGGTTGTAGAGGTGTCGATCGGTATTGGTCTATCAGTTGTAGAGGTGTCGGTCATCATAAGTGAGTTGGTTGCAGGACCGTGTCAATCGTCATTAGTCGGTCAGTTGCAGAGGTGTCGATCAACATTCGTCTATCGGTTGCAAGCACTATAGATCAACATTTGCCTATCGATTGCAAGGACTATCAATCAACATTTGTCTATCGATTGCAGAGGCATCGATTGGTATTAGTCTGTCGGTTGTAGAACTATGTCAATGAACATTAGTCGATCGACTGTAGAGTTTTAGATTGATATTCTTTGATAGGTTGCAGAGTTGTACACCAACATATGTTGATCAGTTGCAGAGGTGCACTTTTGCAAGAAAACGTCTAGGAGACATAAATTTTTCTCTAGAGCTCCATTTTCAATTTTTGTTTTTTTAAAACCACCTAGATCGATGAGATATACTCAAAAAACTAAGTGAAATCCTCAAAAAAACATCTAAAATCGATCGACATGTCTACAACCGATCGGTTGCAGATGTGTTAGTCGGTTGCAAATATGTCGATTGGTTTTAGATGGTTTTTTGAGGATTTCACTTAGTTTTTTGAGTAGATCTCGTCGAGCTAGGTGGTTTTAATAAAAAATAATTGAAAATGAAGCTTTGAAGCAAAATTTATGCCTCCTAGAAGATCATCATGACTGCAACCAATCGGTATTTCTGTAGTCGATCGACATGGCTGCAACCAATTGGCATGTCTACAGCCGATCGATATATCTACAATTGATTGACATGTCTATAGCTGATCGGCATGCATGCAATCGATCAAATTTTATGTCTCAGATCGGTCATCATAAATTATAAAGGCTAAAAGCCTTTCTTGTAGGCCTAAATCCTTTAATTTTGTTGTACATTTTTAGATTTTGCAAACCGATATTCATGGCCCTAAACATAGAAAAATATGCCATGGTTTGAAATTTTTTGGAGAAAAGTAATTGCAATTTGCCACAGTTTGAAAATTTTTGGAGAAAAAAATTTGGAATTCGCCATGTATACTTCTACATATTTCACCGAGATTCCAATACAATTCGCCTTCAATTCATAAATATATTTTGAGGTCGACCCCTTATGCATAACCCCAGAAGTATACCACTTTATTCAGAGCTCTATCCACATAAATCAAAATCACATCATCTAATTCCCTCCACAATTATTTAATTTGGGTGATAAGAATACCCAACCTTCATGTCTCCAAAGCAAAGTTCCTCATGCAATCCAAAGCTCTTACCAAGATTTGAGAATTTTATTCTATGATTATCCTCTTATAACCTTGTCTTACCACTTAGATAGAAGCAAATTTGATAGCTAGGGCTTCTACTTCATTGCTCATGGCCCTACCCAAGCATTGTATCTCCCAATAGAGCACTATCCCAACATGATTCCTATAGACCATTGCAATTCTAGCTCTGTCTGGATTACCTTTTATAGCTCCATTAGTATTCATTTAAATTTAACCTTTTGAGGGTGGTTTTCAACTAACTATATCCTACCCCTCTTTCACTTTGGCTTCCTTCTCCATAATTCCTATATCAACTTGAGTTTTCTCTTTAACATACATTGTCATAGTTTTCATGACTTTGCTCTAAATGACCTACTAGATGCCATCTAAGGATGAAAAATTTTCTCTAAAAGTTTTGTGAATTCTCTCCAACCACACCTACCACAAAATAAACTTTAATATAAGCTTCCACCCAATATGAAAAGGTTAAAATTTAAATCTACCATCTTTCCCAAATATTAATTTGATTTAAATCACCATTGACTCAAATTTTATAAGCTAAAAACCATTACTCTTAGATTTGACATGTGAATGAGAACTCAAACATCAAGTGGTTAGATGTTTTCTCATTTTTGTGGCATAAAACACATAGGGATGGACCATAAATTTCTCTGTGTCTCAGATTATGAAAAGTATGAATTCCATTATGCATAAACTACTAGGCAAATAATTTTACACTTGGTCAACCCTTGGAGTAAAAAATATTTCTCCAATCCTCAACTTGATATGCATGAGGATGAGGTTCTAGAAGGATCTTATCACGTCCATCCTTCATTGTGTAGACTCCAAGGCTCTCATAGCCCCAACCCAATTCATCTTCCTCATCTCTACCTATGAGAAATATTTTTGCCAAGATTTTAGTCATGATGGGTGTCAATTATGAAGGGATTGGAATTGGCCAATCATCCAACTTATTAAACTTCTTAAACATATAATCCCCTAACTAACTACCTCTGAAATAACTTTCAATATAGATCCAACCCTTGCTTTCCATGATAGTTTTTACTAGTTTTAGTTTTAGAAATTCAACAACGATAGGTGGGTATGGATCCCATGAATCTATCCAAAATTGTGCTTTCTTCCTTCTCCCCACTTTTCAAAATAATCCATCTTTCACTACTTGAGATCTTCATTTTAGAGCCTACCACACTAAGGAACCATTACCATCCACATGGAAATGACTCACCTCATTTAGATTCACTTATCCCAAATATTTAGTAGTTAAAACTCTACTAAATAAAGAAAATGGTTGGGAGATCTAGTAAAGCTTACTAGCCAAAGCTTTATTATTAATTCTAATATTCTTAGTCCCAAACCTCCTTTACCTTGGATTGGCTTACTTTCTCCCAACATATTAAGGCCCATTTCCTCTCTCCTTCTACTCCTCCCCATAAAAAGTTTCTAGCCATTTTGTCCAACTCTTTATATATGGTATGTGGGGTAGCAAGGATATAAATTTTATAAATTCGTATGGCTTGAATGCTTGAGTGCAAAAATGATAATCTATGCCCAAATGTTAACCATTTATGGGACCAATGGTTATTTATTTATTTAATATAATCCAAAATATTCCTCTACACTATCTTTATTTTTTAAAATGCAAAGGGACCCCCAAATAGACCATTGGAAGAGAAGTCCTTGTGAATCCCAAGATCTCTAAAATTTTATCTTGAAGATTTTAATTAAGATTGAAGAAGACCTCTTTGGATTTATTATTATTGATTACTTGGTTTGTGTCCCTAAGGTAAAAATTAAGAGTATCTTTGATCATTCTTACTTCCCTGAAGTTGGCTACTCCCACCAATCTTGTGTCATCCACAAACTGTAGGTGAATAAAAAACTACTCACCCACCTTAATACCTATTAGAAAATATTTTTGTCTTATCCTCAAGATGAGTCTACCCAACCCTTTAGCCAATATGAGAAAAATATAATGGGATCAAGGATATTCCAAATGAAGGACTTGAGTGGTTTCAAACGATTGTGAGGGAAGGTCTTTGATTTACACTCAATATGCCAGATTAGAAATGCAACTCATGTGCCATTCTATCCAATACTGAGAGAAACCAAAGGCTGCCATCATCCTTGATAAGAAGCTCCACTCCACTCTATCATAAGCCTTTGACATATCAAATTTTATGAACATTCATCTGTTGCAAATTTTTACATTGAGTGTATTTCCTCCTAAGCTAGAACCACACCATCCAAGATCTGCTTGTTCTCTATAAAATCCCTTGCTTCAAGGAGATAATGCTATGTAAGAGAGGTTTTAGACACCTATCCATTACCTTCATGATTATTTTATATATAACAATACATAAGGCAATAGGTCTATAATATAAAATGTGCAGCCCCTCCTCCTCTTTTAGAATTAAGGCAATGAATGTTTGATTTAATGCTTTAAGCATTTTTTTACTGCCTTTGGACTCCTCTATAACAACCATCACATCCTCCTCCAAATTATCCCAAAATATCTAAAAAAAATGAATTGGAAAGCCATGTGGACATGGTGTTTTTTTATACTCATTTCAAAGACTACCTTCTTCAGTTCCATTTTATCAATGAGTTTAAACAAGACCTAATTTTCTTCTTTAGATATAATAGAGGGTATGAAAATAATAACTTCTTTTTTATCCTCTTTATATTGCACTATACTTAAATAATTTATCAAAATAATCCATTGAATGGAAATGCATACCTGGGATTGTATCAAAGGAGTGTATGTTCTCATCTTGAAGAGCTTCCATCTTGTTCATCTATCTTCTAGTACAAGCATCCTGATGGAAAAATTTGATGTTTTTGTCACCTTACAATAACCAAGTTGTTCTTGCTATTTATTTTTAGTAGATATCCTCTTGGTTGTCAATGTACTCAATCACTTTACGTAATGCATCATCCTCTTCTTTGAGCTCCTCTGCAATTGTTCCTTCCTTGAAGTGTTTTTGCACCTCATCCCATCTGGTCACCGATGGAGCTCTTTAGACTTGGAAGTCCATATTATTGGCTTGTCTCCATTGTTTCAATTGATCCTTGATATAATGAAGTTACTTATATAATCTAAACATTGTTGTCTCATATGTTGGGCATCCATATTCCTGCCATCGTGGTATTTCCTTTTGAATTTCTCTTTTTGTAACAAAAAAAATCAATTATGAATGGTTTGTGATGCTGCCATATCTTGATCCCCCTTCCAACATAATTGAAAAGTGATATGAAACTAGACCCTCCAAAATCTAAAATTTTAGATTCCATTTCACAAACATCTCCTATGAAAGAAAAAATTGTTGAACATCACCTTTATGCTATTTGGATCTCTCCTCTTATTGGTCCAACTATAGTTTATTTTGGGACATATAATATCCACCAAGTATAATGCATAGACCTAGGCAATCATCAGTTGATCCCCTAGGTCCAAAATTGGGGTTCCTCCTTCCTAATCTTTGGATGATAATTTAGCATTAAAATCCCTGGAAAAAATCCATTCTAACTCCTCTCTTAAGACTCTCATATTATGCACCACTTTACTCTTTAACATACATTGTCATAGTTTTCATGACTTTGCTCTAAATGAACTGCTAGATGCCATCTAAGGATGAAAAATTTTCTCTAAAATTTTTGCCGTTTCTCTCCAACCACGCTTGCAACAAAATAAATTTTAATATAAGCTTCCACCCAATACGAAGAGCTTTCGATTTAAATCTACCCTTCTTTAATATTTCCCAAATATTAATCTGATTCAAATCACCATTGAATGAAATTTTATAAGCTAAAAACCATCGCTCCTAGATCTGCCACATGAATGGGCACTCAAACATCAAGTGGTTAGATGTTTCCTCATTTTTATGGCATAAAACACATAGGTATGGACCAAAAATACCTCTATCTTAGATTATCAATAGTAGAATTCCATTGTCCATAAACTGCTAGGCAAAGAATTTTACATTCATCCAACCCTTGGAGTAAAAAATCTTTCTCCAATCCTCAACTTGATATGCTTGAGGAAGAGGCTATAGAAGGATCTTATCATATCCATACTTCATCGTGTAGACTCCAAGGCTCCCATAGCCCCAATATAATTCATCCTCATCTCTACCTATGATAAATCATTTTTCTAATATTTTAGTCATGATGGGTGTCAATTATGAAGGGATTAGAATTGACTACTCATCCAAATTCTTAAACTGCTTAAACCTATAATCCCCTAGCTAACTAGTGTTGAAATAAATTTCAATCTAGATACAACTCTTGATTTCCATGATAGTTTTTACTAGTTATAGTTCTAGAAATTCAACAATGATAGGTGGGTATGAATCCCTTGAATCTGTCCAAAATTGTGCTTTCTCCCTTCTCCCCACTTTCTAAAATAATCCATCTTTCAATACTTGAGATCTTCACTTTGGAGCCTACCACACTAAGGACCCATTAACATCCAAAGGGAAATAACTCACATTATTTGGATTCACTTATCCCAAATATTTACTAGTTAAAACTCTTTTGGATAAATAAGGTGGTTGGGAGATCCACCTTCAGTAAAGCTTTCTAGCGAAAGCTTTATTATTAACTCTAATATCCTTAGTCCCAAACCTCCCTTTTACCTTGGGCTATCTTACTTTATCCCAATCTACTAAGGCCCATTTCCTCTCGCCTTCTACTCCTCCCCATAAAAAGTTTCTATCCATTTTGTCCAACTCTTTTCATATGGTATGTGGGGTAGCAAGGATATAAATTTTATAAATCAGCATGGCCTGAATGATTAATTGCAACAAAATTTAGTATACACTCAAAGGTTCACCATTTATGGAACCAATGGTTATTTATTTCTTTGATATAATCCAAAATATTCCTCTAGACTATCTTTAGTTTTTAAAATGCAAAGGGACCCCCAAATAGACCATTGGAAGATAAGTCCTCGTGAATCCCAAGATCTCTAAAATTCTATCTTGAAGCCTTTAATCAAGATTTAAGAAGACCACTTTAGATTTATTATTATTGATTACTTGGTTTGTGTCCCTAAGGTAAACATTAAAAGTATCTTTAATCGTTCTTACTTCCCTGAAGTTGGCTACTCCCACCAATATTGTGTCATCCACAAATTGTAGGTGAATAAAAACCTCCTCACCCACCTTAATACCTATTAGCAAACCTTTTTATATTCTCCTCAAGATGAGTCTACCCAACCCTTTAACCAATATGAGAAAAATATAAGGGGAGCAAGGATCTCCCTGATGAAGGCCTTGAGTATTTTCAAATGGTTGTGAGGGAAGGCCTTTGATTAACACTCAATATGCCAAAGTAGAAACGCAAATCATGTGCTATTCTATCCAATCCTGAGAGAAACCAAAGGCTACCATAATCCTTGATAAGAATCTCCACTCCACCCTATCATAAGACTTTGACATATCTAATTTTATGAACATTCATCTATTGCAAATTTTTGCATTGAGTGGATTGCCTCCTAAGTTAGAACCACACCATCCAATATCTACTTGTTCTCTATAAAATCCCTTGCTCCAAGGACATAATTCTATGTATGTGTAATGTCCCCTTCCTAATCAGTCAGTGATCGTTCAAAGTGCTAGCCTACTCACGTATTCCCGTAGGCTAGGAAATATGTGTGGGGGCCCATTAGGGGGTTGTTTGGTATTCATCGGGATGTTGTGTATTTTTAGTTGCTAGTTTTTGGAGGTATTTTGACCATGGGAGAGTGGACTTACTATTTTTAGTAAGTTAGTTGTTAGCATTTCTGGTGATATAGAGGGTATGAGGAGATTCATATTCCAAATGGGTGTCCAAATCTATGATCAGTTGGCATAATTGGTGGATGAGGTCCAAAATTTTAATGTGTAATGAATAATTATATAAAGTTAAATTAATTATTAATTTTTATACAATTAACATTGTGTTATGTTGAAAATGGGATATAAGGTGTTATTGTCACTTAGGAGAAAAAAAGAAAATATTAAAAAGTGACTTAATAAGGAGACCAAAAGTGGACGCCACCCTCATGGTGAAAAAAGAAAATATTTTAATTGTTTTAAAATCTCTATGCAAACCCAAAATGGGTCGACCCTATTGAGAAGGCAAATAAAAGAATATTTTCTCCTCTCATTTGGTGATGTTAGGATTTGATATTGTTTGGTATTGTGGAGAGAAGACTTGCAACTGGATTACAAGGTTTCTAAAACTTGTGGGGATGAAAACCTCCATCAGGAACATCAGCTTCGAGAGTGGAAGACCTCCTCAGGTTGATATTTGGCACTCCTACTTTAGGGAGTGTATTGAGCTTCAATTTTTGATAATTTTTAGTGTTATTTTGGAAGGGTTTCAGTATCTTTTGGGTGTTCTTCATTTGTGCTTGCCATTTTAGCATGGTCGTACCATTTGGCCTTGATTCAATGCATTTTATTAGAGTTTTTTGATAGGGTTTTCGAGTAAACTTGGACACCATATTTATTTCAACCCAATGATTACATTTGGATTAGATTTGGAATGTTTGGAGGAAATTTTGAGATACTTTGGTTATAGGTCGTACACCTGTTGTACATGGTTGTACCACAAATGATAACGTGGGAATTTTTGCAGAGGAATCACCCCATTTCTTGATTATTTTCTTCTATGATCTTTGGCCCCTAGGTTTTTGGAAGACATTGAGGCTATTTGCTTGCTAGAGAAATCATTGTATTTGAAGATATTATTAATAAATCAAGTTTTCTATGTTGTTGGACTGAGTCTGAACTATGTTTTCCAAATTTTAATAACTTTTGGGTACTTGATTATTTTACCATTTCCTTCACTGGGTTTGTAGCTATATATGTCTATTATCTATGTTTCAATTTTAAAAGCATTTGGATTGGTAGTTTTAAAGTTATAGTATTTTGAATATTGTTGTTCACAATTTTTTGAACATTCAAAAAACACAAAAAATCATAAAACCCAAAAAAAAAAAAAAATTGCAAGGTAGAAATATAAAAACCAGGGTGGGACATTATAGTGGTATCAAAGCACAACAATTTCCTGCCATCTTGAAGGGTTTGAATGCAGTCAAGTGGCCATTAGTATTACTTACGGAGAAACATTCCTAATCCCAATATAGACGAAGATCCATTTGATATTTTTCTATAAACAAGGAGAGAGGAAGAAAACATGGGTGATAGAGATAAAGATAGAGATAGGGATAGAGAGAACATAAGGCCTACAGATAGAGAGATCATAAAAAATTACAGAGGAGGTAGTGTGACATTCAATAGAGTATGGCTCAATTATTTGCACTAGTGACTCAACAAATAGTTTGTAACAACGCAAACAACCAAAACAATCAAAACAATAATGGGCAGCGAGGAGGTGAGGTTGGATACAACAGAAATAATGGAAACAAATATGGTTCAGTGAACCAAGGGGGTACAAATCAAAATTACAGAACTAGGGCAATGAGCACTAGATCTTTGATTTCCACATTTCCATTCAGAGTTGAGGTGCAACCTAAATATAAGCCTACTCAAAATAACTTCCAAGAGCAGATTCTACGGGATTGGAAAAATTCCATTATTGAATTTAGAGAAAAGTTTTCCTTCCAAGAGTATGCATATTTGAGAGATATGCATAGGCCACAAAGGGGAAGGCATCATAATCATGAGCTTTAGAAGAGGGTTAGCAAACTCTCTATACCATACTTTGATGGATCCAAGAATTTTATTGCTAGAGCATGGGTCCAAAAGTTGGATACATATTTTTAGTTGAACCCGATGCTTGAAATATAAGAAATAAAATATTCAGTGTTATATATAGATGGTATAGAACATGGGTGGTGGCATCATGAGATAATCACACTTGGACATGGTCAGATTACCTCCTATACAAACTCCACAAATATATTGATTGAGAGGTTTGATAGGAAGGATCCAAAGCTCCATTTTAAGGATTTGGTGCAACTCAAGCATTGGGGTTCAATAGAGAGCTATGTTTCTGATTTTCAAAGGCTCTCAGTCTTGGTTACATATATTTTTGATAGGAGGCTCATAGTTTTGTTCGTTGATGGCTTATCCGATCCATTGAAGGGCTCAATAAAATCCATTAATCCTCCCATATTGCAAGAAACCATTCACAAGGCTAGAGATATGGAGTCATCCAATTCCAGGAGTAAATTTTAGTCTAAGGGTTTCAAGAATAAGAAGGTTAAGGATAAGAGACAATTTCAGAATAATTCAAACCCACCTAAATTTTCTCGTAGCAAAGTGGAAAATGAGAGTTAGAATGAACTAAGGAAGAAGAAATTATGTTTTCAGTGCAGGGATCCATGGGATCCATCTCACAAGTGTGCAGTGAAAGCTAAAGCTAAACAAATTGAATATTTTTCAGCTATAGATTTAGATATAGATAAATCAAACCAACAGGATGATTTTGATAGTAGTGGCTCAAATAGTGATGGAGATGTTGAGGCTACACATGAAAAAGAGGGAGTTGTGGCACAAATTTGTAGTTTCTAGAAGGTTGGTTCATTTAAGGTGTGAGGAGTGTTAAGTGGGCAACATATTAATATACTCATTGATACAGGTGCTACACAGAATTTTATAGATGAAGGGTTTGTAGCAAAGTGTGGCTCATAGAAAAAACCTTTTGATGGTTTCAAGGTGATGATGGTAGATGAATTCACTCTTACTTATACACAAAAGATCCTCAATATTCACATTCATATGGGTGAATATGACCTCTAAGATTACTTTTATTTTGTAGGGATTGGAGACACAAATGTGGTCCTTGGTATGCATTGGATGCGTACCCTGGGTGAGTTCACCATGAAATTGCATAGTATGGAGATGAAGTTCAATTCAAGAGGGAAGAAGATAGTCCTTCGAGGCATTTCAGATGGAGGTATGAATCTCTCAAGAGGATGGAGATATTATTTAGGTATGATCAGATAGAGTGGGTTGTAGAATGTATTATGATTCCTACAATTGGTGAGCAGCAGCGGAAGGACTATCACCTTGATATTCAGGTAGTTTTGGACAAGCACAATGAGGTTTTCGCTAGTATAACTCCTGGGAGACCAACTGAAAGAGGAATATAACATGTTATTGAGCTGGAATAGGGAGAAAAACCTATAATCACCACTCCCTATAAACACCCAAAAAGACATAAATATGAGATCAAAAAGGCAATAAAGGAATTGCTTGACATGTGACACATCAGGCCTAGGAAGAGTCCCTTAGCATCTTCAGTGGTCTTGGTCAAGGAGGATGAGATAATGCACATGTGCATTGATTACAGGGCACTAAACAAAAAGACAATAAAGAACATGTATCCCATTCCCAAGATTGATGAGCTAATTGATGAGTTACATGGGGCTTGTTATTTTTCTAAGATTGATCTCAGGTCAGGTTACCATAAAATCAAGATGAGAGAGAGTGACATTATGAAGATAACCTTCAGGCATCACTTTGGAAACTTTGAGTTTCTTGTCATTTCTTTCAGCTTGACTAATGCTCCAACCACATTCTAATAATGTATGAACATGATTTTCAATGGGAAGCTTTGTAAGTATGTGTTGATTTTATTTGATGACATATTGATATACAATAGAACTTGGGAGGAGCATATGAGACACTTGGATGAGGTTCTAAGCATCCTAGAGTAGGAATCATTGTATTCCAAGGAGTCTAAATGTGAGTTTGGGCTGACTAAGTTGCTCTATTTGGGTTATATCATTAGTACAAAAGGAGTTAGAATGGGTCCATATACGATCAAAGTAATAATGGATTCACCACCCCCAACAAATCTCACTTAGATCAAGGGATTCTTTGGGTTGTGTAGTTTCTATAGGAGATTCGTCAAGGGTTTTTCACAACTTGTTGCACCTCTTACAGAATTGACGAATAAGGGAGCCTTCGTATGGATAGATTTAGCATAGGTTTATTTTGATAATTTCAAAAAGGTAATGTGCTCATGTCCAATTATTTCAATCCTAGACTTCTCTAGGCCATTTGATTTGGAGTGTGATGCCTTAGGGGAGGTCATTAGAGTAGAGTTGATATAGAATAAGCACCCGATCACATTTGAGAGCAGGAAATTGATGGGAGCAGAGAGGGCCTATTATATATATGATAAGGAGATGTTGGCCATAATGCATGCATTGGCCAAATTTAGACCTTACCTGGTGGGTTGTAAATTTGTTGTCAAAACTAATCATAACAGTTTGAAGTACTTTCTTAATCATCAAGACTTGAATGAAAGGCAACAAAAATGGGTAAGTTACATGTCTATGAATTTGAAATTGTCTATTTCAAATAAAAGAAGAACGTAGTTGTTGATGCTTTGTCCACGAGGCCTCATTTGTGTGCTTTGGGGGAGATTACAATAGATTGAAAGGAACAAATTATGACAAATTATGCAAAGGATGAATAGGATTCCAACATCATTGATGGTACCATATAGGATGATAGGTATACAGTGACTAATGGCTTGATCATTTAAAAAAATAGGATAATTTTGGTACCGAATTCTCGGTTCAGAGTGACTATTTTGAGGACTTTCCATGATTCTCCTATGGCTGGTCACCAGGGGTATTATAAGACATACAAACATGTGAGAGAGTGATTATCATGGAAATGACTTAATGATGAGGTCCTTAAGTATGTTTGGGAGTGTGTCACTTGCCAACAGAATAAGGACAAACATACCTATCCAGTTGGTCTACTGTAGCCCCTACCAATTTCCAGTAAAAAATGGAAGAGTGTCTCCATGGACTTTATCATAGGGCTACCTAAGGTGTAGGGGAAGGACTACATTTATGTTGTGGTCGACAGTTTGACAAAAATTACTCATTTTTTTGCCATTGTAGCCACATATATTGTAGCACAAGATGTTGATTTATTCTTCAAAGAGATATTCAAATTACATGGGCTTCCCAAAAACATTATGAGCGATAGGGACAACAGGTTCATGAGTAATTTTTGGTAGGAGCTCTTTCGATTGAGTGGGACATAACTCACTCCTAACACTAGTTACCACCCATAGATAGATTGTCAAAATGAAATAGTGAATAAATGGGTGGAGGGTTATTTTAGGAATTACACTGCAAGGCATCAAAAGGCATGGATCAAGTGGTTGCACCTTGGTGAGTATTGTTACAATACCACTTATCATATGTAGATTAAGATGTCACCTTTCATGTCTCTTTATGGGTATGAGGATCTCAGATTTTTGGATTTGCTTCTAGGTGATTGTAGAGTGCCCAAGGTGAAGGAGTTATTGCAAGATAATCAACATATAATGAAGTTACTAAAAGAGAACTTGCAAAAGACACATAATCAGTAGAAGTTATATGCTGATCGGTAGTGTATAGAGTATAGTTTTGAGGTATATGACATGGTTTACTTGATGTTGCAGCCTTACCGATAGTCTACTCTCAAGAAGAGGAGCAGAAAAGCTTAAGCCATGGTTCTATGACCCATTCAGAATATCCAAGAGAGTTAGGAAGGTGGCTTATGAGTTGGAATTACTAGTAGGTAGCAGAGTTCATAATGTATTCCATGTATCATTAAGAAGGCATTGGGTCATAATGTGGTGCCTTCTTTAGTTTTGCCACCCTTAGATGACAAGGGTAATTTGATACAAATTCCAAAAGCTATCATAGATAGTAGAGAGCGTACTCTCAGGAAAAGGGTGATCAGAGAGTATTTGATTAAGTGGAAGGCTTTATCAGTTGAGGATGCTACTTGGGAGGGTGAGGATATTTTACAACATCCAACACTCCAATTGCTTGAGGACAAGAAATTTTGGGAGGGAGGACTGTAATGTTCCCTTCCTAATCAGTTAGTGATCGTTCATAGGGCTAGCCTATTCACGGGTTCCGTAGGCTAGGACATATGTGTGGAGGCCCATTGGGGGGTTGTTTGGTCTTCATATGGATGTTATGTGTTTTTGGTTGTCATTTTTTGGAGGTATTTTGAGCATGGAGAGTGGACTTACTATTTTTAGTAAGTTAGTTATTAGGATTTCTAGTGATACATAGGGTATGAGGAGATTCATATTCCAAATGGGTGTCCAAATCTATGATCAGTTGGCAGAATTGGTGGATGAGGTCCAAAATTTTAATGTGTAACAATTAATTATATAAACTTGAGTTAACTATTTAATTTTTATATAGTTAACTTTATGTTATGTTGAAAGGGGGATATAAGGTGTTATTTTCACTTAGGAGAAAAAAACAAATATTAAAAAGCGACTTAATAAGGAGATCAAAAGCGAACACACCCTTATGGTGAAAAAAGAAAATATTTTAATTGTTTTAAAATCTCTATGCAAACCCAAAATGGGTTGACCCTATTGAGAAGGCAAATAAAAGAATATTTTATCCTCTCATTTTTTGATGTTGGGATTTGATATTGCTTGGTATTATGGAGAGAAGACTTGTAGCTATATTGCAGTGTTTCTAAATCTTGTTAGGGATGAAAAACTCCATCAAGAACATCAACTTTGAAAGTGGAAGACCTCCTAAGGTTGATATTTGGCACTCCTACTTCAGGGAGTGTATTGAGCTTCAATTTTTGATAATTTTTAGGGTTATTTTGGAAGGGTTTCAGTATATTTTGGGTGTTATTCATTTGTGCTTACCATTCCAGCATGGTCGTACCATTTGGCCTTCATTCAATGCATTTTGTTGGAGTTTTTTGATAGGGTTTCAGAGTAAACTTGGATGCCATATTTATTTCAGCCCAAAAATTGCATTTGGATTGGATTTGGAGTGTTTGGAGGTAGTTTTGGGACACTTTGATTGCTAGTCATAAACGTGTTGTACCTGGTCGTACCATAGAGGATAACATGGGAATTTATGCAGATGAATTACCCTATTTTTTGATCATTTTTTGCTCTCATCCTTGGTTCCTAGGGTTTTGGAAGACATTGAGGCTATTTAATTGCTAGAAAAATCATTGTATTTGAAGATATTATTAATAAATCAAGTTTTTTGTGTTGTTGAACTGAGTCTGAACTGCATTTTCCAAATTTTAATAACTTTCTAGTACTTGATTATTTTACCATTTTCTTCACTGGGTTTGTAGCTATATATTTATATTATCTATGTTTAAATGTTAAAAGCATTTGGATTTGTAGTTTTAAATTTATAGCATTTTGAATATTTTTATTCGTAATTTTTTGAACATTCAAAAAACACCAAAAATCATAAAACCCCAAAAACAAAAAAAAAAGTGCAAGACAAAAATATCAAAACCAAGGTGGTATATTATAGTAGGAGAGGTTTTAACCACCTAGCTATTACATTCATGATTATTTTATATATGACATTACATAAGGTAATAGGTCTATAATCTAAAATATGCACCTCCTCCTCCCCTTTTGGAATTAAGGAAATGAATGTTTCATTTAATGCTTTAAGCATTTTTTTAATGCCTTTGGACTCCTCTATAACAACCATCACATTCTCCTCCAAGTTGTCCCAAAATATCTAAAAAAAATTAAATTGGGAAGCCAAGTGGACCTAGAGTTTTTTCCATACTCATTCCAAAGACTACCTTCTTCAGTTCCACTCTATTAATGAGTTTAAGCAAGGCCTAATTTTCTTCTTTAGAGATAATAGAGGGTATGAAAACAATAACTTATTTCTGATCCTCTTTGTACTGCACTATACTTTCCTTAAATAATTTAGAAAAAAAATTCATTGAATGGAAATGCATACCTAGGATTGTATCAAAGGAGTGTCTGTTCTCATCTTGAAGAGCTTCCATCTTGTTCATCTATCTCCTAGAACAAAAATCTTGATGGAAAATTTTGATGTTTTTATCACCATCCAATAACCAAATGGTTCTTGCTCTTTATTTCCAGTAGATATCTTCTTGGTTGTCAATGTAATCAACCACTTTACGCAATGCATCATCCTCATATTTGAACTACTTTGCAATTGTTCCTTCCTTGGAGTGTTTTTGCACCTCATCCCATCTGGCCACCAATGGAGCTATTTAGACTTGGAAGTCATCTTGTTGGCTAACCTCCTTTATTTCAGTTGATCCTTGATATAATGAAGCTACTTATAGAATCTAAATATTGTTGTCCCATATGTTGGGCATCCATCTTCCCACCATTGTGGGATTTTCCTTTGAAGTTTTCTTTTTGTAAAAAATAAATCTCAATTATGAATGGTTTGTGATGTTGCCTTGTCTTGATCCCCATTTCAATATAATGGTAAAGTGATATGAAACTAGACCCTCCAAAATCTAAAATTTTAGATTCCATTCCACAAACATCTCCTTTGAAAGAAAAATGGTCAAACTTCACCTTTCTACTATATGGATCTTTCCTCTTATTGGTCCAAGTATAGTTGGTTTTGGGACATTTAATATCCACCAAGTGTCATGCATAGACCTGGGAAATCATAAGCCGGTCCTCTAGGTCTAAAATTGGGGTTCCTCCTTCCTAATATTTGGATGATAATTTAGCATTAAAATCCCTAGCAACAGTCCATTATAAGTCCTCCCTTAAGACTCTTATATTATGCATCAGTTTCCATTGATAATTTTGGTCATCTAAATTTTAATCTTAATAAAAATTTATGATTAAAACTTTCTCAACTATCACATTGTTCCTAAAATGTGATGTGAGGACACCCATCCAAGCTATATGTTCTATTTTCATCCATTCAAGAGAGTTCCAAAAGGTAACTATCCTGCTTGATACCCCTTGGGAAGCCACTTCCATATGACTAGCACCCCTCCAAAGTCTATTTATTATTTTTTAGATAAAATATAATGATATTTTTGTATCCTGGATAAGCAAAAAATATGCTTTAATTTTTTCTAAGTCTTTGAATAGCAAATTGATGGGTTATACTATTTAAACCCCTACCATTCCATTATTGTATAATAATTGGTTACCTTAAGACCACTAATCCCTAATGATTAGTTTATCTCCTTGAGCAACTATCAATTCCTTATTTTATTTTCTACCCACTCCTTAACAACTAGTATTCCTTGATCTCTTCTCCACCTGGATTATCCCTAGAGTTGGATTTTTTCTATTCTTTTCTGACACACCCATGATGACATCCTTTATTATCGGTTGCTCTTGGTTATGCACTATCAATACCCTTGCAATCTCTAATTATAGTAACTCATTGCATTCTATTACCTGCTCTAGTATAAGAGTTGAAAGAGGGGCTTTAACATGGTTATTATTTTCATTATTTCCATCCACTTCATCCATGAATTGTTCTTCCTGCTCCACTAGTGTCTTGAAGATCTCATACCTATTTGAGAGCTTGATATGGGTTTGCTCTTTACCATATTTTTATTTTGCCTTATCATTCTTTTAAGTTGTTCAAAACCATCTTCCTGTGCTTCTTCACCCTGAGAAATGTTGGTTGCTTCTTTATTGACTATTGAATTACCATCCTTAAGGATATTCGACATTCCTAGAGGAGCCTCTTTTTTTTTGTTCATATTGTTTGGGTGGGACCTAGCCAAATACCCATATTTGTGGTAAACTCTACACCTAAAGGGCAATTACTCATAATATAGCTATTGAATCCAAGATAGTCTTGCATGGGTGAGTTCCACCTCTACCAGCAAAGGTTAGCTAAGATCAATTTTCATGCATAATCTAGTATAAAAAATTATGTTTTCTACCATTGCGTCTCTAGAAACACCCAAATATATTCCAAGAAAATTACTGATGATTTCTAATACCTACTCACCCTAGAACTCCATTGGATGTGCATACAAATATATCCAAATTAGGACTGTAGTGGGTTCAATTTTGGAATCAAATACCACTCTCTAGGGTTGAACAAATAATCTTGTTAGACCATGATTCCTCTTTTTGATTTGAAATACGTATTTATGTCAACAATGAGAAAAAACTAAAATAAAATATCCATTACTAATAAACCACAAAGAATACTCACCAAGAGGCTCCCAATTTTATCAAACCCATGAATTCAGAAAATTTAGGATAGGATAAATACCCATGAATTTATAGATTGAGTCATGATTGGCTCTATATAAGATTGTTTCTTCTACTATCCTCTACTCAATGAAAATTTTTGGCCTTGATTTTGACTATGGAAAACATCCATTAACTCTTTGAGATGTTTAGATTTTTCCATCAGCCATAAAGAGCATTTTTAGTGTAATTTTTTGTGCTTATTTAATCTTTGTTGGATATTTTTCCTTCAAAATTTTTGTAAATAAACTCTATCTATCTAAAATAGGATCTGGAAGTGTCCCCATTGGGCCCTCCTAGGGCAACAATCTTGTCTTTGATACCACAACCAAAAAAGTATGTTGTCTACCTAGCTAATGCCCTAGTTTTCCTTTTTAGTGATAACTTATAATTTTGAACATCGAAAGTTGTAATAAATATAGATAATATTATTTTGTTTATTTTTGATAGGGAATATGTTAGACACCTATACTAGGTAATCAATAGTCCTACTGAAGTTGTAATATAACTATTTTTTATTTCCTATATCATATAAGTCTTGGATAATGGGAGACAAATAATAGGAAGAATTAAAACCATATTTTATTAATGATCTACCACATATTTAAATACATTTCATAGAGGTTATAACCATTCAATATGGTTATAACCATAATCAAATATAACCCATTAGTTATAACCAATCTAACCTCTTGATATAACATGAGGTGTAATAACATATTATTAGAAAAATAATGTAATAACTTCCTAACTTACACTCTTATTACATTATATAATATACAAGAGAACTACAAAACAATTCAAACTTTACATATGCAAGTACCTTTATGAAAATATCTACAAGTTTTAATATGGGAATGTATTGGAGTTGAGTCTGGTTATTCTGAAATTGTTCTTGAATGAAATAACACTAAACTTCAATGTGTTTTTTCTTTCATAAAAAACTATATTCTTGACCAAATTTAGAATACCATAATTATCACAATTCAATACTATCGATTGATTTTAAGGAACACCCATAAATGATAATTTGTAATGTAACCATATCACTTTGAACATAACTCCTCATGTAGTATTATACTCTACCTCTATGGATGACAATGCCACTATCTATTATTTCTTATTGTAATACAAGTAGTTCTAGATTTTAGGATGAAACACATCTAGATGTTGAACTCCTATCATCTATAGATCTGATATAATGAGTCCATGTATCCTTGAAAGATAAATTGATCATTATTCTCATACTCTAGACCATATTCCATTGTACCATAGACATAATATAAAATCATTTTTACTACCTTTCACTGATTCTCGATTCTTGCATGAACCTTGAAAGATAACTCATAGTAAAGCTAATATTAGGCTTGATAATTATTAGCTATACGAGACTTCCAATCGATTGACAATAAAGAGTACTTGATTTTTGTGGTGATTTATCATATTGAAATAGTTTTAAACCTTGCTCTATTGGTGTTGCATTTTATTTTCAATCCATTATCCAATATTTATCAAGAAATATCTTGACATACTTTATCTATGAGACCACAATTTTGATTCTTCCTTTTCCATACCTTTAATCCAAGATATAGATCTTTTGATGTCTCATAACAATAAAGACTTCAAGTTTTATCATGTACATATTCTTTTTAAAATCACCATTAAGGAAGGCACTCTTGACATTCATCTACTAAATTTTCCAACCAAACCGTGTTGCTAATGCATATATTACACAGATGGTCTTAATATTTATTGTGGAGGTGAATTTCTCTTCATAAGAAATTCCTTCCTTTTGTGCTAAGCCCTTTGAAATGAGTTAGACATTATACTTGGTGATGAATCCATATGCCTTGTGTTTGATTTTCAAGATCCACTTGCAGGCTATGGGCTTCTTTCCTTCTAGTAGGTTGATAAATTCCTATGTTTTTTTCTTAATTGAATATACATACTCTACATCCATAATTACCTTTATAATGCAAGAGCATCCAAGTAAATTAAATTTCATTGTATTAAGGTTTGATAATGTAAGCCAACATCCAGGTTGTAAAAATATAAAAACAGAGAAGAGAAAGGGGGAATGACATGAATATAAAGTTAAGAGGTGAAGAGAAAGAGAGAAATGCATGAATAGAGACATACAATTTCCTATTTGAGTACATGTGTGAGCGTAAGAGTTAAAGAAAAAAATATAGGATATTATGATGTATAGACAATTGGGATATTGGCAATACCATTAAAATTTCACCTTGAATTTCTTTGTGTATACTTTGAATGATGAATGCATTATACTATTAGAATTATATGTTGTAGGGTGACTAAAATAGTGTGTGTAGGATTGTAGGTGAGGATAAGATATTATTGCAATCTAGGTGAATACAATGTTCAAGTGTGTAGTAGCAACATTCAAGACCAATTATTTTCTATCTAGGAGTTGTCATCCTAGATATCATAATGCAGCTGATGGAGTTGACATTCCAAATAACCTTATTATTCAAGTTGAGATTAATCTCTTTGAGTCAATTTTTGATTAGTAGCTGACCATTCAATCGATCATTATTGTATGAGTGAACAATGAGGTATGTTCGAGTGGAAGAACCATACTGTCATTCAAGTTAAGGGCTAAGGTGTTATTCAAATAATGTGTTGTACAAATAGGGTGGAATTCAAGTAAAGAACCTTACTACTATTCACGTGGATATTAGACAAAGAAACCATTCAAGTGATATTTATAGTGTCTTTATATGATGCAGGAGCATCCGATGGTAGCAAAGCAATCTCGCATCAACAAAAAAATTCTAAGTGTTTGCCTTGGTGTCGCGATATTGCGACAGAGAAAAGTGTCGCGATATCGCGACATGTCGCATTTTCACAACTCAGGGAGGAGAGAGAAGGAGCGGAGCAAAAATGTCATGATTTCATGACATGTCGTGAAATCATGATCGAAGCAGGTGAGGGAAGGTGCCCAAAGAAAATATCACAATTTTGTGACGTCATGAAATCACGACCGAAGCAGGAGAGAGAAGGCACTCGTAGAAAATGTCACGATTTGGCGACATGTCACGAAATCACGATCGAAGCAGGAGAGAGAAGGCATTCAAAGAAAAATGTCACGATTTCGCAACATGTCACGAGGAAGGGCCAGAGAAGAAAATTTCATGATTTCACGACATGTCACGAAATCACGATCAAAGGAGCATAAAAGGAAACAAGGAAGAAAACTTTCATGATATCGCGACATGTCACAATTTCGTGACCCGAAGTAGAGAGCGAGAGCAGAAGGCAAAGCTGTCATGATATCGTGACATGTCACAATTTTGTGACCCAAGAAGAAAAGAGAGAGCATAGGGTAAAGGTGTCATGATATCACGACACATTGCGATTTCACGACCCAAAAAGGTGAGAAGAAAGCAGAAGGCAGATGTCGTGATATTGTGACATGTCATGATTTTGCGACCAAAATAAAGAAAGAAGAGCTAGAAAAGAAACTGTCATGATATCATGACATGTCGTGATATTGCGACCCGCAGGGGAGGAAGACAACGAGAAAGAAAAATGTCGCGATATCACGACATGTCACGACATTGCGACCTGAAGGAGGGGAAGGCTGAAAGAAAGAAAAAATGTCACGATATCGCGACCCGAAGGAAAGAAATGCTACAAGGAAGGAAAATGTCGTGGTATCGCGACATGTCACGATATCATGACCTAAATAAGAGAAAGGCAGGGAGGAAGAGAAATGTCATGATATCGCGACCCAAAGAAGAGAAAGATAGTGAGGAAGAGAAATGTCGTGATATCGTGACATGTCACTATATCATGACATACTACTGGTTCATGATTCGAGAAGGCATGCGTTACCATATGATGTTTCTCGAGGTGATCAAAGGCCTCATTAATGCATGATTGCTTGCCGAATAAGCTTGCTGAGAATGGCAACCACTCGACTACTATACCCAGAGGTCAGAGACGTTCAGACAGCTCATCAATGCGTGTTTCTATGATTGACCTGGTGGCAGTTGCCAAATAAGATAAAAAGATGTGAAGGTTCAGTGAGGGGATGTGGAGGAGCCGAGTTTTGAGATTGGGAGAATGTATTCTTCCTGAGAGCATAAGAAGATCACCGAAAGTGAGGCAGCTTACACTAGGAAAAGAAAACTATGCCTACGGGCTAGTGTTGTAATTGGTTCTTCTAGTTGTTTAATGAGAAAAAAAAAAATTTGTGGTATTGAGAAGAGTGAAAATTTGGCTCCCCCATAAAGTGGTATCAGAGCGGGAGTTCCTGAGTGTGCGAGCAGATCGTCGAAGGTGAGGCATCTTGCACCAAGATTTGTGGAAGGGTTGTGAGAAGAGAGTGAAGCAAAATGCCTCCACAAAGAAACCGTGGTGGTGGAAGAAACATGGTGCCAATAGAAGATTTTAGAGCTTTGCAGAGGCAAGTTTAGGCCCTGCAAGAGGAGCTGCACAGAGGGCTTGAACCCAGAGGAGAAGAAGAAAGTGAAGATGAAGTTGAAGAAGAAGATGACCAGTTTGAGGAATAAGAAGAGGTAGATCCTGCACAAGCCAGGTTATACAGAGCCATCTCTCAGATTGGAAAGAGACCAAATATGGAGGTTTCTATGTATTCTAGAAATCTCGATCCAGAGGAGTTGATTGACTGGATCAATGATTTGGAGGAATACTTTGAGTATGAGGAGGTTGAAGATCCTGATAGGGTCAAGTTTGCTAAGACCAAGCTGAAGGGTCATGCCAGCATATGGTGGAAGGGAGTGCAGCTAGACAAAAATAGAAGAGGAAAAGAGAGAATAACTATATGGGATAGAATGGTAGAGAAGTTGAAAAGATAGTGTATTCTTGCAGATTATGAGTTGGATCTGCTAATGAAAATACAGAGCTTGAGACAGTCAAGCAAGACTATCAAGGAATACACAGAGGAGTTTTATAAGATCTCCATCAGAACTGGCCATTCAAAGGCTAACAAGGAGAAGGTAGCCCGTTACATCAATGGGTTGAGAACCAGTATTCAAGAAGATTTGAGTCTGGTTAGGATGAGCACCATTGAGGATGCTTACCAGTTTGCTCTAAAAGTTGAAGAGAAGCTTAATAGAAGGTTTGAGGGTAAGCAAAGAGGAAGAGGACATGGAGAAAGGACTAGTGAAAGAAAATATGGAGGAAGAGATGAGAAGAAAGAAGAAGCTAGCAGCAGTCAGGCCTAGAAGGGAGATAATGATTACAGACCCCATGATCAGAACAATGGCTACCCAAGAGGAAGAGGTAGATCTGGATGTGGATTTGGAAGGGGAGGATTTCGTGGAACCTGTTTCCATTGTGGCGAAGAATGAAATCGAGCATACGAGTGTCCACAACACTGAGAAAGGATAAATAATAGATCTAAGGGTCCTACCAGAACTACTATAGCAGATGAAGGTGCTGAATCAGAACATTCTAAGGAGGCAAAGAGGGGAGAAGTTATGGTCATAAGGAGAACCTTGTTGAATGAGGGGAGAGGACTAGACCAAAGGAGGAGCCTATTCTGCACAAGGTGCAAATGCTCATGCAAGGTCTGTAATGTTATTATAGATAATGGCAATACTGATAACTTGGTCTCTGAAGAAATGGTTACTAAGTTATAGCTAGAGAGGAGGAGACACCCACATCCATACCGAATTGCATGGTTGCAGAAGGACCATACGACATTGGTTAGTGAGCAATCCCTAGTCAAGTTCAATATTAGGAGATACCAGGATGAGGTCATGTGTTATGTTTTGCCTATGGATGCTTGCCATATGCTGTTAGGAAGACCATGGCAGTTTGATCGTCGTGTAGTCCATGATGGACATGCCAACACTTACTCCCTAATAAACGAAGAAGTGCACCATAAATTAAAGCCACTAAAGGGGATGGATGAAAAGAGGTTGCTGACAACAATGAGAATGGAAGTTGTGGGGTTTGAAGAACTTAAGGGTTTGTACCCTAAAAACCTAGATTTTACTGAAGCTTGGAGAGCTTGTACAGCCCCAATTAAAAATAATGTGACAGAACAGTACAGAAGTGAAGGTCACTTCTCAATCCACCTTGGTTGTCTGATGCAGGAGCATCCGGTGGTAGTAGAGCAATATTGCATCAACAAAAAAATTTCTAAGTGTTTGCCTTGGTGTCGCAATATCACAACAGAGAAAAGTGTCACGATATCGCGATATATCACGTTTTCACGACTCAAGGAGGAGAGAGAAGGCACGAAGCATAAATGTCATGATTTCATGACATGTCATGAAATCACGATCGAAGTAGGTGAGGGAAGGTGCCTGAAGAAAATGTCATGAAATCATGATCAAAGTAGGAGAGAGAAGGCACCCGTAGAAAATGTCACGATTTCACGACATGTCACAAAATCGTGATCGAAGCAGGAGAGAGAAGGCATCCGAAGAAAAATGTCACGAAATCGTGACGTGTCATGATTTCACGACTGAAAGGGAACAGGAAGGGCCAGAGAAGAAAATGTCATGATTTCATGACATGTCACGAAATCACGACCAAAGGAGTAGAAAAGGAAGCAAGGAAGAAAACTATCATGATATCGCGACATGTCACAATTTCGCGACCTAAATCAGAGATCGAGAGCAGAAGGCAAAGCTATCATGATATCGGGACATGTCGCAATATCATGACCCAAGAAGCAAAGAGAGAGTAGAGGGCAAAGGTGTCATGTTATCATGACACATCACAATTTCGTGACACGAAAAGGCGAGAAGGAAGCAGAAGGAAGATGTCGCGATATTGCGACATGTCATGATTTCACAATCAAAAGAAAGAAATAATATCCGAAAAGGAAACTGTCGTGATATCACGACCTGCAGAAGAGGAAGACAACAAGAAAGAAAAATGTCGCGATATCGCGACATGTCGCGACATCGCGACCTGAAGGAGGGGAAGGCCGAGAGAAAGAAAAATGTCATGATATCGTGACATGTCGCGATATCGTGACCCGAAGGAAAGAAATGCTGCAAGGAAAGAAAAATGTCACGATATCATGACATGTCACGATATCGTGACCCAAAGGAAAGAAATGCTGCAAGGAAAGAAAAATGTCGTGATATCACGACATGTCACGATATCACGACCTGAAGGAAAGAAATGTTGCAAGGAAGGAAAATGTCACGATATCACGACATGTCGCAATATCACGACTCGAAGAAGAGAAAGGCAGCGAGGAAGAGAAATTTTGTAATATCATGACATGTCGTAATATCACGACCCAAAGAAGAGAAAAGCAGTAAGGAAGAGAAATTTCGTGATATCACATGTCATGATATCATGACATACTATTGGTTCACAATTCAAGAAGGCACACGTTACCAGATGATGTTTCTCAAGGTGGTCAAAGGCCTCATTAATGCATGATTACTTTCCTGGTAAGCTTGCTGAGTAGGACAACCACTCGACTGTTGCACCCAGAGGTCAGAGATGTTCAAACGGCTCATTAATGCATTTTTTTGTGGCTGACTCGGTGGCAGTTGCTAGATAAGATAAAAATATGTGAAGGTTCAGTGAGGGGAGGTGGAGGAGCTGAGTTTTGAGATTGGGAGAATGTATTCTTCCTAGGAGCATAAGCAGATCGCCGAAAGTGAGGCAGCTTGCACCAGGAAAAGAAAACTATGCCTACAGGCTAGTGTTGTAATTGGTTCTTCCAGTTGTTTAATGAGAAAAAATAAAAAAATTGTGGTATTGAGAAGAGTGAAAATTTGGCTCCCCCATAATTATAGTACAAGAAATATTATCATGCAAATAAAATTTTATTTTAAACAATGTCTATAATTTAATTATTGTATGGTTTATGAGTGTGATACTAAAATAGGTATTTATTTTGACTATACTATTTGGTATCGCAACATGATTTTGTTTTTAGAGGTTTGCAATACATGTCATAGAAGATATGACACAATGAGGAAGAGGAAGTGTACATGGTCTTGCATCCCAACCAAAAAAATAGCTAAAATATTGAGAGGAATCATAGCCATATTAGATGCAATTGAGACTACCCAAAGGATAAGTGTTCATATTAAGGAAGTTAATGATAGTGAAAAGGAGAGGATGCATCACTCAAAAGCACAAGATGAGGAACAAGGAGAAGAACCATAGTAGTGGTTGATTTAGGCAATTGATAGACTAGATAATGGACATGGAGAGATTCTTTGGATACGAATATATGGAGGATCCAAAGGGGGTTAAATTTGCTTGCACATGACTAAAGGGTATGCTTCAATTTGGTGGGATCATGTCAAAATAGAGAGACAAGGAAAAGGTAAGGATAGAATCCAAACATGGAACAAGTATGTATCAAAAAATAAATAAAAAATATTGCCTATTGATTACCATATTATATTGTTTAGAAGACTCTAAAAACTTTAGCAAAAGGAGTTAAAAGTTGAAGAATATACATAAGAGTGTTATAAATTAACCATAAGAGTAGGTCATATTGAAGATGTTGAGAAGGTAAAACATGCATAAATGGGATAAGGTTGTCCATACAATATGAAATTGGTATAATTTAAATTAGGAAAGTTGAAGAAGCATATCAATATGCACACAAGGCAAAAGAGAATTTTACTTACAAGCAACAAAATAACTCTAGAGGGAGAGGACAATATTCAAGAAGAAGAGGATAGTTCCATGAAGTAAAAGGGCAGTAAGCTCATGATATAGGAGAAACAATCTCATAAATGAAAAGATTCAATAAAAATACCTAAAAAAATGGTTAATCATGAGGATGATGTGGATTTGGTTGAGGTAGAGGACATGGGTTTTTTAGTAATTGTTTTAGGTGCTTATAATAAGGCCATACAACTTATGAGTACCCTCAAGCATAGTAGAGTGGTGGGAAGGGAAAGGAATCCCATAACCATATTGCACAAGTGGATGAAGAAAGTATTTCCTCATTGAAGCACATGAAGGAACCAAAACAAGGAGAGCCATTTATGATGAAGAGGATATTGTTAAAACCATATAAGGAGGGGTATGAACCTTTGCAAAAAATGATACTATTTACAAAAGTTTGTAAGGAGGTACATGTTGCAAGGTGATTGTGGATAGGAAAATCACAAATAGCTTAGGATCAACAAAGATGGTGGAGAAACTTGGTTTGAAGAGAATTGAGCATTATAATCCTTGCAAAGTGTTATGGTTACAAAATGGACACCAAATTTTGGTAATTAAACAATGTATGGTGAATTTTTAGATTGGTTCTTATAAGGATGCAATTCTATGTGACATCATGTCCATATATGTATGTCATATATTGTTGGGTAGACTTTGAAAATTTGATAGGAAAATAAAACATGATCGTAGAAGGAACACTTATTCAATTTTCAAGGATGGTAAAAGTTATACGTCGAGTCTATTAAAGGACAAAAGAGAATATGTGGGCAATAGTTCTAAAGTTGACCTAATCTTAGGAAGATAATTCTTTAAGGACTTGAAGGAGGAAGTGTGCTTTACCTTCATTACCAAACCTTTGAAAGTTAGGACAAAAAATGAAATGGGTTATATTCCTTATGAAATAGCCAATATGTTAGAGGAGTTTGTACATATTATCTTTATGGAATTTCCAAATGGATTACAACTTATGAGATGCTTTAGTCATAACATGGAATTAATACCTATGGTGGGTTTACTAAATGAGGTAGCTTATAGGATGACATTTATGGAAAATAAAGAGGTGAAGAGACAATTCCAAGAGCTATTGGAGTAGGGGTTGATTAGGGAGAGATTGAGCCCATGTGTAGTACCATTTGTACTAGCACCCAAGAAAGGAAGATAATGGCATATGTGTATAGACTTCTGGTCTATAAATAAAATTATAATAAAATATATGTTTCCATTACCTCATATATGAAGAGAAATAAAGAGACCCGATAAACTAAAATAGAAAAGCAATAATAATAGAATCAAAAGAAGATCATAGATTCACACATTACACAATATTTACCTTGGAAACCCTCAATCGGGAAAACCAACACATTATTATCTTATTATTGCATTAACTTGATCATCTCCAGTACAATAATATTCTCCTTCTGTCTCCCCTTTTGTCTCCCCTATAAACCCTAATGCAATTACGATATATATAATAAAAGTACATACATGGACTTAAAAATATCATGGGCAAAAAGAAAGGGTTCAAATATAGTAACCTTAAAACCTCATATGGGTCTAAATATAAATTAAAAAACCTTAAAAATCTAGTCAAGCACTGCCACCCCCAGATCTCTACTTTTCATAAGGCTACCACCCCTGAACCCCTATTCGGGGCCCAACCCAACCCTAAAACGTGGTGAGTATATTGTACACAGCATCTAATACCTTTTAGTTTTAACCCCACCAGAATAACATAGAAAATATTCAACATATAATCAACATTCTCCCACTTGTTGAATACTTTCCATAGGGGCTAACAACTACCATTGTCAACTATCAAGGGCAACCATACCCATAGATCTTCTACACTAAGAAATTTTTTGAGCAAGTACAACATTTGTTAACAAATAAACAATATTATTCTCTGTATCAAATATCTCCAATATCACTTAGTTATCTTCAACCATATCTCTCACAAAATGGTACTTTATATCAATATGTTTTGATCGATCAACAAAACAAGGATTATTTTCTAAAAATAATACACTCTGACTGTCACTGTTAATTCTTACAACCTTCTATTTAATACCAACTATTGAACACAATATTTGTAGCCACACTCCTTTTTTACTGGTATGAGTTGTTGCAATGTACTCTACTTCTATAGTGGATAAAGCAACAACTGATTTCTTTTTACTCATAAAAATTTTTACCCCTCCAAATAGCCTGAACACATAAGCACTCGTGGATCTTCTCTTATCAATATCTCTAGCCTATTCGACATCCACAAACCCTTGTAGATTTACAATATCATTATCTCTAGATTTTCCTTCATGAAAAATAGCATGATCTGTAGTTCCACTCAAGTATTTGAAGATCCCATTCACAACAGTTCAATGTTCCTTTACTGGATTTGACATATATCTACTAACTACTCCCACTACATGTGTAATATCAGGTCTAGTATAGACCATTGTATACATCAAAATGCCCATAACACTAGCATAAGGAACATGGTGCATTTCTTCAATTTCATCATATATTTTGGGACACTGTTTAGCAGATAACTTTTGACCAATTGGATATGAAGTACATACTGGTTTACAATCATGCATTCTAAACTTTTATGGTATAAAATCATCATATTTCCTTTGATATAACCATAACCTTCTATTTGCATGGTCCCTTATTATTTCCATACCCAATATAAATTTTGCAGCACCCAAATCCTTCATGTTAAATTCAAAAGATAACTGAGATTTGAGTAGCTTTATCATCTCCTTACTATTACCAATTAACAACATGTCATCCACATACAATACAATGATAAAAAAAAATTTACCTTCCTTTTTGAAATATACACATGGATCTGCTTTGATTTTTCCAAGCCCAAGTGTTAAGACAAACCTATCAAATTTTTGGTTCCACATCCTTGGAGACTACTTCAACCCATAAAGAGACTTCTTCAGCTTGCATACCAAGTCCTTCTTAAATTTTACCTTAAAACATTATGGTTGTGTATATATATATATATATATATATATATATATATATATATATATATCTTCATCAAGTTCACCATATAGAAAAGTTGTATTTACATCCATCTATTCTATTTCAAAATCAAAAGCAGTAGAAATAGCCAACATAAATATGATTGAAGTTAGTTTAGCCACAAGAGAAAAAATCTCACCAAAGTCAATTCCCTCAACTTGATAAAATCCTTTTTCTACAATGCGAACCTTGTACTTCTCCAAATTTCCTTCTAAATTGTACTTCTTCTTGAATAACCACTTAAAACCAACATGTTTTATACTAAGAGGTAATTTCACGAAGTCCCATGTCTTATTTTTATCCAAGGATTTCATTTATTCTTCCATAGCTCTTTTCCAAAAATTATTCTCACTTGACTGAAGTGCCTCCTTTACAGTCTTGGGTTCTTCATGAATAACTAATAATTTAAATGCAGAATACAAATTTGAAGGACTATACCTATCTAGAAGTATTTTTTCTCAATCTGATCTCCTCAAAATTGGAGTTCTAAGTTCTACATCTTCAGCTTCCTCCTCACCTTATTCCTCTGAATACTCTTCAAACTCTCTATAATTCAGGTTCTACCACTAGTTCCTCCTGTTTCAATTTTACCTGCACTATTTCTAGTTTTTTACTTGGTTGCATTTCTTGTTTTAAAACCCCTTCTATTTCTCTAAAGATCACATTATGACTATAAAAAACCTTCTATGTTTTTGGGTTTCACAACTTATATCCTTTAGCACTAGTACTATAACCCACATATATGCATTTTTCAGATTTATAGTCTATCTTAGTCCTTTTCTCTTTTGGGATATACATATAAGCATCACAACCAAAAACCCTTATATGTCTGAGAGAGGGTTTCTTACAAGTCCATACTTCTTGTGGAGTCTTATCCACCAAATCCTAGGTAGGAGATCTATTGATGAGATAACAAGTTGTTAACACATCTTCTACCCAGAATCTATTTTCTAAGCGTACACCACTTAGCATGCTTCTAGCCTTATCCATCAGTAAGCATGTTCATCCGTTCTACAACCCCATTCTGTTATGGAGTATACAAAATTTTTCTCTGCCTTTCTATTCCACAGTCCTTGCAAAACTACTCAAATTCATTAGAGAAATACTCACCACCATTATCACTTCTCAAAACCTTTATCTTTTTCTCTATATGATTTTCTACAAGAGCCTTAAACTATTTAAATTTATTAAAAACCTCATATTTGTTTCGTAGAAAATATACCCATGTCTTTCTTGAGAAGTCATCTATAAATGTAACAAAATAGATAGATTTACCTAATGATGGTACTTTTTTCGATCCAAACACATCACTATGAACTAGATGTAGAATTCCTTTAGACCTTGTAGCACTACTTGGAAACTTGACTCTAGTTTATTTCTTGAAAACACAATGCTCACAAAAATCAAAATTTAATGGATAATCAAAAAGTCCTTTAGCCATACCTTTTATTTTTAATGTTCGAAGTCCTTTCTCAACAATATACCCCATGCATTGATGCCACAACATTGTCTTCGTTGTAGGAATACTTAAAGCCATTTCAACTATATTATTTTCCTATATAACTAAAGAGTTATTGTAATTCATACTTATAGTGCTAGTCTCAAGTCTAAAAAAATTTCCTATGCGAAATACCCTTGGAAACACCAAGGATCCACGAACCATCTTGCAATTATCCTTATTGAATGTCACATTCACACCCGCATCATTCATCTTACTCACATATATCAGATTCTTTTCCAAACCTAGAATATGTAATACATCGGGAAGGGTTTTAATTCTTCCATATTTTAGCATCAACTTGACTCTTCCTCGACCTATTATTTTACATGTCGAGTTGTCTCCCCATAGAACCCCTCCTTATGAGAAGTCATATGAAAATAAGCACCTGAGTCAATCACCAATGATTCATCACATTCACTTGAGCATGCTACAACTAAGAATAAGTCCCCTGAATATTCATTTATGGTATTCATTTCTATATAAGTTACTTCATCAGATGATCAATTATTATCAATTTTTTTAGATCTACAGTCTCTTTTATAATGCCCTGCTTTACCACAATTCCAACATTTCCTATTTTCCAGAGCAACAAATTTATCCCTAGATTTTGATTTCTTTGTTCCTAATTCATTTTTGCTTCTTTCTTGAGAACAACCTATCACAATCAAGGCTTCATTTTGATGATAATCCTCAGAATATTTTTGTCTCATCTCCTCAGGAAACAAATTTTCTACTATATCCTCTATTTTCAATGTAGATGTAGTATTGGTGATAGCCATAACAAGGTTATCCCATGAATCAGGTAATGAACAAAGTAAAGTAATACATTTTTCCTATTTATCCATTTTTATTTATATAGAGGTTAATTGAATTACCATAATGTTAAAAGCATCCAGATGTTCAACTACAGAGTCACCATCATTCATCCAAACCGAATACAACTTCTTTTGAAGAAAGAGTTTATTTACCAGTGACTTTGTCTGATACAATGTTTCCAGCTTCTTCCATAAAAAAATTGTCATGGTATCTATAGATACATTAAACAATATAGAATTAGATAAGCACAATTTGATAGATCTCCTTGCATTCCTATTTATTTTTAGCGAATCCTAATTTGTCATCAATGTTTTTATTCTTGAGACCATAATCCGCTAATCTCTATCAACCAACAGATCCTCCATCTTGAGTTTCCACAACTCAAAATTCTATCCATTAAAATTTTCAATCTCTATTCGTGTGCTTCCCATATTTCTCTTTTTCTTAGATCCTTTTATGTATGACTCCCTCTCAATAATTAATTTATCACAGGGTTGAAACCCTTACTCCTCAAACAAAGCTAAAACCTAGCTCTGATACCAAATAAAGAGAAATAAAGAGCCCTGATAAAAAAAAATAGAAAAGTAATAATAACAGAATAAAAATAAGAAGATTGCAGATTCACACATTACACAATATTTACCCTAGAAACCCTCAACCAAGAAAACTAGCACAATATTATCTTATTATTGCATTAAATTGATCGTCTCCAATACAATAATATTCTCCTTTTTTCTCCCCTTATGTATCCCCTCTAAACCCTAATGCAAGTGCGATATATATAAGAAAGGCACATCCATGGATTTTACAATATCATGGGTGAAAAACCGAGGGTTCAAATATAGTAACCCTAAAAGCCTATATGGGTCTAAATATAAATTAAAAAACCCTAAAAATATGGCTTGATTTTAATGCTTTCTTATTTTCCACTTTTACATGGTGCTTTTCTTTTTTTAGTGTTCTTCACTTCTACGTGATAGATACAAATGATATTGAGAAGCCCACCCCTTCGCCAGACTTCTTACTTTTAAGTTGATTTCAGCGCTTCTTAGTTTTGGGTTATTTTTAGTGCTTTTGCATTTCCTTTCCATACTTAACCAAATTTTGCAAAATTTTGGCTCAAGTATGAATGTAGCCATTTTTGGTCCTACAAGTATCATGTAAATTATTTGTGTTAGTTTATTATATGATAATATCTAATGCTTACACTATATCCTGTCCACCCTTATTTCATTTATTGAAACTATTACCTTCTCTTAACCCTTTCCCTTTACCTTTAAGCTTAAATATTTGTTTTTCTTCATAAATATTCTAACAAACTAGTCTTATTCAAAGGTTGAAATTGAGAGAAATATCATTTCATTCAATCAAAACATTGGTTGAATTCTAGGTTACATTGCCTATCCATAAACTAGGAAAAATTTAGTCCAACAAGTATACCCTAGAGGTGTCATGGGTAAATATCCTATAGATAAATTTAACAAAGTGAAGTCTTGGTGAGCTTCACAAGTGTTGGAACTAATTCATAGTGACTTAGTTGATCATTTCTAATCTTGTCTTTCTACAAATCTTGTTATGTACTCACCTTCATTGGTAATTTTTCTTTCTACACTTGGGTCTATTTCCTTCATTAAAAAGATGAAGTCTTTGAACACTTTTAAGACTTAAGGACCTTGTTAAAAGACAATTAGGAAAATACATCAATATTATATACACAAACAATGGTAAATAATATGTGAACCATATATTTGAGTAGTTTTGTTCTCTAAGGAGATAGATCTTCAGTATTTAGTTCCATATAGTCCATAGTAGAATGGATTTTTTGAATGGAAGAACCGATCCTTGAAATAAATGACAAGTTGCATGATTCACTCATGGTATCTCACACTATCATATTGGGCCACTGTACCACTTAAATTTAGAATTGCATCCTTCATAAAGCCTTGAAAGGTATGCCTCCTTTTTAAGCTTGGCATGGCTAGAAGCCCATAGTAAAACATTTTAGAGATTTTGGATCCCTTGCATGGGCATGTATTCCTTAAAATAAACATAAGGTAATGAAACCTCAAATTCAACCTTGTATATTTGTAGACTATCTTGAAGGTGTCAAAGGATATCAAGTGTTGCATCTAAAGACTCATCAACTCTTCATTGAGAGGAGTGTATGGTTCAAATAAATCTCTCTCAAATTGGTCTCCCAAAATTCTTCATATTTCCTCGCATAGGATTCCAATGACAATGATTCAAAGAAAGCTCCTCAAGCTTCATGACCTTCATCTTTGAGTTAGCATTTAAAGGCTCCATCCTCTTCCATTTCAATTATTCATTGGGACTGTAATTGTTATGAACCTCTTATCTCATCAACAATAAATCATTCACCAATATGCAAAAATATCAAACATTCATCCATAATAACAATCCACACAATAAAATATAGATAAATAATACCCTTGAAGTAGGACAACACCATGAATACACCATAAGTAAGGAATCACTCAACAAGATATCCAAATCCATGAGCCAAGACTACTACAAAGAATACTTGATATGAATTCCTTTGAAAATTGGGAGTACATATATCTTTATACAAGAATGTGATGGTTCACCTTCTATGAGTTAGAAGGTCACCCATGTGGTGATTCAAATTTGATGAATTACTAAGTGCATAATATTATAATATGGCACTATCTTATATATTATTATAATTTTATATGTGACCTATGCATAATACAATATTATACTATATCCCCACATTCATAAACTTAGGTACCTAAGCAAGGATTAGTGAGGCCAGATCTTTGAAATTTTTTCAAAAGAGTACAAAAGAGCTTCAAGGCAAAAAGTTAATAGGACTAAATCCAATATTTATTTTCTTAACACTCTTGGTAATATCAAAGCAAGAATTTATAGGTTGCTTCAAATGGAGGAGGCAAATTTTCCAATGAATTATCCAGGGATGCTTTTATTTGAGGGGAGAATGAGGATAGATTTATGGAATCTAGTTATTAGTAAAGTTCAAAATAAACTTCTAGATTGGAAAGGTAGATGGTTATGGTTAGCAGGAAAAGTGTAGTTAATTAAGTCAGTTTAACAAGTCATTCCAACATATTGCATATCTTTGTATTCTATGCCAAAATTATAATCTATATTATGTGATCTCTTTTATGGTCAGGTCTACATGATAAAAATAAATTTCCTTTGGTTAAATGGAGCAATTTGTGCGATGATCAAACTAGGGGAGGTCTTGGTTTAAGAGTTATTATAGATGCAAAATTAGATCTTAGGGGAAAAATAATCTAGAAATTATACAAAGAGAGTCAAAGGAAATGGGAAAGTATTCTTCTAAGTAAGTATGTTGATACCAATGACCCAAGTTTAATATTTAGTACATTATCTCTACCAAATGGTTCTACTCTTTGGAATGGTTTTAAAAAATATTTTGATCTTATGATTAAAGGTTTAATATGGGTGGTGGAAACTAGAGAAATTTTTTCTATTTGTATGGATACTTGGTGTGATAAAAAACCACTCTATTTAGATCTAATTTTGAAACCTTGGATGGGTTTTCTTCAAGAAAAATATCGTGATAGGGTTTCAAACATTTTGTACAAGGATCGGGAAGGAAGATACAAATGGAAAGAAGATTTTTTTACAAGTATACAAGACATTGATGCTAGGAGGCAATTGAAAATAAAGATAACAACTAAGATTATTTGAAGGGGAGCTAAGGATAAATTTATTTGGGAGTTGAGATAAGGAGAATACACAACAAGAAGTGGATATAATGTACATCAATAAAATAATAATATCACTAGTATATATAGACATAATTAGGATAGCCCAAGCATTCCAAAGTCAAAAATTTTGTTTGGCTAGTAGGTCATAGAATAATTTAATCCTAATATAACTTTATGAAAAGGGGTTTTCATGGCCCCTCTCAATGTGTTTTTTGTAAAAAATAAGGAGAGTATAGACCATATCTTGGGACATTGCATAATAGTCTAGAATCTATGGCAATGGATTCTTAATATGTTTGGTAAATGCATGGTTATGAATAGCAAAATTGAAGATTTTTTAAAGAAATGACATAGCACTTATAAAAGCGAGGTTGTACACACAATATGGGATATATCAAAAGATACAATACTTTCGACTATTTGAATAGAAAGGAATAGAAGAATATTTAAAGGAAAGGAAATCAGTTTAGAGGTAATGAAAACAAGATATGTTTAGCCATAGAGGATTCTAAACAAACCCTATCAACTCACCAATATCTAATATAGAAGCAGAGAGTCTTGATAGATGGAGTCAATTCATTAAATGGAATTATGATGTTGGGTACAAGAGAGGCAAAAAGAAGGAAAATAATATAAAGTGGAAACCAATAGATGTGGAGTGGGTTAAATTGAATTTTTATGGAGCATCTAAAGAAAATCCAAGACCAACTACAGGAGGAGGAATAATTAGAAATTATAGAAGGGGGATTTTGTCTCACTATGTTTTCAATAGTGGATTTATGACAAATAATGAAGCTGAAGCTTGAGGAGCTTTAGAAGGGTTAAAATATGTAAACAAACGAAGTGGAATAGAGTACAGATGGAAGGTGATTCTATCATAGTAATAAATACAATTTTGAGGAAAGCAAAGGTTCCATGGAACATTCAAGAGGTAATTGTGGAAATTCAAGTTCTTGCTAAAGAGTTTAAAATATCAGGTTTACACATATATCAAAGGAAGGAAACAAATGTGTAGATAAGCTAGCCAATAGAGGAGTTTTGATTGAGGGTCATGAAGTTAAATTCTCCTTTCTATGGTTAGAGGAGGCAGTAAGTTTAGTTGAAGTTGACAAGAAAATGTTGATTTCCTAATCCAATTAATTATTAAGATTTAATTTAATGTTTTCCATTGGTAATATCTACGTTATTTTGTAATAATAATGTGTTTTCATTCATAATATTTATTATAATATTTGTGGTTACACTTGCATTTCAGGAAGGAAACTAGCAATCTAGATTTGGAAAAGCAGACTATTATAGTGCAATATTTTAGAAATATTACTCTACTAAGATGCAAGGAATAGTGAAGAACACATGCTTATACTGAGAGAGGGGGTGAACAGTATAATACCACTTTTTAATTTTCTTTTCAAATCAATATTATGTAGTGTATAAATAATAGTATAAATAGTAGTAATTAAAGCAATGCACAAAACACCATACACAATAGAGACACAAATTTTAATGTGGTTCACCCTACCTCCACAGAGAAAATATTTCTTCTAAATATTTCTTAAATAATCTCTTAGTAATCCTTCCCAATTACAATGTTTATGGATCTCTATCTAAAGGAGATTTTGATCCCCTAAATCTGGTTTGTGTATCTCTATCCATAGGAGAACTCCTTCTACTATGCTCTAGCTGGTGATCCTCTAGAAAACACTACCTCCACTGCACTGACTATGGATCTCTCTCCACTTGAAGACTCTTGTCCTCACTCAAAAGACCTATCCTCAATGTCCTGGCTTATGGATCTTTATCCACTGGAGACTTTGTCCTCTCTGCTCTATCATCTCCAAAGCTCTATCTCAATACTATACTAAACATAGTCCAGTTGGTCTAGCACAACTCTACTCAATATATTGCACTAAACATAGTACATTTAGTCTAGCACAAATATTCTCAACTCTTGCACTAAACACAATCCAGTTGGTCTAGCACAAGTCCACTCAAATCTGCACTAAACATAGTTTATTCATTCTAGCACAAATATGCTCAATAGGTCCACCCAAAACCTTCTCAAATCTTCTCAATAAGTCCACTCAAAACCTTCTTAAATCTGCTCAATAGGTCCACATAGAACTTGATCAAATTTTCTCAAAAGGCCCACACAGAACCTGTCAAAATCTACTCAACAAGTCCAAACAGAACCTGTCCAAATCTGCTCAACAGGTCCACACAAAACCTATCCAAATCTGCTCAACAAGATCACACAAAACTTATCCAAATATGCTCAACAAGCTCACATAGAACTTGTCCAAATCTACTCAATAAGTCCTCTCTAGGACTTGCTCAAATTTGTATTGCAAGCTTCCACAAAAGCTCACTCAAAAATAGTCCACAAGTCTTTTCAAAACATTGTCTCAAATATGCTTAACAAGTCCACACAAAACTTGTCCAATCTCGTAGAAACATAAAGAGAATTGTTAGAGACTCAATATGTTCTATACTAAATTCTCAACCACTTTCTCAATTCAATATCATAGAAGCATAAAGAGAATTGTTAGAGACTAAATATGGTCTAGACTCAATGCTCAATAACTTTCTCAACTCAATCTCATAGAAGCATAAAGATAATTTTTAGAGACTCAATATGTTCTATACTCAATGCACAATAACTTTCTCAACTCAATTTCATATAAGCATACAAAGAATTGTTAGAGACTCAATATGTTCTATTCTCAAAGCTCAATCTCAACTCAAATTAGAATATAGAATATTTTATTTTATGGAACTTGAAAAACCACTTCACATATTCACTTGACTAGGCTCAATCAACTCTACTCAACCAATCACCTCAAGGAACAACCCTTTCTCACAAACCCTATTCCAAGCATGTATCACCCAACTCAAAATATTTCCAACAATGCCCAACACAAATCTCACATAACAATGATACTCATGTTCTTTTCTAACTCAAGTTCAAGTTCTTTGAATAACCAATTGACTTCAACAACAATGCTAATAAAACAAGGTTTAATCACAACTCTTAATTAAAAAAACCTTGAAGCATTAACTCAACCACTTTCAAAAAGGAAACCCTAATCAATTCCTTTTTACTCCAAACTCAATTTTCAATAAAGCCAATCAACCAACTCAATAGAGAAGAATTTTGTCCATACCTTTTTGTTGCCAAGGAGTTGTCCACAAAATCTACCACACTTCAAAAAAACTCTTTTCCAAACTCACATAAGGGTTAAAGGACTTTAATTAAAATCACAATGCAAAATATAACTTTAAGTACACCTTTTTACTCCAAATTAATTTTCACATCCACAAAAGTCCTTTTCGAAGAAAAGCCTTGTAAAAAATTATAACCAACAAGTCTAAAAATAAATCTCAATTAACACTTTATCATAACTCCTTATTCCTCCTAAAATATAACTCTCAAAATAATAATTTCCAAATAATAAAGCTCAAATAATTATCAACACTTCACCTTCAAAAATAATCACTACAACCTCTATTTAATAAAGTTTATTAAAACTTTAATAAACCTTATAACATCCTTATCACTCCAACCTTAGGGCATAACCATAAAAATTAATTAACAAAAATTGTACCTACCTCAAGGGGATTTGATCCCATGTCTTGCCCTCACCACGAGTGCCTTAGCCATGGCCAAGGTTGCCACATGAGATACACGCTCATTCACAAAGGGGGAAATACCATGTGCTTCCTCTTTACGCTTTCCTTGCCCACATTTTTAAAAAATGTGTGTCTTGAGCGCTTCCACAATACTCCACCAAAAACTCTTTGTAGGAATCGAACGCACGACCTCCATGCTACCAAAGTCTTCACACTCTCCAAGCTACCACTAGGCCACACTGCCCAATGTAAATTGGGGGTGGTCTATCTCCACGTTATCCTGCACTTCCCTTCTCAAACATTTTAAGCCATGAGCTCGTTTTTGCATGTGCCACTCAATTAATTATTCGAGCAAGGATGGTTAATAAACAACTTTGGGCATGTATTTATATTTCTCTTCCTCCTTTGTCTAGATGTCGATGCTTTTATTGAAATGCATTACGTCGGCACTGTAAGGCTTTGAAAGCCTTAGTAAACCCAACCTTGGGTTTTAATTAAATTACTTTTTGACTTTATAAAACCCCTTGCCTTATACAATATTATAATAAGGATTATAATTATTTTATTTGGGTTTTCACTGTGGCAATTTTAATATTATAATAAACACCATTATAATATTAATCCTTCGATAAATACCTTTAATATTTATTTATAAAATTTAAATTCATGCTGAATTTAAATAATTTATAAAATAAATATTATAACTCATTTTTAACTTCTATATTTTGCACTATTTCTCTCGATATTTTTCCTTATTTCTATATATCAAATAACCATATTTATCGCCTTTATCTCATGCTGAAATTACTAATGACCTCATCAGGTGACATCAATGTCATCTTTGATGTAGGGACTCAAAATGTCCAACAATATCCCCCTTTGTCATTGATGACAACCCATATCCTTTTTACTGAAACTTGATCTTTCTTTTTCTTTTGATCCCCCTGGGACATTGCTCCCCTTGGCTCAATGCTCTCTCAAATATCAAATCTCTTCTCATACCAATCTCTCCCCAATACACAAATCACACAAATATCTCCCCCTTTGACATCAATGGCAAAGGGTCACCTTTGGGGCTCATGGCTAAGAATGAGCCTCTTAGCTTAGCCCCTCCCCCACCTCCACATGAGGTGGTTAATTCTAGGGTGGGAGTATTTCTACTCCCCAAAAGCACTATTCTTTACCTTTATATTTTTCCCTTATTTTTTGAGTTTTCTGAATCCTCTAACTATTTCTAAGTAAGTCATCATCCCTATTCCTATCATCATTCCTGTTCTTGTTCCTATTTTTGTTCTCATCCATGTTCATGTTCTTGTTCTTGTTCCTGTTCTCATCCATGTTCCTTTTCATGTTCATGTTCTTGTTCCTATTCATATACATGTTCTTGTTCATGTTCTTGTTTCTGTTCATATTCCTATTCCTGTTCATTCTTGTCTCTGGAATATTTGCTCTACACCATATTGTTGTGTGACCATCATTATTGCACTTATAATAGTTAATGTTATTATTCCTTGGAGGTGCAAATGTTTTAGGATTTCTCCTAGTGAAGCCATATCCTCTTCTGTCATGAATCTTGCAATTCATTGCCTTGTGACCAATATCATTACATGAGTAGCAATACCCTTGGAAAAGTTATCCTTTTCCATATTTTTGTATTTCATGTATCCTACACTGTGAAGCCATGTGCCCAAACCTATGACATGAAAAACATCTTCCATTGAAGCTTCCTTGTCTTGACCTTATTGATATCCTATTTTGATTGTTGTTCCATATATATTTGCTCTGTGCATTGTTCCTATATTTATTGAATCCTTTATTGTCCAACTCATCCTCTAATGTCTCACTCCAACTTATACTATCTTCTTCTGATGTATCTTCTTATGAAGTTTCTTCTTCTTCAAGACTTGAGGTAGACTTTTCTTCCCATTTCTTTTGAACCTATTGGAACCAAGATTTGTCTTGGTTGTTGCTCCTCTTTGTATCTTGATTATTTTATCCACATTCTTTGCACTGGTTACATACTTGTATAGATTATTCTTGTAATATTCTAAATCTTATTTTAGTAGTTCCAGTTATTGTGCTAACTTCTCATATTCAAAAATATTTGCTTCTAACTTATCTTTGAGCTTGCTTGCCTTAGCCTTTGATTTTTCTAAATCCTCTATGAGCAATAATATTTCTTCATCACATTCTTGAAACCGACTTTCAAGCTTAGAGTGTTGCTTTCTTACATTCTTTACCTTGTCAAGGGCATATATAAATTCTCCCTTGAGATCATAGCCATTATCTACTGAATAATACTCTATTTATTTACCTTTGTCCACATCATTACTTTATTTTGGCTTATCTTCTATAGGATCACTCACTTCTTCTTCTAATGCCATTAGAAAATTTTTATCTGGTATTTCAAGTGCATATTCAAAATCATCATCACTGAAACTATAACCATACCTTGTGCAATCATCTTCAAGATGTCCAAATTTACCACATCTAAAACACTTGAGAATAACTGGAGTCCTTTTCTTAACTGGTTCTTTTTATTCAATCATAAATAGGACTTCATCTCTATCATTGTCTGAAAAACTAGCATCACTATCAATTGAGTACTTACTTGCATTATCTGCATGATAGATTCTCTTTTGTCTTTGGAAGAACTTATTTCCTTTTCTATTTTTTCCTTAATTGATTTTCTTATAGTACCTATATTTTTCATATTCCCTCTACCTGTGATCCTATTTTTCTTTATCATTGTTGTTATTTGGCTCTTTGCAATCTATTGCAAAATATCCATACTTTCCACAATTGAAACACTTAACAGATATTAGATCTATAGGTTTTCTGGAACCTTTATCTCTTCTACCATAGTTAGCTTCTTCATCACTAGAAGACTCACTGCTTGATTATGTCTTCTTATCCTTTTTATTTTTGTTAACTTTGAATGTACCTTCTTTCGGAGGAATATGATCTTTTGTTCTTATCTCAAAAGTCTTAAGCATGCCAAGTAAAGAATTTTTTGTCAGATAATCACTATCAATTGATGTTTCTATAGTAAAAATCATTTATTTATACATTTTTGGAAGAGTTCTTAAGATATTATCATAAGCATTAGATTCATCAAAATTCATTCCAATACCTTTCATCTCATGTATAAGTTCATCAATCTTGCTGAGATATTCATGAATTTTTTCATCATCTCGCATTCTTAAGTTCTCAAATTCTGATTTGAGATTTTTGATTTTAGCTTTCCTGACACCTTTATTCCCTTCATATATTTCATGCAGTAGTTGCCACATATCTTTTGTTGTTTTACAATCGATAACCTTCATAGATTCTGATCTACCCAATACTTTTATAATTGCATTCATAGCTCTTGAATTTGCATGCATTAGAATCTTACCTTCCTTATCTATAGGAGGATCTATTGTTGAATCATATCCAAGTTCCACTGGATACCAAACTTCATTGCCAAGTTCCATAAGGTGAAATCTCGTCCACACACACTAATACAAGAAGTCACTTCCATCAAATATTGGTACTGCATTATTGATGGACTCATACTTTTTATATTTTTGATCCATTGTGTTCTTAGATTGTTTTTCTCTCAAGATATCAAACTCTTCTAAAGGAACTCGTTCTAATACCAATTGAATAACACAAGCTTATACTGAGAGGGGGGGAATAGTGTAAGACCACTTTTTACTTTTCTTTTCAAATCAATATTATGTAGTGTACAGATAACAGTATCAATAGTAGTAATCAAAGCAATGCAAAAAATACCATATACAATAGAGACACATATTTTAACGTGGTTCACCCAATGTGAGCTACCTCCACAGAAAAATATTTCTTCTAAATATTTATCAAATAATCGTTTTGGAATCCTTCCCAATTACAATTTTTATGGACCTCTATCCAAAGAAGATGTTTATCCCATAGTATCAATAGTAGTAATCAAAGAAATGCAAAAAATACCATATACAATAGAGACACAAATTTTAACATGGTTCACCCAATGTGAGCTACCTCCACAGAAAAATATTTATCAAATAATATCTTTGGAATCCTTCCCAATTACAATGTTTATGGACCTCTATCCAAAGAAGATGTTGATCCCCTAAATATGGTTTGTGGATCTCTATCCATAGGAGAACTCCTTCTCCTATGCTCTGGATGGTGATCCTCTAGAAGATACTACCTCCACTGCATTGAATGTGGATCTCTCTCCACTTGAAGACTCTTGTCCTCACTCAAAATAATTATCCTCAATGTCTTTGCTGATGGATCTCTATCCACTGGAGACTCTGTCCTCTCTACTCTGTAACCTCCAAAGCTCTATCTCAATATTGTACTAAATACATTCTAGTTGGTCTAGCACAACTTTGCTCAATCTCTTGCACTAAACATAGTACATTCAGTCTAGCACAAATCTTCTCAACTCTTGCACTAAACACAATTTAGTCAATCTAGCACAAGTCCACTCAAATCTACACTAAAATAGTTCATTTGGTCTAGCACAAATTTGCTCAATAGGTCCACTCAGAACCTTATCAAATATGCTCAATAGGTCCACTCAAAACCTTCTCAAATTTTCTCAATAGGTCCACACAAAACTTGATCAAATATGCTCAATAGGTCCACACAAAACCTGATCAAATATACTCAACAGGTCCACATAGAATCTATCCAAATCTTATCAATAGGTCCACACAGAACCTGTCCAAATCTGCTCAATAGATCCACACATAACCTATCCAAATCTGCTCAACAAGCTCACACAAAACTTGTCCAAATATACTCAACAAGCTCACACAGAAATTGTCCAAATTTGCTCAATAAGTACTCTCTAGGACTTGCTCAAATATGCATTGAAAGCTTCCACAAAAGCTCACTCAAAAATAGTCCACAGGTCTTCTCAAAGACTTACCTCAAATCTGCTTAACAAGTCCACACAAAACTTTTCCAATCTCATAAAAACATAAAGAGAATTGTTAGAGACTCAATATGTTCTATACTTAATGCTCAATCACTTTCTCAACTCAATCTCATAGAAGCATAAAGATAATTTTTAGAGACTCAATGTGTTCTAGACTCAATGCTCAATCACTTTCTCAACTCAATCTCATAGAAGCATAACGAGAATTTTTAGAGACTCAATATGTTCCATACTCAATGCTCAATCACTTTCTCAACTGCCACACTTCAGACTCAAAATCTACCACACTTCACAAAACTTATTTTCCAAACTCACATAAGGGTTAGAGGATTTTAATTAAAATCACAATGTAAAATATAACTTTAAGTACACATTTTTACTCCAACTTAATTTTCACATCCACCAAAGTCCTTTTATAAGAAAAGCCTTATCAAAAATAATAACCAACAAGTCTCAATTAACACCTTATCATAACTCCTTATTCCTCCTAAAATATAAATCTAAAAATAATAATTTCCAAATAATGAAGCTCAAATAATTATCAACACTTCACCTTCAAAAATAATCACTACAACCTCTATTTAATAATGTTTATTAAAACTTTAATAAACCTTATAACATATTTATCACTCCAACCTTAGGGCATACCATAAAAATTAATTAACAAAAATCATACCTGCCTCAAGGGTATTTGACCCCATATCTTGCCCTCACCGCGAGCACCTTAGCCACGGCTAAGGTTTCCACATGAGCTACACACTCGTTCGCAAAGGGGGAAGCACCACGTGCTTCATCTTTGTGCTTTTCTTTGCCCATGTTTTTAAAAAATGTATCTTGGGTGCTTCCACAATACTCCACCAAAAATTATTCATAGGAATCAAACACACGATCTCTGTGCTACCAAAGTCTTCACGCTCTCCAAGCTACCACTAGGCCACATTGCCCAATGCAAATTGGGGGTGGTCTATCTCCACGTTATCCTGTGCTTCCCTTCTCAAATGTTTTAAGCCACGAGCTCATTTTCGCATGTGCCACTCAATTAATTATTTGAGAAAGGATGGTTAATAAAAAACTTTGGGCATGTATTTATATTACCCTTCTTCCTTTGTCTATACGTCAGTGCTTTTATTGAAATGCATTACGTCGGTGCTTTAAGGCTTCAAAAGCCTTAGTAAACCCAACCTTGGGTTTTAATTAAAATTACTTTTGGACTTTATAAAACCCCTTGCCTTATAAAATATTATAATAAGGATTATAATGATTTTATTTAGGTTTTCACCATGGCAATTTTAATATTATAATAATCGCCATTATAATATTAATCCTTCGAGAAAGTACCTTTAATATATATTTATAAAATTTAAATTCATGCTGAATTTAAATAATTTATAAAATAAATATTATAACTCCTTTTTAACTTATGTCTTTTGCACTGTTTCCCTCAATCTTTTGCCTTCTTGATAGATATCAAATAACAATATTTGTCGCCTTTATCTCATGCTGAAATTACTGATGACCTCATCTAGTGGCATCAATGACAACTTTGACATAGGGACTCAAAATGTCCAACAAATAGATCGTAAATGTGAATTTTTGGCAATGTGAAGGCTGCTATAAGAAAATATCAAGAAAGATGCTAAATTATGGAACAATTGTATTCATAAAAAAAAATGAAAATATCCAAAAAATGAAAATCAAGAATTCATAAATTTTATGTAAAATGATGTAGGTTTCTAGTTATAGCATCTCAATTGAGATGAGAAGTGTATTTATTTAATAAATATTAAGCTCTAAAGAAGAGATTTGTAATTTATCAATGGTGGGGTACCCGAGTAAAACCCCTTATTATCCAACAAAATTAAAAAATAAACTTAGGTACCTAACATTCCATCCCCCTTATAAACATATTTTGTCCTCACAACATAGGAAGAAACTAGATAATATGATTGTCGAAGCAATGCTATCAATTGGTACCAATCTTGATTATTCCTTCATCCAAGTAAAATCTTAATTTATGGTAGTTTGTGATGATTCCAATTTACTCTTGTACCACTTGAATATCCATAATTAATCCTTGGGTTCCATGTATGTCCATCATAGCTCCTTTGATGCTCTTTACCCTATCTCCATAATCATTACCTCTCATTGTGGTGTGGATGGCTATATACACCAACCTTAGCCTAATGTTCTACCTTCATTGACTCTTCAACCTTTTGTGTCTCTAATTTTGGTTTATCATTTGATTTTGCTTCTTCTTTAATTACTACCTCCTCGTTAGACTTTATTTGAGGTTCCTTTACTTGTTCTTCAATTTTTTCCCCTATATTTATTTCATGTTTTTCTTTACAATGAGAAATATTCTATAATACTATCTTTTCTTATACCATAGCTTCGTGAAAATTTTCACATTAATATTAATAGTACCCAAATAATGTAACCAAGGATAACTAGTGTAAATCAACCTTGAAATTTTCAATGAAACTATCAAGATTGCAACTCTATGCAAACTACAGAAATCATATCAATTTCACAAACCATAGTAGACAACAAAAATACTGATTTTTTTTATTAAATCTAAAAAAAACACAAGAATTCACCACGCCTGAAAATTATTTTCTTGAGGAAATGGTCTCAACAATGTGCCAACAACACACTACACTAGCGCTTTACCCTAGAGGATACAAATAGATGTGATTTCATCCAAATATATTGCTTTTTTTTCCAAGTTGTTTATTGCTATTTTTTCTCTAGTTTCCCTAAAAAATAAATATAGGCCATTTATTTAATATAAATAATTAAATGCTGGCCACAAACCAAAAATATACAACAAAAAAAAGTAAAATTTAGAACATACTATATTTTATTTCCTTTCTATTTTGGTGTGCAGGATTTCCAATTCACCAGATGATGCTCCTGCATCAGACACCCCAGGTAAGAAGAATGCTTCATGAGGAAAAATCATGAACATTCAAATGATGGTGTAAAACCATGTTGGAGTAGCTCCTATTATGGTATTCAATTTGCTTCTTCCATCTCTTTTCCTTTCCAATGAACCAAATACTCCTTGTACTCCTTGTCACGGGTCCTTTTCACCACCCTTGAGTCAACGAGTTCACCAATTTCATCTCTGCTTATGGCTAGTAACTATTGTTCACACTGATTAGAGATATGTAAATCAGGAGTTTTACCTCTATTCTCACTGATTTCACCATCATAGAACCTATATAGATCAACCACATTGAATATAGGTGAAATATCAACTCCACTAGGCAACTCTAACTCATAGGCATTTGCTGAAAACTTACGGAGGATCTTACATGGTCCAATATTTTTACATTTGAGTTTGTTGTAAGTACCTTTGGGAAACCTTTATTTTTTTATATGAGCCAATACCAAGTCTCCTACCTCAAAATATTTCTCCCTTATCTTTAAATCTGCACGCTCGTTATACCTTTGATTGCTTGCCTCCAATTTATTTTGAATTTCTTGATGTAACTCTTGTAAGTAGTTAGTGAAATATTTAGCTACATCACTCTTCTTCCCTACATCAGCACTATCCCTTAATCCATGCACCCCCATTGTACTGAATCTATAGACAATCTGAAAATGACTCTTACCCATGCTTCGATTGATGGAGTTGTTATAGGTAAACTCAGCTTGTGCAAGTACTATATCCCACTATTTTGGTCTTCTAATAATTAAATACCTTAGAAATTTCCCAAGACTTTTGTTAACCACCTCCATTTGGCCATCCATTTGTGGATGATAAGCTAAACTAAAATTCAAAGTGGTTCCCAACCATTTCCACAATGTCCGCCAAAAGTGTCCAACAAATTTTGTGTCCCTATCAGAAACTATACTTCTAGGTAGACCATGTAACCTTACTATCTCATTGAAAAATAAATTGGCAACATGGGTAGCATCATCTGACTTCTTACAAGGGATAAAATGTGCCATTTTGAAGAATATATCAATAATCACATATATAGATCATGCCCCCTTTGAGTTTTAGGTAGCCCAAGAACAAAATCCATACTTACCTCTTCCCATGGTCTTTGTGGTATTGGAAAAGGCAGATATAATCATGTGTTTTGGCTACTCCATTTTACATATTGACATATTGAACATATTTGAACCATTTGCTGCACATCCCTTCACATGCTTAGCTAATAATAAGATTATTTCAGCTGTCCCAATGTCTTGTCCAATCCAAGGTGACCTTTAAGACCTCCACCATGTTTCTCCTTATCCAGTTTATCCCTCATGGATCCTCTAGGGATGCATAGTTTCTTCCCCTTAAAAAATAGACCTTATTGGATAAAAAAATCCAATCATTTAGTCCTATCTCCCTCAATGGGATATTTGCATGCTTCCCATGCTTCACCAAAATCCAAATATTTTGCATACATGTTTTTCATATCCTCAAAACCAACAACACTAAATCTCACTCTACTCAGCAACAAACATCTCCTACTTAAAGCATCAACCACTCTATTATTTTTTCCACTTCTATGTTTGAGGACAAATGAATAGCTTTGAATAAAATAAATCCATTTCATGTGTCATTGATTCAACTTACCTTGGCTATTTATGTATTGAAGTGCATGATGATCGGTATAAAGAACAAATTCCTTTGGCAGCAAATAGTACCTCCACTTCTTAAGATATTGAACAATGGCATAAAAATATTGATCATAAACTGAATATTTTCTTCTAGCATAATTTAGCTTCTCATTAAAATATGCTATGGGTCTGCCCTCTTGACTTAAGACACCTCCTATCGTTGTCCCACTTGCATCACAATAAAATTGAAACACTTTATTGAAATCGGGTAAAGCAAGAATGGGTTGTTTGGTTACCTTTGCATTCAATATGTTGAAACTCTTATTTGCTACTAATATCCACTTGAATGCTTTATGTTCTCCCTTAATTGTTTCAGTTATTGGAGCACAAATGCTACTGAAATTTCTGATGAACTTCCTATAAAAGCTTGCTAAGCTATGGAAACTCCTTGATTCAAACATACTTCTAGGTGTTGGTCAATCTATTATTGTGTGTACTTTGATTGGGTCCATTTGTAAGCCTTCCCTTTAGATCACAAAACCAAGGTAGACCAACTCCTTAATATTGATCAGTAACTTTTCTTCTTTTAATTTCTCTAGGGCAGCCCGAATGTGTTGTAAATGCTCATCTTTTTCCTTGCTAAAAATCAATATGTCATCCAAATAAATAATTACAAACTTACCAAGAAAAGTTTTGAACACTTAACTCATTAATCTCATGAAGGTTCTTGGGTCATTTGTGAGCCCAAAAGGTATGATAAGCCACTCGTACAACCCATCCTTTGTTTTGAAAGCAGTTTTCCATTCATCTCATTCTCTAATCCTGATCTGGTGATATCCGCTCTTCAAGTCATATTTTGTGAAGTACTTATCCCCACTCAAGCAATCCATGAGATAATCCATACGAGGTAAGGGAAACCTATATCTTATGGTGATATTATTTATTGCCCTGGAATTAGTACACGTGTGCCACTATCCATCCTTCTTTGGTGCTAACACTGCCAGAACAACACATGGACTGAGACTTTCCTGGATCAAACCTTTATCCAATAGCTCTTGTACTTGTTTTTTTTATCTCCTCATTCTCATTAGGACTCATATTATACATATCCTTTTTGGGTAAGCTTGTTATTGGTATCAAATCAATGCAATGACTAACGCTTCTCATTGGTGGAAGACCATTATGAATTTCCTTCATCATAATGCCTTCATACTCTTGCAACATTTCATTGATTTCCCTTGGTAAATCATCTTCTTATTTTGTTGTCCCATATTGCTGAGCCTTTGTAACCAATGCATAACACAAATTTTCTTCTTGCATCTCCTTTATAAATTATTTTCCTATGAGAAAACATACTTGTGCATTGCAGCCCCCTCTCTCTTGTTGTTCCTTTGATGGTTTCATAATAAATTTTCTTCCATCCTTTGTGATGGAGTAGGTGTTTGCTACACCATCATGGAGAGATTTCTGGTCAAATTGCCAGGTCTTCCCAAAAGGATGTGGCAAGCTCCTTGGGCATAACATCACAACATATTTCATCTTTATAATTTCCAATCTGAAATTTAACATTACATTGTTTACTTACCAAAATTTGATGTCCCTTTTGTAGCCATGTGACTTTGTAAGGACTTGGATGATCAATTATCTCTAAATTCAACTTATCCACCATTTCTTGGGATACCAAGTTGTCCGTACTCCAACTGTCCACAATGACATTGCAACACTTTCCTTGTGACTTGCAAACAATCCTAAACAAGTTCCTCCTTTGTGCGGTGTCTATTGGTTCCTTCTCTGGTTTTAAGAGTACTCTCCTTAGCATGAGGATCTCTCCATAATTAGCTTCTACTTCTTCTTCTTCTTTGTAATCTTCAGCCTCTAATGCTAAAGCTTTTCCAGTATTAGTATTTCTTGTTTCTTTTTTAATAAGATGACATTCAAAAGCTTTGTGTCCTTGCTCTCCACAATTGAAACAAACACCCAAAAAATCTCTTTCTCTTCCCCTTGCTAATTCACCTCTTCCTCTAAAATTTTTTCCTCTCCCCTATTATTCCCATTAAAATTATCTTGTGACCAACCTGTTTCTTCATCTCTTGATGGCTGCCCTCTTCCCAAATTCATAAATCGTCTACCCCTAGTAGGTTTGCCTCTCCCTCTTAGATTTTCATGATGTTTTCTTGTTAACTTTTCCTCAGTCTTGAGAGCATATTGGTAAGCCTCTTCCACTGTCTTCATTCGCATCAAGCTAATATCATCTTGAATAGTGACTTTTAGTCCATTTATATATCTAGCCACTTTTTCTTCATCCTCGTGAACACAACCTACTCTTATGCTTAATCTATAAAATTCCTCTATATAATCAGACACATTCATGTCCTTTTGTCTCAAGTTCTACAAATTTCTTAACAAGTTCAGATGGTAGTCTGAAGGCATAAACTTAGTCTTTAGTTTGATAATCATTTTTTCCCATGACTTGATCTTTTCTTTACCCTTTTTCTGTCTTTCCATATGTAGTTTCTCCCACCAGGCATATCCCTTAAGCTTTGTATGTGCATATTTTACCTTCTTGTTATCTTCAATAGACTCAAGGTCAAAATAATTATCCATCTCAGTTATCCAGTCTATGAGCTCTTCTGGTTTCAAAATCCCACTGAAACTTGGAACATTCATCTTAGGCCTATTGCCTATTTTTGATAAGGCCCTTAAAAACCTTTATTTTGATTCATCCATCTCTTTTGCCCTTGTTGCCTCATCAATTTATTCTTCTTCATCCTCATTAACATCTTCAATGGGTACTCCCCTTCTCTGATCTAATTCCATGGCTTCCATCCTATCCATCATTCTTCGTATTTCTTCTCTCATTGTTGCAATATCTTCACCTCTAGAAATTCTTCCCCTGCCATGTCCCCTATGGGTCATTTTGTTAAATAAATTACCTGCAACCAATATATTTCTGCAACACCCTTGAGCCAACCCTGCTCTGATACCAAATATTTCAGATCAACCTTGAAAGTTTCAATGAAACTATCAAGATTACAGCTCTATGCCAACTACAAAAACCATATCAATTTCACAAACCATAGTAGACAACAAGAATACAGATTTTTTTTATTAAATCTAAAAAAACACAAGACTTCACCATGCCTGCAAATTATTTTCTTGAGGAAATGGTCTCAACAATGTGCCAACAATGCACTACACGAGCGCTTTCCCCTAGAAGATACTAATAGATGTGATTTCATCCAAATATATTACTTTTTTTTCCAAGTTGTTTATTGCTATTTTTTATCTAGGTTCCCTACAAACTAAATATCGGCCATTTATTTAATATAAATAATTAAATTCTGGCCACAAATAAAAAAGCTACAACAAAAAAAAAGCAAAATTTAAAACATACTATATTTTCTTTCCTTTCTTTTTTGGTGTGCAGGATTGCCAATTCACCCGGTGATGCTCCTGCATCAATAGCCAAGAACAATATCCATATCACCCATCTCAATAGCATAAAATATGAATGTAACACACATATATATGGTTATCTTCAAATCTTAAAAAAATTAAATATTCTCACCCTCAAGATTTATGTTTTTAATTTTTGTTGTTGGAACCTACAAACTATAAGTCAAGTCCTTACTAATGAAGTTATGCTTATTTATAGGGTTTATGGAGATAATAAATTTTTTTTTTTGGATGCAACCATGAACTTACAAAATAAAAATTTTATATTCAAAGCAAGCCTTTTGAACATTGTTTGGAACCAAAGGTGTAATTTTCTTAACCTCTATATTATTATCTTATTCTTATGATTCACATTTGCTTAATAGTGCAACTTAAAATTCTTTCCATGTGTATCTAAGATAATGGATACTAGCAAAGTTCATAAACCAAGATAAAACTTTCCCTTGTAAATACACATAAAGCTCACAACTCCATAAAAAATTAGAAGAATTTAAAAAATTAAATATTTCCACCATTCCCAAGCATTATAGTCATTCTTTTTAGTGAATATTGACAACTCCATGCCCTTAAACCAAAAAACAAATTTCAAGGCACCTAGGGTTTTAAATAATGGAAAATTCTTTAAAATAAACTATGTGATCTCATCTATTTATTTATTTAAATAATAAAATCTAAATATTTTCTTTGAAACAAAACAAATGATAATTGATTTGCTTACCCAAATTGGGAGATATAAACTTTCTTTTTTCCTTTGCACAAATTTTCTGCACAATCCAAAAACAACTTCAAAAACCCCACATCAAACAACTATAAATATTTCAATACTTATCATAATTTGACAAATGAGAAATTATTTTGTAGTATTAAAAATAATCTACACAACGGTACAAAAAGTTTTGAAAAGTAATACTAAAGAATTAATATGATTTTTTAATTTTGAAAAACATTTTGCGTAGAAAAAAAAATTACATAAATAACCCAACTTCAAACAACCATACCTTCATCAATACTTATCATAATTTAACAAATGAGCATTCATTTTTATAGTACTTGAAATGATGTACATGATGGAATTAAAATATTCTAAAAATGACTACTAAAAAAATATGACCCCCATAAGATGAGATGTGTTTCTAGAAAAATGTTCCTTGGCTATGCGAAAAAAACCTCACTTTACCAAAATTGCTACTCGGATACTAATTGATATGAACCTCTCATCTCATAAATAATAAATCATTCACCAATATGCATAAATATAAAACATGCATGCACAATAAATTCCACAATAACAAGCCACACAATAAGTCTCAAGAAGGATACCTTAGTGGTAAGTCCTTGGGTTTTCATCTAGGAGATCCAAGTTTAAACCTTGGTACAAGGGGTCCATGATCCTTCATAAAAACCTATACTTCACCCTAAAAATTTTAGTCCCATGATGGATACGACACTAGTATGTCTTTGGATTTTCATCCAGGATACCTAAGTTCAAACCCTTGTACAAGAGGATTGGGATCCCTTTCAAAAAATTGTATCTTACCCTAAAATTTTTAGTCAACAAGGACAATGTAGTGGTAAGAGTTTTGGGCTCTCTTGGGGGGGACCCGAGTTCAAACCATAACATACCTAGAAGAGGATAGGTTGTAAGTTAGCACCCAAGTGTTTGTAGGTTGGTTGTCCTGGTTTAATTCCTTGGAGGTCAAGGGTCTTATTGAATTAATCTTACCTAGTGGGCTAAGGTTTATAGTGGCAACATCTTAGTTCGATCTGATATCCTATCCCATATTGGTCAAAGGTGTTATTGATTTCCCCATGTAAAAAATAATTAATCCACATAATATAATAGAGATGAATAATACCCTTAAGGTAGAACAACACCAATAATACTCTTTAAGGAAAGAATCAATCCATAAGATCTCTAGCTCCACGAGCCAAGACTACTACAAAGAATACTTGTATGAGTTCCTTTTACAGTTGGTGGTACATTTCTCTTTATACAAGAATGTTATGGTTTACCTTTCATGACGTAAGAGGTAACCTATTTATTGATTCACATTCCATGAGATATGATTGACTCTAGGAAGACTCAATCACAACATTAACACCTTCTTAATGTCTATGTTGCCTTTGCTTTTGATACATATGACACATCAGTATTGTTGAGTGGTATTTATCAATGGAGGAAGAGTATAATTCCTTGATAAGGAATAACACATGGGACTTGACCCCCCTTCATAAGGGAATGAAACTAGTTTAATGCAAGTGGATCTATCAAACAAAATATGTCGTTGGTGGAATTATTGATAAGTTCAAAACATAACTTATGGTGAAATATTTTTCATAGGTGCCTAGCATCACCTACACTGAGACCTTTTCCCTAGTCATAAAAAGAAACTCCATTTTCTTGAATATTTCTATTAATGCAACTCATCGTTAGGTTGTACATCAGATGGATGTAAAAAATGCATTTCTTCATGGTGATGTTCAAAATGAGATATACATGAAGTAGCTAGACAAGTTCATTTTGGATTCATCATTGGTGTGTAGACTGTAAAAGTCTATCAATGGTCTCAAATAGGCTTTGTTAGAGAGGGAGGTACTTGATGTGCCATCCATTTTTATCTTTTGATGGTTAGTGCTCATCCAATGATGTGCATGAGAATAGAAGAAAAGGATTTGGAGGGAATAGAAGAGTCACTCAAGCTATAACATGTGCAAAGGCTAACTAGATGGATGAAGGTAGGTCAAGGTTAAACACAAAGGATTTTAATTGTGCAACTTCAAAGAGTAAGATTTTTAGAAAACTATTTTAAAATTTTGATTATAAAAAATATTCATATAAATATTTTATAACTATATACCTTTAAATTAGGTCAATTGGTTCAGCCAAACCCCATAAGGGGAGTGGATGTCTAGGATTCAAATCTTGGGACTGATTGGATTAAACGCTTATCCTTTTCTTGGTGCTTTCAACAACATAAAAGGTTTTAAATGATTGGAGCATGGTGGTTATAGGGGTGGACTACACAAGTACTGTGTGGTAGCTTCTAGTGCAAACAACACAAAATATTATGGTGACCATAAAAAATGAATAATATACCCAGATCATCGTGATGGCTACCAATGGCAGCTATCGATTCCACCATATATATATATATATACCTTTATTATTTTATATTAAAATAAGTTAACATAAAATATTCTTTAGTGGGATGGGTGGGACAAGTGGTTATAATGATAATTTTCTAGATTAAATGACGGAGATATTGTCCATTCCTCTATATATATATATATATAAGATATCTATTATATATTCTTTTGTTTAATATTTTTCTTTAACAATTCTTTTAAGAAAAAATATTCTTTATTTTTTAAGTTTATAAAATATTATAATTATTATTAAATAAGTTGTACCCGAATCATATCATCATGATGGCTATCAATAGCGGCTATTGATTCCACCACATATATATAACTTTATTATTTTATATTTAAATAAGTTAACATAAAATATTCTTTAGTGGGATGGGTGGGACAAGTTGTTATAATCATAATTTTCTGCATTAAATGATGGAGATATTTTCCATTCCTATCTATCTATAATATATTCTTTTTTTTAATATTTTTCTTTATCAAATCTTTAAGAAATAATATTATTTATTTTTTAATTTTATAAAATATTATAATTATTATTAAATATTAATAATAAACTAAATATATATTTTATTTTTCTAAAAGCTTAGAAATAAGACCAAATTTTAGTTAATTACTTTTAATTAACTAAAAACTAATTTAAAAGTACAGTTGACATTACAAAATTAAAAAATCTAACTGTAGGTAAAAAAAAAAAAAAAAATGACAGTAAAATATGTTTTTCATTGCACTTTGGGATTCTGGTTTCTTGGATTTTTCGTAGTTTAATCTCATGTGCAAGGGGATTTCGTGGCTTATGGAGATTCTCAGGTTTGCTGGTCCATTCTCAAGGCTGTGAGTTGTTTCTTCGAGAATCGCCTTCTCGGGCCCTTTTTGGGTAAGAACCTATGTTCAAATTTCAAGTTTTAATGTTCCCGCTTTTGAATTCTCTAGTTTTTGGTTTCCCATGCCCCTCTCGGGTGGGTTTCCAGATTTTACTTTTTAATTTTTTTTGCATGTGGTGGTTTTGGCCCTACCTAGATGGGATAGCCAAGGTTTTAAATTTTATATATTTCTGCACGTGCTGATCCCGAACTCGCCTAGGCGAAGTATTACTTTGTTTGAATTATGTGTTATCCCTAGCCCGAGGGACTCTTCATTGTAATTATCTTTGCAATTAAATTTTTTTTTAGTTACATAGGAGAGTTGGTCACAACCATATTATTTTTAGTAACTAACAAGTGCAGGGTTCAAACAATAGGGACTACTTCCACCAAATCTATTTTGCTTTGTTATAGTTGATCCACCTCATTGTCAGTCTAGCGCGCACTGAGAAAATTCAGATCAGACTACTACCTTTGCAAACAGGTTGCTCCCAAGGTTTGAACCTAGGTGTCTTCTTAGTAAATGCTGGCCACACAAACACATACCAATCCATCTAACCCTCATGGTACAATTATTACCACTTGTTTTCAATCATGTGAGTTTTTTCTATACTTTGGTTTTAAAGTTTTACTAATGGTTTACCATCTCATATTGCCTCTCTTTTCTAAAAGATTTTGGAATCTTTCACAACTTTTTTAATACTCCATTAAAAAATCCCATAGGCAAATCTCATTCTAGTAGGTAAAATTACTGCTTACGCTTAAGGTAAAAAGTCAAACATGTTTTCCATCAAACATCTATTAATTGGCTTTTTTCTTCTCGTACTTTCATCTCACGGGTTTGAAAATTTAGTAACGGACAAACATCATAGCCAAAGCTTATGTTTTCTCCACGATATTTCGAAGCAATATCGAGGAAACAAAGAAGAAAGTATGTCTTTCCTTTCTTCTTCTCCCTAACAACATAGCCAAAGCTTATGTTTTCTCCACGATATTTCGAAGCAATATCGAGGAAACAAAGAAGAAAGTGTATCTTTCCTTGTCTTCTCCTCCCTCAACCACACTCTCTTCGTCCACCTTTCTCCTCCCTCAACCACACTCTCTTCGTCCACCTTTCTCTTTCTCATTTTTCGACCACAAATACAAGCGAATTATTCTTCAATCGAACCAAGAAGGAAGAAAATAAAACAAAAAAACGATGGGACCTTTTCTGATGACCTTGCAAAGGCTTTCCAGACAAGCACACATGAAAAATCTCATTGTACAAGTGGTATTATTGAAGGAGAAGAGTGACCCCTCAATCGTCAGATTCCTTGTTTGAATGCAAAAGTAAAGAAGACTGTACGAAGAATGTACTTGTTAATAGTTAAATGATTGGAATGGAGTAGAATTTATCCTTGGATAACAAATATGAATGAATTAAGCTTTCCGCGATGAAAACATTGTGATGCCATAATTTCCATGATATTTGAAAATTTAATTTTCCATGGAAGGGAATTGGACGGTTGAATTTTGATAATCGCCATACTTTCTGTAATACTTGTTTCCAAAGTGGAATTTGTACAGTTGCTTTCACAATTAGCTCAAGTTAGAGGCAAGGAATCTCCACGATACATTCTTCCGTCGGGAGCAAAGAAACATAAGCAAAAGGCAATAATGTAACCGCCAACGCTCTAACCAACGGAGCTACGGGACACGTATTAAAAACTTCAGTCTATCATAATACATGCAAAATTACACGAGCCTTTAGAATTTAGAATTGTTATCTAGTCTTGAGCTTATTATGACTGGAGGCTGCAAGTTCTGTTCTGGAGGGAACCTGGATATTCAAATTCAACAAGGCGGGAATGATCAGGTTCGAGTTTCTGGAGCTCTGGACACCACGGCTGGTGCAGGTCAGGGCAATAATGCCGATGGTGACAACCTTCTCGCTGAAAGGGCTTCTCCAGGAAAGTTTTGGGGTGATGAACCCCCTGATAAGAGGGTTTCCCAGAAGTTTGACCTACTTTTCCCTGAGAGGCTCAGCTCTTCTCCTATGCTGGATGGTAGCGGGATTCAAGGGTCAGGGATAAACTTAGTCCAAAATAGGGCTTCCCCTGTTCAAAGTTTACCTAGAACCGTTTCTCACCCTGAGAGGATTTCGGCAAAATCCTTTGCCCAAACTGTTGGAGGGGATCCCAAGATTACCCTGGTTGATCCTTCACAGTATTTAAAGGTTGTTGGTTCAAAGGTGCTTATCCCTGATAGCATTGCCAAAAAATACCTCTCTGCTGAGTCGTACAACCTTGTCGGCAAGGTTATAGGAGGTAGGCCCAACCTGGAGGTCATTCGATCCTAGGCTAGATCAAAATGGAAACCCCATGGAACACTTGAGATCATTGGGCTTACTAGAGGCTTCTTTGGCATACGTCTCAGTGACAACAGTGACACAAGTCGTATTCTCATCGGGGGCCCCTGGTTTTTGGGTAGGAGAAGTTTATTCCTACGTAAATGGGACCTTGAATTTAACCCGGATACTCAGTCCATTAATTTTTCTCCTATTTGGGTTAAACTTCCAAACCTCCCATGGCACTGTTGGCATTCTGATATCTTAGCAGCCATTGCTTCCACTATCGGTACGTTGGTTGCCATTGACCATGCTACCCTGGCTAGATCTCGTATGACAGCTACAAGAATCTGCGTTCATGCCAATCTCGACTCAGCCCTTCCAACCTTCGTGGAGCTTGAACACACCGGGTTTTATCACAAGCAGGTGGTGGAATATGAAAATAAACCAGTCTACTATGTGGAATGCAACACCCAAGGACATTTGAGGAGCCAATGTCCTTTGCTAAGAGCCAAAGTTGCTCAGACCAACAACGAAGCGCAAGTTCATCCCGTTCATGAGAAGCCAGCTGACCAGGGATGGAAAGTCGTTGGTCCTAGAAAAGGCACTCGACGAAACAGAGGTCTACCTTCTGGTACCAAAGGAATAGTCATAAGCGAGAATGCCCAAGCTCGGCCTGCTCATCCGGCCCCTGAACATGTTGGAAGAGGTAAGCAACTGGCTACCACTCCTTCTCCTTCTCCTGACTCAAGTGATGAAAGTGGTCATATTATTGATAGTCCAAACAAAGTCTCGGTGTTACTTGATGTAACCAACGATGCTTCTGAGAATCTTATTTTGAGAGCTGAGGCCAAAACAATGGTCTCTCCCGATGCCTAGAACTCACCATCTAAATCTGGGTCGTCTAACCCTGAACCGGAGACCTTCACACCCTCGAAGCTGGCCAACATCCTCTTAGCCTCAGGTTCTGTGGTACAGCAAATCTCCCAGCACAAGTTCAGCCCCAAAATAACCCGTAGCTCCAAGAAATCCCCCCTCGATGTGGGCAATGATAAGAAGCGAGGGCGACCTCCAAATTCTGAGCAGTTCAACCGCAAAGTCAGAGATGATATTGACAACGACATTCAAAAAATGTTGTTTCCCTTGTACGGAGCTCAGTGTAAAGATGATGGCGTCAGTACTAAACCTCCCCATCCTTCTGGTAAGGGGGCAAAAAATCCTCCAAAAATTCCAAATGAGAATCCTCTCATGGAATGTGAGGGGATTGAATGGGTTACCAAAGCATCGTCTGGTTAACTCATTGAGAAAAGAAGTTCAACCTTCCATTTTTATTCTCCAAGAAACAAAACTACAATCAGGTTCAGTTGCTTCTATTGCCAAGAAAATCTGGAACGCTGGTGATTTCGTGTCCAGCCCTGCCCAGGGCACTGCTGGAGGTCTCATGACCATGTGGGATGAGAAAAAAATTCAAAGGGAACCTAATACATATGGATGGCAGATCTATAAGTATGCGGTTTCAAGAATTCAATTCCAACATTTCTTGGGTCCTGTCCAACATTTACGCACCAAACAACTCTACCGACAGAGATGATTTCTGGTCCAGCCTAAGCTCGTTGAGAAAAACATTTGACAATGAACCTTGGATTATTGCGGGTGACTTTAATACCCATATTTTCCCTTCTAAAAAATCTGGAGGCTCCACGGCAATTGACAAAGGTATGGAAGGTTTTCTTGAGTTCGTCAACTTCAATAATTTGATGGACATTAAACTCAAAAATGCAGAGTATACATGGAGTAATAGAAGGACGGGGAATCAGCTAATCCAGGTCAAGCTCGATCGTTTCTTCATGTCCAAGGAAGCTATCAACCTTTTTGGGGATGTTGATCTCTTGGCTCAGGCCAAAATAGGTTCTGATCATAGCCCTTTGCTGCTCGACATCACCCAGAATACCCCTTTTCGGAGGCCCTTTAGATTCGAATCCATGTGGGTTCATCATCCTGATTTAAAGGGTAGAATTTTTGAATGGTGGCAGCAGGTTGATCAAGGTTCACCCTCCTTCAGGCTTGCTCAAAAACTGAAACATGTTAAAGCCAATCTCAAAATTTGGAATAAAGAAGTCTTCGAAAATATTTTTGAGGTTAAGCAGACCTTAAAAGACAGACTGTAGGTCATCGAAAACAAAATCCAATCTGGGGTTTGTACTGAACAGGACAGAGCTGAAGAAAGAACAATTCTTGCTGACTACCACAACCTCTTGGCCCGGGAAGAGGTCTTTTGGAAGCAGAAATCATGCGCTCTTTGGCTCAAAGAAGGAGATCTTAACACAAAATTCTTTCACGCCTCAACATTGAGAAATAGGAGCTTCAACAGGGTCAAGGAACTGAAGTGTTCGGATGGACGTATGGTTTCAGATTTTCATGAAATAAGGAAGGAGGTTGTCTCTTACTTCTCTGAGCTTCTTTCTAAGGACAGAGATTCCTCCGACCTTGCCTTTCAATCAATGCTTCACCATATTCCTAATTTGGTGTCTAATGAGGTAAATTCCCAACTTCTCCAGCCTTTCTCTAACGCAGAAATTCATGATGCCTTGTTTTCCATGCAACCTGATAAGGCACCTGGCCCCGACGGTTTCCCGCCCCATTTTTTCCAAACCTTTTGGGACCTTGTCGAGACTGATGTTTGTGAAGCTATTAGAGAATTTCAGAATTCCAAGTCCATCCCTCGTGGCTTCAATTCTACTCTTATAGCCCTTATTCCTAAATGTCCAAATGCCAATTCCATGTCTGATTTTCGTCCAATCAGCCTGTGCAACGTCATTTATAAAGTTCTGATGAAATCCATGACCAATAGAATGCGTGAGGTCCTCCCTTTCATTGTTGACACCCCCTAGGGGAGCTCTATTCAAGGAAGGTCTATTCTTGATGGGGTAATTTCTGTCCATGAGGCCCTTCATTCAGCACATTTGTCCAAGCAGCCAGTTTTCCTCCTGAAACTGGACATGAACAAAGCCTATGACAGGCTTAGCTGGGAGTTCCTTGAGGCCGTCCTCACCAAGTTTGGCTTCCATCCGGAATGGGTTGCATTGATTTTAGGTTGCATTTCTACCCCATGGTTTTCTGTCTTGATTAATGGCTCCACCGCTGGTTATTTTTGTAGCTCACGTGGCATCAGACAAGGGGATCCTATATCCCCCTTACTTTTCATTCTGGTCACTTAAGCTTTAAGACGTTCCCTTAAAGCAGCCAGTAACATTCAGCTCATTTTTGGACTAAGAGTTGCTTCTCACACTAGACCTGTATCCCATCAATAGTTTGTTGACGATACCTTGGTCACTACCAAAGCTTCCTGTTTTGAGGTGAAAGTGATTAAGTTCATCCTTCAGTGGTATGAAGAGGCTGTCGGGAAAAAAATAAACTTTCATAAAAGCAAAATTTTCTTCTTAAATACTCCAGTTCGCAGGCAACAAAAAATCTCTGAAATCTTGAATTGCCCAATTTCCCACCTCCCTGCTTCATATTTGGGAATTCCTCTGTTCTTTGGTCAATCCAAACCTGCCATGTGGAATGGGGTGGTGGAAATATTGTAGAGGAAACTTGCTGGTTGGAAAGGAAATTTACTGTCACAAGCTGGGAAAGTTACTTTGACTCAAACTTCCCTTCAAAATATCCCAATTTACTTCATGTCCATGTTTAAAATTCCAGTCAAGGTGAGTCAGAAACTAGAACAGATCCAAAGGAATTTCTTGTGGACTGGGGCTGAGAACAAGAGCAGATTTCATTTGGTTGAATGGAACAAGGTTTGTAAACCTAAAATTTCTGGAGGGCTGGGCCTTAGAAGACTTCAGTTGTTTAATAGCGCTCTTCTGGCCAAGCAGGCTTGGCGGTTAATTTCCAGAGAGGAAGTGGAATGGATTAATATCATTCATCAAAAATACCTTCAGCAATCTACCTTCTTCATGGTTGAGACCCATCCTCATGGTTCCTGCTTTTGGAAATCCATTCTTACTGCTCGACCCCTCATCCTTGAGGGCCTTCGGTGGAGGGTTGGCATCGGTAGTCAGATTGATTTTTGGAGGGACATTTGGGCGTTGGAAACTCCTCTGATTCAAAACCCACTGTTGGCTAATCTCAAACCGTTCACAGACATCAGGTTTGGTCCCTCGGTGTCTGACTTTATTGAAGATCATAATGGGCAGAGAAGGTGGAAGCAGATCAATATCAATGAGATGCCAATTGAGTCCACCCAGCTCCAAGCAATCATCCAGACTGTCTTCATTCGACCACATGCTCACATTGATCAATTTTTTTGGCAGGGTTCTGAGTCAGGGGTGTTCTCGGTCAAGACTGCCTTCAATCTTCTTCTGCCAACTGAACCTACTGATTTGCCTTTCAAGCTCGTGTGGTCCAAACACCTAATTCCTAAAGTTGCTTCCTTTGTGTGGGTTGCCATCCAGGGGAAAATTCTGACCAATGATAACCTTTTGAAAAGAGGTATGCTTATCCCCAATAGATGTCATCTCTATTGCTGCAATTGGGAATGCCCATGACATATTTTTCTAGATTGCCCATTCACTACACCAATCCTTCACAAACTGTTTGACTGGTTTAATATTGCCTGGGCTTCCCCCCAGACCCTTGCCGATATTTTTATACAGTGGTCGAACCCCTTCATCAACCTCCGCCTCAAAACTTTCTGGATTTTTTGTCTCCATCATTTTATGTGGCATATCTGGCTTGAAAGAAATAGGCGTATCTTCAAAAACTTGTCTCGGAGCGCTGATTTTCTAAGTTCTAAAATCCTCAATGCTGCAAAAGAGAATGCTGGCCTGGTTCCATTGCAATCCAAGTCTTGTCCTACGGTTGAAGTCAGTTTAGCTGAATCCTTAGACTTTCCCATTGTCACTTCAATGCCCTCAAAACCCCAACCTAGGCGCTTATCTAATTGGATCCCCCCCCAAAGGCTGGGTCAAACTTAACGTGGATGGGGCAGCTAAAGGTAACCCCGACATTTTTGGTGCTGGAGGTGTTCTCAGAGATTTCCAAGGTAATGTCCTCTGTGCCTTTGTCGAACCACTTGGTTTTCACTCCAACCAAGTGGCAGAAGCTAGGGCTCTTTGGCGGGGACTTACCGTTGCTCAAAGGTTTGCCGATTCAAATATTTTGGTGGAAGGAGACTCCTTAACCACCATCAATTATTTTAAGAATAATAAGACTCCCTCTTGGAAGGTCAAGAATTGTATCGACGAATCCAAACTCCTGTCCCGCAATTTTCAAGAAATCATTTTTCAACACACCTTTCGGGAGAACAATAAGCTTGCTGATGCTCTTGCAAATCATGTTGTTTCTATTGACGAGCTGTCCACATGGAATTCTACCCTACCTCCGATGTTCGAGCAGCTGATTACTACTGATAAAATTTCCTTTGGGGGCCAATCAAGTTCCATTAATGCCACCCGTGTTAGCTCCAATCCTGATGAAGTGTGATTTCCTCTTTGGTGACCGATTTCTCGGTCACCCTTTTCAAGCATTTCCTTGTGTGATGATTTTTCTGTCTTGTTTTTACGTTTCCTGGCACCTTTCACGGAGGTGTGTTCCCATTTCTACCTCCATGAATCTATACTTTTGTCTGTGCCATGAGCTCTTCCTTCACTTCCACTATTTTGGTCTTCCCTCGGTGTCCCAAATACCTTGCTCCTCTGTGCCTGTGGCCTCACTTGTCAACCTCGAATTCATCGCTTACTGGCCTTCCTAGACTTTGGAGTGGATCTTTTGCTCCTTTAAGTTGGCCTTCTGTCGATGGAACCATCATTCCCAATTTTTGTTTTCTTGTTGCTTTCTTGTTTCTCTGTTTGTGTCCCCCATGGATGGTATCATGGAACCCTTCGTTGAGCCTTCTGTGGTGATCATGGATACCATAGCTGAGTCTTACTTTGCTGGTACTAATTTCCTTCCGTTTTTCAAGAGGTTTGAAGGGGAAGATCCAAAAATCACCCTAGCTTTCATGGAGACATGGAAAAAAGGGAAGGTGTCTATCAGAGGCAAGAATTTTGTGCTTGAAATTAAGACTCTTGCTGATATTACGGGCCATCCAGCCATCGAAAGATCCATCAGACGAGAGAAGCACAACTGGGAGGAAGAATTAAAAGAAATTACTGACAAGGATTTTTGCAGGAGAGCTAAATTGGTTGGGCTGCGGCGCTTCGATATTCCCTTTCCCTGGGGAAGTCTCCTAAAGCCCATCATGGAGTTTGTGACTATTGATGATCCAGATAAGTCCCTTACCTATTTTCATTTTGCCTTCTTTAACCATTTCCATGATGCCAAGGTTATGAACATTCCCAAATACATTTTCAATTCCATTAGCCACACCTTGGAGGACTGTAACAGAAATAAAGACAAACTCCCCATTCACAGAGGCCTTTTTAATGTGCTCTATAAGCATTGGCTGTTACACTATCCTGAAGGTGTTATCCTGAAGCCTGAGCCCAGTCCATCCAAAGCCAGTTCTTCCCAGTCCCTGCCCAAGAACCAGAGTATGTCGGCAAGAAAGCGGAAAATTATTGAAAATGTTTCCAAACTTAGAAAGAAGACTTGTACCATTGATTCTGACAGTGACTGTGATTTCAAAATTGGCAATGATCCTAAGCTTCAGCATGTTCCTGTTCGGAGCTCGACGAGATTGAAAAGCAAATCTAAGAAGGAGATTTTCGTGTGTGATTCCATGGGCGACTGCGCTTCTGAACCAGAAACCCACCTGGAGAATTATGCTATGAATTATGTTATAAAGTCCATCTCCAATTGCATTCTCCACCTTGTGGACCTACGTACCGCTCTCAATGCTCACTTTTTCAAGAAACCCCACACCAATGATGACCTGAAGGCGGTGGCCGATGGTATCGGTATTCTTCCTGAGGACTCCCCTGCTGTTGGGACCGAAGCTAAGTTTTTCACTAATATTGGCAAGTCTCGCATGGAGAAAAGTCTAAATTAATTTTTGTGGCTCCTCTTCTGTCTCTTTGGGCTATGGTCTTTGTTTCGTAGTGGTGTTCCTTTTCTTCTGTCCTCTCCCAGGACTTCCTTCTTCCCTTTCTGCTTAGCTTCTGTTTAGCTTCTTAGTGTCCTCTCAAAGGTCAACCTCTGTTCCAGTTTTTTCTTCTTCTCCACCTTCTTCTGCGGCTGGTATCCTGTTTCCTCTTGTACTCAGGGCAAGGGTCCCTATCAAAACCCTGTTTTAATATATACCTCATATATTTAACCGACCAAAAAAAATAATTGTTGAGTTTTAAGCAATTTTTTCTATAGATATTAAGACCAAAAGGGGCATGCATAAATAGAGAGTATTAACATGGGCAATTCCAAATTTTGACTTCTTTATATAAATTCTTCGTTCTTAAAGTGCAAATGTAATTGTCACCAATAAGCAACTTTGAAATTATTACTTAATTTTTTATCAAAAATAATATTTTATATATATATATATATATATATATATATATTTTAGTAAATACTTTTTATACATATACATACCCGTCATGGGTTTGAACCCGGGTCACATCACTTATAATACAAGTGGCATCCTTACCCGTAAACCACAACACTATATTTTTAAGTTATATAAAATAATTCTCAAATACATATTATTTAAGTAATATATAATTATTCAATCATATTATATAATATATGTTATTCAATTATATTCTAATAAATAATATTCACTTGCATATATTAACTAAAAATAAAATATAATAAAAAATACAAGTATATAAAATACAAAAACTATTAAAATCTATAAGTTACCTCCATATTAAAGAACAAAATATATGGTTCATTATGTTACTTGGCTTCACTTGATATATGGTATTTCAATGCAAGAATATTTGAATGCATTTAAAATTTGTGCCTAAAGAGCATTAGAGCAGCTTCTCAACAACTTTTCAATTTATAAGAATAATTTTTTTTACAAGTTAGTATCTTTATACGATGATTAAAGCCCAATAAAAAGTTTAAATAAGCTTAGAGTGGGTTTAACTGTCAGATTTTAAAATTTCAAATAAGAGGTTTTAAGTTTGGGTAAAGATGCCTATGTTTTTAGTAAGTTGAGTTTGATTGATAAACATATAACATATTCTACAATTATTGTCTCATATAATTTATTTTGGATAAATGTAATGGTTTTTTATTAGTAACGGGTTTTATAAGGGACCCAAAACTTTATAAAAAAAATTGCGAGGATCCAGTTTAGGTTCAACTCCTTATAGAACAAGCCAAAATTGGACCATTCACAAATTCCATAAACTAAAACAGTCCAAACTATTACAAACATACCACTCATGGACACAAACAGAAACCAGAAATAGCATAGATATTGTAGGGACCTTCCAAAATGACCACAGATAGAGAGGCATGGAGAGCATAGAGACCATTCTAGGAAACAAAAGGGAATAGTCCTTTTCAAGACTAGTTGTTTTACTCCGAGACGTAGTCCTTGTCATCTTTGAAATCATCCTCCATGGGACTAATGTTCTTCTATTTTTCATCAAATTGATGATCTTACTAGCTCTAAGGAGCATCGAGGTAGAAATATTGATGATATCTTCTAAATTTGATATCTCGCGCACATCCCCCATATTTTGCACAAACTTGGGTCCTCCCAGAGACAATCCTGATGCAATCCTCGAGCTCTTGTGATCCATACATGGGCTTGGCTTATCGTTGGCATTTTTAAACTGGATAGAGCATCGCACTGGGGTTTCGTAGGACCCCATCTGGAGTAATTCCCTTGGGCACCTAACTCTGTTCGAAGTGCCAATATTCGCATCCACCACTAGAACATCTTGAGCACCATATAAAATCACCAAAGGGATAGGTTCAAGGCCTGCGTCAATTCTCCCCTATTCAACTACGTGTTTGTCAATATTCTGACTCACATACTTGTAAATGATATAGTGTAAGCCCTGGTTTTTGGGGTGAGTCAATTTCCCCTTCCTAACACTGTCTATGGATATCTCCATTGATCGAAAAAAGCATTTTGAGATGTTAATCTACTTGACATCCTTAAGAAAGTTAAGGAATACCAAATAAAAACTCCGTAATGGCGATGTTGGCTCGTCAACTGCCAAGTATTGCATAACGGGAACCATTACCATGTTCCATGGAGGTGGAAGCCCGTCTCTGACATACCCGTTATCTTTTTTAGTTAATGACTTTCCCTTATCATGGAACAAAGCCAATTCTCCTACCATGGAGTGTTTTTCCCTTCGAACAAATTTCCCTTCATTGGGTAATTCAGTTATCTCTGCTAACAGATCAATGGTCACTACAAAGGTTAACCCTTTCAACGACACAGTGCCATTGTCCTATATTTGGAAAAATTACATGGAAATGTTAGGATCATGGCCACCAAATTTTTTTAAGAAATTTAGCAGTCCACGGGCCTCCAATATTTCCTCAACCATCGAGTCCAACTACAACTGCTCAGGTTCAAGAAGCACCATTGTTCTCCACACTACAAAGTAGCCCTCGTACCATCTTCTTTTAACCTCACTCAACTTGGTGGTTTTTTATGTATATTACCATACTAAAAGCCCTTATCCGAGTTGTTTCATGCCAATATGCATGGCATTGGAACTTGATTGGGACTTCTCAAGCATGAGATATCTTGGAGCTCAATTCGATCAATATCAAGAAATAAAAATAATAACATGCACCAGAATCAAAGACATCCACAGTGGTGAAAAAATTGGTTGGAATAGTTGGAAGGCCTAGTTTATCATTGATGCCCCACCACGTTTACAATAGTTCTTCGATTATGGGTCTTCATGGCATCAAGCACCACATCGCTGTCCAAAGTCTTCAAAAAATTGACAAGATTATCATCTCCTTATGTGTGGTTATCATCTTGGCATGAGGTGATAGCCCCTAAGTAAATAATTTCACTCATGTGAAAAGAATCACGTGTCCATGGATGCCTTCCTTCAATATGTTGTCCACGCACAACATCTATCCTTTTTTTGCGAGTGTCAATATGCCACCTTGGCATTGTAGTGTGATAGGGTCCCTTGACAAGCTTCGCATTGTGGGCCAACATGGTCCTTGACATCATGGCATTAATCAACATTGGTAGCTGCAAGTTCACTACAAGAATCAGTGATACATTGGGGAAGATTCCCCTGCCACATCGAAAAGGATTGAATAGTTAACCCAAAATTTACCATTGTATCTGTCGCTCAATTGTCTTCCCTATACACATGTTGAATACACCTATTGCTAATCGCCCTTAGCTAGAAAATGGACTCTTCAATGGTTGGTCCCACATTCCAAGGAGGATTCGAGACCCCTTTCAAATAGTTTATGGTGTTTAAAGAGTCTCCTTTGACTATTAGGTACTGAATATTGAGATCGATGGCCATTTGGATACCTCGAAAAGCTACCTAAGCCTTTGCAAAATTATTAGATTGGACTCCAAGTTTTTTTGCAAAATCCAAAATAAGTTGACCTTTGTCATCCCGGATCACTCCTCTGTAACTCGCATCGCTAGGATTGCCTTTTGATGCAACATCAAAATTTAGCTTGAACCATTGAGGGGGGAAATCCATGAAACAAGGGATTTGTCCACAACAACCTGGGGATGACCAAATACCTCAAAATATGGATTAGTAGAACGAGCCACTTGACCCTTGATGCCTACATATATCGAATACTTTTGGATGCAGTTATACATCTAACATGGTTAAATTCAACTTTGAGATCACATACATAAAAACTTACCATGATGGTTAAAGGTGTCTTTTAAAAATTTAATAGTAATATCAAATGTATAATTTTTTTGAACATAATAAAGTCCATTTTTTTCCTGTTGAAAACACACAACTAGGGGTAAATTGGAAGCCACCCTTCCCATAATTTGAACTTGGATCTCCCCAAGGAGAACACAATGCTTTTACTATTGTGGTGTATATAGTTAAAATCTATTTTTTTTTATTATAGGGTTAAAATTATTTTTAATAACAAACATGATTTTGAAATCGCATATATATTTCATAATGAGAGTGTATAGTACATAAACTTTATATATTTATTTTTAAGTATAATTTTTAAAAATTTATATTATAATTTTTTAAATTTTTCTTTTGATTTAATTATTGTGAGAAACCTTCATGACTGACCCATGACCACTCGTAAAGTCGAGAGCTATACTTATCAATAGATAATTTAACACAAAGCCACCACACACCCACCCCTCACACTCTAAAAAAGATATATATTTTTAATTTTTATTATTGTATGATTTGATATTAATAGTTAAAGAAATCCTCGTTAGTGTGGTCTACCGGCAAGGATACCACTTGCATTATCGGTGATGTGACCGGGGTTCAATCCCATGGTAGATGTGTATAAGACGTATTATTCAAAAAAAATAGTTAAAAAAATAAATTATAAAATAGATAATATTAAACCATGATATGGGTGAGGAAGTGGATGTGTGTTCATAAAAAAATTAAATAATATTAAATTATTATACGTCAAAACATATAACATAAAAATACAAATATTGATAAATGTGGAAACCTATAAATGAATATATGATTGAGAATATTGATTAATGTGGAAACCTATAAATGAATATATGATTGAGAATTGAGATAGTAATAACTTGCACGATGCTTTTTGAAAAATAAAATTATATATTTTACACTTGGGTATTGAAACTTTTTTTTAACTTTTCCATATTTAAATCACCATGGTAGGTGACATCATATAGATAATACTTTAACCTCAAACCTCAAACATTGTGGTACACATAATGTTGTTATATGTTTTATAATCAACATTAGAAGAAACTATTTATTTTTTCGAAGATATTTGCCTTGAGATATTATTTATTTCAAGTTTATTGGATAACTGACAACAATTATTATTGTTTAAAATTTTTAATTATATTTATTGGAGGATTTAAAGTTTTTATAAATATTAATTTTTAAGAGCTTTATTTTCATATTTATTATGGTATTTTTTTATTTGTTTATTGAGAGAAACCCTTATGACCGGCGTATAGGGGACTGAGCAGTCTGCTCTCAACCATAACCCCTCATCAAATAAAATAGCTATACTTATCAATAGGTAATTTAATACAAATACACCGCACACCCAACACCTCACTCACTCGCCCAGGCCACGGTTATATTTATTATAGTATTTTTTTAGAGCTTTCCTTTTCTCATGTTTTGGATTTTCAGAAAGGAATTGTCATTACTACTAATAGATAATGAGATAGATATATTAAAAAAATTAATGTCATAATATTAAAGAGTATATAACTTTTAATAAATTTACTCATTGTTTTAATTGAACGATTAATTGTATTAAGTAGTATCAAACTCTTTAGTTGAATATACATATCTTCAATATAACCATTTAAAATTAAAAGACATCAAACCTATGGAAAAATAGACCACATATAAATTGTGGAACATAAAATTCAAATGATCATAGATATTGTATTAACAAAAAATATTACATCTGTGTTAATTAGTTCGTCTCTCATGCATATGTATCACAATCTCAATCATTGTGTTGATTTTTTCGTTTCTCACACATATATGTCATGATCTTACTCATTATGTTTGACTTATTTGTCTTTCACACATATGTGTTACAATAAAATTATATGTTGACTTATTTATCACTCTCAAATTTCATTCTTCATATTATTGAGAAAATTCCTTATTGGGTATTGGGTATTTCTTATATATATTCATCTCATGCTTACACTTGAGCAATAGAAGAATGGGAGAATGTATGTAGTTTTCATTTATAATTTTGCACTTGTAGAATATTATCAAATTAGTATAATACATAGTTATGTTTGTCTTCTTAAATAAAATAGTTAATCATTTTGCTTATGTTATTGTTAATGTAAAATTTTTACTTCACCTAGATCTTGGGTCTCATATCTTTGTCTCAATTCATAGGTAAATATCTCATGGTATCAAAACTTAAGGGAGATAAGAAGCTTGTTTATTTCTAGCTAAATCGTTATAAGCTTCAAGGATTACTTTTTTTTACTTCACTCAAATTTTTGGAGTTTGTATTTTTTTCAAAAATATTTATTTCCAGACTTGGAGACCAGTGTTGTAGACCCGTGATCCCTGCATTGTAGACTTGGACACTGCCCATTTGTAGACTCCATTTTTGTAGTAAAAAAAATTATAACATTTTTTTCTTTCTAGCTCTTATAGACCCTATGCCCAACGTTTAGGCCCTTTGACCTCCATTTTCTAAGACCAAAGTGGCATTATTATTGCCCAAAAACCCTTATTTAAAAAAAAGTATTTTATATTTTATTTTTTTACTTTTTTTAGAATAAACATGATTGCATTTGAAATTTCCTTGTTGTAGTTATAGTATTAGGTCAATAATTTCAAGTACATTCACTTGTTGAAATTTTGGTCACAAATTGTAATTACACTATTTATAAAGTGTCAAATATTTTTGCTAGGGGGTTTCTTTATTGAGTAATTCTAAGGAGGTTTCTTTATTCATAAATTTAGGGGGTGTTATATTCTATTCCTTTTTATTTCTACAATATTGTGTTATCTGCTTCATATTTATACTATGGGTGAATCATATAGTATGCTTCTTACCCCTTACAATTACACAACCTAAAAACAATTCATTTGGAATTACTTAATGTGTAAGAACTATACAAAAAATAGAATTTGAACCCATTGATGTAAAGGAAAAAGGAGTTGACTGATAATCATGAGCAAATACTTGGTGTAGTCTATACATTTGTTCTTTTGATCTTCTATTTCATGTTGAAATTGTACAACACCTAAAGAGACCTTGGAGACACTTGCTAAGATATATTCTTAAACTTATGAAATTAGGGATTACCAAATAGACACTGAGTTGATGAATCTTGATCCAAATACTTTTAATAATATAAAATATTATATTACCAAAATTAATATGTTCAAAACACAACTCAAATAATGTGGCATAGAGAAAAAGGATATTCAAATTTTTTTGAATGTGTTGTCTAAACTAGGTCTTGAGTATACAGTCTTTGTTTTTTGTTTCCACATACATCAATTTAATGTAGGTTCTACATGGACAATGCGGTCGTTTGATTCATTTTCTAAAATTCTTATTTAAGAGTAAGAAAAATTGATTCAAATGGGCCTCTTGAAAATATTTAAGTCACATGCACTTATGGCTAATCAAGCCAGTGGACACAAAAATACATAGAAAAAAGACAATAAAATAAAGCAAAGAAGATATAAAAAAAAGAATGCAAACTATTTCTAAGGTAGATAAATAATATTTTAAGAGGTATTTAAAAAAGAAATAAAAACCCACTTGTACATATTGCAAAAGGTTGGGTCTTGAGGAACATCAATGTCATACAAATAGATAGAAGTGTTGAAGAATATTCTACAGAAGAACAACATCAATCTAAAATCATATATATCACCAAGTTCCTCTTCTTATTCAAATTTTGGAAAAGGTAAAAGAAAGGCTTTAGTCACAATGGTTGAATCCTCCAAAACATGGATACTTGACTCAGTGCTTCAAACCACATGTGTTGGAAATTTTGAGTATATTGTTGTCATTGATGTCAAAGGATTAATGTTATAAGTTGATGACATTATTTTTCATTTATGTCAAGGAAAATAATAGTTAAATGGTTTTACCATAGTGGTTTTTGCAAAATAAAAGGAAAGAGGTTTTATGGTGACAAAGACTTTATCCAAATAAAAGGCCCAATGGAGAAAAGGAAATTATAATATTTAAATCTATGAAGATTTAAATAATTATAATAATTAAAAATCAAAATAACCCAAAGGTTAAAATATAAATTATAATATTTAAATATACTTTAGATTTAAATTATTATAATAATTTTAAAAGGTTTATATGGGTGCCAAAGTTGCAAATTTAAAATACCTCCCCAAGCATCGACGTGAAGGATCATAAGGGCAAATGCATATTTATAATCTAAAGTTTATTACAAAGTGTTAAGTGGTATATGTTATGCAAAAATTTGATGGTATTGCATGTGCGAAATTCGTGAAATGGTATGCACTTCATTTGTGGTCATGTGGGAGAAAGGACAAAAGGAGCAACATCATTTTTGAAGACAAATTCGATATAAAGTGGTGTGATAGTGAAAATAAATCCCATATGTGCAGCTAGCCCAGATCGTAGAACCCTTGGTGCTATGACTTTGTAGCAGATAGATCTCAGGTTAAAGACATGATGAAGGTAGAGAGTAAAGGTTTTTGTTTGAAGTAGCCATGGTGATGTTCAAAATGAGATATACATGAAGTAGCCAGGCAAGTTCATTTTGGATTCATCATTGGTGTGTAGATTGTAAAAGTCTATCAATGGTCTCAAATAGGATTTGTTAGAGAGGGAGGTACTTGATGAGCCATCCATTTTTATCTTTTGATGGTTAGTTCTCATCCAATGAGGTGCATGAGAATAGAAGAAAAGGATTTGGAGGGAATAGAAGAGTCACTCAAGCTATAACATGTGGAAAGGCTAACTAGATAGATGAAGCCAGGTCAAGGTTAAACACAAAGGATTTTAATTGTGCAACTTCAAAGACTAAGATTTTTAGAAAACTATTTTAAAATTTTGATTATAAAAAATATTCATATAAATATTTTATAACTATATACCTTTAAATTATGTCAATTGGTTCAGCCAAAACCCATAAGGAGGTGGATGTCTAGGAATCAAATCTTGGGACAGATTGGATTAAACACTTATCCTTTTCTTGGTGCTTTCAACAACATAAAAGGTTTTAAATGATTGGAGTATGGTGGTTATAGGGGTGGACTACACAAGTAGTGTGTGGTAGCTTCTAGAGCAAACAACACAAAATGGCGACCATAAAAAATGAATAATATACCCGGATCATTGTGATGGCTACCAATGGCGGCTATCGAGTCCACCATATATATATATATACCGTTATTATTTTATATTTAAATAAGTTAACATAAAATATTCTTTAGTGGGATGGGTAGGACAAGTAGTTATAATGATAATTTTCTAAATTAAATGATGGAGATATTGTCCATTCCTCTATATATATATATATATATATATAAGATATATATTATATATTTTTTTGTTTAATATTTTTCTTTATCAAATCTTTTAAGAAAAAATATTTTTAATTTTTTAATTTTATAAAATATTATAATTATTATTAAATAAGTTGTACCCGGATCATATCATCATGATGGCTATCAATGCCGGCTATCGATTCCACCACATCTATCTTATATATATATATATATATATATATATATATATATATATATATATATATATATATATATATATATATATATATATATATATAACTTTATTATTTTATATTTAAATAAGAACATAAAATATTCTTTAGTGGGATGGGTGGGGCAAGTTGTTCTAATCATAATTTTATAAATTAAATGATGGAGATATTGTCAATTCCTATCCATCTATCTATTTATCTATCTATATATAATATATTTTTTTGTTTAATATTTTTCTTTATCAAATCTTTAAGAAAAAATATTCTTTATTTTTTAATTTTATAAAATATAATAATTATTATTAAATATTAAAAATAATATAATAAGCTAAATATATTTTTTATTTTTCTAAAAGCTTAGAAGTAAGATCAAATTTTAGTTAATTACTTTTAATTAACTAAAAACCAATTTAAAAGTATAATTGACATTACAAAATTAAAAAACCTAACTATAGTAGGTAAAACTAAAAAAGAAGAAGAGTAAAACATGCTTTTACTTGCACTTTGGGATTTTGGTTTCCTTTTTCGTAGTTTAATCTCATGTGCAAGGGGATCTCGTGGCTTATGGAGATTCTCAGGTTTGCTGGTCCATTTTCAAGGCTGTGAGTTGTTTCTTCGAGAATCGCCTTTTCGGGCCCTTTTTGGGTAAGAACCTATGTTCAAATTTCAAGTTTTAATGTTCCCACTTTTGAATTCTCTAGTTTTTGGTTTTCCATGCCCCTTCCGTGTGGGTTTCCAGGTTTTACTTTTTAATTTTTTTTGCATGTGGTGGTTTTGGCCCTACCTAGATGGGATAGCCTAGGTTTTAAATTTTATATATTTCTGCACGTGCTGATCCCGAACTCGCCTAGGCGGAGTATTACTTTGTTTGAATTATGTGTTATCCCTAGCCCAAGGGACTCTTCATTGTAATTATCTTTGCAATTACTATTTATTCGGTTACATAGGAGAGTTGGTCACAACCATACTATTTTTAGTAACTGACAAGTGCAAGGTTCAAACCATAAGGACTATTTCCGCCAAACCTATTTTGCTTTGTTATAGTTGATCCACCTCATTGTCAGTCTAGAGCGCACTGAGAAGATTCAGATCAAACTGCTACCTTTGCAAACAGGTTGCTCCCAAAGTTTGAATCTAGGTGTCTTCTTAGTAAATGCTGGCCAGACAAACACATACCAATCCATCTAACCCTCGTGTTACAATTATTACCACTTGTTTTCACTCATGTGAGTTTTTTCTATACTTTGGTTTTAAGGTTTTACTAATGGTTTACCATCTCAGATTGCCTCTCTTTTCTAAAAGATTTTGGAATCTTTCAAAACTCTTTTTAATATTCCATTAAAAAATCCAATAGGCAAATCTCATTCTAGTAGTAAAATTGCCGCTTACGCTTAAGGTAAAAAGTCAAACATGTTTTCCATCAAACATCTATTAATTGGCTTTTTTCTTCTCATACTTTCATCTCACGGGTTTGAAAATTTAGTAACGGAGAAACATCATAGCCAAAGCTTATGTTTTCTCCACGATATTTCGAAGCAATATCGAGGAAACAAAGAAGAAAGTATGTCTTTCCTTGTCTTCTCCTCCCTAACATCATAGCGAAAGCTTATGTTTTCTCCACGATATTTCGAAGCAATATCGAGGAAACAAAGAAGAAAGTATATCTTTCCTTGTCTTCTCCTCCCTCAACCACACTCTCTTCGTCCACCTTTCTCTTTCTCATTTTTCGACCACAAATACAAGCGAATTATTCTTCAATCGAACAAAGAAGGAAGAAAATAAAACAAAAAAACGATGGGACCTTTTCTGATGACCTTGCAAAGGCTTTCCAGACAAGCACACATGAAAAATTTCAATGTACAAGTGGTATTATTGAAGGAGAAGAGTGACCCCTCAATCATCAGATTCCTTGTTTGAATGCAAAAGTAAAAGTAAAGAAAACTGTAAGAAGAATGTACTTGTTAATAGTTAAATGATTGGAATGGAATAGAATTTATCCTTGGATAACAAATATGAATGAATTAAGCTTTCCGCCATGAAAACATTGTGATGCCATAATTTCCATGATATTTGGAAATTTAATTTTCCATGGAAGGGAATTGGACGGTTGATTTTTGATGATCGCCATACTTTCTGTAATACTTGTTTCCAAAGTGGAATTTGTACAGTTGCTTTCACAATTAGCTCAAGTTAGAGGCAAGGAATCTCCACGATACATTCTTCCGTCGCGAGCAAAGAAACATAAGCAAAAGGCAATAATGTAACCGCCAACGCTCTAACCAACTGAGCTACGGGACACGTATTAAAAACTCCAGTCTATCATAATACATGCAAAATTACACGAGCCTTTAGAATTGTTGAGTATTAAGCGATTTTTTTCTATAGATATTAAGACCAAAAGGGGAATGCATAAATAGAGAGTATTAACATGGCAATTCCAAATTTTGACTTCTTTGTATAAAGTCTTCGTTCTTAAAGTGCAAATGTAATGACTTCTTTATATAAAGTCTTCGTTCTTAAAGTGCAAATGTAATTGTCACCAATAAGCAACTGTTAAATTATTACTTAAATTTTTATCTAAAATAATATATATATATATATAAATCAGTAAATACTTTTTATACATATATATATCCGTCGTGGGTTTGAACCCGAGTCACATCATTAATAATGTAAGTGGCATCTTTACTCGTAAACCACAGCACCATATTTTTAAGTTATATAAAATAATTCTCGAATACATATTATTTAAGTAATATATAATTATTCAATCATATTATATAATATATATTATTCAATTATATTCTAATAAATAGTATTCAGTTACATATTTTAACTAAAAATAAAATATATAAAAATACAAAAACTATTAAAATCTATAAGTTACCTCCATAATAAAAGAACAAAAGATAGGGTTCATTATGTTACTTGGCTTCACTTGATATATGGTATTTCAATGCAAGAATATTTGAATGCATTTAAAATTTGTGCCTAAAGAGCATTAGAGCAGCTTCTCAACAACTTTTCAATTTATAAGAATAATTTTTTTTACAACTTAGTATCTTGATACAATGATTAATGTCCAATAAAAAGTTTAAATAAGCTTAGAGTGGGTTTAAGTGTCAGATTTTAAAATTAAAAATAAGAGGTTTTAAGTTTGGGTAAAGATGCCTATGTTTTTAGTAAGTTGAGTTTGATTGATAAACATATAACATCTTCTACAATGATTGTCTCATATAATTTATTTTGGATAAATATAATGGTTTTTTATTAGTGATGGGTTTTATAAGGGACACAAAACTTTACAAACAAATTGCAAGGAAGATCCCATTAAGGTTCAACTCCTTATAGAACAAGCCAAAATTGGACCATTCACAGAGTCCATAAACTAAAATAGTCTAAACTATTACAAACATACCACTCATGGACACAAACAGAAACAAATAGATATCGCAGGAACATTCCAAAATGATCGCAGATAGAGAGGCATGGAGAGCATAGAGACCATCCTAGGAAACAAAAGGGGATAGTCCCTTTCAAGACCAGTTGTTTTACTCTGAGATGTAGTCCTCGTCATCTTTGAAATCATCCTCCATGGGACTAATGTTCTTCTATTTTTCATCAAATTGATGATCTTACTAGCTCTAAGGAGCATCGAGGTAGCAAGATTGACGATATCTTCTAAATCCGAGATCTCATCCACATCCCCCATATGTTGCATAAACTTGGGTCTTCCTAGAGACAATCCTGATGCGGTCCTCAAGCTCTTGCGATCCATAGATGGGCTTGGCTTATCGTTGGAATTATTAAACTAGATAGAGCATCACACTAGGGTTCCGTAGGACCCCATCTAGGGTAATTCCCTTGGGAACCTGACTCTGCTCGGAGTGCCAATATCTGCATCCACCACTAGAACATCTTGAGCACCATATAAAATCACCAAAGGGATAGGTTCAAGGCCTGTATAAATTCTCCCCTATTCAACTACGTTCTTGTCAATATTTTGACTCACATACTTGTAAATGATATAGTGTAAGCCCTGGTGTTTGGGGGTGAGTCAATTTCCCCTTCCTAACACTGTCTACAGATATCTCCATTGATTGAAACAAGTATTCTAGGATGTGAATCTGCTTGACATCCTTAAGAAAGTTAAGGAATACCAAATAAAAACTCCGTAGTGGCAATATCGGCTTGTCAACTACAAAGTATTGCATAACGAGAACCATTACCATGTTCCATGGAGATGGAAGCCCGTCTCTGATATACCCATTATATTTTTTAGTTAATAACTTTCCCTTATCATGGAATAGAGACAATTCTCCTACCATGGAGTGTTTGTCCCTTCGGACAAATTTCCCTTCATTGGGTAATTCGGTTATCTTTGCTAACAGATCAATGGTCACTACAAAGGTTAACCCTTTCAACGACATAGTTGAGAAACAACGGTGAAATTGTTCTATTGATCAAAAATGCATTACATAGTTTTATAGTTCTTGAAAGAACTAAAAATAGACATGGTGGTTGAGAGAAATCCTCTTAAGCTTATCACAACAAACTAACTTAAAGATATCTCTTATCCTAACAACATGCTAATATTGGACTATGGTCAAACATTAATTAACCAAGCCAAAACCTCAATGTATGCTAATCAAATTAACTAGAAATATGTAAATCAAAACATTAAACTAAAACTAAATACTAGGACTTAATACTTAGGACTAAGGAGGAAATTTTGAAAATATTCCAACATTCTCCCCCTTGATGCTAAAGACACTCATGCAAGAGTTCTTTAAGCATCACAGAGTTGGAAGAAAACATTTCTCTTACGTTTCCTCCAATCTTGAATCAAGAAATCAGAATTTGCAAAATACTTGTGGTGGCACTCCTTCCACTCTTTATGTGGGATTTCCTGCAAATGCTTGAGTGCCTTCTTTTGTTGATTAGCTCCCCCTTCAACAAAAGTATATCCTCTTGTGATTTTCGGCAACCACTCTCTTACATCTTTATCATTATGGTCTTTAAACCATGCTCTCACATTTTGATCTTCTTTTACATCTTCAACACTAAACAATACTCCACATGAGTATTTACAATTAATCATATCACATAGATGATTATACCATACAACTCTTTCACATATTTCCACACAAAATATCACAATAAATATGGTCATATAATGACCAACTACATATGCAACATAAAGTTGCTCCTCACACAAATATTCTCTCACAACAATGACTTTACAAGAATCCTTCTCCCAAGGAATTTTGAACACATAATTTTGATCCATGTGACCCAAGTTCTCCATCACTGTATTCTCTCCAAGAATATCCTTCATCAAAGTTGTCTCAATGAGACAATCACCTCTCAATAATGCCTTTGGAAGACATTCTCCTTTCTTTTCATGCCTGATCACAAAAAACAAATCATTAATCATAAAAACATTACCTTTAGTATGAGTAGATTTCGTGCTTCCCATAAAGCTAGTTTGTAGCAGTTCTACTTCATTGTATGGTGCTTCAAGATCAACCATCAACTCTTCACTAATAGTTATCCTCCTTTGTTCAATCCATGTTGGTGTGTTGAAACACCATTCATTCAAGCAATCATACATAGTTGCCTTTTCAAGACAACTCTCTTTCTGCAATGTAGTCACTCCAAGCGAGTGATCTTCATCCATGAGTGTTTCCTTTGCCATTACGATAAGAAAATCAGCAATCTCATTTCCATTTTCTGTTTCTATCTCATTTTTCACATTCTTCTCCCCTTTTAGAGGAACTCTAACAATTTTATCTTCTCCTTGTTGGAGATCTTCATTTTCTCTGTCAAGAGAGCATACATCCATTCCAAGTGAATGGTCTTCAAGACAATGGTCTTCCATAAACATTGCTTCTCCATCAACATGCCAACAATTTTGGTTGATCCTGTTATCATATTTATTCTCTCCCATGAGAATTTTAGGTGCATTATCCATAATACACTCTTCATTTATCTCCTCCATGAGATATTTTTTATCACTTTTTCTTCTATCAACAACAAATCCTCTTCTTCCTCCTCGTCCTCTTGAGGAATACACACCTCTTCTTATCTTTTCATCACAAAATTCAGCAACATATGCTTCCTCCATGAAGCATTATTTATCTTGTTGGTTTTCTACATACAGGCCTTCCTATGCAAGAAATAATTCTCCATTACAAAGCATGAATTCATATGAGTCTTTACAAGACTCTTCAAAAACTCCTTCAAAAGGATCTAATTCAGAAACTGCTTCAAGGAAGCAAGGCTCCTCCTTGCTTAAACAATCTTCATGATTGTCACTCATGGCTTTATGGGTATCCTCATCAAACCCATAAGCATCCTTTAACACTTGCCATGCCATTGTAGCTGATCTACAATTGGCTATGAGAGGAAAAACATTCTTTTCCATTCCTCTCCTCAAATCCATAAGAGCTAAGCAATTTGCATATTGCTGCTCCTTCTTCTATTTTCTCTCCTCACCTTGTAGCTTATTCCAAGAGGGTTCCTCATAGCCTTATTGAACTATATCCCATAAGTCTTGAGCCTTCAAGAAGGTCTTCATAATTATGCTCCAAATATCATAATTATCTCCATTGAATTTCGGTACTTCCAATTCTTTATACATGGTGGCCATTCTGCAATCCACCATTCATCAATATTCCACCTAGCTCTCAGCCACTCCTTTCTTGTAGACTTCTGATATACTTATCTGAAAATCCACTAAATTTCCGATCAAAATTCACACAAATGAGAAATATGTTATCAATTTACTTTTGCCCTTTCTAGATCTTAGAGTGTTTTTGAGACAACCTCAATGTTCTTCACATAAATAAATCCATACAACATCAAAATTTCTAAAAATTAAACTCTGTATTCTTGAGACGATAATATGAAAACCCTCTAAATTTCAGAAGAAAAATCACAAAGGTGAAAAATATGTGATCATTTACTTTTTCCCTTTTTATCACAATTCTGGATCTAGGATTTTTGAAGGAAAAATAAATATTCACATAAATAAATCAATATAGATCCCAATGATCTGAAATTTTTTTTGAATTATGATTTTATCGAAATAATATTTCTCCCAAAATTTGAGAAGCAAATACCCTGTATTCCACCTTATACAACCATTTTATTGAAAAACTAAAAATGCTAATAAAATCCGTAAATTAGCTCCAAATAACCTGAAATTTTAACAGAATCCTCTTGATACAATTATATAACAACCCTTAAAATTTCATAATCAAATACCTCAGGATTCGTGAGATATTAATGATTTACTCGAGCTCTTCCTTGCAAATCTGCTGAGTGCTGGCCACTTGAGTTTCTCTGAAAAAATGTGTGCTTCAGATATCTTCACACCACTCTCCATAGGTTTTGATCCATTTGAGAAAACATGCTCTGATACCAAATGAGAAACAATGGTGAAATTGTTCTATTGATCAAAAATGCATTACATAGTTTTATAGTTCTTGAAAGAACTAAAAATAGACATGGTGGTTGAGAGAAATCCTCTTAAGCTTATCACAACAAACTAACTTAAAGATATCTCTTATCCTAACAACATGCTAATCTTGGACTATGGTCAAACATTAATTAACCAAGCCAAAACCTCAATGTATGCTAATCAAATTAACTAGAAATATGTAAATCAAAACATTAAACTAAAACTAAATACTAGGACTTAATACTTAGGACTAAGGAGGCAATGTTGAAAATATTCCAACAATAGTGCCATTGTCCCAGATTTGGAAAAATTCCATGGAAATGTTAGGATCATGGCCACAAATTTTTTTCAAGAAATTTAGTAGTCCATGGGCCTCCAATATTTCCTCAATCATTGAGTCCAACTGCAACTACTCAGGTTCAAGAAGCACCATTGTTCTCCACACTACAAAGTAGCCCTCGTACCACCTTCTATTAACCTCACTCAACTTGGTGGTTGTTTTTGTATATTGCCATACTAAAAGCCCTTATCCGAGCTATTTCATGCCAATATGCATGGCATTGGAACTTGATTGAGACTTCTCGGGCATGAGATATCTTGGAGCTTAGTTCGATTGATATCGAGGAATAAAAATAAGAACATGCACCAGAATCAAAGGCATCCACGATGGTGGAAAATTTTGGTTGGAATAGTTGGAAGACCTATTTTATCATTGGTGCCCTGCTACGTTTACAATAGTTCTTCGATTATGGGTCTTCATGGCATCAAGCACCACATCGATGTCCAGAGTCTTCAAAAAATTGACAAGATTATCATCTCCTTCTATGTGGTTATCATCTTGGCATGAGGTGATAGTCCCTAAGTGAATAATTTCACTCATGTGAAAAGAATCACGTGTCCATGGATGCCTTCCTTCAATATGTTGCCCATGCACAACATCTATCCTTTTTTGAGAGTGTCAACATGCCACTTTGGCATTGTAGTGTGATAGGGTCCCTTTACAAGCCTCGCATTATGGGCCAACGCGGTCCTTGACATCATGGCATTAATCAACATTGGTAGCTGCAAGTTCACTACAAGAATCAGTGATAAATTAGGGAAGATTCCCCTTCCACATCGAAAATGATTGAATAGTTAACCCAAAATTTACCATTGTATCTATCACTCAATTGTGTTCCCTATACACATGTTGAAGACACCTATTGCTAATCGCCCTTAGCTAGAAAATGGACTCTTAAATGGTTGGTCCCACATTCCAAGGAGAATTCAAGACCCATTTCAAATATTTTATGGTGTTTAAGGAGTCTCCTTCGACTATTAGGTACTGAATATTGAGATCGATGGCCATTTGGATACCTCGAAAAGCTACCTAAGCCTCTGCAAAATTATTAGATTGGACTACAAGTTTTTTTGCATAATACAAAATGAGTTGACCTTTGTCATCTCGGATCACTCCTCTACAACTCACATCGCTAGGATTGCCTTTTGATGCAGCATCAAAATTTAGCTTGAACCATTGAGGAGGAAAATCCATGAAACAAGGGATTTGTCCACAACAACCTGGGGATGACCAGATACCTCAAAATATGGATTAGTAGAATTTGCCACTTGACCCTTGATGCCTACGTATGTCCAATACTTTTGGAAATACTTATACATCTAACATGGTTAAATTCAACTTTGAGATTACATACATAAAAACTTACCATGATGTTTAAAGGTGTCTTTTGAAAATTTAATAGTAATATCAGATGTATAATTTTTTTGAACTTACTAAAGTCCATTTTTTTCCTATTGAAAACACACAACTAGGTTTAAATTGGAAGCCACCCTTCCCATAATTTGAACTTGGATCTCCCCATGGAGAACACAATGCTTTTCCTATTCTGGTGTTTATAGTTAAAATCTATTTATTTTTTTTATTATAGAGTTAAAATTATTTTTAATAACAAACATGATTTTTATATCGCATATATATTTCATAATGAGAGTGTATAGTATATCAATTTTATATATTTATTTTTAAGTATAATTTTAAAAAAATTATATTATAATTTTTTAAATTTTTCTTTTGATTTAATTATTGTGAGAAACCTTCGTGACTGACCCATGATCCATCGTAAAAAGCTGAGAGCTATACTTATCAATAGAGAATTTAACACAAAGCCACCACACACCCACCCGTCACATACTCTAAAACAGATATATATTTTTAATTTTTATTATTGTATGATTTGATATTAATAGTTAAAGAAATCCTCGTTAGTGTGGTCTATCGGCAAGGATACCATTTGCATTATCGGTGATGTGACTGGGGTTCAATTCCCATGGTAGATGTGTATAAGAAGTATTACTCAAAAAAATAGTTAAAAAAATAAATTATAAAATAAATAATATTAAACCATGGTATGGGTGAGAAAGTGGATGTATGTTCTTAAAAAAAAATTAAATAATATTAAATTATTATACATCAAAACATATAGCATTAAAAATACAAATATTGATTAATGTGGAAACCTATAAATGAATATATGATTGAGAATTGAGATAGTAATAACTTGCACGATGCTTTTTGAAAAATAAAATTATATATTTTACACTTGGGTATTGAAACTTTTTTTTTTAACTTTTCCATATTTAAATCACCATGGTAGGTGACATCATATAGATAATACTGTAACCTCAAACCTCAAACATTTGCGGTACACATAATGTTGTTATATGTTTTATAATCAGAAACTATTTATTGTTTCGAAGAGATTTGCCTTGAGATATCTTTTATTTCAAGTTTAATGGCACTTGTATTAACAATGGTTATTGATAACTGACAACAATTATTATTGTTTAAAATTTTTAATTATATTTATTGGAAGATTTTGTTAAGAGATTAACAATGATAAAGTCTTTATAAATATTATTTTTTAAGAGCTTTACTTTCATATTTATTATGGTATTTTTTTATTTGGTTACTGTGAGAAACCCCTATGACCGACGTACAGGACTAAGCAGTCTGCTCCCAACCATGACCCCTCATCAAGCCAAGAGCTATACTTATCAATAGGTAATTTAATACAAATACACCGCACACTCACCCCCTCACTCACTCACCCCCTCACTCACTCGCCCAGGCCACGTTTATATTTATTATGGTATTTTTTAGAGCTTTCCCTTTCTCATGTTTTGGATTTTCAATAAGGAATTGTCATTACTACTAATAGATAATGAGATAGATATGTTAAAAAAATTAATGTCATAATATTAAAGAGTATATAACTTTTAACAAATTTACTCATTGTTTTAATTGAATGATTAATTCTATTAAGTAGTATCAAACTCTTTAGTTGAATATACATATCTTCAATATAAACATTTAAAATTAAATGACATTAAACCTATGGAAAAATAGACCACATATAAATTGTGGAACATAAAATTCAAATGATCATAGATATTGTATTAACAAAAAATATTGCATCTGTGTTGATTAATTTGTCTCTCATGTATATGTATCACAATATCAATCATTGTGTTGATTTATTCGTTTCTCGCACATATATGCCATGATCTTACTCATTATGTTTGACTTATTTGTCTTTCACACATATGTGTTACAATAAAATTATATGTTGACTTATTTATCACTCACAAATGTCATTCATCATATTATTGAGAAAATTCCTTATTGGGTATTGGGTATTTCCTATATATATTCATCTCATGCTTACACTTGAGCAATGGAAGAATGGGAGAATACATGTAGTTTTCATTTATAATTTTGCACTTGTAGAATATTATCAAATTAGTATAATACATAGTTATGTTTGTCTTCTTAAATAAAATAGTTAATCATTTTGCTTATGTTATTGTTAATGTAACATTTTTACTTCACCTAGATCTTGGGTCTCATATCTTTGTCTCAATTCATAGGTAAATCTCCCATGGTATCAAAACTTAAGGGAGATAAGAAGCTTGTTTATTTCTAGCTAAGTAATTATAAGCTTCTGTAGACACCAAAACAACACCAATCCGATTATGTGACAACAAGCACCGATCGCATTGACACACATAGCCCCTAGGGCAGCCCCCGGAGGTTAAACAATGGTCCTAACCACTCCCACAATAGTTTGGAAGGTCAAAGGTCAATTTGGCACCTTTTTGGCACTTTGCTCCCTACTCGTCCCACCCTGGGATGATTACAAACTGGTATTCGTCCCACCCAGGGACGATTATCAGCATTCACCCCAGGGTGGGGCGAATAGCAAGTTTGACTGGCAAAAAGTCAAACCTCGACAAGTCCGCCAGTTAACTCCAACTTCAGGCCATGCAATTGCGAGGAACGGCTTCAAATCAAGGAGAGAGACTTCAATCATGCATGTCTTTGATTTTGGAGGCCTCATGCAAGGAGACTCTAAATCAGGGAATAATCTTTTCTCTCAAAATAGGACAAGCAACTCAAGTGGCACCCTCGCATGCGCATTCAAAGAGAGAGACCCTAGGTCTATAAATTGGTGAGTCTTCTCACCCAAAAAGGAGAACAGAGAGGAGCTTTTGGAGCAATGAAGTGCTGCCAAATTACATCCTCACCCATCGATTGTGCTTTTACATCCTTGATCTCTCTTTTGGAGGGAGGTTATTGGGTGATTATTGGAAGCGCAATCCGGACCCAAACCCGAACATTTGGCCACAATATCCCACCAAATTTGTTGACACAACCCCATAAGAGGTTTTGGACCCATCCCAAGTGTATTGGTGCCAAAATAGAGTCCCAAACGGCGGGCGTCCTGCCCCCGGGTGCCCCCCAAACTATCGCAGTCCTAATCGCCCCACCCCATAGTGATTAGAAATATATGGTAGATTTCCTTGATTTTTCTTTTGCATCTGATTCTAGGTTGTTTACATATGTTGTCATTTAAATTTCATGTGATTCTGACAATTTTTGATCATGCTTTTATCATTTCTCGCTTTCACTAACATGCAGATAGCATCATCATATTCTGGGTGATAGAGGCCAAATTGGTAAAATCTGACCATTTGGGTCATCCCAAAATACCCCGTTTTACCTAACCCCAACTCTGTAGGTGATTTGGAGGCTTCTAGACTGGACATTTAGGAGGTGGATTTTGGATAGGTTATCACAGTTCTAATCATCCCACCCCGGAGCGATTAGAAATATGTGCAAGATTTCTAGACTGTTCCTTTTGTAGTGGCTTCCTAGTAAGGTTTTATTTCTTATGTCAAATTTTTAGCTCATTCTGATATGTTTCAGTCATCGTTTTAATCATTTTATGCATACACTGACTACGTAGGCTTGGGGATTGCATGTTTCATTTTATCTACAGGTGCTACTGACTATTTTTTGTTTCCTTGAACATAGGATCCCGACATTAGAGGAGCAGCAAGGAGTCAAGACTCATCAACGCAAGCGGCGATGACATTTGGTCCACCCATTTTACATGTGGGCACGCGGAAGAAAGCGTACAAATCCATGGTGTAATAGAGCCCTACTTAACGCTCCTAGTCCCCAAAAGGGAGGAGACGTATTGTAACATGATGTTTAAAGAAAATTAATAAAAAGGGTCGTACTCGACATTTGCTTTCTATCTTTTTTCAATTGGTTTACGTTTCTCCTTTCATGTGTTTCAGTTTGTAGGACTTAGCGTTACGTTTCACTTTTGCATACATCGCACTTTGGGATTTTCATATTTTGTTTTCGTATCCTCGTGCTTTCAGTGGCGATCATGGTGGGACCTCTGTCCCTTGATTTTAAGATTAAATTTTTGATCAAAATTTGCTTGTTTTTGCTTGCAGGTACCAATTTTTCAAGCATTGGACTACTACTTGCTCCATCCTGTAATGAATACAGATCTGGAATTCATGCCACCCTGGGACGAATGGGAATTCACCCCACCCCGTGATGAATACAGATCTGTTATTCATCTCACCTCGGGATGAATAGCTCTCTGTAAAATTTCAAGATAGAAATTCAGAGGCATCCGATTTGGGCAGAGAAGAGGTAGGGGTCCTAAACACCTTCTATCATTTTTTTGCTTTTTGTTTTCTATTTTTTGGTTATTTGCTTGCATAGGAGAGTTTGAATGCTTGTTTTCTTCATTTATGCAAATTAAAAATAACCCCACACACCACGTGGTAATTGAAACAAGGAGTTGGTCATAAAACCCCAACCCTTGATCAAGACCAACGGTGGATTTCATCACCACCTTGGCTTGAAATATTGCATACATAACCCCGATCGTGACTGTTGCTAGACGTAAATCCCGATGAAAGCTGACCAAGTGTAGTTGGGGTGATTCCTAGTGCATGAGGATAAGTCTTCTATGGTAGGTGTCATAAACAGAGTGATTCCCCTTTCGTATCACCTATGTTCCACGTACTATTCTGCTCTCACGTACCTATAGTCTCCCTCATGTAAGGGCGGGTATATAGAGAGGTTTGGTATAATGGCCTGGCAGTGGTATATCGAAGGGGCGACCATTTTTGGGAGTCATAAGAGCCATCATATTGCATTTTACAAAATGTTCTTTACAAGGTTCTCAAAACAAACATCAAAACACACTGAACCAGATTTAGGGCACACTTTTAATCTATAAACAAGATAATCATTGCTTTGATTGTGTGTTTCCATTTTGTTTAGTGTAGCATAAGAAATCCTAAAGAAGATAAAAATGTACACATCTTTAGGTAAACATCACCATGGTGTACACCCGTAGCCGAGCCCAATCACGGGTAGGAGCTACAGAGAGTGCACAAAGGGGGACAAGTCACCTCCGATATAGTCCTGAGGACTTGGTCATACCGCCTTGGTGGCCTGATCCACAAGATAGTCCACATCATGCCATTACAGAACGGGACTATGGAGGCACCCCTTTGAGGGGCACTCCCACTCAGCACAGACCCTTTCAGGAAGAGGCCCTACACGTGGCACTCAACATAGACGGGAGGGCTCCCTTAGATGCTCGTTATGAGTGGCCAACGTGAGGAAGCGCTAGAGCAACATAGGGTCCATAAGGAGGGGCCACATGATTTCGTCATCCCTCCTTTACCCCTTATTACTTGTTAGAAACACTAGACAAAATCTAGAGCACAAGGCTCTTCAGACAGGGCAAGCCAATTCTGCCCGCCCCTTTCACACATACGAAAGGGAGTACGAGGAAGACCACTACATTCCTCAAGAGCAATACACAGCGTGGGGGCAATGCGCCTCCGCACCTGCTATGTATCAGGATCACCCAATGAGGCCAGAGCCTCGGGTGAATGCTCGCTAACCTCGATAGAGGAAAGCAACCCATAGGGATCTCGGATCACCATGACCGAGATAGACATGTAGGAGAGGCATCTAGGCTTCCTAAACACAAGATGATGGAACAAATTGACTTGGCATTTTCCAAACATGCCGCCCACCAAGCGCAAATCATGCAGCTCAGGCAAGATCAACAATAGCTAGAGCATCTATATCACCTTAGCAAAGAGCGCATCCAACGCCAAACAAATGAGCTGCTTTGCAACACTATGCCTGAGAGGGTTCCAACCCCTCAAACACAGAGGGCAGAAAGGCATAACCCCCTAGTGCAAGATAGGCCTCCAAGACCTTACCAAGTGCTGCCTCCGAGACCCCCTAGACCTGAGCGGGAGGCCACTCCCAGGAACAATGAGGGGTACCCTCCGTGGGCACCCACCCATGGTCATGGGTCTCACCTGGGAACTCCTCAAGAAGCTTATGAGGAGTATGAGCAAGAAGAAGAGCGGGCAGAAATGCCCTACCAAGGCAGAGGGGGTGCTATTCGGCCACCCCTCTATAGGCCTCAAGTTCCCCGCAACCCACAACAGGAGCAAACCAAGGAGGAAGAGATCAAATCCTTCGATGCATATAAAGCGCTGCTAGAGCACTTAGAGTCTATGGAGACCAAGACTTTTGGGCCCCAAAAGCCCACTTTACGCCAACTCCGTAGTCACCCTGTGCATCCATCAGTGCCGACACCCCCATACCATGAACACTTTAAACTGCCCTAGTTGGCACTCTTTAGAGGGGAGGAGGATGCCCAAGAGCACGTGACTAGATTCCTGAGCCAATGCTTTGGCATTCAGGACAATGATGCTTTGTTGCTAAGAACATTTATAACCACATTTGTAGGCCCTACCTCGGATTGGTTCACTCAGTTGCCAAAACATAGCATCAGTAACTTGGATCAGCTAGTGGATGCGTTCCTCGAATGCTTCGCCTTCAACACCAAGAAAAAGGCATCACTAAGCGACCTAGCTAGCCTCAGGCAGTATGAGGAAGAAACCATGGCGGCCTATGGGAACCGATGGAGGACGTTGCTTTCAAAGCTGCCCTACCTCCCTCCCATGTTCGACCTGACCCAAATGTTCTCAAAGAGCTATTTGAGATCGATCTCCATGCTATTGCAGCTACAGCAATATGCCACTCTTAGAGGAAGCCATGGTGCAAGCCAGAATCATTGAGGAGATCAAGATACAGGATGGTGAGATTGCCAAGCCAAAGAAGAAAGAATGGTCTAAGAACACCAAAATAGGGACCACGCAATAGAAACCCGTTGTGGTCAATCAGGTTGCTATAAACATCCCTAAGCCTACACAAGCAACATAGCCCCAAAAGGCTAACTATCAGGCGGTGCCTCTTAACAGTTATGACAGAGAAAATCAGAGGCAAGAACAAAATTAGCAGCGTCACCCTAGGCGATAGTTCACACCTTACACAGAGTCCAGGGACTCCCTGTTTGACCGCTTGTCAGTGGCAAACTTGATCAACCTGCCCGAGATTCAAACCATAGACCCCAATGCACCAAAGCCTAAGGGGTACAGGGAGGACTTGTACTGTAGGTTCCACAGACGGAAGGGACATGACCTTAATGCATGTTGGAAGTTTAAAGGCTTGGTGCAAGACCTAATCGACAACAAGACGCTGGCAGTGGACAACCCCATAGCGCCAAACAACCAATAGATGGGAGTCTTCAGAGACCCCCTGCCTACCCATGATGCATAGGAAAAACCCCTTCAAGTCAATGAGGTGACACAGAATTTCCCCATGCAGGGGTATGTAGGGATGATAAGCATAGTGACTAGGAACAGGAGGTACCCAGGAGCTGCCCCCGTGGCGGCCACAGGAGAGGTTCCATCGATGTCACAACCTCAACAGCACCCTACGCAACCTCCCCCACCTAGACCAGTGGCCATGATTCGGACTAGACTTACCCAAAGTCTAAGGACCACGTCGGCTAGGCTCTCCATTTACGAGCTCATTCAACAATCATCGCCCCATCGGGAGGCTCTAATGGAGATATTAAAAGCCATCGAGCTGCAGCCCCATGAAGCAAACTCTTTCAACAACTTTGTGGGACATGTAAAACAATGTACAGAACCAGTCATCACCTTTAGAGAAGATGAATTGAAATCGATGACTGGTGATGTGGCGGATCCACCCCTGCACGTCATTGCACGGGTCAACGAGATTCCGTATAAGAGGGTGTTGGTGGACACTGGCTCGTCCAGTAATATAATTACAACAACAACATTGAAACATCTGAATTTTTCGGCATCTCACATCGTGGCCTCCACCTATACTCTTTGAGCATTCAATGATGCAATATGCTCGATGGTTGGCACAATTGTCCTACCCATCCAAGTGGGACAAAATACTATTCATACATTGTGCCACATCTTGGAAGGTGAGATGGCCTATAATATCTTGTTGGGGCGTTGGTTAGGGGACATGAAGTGTGTCCCTTCAATAGCTCATCAGTGCCTAAAGTATACATTTGAAGGACAGGTGCATGTAGTCTCGATAGACTTAGAGCCCTTCAAGTACTGCAATACGGTGCAGCTAATGTCGCAATCGACCCTTCCATCAACGCATTTGGATTTTTAGTTGAATCCATCTAACCAGGGTCTGATTCTATAGGCATCCCCATTGACAAGTCCATCAAATCCCCAGCTGGGTCCATCTTCCTCATCTGGTCCTTCACCAACGATGCCACCTACGGTGGCCACACCGAAGGACAAGGGAAAGAAACCCCTAGAAGAGGAACCACCACCCCTCGTCTCAACCATCTCTACCGAAGAGATGCCTAGCCGAATGGAAGTCGAGATGCCTAGTTCACCCTACATGGAGTGGACTCGGGAAGAACTCCCATTCGCTCCCCCTCAACCGCCAATGATCACCGTTGAGATGGCCAACACGGGCCTGGGGGAGTATCTAGTGCGAAACATTGTAGCAACACCCGCACTTGAGTCCATGCAGGACATGGGGAGACCTCGACTCCCCATCGGCTCTGTGGTTCCTCTAGGCTACCCACCCAATCGGACAAACTTTGTTTATGGGGGCCTCGATAATGGCATTGAACCTTACATGCAAGAAGACGAAGATGAAGAGCCCTTTTCTAAGGACGTCAACTATTTGTCCAACCCAGATTTCGCTTTGAGATATCTTGGCCAATGTAATTGGCATGGATATGGGTTGGGCAGGTATGAGCAAGGAGTGCGTGTTCTTTGCCAACCAAGATATCAAATGTCGTACGACAAGTTAGGAGTAGGGTTCAACCACCCCTTGCCCCTGGACATCTTGGTAGAGAACATGCAAGGCCTAGGGATAGGCAACAAGGATGGGTTGGCATTAGATCCATATGCCAATCCTAACACAACATATACATTGGGGGATTATCTCCCATTGCTAACAACCAACCTTGTTGACCTTAACAACCCTTTCCCTTCGATCGAAAAGGGAGAAAGTTCGAGGACTCACCTACAAGAGGGATATAGACAAGACCAAGAAGGGTCTTTAGAAGATGAGTCGGAGTATGAGGTAGCGCCTTGGGATCCTTTCGAATCTGATAGCAATCATTCACAAGTGACCCCCATGGATGATTATCAGGAGAGCTTCATGACAATGTTCCCTTTGGATGCTCCAATTGAGCATATGCCACCTCAAGAGAATCAGGTCCCCTCGCAAAGAGCGAAACAACCCCGATGGGACCACATTAATTTGCTCGAGCAAGATGAGCCTCATATGTCGCAAATAGCTATTGGAGCCAACGAAGGCCTTTGGATCTCCGATAGTGATTATGAAGATGAAACTAAGATGGCCTATCTCAATCATATGCGATAGCAACAATATCCCTTGGACATAGATGACATGTTTGAACAACTACACATAGGGCCAAGGCATAGGTGGCACCTAAACCGGGTGCAGTTGGACCAACTATTGCATCCGCCACTTGAGGTATATAGAGAACATCTTCTGCCTGGAGACCCTATAGAGCCATCAGTGCCTAGGGTGGACCCTATCCTCTTATCTGCACATAGGGCCGATCCATTTGTGCCAGTACCCACAGAGCCAGATCCGGAGCACAAAGATCACCTAGGATGTCCGAGTAACCACACCCACGGTAATGGAGACCAAAATCATTTCATTAACATGATCTCCATTGACTTAACCACCCCCATCCACAATCCAGCCGACCCAACATGGTCATTGCATCTAGACCTAGATGCTATAGACTGGGATCGCACTGACACACCGCCATCCCCATCAGAGTATTGGCCTTGCGATGGGATGTTCCATTTCACCCCAGGATAGACTCAGGATGTCTTCCATGCTGAAGAGGAACCCGACGTTCCGAACGATGATCTAAATTCAGCAAATGATATCCACCTGATCCCAACTCCACACCAGTTGGAGGACGGGTCCCACATGTCAGTCGAGGAGATGACTGACGTAGACATCGGCTTTGATCCAATGAATCCACAAATCATCAAGTTGGGGGTAAGTCTATCCCCCGAAGAGCAAGCCGACTACATTGCCCTTCTCAAAGAGAAGAAGGAGGTTTTTGCATGGTCCTACAAAGACATGTCGGGGCTAGACCCATAGCTAGTCACGCATAATCTAACGCTTGATCCGACAGTCAAGCCAGTGAAGCAAAAACTACGTAAGATGCATCCAACAGTAGCCTTAATGGTCAAATACGAGCTACAAAAGTTGTTGGATGCACAATTTTTCATCTGCGTGGATTACCCACCATGGTTGTCTAACATGGTGCCCATCAAAAAGCCTGACGGGAGGATTCGCATATGCATCAATTTTTGAGATCTAAACAAAGCGAGTCCTAAGGATGATTTCCCCTTGCCTAGCATCGATGCATTGGTAGACGCTACAGCGGGCCATGAAATGCTTTCCCTCATGGATGGTTTCTCGGGATACAATCAGATTCGTATTAATCTTGAGGACCAACTAAAAACGGCGTTCACAACGCCTTGGGGGACATTTTGTTATAAGGTCATGCCCTTTGGCCTTAAAAATGTTGGTGCCACCTACCAACGTGCCATGACATACATCTTCCATGATCACATGCATAAAAATTTGGAAGATTACATGGATGATTTGTTGGCCAAATCTCTTTTGTGCCCAGATCATCTCGATGACTTGAGCAAGATCCTCGATCGCCTCATTGAACATAAAGTCAGACTAAACCCCAAGAAGTGCGTATTTGGCATCACATATGGAAAGCTCTTGGGTTTCATAGTCTCAAAGAGAGGAATCGAGGTAGATCCAAACAAAGTCAAGGCAATCCTTGAAATGCTTCCCCCAACTACCATCAAGCAGCTCAGAAGTCTGCAAGGAAAGGTCACGTCGATCAAGCGCTTCATAGCATAGCTATCTGACAAGTGCCGACCCATGAATAAATTATTGCACAAGGGGGTAGCATTTCACTGGGATGACGAGTGCCAGTCAGCCTTTGATGACATCAAACAATACTTGGCTTCGCCACCAGTATTGGCACCACCTAGACCAGGAGTGTCATTCTACTTATACATCTCAACTATTGAGGTGGCATTGGGTGCCATGCTAGCCCAAAAAAATGAACTACACAAAGAATAGGCTACTTACTATCTTAGCCGCACCCTGGTCAGTTATGAACTTAACTATGCATACGTTGAGAAGCTATGCTTGGCAGTGGTGTTTGCTACCAAAAAGCTATGCCACTACATGCTCGAGCAATACGATGTATGTTGTGTCTAAGGAGAATCCATTGCGATACATGATGAGTCATACTTATCATAGTAGCCGCACGATGAAATGGATCATGTTGTTGATGGAGTTTGACATAGAATTCATTGGACAAAAATCCATAAAAGGTCAAGTCATCAGCCGATCAACTAGCAGAGGCTCCTCTTGAAGATGATCAGCCTCTGACCATAGAACTACCTGATGATGGGGTCTTCCATGTTTTAGAATCGCCAGATTCTAATGAGCCTGAGTCATAGGCTGACATGACCCTATTCTTTGATGGTTCTAAATGTGAGCAAGGAGGTGGCATGGGAATTGTATTCTTCACACCGCAAGGGGCTCCAATGCCTCTATCATTTAAATTAGACTTCCCGTGCACCAACAACAATGCAGAATATGAAGCCTTGCTCATAGGTCTTCAAACAACAATCACCATGAACATCAAACGTTTAAACATCTTTGGTGATTCGCTGTTAATTGTCAATCAAGTCAAAGGGGTATTCCAATGTAAATGCCTAGTTCTATAGGCCTACAAAGCCCTTGTGGACAAATTCCTGGCACATCTTGAATGGTACGACATCGAGGCACTCCCTCGATCATCGAATCATTTTGCGGACACTATGGCCTCCTTGGGGTCACTAATCCCGCAAGACCCTTTCGGTGAGATGACAACCATTCAGAGTCAAAACATTATCGCAATCCGCGATGGAGCGTGCAAGCTATGATCTAACGCCAAGAATCCACCCGATCCAGATTGAACCATCTCAGGATAGGTTCTCTCGAATCCATGATTGTCTAACTCAAGCCAACTAGGGGTCCTTGTTCTCCCCGACCCCTCTTAATAGCAACACAATGCTATTTTTACAAGTTCTTTCCCGCTCAGATTTTTCTAGGGATGAACTTCAAGAGGGATTGGTCATTCATACCATCAAGGTTTCTGATCAGCAGGATTGGTACACACCCATCAGGGATTACCTCAAGTTAGGTAACCTCCCACTTGGATTGACACAAGCTATGAAAAGATCATTTAAATAGAAAGCGGCAAAACATGTCTTGCTAGGAGACATTTTGTATCATCGAAGCTATGAAGGAATCCTCCTCCATTGCTTGGACCAGCAAGAGTCCGCTTGGGTGATCACCCAAGCCCATGATGGTACATGTGGTGGCCACTTCAGTGGTATGGCCATCGCAAAGTGCATTCTCTGCATGGGCTATTATTGGCCATCTTTAGAGCGAGATTGTTGTGCATATGTAAAGAAGTGCGTGAAGTGTCAACACCATGCCAATTTGACACATGTACCTTCTCAGGCCTTGCAACCGATTCAATCAGCTTGGCCTTTTTCATAGTGGGGCTTTGATCTAATCGGAAAGATCTCCCCTGCATCGTCAGGTCATCACACGTTCATCATAACGGCCACAGAGTACTTCACCAAGTGGGTGGAAGCAATTCCGCTAACCTCTACGACTGGAACCCGCATTGCGGAGTTTATTTTACATAACATCATATGTCATTTTGGTATTCCATCCAAGATCATCTCGGATAATGGGACGTCATTCAAGAATAAATATGTGCATGCTTTGACAACAAAGTACAAAATTTAGCATAGTTTTTCAACACCCTATTATCCGCAGGCAAATGGGCAAGCAGAGGCGTCAAACAAAATGCTAGTCGCCATCCTCAAAAAGACCATCACAGATAGTCATAAGGATTGGCACATTCAAATCCCGCTTGCCCTATGGGCTTATCGCACTAGCATTCGGATGCCCACTGGGGCAACTCCATTTTCACTAGTGTATGGCTCCGAGGTAGTCATGCCTCTCGAGTTGGAAATCCCTTCACTACGCATATCAATGCAAGAGTTCATCGATGATGACACTGTGTGGTAGGCCCGGTTAGACCAACTTACGTTGCTCGACGAACGATGCATCAATGCTCTCGAGCATTTGCGTATCTATCAAGAGTGACTTAAGAAAGCATACAACATGAAGGTTCACCTAAGGGACTTTTAGGTTGGTGACTTGGTCTTAAAAGAGAACCAACAGAATTCTAATTTGTCGCCCCATCTAAGGGACAAGTTCACGGCAAACTGGTTAGGTCCTTATGTGATTGATAATAAAATAGGACCTGGAACATACCGGCTCACCTCTCTTGAAGGAATCAAGGAACTAGAACCCTTGAACATCAGTCATTTGAGGCCATTCCACATTTAGAGAGAGTCGTAGTCCACCCAAAAGCTCCAAGGATTCCCACAATCGCTTGGTCAAACCCAAAATGCCCCAAAGGTGTCCATAAACCCTTTGGTCAAACCAAAAGCTCCAAGGATTCCCATAATCGCTTGGTCAAACCCAAAATGCCCCAAAGGTGTCCATAAACCCTTTGGTCAAACCAAAAGCTCCAAGGATTCCCACAATCGCTTGGTCAAACCCAAAATGCCCCAAAGGTGTCCATAAACCCTTTGGTCAAACCAAAAGCTCCAAGGATTCCCACAATCTCTTGGTCAAACCCAAAATGCCCCAAAGGTGTCCATAAACCCTTTGGTCAAACCAAAATCTCCAAGGATTCCCACAATCACTTGGTCAAACCCAAAATGCCCCAAAGGTATCCATAAACCCTTTGGTCAAACCAAAAGCTCCAAATTTCCCACTTGGTCAAACCAAAATCCCCAAAGGTGTCCATAAACCCTTTGGTCAAACCAAAAGCTCCAAGGATAACCACCAAACCCCAAACCAAACCCCAAACAACAACCCCAAACCAAACCCCAAACCAAACCCAAACCTATCCATAAACCCTTTGGTCAAACCAAAAGCTCCAAGGATTCCCACAATCGCTTGGTCAAACCCAAAATGCCCCAAAGGTGTCCATAAACCCTTTGGTCAAACCAAAAGCTCCAAGGATTCCCACAATCGCTTGGTCAAACCCAAAATGCCCCAAAGGTGTCCATAAACCCTTTGGTCAAACCAAAAGCTCCAAGGATTCCCACAATCGCTTGGTCAAACCAAAAATGCCCCAAAGGTATCCATAAACCCTTTGGTCAAACCAAAAGCTCCAAGGGTTCCCATAACCGCTTGGTCAAAATAAATATTCAAAAACAAACAAAAACAATAAAATAACTCAAAAATAACAAAAAAATTGCATCTCAATTCCATGCATACTCGTAAAAATCAAAATACAAAAATATAAGTTGCATTAGGCATCGCATCCATACATTGCATATTTGTTGGTCATACATGTCCCAAACACCATAGATTGTAATTGCTTGGCAATTCCTTCATTTTCCACATTCCACCCATTTTATAAACACATACATCCAGAATAACACCATCCCCATTTCTAGCATAGTCAGTTGTCTCCTAATGTATGTAGGGTTTTCGTCATTCAGCTGTCTTTAAATTTCTAGCCAAAAACTGTACAAAGTTAAATGGATTTTACAAGGGAAAGTTTTACTTGGGTCACGCCTCGTTATGTAACATCCCTACACAAGTTAAAACACATAAAATAATTCCCAAGTTGTGTGAACGAAAGATGAAAACTACAAAGCAGTCTAGGATACCATAGGTGAAAGATTAGCCTATTCATCCCCCTGTGCGAATGGTTCAAGAGTGCTGAGAATTGACAAAAGGACAAGCTCTTCCCCATCAATTCCCCCTAATAAATAGTGGTTTTCACCACTAGCAAAAATCCCAATCACCATTGGTCCCCAAAGTTGTAAGGATTCGTACTACACGCCCTTGACAAGGATGGGTAGTCATCCCCAAGGCCTAAAAGGATCAATGCCATTCAAAAGCAAACTCCCAACAAGCCATCATCATGACCATCTCCAATCACCTTTGGTCTCCAAAGTCATAAGGATTCATACTACACACCCATGACAAGGATGGGTAGTCATCCCCAAGGCCTAAAAGATCAATGCCCTTACTTCATAATCTCCATAATCCCCTTTGGTTCCCAAAGTCGTAAGGATTCATACTACACGTCCCTGAACAGGATGGGTAGTCATCCCCAAGGCCTAAAAGGATCAATGCCATTCACAAGCCACAAACCTACAAGCTCAACCTTACGAAGCTCAAAATACCAAATCACATAATAGTGGTTATCACCACTATTCAAAATCCTTGCTCAAAAAGAAAAACACAAAGAGAAAAATAAACAGTGATTTTCATCACTATGTATACGAGCAAGTATCCTAACACGTTGAGCAAATACAAGATGCCTGAGCTTGAATCCCTAGAATTCTCAGCATTCAAAAAACCATCTAGGTGATCCTCATTACGGGTTTGGTGGACAGCCTACCTAGCAATGGCGGTATCCTAAATGCATGATGATATGTCTATCACATTAGCTTTGCATGTGAGCAGACCAATGTTTGCATGTGGATGAGCTAGCTTATGGTACCTTAGATTGTCCCATGGATTAATCTTACTAAATACAACAATGGAGTTAGTGGAGCTAATTAGGTGATCCTCAGTACAAGTTTGGTTGACAACCTATCTGGCATTGGCGGTATCCTGACAAATACCACATAAACAAACTCAATTGCACACACAAGGATGTGAAATAACTTGGTCAAACTCAAGTCTGATTTATACCTTGTTCAAAAGTCTTGTGAGATAAATGTACAGTCTTGGCTAGTTAGTTAAAATATCTGAATCTCAGAAAAGCTTAACTACATTTTAAAACAACTAGTACATTTCATTACATACATCACCATCAGATAATACAAAAAATACAAAAACAAAGTTATCACATGCAAAGTCATTCCACAAAGTCATCACATAAGTACAGACAGCCAGTCAATCTTGTACAGTCTATGGTGCCATCGACAAGTTATCAACAACTCATTTCATTCATTCCATATGCATACATCATATAATTAGAAACATCGCATTCATAATACCACATGCATACATCATCATAAATAACTATGCATAAATAGAAAAACAAACCATGACAAGTGTATAAACACAAAGAAAGTCATCTGTATATATATATCATCAAAAATGCCTGCAGGCTACAATGAACCGGTCCTCTGACCTCGCAACAAAGCAAAAACTCAAAAACCCCCAAGCCTAGGGCATCGGCCACCATGATCACGTAGGATCGGTGCAATGGGAACTACCCCCCATGGTGTGGGTCCTATGGGACCTCTCAGGGCGGCTGTTGCTCACCCCCGCATCACGACCGCTAGCGCCCCCCTCATCCAATCGCCTGCGACAAGATGATGCTGACTGCTCAGTATCGCTGCCCCTCATCCGATGTGAAGACCCACCTCTAGAGGGCTCAGGTATCCGCCCCCCGAGGCGGATAATCTCTCCCTCCAAATCCATCCGGTGTCGAAACCACTTCGCCTCCCATCGATGGTACAAAGCTACTACATCATCACGTTGTGCCAATGCCTTCTCCCTCTCCGCCAGCTGCATTCACAGAAGATCCCTCTCCCATGCAGCATCCGTGTCCCCATCCCATCGATGATACATAGCAAATGTGTTCTCCCGCTCAGCCAACTGAGTCCGTAGGAGATCCCTCTCCTGTAGAGCCTCCCCCAGCTCCTCATCTCGCCTCCATAGCAAGTCCTCCAATCATGCTATCTCAGCATGATGCCTCACCTCCACACCCTTCGAGACTGCTTGGTGCATAGGCAAATCTGGGACTATAGGCTACTTAGGCTCCCACTGCTCTGGGACGTCCTGCATCTCCGGCTGATCCAGAACCCCAAAATCCACACCCACATCATCCACCTCCACCATGTCCGCATCCTCCAGTGGAGCTCCCCAACCCTCTCCTGGTGCCTCTCCACCCTCCCGCCTGCTGTTGCAGCCTCTGCACCTCCCAATGGCCCCTCTACCTCGCCATCATCGTAGAGTCCACCACTGGTCATACTCAATGGTAACCCCGATGTCATCCATGTTCAGGACGTCAATCATCGTATCTGAATCCTCACCCAATGGCGCAATGACTAGCCAGACAAGAGTCCTCTCGTCACCCCGATGTCGATAGATCAAGGGCTCACAAGGAAACCCTTGGTGCACCCCAAACTATCATGTCACCCGGACATACGGGAAGTACTCCTGCTCAGTCCCATGTCGCCCAATCAGCCATCTTCCCCTGTGCACCCATCGGAGCCACTCTCCAGCCTCAGGCCAAGCTGGACAGTCCCGATATGGGCGCCAGAACACCTCCCCCAGAGTAAGCCGAGCGAAGGCATCGACATAGTGCCCTACGACACCTGCCCATCACTGACTTTGCCCCTGCTCCTCAGACCACCGCCATAATGCCCCGTATCCGATCTCTCGGTCTACCATCTCCGCCCGAGTCATCCATGACAACCCCACCGACCTCTCCACCACTATGTGCTGCCAAGCCCAACACTGCAATAGATAACTACATCCAATACCCTTCCACCTCCAGTAGCGGACCTCGTACAACTCATCATAGAGTTGTGCCAGCAGTGTCTGCCCCCACCTCATAATCAGGGGTGCCTCCGTAGGACACTCCACCAACCTGAACACCACCTCCAACAGGTTCCACGGGAACCTCGCACCCGAAGAGTTGGGTAGCAACATGTTGGAAATGAGGCCCATTCTGCATGCCTCACTCCCAACACGCCCCTCTCTAGCCACCATCGAACCAAAATTCCACCAATCTGGCAGTCGCCCTCTGCCCTCTCCACTAGGCTATCCACACCTAACTCCTCCCCATGCCCAAAGCAGCATGTCAGTACAGCTGTCCGCTGATCACGCGACGTCGTCCTGATCGATAGCCCATCTATCAAAATCCGTAGAATCCGATAGACGTCCTCCAAGGTCACTGTCATCTCCCATGTTGGGAGATGGAAGGTATTGGTCCGAGGATCCCACAAGTTGATCAGGCTTGTCAGATAGGCCCGATCCCCGACCACAGGCTCTAGTCGAGTCACCTGCTTGAGCCCAAGGGCATCAAGCCACTCCTAGTCAGCCAAAGTCAGCGCCTCCCGTGCTTCAGAGAAAACTGTCGGCACACGGTACCGGCTCTTCACAACCTACAAAAGAAAACAAAACAAAAAACATTAAAAACCATGAAAAAATGTACAACAATAACATGAATATACAACAATGCATAACACAAAATGTACAACCAAAAACAATTCAAAAATAGTTTGTCAGTCCTAGGGTTTTTAACTCTAAGTTCAACTAATAAATTAAAAACAAAAAAAAATTCAAAACAAAATTTGTTAGTCCTAGGGTTTTTAACTCTAAATTTAAACTGACAAATTAAAAACAAAAAAATTAAAAACAAACATTTGTCAATCCTAGGGTTTTTAACTCTAAGTTCAACTGATAAATTAAAAACAAAAAAAATTCAAAACAAAATTTTTCAGTCCTAGGGTTTTTAACTCTAAGTTTAAACTGATAAACAAAATTCAAAAAAATTCAAAACATAATTTGTCAGTTCTAGGGTTTTTAACTCTAAGTCTAAACTGATAAATTAAAAACAAAAAAAAAATTCAAAAACAAACATTTGTTAGTCCTAGGGTTTTTAACTCTAACATTCAACTGATAAATTAAAAAACAAAAAAAAACAAAAAAACATTTTTCAATCCTAGGGTTTTTAACTCTAACATTCAACTGATAAATTCACAAACAAAACAAATAAATAAAACACAACAAAATTTTTAGTTCACCTAGGGTTTACCCTTAGTCTACACTGACAAACAAAAAAACAAATAAAACACAACAAAATTTTCAGTTCACCTAGGGTTTACCCTTAGTCTACACTGACAAATAAAAAAACCAAAAAAATTAAAACACAAAAAATTTTTAGTTCACCTAGGGTTTACCCTTAGTCTACACTGACAAACAAAAAAAAACAAAAAAAAACTAGAGTTAAGCTAAGTTTTTAAAGCTAAGTTTTAAATTACGTTTTACGCTAAGTTTTAAACTCAGTTTTTTAGCTAAGTTTTTCTCTTTGTTCAAACTAGGGTTAACCTAAGTTTTTAAGCTAAGTTTTGATCTTTGTTCAACTAGGGTTAAGCTAAGTTTTTAAAGCTAAGTTTTAAACTACATTTTACTCTAAGTTTTAAACTCAATTTTTTTTAGCTAAGTTTTGATCTTTGTTCAACTAGGGTTAACCTAAGTTTTTAAGCTAAGTTTTGATTTTTGTTAGACTAGGGTTTCTTTTAGTTTACAACAAATGCAAAATCAACATGGTTTCCACTAGGGTTTCAACCTAAGTTTTAATGAAGCCATACAACTAAAAGTCACACATAACAACACACATTTAACTAGGGTTTTCATTTTTAATTTGAAAAACAAAATACAAAAGGAAAGAACAAACAAATTACGGTTTTCAAATTGTAACGCAAACAAACAATAAAGAGGAAGAGCACTCATTGGTCTCGCTTCGGCTCCACCGCTTGATGATCCGGTCCGTGAACTCATGGTGGCGAAAAAAATTCAGCAGCGCTTCGCTTCGTAGAATTGACCTCCTCCTCCTCAGAGCTCCAAATCGTCAAGAAAAACAAATGCAAATGAGCCCAAAACCTAGTTTTGGCCCTTAAATAGGCTTTTTGAGCCTGTAATCGTTCCACCCTAGGATGAGCACTCTAGTTAGCGCTCGTCCCACCCTTGGGACGATTACTAAATTGGTATTCGTCCCACCCAAGGACGATTACAGAGCAAAAATTTCAAAAAATAGCAAAAATTGCACAAAATGCACCAAAAACAAGCAATAAAATTGTCCAATAAGAGTGCTTTTGCACTTGACATTTCGGGCATGCAAAATAGACGTCAGGGTCACAAATCCTCACTATCCTATTCCCTAAGAAGGCTACCATAGCCGGACCACTCCACGGGAGGACAGATTTTCGAGAATTTCATCCCCAAATGACATCACAAAGGGTCAAAACCCAACCAAAAATAACAATAACATTACCGAACGAAGGCGCCTTTGTGCCTGACATTCTTGGCATCCAAAATTGACATTGAGGTCACAAATTCTCACTATCCTACTCCCTAATAAGTCTACCATAGCCAGACCCTCCAGGAAGACAATTTTAACAATTTCACCCCAAACGGTGTCACAAAAAGGGTCAAAACCCAACCAAAAATAGCAATAACATTGCCGAACGAAGGCGCCTTTGTGCCTGACATTCATGGAATCCAAAATAGATGTTGGGGTCACAAATTATCACTATCCTACTCCCTAAGAAGGCTACCATAGCCGGACCGCTCCATGGGAGGACGGATTTTTGACAATTTCAGCTCCAAAATGCATCACAAAAAGGGTTCAAACCCACCAAAAATAGGTCATAATGTTCGAAAACTACGTAAGCATTCAACGAAAAACAACTGAAGGCACCCTTACATAAGTCATCTTGGGTCAAGCGACTCATCACTTTTCTCATGTCGGTCATTCCCTCATCGATTCGTCGCTTGAGGGGGTAGTCACACTTAGTCACCAATCAACAAAAACACACCCAATCAAGGAAATGGCATGCATTCAAAGGATCATTGACAAAGACAATCACGCTCCTGCTTGGGGCAGCAAACAAGCAATAATCACAAGCTGATCAAACACTTGGCATTCATGAATCATGAACTCAAGGTTCCCATAGACAAAAGGTTGCACCCTTTGCCTATTCATGACTGAACAATGTCCAAGATCAAGTAACACCTCACTGAAAAAGGTTAACACTTGAATTAAGCTCCTTAGCTCGTCAGAAGCAAGGATTCAAGAATGCATGCCCTTTCCATACTTGGGGCATCAAGAGTTGGTTAGGTTACTGAGAAACCCTAATCATTAGTGCTTTGGTTATCTATTTTTGCTTGGTGCTGCACCTTGCACAACGCTTCCCAAAAAGGGGCATCTGTAGACACCAAAATAGCACCAATCTGATTATGTGACAACAAGCACCGATCGCATTGACACACATAGCCCCTAGGGCAGCCCCCAGAGGTTAAACAGTGGTCCTAACCACTCCCACAATAGTTTGGAAGGTCAGAGGTCAATTTGGCACCTTTTTGGCACTTTTCTCCCTACTCGTCCCACCCTGGGATGATTACAAACTGGTATTCGTCCCACCCAGGGACGATTATCAGCATTCATCCTAGGGTGGGGCGAATAGTAGGTTTGACTAGCAAAAAGTCAAACCTCGACAGGTCCACCAGTTAACTGTAGCTTCAGGCCATGCAATTGCGAGGAACGACTTCAAATCAAGGAGAGAGACTTCAGTCATGCATGTCTTTGATTTTGGAGGCCTCATGCAAGGAGACTCTAAATCGGGGAATAATATTTTCTCTCAAAATAGGACAAGCAACTCAAGTGGCGCCCTCGCATGCGCATTCAAAGAGAGAGACCCTAGGTCTATAAATTGGTGAGTCTTCTCACCCAAAAAAGAGAACAGAGAGGAGCTTTTGGAGCAACGAAGTGCTGCCAAATTATATCCTCACCCATCGATTGTGCTTTTACATCCTTGATCTCTCTTTTGGAGGGAGGTTATTGGGTGATTATTGGAAGCGCAATCCGGACCCAAACCCAAACATTTGGCCACAATATCCCACCAAATTTGCCGACACAACCCCATAAGAGGTTTTGGACCCATCCCAAGTGGATTGGTGCCGAAATAGAGTCCCAAACGGTGGGCGTCCTGCCCTCGGGCGCCCCCCAAACTATCGTAGTCCTAATCGCCCCACCCCGGAGCGATTAGAAATATATGGTAGATTTCCCTAATTTTTCTTTTGCATCTGATTCTAGGTTGTTTACATATGCTGTCATTTAAATTTCATGTGATTCTGACAAGTTTTGATCATGCTTTTATCATTTCCCGCTTTCACTAACACGCAGGTAGCATCATCAGATTTTGGGTGATAGAGGCCAAATTGGCAAAATATGACCATCTGGGTCATCCCAAAATACCCTTTTTTACCTAACCCCAACTCTGCAGGTGATTTGGAGGCTTCTGGACCAGACATTTAGGAGGTGGCTTTTGGATAGGTTATCACAGTTCTAATCGTCCCACCCCGGAGCGATTAGAAATCTGTGCAATATTTCTGGACTGTTCCTTTTGTAGTGGCTTCCTGGTAAGGTTTTATTGCTTCTATCAAATTTTCAGCTCATTCTGATATGTTTTAGTTATCATTTTAATCATTTTATGCATACACTGACCGCAGGCTTGGGGATTGCATGTTTCATTTTATCTACAGGTGCTACTGACTATTTTTTGTTTCCTTGAACGTAGGATCTCGACATTAGAGGAGCAGCAAGGAGTCAAGACTCATCAATGCAAGTGGCGGTGACGTTTGGTCCGCCCATTTTACATGTGGGCACGCGAAAGAAAGCGTACAAATCCATGGTGTAATAGAGCCCTACTTAACGCTCCTAGTCCCCAAAAGGGAGGAGACGTATTGTAACACGATGTTTAAATAAAATTAATAAAAAGGTTCGTACTCAACATTTTGCTTTCTATCTTGTTTCAATTGGTTTACGTTTCTCCTTTCATGCATTTCAGTTCGTAGGACTTAGCGTTACGTTTCGCTTTTGCATACATCGCACTTTGGGATTTTCGTCTTTTGTTTTCGTATCCTCGTGCTTTCAAGCTTCAAGGATTGCTTTTTTATACTTCACTCAAATTTTTGGAGTTTGTATTTTTTTCAAAAATATTTATTTCTAGACTTGGAGACCAGTGTTGTAGACCCGTGAATCCCTGCATTGTAGACTTGGACACTGCCCATTTGTAGACTCCATTTTTGTAGTAACAAACATTATAACATTTTTTTCTTTCTAGCTCTTATAGACCCTATGCCCAATGTTTAGGCCCTTTGACCTCCATTTTTTAAGACCAAAGTGGCATTATTATTGCCCAAAAACCCTTATTAAAAAAAAAAAGTATTTTATATTTTATTTTTTTACTTTTTTTAGAATAAACATGATTGCATTTGAAATTTCCTTGTTGTAGTTATAGTATTAGGTCAATAATTTCAAGTACATTCACTTGTTGAAATTTTGGTCACAAATTGTAATTACACTATTTATAAAGTGTCAAATATTTTTGCTAGGGGGTTTCTTTATTGAGTAATTCTAAGGAGGTTTCTTTATTCATAAATTTAGGGGGTGTTATATTCTATTCATTTTTATTTCTACAATATTGTGTTATCTGCTTCATATTTATACTATGGGTGAATCATATAGTATGCTTCTTACCCCTTACAATTACACAACCTAAAAACAATTCATTTGGAATTACTTAATGTGTAAGAACTATACAAAAAATATATTAGTCATAGAATTTGAACCCATTGATGTAAAGAAAAAAGGAGTTGACTGATAATCATGAGCAAATACTTGGTGTAGTCTATACATTTGTTCTTTTGATCTTCTCTTTCATGTTGAAATTGTACAACACCTAAAGAGACCTTGGAGACACTTGCTAAGCTATATTCTTAAACTTATGAAATTAGGGATTACCAAATAGACACTGAGTTGATGAATCTTGATCCAAATATTTTTAATAATATAAAATATTATATTACCAAAATTAATATGTTCAAAACACAACTCAAATAATGTGGCATAGAGAAAAAGGATATTCATTTTTTTTTGAATGTGTTGTCTAAACTAGGTCTTGAGTATTCAGTCTTTGTTTTTTGTTTCCACATACATCAATTTAATGTAGGTTCTACATGGACAATGCGGTCGTTTGATTCATTTTCTAAAATTCTTATTTAAGAGTAAGAAAAATTGATTCAAATGGGCCTCTTGAAAATATTTAAGTCACATGCACTTATGGCTAATCAAGCCAGTGGACACAAAAATACATAGAAAAAAGACAATAAAATAAAGCAAAGAAGATATAAAAAAAGGAATGCAATCTATTTCTAAGGTCGATAAATAATATTTTAAGAGGTATTTAAAAAATAAAGAAAAACCCACTTGTACATATTGCAAAAAGTTGGGTCTTGAGGAACATCAATGTCATACAAATAGATAGAAGTGTTGAAGAATATTCTACAGAAGAACAACATCAATCTAAAATCATATATATCACCAAGTTCCTCTTCTTATTCAAATTTTATAAAAGGTAAAAGAAAGGCTTTAGTCACAATGGTTGAATCCTCCAAACCATGGATACTTGACTCAGTTCTTCAAACCACATGTGTTGGAAATTTTGAGTATATTGTTGTCATTGATGTCAAAGGATTAATGTCATAAGTTGATGACATTAGTTGTCATTCATGTCAAGGAAAATAACAGTTAAAAGGTTTTACCATAGTGGTGTTTGCAAAATAAAAAGAAGGAGGTTTTATGGTGACAAAGACTTTATCCAAATAAAATGCCCAAAGGAGAAAAGGAAATTATAATATTTAAATCTATGAAGATTTAAATAAATATAATAATTAAAAATAAAAAAAACCCAAAGGTTAAAATATAAATTATAATATTTAAATATACCTTAGATTTAAATTATTATAATAATTTAAAAAGGTTTATATGGGTGCCAAAGTTGAAAATTTAAAATACCTCCCCAAGCACCGACGTGAAGGATCATAAGGGCAAATGCATATTTATAATCTAAAGTTTATTGCAAAGTGTTAAGTGGTATATGTTATGCGAAAATTTGATGGTATTGCATGTGCGAAATTCTTGAAAGGGTATGCACTTCATTTGTGGTCTTGTGGGAGAAAGGACAAAAGGAGCAGCATCATTTTCGAAGACAAATTCGATATAAAGTGGTGTGATAGTGAAAATAAATCCCATATGGGCAGCTAGCCCAGATCACAGAACCCTTGGTGCTAAGACTTTGCAGCAGAGAAATCTCAGGTTAAAGACATGACGAAGGTAGAGAGTAAAGGTTTTTGTTTGAAGTAGCCATGGTGATGTTCAAAATGAGATATACATGAAGTAGCCAGGCAAGTTCATTTTGAATTCATCATTGGTGTGTAGATTGTAAAAGTCTATCAATGGTCTCAAATAGGATTTGTTAGAGAGGGAGGTACTTGATGTGCCATCCATTTTTATCTTTTGATGGTTAGTGCTCATCCAATGACGTGCATGAGAATAGAAGAAAAGGATTTGGAGGGAATAGAAGAGTCACTCAAGATATAACATGTGCAAAGGCTAACTAGATAGATGAAGGCAGGTCAAGGTTAAACACAAAGGATTTTAATTGTGCAACTTCAAAGACTAAGATTTTTAGAAAAATATTTTAAAATTTTGATTATAAAAAATATTCATATGAATATTTTATAACTATATACCTTTAAATTATGTCAATTGGTTCAGCCAAACCCCATAACGGGGTGGATGTATAGGATTCAAATCTTGGGACTGATTGGATTAAACACTTATCCTTTTATTGGTGCTTTCAACAACATAAAAGGTTTTAAATTATTGGAGCATGGTGGTTATAGGGGTGGACTACACAAGTACTGCGTGGTAGCTTCTAGAGCAAACAACACAAAATATTATGGCGACCATAAAAAATGAATAATATACCCGGATCATCGCGATGGCTACCAATGGCGACTGTCGATTCCACCATATATATATATATATATACCTTTATTATTTTATATTTAAATAAGTTAACATAAAATATTCTTTAGTGGGATGGGTAGGACAAGTAGTTATAATGATAATTTTCTAGATTAAATGATGGAGATGTCCATTCTTATATATATATATATTTTTGTGGGATGGGTAGGACAAGTAGTTATAATGATAATTTTCTAGATTAAATGATGGAGATATTGTCCATTCTTCTATCTATATATATATATATATATATATATATATATATATATATATATATATATATATATATATATATATATTAATATTTTTCTTTATCAAATATTTTAAGAAAAAATATTCTTTATTTTTTAATTTTATAAAATATTATAATTATAATTAAATAAGTTGTACCCGGATCATATCAGCATGATGGCTATCAATGGCGACTCTCGATTCCACCACATATATATAACTTTATTATTTTATATTTAGATAAGTTAACATAAAATATTCTTTAGTGGGACGGGTGGGGCAATTTGTTATAATCATAATTTTCTAGATTAAATGATGGAGATATTGTCCATTCCTATCTATCTATCTATTTATATATAATATATTTTTTTGTTTAATATTTTTTTTAATCAAATCTTTAAGAAAAAATATTCTTTATTTTTTAATTTTATAAAATATTATAATTATTATTAAATATTAAAAATAATATAATAAGCTAAATATATATTTTATTTTTCTAAAAGCTTATAAATAAGACCAAATTTTAGTTAATTACTTTTAATTAACTAAAAACTAATTTAAAAGTATAGTTGACAATACAAATTAAAAAACCTAACTATAGTAGGTTAAAAAAAAAAAAAAAAAGTAAAACATGTTTTTCATTGCACTTTGGGATTCTGGTTTCTTCTGGTTTAATCTCATGTGCAAGGGGATCTCGTGGCTTATGGAGATTTTTAGGTTCGCTGGTCCATTCTCAAGGCTGTGAGTTGTTTCTTCGAGGATCGCCTTCTCGAACCGTTTTTGGGTAAGAACCTATGTTCAAATTTCAAGTTTTAATGTTCGCGCTTTTGACTTTTCTAGTTTTTGGTTTTCCATGCCCCTCCCATGTGGGTTTCTATGTTTTACTTTTTAATTTTTTCTGCACATGGTGGTTTTGGCCCTACCTAGATGGGATAGCCTAGGTTTTAAATTTTATATATTTCTGCACGTGCTGATCCCAAACTCCCCAAGGTGGAGGATTACTTTGTTTGAATTATGTGTTATTCCTAGCCGGAGGGACTCTTCATTGTAATTATTTTTGCAATTATTATTTTTTCGGTTACATAGGAGAGTTGGTCACAACCATACTATTTTTAATAACTGACAAGTGCAAGGTTCAAACCATAAGGATTATTTCAGCCAAACCTATTTTGCTTTGTTATAGTTGATCCACCTCATTGTCAATCTAGCGCGCACTCAGAGACTACTACCTTTGCAAACATGTTGCTCCCAATATTTGAACCTAGGTGTCTTCTTAGTAAATGTTGGCTAGACAAACACATACCAATCCATATAACCCTCATATTACAATTATTACCACCACTTGTTTTTAATCATGTGAGCTTTTTCTATACTTTGTTTTTAAGGTTTTACTAATGGTTTACCATCTCTTTACAGAGATTGCCTCTCTTTTCTGAAAGATTTTGGAATCTTTCAAAACTTTTTTTAATACTCCATTAAAAAATCCCATAGGCAAATCTCATTCTAGTAGGTAAAATTACTGCTTACGCTTACGGTAAAAAGTCAAACATGTTTTCCATCAAACATCTATTAATTGGATTTTTTCTTCTCGTACTTTCATCTCACGGGTTTGAAATTTTAGTAACAGACAAACATCATAGCCAAAGCTTATGTTTTCTCCATGATATTTCGAAGCAATATCGAGGAAACAAAGAAGAAAGTATGTCTTTCCTTGTCTTCTCCTCCCTAACATCATAGCGAAAGCTTATGTTTTCTCCACGATATTTCGAAGCAATATCGAGGAAACAAAGAAGAAAGTATATCTTTCCTTGTTTTCTCCTCCCTCAACCGCACTCTCTTTCTCTTTCTCATTTTTTGACCATAAATACGAGTGAATTATTCTTCAATCGAACAAAGAAGGAAGAAAATAAAACAAAAAAAATGATGGGGCCTTTGCTAGGAATTGTCACTGTCTGGGGACCTTGGAAAGGCTTTCCTCACGAGTACACATGAAAAATTTCACTGTACAAGTGGTATTATTGAAGGAGAAGAGTGACCCCTCAATCATCAGATTCCTTGTTTGCATCCAAAAGTAAAGAAGAATGTACTTGTTAATAGTTAAATGATTGGAATGGAGTAGAATTTACCCTTGGATAACAAATATGAATGAATTAACCTTTACGCGATGAAAACATTGTGATGCCATAATTTCCATGAGATATGGAAATTCAATTCTCCATGGAAGGGAATTGGACGGTTGATTTTTGATGATCGCCATATTTTCTGTAATACTTGTTTCCAAAGTGGAATTTGTACAGTTGCTTTCACAATTAGCTCAAGTTAGAGGCAAGAAATCTCCACGATACAGCCATTGTTAATTCTTCCGTCGCGAGCAAAGAAACATAAGCAAAAGGCAATAATGTAACCGCCAACGCTCTAACAAACTGAGCTACAGGACATGTATTAAAAACTCCAGTCTATCATAATACATGCAAAATTACACGAGCCTTTAGAATTGTTGAGTATTAAGCTATTTTTTTCTGTAGATATTAAGACCAAAAGGGGAATGCATAAATAGAGAGTATTAACTTGGCAATTCCAAATTTTGACTTTTTTATATAAAGTCTTCGTTCTTAAAGGGTAAATGTAATGATACCGCAACACTTGGCTATACTTGCTTCCCACCCCCACCCTCACCCTCATTTACATCGTAGCACTTGGCTGTACTTGCTCCCTACCCCCACCCTCAAATGAAAGTGGAATGAGGGTGGGGGTGGAAGCAAGTATTAAGCTATTTTTTTCTGTAGATATTAAGACCAAAAGGGGAATGCATAAATAGAGTATTAACTTGGCAATTCCAAATTTTGACTTCTTTATATAAAGTCTTCATTCTTAAAGTGCAAATGTAATGACACCGCAACACTTGGTCGTACTTGCTCTCCACCCTCACCCTTAAATGAGGGTGGGGGTTAGGGAGCAAGTATAACCAAGTGCTACGGTGGGGAGCAAGTACAGCCAAGTGCTGCCCCCACCCTCAAATGAGGGTGGAGGGTGGGGAGCAAGTACAACCAAGTGCTATGGTGGGGGAGCAAGTACAACCAAGTGTTGCGGTGGGGTGGGGGTGGGGAGCAAGTATAGCCAAGTGCTGCAATGGGGAGCAAGTACAGCCAAGTGCTTCCCCCACCCTCAAATGAGGGTGGGGGTGGGGAGCAAGTACAACCAAGTGCTGTGGTGGGGAGCAAGTACAGCCAAGTGCTACGATGGGGAGCAAAAGCAACCCCACCCTCAAATGAGGGTGGGGGTGGGGAGCAAGTACAACCAAGTGCTACGGTGGGGAGCAAGTACAACCAATTGCTATGGTGAATGAGGGTGGGAGTGGGGAGCAAGTACAACCAATTGCTATGGTGAATGAGGGTGGGGGTGGGGAGCAAGTACAACTAAGTGCTACGATGGGGAGCAAGTATAGCCAAGCGTTGCGGTGGGGTGGGGGTGGGGAGCAAGTATAGCCAAGTGCTGTGATGGGGAGCAAGTACAGCCAAGTGCTGCCCCCACCCTCAAATGAGGGTGGGGGTGGGGAGCAAGTACAACCAAGTGCTACGATGGGGAGCAAGTACAACCAAGTGCTACTATGGGGAGCAAGTACAGCCAAGTGCTATGGTGGGGAGCAAGAGCAGCCCCACCCTCAAATGAGGGTGGAGGGTGGGGAGCAAGTACATCCAGAGTGGGGAGCAAGTACAGCCAAGTGCTGCTCACCACAACACTTGGATGTACTTGCTCCCCATTACAGCACTTGGATGTACTTGCTCTCCACCTCCACCCTCATTTGAGGGTGGGGCTGCTCTTGCTCCCCATCATAGCACTTAGCTGTACTTGCTCCCCATAGTAGCACTTGGTTGTACTTGCTCCCCATCGTAGCACTTGGTTGTACTTGCTCCCCACCCCCACCCTCATTTGAGGGTGGGGGCAGCACTTGGCTATACTTGCTCCCCATCGCAGCACTTGGCTATACTTGCTCCCCACTCCCACCCCACTGCAACGCTTGGCTATACTTTCTCTTCATCACAGCACTTGGATGTACTTGCTCCCCACCCCCACCCTCATTCACCGTAGCAATTGGTTGTACTTGCTCCCCATCACAACACTTGGTTGTACTTGCTCCCCACCCCCACCCTCATTCCCCACTTCAGCACTTGGATGTACTTGCTCCCCACCCCAACCCTCATTTGAGGGTGGGGCTTCTCTTGCTCCCCATCGTAGCACTTGGCTATACTTGCTCCCCATCGTAGCACTTGGCTGTACTTGCTTCCCACCCCCACCCTCAATGAGGGTGGGGATGGGGAGTAAGTACAACCAAGTGCTACAATGGGGAGCAAGTACAGCCAAGTGCTACGATGGGGAGCAAGAGAAGCCCACCCTCAAATGAGGGTGGGGTGTGGAGCAAGTACAACCAAGTGCTGCAATGGGGAGCAAGTATAACCAAGTGTTGCTCATCGTAGCACTTGGCTATACTTGCTCCCCACCATAGAACTTGGTTGTACTTACCCCCCACCCCCACCCGATGGGCAACATTTAGTTGTACTTGCTCCCGACCCCCACCCTCAAATTGTAGCACTTGGCTATACTTACTCCCCACACACACCCGATGGGCAGCACTTCACTGTAGCACTTGGCTGTACTTGCTCCCCATCGTAGCACTTGGTTGTACTTGCTCTCCACCCCCACCTGATGGGAAGTACTTGGCTGTACTTGCTCCTCGCCTCCACCCTCAAATGGTAGCACTTAGTTGTACTTGCTCCCCACATCCACCCGATGGGCAGCACTTGGCTATACTTGCTCCCCACCCCCACCCTCAAATGAGGGTACCGTAGCAGTTGGATGTACTTGCTCCCCACCCCCACCCAGTGGACAGCACTTAGCTATACTTGCTCCCCATACCCACCCTCAAATGGCAGCACTTGGCTATACTTGCTCCCCACCCCCACCTGGTGGGCAACACTTAAGCAGCACTTGGCTATACTTGCTCCCCATCGCAACACTTGGATGTACTTTCTCCCCATCCCCACCCGATGGGCAGCACTTGGCTGTATTTGCTCCCCACCCCAACCCTCAAATGGTAGCACTTGGTTGTACTTCCTCACCATACCCACCCGGTGGGTAGCACTTGGTTGTACTTGCTCCCCACCGCCACCTTCAAATGGTAGCACTTGGCTGTACTTGCTCCCCACCCCCACCCTCAAATGGTAGCACTTGGTTGTACTTGCTCCCCACCCCCACCCTCAAATGGCAACACTTGGCTATACTTTCTTCCCACACCCACTAGGTGGGCAGCACTTAGCTGTACTTGCTCCCCACCCCCACCCTTAAATGAGGGTGAAAAATGAGGTTGGGGGTGGGGAGTAAGTACAACCAAGTGTTGCCCACTGGGTGGGGGTGGGGAGTAAGTACAACCAAGTGCTACCGGGGAGCAAGTACTACCAAGTTCTACCCACCATAGCACTTGGCTATACTTGCTTCCCACCCCCACCCAATGGGTAGCACTTGGCTGTACTTAATTCTCAATAGCACTTGGTTGCACTTGCTCCCCACCCCCACCCGATGGGTAGCACTTGACTATACTTGCTCCCAACCCCCACCCTCAAATGGCAGCACTGAGGGTGGGGGTGGGGAGCAAGTACATCCACTGAGGGTGGGGAGCAAGTACAACCACCGTAGCACTTGGTTGTACTTGCTCCCCACTCCCACCCTCAAATGGTAGCACTTGGCTGTACTTGTTGTCCACCCCCACCCGATGGGCAGCAAGTACAGCTAAGTGCTACCATTTGAGTGTGGGGGTGGGGAGCAAGTACAACCAAGTGCTATGATGGCTGTACTTGCTTCCAACCCTCACCCTCAAATGAGGGTGGGTGGGGTGGGCAGTAAGTATAGCCAAGTGCTGCAATTTGAGGGTGGGGGTGGAGAGCAAGTACAACCAAGTGCTACGATGGCTGTACTTGCTCCCCACCCTCGGTGGTTGTAGTGGTGGCTGTACTTGCTCTCCACCCTCGATGGATGTACTTGCTCCCCACCCCCACCCTCAAATAGTAGCACTTGGATGTACTTGCTGCCCACCCCCACCCGATGGGCAGCAAGTACAGCTAAGTGCTACTATTTGAGGGTGGGGGTGGGGAGCAAGTACAACCAAGTGCTACGATTGCTGTACTTGCTTCCAACCCCCACCCTCAAATGAGGGTGGGTGGGGTGGGTAGTAAGTACAGCCAAGTGCTGTCATTTGAGGGTGGGGGTGGAGAACAAGTACAACCAAGTGCTACGATGGCTATACTTGCTCTCCACCCTCAGTGGTTGTACTTGCTTTCCACCCCCACCCTCAAATGAGGGTGGGGGTGGGGAGGAAGTACAACCAAGTGCTACGATGGTTGTACTTGGTCCCCACCCTCGATGGCTATACTTTCTCCCCATCCCCACCCTCAAATGAGGGCTACAGTGGTTGTACTTGCTCCCCACCCCCAGCCCTCATTTGAGGGTGGCGGTGGGGAGTAAGTACAGCCACAAAATGAGGGTGGGGAGCAAGTATAGCCAATTGTTGTGATGGTTGTACTTTCTCTCCACCCTCATTTGGTGGCTGTACTTACTCCCCACATCCACCCTCAAATGAGGGCTACAATGGCTATACTTGCTCACCACCCTCGATGGCTGTAATTTCTCCCCACCCATTTAAGGGCTGGGGGTGGAGAGCAAGTACAACCACCAAATGAGGGTGGGGAGCAAGTATAGCCAATTTTTATGATGGTTGTACTTTCTCCCCACCCTCATTTTGTGGTTGTACTTACTCCCCACCTCCACCCTCAAATGAGGGCTGTAATGGCTATACTTGCTCACCACCCTCGATGGCTGTAATTTCTCCCCATCCCCACCCTTAAATGAGGGTGGTGGCTATACTCGCTCCCCACCCTCATTTTGTGGTTGTACTTGCTCCACACCTCCACCCTCAAATGAGGGCTATGATGGTTGTACTTGCTCCCCACCCTCGATGGATGTACTTTCTCCACACCCCCACCCTTAAATGAGGGTGGTGGGGAGGGTGGGGGTGGGGAGCAAGTACAGCCACCAAATGAGGGTGGAGGTGGGGAGCAAGTATAGCCGCCAAATGAGGGTGGGGAGCAAGTACAACCAAGTGTTGCAGTACTTGCTCCCCACCCTCATTTGGTGGAAATAAGGGTGGGGGTGGGGAGCAAGTATAACCACCAAATGAGGGTGGCGGTATGGAGCAAGTACATCCACAAAATTAGGGTGGGAAGCAGGTATAACCACCATAGAACTTGGTTGTACTTGCTCCCCACCCTCATTTGGTGGTTGTACTTGCTTGAGGGTGGGGGTGGGGAGCAAGTACATCCACCAAATGAAGGTGGGGAGCAATTACAGCCACCGTAGCACTTGGATGTACTTGCTCCCCACCCTCATTTGGTGGAAATGAGGGTGGGGGTGGGAAGCAAGTATAGCCACCAAATGAGGGTGGGGAGCAAGTATAGCCAGCATAGTACTTGGTTGTACTTTCTCCCCACCCACATTTGGTGGTTGTACTTGCTCCCCATGCCCAACCTCATTTGGTGGCTGTACTTGTTCCCCACCCCCACCCTCGCACTTGGCGATACTTGCTCTCCACCCTCATTTGGTGGAAATGAGGGTGGGGGTGGGGAGCAAGTATAGCCATCAAAAGAGGGTGGAGAGAAAGTACAGCCATCGTAGTACTTGGCTATACTTGCTCCCCACCCTCAATTGGTAGTTGTACTTACTCTCCACCCCCACCCTCATTTGGTGGCTGTACTTGTTCCCCACCCCCACCCTCGAATGAGGGTGGGGGTGGGGATGGGGAGAAAATATAGCCTCCAAATGAGGGTGGGGGTGGGGAGCAAGTGCAGCCTCCAAATGAGGGTGGGGGTGGGAAACAAGTAAAACCACCACAACACTTGGTTGTACTTGCTCCCCACCCCCACCTTCATTTGGTGGTTGTACTTGCTCCCCACCCACACCCTCATTTGGTGGTTCTACTTGCTCTCGAACCCCACCCCCACCCTTATTTGAGGGTGGGGTGGAGAGCAAGTACAACCACCAAATGAGGGTGGGGGTGAGGAGCAAGTACAACCACCAAATGAGGGTGGGGAGAAAATACAGCCAAGTGCCCCACCCTAATTTTAGAGTGGGGGTGGGAAGCAAGTACAACCACTAAATGAGGGTGGGGGTGGGGAAAAAGTACAACCACCAAATGAGGGTGGGGAGCAAGTATAGCCAAGTGCCCATTTGAAGGTGGGGGTGGGGAGTAAGTACAGCCACCAAATGAGGATGGAGGTGGGGAGCAAGTACAACCAAGTGCCCCACCCTCATTTGAGGGTGGGGGTGGAGATAAAGTACAACCACCAAATGAGGGTGGGGGTGGGGAGCAAGTACAATCACCAAATGAGGGTGGAGAGCAAGTACAACCAAGTGCTATGGCGGCTATACTTACTCCCAACCCTCATTTGGTGGCTATACTTGCTTCCCACCCTCATTTTGTGGCTATACTTGCTCCCCACACCCACCCTCATTTGATGGTTGAACTTGCTCCCCACCCCCACCCTTATTTCCACCAAATGATGGTGGGGAGCAAGTATAGCCAAGTGTTGTGATCACTGTACTTGCTCCCCATGCTCATTTGGTCGTTGTACTTGCTCCCCACCCCCACCCTCAAGTAAGTACAACCATCAAATGAGTGTGGAGAGCAAGTACAGCCATAAAATGAGGGTGGGGAGCAAGTACAACCACCCCCCAATCCTCAAGAAAGTACAACCACCAAATGAGGGTGGGGAGTAAGTACAACCACCAAATGATGGTGGGTGTGGGGAGCAAGTACAGCCACAAAATGATGGTGGGTGTGGGGAGCAAGTACAACCAAGTGTTGTGGTGGTTGTACTTGCTCTCCTCCCCCACCCTCATTTGGTAGTTGTACTTGCTCCCCACCCCCACCCTCAAATGAGCACTTGACTATACTTGCTCCCCACCCTCATTTGGTGGCTGTACTTTCTCCCCACCCCCACCCTCATTTGGTGGCTGTACTTGCTTCCCACCCCCATATGGTGGGGGAGGGGGAGCAAGTACAACCACCGCAACACTTGGTTGTACTTGCTCCCCACCCCACCCTCATTTGGTGTCTGTACTTGATCCCCACCCCCACCCTCAAATGAGCACTTGGTTGTACTTGTTCTCCATCCTCATTTAGTGGCTATACTTGCTCCCCACCCCCACCCTCATTTAGTGGCTATACTTGCTCTCCACCCCCACCCTCATGTGGTGGCTATAATTGCTTTCCACCCCCACCCTCAAATGAGGGTGGGGCACTTGGATGTACTTGCTCCCCACCCCCACCCTTATTTGGTGGCTGTACTTGCTCCCCACCCCCCACCCCCACCCCCATTTGAGGGTGGGGTTGGGGAGCAAGTACAACCACCAAATGAGGGTGGGGGTGGGGAGCAAGTACAACCAAGTGGTTCACTATATTTACTCCCCACCCCCACCCTCACCCTCATTTGGTGGGGGTGGGGAGCAAGTACAACCAAGTGTTTGGCTTTATTTGCTTCCCACCCCCACCCTCATCCTCATTTGGTGGTTGTACTTGCTCCCCATCCTCACCCTCATTTGGTGGCTATACTTGCTCCCCACCCCCACCCTCAAATGAGGGTGGGGAGCAAGTACAACCACTAAATGGGGGTGGGGAGCAAGTACAACCAATGAGGGTGGGGAGCAAGTACAACCAAGTGCCCCACCCTCATTTGAGGGTGGGGGTAGGGAGAAAATACAACCAAGTGCCCCACCCTCATTTGAGGGTGTGGGTGGGAAGCAAGTACAACCACCAAATGAGGGTGGGGGGTGGGGAGCAAGTATAGCCACCAAATGAGGGTGGGAGTGGGGAGCAAGTACAACCAAGTGCTCATTTGAGGGTGGGGGTGGGGAGCAAGTACAACCACCAAATGAAGATGGGGAGCAAGTACAACCACCAAATGAGGGTGGGGAGCAAGTACAACCAAGTGCCCCACCCTCATTTGAGGGTTGGGGTGGAGAGCAAGTACAACCACCAAATGAGGGTGGGGGTGTGAAGCAAGTACAACCACCAAATGAGGGTGGGGAGCAAGTACAACCACCAAATGAGGGTGGGGCATAAGTATAGCCAAGTGCTACGATGGTTGTACTTGCTCCCCACCCTAATTTGGTGGTTGTACTTTCTCCCCACCTTCATTTGGTGGTTGTACTTGCTTCACACCCCCACCCTCATTTGGTGGTTGTACTTGCTCCCCACCCCCACCCTCATTTGCTATGATGGTTGTACTTGCTCCCCAACCTCATTTGGTGGTTGTACTTGCTCCCCACACCCACCCTCATTTGATGGTTGTACTTGCTCCCCACCCCCACCCTCATTTTCTATGATGGTTGTACTTGCTCTCCAACCTCATTTGGTGGTTGTACTTGCTCCCCACACCCACCCTCATTTAGTGGCTGTACTTGCTCTCCACCCCCACCCTTATTTTCACCAAATAAGGGAAAAAAGCAAGTACAACCAAGTGCTACAATGGTTGTACTTGCTCCCCACCCTCATTTGGTGGTTGTACTTGCTCCCCACCCCCACCCTCAAGCAAGTATAGCCACCAAATGAGTGTGGAGAGAAAGTACAACCACCAAATGAAGGTGGGGAGAAAGTACAACCATCCCCCCACCCTCAAGTAAGTACAACCACCAAATTAGGGTGGGGAGCAAGTACAACCACCCCCTAACCCTCAAGCAAGTACAACCACCAAATGAGGGTGGGGAGTAAGTACAACCATCAAATGATGGTGGGTGTGGGGAGCAAGTACAGCCACAAAATGATGGTGGGTGTGGGGAGCAAGTACAACCAAGTGTTGCAGAGGTTGTACTTGCTCCCCTCCCCCACCCTCATTTGGTGGTTGTACTTGCTCCCCACCCCCACCCTCAAATGAGCACTTGGCTATACTTGCTCCCCACCCTCATTTGGTGGTTGTACTTGCTCCCCACCCCCACCCTCATTTGGTGGCTATACTTGCTCCCCATCCCCACCCTCATTTGGTGGTTGTACTTGCTTCCCACCCCCATAGGGTGGGGGAGGGGAGCAAGTACAACCATCGCAACACTTGGTTGTACTTGCTCCCCACCCCACCCTCATTTGGTGTCTGTACTTGATCCCCACCCCCACCCTCAAATGAGCACTTGGTTGTACTTGTTCCCCATCCTCATTTAGTGGCTATACTTGCTCCCCACCCCCACCCTCATTTGGTGGCTATACTTGCTCCCCACCCCCACCCTCATGTGGTGGCTGTAATTACTTTCCACCCCCACCCTCAAATGAGGGTGGAGGCACTTGGCTGTACTTGCTCCCCACCCCCACCCTTATTTGGTGGTTGTACTTGCTCCCCCACCCCCACCCCCCACCCCCCACCCTCATTTGAGGATGGGGTTGGGGAGTAAGTACAACCACCAAATGAGGGTGGGGGTGGGGAGAAAGTACAACCAAGTGGTTCACTATATTTACTCCCCACCCCCACCCTCACCCTCATTTGGTGGGGGTGGGGAGCAAGTACGACCAAGTGTCCCACCCCCACCCTCATCCTCATTTGGTGGTTGTACTTGCTCCCCATCCTCACCCCCATTTAGTGGTTGTACTTGCTCCCCACCCCCCACCCCCACCCTCACCCTCATTTGGTGGGGGTGGGGAGCAAGTACGACCAAGTGTTTGGCTTTATTTGCTTCCCACCCCCCACCCTCATCCTCATTTGGTGGTTGTACTTGCTCCCCATCCTCACCCTCATTTGGTGGCTATACTTGCTCCCCACCCCCACCCTCAAATGAGGGTGGGGAGCAAGTACAACCACTAAATGGGGGTGGGGAGCAAGTACAACCACTAAATGAGGGTGGGGAGTAAGTACAACCAAGTGCCCCACCCTCATTTGAGGGTGGGGGTAGGGAGAAAATACAACCAAGTGCCCCACCCTCATTTGAGGGTGTGGGTGGGAAGCAAGTACAACCACCAAATGAGGGTGGGGGTGGGGAGCAAGTATAGCCACCAAATGAGGGTGGGAGTGGGGAGAAAGTACAACCAAGTGCTCATTTGAGGGTGGGGGTGGGGAGCAAGTACAACCACCAAATGAGGATGGGGAGCAAGTACAACCACCAAATGAGGGTGGGGAGCAAGTACAACCAAGTGCCCCACCCTCATTTGAGGGTGGGGGTGGAGAGCAAGTACAACCACCAAATGAGGGTGGGGGTGTGAAGCAAGTACAACCACCAAATGAGGGTGGGGAGCAAGTACAACCACCAAATGAGGGTGGGGTGTAAGTACAGCCAAGTGCTACGATGGTTGTACTTGCTCCCCACCCTAATTTGGTGGTTGTACTTGCTCCCCACCTTCATTTGGTGGTTGTACTGCTTCACACCCCCACCCTCATTTGGTGGTTGTACTTGCTCCCCACCCCCACCCTCATTTGCTATGATGGTTGTACTTGCTCCCCAACCTCATTTGATGGTTGTACTTGCTCCCCACACCCACCCTTATTTGATGGCTGTACTTGCTCCCCACCCCCACCCTCATTTGCTATGATGGTTGTACTTGCTCTCCAACCTCATTTGGTGGTTGTACTTGCTCCCCACACCCACCCTCATTTAGTGGCTGTACTTGCTCTCCACCCCCACCCTTATTTTCACCAAATAAGGGAAAAAAGCAAGTACAACCAAGTGCTACAATGGTTGTACTTGCTCCCCACCCTCATTTGGTGGTTGTACTTGCTCCCCACCCCCACCCTCAAGCAAGTATAGCCACCAAATGAGTGTGGAGAGAAAGTACAACCACCAAATGAAGGTGGGGAGAAAGTACAACCATCCCCCCACCCTCAAGTAAGTACAACCACCAAATGAGGGTGGGGAGCAAGTACAACCACCCCTAACCCTCAAGCAAGTACAACCACCAAATGAGGGTGGGGAGTAAGTACAACCATAAAATGATGGTGGGTGTGGGGAGCAAGTACAGCCACAAAATGATGGTGGGTGTGGGGAGCAAGTACAACCAAGTGTTGTAGTGGTTGTACTTGCTCCCCTCCCCCACCCTCATTTGGTGGTTGTACTTGCTCCCCACCCCCACCCTCAAATGAGCACTTGGCTATACTTGCTCCCCACCCTCATTTGGTGGTTGTACTTGCTCCCCACCCCCACCCTCATTTGGTGGTTGTACTTGCTTCCCACCCCCATAGGGTGGGGGAGGGTAGTAAGTACAACCACCGCAACACTTGGTTGTACTTGCTCCCCACCCCCACCCTCATTTGGTGGCTATACTTGCTCCCCATCCCCACCCTCATTTGGTGGCTGTACTTGCTCCCCACCCCCACCCTCATTTGGTGGTTGTACTTGCTTCCCACCCCCACCCTCAAATAAGGGTGGCACTTGGTTGTACTTGCTCCCCACCCCACCCTCATTTGGTGACTGTACTTGATCCCCACCCCCACCCTCAAATGAGCACTTGGTTGTACTTGTTCCCCACCCTCATTTAGTGGCTATACTTGCTCTCCACCCCCACCCTCATTTGGTGGCTATAATTGCTTTCCACCCCCACCCTCAAATGAGGGTGGGGCACTTGGTTGTACTTGCTCCCCACCCCCACCCTTAATTGGTGGTTGTACTTGCTCCCCACCCCCACCCCCCACCCCCCATTTGAGGGTGGGGTTGGGGAGCAAGTACAACAAAATGAGGGTGGGGGTGGGGAGCAAGTACAACCAAGTGTTTCACTATATTTGCTCCCCACCCTCATTTGAGGGTGGGGTTGGGGAGCAAGTACAACCACCAAATGATGGTGGGGGTGGGGAGCAAGTACAACTAAGTGTTTCGCTATATTTGCTCCCCACACACTTGGTTGTACTTGCTCCCCACCCCCACCAAATTATTTGAGGGTGGGGGTGGGGAGCAAATATAGCCAAACACTTGGTTGTACTTGCTCCCCACCCCCACCAAATGCCAACTTATTTGAGGGTGGGTGTGGGGAGCAAATATAGCCAAACACTTGGTTGTACTTGCTCCCCACCCCCACCAAATGATGGTGGGGGTGGGGAGCAAGTACAACCAAGTGTTTGGCTATATTTGCTCCCCCCCCCCCCACCCTCATTATGGTGGGGGTGGGGAGCAAGTACAACCAAGTGTTTGGCTATATTTGCTCCCCAACCCCACCCTCATTGAGGGTGGGGTTGGGGAGCAAGTACAACCACCAAATGAGGGTGGGGGTGGGGAGCAAGTACAACCAAGTGTTTTACTATATTTTCTCCCCTCCCCCACCCTCATTTGGTGGGGGTGGGAAGCAAGTACAACCAAGTGTTTGGCTATATTTGCTCCCCACCCCCACCCTCATTTGGTGGTTGTACTTGCTTCCCGTCCTCACCCTCATTTGGTGGCTATACTTGCTCCCCACCCCCACCCTCAAATGAGGTTGGAGAGAAAGTACAACCACTAAATGGGGGTGGGGAGCAAGTACAACCACTAAATGATGGTTGGGAGCAAGTACAGCCAAGTGCCCCACCCTCATTTGAGGGTGGGGGTGGGGAGAAAATACAACCAAGTGCCCCACCCTCATTTGAGGGTGGGGGTGAAAAGCAAGTACAACCACCAAATGAGGGTGGGGGTGGGGAGCAAGTATAGCCACCAAATGAGGGTGGGGGTGGGGAGAAAATACAACCAAGTGCTCATTTGAGGGTGGAGGGTGGGGAGCAAGTACAGCCAATGAGGGTGGGGAGCAAGTACAACCAAGTGCCCCACCCTCATTTGAGGGTGGGGGTGGAGAGCAAGTACAACCACCAAATGAGGGTGGGGGTGTGAAATAAGTACAACCACCAAATGAGGGCGGGAAGCAAGTACAACCACCAAATGAGGGTGGGGAGTAAGTATAGCCAAGTGATAAGATGGTTGTACTTACTCCCCACCCTCATTTGGTGGTTGTACTTGCTCCCCACCTTCATTTGGTGGTTGTACTTGCTTCACACCCCCACCCTCATTTGGTGGTTGTACTTGCTCTCCACCCCCACCCTCATTTTCTATGATGGTTGTACTTGTTCCCCAACCTCATTTGGTGGTTGTACTTACTCCCCACACCCACCCTCATTTGGTGGTTGTACTTGCTCCCCACCCCCACCCTTATTTTCACCAAATAATGGCAAGAAGCAAGTATAGCCAAGTGCTACAATGGTTGTACTTGCTCCCCACCCTCATTTGGTGGTTGTACTTGCTCCCCACCCCCACCCTCAAGCAAGTACAACCACCAAATGAGTGTGGAGAGAAAGTACAACCACCAAATGAAGGTGGGGAGAAAGTACAACCATCCCCCCACCCTCAAGTAAGTACAACCACCAAATGAGGGTGGGGAGCAAGTACAACCACCAAATGAGGGTGGGGAGTAAGTACAACCACCACAACACTTGGTTGTACTTGCTTATCACCTTCATTTGGTAGAAATGAGGGTGGGGGTGGGGAGCAAGTACAACCACCAAATGAGGGTGGGGATGGAGAGTAAGTACAGCCACCAAATGAGGTTGGGGAGTAAGTACAACCATCGCAACACTTGGTTGTACTTGCTCCCCACCCTCATTTGGTGGTTGTACTTGCTCCCCACCCCCACCCTCATTTGGTGGTTGTACTTGCTCCCCCACCCCCCACCCACATCCACCAAATGAGGGTGGGGGTGGGGAGCAAGTATAGCCACCAAATGAAGGTGGGGGTGGAGAGCAAGTACAACCACCAAATGAGGTTGGGGGTGGAGAGTAAGTATAGCAACAAAATGAAGGTGGGGGTGGGGAGCAAGTATAGCCACAAAATGAGGGTGGGGGTGGTGAGCAAGTACAACCACAAAATGAGAGTGGGGGTGGGGAGCAAGTACAACCAATGCTGCACTTGGCTGTACTTGCTCCTCACCCCCACCCTCATTTGAGGGTGGGGGTGGGGAGCAAGTACAACCAAGTGCTTCGGTGGCTATACTTACTCCCTACCCCTACCCTCTTTTAAGTAAATGATGGTGAATTATGGGGAGCAAGTACATCCATTGGAGCACATGGTTGTACTTGCTCCCCATTATTCACCATCATTTACTTAAAAGAGGGTAGGGGTAGGGAGTAAGTATAGCCACTGAAGCACTTGGTTGTACTTGCTCCCCACCCCCACCCTCACCCTCAAATGATGGTGAATGATGGGGATCAAGTACAACCATTGTAGCACTTGGTTGTACTTGCTCTCCATGCCTACCCTCGTTTGAGGGTGGGGGTGGGGAGCAAGTACAACCAAGTGCTCCGATGGTTGTACTTACTCCCTACTCGTACCCTCATTTAAGTAAATGATGGTGAATGATGGGGAGCAAGTACAGCCATTGGAGCACCTGGTTGTACTTGCTCCCCACCCCCACCCTCAAATAAGGGTAAATAAGTAAATGAGTGTAGGGGTGGGGAGCAAGTACAACGGGGGTGGGGAGTAAGTACAACCATCGGAGCACTTGGTCGTACTTGCTCCCCACCCCCACCCTCAAATAAAGGTAGGGGGGGAGCAAGTACAACCATCGGACCACTTGGTTGTACTTGCTCCCCCCTACCTTTATTTGAGGGTGGGGGTGGGGAGCAAGCACCAAGTGCTCCGATGGTTGTACTTACTCCCCACCCCCCACCCTCAAATGAGGGTGGGGGTGGGGAGCAAGTACGGCCATCGGAGCACTTGGCCGTACTCTGCTCCCCACCCTCTCATTTGAGGGTGGGGGGTGGGGAGCAAGTACAGCCAAGTGCTCCGATGGCTATACTTGCTCCCCACCCCCACCCTCATTTGAGGGTGGGGGTGGGGGAGCAAGTATAGCCATCGGAGCACTTGGCTGTACTTGCTCCCCACCCCCCCCCACATTTGAGGGTGGGGGTGGGGAGCAAGTACAACCAAGTGCTCCGATGGCTATACTTGCTCCCCACCCCCACCCTCATTTGAGGGTGGGGGTGGGGAGCAAGTACAACCAAGTGCTCCATTGGTTGTACTTGCTCCCCACCCCCACCCTCAAATGAGGGTGGGGGGTGGGGAGCAAGTACAACACTTGGTTGTACTTGCTCCCCACCCCCCACCCTCAAATGAGGGTGGGGGTGGGGGAGCAAGTACAGCCAATGGAGCACTTGGCTATACTTGCTCCCCACCCCCACCCTCAAATGTGGGGGTGGGGAGCAAGTACGGCCAAGTGCAGCATTGGCCGTACTTGCTCCCCACCCCCACCCTCAAATGAGGGTGGGGGTGGGGAGCAAGTACGCCATCGGAGCACTTGGTTGTACTTGCTCCCCACCCCCACCCTCACCACCCCCACCCTCAAATGAGGGTGGGGGGTGGGGAGGCATGCGACCATCGGAGCACTTGGCCGTACTTGCTCCCCACCCCCACCCTCATTTACTCGTACTTTCTCCCCACCCCCACCCTCAAATGAGGGTGGGGGTGGGGAGCAAGTACGACCATCGGAGCTCTTGGCTGTACTTGCTCCCCACCCCCACCCTCAAATGAGGGTGGGGGTGGGGAGCAAGTACAACACACAAGTGTTGCACTTGTGTGTTGTACTTGCTCCCCACCCCCACCCTCAAATGAGGGTGGGGGTGGGGAGCAAGTACGACCATCGAGCACTTGGCCGTACTTGCTCACCACCCCCACCCTCAAATGAGGGTGGGGGTGGTGAGCAAGTACAACCAAGTGCTCGATGGCCGTACTTGCTCCCCACCCCCACCCTCATTTGAGGGTGGGGGTGGGGAGCAATGCACGACCATCGAGCACTTGGCCGTACTTGCTCCCCACCCCCACCCTCATTTGAGGGTGGGGGTGGTGAGCAAGTACAACCAATGCTGCACTTGGCTGTACTTGCTCCCCACCCCCACCCTCAAACTTGCTCCCCACCCCCACCCTCATTTGAGGGTGGGGGTGGGGAGCAAGTACAACAAAGTGCTGCATTGGCTATACTTGCTCCCCACCCCCACCCACCCCCCACCCTCATTTGAGGGTGGGGGTGGGGAGCAAGTACAACTAAGTGCTGCTACTTGGTTGTACTTGCTCCCCACCCCCACCCTCATACTTGGTTGTACTTGCTCCCCACCCCCACCCTCAAATGAGGGTGGCTCCGATGGCTGTACTTGCTCCCCACCCCCACTCTCATACTTGGTTGTACTTGCTCCCCAACCCCACCCTCAAATGAGGGTGGGGGTGGGAGCAAGTACAGCCAAGTGCTTCGATGGTCTGTACTTGCTCCCCACCCTCCACCCTCATGCCGCACTTGGTTGTACTTGCTCCCCACCCCCACCCTCATTTACCCTCATTTAAGGGTGGGGGTGGGGAGCAAGTACAACCAAGTATGAGGGTGGAGGGTGGGGAGCAAGCACGACCATTGCAGCACTTAGGCTGTACTTGCTCCCCACCCCCACCCTCATTTGAGGGTGGGGGTGGGGAGCAAGTACAGCCAAGTGCAACATTGGTTGTACTTGCTCCCCACCCCCCACCCTCAAATGAGGGGTGGGGGTGGGGAGCAAGTACAGCCATTGGAGCACTTGGCTGTACTTGCTCCCCACCCCCAAAATGAGGGTGGGGGTGTGGAGCAAGTACATCCATTGGAGCACTTGGCTGTACTTGCTCCCCACCCCCACCCTCATTTACCCGCACCCTCAAATGAAATGAGGGTGGGGGTGGGGAGCAAGTATAGCCATTGGAGCAATTGGTCGTACTTGCTCCCCACCCCCACCCTCATTTCATTTGAGGGTGCGGGTGGGGAGCAAGTACGGCCATTGGAGCACTTGGCTGTACTTGCTCCCCACCCCCACCCTCTAGGGGTGGGGAGCAAGTATAGCCAAGTGCTCCAATGGCTGTACTTGCTCCCAACCCCCACCCAATGAGGGTAGGGGTGGGGATCAAGTACAGCCATCCACTCCTCACACCTACCCTATTTTAAGTAAATGAGGGTGGGGGTGGGGATCAAGTATAGCCATTGGAGCACTTGGCTGTACTTGCTCCCCACCCTCATACAGCTCCCCACCCCTACCCTCATTAGTACATCCAAGTGCTCCAATGACTGTGCTTGCTCCCCACCCCCACCCTCATTTACTTAAATGACGGTAGGTGTGGGGAGTGGTTGTACTTACTCCCCACACCTACCCTAATTTAAGTAAATGAGGGTGGGGGTGGGGAGCAAGTACGACCATTGGAGCACTTGGTTGTACTTGCTCAAAATGAGGGTGGGGGTGGGGAGCAAGTACAACCATTGGAGCACTTGGCTGTACTTGCTCCCCACCCCCACCCTCAAATGAAATGAGGGTGAGGGTGGGGGTGGGAAGTAAGTACAGCCATTGGAGCACTTGGCTGTACTTGCTCAAAATGAGGGTGAGGGTGGGGAGCAAGTACAGCCATTGGAGCACTTGGCTGTGCTTGCTCCCCACCCCCACCCTCAAATGAGGGTGGGGGTGGGGAGCAAATGAGGGTGGGGGTGGGGAGCAAGTATACAATAGCTGTACTTACTCCCCACCCCCACCTTCATTTACTTACAACCAAGTGCTCCGATGGCTATACTTACTCCCCAAACCTACCCTCATTTAAGTAAATTAGGGTGGGGGTGGGGAGCAAGTACAACCAAGTGCTCCGATGACTGTACTTACTCCCCACACTACCCTCATTTAAGTAAATGAGTGTGGGGGTGGGGAGCAAGTACATCCAATGCTGCACTTGGCCGTACTTGCTCCCCACCCACACCCCTTGGTTGTACTTGCTCCCCAAGTAAATGAGGGTGGGGGTGGGGAGCAAGTGCAGCCAAGTGCTCCAATGGTCGTACTTGCTCCACACCCCCACGAGCAAGTATAGCCAATGGAGCACTTGGCTATACTTGCTCCCCACCCCCACCCTCATTGAAATGAGGGTGGGGGTGGGGAGCAAGTACATCCAAGTGCTCCAATGACTATACTTGCTCCCCACCCCCACCCTCATATACTTAAATGAGGGTGGGGGTGTGAGCAAGTGCAGCCAAGTGCTCCAATGGCTGTACTTGCTCCACACCCCCACCCTCATATACTTAAATGAGGGTGGGGGTGGGGAGCAGGTATAGCCATTGGAGCACTTGGCTGTACTTGCTCCCCACCCCCACCCTCATTTAAATGAGGGTGGGGGTGGGGAGCAAGTATAGCCATTGGAGCACTTGGTCAGTACTTGCTCCCCCACCCCCACCCTCATTTATTTATGAGGGTGGGGGTGGGGCAAGCACAGCCAAGTGCTCCAATGGCTATACTTGCTCCCCACCCCCACCCTCATTGAGGGTGGGGGTGGGGAGCAAGTATAGCCAATGCTGCACTTGGCTGTACTTGCTCCCCACCCCCACCCTCATTTAAATGAGGGTGGGGGTGGGGAGCAAGTACAACCAAGTGCAGCATTGGCTATACTTGCTCCCCACCCCCACCCTCATTTCTATGAGGGTGGGGGTGGGGAGCAAGTACAGCCAATGCTGCACTTGGCTATACTTGCTCCCCACCCCCACCCTCATTTAATTAAATGAGGGTGGGGGTGGGGAGCAAGTATAGCCAATGGTGGGGAGCAAGTACAGCCAAGTGCTCCAATGGCTATACTTGCTCCCCACCCCCCACCCTCATTTAAGTATATGAGGGTGGGGGTGGGGAGCAAGTATAGCCAAGCGCTTGGTTGTACTTGCTCCCCACCCCCACCCTCATTTACTTGAGGGTGGGGGTGGGGAGCAAGTACAGCCAAGTGCTCCAATGGCTATACTTGCTCCCCACCCCCACCCTCATAAATAAATGAGGGTGGGGGTGGGGAACAAGTATAGCCAATGCTGCACTTGGCCGTACTTGCTCCCCACCCCCACCCTCGGCACTTGGTTGTACTTGCTCCCCACCCCCACCCCTCATTTAAGTAAATGAGGGTGGGGGTGTGGAGCAAGTACAGCCATTGGAGCACTTGGCCGTACTTGCTCCCCCACCCCCACCCTTAGCACTTGGTTGTACTTTCTCCCCACCCCCACCCTCATTTAAGGGTAAATGAGGGTGGGGGTGGGGATCAAGTACAACCAAGTGCTCCAACGGCTGTACTTGCTACCCACCCCCACCCTCATTTAAGTAAATGAGGGTGGGGGTGGGGAGCAAGTACAACCAAGTGCTCCAATGGCTGTACTTTCTCCCCACCCCCCACCCTCATTTAAGTAAATGAGGGTGGGGGTGGGGAGCAAGTACGACCAAGTGCTCCAATGGCTATACTTGCTCCCCACCCCCACCCTCATTGAAATGAGGGTGGGGGTGGGGAGCAAGTATAGCCAATGCTGCACTTGGCTGTACTTGCTCCCCACCCCCACCCTCATTTAAGTAAATGAGGGTGGGGTAAATGAGGGTGGGGGTGGGGAGCAAGTACTGCCAAGTGCTCCAATGGCTATACTTGCTCCCCACCCCCACCCTCATTTCCAATGGCTATACTTGCTCCCCACCCCCACCCTCATTTAAGTAAATGAGGATGGGGGTGGGGAGCAAGTATAGCCATTGGAGCACTTGGTCATACTTGCTCCCCACCCCCCACCCTCATTTAAGTAAATGAGGGTGGGGTAAATGAGGGTGGGGGTGGGGAGCAAGTACATCCAAGTGCAGCATTGGCTATACTTGCTCCCCACCCCCACCCTCATTTAAGTGAGGGTGGGGGGTGGGGAGCAAGTACATCCAAGTGCTCCATTGGCTATACTTGCTCCCCACCCCCACCCTCATTTAAGTAAATGAGGGTGAGGGTGGGGGTGGGGAGCAAGTATAGCCATTGGAGCACTTGGTCATACTTGCTCCCACCCCCACCCTCATAAATGAGGGTGGGGGTGGGGAGAAAGTATAGCCATTGGAGCACTTAGTCGTACTTGCTCCCACCCCCACCCTCATTTAAGTAAATGAGGGTGGGGGTGGGGAGCAAGTACGCCAAGTGCTCCAATGGCGTACTTGCTCCCCACCCCCACCCTCATTGAAATGAGGGTGGGGGTGGGGAGCAAGTACAGCCATTGTGAGGGTGGGGATGGGGAGAAAGTACAACCAATGTAGCACTTGGCTGTACTTGCTCCCCCACCCCCACCCTCATTTAAGTAAATGAGGGTGGGGTTGGGGAGCAAGTACGGCCAAGTGCTCCAATGGCTGTACTTGCTCCCCACCCCCACCCTCATTTACTTAAATGAGGGTGGGGGTGCGGAGCAAGTATAGCCAAGTGCTCCAATGGTTGTACTTGCTCCCCACCGAGGAGCAAGTACAGCCAAGTGCTCCAATGGCTGTACTTGCTCCCCACCCCCACCCTCATTTACTTAAATTAGGGTGGAGGTCAGGAGCAAGTATAGCCAAGTGCTCCAATGGCTATACTTGCTCCCCACCCCCACCCTCACAGCACTTGGATGTACTTGCTCCCCACCCCCACCCTCTTTTACTTAAATGAGGGTGAGGGTGGGGGTGGGGAGCAAGTATAGCCATTGGAGCACTTGCTCCCCACCCCCACCCTCATTTAAGTAAATGAGGGGTGGGGGTGGGGAGCAAGTACATCCAAGTGTCAAATTTGAGGGTGGGGGTGGGGAGCAAGTATAGCCATTGGAGCACTTGGTTGTACTTGCTCCCCACCTCCACCCTAATTTAAGTAAATGAGGGTGGGGGTGGGGAGCAAGTACAGCCATTGGAGCACTTGGTTGTACTTGCTCCCCACCCCCACCCTCAGCACTTGGATGTACTTACTCCCCACACCTACCCTCATTTAAGTAAATGAGGGTGGGGGTGGGGAGCAAGCATGCAGCCATTGGAGCACTTGGCTATACTTGCTCCCCACCCCCACCCTCGTGGGGGTGGGGAGCAAGTACAGCCAAGTGCTCCATTGGTCGTACTTGCTCCCCACCCCCACCCGGGTGGGGGTGGGGGAGCAAGTATAGCCAAGTGCTCCAATGGTCGTACTTGCTCCCCACCCCCACCCTCATTTACTTAAATGAGGGTAGGTGTGGGGAGTAAGTACAACCATCGGAGCACTTGGTGGGGGGTGGGGAGCAAGTATGGCCAAGTGCAGCATTGGTTGTACTTGCTCCCCACCCCCACCCTCATTTACTTAAATGAGGGTAGGTGTGGGGAGTAAGTACAGCCATCGGAGCACTTGGTTATACTTGCTCCCCACCCCCACCCTCATTTACTTAAATGAGGGTAGGTGTGGGGAGTAAGTACAGCCACCGAAGCACTTGGTTGTACTTGCTCCCCACCTACTTAAATGAGGGTGGGGGTGCTTAAATGAGGGTAGGTGTGTGGAGTAAGTACAACCACTAGAGCACTTGGTTGTACTTGCTCCCCACCTACTTAAATGAGGGTGGGGGTGGAGAGCAAGTACAACCAAGTGCTCCGATCGTTGTACTTGCTCTCCACCCCCACCCTCAAATGAGGGTGGGGGTGGGGAGCAAGTACAGCGCTTGGTTGTACTTGCTCCCCACCCCCACCCTCAAATGAGGGTGGGGGTGGGGAGCAAGTATAACGACCGGAGCACTTGGTTGTACTTGCTCCCCACCCCCACTCCCCAAGTACAGCGACCGAAGCACTTGGTTGTACTTGCTCCCCACCCCCACTGGTGGGGGTGGGGAGCAAGTACAGCGACCGGAGCACTTGGTTGTACTTGCTCCCCACCCCCACCCAATGAGTGGGGGTGGGGAGCAAGTACAGCGATCGGAGCACTTGGTTGTACTTGCTCCCCACCCCCACCCTCAAATGAGGGTGGGGGTGGGGAGCAAGTACAGCGATCGGAGCACTTGGTTGTACTTGCTCCCCACCTGGGGAGCAAGTACAGCACTTGGTTGTACTTGCTCCCCACCCCCACCCTCATTGGGTGGGGGTGGGGAGCAAGTACAACCAAGTGCTCCGATCGCTATACTTGCTCCCCACCCGTGGGTGGGGGTGGGGAGCAAGTACAACCAAGTGCTCCGGTCGTTGTACTTGCTCCCCACCCCCACGTGGGGAGCAAGTACAGCGACCGGAGCACTTGGTTGTACTTGCTCCCCCACCCCCACCCTCAAATGAGGGTGGGGGGTGGGGGAGCAAGTACAACCAAGTGCTCCGGTTGTTGTACTTGCTCCCCACCCCCACGTGGGGAGCAACTACAGCGACCGGAGCACTTGGCTGTACTTGCTCCCCACCCTCCACCCTCAAATGAGGGTAGGGTTGGGGAGCAGTATAGCCAAGTGCTCCGGTCGCTGTACTTGCTCCCCACCCCCACCCTCAAATGGGTGGGGAGCAAGTACAGCGATCGGAGCACTTGGTTGTACTTGGGGAAGAGGGTGGGGGTTGGGGAGCAAGTACAACCAAGTGCTCCGGTCGCTGTACTTGCTCCCCACCCCCACCCTCAAATGGGTGGGGAGCAAGTATAGCGACCGGAGCACTTGGTTGTACTTGCTCCCCACCCCCACCCTCAAATGAGGGTAGGGTTGGGGAGCAAGTATAGCCAAGTGCTCCGGTCGCCGTACTTGCTCCCCACCCCCACCCTCAAATGAGGGTGGGGGTGGGGAGCAAGTACAAGATCCGGAGCACTTGGTTGTACTTGCTCCCCACCCCCACCCTCATTTGTACAACCACCGCAAGCACTTGGTTGTACTTGCTCCCCACCCCCACCCTCAGTGGGGAGCAACACTTGGTTGTACTTGCTCCCCACCCCACCCTCATATATAAAGTCTTCATTCTTAAAGTGCAAATGTAATTGTCACCAATAAGCAACTGTTAAATTATTACTTAATTTTTTATCTAAAATAATATAATATATTTTTTTTTTAGTAAATATTTTTTATACATATACATACCCGCCATGGATTTGAACCCGGATCACATCACCAAAATGTAAGTGGTAAGGATTATAATTTTTTTTAATAAATATTTTTTATACAAATACATACCCGCCATGGATTTGAACCCGGATCACATCACCAATAATGTAAATGGTGTCCTTACTCGTAGACCACAAGACCCAAATATGTAATATATATTTTTAAGTTATATGAAATAATTCTCAAATACATATTATTTAAGTAATATAAAATTATTCAAACATATTATATAATATATGTTATTCAATTATATTCTAATAAATAATATTCAGTTACGTATTTTAACTAAAACTAAAATATAATAAAAAATATAAGTATATAAAATACAAAAAACTATTAAAATCTATAACTTACCCACATAATAAAAGAACAAAATATATGGTTCATTATGTTACTTGGCTTCACTTGATATCTGGTATTTCAATGCAAGAATATTTGAATGCATTTAAAATTTGTGCCTAAAGAGCATTAGAGCAGCTTCTCAACAACTTTTCAATTTATAAGAATAATTTTTTTTACAACTTAGTATCTTTATACAATGATTAAAGTCCAATAAAAAGTTTAAATAAGTTTAGAGTAGGTTTAAGTGTCAGATTTTAAAATTTCAAATAAGAGGTTTTAAGTTTGGGTAAAGATGCATATGTTTTTAGTAACTTGAGTTTGATTGATAAACATATAACATCTTCTACAATGATTGTCTCATATAATTTATTTTGGATAAATATAATGATTTTTTATTAGTAACGGGTTTTATAAGGGACCCAAAACCTTATAAACAAATTACAAGGAGGATCCCGTGAAGGTTCAACTCCTTATAGAACAAGCCAAAATTGGACCATTCATAGAGTCCATAAACTAAAACAATATAAACTATTACAAACATACCACTAGTGGACACAAATAGAAACCAGAAATAGCATAGATATCCTAGGGACCTTCCAAAATGACCGCAGATAGAGAAGCATGGAGAGCATAGAGATCATCCTAGGAAACAAAAAGGGATAGTCACATTCAATACTAGTTGTTTTACTTCGAGACGTAGTCCTCGTCATCTTTGGAATCATCCTCCACGGGACTAATGTTCTTATATTTTTCATCAAATTGATGATCTTGCTGGCTCTGAGGAGCATCGAGGTAACAATATTGATGATATCTTCTAAATTCACGATCTCATCCACATCCCCCATATGTTGCACGAACTTGGGTCCTCCCAGAGACAATCCTAATGCGGTCCTCGGGCTCTTACGAGCCATAGATGGGCTTGGCTTATCGTTGGCATTCTTAAACTAGATAGAGCATCGCACTGGGGTTCTGTAGGACTCCATATGGGGTAATTCCCTTGGGCACCTGACTCTGCTCGGAATGCCAATATCCGCATCCACCACTAGAACATCTTGAGCACCATCTAAAATAACCAAAGGGATAGGTTCAAGGCCTGCGTCAATTCTCCCCTATTCAACTACGTGTTGGTCAGGATTCTGACTCACATACTTGTAAATGATATAGTGTAAGCCCTGGTGTTTGGGGTGAGTCAATTTCCCCTTCCTAACACTGTCTACGGATATCTCCATTGATCGAAACAAGTATTATGGGATGTTAATCTGCTTGACATCCTTAATAAAGTTAAGGAATGCCAAATGAAAACTCCATAGTGGCGATGTCGGCTCGTCAACTATCAAGTACTGCATAACAGGAACCATTACCCTGTTCCATGGAGGTGGAAGCCCATCTCTGACATACCCATTATATTTTTTAGTTAATGACTTTCCCTTATCATGGAATAGAGACAATTCTCCTACCATGGAGTGTTTGTCCCTTCGGACAACTTCCCCTTCATTGGGTAATTCAGTTATCTCTGCTAACAGATCAATGGTCACTACAAAGGTTAACCCTTTCAACAACACAGTGCCATTGTCCCAGGTTTGGATAAATTCCATGGAAATGTTAGGATCATGGCCACAAAATTTTTTCAAGAAATTTAGCAGTCCACGGGCCTCCAAGATTTCCTCAACCATTGGGTCCAACTGCAACTGCTCAGGTTCAAGAAGCGCCATTGTTCTCCATACTACAAAGTACCCCTCGTACCACCTTCTCTGAACCTCACTCAACTTAATGGTTGTTTCTGCATATTGTCATACTAAAAGCCCTTATCCAAGTTGTTTCATGCCAATATGCATGGCATTGGAACTTTATTGAGACTTCTCGGGCATGAGATATCTTGGAGCTCGGTTCGATCGATATCGGGGAATAAAAACAAGAACATGCACCAAAATCAAAGGCATCCACGATAGTGGAAAAAAATAGTTGGAATAGTTGAAAGGCCTAGTTTATCATTGGTGCCCCACCATGTTTACAATAGTTCTCCGATTATGGGTCTTCATGGCATCAAGCACCACATCGGTGTCCAGAGTCTTCAAAAAATTGACAAGATTATCATCTCCTTCTGTGTGGTTATCATCTTGGCATGAGGTGATAGCCCCTAAGTAAATAAGTTCACTCATGTGAAAAGAATCACGTGTCCATGGATTCCTTCCTTAAATATGTTGTCCACGCACATCTATCATTTTTTTGCAAGTGTCAACATGCCACCTTGGAATTGTAGTGTGATAGGGTCCCTTTATGTGCCTCGCATTTTGGGCCAACACGGTCCTTGACATCATGGCATTAATCAACATTGGTAGCTGCAAGTTCACTACAAGAATCAGTGATACATTGGGGAAGATTCCCCTGCCACATCGAAAAGGATTGAATAGTTAACCCAAAATTTACCATTGTATCTATCGCTCGATTGCCTTCCCTATACACATGTTGAATACACCTATTGCTAATCACCCTTAGCTGGACAATGGACTCTTCAATGGTTGGTACCACATTCCAAGGAGGATTCGAGACCCCTTTCAAATATTTTATGGTGTTTAAGGAGTCTCCTTCGACTATCAGGTACTGGATATTGAGATTGATGGCCATTTGGATACCTCAAAAAGCTACCTAAGCCTCTACAAAATTATTATATTGGACTCCAAGTTTTTTTGCATAAGCCAAAATGAGTCGACCTTTGTCATCCCGGATCACTCCTCTGCAACTCGCATTTCTAGGATTGCCTTTTGATAAATTTATCTTGAACCATTGAGGGGAGGAAATCCATGAAACAAGGGATTTATCCACAACAACCTAGGGATGACCATATACCTCAAAATATGGATTAGTAGAACGTGCCACTTGACCCTTGATGCCTACGTATGTCCAATAATTTTGGATGCACTTATACATCTAACATGGTTAAATTCAACTTTGAGATTGCATACATAAAAACTTTCCATGATGTTTAAAGGTGTCATTTAAAAATTTAATATTAATATCAAATGTATAAAATTTTGAACTTACTAAAGTCCATTTTTTTTCCTGTTGAAAACACACAACTAGGGGTAAATTGGAAGCCACCCTTCCCATAATTTGAACTTAGATCTCCCTAAGGGGAACCCAATGCTTTTACTATTGTGGTGTATATAGTTAAAATCTATTTTGTTTTTTTTATAGAGTTAAAAATATTTTTAATAACAAACATGATTTTTAAATCGCATATATATTTCATAATGAGAGTGTATAGTCTTCAACATCAATTTTATATATTTCTTTTTAAGTATAATTTAAAAAAAATTATATTATAATCCACTCATGTAGAAGAGTTGGAGAGCAAGTGGGTAGTTAAAACTATTCAATTATCGAGAGGCCCAGGTTCAAATCTTTCCCCTCACATGTTGTGGATATATTGTATATAACAAGTTTCTCATAAAAAAATAAAAATTTATATTATAATTTTTTAAATTTTTCTTTTGATTTAATTATTGTGAGAAACTTTCATGATTGACCCATGACCCCTCGTAAAGGTGAGAGCTATACTTATCAATAGATAATTTAAAACAAAGCCACCACACACCCACCCCTCACACACTTGTAAAAAAAATATATTTTTTATTTTTATTATTGTATGACTTGATATTAATAGTTAAAGAAATCCTCGTGAATGTGGTCTACCGACAAGGATACTACTTGCATTATCGATGATGTGACCGAGGTTCAATTCCCATGGTAGATGTGTATAAAAAGTATTACTAAAAAAATTAAATAAAGAAATAAACTATAAAATAAATAATATTAAACCATGGTATGGGTGAAGAAGTTGATGTGTGTTTATAAAAAAATTAAATAATATTAAATTATTATTTATGAGAAACTTTTTTTTTAATTTTTATTTTGATTTAATTATTGTGAGAAACTTTCATGATTGACCCATTACCCCTCGTAAAGGTGAGAGCTATACTTATCAATAGATAATTTAAAACAAAGCCACCACACACCCACCCCTCACACACTTGTAAAAAAAATATATTTTTAATTTTTATTATTGTATGACTTGATATTAATAGTTAAAGAAATCCTCGTGAATGTGGTCTACCGACAAGGATACCACTTGCATTATCGATGATGTGACCGAGGTTCAATTCCTATGGTAGATGTGTATAAAAAGTATTACTAAAAAAAATTAATTAAAGAAATAAACTATAATATTAAACCATGGTATGGGTGAAGAAGTTGATGTGTGTTTATAAAAAAATTAAATAATATTAAATTATTATTTATGAGAAACTTTTTTTTTAATTTTTCTTTTGATTTAATTATTGTAAGAAACTTTCATGATTGACCCATGACCCCTCGTAAATCTGAGAGCTATACTTATCAATAGATAATTTAAAACAAAGCCACCACACACCCACCCCTCACACACTTGTAAAAAAAAAATATTTTTAATTTTTATTATTGTATGACTTGATATTAATAGTTAAAGAAATCCTCGTGAATGTGGTCTACCGACAAGGATACCACTTGCATTATCGATGATGTGACCGAGGTTCAATTCTCATGGTAAATGTGTATAAAAAGTATTACTAAAAAAAATTAATTAAAAAAATAAACTATAAAATAAATAATATTAAACCATTGTATGGGTGAAGAAGTTGATGTGTGTTTATAAGAAAATTAAATAATATTAAATTATTATACATCAAAACATATAACATTAAAAATACAAATATTTATTAATGTGGAAACCTATAAATGAGTATATGATTGAGAATTGAGATAGTAATAACTTGCACGATGCTTTTTGAAAAAATAAAATTATATATTTCACACTTGGTATTGAAACTTTTTTTTTAACTTTTCCATATTTAAATCACCATAGTAGGTGACATCATATAGATAATACTTTAACCTCAAACATTGTGGTACACATAATGTTGTTATATGTTTTATAATCAACATTAGAAGAAACTGTTTATTTTTTTCGAAGAGATTTGCCTTGAGATACCTTTTATTTCAAGTTTAATGGCACATGAGTATTAACAATGGTTATTGATAACTGACAACAATTATTATTATTTAAATTTTTTAATTATATTTATTGGAGGATTTTGTTAAGAGATTAACAATGACAAAGTCTTTATAAATATTATTTTTTATGAGCTTCACCTTTATATTTATTATGGTATTTTTTTTATTTGGTTATTGTGAGAAACCTCTATGACCGACATACAAGGCCGAGGTATTTTTTTTATTTGGTTACAGTGAGAAACCTCTATGACCGACATATGACCGACATACAAGGCCGAGCAGTCTCCTCCCAACCATGACCCCTCATCAAGCCAAGAGCTATACTTATCAATAGGGAATTTAATACAAATACACCGCACACCCACCCCCTCACTCACTCGCCCACGCCACGGTTATATTTATTATGGTATTTTTTTTAGAGCTTTCCCTTTCTCATGTTTTGGATTTTCAATAAGGAATTGTCATTACTACTAATAGATAATGAGATAGATATATTAAAAAAATAAATGTCATAATATTAAAGAGTATATAACTTTTAACAAACTTACTCATTGTTTTAATTGAACGATTAATTCTATTAAGTAGTATCAAACTCTTTAGTTGAATATACATATCTTGATTATAACCAATTAAAATTAAAAGACATCAAACCTATGGAAAAATAGGCCACATATAAATTGTGGAACATCAAATTCAAATGATCATAGATATTGTATTAACAAATAATATTACATCTGTGTTGATTAATTCGTCTCTCATGCATATGTGTCACAATCTCAATCATTGTGTTGATTTATTCGTTTCTCACACATATATGTCATGATCTTACTTATTATGTTTGACTTATTTGTCTTTCACAAATATGTGTTACAATAAAACTATATGTTGACTTATTTATCACTCATAAATGCCATTCATCATATTATTGAGAAAATTCCTTATTGGGTATTGGGTATTTCCTATATATATCCATCTTATGCTTACACTTGAGCAATGGAATAATGGGAGAACGTATGTAGTTTTCATTTATAATTTTGGACTTGTAGAATATTATCAAATTAGTATAATACATAGTTATGTTTGTCTTCTTAAATAAAATAGTTAATCATTTTGCTTATGTTATTGTTAATGTAACATTTTTACTTCACCTAGATCTTGGGTCTCATATCTTTGTCTCAATTCGTAGGTAAATCTCTCATGGTATCAAAACTTAAGGGAGATAAGAAGCTTGTTTATTTCTAGCTAAGTCATTATAAGCTTCAAGGATTAATTTTTTATATTTCACTCAAATTTTTGGAGTTTGTATTTTTTTTAAAAATATTTATTTGTAGACTTGGAGACCAGTGTTGTAGACCCGTGAATACCTGCATTTTAGACTTGGACACTGCCCATTTGTAGACTCCATTTTTGCAGTAACAAACATTATATATTTTTTTTCTTTCTAGCTATTATAGACCCTATGCCCAACATTTAGGCCTTTTGACCTCAATTTTTGTAGACCAAAGTGGCATTATTATTGCCAAAAAACCCTTATTTAAAAAAAAAGTATTTTATATTTTATTTTTTACTTTTTTTAGAATAAACATGATTGCATTTTAAAATTTCCTTTTTGTAGTTATAGTATTAGGTCAATAATTTCAAGTACATTCACTTGTTGAAATTTTGGTCACAAATTGTAATTACACTATTTATAAAGTGTCAAATATTTTTGCTAGGGGGTTTCTTTATTGAGTAATTCTAAGGAGGTTTATTTATTCATAAATTTAGGGGGGTGTTATATGCTCTTCCTTTTTCTTTCTATAACATTGTGTTATTTGCTTCATCTTTATACTATGGGTGAATCATATAGTATGCTTCTTACCCCTTACAATTACGCTACCTAAAAACAATTCGTTTGGAATTACTTAATGTGGAATTGATGTTGGATTTATATTAGACATAGAATTTGAACCCATTGATGTAAATGAAAAAGTAGTTGACTGGCAATCATGAGCAAATACTTGGTGGAGTCTATACATTTATTTTTTTGATCTTCTCTTTCATGTTGAAATTGTACAACACCTAAAGAGACCTTGGATACACTTGCTAAGCTATATTCTTAAACTTATGAAATTAGGGATTACCAAATAGACACTGAGTTGATGAATCTTGATCCAAATACTTTTAATAATATAAAATATTATATTACCAAAATTAATCTGTTCAAAACACAACTCAAATAATGTGGCATAGAGAAAAATGATATTCAATTTTTTTTAATGTGTTGTCTAAACTAGGTCTTGAGTATTCAATCTTTGTTTTTTGTTTCCACATACATCAATTTAATGTAGGTTCTACATGGACAATGCGGTCATTTGATTCATTTTCTAAAATTCTTATTTAAGAGCAAGATAAATTGATTCAAATGGGCCTCTTGAAAATCTTTAACAAAAACACATAGAAAAAAGACAATAAAATAAAGCAAAGAAGATATAAAAAAAGGAATGCAATCTATTTCTATGGTAGATAAATAATATTTTAAGAGGTATTTAAAAAAGAAAGAAAAACCCACTTGTACATATTGCAAAAAGTTGGGTCTTGAGGAACATCAATGTCATACAAATAGATAGAAGTGTTGAAGAATATTCTACAGAAGAACAACATCAATCTAAAATCATATATATCACCAAGTTCCTTTTCTTATTCAAATTTTATAAAAGGGAAAAGAAAGGCTTTAGTCACAATGGTTGAATCCTCCAAACCATGGATACTTGACTCAGTGCTTCAAACCACATGTGTTGGAAATTTTGAGTATATTGTTGTCATTGATGTCAAAGGATTAATGTCATAAGTTGAAGACATTAGTTGTCATTTATGTCTAGGAAAATAATGGTTAAATTATTTTACCATGGTGGTGTTTGCAAAAGAAAAAGAAAGAGGTTTTATGGTGACAAAGACTTTATCCAAATAAAAGGCCCAAAGGAGAAAAGGAAATTATAATATTTAAATCTATGAAGATTTAAATAATTATAATAATTAAAAATTAAAAGAACCCAAAGGTTAAAATATAAATTATAATATTTAAATATACCTTAGATTTAAATTATTATAATAATTTAAAAAGGTTTATATGGGTGCCAAAGTTGAAAATTTAAAATACCTCCCCAAGCACCGACGTGAAGGATCATAAGGGCAAATGCATATTTATAACCTAAAGTTTATTGCAAAGTGTTAAGTGGTATATGTTATGTGAAAATTTGATGGTATTGCATGTGTGAAATTCTTGAAAGGGTATGCACTTCATTTGTGGTCGTGCGGTAGAAAGGACAAAAGGAGCAACATCTTTTTCGAAGAAAAATTCGAGATAAAGCAGCGTGATAGTGAAAATAAATACCATATGGGCAGCTAGCCGAGATTACAGAACCCTTAGTGCTAAGACTTTGCAGCAGAGAGATCTCAGGTTAAAGACATGATGAAGGTAGAGAGTAAAGTTTTTTGTTTGAAAAACATTTTTACACCAGAGACAGGGAATTAAGTGGAGCAAGTGCAATTTAAGTTTTGTATGGGCGCCTAGCCCATGCGGTGGCCTAGCCAAAGCTAGGGCACGGGCCAAAAAGCGATGCTAGTTTGAATCATGACGACGATAGCAAGGGGATGATAATTTTGATAAATTAATTATTCACTAAGGCTAAGTTATGCACTTGCTTTGGGAGGCATAAGGTGTTTATTTTATTATTTTTAATTTTAAAATTAAAAAGAGACAGTGTGGAGGAGTTTTTGCCTTGTGCCACATATGGTGTTTTAAGTAAATTATGTTATGGTCTTGTTGAAGAATTGAGGTGCATTAAAATATTTTATTTTAAAGTATGATGTTAAAGGTGTATAAAAAAATTCATGTGTGTAATTTTTGTTTTGTTGGGTTAAATTTTATTTTGCAAGATTAAGAGTAATAAGGTGTGATAAGTTTCTTGAAATTTTATTATAACTCTTGCATTGTGAAAGGAAGATATGAAATGTTTTTTTTATTTTTAATGCTTTATTTTTTAGAACAAAAGGAGAGTGATTAAACATCAATTTCAGATTTTATTGAGCATTCTTGAAGGTGAAAATTAATATGGATGTTTTGAGAAAATATCTTGTAACCTAACCCTTGAAGTGGCACTAGAAATATCAGTTACTTGTGAGACATGTTTTTGAAGACATATCTCCATAAGAGAAAATTATGAGGTATGGGCACATAATTCCTTGTTTAAGAGTACTTTGTTGAAGTGAATGTTTTGGAACATAAGGTGGAAAGGAAAGGATTGTTTGGTAAGCATTGTTGGAAATATTTGAGTTATGATTTATGCTTCATTGTTGAATAATTTTGGAAAAATTTGGGATAGATATTGAGTACAAGATTGTATTTCCATTATTGAAAGAGTTTGAGATATTTGTGCTAGAGATTGTGAAATATGTGTGCTAGATTTGAAAGCAAGTGTTTCCATCATTGTGAAACCTTTTGAAAATTGGTTTGAGAGATTTTGATAGCAATTATGAAAGTGTTTGAGATCAATTTTGTGAGAAAAAAATGTGCATTAGTGTGATTGATTCTTGAGAGAAAATTTACAATAAAGATAGACCAGTTTTTTGAAACAAGTTATACATTGTTTTGATTTGATTTGAAAAGTATTTTGCAAGAGAAATAAATTGGTTAATTGAGTACAATATTTGTGAGTGTGAAACATATTTATTTTTTGATAGAGCATATCATTCTCTATATGTTCTAGAGGTTAAAAGAATTCTAAGTAGAATTTGTATGTGTGAAGAAAGATTTTTTGAAAGAGATTTAAGTTGTATTTGTATGTAAGATTTGGAAATATTTGAGCAGGTTTTATGAGCAGCATTGAAGGTATATTTGAGCAAGTCTTTGAGAAGGCTTGAAGGTAAATTTGAGCAAGTATTTGAGAAGGCTTGAAGGTATATTTGAGAAAGTATTTGAGAAGGCTTGAAGGTAGATTTGAGCAAGTCTTGAGAGAAGACTTGGGTCAATTTTGGTGCATATTTATGAGTAGAATTAGAGCATATTTGTGCTAGACTTGTGGTAGGTTTTGTTTAGATTTATGAGCAGAGTTAGAGTAGATTTATGCTAGACTTAGGAAAAATTTTGGTGCAGATTTGTAAGTAGAGATAGAGTATATTTGTGCTAAAATTGAGATAAAATTTGGTGCAGATTTTAGATAGAGTTGAGAGTAGGATTTTGAGATGATAGAGCAAAGAGGATAGAGATCTCCAATGGATAGAGGTCCATCAACCAGTGTTGTGGTGACAAAGGTCTCCTATGGAGAGAGATCCACAAGCTAGAGCAGTGGGGATAGTAGTCTTCTAAAAGTTCTCAAACCAAGCCAAAGGAAAAAGAGTTCTCTTGTGCATAGAGATTCACAAACTAGAGCAAAGGGAAAATATTTCTCTTGTGGAGAGAGATTCATGAACCAGATGGTAAGATAGAGTTCTTCTATGGAGAGAGATCCACAAACCAGCTTAGGAGATAGAGTTATCCTAGATCAAGTTTAACAAAATAGATCTAAGGGATAGAATTCTCTCATGGAGAGAGATCCATGAATTAGAGCAAAGGGATAGAGTTATCCTATGGAGAGATATCCATAAATCAGAGCATAGGGGATTAGTGTATCCATTGGATAAAGGTACATAAACATTGTAATAGAGAATTGATTGCCAAGAGATTTGTTGAGAAAATTTAGAAGAAATATTTTCTCTGTAGAGTAGCCCACATTGGGTGAACCATGTTAAATTTGTGTCTCTCTTATGTGTGATGATTTGTGCATTACTTTAATTGCTACTATTGATATTTCCATTGGTAATATTAGATAATATTGTTTGGGAACAAAAAGTAAAATTTGATCTTATATTGTTCACCTTCCTCTCAATACAAGCCTATGTTCAGAAATTGGTAGTAGAGCGGGTTCCTTTGGAAGAGTCTAATATTTTGAAGGAAGAAATTATAGGAATACAAATTGCATCTCAGAATGGATCTTCATAAAATAAGGTACCAATGTTCAATGTGATCTATTATGCTTTCTAGATAATAATAATGAATAATTGCTTGATGACACAAGGATATGAGACATGGTAATCATTTGAGGATGGGTTCACACCTACAACTAATAATCCCATAGATAAATATGGTAAGCTATTGCATGTGAATAATTCCAAGGCTATGAATGGAATATTAAGTGGTTTACATGAAGAGGAATTTGTGAAAGTTATGCACCGCAAATCAGTAAAATAGATATAGGAAAAATTGAAGCAAACATATAAAGGATATAAGAAGGTCAAGTTGGCCAAGTTGCAAAATCACAAGAAAAGGTTTGAAGATTTGAAGATGGAATATGAGGAATATATTGCTACATACTTACTTCATGTGGATGAGGTTGTTAATACCATGTGTGGACTTGTATTTGAAATTGAATACTTCAATGTTGCTCAAAAGGTTTTAAGGTCACTTCTTATGAGGTATGATGGAAAAGTTTCAGCTATAGAAGAGATGAGAGATATTGAAAGTTTGACTATGGATGAGTTACATGGAATTATCACAAATTATGATATGAGGATAGTAAAGGATCCCAAATCCAAGAAATATATAATCTTCAAAGCATCAAAGAAGACAAAATATAAGAAACCAGAATCAAGTGGTGAGTCAAGTAGCGATGAAGAAGCTAACTATGGGAGAAGAAACAAGGACTCAAGAAAACACAAAGGTATGAGGAATGTGAAATATTTTAATGTGGTAATTTTTGTCACTATGAATCTAATTATCCAAAATTTTGAAGCAATAGCAGTGAAGTGAAACATTATCATAATAAAAAGGAAGCAGGAAATTCTAGGCATAAAAACAAATATAGGTATAGACAAGGAAATCATGAAAAAAAGTTCTTTCAAAGGCACAAGAAGAGTTTTGATGTTAACAAGGCAAGAAATACTTCAAGTGATAGTGATGAAAGACCATCATATAGTGAAGAAGAAGAGATTTTATTTTTATAAATAGAAGAGGAAGAAAATGCTCTTAATGAAGATAAAACTAAAAAGTATGAAGATGCTCTTGAAGACCAAGAAGTAGAGAAAGATTCAAAAAATGAAGAGGAAGGTACAGTAGATCTAGAAGAAGAAATTTGTGTTTCTCTCAAAGAATTAAAAAATGTTAGAAAGAAAAATTCAAGACTAAGGGCTCAAGTTCAAGAATGTGAGGAAGAAAAAGAAAAGCTTATACAAGACCTGACAAAATGAATAGCTAAGGCAAGGATATTTAAAGAGTTCATGAGTGAAAAGTTAGAGGTAAAAGAGTTAGAATGTGAAATATTAGAACATGAGGTAGTTTCACTAAGGATGGAAGTGAAATATTCTAAGTAAAAACTCCTACATATAAATATGGTACGCTCTTACACCTATATAATGTAAAGGCAATGAATGCAATCTTTGGTGGATTACGTGAAGCAAAATTTGTAAAAGTTATGCATTGCACTTCATCAAAAGATATGGGAAAAGTTGAAGAATACATATGAGGGAGATAAAAAGGTCAAGATGGTAAATTTAAAAAATCATAAGAAAATATTTGAATACTTGAATATGAAGGATGAGGAAGATATTATTACATACTTACTTCGTGTGGATGAGGTTGTTAACTCCATATGAGGACTTGGGTTTAAATTTGAAGAATATGATGTTTGTAAAAATGTTCTAAGGTCACTTCCTATGAGGTATGATGGAAATATTTCAGCCATAGAAGAAATAAGAGATCTTGAAAATCTAACTTTGGATGAGTTATAGGGAACACTCATAGCATATGAGATGAGATTAGTAAAGGACCCTATCTTGAAGAAAGAGGCAGCTTTCAAGGTAGCAAAAAAAGCAAATGATAAGAAACATGATTCAAGTAATGAGTCAACCAGTGATGAGGAAGCTAACTACGATAGAACGAACAAGAAGAATTCATGAAAGCACAAAGGTATGAAAATAGTAAATTGTTTCAATTATGGTAAATATGGTCACTATTCATCTAATTTTACAAAATCCAAAAGCAAAAACGGTGAAGAGAAAGAAGATCATAAGAATAGGGAAGCATGAAAATCTAGGTATGAAAAGAAAAACAAGGATAGACAAAGCAAGCATGGAAAGAAGTTGTTCCAAAGGCATAAGAGAAGTTTCTATGTAGATAAGATAGGAAAGGGTTCAAGTGATAGTGATGGAAATTCCTCAGATAATGAAGAAGAAAAATTTATCTTCTTGGCAATAGAGGAAGAAGGAAGTGCTCCTATTAAAGATAAATCTAAAAAGTATGAAGATGCTCCTAAAGACAAATAAGTAGAGGAAGAATCAGAAAATGAAGAGGAATGAGTAGTAGATCTAGAAGCTAATATTATTTATGCTCTTAAGGAATTAATAAAGGTTAGAAAACAAAATTCAAAACTTAAGATTAAATTTCAATAATGTGATGAAGAGAAGGGAAAGCTTATACAAGATCTCACAAACTCAATAGCTAATACAAGGAGATTTAAAGAAAAGTTAGAGGTAAAAGTCTTAGAATGTGAAATATTAGATCATGAGGTAGTTTCACTAAGGAAATAAGTGAAAGAGTATAAATACAATCTACAAAAGTTTGGGAAAAGTTCAAAGACCATGGATAATATTATCAATGTATAAAGGTCTACATATAACAAGAAAAAACTTGGTTTTGAAGAGGGACAAAGAGAACAAGGAGAGGAGTCAAGATTAATCTCTAAAGAAGAAGAATCTTAAGAAGAATAGAGTGAAGGAGAAAGTGAGACTTATGAGGATAATTTGAAAAATAGAAGGTTCACCAACGAAGGAAACAATGCACAAATAAAGAACATGAAATATCACAAGGAATAAAGGACTAAGAGACCAATGGATCCAAGGAAATATTCTTTCAAAGGACATTGCTTCTCATGTAACAAGTTTGATCACCAGGCTATGCAGTATAGGATATATAAAAAGAAGGAATATGGTTTCACAAAGAGAAATTTCAGAAATGGGTATCTCTTTCAAGGGTATTGTTACTCTTGTAGTCATTTTGGTCATAAAGCAATTGATTGCAGGGTTCATGATGGGAATGGGTATGGCTTCACTAGGAGGAACTTCAAGATATTTGCACCTTCTAGGAACCACAACATTAAGTGTTATAAGTGCAATAATATTGGGCATATGGCCAAGTGGTAGAACAAAATTTCTAGAGACAAGCAAGAACAGGGATATCCAAAATATTTAGAAGGATTAGTTGAGAAAGAAGGTGGAAAAAGAAAAAGAGCATTGTATTCTAGGACTAGAGATACTCCAATCCCAAAATTAATCACCTCAAGAAGATGAGGTGGGGAGGGGTCTAAGATAAGAGTCTTATATTTAACCCCAAAGGAGTCCATTTGCCATTGATTTCAAAGGGAGAGAGCATTAAGTCACGGGGAGCAGTTTCTCAGGAGGAACAATATTGGAAAAAGGTAAAAGGAATGATTAAAGAAAAAAGGGTTACCATCAATGAAAAAAGAGGGATATTGTTGGAAATTTGAGCATGTTTTGTTGTCACTGATGTCAAGAGGTTTGATGTTCCAAATTTGATGAAATTAAAATAAAAAATGTTGATTAAAGTTAAGATGTTAGAAGTCCTAAATTGATGGAAATATCTGTGAGAATATTTCTCTTAATGGCATATCAGGTATGAGGCAACAAGAAGAAAGGAAGACATCTCCATAATATTTGGAAAAGGATTTATAAATTACCTTGGTGGTAATTTGGCAAAGGTTAAAATATTTAATAATGGTGGCAATAAATTACCTTGGTGGTAATTTGGCAAAGGTCAAAATATTTATTAATGATGGAAAGGTTCTCCCTAAAAGGAAAAACCCAAAAGGTTTTAAATATTTAAATTATAATATTATAATATTTAAATCCTTTAGGATTTAAATAATTATAATTAAATATAATAATTCAAAATATCCAAATTTGAATTAAACAAAAGGAAGTCGACATCAAAAATTAAGTTGGGCATGTGTATAAATAAGGCTAAGGTTAGCCTAAGCCTAATTTTAATTTGCATAGAAGATTTTCCCGAAGTAATAAGCCTTGCATGTCTATTTCTTGTATGCGGTATAGGGAGAAAGGTGCAGGTTTTCATGTTTTTTGGAGTAAGCAAAAGATCAAACAATGGAAGGGGCTTGTCCACACCGAAGTGAGGTGGCAACTGAGATGGTAAGCTTGGTTTGTACAATGCTTTGGGAGTAGCAAGGTGCGGATTTTGAACCGCACATAGGTTTCTTTTGGTCATGGACATTTTGGCTTTCGTGCCAGCAGAGAAGGACATTAAGGAGCACATGCTCCTTGATTCATGTGGGTCAGCATAGCCCACATGGTAGTGGCCCTTGTGTTAGGGCGTGCGGGGCTATGAAATCATGGGTTTGAGTAATGGTGGCAATATTTGATTTTTGATTAAGGTATGTGCATTTGCAATAGTTGGGAGATATAAGGTTTAAATAAATTTTTATTATTGTCATAGTTGGGAGTTATAAGGTTTGAATAAATGTTTTATTGCTATGATTTGAAATTTATGAGGGTTGAATAAATATTATTGTGTATACTCATAGTCAGGAGTCATAAGGGTTAGTGAGTGATATTGTGAATTTATTTAAGTTATTTATTTTTAAAAAGGAGTTATAAGGTGTATGTGAGAATTGTTTTTATGTGATTGGTAACTCTTGTTGATGAAATTTATTTTTAAAGATAGGAGTGATAAGGTGTATAAGTGATTTGGCATTATATGGTGAAATATTTGTTGAGGTGAATATTCTTGTGAATATTTTGAGATAGACTGTTTTTATCTAACCTTGAACTGAAAAAGGATTTGGTTGTAAGTAAGACAAGTTTTGTGGATAATTCTTCATCAATCACATAAGAGGTATGGGAAAATCATATTTTGTTTAAAGTGATTAGAATGATTGTGTGAAACATGATCTAGAGTGAAAAGGATTATTTGATAAGCTTTGTTGGAAATGTATGATCAAGTTTTTTGTACCTCATATTTGAGATAGATTTTTGATAAAAAATGTAAGCTGTATTGTTGAATGAGTTTTGGGAAGTTTTGAGATAAAGAGTGATAACCATTTTTTATAGGTTTCCAAAATAAATTAAGTATTTTTGTGAGAAATTTTGAGTGATTGAATTTGAGAAGAATATTGGCAAGTAGAATTTGTTTGAAGAGAGTTTTTCTTAAATATAGTTGAGTGATGTTTTGTATGCAATATTTGAAACTATTTGGATAGATTTGAGCAAGTCCTTGAAGGGAATTAAGGATAGTGTTCAGTAAGCTTTTATGAAATATTAAGGACAAAGTTGAGTATGATTTTTGCAGGCACCTAAAACTCGTCATGTTGAAGGTGACTACTCATATGAACATGCTACAAGACCATATGAAAGATCTTGTATAGACTCCAAGATAAAGCAGTGGTTCTAACCACTCAATTTGGGTTCCTTGGCCTAATCAGTATGAACCACGATTGAGAACTATGGTCTACAGTATGAACCATAACTAACACCTGCAGTCTATAGTCTGAATCACAACTGTCACCTACGGTCTAAATTGAAGTTTAGTTGGCATTCATCCAAGCCAAATTGGTTTGAACGACCATTTAATCTCGAAGAAGGCGGTTAAAGGACAAAAGATTCCAGAGGCTTCCAATCCAACTGTCCTAACCACCTCTTCTTGTTCTTGGCTTCTCCATGAAGCCACCCTAGCCCTAGGGACATGCTATAAATATTAGCATACATAGCCTATCCAATGGCTATAGTTTGGCATATATCACATTAATGATAAAAAAATATTTATTACACGCTAGTTAGCGCTCCTCCCAAATCATTGGAGGTTGGTTGGTTGGTTATCCAACCAACCATAGCATTGTATATATATATATATATATATCTTTTCAAATCAATAAACTTTTATTTCTTATGTTATTCCTTTGTATATCTCAATATGGTACCAAAGCAGACGCAAAGGACCTGAGACGTAGGTGGTGCAGAGGGTGCACGGATCCCAAGGTTGGTAGGCTAAGCTCTTGAGGGAGAGCAAGTGGACCAATCGACTAATGCAGAGGACCTGAGTTGCAAGCGGTACAAAGGATGCATGGATCCCAAGGTTAGCAACCTTGACTCTTGAGGGAGAGTAAGAAGGTGTGCAGTGAAGCCTAACTTAGGTTCATTGTTCGAGGTGTATTATTGTGTAGGTGACAGGTCAACAGCTTATGTGGACCCCATTCAATGCTGATGTGCCATGTGGAATATGCAGACTAAGACTCGATGCTAACATGCACCCCATTCAAGGCTGACATGGTACATGGGATTGACGGACTAGACTCAATGTTGATGTGGAGCCATTTGAGGTTGACATGGCATGTGGTATCGATGGACTAAAATTGATGCTGACGTGGACCCACCAGAGGACATGACATGGAAAAATTAGCTGACATGGCTTGTAGGTTGACGTGGACAAAGCGGTTGATGTGGATTGGAGACTGACTTGGATAAAGTGGCTGACGTGGATTGGAGGTTGGTTTGACTTAGGTGGAAAAATGATAGTGGGGGAGGGGTGACCACCCGAAGGTACTCACTTTCAAAGGTGGCCCTCCCACATTATAAAGTCTTTGAATGCATCCTTAGGATGCATGTGGGATAATACCACAAATACTTTTTTGAATATTCCTCCCCACCTCTTTATAAGGCCCAAGTGTTGGGATTTCCTTCCCAGCACCTTGGGTACCGTAGCTGGTTTACTGCGCTCTCTGTTGTGGACATGGTACGTGGTTCAAAACTCACAGTCGCCAATATTTTTGATGCCCAAGTGCCATTGTTTTGCGTCCACACACAAAGATTGAACCCCAGCACCATTTGGATGCCCAAGCATATTTTTGATGCCCAAGCGCATTTTTTTGATGCCCACATAGTTTTTTTATGCCCTGCAACATTATTTTGATACTTCGCAGCATATTTTTGACACCCTAACAGTGTCATTTGATGCCTGCAAAGCAATTTTGACTCCTAAGTAGAATTTTTTTCTCCGAGAGGACCAAGAGTAGTTTTTTTTTTACTTTTTTCCCTTGTTTATTTTTGCAACAAGAAGGGGGGATCATAGTATTTTTATTTACAAAATTATAATACAAATGGGGGACATAAGGAACTTTCACAATGACCACTGTTCAAAAATATCTCTTCGATTCGTAGTTGTTGAAAGGTCCTAACTTTGTTCCATGAAAAACAAAGATGAGAGCCATTCTTCAGGTGGAATATTTATGGTATGTAGTAACTGGCAATACACAATGCCCTCAAATAGCAAGAATAGACCAAGACGCTTGGGATAAGGACAAAAAAGGTCTTATGTTTCTCCTGCTTGCTACTACAGATGAGGTTCAACTTCATATCTATGATTCCAAAAATAATAAGCCAGCTTGGGATGCTTTTATTACTGTGTATGAAGGAAAGAATCAGTCCATAATTCTACACCTTTAGAATCAACTACATATCCTCAGTATGAATTCTGGAGAGACAGTTGATCTATTTCTTTACAGAGTGGCAGAAATAAAAGAAAAATTTAACACTATGGGAAAACTAATGGATGATGATATCTTGAACTCTGTCATCTTGAGAGCATTGCCGATTCCTATAAAATGTTGATCACTTCCCTCAATTTTTTTGGTAGACAAGTATATTTTGTGGAGTTGGTAAATTTGCTTCAGACTGAGGAGGCAAATCAGGTTCAAAAATATGAGGTGCTATACAATGCCCTTTCCATCCAACCAAGGGGTAAGAAACAATGTTAGTTTCAAAAAGGGGGTTCCTCTTCCAAGGAAAAAGGGAAAAAAAATCAGTAGAAGGATAAATATTTCAATATTTGTGATATGAATAACCATGACACGAACATGTGTTGGTTCAAAAATAAGCAACCAAATGATCAACCTAATAAGAAGAAAGGAAAAGAGAAATAGAAATATAAAAAGCAACATAAGAAATCTAAGGGACATGTTGCTTATACTGACTCCCACTCAGAATCAGATTTCTCAGGGTCCAATTCATATTCTGACCCTGAAAGAGCACACAAGGTGTTCATGACCCATATTTCATCTTCCTAGATAGATGATGTATGGTACATTGACTCAGGAGCTAGTAAGCACATGAATGGAGACAAATAATGGTTTGAAAAATTTGAAGAGAAAGAGGAAAAGCCAGTCACCATTGTCGACGATCAAGTATACCAAGTAAAGGGAGAAGGGAATGTTTATGTCACTCTCTTAGATGGTAAATGTCGAATAGAGAGGGTTCTCTATGTCCCCAAATTAGCAAATAATTTATTGTCTGTTCCTTGGATGTTGGATAGAAAAATTGATGTTGTGTTATGAGTTGTAAAATTCAGGAAGAGATGTTTTATAACCCGAAAAGGTAAACATATTGCAATCGATTCCTACAAGAATGGATTGTTCATTATCGATGCTCTTTCAACTCCTCATGTTGCTCTGGCTGAAACTACAAAGGAAGCCACTTATATCTGGCATAGAAGATATGGATATCTCAGTTTAGGGTATTTTCTCAAATTGAGCAAATATGAAATGGTGAGAGGACTTCCTCATCTCTCCTCCATATTACTCATTTTCTTAGATTATTTATTAGGGAAGCAACATCGGGTACGTTTCGAATCTAGTTCATCTAGAGCTAAGAAACCTTTGGAGTTGGTACACATCAATCTGTGTGGTCCTATGCCAATAAATTATGGTGGCAAGAAGTACTTTCAATTATTCATTGATGATTACTCTTGAAATATGTGGGTTTTCTTCCTCCAATTGAAATCAGAGGCATTTTCATACTTTCAACAATTCAAGAAACTTATAGAAAAAGAGTGTGGATGTTTCATAAAAATCCTCTACTCAGATTGAGGCAGAGAATATACTTCCAAAGAGTTTTCATCATTCCTAAAGGAACATGGGATAAAACAATAATTGACAACAGCTTATACACCACAACAAAGTGGTATTATTGAGAGAAGAAATCACTCCATTATGGAAATTGTTTGATGTATGATAAAAGGAGCAAATATTGAAGATCAAAATTGGGCAGAGGCAGTCAATACAACATCATATCTCCTATATAGAGCACCCACAAGGGTTCTACAAGGAAAAAATCCACAAGAAGCATGGAGTGGTAAGAAACCCTCCATTTCTCATCTATGAGTGTTTGGATGTAAAGCCTTCATGCATGTTCCAAAACAAATAAAGAAGAAGTTATATGAGAAAACCTTGCAATGTATCTTTCTTTTTTATGATGAGCATTCAAAGCGATATTGCTTGATCGATCCTATAACCAAAAAAATACATATAAGTAGATATGTAGTGTTTTATGAAGATTTCACATCAAACACTACCTCTATAGTAGTATATCATGAGGATGATGAGCCTAAGCAAGAGGCTTCACCCCCTCAGAAGAAGATTCCAAAATGGTATACCAGAACTTTGATATATTCTAAATTGACCTCACTTTTAGATATGACTCTAGATCGACCATGTACACACAGTATCACTCAGTAGAAGAAGGCATAAGAATCATATTTATAAGTTGATGAACTTTATCACCAGTTTGATGAACTATCCGTAGATGCAAAAAAAATATAGAGAAATGGATATTGAGGATGAAAGTGTTTATCTGATAGCGTTGTATGAAAATGAACCCACAACTACTTAGGAAGCTCTTAGTAAGCCTCAATGGAAAGTTGCTATGGAAGCAAAGCATACATCTCTCGTGAAAAATCACACTTGGAAGCTAGTAAATATACCTTCAGGAAAGAAACCCATCGGTTGTAAATGGGTATTCAAAGTAAAGTATAAGGTAGATGGTACAATTGATAAGCATAAAGTCCATCTGGTTGAAAAGGTCTATGCTTAGAAAGAAGGCATATATTATGAAGAGAAATTTGCTCCTACTGCAAAAATGAATACCATTAGAGTATTGTGTTCTATGATAGCTCAGTTTGAATGGAAGTTACATCAGATGGATGTAAAAAGTACCTTTCTTAATGGTGATCTACAAGAAGAAGTATACATGACTCAACCTAAAGGATTTGTTGTCAAAGGACAATAACATAAAGTTTACAAGTTAATCAAATCTGTGTATGGGCTAAAACAAGCTCCTCAATCTTGGTACATTAAAATTTATAGTCACCTATTACAACATGGATTTCAATAGTCCGTCAGATGCAAATATCTATATAAAGAACAATGGTTTTGACATAGTGATTCTGGTGCTATATGTATATGATTTGATCATAATAGGTAGTTCATAAAGTATGATTGATACAGTGAAAACGATATCGAATCATATTTTTAAATGACAGATTTGGGACTTCTGCACTACTATCTTGGTTTAGAAGTAACTCAAAAAAACTCATTATATCATATTTACATAGAAGAAATATGTCAAGACTTTTATTGATAAATATTGCATGACTGACTGTAAGTCAAAAGCTACTCCCATGGAAGCAGGATTTAAGTTGTCAAGATATGATCAATCTTCATAGGTAGATGGCACTCTCTATCATCAACTGATCGGGAGTCTTTTATACATAACTAATACCAGGCCTGATATTATTTTTGCTATGGGGTATCTTTCACGGTTCTTGCAGGAACCCAAAGTAAGTCATTGGAAAGCAAAAAAAAATGTTCTACATTATGTCCATAATACAACAAATTTTGGCTTGGAATACAAAAAGAATAACAAGTTGTATCTACAAGGATACACAAAATTCGACTATGCTGGATCCATTGATGACCGAAAATAAATTTCTTGATATATCTTTCATCTTGGTTTTGGTCTTGTCTCTTGGCATAGCAAAAAGCAACAGGTGGTTGCTATTTCTACTACAAAATTAGAATATCATGCAACCAATGGATCAATCTATGAGATAATATGGCTACATCACATTCTTACAAATATGGGCCTTCCAAAGAATCTTCCACTACATTTGTTTTTTGACAATCAAGATGTTTTAAACCTTGTCAAGAATCCCATTTTTCATGATCGTACCAAAAAAATTGACACAAAATGTCATTTCATTCTAGATGAATTTCCAAAGCATCATATACATCTCCAATACATTCCTACTGAAAAGCAAGTTGCAGACATTTTCACCAAAGCACTTGCACGAGTCAAGTTCAAAGTATTTCACAAATCTCTCTGCATTTTGCAATTAATGTAATAAGGGGGGATGTTAGCATACATAGCCTATCTCATGGCTATAGTTTGGTGGATATCACATTAATGATAAAAAATTGTTTATTATGCACTAGTTAGCGCTCCTCCCAAACCATTGGAGGTTGGTTGGTTTATTATCCAACCAACCATAGCATTGTATATATATATATCTTTTCAAATCAATAAAATTTGCTTACTTGCATTATTCCTTTGAAGATCTCAATATAAATACCCCTCTAAATTGAGGATGAATATAGAGAGTTGATTGATCAAGAGAGTAGCGAAGCATTCTCGAATTGCATATTGAGTTCATGCATTGAGAAGGCTACTTTTCTATTCACCCAAAGATCAATTTGCCATGGAGGTCTTAGGAGCCTAGGAGAGCCAAGAAATGCTAATTCGGTAAAATAGAGGTTCTATTCAACAATTCAACCACCAAACCTATTAGAGGACACTGAAGTGACACTTTATCATCAATTTGACAAGGAGGATCAAGCCCATAGCCCTACTATTTTGAGGGCAAGCCTACTTGATTACTCGTCGTGGCTATCAACTGTAGTTTACAGTGCAGACCACTCAGTAGATCTATGGTTTGTAATTCATATTATGACTCTAAAAGAGCACACGAGGTGTTCATGACCCATATTTCATCTTCCTAGATAGGTGATGTATGGTACATTGATTCAGGAGCTAGTAAGAACATGAATGGAGACAAATAATGGTTTGAAAAATTTGAAGAGAAAGAGGAAAATCTAGTCACCATTGTCGACAATCAAGTATACCAACTAAAGGGAGAAGGTAATGTTTCTATCACTCTCTCAGATGCTAAATGTCAGATAGAGAGGGTTCTCTATGTCCCCAAATTAGCAAATAATTTGTTGTCTATTCCTTGGATTTTGGATAGAAAAATGGATGTTGTGTTTTGAGTTGTAAAATTCAGGAAGATATTTTTTATAACCTGAAAAGGTAAAAATATTGCAATTAGTTCCTACAAGCATGGATTGTTCATTATCGATGCTCTTTCAACTCCTCATGTTACTCTGGCTGCAACTACAAATGAAGCCACTTATCTCTGGCATAGAAGATATGGATATCTCAGTTTAGGGTATTTGCTAGAATTGAGCAAATATGAAATGGTGAAAGGACTTCCTCATCTCTCCTCCATCTTACTCATTTTCTTAGATTGTTTATTAGGGAAGCAACACCGGGTATGTTTTGAATCTAGTTCATCTAGAGATAAGAAACCTTTGGAGTTGGTACACATCAATCTATGTGGTCCTATGCCAATAAATTATTGTGGCAAGAAGTACTTTAAATTATTCATTGATGATTACGCCCGAAATATGTGGGTTTTCTTCCTCCAATTGAAATCAGAGGCATTTTCATACTTTCAAAAATTCAAGAAACTTATAGAAAAAGAGTGGATGTTTCATAAAAATCCTCCACTCAGATTGAGGGGGAGAATATACTTCCAAAGAGTTTTCATCATTCCTAAAGGAACATGGGATAAAACAATAATTGACAACAACTTATACACCACAACAAAGTGGTATTTTTGAGAGAAGAAATCACTCCATTATGGAAATTGTTCGATGTATGATAAAAGGAGCAAATATTGAAGATCAACATTGGGAAGAGGCAGTCAATACAACATCATATCTCCTGTATAGAGCACCCACAAGGGCTCTATGAGGAAAAACTCCACAAGAAGCATGGAGTGGTGAGAAACCCTCCATTTCTCATCTATGAGTGTTTGGATGTAAAGCCTTCATGCATGTTCCAAAACAAATAAAGAAGAAGTTAGATGAGAAAACCTTGCAATGTATCTTTCTTTTTTATGATGAGCATTCAACGAGATATCACTTGATCGATCCTATAACCAAAAAAATACATATAAGTATATATGTAGTTTTTGATGAATATTTCACATCAAACACTACCTCTATAGTAGTATATCATGAGGATGTTGAGCCTAAGCAAGAGGATTCACCCCCTCAGAAGAATATTCCAAAATGGTATACCAAAACATTGATATATTCTAAATTGAACTCACTTTTAGATATGACTCTAGATCGACCGTATACACATACTATCACTCAGTAGAAGAAGGCATAAGCATCATATTTATAAGTTGATGAACTTTATCACCAGTTTGATGAACTATCCGTAGATGCAAAAAAATATAGAGAAATGGATATTGAGGATGAAAGCGTTTATCTGATAGCATTGTATGAAAATGAACCCACAACTACTCAGGAAGCTCTTAGTAAGCCTTAATGGAAAGTTGCTATGGAAGCAGAGAATACATCTCTCATGAAAAATCACACTTGGAAGCTAGTAAATATGCCTTCAGGAAAGAAACCCATCGGTTGTAAATGTGTATTCAAAGTAAATTATAAGCCATATGGTACAATTGATAAGCATAAAGTCCATCTGGTTGCAAAGGGCTATGCTTAGAAAGAAGGCATAGATTATGAAGAGAAATTCGCTCCTACTGCAAAAATGAATACCATCAGAGTATTGTGTTCTATGGCAGCTCAGTTTGAATGGAAGTTACATCAAATGGATGTAAAAAGTACCTTTCTTAATGGTGATCTACAAGAAGAAGTATACATGACTCAACCTAAAGGATTTGTTGTCAAAGGACAATAACATAAAGTTTACAAGTTAATCAAATCCATATATGGGCTAAAACAAGCTCCTCAAGCTTGGTACATTAAAATTTATAGTCACCTATTACAACATGGATTTCAACAATCCATCAGATGCAAATATCTATATAAAGAACAATGGTTTTGATATAGTGATTCTGGTGCTATATGTATATGATTTGATCATAATAGGTAGTTCAAAAAGTATGATTGATACAGTGAAAAGAGATATCGAATCATATTTTTAAATGACAGATTTGGGACTTCTGCACTACTATCTTGGTTTAGAAGTAACTCAAAAAAAATCATCATATCATATTTACATAGAAGAAATATGTCAAGACTTTTATTGAGAAATATTGCATGACTAACTGTAATTCAAAATCTACTCCCATGGAAGCAGGATTTAAGTTGTCAAGATATGATCAATCTTCATAGGTAGATGGCACTCTCTATCATCAACTAATTGGGAGTCTTTTATACCTAACTAATACCAGGTCTGATATTAGTTTTGCTATGGGGTATCTTTCATGGTTCATGCCGGAACCCAAAGTAAGTCATTGGAAAGCAAAAAAAAGAGTTCTACATTATGTCCATAGTACAACAAATTTTGGCTTGGAATACAAAAAGAATAACAAGTTGTATCTACAAGGATACACGGACTTTGACTATCTTTGGATCCATTGATGACCGAAAATCAATTTCTTGATATATCTTTCATCTTGGTTCTGGTCTTGTCTCTTGGCATAGCAAAAAGCAACAGGTGGTTGCTATTTCTTCTGCAAAATCAGAATATAATGCAACCAATGGATCATTCTATCAGATAATATGGCTACATCACATTCTTACAAATATGGGCCTTCCAAAGAATCTTCCACTACATTTTTTTTGTGACAATCAAGATGTTTTAAACCTTGTCAAGAATCCCATTTTTCATGATCGTACCAAAAAAATGACACAAAATGTCATTTCATTCGAGATGAAGTTCCAAAGCATCATATATATCTCCAATACATTCCTACTGAAGAGCAAGTTGTAGACATTTTCACCAAAGCACTTGCACGAGTCAAGTTCAAAGTATTTCGTAAATCTCTCTCCATTTTGCAATTAATGTAATAAGGGGGGATGTTAGCATACATAGCCTATCTCATGGCTATAGTTTGGAGGATATCACATTAATGATAAAAAATTGTTTATTATACACTAGTTAGCGCTCCTCCCAAACCGTTGGAGGTTGGTTGGTTTATTATCCAAATAACCATAGCATTGTATATATATATATATATATATATATATATATATATATATATATATATATATATCTTTTCAAATCAATAAACTTTGCTTGCTGGCATTATTCCTTTGAATATCTCAATATAAATACCCCTCTAAATTGAGGATGAATATAGAGAGTTTATTTATCAAGAGAGTAGTGAAGCCTTGTCGAATTGCATATTGAGTTCATGCATTGAGAAGGCTACTTTTCTATTCACCCAAACATCAATTTTCCATGGAGGTCTTAGGAGCCTAGGAGAGCCAAGAAATGCTAATTCAGTAAAATAGAGGTTCTATTCAACAATTCAACCACCAAACCTATCAGAAGACACTGAAGTGACACTTGATCATCAATTTGACAAGGAGGATCAAGCCCATAGCCCTTGTATTTTGAGGGCAAGCCTACTTGATTGCTCGTCGTGGCTATCAACTATAGTTTACAGTGTAGACCACTCATCAGAGCTATGGTTTGCAATTCATATTCTAATTCTGAAAGAGCACACAAGGTGTTCATGAACCATATATCATCTTCCTAGATAGATGATGTATGGTACATTGATTTAGGAGCTAATAAGCATATGAATGGAGACAAATAATGGTTTGAAAATTTTGAAGAGAAAGAGGAAAAGCCAGTCACCATTGCCGACGATCAAGTATACTAAGTAAAGGGAGAAGGGAATGTTTTTTTCACTCTCTCAGATGGTAAATATCAGATAGAGAGGATTCTCTATGTCCCCAAATTAGCAAATAATTTGTTGTCTGTTCCTTGGATGTTGGATAGAAAAATGGATGTTGTGTTATGAGTTGTAAAATTTAGGAAGAGATGTTTTATAACCCAAAAAGGTAAACATATTGCATTCGGTTCCTACAAGCATGGATTGTTCATTATCGATGCTCTTTCAACTCCTCATGTTGCTATGGCTGCAACTACAAAGGAAGCCACTTATCTCTGGCATAGAAGATATGGATATCTCAGTTTAGGGTATTTGCTCGAATTGAGCAAATATGAAATGGTGAGAGGACTTCCTCATCTCTCCTCCATCTTAATCATTTTCTTAGATTGTTTATTAGGGAAGCAACACCAGGTACGTTTTGAATCTAGTTCATATAGAGATAAGAAACCTTTGGAGTTGGTACACATCAATCTGTGCGGTCCTATGCCAATAAATTATGGTGGCAAGAAGTAATTTCAATTATTCATTGATGATTACTCCTGAAATATGTGCGTTTTCTTCCTCCAATTGAAATCAGAGGCATTTTCATACTTTCAAAAATTCAAGAAATTTATAGAAAAAGAGTGTGGATGTTTCATAAAAATCCTCCACTCAGATTGAGGAGAATATACTTTCAAAGAGTTTTCATCATTCCTAAAGGAACATGGGATAAAACAATAATTGAAAACAGCTTATACACCACAACAAAGTGGTATTTTTGAGAGGAGAAATCACTCCATTATGGAAATTGTTCGATGTATGATGAAAGGAGCAAATATTGAAGATCAACATTGGGAAGAGGCAGTGAATACAGCATTATATATCCTGTATAGAGCACCCACAAAGGCTTTACAAGGAAAAACTCCACAAGAAGCATGGAGTGGTAAGAAACCCTCCATTTCTCATCTATGAGTGTTTGGATGTAAAGCCTTCATGCATGTTCCAAAACAAAGAAAGAAGAAGTTAGATGAGAAAACCTTGCAATGTATCTTTCTTTTTTATGATGAGCATTCAACGAGATATTCCTTGATCGATCCTATAACCAAAAAAATACATATAAGTATATATGTAGTGTTTGATGAAGATTTTACATCAAACACTACCTCTATAGTAGTATATCATGAGGATGTTGATCCTAAGCAAGAGGCTTCACCCCCTTAGAAGAAGATTCCAAAATGGTATACCAGAACTTTGATATATTCTAAATTGAACTCACTTTTAGATATGACTCTAGATCGACCGTATACACATACTATGACTCTGTAGAAGAAGGCATAAGAATCATATTTATAAGTTGATGAACTTTATCACCAGTTTGATGAACTATCCGTAGATGCAAAAAAATATAGAGAAATGGATATTGAGGATGAAAGCATTTATCTGATAGGGTTGTATGAAAATGAACCCACAACTACTCAGGAAGCTCTTAGTAAGCCTCAATGGAAAGTTGCTATGGAAGAAGAGCATACATCTCTCATGAAAAATCACACTTGGAAGCTAGTAAATCTACCTTCAGGAAAGAAACCCATCGGTTGTAAATGGGTATTCAAAGTAAAGTATAAGGTAGATGGTACAATTGATAAGAATAAATTATGTCTAGTTGCAAAGGGCTATGCTTAGAAAGAAGGCAAATATTATGAAGATAAATTCGCTCCTACTGCAAAAATGAATACCATTAGAGTATTGTGTTCTATGGCAGCTCATTTTGAATGGAAGTTACATCAGATGGATGTAAAAAGTACCTTTCTTAATGGTGATCTACAAGAAGAAGTATACATGACTCAACCTAAAGGATTTGTTGTCAAAGGACAATAACATAAAGTTTACAAGTTAATCAAATCCATGTATGGGCTAAAACAAGCTCCTCAAGCTTGGTACATTAAAATTTATAGTCACCTATTACAACATGGATTTCAACAGTCCGTCAGATGCAAATATCTATATAAAGAACAATGGTTTTGATATAGTGATTATGGTGCTATATGTATATGACTTAATCATAACAGGTAGTTCAGAAAGAATGATTGATACAGTGAAAAGTGATATCGAATCATATTTTTAAATGACAGATTTGGGACTTCTGCACTACTATCTTGGTTTAGAAGTAACTCAAAAAAATCATCATATCATATTTACATAGAAGAAATATGCCAAGACTTTTATTGAGAAATATTGCATGACTGATCGTAAGTCAAAATCTACTCCCATGGAAGCAGGATTTAAGTTGTCAAGATATGATCAATCTCCATAGGTAGATGGCACTCTCTATCATCAATTGATTGGGAGTCTTTTATACCTAACCAATACCAAGCCCGATATTAGTTTTGCTATGGGGTATCTTTCACGGTTCATGCAGGAACCCAAAGTAAGTCATTGGAAAGCAAAAAAAAGAGTTCTACATTATGTCCATAGTACAACAAATTTTGGCTTGGAATACAAAAAGAATAACAAGTTGTATCTACACGGACACACGGACTTTGACTATGCTGGATCCATTGATGACCGAAAATCAATTTCTTGATATATATTTCATCTTGGTTCTGGTCTTGTCTCTTGGCATAGCAAAAAGCAACAGGTGGTTGCTATTTCTTCTGCAAAATCAGAATATCATGCAACCAATGGATCAGTCTATGAGATAATATGGCTACATCACATTCTTACAAATATGGGCCTTCCAAAGAATCCTCCACTACATTTTTTTTGCGACAATCAAGATGTTTTAAACCTTTTCAAGAATACCATTTTTCATGATCGTACCAAAAAAAATGACACAAAATGTCATTTCATTCGAGATGAAGTTCCAAAGCATCATATATAGCTCCAATAAATTCCTACTGAAGAGCAAGTTGTAGACATTTTCACCAAAGCACTTGCACGAGTCAAGTTCAAAGTATTTCGTAAATCTCTCTGCATTTTGCAATTAATGTAATAAGGGGGGATGTTAGCATACATAGCCTATCTCATGGCTATAGTTTGGAGGATATTACATTAATGATAAAAAATTGTTTATTATACACTAATTAGCGCTCCTCCCAAACCGTTGGAGGTTGGTTGGTTTATTATCCAACCAACCATAGCATTGTATATATATATCTTTTCAAATCAATAAACTTTGCTTGCTGGCATTATTCCTTTGAATATCTCAATATAAATACCCCTCTAAATTGAGGATGAATATAGAGAGTTTATTTATCAAGAGAGTAGTGAAGCCTTGTCGAATTGCATATTGAGTTCATGCATTGAGAAGGCTACTTTTCTATTCACCCAAACATCAATTTTCCATGGAGGTCTTAGGAGCCTAGGAGAGCCAAGAAATGCTAATTCGATAAAATAGAGGTCCTATTCAACAATTCAAGCACCAAACCTATTAGAGGACACTGAAGTGACCCTTGATCATCAATTTGACAAGGAGGATCATGCCCATACCCCTTGTATTTTGAGGGCAAGCCTACTTGATTACTCGTCGTGGCTATCAACTGTAGTTTACAGTGCAGACCACTCATCAGAGCTATGGTTTGCAATTCATATTCTGATTCTGAAAGAGCACACAAGGTGTTCATGACCCATATTTCATCTTCCTAGATAGATGATGTATGGTACATTGATTTAGGAGCTAGTAAGCACATGAATGGAGACAAACAATGGTTTAAAAAATTTGAAGAGAAAGAGCAAAATCCAGTCACCATTGCCGACGATCAAGTATACCAAGTAAAAGGAGAAGGGAATGTTTTTGTCACTCTCTTAGATTTTAAATGTCAGATAGAGAGGGTTCTCTATGTCCCCAGATTAGCAAATAATTTGTTGTCTATTCCTTGGCTGTTGGATAGAAAAATGGATGTTGTGTTATGAGTTGTAAAAGTTAGGAAGAGATGTTTTATAACCCGAAAAGGTAAACATATTGCAATCAGTTCCTACAAGCATGGATTGTTCATTATCGATGCTCTTTCAACTCCTCATGTTGCTTTTGCTGCAACTACAAAGGAAGCCACTTATCTCTGGCATAGAAGATATGGATATCTCATTTCAGGGTATTTGCTCGAATTGAGCAAATATGAAATGGTGAGAGGACTTCCTCATCTCTCCTCCATCTTACTCATTTTCTTAGATTGTTTATTAGGGAAGCAACACCGGGTACATTTTGAATCTAGGTCATCTAGAGCTAAGAAACCTTTGGAGTTGGTACACATCAATCTGTGCGGTCCTATGCCAATAAATTATGGTGGCAAGAAGTACTTTCAATTATTATTTGATGATTACTCCCAAAATATGTGGGTTTTCTTCCTCCAATTGAAATCAGAGGCATTTTCATACTTTCAACAATTCAAAAAACTTATAGAAAAAGAGTGTGGATGTTTCATAAAAATCCTTCGCTCAAATTGAGGGGGAGAATATACTTCCAAAGAGTTTTCATCATTCCTAAAGGAACATGGGATAAAACAATAATTGACAACTTATACACCACAAAAAAGTGGTATTTTTGAGAGGATAAATCGCTCCTTTATGGAAATTGTTCGATGTATGATAAAAGGAGCAAATATTGAAGATCAACATTGGGTAGAGGCAGTCAATACAACATCATATCTCATGTATAGATCACCCACAAGGGCTCTACAAGGCAAAACTCCACAAGAAGCATGGAGTGGTAAGAAACCCTCCATTTCTCATCTATGAGTGTTTGGATGTAAAGCCTTCATGCATGTTCCAAAAAAAAGAAAGAAGAATTTATATGAGAAAACTTTGCAATGTATCTTTCTTTTTTATGATGAGCATTCAAAGGGATATCGCTTGATCCATCCTATAACCAAAAAAATACATATAAGTAGATATGTAGTGTTTGATGAAGATTTCACATCAAACACTACCTCTATAGTAGTATATCATGAGGATGATGAGCCTAAGCAAGAGGCTTCACCCCCTCAGAAGAAGATTCAAAAATGGTATACCAGAACTTTGATATATTATAAATTGACCTCACTTTTAGATATGAATCTAGATCGACCATGTACACATAGTATCACTCAGTAGAATAAGGCATAACCATCATATTTATAATTTAATGAACTTTATCACCAGTTTGATGAACTATCCGTAGATGCAAAAAGATATAGAGAAATGGATATTGAGGATGAAAGCATTTTTCTGATAACGTTGTATGAAAATAAACCCACAACTTGTAAGCCTCAATGGAAAATTGCTATGGAAGCAGAGAATACATCTCTCATGAAAAATCACACTTGGAAGCTAGTAAATTTGCCTTCAGGAAAGAAACCCATCGGTTGTAAATGGGTATTCAAAGTAAAGTATAAGGCATATGGTACAATTGATAAGCATAAAGTCCATCTGGTTGCAAAGGGCTATGCTTAGAAAGAAGGCATAGATTATAAAGAGAAATTCACTCCTACTGCAAAAATGAATACCATCAGAGTATTATGTTCTATGGCAACTCAATTTGAATGGAAGTTACATCAGATGGATGTAAAAAGTACCTTTCTTAATGGTGATCTACAAGAAGAAATATACATGACTCAACCTAAAGGATTTGTTGTCAAAGGACAATAACATAAAGTTTACAAGTTAATCAAATCCATGTATGGGCTAAAACAAGCTCCTCAAGCTTGGTACATTAAAATTTATAGTCACCTATTACAACATGGATTTCAACGAGTCAGTCGGATGCAAATATCTATATTAAGAACAATGGTTTTGACATAGTGATTTTTGTGCTATATGTATATGATTTGATCATGACAAGTAGTTTAGAAAGTATGATTGATACAATGAAAAGTGATATCGAATCATATTTTTAAATGACAAATTTGGGACTTCTGCACTATTATCTTGGTTTAGAAGTAACTCAAAAAAAATCATCATATCATATTTACATAGAAGAAATATGTCAAGACTTTTATTGAGAAATATTGCATGACTGACTGTAAGTCAAAAGCTACTCCCATGGAAGCAGGATTTAAGTTGTCAAGATATGATCAATCTTCATAAGTATATGGCACTCTCTATCATCAACTGATCAGGAGTCTTTTATACCTAACTAATACCAGGCATGATATTAGTTTTGCTATGGGGTATCTTTCACGATTCATGCAGGAACCCAAAGTAAGTCATTGGAAAGCAAAAAAAAGAGTTCTACATTATGTCCATAGTACAACAAATTTTGGCTTGGAATACAAAAAGAATAACAAGTTGTATCTACAAGGATACACGGACTTTGACTATGCTGGATCCATTGATGACCGAAAATCAATTTCTTGATATATCTTTCATCTTGGTTCTGGTCTTGTCTCTTGGCATAGCAAAAAGCAACAGGTGGTTGCTATTTCTTCTGAAAAATCAGAATATCATGCAACCAATGGATCAGTCTGTGAGATAATATGGCTACATCACATTCTTACAAATATGGGCCTTCCAAAGAATCTTCCACTACATTTTTTTTGTGACAATCAAGATGTTTTAAACCTTGTCAAGAATCCCATTTTTCATGATCGTACCAAAAAAAATGACACAAAATGTCATTTCATTTGAGATGAAGTTCCAAAGCATCATTTATAGCTCCAATACATTCCTACTGAAGAGCAAGTTGTAGACATTTTCACCAAAGCACTTGCACGAGTCAAGTTCAAAGTATTTCGCAAATCTCTCTACATTTTGCAATTAATGTAATAAGGGGGTATGTTAGTATACATAGCCTATCTCATGGCTATAGTTTGGAGGATATCACATTAATGATAAAAAATTGTTTATTATACACTAGTTAGCGCTCCTCCCAAACCGTTGGAGGTTGGTTGGTTTATTATCCAACCAACCATAGCATTGTATATATATATATATATATATATATATATATATATATCTTTTCAAATCAATAAAATTTTCTTGCTTGCATTATTCCTTTGAATATCTCAATATAAATACCCCTCTAAATTGAGGATGAATATAGAGAGTTTATTGATCAAGAGAGTAGCGAAGCCTTGTTGAATTGCATATTGAGTTCATGCATTGAGAAGGCTACTTTTCTATTCACCCAAACATCAATTTTCCATGGAGGTCTTAGGAGCCTAGGAGAGCCAAGAAATGATAATTCAGTAAAATAGAGGTTCTATTCAACAATTCAACCACCAAACATATCAGAGGACACTGAAGTGACCCTTGATCATCAATTTGACAAGGAGGATCATGCCCATAGCCCTTGTTTTTTGAGGGCAAGCCTACTTGATTGCTCGTCGTGGCTATCAACTGTAGTTTATAGTGTAGACCACTCATCAGAGCTATGGTTTGCAATTCATATTCTGACTCTGAAAGAGCACACAAGGTGTTCATGACCCATATTTCATCTTCCTAGATAGATGATGTATGGTCCATTGATTCATGACCCATATTCTATTCCTTGGATGTTGGATAGAAAAATGGATGTTGTGTTATGAGTTGTAAAAGTTAGGAAGAGATGTTTTATAACCCGAAAAGGTAAACATATTGCAATCGGTTCCTACAAGCATGGATTGTTCATTATCAATGCTCTTTCAACTCCTCATGTTGCTCTGGCTGCAACTACAAAGGAAGCCACTTATATTCGGCATAGAAGATATGGATATCTCAGTTCAGGGTATTTGCTCGAATTGAGCAACTATGAAATGGTGAGAGGACTTCCTCATCTCTCCTCCATCTTACTCATTTTCTTAGATTGTTTATTAGGGAAGCAACACTGGGTACATTTTGAAACTAGTTCATCTAGAGCTAAGAAACCTTTGGAGTTGGTACACATCAATCTGTGCGGTCCTATGCCAATAAATTATGATGGCAAGAAGTACTTTCAATTATTATTTGATGATTACTCCTGAAATATGTGGGTTTTCTTCCTCCAATTGAAATCAGAGGCATTTTCATACTTTCAACATTTCAAGAAACTTATAGAAAAAGAGTGTGGATGTTTCATAAAAATTCTTCGCTCAAATTGAGGGGGATAATATACTTCTAAAGAGTTTTCATCATTCCTAAAGGAACATGGGATAAAACAATAATTGACAACAACTTATACACCACAAAAAAGTGGTATTTTTGAGAGGATAAATCACTCCTTTATGGAAATTGTTCAATGTATGATAAAAGGAGCAAATATTGAAGATCAACATTGGGCAGAGGCAGTCAATACAACATCATATCTCCTGTATAGAGCACCCACAAGGGCTCTACAAGGCAAAACTCCACAAGAAGCATGGAGTGGTAAGAAACCCTCCATTTCTCATCTACGAGTGTTTGGATGTAAAGCCTTCATGCATGTTCCAAAAAAAAGAAAGAAGAAGTTATATGAGAAAACCTTGCAATGTATCTTTCTTTTTTATGATGAGCATTCAAAGGGATATCGCTTGATCCATCCTATAACCAAAAAAATACATATAAGTAGATATGTAGTGTTTGATGAAGATTTCACATCAAACACTACCTCTATAGTAGTATATCATGAGGATGATGAGCCTAAGCAAGAGGCTTCACCTCCTCAGAATAAGATTCCAAAATGGTATACTAGAACTTTGATATATTCTAAATTGACCTCACTTTTAGATATGACTCTAGATTGACCATGTACACATAGTATCACTCAGTAGAAGAAGGCATTAGCATCATATTTATAATTTAATGAACTTTATCACCAGTTTGATGAACTATCCGTAGATGCAAAAAAAAATAGAGAAATGGATATTGAGGATGAAAGCATTTATCTGATAGTGTTGTATGAAAATAAACCCACAACTTGTAAGCCTCAATGGAAAGTTTCTATGGAAGTAGAGAATACATCTCTCATGAAAAATCACACTTGGAAGCTAGTAAATCTGCCTTCAGGAAAGAAACCCATCAGTTGTAAATGGGTATTCAAAGTAAAGTATAAGGTAGATGGTACAATTGATAAGAATAAAGTCTGTCTGGTTGCAAAGGGCTATGCTTAGAAAGAAGGCATAGATTATGAAGAGAAATTCGCTCCTATTGCAAAAATGAATAACATTAGAGTATTGTGTTCTATGGCAGCTCAGTTTGAATGGAAGTTACATCATATGGATGTACAAAGTACCTTTCTTAATGGTGATCTACAAGAAGAAGTATACATGACTCAACCTAAAGGATTTGTTGTCAAAGGACAATAACATAAAGTTTACAAGTTAATCAAATCCATGTATGGGCTAAAACAAGCTCCTCAAGCTTGGTACATTAAAATTTATAGTCACCTATTACAACATGGATTTCAACAGTCCGTTAGATGCAAATATCTATATAAAGAACAATGGTTTTGATATAGTGATTCTGGTGCTATATGTATATGACTTAATCATAATAGGTAGTTCAGAAAGAATGATTGATATAGTGAAAAGTGATATCGAATCATATTTTTAAATGACAAATTTTGGACTTCTGCACTACTATCTTGGTTTAGAAGTAACTCAAAAAAAATCATCATATCATATTTACATAGAAGAAATATATCAAGACTTTTATTGAGAAATATTGCATGACTGAATGTAAGTCAAAATCTACTCCCATGGAAGCAAGATTTAAGTTGTCAAGATATGATCAATCTTCATAGGTAGATGGCACTCTCTATCATCAACTGATTGGGAGTCTTTTATACCTAACTAATACCAAGCCTGATATTAGTTTTGCTATGGGGTATCTTTCACAGTTCATGCAGGAACCCAAAGTAAGTCATTGGAAAGCAAAAAAAAGAGTTCTACATTATGTCCATAGTACAACAAATTTTGGCTTGGAATGCAAAAAGAATAACAAGTTGTATCTACAAGGACACATGGACTTTGACTATGTTGGATCCATTGATGATCGAAAATCAATTTCTTGATATATCTTTCATCTTGGTTCTGGTCTTGTCTCTTGGCATAGCAAAAAGCAACAGGTGGTTGCTATTTCTTCTGCAAAATCAGAATATCATGCAACCAATGGATCATTCTGTGAGATAATATGGCTACATCACATTCTTACAAATATGGGCCTTCCAAAGAATCTTCCACTACATTTTTTTTTCGACAATCAAGATGTTTTAAACCTTGTCAAGAATCCCATTTTTCATGATCGTACCAAAAAAAATGACACAAAATGTCATTTCATTCGAGATGAAGTTCCAAAGCATCATATATAGCTCCAATACATTCCTATTGAAGAGCAAGTTGTAGACATTTTCACCAAAGCACTTGCACGAGTCAAGTTCAAAGTATTTCGTAAATATCTCTGCATTTTGCAATTAATGTAATAAGGGGGGATGTTAGCATACATAGCCTATCTCATGGCTATAGTTTGGAGGATATCACATTAATGATAAAAAATTGTTTATTATACACTAGTTAGCACTCCTCCCAAACCGTTGGAGGTTGGTTGGTTTATTATCCAACCAACCATAGCATTGTATATATATATATATATATATATCTTTTCAAATCAATAAACTTTGCTTGGTTGCATTATTCCTTTGAATATCTCAATATAAATACCCCTCTAAATTGAGGATGAATATAGAGAGTTTATTGATCAAGAGAGCAGCGAAGCCTTGTCGAATTGCATATTGAGTTCATGCATTGAGAAGGCTACTTTTCTATTCACCCAAACATCAATTTTCCATGGAGGTCTTAGAAGCCTAGGAGAGCCAAGAAATGCTAATTCGGTAAAATAGAGGTTCTATTCAACAATTCAAGCACCAAACCTATCAGAGGACACTGAAGTGACCCTTGATCATCAATTTGACAAGGAGGATCAAGCCCATACCCCTTGTATTTTGAGGGCAAGCCTACTTGATTACTCGTCGTGGCTATCAACTGTAGTTTACAGTGCAGACCACTCATCAGAGCTATGGTTTGCAATTCATATTATTATACTGAAAGAGCACACAAGGTGTTCATGACCCATATTTCATCTTCCTAGATAGATGATGTATGGTACATTGATTCAGGAGCTAGTAAGCACATGAATGAAGACAAATAATGGTTTAAAAAATTTGAAGAGAAAGAGCAAAAGCCAGTCACCATTGCCGACAATCAAGTATACCAAGTAAAAGGAGAAGGGAATGTTTTTGTCACTCTCTTAGATGGTAAATGTCAGATAGAGAGGGTTCTCTATGTCCCCAGATTAGCAAATAATTTGTTGTCTATTCCTTGGATGTTGGATAGAAAAATGGATGTTGTGTTATGAGTTGTAAAAGTTAGGAAGAGATGTTTTATAACCCGAAAAGGTAAACATATTGCAATCGGTTCCTACAAGCATGGATTGTTCATTATCGATGCTCTTTAAACTCCTCATGTTGCTCTGGATGCAACTACAAAGGAAGCCACTTATCTCTGGCATAGAAGATATGGATATCTCAGTTCAGGGTATTTGCTCGAATTGAGCAAATATGAAATGGTGAGAGGACTTCCTCATCTCTCCTCCATCTTACTCATTTTCTTAGATTGTTTATTAGGGAAGCAACACCGAGTACATTTTGAATCTAGTTCATCTAGAGCTAAGAAACCTTTGGAGTTGGTACACATCAATCTGTGCAGTCCTATGCCAATAAATTATGGTGGCAAGAAGTACTTTCAACTTTTCTTTGATGATTACTCCCAAAATATGTGGGTTTTCTTCCTCCAATTGAAATCAGAGGCATTTTCATACTTTCAAAAATTCAAGAAACTTATAGAAAAAGAGTGTGGATGTTTCATAAAAATCCTTCGCTCAAATTGAGGGGGAGAATATACTTCCAAAGAGTTTTCATCATTCCTAAAGGAACATGGGATAAAACAATAATTGACAACAGCTTATACACCACAACAAAGTGGTATTTTTGAGAGGATAAATCACTCCTTTATGGAAATTGTTCGATGTATGATAAAAGGAGCAAATATTGAAGATCAACATTGGGCAGAGGCAGTCAATACAACATCATATCTCCTGTATAGAGCACCCACAAGGGCTCTACAAGGCAAAAATCCACAAGAAGCATGGAGTGGTAAGAAACCCTCCATTTCTCATTTAAGATTGTTTGGATGTAAAGCCTTCATGCATGTTCCAAAAAAAAGAAAGAAGTTATATGAGAAAACCTTGCAATGTATCTTTCTTTTTTATGATGAGCATTCAAAGGGATATCACTTGATCGATCCTATAACCAAAAAAATACATATAAGTAGATATGTAGTGTTTGATGAAGATTTCACATCAAAAACTACCTCTATAGTAGTATATCATGAGGATGATGAGCCTAAGCAAGAGGCTTCACCCCCTCAGAAGAAGATTCCAAAATGGTATACCGAACTTTGATATATTATAAATTGACCTCACTTTTAGATATGACTCTAGATCGACCATGTACACATAGTATCACTCAGTAGAAGAAGGCATAAGCATCATATTTATAATTTAATGAACTTTATCACCAGTTTGATGAACTATCCGTAGATGCAAAAAGATATAGAGAAATGGATATTGAGGATGAAAGCATTTATCTGATAACGTTGTATGAAAATAAACCCACAACTTGTAAGCCTCAATGGAAAATTGCTATGGAAGCAGAGAATACATCTCTCATGAAAAATCACACTTGGAAGCTAGTAAATCTGCCTTCAGGAAAGAAACCCATCGGTTGTAAATGGGTATTCAAAGTAAAGTATAAGGCAGATGGTACAATTGATAAGCATAAAGTCCATCTGGTTGCAAAGGGCTATTCTTAGAAAGAAGGCATAGATTATAAAGAGAAATTCACTCCTATTGCAAAAATGAATACCATCAGAGTATTATGTTCTATGGCAGCTCAATTTGAATGGAAGTTACATCAGATGGATGTAAAAAGTACCTTTCTTAATGGTGATCTACAAGAAGAAATATACATGACTCAACCTAAAGGATTTGTTGTCAAAGGACAATAACATAAAGTTTACAAGTTAATCAAATCCATGTATGGGCTAAAACAAGCTCCTCAAGCTTGGTACATTAAAATTTATAGTCACCTATTACAACATGGATTTCAACAGTCCGTTAGATGCAAATATCTATATAAAGAACAATGGTTTTGACATAGTGATTCTGGTGCTATATGTATATGATTTGATCATGACAAGTAGTTTAGAAAGTATGATTGATACAATGAAAAGTGATATCGAATCATATTTTTAAATGACAAATTTGGGACTTCTGCACTACTATCTTGGTTTAGAAGTAACTCAAAAAAAATCATCATATCATATTTACATAGAAGAAATATGTCAAGACTTTTATTGAGAAATATTGCATGACTGACTGTAAGTCAAAAGCTACTCCCATGGAAGTAGGATTTAAGTTGTCAAGATATGATCAATCTTCATAAGTAGATGGCACTCCCCATCATCAACTGATCAGGAGTCTTTTATACCTAACTAATACCAGGCATGATATTAGTTTTGCTATGGGGTATCTTTCACGGTTCATGCAGGAACCCAAAGTAAGTCATTGGAAAGCAAAAAAAATATTTCTACATTATGTCCATAATACAACAAATTTTGGGTTGGAATACAAAAAGAATAACAAGTTGTATCTACAAGGATACACAGACTTTGACTATGCTGGATCCATTGATGACAGAAAATCAATTTCTTGATATATCTTTCATCTTGGTTTTGGTCTTGTCTCTTGGCATAACAAAAAGCAACAGGTGGTTGCTATTTCTTCTGCAAAATCATAATATCATGCAACCAATGGATCATTCTGTGAGATAATATGGCTACATCACATTCTTACAAATATGGGCCATCCAAAGAATGTTCCACTACATTTTTTTTGCGACAATCAAGATGTTTTAAACCTTGTCAAGAATCCCATTTTTCATGATCGTACCAAAAAAAATGACACAAAATGTCATTTCATTTGAGATGAAGTTCCAAAGCATCATTTATAGCTCCAATACATTCCTATTGAAGAGCAAGTTGTAGACATTTTCACCAAAGCACTTGCACGAGTCAAGTTCAAAGTATTTCGCAAATCTCTCTGCATTTTGCAATTAATGTAATAAGGGGGGATGTTAGTATAGATAGCCTATCTCATGGCTATAGTTTGGAGGATATCACATTAATGATAAAAAATTGTTTATTATACACTAGTTAGCGCTCCTCCCAAACCGTTGGAGGTTGGTTGGTTTATTATCCAACCAACCATAGCATTGTATATATATATATATATATATATATATATATATATATATATATATCTTTTCAAATCAATAAAATTTGCTTGCTTGCATTATTCCTTTGAATATCTCAATATAAATACCCCTCTAAATTGAGGATGAATATAGAGAGTTTATTGATCAAGAGAGTAGCGAAGCCTTGTTGAATTGCATATTGAGTTCATGCATTGAGAAGGCTACTTTTCTATTCACCCAAACATCAATTTTCCATGGAGGTCTTAGGAGCCTAGGAGAGCCAAGAAATGCTAATTCGGTAAAATAGAGGTTCTATTCAACAATTAAACCACCAAACATATCAGAGGACACTGAAGTGACCCTTGATCATCAATTTGACAAGGAGGATCATGCCCATAGCCCTTGTATTTTGAGGGCAAGCCTACTTGATTGCTCGTCGTGGCTATCAACTGTAGTTTATAGTGTAGACCACTCATCAGAGCTATGGTTTGCAATTCATATTCTGACTTTGAAAGAGCACACAAGGTGTTCATGACCCATATTTCATCTTCCTAGATAGATGATGTATGGTACATTGATTCAGGAGCTAGTAAGCACATGAATGGAGACAAATAATGGTTTGAAAAATTTGAAGAGAAAGAGGAAAAGCCAGTCACCATTGCCGACGATCAAGTATACCATGTAAAGGTATAAGGGAATGTTTTTGTCACTCTCTCAGATGGTAAATGTCAGATAGAGAGGGTTCTCTATGTCCCTATATTAGCAAATAATTTGTTGTCTATTCCTTGGATGTTGGATAGAAAAATGGATGTTGTGTTATGAGTTGTAAAAGTTAGGAAGAGATGTTTTATAACCCGAAAAGGTAAACATATTGCAATCAGTTCCTACAAGCATGGATTGTTCATTATCGATGCTCTTTCAACTCCTCATGTTGCTCTGGCTACAACTACAAAGGAAGCCACTTATCTCTGTTATAGAAGATATGGATATCTCAGTTCAGGGTATTTGCTCGAATTGAGCAACTATGAAATGGTGAGAGGACTTCCTCATCTCTCCTCCATATTACTCATTTTCTTAGATTGTTTATTAGGGAAGCAACACCGGGTACATTTTGAAACTAGTTCATCTAGAGCTAAGAAACCTTTGGAGTTGGTACACATCAATCTGTGTGGTCCTATGCCTATAAATTATGGTGGCAAGAAGTACTTTCAATTATTATTTGATGATTACTCCCAAAATATGTGGGTTTTCTTCCTCCAATTGAAATCAGAGGCATTTTCATACTTTCAACAATTCAAGAAACTTATAGAAAAAGAGTGTGGATGTTTCATAAAAATTCTTCGCTCAAATTGAGGGGGAGAATATACATCTAAAGAGTTTTCATCATTACTAAAGGAACATGGGATAAAACAATAATTGACAACAGCTTATACACCACAACAAAGTGGTATTTTTGAGAGGATAAATCACTCCTTTATGGAAATTGTTCGATGTATGATAAAAGGAGCAAATATTGAAGATCAACATTGGGCAGAGGCAGTCAATACAACATCATATCTCCTATATAGAGCACCCACAAGGGCTCTACAAGGCAAAACTCCACAAGAAGCATGGAGTGGTAAGAAACCCCCCATTTCTCATCTACGAGTGTTTGGATGTAAAGCCTTCATGCATGTTCCAAAAAAAAGACAGAAGAAGTTATATGAGATTACCTTGCAATGTATCTTTCTTTTTTATGATGAGCATTCAAAGGGATATCGCTTGATCCATCCTATAACCAAAAAAATACATATAAGTAGATATGTAGTGTTTGATGAAGATTTCACATCAAACACTACCTCTGTAGTAGTATATCATGAGGATGATGAGCCTAAGCAAGAGGCTTCACCCCCTCAGAATAAGATTCCAAAATGGTATACCAGAACTTTGATATATTCTAAATTGACCTCACTTTTAGATATGACTCTAGATTGACCATGTGCACATACTATCACTCAGTAGAAGAAGGCATAAGCATCATATTTATAATTTAATGAACTTTATCACCAGTTTGATGAACTATCCGTAGATGCAAAAAAAATAGAGAAATGGATATTGAGGATGAAAGCATTTATCTGATAGCGTTGTATGAAAATAAACCCACAACTTGTAAGCCTCAATGGAAAGTTGCTATGGAAGTAGAGAATACATCTCTCATGAAAAATCACACTTGGAAGCTAGTAAATCGCCTTCGAGAAAGAAACCCATTGGTTGTAAATGGGTATTCAAAGTAAAGTATAAGGCAGATGGTACAATTGATAAGAATAAAGTTTGTCTGGTTGCAAAGGGCTATGCTTAGAAAGAAGGCATAGATTATGAAGAGAAATTCGCTCCTACTGCAATAATGAATTCCATTAGAGTATTGTGTTCTATGGCAGCTCAGTTTGAATGGAAGTTACATCAGATGGATGTAAAAATTACCTTTCTTAATGGTGATCTACAAGAAGAAGTATACATGACTCAACCTAAAGGATTTGTTGTCAAAGGACAATAACATAAAGTTTACAAGTTAATCAAATCCATGTATGGGCTAAAACAAGCTCCTCAAGCTTGGTACATTAAAATTTATAGTCACCTATTACAACATGGATTTCAACAGTCCGTCAGATGCAAATATCTATATAAAGAACAATGGTTTTGATATAGTGATTTTGGTGCTATATGTATATGACTTAATCATAATAGGTAGTTCAGAAAGAATGATTGATATAGTGAAAAGTGATATCGAATCATATTTTTAAATGACAAATTTGGGACTTCTGCACTACTATCTTGGTTTAGAAGTAACTCAAAAAAAATCATCATATCATATTTACATAGAAGAAATATGTCAAGACTTTTATTGAGAAATATTGCATGACTGACTGTAAGTCAAAATCTACTCCAATGGAAGCAGGATTTAAGCTGTCAAGATATGATCAATCTTCATAGGTAGATGACACTCTCTATCATCAACTGATTGGAAGTCTTTTATACCTAACTAATACCAAGCCTGATATTAGTTTTGCTATGGGGTATCTTTCACAGTTCATGCAGGAACCCAAAGTAAGTCATTGGAAAGAAAAAAAAAGAGTTCTACATTATGTCCATAGTACAACAAATTTTGGGTTGGAATACAAAAAGAATAACAAGTTGTATCTACAAGGACACACGGAATTTGACTATGTTGGATCCATTGATGACCGAAAATTAATTTCTTGATATATCTTTCATCTTGGTTCTGGTCTTGTCTCTTGGCATAGCAAAAAGCAACAGGTGGTTGCTATTTCTTCTGAAAAATCAGAATATCATGCAACCAATGGATCAGTCTGTGAGATAATATGGCTACATCACATTCTTACAAATATGGGCCTTCCAAATAATCTTCCACTACATTTTTTTTGTGACAATCAAGATGTTTTAATCCTTGTCAAGAACCCCATTTTTCATAATCGTACCAAAAAAAATGACACAAAATGTCATTTCATTCGAGATGAAGTTCCAAAGCATCATATATAGCTCCAATACATTCCTACTAAAGAGCAAGTTGTAGACATTTTCACCAAAGCACTTGCACGAGTCAAGTTCAAAGTATTTCGTAAATCTCTCTGCATTTTGCAATTAATGTAATAAGGGGGGATGTTAGCATACATAGCCTATCTCATGGCTATAGTTTGGAGGATATCACATTAATGATAAAAAATTGTTTATTATACACTAGTTAGCGCTCCTCCCAAACCGTTGGAGGTTGGTTGGTTTATTATCCAACCAACCATAGCATTGTATATATATATATATATCTTTTCAAATCAATAAACTTTGCTTGGTTGCATTATTCCTTTGAATATCTCAATATAAATACCCCTCTAAATTGGGGATGAATATAGAGAGTTTATTGATCAAGAGAGCAGCGAAGCCTTGTCGAATTGCATATTGAGTTCATGCATTGAGAAGGCTACTTTTCTATTCACCCAAACATCAATTTTCCATGGAGGTCTTAGGAGCCTAGGAGAGCCATGAAATGCTAATTCGGTAAAATAGAGGTTCTATTCAACAATTCAAGCTCCAAACCTATCAGAGGACACTGAAGTGACCCTTGATCATCAATTTGACAAGGAGGATCAAGCCCATACCCCTTGTATTTTGAGGGCAAGCCTACTTGATTACTCGTCGTTGCTATCAACTGTAGTTTACAGTGCAGACCGCTCATCAGAGCTATGGTTTGCAATTCATATTCTGATTCTGAAAGAGCACACAAGGTGTTCATGACCCATATTTCATCTTACTAGATAGATGATGTATGGTACATTGATTCAGGAGCTAGTAAGCACATGAATGGAGACAAATAATGGTTTAAAAAATTTGAAGAGAAAGAGCAAAAGCCAGTCACCATTGCCGACGATCAAGTATACCAAGTAAAAGGATAAGGGAATGTTTTTGTCACTCTCTCAGATGGTAAATGTCAGATAGAGAGGGTTCTCTATGTCCCTAGATTAGCAAATAATTTGTTGTCTATTCCTTGGATGTGGGATAGAAAAATGGATGTTGTGTTATGAGTTGTAAAAGTTAGGAAGAGATGTTTTATAACCCGAAAAGGTAAACATATTGCAATCGGTTCCTACAAGCATGGATTGTTCATTATCGATGCTCTTTCAACTCCTCATGTTGCTCTGGCTACAACTACAAAGGAAGCCACTTATCTCTGGCATAGAATATATGGATATCTCAGTTCAGGGTATTTGCTCGAATTGAGCAAATATGAAATGGTGAGAGGACTTCCTCATCTCTCCTCCATCTTACTCATTTTATTAGATTGTTTATTAGGGAAGCAACACCGGGTACATTTTGAATCTAGTTCATCTAGAGCAAAGAAACCTTTGGAGTTGGTACACATCAATCTGTGTGGTCCTATGCCAATAAATTATGGTGGCAAGAAGTACCTTCAATTATTCTTTGATGATTACTCCCAAAATATGTGGGTTTTCTTCCTCCAATTGAAATCAGAGGCATTTTCATACTTTCAACAATTCAAGAAACTTATAGAAAAAGAGTGTGGATGTTTCATAAAAATCCTTCGCTCAAATTGAGGGGGAGAATATACTTCCAAAGAGTTTTCATCAATCCTAAAGGAACATGGGATAAAACAATAATTGACAACAACTTATACACCACAACAAAGTGGTATTTTTGAGAGGATAAATCACTCCTTTATGGAAATTGTTCGATGTATGATAAAAGGAGCAAATATTGAAGATCAACATTGGGCAGAGGCAGTCAATACAACATCATATCTCTTGTATAGAGCACCCACAAGGGCTCTACAAGGCAAAAATCCACAAGAAGCATGGAGTGGTAAGAAACCCTCCATTTCTCATTTAAGATTGTTTGGATGTAAAGCCTTCATGCATGTTCCAAAAAAAAGAAAGAAGTTATATGAGAAAACCTTGCAATGTATCTTTCTTTTTTATGATGAGCATTCAAAGGGATATCGCTTGATCGATCCTATAACCAAAAAAATACATATAAGTAGATATGTAGTGTTTGATGAATATTTCACATCAAACACTACCTCTATTGTAGTATATCATGAGGATGATGAGCCTAAGCAAGAGGCTTCACCCCCTCAGAAGAAGATTCCAAAATGGTATACCAGAACTTTGATATATTATAAATTGACCTCACTTTTAGATATGACTCTAGATCGACCATGTACACATAGTATCACTCAGTAGAAGAAGGCATAAGAATCATATTTATAATTTAATGAACTTTATCACCAGTTTGATGAACTATCCGTAGATGCAAAAAGATATAGAGAAATGGATATTGAGGATGAAAGCATTTATCTAATAACGTTGTATGAAAATAAACCCACAACTTGTAAGCCTCAATGGAAAATTGCTATGGAAGTAGAGAATACATCTCTCATGAAAAATCACACTTGGAAGCTAGTAAATCTGCCTTCAGGAAAGAAACCCATCGGTTGTAAATGGGTATTCAAAGTAAAGTATAAGGTAGATGGTACAATTGATAGGCATAATGTCCATCTGGTTGCAAAGGGCTATGCTTAGAAAGAAGGCATAGATTATAAAGAGAAATTCACTCCTACTGCAAAAATGAATACCATCAGAGTATTATGTTCTATGGCAGCTCAATTTGAATGGAAGTTACATCAGATGGATGTAAAAAGTACCTTTCTTAATGGTGATCTACAAGAAGAAATATACATGACTCAACCTAAAGGATTTGTTGTCAAAGGACAATAACATAAAGTTTACAAGTTAATCAAATCCATGTATGGGCTAAAACAAGCTCCTCAAGCTTGGTACATTAAAATTTATAGTCACCTATTACAACATGGATTTCAACAGTCCGTCAGATGCAAATATCTATATAAAGAACAATGGTTTTGACATAGTGATTCCGGTGCTATATGTATATGATTTGATCATGACAAGTAGTTTAGAAAGTATGATTGATACAATGAAAAGTGATATCGAATCATATTTTTAAATGACAAATTTGGGACTTCTGCACTACTATCTTGGTTTAGAAGTAACTCAAAAAAAATCATCATATCATATTTACATAGAAGAAATATGTCAAGACTTTTATTGAGAAATATTGCATGACTGACTGTAAGTCAAAAGCTACTCCCATGGAAGCTGGATTTAAGTTGTCAAGATATGATCAATCTTCATAAGTATATGGCACTCTCTATCATCAACTGATCAGGAGTCTTTTATACCTAACTAATACCAGGCATGATATTAGTTTTGCTATGGGGTATCTTTCACGGTTCATGCAGGAACCCAAAGTAAGTCATTGGAAAGCAAAAAAAAGAGTTCTACATTATGTCCATAGTACAACAAATTTTGGCTTGGAATACAAAAAGAATAACAAGTTGTATCTACAAGGATACACAAACTTTGACTATGCTGGATCCATTGATGACCGAAAATCAATTTATTGATATATCTTTCATCTTGGTTCTGGTCTTGTCTCTTGGCATGGCAAAAAGCAACAGGTTGTTGCTATTTCTTCTACAAAATCAGAATATCATGCAACCAATGGATCATTATGTGAGATAATATGGCTACATCACATTCTTACAAATATGGGCCTTCCAAAGAATCTTCCACTACATTTTTTTTGCGACAATCAAGATGTTTTAAACCTTGTCAAGAATCCCATTTTTCATGATCGTACCAAAAAAAATGACACAAAATGTCATTTCATTTGAGATGAAGTTCCAAAGCATCATTTATAGCTCCAATACATTCCTACTGAAGAGCAAGTTGTAGACATTTTCACCAAAGCACTTGCACAAGTCAAGTTCAAAGTATTTTGCAAATCTCTCTACATTTTGCAATTAATGTAATAAGGGGGGATGTTAGTATACATAGCCTATCTCATGGCTATAGTTTTGAGGATATCACATTAATGATAAAAAATTGTTTATTATACACTAGTTAGCGCTCCTCCCAAACCGTTGGAGGTTGGTTGGTTTATTATCCAACCAACCATAGCATTGTATATATATATATATATATATATATATATATATATATATATATCTTTTCAAATCAATAAAATTTGCTTGCTTGAATTATTCCTTTGAATATCTCAATATAAATACCCCTCTAAATTGAGGATGAATATAGAGAGTTTATTGATCAAGAGAGTAGCGAAGCCTTGCCGAATTGCATATTGAGTTCATGCATTGAGAAGGCTACTTTTATATTCACCCAAACATCAATTTTCCATGGAGGTCTTAGGAGCCTAGGAGAGCCAAGAAATGCTAATTCGGTAAAATAGATGTTCTATTCAACAATTCAACCACCAAACATATCAGAGGACACTGAAGTGACCCTTTATCATCAATTTGACAAGGAGGATCATTCCCATAGCCCTTGTATTTTGAGGGCAAGCCTAATTGATTGCTTGTCGTGGCTATCAACTATAGTTTATAGTGTAGACCACTCATCAGAGCTATGGTTTGCAATTGATATTATGACTCTGAAAGAGCACACAAGGTGTTCATGACCCATATTTCATCTTCCTAGATTGATGATGTATGGTACATTGATTCAGGAGCTAGTAAGCACATGAATGGAGACAAATAATGGTTTGAAAAATTTGAAGAGAAAGAGGAAAAGCCAGTCACTATTGCCGACGATCAAGTATACCATGTAAAGGGAGAAGGGAATGTTTTTGTCACTCTCTCATATGGTAAATGTCAGATAGAGAGGGTTCTCTATGTCCCTAGATTAGCAAATAATTTGTTGTCTATTCCTTGGATGTTGGATAGAAAAATGGATGTTGTGTTATGAGTTTTAAAAGTTAGGAAGAGATGTTTTATAACCCGAAAAGGTAAACATATTGCAATCAGTTCCTACAAGCATGGATTGTTCATTATCGATGCTCTTTCAACTCCTCATTTTGCTCTGGCTGCAACTACAAAGGATCCACTTATCTCTGGCATAGAAGATATGGATATCTCAGTTCAGGGTATTTGCTCGAATTGAGAAAATATGAAATGGTGAGAGGACTTCCTCATCTCTCCTCCATCTTACTCATTTTCTTAGATTGTTTATTAGGGAAGCAACATCGAGAACATTTTGAAACTAGTTCATCTAGAGCTAAGAAACCTTTGGAGTTGGTACACATCAATCTGTGCGGTCCTATGCCAATAAATTATGGTGGCAAGAAGTACTTTCAATTATTCTTTGATTATTACTCCCGAAATATGTGGGTTTTCTTCTTCCAATTGAAATTAGAGGCCTTTTCATAATTTCAACAATTCAAGAAACTTATAGAAAAAGAGTGTGGATGTTTCATAAAAATCCTTCGCTCAAATTGAGGGGGAGATTATACTTCTAAAGAGTTTTCATTATTCCTAAAGGAACATGGGATAAAACAATAATTGACAACAACTTATACACCACAACAAAGTGGTATTTTTGAGAGGATAAATCACTCCTTTATGGAAATTGTTCGATGTATGATAAAAGGAGCAAATATTGAAGATCAACATTGGGCAGAGGCAGTCAATACAACATCATATCTCCTGTATAGAGCACCCACAAGGGCTCTACAAGGCAAAACTCCACAAGAAGCATGGAGTGGTAAGAAACCCTCCATTTCTCATCGACGAGTGTTTGGATGTAAAGCCTTCATGCATGTTCCAAAAAAAAGAAAGAAGAAGTTATATGAGAAAACCTTGCAATGTATCTTTCTTTTTTATGATGAGCATTCAAAGGGATATCGCTTGATCCATCCTATAACCAAAAAAATACATATAAGTAGATATGTAGTGTTTGATGAAGATTTCACATCAAAAACTACCTCTATAGTAGTATATCATGAGGATGATGAGCCTAAGAAAGAGGCTTCACCCCCTCAGAATAATATTCCAAAATGGTATACCAGAACTTTGATATATTCTAAATTGACCTCACTTTTAGATATGACTCTAGATTGACCATGTACACATAGTATCACTCAGTAGAAGAAGGCATAAGAATCATATTTATAATTTAATGAACTTTATCACCAGTTTGATGAACTTTTCGTAGATGCAAAAAAATATAGAGAAATGGATATTGAGGATGAAAGCATTTATCTGATAGCGTTGTATGAAAATAAACCCACAACTTGTAAGCCTCAATGGAAAGTTGCTATGGAAGTAGAGAATACATCTCTCATGAAAAATCACACTTGGAAGCTAGTAAATCTACCTTCAGGAAAGAAAACCATCGGTTGTAAATGGGTATTCAAAGTAAAGTATAAGGCATATGGTACAATTGATAAGCATAAAGTCTGTCTGGTTGCAAAGGGCTATGCTTAGAAAGAAGGCATATATTATAAAGAGAAATTCGCTCCTACTGCAAAAATGAATACCATCAGAGTATTATGTTCTATTGCAGCTCAATTTGAATGGAAGTTACATCAAATGGATGTAAAAATTACCTTTCTTAATGGTGATCTACAAGAAGAAATATACATGACTCAACCTAAAGGATTTGTTGTCAAAGGACAATAACATAAAGTTTACAAGTTAATAAAATCCGTGTATGGGCTAAAACAAGCTCCTCAAGCTTGGTACATTAAAATTTATAGTCACCTATTACAACATGGATTTGAATAGTCCGTCAAATGCAAATATCTATATAAAGAACAATGGTTTTGACATAGTGATTTTGGTGCTATATGTATATGATTTAATCATAACAAGTGGTTAAAAAATTATGATTGATACAGTGAAAAGTGATATCGAATCATATTTTTAAATGATAGATTTGGGACTTCTGCAGTACTATCTTGGTTTAGAAGTAACTAAAAAAAAATCATCATATCATATTTACATAGAAGAAATATGTCAAGACTTTTATTGAGAAATATTGCATGACTGACTGTAAGTCAAAAGCTACTCCCATGGAAGTAGGATTTAAGTTGTCAAGATATGATCAATCTTCATAGGTAGATGGCACTCTCTATCATAAACTGATCGAGAGTCTTTTATACCTAACTAATATCAGGCCTGATATTAGTTTTGCTATGGGGTATCTTTCACGGTTCATGAAGGAACCCAAAGTAAGTCATTGGAAAGCAAAAAAAAGAGTTCTACATTATGTCCATAGTACAACAAATTTTGGCTTGGAATACGAAAATAATAACAATTTGTATCTACAAGGATACACAAACTTTGACTATGTTGGATCCATTGATGACCGAAAATCAATTTCTTGATATATCTTTCATCTTGGTTCTAGTCTTGTCTCTTGGCATAGCAAAAAGAAACAGGTGGTTGCTATTTCTTCTGCAAAATCAGAATATCATGCAACCAATGGATCAGTCTATGAGATAATATGGCTACATCACATTCTTACAAATATGGGCCTTCCAAAGAATCTTCCACTACATTTTTTTTGCGACAATCAAGATGTTTTAAACCTTGTCAAGAATCCCATTTTTCATGATCGTACAAAAAAAAATGACACAAAATGTCATTTCATTCGAGATGAAGTTCCAAAGCATCATATATAGCTCCAATACATTCCTACTGAAGAGCAAGTTGTAGACATTTTCACCAAAGCACGTGCACGAGTCAAGTTCAAAGTATTTCGCAAATCTCTCTGCATTTTGCAATTAATGTAATAAGGGGGGATGTTAGCATACATAGCCTATCTCATGGCTATAGTTTGGAGGATATCACATTAATGATAAAAAATTGTTTATTATACACTAGTTAGCGCTCCTCCCAAACCGTTGGAGGTTGGTTGGTTTATTATCCAACCAACCATAGCATTGTATATATATATATATCTTTTCAAATTAATAAACTTTGCTTGCTTGCATTATTCCTTTGAAGATCTCAATATAAATACCCCTCTAAATTGAGGATGAATATAGAGAGTTTATTGATCAAGAGAGCAGTGAGGCCTTGTCGAATTGCATATTGAGTTCATGCATTGAGAAGGCTACTTTTCTATTCACCCAAACATCAATTTTCCATGGAGGTCTTAGGAGCCTAAGAGAGCCAAGAAACGCTAATTCGATAAAATAGAGGTTCTACTCAACAATTCAACTACCAAACCTATCATAGGACACTGAGGTGACCCTTGATCATCAATTTGACAAGGAGGATCAAGCCCATAGCCCTTGTATTTTGAGGGTAAGCCTACTTGTTTGCTCGTCGTGGCTGTCAACTGTAGTTTATAGTGCAGATCACTCATCAGAGCTATGGTTTGCAATAGGTGACATATCTCCTTAATGTTCCTTTTACAAAATGCTTAGCTAGTTTAGATTAATTAGTTTACTACTTGATTTGGTAGTTTAGAGATTTTGATCGATCAGATTAAGGATTTGAGTAGATTTACTTTATTATAGCAATTAGGACATTAATGTCTTCTTTCTATGCTTTCATGCTTTATTTCACATAAGTAGGCCATTAAATAGTTAGTTGTATTATTCCTTTATGCATATCTAGGAATATTTATCAATTTAACATAGGTTTAACACATTTTGTATGCTTTCTTGATTTCATATGTTCATAGCATTTTATGTTCAATTTCCTTAAAGGACCTCATCATGAGAGGTTCCCAATGCTTTTAATGTTTTTCTGTTATTTCTTGACTATAGGAAATCAATTTTAAAGGAGGTTCAACCATTCAATTCCTTCCTCAACATGAAGAAGAGGGTCAAACTCCATACTAGAGAAGTTTGTGACTATTTAGAGAGCCTTAGTATTGTGCCTACCCCATTGGGGGCTTCGAAATTGTATCAATTGTATGAACATTTGGGTGACCCTAAGAAGGGCATTATTGGAAGTGAATGGGCATAATTGTAACCGAGATTCGCTTCCAATATTAATAAAAGAAACATCCATTTTATTTTCATATGCAATATTGTTTCTCATTTTATGCTTTTATGTTGATTTCAATTCATGTATTAGATAGGTGCATGCTTTTTGGAGATGTCATAAGGTGATCACAACGGAACTCCAAAATTTAAGTGATCTAACTGACTATTTTTTTGTTTTTAGAATTACAGGTGCAAACCATAGGTTACAATTGTGGTCTCATTGTTGGCCCATAGCTTCAATATGTGGGTTGCAGTCTGAACCGCACAATAGACCTACGGTTCACAATAGACAAATCAGATAGCAGATGTCAAAACATAGATTGAATGTGGACTTGAGGTAGGTCCCACTTTTCACCCTCTGTTACTTTTTTTGTCTCTGTATTTTTCCAAAACATTAAATTTGCAATACAAATAGGACACTAAAAAAAGGGTAACAAATTAGGTCATAGAATTGTTTGCTTTCACATTATTAGAAAGGTGCTTCTAGGAAAAATAGACCTTTGAGTGCAATTCACCCAAGAATCCAATGTGCTTGATAGCAATTATATGTTTGGTTTGCATGTTTGAGGCCCAATCAATGGCCATTTGCATAGTAGCTTGCATTGTCAAAAATCATGTAGGATATAGCATGCATTTCTTAATATGAAACGTTTATTTTTACATTACATGTAGGAAACAATCATTTGTGCTATATTATGCATTTTCATTTCATGCAAATTAAAATGAACCACACACACCACTTGGCACTTAAATTCTAGTGAGTTGGGAGTCACATCCAACCACTAGTAGGGTTCAATGATGGTGGAGATGATTTCCATCCGTTGGCCCAAATACTACGTACCCTTGGATACTAGACCAATACTAGATCCAAGAACCTTTCGTACCCTAGAAAATTTACATGTATTCTCTTTAGAGGTTATAACGTTGACTAGGGGAAAATGGGTGAGGATCTGGGAGGACTTGTTCTCTCTGACCATGTATGGGATTCATTACCACACATTATAGGTTGGATTACGTGGTCTGGAAGTCACATCCATATTTTCAATCTGCGAGTATACAAGTGAAAGCCATTAAACTAATAATATCATTCAACAAGCTTTACAAAACATGATAAGAGTTTCTTTACTGACACAACAAATCATTGAAACACATCAAATAGTTTAGGGCTCACTTTTAAAAGTTAAAACAAGATAATCATTATTGTATACATTGATTGTATAATAAAAGATAAATCTAGACACTAGGTACACAATGGTAGATACATGGGGTAGTCGACAAAGGCTCAAGGCCGATGCCAATGACCAAGCCCCATCACATTCATAATAGCATGGGTCAAACCCTTGACCATATGAGATCATCGAATGTCATTTGACAAGAATTAGATGCGATAACTAAATAAAAGAGGACACTATTGAGTGTACCCCTACTAGAGGAGTTTTTTTTCACTCCTCTAGGCATAGGATAGAGCACAGAGCCTCCCAACATGAGGGAGCTCCACTTTGAAGCCATTATCAATATCATAGTGCACATGCATCTATGGGATCGACTAACGAGTATGTCATACAGTGGTCCAAACTGGTACCCATACATGCTAGTTCTATAGGTCAGTCCATGCCTCCACCTTCAATGTATAGATGCGATAGATATCCACCCATTCAAGGGCATGAAGATAGTCCCACTTTCAAGAATAGGCCTGTTCGTACTCCCACGCGTAGTGAGCCACGTAAGATAACTATTTATATGGCTAAGGTGGGAGCCAATGGTACACCACCGCATGAGTAGTGATAATACATACAATTAGAAGGTCTAGGTAGTGTCCTTGAGCAACTAGGTTATAAGCCTTTGGCTCTGCCCACTCGTGCCTTGAGCGAGCATAGCGATAGTTCCATTAGGACTACTGGACAACATGGAAAGGCTTCTAAGCACCCTCATGTTACACATCCACCATCCATGTAAGGTGGTGCATAGTACAGATCTTAGCAAGACACCCATGCCATATTTACAGATAAAGACAAAGGTATCACAAATTAGTTAGATGGGTACATAACCCATAAGGTCGCTCATACGAAGCATGCATACTAGAGGCCTCCTACGACCGATCACATCGATAGATCACATCGAATGGTATCCGAGTAGAGACGATAAATCCTCCAAGATCAATTGGAGGATGCTCTCCTAGAGAGACAACGTATTGAAGATGAAAATATTTAGGCACAGAGGCTCATCAGACAAAGACTATATGAGCAGCGCATGCATAAGGAGTGCATCCTTGTCTAAAAGGAGTGTGTATAGCAAGAGGATAGGCTAGCTAGGGTTGGTCTGTACCCTCATGCTGAGCAGGAAGAGTGCATTCATAGGAAGACTTTCTCACAAGCCAACATGCATCAGGAGCATAGATATTCTCATACTCATGTTAGTGCCCAACAAAGGGGGTGGCTACCATCGCTCGAATATTAGAGGTAAAGACAACATGAGGAAGAAGAGGGAGAGGGATACAACCAAAAACATCTTGAGAACTCCTAAATTGAGGAGGAAGAGCAACATCCTCCATCTCGATAGAAGAAGACTGTACCTCCAATACCGCTTCCACATCAACTTAGGAAGGAGGACTTTCTATCTTTGAAGGCCTACACGACTTTGGCTAAGAAGGTCAAAGCAATCAAGAGGCAAGGTGTGGCTATTCAAAATCCAACATTAAGAAAGATTCACAATGAGCCCTTGGACCCCTCGGTGCCTACTCCATTATATCTTGGGAATTTTTATATTCCCAGGTTAGACAAGTTTAAAGGTGATGAAAATGCATAGGAGCATGTCACAAGCTTTCTAGACGCATGTTTCTATATTGCAAGCAATGATACCTTGTTGTTGCACATGTTCATCACAACCCTCGTTGGCCCAGCCTGAGAGTGGTTTAATCAGCTAAATAAGTATAGCATCACTAGCTTTGAGCAATTGGATGACGCCTTCCTTGAAAGCTATTCCTTTGGCATCAAGAAATAGGCTAACTTTTTCAATTTGGCTACACTATCTTAGCTCGACGAGCCAATTGAATAGTATAGAAATATATGGAAGAGATTAATGGCAAATATGCCATTTCCCATTCCTGCAATATAATTAACCAAAATGTTTACCAAGAGTTGTGCCAAGCACATTTTGTTATTATTGCAATTGCAACAATATTCAAAACTAGAGGAAGCTTTGGTGCAAGCCAAAGTGATCGAGGATATCAAGTTGCAAGAAGGCAACTTGAAGCTAAATAATAGGAAAGAGGGCTACAAGAAGAGTACCAAAAAATAGCAGGGCAAGTAGGCCCATATAAATCAGGTGGTGCTGATTCTTCAAAGAGAGGATAAGGGACAAAAAAACCAAATTATGAGTGCCAACCTCCTCCTGCGCAGTATGAGCAGTGCAAAAACAACTATAAGGGCAAGAAAAAAGAAGAATGCTTGCCTCATAAATTCATGCCTTTGAAATAATTTCTGATGTCAATTTTCCATCAATTGTGTGAGGCCAAGACAATTAGGTTGCCCGAAGTCAAGCTGATCGATCCTAACAAGCCCAAGCCAAAGGGCTACTAGGATGCTCTATTCTACATCTTTCATCACATGAAAGGTCACGACATAGAATTATGTTGGACTTTCAAACATGTGGTGCATAATATGATATATAAACATGAGCTTATAGTGTCAAGCAATCCATAGGCACCTGACAACCAAAATATGGGGATTTATAAAAATCCACTGCTAAACCATGAGGCACCACACAACAATGTTGGCCAGGTCAACCAAGCGCATGTTGAACCACCTACCCAGAGGTTCATAAGCATGGTCAACATCATTACCAAGCATGGGAGATATGAAAAACCGAATCAACCTCACGATCCCATTAGAATACAAGCTACTTTGAATCAATGATCGACTTAGAATATTCTAGACCCACCAACTAGATCGGTGGTGACCATAAGAAGTAGGTTGGTTCAAAATATGTAGACAACTCCTGCGAAGTTGTCTATATATAAGCTAATACAATAGTATCCCAGGTATAGGGAGACTCTCATGGACATTTTGAGATCTATCGAGGTACAGTCCCAAGATGCGTAAGCATTAACAAATTTCATGAGACATGTATAGTAGTGTCAGGAACCCATGATCCAATTGTATGATCATAAAGTCAATATGGTTCCTACAGACGTGGTTGACCCACCATTACATATCATCGCATGTGTCAATCACATGCCATTTAATAGGGACTTGATCGACATTGGTTCATCGGTCAACATTATAATAACCAAGGTACTGAGTCATCTGAAGCTACCTAAATCACACATTGTGACCACCATGTTTACATTGAGAGCGTTTAATGATGTGTTATGCTTGATAGTTGGTACCATTATCCTACCTATTTAGGTAGGCCTAAAGACCATCTCCATGATTTGTCATGTGATAGAATGTTCCATGCAGTATAACATCCTACTCGAAAGGCCTTGGATCCGAGAAATGCATTACATTCCCCCAATATTGCATCAATGTGTGAAGTACATTCACAAGGGATGGGTTCATGTAGTGTCATTAGACAAAGAACCTTTTAAGTTCATGAACCTATTGGATTTAACTAGGGGTTTCATACTCCTTTCAACGCACCTGGATGTCTAGCCAACATCGCCAATTAAAAATCTAGGAGGTAAATCAATAGTACGTGCTCAACCATCGATATTTGTGTCAAATAGATTTGAGAACACTACTACAACTTCTCCAAAACTGACTGCATCAGCAAGGTATCAGGACGATAATAAGCTAAATGTGAAAATGGGCAAGAAAGAAGAAATGCATGTGCCTAAACCAGTCACCAATGAGGCTCCCACTCCCATGAAAGTGGAATAAGCTCAAGAAAAATTTGAGGAGGCACCTCAGTCTACCTTGCTTGCATCATCAGTAGGATCATCTACACCATGGGTGATTGTTAATCTAGCCAACATAGGGTTGGATGAATATCTTGTGTAGAATGTAACCTTCGGTCTGATTTTGGAGATTGCACAAGAGATGGACCAACGACATGTTCATAGTTTTTTGGTTGGATCTATAGTTCCATTGGGTGAGCCACCTAATAAAATGAACTTCATCTATGCTGGGCTAGATCAACTACCTACTCAAATGCCCATAGATGAATATTATGATGAATAATTCATAGTAAATGTTCATTACTTATCCAACCCCGAGTATTCCATGCACATTTTTTAGTTGTATCATTGGCATGGATACGACCTCGGTCTCTATGAGCAAGGACATAGGACTCCACTGGAACCACATTATCAGTTGGCAATTGATAGGTTCAGGCTCAAGTTATATATATAATAACATGATTATTTTCTTATAATATCATTAGATTGCTTGTACCTTAGTCTGGTATACGATGTGGATTTCAACCCATATCATCCTAATCAGTTTGAATTCCGAAGGACTAACCTGATGGTGTTCATCATCAACTCTAAGCCACTCAAAGAAGATCATGAAGGGCTCTCAAAGGACAACCCCAAAGACAACCTGGGTCATCAAAACCATAATGCAACAAAAAACATAGGTTTGCAGGGGCATAACCCCATCATATTAGGTGATCTCGAGTCAGGAGATCTTTGTAGTGAATATGGAGAGGAGTCCACCTCCAAGATAAGTGGAACAATTTATGATGTTGATAGCAAGTCCTCAAGTGATGATCGATCTAAGGATAAAATTGAGTTGGATTTCATAGGCCCGACATTCTTGCATCATCTATTTCCCATGGAGTGATTGGGTGAGGTCAATGAGCACTTCATAGTTGAGAGTGATTATGAAGATGAGACAGAGCAGACCTACTTAAGGACTCATCTTACTGATATTCCAATCCTACATGTGAGATAGTGAGATCCATGTACAACAACAGTCAGAATGATGGAGCTGAGTTGGTCTATTTAGGTCCTCTCAATTTTCATCATTTTCTACCTTTAGAATTGATGAACATTAATGAGGAGCCCTCAAATGATGATGAAGGTTATCAAGAGATAGCCTACATGGGGCCTCATTTGGAACATTTCGTGACTTCGGTAGGTAGTGGCGAAGGATTATATTATGAAAATTATGAAGAGGACAAAATGAAGAGGGCCTTTCTAGGACCTCCCTACCTATGTCACCATAATGCACCATATACAGCCAAAGATTTGCATCGAGAGATTAATATCCATCCTCACCTCAAGGAAGGACCACCAAATTTCAATGTGATCTATCACATTTTATTTCCCCGTTTGCCAACATACATGGAGCTCCTTAAGCTAAATGATCCCATTTTGCAAGCACTGCATAGGGAGGATCCAATCATCCATGCCTCCCATAGAGAGGACCCATTTGTGCCCATGCCATTAGAGCTAGATCTTGTATATGGGAGCTACAACGATGATATAGAGGTTTTTATGCATGATCCTAGAGATCAATTTCATTCCATCAAAATGGTATCCATTTATTTGACCACTCCACTTCGCAATGTAGCCGATCCATCCAAATCGTTGTATCTTAATTTAGATGCTATCGACTGGGATCATGCTGACTTGTTTATCGAGCTTGAATATTTATTCCCTAATAAAGAAATATTGCAACCATTTCATTTTGCACCAGGTTGTGCTTATGATGTCTATCATGTTGAGGATGCTTCCAACATGAAACCTATGAACCCAACTGATGACATCCATTTTATTCCTACACCTCATCAGCTTGAGGAGGGATCACACATGTCAGTAGAAGAAAATTTCAAAGTGGATATTAGTAATCATCCCACCAATCCAAGGAAGGTTAAATTTGGAGAGAGTCTCACTCCAGATGAGCATGACAACATCATCCCTCCACTAAAAGAGAGACCTAATATATATTTTTTTGGACTTACAAAAATATGCCAGGTCTAGATCTGAAATTGGTTACTCATAACCTTTTGTTAGATTTGAAAAATAAGCCAGTCATGCAGAAGCTTAGAAATATGCATCCAAAATTCACCTTAATGGTCAAGGATGAATTGCAAAAACTATTGGATGTAGAATTTATCATTTCCATCGACTATCCAAAATGGGTATCCAATATGGTGCCTGTAGGAAAACTTGATGGAAGGATTCATATTTATATGGATTTTAGAGATATCAAAAATGCAACACCAAAAGATTCTTTTCCATTGCCAAATATCGATGCTCTTGTAGACGCAACTATAGGTCACAAAATGCTCTCCCTAATGGATGGTTTTTCTAGTTACAATAAAATTCGAATTAAGCCTAAAGACCAGCACAAAACTGCATTTATAATGCCATGGGAGATATTTTGCTATAAAGTTATGCCATTTGGTCTTAAAAATGTTGGTGCCACATATCAGCGGGCTATGACATACTATTTTCATTACTATATACAAAATATCCTAGAATATTATATCAATGACTTATTAACTAAGTCATTGCTACGAGCAGAGCATACAGGGGTCTTGAGGGAGGTCTTTGATCACCTGATAGATCATAATGTTAGGTTGAATCCTAAGAAGTATGTATTTGGCGTGACTTCAAGTAAACTCTTGGGATTCATTGTTTCCAAATGAAGCATCGAAGTTGGCCCAACAAAGGTCAAGGCTATTCTAGATACGCGTCCTCCCACCAATATAAAAGAACTAAGAAGCCTTCAGGGCAAAGTAGCATCCATAAAGTGATTTATCGCCCAATTATCGGATAAATGTCGACCCATGAATTTATTTCTATGCAAGGGGATCCTATTTAATTGAGATGAGGACTCCCAAGTAGCCTTTGCTAAAATCAAGCAATACCTGGTGACGCTACCTGTACTAGCTCCACCAAGGCCAGACGTGACATTTTTGCTATATATATCGACAACCGACTTTGCATTAGGGACCATGTTGGCCCAAAAGAATGTGCAAGGCAAAGAACAAGCCATATATTATATTAGGTGAAACTTGGTGAGTTACAAGCTAGGATATGCATATGTAGAGAAGATTTTTTTAGCAGTAGTGTTCGCTACAATGAAATTGTGGTACTATATGCTAAGTCATACGACATATGTAATATCAAAAAAAAATCCTTTGCAGTATATGATGAGAAAGATGTATCATACTACACGTACTACAAATTCAATCATGCTATTGATAGAATTTGACTTTGAATTTATAAGTCAAAATTCTATTAAGGGACATGTCATAGCTGATTAGTTGGCTGAGGCACCATTGTCCAACAATAGGCCTCTTACCATTTAGCTTTCGAATGATGCAATATTCATCATATCTGAAGCTCTCGAACCCAAATAACCATAGAATAATGGTGATATGACTATGTTTTTGATGGTTCAAATTGTGAGCAAAGGGGTGGTGCAGGAATAGTGTTATTCATGTCGTAAGGAGCTCTAATGTCCTTTTTTTTCAAATTAGATTTTTCATGTACCAAAAATAATGCTAAGTATGAAGCCCTACTGCTGGGACTCCACATAGCCACCACCATGAACATTAAAATATGAAACATCTTTGGCAACACCTTGCTCATAGTAAACCAAGTGAAGGGAATTTTTTAGTGTCAATGTCTAGTGCTGAAAGCCTACAAAGATCTAGTCCTACATATTTGGCTAAATTAGAATGGTATGACATCGAGGCAATCCCTTATTCATCAAATAGATTCATAGACACCATGGCATCTTTGGGATCCTTAATACCTCAGAATACATCTTCTAATTTTACTATCATCCATGTTAAAACTCTCTTGCATCCTATAATGGAGCACGTAGCCTTTGATAATAAAGAATCAGTCAACATGATTAGCACAGAACCAAAAGCTGAATGGTTTTGCAGAGCTGAAGACTTTCTTAAGAAGGCACCCTAGGGGTCATTAACCTCTCAAATTCCAATGGGGAGTGGTACTACCATTCACCATAAGGTTGTTTCCTAGTCTGTATTTGCAAAAGTAGATACGCAGGGGGAGCAAGTCATCTTAGCGGTCGAAGCTGAGGCTTATCAGTGCTTGATGTCACAAATCCAAGACTTTTTAAAACTTAGTATGATCCCTAAGGGATTGTCATATGTTGCAAGATGTACATTCAAGAAAAAAGTGACTAAATATATCTTTCTAGGAGATATTTTATACCGAAGAGGTTACGATGGAGTTCTCCTTCATTGTCTTAAGCCCCAAGAGTCATCTTGGGCAATTTTAGAAGCTCATGACGGTACATGCAATGGCCATTTTATCGGTATGGCTATCGTCAAGCGCATCCTTAAAATGGATTATTATTAGCCCACTATGGAGAAGGATTGTAATGTGTATGTCAAGAAATGCATCAAATGTCAACATCATGCTAATTTTATGCACTTGCCATCACAGGCCTTATAACCCATTCAAGTGGCTTGGCCATTTGATCAGTGGGGATTTTATCTTATTGGAAAGATTTCTCCTCTGTCATCGGGTCAACATACATTTATTATTATGCCTGCTAAGTATTTTACAAAATGGTTGGAATCCATTCCCTTAACAATGACAACTAGAGCTCATATAGCAAATTTTATACTGGAGCATATTATATGTCATTTTGGGATTCTATCCAAAATAGTGTTGGATAATGGAACTTCTTTTAAGAACAAAATTATGAGAGATTTGACGTCTAAGTATAGAATTAAGCATAGTTTTGCAACTCCATATTATCCATAGGAAAACGAGTAAGTTGAGGCCTCAAACAAGATAGTGGTGGCTATTTTGAAAAATATGATACAATAACGTCACAAATATTGGCATATCTAGCTTCTCCTTATATTATGGGCTTACAAGACTAGCATTCAGACACCCACTGGGGCAACACCGTTTTCACTAGTATATGGCATTAAGGCCATTATACCCTTAGATTTGGAAATTCAAATGTTGTGCATCACATTGAAAGAGTTCATCAATGACACACCATATGGCAAGCTCTCCTAGATCAATTTACGCTACTTGATGAACATTTTTTGAATGTCCTTGAGCATCTCTGCATTTATCAGGAGTGAAAAAAACAAGCTTATAATATCAAATTCCATCAGAGAGAGTTTGAGGTTGGGGATATTTTACTAAAAGAGAACCAACAAAACTCTAATTTACCTCCTGATATTCAAGATAAATTTATGGCTAATTGGATAGGACCTTATATTATAACTGAAAATATTGGTCCAGGTACCTATCGTCTAACATCTCTAGGGGTGTTGAAAAGCCTAAACCTCTCAAAATCATCCATTTGAAGGTATTATATGCTTAAGATCATAGAAAAAGGAACCAAAGGTTCCAAAAACCACTTGGTCATGTCAGTCAAAGGCCTTGAGAGTTTGCTTAAAATTGCTCGGTCACCCCAAAAAGGCACCAAGGATTTCTGAAAAATCACTTGGTTAACCCAAAGGCTTCAAGGGTTTTCTCAAAACTACTCGATCATCCTAAAAGGCTCCAAGATCTCTTCTAAGTAGTTTGGTCAATCAAAAGGCTCCAATCTCTCTTTTGAGTAGTTTGGTCAATAAAAAGGCTCCAAAGGTGTTTGTGAGCCCTTTGGTCAATCCAAAAAGACCTTGAGGGTTTGGCTAAAACCGCTTGGTCATCCCAAAAATCTCCAAGGATTCCTAAGAGTTACTTGGTCATTTCTAAAATCTCCAAGGGCATGTACTAGCCATTTGGTCAAATATAAAGGCTCAAAACCCATAAAAATTAAAAATATATAAAATCCAAAAAAAATTGGTAAAGCAAGAAATCCAAAAACATTTACATTTTGCATTTTGCATTTTATTTGCATTCACGCATGCATTCGCTTCATTGCATTGAATATAGGCATTATTCATTCATTGCATCTCATAGTAGAATGGATTGTGTTTGTCAGTATTACAAGCAACGCTACGTTTGTGTTTCAATCATGCACCCTTGCATTTATCATAATTCATTGCATTCATACATAATAGTCATTGCTATGAAATATGTATGTAAACCAAAGTTTTCCAATCACTTAGCCATACCTAGTGCGTCTCTCAGATGTTGTAGAAATCTTGCTTTGCTTTTGTAGATGAGGTCACTAGTTGTGATAGTACTTAACATATCAAGATCCCGTCACTAATAAAAACATTTAAAATCCTGCTAAGACAAGGGAGGATGAAAGTTGTGAAAGTGGTCTTGGGTATTTAGAGAGAAGGGTTTTATCACCTGCTTATATTGCAAATAATTTGATCTAGAGTAGTGAACCTTGTCAAAAGGAAAATAATTTCCCCTACTCATACATAGATACAAAGTTTAAATATCAAGTTCAAAGTTTAAAGTTTAAAGTTCAAATCAAAAGTGATACAGTGAATCAAAAGCACTATACAAATCCCTTGCTCAAGTCAAACGTTAAAACATTGATTTTTATCACTACATATGAGCAAGTATAAAAAAAAAAGTGAGAAATTGAATCCCTAGATTGTTCACTATTCAAAGCCATAGAGTGAACCCCAATCGTAGCAATGAATTGAAAGAGTCCCACCTGATTCCAGAATAGTATTTCTATCCCTAATTACAACAATGGTTTGAAAGAGTCCCGCTTGCTTTTGGAGGGATAGTCCTGATCAATTTGCAAGATGAGCTAGATTTGGGTGCCTAGGGTTGTCTAGCATTATAGTCCAATCATGTCTAAAACATGGATGATATGAAAATTTTAGGATCTAGATCTCACATATGGGTTGAAAGAGTCCCGACTGACATATAGGGTATGCCTATGGTCTATCTAAAAATACTCACGTGCACACACAAGGGTAATGAATAGTTGGGTCATTTGTGGTGAAAGCTTTGTCCAACAAAAGCCTTGTACAGTTAGTATGTGACTTTTGAGAAGTCTACTAGGGTGTTTGAGTCTCATGGAAAACCTCAAAAATTTCTCTAATCGCAACAAAATACCAAATATCACGAGCCATCAAAAATAAAGGTCATTCAATCATTAGAATACATTACATTGAGCACAAGTCAAAGATATAGGATAGATACCAGATGGATATATAAAATGATATTTAGACCACTGACTATATCATGCAAAAAGAAATATAGAGTGACATATTATATCATTCACATTATATCAATTCATCTCACTGCATTTCATATATGGGTGATTAATTGATTAAATTCTTGTAATGAGGATTATCAATTATTTTGCATGATTATTTTACATGTTGTGGTGTCGCCATTAGACATATACATACATTTTGCATTCATTATTTATGTTTTAAGTGATTAAAGCATACAGGTTCATTTCAATTAGATTATGATCATGAACATATTGCTTTACCATACATTGCATAAGCATATCATGACATCATCACATAAATTAAATGTGTACAATAAAGCAAAATTAAATATGTGTTTTAAAATAAACATTGCATCCATATCCATCCATAATAAATAACACATCTAAGAATCTAAGATCACGACATCTCATAATAATCATAAATTAAATAGCTATCTAGTGCATGTCATCCATACATCACATCATATAACATAAAATTAACATTACATATAAGCATTGCATCCATGTGCATCCCATAAACATAAAATTAAAAATATACAAGTACACATAATGAGCCATAAATAATCAAATCTCATATTATATATATGTGTGTGTGTGTCAAAGAGTACATCAGGAGTATACAAAATCCCCATAGGCTACAATAGTGTATATCCTCATACCTTACACCAAAAATGATCTATACAAAAATATAGCCAATATCTAGTAGAGCCCTATTTCTAGCCTACTCCTTCTATAGTGGAGCTCTCTCCACCTCCCTCAGCCCCATATCTGGGAGCCTGCTCTATAGTCTACCTTGGCACCTATTATGTACCCTACTAAGGATCTGGTGCCTGAACCAAGACAAAGAAGCCTAGAACACAGGGTATAGCCACCCATGTCTGGTGAGACCTATGGCTCGAGCTAGATGAAGACTGCCCTATCTCCCTAGTACGAGACCTAGAGATGCTCTTGTGAGTGCCTATGGTATGACATCAAGGCAATATCTCTTTCATCAAATAGGTTTGTAGACACCATGGCATATTTGGAATCCTTAATCCCTCATAATTCATCTATCGATTTTACTACCATCCATGTTAAAAAACTCTCACATCCTCTAGTGGAGCACACAACATTTGATAATAAAGAATCAGTCAACATGATTAGTGCATAGTCAAAATATGAATGGTTTTGCAGATCTGAAGAATTTCTTAAGAAAGCACCCTAGGGTTCATTAACCCTTCAAAGTCCAACGGGGAGTGGTATTACCATTCACCATAAGGTTATTTCCCAGTCTATATTTGCAAAAGTAGATACACGGGAGGAGCAACTCGTTTTAGCGATTGAAGCTGAGGCTTATAAGAGCTAGATGTCACAAATCCAATGCTTCGTAAAACTTGGTATGATCCCTAAGGGATTGTCATGTGCCAAAAGATACACATTCAAGAAGAAAGCAACTAGATATGTATTTATAGGAGATATTTTGTACCAATGAGGTTACGATGGAGTTCTCCTTCATTGTCTTAAGCCCCAAGAGTCATCTTGGGTAATTTTAGAAGCTCATGACAGTACGTGTGATGGCCATTTTAGCAGCATGGCTATCTGAAGTGCATCCTTCGAATGGGTTACTATTGGACAAATATGGAGAAGGATTGCAATGTGTATGTTAAGAAATACATCAAATATCAACATCATGCTAATCTTACGCACTTTCCATTGCAAGCCTTACAGTCCATTCAAGTGGCTTGGCCATTTGCTCGATGGGGATTTGATCTTATTGGCAAGATTTCTCCTTCATAATCAGACTGACATAAATTTGTTATTACGGTTGCTGAGTATTTTACAAAATGGATGGAAGCCATTCCCTTAACAACGACAACTAGAGCTCGTATACCAGAGTTTATACTAGAGCATATTATATGTCATTTTGGGATTCTATCCAAAATAGTGTCAGATAAAGGAACTTCTTTTAAGAATAAAATTGTGAGAGCTTCGACGTCTAAGTATAGAATCAAGCACAGTTTTGCAACTCTATATTATCCGCAGGAAAAAGGGTAAGCTGAGGCCTCAAACAAGATAGTGGTGGCCATTTTGAAAAATACGTTACAAGAACATCACAAAGATTGGTATATCCAACCGCCCTTTATATTATGAGCTTACAAGACTAGCATTCATATGGACACTGGCCATGTCAGTCAAAGGCCTCAAGGGTTTGCTTAAAATTGTTCGGTCACCTCAAAAAGGCACCGAGGATTTTTGAAAAATTTCTTGGTCAACCCAAAGGCTCTGAGGGTTTTCCCAAAATTGCTCTATCATCCTAAAAGGCTCCAAGATCTCTTCTAAGTAGTTTGGTCAATAAAAAGGCTTCAAGCTCTCTTCTGAGCAGTTTGGTCAATAAAAGGATCCAAAGGCGTTTGTGAGCCCTTTGGTCAATCCAAAAATGTCTTGAGGGTTTTCTTAAAACTGATCAATCATCCCAAAAATCTCCAAGGGCATGTACTAGCTGTTTGGTCAAATATAAAGGCTCAAAACCCATAAAAATTAAAAATATATAAAATCCAAAAAAAAAATGGTAAAGCATAAAATCCAAAACCATTTGTATTTTGCATTTTACATTTTCATTTGAATTCACACATGCATTCACTTCATTGCATTGCATATAGGCATTCTTTATATGTTGCATCTCACAGTAGAATGGATTGTGTTTTTCAGTCTTAAAAGCGACACTACGTTTGTGTTTCAATCATGCACCCTTGAATTTATCATAATTCATTGCATTCATACAAAACACTCATTTCTATGAAATATGTATGTAAACCAAAATTTTCTAGTCACTCAGCCATATCTAGTGGGTCTCTCAGATGTTGTAGAAAGCTTGCTTTGTTTTTGTAGATGAGGTCACTAGTTGTGATATTACTTAACATATCAGGATTCTATCACTAATAAAAGAATTTAAAATATTGCTAAGACAAGGGAGGATGAAATATGTGAAAGTGGTCCTGGGTATTTAGAGAGAAGGGTTTTATCACCTACTTATCTTGCAAATAATTCGGTATAGAGTAGTGAACCTTGGCAAATGGACATGAATTTCCCCTACTTGTACATAGATAAAAAGTTTAAATCTCAAGTTAAAAGTTCAAATTTAAAATCAAAAGTGATATAGTGAATAAAAAGCACTATACAAATCACTTGCTCAAGTCAAACATAAGTAAAACATTAAAAACTATGATTTTTATCACTACATATGAGCAAGTATCAAAAATAGGGTGAGAACTTGAATCCTTGGATTGTTCACTATTCAAAGCCATAGAGTGAACCCCGATTGTAGCAATGGATTGAAAGAGCCCCATATTATTGAGGAGTAGTAGTTCTATTTGGTGATCCTCAATCGTGACAATGGTTTGAAAGAGTCCTGCTTTCTTTTGAAGGGGTAGTCCTGATCAATTTGCAATATGAGCTAGATTTGGGTGCCCATGGTTGCCTAGCATTATAGTCCAATCATGTCTGAAACATGGATGATATGAAAATTTAAGGATCCAGATCTCACATTTGGGTTGAAAGAGTCCTGACTAACATCTAGGGTATGTCTATGGTCTATCTAAAAATACCCACGTGCACACACATGGGTAATGAATAGTTGAGTCATTCTTGGTGAAATCTTTGTCCAAAAAAAGCCTTGTACAATTAGTATGTGACTTTTGAGAATTCTACTAGGGTGTTTGATTCTAATGGAAAACCTCAAAATTTTCTCTAATAGCAAAAAAATACCAAATATCACGAGCCATAAAAAATAAAGGTCATTCAATCATTAAAATGCATTACATTGAGCTCAAATCAAAGATATAGGATAGATACCATATGTATATCATTTAGAGGGCCACTAACTATATCGTGCAAAAAGAAATATAGAGTGACATATTATATCATTCGCATTATACCTATTCATCTCACTGCATTTCATATATGGGTGATTAATTGATTAATTTCTTGTAATGAGGATTATTATTATTTTGCATGATTATTATACATGTTGTGGTGTCGTCCATTAGAATGATACATAAATTTTGCATTAATTCCTTATGTTTTAATTGATTAAAGCATACAGGTTAATTTCCATTAGATTATGATCATGAACATATTGAATTACCATACATTGCATAAGCATATCATGACATCATCACATAAATTAAATGTATAAAACAAAGCAAAATTAAATATACGTTTAAAAATAAACATTGCATCCATATGCATCCATAATAAATAGTACATCTAAGCATCTAAGATCACTGCATCTCATCATCATCATAAATTAAATAGCTATCTAGTGCATGTCATCCATACATCACATCATATATCATCAAATTAACATAACATATAAGCATTGCATCCATGTGCATCACATAAACATAAAATAAAAAATATACAAGTACACATAATGAGCCATAAATGATTAAATCTCATATATCATATATATATACATATATATATATATATATATATATGTGTGTGTGTGTGTGTGTGTGTGTGTGTGTGTGCGTGTCAAAGAGTACATTAGGAGTATAAAAAATACTCGTAGGCTACAATCATGTAGGTCTTCAGACCTTACACAAAAAATGATATATACAAAAATATAGTCTGTATCTAATAGAGCCCTAGCTCTGGCCTGCTCCTCCTGTACTAGAGCTCTCTACAACTCCCTCAGTGCCATCTCTGAGAGCCTAATTTGTAGTCTCCCCTGGCACCTACTGTGTAACTTGCTGAGGATTTGGTGCCTGACCCAAGCCAAAGAAGCCTAGAACACGGGAGACAACCACTCCTATCCGACAAGACCTATAGCTTGAGCTAGCTGAAGACTACCTTGTATCCATAATATAGGACCTACAACTTCTATTATGAGTACCTGTGGTATGACATCGAGGCAATCCCTCATTCATAAAATAGTTTTGTAGACACCATGGTGTCTTTGGGATCCTTAATCCCTCAGAATCTGTTTATTGATTTTACTACCATCCATGTTAAAACTCTCTCGCATACTGTAGTGGAGAATACAACCTTTGATAATAAAGAATTAGTCAACATGATTAGTGCAAAACCAAAAGCTGAATGGTTTTGCAGAGCTAAAGAATTTATTAAGAAGACACCCTGGGGGTCATTAACCTCTCAAAGCCCAATGAGGAGTGGTACTACCATTCAACATAAGGTTTTTTTCTAGTTTGCATTTGCAAAATTAAATATGCAAGGGGAGAAATCCATCTTAGCGATCGAAGCTGAAGCTTATCGGAGCTGGATGTCGCAAATCCAAGACTTCTTAAAACTTGGTATGATCCCTAAGGGATTGTTGCATGCCGCAAGACGCACATTCAAGAATAAAGCGACTAAATATGTCCTGCTACGAGATATTTTGTACTGAAGAGGTTATTATGGAGTTCTCCTTCATTGTCTTAAACCCCAAGAGTCATCTTGGGCAATTTTAGAAGCTCATGACGGTATGTGTGATGGTCATTTTAGCGATATGGCTATCAAGCGCATATTTTGAATGGGTTACTATTGGCCCACTATGGAGAAGGATTACAATGTATATGTCAAGAAATGCATAAAATGTCAACATCATGCTAATCTTACACACTTGCCATCACAGGACTTAAAGTCCATTCAAGCGGCTTGGCCATTTGCTTAGTTGGGATTTGATCTTATTGGCAAGATTTCTCCTCAGTAATCAGATCGACATACATTTATTATTACGACTGCTGAGTATTTTACAAAATGTGTGGAAGCCATTCCCTTAACAATGATAACTAGAGATCGTATAGTAGATTTTATACTGGAGCATATTATATGTCATTTTGGGATTATATCGAAAATAGTGTCAGATAATGGAACTTCTTTTAAGAACAAAACTATGATATATTTGACGTCTAAGTATAAAATCAAGCATAGTTTTGCAATTCCATATTATCCATAGGCAAATGGGTAAGTTGAGGCTTCAAACATAATAGTGGTGGAAATTTTGAAAAAGATGATACAAGAACATCACAAAGATTGGCATATCTAGCTGCCACTTACATTATGGGCTTACAGGACTAGCATTTGGACACCCACTAGGGCAATGCTGTTTTCACTCGTATATGGTGTTGAGGACATTATGCCCTTAGATTTTGAAATTCCAATGATGCGCATCACATTTAAAGAGTTCATTGATGATGATACCGTGTGACAAGATCACCTAGATCAATTGACACTGCTTGATGAACGTTGCTTGAATGCCCTTGAGAATCTCCATGTTTATCAGGAGTGACTAAAATAAGCTTATAATATCAAATTCCATTAGAGAGAATTTGAGTTTGGGGATCTTAGGCTAAAAGAGAACCAACAAAAATCTAATTTACCACCTAATATGCGAGACAAATTTGCGGCTAATTGGCTAGGACCTTATATTATATTTGAAAATATTGGTCCAGGTACCTATATCCTAACATCGCTAGGAGGTGTTAAAGAGCTTGAACCTATCAATATCATCCATTTGAAGGCATTCTATGCTTGAGATCATATCAAAAGGCACCAAAGGTTCTGAAAATCGCTTGGTCATGTCAATCAAAGGCCTCGAGGGTTTGCTTAAAACTGCTCGGTCACCCCAAAAAGGCACCAAGGATTTTTAAAAAATCACTTGGTCAACCCAAAGACTCTGAGGGTTTTCTCAAAACCGCTCGATCATCCTAAAAGGCTCCAAGTTCTCTTCTGAGTAGTTTGGTCATTAAAAATGCTGCAAGCTCTCTTCTGAGTAGTTTGGTCAATCAAAATGCTCCAAAGGCATTTGTGAGCCCTTTGGTTAATCCAAAAATTCCCCGAGGGTTTACTTAAAACCACTCGATCATCCAAAAAATATCCAAGGATTCCTAAGAGTTTCTTGGTCTAAAATCTCCAAGGGAATTTACTAGTTGTTTGGTCAAATATAAAGGCTCAAAACCCATAAAAATTAAAAATATATATAAAATCCAAAAAGAAATTGGTAAAGCATAAAATCCAAAAATATTTGCATTTTGCATTTTTATTTGCATTCACACATGCATTCGCTTCATTGCATTGCATATATGTATTCTTCATCTGTTGCATCTCACAATAGAATGTATTGTGTTTGTCAATCTTAAAAATGATGCTACGTTTGTGTTTCAATTATGCACCCTTGCATTTATCATAATTCATTGCATTCATACACAACATCCGTTGCTATGAAATATGTACGTAAACCAAAATTTTCCAATCACTCAACCATACCTAGTGGGTCTATTAGATGTTGTAGAAATCTTGCTTTGCTTTTATAGATGAGGTCACTAGTTGAGATAGTACTTAACATATCAAGATTTCGTCACTAATAAAAGCATTTAAAATCCTACTAAGATAAGGGAGGATGAAAGTTGTGAAAGTGGTCTCGGGTATTTAGAGAGAAGGGTTTTATTACCTGCTTATCTTGCAAATAGTTTGGTCTAGAGTAGTGAACCTCGGTAAAAGGACAAGAATTTCCTCTACTCATACATAGATACAAAGTTTAAATCTCAAATTCAAAGTTCAAAGTTCAAAGCTAAAATCAAAAGTGATATAGTGAATCAAAAGCACTATACAAATCCCTTGCTCAAGTCAAACGTAAGTAAAACGTTAAAAAATTTCATTTTTACCACTACATATGAGTAAGTATAAAAAATAGAATGAGAACTTGAATCCCTAGATTATTCACTATTCAAAGCCATAGAGTGAACCCCGATTGTAGCAATGGGTTGAAAGAGTACCACTTTATTTAGGAGTAGTAGTTATATTGGGTGATCCCCAATCATGAAAATTGTTTGAAAGAGTCCCGCTTGCTTTTGAAGGGGTAGTCCTAATCAATTTGCAAGATGAGCTATCTTTGGGTGCCCATGGTTGTCTAGCATTATAGTCCAATCATGTCTAAAACATGGATGATATAAAAATTTGAGGATCTAGATCTCATATTTGGGTTTAAAGAGTCCCGTCTAACATCTTGGGTATGTCTATGGTCTATCTAAAAATGCTCACGTGCACACATAGGGGTAATGAATAGTTGAGTCATTCTTGGCGAAAGCTTTGTCCAACAAAAGCTTTGTATAGTTAGTATGTGACTTTTGAGAAGTATACTAGGGTGTTTGAGTCTCATGGAAAACCTAAAAAATTTCTCTAATCGTAAAAAAATACCAAATATCATGAGCCATCAAAAATAAAGTCCATTCAATCATTAGAATGCATTACATTGAGTGCAAGTCAAAGATATAGGATAGATACCGGATGGATATCAAAAATAATATTTATACGGCCATTGACTATATCACGTAAAAATAAATATAGAGTGACATATTATATCATTCGCATTATACCAATTCATCTCACTGCATTTCATATATGGGTGATTAATTGATTAAATTCTTGTAATAAGAATTATCAATTATTTTGCATGATTATTATAAATGTTGTGGTGTCGTCCATTATACTGATACATACATTTTACATTCATTTCTTATGTTTTAAGTGATTAAAGCATACAAGTTCATTTTCATTATATTATGATATTGAACATATTGCATTACCATACATTGCATAAGCATATCATGACATCATCACATAAATTAAATGCATATAATAAAGCAAAATTAAATATATGTTTTAAAATAAACATTGCATCCTTACGCATCCATAATAAATAACACATTTAAGCATCTAAGATCACTGCATCTCATCATCATCATAAATTAAATAGCTATCTAGTGCATGTCATCCATACATCACATCATACATCATCAAATTAACATAACATATAAGCATTGCATCCATGTGCATCACATAAACATAAAATTAAAAATATACAAGTACACATAATGAGCCATAAATGATCAAATATCATATATATATATGTGTGTGTGTGTGTGTGTCAAAGATTACATCAAGAGTATACATAATACCCGTAGGCTACAATCGTGTAGGTCCTCAAACCTTACACAAAAAATGATATATATACAACAATACTTGTATCTAGTAGAGCCCTAGCTCTGGCCTACTCCTCCTGTACTGGAGATCTCTCTTCCTCCCTTAGCCCCATATTTTGGAGCCTTCTCTACAATCAACCCTGGTACCTACTATGTACCCTATTTAGGATCTGTTTCCTGATCCAAGCCAAAGAAGCCTAGCACATGGGAGATAGCCATCCTTGTTCAATGAGACCTATGGCTCAAGATAGCTGAAGACTACCCTGTCTCCCTAGATGAGACCTAGATATTCTCTTGTGAGTACCTATGGTATGGGTGTCCTCTATCACCTCTCCACCTGTCAATCGAATGTGGTCCTCCAACTGAGAAATGTGAGATGCCCTCATAGTTGATCGTGCATTTCCCTCCTCTAAGAGGGAAGTGAGATGTCTAACCTTGGTCATGGAATCTAGACCTCCTAAAAGTGTATGTGATGGAGTTGCAAGTAGTGCCATGACTGCCTATGAAGATGAGATAATAGCCCTCAAGTCCCTCAGCAAGTCCCTCTCCCTGATTATTAGATCTAGTTGAGTTCATGTCAGATCATGCTCTATAGTAAGCTATTGGATATCTAGGTCTATTGTGGTCACCTAAGACTAGAGGATAGGCCTCTCCTCCTCATAACTCCTTCACTGGATCTAGCCATGTATAAAATTCTCCTCTACTATGGCGAGGTTGATATCTCAATGTAGTAGCTGAGTCTGGAGCATACCCACCTGACTCTACAAGTCAACAACCTACACCAGGAGCTACCCTATATCACTGTCAAGAGGTACCTCACCCTCCTCTGAAGCCTGCTCCTCTATCTCAACCTATGGAGCCTCCTATATGGTAGCCTTTGTGCCCCATCCACCCTTAGTATTCTAGCACACTCTACGCCCATACGGGTCAGCTTTAGCCTATGCCCCATCATCTGTCCTATCGAGGGGTCCCGATACCTACCACTGTAGTAGGGACCACTAAGTGTCATACGTTGGGGTGGTCCCAGATCTATCAATCCCCATATCTTAGAAGTCGTCAACCACATCCTCAAGTGGTGTCAACTGAACCCATGGTAGATGCGTCTCTAGTACTAGATACCTATAGATAAGAGATAGATCTGGGATGTCCTGAACCAAGCCAAACTATTATAGGACATGAGAGTAGAACTGGTATTCCTAGATCTCATCCTTGAGGCTAAGTAGCCACCTATCTCATCGAGCCTAGAACAACCGCTTTCCAACATCTATTCATGTAGGGCAATCCATATATGGATGTCACTCAATGTCATCCAACCTGAGTGCTACAAATCTAGCAATGTAGTGCTCTACATCCCCAACATAAGACCTACTATAAAATCCCTCCTCATTACAGGGCTAGCATGCTACATAGTACTAGTGTGCATTGTCAATCAAAGTAATAGAAAGGGAAAAATCTGTAGGATGCTCGATCTTGATGTACTGCCAACCCTAAATCTACATAAGAAGACTACAGTCGATCCAAACTAGGTTCCTACTAGTGATCGGGTACAACTCATAGTATATATAGTACAATAAAGTGCTCCCCTAGGCTAGGAGTAGAGGATGATTCATGGAGCTCTAAAAAACCCTCCTAACACTGTCCAGAAGGTTCCAAGGTATCCTCGAGCCTGAGGAGTCTAGAAGCATAATATGCACCACCAGGTGCATAAAAATTGTCTCTTTGATAGAGAAGATGCCCTCCTACTACCAGTACCCAATATGGATGCCTCCATGGTCAATATTATGCTGGGTCTCCTGGCTCTGATCATCGAAGATAACATCAAAAAATTCCTCCTTTATTTGGAAGGAGGATGAGGTGATGGCCTCACCATCAATAGGGATACTAAAGATCCAGTAGATGTCCTCTAAAGTGATGGTCATTTCATCTTTTGGTAACTGAAATGTATTTGTCTACGCATTCCAACATCGGTCTAATGTAGTCATGTAGGCTTGGTCTACCCTAATCGTGGGTAGATCCAAAACATAGCCGAAGCCAATGGCACCAAACCACTCTCGCTCCTAAGTAGTAAGCTGTCTATGAAGGGTTCAAAGGATATATGACTATCAAGCTCTAGAGGTCAACCTATGAAAAGAAACAATGCATAAGAGAAAAATATAACTAAAAACAACCATAAAAAGCTAAAAAACAACCCTAAATATGATTAAAAAAATCTAAAAAATGATAAAAAGATAAAAACATGTCAAAAGTGATCCAAAAATTTCACAAAAATAAAAAAATTACTTCACACTTGCAATAAATGACATTAATTTCCATAAAAAATTAGAAAAATAAAAAAATTTGATAAATTTTTCTAAAGTCGTGAAACCATGGGTCAACCCTATGGTCTGCATGCGCTCAAAAATTGATCATTGGAATTTGAATGATAACCGCAACTGGTAGGTACAGTCCCTAATATGAAAATTGGGAATTGTAGCTGCTAGTTGTGGTCTAGGAATGAGACTCATTTTGGGTCACTTCCTAGCCTAGCTAGCTAAAGATAATAATAATAAAACCTAAACTATCCTAGTCTAAGCTAAGGTTCATTGCCAACAATTTAGTGAAATTGATTAGCCCATTAATTAATGTTGTTTATTTTATTTTGTAAATGAGTGCGAGGACTCGATTTCAAGTTACCTTGCCCGCATTGATGCCTCTGCTAGTGGAAGGCTATCTAGGGTCCACCATCAAGGTGTGAGTGCAATATAAGGTTGAGGTTTAGTAGCGTACCAGATCAAGAAATGATTCTTACCTCTTAGAGCTCTCTAGAATGCAGTTGCTTACAATAATGATAATGAAATTTTGAAATGCAAAAATTTATTATAATTTTCCTAATTTTGATGGACTGTAGTTGACACCCACGATCCCAAAATTTGGGTTTTTTTCCTGCAGGTCTGACTTGCGGTTCCCAAAATTTTAAAGTTTTAACCGTAGGTCGTACCTACAATTTGAATCTGGTATTAAATGCACCTAAAACCCACCATGGTAAGGTATTAAAAGGTAAATTAATGACTTCTAATGGATAAATTTTCAATAAGAGCAATCAATTTTTCAAATTGGGTGATGTTCAAGCACCAGGATCAATTAATAATTCAAAATTAACAAAAAAAATCAAATAATCAAAATCCAAATGCACCTCATATTCAGTTATTTACCCTATACACTTGGTGGTTGCAGCGACTTGCGATCCATGAAATTAGACAAGATGAGTAAATTACCATAAGGACATTTGGGGAAAAATAGTCATCATTGATATGATATACTTCTTCTCAATATCGAAGAAGACCTTTGAGGCTGGACTGCTCCATGGGAATGAGGCATCTCATGTCATTTATTTTATGACATCTTTCAATAAATCATCGATAAAATTGATTCAACACAAATCTAATTGGATTTGTATCATTTTGATTCCCTAAGATGTCTATTGTAGTTTGACTACTCCATGGGATAGAAATGTACAATTACTATTAACAGTTGCAATCATAAGTTGAAATAGGCCTAACCAAGGCATTAAAATACTCAATTTTAAGTTTGTTTAGATCATTCATTATGGTCAAGCGATTTCATTGTTTCATTCATTGTCATTACCCTCATTGACTCATCACTTGAGGGGGTAGTCATAATATCATAATCATAATCAAAGTCAATAGAAGATCCCTAAAATTGTAGATCCCTTGATCTTGTCAAAATTGCATTCATCCTTGTGAATCATTGCTAACAACTATCATAAGCTTACCCCTTTTCTTGGGGTAAATAGCAAATATGAAATTTGCTTGTTGATCACCGCCTATCATATCTATGGGTTAGAAGATACCTATGGAATGCACAACTGCACCGAATGAGATGAGATAGGCACAAGATTTTTAAATGTAAGACTTTCACCCAGTTGAAAGCAATGATTCCAAATGTGCATCCTTTTGCAGGACCTAGGGCATCTAATGTTGATCCAATTAATTATTATCATGGAACCTTCGACATAATTTTAGAAGGTATATTTTTGCTCAACGTTTTTTGATATCATAATGAATCTCAAAAGGTGTATCTATAGACACTTAAAATACATCATGTTGAAGGTGACTACTCATATGGACATGCTACAAGACCATATGAAAGATCTTGGACAGACTCCAAGATAGAGTAGTGGTTCTGACCACTCAATTTGGGATCCTTGGCCTAATCAGTCTGAACTACGACTGAGACCTATGGTCTATGGTATAAATCATAGCTGACACCTGCGGTCTAAAGTCTAAACCACAACTATCACCTACAGTCTAAAATGAAGTGCAGTTGGCCTTCATCCAAGCCAAATCAGTTTGAATGACCATTTGATCTAGAAGAAGGTAGTTAAAGGATGGAAGATTCTAGAGGCTTCCAATCCAACTATCCTAACCACCTCTTCTTGTTCTTGGATTCTCCATGAAGCCACCCCTAGCCCTAGGGACATGCTATAAATACCCCCTCCAAATTGGGGATGAATATAGAGAGTTAATTTATCAAGAGAGCAGTGAAGCCCTATCAAATTGCATGAGTTCATTCATTGAGAAGGCTACTTTGCTATTCACCCAAAGATCAATTTGCCATAGAGGTCCTAGGAGCCTAAGAGAGCCAAGAAATGCTAATTTTGGAAAATGAAGGCCCTATTCAACAATTCAACCACCAAAACTGTTAAAGGAAACTAAGGCAACCCTTGATAATAAATTTGACAAAGAGGATCAAGCCCATAACCCTTGGATTTGGAGGACAAGCCTACTAGATTGCTCACTGCAGCTGTCAGTCATGGTTTGTAGTGCAAATTGCTCATTAGAGCTACAATTTGTAACAAGTGATAGATCTCTTTACTTTTCCTTTTACAATATGCTTTGCTAGGTTAGATTAATCAGTTTACTACTTTATTTGGTAGTTTAGAGATTCTTATCGATCAGATTAAGGATTTGAGTAGATTTAATTCATTATAGAAATTAGGACATTAATGGATTCTTTCTATGCACATAAGTAGGCCATTAAATAGTTAGTTGTATTATTCCTTTATGCATTTCCAGGAATATTTATCAATTTAACATAGGTTTAACACATTTTGTATGCTTTCTTGATTTCATATGTTCATAACATATTTATGTTCAATTTTCTTAAAGGGCCTCATCATGAGAGGTTCCCAAAACTTTTAATGCTTTTTTGTTGTTTCTTGACTGTAGGAAATCAAGTTTAAAGGAGGTTCAACCATTAAATTCCTTCCTCAATGTGAAGAAGAGGGTAAAAATCCACCCTAGAATATTTTGTGACTATTTGAGAGCCTTAGTATTGTGCCTACCCTGTTGGGGGCTTCAAAATTGTATCAATTGTATCAAAATTTGGGTGACCCTAAGAGGGGCATAATTGTAACCGAGATTTGCTTCCAATATTAATAAAAGAAACATCCATTTTATTGTCATATGCAATCTTGTTTCTCATTTTATGCTTTTATGTTGATTTCAATTGATGTATTAGATAGGTGAATACTTTTTGGATAGGTCACTTTTGTGAAAGCTTAAGGATAGAGTTGAATAAGACTTTGTGAAACCTTAAGGACAGAGTTGAGCCAACATTTGTGAAATATTAAGGGTAATGTTGAGTAAGAATTTGTGAAGGCTTAAGGATAGAGTTGAGTAAGCTTTTGTGAAATCTTAATGATATATTTGAGCAAGTTTTGGTGAAGACTTGAAGGCATATCTGAGCAAGTCTTGGTGAAGACTTGAGAGAAGTTTGAGAAAGTATTGGTGAAGACTTGAGAGTAGTTTGAGAAAGTCTTGGTGAAGACTTGAAGATAGATATGAGCAAGTCTTGGTGAAGACTTGAAGGTAGATTTGAGCAAGTCTTGTGAATGAATTGAGATAACATTAAGAGTAGGTTTTATTTGTTTAAACTTTGTGTTAAGGCTTGGAGCAGATCTAGATGGAGTTGATCAAGCTTTATGTTAAGGCTTGAGGATAGATTTGAGATAGATATTTGTAAGCAGATTTATAATACACTTAGGATAGAGTTTGGTGTAGATCTGAGGATATGTTGAGAGTATGCTTTAGAGGTAATAGAGTAGAGGATATCAGTCTCCAGTGGATAAAGATCCATTAGCTAGGGTAGTGAGGATAAAAGTATTTTGTGGAGAGAGATCAACAAGCCAATGTAGTGGGGGCAAAAGTATTATAGAATATCACCATCCATAGTAGACGAGAAATATTTCTTGTGTGGATAGAGTTCCATAAACCAGAGCAAGGGAAAAGAGTTCTCCTATGGAGTGTGATCCATGAACCAAATTGGAAGATCAATTTCTTTTGTGGAGAGATATCCACAAACTAGTTGAGGAGAAAGAGTTCTCCTCGATCAAGTTTCATGAACTAGATAAAATGGGAAAGAGTTATCCTATGGATAGGGATCCAGAAAGCATAGATTAGGGGTTTGATGTCTTCTTTAGATAGAGGTCCATAAACATTGTAATAGAGAAGTGATTCCCAAGATATTTTTTGAGAAAATTTAGTGATTTTCTCCATGGAGTAGTCCACATTGGGTGAACCACGTTAAATTGGTGTCTCTATTGTGTGTGATGATTTGCACATTGCTTTTATTACTACTATTGATATTTCTATTGATAAAATTGTATAATATTGTTTGGAAAGAAAATTAAAAGTTGATCTTATACTGTTCACCCCCATATCAATATAAGCTTGTGTTCTTCAATTGGTATTAGAGTGGATTCCTTCAAAATATTTTAATAGTTCAAAGGAAGAGTGTAGAGGAACACATATGGTATCTCAGACTGGATCTTCAAAAAATAATGTACCATTGTTCAATGGGAACAATTATACCTTGTGGATTATAAAAATGAAGACTAACCTGATGGCATAAGGAATTGAGATATGGCAAGTAGTTGAGGATGAGTACACACCTCTAGCTAGTCCTCCTACATATAAATCTGGTAAGATCCTAAAATTTTATAATGAAGTACAATGAAAAAAATCTTGTATGGATTATGTGAAGTATTATTTGTAAAAGTTTTGCATTGCACTTCAGAAAAAGAGATGGGAAAAGTTGAAGAATGCATATGAGGGATATAAAAAGGTCAATATGGTAAAGTTACAAAATCACAAGAAAATATTTGAAGACTTGAATATGAAGGATGAGGAAGATATTGCTACATACTTACTTCATGTGGATGAGGTTGTTAAATTCATACGAGGACTTGGGTTTAAATTTGAAGAATCTGATGTTTTTCAAAATGTTATAAGGTCACTTCCTACAAAGTATGATGGAAATATTTCAACCATAGAAGAAACAAGAGATCTTGAGAATATAAATTTGGAAGTTAAAAGGAACACTCACAACATATGGGATGAGATTAGTAAAGGAATCTATCTCAAAGAATGAGGCAGATTTCAAGGCAACAAAGAAAGCATAGGATAAAAAACCTGATTCAAGTAATGAGTCAACCTGTGATGAGGAAGCTAACTATGATATAAGGAAAAAGAAGGATTCAAGAAAGTGCAAAGGTATTAAAATAGTGAAGTGTTTCAATTGTGGTAAATATGATCATTATGCATCTAACTATACAAAATCCGAAAGCAACATCGGTGAAGAGAAATAAGATCATAAGAATAGTAAAGCAGGAAAATCTAGGTATTAAAATAAAAATAGGGATAGATAAAGCAAGCATGGAAATAAATTTTTCCAAGGACTTAAGAGGAATTTATATGCAGATAAGATAGGAAAGGATTCAAGTGATAGTGATGAAATATCCTCAGATAATGAAGAAGAAGAAATTCTCTTCTTGGTAATAGAGGAATAAGGAAGTGATCCTATTGAAGATAAATCTAAAAAGTATGAAGATGCTATTGAAAACAAAGAATTAGAGGAAGAATAAAAAAATGAAGAGGAAGGAGCAGCAGATCTAGAAGCTAATATTATTTATGATATTAAGGAATTAAGAAAGGTTAGAAAGCAAAATTCAATACTCAAGATTCAATTTCAAGAATGTGATGAAGAGAAGGGAAAGCTTATACAAGATATGATAAAATCAATAGCTAATACAAGGAGATTTAAAGAAAATTTAGAGGTAAAAATATTAGAATGTGAAAAATTATACCATGAGGTAGTTTCACTAAGGAAAGAAGTAAAAGAGTCTAAAGACAAGCTACACAGGTTCAGAAAAAAATCAAAGACCTTGGATAATATTATCAATGTACAAATGTATCCATATAACTAGACATGAATTGGATTTGAAGAGGGACAAAGAGAACAAGGAGAGTAGTCAAGCTCAAGCTCCAAATAAGAATAAGATTCAGAAGAAGAGAGTGAAGGAGAAAGTGAGAATTATGAGGATAAGTTGAAAAATATAATGTTCACCAAGGAAACAATGCACAAATAAATAATAGGAAACATCATAGGGAAGAAAGGACTAAGAGACCAATGGTTCAAAAGTAAGATTTTTCAAAGTACATTGCTTCTCATGTAACAGGTTTGATCACAAGGTTATGTAGTGCAGGATACATGAAAAGAAGGGATACGGTTTAACCAAGAGAAATTTTAGAAATGGGTTTCTATTTCAAGGATATTGTTGCTCTTGTAATCATTTTGGTCATAAAGAAATTGATTGCAGGGTTCATGATAGGAATGGGTATGGCTTCACCAGGATGAAATTCAAGATATTTTCACCTTATAGGAACAAAAACATTAAGTTTTATAAGTGCAATAATGTTGGGCATATGTCCAAGTGGTGTAGAACAAAATTTTCAAGGACAAGCAAGAATAGAGATATCCATTAGAATTAGAATGATCAATTGAGAAATAATGTGGAAAAATAAAAAGAGCATTGTACGCTAGGAGTAGAGATACTCCCACCCCAAAATTAATCACCTCAATAAGAGGAGGTGGGGAGGGGGATAAGCTAAGAGTATTATATTTATCCCCAAAGGAGTCCCTTTGCCATTGATTTCAAAGGGGGAGAGATTTGAGTTAGGGGAGAGCATTCGATGCGGGGAGCAGTATTGTAAAAAGGTAAAAGGAATTCTTAAAAAAAAATGGTTGCCATCAATGATAAAGGAGGTGATTGTTGGAAATTTTAGCATGTTTTTTTGTCATTAGTGTCAAGAGGCTTGGTGTTCCAAATTTGATGAAATTAACATAAAAAGTTTGATTAAAGTCAAGAGGTTAGAAGTCCTAAATTGATGGAAATATTTGTAAGAATATTTCTCTTGATGGCATATGAGGTATAAGGCAGCAAGAAGAAAGGAAGACCTCTCCATAATATTTGAAAAATGATTTATAAATTACCTTGGTGGTAATTTGGCAAAGGTTAAAATATTTATTAATTGTGGCAATAAATTACCTTGGTGGTAATTTGGCAAAGGTCAAAATATTTATTAATGGTAGAAAGGTTCTTCCTAAAAGGTTTTAAATATTTAAATTATAATATTTAAATCCTTTAGGATTTAAATTATTATAATTAAATATAATAATTCAAAGTATCCAAATTTAAATTAAAAAAAGGAAGCCAACGTCAAACATTAAGTTGGGCATCTGTATAAATAAGGCTAAGGTTAGCCTAATCCTAAGTGTAATTCACATATAATATTTATCTGAAGTAATAAGCCTTGCACATCTATTTATCACATGTGGTAGAGGGAGGAAGGTGCAAGTGTTCACATTCTTCTAAATAAGAAAAAGTTCAGTGGAAGGGGATTTTCCCCATTGAAGTGAGGTGGCAACCGAGTTGGAAATCTTGGCTTGCGCAATGCTTAGGGAGCATAAAGGTGTGGATTTTGAACCACACATAGGTTTATTTTGGGTGTGGGTATTTTGAATTTCACTCCAGTTGAGAAGGACATTAAGGAGTGCATGCTCCATGATTCACATGGGTCAGCATAGCCCATGGGACAATGGACCTTGTGTTAGGGCACGTGGGGCTAGGAGATCACAGGTTTGAGCGATGATGACATCAATTGATTTTTGATTAAGGTATGTGAATTTGCCATAGTTGAGAGTTATAATGTTTAAATAAATTTTTATTATTTTCATTGTTGGGATTTATAAGGTTTAAATAAATTTTTATTATTGTCATAGTTGGGAGTTATAAGATTTAAATAAATTTTTATTATTTTCATAGTTGGAAATTTTAAGGTTTAAATAAATTTTTATTATTGTCATAGTTGGGAGTTATGAAGTTTGAATAAATTTTTTTTTGCTATGATTTGAAATTTATGAGGTTTGAATAAGTATTATTGTGTATACTCATAGTTGGGAGTCATAAGGGTTCGTGAATTATATTGTGAATTTATTTAAGTGCTTTATTTTTAAAAAGGAGTTGTAAGGTGTATGTGAGAATTTTTTTTATATGATTGGTAACTCTTGTTGATGAAATTTATTTTTAAAGATAGGAGTAATAAGATGTATAAGTGATTTGGCATTATATGGTGAAATATTTGTTGAGGTGAATATTATTGTAAATATTTGAGATATATTGTTGTTATCTAATCTTGAATTGAAAAAGTATTTGGTTGTAAGTAAGACATGTTTTGTGGATAATTCTTCATCAATCACATAAGAGGTATAGGTAAATCATATTTTGTTTAAAGTGATTAGAATGGTTGTGTGAACATGAGCTGGAGTGAAAAGGATTGTTTGATAAGCATTGTTGGAAATGTATGATCAAGTTTTGTGTACCTCATTGGTGAATGGTTTTTAGAAATATTTGAGATAGATCTTTGATAAAAATCTAGCCTGTATTGCGGAATGAGTTTTGGGATGTTTTGAGATAAAGAGTGATAACCATTTGTTGTAGGTTTTCAAAATAAATTATCTTTGTGAGAACTTCTGAGTGATTGAATTTGAGAAGTTGATTGGCAAGTAGAATTTGTTTGAAGAGAGTTTTTCTGAAATATAGTTGAGTGATGTTTTGTATGCAATATTTGATATTATTTGGATAGATTTGAGTAAGTTCTTAAAGGGACTTAAGGACAGTGTTGAGTAAGATTTTGTGAAAACTTAAGTACAATGTTGAGTAAGCTTTTGTGAAAGCTTAAGGATAGAGTTGAGCCAGATTTTATGAAATATTAAGGACAATGTTGAGTAAGATTTTGTGAAATCTTAAGGACATATTTGAGCCAACATTTGTGAAAGCTTAAGAGTAGTGTTGAGTAAGCATTTGTGAAGGCTTAAGGATAGAGTTGAGTAAGCTTTTGTGAAATCTTAAGGATAGATTTGAGCAAGTCTTGGTGAAGAATTGAAGACATATTTGAGCAAGTCTTGGTGAAGACTTGAGAGCAGTTGAGAAAGTCGCAATTTGAGAAATTCTTGGTGAATACTTGAAGACAGATATGATCAAGTCTTGGTGAAGACTTGAAGGAATATTTGAGAAAGTATTGTGAAAGACATGAGACAAAATTAATAGTAGGTTTGATTTTTTCAATCTTTGTGTTAAGGCTTGGAGTAGATCTAGATAGAGTTGATAAATATTTGTGTTAATGCTTAAGGATATATTTGAGATAGATATTTATAAGAAGATTTATACTACACTTAGGATAGAGTTTGGTGTAGATCTGAGGTAGAGTTGAGACTAAGCTTTAGAGGTAACAGAGCAGAGGATATCAGTATCCAGTGGATAAATATCCATTAGCTAGGGTAGTGAGGATAGAGGTATTCTATGGAGAGAGATCCACAAGCCAGTGTAGTGGGGGTAAAAGTCTTCTAGAATATCACCAACCAGAGTAGAGGAGAAATATTTCTTGTGTGGATAGAATTCCACAAACCAAAGCAATGGAAAAGAGTTCTCCTATGGAGTGTGATCTGTGAACCAGCTAGGAAGATAGAGTTCTTCTATAGAGAGAGATCCACAAACCATTTGAGGAGAAATATTTCTCCTGGATCAAATTCCATGAAATAGAGCAAAGGAGAAAGAGTTCTCCTATGGATATATATCCATAAAGCAGAGCTTGGGGGATTGGTGTCTTCTTTATATAGAGGTCCATAAACATTGTAATAGAGAATTTATTCCCAAGAGATTTGTTGAGAAAAATTTAGTGATTTTCTTCGTGGAGTAGTCCACATTGGGTGAACCATGTTAAATTGGTGTCTCTATTGTGTGTGATGGTTTGTGCATAGCTTTGATTACTACTATTGATATTACCATTGATAAAAATGGATAATATTGTTTGGAAAGAAAAGTAAAAGTTGATCTTATACTGTTCACCCCCATTCTAAGTATAAGCTTGTGTTTTTCAATTGGTATTAGAGCATATTCCTTAAGAAGAGTTTAACAACTTGAAGGAAGAGTGTACAGGAACACATATGGCATCTAAGACTAGATCTTCAATAAATAAGGTACCATTGTTCAATGGGAACAATTATACTTTGTGGAGTATAAAAATGAATACTTACCTAATGACACAAGAAATTGAGATATGGTAAGTAGTTTAGGATGGTTACACACCTCTAGCTAGTCCTCCTACATATAAAGTTGGTAAGATATTACACTTGTATAATGAAATACAATGAATAAAATCTTGGATGGATTATGTGAAGCATAATTTGTAAAATTTCTGTATTGCACTTCAAAAAAAGAGATATGGGAAAAGTTGAAGGATGCATATGAGGGAGATAAACAGGTCAAGATGGTAAAGTTACAAAATCACAAGAAAATATTTTAAGACTTGAATATGAAGGATGAGGAAGATATTGTTGCATACTTACTTCATGTGGACGAGGTTGTTAAATTCATGCGAGGAATTGGGTTTAAATTTGAAGAATATGATGTTTGTAAAAAGGTTCTAAGGTCACTTCCTATGAGGTATGATGGAAATATTTCAGCCATAGAAGAAACAAGAGATTTTGATAATCTAAGCTTGGATGAGTTAAAGGGAACACTCACAACATATGGGATGAGATTAGTAAAGGACCCTATCTCAAATAATGAGATAGCTTTAAAGGCAACAAAGAAAGCAAAGGATAAGAAACCTGATTCATGTAATGATTCAACCAGTGATGAGGAAGCTAAATATGATAGAAGGAACAAGAAGAATTTAGGAAAGTAAAAAGGTATGAAAATAGTAAAGTGTTTCAATTGTGGTAAATATGATCATTATGCATCTAACTATATAAAATCCTAAAGCAACAACGGTGAAGAGAAACAAGATCATAAGAATAGTAAAGAAGGAAAATCTAGGTATGAAAATAAAAATAGGGATAGATAAAGCAAGCATGTAAAGAAGTTTTTCCGAAGACATAAGAGGAGTTTCTATGCAGATAATATAGGAAAGGATTCAAGTGATAGTGATGGAAGATCCTCAAATAATTAAGAAGAAGAAATTCTCTTCGTGGTACTAGAGGAAGAAGGAAGTGCTCCCATTGAAGATAAATCTAAAAAATATGAAGATGGTCTTGAAAACAAATAAGTAGAGGAAGAATAAGAAAATGAAGAGGAAGGAGTAGCAGATCTAGAAGTTGATATTATTTATGATCTTAAGTAATTAAGAAAAGTTAGAAAGAAAAATTCAATACTCAATATTAAATTTCAAGAATGTGATGAAGAGAAGGGAAAGCTTATACAATATATGATAAACTCAATAGCTAATACAAGGAGATTTAAAGAAAATTTAGAGGTAAAAATATTAGAATTTGAAATATTAGATCATGAGGTAGTTTCACTAAGGAAATAAGTAAAAGAGTCTAAAGACAAGATACACAGGTTCAAAAAAATATCAAAGACCTTGGATAAGATTATCAATGTACAAAGGTCTCCATATAACAAGACATGAATTGGATTTTAAGAGGGACAAAGAGAACAAGGATAGGAGTCAATCTCAAGCTCCAAAGAATAATAAGATTTAGAAGAAGAGAGTGAAGGAGAAAGTGAGAATTATGAGGATAAGTTGAAAAATAGAAGGTTCACCAATGAAGGAAACAATGCACAAATAAAGAATAGGAAACATCATAGGGAATAAAGGACTAAGAGACCAATGGTTCCAAGGAAATATTTTTCAAAGGACATTGCTTCTCATGTAACATGTTTTATCACAAGGCTATATAGTGCAAGACACATGAAAAGAAGGGATATGGTTTCACCAAGAGAAATTTCAGAAATGGGTATCTCTTTCAAGGATATTGTTACTCTTGTAATCATTTTGATCATAAATCAATTGATTGTAGGGTTCATGATAGGAATGGGTATGTCTTCACCAGGAGGAACTTCAAGATATTTACACCTTATAGGAACCACAATATTAAGTGATATAAGTGCAATAATGTTGGGCATATGGCCAAGTGGTGTAGATCAAAATTTCCAAGGACAAGCAAGAATAGATATATCCAAAAGAATCAGAAGGATTAGTTGATAAAGAAGGTGGACAAAGAAAAAGAGCATTGTATGCTAGGAGTAGAGATACTCCCACCCCAAAATTAATCACCTCAAAAAGAGGAATTGGGGAGGGGGAAAAGCTAAGAGTCTTATATTTAGCCCCAAAGGAGTCCCTTTTCCATTAATGTCAAATGGGGAGAGATTTGAGTTAGGGGAGAGTATTCAGTCAAGGGAGCAATATTGGAAAAAGGAAAAAGGAATGCTTAAAAAAAAGGGTTGCTATCAATGAAAAATGGGGTGATTGTTGGATATGTTAGCATGTTTTTTTGTCATTGGTGTCAAGAGGCTTGGTGTTCCAAATTTGATGAAATTAATATAAAAAAGGTTGATTAAAGTCAAGAGGTTGGAAGTCCTAAATTGACAGAAATATTTGTAAGAATAATTCTCTTGATTGCATTTGAGGTATAAGGCAGTAAGAAGAAAGGAATACCTCTCCATAATATTTGGAAAAGGATTTATAAATTACCTTGGTGGTAATTTGGCAAAGGTTAAAATATTTAATAATGGTGGCAATAAATTACCTTGGTGATAATTTGGCAAAGGTCAAAATATTTATTAATGGTGGCAAGGTTCTCCCTAAAAGGAAAAAGCCCAAAATATTTTAAATATTTAAATTATAATAATTTGAAGTATCCAAATTCAAATTAAACAAAAGGAAGCCAACGTCAAACATTAAGTTGGGCATGTGTATAAATAAGGCTAAGGTTATCCTAAGCCAAAATGTAATTCACATATAAGATTTAGCCATCAAAGTAATAAGCCTTGCACGTCTATTTATCACATGCGGTAGAGGAAGGTGTAGGTGTTCACATTCTTATAAATAATAAAAAAGTCAAAAATTGGAAGGTGTGTGTCCCCATTGAAGTGAGGTGGTAGACGAGATGGTAAGCTTGGATTATGTAGCACTTAGGGAGAAGCAAGGCGTGGAGTTTGAACCACACGGAGGTTTCTTTTGGGCGTGGGTCTTTTTAATTTCACACCAGTTGAGAAGGACATAAATGAGTGCATGCTCCATGAATCACATGGGGCAACATAGCCCATTAGGCAGTGGCCCTTGTGTTAGGGCACGTGGGGCTAGGAGATCACGGGTTCAAGTGATGATGACATCGTTTGATTTTTTATTAAGGTATGTGCATTTGACATAGTTAGGAGTTATAAGGTTTAAATAAATTTTTAATATTGTCATAGTTGGGAGTTATAAGGTTTAAATAAGTTTTTATTATTGTCATAGTTGGGAGTTATAAGGTTTGAATTTTTTTTTTTTGCTATGATTTGAAATTTATGAGGGTTGAATAAATATTATTGTGTATACTCATATTTGGGAGTCATAAGGGTTAGTGAATGATATTGTGAGTTTATTTAAGTGCTTTATTTTTAAAAAGGAGTTATAAGGTGTATGTGAGAATTTTGTTTATATGATTGGTAACTCTTGTTGATGAAATGCATTTTTAAAGATAGGAGTATTAAGATGTATAAGTGATTTGGCATTGTATGGTGCAATATTTATTGAGGTAAATATTCTTGTGAATATTTTGAGATAGACTGTTGCTATCTAACCTTGAATTGAAAAAGGATTTGGTTGTAAGTCAGGTTTTGTGGACAATTTTTCATCAATCAAATAAGAGGTATGGGTAAATCATATTTTGTTTAAAGTGATTGTAATGAGTGTATGAAACATAAGTTGGAGTGAAAAGGATTGTTTGATAAGCATTGTTGTAAATGTATGATCAAGTTTTGTGTACCTCATTGGTGAATGGTTTTTGGAAATATTTGAGATAGATTTTTGTGAAAAATCTAGGCTGTATTACTGAATGGTTTTTGGGAAGTTTTGGGATAAAGAGTGAGAACCATTTTTGCTAGGTTTGCAAAATAAATTAAGTACCTTTGTGAGAACTTTTGAGTGATTGAATTTGAGAAGAATATTGGCAAGTAGAATTTGTTTGAAAAGAGTTTTTTTGAAAGATAGTTGAGTGGTGTTTTGTATGCAAGATTTGAAATTATTTGGATAGATTTGAGCGAGTCCTTGAGGGGACTTAAGGACAGAGTTGAGTAAGTTTTTGTGAAAGCTTAAGGATAGAGTTGAGTAAGATTTTTTGAAAGCTTAAGGATAGAGTTGAGCAAGCTTTTTTGAAATATTAAGGACAATGTCGAGTAAGATTTTGTGAAAGTTTAAGGACAAAGTTGAGCCAATATTGTGAAAGCTTAGGGGTAGTGTTGAGTAAGCTTTTGTGAATGCTTAAGGATAGATTTGAGTAAGATTTTGTGAAAGCTTAAGGATAGATTTGAGAAAGTCTTGGTGAATACATGAAGGTATATTGGAGCAAGTATTGGTGAAGACTTGAGAGCAATTTGAGAAAGTCTTGGTGAAGACTTGAAGACATATATGAGCAAGTCTTGGTGAAGACTTGAAGGTATATTTGAGCAAGTATTGTGAAATACTTGAGACAATATTAAGATCAAGTTTGATTTGTTCAAGCTTTGTGTTAAGTCTTGGAGAAGATCTAGATAGAGTTGATCAAGCTTTGTGTTAACGCTTGAGTACAGATTTGAGATAGATATTTATGATTAGATTTGTATTACACTTAGGATAGATTTTGGTGCATATTTGAGGTAGAGTTGAGAGTAAGCTTTGGAGGTAACACAGTAGAGTATATCAATATCTAGTGGATAAAGATCTATTATCCGGGGTAGTGACGATAGAGGTATTCTATGGAGAGAGATCCACAAGCCAGTGCAGTGGGGACAAAAGTCTTCTAGAAGATCACCAATGAGAGTAGAGGAGAAAGAGTTCTCCTATGGATAGATTTCCATAAACCATAGCAAGAGAAAATAGTTCTCCTATGGAGTGTGATTTGTGAACCAAATGGGAAGATAGAGTTATTCTGTGGAGAGAGATCTACAAACTAGTTGAGGAGAAAGAGTTCTCTTGGATCAAGTTCTATGAACCAGAGCAAAGGAGAAATATTTCTCCTATGGATAGAGATCCATAAAGCAAAGCTTAGGATATTAGTGTCTCCTTTAGATAGAGGTCCATAAATATTATAATAGGGAAGTGATTCCCAAGATATTTGCTAAGAAAATTTTAGTGGAAATATTTTCTCTATGGAGTATCCCACATTGGCTGAACCACGTTAAATTGGTGTCTCTATTATGTGTGATGATTTGTGCATTTATTTTATTACTGTTGTTGATATTGCCATTGATAATATTGGAAAATAATTTTTGGAAATAAAAGTAAAAGTTGATCTTATACTGTTCACCCCCCTCTTAGTATAATATTGTGTTCTTCACAATCATATAGGAGGATTAAATGCCACCATGGTTCAAGACTGATTACTTTGTATACAAAAGGGTTGTTCCAGTTATACTGCCTTCTTTTAGAAAGTCCTAATTGTTCATGCTCGGTTGTATGGAGAAGAACCTGATAGGATTAGGGCTGGTGTAAGATCATTCCTGCACAAAGTCGAGGTGGATGACTTATTATTAATTAAATAATTTACATATATCAGGTTGTATAGGTCAAAGTTGCCCTAAAATGTCCTACCTTTCCACTATCCCTCCTCCAGATCTAACCTATAAATAATTAATAAAATTGTTGAAGAAGTTAAAATAAGGTCCATAAGGAAGAAGGGAGGAGTTTCTTGGCTTCCATTCCATTTCATAATGGACCCCTATGTATACATGGGCCACTTCAGTTTATTGAGAGCCATTTGGAACATTGATACATACTATCTCCCAAAGATTACATGGAGACTTTACAATCCTTATGTCTCTCCATAAATAGACTATCATGGGGAAAATTTTGCTTTTATAGGTTATGCACAAGATGGATGACATCGAAGATGAAATGCAGAAGATCCTCAAGTAGGACCTGTCATTGGAGCTGGTCTGGCAAATGGAAGATAGACCCCACAACAAGCTAGAAGTAATGGGTGATTATACCATCGAATTGAGATTGTAGAGGAAATTTTTTGTGGAAAATGTGGTCCCTCTAGTCCTCATTGCATTGCCTAAGGAATTTTAGGACCCCACCCTTAAAATCATCATCCAAGATTCAAAATTATTTGAGGTGGCAATGAGAGTCTCAGACACAACATAAGATAAAAATTTTCACTTTTCAATCCAAATGATAACAAAAATAATATTAATGAAATAATGAAACAATGCACAAATAATAACACATATGAGAGACACAAATTTTACATGGAAATATCCTTTTATGAGAAAACCAAAACAAAATATTGCTTATATATTTCTTCAATAAATTTTGTGGGATCCAACCCACATGAGATACCAATCCCCTATTAAAATTTTTGTGGACACCTATCCATAGGAGACACCTATCTCCTCTCACACATTTGTGGGCACCTACCCATAGGAGACACCTATCCCCTCTCAATTTCATGGACACCAATCCACAGGAGACACCAAGACCCTCTGTTGGTTCATGGACACCAATCCATAGGAGACACCAATTCCATTTTCTATGGTTCATGGACACCAATCCACAAGAGATACCAATACCCTTTGATCTTGTTTGTGGATACCAATCCATAGCAGATACCAATACCATTTGCTATGGTTCATGGATAATAATCCATAGGATACACCAATACCATATGCTCTCAAATCTAGTCCAAACTCTGCTCAAGTCTTCTCAAAAATATTCTCACAATCGCTATTCAAATTTGCTCCAAAACCTACTCACAAAAACTATTCAAATCTGATCTAAAACCTGCTCACAAAACCTATTCAAATTTTCTCAAAAACTTGCTCACAAAACCTGTTAAAATCTATTCTAAAACCTGCTCAAATCTGATCAATAATGGCATCCATTTATTCACCATTTCTTGATTTTTCTTTCTTCAACTAAAAGTAATTCAGGCATATTCTACCCAAAAATTGTTTAGCCTCCTAAAAATATAGATAATGATATACCGGTGTTGGAAGATTCAAATGGTTGAAATGTCTTTCACTTTTATTAAGTCCATCACTTCCACATGTCTCACATTTAGTACATTTTAAAGGTAGCACAATTCTAGCAATAGATAACTTTCTTGTGTGTTGAATTAGAGATGCTAATACCTTGCTTTTATTTCTCTTAAATATAGCTTAAATGTCCTTCCTTTCACATTTATGCTTGGGTGAATATGTGCATTAATTCTTTCACTTTATTCTTGCACTATGTGACACTTCCAAATTTATCTCAACAAAAATGTTGACCTTTCTTTTCTATGTGCATTCCAAATATATCTCAACATAAATGATGCACCCCAATTTATCTTAAAAAAAATGATGCACTCCAATCTATCTTATAATTTTATTTTGTTTCAATTTCAAATCAAACACACTTATCACTCCAATAATAAAACTTACAAAATATAACCTTTATTAAAAATTGATTCCTTATATCTCCAACTTTGTAAAATCAACAATTATACTAATACCACAAAAATTATTATCTTACTATACCTCCTTTGCTGCCAATGTAAGATGAAACTTTCACCTTTGAAATCTCTATTTACTTTTATCAAAAATCATGTGCGAGACTCAAACCTGGGTATTCCAAATGCTTCCCTTACCAATGAAAAATGAACCACCTTGAATACACCATCTGATGGAAATTATTTTAATGATCTTTAGTCTGAAGTTGTGGCCATTAGATGAATTGTTTTAGCACTTAGCTCATCATCAACATCTTGTATTACACACAACACTCATTCCAACATATCTTCTTAATGACAGTCTCCTTTTGGTGGATATCTTATCTCTTGCACAGGTTTATAAATGACACCGTGACCTATATTTATTTCAAATTCGAGCTCTCTCTATTCTTCCATCCAGTAAATTTATTTTCACTTGTTTCATTTGCTATCTCCACTTTATCTCTGGTTCATCATAGGTTTTGAAACCAGTGTGCTCTTTGTCTTCGTGTTCCAACTTTGACCTATGTTTACCAAGGTTCTACATCAATGATAATTTAAGCAATCCTAGTGTGTTAGCACCTCCTTTTGGGCTCCAAAATAATTCTTTGCATGTTTCAAATTTAAATTTTTTCTCCAAGATTTTGTGTCAGTGATAGTCTTGGAAATCATAATTCGGTGTGTTGATAGCTCCTTTCCAATTTTTAAAGAATGCTTTGTTTTGCAACTCCAGTTGCTTTTCAAAAAAAACATTTATGCACTCATATACACTTATTCTTCTTCACTACCATATCACTTTTAATCCTTTTCTACCTTCTTGTTTTTCATGTTTGATCCTTACTCTTTGTGGATGTTGTCATACCATTTTCGCTTGTCCCACACTCTTGCCTTGCACTCTCGCCCTGCACTCTCATCCTGTGGTCTCACTTTACACTCTTGACTTATGCTCTCACCTTATACTCTTACCCTTCGCTCTTGCCTTGCACTCTCACATTCTACCACTTAAGACCTTATGTCATAGTAAACTTATTGTTTGCACAAGAAAATCGAAGGCATCAATTTTTCCAACAATATTTTCAAATAAATTTCCACCTTTTATATATGCACAACCATATTTGCACAAATTTCTCATACATTTTCACTCCTTTGATATATAACCTTTCAATCTTACATTCAATATTTTCTTGGCACCCAGGAGGTTGGTGCTTTCACAATTTCACACTTCAACTCCATATACCTCTTTAAACCATTGCTTCATAATATTTAAATTTGATATTTAAATATTAGAAGGTTTAACTTTATAACTTTAATATTTAAATTTCCAATTTAAATATTAAAGCATATTCTTGTAATTCAAATCATTCTTGAAAATATTTCTTCCTTTAATATCAATGACACTCGAATATTTCATCGTTGAAGATATTTCTACCTTTGACATCAATGACAACTCAATATTTATAACAATCTCCCCCCTTTTTCATTGATGGTAACCCTATAATGAAATTGTACTTTATTGCAAAATGATCACAAACTAATTCCTTTGAAAATCTGCTCCCTCTTACTAAAAACTCTCCCCTTTAACATCAATGGCAAAGGCTCCTTGGGGTTGTAAGATAAGATACTTGAAAATATCCCCTTACCCTGATGTTTATTGAGACTTCAATTATCACATGGGAGTGAAACTATCAAATTACTATGTTCCTCTTGTTGCTCTATTTTATTTATCCAAACTTTGGAGGTTATACCCTTTTGAAAATTTTGACTATTCTCCTTTTTGCTTGACTTCAAAAATTTAGGGAACACTGTTCTACACCATCTAGCTGTATGTCCAAAATTATTAAATTTATAACAAATGATATTGTAGTCCATGAGGGGTGCAAATGAATTGAAATTATTCCTGGTGAAGCCAAAATCATTCATAGCATAGACCCTGTAATTTATAGCTTTATGACCAAAATGGTTACATGAGAAACAATAACCATGGAAGAAATTTTGAAACATGTCTGATTGCCTTGGAGGATATTACCACATGGTTCTCTCATTGTTGTTTCTGTGATGGATTTTTTTCCTTGATGATGATTTTTTTCATCCTCCTTGATTATTCCACTTCTCAATACATAAGCACATGTCTTAGGCTTCTCTTCAATCATTTTATTTAATGCTTCTATTTCTTTTGAGCTTGAATTCCCCTTTTGTTTCTCTTGACCTTCTTCAAAAACAAGTCCAGTATTCATAAATAGAGATATTTGTGCTTTGATAATATCATCCAAATTTTTTGAGATTTTCCTAAAATAATATATCTTATCATTAAATTTTTAAGTCCCTTACTTATAATGACATATTCATGTTATAGTATTTCACATTCTAGTTATTTTTCCCTAAATTATTCAGCCATACCTTCTTCAATTATCCTTACCTCTTCAACCTCAAATTTCAAGTCAATGAGTTTGTGTGACATCTTTGCCTTTGTCTTCTCATCCTCTTGTAATTGAGCCTTCAATATTGAGTTATTATTTCAAACCCTCTTTAACTCTTCAAGGGAAATAATAATTTCCTTTTCTATATCAACTGTGGCTTCCTTTTCATTTTTTGAATCTTTCTCTTCTTCTTGGTCTTCATTAACAAGATCATATTATTTCTCTTCTATGGATAGGAATAAGATTTATTTTTTTATTATGAGAGAGGCTTTCATCATTGCTACTAGAGGAATTGCTTGCTTCAACATAAAAACTTTTCTTGTGTCTTTGAAAGATCTTCGTATTATACTTGTTTTGAACATACCTATTTTTCCTTTCATGATACAATTTTCTTTCTTTATTTTTCTCATTTTCCTTTTCTTCTTTACTGTTGCTACTTATAGCTTGTGGTCAATTAGATGCATAGTGACCAATATTACCACAATTAAAAAATTTCATAAAATGCATACCTTTATGTTTTCTTGGACCCTTCTTATTACTTTGCACAAAGTTAGCTTCTTCTCTGCTGCTTTATTCTTCACTTGATTCTTGTTCCTTATTATTTGTATTCCTTGAACCTTTAAATATTGCTTCCCATTTGTATGTTTGATTATTTTTAGTCCTCATATCATATGCTGTGAGAATTCCACATAGGTCCTCCATGCTTAATGTTTTAATATCCTTCATCTCTTCTATTGCTGAAACCTTTGCATCAAACCTCATGGGAAGTGACCTTAATATTTTTTAAAAATATTAGTCTTTAATACTTTCTCCAAGTCCACGAATAGTGTTGACAACCTCATCAACTTGGAGTAGATACTTAGCAATATCTTCTTCATATTTCATCTTCAAGTCTTCAAACTTCTTTCTATGGGTTTGAATTTTTTCCATTTTTACATTTTCATATCCTTCATATTTTCTATGTAACTTGTCCCACATTTCTTTTGCTGAAGTACATTGCATGACTTTCACAAAATCTGGTTCACACAATCCACTTAATATTACATTCATTGCCTTGGCATTATTTTCATATGGTTTCTTGTCATTTGCATTTGTGAGAGGAGTAGTAGATGGTGTGAACCCATTCTCAATGGATTGCCATATATCATATCCATGTGCCATCAAATAAGTCATAATTCTCACACTCTAGAAACCATAGTTGGTCCCATAAAATAATGGAGCCATATTTGATAAATACCCTTCTTGATGTGCCATTTGTGTTCCTGTAAGATCTTCCTTCAAGATGTTAGGCTTTCACGAAGGAACATGCTCTAATACCAATTGAAGAACACAAGCTTATACTAAGAGGGGGTGAATAGTATAAGATAAAATTTTTCACTTTTTAATCCAAATGATAACAAAAATAATATTAATGCAATAATTAAACAATGCACAAATCATCACACATATGAGAGTTATAGATTTTACATGGAAACACCATTTTGGGATAAAACCACAACAAACTATTGCTTATATATTTCTTCAACAAATTTCATGGGCTCCAACCCACAGGAAATACCAATCCCCTATTACAATATTCATGGACACCAATCCATAAGAGACACCTATACCCTATCACAAGTTCATGGGCACCTACCGACAAGAGACACCTATCCCCTATCAAGTTTATGGACACCAATCCATATGAGACATCAATCCCCTCTACTGGTTCATGGACACAAATACACATGATACACCAATCCCATTGGCTATGGTTCATGGACAAAAATACACAAGATACACCAATCCCCTTTGCTCTAGTTTTTTGAAACCAATCCCCTTTGCTCTAGTGTTGAATTGGAGATGATAATATCTTGTTTTTCTTTCTCTTGAATATTGCTAAAATATAATTCCTTTCACTTTGATGCTTGGGTGAAGATGTGCATTAATTCTTTCACTCTATTCTTGCACTATGTGACACTTCCAAATCTGTCTCAACAAAAATGTTGACCTTTCTTTTCTATGTGCATTCCAAATCTATCTCAACATAAATGATGCACCCCAATTTATCTTAAAAAAAATTATGCACTCCAATCTATCTTATAATTTTATTTTGTTTCAATTTCAAATCAAACACACTTATCACTCCAATAATAAAACTTACAAAATATAACCTTTATTAAAAAATGATTCCTTATATCTCCAAATTTGTAAAATCAACAATTATACCAATACCACAAAAATTAATAGCTTACTACACCTCATTTGCTGTCGACGTAATATGAAAATTTCACCTTTGAAATATCTATTTCCTTTTATCAAAAATCATGTGTGAGACTCGAACCTGGGTCTTCCAACTGCTGCCCTTACCAATGAAAAGTGAACCACCTTGGATACACCATCTGATGGAAATTATTTTCATGATATTCAACTTGTAGTTGTGGCCATCACATGAATCATTTCAACACTTAGCTCATCATAATCCTCCTGTCTTACACACAATACTCCTTCCAAAATATCTTCTTAATGGTGCTCTCCTTTTGGTGGATATCTTATCTCTTGCACATGTTTGTAAATGATACCATGGCCTGTATTTGTTTTAACTTTGTGCTCTCTCTATTCTTCCAGTAAATAAATTTATTTTCACTTGTTTTGTTTACTATATCCACTTCATATCCTTTTAATCATAGGTTTTGAAACTAGTGTGCTCTTTATCTTCTTGTTCCAGCTATGACCTATGTTTGCCAAGGTTATACATCAGTGATAATCTAGACAATCCTAGTGTGTTAGAACATCCTTATGAGATCATAATAATTCTCTACATGTTCCAAATTTAAATTTGTTCTCCAAGGTTCTACATCAGTGATAGTCCTGATAATATTATTGTAGTGTGTTGATGCCTCCTTTCTAGCTTTGATAGAATGATTTATTTTGCTACCCTAGTTAATTTTCAAAAACAACATTTATGTGCTCATATACCCTTATTCTTCTTCATTGTTGTCTCACATTCAATCCTTCACTACCTTCTTGATGTTCACATTCGCTCCTCACTCTTTTTTCATGGTACCACAATTTGTGCTCTCATACTACACTCTTACCTTGCGCTCTCACCTTGTGCTCTCATCTTACGCTCTTGCCCTACACTCTCGCCTTGCACTCTCACCTTGTGCTCTCACCTTGCACTCTCACATTACGATCATGCCATACACTCTCACCATACACTCTTACATTACACTCTCACATTCTACTCTCACCCTATGCTCTCACCTTGCACTCTCACCTTCTGCCACTTAAGATTTTTTGCCACAATAGACTTATTGCTTGCACAAGCAACTCGAAGGCATCAATTTTTCCAACAATATTTTCAAATAAATTTCCACCTTTTATATATGCACAACCATATTTGCACAAAGTTGGCTCATACATTTTCACTCCTTTGATATATAACCTTTCAATATTACATTCAATATTTTCTTGGCATACAGGAGGTCGGAGCTTTCACAATTTCACACTTCAACTCCATATACCTATTTAAACCATTGCTTCATAATATTTAAATTTGATATTTAAATATTAGAAGGTTTAACTTTATAACTTTAATATTTAAATTTCCAATTTAAATATTAAAGCATATTCTTGTAATTCAAATCATTCTTGAAAATATTTCTTCCTTTAATATCAATGACACTTCAACATTTCATCCTTGAAGATATTTCTACCTTTGACATCAATGACAACTCAATATTTCTAACACCCCACCCTTCAAATCAACAACTAGGATTCAAAATTAGTTAAGGTGGTAATTAGAGTCTCATATGTAGCACCTCAAGAGTAGACAAGAATTTTGAGTCCTCTAGATCTCCTACTACTATATCAAGAGGAAAGGAGATAGTAGCTCATACTTCACATCAGGAACAAAGTTTAGCTATAGCCTCAACCTAGGTACTTATATCTCCATCAAGCCAGACTGACCTAGTGGTTGGCCAATATTCTGTGGTTTCTGCCACCCTAGTTATCAATTAGAAGGAGAACCCAATTCCTCCCAAAGTGCTCAAAAATATACAAGAAGTAGGGGGATTGTCAAATATTATCTGAGAATATGAGGTCCTTATAGACAGCCTGTCACATTCTCCTATATAAAAGAAAACTAGGACCAAAACCTCAGCTCTGAGCATGGAAAATTTTATATTGTCTAGGGTAAAGGAAGTGGTCCATTTTACTACTGAAGAGGAGGATCAATTACAAGTTACGAAGGTGCAGAGAGCTCCCTGCAAAGAAGTGAGAAAGGCTAGAGAAATAGTTGAACAAAGTACTTATGATGTATCTATCGCCATAGTAGCTATTCTCTTGACACCTAGCTTGAAGGAAGCCAAAATCAATTTAGATAGGGGGTGATTATGTACACAACTGGTCCCATCGATATGATGAGATCACATGTGGCCTCTCAGGTACAAGTGGTGGAATCTATGGAAATGGAGGTGAAAATTAAAAAAAATAATGCTACAGAAGCAGAAAAACTATAAAAAAAGGTGGATCAATTGTAAGTAGAGATAGACTAGCTCAAGAAAATACCACTTGCCTCTCAAGGCACTACCATTTTGGTTGATGACCACCCCAGTATTTTTGATAATTTCAAGTAGGAAATGATGGACAAGGTACAAGAGAAAATGGTCGATTTAACCACCACATTCTACAATTTTTACACCATCAGGTATATTGTAAGCCTTTTACAAAACCTATTATAGCAAGCAAATCAAAGGATTAATCCAATATACCCAATCATTAAGAAATTCAAGAAAAAATATGTGGAGATGAGTGAAGGTATGATCACTCTGGAAGGTGGGTCTATCTGCTTCTATGTAGAAGAGTTTGCGAAGATTTTCGTATTTTTATAAAATAGATCAAAGTGGTTGTAGTGGAACGAGAAAATAACAAATTTTGAAGAAGAATTACAAAGTGATCTCAATAACTGTGGGTTCACATTAGAATAATTTTTCTAGATAACCAACATTAAATATTTAATCTCTAATAAGATACAAGAATTTAACTTTTATAAAAATACAAGGCTAATGAGGAAGCTTAAATATTTAGCAAAAATGATAGATCTCTTGTGTGTGTTCTCCAAGAACATCGTGGCATGGTCCAAAGAATGGGTGAATAAGATCATCCAAGATATCAAAATGTCAAAATTTACCTTGACCTTCCACGATAAAGCTTGGACCTCTATTGAATAGAAATTGTAAAATGTCAAGGAAGAGGATGTAGTGGAGGACCCAAAGCAAGGAAAAGTAGTCACTAATGAACAATATACAGTGGGATCCAGCACAAAGTAGGTAAAAGTGGATCAAAATACAACAAATCCATCTATTCAAGGTGATGAAGATGTCGATGCATGAGGGAAATGATCCTAGGAGAAAAACATGATTTTTTATAGGATAGGAGATCAAGCCAAATGGAGGGCTAATAGGAAAATAATTATAGCATAACCTATTTGCCCAATACTATAAATATAAGAGAATTGCACAAAATATTTTTATCAAGCCTTACATAGAAGAACTTTGGTCCAAGAATAACTATATCTTGAAGTCAGTCATATTTTCTCCTTCTATGTATTTTTACTTTGTCTCCTATCATTGCATTTTTCTCTATTATTTCCCAAGAACTATCTAGGAATCTCAGCCAACTAAGATTATTTCTAGTAGATGTATAAGGAGTTGGAAGCTCTTACATCACTGTAATCAATATGAGGAGACATATCCCTCTATTGCAATATTCGAACAGAGGTGCAATTTTAATCACTGCTATATAGACCTAAGCACTTTTTAGGGTTCTTTATATGTAATATTTTTCATAAATATAATTTTTACTCTATTTTTGGTATTATCATCTCAATGGCCTGTGTGTTTCTTATTTACATGTTATAATGTATGAAAGTGTAAATGATGTTTTCCTCTACTAGTTTAATCATTCTTATTTTTTGCATTATTTGAATGAATCTGAATGAATTGGTTTTTCTATTCCTTTTCTCTTCTTAATTCATGAGATATTTAAAATTTGCTATGACTACCCAATGGACATCTCATTGGTCTGGTATTAATAACTAAAATACTACATGGTTTAGTCAAGAAGAACAAGAATTAACATAATAACATTTAATTTGGTAAGACATGGGTTATAATATCAAAATATCAAATATTATTATCCATAATCCAGGGTATCCTTACCTAGCCTTGTATTTTTAGAGTCTCATAGATAATATTTTTCTGGATCAAATAGGTAGATCCACCAAAGTCTACAAACTAGTTGCGGACTTAGGGATTTCTGTAATGTGACATGTTTTAAAAGGGTAAGCAGGAATTCTCCACAACAATATTTTGGTGTAGTTGTTGGGGACTAACATTTTGTTTTCTATTTTTAAATTTTCTTGGTTATTCCCTATGAGATTTAGGATTAGTGGGCTAAGAAATATTGGCAAGGGAGAACCATTTATTTTCCCTACTTTGCACACTATACTGGCGACTTTTAAGAACCCAAAATTAAGAAGTAGAAGTTGATCTGGCGACCATAAGAAGAATAAAAGAAGAACTCTACCCCAAACTTCTAGATCCACAGGTAATTTTTTGACCAAGTAAAAGTAGAAAGAAACCTTCACTTTATGTTCCTCTAGATAATAAGAACAACAATTTTGTTTGTTTTTTTTCTAAAAGTTCCCATATATCAAGTATTGTTGCATCTATTATACCTCTTGTACTAGGGATCCCATTTACACAAATGGCCAAACCTCCTTTAAGAAATTGGTGTATGAATAGGTATAGACCTTTTATGTTACCCCTTGTCCTAAATCCTTTGCCTCCTAAGGCCCATAAATATCTACCTAAGTTTCTAGGGATAACACCACAACAAACAAAAACCATATTAAAGACTTCTTATATGCCATGGATAGCCTAAAAGTAGAAGATGAAGATGTTGTCCTCAGGCTATTCCTCCAAAACATGGAGAAGGATGCTATAGAATGGTTCAATGGTATCAGATCAAACACTATAGGCACCTTACAATAATTAGAAATTGCATGCCTCAAAAAATATAGAGAAAAGAAAAATGAACAATCTCTTTTAATCAAGTTGGAAAAAATTAAAAAGAAGGATAATGAAATTGTGGATGATTTTAATAGATGCTTCACCAAGTTGAGGAACATAATCCCCACAAATTTAATTTCAAATGACCATCAGTCCATTTGTTTCTATAAAAATGCATTCCTTAGGAACTTCAACTATGAAATCAGACAAGAGCCCACACTTACCATTGATTCCTGTATGGAAAGAGCCATAATAATTGAAAGAAATATGCTAGATAGTGGGAAGACGAAGCCATATTTAGCAGATCCCAATCCAATATAAACTGAGAAGAAGCCTAAGAAAGTGGGTTTCAGTATATTAAAAAAATAGAACCTAATCCCATTGAGAAACTCTCAACCCAGTTAACAGAGATGTTTCATTAAATGAATAATAGGTTGTCTAAAATAGAGAGGGACAAAGAATATAATGAGGAATATTCTTAGCACAAAAATGAAACTAGACATTCTTTTAAGAGAAAATTCAACAGGAATTGGAATAACGAATGGGAAAGAAATGCAAAACATAATTGGAAAAGAAAAGAGGTTCAAAAGGATCAAGATGTTATCCCAAATCCCATGGCTTTGGCTAATGTGATCTATGATTTTCCTTTATTTTATCTTGTGTGTGATACCCCTCATAATTTGGTTGATTATGGTATTTACCTCAATCTACATACAAGTGTTTAGCTAGAATAAGAATCAGATGATGAAATAAGATGGAATACATGCTGGACTTGGGATAAAATAGTTAAAGAACCACAAGGTCAAGAGGAGGTAAACAAATCTCCCATTTATAAAGCTAAGTCCATAGCTTTAACCCTTGACGATGTTAAAATTTTAAAGAGACCACCAGATAACTATTTTTAATGAATGAAACAAGGCAAGCTGGTCGCTACGATAGAAGAAGTTGAAGCCTTAGAAAGGATCCATACCATTATCCTAGAACTATGTCAGATAAACCTGATACGAAGAGTGCAGTCGAGGATAGGGGATAAGACAATGTAAAGAAATAGAATATTAGTAATCAACACACATCCTTTGAAATAGTAGAACCTGTGAATGAGTTTAGAAGAATCAAGAAGTCAATAGGGTAATGGAGAATAAGAAATCTAAGTTTGACATAGAACTCGAATTATCAAAGCAAAAAATAAATATAAATTTTGGAGACTTGATGATAGTACCCAAGTATAGAGAGTAGTTTTGTAAGGTCTTTGGATTGGTTGAGTAGAGCAATGACCATGTTCTTAGTGCTTCACATTCCAACCCTTAAGGCAGGAATTCCTCCTTAGTAAGGCCCTTATATATATCCTTTCACTATACATTGGGTTATGAGGACCACTATGTGATTCACAATTGTATTCTTGACAACAGAGCATCTCATAATATTATGCCAAAGTAGGTAGCTAACCAATTAGGATTAATGTGCACTAAATATTCCCCCCATATTTATCATGAATAATAGGTAAATTCCTTATGTAGGGATAATCACGGTTATTTTAGTTTTCCTAAACCAATACCCTAAGAAGGGCATCATAATGGATGTGGTTGTAGTGGATGTAGATCCCTTCTTCTCCCTATTATTATTCAGGCACTAGGTAAAGCAACTGGGTGGTACAATTCAATTGGACTGGTCCTATGCCACCATAACCCTCTTAGCTAAAGAGCAAGACATATTAAGAAGGGAACATTTTAATAAGCATTCATTTTAACTGAGAAGACCTGATAATAAAAGAATAAATATGGTCAGTTCTATTTAGGAAAAATAATTGAGTGTTTATTCCATATGGCACACACCTTTTATAAAGGAAATTCCCAATGCACAAGACATGGTTCCTAGAGTAATGGTAGAAGTGGATGCAAATTCTGATAGAATTTTAACTATAAAGATGTGGAAAATGACCTTTGATGGGGCCAAGTCACAAAAAGGGGTGGTGCTAGGATAAACCTGATCAACATAAAAGGTAACTATTTGGGCATACCATACTGACTAGAGTTTCCCTTCACAAATAATGTGGTTGAGTATGATGTGCTACTATTTGGGTTGAGGAAATATAATGAACTAAATATAAATTACCTCACTATTTATGGAGATGTGGAACTCATCATACATTAAATAAAAGGGAAATATCAAATTAAACACACCTGGTTAAAATAGTATAGGCAAGCAATGTAAGATGAAATAGATAAATTCTTGGATTTTAACCTGTCTTATAACCCTAGGGATAAAAACCATATCATAAACCTATTGGCTATAAATGCTTTTGGGGTGGAGATTCCCAAAATTAGAACTAAGTATATGGACAAGTTTTCCACCATCTCTATGTATCATCCTTCTATTCCAGATAATATGTTATACTTACAAGTTTTCTAAGATGATGTTGATATTAGAGATTTTATGATTTTGTAGAATCATTTTGTTGGTATAATTTTTGAGTTGATATTTTTCCCAATTGTAAAATCCCCACCATAGTCAGGGTATTAAACCGAATACCCTCTCTTGAAAATAAGGTAAAAACAAATAATTCTCCAAGGTTTCACTAAATAAGCATTGCACATGTGTATTTGTATTCTTGTATAGATGTGTTAAATGAGTGTTAGGAATACCTTAGTGATTTGCAAGTAACTAGTAACAGGGGGCCTGTGTTGGTTTATTTTATCATGCCATAGTAATGATTGTTAATGGAACTTAAAAGAAAGAGAAATGTGATTTGTGATTTAATTCCTTTAATTATTGTTTGTTGAATAAAAACAGGGAAATAAATATGCATGCATAAGTATGAAATGTAAAGGTTTTAAAATGTCATTATAAATACCACTTTAATGAAATCATTATTTTCTTAAAGAAGAAATAATTTAATGCTTTAAAACAATAGCCTTTGATATAATGTATAAATTTCCTCTCTTTAATGAAATCAGAATTTTCATAAAGAGAAGCAAGTTTATTGCTCTAAAAATGATGGCCCATGGAATTTCATATAAAATACCCCCCTTTAATGAAATTGATATTTTCATAAATGGAAGTTCATTTATTGCTTGCGAATGCAAATTCAAAGCTTAAAAAAATTAATTTACCTTCAACATATTAAATTATCTAAATTTCCAAAACTAAAAAATCCTTATAAAACAACAATTTTCAATCATTTTTATAATTTCGAAATGGCTTCAGAATGATATCAAACTTGTTTCAAATGAAATATTGAAGTTCATTCTTTACAACCATGTATTTATTTTTGGAGTTTTATTTTTTTATTTTTATTTTAATCACTGAAGTTTAAGAATATCTACAAAAGGGAAATTTAGAAAAATAAAATAAAATTGGGAAAACATAAAATAAAATTGAAAATGTAAACATGCAACATAATACAGTCTAATTCCACCCTACATAGCAAAACCAAAGATAGTGAGAAATTTTGAAAGGGTAACCTAACCTAATGAAACCTACAAAAGCACAATTTGAGTTAGACCAAGTGCTAGACTCTAAGGAAAGATAAATATGCATCCAAATAAACCTTCACATAGTGTAACCTCCTAAGAGAATTCAACACTAGATATAAGTTTAAAAAAATGCAGCAAAAATATGAAACATTAACACAAAACCCTAAGAAATGATCTCCTCCATTCTTGCTCACAAGATGCAAGTTTCTAAATTTTTGCATTAAAAACAATGTTTAGTTTTACAACATGCATTTTCATCTTTCCAAAGAAAATCCTTTAGCATCTGGCCTCCAAGAGGATCTAGCCCTTTCTCTGTCCTTCAATGGTAATTTTAAAGCTTTGGATGCAAACTCTTTGTTTCTTAATTTTGTATTTTGTGTTTAGGGCATTGAAACATCTTCGTTTGGCATGAGTCTCCAACATTTTCAATCAATGAAACACTCACCTTTTACCTTAGTTTTGGCTTTTTGCTTACCTCCTTCTACTATAGTTCACTTTCCTTTTTACTCGTAATATCCAATTAGACAAGTGTCAGTTCGCTTATGTTCCCTTATGCTTGCCTCCAACGCTTTGTAACCGAAGTGCCACCATGGTAGCCATGACAAATTTTATCGATTATGTTGCATTAACAAGGATATTGATTTTATTTTATTATGTGATCCATGTGTACATTAAATATTTACACCCTAACAAGTGCTTTGTTGTGACAAATAAGGGTCAAACATAATATGAAAATCCTTTACATTACCCTCCATGGTCACTTTCTTACTAGCTCCCATTATAGAAAAACAAACAAAAAAGTGCCATGCTACCATTTCCAGATGTTGCAGGTTGCAGATCCATTCCTTTTGCCTCATGACGTCCACATGATCAAGTGGACCATTTCATGAATTATATTTACGTGAAGTATCTTTGCCAACCATTCTCTAAAGTTTGAATCAATGTCAAACAATAATTCAACAAACGATAAATATAAAGGAATGAGGTGAGCACTGTTAGAATTATTCCAACTAGACTTTGTCCATTGGTTCCTTTATTGAGATGAATTGATATGCTACTTATGCATATCGAAGTGATCCCATATTAAATTTGTCATCTACATATAGTTGTTTCAATTATTCCATGGGTGTAATGATGTAGTGGATTGCCTTCCATCTCAGATACTACATTGTGCCCACCAAGTATCTCACCATGTCATATATGCATCCATGTATCTATCGCATTGTGCCAATTCATTGTCCTATTTTGTGGTTCATCTCATCAATGTACCTATAGCTCTATCATCTATGTTGGATCCATTATGCTAGTAATTTCTATTATCCAACACTGATTCTCTCATGATACAAACCAATCACCCATCTGGTTGACTAGAAACTACATGTGATCATGCCTTCGATAATCTATGTTAATCGGCCCATCATCACCATCTTCTTATTAAAATGCTATGATCGATAAAATTCTCAATCCACTTCATCACTACCACCATTGTTTATCCCATTGATCACCATTTGGATTGTGTCCTCGATGTTATGTATTGTCGCTATATGAAACACTGCCACTGCTTTTTTGCATATGCTACCAAACTCTTCCTCTATTGGAATTTTGTTCCACTTTAAGACCTTTTCTACACTGCATCACCATGGTAATATATTGCTTCCTTACCAAAATTTACTCAAAAATACTAAATATGATGCCTTGTCATTACACGAATATCACCACCTCATCAATGAGTATCCTCGATTATCTATCTTTGAAATTTTGGTGATGATAAATCTCTTTGACAATACTAGCATGGGTGGCCTTGGTGGTGCATGATAGTCTTCACTACCATTGTAACCCCCATACCAAAGGAGGCTCCTCACTATATGTTCACAACCAAAATGCCTTTGAGTCACCCCAACTTCAACATCTAATGGGTCTGTCACTAGCCCTTCATATTTTTTACCCTTGTCACACATTGCATTCATCCATGTTGACATCATGATGCACTTCCACTCTGTGGTTCACATCGATAATGGAATGTGTTGAGATCATGGTGGTTTTTCCCAATAATCCATTGACAGTCTGTCTATAGGATCCGGTGGCTCCAATAGTGTTCCACTTTGGTAAGTCTAGGTCAATGTTATCTCAGCATAATCTATGTCAAACTCTTTATGTCCACCACATACTGTTGGGTTTCCATGTTGTCGTCTGCCCAACTTGGTATAACCTGTCATATGAACGAGCACAAGAATCATTAAAATATCCATTTAAATAATGATGGGGATTTAACCTTGGCTTTATGAGCATAGTATAAAGGGAAATAATACCCCTCCTATACAATACAAAAAAGTAAGACACGTGGTATTTTTATTTATTCGATGATAAAGCTTTATTGCTCATTCCCATATATTTTACTTTTTATTTATTATTGTTATTTTTATTATTTATTCTTATATTTTATTTATATATATATATATATATATATATATATATATATATATATATATATATATATATATATATATATATATATATATATATATTGATTTTATTAGAAGAAATGGAAATAAATATTTTAAAAGCAACAACACACAAAACATTAAAATAACAAACTCAAATAAAAATTTCTAACCCAAAATTGAAATGAACACTTAAATTCAAATCTTGAACCTAACCTAGGATACTAATATTGACATTCAGAAGGAGATCCAAAAGTAAATATTTGACAAGCATTCCAACCTTGGAAACTATCAAGATTAGCACCTGACAAATACCAAAAACTTCCAAAAACTCAAAATCAAATGGTGGGTCCCCAATTTTGGGGTAAGTTGTGCAATGGCCAAAACAAATGGTGACTCTACTAGGAAATACTCCTAAGAATTTTTTGTGAAGAACCTAATTTGAAATGAGAAAAAAAAATATTAGCAAAATACAAATTATTTAGCGATGTCCCTAGAAGGTGGGAGTAAACAACTTCAATTAAAAATAACTAATGCATCTGCATTTACTCAGTGTGTGATAAAGTGATTCATTTTTGTACCTCTAAAATCATTTAGATTCCATCATCTATTTTGCATTTAGGCTATGAAGCATGGTTCATAAAATAAAAACTTTTACAGACAAATCCCTACTTCCAGTTAGGCATCTATAGCCCTAGTAGAGATTTTCAAAACTAGGCGACTGATTTGATCAAGATTTTCAATGATCATTTTTTTATATCAAGCTTTGTCTAGATAGAGCTTCACTGCTAGTCAAGTGTTTATAGCTCTAGTGGAGTTTATCTAAACTTGGTGATAGATTTGATAAATCTTTGCATTGCTTGTATTCTTATTTTATAGAGAACTTTGCAAACCTCTATGTAACACTTGAATTTGAGCATGTTAGAATTTAGCATTAATTTGCAAATCAAAATAACTTCATCCTTTAAGACTTCCAAAAATACCCTTTAATATGTGGGTTACATGTGGAGCTTTAGAAAAAATTTATTGTTCCACTCTCCACCATTTTAGTCCCAAAATCTAAGTATGATCATAAAATAATTCATCCCATTTTTCTCAAGTTAACCTGCTTTTATATTAGGTATTCCATCTTACTTAACAAAGGAACACAAAAAATGGTCAAGATGCCATTAGTTAGTGACCACGAAATATCACCTCAAAACAAGGGAACAATCCAAAGTACAAAACTAAAAACACAAACCAAAACTTAACCTAATTCAAACTAACAAGAAAGTAAAAAAAAATCAACAATTAAGGATAAAGCATGAAAACATAAAGCCAAAACCAAAACATGAAAACTAAAAATATATACAACAAATATACAATAATGTACAAGAGGATGAAAAATTTTGAGCCATCACTTCCCTGGATCCCAAAAATTATTAGCACATTTCAAAAGACATATAACATGATACACATGCCAAGTTTTACAGAAATCCAACAAAAACAAGATTAGGCCAAACAATACAACAATATTCATCTTGCCTCTCTCACCCCACCAATTTGATTCAAGGGTATTAGCAATTCCAAATTGAAGCTTCAAATCATTAAATTGATAAGACAATAATTGATTTTCAATTGCTTCTTGTCTATTCCTTAACATGTAGATTTCACCATTCAATTCATGATGTAGAATTAGGATTTCATTTTCATATATGAGATCTTGCAAACAATATCCTATTTATAAAAACTTTAAAGCCAATTCACTTTCCATGCTTGTAGGCCAATAAAACTTATATAACAATTTGCAAGCATCTAGGATATTTACTAAATGAGAATCATTATAAGCTTTTATCCTAGATTCGATTGTTAATTGTTGATGAACTTGATTCAACAATTTAAACACATAAAATCCTCTTTCATTCAACCAAGCAATGTAATTAGTGATGTGAGCATAAATTAACTCAAATTATTTATCAACCACACATGGCATTTCATCATGCGTAACATTTGAATCCAACAACCAGTTATATAAATCTTCACTTGGATTTCAAATGTTGGAACACAAAAGGTGAGATTTTACCTTTGGCACGTTTCCATTTACCCATACTTGGAGAGGATTTGTCACTTTTTATTTTACCTCATGATATTTACTATCATCTTCATGTAGCATTTCTTCTTCATCCATGACCTGCTTATCAAAGACACCAAAATTAGGCACCCAATTAAAGATGTGTCCATATTTTTCAACCCATATATTATGTTGGTTAAACAAAGCAATATTTTCTTTATGATGAATAGAAATTTTGATTTCTTGTTAGCCACCCATGGCACTTTTTGATTGGAATCTTCAAGAAAATGATATGAATTTGTACCCAAATTTTTAGTATTCCAAAATGAAGGAGAATATTTTACCTCTTCCTCATCAAAAATAGATGAGTCATAAGGAACATTTACCATTTTACACATGGTTTACCATCTCTTGATTGCATAGGAATTGCACAATTTTCATGCAATATATAGGTTTCCACATCCTACCTATCAAGTGAAATAGAAATCACATCCGAAGGAATGTGAGAAACTGATAACTCTTCATACCTTTTTCCAATAATTATAGTAATGGTTGTATAAACCCATGGGATGCAATTCTATTGCATCTTCATTGTAACTTTCAAGTTCTTCAATAAACTCTCCTTCAAACCCACTTTCAACCATTTTTGGTTGCTCAAAGGTTTATATTTCTAGCTTGTCCCAACTTTAATCATGTTGGCTTTCTTGATCATCAATTTTAATGATTTTATTTGAATTTATAGAGAATTACAAAAATGCATTTAATTAAATATAATTCATAGACCTTATCCATTATCTAATGCAACATAAAATAGAATATCATTGATATTAGTATCATGAAATTGATTCCTAGGATGATTTGAAAGTATGCTTTGATGTGCTTGCTCTTGTAATGGAACCATATCTCTACTTAACTTCTAGGTCAACCTCTTTAGGTCTTTCAATTCTAACAAAAGCTCCTTGGTTTGGGTGGTAGAGATGGTAGGATTTGTTGGATTGACATAAGTAGACAAAGCTTGAGCACCTGTTGTTATGGCTCCATGATTGACCAAATGGTTCTCTAGACATAATGGAGTGGTTGTATGGGTAGATGTGTTTGTGTAAGTGGATGTGGGAGGATAAGTGGGTATGGTAGGATAAAATTGATTATAGGGCAAAGCGTTCAACATCAGATTATGTTATTCCCATGTTGCGTTTATCATCGAGGTTTGATTGTAAGACCCTAGTTGTCATACTATAGGTAATTTTTCCATCCCAAAGCATTGTGGTCTTAGTTTTTGTTCTACAATCATGGCTTCTATGTAGGATAATGCAAGAGTAGCGACCAAAGTATTTGTCCTAGTGAACATGGAAATCAAGGGATCCAATACCCCAAAGTATATCTAAAGGGCAACACTTTCTGCAATAGTAAAAGAAGTAATCAATCTTGCATAGATCTTTCAAAATATCATGTTGAATGTTCTCAATGGCTCATTAGATTCCACCCTATAAGAAGAAAATTTATGATAAATCATGGTAGGATCTATGGGAAACCTAAACTGATTGATAAAAGTAGTTTCTAATTGGGACCAAGATGTAATAGAGTCAGCGGGTAGATTGATGTACCAATCATATGCCATGTCATCTAGGGTCAAAGGAAATAATCTACAGGTCACATTATCATGTTCAAATTTTCATCTAATTAAGGCATCCACATAGGATTAAATGTTCTCCTAAAATAATTTTGTGTCATTGTGTTTAAACTTTGGCAAAAATTCCTCTATGTTATTGGGTATGTCATGAGCATCTCCTCCAATGTTCAAAGGATTACTATGTACCCCATACCACTTTTTGATGTTTGCATCCATTTTATTAAGTTATAATGTGATTAAAAATGACAATAAAAATGATTGTTAGCAATGCCTCACAATAAGAAATATTCCCAAAATATGGTTAGCATCAACCAAACTACATGCATCAATTAAACCATGGCATCAAAGAACATTCTCCAATTTACAACAAGGTTAGCATTAATGCACCACTAATTATAGAATGTTGGAATCAATTAAAGTGATCATATGTAAACAAAACTTCGTTAGTCCAAACAAATACTTTCAAATGAACTTTTTAAAAACATGAAACAGTTAGCATCTAAATAGAAATAAAGTAAACCAATTCAGATCCTCCTGCTGATGCCATTTTTTTGAGTGGATATTTTACCCAATATTAAAATACCCACCACATTCAGGGTATTAAACCGAAAACCCTCTCTTGCAAATAAGTAAGAAACAAAAACTTCTCCAGGGTTTCACTATATAAGCATTGTACATGTGTATGTGTGATCTTGTAAAGATGTGTTAAATGAGTGCTGCGAGTACCTTAGTGATTTACAAGTAACTTTTAAAAAGGAGCCTATGTTGGTTTATTTTATCATGGCATACTAAGGATTATTCATGGAACTTAAAATAAAGAGAAATGTGATTTGTGATTTGATTCCTTTAATTATTGTTTGCTGAATAAAAACAGGGAAATAAATATGCATGAATAACTATGAAATGTAAAGGCTTTAAAATATCATTATAAATTACACTTCTTTAATAAAATCATTATTTTCATAAAGAATAAATTATTTAATGCTTTAAAACAATAGCCTTTGATATAATGTATAAATTACCTCTCTTTAATTAAATCAGAATTTTCATAAAGAGAAGCAATTTTATTGCTCTAAAAATGATGGCCCATGGAATGCCATATAAAATACCCCCTTTAATGAAATTAATATTTTCATAAAGGTAAGTTCATTAATTTCTTGCGAATGCAAATGCAAAGCTTAAAAAAAAAAAAAATTACCTTCAACATGTGAAATTATGTAAATTTCTGAAATTAAAAAACCCTTATAAAACAATAATTTTCAATAATTTTTATAATTTTGAAATGGCTTCAAAATGAGATTGAACTTGTTTCAAATTAAAGATTGAAGTTCATTCTTTACATCCATATATTTATTTTTGGAGCTTTTTTTTTTTTTGTTTTAATCACCGAAGTTTAAAAAAATCTACAAAAGGGAAAGTTAGAAATAAAATAAAATCAGGAAAAAATAATAGAAAATTGAAAACGTAAACATGCAACATAATCTAGTCTAATGCCACCCTACACAACAAAACCAGAGATAGTGAGAAATTTCAAAAGGGTAACCTGACCTAATAAAACCTGTAAAAGCACAATTTGAGTTAAACCAAGTGCCAGACTCTAAGGAAAGATAAATCTACATTCCAATAAACCTTCATGTAGTGTAACCTCTGAAGAGCATCCAAAACTTGATATAAGTTAAAACAATGCAAACAAATATGAAACATTAGCACAAAACCATAACATATGATCTCCTCCATTCTTGCTCACAAGATGCAAGTTTTTGAATTTTTGCATTAAAAACAATGTTCAATTTTATAACATGCATTTTCAACTTTCCAAATAAAATCCTCCAGCATCTGTCCTCCAAGAGGATCAAACCATTTATTTGTCCTTTAATGGCGTTTTTAAATATTTGGATGTAGACTATATGTTTCTTCATTTTATCTTTTGCACTTAGGGCTTTGAAACATCTTCATTTGCCTTGAGTCTCCAACATTTTCAATTAATGAAACACTCACATTTTCCCTTACTTTTGGCTCTTTGCTTACCTCCTTCCACTATAGGTTACTTTCATTTTTACTCATAATTTCCAATTAGACAAGCATTAGTTCACTTGCATTCCCTTGTTATTACCTCCAATGATTTGTAACCAAAGTGCTACCATGGTAGTCATGACAAATTTTATCAGTTATATTACATTAATAGGGATATTGCTCTTCTTTGACTATGTGATCCATGTGTAAATTAAATACTTACATCCCAGTGAGTTCTTTGTTGTGATAAAAAGGGTCAAACATGATTTGATAATACTTTATGTAACCCTTTGTGACCGCCTTCTTACTAGCTCCCATCATAGCAAAACAAATGAAAATGTGTCACACTACAATTACTAGATGTGGTAGGTTGTAGATCCATTACTTTTGCCTTTGGATGCCCACATGATCAAGTAGATATTTCCATGAATCATCTTTAGGTGAAGTATCTTTGTCAGTCATTCTCTCAAGTTTACATCAATGCTGAACAATAATTCAATAAATGATAAATATAAAGGAATGAGGCAAGCATTATCAAAATTATTCCAACCAAAATTTATCCGTTGGGCCCTTCATCGATATGAACTGATATGTTGTTTCTACTTATCAAAGCCATCCCATATTAGATTTATTGATTGAGGTCTAAATCACCTATACCAACCATCATAGTTTGTTGTCACACCCACGTTATCTAATGTAAGAGTCAGGACCACAAGATCATCCTTGTCAATCTCCAAAAAATTAAGAGGATCCATAGGATCCCATCAAGTCTCATGACACACTCATCATATCCAAACCTTCCCCTCAGCTGGTTCTCCTTGTACCTCTCCAAAACTAGTGAGTCACCCAGTCAAAGTGATACAAATCATAAGTCTTGTTTCTATCATACAACCATAAAAATTTCCTCACCCTAGAAAAATCCTTGTGGCTCTCAAATCACACATACACATCTCTCCAAGACTGCCATGTAAAATGCACCACCTGTATATCATCAACAAGATGCCTAACTCAAGTCAAGTTACATGATGAATGGTGAAAACACCTATCCCACATATAAATTATGGAAAGCTCATGATAAATCCTCCTCATCACCACTATAGGTCATCGAAAAACTATGTGTTCCCATACCCAAACCTGAAGTAGAGTGCAACAAGTCAAGATTCAACCCCGTCGATAAACCACTCTATACAAAGTGTGATATAACCTGGCTAGGATAGTTGGAGCCTAGGAATAAACTATCTGGATATCCCTCATCCTTCCTATGATATACCCCCATCCCCATGGCATAACTCCTACTGGTGTCACTAATCATCAATACAGATACCATTGCAACAAAAAGTGTAGTGCTCCTATCAATATTTCCTCCTATGTAGGAATAATTAATCCTTAATCCCTTTTGCATCCCTGAGAAGTCATCATCCTCTAAAAATTCTAACCTACCTGTAGCTAAATTCATCCCCTCATGAATAGGGACTCCCCAAATTGCCACCCTAATAATGCACCATACATCCTCTAAGGTGATTGTCATCTCACCTATCAATAATATGAAAGTGTTAGTGGATGGATACCACCTCTCAATAAGAGCTGTCAACAATGAATGGTAAAACTCTAAATTAGAAATTTAAGTGACATAGTATAGCCCTACTATCAACAAGAGTCTCATATCCTCAAACCTTTTCTCACCCCCCAAGATGCTCCCCAAGAACTTAGGTCGACACTCTTGACTTGTCAAAACCCTCATCGCCTATCAAGAACCACCTAAAATTACAAGTCAAAAAAATCATCAAATCAGTCCAAAATTTCACAAAAATACCACCATTGGATAGACCTCAAAGAGATATCTTTGACAAGTATATATATGACTATATTTGCACACATATCAAGGTTAGAAAATACCAAACAAAAATAGGTTTCTTTGATGAAATTTACCAAGCCATTTCCTCTAAATATCGAGGTATGCAAAATGAGGCATATATATATATATATATATATATATATATATATATATATATATAGTCTTCAACAACTAAGACAGCCTCAATCAATTCTAGAAATCAGCAAATCACAACACAGTTTCAAAATTGAGTATCACAACTTAAATTTTAACATAACATCTTGGATATCATATGAAAACTAGGGCAAAATGTAGACACTCAATTTTGATATGCATATAGTGACTCTCCAAAACTGGTCTAAAACACTCCAAAACTTCCAAAAGACTATTCTAACCTCTACAAAACTTTAAAATCATCATTACCCATTAATCCATACACTTGAAAACACCTTTAAAAAATTCATCATTCTAACATGGTGAATTTGGCAATTTAGTGGTAAATTTGGAAAAAATACAAAACTAGGGTTTTCGACCAAAAAAGTCAATTTTTACCAAATTTGCCACCCCTAGGGCTAATTTGGCTAGTGGTAAATTTGGTACCTCTTTTCAAAATTCAAAATATCCAAAACCTAATCTGATTGGTTACCAAAATTTCCACTAAGAATCAAATTCACCACACCTATGGCGAATTTGGCAAACAGTGGTAAATTTGGAAAAATGGTCGAGAATATTCCACATGAACTAGGCAACCATGAATAAATCATCTTTTCACTTGCACCATTTATTCCACATGCTCCAGCAAGATCTGATATTTTCAGGTTTGAACTCATCCTTATCCAATTCTCCCTCCAATCCCTCCTCCAAATCCTATTTGAGAACCCCCTTGGGTGGGGATTTGTTAAGGAAAATTATTATAGAAAATATTTACCCACATTACTCTAGCATTTGCATGTCTTCTCAAAATTCTCCTAAATTATAGCATAGGTTATTGTCAAGCATTTGAGGTAAGCCAAGTAAGGTTAGGGAGGACTTGGGAGCAAATAGGTCACCATTGGAGGTAAGAAGGAAAGCTATCTTAGCTTCCTTCTTATCTCATTTCACCTTGATTTCATAGCATTTTTTCCCCTAGGTTGTAGCCTTTCTAGATTGATATTTTCTCCTTTTTATTTTATGTACATCATTTCATATGCTAAATATTTTGTTATAGAACCTCTAACTTCTTATTTGGCAACCTCTAACTCTATTTTTGCAGCATTCTAACAGTGTTTGGAAGCTTTCTTATTCAATATTTGCATCCTTATTTTCACTCCTAACACTTATTTTGTAGGCTATCTTAGTTTACAATTTTCTTTGTCATTTTTTTAACTCTAATCCTCTATTTTGTAGGATTTTTGTTAAATTTTTTTTTACATAATTGACATAAAAATATTTACTAATCTATTGCCTACAAGTTTTACATCTTACATACATCATACTAATCTATTTTTTCTTCCTCCATGCCACTTTGCTTTCATAGATTTAGCATCTTTATATGTTTTTTCCTTTTATTCAAGCACTTACATAGCATTTCCTTCGATTTCATATACAAAACATCTAACCATTTGGAATGTTGTTTTGTCTTTTGAGTTAAATTGGTTATAAATTGTATTTCCTATTACATAGCATTTTATTTCACATTAATTTGTGCTTCTATCATATCTAATTTCAGTTTCATGCATTCACATTTACTTGTAATTATTCACTTACTTTTATTGCATAATTTCTTAATGTAGTTTCACTAAATTCTTTCATAAATCCTTTCAGTTCACCCCTATAATATTGTTAGGAGGTAGCCTTACTTTAATTTAGCATCCTTCAACCTTTTGCACCCATTTTGTAGCCTGTTACAAATATGATTTCTTAGGTTTACAAATCCTTCCTAGGGGATTTAAATTTGTTTGTTGTAAATGCATTTTCATTCATATAATTCTCTAAGTTAAGGGCTTAATCCCCTAATTTCTCTGTGCATAGACCTTTTAGGATATACTCCTTCCCTAACAGTTTTGTCTAAAACCCTCAGATAAATCTAAAAATAGCTCTAAAACTTTAAAAACCTCACCCAGTACCAAATTCACCACCCCTATGGTAAATTGGTAAATTCAAGTTTCAAAGGTCTTATCCTCTAATTTTCTCATCCTCATACCTTCTAGATCACAGTAGGGTCCCTATAACAAATTCTTAGCTCAAAAACATCGATAAAACCCATAGAAATCGGTCTCAAAACTCTATTTTTCTTGCCTTGGACCAAATTTTCCACCCCCATGGTGAATTTTGTAGATAGCTTCATAGAACCAAATTCACCACTTAGACCAAATTTACCAGTGGTGAATTTGGAAAGACCTAGTGGCGATTTTGGTAATAGACCAAAATCCACTCTAGGAATACAATCAAACATAATATTTTTACAAAGTAGGGGGTCTGATTAGTAGTAGAGATAGTCTACCAACCTCACTGCCCTCATATAGACCTCCTAAAGTAGAAAACCTATTTTTTTTAGTTTTTGTGTAGGTTTTACCAAATTTGCCACCCCTGTGGTGAATATGGATTTAGTGGTGAATTTGACGCTGTGCTATGGGAAATTTGAAAAATGGGCTCTGATAGAGGTAACCCAACCACTTGGCCCTTCCCTAGATTTATTATTTTATTTTTGTGTGTTCTGTTTCTATTTGTTTAATTTTTGAAACATAAAACACATTTACTTTGGGAAATCAATGAATTCTAACTAGAAAACACATATTGTTTACAAAACCTTGCAATTTCTTTACAAAACATTGTAGTTACTTTACAAAACATTAAAATACCAATCAATTAAGGAACCCTAGGCTTAATTTCAGCATATCTCTCATAGTTAAGCACTTAGAAAAGAAATCAAATAGCATATAGTTGTATTTAGACTAATTTTCTTGATTGCATTCTTCCTTGTTTGCCCTGAAATCAAAATCTCCTTAGATTAGTGCATTCAAAACTTGAAGTGCATATAGGTTATATCTTGTTTGCTTGCATTTGTGTGACTTAAACTAAGCATTGAATTTTAGATGGTTAGGTTCAAATAACTGTCAAGGCTCGATAAAGAGTCAAGATTAATAGAGATCCAAAACCTATAAATGTTTGTTTCAATTAAACCCATAAAACACCACAAAACAAGCATTACATCAACTTTACATGACCTTTATAAAAACATAAACCGTAGGGGTCTAGTTGTGTTGAGGATTTTCACATCCTCGATATCTCCTTTGGAAATAGATCCTCAAGTTGGAAAGTCATGCACACTTGATATTAATTAGATTTAAAAAGAGAAAAGAACATGAGTTTTTCCTGTTTCCTACAATGTCCAACATCTATGACCAATTAGAAGGACCCAAACAATGAGTATAGCCCAATTCTCATGTGTAACTTTTGGAGATAATAATAGAGAGTTTCATACCTTCATAGCCAAAAATAAAACATTACTAGCAACATCCAACCATGGATGAAAAGTGTGATGATAGATATTATTGAATAGATTGTTAATGCTAACCACAAACATTTTAGTGCCACCACAACATACTTATGGAAAATATGGATGCAGTTGAGTAGAGAGCCCATAACATGATATTGTGTTCTCAAAATATATTATTTTTGAGATACCATGAATACATTTGGTAGGATGAACATGGTTAGGTATTTGTAGAAAAAAATTAATAGAAATAATGATAGCATGGAAAAATATATAGACACCATGTCATATATTATGAAGAGTTGATATGCAACCTTATGCATTAAGATTGGAATGCCCATCTCTTGAGCTACTTCCCCTATATGGTGAATGCTTCCACAAAAGTAACCATGACAATATACAATTATTGAAAGTGTTTCTCTATCATATTTTAATGCCTCAAAACTCATAGTCTCTCTAACTACCTCCAATGTCTCTAAAATTTCCCCCCTTATTTTATTCACTCGATTTTGCTTTCCCTCAAAAATACCAGCTTCCTTTCTAAATATTTGCAAAGATTAAGTACTCAAGATCATACTGCTGTAGTGTTGTTGTATATTTGCACCTTAGGCACCTATTGTGTATGGGCCCATTATGATGTAACCTTTATTTTTATAATGAGTAAGAGTTAGTAGCTTGGGTACCCTATTTTATTTGGTCCAATCCCTAAGCATTAGGGTTACAATAAATAAGATTTTATATAAGGATAGAGGTTTGGAATATAATGTATCTCATATTTTTCTCAAATTATACTAGATCTCCACTTCCAAGGAGAATACCCCCTTGAAGAGACCTACAATATTTTTTCTACTTTATTAACATTATTTTTTGTATTTACATCCAATTTTTTTCTTGATCACTTAAGTTATTTTAATGTTCATGGTCATTTAGTTTACAAGGATATTTATTAATTATTGTATTGTCATTGCAATTATGCTTATTTTAATATGAAGGTTCCTAAGTGGTATCAAAGCTCTTTCTAGGGCAATGTTTTGTAAAAATATGAACAATTCTTGTCCTTCCATCTATTTTTATATGCTATAATTATTTTGTGTTTATTTTCCATTAAAGTATCTTTCTAAAAAAATATAAATTTTTCCTATTTTTAGTGGATTTGTTTAGAAACCCTATGTTAGGTGTTTTAAAATATCATAGAGAATATATCATTTTTGTCAAAGCTATACTATCCATAAAGCATCTAGTGAAGTGAGGGATACTGAAACTATAATACCCAAGCCTTAGACAACACCTATATATAGTTGCAAGATCCCATGCACTTTTAGGTATATGGAGAGACTTTCTGGGAATAGGAAAAACCTTCACCCATAGGAAGATATTAGCTATTTGAATTTATGGTTCACCTATAAGTGGTTATCCCTAGGAAGTTACTCTCACAATACCATTGAAAATGGATAGTGTAGTTAAGGGTGTGGTGGAACCCTCTGTAGTTATTGGGTCACTCACTGATCAAAAATAAAATTGTATATAAGAGAGCCCACAAAATTAGACACACCTAGACTTAAGTTATCCTTATAATAACCTTGATTTAAGTCTTTTACTAGTAAAAATAAAAACTAAATTTGAGCATACTATAGAAGATGTTATTCAAATCATAGTCTAATAATATAGAGAATATATGGTGTGATAGTATAGAGAACATATAGTCTAAAAATATAGAGAATATACAGTCTACTAGTATAGAGAATATGTAGTTTGATAATACAAAGAATACCCTTTTGATAGTGTATTAAATAACCACTCTAACAATTAGAGCAATCAGTTACTAGTAGTATGTAATTGAGTCATTAGTTGTTAGTAAACATAAATTTCAAAAATCCAAAATTAATCATTTTATGATATAGCCCATTGTGATCCCCTCTTTGAGTTGATTGTTTTGAGACCTAACTCTAAAAAACCTATTTTAGAACTCTACCTTTCAATAATCATCATTTTTTGGTATAGTCCATTCTAATACTCTCTTCAATCCAAATTTTTTAACATATAACTATAATAAAAAAAATTGGAGACCCTAAATAACAAAAACTAGTTAGTGCTACTAGACATCCCAAGAGATATAGGAATTGGACAACAAAGTGAAACAAAGTCACCTATCCTTTAAGCATTATATAAATTAGAAAAATTGGATAAATTGATAAACTCAAGAATTATTTAATAGAGCTAAATGCAAGGTTATGCATAAGGGGTTGGACTCAAAATGTACTTGTAAAACAATTGTGAATCCTAATCGAAATTAAGATGAATCATGGCAAATTCTAAGCAAATCAAATCAATCATATTCATGCCAATATTTAGGGTATTTGAAGCCCTAAAATATTAATTAATATTTGGGGTAAATTTTGACCTATTAAATGATCTTACATCTTCATAAAAACACCACCATTAGATCAAGATCAAAAAGAGCTTTCCAACGAGTACAAATATTCCTATGTTTGAATATATATTGTGGTGAATTGACCCTAAGAAAAAACTGGTCCTAAAAATTTTAGGCGAATGGGCTGATGTCGAGGGTCCTCATATTTGCCAATTTTCAATTTTGGACATCCTAATATTCACCCAATTTGTGAATATTCACCGCTATGCATAACCCTAGCTAAATGTAAATACAACATTCTAGAATAAATTTCACCAAGGAGTCATGATGGTAGTTCTAAGAGAAGAGCATGAAATACATTCCCTCTCAATACAATTTATAGAATTCCCAATATGGAATTTATAAATTTTGATGGAGAGGATCCAACAAATTGATTGTATTAGGCCAAAAAATGTTTTTCTGTTCATGCCACTTCTCATAATCAAAAGCTCCTACTTAAAATTTTCAACCTGGAATAAGAAGTTGCGTAATGCTACCAATGAATAAAGAATATAAATCCATGGCTCACTTGAGCTAAATTTGATATAGAATTATTCATATCTTTTGTAACCAATAAGTATGAATATTTCACTAGACCCCTCACTAAATTAATATAGAGAGCATTTGTCCATGATTCCCAAACATTTTAAAAATTTAGAAGATTATACTAGGGGATTTCGTACCAATTTTTTCTAAAGTTATTCCATTATTGGATTAAAGGAAGATATCCAAGCTAAAGTTAAAGTATTCAAGCTAGATAATATGATGGTATCTATAGGCTACGATAAGCTTTCTAAAGATAAATTCGTAGCATAAAGGTATATTTTTAAAACTCTAAATCTTTGAATCGAATTTTCATCCTAAACATCATCAAACTAGGGAAAAAAACTACCATGGGTCAAACATCTCATTGGAGAAGAAATGGAATCACATAGGACACAAGGACGATGTTACAACTATAATAATAAATATTCTCTAGGCCAAAAGTGTGTATAGCAAAAACTATATTTACTCAATGTGGGGAACCTTCCACTAGGGAGCCATATGATGAAGGGGAGGACCATAAATAGGAAGATCAACCTAAATATTTTAAATGAATAGAGGACCAACTGCCTAAAATTTTAGTAAATACATTAGCTAGGATTTCTACTCCCAATACCATAAAAGTGATAGGGAATCTATAGGGCTAACTACTCATCATATTCATTAATTTTGATAGTACCCACAATATTATTGATCTTTGGGTAGATAAAAAAAACATCTTATTACATATACTCTTGCAATTAATTTGAAGTCATGGTTGCCAATACAGGTACTCTACCTTGTAAAAAAAACACAAAAATATAAAGGTGATTATGGGTTACTACAACGTCAGGGTAGACATATCTTCCCTTCCTTTTGGGGGTTGTGACCTTTTGTTTGGAACTTAATGACTTCATACCCTAGTCTTGATAGTATGCTTCTTTTCTGAGCTATGGATGCAATTCATCAAACATAGAAAAGAATACACTCTCCATGGCATGACTATGGGTCATTCCCAACTCATCATATCACATCAAATGAAAAAATTTTGAAGAAATTTTCTCAAAGGATGGCACAATTGTTTGCACTATAGACCCTAAATATCAATGATACAATTTAAATAGCTATATTACAAAAGCTTATGGATAAACATGCACTCGTACTTTTAGAACCATAAATATTACCACCATGGCAAAACCACAATCATATCATCAATCTTGTCATGGTAAGCTTACCACTGAACATTTATCCTTAACAGTACCAACATGTGCAAAAGATAATAATTAAGAATATGGTATGAAAGTTATTAATAAAAGGGGTCATTCAATCTAGTGTTAGCCCATAATCTTCCCCAATACTTTTAGTTCATAATAAATATGGATTCTATTAGTTATGTGAGTATTTTTGTGAACTTAACAAAATTACCATCAAGAACAGATTTTCCATTCTTGTGATTAATGAATTAGTAAATGAACTCCATGGTGCTTACTTTTTCTCAAAGTTGGATCTTTGTTTATGTTATCATCAAATTATATTACAATAGGATTATATTCCAAAGACAACATTCCACACTCATGAAGACCATTATAAACTCATCATCATGCTATGTGGTATTACCAATAAACCACCCACATATCAACACCATAGGAAAAATGATATCAATACCTTTGTTGAAGAATATGACACTTGTCAATGCATTAAGGATGAAACTACTTGCACTTTAGACATACTTCAACCTCTTCCAATTCTTGATACTATTTGGACTACTATTCTATGGAGTCTAAAGAGATTCCAAATACTAGAGGAAAAATAATCACTCATGATAGTGGATTGTCTCTCTTAGTATGCTCATTTATGTACTCTATCCTACCTTTACAAGGCCTCAACTATTATGCAAATAATACTTGATTCCATTCTTTTCCTTCATATCATACCCTAGTACATCCTATCTAATCATGAACATATATTTATTAGTCATGCATGATAAAATATTTTCAAGTTACATGGCACACAATTTAATATGAGTTTGAAATACCATCCCTAGGCAAATAGATAAACTAAAATTGTGAACAAGTAATTGGAAACTTATCCTCGTTGGTTTGCATATAAAAAATAAGTCATTGGATCAAATGACCCCCTTTGGATGAATGGTGGTATAATACTTCCCATCGCTCCACAAGATGCCACCATATGAAGTAGTTTATGGATACCCTCAACCATCACTTTTGTCATATATTTTAGGTAGCTTCAAAGTTTAAGTAATGGATTCTAGTCTCATGGATCATGCACAACTACTCCAACATATTAAAGATAATTTATCCATGGCATAGAACTATATGTGACAACAAGTATATCAACAACATTTTGAGCATACCTTTAACATCAAGGACATGAATTTTCTATGTCCACATCCCTACAAGTGATCATCACTAAAACTCTATAGCAATCAAAACTAAAAGTGAGTACCAAAATTCTATGAACCATATAAAGTCCTAAAGTATGTTGGTCCCATGGTCTACAAGCTACAACTATCACCTTCTTCCACAATACATCCAGTTTTCTATATCTCACATTTAAAGAAGATCCTTGTCAATTGTATTGCTAGGAACCTTTATTTTTATTAACAAATATCATTCACCATATACTAAAATAAAAAAAAAATCCATCTATAAATAATTATCCACAATAAAATCCACATAATGAGACACACACATATATATAGTACCCTTATGAAAGAGAAACACCAATCATACTTCTTAAGGAAGAAATCACTCCATATCTTATCCTTGAGCCAAGACTATTACAAGAGAATACTTGATATGATTACCTTATGACAATGATAATATCACTTATTTACATAACCATATGCCTAAACCCTTATACCACTTTTTATTATAATATAATCAACCTTGGGTTATGTGTGGTCCATGCCAACTATCCATAACACTCATACACAATATAATATCATATTTATATCCCTAGGTACCTAACATTCCACTCTCTTACAAATGTTTTTTCCTTGAAACATAAGAAGAAGCTAAATGATATAATTTGTTAAGAAATAGTAGCAACTAGTACTAATATTGATCATCCCTCCATCCAAGTAAATTCTTTATTGATGATCATGCCAGTTGAATATCCATAACTACTTTGTTGGATCCATGCTTTTTCTACTCTACTATGAAATTTTGAGTGGTTGGCCCTATTGTTTTTAATGTTACTACACCACTCTGAAATCCAAAATCACTATGATTTTTCTCCCAAACACTACCATACTTGATACCCTTTCGACTCCATGTAGATCTATAATAATATTGAATTCCTAAGCCATGCTTCCAATATTGTTGTCTCTCATGGTGATGTGGGTGGTGATACGATAAAACCTTGACCTAGCATTTTTTTCCTCTATTATAAATTTCTTGTCATGTCCTTCTCTCTAGTTCTCTTATTTTGGTGTGTCCTTGTGTGCTTTTAACAGAGCTTCCATTGAATTTATTGCTAATTTTTCCATGGATTTTGCTACTACTACTTATTCCATGGACTCTATTTCTATTGCTATTATAGATTTAACTTTTGATTATTCTATTAGTTTTTTATCTTAATTTGCTACCATAGTTTCTTCTTACTTATCCTTAGATCCTTGTTTCTTAAGTTAATAAAAACCATATACTATTATCTTCCTTTTACTATACCATAATTTCATAAACTTATTTTGCACATTAATGTTAATAATACCCAAAGAATCCAAGCAAGTATAGACAAAAATAATAGCCACATCATCAATCCCAATAGCATGAAAATAAAAATATATATTCTCATTAAAAAAAATTATTCACCATATACTAAACTAATAAAATATTCATCCACAAATAATCTTCCATAATATCAATCCACACAATAAGACACAAGTATAGATAATACCCTTATGGTAGGACAATGCCAACCATACTCCTTATGTAAGGAATCACTCCAAATCCACTCCATAAGCCAAGACTATTATAGGAGAATAATTGATATGATTGCTTCATTATAATGAAAATATCCCTTCTTCATACACCCATTTTCCTAAATCCTTATGCCACCAATTATTATAATATAATAAACCTTGGATTATGTGTGACCCATGTTAACAATCCATAATAGCCATAAGCAATATAATATCATATCCACATATTCCTATCCTTATGTACCTAACATGTATATAGGTCCAATCTACATTATCTCATTTGGATGAGGAATGCTTAGTCATCTTAGAACTCATGAGTATTCTAGATTCACATACATGCATACTCTATAACTACACCCTCATTGATGATCTAGTATAGTGACATGGACTACAACTAGAAAATACCACCTAGGAGCTGCTCCATCAACTACAACATCCTTCCTCACATCAATATTTGGGAAAAAAGCTTCTTAAATGGAAGGGTATATTAAGATTCTATCCTAACACAACCGTTGTTATGTATGTGTCTAGGGTTGGTTTATGTTTGCACTCTTTCATATGATTTAACCCTTGAGTACTATGGCTAGGGTAAATAAAATTCTATTTAAGGATATAGGTTTGGAGTAGAATGTGTCTTATATATTCTCAAATTATATTGGAGCTTTGCTTCCAAGGAGGTTTTCCCCTCGATGAGGCCTATGATATCTATTCCACTTGATTAATATATTTTTTTTGTATTCCCATCTAGTCATTTTCTTGAGCACTTCTATTATTATCATTTTCATAGTACTCTACTTTATAAGCATTTCAATTAATTTTTTCATTGCTATTGTGGTTATGTTTATTTTTATATGAAGGTTCCTAATATTCATCCAATTATTTTTATCATTATCCCTTTCTCTTTTGGAAATACTCTTGTTTCTACCCTTTCTATTTTGGGCTTCTCTTGCTACTATTATGTTCCATAATTTTATTACTTTCTTGTTGTTACCCTTCATATTTTGGAGCTTCTCCTATTGCTATCATATTCTTTAATTTTATAACTTTCCTATTGCTATCCTTTCTATTTTGGGGCTTCTCTTATTGCTATTATGTTTTTTAATTTTATTACTTTGTAAATCATACATTGTTAAAGGTATGGATAGCTAGGACTTGTATCTAGGACCTCAATGTGATGTAGTTAGTCTACCAATGACCTTTTACCCCTTTCTTGAACTGTCTTACAATTTGGATGTAGGATTATTTCTATTCATTGCTTCAACATCCCCTCTTAAGTGACTCTATGCGTACTTGGGACTCCTAGCTTTAACTTTGTCTTCTAGCTTCAATAACGAATATTAACTTTAACTTGAACTTTTACTATTATCGTTAGCTTTGATACCAAATGTCAAGACCGAATAATATAGTATTTAATTACTCTTATCTCAAATAGCATAGAACCATATAAATTCATTCATAATATGGAAGAATTTAAAGTCGTTCATACATTTTGTATAAGATATTTCACAATATAACAAGAATTTCACAATACAATTTGCATGCCCAATTTGAAAGCAACTACACCACTCAATTATTCCATTGAATTAATAACCATTGTTTGCTACCTTCTAACTTTTCCATACAATATTCTTCACTACGTAATAGAATTTTGTTGCCATCTCACTACACTCCATACAATCTAATCCAAAAGATGGATGACCTATATGAGGAATGGATGATCCATAAATCAACTCATGGGATATAATCATGACAATACTAATATTAACTTTTCCAAATTATTATTTTTATTTTTTTTACAATTATATGCAAATCCATTCACAACTATGGAAGCATTTAAATTCATTCATTCATAGTATACAATACAAAATATTTCACATTACAATTCATATGTCCAATTTAAAATCAAATGCAGCCCTCAACTAATCCATTGAATTAATAATCATTATTTGATACCTTCCAACTTTTTCATACAATATTCTTCACTACCTGACAAACTTGTGTTGTCATCTCACTCTACTCCATACAATCTAATCCAATAAATAATAGACAAATTGAAAGATCCATATAAAACATGAGTAATTAAATCAACTCATAAAATATAATCATAGCAATACTAATATTACTTTTCTAAATTATTATTTTTTATTTTTATATTTTTATGTTAATAATCAAACATTTTATATTTATTTATTTATTTTCATAAATAATATTTTTTATTTGTTTCCTTTTATTTTTTTCTTCAAACAAAATTATCTATCAACAACTTTTCTTATCCTTTGACAGGACATGTTACGTTTGTTTTTTTTTTGTTTTTAACAAAGCAGCGTTTTCCAACGGTTATCACTCTGTATATTTAAATTTCTTTTGACACGAGACCAGATAAACAAAGAAAGGGCAGATATTTGGGAAAGCCAAAGAAACAAAATTTAAGAAAGCACAAGATGGCATAAAATTAAAGAAAACACAATACAATTCATATGCCCAAACAGAACAGTTTATCAACCAGCACTCAGACATACTATTATTTTATCTTTTATAGGTTAACCAATTTAAATTTAACTTTTATAAATAAAAACCAGAACATAATACACTATAAATTACAGTGCTACTTAGACTATCCCGCCGGACAATTGGGATGAGAATGGCTCTATTCCCACGTGTAACCTTTGGAGCCGAAACAGAGACTTGCCTACTTTCCTGCCCAAAAATACAACATTACCAGCAACATACATCCAAGGATGAAAAGGGTGCTGGCAAATATTATTGAACAGACTGTTAATGCCAGCCACAAACATTTTGGCGCCACCACAACATATATACCTGCGGCAAACGCGGCCATGGTTGGGTACAGAGCCCATAATATGAGATTGCGCCCCCAAAAAGATGTTATTTCTGAGAGACCATATTTTGTAGAACGAACACCAGTAGGGGTTGGAGGAAAAAAATTTAACAGAAACAATGATGCCATGGAAAGACACATAGCCACCGTGTCGCATATTATGAAGACCTTAAGTGCAGCCTTATGCATTAACACTGGAATGCCCGTCTCCTGACCTGCTCCCCCTGGTATGGTGAACGCTGCCGCGAAAGTAACCGTGGCAATAAGCCCTGCAAGTATTGAAAGGGTTTCTCTGTCATTTCTCGGCACCCCTGAAGTTACCTCCACCGTCTCTGAAATGTTCCCTCTCAGTTTCTTCATCCGATTTCCCTTTCCCTTCGAAACACCGCCTGCCCTTCTGAAGATTTGTGGAGATAGACGGGGAGGGGAAAAAAGCCTAGGGTTGCTAATCAAGATGTCCAACGGAGTATTACCCTCGTCATTCACTGCATTCACACTCCATCGTGACTTTCTTAACATAGTCTCTAAGGTCTGCAAATAAGTGCGGAAATATCAAAAATATGTATATCATTATATTTCCTTTAAAGAGATTATAAGAATTGATAACGAAGCTATTAGATAAAGAGGGTAAATCTAAACAGAATATTTAGGATGGATGAAAGATTTGAGCACAGTACATTATATTTTTGTGAGCAGTTTTTTTATCAGTTATGTAAAGCATTGAGCTGCATCAGCGATGTTAAATAGAAGGATAACTGGAGGATTTATTTATTTATTTTTTAAATAATACTTCTTATACATATCTATGGAGATTGAACCCGGGTCACATCACCCATAACGCAAATGGGTCCTTGTCCGTAGACCACATTCATGGATAACTGGAGGAAATTTTTTTCAGTTTCTCTCAAGGCTATGCATAGTGGCGAATATTGGAATATTAGGATTTTCAGAATTGAAAAATGGCTATTATGATCACCTTCGGCCCATTCGTCTAAACTTTTCAAAAACAATTTTATATTCATTAGAAAGCTCTTTTTATACCAGATCTAATGGTGGTATTTTTATAAAGTTATAATGTACTATTCAACTATAAAGTAGGGCTTCAAATAAAATCTCGTACTATTCAACTAGAAAAGACGTTTCTGATCCACTGAAATTGGAGGATTTTAACTGAAAAATTCTAAGTTCAGTTCATTCAACCAATTCTTTCCTTTTCCTGGATGGATGTAAGAGCACACAGAAGCCCTTGGATTGGAGATTAAAACAGAAACTGAAACTGTCTGCCTAAGCAAGATCAGTTCATTCAACCAATTGTTTCCTTTTCCTGGATGGACGTTAGAGCACACAGAAGCCCTTGGATTGGAGATTAGAACAGAAACTGTCTGCCTAAGCAATATCAGTTCATTTAACCAATTCTTTCCTTTTCCTGGATGGATGTTAGAGCACACAGAAGCCCTTGGATTGGAAGTTAGAACAGAAATTGTCTGCCTACAACATATTTATATAATTTGTTCCTCAAATACAAATCGTAATTTCTTTAAACAAAAAACATTTTTTTTCCATTGAATTGAATCTCATATTTGAGTTATACCAGACACAAAAATTCATTAAGCTCCCCATGTATTACAAACTTTTTTTTCCCTTTGTGGCTTGGGGGGAGGAGGGCTTACTTGTTTTTCCCAGTGGCGCACAAAATGAGGCCTACACAATTCTTCAGCTTCTTCGTGCAAAGCTGTGTTCCCTTTAATGTCAGGCTCGTTAATCAAGAAAATGGGGTCTACGGAATCCGGTAACAGGCACAGCGGAGCAAGTGAATGGTGACCATTTTCTAGGGCTAGTTGCAAGGCATTCTTGCCGTCTTTGCCTACTAAATCGGTACAATGTGGTGCGCTATTGACCAAACACTTGCATATTTCTAAGTAGCCATGCATAGCTGCAATATGAATCGGAGCCATATTATCATTATTCAGTCGAAAATTCATATCTGGACCAACTTTTAATAAGTCCTCCACTAACTGGTAATGCAAATCGCCTTCCAACGCCGCCAAATGTAATGGTACGTCGCCTGAAGGGTCCGCCATTTTTACTAGCTCCGGCCTTTTATGTATCAGTTCCCTTGCTAACTCTGAAGCAAAATGTGGATCAATTTCAGAAAGCCAAACAAAGGAGTTTCTTTTTCTTGTTGAGTGCTTAAATTCATAACTATTTACCTTGCGACAGCAGTTGATCTAGGATTTTATTGGTACCAGGAAGACCTCGAACCAACCGGTGCGCTAGTGTCAGAAGCCGTCCTTCCTCGCACGAAGAGAGCAATTTAAAGAAAAATAGGAATGAATTGAGACTTGGTCCAAAATTCAAAAGAAAAAATTCGTTAGACAAGAAAATATATAGAAATCTCCGCTCATGTAGAAGAGTTGGAGAGCAAGTGGATAGTTAAAACCTTTCGGTTGAAATCCAAAAGCCCAGATTTAAATCTCTGTTGCAAATATGCTAAGAAAAGAAGATATAAAGAATATGTACAAGAAATTACAGAAAAAAAAATAGAATTTAAGAAAACTAGTTGATCCAAAATTCAAAATAAAGGATTCTTGAGACAAAAATATCAAATATTCGTTTATGTGAGAGAGTTGGAAAACAAGTAAATAATTAAAACTGTTCAATTGAAATCGAAAAACCCAAATTCAAATCTCTTTGTAGAGAACAATTTACCTGCACCTATCCAAGGCAGCAGATAAATAACTGCATGAAGACAGGATGTGCCATCTGATCTTGTATCTGGAATAGGAGGATCTTCCTTCAGCAGTTTCTTCGCTACTTCCAGGTGACCTTCCTCGCACGCCGTATAAAGCGCAGATTCGCCCGCCTCATTCACAATCGATGCTATTCCCTCCACGCTCAGCAATTCTACAACGACATCCAGGAAACCTCCTTTGGAAGCGTAATGAAGGGCCGTTTCACCCTTCTTGTTTTGCGCTCTCCAAATTAATTGAGGATGGCGGCCACATGCTTCTAGATCTATACCATGTACACACCCAGAAGAGTTACAATGCAATTCTCTGTCAAAATTTAGAAGAACTTGAATGACTTTTAATGCTTCAGATGCGGCAGCTTTGTGAAGTGCCGTCTCTTCCTTAAAGTTCGTCATTAATAACAGGCAGGGTTTCCACTCAAGCAAGAGCTGCACCAGTTCATGATGCCCCCGAGCGGCGGCCACATGCAACGCTGTGTTTCCCTGAGGGGTGACCCCTCTCAGAATTACAGGATTATTTGTTATTAACTCCCTCACATCCTCGCAACTTCCCTTCATAACAGCTTTGCACAGCTTTGTGTCCATTATATCAATTGTATCCATTCGCGCTTTTCTCTCAATCGCTACAGAAACGCTACAGAAACGCTCGGTCCGTCCACACTATTTTCAGAGAAGATTGTGGAATCTTTTAAAGTAAATTAGCTTGAGTGTCACCATAACCACTTGCCTTGACTTGACTTGTGAAGCTTCCCTGTTTAATGTTTAAAACACTGTTTAACGTGTGTTCGCCGTTATTTATATCTAAGCGCGTGGCCGTAAAATATACGATGTTACCAACATATTCCAAAAGTATATATATTGAAATTTAAAGTCATTCCATCTACATTTGTCACCATAACCTCTTGCCTTGCCTTGACTTGACTTGTGAAGCTTCCCTGTTTAATGTTTAACACACTGTTTAACGTGTGTTCGCCTTTATTTATATCTAAGCCCGTGGCCGTAAAATATACGATGTTACCAACATATTCCAAAAGTATATATATTGAAATTTAAAGTCATTCCGTCTACATTTGTCACCATAACCTCTTGCCTTGACTTGACTTGTGAAGCTTCCCTGTTTAATGTTTAACACACTGTTTAACGTGTGTTCGCCGTTATTTATATCTAAGGCCGTAAAATATACGATGTTACCAACATATTCCAAAAGTATATATATATATATATATATATATATATATATATAACTGACCCCATTCAATAAGACGAACCATGCACATCATGCTCTTCTACATGTAGTATACTATACCTTTGGATATTAAAGCAAGAATCTGTGTGGTAGATTATGTCACTACCCAAATTAAACCTTAACTTTAACCCTATTTTTTATGCTTATGGAAACTACTAATAAAATGATAATACTCCAACATCATTTTGAGTATTAATCTTAGATCATTTTTAATCTTTTTCATTGGTTCATCCATCTCTACAACATTAATTTTTTTCTTTAAAGTGTACTAAAATAATATAAGTTATCCATCTCATTTTTATTTGAGTTAGCTCGTTTCCTTGTCCACCTTTTAGTTCATCAAAAGGGTAGCCTTGGCTCCATGCCCATGCAAGTCCATCTGCATAGATGTATTAAGCCTATGGAGCATTAGGAGTTAGTTTATGGTCTCTCCTTCGACCATATCGAGCAAGTGTTTTTTTAAACCATTCCTATTAAACAACACCCAATTAGCTTTTCTATCACATGGTCTCTTCTTTGACCATTATAAGAGTAAGGTTTCCTATATACAAATCATTCCTTTGGTTATACAAACCCAATACTCTTATGCTAATTCTGCTCTAATTTTTGAACTCAATTAATCCTTATCTAATAATATTCTTTTTAACTACTCTAACAATTCCTTCCACAAAAATCTAATAGTCAACATAATTAATATCATTATAATATAGAGCTTAACTAGAAATTACTTCGAAGAGTCTCATAAAAGTAGGTCTTCTACTAGCGCTCCTGATTACAAGATTAGCCCATAAAGAAGTCATTTGTACTTAAATGATGAGCTTAAACCTTGAAAGAAATTACCCTTTTGCACTCGGATTTAAGAGGTTTCAATTTTGTTACTCAAAAGCCGAGTCAACATTCTAATTAATAACCATAGTTTACCCGAGTCCGGCTATAGCTACCAAATCATTGAATAGCTACTATCATGCAAATTATGTTTTGTCTAATCAAAACCATAAAACTTCTACAAGTTCCATAGAAAAATAGTGTTTATTCCATTAGCGGCAATAACCATCAATACAATAACGAAATCCCAGCTCAACCAACTCTTTTTCAAAAAACAAAGTGATAGTTATAGCACAGATAAATTGTTCGTATCAAAACCAGATTTAATTTCTTAATATTACATAAATCTTCCACTTCCATTCATACAAGTGGTCTTTTATCTCCCAACAAGGTTGGTGAGATCCTCATTCATGGTTCTAGGTAACTGTACCCCAGAATAATCCAGCATTCATAACGCTACCAACTTCGTGGTAACTGTCCATTCAACTTAGTTGTGTCAAATTTTTGGGTGTCCTTTCCTCGAGCATATTGAGATGGAAATGTTACAAGGATCTGGCCAGCTCTTTCCTTCTTTTAAAAAATGTATTTCTATCTATATGCACGCAGATTGTATAATACAAACAATCGAACAATATAACATTTCAAAGTAGCAATTCATAGCAGTTAAATCAATTTTATACAATCAATTTTCTTTTACTGATTGTGTTTTATTAAAATAACAATAGTGAATTTTTTTCTTTCAACAGCCCAAACATCCATCTATTTAGATCACTCAATATAACTGGCAATCAGTTTTCAATAAAGGAACATTACTTATATTCAAATTTTCTTCACACGCACACAACCTTCTCTAATTCTTAGAATAGTTAAGAATTAGAATTCAGGATCAATGCTCAATTAACAGAATCCCACATGCAACATTTACACACATGGTTCCAAATAACAACAAACTTAAGCACAATATATTGATACTCAAAACATTTCATTAATTCCAATAATTATTTGTGATCGCTGCTATTCTAATAGGCAGATCTAAAATTAGGAAAAAATTCAACCTTGGCCACACTCATAATTAGCTGGTATTAAAAAAAACTCTACTTCTATCCAAATTAAGACTTTTATCTCTTGGTGACCAACTGTTCGAACTTCAAAACTGTAAACGTATCTCTCGACAAACGAATTAAGTTAAACATTATCCTTCTTCTAAGAGAAATAGACTTAATTCTCATACTAGTGTACTTCTATCGGAGGACTTGGTTCGCTCATTGGTAAATCTATGGATTTTCATTACCAAATCTCTAATTCAAAAAACATTACATCCTCAATTTTTGAAGAAAAAATACAACACTCGATCAATATCCATGCACACAGTTTACTCTTTTCAACAATTCAAAGGAGTATTCACATTAGATTTTCATTCTAAATTCACAAGTATTCAAATGAATCTACCTGATTTTGTTGTATGATTCCTCCAAAAACCAAATGAAGCTTTTTGCTCTTCTCTATCCAGTCGCACCTCCTTTTCGCTCTGAAAATCCTCTTTTTTTTTTTTCAAAATAAAATAAAAGACCCCCATATTTTCCTTGGCCATCGGCTATCACTCTTCACGTCCAGCTCCTTCGGGTGCATTCAAGAGACCACTTGTCACAAACTCGCTCTCTCCACAACGTCCAAAACTCTAGGTAACCAACTAGTTTAGGACCAACGGTTCTTTTCATAAGGTATTCTATTCAGACAAACATGAGCTTTCATTTAATGCAAGCAAACTACTGGCTTGGTTAATATTCGAAGCTCAAGTAATATAAAAATAAATTTATTTTAAACCAAATAAAATTTCAATGAAGTTCTTTATTACTTAAGAGAGTGCTTTATCTTTAAATAAAAGAATCATAAAAATACAAAAACAATTTTCAGCTAACATAATCAACAATCATTCACTTGGTAAATAGAAAGGATTTTTTTCAAAAATATCAATGCAAGTATCACACATCAACCCATTTACTCTTTTGGTTTATCTTCAGCAGCCTTTAAATCTTTTAAATTTTAATGAAGTTATTTATTATTTCAAACAGTGCTTTATCTTTAAAGAAAAGAATCATAGACGTAGGAAAGCAATTTTCAGCTAAAGTAATCAACAATCATTCACACCCTCAAATACTCCCCCACCCTCCACCCTCATTTGAGGGTGGGGGAGTAAATACAGCAAGTGCTATACACTTTGAGGGTGGGGGAGTAACTACAGCAAGTGTTGTAAGTGCACAACACTTGTTGTAGCTACTCCCCCACCCTCCACCTCGGGGTGGAGGGTGGGGGAGTAACTACAACAAGTGTTGTGCACTTACAACACTTGCTGTAGTTACTCCCCCACCCTCCACCCTGACTACAGCAAGTGCTGTAAGTGTACAACACTTATTGTAGTTACTCCCCCACCCTCCACCCTCCATGAGGGTGGAGGCTGGGGAGTAACTACAATAAGTGTTGTACACTTACAACACTTCGTTGTAGTTACTCCCCCGACGTGGAGGGTGGGGGGAGTAACTACGACAAGTCTTTGTAAGTGTACAACACTTATTGTAGTTACTCCCCCACCCTCCACCCTGGGGGAGTAACTACAGCAAGTGTTGTAAGTGTACAACACTTATTGTAGTTACTCCCCCACCCTCCACGCTGGGGGAGTAACTACAGCAAGTGCTGTAAGTGTACAACACTTATTGTAGTTACTCCCCCACCCTCCACCCTGGAGGGTGGAGGGTGGGGGAGTAACTACAACATGGAGGGTGCAGGAGTAACTACAGCAAGTGCTGTATGGAGGGTGGAGGGTGGGGGAGTAACTATAGCATGGAGGGTGTAGGAGTAACTACAGCAAGTGCTGTAATTGTACACCACTTGCTATAGTTACTCCCACACCCTCCACCCTGAAGGGTGTGGGAGTAACTATAGCAAGTGCTGTACACTTACGACACTTGCCGTAGTTACTCTGCACCCTCCATCTTCGTAGTTACTCCCCCACCCTCCACCCTCCTTACAACACTTCTTCGTAGTTACTCCTGCACCCTCCATGTTGTAGTTACTCCCCCACCCCTCCACCCTCAAGGGTGGAGGGGTGGGGGAGTAACTACGACATGGAGGGTGCGGGAGTAACTACGGCAAGTGATGTATGGAGGGTGGAGGGTGGGGGAGTAACTACGAGCATGGAGGGTGCGGGAGTAACTACGGCAAGTGCTGTACCGGCACTCTGCGTAGTTACTCCTGCACCCTCCATGTTGTAGTTACTCCCCCACCCTCCACCCTCCATACATCACTTGCTGTAGTTACTCCTGCACCCTCCATGTTGTAGTTACTCCCCCACCCTCCACCCTCCAGGGTGGAGGGGTGGGGGAGTAACTACAACATGGAGGGTGCAGGAGTAACTACAACAAGTGTTGTATGGAGGGTGGAGGGTGGGGGAGTAACTACAGAATGGAGGGTGCAGGAGTAACTACAGCAAGTGCTGTAAGTGTACAACACTTGCTATAGTTACTCCCACACCCTCCAAGGTGGAGGGTGTGGGAGTAACTATAGCAAGTGGTGTAAGTGTACAGGAGGGTGGGGGAGTAACTACAGCAAGTACTGTAAGTGTACAACACTTGCTGTAGTTACTCCCCAATCCTCCACCCTCAAATGGGGGAGTAACTACAAAAAGTGGAGGGGTGGGGGAGTAACTACAACAAGTGTTGTAAGTGTACAGCAAGTTTTGTACACTTACAACACTTGTTGTAGTTGGAGGATGGGGGCGTAACTACAGCAAGTGCTGTAAGTGTACAACACTTGTTGTAGTTACTCCCCCATCGAGGATGGAGGGTGGGGGAGTAACTACAACAAGTGTTGTACACTTACAGCACTTGTTGTAGTTACTCCCCCACCCTCCATCCTCAGTGAGGGAGTAACTATAGCAAGTGTTGTAACTCGGTGGGGGAGTAACTACAACAAGTGTTGTAAGTGTACAACACTTGCTATAGTTACTCCCCTCGATGTACAACACTTACTATAGTTACTCCCCCACCCTCCACCCGGAGGGTGGGAGAGTAACTATAGCAAGTGTTGTACACACAGCAAGTGTTGTACACACTTACAACACTTGCTGTAATTACTCCCCCACCCTCCATCCTAAATGAGGGTGGAGGGTCAGGTAGTAACTATAGTAAGTGCTATAAATCCACCTTAAATGAGGGTGGAGGGTGGGGGAGTAACTACAAAAAGTGTTGTAGGTGTACAACACTTGCTGTAGTTACTCCTTACAACACTTGCTGTAGTTACTCCTTACAACACTTGTTGTAGTTACTCCCCCACACTCCACCCTCATTTAGGGTGGAGTGTACAGCACTTGTTGTAGTTACTCCCCCACCCTCCACCCTCATTTAGGGTGGAGTGTACAGCACTTGCTGTAGTTACTCCCCCACCCTCCACCCTCATTTAGGGTGGAGTGTACAGCACTTGCTGTAGTTACTCCCCCACCCTCCACCCTCATTTAGGGTGGAGGGTGGGGAGTGAGGGTGGAGGGTGGGGAGTAACTACAACAAGTGTTGTAAGTTTACAACACTTGTTGTAGTTACTCCCTCACTTACAACACTTGTTGTAGTTACTCCCCCACCCTCTACAACAAGTGTTGTACACTTAAAGCACTTGTTGTAGTTACTCCACCACCCTCCACCCTCAAATGAGGGTGGAAATTAGGGTGGAGGATGGTGGAGTAACTACAGCAAGTGTTGTACACTTACAACACTTGCTGTACTTACTCCACCATCCTCCACCCTCATTTCCACCCTCATTTGAGGGTGGAGGGTGGAGGAGTAACTACAGCAAGTGTTGTACACTTAAAGCACTTGTTGAAGTTACTCCCCCACTCCCCCACCCTCTACAACAAGTGTTGTACACTTAAAGCACTTGTTGTAGTTACTCCCCCACCCTCCACCCTCATTTAGGGTGGAGGGTGGGGGAGTAACTACAACAAGTGCTTTATGTGTACAACCTCCACCCTCATTTCCACCCTCATTTGAGGGTGGTGGGTGGGGGAGTAACTACAGCAAGTGTTGTACACTTGATGTAGTTACTCCCCCATCCACCACCCTCAAATTACTCCCCCACCCTCCACCCTCATTGAGTAACTACAGCAAGTGTTGTACACTTGCTGTAGTTACTCCCCCATCCACCACCCTCAAATTACTCCCCCACCCTCCACCCTCATTTGAGGGTGGAGTGTGGGGAGTAACTACAGCAAGTGTTGTACACTTACAGCACTTGCTGTAGTTACTCCCCCACCCTCCACCCTAAAAAATAGAAAGGATATTTTTCAAAAATATCAATGCAAGCATCACACATCAACCCATTGACTCTTTTGTTTTAGCCTCAACAACCTCACTGTCGATGGTTCATTCCATGTGCCAATTAATTATGCAACTATATGTGAAGGAAATTTATCCTTCTTGGAGCTATCATCCTTAAGGGCAATCATCATTTCCCATTTAAACATCCCATCTACAATGGTCGATTCTTTCTTCTACTCATAAGAATGACTATTTCTGCAAACACATGTTTCTATTAGCAACATCTTATCCTTTCATAAAACAATTTATTAAAGTAATAAATCATTTAATTATCAAACATCTCTTCAATAAGATATATTTTATGTTCTTCAAAATATCCATAATTGCAAAAATAAAACATAACATAATCAATCATTCAATTGAAAAGATATCTTAGCTAAACATAATTCTAGCAAGTAAAACGTCTACTAAAGGAGGGTCATGACATATTACTATAATAGAATATGCCTATGAAATATTAGAAATGTTTAATAAAGGAAGAATTTGTGTGGTAGATATACCTATGAAAAATTAAAAATAAATAAATAAAATCATAAATTTAATTTTTATTAAATGGAATTCTATGATACATGCTTTCATTCTTCTTGATTCTTGGTCATATATACCTACCTCCACCATCCATCTTATTTGATTATTTTGGATAATTTATTTATTAGCCTTATTTCTTATCTATTAATAACTTAACATTATCTCTTTGTGATATTATACTAATGCATGTGATAAAAATCTAAAACTTAAAAAATAAAAACTAATATGATCATTATTATTTATAATTATTAATTATTAATTATTATTATTAAAATATATGAATATAAATATAGGTTAACTATTATAAATTAATTAAAATAATATTTATAATTAAAATAAAATGTTAAATAAAATGGTAAAATATGATAGTTAATGTATATATTTAAAATATCTAAAAAAAAAGGGTCTTTAAGCCTTACCAAGAGCCAAAGCCTCACCATGGTAGAGAGGTCCTGTGAGGGCCTAAGCCTCACCATGGCAGAGAGGGCCTAAGCTTCACTGTGGTAGTGAGGACCTATGAGGGCCTGAGCCTCATTGTGGCAGATAGGGTCTATGAGCGCCTGAGGCTCACCATGGTAGAGAGGGCAGTGACTCTTAGGGCTACTACTTAGAGATTTTTGGAAACCCCATCAACCTAAATGCCCTTTTGGATAGTGAATTTGGTTAGTAAATGAATTTGCATCTACAGTTCATTTGTTGAGAGGAAGGTTGGGTAGCTGGAACCTTAGTTGGGGGGCTAAGGGAAGGAGGTTGGGTCAGCTGAAGGATCTTAACATCTGGTTGTATTATGGGGTGGTCTCCTATATTGGTGCATTCTAGATCATTGGATCTCTGGTTTGGTTGTTTTTACTACAGATGTAGGTGGGATTACGAGGTGGAAGATGGGGTAGCTAGAACCCTAGTAAGGGGGCTAGGGGAAGGAGGCTAGGCTAGCTAAAGGAACCTCAATATCTATCTTCTTTGATGGGTGGATGGCTAAATTAGGATGTGGTTGGACTCCAATGGGATCTGTGAGATTTTTTTCCTCATAGATTTTTGTGTTGGGGGGTTTTCCTATCATCGAGCACTCTATTACAGATCTGCTCTTCTGATTGGTTTTGTTTCTATAATTCATCCCTTTTTTGGGCCCCAATAGGTGGTTGGGCTGTGTCATAGTGTGCTTCAGTTTGGGAAGCTTTACTCGGGTATATTTTTCAACCAAGGTAGGATAGTGTATGAGTCAGATCCCAGGGTTTCAACACTCACATTTTTCTATGGGATCCTCCATTTTCTCTCAGGTGTTGCTCTGAGTGTTTCTTGTTTTTCTTTCCAAATGCCCTGAGAGTGGTTTTCTCCAGTAGGATATATAGGTTTCTTGGTGGTTACTTATGATGTTTCTCATCTGGTGGATCTTCCTTTGGTTAGACGAGTGAGACTTGTGGGCTTGTTTTCATAGTACAAGCAAGAGTTTCTTTTTATATTTATATTCTAGTGCTCATTTACCTTTTATGACCTATTACATTCTATCCATTGGGAGATTTAAAGTTTGATGTTTATATTGGATATGTATGTTTTATCTCTTTCCAGTTGCCCTGGTTTTTGGATATTTGTTGCTGACCTCCACTGGTTGCTAAGGTGGAGGCTCGATTTGTTTTTTATCCCCTATAATTTTATTAGAAATATTTGCTCCATGCTGGGGCTTTTGTTTTCTATAGGATTTAGCTATCTTGGTTTTTCCAAGTTTCCAGGGTTTGATGATGCTATTGGTCGAATGGTTGGTCCCCTGTTAGGCGAGATGAGGATAATTTTGAGTTTATATTCAAATTGATGTACTACCATTTAGCTCCTACTGGGTGGGATGAGGATAATTTTGAGTTTGTGTTCAAATTTATGTGTTGTCATTGGGCGGGAATGCAAGTATGGTTATTTTTTCTTCTGGTAGATTTTTTTGTAGAGCCCACCTTTGTGCTAGATTGAAGATTAAAAGTTTTGGTGGTTGGTTGGATCATGTTGGAGATCTATGTACAAGGTTGTGGGATCCTTTCAAAAACCTCATCTTTTATCTTAATCTGAAGAAAAAAACCAAAAAAAAATTGAAAAAAATATTAAAAAATAATTTCAATTAAATTGTATATAAGATGTCGTGACAATTAAAGATACATAAATGTATAATTATATGTTCAAATATGATAGTGATAAATATTTTTTTTCTTATTTTGCTAGTGTGAGAAACCTCTACGATCCATGCTCAAGGTTTGGCAGCTCCATCCTACCATGACCTCTTATGAGGAGGAGAGCTAAGCTTATCTATAAGAAATTTGACAAACAACCCCACTACCCCCCACACACAACACATTTTTAAATTTTAACCTCTTGAAGAAGATCCAAATCCCAAACCATTGCATTATCCCCTACGACTAAATACCATATTTTTCATTACATGGGATGTACTTAAACAACATGCACTCATGCTTTAAAATGAAAATAATAATTGAATTGTCATCTCTAACATCAAGCCTACTAAAATGATACATGTTTTGTAAACATGCTCATCTTATTTGAATATTCATATTTGGTCATTAAAAGTGATAAAGAACATAAATGTATAAAACAAGTTTAATTTATTGAATTTTTATATATCTAACAAGTAAAAGTAGTAATATGTATAGGTTATCAAACAAGTTCACATTTTGTAAATATATGCATCTTATCATTATTGTTAACATATGTTCGAGGTGTAGACCAATTGGTTTGACCAAACCCCATAAGGGGGGTGGAGGTCCAAGGTTAAAATATTAGTCCTCGTCTATCACATTCCACCTCGACCTGAACCCTTGTGCTTGGTGAGAGAAATTAAAATTAATCTATGCATAGAAAATACATCCAAAAAAAGAAATAATAAATATTTAAATAGAAAATGGGAGTTCTCATGTGAGCTTAACTATTAGTGAGTTTTACAAACTAATATGGTGATAAAATACTTTGACAAAATTATTTTGGTCCTAAAATACCATTAAGGGCCATGAGAAAAAATATTTTGTATCCCAATATTCTAGGCAGAATTTAAAAATAATATTGGTCATTCAAGAGTCCTCTAAAGCCCTATTGGTTGTCCTTTGATGTGCACCTTGTCCTCAAATATGTAAGAGAAAATACTATGCCACTAAACTGCCTACATCATCATTATCATGACCTCTCCAACAGGTCATAACCTAGACTACCATTCACCTTTGGAGAAGACTCCCATGAATGCTATAAATAGCCACTATGGGTTAACCAAAAAATGTCATGGATGCTAGGAAAAATCTTGAAGAAATATTTATAGGTAAAATTGGGCTTAGGTATTATGCTCTTTACCCTTTGGTAAATTATATATCAAATAGCCCTAAGTTTTTTTAGAGATATCTAGTCAAAGGATTCATATAAGGGAGAGCAAGCAAGGAAATCTAGGCATGTGAAGAATTGCAAGAGGCTTGAGTTATTCATGTCATGTATGGCCTTTATCTTTGCAAGTTGCTTGTATAATATTCAAGTTGAATGTACACCTGTATTTGACATTGGGATACTCATATGCTTGATATGATGTTTTAATAATAATTTATATGTTGTATACTCATATGCTTGATATGATATTTTAATAATCCTCTGTATGCTGGATATAATGATTTGAATAATAGGTTATGGGTCATTAATATCTAGTTGTGATTAAAGCTATAATGACTAGGGGGTAAGGAAAAAGGCCATTGGATATCTGAATATCAATTCAATTTAACCAAAGACCTCTAGATCGATGTCAATGTCATTCTATTTATTAGCCTAGATCTATGGATCACCCCCTTTGCAGCACTAAATCTATAAAATGGTGTGTGACATTGAATAGTCTATGTGGCCTAACTTCCTCTATTTACCTATTGCAATGGTGGTCTAAAGCCTACCATAATATCACCCTAGATAGAATCATCACCACCAATAAAACCTCCACTTGGTGGCTATTACGTTGATAGCGCGTAGGAGCTTTTGAGGTATTTGTCACCTACCAAACATTTCATGTGGGAAAATTGTCATAGATGACTAGTATGGAGACCGTTCGCTTTGAGGGAAGATCAAACTTTGGAAGAAGGATAAATCCTTGTTCGATTGCTATTTCTTTAATTTTGGTCATTTAAGGGAGGTTACCAAAGTTGACATTTGTGTTAACATAGTGTTGTATCGAGTGAGGTTAAACACTCTGCTACTCCCACCTAAAATCGTATACCCCCTACCATCAGAGCCTCACTAAGAATAATTTATTTTCTACAAGGCTAGACATTTGTGCAAAGGAGAGGGAAATACAGTAAGTTGCCTTGGGTTTATTTGGTGAACTCGAATAATTTATAGTAGCCAAAAGTAGATAGTTAAGGTATTCCACATACTATAGGGAAACCCTACACTGCCTGACATTTGGTTTGTGATCGACGTCTTCAACAGAGTTAAAATATAACAAAAGCATCTGTCTAGCCTCCTCTCAAGAAGCATCGATAACCGTTCTTGGTTTAAATACCCAAAATTATGAAATCCTATAGTTACTGACCAATCATCAATGATTAAAACCCATATCGATTGCTTTTACTTAGATATGAATTACCATTATCTAACCAATCTACCTTACGAGTGAACACAAACTATGGATATATGTTCCATCAATGTGTCTTACCTATTGATTTAGATGAGTCCTATAGAGCAGGAAAAAGGAACTTCATACTCATATGCAATGCGGGGGTGTAACGTATTTAAGGTCAACCATAACTAGTTGGACAAAGGTAGCTCACACTATCCGCAGTGACTAGATGATAGCAGTGTCTAGCTTATATGTACCTAAAGAAGGAAACATGATAATATGATAGGTTGGAAGAATCGATGTTGGATATAAGTCATTAAAAGTTGTATTAACATAACTCATATGTATTACACTTTATTCAATAATTATTAGCATAAATATAAAAAGGAACATCTCAAACCTTATGTGCAATAGAGAGTTACATTGCATAAATGCCTATGTAAGGAAACACCTTCTTGGTGGCTTCTATGGAAATATCTTAGAAGTTGTCCAACAAAATTTAAGGGACACATTAAGATAAACCAAGTAATAATATTTCAATAGATATGAAATCAAGCTTGGAGAGAGATTTGGTAAAACTTGTAAGTGCAATCTTAATTGTTTAGTAAAACAAAAATGGTATAAATCTCTCAAAATTTATCTTGAGAAAATATTATGGTAAAAAGTTTCAAAAACCATGATGAGTCCTTGTTCAGGAATATTAAGCCAAAATTTCTAAGGGTTGGAATAAAGTAAGTAATGGTCTCATTGGTTGGCCATGCAATTCCCATTTTTAGAACTATAGTATATCCTTGATGAGATATTGATTAATAAAACTCACTTGTTAAATATTAGGTAACTATAGTGAATTTCCTTATGACAAATTAAAGGCCAATTTTCAAAAACTTTAGTGTAATATTTTGAGTATATTACAATACCAATAATGGCTAAACATGAGTGATCTTGTAGTAGATTGCAAGAGAGTTGTAGCTAATATTAGGGGAAACTATAGTATGGTTTTGATGATATATTGTGAGCAACTTGGTAACCAAATTTATGGGAAAACTATAGGCTACAATACAAATTAGCAACATAATTGTAAAGGAACTATAGTGAAATTGTAATGATGGATTGTGGAACAAGTCTGGTTATAACCTTGTAGTAGGTTGATTAAACCCTTGGAAGGATTTGTAGACCTACAACTGAATCCATCTAGTTAAATGCTATTTCTGTGTGATGAAATATGAGATACTTGTGAAAGTATGTTTTGTTTAAAATCTATTTCTATGTGAATAAACATGAGATACTTGTGAAAGTATGTTTTGTTAAAAAGCTATTTTTGTATGAAGAAATATGAGGTACTTGTGAAAGCATGATTTGTTTAAATGTTATTTCCGTGTGATGAAATATGAGATACTTTTAAAAGTATGATTTTTTTAAATGCTATTTATGTGTGAAGAAATATGATATACTTGCGAAGAAGTAAGATTTTTTAGATGTTATTTCTGTTTGAAGAAATATGAGTTCCTTGTGAAGAAGTAATATTTGTTTAGATGTTATTTTTTTTTGAAAAAATATGAGTTACTCATGAAAAATATGATATGTTCTATTATCATATGTATGAAAGGGATCTCATTTATGAATGAATTTATGACATTATTTTATACTAGCAATAGTTGATTGTAATAATACTGGTTTCAAAGGCATATCTTTGTGAAGAAAGATATGATATGAAAATATAGTTTTCAGTCTTAGAAAAGTATGGGATTTCCTTCCTTTGAATTGTGGAATGCTTTAGATAATTGTGTTGTAAAGAATATATATTTTTAGTTGCATTCAATAAAGAATTATTACATGCTATTGTTTGACTAGAATGCATATCATATACATGAACGGGTTGTCCTGATTTTGATAAACATCTACAATCTAATACTAGTGGCTCGAATGGAACTAAGCAAAGGATTGAACTAGTCAAATCCTATTGATTATGTACACATGTTGTAAAAATTTCCTCTTAAATGAAATATCTCATAATTGAAAAAATTATTTATTGAGATCAATTGTAATTAATTTTATCACTGCTTGATAGGATGTGTATACAATGTAATAATTGACTTCAAATGATCATAGAAGAAAAGTAGAGTTATATTATGATATGAAGTTATCCCATGACAAGGTTTGAATCTCTAAAAAGTGAATTAAGAATTGTGTCTATTTAATATAGTGTATAAAAAAAACTAGAAGGAATCTATGATTCATGCATGTCACTTGGAAACTAAACTATAATAGAACCACATAAATATACTTTCAATCCACTCATGAATTAGCAACAATGACAAAGGCTAAACAAAAAAAAAATTCCTAAGGTTGATTGGTCTTGGAATTGGGGTTGTTACAATTGGTATCAGAGCCTAGGTTGATTAGGCACAAAGCTTCCATGGAAATAAAATAACTCTGAATGGTTACATGTTGGATAAGGAAGGAAAATTTCTTGGAGATTACCGATGGGTAAGTCATTTCTCCCAAGACTTAACCACTGGTGAATGGGCTTGAAAGAGTTAAGTTAACCCTCCATGAAAGTGGGTCTTAAGTGGTGTGCCTGATACTCTTTTGAGAAATTACACTTGACATTCATAGTGAAGAACATATGCTTATACTGAGAGGGGGAGTGAATAGAATAAGACCAACTTTTACTTTTCTTTCCCAAACAATATTATCTAATATTATTAATGGTAACATAAATAATAGTAATAAAAGCAATGCGTAAACAATCACACATAAGAGACATACAATTTTAATGTGGTTCATCCAATGTGGGCTACTCCATGGAGAAGATATTTCTTCTAAATTTTCTCAACAAATATCTTGGGAATCAATTCCCTATTACAATATTTATGGACCTCTATCCAAAGGAGACACCAATCCCCTATGCTATAGTTTATAAATATCTCTCTATAGGAGATATATTTCCTCTTTTCTTTGGTTAACGAAACTTGATCCAAGAGAACTTCATATCCTCAATAGGTTTATAGATCTCTCTCTATAAAATAACTCTATCTCCCTAGCTAGTTCATGTATATCACTCAATAGGAGAACTCTTTCCCCTTTCTCTGGTTCATGGATCTCTCCACAAGAGATCTCTATCCCATCTGCTCTGGATAGTGATCTTCTAGAAGACTTCCACCCCCATTGCTCTAGCTTGTGTATCTCTCTCCACAAGAGACCTATGTCCCCATTGCATTGGATGATGGATCTCTATCCACTAGAGATTTTTGTCTTCTTTGCTCTGTCACCTCCAAAACCTGATCTCAACTCTATCTTAAATATACACCAAACTCTATCTCAAGTCTAGCACAAATTTTCTCTAACTCTGCTCACAAATCTGCACCAAAATCTACCACTAGTCTAGCACAAATATGCTCTCAATGTTGTTTCAAGTCTTCACAAGAATTTCTCAAATTTATCCTCAAGCCTTCTCAATGACTTACTTAAATATGATCTCAAGCCTTCTCAAAGACTTGCTCAAATATTTTCTCAAGAATTCTCAAATACTTTCCCAAATATATCCTCAAGCCTTCTCAAGACTTGCTCAAATATTCCTTAAATCCTTCTCAAATACTTGCTCAATTTTACCTTCAAGACTTATCAAAGACTTGCTCAAATATACTCTCAAGCCTTCTCAAAGACTTGCCCAATTTTATCCTCAATATTATTACAAAACCTACTCAAATAACTCCAAATATTGCATACAAAACACAACTTAAATCTTTTTCATAAAAACTCTTTTCACACATACAAATTCTACTTGCCAATTTTCTCTCAAAGATCAATCACACCAATGCTCAATTTCCCTTATTAAAATTGATCTAAAACACCTTCTCAATTGCTATCAATATCTCTCAAATCAATGTTCAAAATATTTCACAAATATGCACTAATTTGTCTTCAACCTTACACAAGTAGTTCGCACTCTTTATCTCAAAATGTCTCAAACCCTTTCAGTAATAGAAGCATAGATTATTCTCAAAATCTATCCCAACTATTTCCAAAATATTCAACAATGAAACACACAATCCTCACTCAAATATTTCCAAAAATGCTTATCAAACAATCCTTTTCACTCCACCTTATGTTCCAAAAATATTCATTCCAAAAAACACTTTAAACAAAGGATGATGTGCCCATACCTTTTAATTTCTCTTATGGAGATATGTATTCAAAAACTAATCATAAATAAATGATTTTTCTAATACCTCTTCAAATTTTAGATTGCAATATACTTCCTCAAAACATCCACATGAATTTTCACCTTAAAATATATTTCACCATACAAAGATTACACTTAAAATATCAAACCACTTTTACACCTTATTATTTCTATTCTTTCATGCAAAATAATGCTCAACAAAACAATCCAAAAATTACACACATGAATTTCACATATACACCTTATACCTCCTTCTTATGAAAACAAAAATAATGCACTTTAATTTTTAATAAGACCAAAGAAATTATCACTTTATCTCATGCATTTATCAAGCATTAGCAATCTGAAATTTCACCTTTCAACCCTTTAAAAATATTAAATCAAATCACTTTTCTATCCTTATAACTCCCTAATCATTTCAACACAATAAAAATTTAACTAACCCTTATATCTCCCTAACCATTTCACATCAACAATAATAAAAATTAATTAGCCCTTATAGCTCCCTAACCAAGTGCAAATGCATACCTTTATTAAAAATAATAATTATTCTTTTAAGCATTGTTATTGTCGCTCGAACTCGTGATCTTGCTATTCCTTGTGTCCTAACACAAGGGTGAATGCCATGCAGACTAGCCATCCACATAGGCCTAAGAAGCACAGACTCACTTTTATCTTCTACCACTGGTGCAAAACCCAAATCATCAAGTTAAACCTTATCACCTGCCTCTACCGCATCCTGAACATGAGACATATATGCTACCATGACCTAGCATTGTGGATGCTAACATCTGGGCTACCTACTCATATGGAATAAAAATTTAGAGCCCCTAATCCTTGTCCTTTCCTCTACTTTGACTTTTGAAAAATTATGTCTTCTTCCTCTCCACAGTGAATCAAAACACGATCAAATGGGTGCACAAATTTCAACACACACCAAAACCACATTATCATCCACTTTAGCATGCAATATTTATATGAAATGGTTGCATTAATTTTGATGTCAGCGCTCGAATTTTCAAACCTTTTTGGCATGAATAAAGTATTGTATTTTATTCATAATAATTTAAATCCAAGGGATTTAAATATTATAATTTCTCTTAGGGCCTTTTCTAAGGTTAAAACTTTTGCCACCATAGTTAATCAATTTAACATTTTTCTTTTATAAAATTACCACCAAAGTAAATCAAATAGACCTTTTTATTTTTTAAATACCATCATGGAGAAGGCTTTTCTTTCTTCTTGCTACCTCATGCCTCATGTGCCTTTTGAAGAATATTTTCACAAATATTTCTATCTACTTAGGACATCAAACCTACTTACATCAATGACAACAAAACATGCTCAAGTTTTTCAAAAATCTTCCCCTTTGTCATTGTTGGTAACCCTTTTTCTTAATTTTTTTTTTCTTTTTCTAAATCTGATCCCCCTGAAAAAATGCTCCCCCTGACTGAATGCTCTCCCTATTAATTAAATTTCCCCCCCTTTGACATTAATTGCAAAGGGAGTCCTTTGGGACTAAAGATGAGATGCTTATCTTAGGTCCCTCCCCACCTCCTCTCCTTGAGGTGATTAGTTTTGGGTTGGTAGTATTTCTATTTCCAGCATACAATGCTCTTTTTCTTTGTCCACTTTTTTTCTCAACATACCATTTTTATCCTTTTGAGTATCCATGTTCTTGCTTGTTTTTGGAAACTTTGTTCTACACCACTTTGTCTTATGCCCAAAATTATGGTACTTATAACACTTAATGTTGTAGTTCTTAGAAGGTGCAAATGTCTTGAATTTCCTCTTGGTGAAGTCATACTCATTTTTTTCATGAACCCTACATTCGATTGCTTTTATCATGAACAAGAGTACCAATACTCTTGAAAGAGATTTCCATATTTGAAGTTTCTCTTAGTAAAACCATACTCCTTTTCATGAACCCTGTAATGCATAACCTTGTGACCAAAATTATTACATGAGAAATAATGTTCTTTGAAGAAATCTTGTCTTGATCCTACTGGTCTCTTAGTCCTTTCTTCTCTGTGATGATCCTTGTTCATTTTTTGTGCATTGCTTCCTTTCTTAGTGAAGCTTATATTCACATAAGTCACACTTTATCCTTCACTCTCTTCATTTGAAGTTTCTTCCTCCATTTATCTTGAGCTTGACCCTTCTTCTTTTTTCCCTTGTTCTTCTTTAAAACCATGTCCTGTTTTGATAGATGAAGGTCTTTGTGCATTGATATTCATATCCAAAGTCTTTGAAATTTTCCCAAACCTATATAGTCTGTTCTTAGAATATTTCACTTCCATCCTTAGTGAAACTACCTCATGTCCTTATATTTCACATTCTAATACTTTTACCTGGAAATTTTCTTTAAATCTCCTTGTCTTAGCTAGTGAGTTTGTTAGATCTTGTATAAGCTTTTCTTTTTCTTCGTAATATTTTTGAACTTGACACTTGAATCTTGAATTTTTCTTTCTAACATTTTTCAATTATTTAAGAGTAGTAATAAGTTTTGATTCTAGATCTACTACACCTTCCTCTTCATTTTCTAAATATTTCTCTACTTATTGGTGTTCAAGAGCATCTTCATACTTTTCAGAATTATCTTCAATAGGAGCACTTACCTCCTCTTCTATTGTCAAAAATAGAATTTCTTCTTATTTAATATTTGAGGGTCTTTCATCACTATCACTTGAAACCTTGCATGTATTGTCAACATGGAAACTCTTCTTGTGTCTTTGAAATAATTTCTTTTCATGCTTGCCTTGTCCATATCTATTTTTCTTTATATACCTAGATTTTCCTGCTTCCTTTTTCTTATGATCCTGTTTCTCTTCACTACTACTGCTTTCAAATTTTGGATAGTTAGATGCATAGTGACAAAAATTACCACAATTAAAATATTTCACTATTTTCATAATTTTATGCTTTCTTGAGACCTTATTTCTTCTGCCATAATTAGCTTCTTCATCACTGCTTGACTCACCACTTGAATCTAGTTTCTTATATTTTTTATTCTTTGCTACTTTGAAGGCTGCTTCTTTCTTGGATTTGGTATAATTTACTATTCTCATTTCATAGGTTGTGAGAATTCCATGTAACTCATCCATAGTCAAATTTTCAATATCTCGCATCTCTTCTATAGCTGAAACTTTTCCATTATACCTCATAGAAAGTAACCTTAAAACTTTCTGAGCAACATCAGAGTCTTCAATTTAAAATCCAAGTCTTCGCATAGTATTAACAACATCATACACACAAAGTAAGTATGTATAAATAGTTTCTAATATTTCATATTCAAATATTCAAAAATTTTCTTGTGATTTTGTGATTTTGCCATCTTGACCTTTTTATCTCCCTTATATGTTGACTTTAATTTTTTCTAATTTGAAATGCATAACTTTAACAAATTTTGCTTCATGTAATCCACTTAATATTGCATTCATAGCCTTGGCATTATTCACATGTAAGAGCTTACAATATTTATCTATGGGAGGATTATATATAGGTGTGAAACCATCCTCAACTGATTGCCATATCTCATATCCTTGTGATATAAATTAAGTCCTCATTCTTATGCTCTAGAAATCATAATTTTTCCCATTAAACAATGATGTCTTATTTTCTAAAGATCCACTCTGGTATGTCATCTGTGTTTTTGTACACTCTTTCTTTAAGTTGTTAGACTCTTTCAAAGGAACCCACTCTAATACCAATTGAAGAACATAGGCTTATACTGAGAGGGGAGTGAACAGTATAAGACCAACTTTTACTTTTCTTTCCCAAGCAATATTATCCAATATTATCAATGGAAATATTAATAATAGTAATCAAATAAATGCACAAACAATCACACACAAGTGAGACATAATTTTAATGTGGTTCACACAATATGGGCTACTCCACGGAGAAGATATTTCTTCTAAATTTTCTTAATAATTATCTTGGGAATAAATTCCCTATTATAATTTTTATGGACCTCTATCCAAAGGATACATCAATCCCCTATGCTTTAGTTTTTGGATCTCTCTCCACAAGAGAACTCTTTTTTCTTTTCTCTGGTTCATGGAAATTGATCTAGGAGAACTCCATCTCCTCAACAGGTTCATGTATCTCTCTCCATAGAATAATTCTATCTTCCTATATGGTTCATAGATATCACTCCATAGGAGAACTCTCTCCCCTTGCTTTGGTTCATGGATCTCTCTCCACATGATAACTTTATCCCTTCTACTCTGGATAGTGATATTATAAAATATTTCTAACCCCACTACTTTGGCTTGTCTATCTCTCTCCATAGGAGACCTTTGTCCCTAATACATTAGCTGATGGATATCTATCCACTAGAGACTATTGTCCTCTTTGCTCTGTCACCTCTAAAACTTACTCTCAACTCTGTCTCAAATCTGCACTAAACTCTATCCCAAGTCTAGCACAAATATGTTCTAACTCTTCTCACAAATCTACACCAATCTCTACCACTAGTCTAGCACAAATCTGCTCTCAATGCTATTTTAAATATTTATAAGACTTGCTCAAAATTTTCCTCAAGCATTCTCAAATACTTGCTCAAATATGCTCTCAAGCCTTATCAAATACTTGCTCAAATCTTCTCTCAAGCATTCTCAAATACTTGCTCAAATTTATCATAAAACCTTCTCAAGATTTTCTCAATTCTACCTTCAAGCCTTCTGAAATACTTTCTCAACTCTGCCTTCACACCTTCTCAAAAACTTGCTCAAATCTACTCTCAAGCCTTATAAAAAACTTTATCAATTTTACCCTCAATGCTACTTATAAAACCTGCTCAAATAATTCCAAATATTGCATACAAAACACAACTTAAATATTTTTTAGAAAAACTCTTTTCACACAAACAAATTCTACTTGCCAATTTTCTCTCAAAGATCAATCACACCAATTCTCAATTTCCCTTATTAAAATTGATCTAAAACACCTTCTCAATTGCTAACAATATATCTCAAATGAATGTTCAAAATATTTCACAAAGATGTAATAACTTATCTTCAACATTAGCACAAGTAGTTCACACTCTTTATCTCAAAATGTCTCAAACCCTTCAGCAATAGAAGCATATAGTGTTCTCAAAATCTATTCCAAATGTTTTTGAAACATTCAACAATTAAGCACACAATTCTCACTCAAATATTTCCAATAGTGCTTATCAGACAATCCCTTTCACTCCAACTTATGTTCCAAAAATATTCATTCCAACAAACACTTTAAACAAAGGATGATGTGCCCATACCTTTTAGTTTCTCTTATGGAGATATGTATTCAAAAACTATATCATAAATAAATAATTTTTTTAATACCACTTCAAAGGTTAGATTGCAATATACTTCCTCAAAACATCCACATGAATTTTCACCTCAAAATATATTTCACCATACAAATATTACAATAAAATATCAAACCACTTTTACACCTTATTACTCCTATTCTTTTATGCAAAATAATGCTCAAAAAAACAATCCAAAAATTACACACATGAATTTCACATATACACCTTATACCTCCTTCTTATGAAAACAAAAATAATGCACTTTAATTTTCAATAATACCAAAGAAATTATCACTTTATCTCATACATTTATCAAGCATTAGCAATTTGAAATTTCACCTTTCAACCCTTTAAAAATATTAAATCAAATCACTTTTCTATCCTTATAACTCCCTAATAATTTCAACACAATAAAAATTTAACTAACCCTTATATCTCCCTAACCATTTCACATCAACAATATTAAAAAATAATTAGCCCTTATAGCTCCCTAACAAAGCACAAATGCATACCTTTATTAAAAAAAATAATTATGCTTTTGAGCGTTGTCGTCGTCACTCAAACTCGCGACCTCACTGGCCTCCATGACCTAACACAATGGCAAATGCCATATGGCCTATCTGCCCAAAAAGTCCTAAGAAGCACACACTCCCTTTTGTCTTCTACCACCAACGCAAATCTTAAATCATCAAGCAAAATCTTGTCACCTGCCTCTACCATGTCTCGAACACAAGACCTATCTATTACCACAGCCTAGCACCACGAATGCTACCATCTTGGCTACCTACTTGGATAGAATAGAAATTTGGATCCCTTGCTCCTTGTCCTTTCTTATCACTCAAATTAAAACTAACATCTTCTTCCTCTCTACCATGAATAGAAATATGATCAAATGGATGCACGAATTTCAACACACACCAAAACCACATTATCATCTATTTTAGCATAAAATATTTATATACAATGGTTGCGTTAACTTTGATGTCGATGCTCAAATTTTCAAAAAAAAATTGGTACAAATAAAATATTATATTTTAATTATAATAATTTAAATCCAAGGGATTTAAATATTATAATTTCTCTTAGGGTCTTTTCTAAGGTTAAAACTTTTTCCACCATAGTTAATCAATTTAACCTTTTTCTTTTGCAAAATTACCACCAAGGTAAATCAGATAGACCTTTTTATTTTTCAATACCATCATGGAGAAGGCTTTTTTTTTCTTATTTTTGCCTCATGCCTCATGTGCCTTTTGAAGAATATTTTTACAAATATTTCCATCAACTTAGGACAACAAACCTCTTGACATCAATGACAACAAAACATGCTCAAATTTCGAACACATAGCCCCAAGCTAAGCCTCTTCCTTGCGTAGACATTGTATAGCAATTCAACAAGAGTTATTTGTGGATCCTAATAATAAGAAATTATCTTAGTAGGATCTTCACATTGGAAGAAATATCAGATTTATTGATGTTACAACATAATATTTTTGGTCAAATATGAAAGTCATATGAAACTTAGCAAGGGTATGATGAAACATACCCCACCAATAGTAGCAAACTAAAACTTAACCATGATTGAAACACCATTACATGACCACCAATGGTATTTGGTTATATAAAGGTGTTGCATACCACTTATATAGTAATATATTTTTATTGCAGGATGCATGTGGTACTTAAGATTCACATATAATAGGAATAAATGTGTAATTACAAACTGACACTACTCTTAAATTTAGGAAAACATGGCACCTGGGTTGCAAAGTGGAAGACCAAGGGTTCCTCGAAAGGAGAAGCCCATTAGCACTGATAGTGTTGAGGATAGACCCATAGGGGATAGTTTAGGAAATTCAAATAGAGTAGAAAATCTCATGACTATTGTGCAAATAATGCAAAGGAAAATGATCTTGTGTAGAGAGAAAATGGTTTAGAAAAACAATTTGTTGGAAACCATTATGTTAGAGATGAGAAAATCATAGAATAGTAATGCTAAGCCAACAAATCCATTATAGGGTAGGGTAATGACACAGATGAAGCAAATCATGTGACTAAGGACCACATTAATGGAGAACTGGAAAGGGACCTAAAACATGTCAAGGTTAGAAGGTTCTCTAGAAAAGAAGGGGGATATTTAGTAGAATCTTGGTTGAATGAGCTAGGGATCTACTTCTCCATGAGAAACTACTCCTCCACAACTAAAATGGTTTGGACCATAGGACTTCTGACTAAAATAAGTTTGGAATGGTGGGAGACCTATAGTAAGGAGCAAAATATCAATGCCATTCATTTCAAATGGGAGGACTTTGTGAAAGCCTTCAGAAAGAGGTTCCTTATAGAGTAGTTTTATATGAAGAAACTTTATGAGTTTGTTAAACTCCACCAAGGGACTCAGTCCGTAGAAGGTTATTATAGGCAATTCTTGAAATTGCTCAAGTATGCTCCATATTTTGAGAAGGATAACAAGATGAAAGTGCACAAATTCCTCTCAAGATCTGGATATCATATTAGAAATTTAGTAAGCATGCATAAACTTGGTGATCTGGATACCACTTACAAACTGGTTTTCCAAGCAAAATACAATTTACACCCTAGTAATAAATTTGGCAACTCTTCAAATAGTTAAAAAAGGAACATCATCCCTAGAAAAAGAGAAAATGGGAGCCTGAACCCAGTCATAAAGGGAAGGAAAATTCTAATTTTGTAAATAATAACAATGAGAATCTTAGGCACTTCAAGAAGAAGTTCCAACCATGGAATAAGAGCAAAAATAATGCTAAAAACCCACAACCTATGAAATAGACAGGACCACCTCCTACTAATGAGAAGGATAAACTAGATCAAGGGACTGGCAAAAATCATAAATCAGGATGTTATGAATGTTGAGTCTTACATTATTCTAGGAATTATCCTCTTCATGTAGAGTCTAGCCAAAAGATAAATAGAAAAGGCCACAAGATCTATGCAGCCACTAGAAACTAAAACCTGGAAGGATAAGCCACTCCTTTACTCATAAATGGTAAAATCTATCATAGAGATGTTAAAATTATTATAGAAAGTGGAGCTATAGATAAATTTATTTCTAGTAGCATAATAAGGGACATGTCAGAGAGACCTGGATCTTTGGAACAAGGGTGGAAAGTGGAGTATGGGTTAGGTCAGACCTACTCCGTGGATCAATGTTTCCCCATAGTTGAAATTTTCCTACCCACTAGATCTACCATTTGGCACCTATATGTAGCACCACTACATGCTTTCAACATCATCTTGGGCATGGATTGGCTAAAAGCTCACAAGGCTTTGATCAATTTCCAAGATCAATGGATTGAGTTCACTAATGATAGGAAAGAAAGGGTAAAAATGGTTAGTGAACAAGGTTCCTTTAAGCCTATGCTATTTTCCACAATGCAACTAAATAAGGCCATAAGAAAAGGAGGAATGGTCTATGTGATTAAATTGAAATAAGTTGAAGATGTCAGTGAGGAGGAAGCATTTCATAAATTCCCAATTCTACAATATTTTAGGGAAGTATTTACCTTATAAATCCTTGGAATGCCTCTCAAGTGATAATTTGACTTCACCATTGATCTAGTACCAGGTGTAGAACCCATCCATAGGTCTCATTATAGGATAAGCCCTATAGATATGCAAGAATTGAAGGTGCAACTTCATGAATTACTTGACAAAGGGTTAATAAAACCAAGTATATCTCCATGGGGTGCATCGATAGTGTTTGTGAAGAAGAAATATGGTTTGCTAAGGCTTTGTATAGACTACAAGATATTGAATAAATCCACCATAAATATTAGGTATCATTTTCCAAATATAGAGGGTATATTTTATCAACTAAAGGATACCACCATCTTCTCCAAAATTGATTTAAAATTGGTATATCATTAGTTGAGGATCCAGGAAGAGGATACTCACAAAACTACTTTTAAAACTTGATATGGGCACTACAAGTTCACTATCCTACTATTTGGTTTAACCAATTCTCTAGATGCATTCATGAATATGATGAACAATGTGTTTAGAAACTATTTGGACCAATTTATATTGGTATTTTTAGATGATATTCTAATCTATTCCCATAGTAAATAAGAGCATGATAGACACTTGAAAATCATGCTAGGATTGTTGAAGAAACATCAACTCTACAAGAACCTTTCTAAATGTGATTTTTATGTGCCACAAGTACACTACTTGGGACATATAATCTTCATAAATGGGATTGCGATAGATCCTTAGAAAATTGAGGCCATTTTGAATTGGCCACCTCCCACTAATGTAACGAAAGTGAGGAGCTTCATGGGTTTAGCAAGGTATTATCGAATATTTTTGAAAGACTATTCTAAGATAGCCTCCCCAATAAAAAATATTCAAAGGAAAGGAAAGGTGTTCAACGAATAAATGTGAAGTTACATTCTAGTTGCTTAAGCAAAATCTCACCTCCACTCCTATACTGAAAATCCTAGACCCCAAGGTGAGTTTTTGGTGTGTATAAATGCTTCTTTAAAAGGACTAGGAGAAGTGCTATCCCAAGATAAATTAGTAGTGGCATATGAGTCAAAAAATCTCAAGAAACATGAGGTTAACTATGCCACCCATGACTTAGAACTAGTTGCAATGGTACATGCCTTGAAAATTTGGTGGCACTACCTTGTGGGTAAATCCTTTGAGTTGAGAACTAATCACCAGAGTTTAAAGTATATCTTTACTCAACCTTTTCTAAATGCAATATAGAGAAGGTGGATTGAGTTCTTGGCTGAATATAATTTTGGCATAGAATACATAAAAGGTAAGGAAAACAAGGTCGTCGATGCTTTAAGTAAAATAAGGCACATTATTGCACTAACCCAAAGTCATATAGATCTTATGGATCAAGTTAAACAAGCCCAATCTCAGGATCAATTCTATATTGAAATCCAATACAAAATGGCACAAGACCCTAAGATAGCTAGATATTATGATCTCAAGGATGGACTTTTGTGTCTCAAGGATCGGGTAGTCATTCTTGAGGCTAGCAATCTAAGAAGGGTGATCATGAGGGAAGCTCATAGATCCCCATACTCCACTCATCCGAGAGGGGCCAAGATGAGGGAAAACATGAAGAAGACCTTCTATTGGCCTGGTATGAAGAAATATGTCATTGAATTTGTTACCCGATGTTTAGAGTGCCAAGAAGTGAAGGTAGAACATAAGCACCCAAAAATACGGTTATACCCACATTATGTACCCATGCAAAAGTGGTAAGTAATATCAATGGTTGGGTTACCTAAGACTAGGTACCAACATGATGTGATACTTATCATTATGGACAAACTAACCAAGGTAGCACACTTCATACCAAGTAGCACCAAGGATGATGTAGTAGTGGTTGCCAATAAATTCACCAAAGAGATCTTTAGGTTGCATGGATTTCTTGAAGCAATCATCTCTAATCGAGATTCTAGGTTCACATCCAATTTTTGGCAAGTCCTCCATCATGCAATTGGTACTACTCTAAATATAAGCTCTAATTACCATCCGGAGATAGATGGGCAAATAGAAAGAGTCAATCAAGTCTTAGAAGATATTATTTGCATGTATTGCATGGATCAAAAGTCTCGATGGGAAGACTTCTTACCTTTAGTAGAGTTTGATTACAATAATGGATACCATGCTTCTTTAAATATGGCTCCTTTTGAGGCTTTGTATGGTTGGAGATGCAGAACACCATTGTCATGGGATAATCCAGAGGATCGAGATACTATCGGACCCGAGACACTCAAGGAAATGGAGGAACAAATGAAGGTAATCCGACAAAGGCTTAAGGAAGCCTCGAATCACCAAAAACATTATGCTAACTTGAAGAGGACCTCTCGAGAATTATCTATGGATGAGAGGGTATTATTGAGGGTAAAGCCTATGAAAAGTGCTATCAAGTCAACAAAATTGGATCCCAGATATGTTGGACCATTTGACATCTTGGAAAGAATTAGTCATGTTGCCTAAATACTCAACTTGCCATCTAATTTGGCAAAGATCCATGATTCTTTCCATGTGTCCCTTCTTAGGAAGTATATTATTGATCCTAATTCTATGTTTGATGTCTTAAAGCTACAGATGGTGGACCCAACATACATTAAGATGAAACTAGTCAAGATCCTCAAGTTCAATTCCAAGGCCATGAGGAAGTGAAATATATAGCAATGCAAGGTCCAGTGGGACATATTTTCTAAAAGGAATGCCACCTAGAAAAGGGTGGAGGACATGAGGAATCACTTTCCTTATTTATTTGAAAACAATGTGTAATATTGTTTTAGATAGACTTTGTTTTATGCATAGATAGATACTCTATAGAGAAACTTATGCATTAATGATGGTATGTATGCACTGATTTATATCTCATTACTTTATGATGATATTTATGTTTTATACTTTGATCTTACCATGCAAAGTAATCATGAATGATTTTCATGCAATATATATGCTTTATTTTATTTTTGAAGAATATGGTACTACTGATATTTTGTTGCATCACAGGTCTAAGAGCTCTCATGGGTGGAAGAAGTTGACCTTCTCATGGGAAGAAGGAGTTGATTCGACCACCAAGAACAAGATACTAGAAAAATGGAAATGATGATGAAGACAACCCATGGGTAACATGGATAATTACCCACATATAGGTATACTCATGACTACACCATTGGGAAATGATGTTTGAGACTAGCCTCCTTAGATATGACGGTGATAGCAATCCTATCTTAAAGAGGCCATCTACAAGATAAAACAATGGTGTGGAATATTGAGATTGCATGGTTGCATGTGATTGCAATTTGATTATTTACTTCCTTTGCTATGTTTTGGTTATGCATTAATATTTTATTGTTTGCTAACTATGATAACACAAGGGACTGCATTTAGTCTAAGGGGAGGGACTATGTCACATCCCACCTTGACCTGAACCCTTGTGCTTGGCAAAGAGAAATGAAAATTAATGTAGACATAGAAAATATTTTGAAATTTTCTAAGTATTGAAAATAGTGGTAATTCATTTATTATTTTTGAAAATACATCAAAGAAAAGAAATAATATATATTTTAAATAGAAAAAGGATATTTTATGTGAATTTAATTATTAGTGTGTGTTGCAAACTAATAAGGTGATAAAATACTTTGAGAAAAGTATTTTGGTCCTAAAATGTCATTAAGGGCCATGAGAAAAAGGAATTTGTACCCCTATATTCTAGAAAGAATTTAAAAATAATATTGGTCATTCAAGAGTCCTCCAAAGCACTATTGGCTACCCTTTGATGTGCATCATGTCCTCAAAGATGCAAGAGAAAATACTATGCCACTAAGATGCCTACATCATCATCCTCATGACCTCTCCAACAGGTCATTACCTAGACTACCCTTCACCTTTGGAGAAGGCACCCCTAAATTCTATAAATAGCCACCATGGGTTAACCAAAAAAGATCATGGATGTTGGGAAAAATATTGAAGAAATATTGATAGGTAAACTTGGGCTTAGGGATTATGCTCTTTACCCTTTGGTAAATTAGAAACCAAACAGCCCTAAGTTTTTTTAGAGACATCTGGTCAAAGCATTCATAGTAGGGAGAGAAAGCAAGGAAGGTTGGGCAAAGAAGGGATTGCAAGAGGCTTGAATTATTCAGGTCATGTTTGACTTGTATCTTTGCAAGTTACTTGTATAATCTTCAAATTGAATGTAAAATTGTTTTTGACATTAGGATACTCATATGCTTGATATGATGTTTTAATATTTCTCTTTATGCTGGATATTCATATGCTTGATATGATATTTTAACAATCCTTTGTATGTTGAATATAATGATTTGAAAAATAGTTTATGTTTCATTAATATCTAGTTGTGATTAAAGCTATATTGACTAGAGGGTAAGGTGGAAGGCCATTGGATATTTGAATCCCGAGTTAATTTAATCAAATACCTCTAGACCAATGTCAATGTCATTCTATTTATTAGATCGGATCTATGGATTTGCTCCCTTTGAAGAACTAAATATATAAAATGATGTGTGATGTCGAATAGGCTATGTGGCCTAACTTCTTCTCTTTACCTATCACAATGGTGATAAAAATCCTACCCTAATATTTCCCTATATAAGATCATCACCACCAGTGAAACATCCATTTGGTGGCTATTAAATTGATAGTGCGTAAGATATCTTGAGGCATTTGTCACCTACCACACATTTCATGTATGAAAATTGCCACAAATGACCAGTATGGAGATCATCTACTTCAAAGGAAGCTTGGAATTTAGAAGAAGGATAAATCCCCATTTGGCTTCTAATTATTCAATTTTAGTCATTTAAGGGAGATTCCCAAAGTTGACATTTGTGTTAACATAGTTTTGTATCAAGTGAGATGAAGCACTTTGCTACTCTGATCTAAAATCAAATACCCCCTACGATCAGAGCCTCGCTAAGAATCATTAATTTAATGCCAGGATAGACATATTTGCAAAGGATAGAGAAATATAGTAAGTTTTCTCAGGTTCATTTGGTGAACTTAGATCATTTGCAGTAGCCAAAAGTAGATAGTTAAAGTATTTCACATCTATAGAGAAACCCTGCATTGTGCGACCTCTATTCTTTGATCGATGACTTTGACAATGCTAAAATATGATAAAAGCATCAGATTGATCTTTTCCTAAGATGCATCGATAGTTGTTCTTGGTTTAAATACCTAAAATGAGGAACTCCCATAGTTATCGATCAATCAATGATGATTGAAACCCATATCAATCACTTTTCCTTGGATATGACATACAATTATCTAACAAATCTATCTTAAGAGCGAGCATAGTATGTAGATATATGTTCTATCGACGTGGCTTACCTATTGAGTTAGATGAGTCCTACAGAGCAAGAACAAAAAGCTTTGTACTCATATGCAAGGTAGGGGTGCGAATTTTTTAGGTTCAACCATAAGTAGTTGGAAAAAGGTAGGTCACGCTAGTTACGGTAACTAAGTGACAATAGTGTCTAGATTATATGTACCTAAAGGAGGAAAATTTATAAGACGTCATATTGGAAGAATCGATGTGGGATATAAGTGATTAAAAGTTGTATCAAGATAAATCATAAGGAGTACACTTTACTCAATAATTATTAGCATAAGTATGAAAAGGAACATTTCAGACCTTATGTGAAATAGAGAGTTACATTGCATAAATGCCAATTTAAGGAAACCCCTTTTTGGTGACTTCTATGGAAATATTTTAGAAGCTATCCAAAAAATTTTAAGGGACACATTAAGATAAACCAAGTAATAATATTTCAATAAATATGAAATCAAGCTTGGAAAGAGATTTGATAAAACTTGTAAGTGCAATCTTAATTTTTTATTAAAACAACAATGGTATAAATCTCTCAAAATTAATCTTGAGAAAATATTATGGTAAAAAGGTGTAAAAACCATGATGAATCCTTGTGTAGGGATTTTAAGCCAAAATTTTGAAGGGTTGGAATAAAGTAAGTAATGGTCTCATTGGTTGGCCATGCAATTCCCATTTTTAGAACTATAGTCTATCCTTGGTGAGAGATTGATTAATAAATATCACTTGCTAAATATTAGGTAACTATAGTGAATTTCCTTATGAAAAATTGAGGGCCAAGTTTGAAAAACTATAGTATAATCTTGTGAGTAGATTATGAGACCAATCATAGCTAAAATTGAGTGATCTCATAGTATATTACAAGAGAGTTGTAGCTAATCTTGGGGGCAAATATAGTATGGTCTTGGTGATCGATTGTGAGACAACTTGGTAGCTAAATTTGTGGGAAAAATATAGGCTACAATAAAACTTAGCAATATAATAGTAAAGCAACTATAGTGAAATTGTAATGATGGATTATGGAACAAGTCAAGTTATAACCTTGTAGACCCAGGTGTTGTAGGTGAGTTGGAGAGGAGAGGGCAATCCTCAAAGGGAGGTCCCAGGTTCGAATCTCCACCCTACCAAAAAGCTAACTTGGGTACCCAAAATCCAATTGATAATGTTGGTGCGGGCAGGGCTGGGTGCAACCCCCGGGTGACTTTGACGGTGTAGAACCCCCTGTTCGTGGCCTCTTAGACCAAGGAGGCCCCACAATGGGTTTTTCGCTTAAAATATAAAAACAATTATAACCTTGTAGTAGCTTGATTAAACCCTTGGAAGGATTTTTAGACCAACAACTAAATCCATCTGGTTAAATGATATTTCTATGTAATAAAAAATGAGATACTTGTGAAAGTATGTTTTGTTTAAAATCTATTTGTATGTGAATAAATATGAGGTACTTGTGGAAGTATATTTTGTTTAAAAGCTATTTATGAATGAAGAAATATAAGATACTTGTGAAAGCATTATTTTTTTAAATGCTATTTTTATGTGATGAAATATGAGATACTTGTGAAAGTATGATTTGTTAAATGCTATTTATGTGTGAAGAAATGTGAGATACTTGTAAAAGTATGTTTTGGTTTAAATGTTATTTCTGTGTGAATAAATATGAGTTACTTGTGAAGAAGTAAGATTTGTTTAGATGTTATTTCTATTTGAAGAAATATGAATTACTCATAAAAAATATGATATATTCTATTATCATATGAATGAAAGGGATCTCATTTATAAATGAATTTATGACATTCTATTAGAATAGCAATAGTCGATTGTAATAATATTGGTTTCAAAGGATTATCTTTGTGAAGAAAGATACGAGATGAAAATATAGTTTTTAGTCTTAGGAAAGTGTGGGATTTGCTTCCTTTGAATTGTGGAATGCTTTAGACAATTGCATTGTAAAGAATGTATTTTGTTTATTTATATTCAATAAAAAATTATTACAAGCAATTGTTTGACTTGAATGCATCTCATATACATGCATGGGTTGTATTTATCCCAAAAAAACATCTACAATATAGTATCGGTGGCTTGAATAGAACTAAGCAAAGGATGGAACCAATCAACTCCTACTGATTACGTACACATGTTGTAACAAGAGCCTCTTAAATGAAATACCTTATAATTGAAAAATGTATTTATTGAGATCAATTGTAATTAATTTTATCACTCCTTGAGAGGATGTGTATACAATTTAATATTTGACTTCAAATTATCATTGAAGAAAAGTAGAGTTATATTATGATATGAAGTTATCCAGTGATAAGGATTGAATCTCTAAAAAGTGAATTAAGAATTGTGTGAATCTAAGATTCATTCATGTCACTTGGAAACTAAACTATAAGATAACCACATAAGATACTTTCAATCCACTCATGAATTAACAACAATGACAAAGGCTAAACAAAAAAAATCCCCTAAGGTTGAATGGTCTTGGATTTGGGATCGTTATAGTTGCTATCAAAGCCTAGGTTGATTAGGTACAAAGCTTCCATGGAAATGCAAGAACTTTGAATGGTTACATGTTGGATAAGGAAAGAAAATGTTTTGGATATTACTTATGGGTAAGTCCTTTCTCCCAAGACTGAACCATTGGTGAATGGGTTTGGAAGAGGTAAGCGAATGCTCCACGAAAGTGGGTCTTAAGTGGTGTACTTGATACTCTTTCAAAAAAATATACTTGATATTTGTATCCCCATGCTAAGCCTCTTACTTGTGCAAACATTGTATAGAAATTCAACAAGAGTTATTTGTAGATCCTAATAATAAGAAGTTATCTCAATAGGATATTCACACTAGAAGAAATATCAAATGTATTGATGTTAATACAATTTTTTTTTAGTCAAATATGAAAGACATGTGAAACTTAGCAAGGGTATTATGAAATGTACCCCTCCAATAGTAGCGAACTAGAACTTAACCATGATTGAAACACCATTACATGACAACCAATGGTAGTTGGTTATATCAAGGTGTTGCATACTACTTATATAGTAAGATACCTTATTGCAAGATGCATGTGGTATTTAAGATTCACATATAATAGGAATAAATATGTAATTACAAACTAACACTACTCTTAAATTCAGTAAAACATGGCACTACGAAGTGGAAGACCAAGGGTTACTCAAAAGGAGAATCCCATTAGCACTAACAATGTTGAGGATAGACTCGTATGGTATAGTTTAAGAAACTCAAACAAAATAGAAAATATCACAACTATTGTGCAAATAATGCAAGGGGAAATTATCAAATGTGGAGAGTAAATAGTTCAACAAAACAATTTGTTGGAAACCATTAGGTCAAAGATGCAAAAATCAGAGAATAGAAATCCTAAGCCAAAAAAACCCACAATAGGGTAGGATAATGATCCGAATGAAATATATCATGTGACTCAGGCCCACATTAATGAAGAACTAGAAAGGAACTTGAAACATATCAAGGTTAGAAGGTTCTTTGGAAAATAAGGGGGATTTTCAGTAGAATGCTGGTTGAATTAGCTAGGGATCTAATTCTCCATGAGAAACTACTCCTCCACAACTAAAATGGTCTTGACCATAGGGCTTCTAACTGAAAGAAGTCTGGAATGGTGGGAGACCTATAGTAAGGAGAAAAATAGCAATGCCATTCATTTCAAATGGGAGGACTTCGTGAAAGCCTTCAAAAAGATGTTACTTATAGAGTAGTTTTATATGAAGAAACTTGATAATTTTGTTCAACTCCACCAAGGAATTTGATGAGTTTGTTTAACTCCACCAAGGGACTCAATCCATAGAAGGGTATTATAGGCAATTCTTGAAATTTCTCAAATATACTCCATATTTCAAAAAGGATAACAAGATGAAAGTGAATAAATTTCTCGTAGGAGCTAGATATCATATTAAAAATTTAGCAAGCATGCATATATCTGGTGATTTGGATACCACTTACCAGGGTTATGCATAAGCATGAAATATCATAAATTGGCTCTATTTAGGATTTCAATATTTTAAATTGGCTAATTTTGGATCCTTTCACTAGGGCTCATTTGCCTAAAATTTATGTGGTGGAAGTATTTTTTGGGTAAATTATCTCGTCGTTGATAATAATTAACCTATTTTTATTTTAATTCATCAACCACTTTTCACCCCATTCCACGGATAATTCACCTTCAAATTATAAATAATTTTGTTTTTCTTGCCCAATTCTCTTTCAAATTATAGATAATTTTATTTTTCCTCCCCAAATCACCTCATATACTACCCATATATATATTTTAGTGAGTATTGATAAACATACATCTAAAATACTCTAACTCAAAAATAACTTTGAAACAACGAAAATCTTTACAAGGTTGTAGAGGAGTGTCTGTTGATATAATACAATTGGTTATAGAGTGTCGATCGATGCAAGACAACTGGCATAAGCTAATCGGTTGTAAAGACATGTTTGTTGGTATAAGATAATCAATTGTAGAGACATGTTGATCGGTTGCAGAGGTGTCAATTGGTATTAGTTGATCAGTTACAGAGGTGTCGATTGGCATCAACTAATCGGTATTAGTTGATCGGTTTCAAAGGTGTCGATCAATATTAGTCTATTGATTACAGGGATGTATCAATTGGTATTAGTTGATCAGTTGCATAGGTGTTGAACTAAATTAGTCTATTGATTACAGGGATGTGTCGATTCATATTAGTCAATCGGTTGCAGAGGTATCGATCGACATTAGTCTATACGTTGTAGGGACATGTCGATTAGTATTAGTCGATCAGTTGCAAAGGTGTCAATTGGCATCAACATATCGATTGTAGGGACTATCGATCGATATTAGTTTATCAGTTACAGAGGTGTCAATCGGCATTAGTCTATCGATTTCAAAGATGTGTCGATAAGCATTAGTCTATCAGTTTTAGAGGTGTCGATCAGTATTAGTATATTGGTTGTAGGGACATGTCGATTGACATTAGTCTATTGGTTGTAGGGACGTATCGATCAACATAAGTCGATCATTTGTAGAGGTTTTGGTCAATATAAGTTGATCATTTGTAGAGGTTTTTATTGACATAAGTCAATCGGTTGTAGGTCAATGTCGATCAACATAAGCCAACTTATTACAGAGAAGTGTCTATCAACATAAGTCAATAAGTTGTAGAGCAGTGTCTATCAGTATAAGTTGATCAGTTGTAGAGCAATGTCTATCGACACAAGGTTGTAGAGACACATTTATTGGCCTAAGCTGATCTATTGTAGAGAAGATACTATTGCCAAAATTTGATCTGCTGTAGAGGCATTTCTTTTGTTTGACCCATTGTATAAGTGTGTCGATTGACATAGAGCTATCGGTCATAGAGGATTCATGACTAAAAATTGGTAGAGTATTCTTCTTCCATTTTTCTTTTGTCCAAAGATTTTTTTCTTTAGTTTTATAGGTATTATAGGTGAACTATATGCAACTGTGGTAGCTAACTATCAATGTCATCTGGTTGTGTGTGAGGAGCATTTCTCTTGTCAGAGACTGCTTCTTATCTCTTAAATTATGTTTCATAGGCAATGTAGAAGCACTATATGCAACCATGGTCGATAAGTATCCATGTCATGTTGTGTTTTAGGAGCATTTTCTTGTCAGAATTCTTCTTGTATTTCAGATATCATTCTACAGGGCAACGTAGGTTCATCTTGAGAGATGTTTGCTATTTTACTTCAATTTCATATACATTTCCTAACATCTAAATGTTTTTTCTTTATAGATACAATGTCACCTACTAAATATGGAAATAAGGGAGGCCAATATTCTTGTAAAAAGATAATTTTGAAATATTTTACACAAATATCAAAATGTAATGAGGCATCAATCTCTACAGATTCTACACAACATGTAGGTACAAACATATTTTACCATAAAATTTTAATATTTCTATTATTCTTAAATATAAAACCTTTCTTTATTAATACATAAATGGTTTTCTTCTTATCTACCTCTTTTTAAATGCTTTGTAAAACTGTATTCTGTTAATTATTTAAAATAGTGTCTTTTTTACTTCAAAAAATGATAGAGAACACCAAATATTGAATGCAGTAAACATTTTTTATCCTAATGTGAATTCACTTAAAGATATTCTAGTAGATGAGATGGTACCGCATGATAGTTTTTCTAATAATGACATTCAACAACCACTTTAGGATATTTTAAATTTAGACACATCAACTGAACAAGAAAATGATAGTATAATTAAAATGTAGACGTTTAGGGAATCTTGTAGTCAAAAATCTAAACATTAAAAGATAAGCGAATGGACTATTCAAATAATTTTTAAAAATTAATGGACATGGTTATACCCCTTTATTGAACGATATGAGAAAGTGAATACGTGTAAATACATTATTTGTACATGGAAGCTTGGAAAGGATCATTTATTGCAAAATAAGAAAGACACAATAGAAAAACACTATGGGAAAGTTTACATAAAATAAATACAAAGTTATGGAACAATTAACATATTTTATAGGTGGAAGGATGCATTAGAATGTGTGCATGTGAGATATGTACTTGAATATGAAAAAGCAATGAAACAACAACAAAATCTCATTGAGAAGGGTGGAACAATCGAGGCACACTTTCAAAAATTAATAAGACTATATTAGCCTCAAAGAAATTGTAGTTTCCTATTGTATACAGTATTCTAAGAAAAGATCGACCCATGTCTGATTTTGCTAATTTTAAGAAAATACTTCAACTAGTCAATGTACAAAACCTTACCAATTCACATTGGTTAGATCGAAGTGGTTGGGAAATGGAAAAATTTCTATCACTAGTTGAGAAGGAAGACCTCTGAGAGAATGTGAAACAAGCCAAATTTATTTCACTTTTCATTGATGAGGTAACAGTTATTGACAACATTTATTGGATTTCCATACATGTTTACACATTCAAAAATAATTTGAGACAACATAATTTACTAGAACTACATAAGATGATTGAAAATTGTAATTTGGAAAACATTTATAATATTATTGTAACCAATTTAAAAGATATTGCTACAATGGATGAAAAAGAAATTTCCACAAAGTTAATTTGTGTTGGAGTTGATGGTGTGGCTACAATACAAGGACAAAGGAATGGTATTTGTGTTAGGATTCAAACATCAATTGCCCCATATGTGATTCCTATTCATTGCATGACTCATCAAATGAATATTGCATACAAAATTATGAGCAAATTTGATAATGTAGCTAGAGTGGAAGAACTCATTTGTGAAATACACTCATACTTTTCATGCAGTCCAAAAATATTTGTACAGTTTCAACAATTTTCTCTAGGTGTAACTGAAGGCAAAAAATGTTAAAATATGTGGAAACCAGGTGGATTTCACTGTTTATTCCTACAAAAAGGCTATTTTCAGAATATCAATCCTTGGTTAGGTTTATGTATGCACATCGTAGGGATGTTGACAAGGTAAAATATTTGTCTTTTTGTATGACTGACTTGGAAACTCTTCTCACATTATGTGGTATTCTTCCATTGTTACAAGAAATGAATTATTTGATTAAAATTGCATAGGAAAGGGAAATTTATATTGTCAATTTCATGAGGATGAGAAAACAAATATGTATGATTATTGATAGGATTTATTTATCTAGAAAAATTTTGAGGATCCAAATATTTATAGTTAGAATACATTAGTCCATGATAATATTTGTATTGTTATCCATGGAAAGATTATTCTTGTATATTGTTTTGAAAAGCAATTAGATACACTAACATATGATGTTGAACAAGTTCTCGTTATACATTCTAGATTCGATGAGGTTTTGGATAGCACTAAGAATAAATTGAAAATAATTGCAAATACATTTTTTTTGGTAGGTAAAAATTATATTAAAAGCAGGTTTTGAATGGATCCCAAAATATGTTTACAACAGGTCAACTGACCAAACAAAGGGTCAAGAATAATAAATTTGAAGAATCCTACCCAATGGAAAATAAAAAGTATGAAAAAACCAACTCAGTGGGAAAAGACAATTTTGAAAAATCTTGCCTAGTGGGAAACCATCAATTTTGAAAAAGCCTACCCAACGGGAAACCACCACTTCTGAAAATTTCACCCAACGGGAAGCAACCAAAAACTACCAAGTTGGAAATCCCACCCAGCGAGAAAAATAGTAGATTGGAAAATCTCGCCCAGTGGGAAACCACCAATTTTGAAAAATCCTGCCCAGTGGGAAACCACCAATTTTGAAAAATCCTATCCAGTGGGAAACCACCAATTTTGAAAAATCTTGCCTAACGGGAAAACATGCAGGATGATGAATTTGAAAATCCCACCCAGTAGGAAGTAGTTGAAAACCACCAGATTGGAAATATCACCCAGCGAGAAAACCAAAATATTTGAAAATCCCACCTAGCAGGAAATCCCGTCCCACCTAGCAGGAAAACTAGAAAAAAAACAAGATTGAAAAATATCACCCAGCAGGAAAACTAGAAGATTTGAAAATCTCACCTAGTGGGAAATCTCATCCCGCCCAATAGGAAAACCAACAAAAAAATGAGATTGAAAAATCTTGCCCAATGGGAAAACTAGTAGGAATGGAAAATCTCGCCCAGCAAGAGAACTAGGAGAAGAACGGGTTTGGGAAACTGCAACACTGGAATCCCTCCAACAGGAGTACAAGGAATCCGAAAGGATCCAGGAAAAACAATGCAAGCACAAAGAAAGGATCTTGGAAGCCACAAAGGACCAGGGACCCACCATCCTTGCTCACAAACAGTTCTAGGGAAGAGGAACTAGGACTGGGAATAACTTAGGAACAAGAAAAGGCCCCCCCAAGGCCAAGAACAAGCTCTGAGAGTCCACCAAGAAGCAGGACCAGAAAGCAAAATCCCTCGAACAAAAACTAAAATGAAAACCTATGAAGCCTAGGCAAAAAGCAACAACAAACACAAATATGGGATCCATGAAAACCTAAACTAAGGGATCCAGGGGTCTGCATGCATAGATCATCGATCCCCCCAAGATCGAGACATGCAACAAAAAACCCAAAGCACCCTTGTAGAAAGGACCAGAAATCCCCATCCTTGCACATGAACAACTTTAGGGAACTGGGACTAGGGCTAGGAATAACTAAAGCACAAGAAGAGGCCCCCCCCAAGGCCATTCAAATGCTCAAAGCGTCCACCAAGAAACATATCCATAAAAGAGAAATCTTTGAACAGGAAAATGAACATGGTCCCACCCAAAGGGATGAGACCACCAGCAACCAATGGCATCCCAGAGAGGAAACACGAGCAAAGAGGAAACTGGCCCCCCAAACCAACCTCAATGAAGAGAGAACCTCAAGGGATGCACCAGGAAGCGAACAAGAACCCAAAATGCAACCACTACAGATCAAGAAAGCCCTGGGAATTAGATCCTAGTAACAACCTGCAAAAAAAACCTAGGGAAAATCCTAAGGGAGATCGAGAACAGGATCCCATGAACATGCAGGAAACCCCAAAAACTACTGGTAAAAGAGCAAAAAGTGGGTAAATATCTCCCCCCAAGGAGATCATCTACTACAAACCATTCCTATATTGGGATGAATTAGGGACTGAGCAAGAACCAAGGAAAGGGGAGCAGGTCCCTCCCCTCCCCCCCTCATATCTTCCATAATTGCAAATACATTAACAAGTGAAATAAGAGATAGTTTTAAGAGATATAAGACACATGAGGCCATGGCTATTATTAATCCCATATTTTAGAATCCATGTGGTGACCATAGTAGTAGAAGTGAGTTATTTGTAAAATATATGGGTAATCTTATGACATATTTCTCTAAAAGTGTGGAAATAAATGGCATTGAAATCAATGGTATTCTAAACAAAGATCTTCAGAGACAACAATCAACCAATTTTGGAATAACAATGGATAATCAAATTGCACATTTCAAAAAAGTATATGATACTGGTTCAATCATGTGTTTTTGGCAAAAAAATTATTGAAGTAGATTCTTACAAGAAACTATGAGAGAACACTTTATTTTATATGAATTATATCAGACAATGATATTGGGATATGTTGAAGACGAAAGGGTTTTTAGTGCATTATATTTTGCTAAATCAAAATTTTGTAACAAGTTGGACAAAAATTTGGAAAATTGTGAGAATGTATGTGTCATCATACGAGGTAGGTAAATTTCCCTATGATAGAGCATTGGCATATTGGAAGTCCCTAGCAGAAAGGAGAGGTCTCACTAATACTGTTGAAAATGACAAAAATGATTCATCTTGGAGTGATGATGAGATTATGGAAACGCAGAATTCACAAATGATTCTCGATTCTTTTGGAGAAGTCGATAAAGCTTTGTATTAGATTCCAAAAATATAAAAATTGCAATGATTATATGACAAATTCATATAATCTATGATTTTATGGATTTGAAATTATTTGTAAAATTTTAATTATTTGAATAAATTCATATTATCAATGATTTTATATATTTGATATCATTTGTAAATATCAATTATTTGAAAAAAATTATATTAACAATGATTTTTTATATTTGATTAGTTGTAAAATTTTAGTGATTTGAAAAAAAATCTTATAATCATTCTATTTTCAATGATTATGCATGTTTTATTTTTAATGATATGGATTGTCTATGTTTTCAAAATTTAAGATTTATGCTATAGCTTTAAGTAAGTTGAAAATTTGAAAACCATATATACGTAATGATTCTATGTTATTGAATTAATTGTATATGTTGACAAAATATAGTGATTTTTGCTTTGATTTTAAATGTATGTTTGTATGTATCATTAGTATCATTATTATGTGTGATATGAATCAATGTGTTATTAATTTTCTATGTTGACAAAATTTTATGATTTATTCTTTGTCATTGAGTAAACCTTGCATGCATACATAATTAGTAAAAATTTATCTACATATGTATGAAAAATGCATGTTGTATATTACTCTAGATATGGAAAATGAAAATTTAAACCCATTCATAGATATATCCATTGTAAATTCACTTTGAAATATAAAAACAATAGCATAATACAAATGACCATATTCATCTTTATATAACAACTATAATGACTATGAATGCATTGAAAATTGAAACCCATGCATATATATATCCTTTGTAAACTTTTTCTTTCGGTAGATTAAAAGTGGATTTTTATCAAGGATCCCAAAACCTGATTACAAAGGATCATAATACAACACAAAACATCAGAATGAAACAAAAGGAATTTGTCCAAGGATGGACAAAAGGACAGACAAGGACAACCCAAAGGAACAAAGTAAGGAACACACAATCCTTTGTGCTAGAGGAAGACGTCTTCCTTTGTGCCAAAGGAAAAATGGGTAGGAAGGGAAAGCCCACCAGAAACCCAAATTTGAATCACAAGGTGTTGAACAAGGGTGGGAGAAAGCACCAAACTGCCCCAACCATGAAAAATCCAATTGAAATTTTCCCATGGGTGGGAAAAGGAAACAAAGCCAAAGTTTTAAAATTTGAAACATCCCAAGGGCGAGAAAACCAAAAACCACCCTTGGGAAACAAATATCTGAAGAAAACCACCATCCCATGTAGGGGAGCCCGAAAATAAGCAAAATGGAACAATAGCCTGAAGATGGTACTACAGTGGTTCAACAGCAAAAGGAACACCCCAGGCCATAGGGTCCTTATGTAGAAAAGGAAGCCTTCAAAAACACCTACCCAACAAAGGAAGCAACAATAGCAGAACAAGACTTTTGAAGGAAATGATGGGAAATTACCACAAGAATTCACCAAGAAGGAAGCATGAGGATGCATTATTACAGATATTATATCACAAACCAAAAAACAACCATAAATACCATACAACCTTCAACAACAACTTCAGGGTCAAATAAAGAAAATCCCTTATGAAATCAGCAACAATAAAACTAGAGTCCCCCCAAAATCCTCGAAAATAACTAGGACCCATAGGAACTACCACTTTAGATCCAAATAACAGAGTCACAGTAGAGAGAACATGGGCAACCCCTCAAGCCCAAAAGGATGTTGTGCATAACTGCTCATGAAGCCAAAATTCCTCAGACTTGCAAAAAAGTAGCTTCAATAAAATGAGGAGAACCTGCAAGGATTTAGTAGCAAGAAGACCAGATGCTACAAATCCATGAAAGGAACTTAAATCCTACAAGTCCCACCACCTTGAATCCAAAGAGCAGAACCACAGTATTAAGCACGTGGTCCTACCACTGACCAAAAGGATGTGCAAAACTTCTCAAGAAGCTAGAAATCCTTAGACCATACACATGCATAGATATATCCTTCGTAAACTCACTTGAAATATAAAAACAATATAGCATAATACAAATGATAATATTAATTTTTATACTACATCAAGAATGACTATGAATAAACTAAAATTTAAACCCATGCATAAATATATCATTTGTAAACTCGTTTGAAAATTGAAATATAAAAATAACATAGCATAATATATGGAAATTGAAATTTAAACCCTTAATAAATATATTCATCATAAACTAACATTAAATATGAAAACAATATAGCATAATACAAAAGAAAAAATACTTTTCTATACAACAAAAAGAATGACTTTGAATAAACTAAAAATTTAAACCTATGCATAGATATATCCTTCGTAAACTCATTATATAAAAACAACGTGGCAGAATACACAAGACAATACTCATTTTTATATCACAACATGAATAAATTTGAATAACATGAAAATCTAAACCTATGCATACATATATTCTTCGTAAACTCAAGCATATTAGAAAAACCATAATACTCAAGAAATTAAAATAACACACAATTATAAATGTAAATAGTGTAATAGTAAAATAATAAAAACAAGTATCTTGTTTTCAAATGAAAACATATGAAATGTCATAAAATAATATTTTAAAAATATCAAATTTTGAAATTTAGTTTTATGCTTCAGAATATTTTCCCCCTTCCACCACTCCTTTTGCCTTTTCAATGTCTTCCACAGTCTCCATAGAAATGGCTTCTCCCTCATATTTTCCATGTTTAGCTTCTTTTTCCTCATCCAATACTTCCATGATTTCTACATTTTGCATTCCAATGGCTCCTCCCTTGGTATGGGTAACAATACTATCAATTGCTCCAAAATTAACAAGGATCTTCTCAGCATTTTCTAATCCATCAAGAAAGGTGTTTTTTTCTTTGCCAACATCTTTAGATATTGGTCCTTGAACTTCTTTACCCTTCTCCTTTAGTAGAATATTAGGATCCAATCCATTGTGGATAATGATTTTTTGCAAAATATTATTTTGTTGAACTCCTTCCTGTGCTCTTTTTTTATTTCCATGGAAGCATTTAAGAACTCCTTTGCCATCCTAAGATAGTCTAGCAGGTTTTGAACCCGCTTCTTGAGATTATCATACTTTACCTAAAAAAAAAAAAAATTACATTTTAAAAAAAAGAACAATAAATTATTGAACACGTAAGTAATTAATTCAAACCTCAACAACATTCTTTGTAGCTACAACAACAACAACCTTATTATTATCACTTTTCTATTCATTGTAAGAAGCTTGGGCCTCACCATTTATGTTCTTTAATTTGTTTATCACGAACTTTAAAGTTTCATCTATGTAAGATGTATTAAATTTCACATTGCCATATGGTGGAAGGGAGTGTAGCTAGACAAAAACAAAAGACGAAAAGAAATGATAACAAGGTTAGAGCAGATGTTGGAGAAGTTGAAGAGGCAGTTCATTCCATATGACTATGAGTTGGATCTGCTAAAGAAAATGCAAGGTTTGAGGCAATCAAGTAAGTCTGTCAAAGAATACATGGAGGAGTTTTATAAAATTTTAATCATAATAGGCCATTATAAGGCCAACAAGGAGAAGATAGCCCATTATATTAATGGGTTAAGATAAAGTATTGAATAGGAGTTAAGTCTGGTCAGGATAACCACCATAGAGAACGCTTACCATTTTTCCTTGAGGGTTGAAGAGAAGCTAAACAAAAGGTTTGAAAGCAAGCAAAGAGGAAGAGGTTGTGGTGGAAGAACTAGTGGAAGAACAAATGGAGGAAAAAATAAATATTAAAAGAAGAATGGAGAATCCAACAATAGTCAGGACCAAATGGGGGATAATGCTTACTGCCCCCATGATCAAAATAATGGTTACAAGATAGGAAGAGAAAGGTCTGGACGAGGGTTTGGAAGAGGAGGATTTCATGGAACCTATTTCCATTGTGCAAAATAAGATCTTCCTGTTGGTATTAGTAAACTTGACCCTCTTAAAATCTTCAAACTCCTCATACTTAAAGTATTCTTCCAAATCATTGATCTAGTCAATCAAATCCTCTGGATCAAGATTTCCAAAATCCGTAGAAACCTTCATCTTTGGTCTCTTTACAATATCATATATGGCTTTGTATAACCTAGATTGTGTAGGATATACTACCTCTTCTTCTTCCTCTAACTAGTCCTCTTCTTCTTCAACTTCATCTTCACTGCCATATTCTCTCCTTGGCTCAAACCCTCTACGTAGATCCTCTTGCAAGGCCTAAAATTGCCTTTGCAAAGTTTTGAAATATTCTTCTAGCACCATATTTCTTCCTCCACCATAGTTTCTTCATGGAGGCATTTTGCTCACTTCTCTCACAAACCCTAACCACATATCTTGGTGTAAACTACCTCACATTTGGTGATCTATTTACACACTCAGGAACTCCCGCTCTAATACCACTTGAAGCAAAGTTGCATTAAACAAACACATACAATCCACAAAATATAGAGAAAATGAAAAATGAGACAAATATTTCTTGTATTCCCATTCCCAAAAAATAGATCTTATAGATACTAATTGATTACAAATTTGAAATTCCTCCCTTTTGACCCTATTTTCTCTTTTTTTACCTAAAACTAGGAGTTTGAAATTTAAAATTTGGAGGTAAACTTGTCGAGGTCATATCTTCGCACTCGTTGATCCGATTGACTATTACATCATATTTTAAAAAATGCACGATATGAACTAAGCAGGCCTGGTGCACCAAGGCTTATGTCTAACTAAAAATCCTCAAATTTAGCCTCTAAGACCTTCAAAATTCACCTGCAAGTTTTACTAGTTTTAAAAAAAAATTAAACAATTACAATCTTTTTTGGGTGATGCAAGATCACTCTTACACCACTGGATGCTCCTACATCACCATATTTTACTTGTTTAGTAGAGCCTCCATATTTTTAGGTTCATTTTCAAAAATAGAAAATTTGTTTTCTCTTTTTGAAAATTATTTGTATCAAGCATTAATTTCCTTTATCAACACTTTGGCCTGATACTCCCATTTTTTCATTTTTGGTATATCTGGAAGTAGTAAAATCCTTAATGGTAGATTCAACATTATTAGAAATCAAATATTTTTTTGAAATATTTAATATTTCATCCTCTGGTATATGATGAGATTGACAGGTGTTTGTTTCCTTATGAGGAGATTTGCTTGAACATTCTGATCCTTCATTTCCTTTATCTTGAAGCAATTTTGATACTTACAAATTAGTGTGTGTGTTCCCTTGTAAAAATAAATCTTGATCAAGTGTAACTGCATCCAACCTAGCACCAAAAGCTTTCAATATATCCTTAAAATTAAAATTAGCAAGATAAATACGACCAAATCCTAAAAATGTCTTTGATGCTTCTTTATCTAAAAATTGTTGTGTTGCTTATCTCTATGGCATACATGGAAGAATGTATTTTCCAATTGGGAAGCATTGACCTTGCATTTGATATTGGCATGGTGGAGGATGGGGTGGCATTGCTTGTTGATTTTGTTGATGAAAATGTTGCATGGAAACTTAAAACATAAAAATAAAAATTAGTTATAAAATTTGTAAGGTAGAAAATAAAAATTAGTTATAAAATTATATTATGAAAATTTATTGCAAAATTTTTTATAACACTTACTTGGAGAACAAAAGACATCTTGCATAGCTGCTAATGCAAATGGAATGTGGGCATGTTATACATCTGAAAAAAAAAATTAAAAATAGTAAAATTTTTGTTTGATAGTCATTAAAACTTACTTCTAGAAGATGAAACCTCTTGTACAACTACATCCATTGATAGTGGAAATGAAGCCATAGGTTGATGTTTTTGAGGATCAAGAGAACTAGATCTTATATGTTTTCATGTTGATCTTCTTAGTGGTGGTGTCGTTTCCTCCATAGGTGTTTCAGAGTCTCCTGATTCCTCTAGATTATAACCTCTGATAGTAGCATAACACTTTGAAGAGGAAGGGTATGTCATTTTTTATGTTTGGTATAAAATATCAAAATTATAAAAGATAAACATATGAAAAATAAGAAATTTTACTTAAATATTAAGAAAAATTTACCTGAACCTATTGTTCTATCATGGCCGCATTGGCTAAGGTTGAGTGCCAAGATGTTGGTACTTGAGTGTTCTACAAATGATAAAAATATTCATATAAAAAGCAATAATATAGTTGCATGTTCTAACTGTTAACGAGGGCGAAGTGTGGGTTATCATATTCTGGATTTCTAGTATGATCTTATGTGAGACATAGCTGGACCAGTCAAATTGCTGGTGTGCAACACAACGGACTAAATACGCTAAGGCACACATCAATTTTTTTTTGGGTCATACTTGTATAATGAGTCTAGCAAGGAAGAATTCGCAACATGCCCAAATAAATTTATTTTCAATAGCTAGTGCAGTCAAACCCCTTCTAGACTTGGTGGACGTAACAAAAATAAAATAAAATTAGTAATTGTACACTAGTGACTAAAATTTAAATTCAGTTAAATAAAAAATAATTATACCTTGAAAATATTCTAACTCAACATTGAATTTGGTATCCAAGTAAAGTTCATCTTCATCAGTTAATTGGTATTTGGAAGTGATAGGCTCACAACCAGCATGGAAAAATGTTGTCAATCTGGAGACATCAGAAGCTATGAAAGAAAGAATGATGTTTTTGTTGTTGATGACAAGATTTACCTTACCCGAATTAATATTAGAACCTGCAATGATCTTCTCCAGTAGTTTAGTGTCTGTGTCGAACTACAACATTAAAACTAGATCTCGAAGACCAAATTTCATGACCCATGGCATGTCGTAACCTAATGTTGATAAAATTTTAGAAATCAGGAGGTAAACCAGGTTTTTTAAATTAATTTTAAACATTCCAAGAATGACAAGGGATACCATAGGATTATTTCATTATGTACGATAGTATGGATCATAAGATATAGTGGATGGTATGCGATAATTGACCAAAAAGGGTTTAAATGAGAGGAAAAGGGTTAAAAACCGCTTATAACTTACGGTAAAAGATTAAAAATAATATAAAACTAGAGGAAGAGGGTTAAGAATGCATTAAAATGAGAGGAAAAGGGTTAAAAATGCAATAAAATGAGAGATAAATAGTTAAAAATGTGATATAAAAGGTAAAAAAATTACTATTTATCCCTTTATATAGATTTTTTTGCATGCAATCAACTCATGGATGGGTGACATGTGGTATCTACATGCAATTGTTTCATGTATGTTTGATACATGGTACAGATGCATCGCTGCTATCGACTGGATACTCGACACTATTATAGCCCATAGACATACTTAAAATCGATTTACATTCCTACAATCGATGACCATGCTTACGCTTGATTGGTATTCCTACATCTGATCATCATGCCTATATTCGATTAGTATTCATGCAATTGATCATCATACCTGTAGTTGATCATCGTACCTACAATTGATCATCATATATATAGTCGATTGACATACCTATAATAGATCGATATTCTTATACCTGATCGACATTCTTGTATCTCGTTGTCATAGCTGCAACTGATCGATATTCCTATAGCCAATTGACATCCCTACAATCGATTGGTATTCTTACAACTGATCGTCTAATTGACATGTCTACACTCGATCGACATTCCAAAAATTGATCATCATATATGCAACCGATTGACATTCCTTCAATTGATCATCATGCCTACAATTGATCATCATGCCTACAATTGATCATCATACGTATAACCGATTGACATTCTTGAAACTAATCGTCTGCCTATAGTCGATCGTAATTTCTACAATCGATCGACATACATGCAACTGATCATCATACCTACATTCGATTCGTATACCTACAACTGATCATCATACCTACAACTGAACATCATGCCTACAACCAATCATAATGTTTACAACTGATCATCATATATGCAACCAATCATCATATTTGTAGTTGATTGTCATGCTTGCAACTGATAATCATTCTTGTAATCGATCATCATATCCACACCTGATTGGTATGCCTATAACTGATCATTATACCTACAATCGATTGTCATGCATACAAGTCATCATGTCTATAGTCGATCATCATATCTATAGTCGATTTTCATATATGTCTCAGATCGATCGACATAAAGCATAAAGGCTAAAAGTCTCTCATGTTAGCCTAAAGATTATAAGTTTGCCATACATTTTTATATTTTGCAAACCGATATTCATAGCCCCCAACATAGAAAAATTCACCATGGTTTGAAAATTTTTGGAGACAAATAAATGTAATTCACCACGGTTTGAAATTTTTTGGAGATAAATAAATTCAATTCGCCATGTATACTTCTACATAATTCATCAAGATTATGAGACAATTCACCTTGATTTTATAAATATATTTTGGGGTCGATCCCTTATGCATAATCCGTCTACTTACAAAATGGCTTACCAAGTAGAATACAATCATCACCTTAGTAAGAAGTTTGGCAACTCTTAAAATGGATCAAAAAAGGAACATCATCCCCAATAAAAGAGGAAATGGAAAATTGAACCAATTCAAAAATGGAAGGAAAATCCCAAGTTTACAAAGAAGAACAATGAGAGGCTAAGGCACTTCAAGAAGAATTTCCAGCCATAGAATAAGAGCAACAATAATGCTGAAAAACCATAACCGTGAAATATATAGTACCCACTCCTACCAATGATAAGGATAAACCAGATCAAAGGATAGGCCAAAATCATAAATTAGGGTGTTATGAATGTGGAGGCCTACATTATGCCAAGAATTATTCTCTTAATGCATATTCTAGCTAGAAGTCAAATGGAAAAGGCCACAAGATGTATGCAGCCACTAGGAACTTAAACTTGGAAGGACAAGCAACTCCTTTACTCATAAATAGTAAAATCTATGGTAGAGATGTTAAAATTATTATAGATAGTGGAGCTACATATATATTTATTTCTAGTAGCATAATAAGGGACATGCTGGAGAGACATGGATCTTTGGCACAAGGGTGGAAAGTTGAGCATGGATCAGGTCATACCTACTTCGTGGGTCAATGTTTCCCCATAGCTAAAATTTCCCTACCCACTAGCTCTACCATTTCACACCTATATGTAGCACCAATACATGCTTTTGATATCATATTGGGCATCGATTGGCTAAAATCCCATAAGGCTTTGATCAATTTCCAATATTAATGGATTGAGTTCACTAATGATAGGAAAGAAGGATAAAAATGGTTAGTGAACAAGGTTACTTTAATCCTATGCTATTGTCTGCAATGCAATTAAAGAAGGCCATAAGGAAAGGAGGAATGGTCTACACGATTAAATTGAAAGAAGTTAAAGATATCAATGAGGAGGAATAATTTCAAATATTTCCAATTCTGCAAGTATTTAAAGAAGTATTTACCTTAGAACTCCGTAGAATGCCTCCCAAGTGATAACTTGACTTCACCATTGATTGAGTACCAGGCGTAGAACCCATCCATATGGCTCATTATAGGATGAACCCTGTAGAGATGCAAGAATTGAAGGTGCAACTTCAAGAATTACTTGACAAAGGGTTAATAAAACCAAGTATATATCCATGGGGTGCATCGGTACTATTTGTGAAGAAGAAATATGGTTTGCTAAGGCTTTGTATAGACTATAGGATATTGAACAAATCCACCATCAAGAATAGATATTCTTTGCCAAGGTTAGAGTATCTATTTGATCAACTAAAGGATGCCACCATCTTTTCCAAAATTGATCTTAAATTGGGATATCATCAGTTAAGGATCCGGGAATAGGATAATCACAAAACTACTTTTAAAACTCGGTATGGGAACTATGAGTTCACTATCCTACAATTTAGGTTGACCAATGCTCCAATTGCATTCATGAATCTAATGAAAAATATGTTTAGAAATCAGTGGACCAAATTGTATTGGTATTTTTAGATGATATTCTAATCTATTCCCATAGTAAATAAGAGCATTTTCAATACTTGAAAATCATGCTAGGATTGTTGAAGAAACATCAAATCTATGATAATATTTCCAAATGTGATTTTTATGTGTCACAAGTACCCTACTTGGAACATATAATATCCGTAAATAGGATTGTGGTATATCCTAAAAAAATCGAAGCCATTTTTAAGTGGCCACCTCCAACTAATGTAACAGAAGTGGGGAGCTTTATGGGTTTAGCAAGGTATTATCAAATATTTGTGAAATACTATTCTAAGATAGCCTCCCAAATAATAAATATTCAAATGAATTTAAATGTATTTGTATGGATGGACAAATGTGAAGCCACATTCTAGTTTCTTAAGCAAAAGCTTCACCTTTGCTCCTATAGTAAAAAATCCTAGACCCCCAAGGAGAGTTTTCAATGTGCATAAATACTTATTTAGAATGATTGGGAGGAGTGCTATCCCAAGATAAATCCATAGTGGCATATGAGTTGAGAAATCTCAAGAAAAATAATGTTAACTATACCACCCATGACTTAGAACTAGCTGTAGTGGTACATGCCTTGAAAATTTGGTGACACTACCTTGTGGGTAAATCCTTTGAGTTGAGAACTGATCACTAGAGTCTAAAGTATATCTTTACTCAGTATTTGCTAAATGCAAGATAGAGAATGTGGATTTAGTTCTTGGTTGAATATAATTTTTGCATAGAATACATCAAAGGTAAGGAAAATAAGGTCATCGATGCTTTTAGTAGAAGAAGGTACATTACTATATTAACATGAAGTCATATAGATCTTATGGATCAAGTTAATTGGGCCCAATATTAGGATCAGTTATGTATTGATATCCAAGCCAAAATGGTACAAGACTCTAAGATAGCTAAAGATTACAATCTCAAGGATGAAATTTTGTGTCTCAAGGATTAAGTAGTCATTCTCAAGGCTATAAATCTAAGAATGATGACCATAAGAGAATATAACCTATCCTTATACTTCCCTCATTAGGTAGGGTCCAAGATGAGGAAAAATATGAATAAGACCTTCTACTAGACTGTTGTGAAGAAAGATATCACTAAATTTATTTCCCGATGTCTAGAGTGCCAAAAAGTGAAGGTATAACATAAGCACCTAGCAGGATGGTTATACCCACATGATGTACATATGCAAAAGTGGTAAGTAATATCAATGGTTTTCATAGTTGGGTTACCTAAGAATAGGTACCAACATGATGTGATGCTTGTTGTGGTGGACAAACTAACCAATGTATCACACTTCATACCAAGTAGCACTAAGGATGATGTAGTATTGGTTGACAACATATTCATCAAAAATATATTTAGGCTCCATGGATTCCTTGTAGCAATCATCTCTAATCGAGATTATAGGTTCACATTCGATTTTTGGCAAGCCCTCCATCATGCAATTGGAACTACTCTAAATATAAGGTCTACTTACCATCCGAAGACAGACGAGAAAATAGAAAGAGTTAATCAAGTCTTAGAAGATATGATTTGCATGTATTATATGGATCAAAAGTCTCTATGGGAAGACTTCTTATCTTTAGTAGATTTTTCTTACAATAATTGATAAAGTGCATCTTTAATATGGTTCCTTTTGAGGCTTTGTGCGTTTGAATATGTAGAACACCATTGTCATGGGATAATCTAGAGTATCGGGACACTATCAAAACCAAGACACTCAGCTAAATGGAGGAACAAATGAAGGTAATGTCACAAAGGCCTAAGGAATCTTTGGATTAGTATAAAAGTTATGATGACTTGAAGAGGACCCCTTGAGAGTTCTCTATGGATGAGAGGATATTATTGAGGGTAAAGCCTATGAAAAGTGTTATCAAGTCAACAAAACCAGATCCCAAATATGTTGGACCATTCGCCATCCTAGAAATAAATAGCCATGTTGCCTACAGACTCGACTTGCCATATAATTTGGCAAATATCCATAATTATTTCCATGTGTTCATTCTTAGGAGGTATATTTTTTATCCTAATCATGTGTTGGATGTCTCAAAGCTGCAGATAGTGTATCTAATATACATTGAGGTGAAAATAGTTAGGATCCTTGAGTTTCATTCCAAAGCCATAAGGAATAAAAAAATAGAGCAATGCAAGTTCTAGTGGGATGTATTTTTTGAAAGGAATACCATCAAGGAAAGGGTGGAGGATATGATGAATCAATTTTATTATTTACTTGAAAACAATGTGTAATAATTTTTTAGATAGAATTTTTTTGATGCATATATAGATACTCTATAGAGAAACTTATGAATTAATGATGGTATGTATGCACTAATTTATATATCATTACTCTATGATGATATTTATGTTTTATAATTTGATATTACCATGCAAAGTAATCATGAATAAGTTTCATGTAGTATATATGCTTTATTATTATTGTTTTTGAAGAATAGTGTACTGTTGATATTTTTTTACATCACAGATCTAGGAGCTCTTGTGGGTGGAAGAAGCTGGTCTTCTCATAGGAAGGAGTTGATTTGACCACCAGGAACAAGATACTAGAAAAAATGGAAAATATGATGAAGATAACCCATGGGTAACATTGATAATCACCCATATATAGGTATACTCATGACTGCACCATTGGAAAATGATGTTCGATACTAACCTTCTAGATATGACAGTGATAGCAAGCTTATCTTAAAGAGGTCATCCACATGATAAAATAATGGTGTGGAATATTGAGATCGCATGGATTCATGTGATTGCAATTTGATTATTTACTTCCTTTGCTATGTTTTGGTGATGCATTAATATTTTATTGTTTTCTAACTATGATAACACAAGGGACTGTGTTTATTCTAAGTTGGGAATTATGTCAAATCCCACCTCAACCCAAACCCTTGTCCTTGGCAAGATAAATAAAAATTAATGTAGGCATAGAAAATATTTTGAAATTTTCTAAGCATTGAAAATAGTGGTAATTCATTTATTATTTTTGAAAATGCATCCAAGAAAATAAATAATATATATTTAAATATAAAAAGGGAGTCCTCATGTGAACTTAACTATTAGTGAGTTTTGCAAACTAATATGGTGATAAAATACTTTGAGAAAATTATTTTGGTCCTAAAATACCATTAAGGGCCATGAGAAAAGTAATCTATACCCCAATATTCTAGGTAGAATTAATAAATATTGATCATTCAAGAGTCCTCTAAAGCCATATTAGCTACCCTTTTATGTGCACCATATCCTCAAAGATGCAGGAGAAAATACTATGCCACTAAACTGCCTATATCATCATCCTCATGACCTATCCAACAGGTCATTACCTAGACTAACATTCACCTTTGGAGAAGACCCTCCTGAATGCTATAAATAGACACCATGGGTTAACAAAAAAATGTCATGGATTCTAAGAAAAATCTTGAAGAAATATTGATAGGTAAACTTGGGATTAGGGATTATGCTCTTTACCCTTTGGTAAATCAGAAACCAAACAACCCTAATTTTTTTAGAGACATTTTGTCAAAGCATTCATAGAAGGGAGAGCAAGTAAGGAAGGTTGGGAAGATGAAGGATTACAAGAGGCTTGAATTATTTAGGTCATGTTTGACCTTTATCATTGCATGTTTCTTGTATAATATTCAAGTTGAATGTACACCTATCTTTGACATTGGGATTCTCATATGCTTGATATGATGTTTTAATAATCCTATGTATGTTGGATATAATGATTTGAATAATAGTTTATGGGTCATTAATATCTAGTTGTAATTAAAGCTATAATGACTAGGGGGTAATGTGGAAGGCCATTGGATATCTGACTCTCGAATCAATTTAACCAAATACCTCTAGATCAATATCAATGTTATTATATTTATTAACCCTAATCTATGAATTTTCCCCCTTTGCAATACTAAATCTATAATATGGTGTATGACATCAAATAGGTTACATGTCCTAACTTCCTCTCTTTACCTTTCGTAATGGTGGTAAAAAGCCTACCCTAAGAGTGCCCTAGATAGAATCGTCACCACCAAAAAAACCTTTGCTTGGTGGCTATTACGTTGATAGTGTGTAGGCGCTCTTGACGTGTTTGTCACCTACCACACATTTTGTGTGGTAAAATTACCATATATGACTAGTATGGAGACCAACCACTTTGAAGGAAGCTCGATCTTTGGAAGAAGGATAAATCCTCGTTTGGCTATTATTTCTTCAATTTCAATAATTTAAGGGAGGTTCCAAGAGTTGAAATTTGTGTTAACATATTGTTGTCTTGAATGAGGTGAAACACTTTGCTTCTCCTGCCTGAAATCATAGAACCCTACCATCAGAGCCTCACTAAGAATCATTTATTTACTACTAGGCTAGACATATATGCAAAGGAGAGGGAAATATAGTAAGTTACCTCAAGTTTATTCATCGAACTCAGATCATTTACAGTATCCAAAAGCAAATAGTTAAGGTACATCACATACTATAGGGAATTCCTACACTACTCGACCTCATGTCTATGATCGACATCTTTGATAAAGCTAAAATATGATAAAGAATCATTTTGACCTCCTCTTAAGATGCATCAATATCAATTATTGGTTTAAATACCCAAAATGAGAAACTCCTATTGTTATCGACCAATCGGTGATGATTGAAACCCATATTGATCACTTTTCCTTGGATATGATTTACCATTATCTAACCAATTCATCTTACAAGTGAACACGGTTTGTGGATATCGGTTCTACCCATGTGGCTTAACTATTGAGTTAGATGAGTCCTACAGAGTAGAAAAAAATATCTTCGTACTCATATGCAATGCAAGGGGGTGGAACTTACTTAGGGTCAACCATAACTAGTTGGACAGAGGTAGCTCGCGCTAGCTGTAGTGAATAGGAGATAATAATGTCTAGCTTATATGCACCTAAAGGAGGAAAATGATAAGAAATTGATTTGGAAGAACTAACATGGGATATAAGTGATTAAAATTTGTATTAACATAACTCATATGGAGTACACTTTACTCAATAATTATTAGCATAAGTATGAAAATAAATTTTTAGACCTTATGTGAAATAGAGAGTTACATTGCATAAATACCAATTTCAGGAAACCCCTTCTTGATGGCTTCTATAGAAATATATTAGAAGCTCTCCAAAAAATTTTAAGGAACACATTAAGATAAACCATGTAATAATATTTCAATAGATATGAAATCAAGCTTAGAAAGAGATTTGGTAAAACTTGTAAGTGCAATATTAATTTTTTATTAAAATAACAATGGTATAAACCTCTCAAAATAAATATTGAGAAAATATTATGGTAAAAAGGTGTAAAAACCATGATGAATCCTTGTGTAGGGATTTTAAGCCAAAATTTTGAATATTTGAAATAAATTAAATAATGTTCTCATTGGTTTGCCATGCAATTCCCATTTTTAGAACTATAGTCTATCCTTGATGAGAGATTGATTATTAAATATCACTTGCTAAATATTAGGTAGCTATAGTGAATTTCCTTACAATAAATTGAGGGCCAAGTTTGAAATAGTATAGTGTAATCTTCTGAGTATATTATAAGACCAATAATGGCTAAACTTGAGTGATATCATACTAGATTTCAAGAGAGTTATAGATAATCTTGGAGGCATGTATAGTACGATCTTGGTGATCGATTGTGAGACAACTTGGTAACCAAATTTATGGGAAAAATATAGGCTATAATAAAAATTAGAAACATAATCCTGAAGGAACTATAGTAAAATTGTAATGATGGATTGCGGAACAAGTCTGGTTATAACCTTGTAGTAGGTTTATTAAACCATTGGAAGGATTTGTAGACCTACAATTGAATTCATCTAGTTTAATGTTATTTTTGTGTGATAAAATATGAGATACTTGTGAAAGTACATTTTGTATAAAATCTATTTCTATGTGAATAAATATAAGGTACTTGTGAAAGTATGTTTTGTTTAAAATCTATTTCTATGGGAAGAAATATGAGGTACTTGTGAAAGCATGATTTATTTAAATGTTATTTCTATGTGATGAAATATGAGATACTTGTGAAAGTATGATTTGTTTAAATGCTATTTTTGAGTGAAGAAATATGATATACTTGTGAAAATATGTTTTGGTTTAAATGCTATTTTTGTGTGAAGAAATATGAGTTACTTGTGAAGAAGTACGATTTGTTTAGATGTTATTTTTTTTGAAGAGAAACGAGTTACTCATGAAAAATATGACATGTTCTATTGCCATATGCATGAAAGGGATCTCATTTATGAATGAATTTATGACATTCTTTTAGACTAGCAATAGTTGATTGTAATAATACTGGATTCAAGGGCATATCTTTGTGAAGAAATATATGAGATGAAAATGTAGTTTTCAGTCTTAGGAAAGTATGGGATTTCCTTCCTTTGAATTGTGGAATGCTTTAGACAATTGTGTTGTATATAATGTATTGTTTTTAGTTGCATCCAATTATGAATTATTACATGCTATTGTTTGACTAGAATGCATCTCATATACATGCATGGGTTATCCTAATCCCAAAAAACATCTACAATCTAGTATTGGTGGCTCAAATGGAACTAAGTGAAGGATGGAACTAGTCAAATCCTATTTATTATGTACATATGTTGTAACAAGGGCCTCTTAAATGAAATACCTTATAATTGAAGAATGTGTTTGTTGAGATAAATTGTAATTAATTTTTATCACTCCTTGAGAGGATGTGTATACAATGTAATATTTGACTTCAAATGATCATAGAAGAAAAGTAGAGTCATATTATCATATGAAGTTATCTCGTGACAACGTTGAATCTCTAAAAAGTGAATTAAAATTTGTTTCTATTTGATATAGTGTATAAAAAAAACTAGAAGTAATATAATATTCATGCATGTCACTTGGAAACTAAACTATAAGATAACCACATAAATATATCTTCAATCCACTCATGAAATAATAGCAATGAAAAATGCTTAAAAAAAAAAATCCTTAACTTTGTTTGGTCTTGGATTTGGGGTCGTTACATGGCTCGACTAAATGCTTGTCCCTTTGCTTGTGCTTTCAATGGCATAAAAGGTTTAAAATTATTATGGAATGGTGGTTATAGGTGTGGACTAAGTGAAGATTTTTGTGATGGATTCCAGTGCATAAAACAGAGAATATTGTGGCATCCATAAAAATTTGGACAACCTACCCAAATTCATGGTAGTTACCAATTCCACCATGTAAATTCAAAATAATTAAAAAATAATAATAATTAAAAATTATTATTCTTAACATGACCTTGAGGTAGTGGGAGGTATATGAGCATTTAGCAATGATGGCCAATGACAAGTTAAATCAAATATGCAAAATTATTCTCTAGTGCTTGATATTCATAGTAAATATAACTAGATTAGTTATATACAATTTAACTAGGTCATTCTCATTGATGATATGATGTCAGACTCTTCAAGTGAATTATTTTTTATAAAGTTCAATATAATGAAAGATAAAATAAGGAAGAAAGGTAATAAAATAAGTGATAGGATTTGAAAGTGGAGAAAGTTGATAGATATTTGAAAATAATAATATCTCTAAATTGTATTGGGATATTACAAATATATTTAACAAACCATCTATGAAACATATAAAATTATGATAGTAAAAATATCTTATAGGGATATTGAGCAAGGTTTTTGAGTTTCAATATGGTCCTCAAACCTAGCGTACCAATGCACAACATTTACTGAAGAGAATACATGTAATAATGGCTTATCTCAACAGATTGTGTAGGTTCATAGTGAGAATGGTCCACATGGTAACCCCCATTCTGTTGATGTAATTATTCCATTGTCTGAAGTTGATTTTAAATGTCATAGTTTAGAATCATTCATCCTTATTGAGTATTTTTTTTGCCACATCCCTAATGAGTCCTCCCTTAGGGCCTAGGTTAATGTAGCCTAGACTCCTCATGAAGTCAATCTAAAAATGGTTCAAAATATTACAAAGGATTTTTTTTGTTTCACTTTGCGAAAAAACCCACGTTAAGGTGATTTATTAACATGGTCCTAGGTACATGAGTTCTCTACTTGTGTTTTATGAGGAAATATCTATCAAAGTCCCTATGTGGTTGGAATTCCCAAGAATCCCTCTACCTTTGTGACCCTTTCTCAATCACATAGTAGCCCCTCCTAGATGTGTCATTTAGTAGAGGTAGATAAATATTTTTATGCACACCCTCAAAAATATGTTTGCTTTGAGATTGATTTTTCTCGAGATATTAAGGAGTCTATTGATATACAAGTTGATGACACTATGTTATCTCAATAGGTCCTCTATATTAATTTTCTCAACACTTGTTTTTGATACCAATCCTCAACGCACAAGATCAAAGATTGTCCCTTGATGCTGCATAATAGGTTCAAGAAAAGTTGGACCACATTGAGTGCACCCACTCCTCAACCTCAAGAGGATGGTTGGATGACTATGGGAGGGCATAAAATGCACATTTGGCTACTTCTAAAGGTATATATTCCAAGTTAGCACATATCTCACAACTGATAAACAAAATATATGAAAAGGAAAAAATTGATCCTACAACTGAAACTACCAATAATGAGGCTCCTCAGTCTCAACAGAGGGTTGCAATAGTGTTTTTTTTAGAGTCCTCTAGTAAATTTCCCCTAGCTAACTCCAGGAACTCTTCCAACCTGAGAAGGAAATTTGTAGAAGAATATGTTGCTCTAGATAAGCAACTTCATATGATCAATGTTTAGTTGGGCAACAACTATAGTGTGTTGGAGTATCTTAATGATAGTGAGGATATGTCATTGGATGCAGATCCATCATCGATGAAATTGATAGTTCCTCTAGAGGAAGCAAAATCTAAATTTCCCTCTCCTTTTGTGCGGTTTTGACGTTCTTGTAGTCCTCGAAAAGGGAAAGAAGATGAAGACACTTTACCTGAAAAATGGTTTCACCCATCTAGCCCAAAAGTTCCAATAATTGTGCATTGGGAAGACATAAGTCTATCTTATAGGTATATAGTTTAGGGTTTCTAGTTTATTTTGATATGCCTAATTATGTTGTGCATTCACACTTTTAGGGTTTTTTCGTTTTGTAAGGGGGTGTTGAAAATTTGTAATTTGTTTTCTTGGGTTTTTGATATATTGGCAGGGATTTTTTTTTATTGATGGCTTTAGCCACGTGGCAATTTTATCTGCCTCTTTTTTTTATTTGTAAAAATGCATTATGTTCTTTAGTATAATGCTTTTTACATTAAAAAATATCTTCTATAAATAACCACATAAATAGTGCAATTGAGTTATGACACTACTAAATACTACAATAATACCTTAAGATATCAAATTTAAATATATTGTAATGACGACATAACCACACTTTGTATTTTCACTAATTTAAATTATAATTCATCTTTTCTAAGTGACTTGTTGAATCCATGACCTTCTATATTGATTATCACACTGAATCAAGAAATTAATGCATGAAATATATGGTAAATATAAATTAAAGGGACTTGAAATGGAACTAAAACATTGTGAGAGTGATTATCTTAGTATTTTTACTTGTGAATTTTGTATATCTTACCTATATTACAAATAATTTTATCTATATTTCCTTGAAATAGCTCTCATAGATCATTGGTAATGCATATGAGATCACATTGAAACAAGGAGATAATGCATGTGAGATCATATTTATACATGACCTATATAAAAATACGATTCCTACTTTTATGCCATATAATGTTTTATGCCAATATGTTTGAATGCACATTTTATACAACTACATGTAGTTTAAACTTTATAGCATCAAACACATTGAGTTTGATCATATAGGCCATGTATGACTGAACATATTGAAAAAATACAAGAAATTTTAATCCACCATTCTCAAATCTATGTCACTCTAGTCCTTCCCAAATTTTTGTTCCTCCATAGAAAAAACCATCGTCAACCCACTAGCTAGTTAATTGGCTATTCATCAGACATCCTCCAACTAGTCATCTAACCTACCACATGATATCCATTAGTAATACAATCATCTAGACATTTCTAGGTATTTTATGTAAATATTCTAACCCATATAAGTTTTATTGTTGTAGTTTCGAGACTTAAGGAAATTTGTTTAAGCTCTTCAAATTTAAAAGAGCCATTAAAATGATCTAAATTAATTTTTGAATTTAATTATAAAAATAAAATTATAAAATTAAGATTTGAACTTCATGTATAACATAGCTCTAATAAACCAAAACACTCTTTTCTAATCCTTCTTTCCACCAAAATACTTGAAACACCATTGTAAAACTAGTTCAATATCATTCAAAGTTTTGGACTTAGAAGTTAATTGATATAGTATAAGAGTTATTTTGATGATAACGTCAACATCATCATGTTGTTCTTGTCTTTGGTCACTCTAAAAAAAATCATAAATTTTTTATGACTTGACATTTTATTTATATCTTCTAAGAGTTGTTTTGATGATACCATAAACATCATCATGTTGTTTGTGTCCTTGGTCATTTTAATAAATCCACAAATATCTTATGTTGATTTTATCTATTGCCTATACAGCTAAACAAAGTTCATATAGTCTTGAAATATCCTACATACCCATCAGACCATAACTAGTACTTATTGTGATCAATACCTCATTCACCTATTGACATTAAATGACGACACACCGAAAAACACACGCATACTCACACTCACAAGTTCCAAAAAATTTCATCTATTAATTCTGAAAATCTTTACATAACACTGCCCGCAGGCTTACAATTGCTAGCTCCCGACTTAGCTTCACTCTTCTATACCTCTGCGTGCATTCTCCGATCCACCGTCCCAACTAAAACAACAAACTATGTTTTTATAGAGGCCCCAACCCTCTCACGCATCAAATCCTGTGCAAATGGGTTCACCAACCTGATTAAAAACATTTACACAAAAATTAGGACACCAACCCGATTAAATTCCCGCACTCCGCACGGTCCCTGCCACTGCTGACTCGGTCAGAATACCCTGCACGTCCATCCTTTTCGTCTTCCGTGCTTCTTGGTATTTTTCTGCCATTTACTGCACCCTGGGTGCCACGTGTCATTTTGGATCAAATTTTGAAAATACCGCCTGTTGCGGTTTTCCCGCCACCTCTTTCTCCTTCTTCATCGCATCTTTCTCTCTCCGTCGTGATATCACGACATGTCACGATATCACGACGTTTCTGCTCCTCTGCGTGATATCGTGACCTTTCAGCCTTTCTGTCTTTATTCTCAAAATATGTCATGATATCGCGACATCGTGATATCACGACCGTTTCGTTGCTTCACCTTCCGCTTAGAAATTCATCGCGACATCGCGACGTCGCGATATCGCGATATCGTGATCGTTACCTGCCTTGCCCTATGTTTTCCAATGACATCATGATTTCGCTACAAAAACCTCCGCCATTGCCTTCGCCTTCCTGACGTCACGATTTCACGATGTTATGAAATTGTGACGTCACGATTTCACTACAGCTCTCCACTTTTCCTTCCGCCTCGCTGCGACGTCATGATTTCGTGACATCACAAAATCACGACGTCGTGATTTCACTGCTGCTCTTCACTACTGCCTCCGCCTCTGCTCCGCTGTCGTGATTTCGTGACATGTCATGATTTCGTGACATGTCACAAAATCGTGACATTTTTCCTACTACGCTTCCTTTGCCCTTTTCTGTTGTGATTTCATGACATGTCACAAAATCGTGACGCTCCTCTTCCTCTGCCTTAGGAAAATTTTTCCCGTATTCTTCTTCTAATTCCTGAGCCGACTCTTCTGGAGTGGCTTTCCCGCAACTTGATGCTTCTGCTACTGATGCTGCTGGATGCTCCTGCATCAGACACCCGAGGTAAGTGGAGAAGTGATCTTCACTTTCGCTTGGTCCGGTTGCTGCCTCCTGCAACACTTCCAGACTTTTCTCTGCCTTCTCTGCAGACTGCTCCAAACCCTTCTCCGGGTCCATACAACTTCTGTCTTCCATCGGACAGATTTTCTCATTGCTACAAACTTCTTCTACAGCCTGCTTCAATTCCTCCTCTTGCACAGAAAAATCTGTGCCTTCTTCCGGGCAGGTCCCGGTACTGCTGCACTCTTCTGCAGCCTTCTTCAACTTCTCCTCTTTCTTTCTCTGTCTTTCTTCCTGCCTTCTTTGCCGCTCCTCTTGCTCCCGCAACTTTATTGCAAGCCATTCCTTTTGCAGGGCTTTTAATTGTCGTTGCAAAGCTAAGACTTCTTCCTCCGGCACCATATCCTCCTTGCTGTCCCGTCTTCTTCGGGAATGCATTTTTTTTTTCTCTTGCTTTTCTTACAAAGCTTTACCGATCCGATGTAGCTGCCTCACATCCGACGATCTGCTAACATGCCCGGGATCTTAACTCACTCTCTCTCAGAACCCTCCATAGATCCTGGTGTAACTGCCTCACTTTCGATGATTTGTTACATGCTCAGGAGCTCCCGCTCTGATACCACTGACGGCACACCGAAAAACACACGCATACTCACACTCACAAGTTCCAAAAAATTTCATCTATTAATTCTAAAAATCTTTACATAACACTTCTTGTAGGCTTACAATTGCTAGCTCTCGGCTTAGCTTCACGCTTCTATACCTCTGTGTGCATTCTCCGATCCATCGTCCCGACTAAAAAAACAAACTAGGTTTTTATAGAGGCCTCGGCCCTCTCACGCATCAAATATCATGCAAATGGGTTCACCAACCCTATTAAAAACATTTACACAAAAATTGGGACACCAACCCGATTAAATTTCCGCACTCCGCACGGTCCCTGCCACTGCTGACTCGGTCAGAATACCCTACGCGTCCATCCTTTTCGTCTTCCATGCTTCTTGGTATTTATCCACCATTTACTGCACCCTGGGTGCCACGTGTCATTCTAGATCAAATTTTGAAAATACTACCTGTTGCTGTTTTCCCGCCACCTCTTTCTCCTTCTTCGTCGTATCTTTCTCTCTCCGTCGCGATATCGCGACATGTCACGATATCACGACGTTTCTGCTCCTCTACGCCCTTTCCTCATTTTGGTCATGATATCACAACATGTCATGATATCGTGACCTTTTAGCCTTCCTATCTTTGTTCTCAAAATATGTTGCGATATCGTGACGTCGCGATATCACTACCGTTACGTTGCTTCACCTTTCGCTCAGAAATTCGTCGCGACATCGCGACGTCGCGATATCACGACGTCGCGATATCGCGATGTCACGATATCATGACCGTTACTTGCCTTGCCCTGCGTTTTCCAATGATGTCACAATTTCACGATGTCGTGAAATCGTGACGTCATGATTTTGCTACAAAAACCTCCACCGTTGCCTTCGCCTTCCTGACGTCGTGATTTTGTGATGTCACGAAATCACGACATCGCGATTTCACTATAGCTCTCCACTTTTCTTTTTGCCTCACTATGACATTACGATTTCACGATGTCGCGATATCGTTACGTCGTAATTTTGCTGCTGCTCTTCACTACTGCCTCCGCCTCCGCTCCGCTATCGTGATTTTACGACATGTCACGATTTCGTGACATGTCACGAAATCATGACATTTTTCCTACTACGCTTCCTTTGCCCTTTTCTGTCATGATTTCATGACACGTCACAAAATCGTGACGCTCCTCTTCCTCTGCCTTAGGAAAATTTTTCCCGTCTTCTTCTTCTGCTTCCTGAGCCGACTCTTCTGGAGTGGCTTTCCCGCAACTTGATGCTTCTGCTGTTGATGCTATCGGATGCTATTTCTCCTTCTTCGTCGCATATTTCTCTCTCCGTCGCGATATCGCGATGTTTCTGCTCCTCTACACCCTTTCCTCATTTTGGTCGCGATATCGCGACATGTCACGATATCGCGACCTTTCAGCCTTCCTGTCTTTGTTCTCAAAATATGTCACGATATCACGACCGTTTCATTACTTCACCTTTCGCTCAAAAATTCATCGCGACATCGCGACGTCGCGATATCACGACCGTTACCTGCCTTGCCCTGTGTTTTCCAATGACATCATGATTTTGCTACAAAAACCTCTGTCATTGCCTTCGCCTTCTTGACGTCACGATTTCACGACATCACAAAATCGCGACGTCGCGATTGCGCTATAGCTCTCCACTTTTCCTTCCGCCTTGCTACGATGTCATGATTTCACGACGTCGTGGAATCACGACATCGCAATTTTGTTGTTGCTCTTCACTACTGCCTCTGCCTCCGCTCTGCTGTCACGATTTTGCGACATGTCATGAAATTGCGACATTTTTCCTGCTGTGCTTCCTTTGCCATTTTCTGTCGCGATTTCATGACACGTCGCGAAATCACGACGCTCCTCTTCCTCTGCCTTAGGAAATTTTTTTCCATCTTCTTCTTCTGCTTCCTGAGCCGACTCTTCTGGATCGGCTTTCCCGTAACTTGATGCTTCTACTGCTGATGCTGCCGGATGCTCCTGCATCATTAAAACTTTGTGAAAGCAAATATTGAATAAACATAGAGTCATGAATGGTGTCATCACTTATCTATTTATTTATTGATGACATAATTTTTATTTGTGTTAGACTCATCCACATTAGTTGATGCTTTTGTACATCTAAAAGTAAGATGCATAATTATTAAACTTCGTTAGGAAATTTCCAATAAACATTTAAGCACATCCAAAAAAATATTGAATAATTGAAAAAAAATGATATTGTAATACAAAATACGAATGCAACACTTTATTACTCAAGAATAGAATTTGCAATATATATTCGTATACCTATTTGAAGAGGAAACCTCCTTGGAAGTGGAGCTCTACTATAATATTAAAAAATATATTACCCATTACATCTCTATCTTTTCCTTTATATACACTTCTATCAATCCTAAACCTAATACTCTAGGATCATATTCACATGCAAGTGGGGACACTAGCTAGTAAATCCCAATAAAAAAATAGTTACAACTTTATCTAATTATTAAAAATTACATCATATGATCATATATTTCTAGGAACTCATGGTACCACCTAACACTACAAAACAATTACATAATAGCATATCACATACATGTTTTCTAGATAATTACTTAATAATGTTAGGATAGGGGCCTAACATGCCCTTCCCCTTTAGAAAAGATTTGTCCTCAAATCTTGAAATAAGTAAATTGTTGTTTTAGTTGATGAAGTGACTCCTACATGGCACCTTTCAGGTAAAGTCCCCACAATTGTACTAGAGCATCAGTGAATGGTTTAGTTGCAAAGAGAGTGTGTTATTCAATCTAGAATATGTTTGGGCTCTAAAAGGATGGATCCTTATTCATCCAACTTAGGTAGCATATACTTAACATGTACTTGGATGCCAATGAATATCTTCAAAGACGATACATGAAAGGCTAGATGATATTGGAAAAGAGCAAAAACTTGAGCTTGTAAGCAATCAAACAAATCTATTGTACTATATAACGAGGTCCATAAATTTTTTTTGTGATCTTGTTTTGAATATGAGGCTATATTGATAATTGGTTGTATGTTTGTAGGTGAAGGAATACCATATATCCTACATCAAAGATAAACTATAAATAATATTGATATTTTTATAGACACATATAGTAATAGGCCATGGTTAATTTTTCCTTGAGCTATTGGAGGCGATATGTATACTCATGAAGAGTAGAGTTTACTTCTTGGACCTTGGACCTACCTAGAATATATGATGAAGGTGATGGAGGAGGATGTCCATAAACTACCTCAAATGGTGTTACCTTAGTGGTAATATTATAAGAAGTCTTGTACTACAATTTTTCTAAACGAAGCCATTTGGCCTACTAAGTAGGATGCTTAGATGTAAAACAACGAATGTATGTTTCCAAGCACTTGTTAATAAAATATATTTGAAATTCTATTTGAGTATGATATGTTAAACTTATTTTTAGTTGCACACCCTATAAGTTGAAAAATTATTACCAAAAAAATTGGTAAAGGTGGCATCTTGATAAGAAATAATGGATTTGGGTTTTGTTGTGTAGGTGAAAATGGAATTCAAGAATATTTGCATAATGATGGAGGCTTCGTAGGGAAGGATGAGGGAATACAAATAAAAAAACTTTAAGAGATGATCCACCACCACAAGAATGATTATTTCTACTAAAGACATGATAATTACTTCAATAGAGTCCATGGAAATATATGTCTATACATTTACTAGAATTGGAAGAGGATGGAGTGTGCATGGGATGCATACAATTTATTACTTTATCCATTAGAAAGTATAACATTTAGCCCCAAAATTTTAAATATATTTTTCATTCTTATCCAAAAATAGTGTGTTCTTGATCCTCTCATAGATTTTAAGGAACCCATAATGGCTCATAGTAGGTGATGCATGCAGTTCTTGCAAATAGATTTTTAGAATAGCAAATTTTTAGGAACCATGAGGTGCCCTTGGTATTTCAAGTGCTACCTATATCATGAATATATGGGCTAAGAGCTAGGATTATCTTGAATTTTTCTAATCAAGGTTTGGAAGGTAGATTCCTTTATTGCTTCCTCTTGGATATGAATATCCCATTGAGGTAATGGGGTTCAAATGATATACAACATATTCTAATCTTCATACTAATGAGAAAAAGCATCAACTTCTATATTCTCTTTCCACTTTTTATAAGTTATTACATAATCATATCCTATCAATTTGGAGACTCATTTATGTAGTTCAGATGTGGATACACATTTATCTAAAACATTTTAAACTTTGAATGTTTGTTTTAATGGAAAAATGATGCCCAATGAGGTAGGGCTGCTAGTGATTAACAATGTATAAAACCATAATAATTTCTTTCTCATAGGTTATTTTTCAAGTTTTTCCTAGAAATGCATTACTATTTAAGTCCAACGACCATCCTCTTTTCATAAATACCATGCCAATTCCACTTCCTAAATGATCACATTCAATCACAAATGGATTGGAGAAATGGGGCATTTCCAACACCAACATAGATAACATGGGTTTTTTACGGTACATGAAGGCTTTTTCCTATGATTATAACCAAATGAATGAATTCTTATTAAACATAGTTGTCTATGAAATTGTAGTCTTCCCATAATTTTGGAAAAAATACAGTACTAACTAGTGAGACCAAGGAAACTCCAAAAACTCTTAAGAATTTAGATTTTTGGCCATACTTGAATAATCACGATTTTTCTTTGTTCCACCTCAACCCTTTTTTTAGAAGCTATGTGTTCCAAATACTCTACTTCCTACAATCCAAAGGAAAATTTAGACCATTTAGTGCACAATTGGTTCTCAACTAGGAATTATAATGTTTGGTCCAAATGTTGAAGATTCACCTCCCACATGCAACTATAAATCAAGATATCATCAAAGAAAGCCAAAATAATTTTTCATAGGAAAGGTCAAACTATTGTATTCATAGGCTCTGGAAAGTGGAAGGTACACTAGTGAGTCTAAAATACATGACCAAGAACTCATGATATCATTCATGTGTTTGGAGTACTATCTTGGAAATGTCTTCATCTTGTATTCTTATCTAATGATACCTAGCATGTAAATCCAATTTGGATAAGAATAAAGTACCATGGAGTCCAACTAACAACTTATTAATAATAGGAATAAGAAATTTATCCTTAACATTAATTTTATTAAATTCACAAGAATCCATGCATAGCTATCAAACCCATCATTATTATGTATCAACAAAATTGTAGAAGAACAAGGATTGACACTAGGTCAAATAACCCTTGGTGTTAGTAATTTTTGCACTATTTTCTCAATATCTAACTTTTGAATGTAAGGGTACCTATATAGGTGAATGTTTGGTATCAAGCTACTAGGTACAAGATGGATTGCATGATCATGGGCACATCGTGTTGGTAGATCTTTTGACTTTATAAATATATAAGAGTATTTATGTAGGATAAGTTGTAGTTCACTCAGTTTTTTTGTATGTAACAATTTGCATGTTTGGCCACTCAAGGATTAATAAAATTGTGTGTACTACCATAATAGAAATATTATGATTCATTGGTCAAAAAAATTTCTCAACACCTTCATAATTTAAGGGTTGGATATCTACTAGAGCACACATTAAATTTTAGGTTGTGGTTCTTTTGGTAATTTGGTTTGTTTTGGTTGTTCTTCTTATCAATGTTTCTCCTCTTCATCTTGGGATTAACTTGTCAAGGACTCATCCACATAAAGGAGATATAGTTTTTGATGTATGCACTTGTATCTTGAGGAGTATTTATCATCACAATTATAACATAATCCTTATGCTCAATGGGAATCCATCGCTTCCTAGTTATATATTTGACTAAAAGTTATTATTTGGTGGGGGTCATTATTGGTTTATGTGGTAACGAGGGATGAGAATATGGAAATTTAGTTGTGAATATTTGAGAAAAAGACTTATCCTTTGCCAGTTTGGTCATATCTACAACTTGCATCATGGTTTGTGATTTGAAAATTTTTACCTCAAATTTACTATCATATTTCAACCCACTAATAAAACAACTTTGAAAATTTCATCACTTGGGCCCATATGTGGTTAGCCAATTCTTTAAACTAGGTTTTACATTCACAAATTGTTGAGGTATGTTTCAATTTTTTTATGGCTCCTATGAGTTTCTCATACTAACTAGGGCCAAAATGAATGAGTAATTGGTTTTCAAAATCATATCAAGATAGATCTAAAAGTATATTTCATAATCAATAGTACCATTGAAGTGCGTTAGACACAAAATTGAATATGTACTATAGTTTTTATATGAATGGAGGATTTACTGATTATTTCCATTTATTACAGTTTTTATGTAAATGGAGGGTTTTATATATTATTTTTATTTACCATAGTTTTTATGTAATGGGAGGTATTTTGTTTTGACCTCTTGCAACTGGATTTACATCACTTTTGAAGCCTAATACTTAATGTAAATAACCACAAAATCGAATATAACAAAGTTGCAATATAAATAAATCAATAAATATAATAATAACAATAAGAATAACTCAGAAAATACTCATAGAATAATCACATGCAAATGCTCACAAAAATACTAAAAATGATATAGAATAAAGGTCTACTAATGCATGTTATGTGCAATGCATTTTCAATACCAATTACAATGCTTTGTCACAAATATATAATAGTATGTGACTCCTCATATGGTGCACTCTTGAACTTCACTCTTCTTTGTAACTCTTCACTTTCCTATTCTAAGGACACATGTGCACTCTTACATAATGGATACTTGTGCACATTTACACTCACAACACTTGCACACTTAATTACATGATACTTGTGCATTTCCTGCATATTATTACATTACATGAAATATAAACTCACACTCTAATCGAATATACACACCTAATCTAATATTTTACCAAGGTGGTATATTGGCATGTACCAAATAATGTAATATTCTCCAACAATTCCTTCCATCCTATCACCTAAGATTTTGGTAACTAATTCTTCTAACACTTTTACTATCTTTGATTTAGCTATTTCTATTGAAATTTTGGTTGGATCTATTTCTATTAGAGTATATTCTTCATCTTCATCTTCTTCATTATTATATTAAAGTGGTAGTTATTTTCCTATTGATTTGATCCCTTCACAAGTTGCGTCATAGGCAACACTTTTTTCTCTAGGATTAGGACATTGTGAGCAATACATATCAATTTTGAATGATTTAATCTTGTGTGATGACATCATTGATGATGAGTTAGATTATTTAGTTTTAGCTTTTGATGTTAAGTTATAATATGAGCACATGGTTCTTAATTGGTTTTTATAACACCCAAGTGGGCTAAGATGTTGCTCAACTTATTCTACCTCTTGAGTGGCATTAGAAGAATTATTTTTGAACAATGCTTTTGAATCATCAACATACTCTTAGGCTAATGGTAGGCCATAACAAGAAGATGATATGTTAGTAGAGTATGAGGCTTTGATGAAGAACATGACTTGGAAGTTGGTCCCTCTATGAGAAGGGAATAATTTTATTGGTTGTAAATGGGTTTATAGGACCAAATACACATCATATGCTTAGGTATAGAAGCATAAGGAATGCCTTGTTGTTAAATGGACTCTATCAATGGGAGGGAGTGGAATATTTCAATACTTTTATATGAATCACCAACATGGAATTAGTCAAGGTGATTCTCTCCATTACTACTTGATATGGATGGAAGGTGCATAAAATAGATGTATAAAGTGTCTTTCTACATGGGAAGCTTTAGGAGAAAATCTAAATATAACAACCACCTAATTTTGAGCTTGAGGGACTCACTCCATTGGTTTGTCATTTGACTATGTACTTGTATAGATTTAATCATGCTCCTTATGCATGGTACGAGAAGATACATTTCTTTTTTCTTAGTTGTGGATTTTAGTGATGTGAAGTTGAACCTGATGTTTACATCAAACATTAAAATTAGGAAATTTTGGTGGTGTGTTGTATGTTGATGATCTTCTCATCACTAGAAACACCTATATTCTTATCCAAGAAATGAAGTCATAATTTTTTTGCACTTTTGAGATGATACATTTGGGATTTTTATATTATTTTTTGGAGATGATTGATCAGATAGCTTTTGGCATCACCATTTCCTAACTAGATTATACTTTGGACCTTCTTGAGTATTTTAGGATGGAGGATTGTAAGTCAGCTCAAAATCCTTTTTCCATAGGTGTAAAAATTTGGGCTAATTACACCACAAATTTGGTAGATAACATGATATATCAGTCTCTTATAGGAGGAATTATCTATCTTAATCATAGTAGGCCTCATATAGCAATTTCTATTAGCTACTATTTCATATATATGTAGGCACTCTAGTAGAGTCATTGAACAATAGCTAAGAGAATTCTTAGATACATTAGAGGAGCCTATTAGATGGGTATTCACTACTACATTAGATCCCCTCTAATTTTGATAATTTTTTAGATGTGAATTGAATAGGTGACTTGGATGAGCAATTTTCAACCATAGTATTTGTGTTCTATTCGAGATCTAACCTAGATTTGTGGCATTATAAATGGCAATACAATATTTATTAATCCTATATAGAGATTAAATATTGTACCCCCAATAGGAAAATAAGTGTATGAGGTGGATGCTCATGATTTTAAAGGATATTGATATTCCTCAGAGCTTTCTAGTCACTCTCTAATATGACAATTAGAGTAATATCCAACTTGTCCACAATCTAATGTTCCATTAGTGGACAACGTACATAGAGAAATGAATGTAGTTTGTTAGATGGATTTATGCATATTTTATCCAATATTTGTGGCTTCATCATTGTAGGTAGTACGTATTTTTACCATGATCATGCCTAATGTCACTTTTGTATAGATGTAGGAGCTTATTGCAGTTGGAGAGTCTCTTAAGAGGGGACGATAAGTAAAAATCTCTCCATGTCCCCTATTCAACTTAAGGGGATGTTGGAATATGTAATAGTTAAGATTTTCTTGAGTCCATGACTAATATTGATACTAATATTGATCATATTTTACCTTTGATATCATATAAACCTTGAAATTTTTTATTTTATAATATTTTATTCCTAAGGGTTGAACTCACAACCTTGACCTGATGTATTTAGGTATAAAAACCACTTCATATTAACTATTTTTTATCAATAAGAGTGTAATTTCATTTAAAAATTAGTGAGATTATTTGGTGTCCATGGAAAACCCAATATATTTCTAAATGGGTAAATGCATCTTTTTTGTTCTATGTATTTCTTTGTTAAGCAACAATGGGTAATGTTTGATTCCATTTGTTTTTGGTAACTACTATGAAATCTAACTTAAGGTAGGTTCTAACATAAATTATGATATGAAGACCCATAATAATGGTCTACAAAATGACATATCTTGTACTAGATGGATTTAATGGAGGAAGACAACTACCAAAATGTGCATAAAGGATTCTTTAGTACCAAGCGTAGATGAGGAGTAATAATTTACCATATGAGTATTATAATTTTCTATTTTTTATTTTAGGAAGAGGTTAGGGTTCATTTATTGTAGCTAGGATTTGAGTTAAATTTATTTTTTATATGTAGAATGTAAAAGCATATTTGTAGGGATACTTTTGAAAAATGTTAAATATCAATGTACTCTTTAAATATAACTACTATTGGGGCTTACTATTGTAATGAATGGATATAAAATGCATTAAAATTAAGAATTGATTGTGTGAATTCCATACGTTATCTCCAAATAGATGATATTTATGGTGTTGACCTCGTATTTCTTATTAGTCCTTTTTATACATTGCATTATGGATCTATTTGAAGTTTGATGCATTGAAATGAATTGTTGTTATGGGCATGCTATTTTGATCAAGTTAGTATAGGTATATGCATCTAACTACATTTAATTTTATGCATTTTAATTTATTTATTATCCAATTCTAAACAATCATCTATATCCAGAAATATTTTTTGAGGATTTGAATGATGACTCCAACAAAGAACCTTGATGGTAGGACATCAATATGGTGATTCTATTTTAAGTATTGAAAGGACTCTGGTCAATATAATGGTGACTCCATTAGAATGAAATTCCATCATATTCCAAATATAGAGCATAGATTTAGAATTTCAACAAATACTTTGTGACCTATAAAAATCTAGAGAAAAAGAGGATGGTTGTTTCATGATAAGAAAATTTTCTAGCATTGTATGACATGGATTCCTTGATATTGAATCCTCAATATCTGAACCGGTTCTACATAATAAAGAACCCACCCTTGTTTGATGCCTTTGAATAGAAGACAACATATGAGCATATTAAATATTAGAATGTTCTTGGGGTTTTTTTTCCATTAGGTATGAAAATATTATGCTTTACCTCTTGGTTATATTTAAAGGAAAAGCATTGTTATGGTTTAACTTTTTAAATACTAAAATTTTTTATAAATGGTGTGATCTAGTAGTTTAATTTGTCTAAAGGTTTGAATATATATTTTATGTGCACTCATTACTAATGCACTTTAACTTTATCATGAGACATGGTATTGAGTTTATACATCTTTTGAACATACTCGTCTAAAAAACAAAGAATGGGATTCTAGTGACAATAAATCCACTAGGTACAAAAGCATTTATATTTTAGCTCACTAATATAGAATATCAAATTAGAGTACCTTCTCAATAATTTATGAAGAAGAAAATGAGGATGAAAAAATACATATGAGTTTTGACTTGATTCCCTCTAAATCACCACCCATTCACTAGAAAAATGCATTAAGATCCTTAATTACTTTTAGCTTAGCAAGATAAATGATTGGAATTCACTTCATTATGGACCTTTACTATTCCTTTAAGACAAGATACTATGAATTGAATAAAGAGAAAGCTTGGGGACCTGATCTTGCTCCTTGAAGGGATTTCTCATAGGTTAGATAGGGATTAGATTTAATGTTATGAGCATATATTATAGTTATTATCCTCTTAGAATACCTTATGAAGCATAGGACTATGCAACATCTAAAGTGCCTTAATTTGAGATTTCTATTTTTTTTCAAAATGGTATCATGTATAATTTTCATTTTGATGAATTAACAATTCCTATTGAAGAGCATCAACCTTATCACCAAAAGTTATATTTTCCTTAGCTTGATAAAAAATATGAGATGAAAACTAAATATTCTAATGATAATGATATAGATCATATAAAGGTAATGAAGGTTAGTTTTAACCAAAATATGAGGCATATAGAATTATCTTCATCGATGAATTGAGACCTATGGGGAAAATGGAAGGAAGAATTGAACCAAAATATGAGGTGTTTAAGTTCATATTAACATAAAAAATATCTATAAGATTTAATGGGTTCACATGCAAGCCTCCTCTAATGAAGTTTTAGAAGTGAACACAATAAAAAAATGAAGAGTAATTCACTTGTAGCTCTTGAAAGTGTTCAATTGATTTTGAATGAGAAAGCAACATAAGCAATAGAGACTCGATAATTCTAAGGATGGTGTGATTTTCTAAAATATTGGAAAGCAAGGTTAGGATAAATCTTGTATTCGACTAGTTTAGTACTTTGAATGATAATAGTATTTTTTTTAAAACAACATAAAAAAGAACAATGCAAAGATAGAGATTTGAATTGATTTTGGATATCAAAATTAGAATGAAATAAATAGTAAGCAAAGAATATATCTCAACTACTAAAACTTTGACAACCATCCATGGCCCCATCCACTTTTTGATGAAGAATCATACTATTTTATAGAGTATATATATGAATATTTATTAGGAATGACCTATTGGTAGTAGCTCTATTTATGCATCACTAATACTCTATATTTTTCTATATTACATAGGTTTTAGAAGATACAATGCTAAAAAATTATTATTAAATTTTAAGAATTGGGTTTTTGGGGGGGTGGTTTTTTGGGGGGTTTACACATAATAGGGACCCCCAACAAAAAACACCCAAAAAAACACTCCGGAAAAAAAAAAAAAGAAAGGAGGGGGGGGGGCCGGGGAAAAAACGGAGAGAAGAAAAAAATAACCCGAGAAAAAAAAACACACACGGAAAGGCGAAAGAGAAGGCCGGGGGGGGGGGCCCCCCGAAGGGGGAGGGGGGGGGGAGGGGGGGGGGGGGGGGGGAGGGGGGGGGGGGGGGGGGAGGGGGAGGGGGGCCGGGCCCCCCCCCCCCCCGAGGGAGGGGGAGGGGGGGGAAGGAAAGGGGGGGGGGGGGGGGGGGGGGGGCCCGGGGGGGGGGGGGGGGGGGGGGGGGGGGGGGGGGGGGGGGGGGGGGGGGGGGGGGGGGGGGGATATGGAATCTAAATTTTAAATGTTCATACAAAGTCTAGATAATATTTCCAAGAAAATATCACAATGTAGAAGACTCAAACAATATAAAGGTAGCTATTTTTTATTGGATGAAAAAGCCATTATATTAATAAAATAATGTCTAATCATACAAAAAAGGGGTGGTGGTATTAGGAGTACCAAAATGCTAACCACTATGGTTAGGAGTACACAAGAGTGTCATAAATAGTCCACAAAAATCCAGATAACAACCACCAAAATAGTGCCAAATATGCATTCAAAAATAAAAGAGCCAAGAAATCACTTCCAGGTGGAAGGCCTAAAGTTTTCCTCCAAAAGTTCATAAGTCCATCCAATGGTTGAAGAATCTATAGCCCCCCAGCTATCAAAAATAGTACCACTAATAGTAGGTTTGTGCATTTGGTATAATTTCACCTCAACTAGGGGCATCATCTTGCTTAGGAGGCTGAAAATTCCAACAAGAGGTCGGGCAAGACAAGCCTCCAACTCCAGATTCTCCATATTTGTGCTACAGGGAGGTTGGGACCAATGTCTGGTAGTAGAGGGCTATGGTTGGTGATGGGTCCCCCAGTGAGTCAACAACCGAGACCTGGAAGGGGAAGTAAGAGGTACACGAATCATAGCATAGAGTGCATTCCCCCAATGATCCATGAGGGTACATAAGTACAGTAGCTCCAAATGTAAATTTTCAACCTGTAATTGAATCTATAACTAGAAATCAAATAATATAGTATATTTATCAGGAATAGAGAAGACACACCTGACATCTTATTGAGAAAAAAAAGCTCTATTCCAGGACTTCCAAAGATAAAACTGGGTATAAATTATAAAATTATTCCAAACAACACCCAAGTTGAAGGAAAAAGTAATAGGATCACCCAAAATAACATGCACCCAAGTAAAATCCTCTTGCATAAAAGGTCTAAAAATTTCAAGAAGCCACTCCCAGGTCGATTGAGCCCGATCACAAAACCAAAAAATGTAGTAAATCTTCCACCTATATATAAACTAGGCAAATGGGATTATGAACACCTAGATGCTTGAGCCTATTGCAAACAAGAAACCCTTGGTACAAGAGGCTCCAAGAAAAAAACTATGTTTAGATTCAATATAAGCAACCCAAGAAATTTTAAACCTTTTATTCTATCGAGAGGGAAGAGAGATTAAGTCCCATATTAGAGTGAACTTATCAACCATTGGAACTTGTAGGGTGAGCCATTTTTAACCTAGATGATCTTTATATTGCAAAATAGGAAGCTCCCCAGGCCAACACCAATATGACCACCAGGGTTTTTGAAAATGCTTATGCAGTTTGCACTAAATAGAAAATGGAATACTATCAATAACCACCTCATAAGTATCTCTATCACCAGGATTTAAATTATGAATTTGACAAAAACTTTCCCAGGGTATCCAACTCCTAGTATGTTGAGATAAGAAATTAAAAATGGAAGCAATACAATGCCTATAGAATATTTACACTCTGACCCACTACACTAGAGCTAGGGGAGAGCCCTACCAAGTGATAACAAGAGACCACCAAATATTCATGGAAGGAAAAGAGACACCTACTTTGCAAAAACTCCCTTTCCAACTCAGCCAGGGTTTGAAGGCCTCCTAGGATTTCCAAATACTCTGAATGAAAAAATAACCTTTAACTTTAACAAGGACAAGGGCATTAAGAATGGATTGCAATCCCACCCATTTCCAAAATTTCTTCCCCTAAAGCAAACCAGAAGAAATGTAATGCCTAACTAGCACTTTACAAGATTCATACCCAATTAAAGATCAGGTGATCCATTTAGCACAAAGGGCAAAACCTTATTGGTGACAATAAAACAAATCCATGCCTCCACAGTCCTTGGAAAAACAACAAATTTCCTAGGCTACCCGATTGAAAACTCATTTGAAAGAGTCTTTGACCCACAAGAAATATCTCAAAATATTATCCAAATTTTTATAACAAGATTTGGATGGAACCCAACAAGAAAAATAATAGACATGGGTAGTGGCTAAAATCTTAGAAAAAATATGAAATTTTCTTGCCAGGGAAAGTTTCTTACTAGTCCATTAAGAAAGCACATTGTCCACTTTCTCAATAACATACTACAAAAATTGAGCAGAGGAACCATGAAACACAAAAGGAATTCCAAAAAAATTAAACACCTCACCCAGCTAAATCCAAGTCCATTGGAAATGACATAGCCAAAATGGCAGTTGGGATTGAGATTACCAAAAATAGGAGGTTTTTTTCCATTGAATAGAAGAACTAGATGCTAAACAAAACACCTCTAAGAAAATAATTGCTGTAGAAACGGATTTATCATCTTCTCAAAGTGTTAAAAAAGAATCATTAGTAAAATGACCATTGACCAAATGACGATCAAAATTGGGGAGAGCAATACCCCTAATTAATCCTTGATCCCCCTTATGTGCCAAAAATATAAAATAGCCTCTATAGCAAGAATGAAAAGAGATGGAGCAAGAGGGCACCCATATATTATAGAGCAACCAAGAGGAATTGACTAATATTGACTATTATTCAAGGTAAGAACAACTGAAGCATCTTGAAATAACATAAGAATGATGCTCACAAAGACTGGCCCAAAGCCTAGAGCCTGAAGCATGGTAGTAATGAAGTACCACTCCATATTATCATAGGATTTCTCAAAGTCAATATTAATGAATAAAGCATCTTGTTTAGAATTTCTTTCCCACTCCATACCTTCCCAAACATCAAGAACATTAGCAAGAATGTATCTTCCCTGAACAAATCCAGTTTGTTTAGATCTAACAATCAAATGCAGGAGATATTTAAGCTTAAGCGCAAGGGATTTGGAAATAATATTATATATCACATTAAGTAGGGTGATCGACCTCCAATTAGTGATGAGCTCAAGGTCTCCATACTTAGGAATGAATTTAACGTTGCATTTGTTAATAATGGAACCCAGTGAACCACATTGTAGGGCTTCAAGATACACTTTGTGGAGATAAGAACCAAGCATATCCTAGAATTCTTTGTAGAATTAACATGGAAAGCCACCAAGACCAGGTACCTTATCATTGGCCATGAGTGACAAGGCATTTTTTAGATCTTCTAGAGAAAGAGGAGTGTCACAGAATATCATTTGATTAGGAAAAATATTGTTGGAAATAACAATGGTAAAATCAACAAGAGCTTACCTTCTAGCATCATCAAGGGGTTGAGAAGAAAAAACACATTGATAATATGAAATAAAGGCTTTGACAATGTTCGAAAGATCTATGAATCTATGCCCATCAACTTGAATGGTTTAAAACTAGGAATACTGGGTAGGAGGTCTAAGGCATTGAAAAACATCTTTGGCCACTTTGTCCACAACTTTGAGGCAATACATTCGAGAATGTAATTAATCACCCTTGTATTCATACAAATCAGTTTTTTTTAGCTCATGCCGAATGGAAGAAACTTGGTATTGAGCAAGAGAGCTGAAAGGAGAGGCTTCAAGCCTGAGATAGGCTTTGGATAGCTCACTCTGCAAGGTAGACTTAGCCTATTTTTGCTACTTTACAATTTCAACACCTAGAGTCCACAACACCTTAGTGGTTCATTGAATGGCAACATTCCACCACTCAATCCTTCCATAAAGACCATCAGGTCTAGGAATCAAATTCCAAATGTGGTATATATGATATTTCATGCTAAAGCTATGCAAAAAAGAAACATTCAGGTAAAACTATGAAGAATGCACTCTGGGTTGAAAGTTTAACATTGCCACTAAAAATAAAGTGAATGATAAGATAGTGTAGTACCATGGAAAGTTAGCACATACGACGAATAAGGCAAAATATGGGACAACTAAAAGTTATCACACTCAAAAATCATGGCTTTGGCCAATATTTTCAAAACCATGGTAGAAGTAGCCTAGATATTAAACTAGGTATACCAAATATCCTAAGGTAAGTCAGAAGGTGAGCAGTGAGAATTAGGTTCATAAAGGTGAAGCTTGTTTTTCATAAAAAACCAAGATTCCCTTTCACATAAGCACCATTGCATCGGGGCATGACTAACCTTTTCAAAAGCTTTCTCCACCATATTAAAATCTCCATAGAGCACCCAAGTGGAAAATGGTAGATTCATGGTAAGCCATCTCCATAGCTCACATAGGTCATAAGCAATGTTAGAGGTATACACGTTAACCACCCCAAATGGTTTTTTACAGATATCGATCAAAATCTAGACAACTTGATTGGATGGATCAACACCATAGATCACAACATTATTCTGTAATCGAGGCACAAGGATAGTGATGGCTCCCCCTTTTCTTGAGGAATGCTTCATGGAAAAAGAGGCACTTCATGGCCACAAAAGGTCACATGCACACTATAGATTGAAATCAAAAATCTTAAATTCTTGCAGACATAAAAAATTGAGGCTTCCATGCACTCAAGAAAAATTTGACATCTCATTTTGGACTAAATATTTTTTTATTGGGTCCGTTAGTCCTCGAAAATTCCACGAGAAGAAAATCATTGGTATTTTTTAGGATGCATGATCTCCATGACATCCTTTGCATCACCCAAACCTTCAAGCAAACCATATGAGTTGGAGGTCGCATGGAAAGCATAACTATTTAGCTATCGATGTTTATCATTCTGAATAGGGCTATGAGAGTGGTGTAAGTTAAAGGCCTAACCCTCCTCCATCGAAGAATTATTTGGAGCTACCACCATTGAGGTAAAAGAAGGTCCTGACCAAAGATATTGAGACACCGGTGGAACTGGGGGTTGCATGCCAACAATCGAAGGGGCCGAAAAGAGTTTGAACATATTTAGTAGAAGCTTGCATGTCATAATAAGGAGTAGGTACAGGTTGCACAGTGGAAACCAAAGCTTCCTGTTGCTTAGCTCCATTGGTTTTCCTACTATAAATAGTAGTCCATTCTTCAATGTTTCCCCGTGAGCCATTAGCGGAAGCCACGAGAGTGGCAAGGGATTTACCTTATATTTCCACTCCATCAGAGGGCACTTCCAAAATTTGTGAGCTATAGATTGACACCGATAATAGGTATTGGGAAAATTGATATAGGTAACTCTTTACCTAAAGGATTGGTCCCTGATATTGATATCAATAAACTCTTGCAAATCCTTGGTAAGGTCAAATTTGATATAGATCCTTCTAGTGGGTCAAGTAGAGAAGAACTTTTATAGCTCAAGACAAATAAACTTACCTAAGGAGGCAGCTAAATTCTATAAAAAATACAAAGGGGAACATGAAGACCCATGAATTTAACCCACACCGGGACTTCTAGTGTAGCTTGGTCACTGACTTGGAAATTTCTAGAGTAGGGTTGCAAAATCAAAAGAGAATTACGAAAAATCCATGGTTCCCTAGATAGAACCTTCTGTGCTTGAGATAGGTCTAAAAAGTGAAAAGAGAAATACTATTTGGTAAGGTTTTGTACATTCTCCACTTTGAATCCATATGGGCCCCAAACTTGCTGGATCCAGGAATGAATAAGGGTATCATATGGGATACAACCCATAAAATAACCCACCAAGGTATGAATTTCAAACCATTCATAAGCGGTATGATATTCATGCAAAGGAATAACAACTTCTAGGATAGGACCTTTACCTCGTGATGCACTTTCATAATGAACTTGTGCGGATGCTTCCTCGGTGCCATTGAGCTCTCCAACAAACTTAGAATAAATTGAATCAACTGTATAATTATGACCCGTTGTTTCTAAATACTCATCATACCTGCCACATATGAAAGGTCCATGATATCATTTTATTTGTAGACTCTCTCTTGCAAGAATATTAATTTGAACTGCTAATCAAAAGAATGTTGAAACCTTAAGGAGAGCCTCTAGTGACCAAATATTCTTCCAAGAAAACTTTGGAAGTAAAAAGTTTTGATTGCTCTAAATTCTCATATTTCAATTTGACTAAATATCGACCATATTTCAAAAGTTTTCAAACCAACTCTTCCTTCCATGTAAAAATTGGCAAATACAACTCTTGAAGCATATTTTGAAGTTTATCTATGATTTTTTTAAGTTCCTTTTCTTCAACTAGATTACTAATAGAAATCCATGATCTAGAGTTGATTCTCATATTAATATTGTCTTTGATCTTTGGACCTTTACAATCCAGGAATGCTCAAGCAAATGGTTACCATTTTGAATAAAATATAAGAGGATAAATCTTCAAACAGGTATTAGACCAAATATTTGCATATTTCCTCTCATTTACTAACCATATAATATATTTTTTTATTAATTGAAAACTCTCTAATATGAAGTTCTATGATAAAAATTACTTGGGTAAGGTTCTTTTCCTAAATAATTTTATTACATCAAGATAACCTATATATTTTGAAATAGTATCTTTATCCAATTCTTCCCTTGACCTTCAAATAATTTCCACCCAAGCTTTGCCCCTAAGGCCAAACTCATAATTCTACAATTTAGCAAGTTTGGTCCTCTAATATTCTTTTCTTTGCAAACCTTATCCCACTTACAATGAGGAAAACTAAATGTTTCCTTTCATCCTCTCCAAAGAATGTCTCTTTGATCTTATACTTACTGGAAATCCTGAAAATAACATCATATACATAGGGATATATTACAATGTAGTTTTTATGAATTGTAGCCTTCTCACCATTGTTAAGAACGTACCTTTATAACCTACCAAAGAATATTTCATTTTATCTAAACAAGAGATCCAAATCTCCTTTTTATTTCCTTTATAAGATAAAGGAATATGCAAGTAGGTTAATGGGAAATTTTTAGTTTTAAACCATAAAATATCCATAATAATTCATTGCAAATCTAGGGGAAATTTTGATGAAAAGTTTCCTAGATTTTATAGTATCAACCAACTATCTAGTAGTCTTCTCATAGAATGATAATACTAATTTAAACTACATGGCCTCATTGACTGAGAGGTGGCCCAAAAGAAAAGTATTATAAATAAATTAAAAATGAAATTTGAAAGGAGAATTTTTGCAACTTGAATACCTTTGATTATTCCTTCCATTTTTCCCTTTTAGAAAGCTCTCCCTAATGTCTCTATGAGAAAAATAAATAGATAAGGAGATAATTGATCACCTTTGAAAATTTCACAAGATGAGTTGAATTAACCAATAGGAGAATAATTGATCAAACTAGAATATTTTGTAGTGTTATAACAACATTTAATCCATTCACACAAATTGTAATAAAAAACAATCATTTTAAGAATATCGTTTAGAAAACTTGAGAAAACCCTATCATATGCTTTGTGCATATCAAATTTCATAAGCATACCTAGTTTTTCATGGAATGAAGAGAATGTATGGACTGTTGTACAATGATTATACCATCAATAAATTGTTTAACACTAACAAAACCTTCATGTTACTCTAAGATAACACAATTTAGAATTCCATTCAACCTATTTTCCATTATTTTTTAATTGATCTTATAAATCATATTACAAAGGCTTATTGGAAAAAAATTATCAAAATATTTTTTCTCGTCTTTCTTGGGAGCCAGCATAATAAAAGTAGAATTGATATCACTTATTATATATTTCCCCTTTTGGGATTCCTTAACAATAATTAACATACCACTCTTCAATAAATCCCAACTATTTTTAAAGAAAATAATAGGAAATCCATAGGGGCCAAGTGCCTTATTAGGATGGAACGAGAGAATTGCTTCATGTATCTCCTTCATAGATATATTCTTCATCAAGATTTAATTTTTTCCTTTACATAATAATTGATGGAATATTTTATAAAATATTATCTTGTCCCTCCTTTTCTTGCCCAATATCTGATAAAATATTTTTGAAATAATTAATTACTTCCTTTGTTATATCTTCTTTTCCCTTAATATTTTTTGCATTTAGAGTTAAAATATTTTTGATGTGATAAAAAGAAAATATTTTTTTTACTATAGCATGATAAAATTGATCTCCTTCTTTGAGCCATTTCTACCTAGATTTTTCGAACCAATATAACTCCCCATTTTTAATGCATTATGATAATTAGAAAGTGATTATTTTTCTTTAACATAAGAATCATGATCCATTCCATTAGTTTCTATTATCACTTGTAAATTTTTTGATCTTGGATTCAATTTATTTCTTTTCTTTAAATGTATTACCAAAATATTTGCCATTCCAACTATTTATTTTGTCCTTTAAATATTTCATATTTTGAACAAACCTATATATATGATTCTTCAAAATATGCTTCATTCCACCATAACAAAATCATCTAGATGAAATCGAGGTCTTGGAGCCACATAGAATGGAAGCAAAATGGATTTGGATGACCTTTGTTGGGTAAATTATAGGTCAAAAGAATGAGTTTGTGATTTGATCCTACTTTTTTTATGTTGGTAAAAATTTATTGAATTAATAAAACCATACAAGAAATAGAGAATCCCAAAACAATAACCCTTACAAGGTCTAGAAGAAAGAGACCCCAAAACCACCAAGCACCCAACCAAAAGACACCCAACAAACAACAACCTCAACTAGGCATATCCACAACAAGCAAATTAGCAAGATGATGAGAACAATCTAATGGGAGATGATCCCATTCCCTAACATTCCAGTCTTCCTAAAACTTAGAAGCCCATTTTTCCAAGCAATCAACCACACTATTCCATTCCTTGGGAATATGAAAAAAGAAAATAAAATCTAGATGGCAAAAAATTTGAATGATCTTCTAAGCCACTAACACCAACTACCAATGAAAATTAGAAATATTATGAGTCTTCAATAAATTAATAATAATATGAGAGTCCAACTCACATATTATCTTCCACCATCCTAGAGCATAACCTTTTTCCAAAGCAAAATGAATAGCAAGGGCCTCCATATAATTATTAGTTTGCTTCCCCTTATAATAGGAGAAAATGAAAAGAGTTGCACTACTACTATATCTTCCAACACCACCAATACCTGCATACCTATGATTCTCTTTGGAGGAACCATCAATATTAATCCTAAACACTCCCTGAGGTGGAGGATGCTATCTGCCATCTTTATACATTTTTTTATTGAGACCTCTCCTCCCGATCGATAAAGAAGGATGAGGGCCATTATCCACTAAACCCAGGTCTTGTATCATCAAAATATTAGACTGATCCAAATGAAGACTAATATGATATTTAGAAGAAACAATTTCTTGAATCATACCAATAATCCTTTGCCAAATGTAATAAAAAGTTAACTTTCTACCTTGAAAAAATCTTTGATTACTTTCAATACAAATCTACCATATAATACGTGAGGGCCTAATAATCCATGCAACTTGAAGAAAAAATCCTTAGAAAGAGGTCTTCCTAAACTTCTCCAGAACTCAACAAGGGAAAAGGTATGAGAACAATCATGTTTCTACACCCTCCACCAAAGATGCCAAATTTCTTGTGCAAACAACTATTGTAAGATCAAATGACCTAAAGATTCATCACTATTATCACAAAGGAAACAAAATGAAGGGCCATAAAAACCTCTCTTTTCGATATTATATCAGGTAAGACATCTATTCCTAGTAGCCAAACACAAATAGAAATTGCATTTGGGCCAAGAAAATCTATTTCAAACCTATTTCCACCAAGGAACCTCCTCATCCCCAAAATGTTGCCTATCTAAAACACGGTAACCAGAATCCATCGAGAAAACCCCTCTAGGATCTAGAATCCAAGACAAAATATCATCATCCTATAAAGAAGAGCAATCCCTAGTAGCTAAAATATGAGCCAACTCTTCTCTATCCTAAACAGAACCACCTATTGGCCAATCTCTAGGATATTTCCATTGAACTACCTCCACTTGCCCAACTCTTTTGGAAACTTTATAATCCATCATCCTGTACCAACCATTAGCCAATAAAAAATTACATAGCTCCTAAATATGAGGAAACATATATAAAATTGTAGGGAAACCATCCCAAGAATCATACCATAAAAGAGCCTCCGAGCCTTTAATACAAATATAGAATAATCCTTTCTTAACAAGAGTCACCTCAATCTTAAGGGTGTTCTAGATCAAAGAGCCTTTACCAGACAAACTGTATCTAGGTATCTCAAAGCCCTCAACCCCATTAAGATACTTAAAGGAAATAATTTTAGCCCAAGCATGGTTTTGAGAAATGCACCATCTCCAATAAATATTGGCCGCTAATTCCTGACTAGAAAGAGAAGTCAAACGAAGACCCAAACCACCTTCCTATTTCAATCTACAAATAGTCTCCCACTTAACAAGACTCCATTTTGAAGACTCCAAATTTACAGCCCATAATTCTTTTTGGACAAAGATTCAAGCTCATAAATAAAACTAATAGGAGCGACCTGAATTATGCACCGATAAATACATAAAGCTTGAACCACTGATTTAAGAAGCAACACTCTACCAGCAAAATAAAGCCACTTAACAGTCCAATGAGATAATTTAGCCTAGAATTTATCAAAAATATTATTCCAGATGCCTCGAGGTAGAGGGACCATAGAAAGAGGAATTCCCAAATAAGTTAAAGGAAGAGCTCCAATATGAAATCAAAGAATCTAAGCAATTTTAGCCTGTATAAGAGGATTAGTATTAAAAAATAATATGGAGGATTTCCCCTCATTTATCTTCTACCCTAAAGTAGAAAAATAAATAGCTAGAGATATTATAAAATTAGGTGCTTCCCTAATAGAGGCAAGACCCATCAGAACAGTATCATCCAAAAATTGAATATGAGTATACACAGGTAAACTATTACCCCACCTCCAACCATGAATAAACCCTTGATTGAAATACGATTTGAGAAGTCTATCCAAACCCTAAGCCATAATAATAAAAAAACAAGGAGATAAAGGATCCCCTTTATGGAGACCTCTCAAAGCCTGAAATAAAGAAGAAGGCTCACCATTGATAAGTATAGAATATGATGGAGATGTAATATAGCTCATCACCCAACTAACCCAGTTGGAGTCGAAACCAAAAGCAAGGAGAATTTTACTTAAAAAATATCATTTAACCCTATCATAAGCCTTAGCCATATCCAATTTTATAAACATAGCTTTTTCTTTAGAAATTACCATAGAATGAATGGCCTCAACAACAATAGCCACACCATCAAGGATTTTTCTACCCACCACATAACCTCCTTGTTCATCATAAATAACCTTAATTAACAAATACTTAAGTCTCTCAACAATCAACTTGGATATAATTTTGTACACCACATTACATAGTGCAATAGGTCTGAAAATATCCAAATAATTGGCTCCTTCGCACTTAGGAATAAGAACCAAGAAGGTGGAATTCATAGTTCTCAACATCTATTTAGTTCTAAAAGACTCCTGCACAATCGATAAAATATCGAGTTTGATAATCTCTCATAATTCTTGGAAAAAATCCATAGGAAAGCCATTTGTACCTCGGGGCTTTCCATTTCCTCATATGGAAAATAACCCTCCAACTCTTCAATTGAAACATGTCTCATGAGCAACTCATTCATATCAGTAGTGACAACTGAAGGAATATGATCCAAAATACTATTTTCTTCAACAATCGCAAAGGGAAAATCCTCAAAATACGAATAGGAAAAAAAACCTTACAACCTCCCTTGAAATATCCTTAGCAATAGTCATTTGGACCCCAAGAGAAGAAATAAGAGAAGAAATCACATTACCATACCTTCTAGCTTTAACTGAATTGAAAAAGAAAGTAATATTTCTCTGCTTCCTACAACCAATCAATCCAAACCTTCTATTTCCAATAAATTTCCTCCCTCAATTCCCACTCAACTAACTCCTTAAGAGCATAAGATTCCTCTTTAAGAGTCCTTTATATGATGCCATAATACCTAATCTATCTTGTAATAGCATCTAGCTTCTCTTGAGAAACCATATTAGCCCCAAAAAAGATTACCAAAACTCTGCCTATTTCACTTCTTAAGCTGATATTTCACATATTGGAGACTCTTAATAAAAGAGAAAATAGCAGTTCCATGAGCAAGCCTAACATGTAACCACTAAACTCTCTTTAAATCATGTAGATAAGGCTCCCAAAGCTACATTAACTAAAATTTAAAGCAAGGTTTTCTATGAACTCCTTGGCAAATGACATTTAGCTTTATAGGCCAATGATCAAAACCTCTCCAATCCAAAATTTCTGAGTTGATTTGCCAATTATTACTGAACTAGAAAAGAGAAACCAGAAAATGATCCAATCTCTCAAAAATAGCTTCAGTTTCACATCTCCTATTACTCCAAGTAAACATACCATTAACATGTTTAATATCCATAAGGTTTAAGAAAAGGATATTATCATTAAGGGCCAAAGATGCCTATCCAAGAGAACCCACACCACCTCTTTTCTCTACCAACATGGTGATAGCATTAAAGTCTCTAGGAAAAATCCAAGGATAGTGAGAATCCATTAACCACACCACCTAAATATGATTCCGAAGATAAATTTTCCCAGCAAGATCAGAGGGAGCATAAACATTAGTTAATAAGACCACTTCAACAGACTCCTTACAAGAAGTAGCCATAGAGAGAGAAAATTTATCAAAAACCCACCATATAGGAGAGAGCTTCTAAGGATTCCAAAATCTAATAATACCTCCAGCACTGCTGTGGGCACCAATACACTGACATTGACCACAAACCCACAATTTGGAAGCAATACTAAACAAACAATCAACTGATAATTTTACTCCTACAGAAAAATAATATCAAGCTTATGCAACTTAATCAACTCGTGAATATATTTTTATTGAGGGATGCTAATCAATCCCTTCACATTCCAAGATAAAACAAATCAATTTATTAGGGATGGAAATAGTGAGAATAAAGGGGCCTAACCAATTGTGACTCAACCAAGGAATCCCCCTCAAGTTTAATTTTCTCCAAATATTTCTTCGTGCCCACCTTAAAATACTTTTTAGGTACCCTCTTTTTAAAATTCTTTTATGCAATCCCATCATAGAAATCACCTTAGAACATTTTCCATGACTAGAACCCACCAAATCAGCTAGTAGTAGATCATCTACCACCACATAATCCTCCTGAAAAACCATATTTTCCTTAGAAGGAATAGAAATATGGTTCCCTTTAATAATTTGTGCCTCACAATTCACCAAAATTGGAATAATCATATTACTTAGAAACTGATTAGTTCTCATATGAGTAATAGATAGATCCCTTTGTAGATTAACCCCAACAAGCTAGTCCAAGTCATCCAAAGCATAAAATATATTATGTAACCCATCAACATACCTCTTATTAATGGATCTCTTCTGTAATGTCCCCTCTTCAAGGCAGTCAGTGTACCGAGGAGATTAGCCTATACACGAGCTCCCGTAGGCTAAGTCAATTTTTAAAGAGCCATATGGATAGGTTACTATCTTCATTAGATTACAGAGAGTTCATGTTTATCGGTCATTTGGGTTTATTTGGAGATCATTTGACTAGACTTACTATTTTTAGTAGTGTTTGTTTTTAGGGTTTCAGATGACGACTTCAGCACAATATTATTCTTCAGCGAAATGGGTATCCAAAACCATTCATGGATTATTGCTTTGAGGAGCAGAGGTCTAATATTTTAATGGGTGAAGTTATATTGCATTAAAGTTATTTATTATTTAATGAATTTATATTATGAAATCACTTTATGGATGTGAAAGGAGCCACTTTATAATATAATGTTATAACATTAAGTTATAACTTAAAAAAACAACTTAAAGTGGTATGCCTAGGCCAAAGGGGGGGGGACATGGCCCTCTTTATGATGTAAAGGGACATAAATTAAAGATATTAAAAAAAAAATATGTGCAACCCTAATTAGGCCACCCAAACCCTAATTGCACATTTATATTTTGGAGTTGGGTCTCATTTTCCATATGGAGAATTTGGAATTTTTATTGAGCTTTTAATAGGGATTTTTGACAAAATAACAAATGCCTTGTTGGGAGTTATTTCTTAGTAGGATTGGACTAGTTTCAGGTGTGATAAATCACCTCTAGCTGAAGGATTGAATTTCTCAATTATAGAGGAATTATCAGAGCATAACAATGGTAGATTAGGTTTTGCCTATGATTGAAAACAACTGGATTGAAGATCAGAGCTTTTGGGTTTCATTATTTTAATGGTAATTTAAATGAATCTCAATTCATTTTGAAGTTGTTGAAGTTATAGGGAAAAAAATAGGCTAGTCATACCATTTTTTGCTCATATTATGTGGATTTGGTGAGGGTTTCATTGTGGGTATTTATAGTTAAACTTGCCTTTGCCAAGTGCCTCTTTTTGAGCATTTCTAAGTTGATTTTGAAGGAATATTGAATTTCTAAAGGTTGCCATACATATTTTTAGGCTATAAAGTTCAGAGGGTTAGCAAATTTAATTAGCAATAGTCTTTTGAAAGTAGTTTTGGTTGGGTTCAGACTTGCATGTGGAGTAGCCAATCTCAGTTTGAAATCTACACTCATGGAAGGGACATTAGGGGTAATAAAGAAGGAAAATTGTAGCAAATGAGACATTTCTAGACTTGCTCTTTGTCTCATATTTGTTGTTGTTCGTAATCAAGTTAGGAAAATATGCAAATTTGTATCTATTTTTAGTTATCATGAATTGAAATAAAATTTATTTTTGTTTCCAACTATTACTTGTTATCAATTTACAATTACTTTCAAATCAACCACACAAACTCACAAAAAAATCATACCACAAAAAATACATGCAAAATAATAGAGAAGTGTAGTAGAGGGACATGGTGTTCATTATAGTGGTATCAGAGCTCAAGTTCAACCTTGTTAGCCTGTTCGGGTATTGAACTATGGCTCTAGTCAGTGAAGAAAAAGAATGGTACAAGAAACTATGGTTTGTAGGTAAAAAATTTGAACAGTTATTACCGTTAGATGATGATGCTATTACCATCCTAAATTAAATAGAGGAATGTTTGGCCATGGTGGAACAACAACCTTCAGTGGAGTGGTAGGTTGCCATACTTCCTATATTGGATACTTTGAGCTAGGATAAATAGATGACACATTTAGATGACAGGCTAAGACTCATTGTTACTTATTGTTTAAGTGAACTCACATAGATCACAACTCTAGAGGCACCATATGAGGATAAAAAAATGAAGGAAGTTATACATACGATTGTTGATAGATTCTAGTGATTGAGTGATATCAGAAGCCCATTGTTTGGTAAGAAGGTAAAGAATTTAGAGTTGATGGCTAATCTTCATTCCAATAATCCGTTGATTGACTTGGGTTGTGACAGTGATATATTTTGTATGTGTTATTATTTCATATCTTCTATTGGTGAGGAACATGACGAGTTCATTTGTTGTGACATGGAGGACATCATGTCCTTAATCATTGATGAATATGACTCCATTTTGTAGCCTCTATTAACCTTATTATTAGCTGTTTAGAGGTAGGACAAGGTTTATTATTTTGCAGCACATAGATTGGTTGACATTGTTGTAAGAAGGTGTAAGAAAAAGTTGAGAGTCTACCTGGATAGCAAGGAGAGTTGGGAAGAAGAAGAGCCAGAATAAGAAAATTCACATGAGGTAGGTGTGGAAAATTCATAGGTTGATCTAGTAGACAAGGCTGCACATACAGATGATGAGATTGTACTTCATGAGGACACCAGATCATCACCAACTAAAATTCACCTATCACATATTGGTGATGGTAGTATAGGTGAACACGGGTTGTATTATCAAACCCAACCCATTATGATGTATGCACCCAAGAGATACATATTCTTGGGTGATTCGTAAAGTGATTTGTAGTTAAGATTAGTCAGGCATGTTGGTGCTAAACTTGAGAGAGATTACATCAGGCTATTGCAGTTGGGGCTTCTACAATTCCATCTTGTTAGAGGAGCAGTGTGGTGTAGTGTCATCTCGATGGGTACTTTTTGAGGTTGTTATGGGATCCAAGTATTCTATGCGGCCTCATATGGGATGCAAACCATTGATTGGGTTATGTTTGGGCATTGCTTGAGGACAAGCAATATTTGGGAAGGGCAGATTGTAATGTCCCCTCTTCAAGGTAGTCAGTGTACTGAGGAGATTAGCCTATACATGAGCTACTATATGCTAAGTCATTTGTTGGGGAGCCATCTGGAGAGGTTATTATCTTCACTAGATTATAGAGAGATCATTTTTATTGGACGTTTGGGTTTATTTGGAGATCATTTGACTCAACTTGCTATTTTTAGCAGTGTTCATTTTTAGGGTTTTGGATGTTGACTTCAACACAATATTATTCTTTGGCAAAATAGGCATCTAAAACCATTCACGGATTGTTGCTTTGAGGAGCAGAGGTCCAATATTTTAATGGGTGGAGTTATATTCCATTAAAGTGATTTATTATTTAATGAATTTATATTATGAAATTACTTTATGGATGTGAAAGGGGCCACTTTATAATATAATGTTATAACGTTAAGTTATAACTTAAAAAACAACTTAAAGTGGTATGCCTAGGCCAAGGAGGGGGACGTGACCCTCTTTATGATGTAAAGGGACATAAATTAAAGATATTAAAAATAAAAAACATAAGTATGTGCAACCCTAATTAGGGCACCCAAACCCTAATTGCACCTTTATATTATGGAGTTTGGTCTCATTTTGCATATGGAGAATTTGGAATTTTTATTGAGCTTTTTACAGGGATTTTTGATAGAAGATCAAAGGGATTTTTGGGAGTGATTTCTTAGTAGGATTGGACCAATTTCAAGTGTGAAAAATCACCTCTAGCTGAAGGATTGAAATTTTAAATTATAGAGGAATTATCAGATCATAACAATGACAGATCTTGCCTATGACTAAAAATAACTAGACTGAATATTAGAGCTTCTAGGTTTCATTATTTCAATGGTAATTTAAATGGGTCTCAATCCATTTTGAAGTTTCTAAAGTTTGAGGGAAAAAAATAGGCTAGTCATACCATTTTTTGATCATATTTTGTGGATTTGGTGAGGGTTTCATTGTGGGTATTTATAGTTAAATCTATCTTTGCCAAGCATCCCTTTTTGAGCATTCCTATGTTGATTTTGAAGGAATATTAAATTTCTAAGGAATATCGTATAGATTTGTAGGTTGTACAATTTAGAGGGTTAGCAAATTTAATTAGTAGTAGACTTTTGAAAGCAGTTTTGGTTGGGTTTAAACTTGCATGTGGAGCAGCCAACATCAGTTTGAAATCTGCACTCATTGAAGGGTCATTAGGAGGAATGAAGAAGAAAAATCATAGAAAGACTTGTTTTTTGTATCAAATTTGTTGTTGTTCATAATCAGGTTAAGAAAATATGTAAATTTGTATCTATTTTTAGTTATCATGAATTGAAATAAAATTTGTTCTTGTTTCCAACTATTTCTTGTTATCAATTTGCAATTACTTTCAAATCAACCACACAAACTCACAAAAAAAATCAGACCACAAAAAATACATGCAAAATAACAAAGAAGTGTAGTAGAGGGATGGGGTGTTCATTATATATTTAAACACCTACCTTTATTGTGGGACTTAATAGGAATGAAAACCTCCTTATCAGTCCTACTATCTTGCATTGGAGCTTTCCCCTCAACATACCCATTAGCCTACTTAGGAGCTTTCCCTTTATCTATCCCACTATCGTGCTTAGGAGGTTGAGTTTTAGATGGCAAATTACCAAGTAATTTTTGGTATTTTCTCTGAAGGTGTCTATATGCATGACACAAACAAAATCAGAATGGAAGGGTTTCATAGTCCAACTATTGAATCCAAGAAGAATATCCAACAAAAATTTCCATAGAATTTGGCAAAGGCTTATTTAAATCTATCTCAACACAAACACGAGCACAAGAAACTACCTTTTTATCCATCGTTTATTGAGAAGGACCCACCGAATTCCCTAGCAACAACACAATCATGTGAAGAATATCATTTCTCTAGAACTCCAGAGGTAACCAAGGGAGCCAAACCCAAACCAAAACCCACGATGGAATTTCCTCCATAGGGTTAAAACCCACATGCCAAGGCTTAATGAACAAGCCAACCTAGTTATAGAAATAAGGCCCTCCTTCAAAAATTTTACGATGATTCTCCATGCAAGAGAAAACAACCATGAAAAATTATTTACCCCCAGCATGATCTCCATATATTCAATTGGATTCCATATTTTTTGAGCCCAAGATTCCAACGAAATGAGATGGACCCAAATTTCTAAAAAATTGCATAGTAAGGCATGATTAGCTAGGTATTCAACATCATTTGTAATTGAATATGGTTGAATCACCAGAACAGTCCTATCCAGAGTCTATTCAAGAAAACCATTCACTTTTGTAGCTCTAAAAACCCTAGCTGGAATAAAGCCAATCGGGCTTGATAATTTTTTGCCAAATGCACGCCTTAAAGAAGATGGTTCAGATCCCATGAGGGCCTCTTGGAAGGATAATATTTGTTTATCATTTAAATCCTTGACCATCATATCTCCATCTATCTCATTCTCTGTAATATTCGTCTCGTATTCTCTGTAATATCCATCTTGTATTCTCTTCGTAACTCTTATTGGCATAATAGATCGTGATTTGATCCTACTTGCAATAAAATATCTAAAGATATTATATAGTTTATTTGTATCCATTTTTTGGATAATAAGAATTTATCCAAAATTTATATGATATGAGTTTCTCGATATGTCTATTATCCCATGTATACTAAAAAATTAAATGAGGAACATCCCAAAGGTCATTTGGATTGACAAATAAATTAAATATTGAATTGATTTAGAGCATCCTAAAGTACCACATTTATTTTACAAAGGAGATAGAAAGATATTGAAATCACACCCAAGAATCCATAGATCTCAATGAATCATCATTGCGTTTGAAAAAAATATACTACTGTCCTTCCAACATATTTCACGAGGAGTAACTATAGTTGGGGCATATACGTTATAACCCCAAATTTAACATTTTACTCTTTCTTGTAAATTAATCCCACAACCCAAATAATTTTTGTTTCTAACAATTTTCCATCCCATATGTGTTTGTCCCATATTTTCACAATATTGCATGAAGCTTCTATAGAAGATTTTTTTTTATGTAAAAAGCATTATATTAAAGAAAAAAATACATTTTTACAAAAAAAAGAGGTGGATAAACATGCCACATGGCTAACATCATCAGCCAAAAAAAAACATCCCTATCAATAGATCGGGAACCCAAGAAAATAAATTACAATTATTCAACACCCCTTACAGAACGAAACTAACCCCTAAAAGGGTGAATACACAACATAATTAGGCATAGCAAAATAAACTAGAAAACCTAAAATATAGAACTATAAATTTAGGAACTAGGTAGAAATACATCTTCCCAACACAAAATTATTGGAACTTTTGGGCTAGATGGGTGAAACCATTTTTCAAGTAAAGTATCTTCATCTTCTTTCCCTTGTCGAGGACTATGAGAATGTCAAAATTGCATAGAAGGGGAGGGAAATTTAGATTTTGTTTCCTTTGGAGGAAATTAAATTTCATTGATGATGGCTCTACATCCAATGACATATCCTCACCGTTGTTAAGATACTCCAATACACTGTAGTTGTTTCCAAACTAAATATTGGTCATATGAAGTCACTTCTTTGGAGCATCATATTGTTCTACAAATCCCTTTCTCGGGCTGCAGGAGCACTTGGTATTAGTTGGGGGAATGTATTGGAGGAATATAAAGCAAGCACTACTGCATCCCTTTGTTGAGACTGAGAAGCCTCATTGTTGGCAGTTTCAACTGTAGGATCAACTTTTTCCTTTTCATATCCCTTTTTTATCGGTTGTGAGATATGTGTCAAATTAGACTGTGTACCTTGAAGAATCCAAATGTGTATTTTTATGCCCTCCCATAGTTGTCCAATCATCCTCCTACGGTTGAGAAGTGGGTGCACTTGGTGCTGTGGGGCTCTGCTTGTCCATATTATGTAGTATCAAGGGACATTATTTGATCTTATATGCTGAGGATTGACACTTAAAATAAGTGTTGGGGTAAATTAATGTAGAGGACCCATTGGGATAACACAATGTCACCAAATTGTATTTCAATAGACTCCTTGAGATCTCGAGAAACATCAATCTCAACACAAACACATTTTTGAGGGCATGCATGGAAAAATTTATCTGCTTCCACCAAAATGACACACCCAAGAGGGGTTGCTATGTGACTAATAAAGGGCCACAAAGATAGAGGGAGTCCTGGGAATTCCCCCCACATAGAGACTTTGGTATATATTTCTCCAGAAACAAAAAAGTCACGGGTCCAAGGAGAAAAAAGAAGTAGAGAGTTTCTCATGTACGGGGGCCATGTTCATAAATCACCTTAGCATCAGTTGTCTCCACAAAGCAAAATATAAAAAATTCCTTTGTAAGGTTTTGAACCATCATTATCTTGAATACATGAAGAGTCCAAGTTATGTTAACCCATGCCCTAAAGGAATATTCATTAGGTATGCATCCAACAAAATACCCGACAAGGGTGAGAGATTCTAAATTGTGACATGTAAAATCAACTTTGGGTAAAGAAAGAATTACATCAGGAGAACGAAGATTACCTTGTGGACCATTATTAGCATAAACTTGCACAGTTGAATGAGATGAGCTATTGTCGCATGTATTCTCTTCTACGGTGTCAATATTGTGCATTGGTCCACTAGATTTGGAGACCATAGTGATACTCAAAACCTTAGCATCTTCTTCTTGTAACTTCTTATAGAAGAATTTTTTATACAATACCCCATCTTCCAAATATTTTTAAATGCATCCTTAAATTTCTCACTATAATTTAATTTCTTGCATTAAAATAAACTTAGGACTATAACTATTGTTTAATTTCTAAACTCTTTTTAGGGTTCTTACTCATATCCTTAATATCTCTAATATTCCATGATATCATTTTCATCATAATCACTTTTTATAATTATTAGTAGGTTTAGTCCCCTTGTTAAAACCTATAATATTTTTATTTGGATTTCTAAATCAATATCCCTTTGAGATTATTTTTCTCTTTGTTCATGTTTTTATGGCCTTCATATCCTTTTTTTGTTACCAACGACACTCTCATCTTCATCAATATCTTCTATTATTTCATATTTTTCACAATTAAACTTATATTCTAAATATTTATGTTGCCCCAAAGAATATAAAATTCAAGGAATAGCCTCAACAACATGTTTTTCTTTATGTTTTCCTAAAAATCCTATAATGCATGGATGATCCTGATCCTCCATAGTCATTAATATCTTATGTTGCCTAAAAAAATCCTAAATTTCTTTGGATATCCTCCATATGCTTTTCTTTATTATTCTACTCTTGAAACCCTAAAGTGCAATAAATACACTATGTACTACCTTCATTTTTATTATAACCAGAATATTTTATTCTACATAAGAAAATTGAACATGATTTACTTGGATTAACCTGGATCTCCTTCACCTCACCCATTTTAAAATCTGCCTCTCCATATTCCTTTGGTTTAATATTTTCCTCCCCATATTCCTTCACATATTTAACTCCTATATTGGAATTTATGCATTGTACTTCCTCATCGCTTGTATCATTTTTCTTCTAATGGTTTTAATTTGATGATACAAAGGGTTTTTCTTTTCACTTTCTTAGGATTGAAAAATCCTTGATTTAACCCAAATTTTCCTATGATATGATCTTCTTGTTTCATATTGAAGTTTTTCTCATGCCCAAAATTTTCCATCCCCTTCTTCATTATTTTCACTTTGCAATCTCTTTCCATGTGTTCAATTTCATGAAATTTACAACATTAGAATACAAAGTTTTTATAATCCCTTGTTGATCTGATTCTCTTGATTCAAATTTAATCATAGTGGGTTACAATAAAGGTTTTGAAATATCCATGGTAAAACATATTCTAGTGTATACAACATGCCTTCTCTCCTTAGGAGTTGGTCTCTCTTGGATGAACTCACCTAGAGCATTTCCAATATTATTCAAAAACCTATTTTTTGATAAGTTAATAAATAATTCCAAAATAATAATCCATTTAGTATTATCTATATCTATAGAAAAAATCTCACTCCATGGTCTTAAATATAATGCATATTTTCCCCTAAACTAAGGGCCCCCATCCATTATTTTACCCCTTATTTCTAAACTAGATAAGATAATGAGGAAAAATCCTTTTGGAATAAAAGTCCATGAGTAATTAGAACAAAAGTCATGGAGTAATTTGAATTCAATCCTCACTTCCACTTGATCTAATTTTGCACCTCAGAAAAACCTGACCAATATCCATGAAACTTAAATATCAACCCTCTAGTTTTAAGAATGATTTTATCATGTTCGATCATTTCATCCTTGATAATCATTTTTGGTGTAGTATCTGCTGCCTAGATAGGGTTTTCCATAGATTCACTCTTCCTCTTATTATTTACTAGGGCATATATGTTTCTAAATAGGGAATCCTTGCTTCTAACTATGACATTGCATTTCCAACAAGGACTTACAAAAATGACTTTTTTTTTATATTATCTAGATTTGTTTTCATACGAATCCTCTAGATTTTGAAAATTTCTTAAGTTTTGAAACATGAAGAAGTGGTTCTTTCTCCTTGATCATGTTTTTTCCTACTTGCTCATGCTTCCTACTTGCTTCTGGCTCATACTCGCTTTTGGCTCATACTCATGCTTAAATCTCACTCCCTCCTAGCTTGCACTCCCTCTTAGCATACACAATTAAAGTATATTGTAGAATCTTATTACTCATACCATCGTATATATGTTTTAAAATACAATCATTACATAATAAATATGAGATCTAATTTCATTCTATATAAGTAATTAAAAATTTACACATAGCATCCACATTACTTAAAATTTCAAATTATTACATTCTAGAAAGGAAAGGTGAATTGATTAATGGAATAACATGATTTCATGTACCACTTCCTTTTTTCATTATTAAAAAATATATATATATATATATATATATATATATATATATATATATATATATATATATATATATATATATATATATATTAGATAATAAATGGAGTTTTGAAAGGGACCCCACCCTTTTCTAGAGATCAAGGTCACACCTTGATACTTTGGAAAAAGCAACAAAACAAAAAGGTAAGCATAAAGTGAAAGAGCAACACAATCACTACAAACTAAAGCCTCTAAAAATAGACAAGTGTAAAGACCCAAACTCAACACCCTATGCAAGAATCCAAACTTGAACAAAAAGACTAGACCTGAGACCCAAAGAAGAACACTGAAACTACAAACATGGGTGGTCCCGAATCACTAGGCACCCACTCCATCACTATGATTTAGAACCATTCCTTGAATATCCTGAACAAAGGAAATCGCAACCTAAAGGGCACCCAACATATATTGGTGCTTTCCATCCAGGTCATTAAGGAAGGGCAGATTGATCGGGGACTCAGGACCCATTGCTAGGGGAGCCACATTTGCATCATCCAGAGCTTCTAAGATTTTTGAATTTTTCTTTACGAGGCAACTATCCTTTGAATCTATCACCTTAATCGAGGTTAGGGGATTCTCAAATTTTTTGTTCTTATATGATATCCATTCAAAGTGATGAGTACTACCCCCATTAATGGGGATTCATGACTGCATCACTCCCTGAGTTATCCTTCTCTTTTGCTGAAGAATCTAGCGAGTCTTTTGAACCCAACTCAGAAAAGTCAGTGGAGGCCTCTAATGTTGTAAAAACTGGGTCCAAAGTTGGCCAAAATTTTTGAAAATAAATTCTAGCTAAAGCCTCCTCCACCACCTGGATCCAACCCCTTGTTGCCCCTTACATCCATTAGGTATTTTGCTAGAGAGTCATACAAAAATAGAGGGACATTCATGAGTTGCTTTCTTATCAATTATTTTAAAAACATCAGGTGAAAAATTTGAAGCACCTCCTTCTTTGTTTCTAGGGTAAATTAATCCATAACAATCGAAATGACCCAATCCCATGGCACCTTGAGTGCTTTATCATCCTACCAATTTTCATGCTTTGAGAGATACTCTGCATTAAATAATTAAATTTTATTTTACATCATGCAAATCAAATTCTAAGGTTTGAAACTTGACAAGCATTTGCATAGTCAAGAAATACTCCTTTAAGAAGTGGTTACAGTAGTAAACTGCTCCATCATGTTACAAATAACATAACCTACTTATTTAGTGTTTTGACTATTTTTTATTTAATTGCTTATTGAATTATAGTCATGCTAATTGAATATAAATCCACATAATAGAATCTAATGTTTGATATATGTAAGTCTAGATTTAGCAAATTATATTTTAAAAAATAAAATAAAATTAATGATGATAATTATTTATTTATTTATTTTTAGATACATAAGGGAGTTGTTTACATCCATGCTATTTTTAGTAACTGCCAAGTGCAAGGTTAAAACCACAAGGGTTGCTTCCAAAAATCTTATTCCACCTCATTATTTTTGACTCGACATGAGGGGGAACATCGGTTGCTCAAGGTTTGTACCATTGTCATTGGTCTAACATGCACTTAGAGGATTCAAAACAAATTACTACCTTTGTAACAGACATGCCCCCAAGGTTAAACCGAGGTCTCTTCTTGGTAAGTGAATAATTATTCAACATGAGTTTATATGGATGAATACATCAAATTTTAATATAGGGATGAAGGTTACATTTTTGTTTGACAACGTACATATAATTTCAAATGAAAATAAAAAATAAACAAACAAAAATAACAGACATTGTTGTAATACCAATATAGGATTTATTGTAAAATCATTGTGATAGCAATGATGTAGGAGACATTGTTGTAATAACAATATAGGATTTTTTGAAAAGTCATTGTGATGACAATGATGTAGGAGGGTTATATGATTAAGGGTCATTTGAATTCTATATAATTAATTTAAAAAATATAATAATAAGATCTTGACAAAATGGTGAGTGAGGGGTGTTCATTTTAAAGAGGTCAATACTTCTTTTTTTGGTTACATAGGAGTTGGTTACAATCACACTATTTTTAGTTATTGAAAAGCGCATGGTTCAAACCATAGGGGCTGCTCCCACCAAACCTATTATACCTTGATATTGTTAACTCGACGTGAAAGGGACCACCAATTGTTCAATATTTGTACCATCATCGTCGGTCTGACGCGCACTTAGAGGATTTAGATCAAACTACTACCTTTGCAAATAGGCTTCCCCGAGGTTTGAACCTAGGTGTCTTCTTGATAAGTACCTAAAGAAGTCAATCCTTTGACTCCACTTGAAACTCATACAATATCGGTCCTTGTCTTAGGCCAAAAATGATCGTTAAGGAGTTAACATCCATGTATTTATATATAATTTCATTTCCATGAAAGCAAGCATTTTAAGTTAAAAAACTTAAATTTGAAAATCCTAAGTAGCTTTTATCTTATTTATTTCAAGTATAAGCTATACATATGTTGTTTATAGTGAGGATGTATCATCAAATACTTAAGAATTACACCACAAATCCAAGGTTCCATTCTTATGGATAAACTTAGCATTTTTAACCAATGGGTTTGGAGCAAATTGTAGAAAGGTAGGAGTTTCACACCTTAATCCAAGGTTTCAATATATTGGTAAGTCTTAATATTTATTGTCTATGTGGAACACTCTAGTGGTTAGGGCTTTGGGCTCTCTTTCATGAGACCTAAGTTCAAACACATTTGAATGTGTGAGCTTGTTAAAAAAAAAATCAACACTATTACATTAAGTTTTGAACAAGTTTCAAAAGCATGAACACTTTAGTTCAAGGTTCCAATCTTAATGGTGAACCTTAAAATTTTAATGAATGAAATGTCATTACCTTGAATGGTTAAGAATATGGGGTCCCAATGGGATATCTAAATTCAAATCTCATCAATATTAATTGTGAACCTTAAAATTATAATGGATGAAATACCATTACCTTAATTGGTTAAGGATATAAGATCTCCATTGGGATATCTAAACTCAAATCTCACCAATTATAATAAATTAAGAATGTAATTTGGATAGTGTGTCTTTCAATTACATATATCCAAATAAAAAATAAAATAATTACAATATTCTTCATTTAAAAATAAAAAATTAAATTACAAATTTTCATGGAGATCTGGAATATCACCAATTATAATAAAATAAATATGTAATTTAGATAATAGATATTCCAAAAACATATATCTGAATAAAAAAATAATTACAACATTTTCATTTAAAAATAAAAAATTTAAATTACAATTTTTCTTGGAGATATGAAATACACAATATATATTTTTTGATTGGTTGAAAGGGTGTTGAAAGGTCCCTGAACCTTGTACAAGTATTTTTTACATGTTTTCCAAACCGATCGAAGAGGCCCAAGAGCTAAATATCAAAGAAAAGGTAAAACACCACAAGAAGAAAGGTGTCGCGATATCGCGACATTTTGTATTTTCATGGTCCAAAGCATAGGGGAAAAGCGAGGAAAATGTGTCGCGATATCACGACATGTTACACCATCGTAACCAAAAGAGGAAGATATGTCGCGGTATCGCGACAGGATGCAGCATCACGGTCAAAGGAGAGAAAGTGTTGCGATATCGCGACAAGTTGCAACGTTGCTGCCAAAAGAGAAGTGTCACGATATCGCGACAAGTTGTGTCGTCACGGCCAGAGGAGGAAAGATGTCACGATATCACGACATGTTGCATCGTCGAGGCCAAAGAAGAAAATATGTCACGATATCGCGACATGTTGCATTATCGCAGCCAAAGGAGAAAAAGTGTCGTGATATCGCGACATGTTGCACCGCCGTGGCCACAAGAGAAAAGGTGTCGCGATATCGCGACATGTTGCATTGTCATGGCCAAAGGAGGAAAAGTGTCACGATATCGCGACATGTTGCAATGTCGCGACCAGAAGAGAAAAGGTGTCACGATATCACGACATGTATCAACGCGGGCTAAGGAGAAAAATGTCGTGATATCATGACATGTTGCATCGTTGTGGCTAGAGGAAAAAAAGTGTCACGATATCGTGACATGTTGCAGCATCATGTCCAAAGGAGAGAAAGTGTCACAAAATCGCGACATGTTGCATCGTCTCGAAAAAAGGATAAAAAATGTCGCAATATCGCGACATGTTGCATTGCCATGGCCAAAGAAGGAAAATGTGTCACGATATCACGACATGTTGCACCATCATAGCCAAAGAGAAAAAGTGTCATGATATCACGACAGGTTGCATCATCACGGTCGAAGAGAAAAGGTGTCACGATATCGTGACATGTTGCGACATCACGGCCAAAGAGAAAAAGTGTCACGATATCGTGACATGTTGCATCATCGCGGCCAAAGAGAAAAAGTGTCGTGATATCGCGACATGTTGCATCATCGCGACCAAAGAGAAAAAGTGTCACGATATCATGACATGTTGCATCATCGTGGCCAAAGAGAAAAAGTGTCACGATATTGTGACATGTTGCATCATCACGTCGAAATAGAAAAAGTGTTGCGACATCACGACATGTTGCATCATCGTGGCCAAAGAGAAAAAGTGTCGCGTACACAATATGACTATGTTATTATTATTATTTTTTTTTGGTAATATTAAGAAGCGAGGGTTTTAACCAGGAAGCCCCCAACCTGTTACAACAACTTCACTAGGGAGACACACACCCACCCCCTCACACACTCACCCATGCCACGGTTTGAACCTTGGACCTCTCGAAAAAGAGCCAAAGCCCAAACCGTTGCGCTGCACCCCTAACTGCATGACTATGCTATTGTTTATTAAACCAATCAATTTTGGTTTTCAATTAAGAGTAGATATATATATATATATATATATATATATATATATATATATATATATATATATATATAGATGCATGACTATGCTATTGTTTATTTAACCAATTAATTTTTGTTTTCAATTAAGAGTAGGTATTAAATGTTATATATATATAGGTGCATGGCCATGCTATTGTTTATTTAACCAATTAATTTTTGTTTTCAATTAAGAGCAGGTATTAAATGTTTTATATATATATATTTTTTATTTATTTAATTATTTTATGAACACCTTTCACCTATACCAAAAACACATATATCTGAATAAAAAATAATATATATATATATATATATATATTTAATTATTTGATGAACACCCTTTCACCTATGCCACAAACACATATCTGAATAAAAAAATAATTATAATATTCTTCATTTAAAAATAAAAAACTTAAATTACAAATTTTCTTGGACATATGAAATACACAATATATATTTTTTTGATTGGTTGAAAGGGTGTTGAAAGGTCACTGAACCTTGTACAAGTATTTTTTACATGTTTTCCAAACCGATCGAAGAGGCTCAAGAGCTAAATATCAAAGAAAAGGCAAAACACCACAAGAAGAAAGGTGTCGCGATATCGCGACATGTTGTATTTTCACGGTCCAAAGCATAGGGGAAAAGCGAGGAAAAGGTGTTGCGATATCGTGACATGTTGCACCGTCGTGGCCAAAGGAGGAAGATATGTTGCGATATCGCGACAGGATGTAGCATCGCGGCCGAAGGAGAGAAAGTGTCGCGATATCACGAAAAGTTGCAACGTTGCTGCCAAAAGAGAAGAAGTGTCGCAATATCACGACAAGTTGCGTCATCGCGGCCAAAGGAGGAAAGATGTCATGATATCACACCATGTTGCATCATCGAGAAAAAAGAAGAAAATATGTCATGATATCACGACATGTTGCATTATCACGGCTAAAGGAGAAAAAGTGTCGCAATATCGTGACATGTTGCACCGCCACAGCCATAAAAGAAAAGGTGTCGCAATATCGCGACATGTTGCATTGTCATGGCCAAATGAGGAAAAGTGTCATGATATCACGACATGTTGCAATGTCGCGACCAGAAGAGAAAAGGTGTCACGATATCATGACATGTTGTATCAATGCGGCCTAAGGAGAAAAAATGTCATGATATCATCACATGTTGCATCGTCGTGGCTAGAGGAAAAAAAGTGTCCCGATATCGCGACATGTTGCAGCATCGTGGCCAAAGGAGAGAAATTGTCGTGAAATCGCGACATTTTGCATCATCTCGAAAAAAGGATAAAAAATGTCACGATATCACGACATGTTGCATTGCCATGGCCAAAGAAGGAAAATGTGTCACGATATCGTGACATGTTGCACCATCACAACCAAAGAGAAAAAGTGTCACGATATCGCGACAGGTTGCATCATCGCGGTCGAAGAGAAAAGGTGTCACGATATCGCGACATGTTGCAACATCGCGACGAAAGAGAAAAAGTGTCGCGATATCGCGACATGTTGCATCATTGTGGCCAAAGAGAAAAAGTGTCGTGATATCGCGACATGTTGCATCATCACGGCCAAAGAGAAAAAGTGTCACGATATCGCGACATGTTGCATCATTGCGGCCAAAGAGAAAAAGTGTCGTGATATCGTGACATGTTGCATCATCACGACGAAATAGAAAAAGTGTTGCGACATCACGACATGTTGCATCATCGCGGCCAAAGAGAAAAAGTGTCGCGTACACAATATGACTATGTTATTATTATTTTTTTTTTTGGTAATATTAAGAAGCGGGGGTTTTGACCAGGAATCCCCCAACCTGTTACAACAAATTCACTAGGGAGACACACACCCACCCCCTCACACACTCACCCACGCCACGGTTTGAACCTTGGACCTCTCGAAGAAGAGCCAAAGCCCAAACCGTTGCTTCACCCCTAAGTGCATGACTATGCTATTGTTTATTAAACCAATCAATTTTGGTTTTCAATTAAGAGTAGGTATTATATATATATATATATATATATATATATAGAGAGAGAGAGAGAGGTGCATGACTATGCTATTGTTTATTTAACCAATTAATTTTTGTTTTCAATTAAGAGTAGGTATTAAATGTTATATATATATAGGTGCATGACCATGATATTGTTTATTTAACCAATTAATTTTTGTTTTCAATTAAGAGTAGGTATTAAATGTTTTATATATATATATATATATTTTATTTATTTAATTATTTTATGAACACCTTTCAGCTATACCACAAACACATATATCTGAATAAAAAATAATATATATATATATATATATATTTATTTATTTAATTATTTTATGAACACCCTTTCACCTATGCCACAAACACATATATCTGAATAAAAAAATAATTACAATATTCTTCATTTAAAAATAAAAAACTTAAATTACAAATTTTCTTGGAGATATGAAATACACAATATATATTTTTTTGATTGGTTGAAAGGGTGTTGAAAGGTCCCCGAACCTTGTACAAGTATTTTTTACATGTTTTCCAAACCGATCGAAGAGGCTCAAGAGCTAAATATCAAAGAAAAGGCAAAACACCACAAGAAGAAAGGTGTCGTGATATCGCGACATGTTGTATTTTCACGTTCCAAAGCATAGGGGAAAAGCGAGGAAAATGTGTCACGATATCTTGACATGTTGCACCGTCATGGCCAAAGGAGGAAGATATGTCACGATATCACGACAGGATGCAGCATCACGGCCGAAGGAGAGAAAGTGTCGCGATATCACGACAAGTTGCAACGTTGCTGCCAAAAGAGAAGAAGTGTCGTGATATCACGACAAGTTGCGTCGTCACGGCCAGAGGAGGGAAGATGTCATGATATCACGCCATGTTGCATCGTCAAGGCCAAAGAAGAAAATATGTCATGATATCACGACATGTTGCATTATCGCGGCCAAAGGAGAAAACGTGTTGCAATATCGCGATATGTTGCACCACCACGGCCACAAGAGAAAAGGTGTCATGATATCGCGACATGTTGCATTGTCATGGCCAAAGGAGGAAAAGTGTCATGATATCGCGACATGTTGCAATGTTGTGGCCAGAAGAGAAAAGGTGTCGCAATATCACGACATGTTGTATCAGCGCGGCCTAAGGAGAAAAAATGTTGTGATATCGTGACATGTTGCAGCGTCATGGCCAAAGGAAAAAAGTGTCACAATATCACATGTTGCAGCATCATGGCCAAAGGAGAGAAAGTGTCACGAAATCATGACATGTTGCATCGTCTCGAAAAAAGGATAAAAAATGTCGCAATATCGCAACATGTTGCATTGCCGTGGCAAAAGAAGGAAAAGGTGTCACGATATCGCGACATGTTGCACCATTGCGGCCAAAGAGAAAAAGTGTCATGATATCGCGACAGGTTGCATCATCGCGGTCGAAGAGAAAGGGTGTCGCGATATCATGACATGTTGTAACATCGCGATGAAAGAGAAAAAGTGTCACGATATCATGACATGTTGCATCATCATAGAAAAAGAGAAAAAATGTTGTGATATCGTGACATGTTGCATCATCGCGGCCAAAGTGAAAAAGTGTCGCGATATCGTGACATGTTGCATCATCACGGCGAAATAAAAAAAGTGTTGTGACATCGCGACATGTTGCATCATCGCGACAAAAGAGAAAAAGTGTCGCGTACACAATATGACTATGTTATTGTTTTTTTTTTTTTGTTTTTTTTGGTAATATTAAGAAGCGGGGGTTTTGACCAGGAATCCTTCAACTTTGTTACAACAACTTCACTAGGGAGACACACACCCACCCCCTCACACACTCACCCACGCCACGGTTTGAACCTTGGACCTCTCGAAGAAGAGCCAAAGCCCAAACCGTTGCGCTGCACCCCTAGGTGCATGACTATGCTATTGTTTATTAAACCAATCAATTTTGGTTTTCAATTAAGAGTAGGTATAATATATATATATATATATATATATATATATATATATATATATATATATATATATATATATATAGGTTCATGACTATGCTATTGTTTATTTAACCAATTAATTTTTGTTTTCAATTAAGAGTAGGTATTAAATGTTATATATATATAGGTGCATGACCATGGTATTGTTTATTTAACCAATTAATTTTTGTTTTCAATTAAGAGTAGGTATTAAATTTTTTATATATATATTTTTTATTTATTTAATTATTTTATGAACACCTTTCACCTATACCACAAACACATATATCTAAATAAAAAATAATATATATATATATATATATATATATATATATATATATATATATTTATTTATTTATTTATTTATTTATTTATTTGATGAACATCCTTTCACCTATGCCACAAACACATACCTGAATAAAAAAATAATTACAATATTCTTCATTTAAAAATAAAAAACTTAAATTACAAATTTTTTTGGAGATATGAAATACACAATATGACTATGCTATTGTTTTTTTTTTTAAATATTAAAAAGTGAGGGGTTTTGACCAGGAATCCTCCAACCTCTTACAACAAATTCACCAGAGACACGCACCCACCCCCTCACACATTCACCCACACCACGGTTTGAACCTTGGACATCCCGAAAAAGAGCCAAAGTCCAAACCATTGCGCTGCACCCGGGTGCATGACTAAGCTATTGTTTATTTAACCAGTTAATTTTTATCTAAATAAAAAAATAATTACAATATTCTTAATTTAAAATAAAAAACTTAAATTGCAAATTTTCTTGGAGATATGAAATACACAATATGACTATGCTTTTTTTTTTCTTAAAATAAGCCGGGGTTTTTGACCAGGAATCCTCCAACCTGTTACAACAACTTCACCAAAGAGACACACCCACCCCCTCACACACTCGCCACATGCCACACGCCATGGTTTGAACCTTAGACTTCCCAAAGAAGAGTCAAAATCCAAACCGTTGGGTTGTGCTGCACGCCCATGTGCATGACTATGCTATTGTTTATTTAACCAATTAATTTTTGTTTTCAATTAAAAGTAGGTATTAAATGTTATATATATATATATATATTTAATTAATTAATTAATTAATTAATGAACACCCTTTCATTTATGCCACAGTTTGAACCTTGAACCTTCCAAAGAAAAATCAAAGCCCAAACCGTTGGGCTGTTCCCTCTATATATATATATATATATATATATATATATATATATATATATATATATATATATAATATTTCGTTAATGTGGGAAGCTTTTACAATTGATGTTTCTTGTGCCTATCAATCAAGAAATTAACACACGTCCACATGCCACGGTTTGAACTTTAAACCCCTCTAAATAAAACCAAAGCCCATAACCTTAACCAAAATGTATTTTGTTAGTTAATTTTTTTTTTCCAGATTTGTTTTTACACCCACCCTCTCACACACTCAACCACGCTGTGGTGGGATTTGTTTTTTATATTGATAATTTTATTTTATTTACAATTGGGATTGGTTTAGACGACTATTTCTAGCTTTGATGTGTTTCCTTTCAAAAAGGCCCCTTTGTTAAATTTGACATAAGGAAGCATCTCTATGCTATTTAATATCGGCGGATAATTTTTTTAATGTCGATTTTTTTAATAAAATATTAATATTGTTTACAACATGGCTGACCTTTGAGGATGCCTATCCATGTAATAAGTCGATGAAAATGCCTTTTTTAATTGCAGTATATTTCGAGGACATAACCTTGTGTCCAATGATAGTTACTCCATTTTTTAACCCCCGTAAAGACTCAAATGAATTGAACTTATTTAGAATATAAATTAAGTTTAGACTGCTATTATTTATCACTAGGGTCCATCATAACCTTATTTTATGTTCGTGTGGACCTTTATATATATATTTTTGTTTTTGTTTACCGTGGATGTTTAGTGTTAACCATCATAATCCTTTGTAAGAATGCATAGTGGAAAATCTAGTTAACAAAACTTCAGCCTTTTCATACCCCGGTTTAATTAATATAAATAAATAACATTCGTAAGCTTGAATTCTAATTATTTAAATATGGTGGATATATTTTAAATTGTTAAAATTGATACATGATTCAAATAATAAATTTAACACAATTTTTTATAATTAAAAATATTTAAATTAAAGTAAAGGTTTAAGAGATAATATTTTGTTTTATCATGTATTTTTAGGTTTTGATTTATTATAATATTAATTTTTTAAAATAAGTTATATGTAACTTTTAATGGAAGTTATTTTCATTGAATTAACAAAACATTGCATTGTTTTCATCACATTATTATCAAATTAGTGAAATTATATTTAACCTGATTTTTTATCAAGATATTCTTCATTTTCGTTTTATCAAAAAAATTTGTCATCTTCCTCAAGCTGCTATATTTCCATAATCAATATCATTTTTATAAGAGATAAAAATTCACTCATCTAATCACCTTTTAAAATTTAAATTCTTGCAAGATGAAAATCAACCCTATAATAGCTAAAATAATTATTACTTTATGTACATATCTATAAACATGTTGTTTATAACAACCTATCAATTCCTTAATACCTCTTTTTAGGGGTCTTATTCTTGCCCCTAATGTTCCAAAATATTATTTTCATGGTTATTTTTTATTTATGGGTTTAGCCCTATTTATTTTTAACACTTGAGGTATTTACTTTTGTATCTCTATATCAATATCCATGTGAGTTCATTTTTCTCTTTATTTTTACTTCTTAGGTTTTCCTCTCTTTTTTTGTTTCCATAGACACTTTTTTGAATAAGCTATGTGTCTGAGTTCTATTACAAAAGAAAATATTACATGTCTCTCATTACATTTCCATCAAGTTAATTAAATCATATCCAACTTGTCTTTCTATTAAATATATTTTTTATTTTACTTTTTGTTATGCTAAGTTTCCTCAATCAACTTCTTTATGTCATTTTTATTAAGAGAAAATTTCATTCATATAGATGCATTTCAAAATTTAAATTTTGTCAAAATAAAATTCAACTTGTTCAAATATTTGTTGCTTAGTTTCCATACCTACAATTTAACAAATGACAATTTCTTAATACTTTTTATTAGGGTTCTTATTCATGTCCCTAATATTCCAAAATATTTTTTCATTGTTATTGTTTGCTTTTATTTATGGGTTTAGCCCCACTTCTTGTTAACACTTGTGATATTTGTTTTTTTTTTCCCATACCAATATCCTTCTAGGTTTCCGTTGCTCTTTGTTTTTGCTTTCTTGGGTCTTCCTCTCTTTTTTCATTTCCACCAATAATTTCACCTTCATTAGTCTCTTCAATATTCTCATACTACTCATAGTAAGACTTATTATCTTTTGGTTTGACTTGCTCTAAAAGGATCTTAACCTAAATAGCAAATTCTTCTTTATGTTGCTCTATAAACCCTAAAGTGCAAGGATATTGATTCATAGCTATTCTATTCTATTTGAAAAACCCTAAATTGTTAAAGATTTCCTTCATCGTCATTTCTTTATTATGCTACTCTTGAAAAGTGTAAGGGATAACCTCTACCCCACTTCCAATTTTACTAGTATGAGAGGATTCTATACTAGAAAAAATGAAGATGATTTACTTGGAACAAAATTGACCTCTTTTGCCATATTTATTTTAATATTTTCCTCTACAACTTCATTTTTACCATTAATTCTTTCTTAAATTGAACATAGAAATTATACTTTCTTATCCTTTATATCATTCATTCTTTCTTATAATGGTTGATCCATGTGTGCTATGATGGCCTCTACCATATGATGTTATAGATAGTATTTATTTACCTCTTATTTTGGAGTGGAATATCCTTGATCAAATCTAGCTTCTATTATTGTATGATTTTCTTGCTTCATCTTGAATTTTATCTCATGAAAAAAAATGTGTTTCTCCTTCTTCATATTTTTTACTTTGCAAACTCTTTCCACGTGTGTGGCAGTGAAATATAATATTTTAATAATCTAATTGTTCATCATATTCTTTATTCTTTTGATTATGATTTAATCTTAATATATTATGACAATTATTTTAAAATATACATAGCAACACATATTCAGGTATATAGCCCATGCTTTCACTCCTTAATAGTTATTCCTTCCTTGATGAGTTTTCCTAGGGTATTTCTAATATTCTTCAAAACATTATTATTGATAAGTTGATATGGAAGTCCAAAAAGCCCAACCTACACTAAAGCTTCTTAGTAGTTTCTATCTCAATAATAAATTTTTCATTTCATGGTCTTAAATAAAGGGAATCTCTCCCATTAAGCCATGGGCCACCACCCATTATTTTATTTTTTATTTTACCTTTAGGAAGAAAAGTTAAAGTAATTTGAATTCAATTCCCACTTCCACTTGATCTGATTTTGAATCTCCAAAAACCTTGGCCAAGATCTATGGAACTTACATATTAACCCTCTACTTTTAAGAATCATTATGTCTTAATATCATCCTTGGTAGTCACTTTTGGTGTAACATCTTCTACCTAAATCAAACTTGCAATGTATTCACTCTTTTTTTTATCTCCAACTTGGACCTCCATAATTTCGTCTAGGTCTACTCAGTTTCTAGGTATCATTACTCCAAATTAGGGTTTTTAAATATGACTTTCATTTCATACTAGCCAGTGGGTCTTTCTTCTAGCTCACACTTCCTCCTGGATTGCACTTGCTCATAACTTGAACTCCCTTCCAACTCACACTCACTCTAGTCTTCAACTCCCTTTTGGATCATACTTGCTCCTATTTCTTCTTCTTTTGATATTTCTTTGCTTTAGATTTTTTTTAGAAACAATGTTCAATGCATCTGTGATAACAATTCGAAGCATTGATGCACTTTGGATGAACCTGCTACTCTTCTACCATGACTAAAGATCTGTGTTAATTTTGGTTCTTCTCTATGTTGCTCTTGTGTAAAATTAAGTGCATTCCCACCAACACTTTCATCTTCATCATTCTCTTCTATTTTTACATGCTTCATACAATGATATTTTTCATTTTTCATCTATAGCTTTATATTTCTCTAAAGGGGTTTGAAGTGCAAAAAAAACACTTTTGTATTTATGTTGTCCTAAATACCCTAAAGTGCAAGGATGCCCATTCATAGTAATTAGCTTCTTATGCTTCCATAAAATATCTAAATTATTATATATTTCCTCCCTTATTATTTTTCTCTTAAACCCTGAAGTGTAATGGATAACCTCTAACTACTTAATTTCTATTGATTTCTATTGCTATGAGAGTATTCCATATTATGGAAAAAATGAAGACAACATACCTAGAATAAATATATTCTCTTATGTCATCTTTAATTTAAAATTTTCCTCCAAATATTTGTTTGCACCTTTAATTTCTTCTAATATGAACTTGTACATTGCACTTTCTCATTTATTGTATCCTTATTTATTTCTTCGAATGGTTGATTTGAGTAAATTATATTGATCATTTTACTTATGTTGTAGTAGATAGGTTTCATTTGAGTATTAATTTGTAGTGGAATATTCAAGATCTAATCCAACTTCTATATTAGCATCATTTCCTTGCTTCATCTTAAAGTTTGACTCATGATCAAAATTTTCTATTTCTTCATCATTTTCACTTTATAATATATTTTCATGTTTCAAACTTCATAAAAACTATGACATTGAAATGCATAGTTTCTATAATCTAATTGTTGATATCATTCTCTTGATTAATATTTAATATTAATGCATTATGGAAAATATTTTAAAATATCCATAACAACACATATCCAAGTATACATAGCATGCTTTCACTCCTTAGTAGTTATTCCACATTTGATGAATTCCCCTAGGATAATTCCAATATTATTCAAAACTTAGTTATTGATAAGCTAATATGGAAATTCAAAAAGCTTCACACAAGGTCTTAAATTAAATGACATCTCTCCCTCCAACAAATATTTTATTCTTGATTTTAATTAGAAAATATGAGGGAAAAAAACCTTTTGGAGGAAAAGTCATAGAGTAATTTGTATTCAATTGCGACTTCCAGAATCCAATTTTGAATCTTCAAAAACCCTGGATAGTATCTATGGAACTTACATATTAATCCTCTACTTTTAATATTATATCATGTTTGATCATATCATCTTTGATAATCACTTTTTGTGTAATATCTACTCCTTGGATTGAACTTGAAATACATTCGCTCTTACTCTTATATCCAACTTGGGTTTCCATACTTCTAACTAGGGCATCATGACTTCTCATTAAGGATTTTTAATATGATTTTCCTTCCATGCTACCTAGTGGGACTCACTTTTGGTTTGAACTTGCTCTAAGACTTAGGTTTTATTTTTTTTAATAGGTTGAAAAGCTAGGGGACCTTGATGTATATGTTTGGGGACCCTAAAACTTAAGGGTAAATTAGGTTTTAGGGTCCCAAAACCTATACATCAAGTTATGTGAGATAGTACAATATTTTGCAATACCTTAGAAAATATTATCATCCACTTATTACTATGACTAGACCTTAGAATATCGTATATTGAAAAAACAACTTCTAAAACATGATAAATTAGTAGACCACTTCCAAAATAGAAACGAAAAATTGTAGTTACCACCCAATCATAACACAACGCAAAACCATTGGGGTTGTTACAGAGTTCGTATTCGATGGATATTTTTAATTTTTTTCTTCTATAGCATAGGTTCTTCCTCCATCCAAGTGGTAAGATCTGAGAATACTTTTTTGCACTTCAAGCTGCTGAGGTAATAACTAGTTGTAACACATTATGTATGATCTTTATTTAAAAAAAAAATGATTATCATCCATTATTTGATAATTAGCCTCAAGAATATTATTTGAGGTGCTAATATTTTTCATGAAATTCACTAGATGATCTTTAGTAACCATTTGGATTTTATGGATGATCTAATATAAATTTTTCTTTTCGGATTGAGTGTTTTGTTGCTCACTTGATTCCTGCTAAACAATTGGCATAGCTGGAGTATGAGACTCTTCCTTGTAAACCAATATGTTTTAAGGTTTAGGATCATTCACACGTAGGGCATTATAACCCACCAAGGAGGAATTAGAGCATGATCAGATGGCTGAGCATATCTTATTTATGTGGCCATATTGTTGATAACCATAACATCTTACAGAGAAATTTTTATGTTCAATATTTTAGATCCATTCCCCTTTGCTTGAGGAGATAGTAACGGATTGATGCCAAGGAAGTGAAACATTCATCCAAACAACCAATCTTGATATAATCATATTAATTTTATTGGACACATTTTTCTCTGTTTGGGCATTTATATACTAGAATGCACTAATGGTGTTACCAATTTTGATTAATATCTTCTCTCCCAAAACTTCATAGGGAGAGCATATAGATTCACCTAGACTCGAAAGTCATCAACTTCTTATGTAAGGGGGTTGAAACCAGGAGTCCAAGGTCATATATAAACATCCCTTTGTCCAAAAAACCAATTGTATCTATAATAGATTACCCTATCTCTATCCGCTAAATAAGAAAAAGAAATAGAAAATAAATTTTTGGGTAGTAGAGTTACTTGAAATTTACTGGACCATAAAATTTTAATGTATCCTTCAAGATCCTCTAGGCCTAGATTTTTGCCCCTGAGTTTGCAGATAACTATTTAGGCTTCATGATTAATTAGATCCAACCCAAACTCATCCTTCAAAATCTTGATATAGGGTAGAGGTTCATCAAAATGATCCACCTGCAAACCCAAATATCCCTAAAAAATTTCTTATGACCAAAGAGGCTTTCTCAAAAACTAAAGAGTGACTAATATCCTCTTGAGAATAGTGAGTGGGTTGTAAACAACCTTGTTTCTACAATATTTGAATGCACCTATGATTTGTACCCCTTTAATTTTGTTTCATCCTCATGTCCTCTTGAGTACAATGAGTGGGCTATGAAAAACCCTCTTCCTACAATGCTTGATTGCACCTAGGGTTTGCATCCCTTTTGCTCTGTTCCATCCTCATGTCCTCTTGAGTACAACACTATGTATTTTTTAGGTTTTGATTTTTAGAGAATCCATTTAAAATATTTTAAATATATGAGAATAATATGAATATTAAGTTCATTTTTCTTTTTGTAAATGGATAAAAATATATTTCATTATTATTTAATATAAAAAATGAAAATCATAATAGTAATATGTAATTTTATTTAAGCCTTACAATAATTATAATATTTTATATTGATTTTTATGCCTACATTTATAATTACAATTTTATTAAAGTATTCAACATCTATAAGTAAATAAAAAATAATATAAATAATTATTATAAATTCTTGAAATTGATATCAAATCTAATCATTTATGTATTTTATTTTATTTAAAAATCCAAAATCCCTACATTAGTAATAAAATGTTATATTAATTATTATAAATTCTTAAAACTACAAATCTAATCTTATATATTACCTATTTGTTCATATATTCAGTTGTGTTGTCATAACCCTGAAGTAAAAACTAGATTTAATACCAATTTTGTTCACCAAAAAAACATTCACAATATTCATATTATGAAAATCATTTAATATTATATAAATAGTATTAAGGGTCAAACTTATTTTTGAAGGATCATTATTTTTTATATTAAAAATGTAAATAGATGTTTATAAAAAAACATGAATTAGGATCAACGTATGATTCTTTTCCGTTTATATATACTGAATTATTCCAATTTTTAAGACCAAAAAAGTATTATAGTACAAGTAAAAAATTTCATACACTTGAAAATTATTGTTTTATGAAAGGGGTGTAAACCCTAGGTGCAATTAAGTTATGGAACACAACAACAAATTTGGCTGCACTCTTAGCAAAAGGGTTGTAGCCTCTTTGGTCAGATATTTGGGTCCATGGGTGGATGAACTTCTGTATTCTATTAGGATTTTGGAAGAAGAATTTGGGTTGGATCTGATTGATCATGAAACTAGAATAATTATTTGTAAAATCAAGGGCAAAAGACTAGTCTTTGAGGAGCTCAAAGGATACATTAAATATTTTATCTACAAACTCAAGGGCAAAAAACCAAGCTTTGAGGAGCTCAAAGAATAGATTAAATATTGGTGGACTAGTACAAAATTTTAAATAACCTCCCTACCCAAAAAATTATTTTATGTTTCCCTTTCTAATTTAGTAGATAGAGATAGGGTAGTTTATTATAGATATAATTGGTTTTTTGGACAAAGGGGTGTCTATATAAGACCTTGGACTCCTAGTTTCAATCCATTTACAAAAGAAGTTAATGGTTTCCTAGTCTAGGTGAATATTTATACTCTCCCTGTGGAGTTTTGGGAAAAGAAGATATTCACCAAAACCGGTATTTGTCTAGTAAAATTAATACGAGTAAAGAAAGATTATCTGTTTGGATGATTGTTTTAGTTCCTAGACCTCAATTCATTACTATATCCTCAAGCAAAGGGAAATGGATCTAAAATATTGAATATGAGAACTTATCCCTAAGATGTTATGGTTCTTAGTAATATGACCACCTAAATAAGAGATGCCCAATCATTTGATGATGCTCTCATTCCTCCTTGGTGGAGGAGAAGGCCATGCATACTAATGATTTGAAACCTTCAAATATAATAGTTCAAAAGAAAGAAGATCATCCCCTAGATGCACCCATTGCCGAGTAGGAATCATGATGTTATGGTTTTTAACAATATAGCCACTTAAATATGAGATGTCTCATCATTTGATCATGATCTGATTCCTCCTTATTACAGAAGAAAAATAATCAAACTGATTTTTATGTTTGTTTTCCTTCTATCTATTGGATTTATGTGTCATGTAAGGGTTGTTCTTGTTGTTAGTTTTTTTATAAAAATTGATTATGTATTAGCAATTTTAAGAATATGGAGATATCTTTGATAGAAAAGCAAAGATGGGCATGCTTTAATTAACTTGTTAAAAATGTAATAAAAACAATATAATATTTTATTTTTGTAATAGGAATGAGTTCAATAGAAACCACACTATTAAAAAAATAGAAAATTTACATGCACTTAGACTAACTAATGTGAACTATAGAGAGAACAAATTTCAATGCACTAAGGATGAATGTTGTCAGACTAATGAATATCATTAATAATTTGATCAAGCAATTTGTGTAAATTAGCATCACTATTTCTTTCAAGGATTACATGTGAGAAGATATATGCTTGAGGAATAATAGAGGCTCTTCACAAGGGCTTGACAACTTGATTATTCTGTCACTAAAGAAACTTTTAAATATAATTTTAATTATAAGTGCTGCCATCTTACAGTTTTCCTTAATGGATATTAATGGTTCAATTTGAAGAGTCTGGACTTATTACCTTAATGGGAGAGTATATGCCACTTTAACATGATTATGAGATGTTACTCAAATTAAAATTAAGATCTTTATTAATACTTTTTTGCGTCCTAACGTGATTTTTTTGATCTATTTACATTATTTTGATGGTTATAATATCTATAATCTACTCTTTAGTATCTTCTGACAATAGAGGTCTGGAGATGTGCACATAAAGATTGCTCAAACTCGGCATTCAAATTACACTTTGTTGTGGCTGATCCACAACACACCCCAAAATTGGGGACCCACCTTTTTTGCATGCTTTCAAAGAAGATCTCAGTGACCCAGATGCTAAAAATCAGGAAAAAGGGGCAAAATTGCACAAGGATAAAAAGTGTCGCGATATCGCGACATGTCGCGCCATCGTTGCCGAAAAATGAAAAGTGTCGCGATTTCGTGACGTGTTGCGCGGTCGTGGCCGAAAATGAAAAGTGTCGCGATTTCGTGACGTGTTGCGTGGTTGCGGCCGAAAATGAAAAGTGTCACGATTTCGCGACGTGTTGCGCGATCGCGGCCGAAAATGAAAAAGTGTCACGATTTCGCGACGTGTTGCGCGGTCGCTGGTAGAAAATGAAAAGTGTCACGATTTCGCGACGTGTTGCGCGGTCGCTGGCAGAAAATGAAAAGTGTCACGATTTCGTGACGTGTTGCGCGGTCACTGGCAGAAAATGAAAAGTGTCACGATTTCGTGACGTGTTGCGCGATCGTTGCCAGAAAATGAAAAGTGTCACGATTTCGTGACGTGTTGCTGGATCGCTAGCAGAAAATGAAAAGTGTTGCAATTTCGCGACGTGTTGCGCCGTCGCTGGCAGAAAATGAAAAGTGTCACGATTTCGCGACGTGTTGCGTGGTCGAAAAAGGAAAATTGTCGCGATATCGTGACATGTCGCAAAATCATGGGTCAAACCAGTCAAACAGGGCAAGGCACGAAAAGCGTAGTGATTTCATGACAAAAAAGCAACAAAGGGGCACAAAGTGAAAAATGTCACGATTTCGTGACATGTCGCATTTTCGCGGCCAAAATAGCAAGAGTAGCCCGAAATAGAAAAGCATCGTGATTTCACGATGGAAAGCTGGCAAATGGTATAGAACAGAAAAGTGTCATGATTTCGTGACAAAAAGCTGCCAGAGTGAAAGAAATGAAAAAGCGTCGCGATTTCGTGACAGGTTGCGACCGAGGCGTACGGAGATGAAAAACGTCATGATTTCATGACAGGTTGCCGCAAGATAGCTCCAAGTGAAAAGGCATAGCGATTTCACGAAGCAGCCGAGGTGTACGAAAGAGAAAAGTGTCACGATTTCATGACATAAAAACAGTCGAGGTGTACGAAATGAAAAGTTGTCGCGATATCGTGACATGTCGCCATTTCGCTGTGCATGAAGGCAGGAAAGGCTGTTGGCAGGAAAACATCATGATATCGCGACATGTCACGATTTCATGACATGTCACGTTTTCATGACGCATGAAGGCAGACAAGGCTGCTAGCAGGAAAATGTCGCGATATCGTGACATGTCGCGTTTTCGCGATGAAAGCAAAGGAGCAAAGCTGCATGCTATTTTTTGTCACGATTTTCATGGGGCCATTACAGAACATGCAAAAAAGTGTGAAACACGTGGCATACATGTATAAGGGTTACAGAAGCGTTACATGTAACATAAAATATCAAACGTTTCGACATCGAGCATAAATTCAAAAGCAACGAAAAGGCGAGAAGGTGAAACGAAGCGATCTGGAAGATGAAGCGAAGCGTCACAGGGAAAAATAGAGAGCATTGCCAGAAAGTATAAAAGTAGAAGCACAGATTGACACAAGGGTCGGAAACCGCTACGGGCAGAGTTGCAGTGCCTAAGGCGAGATGCCATTCTGGGCCTGCTTGGGGCTGTTTTTCTTCCACCTTTTTTTGGTTTTGAGAAAACCAGATGTTCTGCTATTGTAACAGGATTTATCTTTAATGCAGGAGTGTTCAGAAATTTGCATCTTGTTGGCAAGAAAGAAGGAGTTATTTTCTGCATGCATGTTTTAATGTTTATCTTTCCCTTTTTAAGATTTCTAGGCTTATAGGTGAAGTTGAATGCAAGTTCTCTTGGTTGCTTCATGCGAATGTCTAAATCTGAAAAATCATAGTAAAACCCTAGAGACCAGCACTTAACTTATTTGGATTGTGCATGTTTTGCAAGTTCAATAGGTTAGGTTGCATGCATGGAAACCTCATTATCTTCGGTTTTGCCAGGACGGGATAGCATCAAACTGAATGCAATTTTTAATTTCTTTTCTTTTACATTTTATTTTCTTTTTGCTGCACTTTATTTTTCAGAAGTTCCAATTTTATTTTTCAAGCATTAAAATAAAATAAAAATTAAAAAACTTCAAAATCCATAAATAATTCCTTCATGTTATGGCATTTCATTAAATTTTATTTTGAAGTTACAGCATGGTCATATAAGGATCAAATCACATTTGCTTTATCAGGGTTCAATGAACAATCATTAAATTTTCACAGTAAAATAAACCACAGTGCCCCTTGTTTTCAGTTACTTGCAACCACTAAGGTGTTCCAAGCATTTTAATTAAATATCTTTATTTGAGATTATTAATACATAGATGCAGAATGCTAACATAACAAGAACCTTGGAGAAGTTACATGTTTAATTTCTTTGCAAGCAGAGGATTTAGAACCCAAATCCTATCGGAGAGTGTGTTTTCACAATCGGGTGAAAATACCACTCAACAGATTGGCGCTAGAAGGAGGGCATGAAAAGGTTTATTTTATCATGATTTTAGATGCTACGGGTTTATAATTGTTTAAGAGCTTTACATTGCTAAATATTTCAAGTCCATTTTATTAGCATCTTCGGCCTCTAACACCACTCAACGGATTGGTGCTAGGAGGGCCGAACGGGTTTATTTTAGTGTTATTTAAATTTAAATTTTTTATGCTTTAGTCCTCTAACACTCAGAAGATTGTAAAAAGGATGGCCTGAATTTATTTACTTGTTCTATTTTAATTCAGGTATGTTGTATATTATTCTAACACTTTTCTGATTGTTCATACAGAAATATGTGATTTGATTTAATTTTGAAAATTTTGGTCTCATGCAATTACTTGACATTTGATTTTAATAAGTACATCTCTTGGTTGATGCTAACTTGATTTTTTTTTACATTGCAAGTTGAATATTCAACAGATTTGGTTCTAAAATTACATTTTAAGTTTCACTAATGGCAACACTTGAGGAGCAAATGGTATCCCTGAGAGCTGAAATAATGTCTCTAAGAGAGAGAATGGTATCAATGATAGAGGATCATTATGAGGGTTTATCTATACCTGTGGTACCCTATCAAATTCCTACAATGTTATTGGATTTTTTACGGTGTTTTAATCAAGAGGTGCCACTAGGATACTTGCAAAAACTGCATGTCTACAAGGATACATTATGTAAATTCCAGATTTTCTATGAGGAGGTGGCTTGTAAGTTATTTGCATACATTTTGGATGATAAACCATTCTTTTGGTACAGCCAACTACCCATGGAGGTTAGGACTTCTTGGATACAACTAGAAGCAGCCTATCTTTACCATTTTGGTAATCAGGTTGACTTAGAAATCTTGAAAAATCAGTTTACCTCCATATGTAAAGAGCCTAATGAATCCTTGAGTCAATTCAATGGAAGATTTCGTGAGTTGCACTCCCAAATGTGGGAAAATTTTAACACATTAGAAGAGGAAGCCATGGAAGTATACCTAGGAGCCATACACCCCACACTTGCTTCACTCATTGAGGAAAAACCGAGTGGTTTGTCCCTAGAGAAAATCCATGAGGTCTTAGAAGAGATAGAACGACAAGGTCTTGAAGAAGAAAAGGCACAACATGTTCACATGAGAGATTGTTCTTTTGATGCCAACCTACACCAACCATCAAACATAGCACCCTCCACTCCAATGATATCTAAGGTAAATGATCAAGGGGATGAATTTGAATATCCAAATCTTACAACCACCTTAGATGTAGTCCAAGAGGAGGTGCAAATTGATAAGCCAACATCCACTAGTGAGGATTATGCAGAAATGATCTCATTCATAGAGATACACGATTATCTGGATGAAGGGGTTCTAAATTCAACAATGTTTGATATATGTGATAGGATGGAACCCACCATAGAATTGAATGAAGTGGTTGAAAGTGAAATGGAAAGAAAATCAATAAATAAATTTGAAGATATGATAGAATTTCACCACTTGTTCTTGGAAGATACTATTGATGAGATGTGTAAAATTAAAGATCAAGAAATTCTTCACCCTCCAAATTATGATAAAATTGAATCATGGGTTACTAATTTGGACGATGATAGCCTTATAAATTTGAATTCAAGAAATAACCCACTTTTGGAAATAATTGAACCATCTAAGGAAGGTGAAGATGAATTTGATGAGAAACACATTGATGAATTGGAAGATGTTGAAGAAGTAGTTGAACGTCACCACTTGATTTTGAAAGATGATTATTATGATGCTTGGAAGAAGTGGGAAGACTACACTCATTCCAAAACTACTAATGAAACTTGTGTGCCAATTGATATACAGGACAACATAATCGCCTACTCAAAGGAAGATATTACAACTCCTGTACAATTTGAGGATGTTTTGGAAGAGGGTTTCAAATCTCATCAAATTTTGGAAGATTATAATGATCCTATTGCCAAGGACAAAGAAAGAAAAGAATTTATGAATGAATCAAAAGATCATGTCACAAACATCATGGAGTTTCATTCCATGGATTTGGATGACAATTTTTACAATGGTTGGGGGAGATATGATAATGCATTCTTTTCTCACATCCCTATAGATGAAACTCATATTTCACTTGATATGCAGGATGTTGAACCTTCTACATCATACGAAGATCTCATATTCACAAGATTTGAAAAGGTGACAAAATTTGATCATGTTGAATATAAATTCATTGAAAGTGTGGATGCAAGTTTGCATGATGATTTTGAGGATTCAAATGAAGAGATACCATGGATAGTGAACAAAGAATTAGAACCAAATGACAAAGAGATTGATCAATTGGAAGCAACTCAAATGAAGGATCATCAAGATGAGTCATGGGACATACACTTTGACCAAGAATGTTTGAGGATTGAAAATGGATGACCATATTTTGAATTTGAATAATGTGAATGATGAAATGTCATTAAAGGTAAATGAAAAACAAGGTATAATTTTTAATCACACCTTTAATAACATGGTTTTAATGAATGGAAAAGAAGTTGATGCACTTGAATTGTTAAACCAAATTCATCAACAATTACTAATTGAATCTAGGATAAAAACTTTTAATGATCCTAATTTAGTAAATATCCTAGATGCTTGTAAATTGTTACACAAATTTGATTGGCCTACAAATTTGGAAAATGATTTGGCTTTGAAATTTGTAGAAATAGGCTCCTACTTACAAAATTGCATATTTGAAAAGGATAGCCTAATTCTAAATCAAGGAGGGAATTATGAAGTTTACATTTTAAAGAATAGACATGATAAAATTGAAAATCATTTATTGTCTAATCATTTTAGTAATTTGATGCTCACCTATGGGAGTATTATTGGAACTAAATCAAATTGGTATGGTGAGCATGGCAAGTGGAAATTTGTTGCATTGTTTGGTCTTGTCTTGTTTTTGTTGGATTCCCACAACATTTGGCATGCATATCATGTTATATTTTTGTTGAAATGTTCTAATCATGTTTGGGATCCAGGAAAGTGATAATCCAAGCTTTGCATCATCTTGTATTATAGTGTACATTTGTATATAGATTTTGGTTTTTGGGTTTTGGTTTGTGTTTTCAAGATCGTTTTTGAAGTTACTTTGGGTTTGGTTTTGGTTTGTGTTTTCAAATTTTCATTTTTGGGATTGCAGTTTGGTTTTGGATTGAATAAGTTTTAATTTAAAGTTGTGTGTTTATTTGACATGTTTTGTTTGTCTATAAAAAAATAAAAAAATAAAAAAAATGATGAAAAAGTTGCCTTGAGATGCTAACTTATGTTCTAGATCGGGGAAATATGGAACATTGGAATTGTGTTGTAGAAGCTCCACAAGTAACACAAACATTTTAATAATATCGTTTGAAACTTGTGATGCATGAAGTAGTCGGTTTTATATGGCAATATTTCATCTGCATTTCAAAAGACAATGCATTCATATTACATCTCACTTTGCACATACATGCCATCTTAGTTGCAAATGCATTTCAAATACAAATCATTAAAGTGTGTCAAATCCTCTTAAGGTTATGCTATCACATAAATAAGAAGAAAATCCTAAGGTTGGGAACTGAGTCTTGAGATATCTAGAACCAAGCACATTTTATACACATTAAAAAGGATCTTGAGCAAAATGATCAAAACCTTGCTTGGAAGAAAAGGTTGGGCGAAAGAAGTATTTCATGTCTATCCTATTATGCAACATGATCCTTAAGACAATGGTTTTGACCACTTCCATAAAGCTTAAAGCCTAAAATCAGAGTAGTAAGGATAGGGCTAAATCCTCATCGAACTTAGGTTGAGGATCCAACTCCCCAAAGCTTTGATTTGACCTACATGGAGTAGTAAGGATAGGGCATAAATTCTCATCTCGCTTAGGTTGAGAATCTGATTCCCCAAAGCTCCTATGTCTCATTTCATGATAAATCTTGGATTGGAAGGATCGTACTACTTGTCCTCTGCAAAGGATGGGTAGTCATCCCCAAGGTCTAAGCAATAAAATTAATATTTTCCATTTTTATCCAAAGCTTGGATTGGAAGGATCGTACTACATGTCCCTAGCAAGGATGGGTAGTCATCCCCAAGGTCCAAGAAGTAAAAAATTAATTTTTCCCATCTCATATTTATATTGGATTGGAAGGATCGTACTACTTGTCCTCCGCAAAGGATGGGTAGTCATCCCCAAGGTCCAAAGAAATGAAGGTAAGTCTTGGATTATGGGGTTAAGTATGCCCATGCATGGCAACATGTCTTGTCTAAAAAACAAGACCACTGATTGTTCAAAGGGTTAGACTAGCATGACCATTTCTTCCATAATTGGTTAAATTATTTTGCTCAAAGTGAGGTAATGAATTCTAAATCGGAATAGTAAGGATAGGGTTAAACTCCCATCTCGGTTAGGTTGGGAGTCTGATTCCCCAAAGCTCTGATTTCACTTTCACTTGCACATGGGTTCAAGATAGTAGGGACTCATAACCAACTTTGGGATCTAATAAAGCAATTCATTATACATATAGTTGATCCTAAGAGGGTTTGATAATCTTGAATGTTTGTGTATGATACTAGAAGAAAGACTATGCCTTTTATAAAAGCAAAATCTCTTAGCATATTTATTAGGTTACACAAATCATTCACAATCTCACATATGCATTCATGTAAAACTGACGATGGAATGTTGATCAATTTCAAACGATAGGGAATGAAACACATTGCACACACCGAGCTAATACTTGATGATTCTGATGATTCATATATTTCTGATCTATGGGCATTTGTTTATATTTCTTATGTGCTAACACATGTTTTCAAGTTTGTATACTTCCAGGTAGGGTTCTCAAGAAAATGCTCAAGAGCATTTGATAGCAGAGTCGCCATTTGTTGTGGCTGATCCACAACACACCCCAAAATTGGGGACCCACCTTTTTTGCATGCTTTCAAAGAAGATCTCAGTGACCCAGATGCTAAAAATCAAGAAAAAGGGCAAAATTGCACAAGGATAAAAAGTGTCGCGATATCGCGACATGTCGTGCCATCACTGCCGAAAAATGAAAAGTGTCACGATTTCGCGACATGTTGCGCGATTGCGAGAAAATGAAAAGTGTCACGATTTCGCGACATGTTGCATGGTCGCGGCCAAAATGAAAAAGTGTCACGATTTCGCGATGTGTTGCGCGGTCGCTGGCAAAAAATGAAAAGTGTCACGATTTTGCGACGTGTTGCACGGTTGCTGGCAGAAAATGAAAAGTGTCACGATTTCATGACGTGTTGCATGGTCGCTGCCAGAAAATGAAAAGTGTCACGATTTCGCGACGTGTTGCGCGATCGCTGGCAAAAAATGAAAAGTGTCACGATTTCACGACATGTTGCGCGATCGCTGGCAGAAAAGGAAAATTGTCACGATATCGCGACATGTCACAAAATCATGGGTCAAACCAGTCAAACAGGGCAAGGCACGAAAAGCATAGCGATTTCACGACAAAAAGGCAGCAAAGGGGCACAAAGTGAAAAATGTCGCGATTTCGCGACATGTCGCATTTTTGCGGCCAAAAAAGCAAGAGCAGCCCAAAATAGAAAAGCGTCGCGATTTCACGACAAAAAGCTGGCAAATGGTACGAAACAAAAAAGTGTCACGATTTCATGACAGAAAGCTGCCAGAGTGAAAGAAACGAAAAAGCGTCACGATTTCATGAGAGGTTGCGACCAAGGCGTACAGAGATGAAAAACGTCACAATTTCGTGAAGTTCCAAGACGACCAAGTTAAAAGGCATAGCGATTTATGAAGAAGCATGTACGAAGAGAAAAGTGTCATCGATTTCATGACAAAAATAGCGAAGTGTACGGAATGAAAAGTTGTCGCGATATCGCGACATGTCGCCATTTCTGTGCATGAAGGCAAGAAAGGTTGTTGGCAGGAAAACGTCACGATATCGCGACATGTCACGATTTCGTGACATGTCATGTTTTCACGACGCATGAAGGCGGACAAGGTTGCTAGCAGGAAAATGTCACGATATCGCGACATGTCGCGTTTTCATGATGAAAGCAAAGGAGCAAAGCTGCATGCTATTTTTTGTCATGATTTTCATGGGGCCATTACAAAACATGCAAAAAAGTGTGAAACACGTGGCATACATGTCAGGGTTGCAGAAGCGTTACATGTAACAGAAAATATCAAACGTTTCAGCATCGAGCATAAATTCAAAAGCAATTCGAAAAGGTGGGAAGGTGAAACGAAGCGATCTGGAAGATGAAGCGAAGCATCACAGGGTGAAACAGAGAGCATTGCCAAAAAATATAAAAGTAGAAGCACAGATTGACACAAGGGTCGAAAACCGCTACGGGAAGAGTTGCAGTGCCTAAGGCGAGATGCCATTCTGGGCTTGCTTGGGGCTGTTTTTCTTCCCCTTTTTTTGGTTTTGAGAAAACCAGATGTTTTGCTATTGTAACAGGATTTATCTTTAATGCAGGAGTGTTCAAAAATTTGCATCTTGTTGGCAAGAAAGAAGGAGTTATTTTCTGCATGCATGTTTTAATGTTTATCTTTCCCTTTTTCAGATTTCTAGGCTTATAGGTGAAGTTGAATGCAAGTTCTCTTGGTTGCTTCATGCGAATGTCTAAATCTGAAAGATCACAATAAAACCCTAGAGACCAACACTTAACTTATTTGGATTGTGCATGTTTTGCAGGTTCAATAGGTTAGGTTGCATGCATGGAAACCTCATTGTCTTCGGTTTTGCCAGGACGGGATAGCATCAAACTGAATGCAATTTTTAATTTCTTTTCTTTTACATTTTATTTTCTTTTTGTTGCACTTTATTTTTAGAAGTTCCAATTTTATTTTTCAAGCATTAAAATAAAATAAAAAATTAAAAAACTTCAAAATCCATAAATAATTCCTTCATGTTATGGCATTTCATTAAATTTTATTTTGAAGTTACAGCATGGTCATATAAGGATCAAATCACATTTGCTTTATTCGGGTTCAATGAACAATCATTAAATTTTCACAGTAAAATAAACCACAGTGCCCCTTGTTTTCAGTTACTTGCAACCACTAAGGTGTTCCAAGCATTTTAATTAAATATCTTTATTTGAGATTATTAATACATCGATGCAAAATGCTAACATAACAGGAACCTTGGAGAAGTTACTTGTTTAATTTCTTTGCAAGCAGAGGATTTAGAACCCAAATCCTATCGGAGAGTGTGTTTTCACAATCGGGTGAAAATACCACTCAACACACTTTAGCGAGATACCTTCCTTGTGTGTGTGATGATTTCATGATCTCTATGGTGTAGATTTGAATTTTATATCATTGTGAATTAAAGGAAAAGAGGGCGAAAGGTTATATATATAAATATAAATATATACAATGATAAATTAAAAAAAATAATCCAACTAAAAGTCATTGCTTTTTTTTTTTTGGTAATATTAATATATGGTATTTTGACCAAGAATCCCCTAAATTGTTACAAAAATCCACCAAGGAGATACACACTCACCCCCTCACACACTCACCCATGCCACGGTTTGAAAATTGGACCTCCCAAAGAAGAGCCAAAGCCCAAACCGTTGTGCTGCACCCCTAGGTGCCAAACCTTTATATTAAGGAAAACTATTCCCCAGGTTAACCGGAGGGTTTTTTGTATCCGACATAGGCTACTAGGCTTGAAACCCAAACCTCCTTCCAAGGATTTAGGGATTTTTCTAGGAAGGTACCTAGCATGAATAACTTAAAGTCATTGTTTATATACATATTGATTCAAAATTGCTGGACATCTTTGAATATTTAAATCGATCGCGTTTCATTGTAGTTCTTATTTAGACATTCAACAAGAAGTCTATTTGTAATCAATACAAATGGTTAGTTTTTGTTAAATATAGAAAATCTGTTTTGTAACAGATCATTCAATGATCTTGTTTAGATTAGGATTCATTATTTTTTTCTAAGATTAGATGATTTTTGTAACTTTCTAAGTTTAGATGATTTTTGTAACTGTTTTTTGGTGTCTAGAATTCTCTAGGTTTATCCTTCTAAGGCTATAAAATGTTTGGCATTTCTCAGCCATGGATGCAAAAAAAATATAAAGAAGTGATTTGGGTTTTCTGTGTTGATATCTGTAGTTTTGTTCTTTTTTGGGTTCATTGCTCTATTTTTTTGTTTTATCTCTTTTAATATTGTCCTGTTTATTTATTTTATTATCTCCATCATCTGGTATCAGAGCTAGGTTCAAAATGTCAATGAATGCTAATAATATGCAGCTCCAAATTCCCAAATTCAATGGAAAAAATTATGATTTTTGGTGTTTTCAGATGAAGATTTTGTTCAGATCACAGGAGCTATGGGATATGGTGGAGAATGGATACTCAGAACCAACGGATGCAGCAACATTAGCCATGCTCACACAGAATCAAAGAGACATATTGCGGGACAATAGGAAAAAGGATCAGAAAGCTTTGTTGCTTATAGTGCAGGGTCTTGATGAAACCCTCCTCCCAAGAGTTACAACCACTACGAAGGCAAAAGAAGCGTGGGATCTCCTTGCACAATCATTTCAAGGTACGGATAGAGTAAGAACAGTCCACCTACAATTACTTAGAAGAGATTTTGAAGTTTTACAAATGTCAGATTCAAAAAGTTTAGGGGATTTCTTTACTCGTGCAATGGGGTTAATTAATCAGATGAAATCAAATGGTGAAGTTATGAGCAATCAAAAAATTGTAGAAAATATTTTAAGATGTATGCCTTCAAAATATGATCCTGCAGTTATAGCCATTGAAGAATCAAAAGATCTAACAACTTTATCTATAGATGAACTTATGGGTTCATTGTACACACATGAGCATAGAATAAATAGATCCACAAATGAACCACTGGAGCAAGCCTTCAAAAGTAAGGTTTCAATGTCAGAAAAAGAAGAAGCATCAGAAGCATCATTTCCATAAAGAGGATGAGGAAGAAGTCCAAGAGGAAGAGGAGGTCACTTTCAGCAAAGAGGTAGAGGTCCAAGAAGCAATAGAAGTTATGAAGAAACCAACAACTACACTCAAGCAAGAGGTAGAGGCAGAGCAAATTTTCAACAAAGAGGTAGAGGTAGAGCAAATTTTTAGCAAAGAGGCAGCAACTCTCAAAGGTATGATAAGTCATATGTTCAGTGCTATTATTGTCAAAAGTATGGACATATTGCATCTGAATGTAGAAAAAAATAGCAGATGAAAGCAAATAGGAAGCTCAATATGCAAATGAAGGTGAATGGCAGGAAGAATATGTGTTGCTAACATGTAGCACAAAAGAGGAAATAAATGAAGATAAATGGTATGTTGATAGTGGGTGTAGTAATCATATGATAGGAAGCAAAGAGATATTCCAAGATTTGGATGAGTCCATCAAATCAGCAGTAAATATGGGTAATAATACAACTGCATCGGTCATGGGGAAAGGGAGGATATTACTCAAAACAAAGCAAGGTGAGAAGAAATTTATTGGTGATGTATTTTATGTACCAGGTTTAAAGCATAACTTGTTAAGTGTAGGTCAACTTCTGCAAAAAGGCCACACTATGAAGTTTGAGAATGGTACATGCTTTATTACTGATGGTAAGAATAAGATGATAACCAAAATACCCATGACTGCTAATAAGATGTTTCCTCTTAGCATTGAGAGAAATATGCCTTTGAGTTTCAATACCATAGTAAAATATTCACAATGGATATGGCATCTTAGATTTGGTCATTTGAATTTTGGTGGACTAAATATTTTGCATAAGAAGAACATGGTAATAGGTTTACCGCTCATCCAAAGGCCAGATGAAGAATGTGAAGGATGCATCATTGGAAAACACCACAGAGAACCCTTTGCAGTAGGGAAATCTTGGAGAGCTTCAGAGCCATTGGAGCTAGTACACTCAGATCTATGTGGACCACTTGAAGTCACCTCATTATCTGGTATGAGATATTTCTTGACATTTATTGATGACTATAGTAGAAAACTCTGGGTGTATCCATTGAAAGCAAAATCTGATACTTTCAAGAAATTTAGAGAATTTAAAGCATTAGTTGAAAAGCAAAGTGGCTATTTTCTCAGAAATTTAAGGACTGATAGAGGTGGAGAGTACATCTCACATGAATTTCAAAATTTTTGTATTGAGAATGGTATAAAAAGGTAGTTAACAACTAGGTATACTCCTCAACAAAATGGTATAGCTGAGAGGAAGAACAGAACAATTCTAGATATGGTGAGGAGTATGCTTAAAGCTAAGAATTTACCTAAAGTTTTTTGGGCAGAGGCAGTTTGTTGTGCAGGTTATATTCTGAATAGGAGCCCTACGAAGATAGTTTGGGGCATGACACCAGAAGAAGCATGGGGAGGATTCAAACCTCATGTAGATCATTTTAAAGTTTTTGGCTGCATTGCTTATTCTCATGTTCCAGATGCACTTAGAAAGAAATTAGATGATAAGGCAGAAAGGTGTATCTTTGTGGGATACAGTGAAGAATCAAAAGCATACAGACTATACAATCCAAAAACAAAAAAGTTGGTGATAAGTAGAGATGTTAAGTTTCTTGAAGACCAAGAGTGGTGTTGGAAATTGAAAGACAACAATCAACAAGTCAACATTGAAGATGAAGCAGTAAGCCCACACCAAAATTTGGTTGGTACCAAAGGACCTAGCAGTAGTAGCATTCACAAATCAACACCAAGAAGCAACTCTTCTTCACTAGGAAGCAACCTTTCTTCACCAAATACCAGAAGCATATTTTCATCACCCACATCAGAATCTCCAGAAAGAAGGCAAAAGATAAGGAGCTTGTCTGACATATATCAAGAAACAACAGAGGTAAGTGAAGATGCTTGTCATTTTGCATTTTTTGGGGTTGATTGTGATCCCATTACATTTGAAGAAGCAGTACAAGATGATAAATGGATTAAAGCTATGAATGAAGAAATTGTAGCCATAGAAAAGAATCAAACTTGGGAACTGACAGACCTCCCAGAGCACAAAAAGCCAATTGGAGTAAAGTGGATTTATAAAACCAAGTACAATGAGCAAGGAGAATTGAATAAATACAAGGCCAGGTTGGTAGTGAAGGGCTACAAGCAAAAATTAGGTATTGATTATCATGAAGTATTTGCACCTATTGCTAGAATGGATACTATTCGAATGATTTTAGCTCTTTCAACACAAAAGGGTTGGAGACTCTTTCAGATGGATGTCAAATCAACATTCTTGAATGGTGTATTGGAGGATGAAATATACATAGAGCAACCACCTGGTTTTGAGAAAGAAGGTTATAAAGGTAAAGTGCTCAAACTAAATAAAGCTTTGTATGGTTTAAAGCAAGCACCTAGAGTCTGGTATGAAAGGATTGAATCATATTTTTTGAAAAATGGTTTTGAAAAATATCCTTATGAGCACACCTTATTCACAAAACAAAATCAGCAAGGAGATGTTATGATGGTTTGCATTTATGTTGATGATTTGATTTATACTAGGAATAATGAAAATATGCTTAGAGAATTCTCAGTTGCAATGCAAAATGAATTTGAAATGACTGATCTTGGCTTGATGCATTATTTTCTTGGTATTGAAGTCACTCAAAATAGTGATGGGATTTTTATTTCTCAAGAGAAGTATGCCAATGATATATTGAAAAGGTTCAGGTTGGATAATTGCAAACCAACAATTACACCTATTGCTATGGGTGTGAAGTTGAGCAAAGAAGATGATAGCAAAAATGTAGATTCTACCTTGTATAAAAGCTTGGTTGGCAGTTTAATGTACTTAACTACAACAAGGCCAGATATCATGTACGTAGTCAGCTTGATAAGTAGGTTCATGGAGGATCCTCATGCTACACATTTCCAGGCAGGTAAAAGAATACTCAGATATGTGAAAGGGACTACAAATCATGGGATTTTTTATGAAAGGAAGGATACCTTGAAGTTAGTTGGTTACATAGACAGTGATTGGGCAGGAGACATAGATGACAGGAAAAGTACTTCAGGATATGTTTTTAATCTTGGTTCAGGGGCAATTTCATGGTCATCAAAAAAATAAACTATTGTTGCATTGTCCACAACAGAAGCAGAATATGTAGCAGCCACTTCAGCTGGTTGCCAAGCAGTTTGGTTACGCAGGATGCTTGAAGAATTGATGCAGCCCCACATGGAAGAGACCACTATTTTTTGTGATAATAATTCTGCCATTCAACTTTCAAAAAATCCAGTTTTTCATGGAAGAAGCAAGCACATACATATCAGATTTCACTTCATCAGACAACTAGTTAAAGACAAAGAAATCAAGCTTTCTCATTGCAGGTCCAAAGATCAAGTTGCTGACATTTTGACAAAGCCATTGAAGGAAGAAGACTTTAATAAATTGAAGAATATTTTGGGAATGAGAGCCCTTTCTCACAAATCAGATTTGAGGGAGGATTGAGCAATTATTTTTCACAAATCAGATTTTAGGGAGGATGTTAAATATAGAAAATCTGTTTTGTAACAGATCATTCAATGATCTTGTTTAGATTAGGATTTATTATTTTTTTCTAAGATTAGATGATTTTTGTAACTGTTTTTTTGGTGTCTAGAATTCTCCAGGTTTATCCTTCTAAGGCTATAAAATGTTTGGCATTTCTCAGCCATGGATGCAGAAAAAAATAAAGAAGTGATTTGGGCTTTCTGTGTTGATATCTGCAGTTCTATTTTTTTGGGTTCATTGCTCTTTTTTTAGTTTATCTCTTTTAATATTATCCTGTTTATTTATTTTATTATCTCCATCAGTATTGAATTAAAATCAATAACCATTTTGAATATAAATCCAAAGTGTCAAACACACAATTTGATATGAAGAGCCAAATGCAATGATAAGATTAAAATCTCAAGAGAAATTTAATTTTATTATTAATTATTTTTTATAATATTATTATGTCTAAATTTTTTAAAATCTAATTGCAAAGTTTGTACAGAGTCTTAATCACACCATAAAAATACCTCAAAGTGAAAAAGGAAAAAAACAAAAACAACTTAATATTAGTGATTTTAATTTTAATTTTCTTTTATTTTATAGTTCTAAAAAGTTATATGCAAGGTACAGACAAGTTTTTTTAAGAAATAAAAGTAGTGTATATTGTTAGGTTTTATTAAAAGACTTAAATTTTAATCATAAGAAAGTAACCTCTCTCATATTACAATTGTACTTTGCAAAATTGTATTGTATGTACAATACAATAAATGGCAAGAATCCCAAAGATCATAGAGGTTGACAGAGAATATAGGTCTTAGACTGGACAATAAGAATTTGGAGTCTGTACATTCTATGTGGTTCAAGATTGTTCAGACCTCCCTGATATTCGTTCTACCATGTGAAACACCACTATTGACAAAAGCATGATCACTACTTGCAATCCTATCAGACGGACAAGCTGTGTTCAGTGTTGAACATAAGTCTTTTTCTGACAGCTGCACTTGATTATGATTCTCATTTATCCGAAATGGCAGAGAAATAATTTAATGTCTTAGATCAGTTGCTATCAACTATATTCATTCTCATTGCTCAGCTATGATGGGTTCACATCTACTACATAGATTTGCCAAGATGACAAAATAAAGGTCAATAAACCCATCCTGGATTTTACAGTATGTTAACTTGTATTCTGTGCAAAGAGCAGATGTTATCGTATAAGCAGTAGAGAAGAATGACAGAAATGGACTGTGGCAGCGAAAGAAGGAAGATCTTGTAACTTGTAACTTCAGTAGAGAAGGAAGACAGAAATGGACTGTGACAGCGAAAGAAGCGGTTTTGAAAATAATGGGCCAAGTGATGGCAGATTATCTTTTGACAATTTTAAAGGTGCGATGGTACGCGCTCACATGTGAACTCAATAGTACTTTGTGAGTGTCAACAGTACTTTAATAATTGAAAACATAATGTAGCAGTTGAAGCATATTATTATTAGAGACGTTGAAGACATTCTTTTATCAATTATTTTTACAATGTATTGAGTCAACACTACTTTAACCTCTTTGATCTTTTTACATGTAACACCCTTTATTTTATAAATAAGAGATTTTACCATTCTGCTTCAATTTTATAATATTTTAAAGTTTTTAAGGGTTAGGTGGACTGGCTATACTCTTACCAAGAATAAACCTTAGAACAGTATGTTTGCAAGATTGTAGTTTGATTTGAATCTTCTAAGTGTGTGTCACCGATGATAACAAAATGAATCCTGAGCTACCGCTAATCCCCTTTACGTCAAGTCAACAATAATAGATTTGATGGAAGCAACCCCTATGGTTTAAACATGTGCTTATCAATTACTAAAAATAATGTTGTTATGACCAACTCTCCTATGTAACCATAGGAAATATTTATAATAATAATCATTTTAAATCACCCACGTGTTGTAGGTGAGTTGGAGAGGGTAAAGCAAATCCTTTAGTGAGGTCACTAGTTCAAATCTCCACCCTACCAAATGCACATCTGGTACCCAAAATCCAGCTAATAATGCTGGTGTGGTCAGGACCGAACGCAACTCCCTGATAATTTTGAACTCCTTGATAATTTTGATAGTGGTGTAAAACCCTTTGGTCGTGGTTTCTCAAACCAAAATGGCTCCACAACATATTTTTGGCTAAATTAAAAAAAACAATAATTTCAAATCCTACTACCCTTCGTGAGTAATGCTTTTTAGTTGTTTATTATTTTTTGAATCGAAAGTAAGCCTTATCAAATGTGAACAAAAAAATGCCTTTAATTTATTTATATTAAATTTAATTTATTCAAAATGTTATCGATCTCAAGTCAATTTTAATTTTTTTTGAATTCCTTTCATTTATGTAAAATTTTATCAAGGTGTCTAGGCGAGAGCACGATATAGTGGTAGTTTTCAGATTTGACCCACTAAGATAAGGGATAAAATGATGATGATAAAAAATGTTATCAATCTCAAATCAATTTTAAATCTCTTTGAATTCATTTTACTTAAGTAAAATGTTATCAATCTCAAATCAATTTTAAATCTATTTGAATTCCTATTTCTTAAGTAAAATGTTATCAATTTCAAATAAATTTTAAGTTTAATTTTAAATCTCTTTGAATTCCTTTTACTTAAGTAAAATGTTTTTTTTTGGGTAAATAAAAGTCATCATTAATTATCATGTTTTGCAGGTTAACCCAAAACCTAATACAAAATCTAGTCTTATGTTGAGATTGTGGATCCTAGTCATCCTTAGAACATTCCTTTCAAAAATTGTGATGGTTATCCTACATCACATTACACTTACTGCAGAAAGACTGTTCAACATCACAATTAACATTACTTACAACGATAGCCTTTTGAGTTGACTTAGAGAAAAAACTCTATGCTTATCACTAAAAACTTGGGGAAAAAGTACCCATCCACCTTTCTCCTTAATCAGTAGTGTCCTTTTTATGTCTAAGAATGTATTCCACTTCATGTGGTACCCCTTGTATCCACATCATCAAACTTCATGCATCAATACCCACATTGGCTAATTTGTCAGCCGCTTTGTTGGCCTCACGAAACACATGGCGAAGCCTCCTGTCCTGTCTTACCACAAAAAGGATCCTTACCTCGTGGATGACGAACTTAATCCTCCATGGAGGTTTTTTGCCATTGGTTAACAGGTTGATGATATTCATGGAATCGCCTTCAATCATAAAATTTCCATGAGTCTCCTAGGCAAATTTTAACCCTCTCAAAAGAGATCTAGCTTCTGCCTCATTATTAGTTCTAATTTCCAATGATTCAGCGAAGGCCTTAACCAAGTTTCCTTGATGATCTCTGATTACTCCTCCAGCTCCTGCTCTTCCTGGGTTCTCCTTATCTACACCATCAAAGTTCAATTTGATCCAACCCCTAGGGGGTGGCTCCCAAGAAACCCCATTTTTGGGATTGGATAGAGGGATGAAAGACTTTTACTCAATACCTAAGGCTAAAGTAATTTGTCTTTCCTAGGGAGGGATTATACGATTCTCCTCGACAAGGATACTAATGTTTTCTTTCACAAAGGCAAGGATTCTATTGAGGATTGTTTGAAGGCTATGACTAGTGTCCTTAAAAGATCTGTGATTCCTTTATAATGATATCTGCCATAGGAAATGGTGCCAACAAATTTTCCAAAGGTATTTAAGTTTAAGACTAACAAAGGATTGAGGCCATTGTTGGAACACTTCAAAAACTGAAGCCGTCTTGAACCATGAGATCCTAAAAGCCTAGAAAATTTCATCATGGATGGACGCTACCACCGAACACTCTAGGAATGAATGTTGGGTCGAATCCCACCAAGCCCCACACATATGAAAATGGTTAGCAATAACCATACCTTTGGTCAATATATTATCTATGGTAAGAATTTTTCCTTGGATCACCAACCATGAGAAAAAAGGTATTTTAGGGATTAAACCCTTAATCTAGAACAAATTCGGTTGAAATTATTGGTCTTCATTATTGAGGAGCAAGTTATAGGTGGATTTGACCGTAAAATATTCACTTTCAATCTCAGACCAAGCATTGTGATCCTCATCTTCTCCAGAGGGAAGAATTTGTTCTATTAAAATATTATGAAGTTCTTTAGACTCAGCTTCAAAACCCTGTACTCTGATGTATTTCCACCAAGGGGTGTTCATATCATGCCAAATATAATTAGCCACCCTTTGCCCAATATGCTGCTCCATGTGTTCTTGGTTCCTAGCCAATTGAGGATTTTGGGATAATTCCTTAGCTCTCGCCCACCTGTCCTTCCAAAATTTTATCATTTTCCCATTCCCAAGAATCCATCTAATCCCTTTCTTGACTAGATATCTACTTGTTAGGATTACATTCTAGAAAGTTGACCCCGTACTCACCAGATTATCATTGAGAAAATTCAATCCTTAGAGGTATTTCCTACTGACTATGGCTGTCCATTAATTTTTTACCTTGGTTAAGAGCCGCCATGCTTGTTTGGATAACATATTTGTGTTGATATTAGCAACTCTTATCAGCCCTAGCCCCCCCTGTACCTTAGGTTTGCAAACCTTATTCCACCCTACCAAATGGATAATTTTTTTATCCTCGATTCCTGACCAAAGAAAGTTCTTTTGAAATTGCTTGATTTTATGATGGACATTTCTTGGAGCTCTGAAAATCAATAAGAAATATATAGGTATAATTTGTAGGGAGGCCATTGTTAAGACTGCTTTACCCACTTGAGACAATAAATGTCCTTTCCAGCTTGCTAGAGTTTTTTTGATCCTCTCTAGCACAATATTCCAAATTGACCCTTTCGGTATCCCATAGAAAAGGGGAAGGTCTAAGTAAGAGATAGGAAGAGACGCAATCCGACATTCCAAAATTCTAGCAATGTTGTTTTTCCTAGGAATGGGGGTATTCATAAAATACAGCTTGCTCTTATTAAAATTCACTTTATGTCTGGCCACTTCCTCATACATCTTACGAATGTGTCTAATCCTTCTTGCCTCAACCACTGAAGCCAACATAAGCAACATAATGTCATCAAAAAATTGTTGATGGGTCATTGGGGATGTTAACGAAGTTGCCTTAATGCCTAATATAAGTCCAACTATTGTTGCTGCCTTGATGGTTCTTCCTAAGGCTTATGCTACAATGATGAAAAGCATGGGACTAATGGGATCTCTGTCTCAGTCCTCATTTACTTTGAAAAAATCTTGATGCAGAGCCATTTACAAAGACTGAAAACTAGGCCTTCAAAATACATTCTCTGACTAGCTTGACCCATTGAGTGTGGAAAACAAATTTTACTAAAACTGTCTCTAGGAAATCCCAATTTATCCTATCAAAATATTTGTTCATATCTAGCTTTAAGGCCATGATTGCCTTCTTAGTTTGGGCAACCGTATGGAGAGCCTCATGAACTATGATAACTCCATCTAAGATTGATCTCCCTTGAATAGAACTTCCCTGACTTGGATCAATGATAAAAGGAAAGACCTTATTCAAGCGATTAGCTAAGACTTTGGACAATATTTTATAGGATACATTACATAGGCTAACTGGCCTAAAATTAGCCATGGTCTTAGTATTGGGGTCTTTGGATATCAAAGCTATAAACGTTGAATTAAAACCCCTAGGAATGTGATTAGAAGTTTGGAAATACCTAATGGCAGTGATGACATATGCATCAATAATATCCTAATAAAATTGGTAAAAACAAGGTGAGAAACCGTCTGGCCCAGAAGCCTTTTCAGAATCTATGCTAAAAAATGCATATTTGATCTCTTCATTAGAAAAGGCCGCTATGAGGGACTCATTGGCCATATCATCAATAAGTTGGGGAATAAATTGAAGAAGAGAATCCTTTGCTTGGGTATTGCAAGCTGGTCCTTCACCTAACAAGGAGCTAAAAAAATTCACAGTCTCATCCCTGATCTCCTAGATATTATGGGTTGAGGAGCCATCCTCCTTGGTTAAAATTCTAATATTGTTGTTGCTTCTATTCCTCAAAATTGTAACATGGAAAAACTTCAAATTTGAATCGTCTTCCTTCAGCCATAACACCCTTGATTTCTGCCTCCAATACATCTCTTCACAGACTAGTATATTATGGTACTCACAAAGGGTTTCCTTCTCTTCAATCCTTGTTGCCTCATCATAAGTTCCATGTTGAATTTTGCCTTCTATTATTTTCAATTTTTCCCCCACTACTTTCTTGTTCTCAAAAATGTTTCCAAAAACTTCTTTATTCCAGACCCTAAGGTTATCTTTTACCATATTTAGTTTTTGAGAAAGTTTGAAAGAAAAACTGCCTCGAATAGGCTGCTGCCACCATTCCTCAATTTGTTTCCTTAAGTTTGGATTTTTTACCCACATCGACAGAAATCTGAATGAATTTTTGAAGGGGTTAGTCTGCATAGCCTCCAAAAGAATAGGGTTATGATCTGAAGCACATTTGGGAAGAGCTTGTAATAATGAATCATTGAAAGTTGTTATGGCTTCCTTGGATAAAATGAATATGTCCAACCTTTCCTGAATCAACTGACTCCCTATCCTCAAATTACTTAAGGAAAATTTTATCAATCTCAAATCAATTTTAAATCTCTTTGAATTTATTTTACTTAAGTAAAAGGTTATTGTTGGTCCGGCTTTCATGCACACCCCGGGAAAAAGGATGAAGGCAAGGAAAGCTCCGGAGACACCCACGGGACGGATCCCACTCATCTTTAGGATCTAGCTGGTTATCCAAGGTGCGAGTTACAGAGTTGGGTCGAATGGCAATTCACTCTTTTCCACTTACGGAATAGATTTCAATATGGATTGCTCTGTTACCTTACGGGGGGTTCTTGAACTCGTTCGGTAGTTGCAAAATTTGTTGACAATCAGATTTGACTTGAATTCTTTGATCTAGCTCTCATAGGTCAGCAGATTTAAATAAAAGGCAAATAAAGAAAATAAAAATGGATCATTCACGGAAAGAAAAGAGAGGGTAGGGTAAGGCAGAAAAGAAAAGTTTATCAAACATCAATTGTAAACCCAAACTATCAATCTTATCTATGCTATCAGCTTCACAACAGAACAAATCCCAGAAGAAAGTGTCCGATCGGTCTAAGATCACTTTCAACTAAGAGCACAAGGCGAGTGAAACAGATCTAGCGAGAAAATTATAAATCCAAGGGCAGTTGATTAAAGCGGTATCTTTCACCGGTAGCCTAGCTTGCATAGTGAAGACAGAGCAATTAGAACAAACTTAACCTCAAATCTGTAATTTCCCCTAGCAGACAATAGAACAACTGAAGCCTAACGACATATTTAATCTTGACAATGGTAGATTTACGACATATATCTAACAAACTTTAAATGGAACGGATAACAAAAGAAAATACACTTATCACACTCTGCAAAAGATTAGGCTCCTGGCCATGCTATCACAGAAAAGCTAAAGCACATCAACTCCAAGTCCAGAAACAAAGGATTTCACAAAATTTGCAAGAAATTGCTTATAAGCCTTTATTTCTAAGTCTTCGCCTCCTGCGATTACATTTAGAATTTGTATTTATAGACTCAGGACAGACCCTGATCTTTTCCAAAATATCTTGCTCAAACCCTAAATCTTATCGCACTTAAACCCTAGGACCCGGGTTTTACAATAAAAATCCATTTAAATCCAAAGTCCGGATAGAACTTAACCCTTCGACAAATCTGTGCAGTCAGCTGCCATAAATGGAGAAGATAAAATAAAATGCAACTTGCATTCATTCACAGCTGCAAATAAATGCTTTCATTATTTCTACTGGTGAGCCGGATGAGTCACCACTTCTCCATCAATTCGATCTCCGCAAATCCATCCCGAAGTTGAAATGGTCTCCATGCTATCAATTCTGCAATAAATCTCCATTAAATGCATTTACTGGCTTCTTTTCCTCTAGCATGGCGGTCCTTGACTAAATCCGCACTTTATCTTTGCCTTTATGGTCTTTCCCGGTTGTCCCGTAAGTGCCAGGTGGAATCCTGCATGAAAGACAAAAAGATGCATTAGATTAGCATTTTAATTAAATCAGAAGCTTAAAACATTAAAAACAGATTAAAAAACGCAAAATAAGCTTGCATGTCGGCTTCTGTTTGTCCCATTCACGCTTTGACACGTGTCGTTACCCTAGGAAGCCTTCTGTTTCCCGTCGGAATGCACTTTCAGGTCAACTATGACTTTCTCTCTCCTACCGCGATTCTGTGACATGTCGCGATTTCACGACCCTGCCAGAGCATCGGCAACTTCCTCCCTCGTCTGCCGCAAAAACGTGACATGTCGCGATTTCGCGACATGTCGCGAAATCGCGACCCTCCTGGCCTCCGTACAGCCATCTCGATTTTCAGCCGCGATTCTAGAACACGTCGCGATATCGCGACAGTTCCCTTACCTGCATGAGTTGACCGCGTTGACCGTGATTTTGGAACATGTTTCTAACTTAGCCGATTTTTTATCCTGCAGCCCACTTTCTCTCTCCTGCCGCGAAAATACGACATGTCACGATTTCGCGACATGTCGCAAAATCGCGCCCTCCGTACAGCTTGCTTCTCTCTCCCAAAAATTGTCGCGATTTCGCGACATGTCGCGAAATCGTGACCTTTCTGGCACTTAGCCGCATTTTGACTTACCTGTCGCGATATCGCGACATTTTCGAAAATGGAAGTGTCGCGATATCGCGACACTACCAAAAATGGAAAGTTTGATTTTTCGGTGAATTATGCAACTGTTTTCTGGATTTTTCTCGGTAACGGTGCAATATTTTCTTGTGCATGAATGATTCTAGCATGTAAAAAGTGAATTCTTGGATAACACAGCTAAAATGCAAGAAAAAGCACAACTTTAAAAAAGAGGCAAGCAAAATATAGATTTAAAACTGAAAATGACCAAGAGGGTCCCTGCTGCAAAAATGGAAGTTCATAATTTTCTAAGGATGGAATCTCATTTTTCAGTGGGGGTGTGTTGCTTATCAACAGTTATCAATCTCAAATCAATTTTAAATATCTTTGAATTTCTTTTACTTATGTTATCAATCTCAAATAAATTTTAATTTTCTTTGAATTCCTTTTACTTAAGTAAAATTTTATCCAATGTCTAGGTGGAAGCGGACTATAGTGGTGGTAGTTTTTGGATTTGACACAATTCATACATAAAGAATAAAATTATGATAATAATATTAAATGATATTAATATAAATTATTAATTTTTTGTGAAAAAATATCATTTGAATGCTAGTATTTTAAAAAATGATAAGAAAAACTTTGGCTTTTTAAATTAAAAAAAATAATAATAATTTTTAACGGATTAGAGGCCATGAGGTATATGTTAAGTACTAAGGGGATTTATTAACGTCTTCGTATTAAGTTCCCCACACCAAAGAACTCCCATCATATAACTTATGGTTGAATAGTTTAAAATACATTATCTCACAAAATTATAATATGTTACTATAACTTGTTATGATTTAATAATTTTGTGTTCAATGTTGAGTTCATTGAGAAGGTTACAATTTGAACTTAAAATTTGAAATTACTTTTTTTTGCTTCAATCAATTCTATAAATGGTTAGGGTTTTAGATTTTATTTTAAGACATCTATGAGTGTGTGTGAGTGAGATTGCGTAAAAAAATAAAATAAAAAATTCTATCCATATTACGAAACTGAATGCATTTTTTCTAGATTTGTTCATATTATGTGTTATCATATTTAAACATAGATATTCACAATGTATGATTTTAAGTAGTTGAATTTAGGTGATTTAATATATTTTATTTATTTTGATTTAAATGTTATTATTATTTTTATTATGCTATAATTATTTGAAACTTTTTTTATATATTTTTAATGAAAAAACCATATATTAATAAAATAATGTCTAATCATAAAAAAAAATGGTGGGTGGGATTATCATACCTCATAAACCAACACACTAACCACCGTGGTTAGGATTACACAAGAGAGTCAGAAACAGTCCACAAAAAACTAGATAACAACCACCAAAGCAATGTCAAATATGTCGACTCATAGTGCAGTGTGCATTCCACCAATGCTCCATGAGGGTACATAAATACTGTAGATCCACATGTATTTTTTCAAATTTTACTTGAATCTATAACCAGCAATCAAAGAATATAGCATATTTATTAGCAACAGAGAAGACATGTCTGACATCTTGTTGAGAAAAAGCAACTCTATTCCAGGACTTCCAAAGATAAAATAGGGTACCAATTCTAAAAATATTTCAAAAAACACCCAAGTTGAATGAAAAAGCAATAGGGTCACCCAAAATAGCATGCAACCAGGTAAAATCCTCTTGCATAAAATATCTAAAAATTTCAAGAAACCACTCCTAGTCCGACTGAGCCCGATCACAAAACCAAAAAACATGCAGTAAATATTCTACCTATCCAAAAATCGGGCAAATGGGATTATGAAAACCCAAATGCTTGAACCTATTTCCAATGGGCAATCCCTAGTGCAAGAGGCTCCAAGCAAAAAAACTATGTTTAGGTTTAATATAATTAGCCCCAAAAATCTGAAATCTCTTATTCCATTGGGAAGGAAGAGAGACTATGTCCCATATCATAGTGTGCTTATCAATCATTGGAACTTGCAGGGTGGGCCATTTGTAACCTAGATGAGATTTATATTGCAAAACATGAAGCTCCTCAGGACAACGCCAATCTAACCACAAGGGTTTTTGAAAATTTTTATACAGTTTACACCAAATAGAAAATGGAATACTATCAATAACAACCTCATAAATATCTCTATCACTAGGATTTAAATTGTGAATTTGACAAAAAAATTCCTAGGGTATCCAACTCCTAGTCTGTCAGGAGAAGAAATAAAAATTGGAAGTAATACCATGCTTATAGATTCTCTATGCTCTGACCCAGGACACTAGATCTAGGGGAGAGCCCTGGCTAGTGATAATAGGAGAACACCAAATATTCATTTAAGGAAAAGAGGTACCTACTTTGCAGAAACTCCCTTTCCAACTAAGCTAGGGTTTGAAGGCCTCCCAAGATTTCCAAATACTCTGAATGACAAAATAACCTTTAACTTTAACAGGGACAAGGATAATAAGAATGGATTGCAATCCCACCCCTTTCCAAATTATCTTCCCCTGAAGCAAACTAGAATAAATGCAATGCATGATTAACACTTTGCAAGATTCATCCCCAATTAAGATCGAGTGATCCATTTAGCACAAAGGGTAACACCTTGTTGGTGACAATCAAATAAACCCTTGCCTCACAGTATTTGGGAAAACAACAAATTTTCCAAGCTACCCAATGAAAACCTTGTTTGACAGAGTCTTTGGCCCACAAGAAATCTCTCAGAAGCTTATCCAACTTTTTATAACAAGATTTGGATGGAACCCAACAAGACGAATAATAGACATGGATAGTAGTTAAAACCTTAGAACAAATTTAAACTTTTTTCTACCAGAGGAAGTTTCTTACTAGTTGTAGACACCAAAATAGCACCAATCCAATTATGTTATGACAAGCACTGATCGAATTGATGTACATAGCCCCTAGGACAGCCCCTAGAGGTTAAACAGTGGTCCTAACCACTCCCACAGTAGTTTTGGAAGGTCAGAGGTCAATTTGCCACCTTTTTCAGCACTTTGCTCCCTACTCATCCCACCCTGGGATGATTACAAACTAATTTGTCCCACCCTAGGATGATTAGTAGCATTCGCTCCAAGGTGGGATGATTAGCAGGTTTGATTGGCAAAAAGTCAAACCTTGATAGGTCTGCCACTTAACTGCACCTTCAGGGAATGCAAGTGCAAGGAACGACTTCAAATCAGAGAGAGGGACTTCAATCAAACATACCTTGATCATGGAGGCCTCATGCAAGGAGACTCTAAATTAGGGAAGAATATTTTTTCCCAAAATAGGGCAATCAAGTCAAGTGGCACCCTCGCATGTGCATTCAAAGAGAGAGGCCCTAGGTCTATAAATTGGTGAGTCTTCTCACCCCAAAGGGAGAAGAGAGTAGGAAAATTTATAGAAATGGAGTGCTACTGAATCAAACCCTCACCCTCATTGTGCTTCTTACATCCTTGATCTCTCTTTCAGAAGGGATGTTATCGGGTGAACATTGAAAGCACGATTCGGACCCAAAACCCAAAAATTTGGCCACAATACCTACCAAATTTGCCAACATAACCCTATAAGAGGTTTTGGACACATCCCAAGTGGATTGGTGCTGAAATCGAACCCCAAACGGTGGGCGTCCTACCCCTGGGCGCCCCCTGCACTACTGCAGTTCTAATCACCCCACCCCAGAGTGATTAGAAATATATGGTATATTTCCTTGATTTTTCTTTTGCATTTGATTCTAGGTCATCCATATATGCTGTCATTTAAATTTCATGTCATTTGGATAAGTTTTGGCCATGATTTTATTATTTCTCGCTTTCACTAACCTATAGGGAGTGCCATAAATACAGGGTGACTGAGGCAGAATATGCAAACTCCAACCATCTGGATCATCCCAAAATGCCCCATTTTGTCTAACCCCAACTTTGCAGGTGTTTTGGAGGCCTCTGGACTGGACATTTAGGATGTCAAATTCTGACAACTTGTGACAGTCCTAATCGTCCCACCCTGAAGCGATTAGAAATCTATGGTAGATAATGTTCCTTTTGTAGTGGGTTCTTGGTAATTTTTTATTGCTTCTGTCAAATTTTCAGCTCATTCTGATATGTTTTAGTTATCATTTTAATTATTTTATGTATGCACTGACCGTAAGCCTTGGGGATCACATGTTTCTCTCCATCCGTAGGTGCTACTAACCATTTGCTGTTTCTCTGAATGCAGGATCTCAAAACCGAAGGGGTAGAAAGGAACTATAGATACATTCATGCAAGCGACGATGACGTTTGGTCCGCCCATTTTCAACGTGGGCACGTGGAAGATCTTAAATGGGAATGTATCATTCATGGTGTAACCAAACTATGTCCGACACTCCTAAAACCCTAAAAATGGAGGAGACATATTGTAACCCAATTTCGAGAAAATTAATAAAATAAATGGCCGCACTTTTACACTTTCTTTAAATCTCATTTCAGTTTGTTTGTTTTCCTTCTTTTCATGCATTCTCATTCGTAGGACTTAGCATTACATTTCCCTTCTATTTTGCTTCTATATCCTCATGCTTTCAGTGGTGATCACGGTGGGACCTTATCCCTTTATTTTGAGATAAAATTTTTGTTTAAAATTGTGTGTTTTTTCTTTCAGGGGTTAATCTTTCAAGCACTGGACTGTTGCTCGTTCCACCCTGTGGCAAATACAGAGCTGGAATTCGTGTCACTCAGGGATGAATGGGCATTCGTCCCACCCTATGACGAATACAGATCTATTATTTTTCCCACATTGGGATGATTAGCTCTCTGTATAGTTTTAGAGCAGAAACTTAGAGGTATCCAGTTTGGACAGAGAAGAGGTAGGGCTTCTGAGCACCGTTTGTCATTTTTTGTTTTCTATCTCTATCATTTTCTATTTCTTTGCTTGCATAGAAAAGTTTACTACATGATTTCTTTCTTTTCATAAGTAAAAATAACCCCACACTCCACGATATAATCTAAACATCAAGGCATTGGTCGTAAAACCCCAAAAATTGATCAATACCAATGGTGGATTTCATCAACACCTTGGCTTGAATCTTGCATACATAACCCCGTTCACGACTATTGCTAGCCGTAAATCCTAATGAAAGTTGACCAAGTGTAGCTGGGGTGATTCCCATCACATGAGGATAAGTATTCTATGGTAGGTGTCAATACAGAGCGACTCCCCTTCTGTACCACCTATGTTCCATGTACTATTCTGCTCTCACGTACCAATAGACTCCCTCATGTAAGGGCGAGTATATAGAGAGGTTCGGTATAACCACCTGGCAGTGGTATATTGAAGGGGAAACCATTTTGGGAGATATAAGAGCCCTCATATTGCATATACAACAAAAATTTCTTTACAATATTTTCAAAAAAAAAATAAAAACACACTAAACCAGATTTAGGGCACACTTTTAATCCATAAACAAGATAATCATTGCATTGATTATGTGCTTCCCATTTTGTTTAGTGTAGAATAAAAAATCATAAAGAAGATAAAAATGTACACATATTTAGATAAACACCACCATGGTGTACACTCGTAGTCGAGCCCAATCATGGGTAGAAGCTGCAAAAAGTGTACAAAGGGGCACAAGTCACCTCAGATATAGCCCTGAGGACTTGGTCATACCTCCTTAGTGGCCTGACCCAAAAGATAGTCCACATCATGCCATTACAAAATGGGACTATAGAGGTACCTCTTTGAGGGGCACTCCCACTCAACATAGACCATTTCAGGAGGAGGCCATACACGTGGCACTCAACATAGACGGGAGGGATCCCTTAGACACTCGTTATGAGTGGCCACCGCATGATGAAGCACTAGAAAAACATAGGGTCCATAAGTAGGGGCCACATGATTACAGCATCCCTCCTCTACCCCTTATTACTGTAAAAAAAATACACCAAATCCAGAGCACAAGGCTCTTCAGACAGGGAAAGCCAACTCTGCCCGCCCCTTTCACATATACGAAAGGGAGTATGAGGAATACCACTACATTCCTCAAGATCAATACACAACATGGGAATGTAGTGGTATTCCTCATACTATGATCAGGATCACCCACTGAGGCCAGAGCCTCGGGTGAATGTCGCTAACCTCAATAGAGGAAAGTGACCTATAGAGATCTCAGATTACCACAACCGATATAGACATGTAGGAGAGGCATCTAGGCTTCCTAAACACAAGACGACAGACCAAATTGACTTGGTATTTGCCAAACATGCCACCTGCCAAGTGCAAATCACGTAGCTCAGGCAAGATCAACATAGTTAGAGCACCTGTATCGCCTTAACAAAGAGCGCATTAGTCGTCAGACAAATGAATTGCTCCATAATACTATGCCTAAGAGGGTCCCAACCCCTCGCGCACATAACATAGACGTGTATGAGAGGCACAACCCCTTGGTGCACAACAAGTCTCTGCGACCTTATCAAATATTGCCTCCAAGACCTCCTAGACCTGAGCGAGAGGCCACTCCTAGAAACAATGATGGGCACCCTCCGCGGGCACCCACCCATGTTTATAGGTCTCACCTAGGAACTCCTCAAGAAGCCTATGAGGAGTATGAGCAAGAAGAAGAGCAGGCTAAAACACCCTACCAAGGCAGAGGGGATGTTGTCCCGATAGGTGCATGTAGTCCCAAAAGACTTAGAGCCCTTCAAGTATTGTAATATGGTGCAACTGATGCCGCAATCGACCCTTCAATCAACACATTTAGAATTTCAATTGAATCCATCCAAATAAGGTCTGATTTTGCATGCATCCCCATTGTTAAGTCCATCAAATCACCATCCGGGTCCATATTCATCATTTGGTCCTTCACCAAACCCCTAGAAGAGGCACCGCCACTAGTCTCAACCATATTTATCGAAGAGATGCCTAGCTGAATGGAAGTCGAGATGTGTAGTTCACCCTACATGGAGTGGACCCAGGAAGAACTCCCATTCCCTCCCCCTCCACCGTCAACGATCACCATTGAGATGGACAATACGGGCTTGGGGGAGTATCTAGTGTGGAACATTGTAGCAACACCCACACTTGAGTCCATGCAGGACATGGGGAGACCTCGCCTCCCCATAGACACTATTGTTCCTCTAGCCTACCCACCCAACTAGACAAACTTTGTATATGGGGGCCTCGATAATGGCATTAAACCTTACATTCAAGAAGAAGAAGATGAAGAGCCCTTTTTTGAGGATGTCAACTATTTTTCCAACCCAGAATTTGCTTTGAGATATCTTGGCCAATGCAATTGGAATGGATATGGGTTGGGCAGATATGAGCAAGGAGTGCATGTTCTTTTCCAATCAAGATATCAGATGCCATATGACAAGTCAGGAGTAGGGTTCAACCACCCCTGCCCCTTGACATCTTGGTAGAGAACATGTAAGGCCTAGGGATAGACAACAAGGATGGGTTGGCATTAGATCCATATGCTAATCCTAACACCACATATACATTGGGGGATTATCTCCAATTGCTAAAAACCAACCTTGTTGACCTTAACAACCCTTTCCATTCGATCGAGGAAGAAGAAAGTTCGAGGACTCACCTACAAGAGGGATATAGACAAGGCCAATAAGGGTATTCAAAAGATGAGTCAGAGTATGAGGTAGCACCTTGGGACCCTTTCGAATCTGATAGCAATCATTCACAAGTGACCCCCATAGATGATTATCAAGAGAGCTTCATGACAATGTTCCCCTTAAATGCTCCAATCGAGCATATGCCACCTCAAAAGAATTAGGTCCTCTTGTAGAGAGCGGAACTACCCTGATAGGACCAGATCAATTTTCTCAAGCAAGATGAACCTCACATATCACAAATAGCTTTTGAAGCCAATGAAGGTCTCTAGATATCTGATAGCGATTATGAAGACGAGACTGAGAAGGCATATATCAATCACATGTAGTAGTAGCAATACCCCATGGACATTGATGACATTTTTGAACAGCTACACATGGGGCCAAGGCATAGGTGGCACCTAAACCAGGTGTACTTGGACCAACTACTACACATGACACTTCAGGCATACAAAGAGCGCATTTCACCTAGAGATCCTATAGAACCACCAGTGCCAAGGATAGACCCTATATTTTTATCCACACATAGGGCCGGTCCATTTGTGCCAGTACCCATAGAGGTATATCTGGAGCACAAAGATCACTAAGGATGTCTGAGTCACCACATCCACGGTAATAGAGACAAAAATCATTTCATCAACATGATCTCTATTGACTTAACCACCCCCATCCATAACCCAGTTGACCCAACACGATCATTGTATCTAGACTTAGATGCTATAGATTGGGATCGCGTTGACACACCACCATCCCCATTAGAGTACTGGCCTTGTGGTGGGATGTTCCATTTCACCCTAGGACAAACTCAGGATGTCTTCCATGCTAAAGAGGAACCCGATGTTCCTAATGTAGATATCAATTGAGCAAATGATATCCACCTAATCCCAACTCCACACCAGTTGGAGGATGGGTCCCACATGTCATTCAAAGAGACGACTGACGTAGACATCAACTCTGATCCAATGAATCTGCAAATCATCATGCTAGGGGTAATTCTATCCCCAGAAGAGCCAGCCGATTACATTACCCTTCTCAAAGAGAAGAAGGAGGTTTTTGCATGGTCTTACAAAGACATACCGGGGCTAGACCCACATCTAGTCATGCATAATCTAATGATTGATCCAACAGTAAAGCCAGTTAAGCAAAAAATACGTAATATGCACCCAAAAATAGCCTTAATGGTCAAAGATGAGCTACAGAAGCTATTGGATGCACAGTTTGTCATCTGCATGGATTACCCACCATGGTTGTCCAAGATGGTACCCGTCAAGAAGCCAGACGGGAGGATTCACATATGGACCAATTTTTGAGATCTAAACAAAGCGAGTCCCAAGGATGATTTACCCTTGCCTAGCATCGATGCATTGGTAGACGCTAGAGTAGGCCAAAAAATGCTATCCCTCATGGATGGTTTCTCGAGATACAATCAGATTCGTATTAATTTTGAGGACCAACTAAAAATAGCATTCACAATGTATTAGGGGACATTTTGTTATAAGGTCATGACCTTTGGCCTTAAAAATGTTGGTGCCACCTACCAATGTGCCATGACATACATCTTCCATAATCACATGCATAAAAATTTGGAAGATTACATGGATGATTTGTTGTCCAAATATCTTTGGTGCCTAGATCATCTCGATGACCTAAGCAAGATCCTCAATTGCCTCATTGAACATAAAGTCAGACTAAACCCAAAGAAGTGTGTATTTGACATCACATCTGGAAAACTCTTGGGTTTCATAGTCTCAAAACGAGGAATCAAGGTAGATCCACACAAAGTCAAGGTAATCCTTGAAATGCTTCCCCCAACCACCATCAAGAAGCTCAAAAGCCTACAGGGAAAGGTTGCGTCAATCAAGTGCTTCATAGCGCAGCTATCTGACAAGTGCCGACCCATGAATAAATTATTGCACAAGGGGGTAGCATTTCACTGGGATGACGAGTGCTAGTCAGCCTTTGATGACATTAAACAATACTTGTCTTTGTCGCTAGTATTGGCACCACCTAGACAAGGAGTGTTGTTCTACTTATACATCTCAGCTATTGAGGTGGCACTGGGCGCCATGCTAGCCCAAAAAATGAACTAGACAAATAACAAGCTAATTACTATCTTAGCTGAACCCTCGTCAGTTATGAACTTAACTATGCATACGTCGAGAAGCTATGCTTGGCAGTGGTATTTGCTACCAAAAAGCTATGCCACTACATGCTAAGCAATACGACGTATGTTGTGTCTAAGAAGAATCCATTGTGGTACATGATGATTCGTACTTCTCATAGTAGTCGCACGATGAAATGGATCATGTTGTTGATGGAGTTTGACATCAAATTTATTGGACATAAGTCCATCAAAGGTCAAGTCATCGCCGATCAACTAGCAGAGGCTCCTCTTGAATATGATCAACCTTTGACCATAGAGCTACCCGATGATGGGGTCTTCCATGTCTTAGAATTGCCATATTCTAATGAGCTTGAGTCATAGGCCGACATGAAATTATTCTTCGATGGTTCTAAATGTGAGCAAGGGGGTGGCACGGGAATTGTATTCTTCACACCACAAGGGGCTCCAATGCCTCTATCATTTAAAATTAATTTCCTGTGCACCAATAACAATGCCAAATATGAAGCCTTGATCATAGGTCTTCAGACAGCAATCACCATGAACATCAAATGCTTGAACATCTTTGGTGATTCATTGTTAATTGTCAACCAAATAAAAGGGGTATTCCAATGTAAATGCCCATTTTGCAGGCCTACAAAGCCCTTGTGGACAAATTCTTGGTAAAGCTTGAATGGTATGACATCGAGGCACTCCATCGATCATCAAATCATTTTGTGAACACTATGGCCTCCTTGGGGTCACTAATCCCGCAAGACCCTTATGGTGAAATGACAACCATTCAAGTTAAAATATTATTGCAATCCGTGATGGAGCGTGCAAGCTCTAACCTAATGCTAGGAATCCACCTGATCTAGATTGCACCATCTCAGGATAGGTTCTCTCGAATCCAAGATTTTCTAAATCAAGCCAACTAAGGGTCCTTGTTCTCCCCTATTCCCATCAACAACAACACAACGCTATTTTTACAGGTTATTTCCCGCTTAGCTTTTTCTAGGGACGAACCTCAAGAGGGATTGGTTGTTCATACCATCAAGGCTTCTGATCAGCAAGATTGGTACACATCCATAAGAGACTACCTCAAGCTAGGTAACCTCCCACTTGGATTGACACACATCACGAAAAGATCATTCAAATAGAAAGTGGCAAAACATGTCTTTTTAGGAGAAATTTTGTACTGTCAAAGCTACGAATGAATCCTCCTCCATTGCTTGAACCAGTAGGAGTCCACTTGGGCGATCACTCAAGTGCACGATGGTACATGTGGTGGTCACTTCAGTGGTATGGCTAGAATAAAGCGCATTCTTTGCATGGGTTATTATTGGCTATCTTTAGAGCGAGATTGTTACACATATGTAAATAAGTGCATGAAGTTTCAACACCATGCTAATTTGACACACATACCTTCTTAGGCCTTGCAACCGATCCAATCAGCTTAGCCATTTTCATAGTGGGGCTTAGATCTAATCGAAAAGATCTCCCCTACATCGTCAGGTCATCACACGTTTATCATAATGGCCACAAAGTACTTCACCAAGTAGGTTGAAGCAATTTCGCTTACCTCTACGATTGGGACCCTCATTGCGGAGTTTATTTTACATAACATCATATGTCATTTTGGTATTCCATCCAAGATCATCTTTAATAATGGGACATCATTTAAAACAAAAACGTGCATGCTCTGAAAACAAAGCACAAAATTTAGAACAGTTTTTCAACACCTTATTATCCGTAGGCAAATGGGAAAGCAGAGGCATCAAACAAAATGCTAGTTGCCATCGTCAAAAATATGGTCATAGATAGTCACAAGGATCGGCACATTCAAATCTCGCTTGCCCTATGGGCTTATCACACTAGCATTTAGATGCCCACCAGGGCAACTCCATTTTTGCTGGTGTATGGCTCCGAGGCAGTCATGCCTCTCGAGTTGGAAATACCTTCCCTGTGCATATCAATGCAAGAGTTCATCGATGATGACACTGCACAACAGGGCCTGTTAGACAAAATTACATTGCTCTATGAATGATGCGTCAATGCTATTGAGCATTTACATATCTATCAAGAGCGACTTAAGAAAGCATACAACATGAAAGTTCACCTAAGGGACTTTCATGTTGGTGAATTTTTCTTAAAAGAGAACCAACAAAATTCTAACTTGCTGCCCCATCTAAGGGACAATTTCATTGCAAATTGGTTTGGTCCCTATGTAATTGATAGTAAAATAGGACCTGGAACATACCGGCTCACCTCTCTTGACGGAATCAAGGAACCAGAACCGTTGAACATCAATCATTTGAGGCCATTCCACATTTAGAGAGCCATAACCCAAAAATCTCCAAGGATTCCCATAATCGATTGGTCACCCTAAAATGCCCCAAATGTACCTATAATCCCTTTGGTCAACCCAAATGCTCCAAGGATTCCCACAATCGCTTGGTCAACTTAAAAATACCCCAAAGGTATCAATAAACCCTTTGGTCAAATCCAAAAGCTCTAAGGATTCTCACAATCGCTTGGTGAAACCCTAAAATGCCCCAAAGGTAGCCATAATCCCTTTGGTCAAACCAAAAGCTCCAAGGATTCCTCCAATCACTTGGTCAACCTAAAACACCCCAAAGGTATTAATAATCCCTTTGGTCAAACCAAAAAGCTCCAAGGATTCTCACAATCGCTTGGTCAAACCTAAAAATCTCCAAGGATTCTCACAATCACTTGGTCAACCCTCAAATGCCCCAAAGGTATCCATAATCCCTTTGGTCAAACCAAAAGCTCCAAGGATTCTCACAATCACTTGGTCAAACCCTAAAACACCCCAAAGGTAGCCATAATTACTTTGGTCAAACCAAGAGCTCCAAGGATTCCCCCAATTGCTTGGTCAAACTAAAACACCCCAAAGGTATTAATAATCCCTTTGGTCAAACCAGAAAGCTCCAAGGATTCTCACAATCACTTGGTCAAACCTAAAAATCTCCAAGGATTCTCACAATCACTTGGTCAACCCTCAAATGCCCCAAAGGTATCCATAATCCCTTTGGTCAAACCAAAAACTCCAAGGATTCTCACAATCACTTGGTCAACCCTCAAATACCCCAAATATATCCATAATACCTTTGGTAAAACCAAAAGCTCCAAGGGTTCCCACAATTGCTTAGTAAAAAACAAACAAAAACACAATATAAATAAAAAATAACCAAAAAAAAAATTGCATTTCAATTCCATGCATATCAAAACACAAAAACATAATAAACTGCATTAGGCATTGCATACATATATTGCATATTTGTTGGTCATACATGTCACAAGAACCATAGACTATAAATGCTAGGCAATTACAACATTTTCCACCTTCAATCCATTTTATCAACACGTCATTCCAAAATAACACCGTCCACATTTTTAGCATAGTTAGTTGTCTCCTAATGTATTTAGGGTTTTCATCATTCAACTGTCTTTAAATTTTTAGCCAAAAAATGTATAAAATTAAAAAAAAATTATAAGGGTAGAGTTTTACTTGGATCACACCTAATTACGTAACATCCCTACACAAGTTAAACCACATAAAAAAATTCCCAAGTTGTGTGAACACAAGAGAAACCTACAAAGCAGTCTAGGGTACCATAGGTGAAAGGTTAGCCTATTCATCCCCCTATGCGAATGGTTCAAGAATGCTAAGAATTGACAAACTGACAAGATCTTCCCCATCCAATTTCACATAATAAATAGTGGTCTTCACTACTAACACAAATCCCAATCATCGTTGGTCCCCAAAGTCGTAAGGATTCATACTACATGCCCCTGACAAGGATGGGTAGTCGTACCCAAGTCCTAAGATACCAATGCAATTACATAATCATATCCCCAAAAATATTTGATCCCCATAGTCGTAAGGATTCATACTACACGCCCCCAACAAGGATGGGTAGTCATCCCCAAGGCCTAAAGGGTCAATACACTTACATAATAACATCCCCAATCACCTTTGGTTCCCAAAGTCATAAGGATTCGTACTACACATCCCTGAATAGGATGGGTAGTCATCCCCAAGACCAAAAGGATCAATGCCATTCACAAGCCAAAAACCTACGAGCACAAATTTGCAACCCAAAATGCAAAATCAAATAACAGTGGTTATCACCACTATTGAAAGTCCTTGCTCAAAAAGAAAAACAAAAGAGAAAAATAAATAATGATTTTCACCACTATGTATACGAGCAAGTATCTCCACAAGTTGAGCAATCGAAATATGCCTGAGCTTGAATCCCTAGAATTCTTAGCATTCAAAAAACCATCTAGGTGATCCTCATTATAGGTTTGGTGGACAGCCTACCTGACAATGGCGGTATCCTAAACGCATGATGATATGTCTATCACATTAAATTTGCATGTGAGTAGACCAATGTTTGCATGTGGATGAGATAGATTATGGTACCTTAGATTCTCTAGTGGATTGATCTTACTAAATACAACAATGGATTTAGTGGAGCTAGTTAGGTGATCCTCAGTGCAGGTTTGGTTGACAGCCTATCTGGAACTGGCGGTATCCTGACAAATACCACATAAACAAAATTAATTGCACACATAGGGATGTAAAATAACTTGGTCAAACTCAAGTCTAATTTGTACCTTGTTCAAAAGTCTTGTGAGATCAATGTACAGTCTTGGCTAGTTAGTTAAAACATCTGAATCTCAGAAAAACCTTAACTACATTTTAAAACAACTGGTACATTTCATTACTTACATCAACATCAAAAAATATGAAAAATACCAAAACAAAATTACCATATGCAAAGTCATTCCACAAAGCAATCACATAGTAAAGAAAGCCAGTAAATCCTATACAGTCTATGGTGCCATTGATAAGCTATCAACAAATCATTTCATTCATTCCATATGCATACATCATATAATTAGAAACATCACATGCATACATCAAAGTAAATAAATGTGCATACAACCTAAACAAAAAAAATCATGATAAGTGTATAACAAAAAAGTATGTCATGTATATATATCATAAAAATGCCTGTAGGCTACAATAAGTTGGTCCTCTAACCTCGCAAAACACATCAAAAACTCAAAAACCCCCAAGTCTAGGGCATCGTCCACCATGATCACACAGGATCGGTGCGACGGGAACTACCCCCCATGGTGTGGGTCCTATGGGACCTCTTAGGGTGGCTGCTACTAGCCCCCGCATCATGCCCACTAGCACCCCCCTCATCTAGCCACATACGATGAGAGGAAGAAGACTTCTCAGTCTCACTATCTCTCATCTGACACGATGACCCCCCTCTAGGGAGCTCAGGTAACCGCCCATCGAGGCAAAAAATCTTTGCCTCCAACTCCATCTGGTGCCTGACCAAATCCATCTCTCACTAATGGTACAATGCTAATGTGTCGTCGCACTGTGCCAGTTGAGTCCGTAGGAGATCCCTCTCCCGTAAAGCATATGTGTACCTATCCTACCAATGGTACATAGCCAATGCATTCTCCTGCTCCACCAACTAAGTCCGTAGGAGATCCCTCTCTTGCAGAGCATCCCTGAGCTCCTCATCTTGTCTCTAAAGTAGATCCTCCATTCATGCTATCTTTGTGTGAAACCTAACCTCCATATCCTCCAAGACTGCCTAAGCCATAGGCATCTTCGGGATGACGAGCTGCTCCGACACCCACTACTCTGGGATGTCCTGCGAGTCTGGCTGCTCTGAAACTCCAAAATCATCCCCCATAAAATCGTCAACCTCCACCATGTCCTCATCCTCTAGTGGAGCCCCCCAACCCTCCCCTAATGCCTCTGCATCCTCCCCACCTTCTACTACTACGTTAGGACCTCCTAGAGGCCCCTCACCTCACCACCACCGGTCGTACTTAGCAATCACCCCGACACTGTCCATGTCAGGGACATTGATCACTACATCTGACTCCTCACTAAGCAACTCGATGATCGGATAGTCCAAAGTCCTCTCGTCGCCCTGACACTGATATATCAAGGGCTCACCAAGCAACCCCTGGTGCACCCCAAACTGTCGTGTCACTCAGACGTACAAGAAATACTCCTGCTCGGTCCCATGCTGCCCAATCAGCCATCTCCCCCTGTGCACCCATCAGATCCACTCTCCAACCTCAGGCTAGGTTGGACAGTCATGGTATGGGTGCCATTACACCTCCCCTAGCGCATGCCAAGCGAAGGCATTGGCATAGTACCCTACGACACCTGCCCACTGTCGACTCTGCTCCTGCTCCTCTGACCTCCACCATAGAGCCGCATACCCTATCTCCCTATCAACCATCTCTACCTGAGTGGTCCACGGTACACCCTGTGGTCGCTCCATAGCTATGTGCTGCCACCCCTAGCACTGCAATAGGTAGCTGCACCTAATACCCTTTCACCTCCGACAGTGGACCTTGTACAACTCATCATAAAGTTGTGCCAGTAGCATCTGTCCCCACATCATAATCAAGGGTGCCTCCATCGGGCATTCAACCAGTCTAAAAACAACCTCCAACAGGTTCTATGGGAACCTCGCACCCGAGGAGTTAGGAAGCAGCATGTTGGAGATTAGGGTCATTAGTAGTGCATGCCTCACCCAAACACGCCCTTCTCCAGCCACCACCATACCAAAATATTACCAATCAGGTAATACCCCTCTGCCCTCTCCACCATACTATCCACCCCCATATCCACCCCATGCCCAAAGCATCGTGTCAGCACTGTCGTATGCTGATCATGTGGAGTAGTCTGAATAGGAAGCCCATCTATCAGAATCTATGGAATCCGATATACATCCTCAAGAGTCACTGTCATCTCCCCTGTTGAGAGATGAAAGGTATTAGTTCGGGGATACCACAAGTTGATCAGGGCCATCAGATATGCTCGATCCCCCACCACAGCCTCTAGTCAAGTCACCTGCTTGAGCCCAAGGACATCAAGCCACTCCCAGTTCACCATAGTCAGTGCCTCCCACGCTTCAGATAACATCGTCGACATATGGTACCGACTCTTCACAACCTGCAAAAGAAAACAAAACAAAAACATTAAAACATGATAAAATAAAAAAAACAAAAAAACTATACAACACTAAAACAAACATACACAATGGCTAAACACAAAAATATTTAATAAATGTACAGTACACACATTAAGACAAAAAAAAATTTATCAGTTCCTAGGGTTTTTAACTCTAGTTCAAACTGATAAATAAATAAATAATTTCAAAACAAATTTGTCATTTCCTAGGGTTTTTAACACTAGTTCAAACTGATACATAAATTAAAAAAAAAACAAAACAAAAAATTCAAAAACAAATTTGTCAGTTCCTAGGGTTTTTAACTCTAGTTCAAACTGATAAATAAAAAAAAAAAATTCAAAAAAAAATTTGTCAGTTCCTAGGGTTTTTAACTCTAGTTCAAACTGATAAATAAAAGACAAAAAAAAAACAAAAACAACATAACAGTCTACCCTAGGGTTCGACCTTAGTCCAAACTGATAAAAAATAGATAAATACAAACAATTATTATTATTTTTTTTAAAACTAACTTTTCGATCTTAGTTTAAACTAGGGTTTTCTTTTTAGTTTACAAATATATATATATATATATATAAACATGGTTTCAACTAGGGTTTCGATCATAGTTCTATAAAAGCAATACACAACACATAATCAAACAAACAACAAACATTTAACTAGGGTTTTCATTTTTAAATCGAAAAACAAAATACAAAAAAAAACAAGTTGCGGTTTTAAACTATAAAATAAAACAAACAAATAATGAGGAGCACTCAACGATTTCACTTTGGCTTCACCACTTGATGATATAGTCTGTGAACTCATGGTGTCCAAGAAATCTAACAGCACTCCGCTACGCGAACTCGACCTCCTCCTCCTCACAGCTCCAAAACGCCAGGAAAAACAAATGCAAATGAGCCCAAAACCTAGTTTTGGCCCTTAAATAGGCTTTTAGGCCTGTAATCATTCCACCCTAGGATGAGCGATCCAGTTAGCACTCATCCCACCCTGGGATGATTAGTAAATTGGTATTCATCTCACCCAGGGACGATTACAAAGAAAAAAAATTCAAAAATAGTAAAAAATGCACCAAAATGCACAAAAAAATAGCAATAAACTTGCCGAACAAAGGGGCCTTTGCGCCTGTGATTATTGGCATGCAAAACCAATTTTGGGGTCACAAATAATCACTATCCTACTCCCTAAGAAGGCTACCATATCTGGACCACTTTGTGGGAGGATGGATTCTCAAGAATTTCATCCCCAAACGGTGTCACAAAAAGGGTCCAAAACCACCCAAAAATAGCAATAACATTTCTGAATGAAGGTACCTTTGCGATTGACATTCTTGGCATACAAAACTGATTTTGGGGTCACAAATCCTCACTATCCTACTCCATAAAAAGTCTACCATAGCCGGACCACTCTGCGGGAGGATGGATTCTCGATAATTTCATCCCCAAATGGCATCACAAAAAGGGTCCAAAGCCACCCAAAAATTGCAATAACATTGCTGAATGAAGGTGCCTTTGCGCCTAACATTCTTGGCATCCAAAAATATACATTGGTTTCATAAATCCTCACTATCCTACTCCTTAAGAAGGCTACCAGAGCCATACCACTTTGCGGGAGGATGGATTCTTGAGAATTTCATCCCCAAATGACGTCACAATAAGGGTCCAAACCCACCCAAAAATAGCAATAAAATTGCCAAACAAAGGCGCCTTTGCACCTGACATTCTTGGCATACAAAAAATATGTTGGGATAACAAATTGTCACTATCCAACTCCCTGATAATGCTACCATAGCCGGACTTCTCCATGGGAGGACAAATTTTTGACAATTTTAGCTCCAAAATGCGTCACAAAAAAGGGTTCAATCCCACCAAAATAAAGTCAGAATGTTCAGAACCCGCATAAGCATTCAATGGAAAACAACTGAAGGCACCCTTAAAATAGTCATCTTATGTCAAGCAACTCATCACTTTTCTCATGTCGGTCATTCCCTCATCGATTCGTCACTTGAGGGGGTAGTCACACTTAGTCACCAATCAACAAAAACACACCCAATAAAGGAAGTGGTATGCATTCAAAGGATCATTGACAAAGATAATCACGCTCCTGCTTGGGGCAGCAAACAAGCAATAATCACAAGCTGATCAAACACTTGACATTCTAGAATCATGAACTCAAGGTTACCACAGAAAAAAGGTTGCGCCCTTTTGCCTATTCATGACAAAACAATGTCCAAGATCAAATAACACCTCGCTAAAAAAAGGCTAATACTTGAATTAAGCTCCTTAGCTCGTCAGAAGCAAGGATTCAAGAATGCGTGCCATTTCCATACTTGGGGCATCAAAATTTGGTTAGGTTATTGAGAAACCCTAATCATTAGTGCTTTGGTTATCTATTTGTGTTCAGCATTGCGCCACGCACAATGCATCCCAAAAAGGGGCATCTGTAAACACTAAAACAGCACCAATCTGATTATGTGACGAAAAGCACTGATTGAATTGACATACATAGCCCCTAGGGTAGCCCCCAGAGGTTAAACAGTTGTCCTAACCACTCCCACAATAGTTTTGGAAGGTCAAAGGTCAATTTGGCACCTTTTCAGCACTTTGCTCCCTACTCGTCCCACCCTGGGATGATTACAAACTAGTATTTTTCCCACCCTGGGATGATTAGCAGCATCTGCTCTATAGGGTGGGACAATTAGTAGGTTTGACTAGAAAAAAGTCAAACCTCGATAGGTCTGCCAATTAACTACGCATTCAAGGCATGCAAGTGTGAGGAACAACTTCAAATCAGAGAGAGGGACTTCAGTCAAGCATGCCTTGATCATGGAGGCCTCATGCAAGGAGACTCTAAATCAAGGAAGAATATTTTTTCCCAAAATAGGGCAAGCAAGTCAAGTGGCACCCTCGCATGCACATTCAAAGAGAGAGACCCTAGGTCTATAAATTGGTGAGTCTTCTCACCCCAAAGGGATAATATATCAGGAGAATTTAGATCAATTGAGTGCTACCGAATCAAACCCTCACCCTCATTGTGCTTCTTACATCCTTGATCTCTCTTTCGAAAGGGAGGTTATTGGGTGAACATTAGAAGCACAATTCGGACCCAAAACCCAAACATTTGGCCAAAATACCCCACCAAATTTGTCGAAATAACCCCATGAGAGGTTTTGGACCCATCCCAAGTGGATTGGTGCTGAAACCAATCCCCAAATGGTAGGCGTCCTACCCTTGGGTGCCCCTCGCACTGCTGCAATTCTAATTGCCCCACCCTAGAGAAATTAGAAATATGTGGTATATTTCCATGATTTTTCTTTTGCATTTTATTCTAGGTCATCCATATATGCTATCATTTAAATTTCATGTCATTTGGATAAGTTTTGGCCATGATTTTATTATTTCTTGCTTTCACTAACCTATAGGGAGCGTCATCGAATACAGGGTGACCGAGGCAGAATTTACAAAATCCAACCATCTAGGTCATCCCAAAATACCTCATTTTGTCTAACCCCAACTTTTCAAGTGTTTTAGAGGCCTCTAGATGGGACATTTATGAGGTCACCTTCTGACAGTTTATGACAGTCCTAATCGTCCCACCCCGGAGCGATTAGAAATTTGTGGCATATTTCTTGACTATTCCTTTTGTAGTGGGTTCTTGGTAATGTTTTATTGCTTCTATCAAATTTTCAGCTCATTCTGATATGTTTTAGTTATCATTTTAATTATTTTATATATGCAGTGACCGCAGGCCTTGGCGATCGCATGTTTCTCTCCATCTGTAGGTGCTACTAACAATTTTCGGTTTCTCTGAATGTAGTATCTCGACATCAGAGGGGAAAAAAGGAACTATAGACACATTCATGCAAGTGGTGGCGACGTTTGGTCTGCCCATTTTCAATGTGGGCACGCGGAAGATCCCAAAGGGGAATGTATCATTCATGGTGTAACAAAACTATGTCCGATGCTCCTAGCCCCTAAAAAGGGAGGAGACATATTGTAACCCGATTTCAAGAAAATTAATAAAATAAAGGGCCACACTTTTACACTTGCTTTAAATCTTGTTTCAGTTCGTTTGTTTTCCTTCTTTTCATGCATTCTCGTTTGTAGGACTTAGCGTTACATTTCCCTTCTGTTTTGCTTCCGTATCCTCGTGCTTTCACTAGTCCAGTAAGAAAGCTTCTTGTCCAATTTCTCAATAACATACTGCCACAATTGAGCAGAGGAACCACAAAACGTAAAAGGAATTCCAATAAATTTAAACACCTCACCTGACTAAATATAAGTCCTTTGGAAATGATGCAGCCAACATGGTAGCTGGGATTGAGATTGCCGAAAACAGGAGGTTTTTTCCCATTGAATAGAAAATTCAAAGACTAAACATAACACCTCTAAGAAACTAATAGCTAAGGAAAGAGATTGATATTTGAAACTTTTAGTTAAGGTATATGTGGTTTTTATTTGATCAACTTGCATTAAAACATAAAAATATTGCATTTAATGTTAGGTCAAACAAACTATATCCAATTTTCTCATTTATCAATGTTATTTTTCAATTTTTTTTCCATTAAATATATAATTCATTTTCCTTAAAGTGCTATTTTTTTTAATGAAAAAACCTTATATTAATTAATATTAATCATACAAAAAAGGGCGGGTGGAATTAGCACACCCTACAAACCATAAAAACCTTTAGGTGGAGGAAATCACACCTCCCCAATAAAAATAGAGTTCAAAAAATATTACTATACACCACCACGAGCAATCATTACACAAAAATCCCAAGACATAATCATTAAACAAAGATCAAGGAGTAGGACGAAAGTTATCTTTCTCGCTGACACACTGTCAACTGCCATTTGAAGAGACTAGGGTAGTCCATCCTTCTTTTGCATTACCGCCAACCAGAGTCCATTGAGGAGGACCCTGGCTGACTCAGCTTGGAATGCTTGGTAGAATACATGTTGCTCGTAAGTTGCGACCTCTTCTACCTCTGGGATAGCTCCTCCTTTCCTAGGCAAATGCTTGGTAGAATACATGTTGCACATAAGTTGTGGCCTCTACTACCTCTAATAGTCAAACTTGAACAAACTCTATGCTTCAAGCATTGGACTTTGGTCAGTTTTTCATCAACACAATTTGCATGAGGACTTGTCAGGATTCATAATATCCATGACATCCTCATAATCACCTAGGCTCGAAGCAAACTGAAGGGATTAGCAGCTCCACTAAAATTACCCTCGCTCAAGGATATTTGGTGATGTTTGTCAAAGCTCAGGCTCGATCTGTCCCTCGAGGATCTTCAAGAATGATGAATTTTAAATCTTGTTCCTCTATAGCCATGGATTATGTGGGCACTGTCGATGAAAAATCTGGCATGGTAGTGGGACGAACCTTCGTAACAATCAAGGCCCAAAGAGAAGCTGAAAAATGTGGTGACTGAGTAACTACAAGGGTGGGTAGAGTAGCATTTAGGACCCCTAAAAATTGCATGGTGGACTACATGTTAACAATAAGTGTTGTAATGGCTTCAGAAGACTACACAGATCTAGTGGGGGCTTGCATAACCTGGGTATCAATGGGCCTATTCATAGTAGGTTTCATAGAGGTATTTGCCTACTCAGAGTGCTTAAAATAAATTTTTTTTTGGGTAGTAACTATTTTCTATTCACCTTGGTATTCTCGGGCCCCGTTCTATTGAGCTACGAGGGCAGCCAAAGGGTATTGGGTCTATTTTAACTTCCACTCCATCAATGGGTAATCTCGAATATTGTGACCAAGAAACTAGCATGATAACAAGTATTTGGTAAATTGATATAGACGACAGGTTGCCTAATGGAGGTATCACCAATCTAGATATCTATGAAATTTGATAGGTCTTTGGTGAGGTCAAATTTGACACAAGCTTGCTTGGTAGGGTGAGCTGAGAAAAGTCATTCAGGCTCAAGATATACAAACTTGTCGACGAAATAGGCGAGCATTTGCAAAAAACCCCAAAAGGGGATAGGTAAACCTGGGAACTCAATCCACATAGTGTAAGATTACAAAAATAACATGGAATTTCTCACCATCCAGGGACCTTTGGCTAACACTTTTTGAGCTTGAGCAGGATCAATGAAGTGAAAAGGAAATAACCCTTGGTGAGATTCTGAACATTCTCAAAAATCACACCATGCGGACCCCAAAATTGTTGCACCCAAGATCTAATGAGGGTATCATTGGGAATTATACCTAGGAAATACCCGACAAGGGTATGTGACTCAAACTAGTGGCAAGCATTATGAAACTCATGCAAGGAAATAAAAAAATTAGGGATAGGACTCTTACCTTGTGAAACACTTTCGGTACAAATTTTCTCGGGTTCTTCCTTGGTGCCATTGCTCTCCCCATCTGGCTCAGTAGCAACTAAGAAAAACATTTACAGATGACGACAAACCCAAACCCTAGCAGAGCACTTTTTCCTCCTTCAAGTGATATTTTTCTACAACTAATTTTTTGACATCATTTTTATTAAGAGATAAAATCTCACTTTGTTATTTGCCTTATAAAATTAGAATTTTACCAACAATGAAGATCAACGCTATGATTGGCTAAATTATTCATTATATGAATTTATTCTCTATAGATTTTTTTTCCTCAAAAAAATCTATAATTTTTATTTTTAAGATTGAAAAAAATTACAATGCTATGGGTATGAAGTACCCTCAAGAATTTTAGTTAAATCCTATCTAGGATTTGATCTAAACTAAACTAAGAAGAGTATTGGACTCCTTGTTGTAATATGTTACAATCAACTTATAATCTAGAAACATAATCCTAATAATATGATTGATAGGTGGAAAATAGGAATACCTTCCTAATCAATCACAATTCTCGAATGACTCTTACCTGAGTACAAAAATAGGACTCAAGTTTCAATTCTAAATACAAATTTTATTTGAAGTCTATATTTCTATAATAATTGTTTTCTCAAAGGATACATTAAAGATTGGTGGACTAGTACAAAATTTCAAATAAATCCCTACCCAATTTTTTTTTTATGTTTCCTTTTCTAATTTAGTAGATAGATATATGGTAGTGGATTATAGATATAATTATTTTTTCTAACAAAGGGGTGTCTATATGAGACCTTGTACTCCTAGTTTCAACCTCTTTATAGAATAAGTTAATGACTTCCCAATTTAGGTGAATCTTTATGCCCTCCCTGTGGAGTTTTGGGGAAATAATATATTTACAAAAATCGACAATGCCATTGCTGCATTCCAGTATATGGATACCCAAACAGAGGAAAATTTATCTAGTAAAATTAATATGAGTAAAGCAAGATTGGCTGTTTGGATGGATGTTTTAGTTTGTAGGTCTCAATCCATTACTATCTCCTCGAGTAAAGGGGAATGGATCCAAAATATTGAATATGAAAACTTCTCCCTAAGATGTTATGGTTGTTAGCAATATGACCACCTAAAGAAGAGATGCCCAATCATTTGATCATGCTCTGATTCCTCCTTGGTGGAGGAGAAGGTCGTGCATACTAATGATGCAAAACCTTAAAATTCCCTATTTCAAAAGAAATAAGCTCATCCCCTAGATGCACAATTTTCCAATAGAAATCATGATGTTATGGTTGTTAGAAATATGGCCACCTAAAGAAGAGATGCCAAGTCATTTGATCATGCTCTAATTCCTCCTTATAGAGGAGAAGACTCTACATGCTAATGATTTGAAACCTTCAAATGTCCTGGTTCAGAAGAAACAAGCTCATCCTCTAGATACACCAATTTTCCAACAGGAATCATGAGAGCAACAACAAAAGACTCAACCTCAAAAGGAGAATTTGAATTAGATCATTGATAAAAGCCAAATGGTTACTAAAGACCATTCATATGGTTCCATTAAAAATATTAGCACCTTTGAAGCTAATTAGGAAACAATTGATGATAGACAGTTTTCTAAAATTGAAGATTCTAAAAAATGTGTTACAAATAGATATTTACCTGTAAAGTTTGAAGTGCAAAAATGCATTCTCAGATCTTACCACTCTAAAGGAGGAATAACCTTTACTACAAAAAAAAATAATCAAACTGATTTTTATGTTTGTTTTCCTTCTATTTGTTGGAGTTATATGTCATCTAAGGGTTGTTCTTGTTGTTAGTTCTTAAAAAAAATGTTGATTTTGTATTAAAATTTGAAAAATAAGGAATTACCTTTGATAGAAAAGCAAATATGGGCATGCTTTAATTAACTTGTTAAAAATGTAATGAAAGCAATGTAATATTTTATTTTTGTAATGGGAATACCGTAAATAGAAGCCACACATAGCTTATTTAAAAAATTCCATGCACTTAAACTAAGTAATATGAATTATAGAGAAAAAAGAATTCAATGCACTCTGGATGAATGTTATCTGACTGATAAATAATATAATGATTTGATCAATTAATTTCCTTCCTTTCAATGTATGTAAATTAGCACCACTATTTCTTTCAAGGATTACATGTGAGAAGAAATATGCTTGAGGAATAATAGAGGCTCTTCACAAGGACTTTTACAACTTGAATCTTATAGCTTTCCACTGTCACTAAAGAATAATTTTGATTATAATTGCTGCCATCTTATAGCTTTCCTGAATGGATATTAATGATTCAATTTGAAGATTCTGGCCTTATTCCCTCAATGGGAGAGTATATGCCACTTTAACATGATTTTGAGATGTTACTCAAACTAAGATCTTTAATAATACTTTTTAGCGTCCTGACGTGATGTTTTTGATCTAATGACATTATTTTGATGGTTATAATATCTATAATTTACTTTTTAGTATCTTCTGACAAAAAGGGTCTGGAGATGTGCACTTAAAGATTGCTCTTCAAAACTGCTGGACATCTTTGAATACTTAAATCGGTCGCATTTCATTGCACTTCTTTTAGACATTCAACAAGAAGTCTGTCTGTCTGGTTAGTTTTTAATTAATTCAAACAACCATTTTGAGTATAAATCCAGAGTGTCACAAAATTTGACATGGAAGAGGTAAGTACAACAACAAGATTAGAATCCCAATAAAAATATAATTTTATTATTAATTATCTTTTATAATGTTGTTATGTCTGAGTACAACAACAAAGTTTATATAGAGTCTTAATCACACCATAAACATACTGAAAGTGAAAAAAAAAATCAATATTAGTATTTTAATTGTAATTTTTTTCCTTATATAGTATTGTAATTTTATAGTTGTTAAAAGATATATGCAAGGTAGAGACAAGTTTCCTAAGGAAAAAAATAAAAGTAGTATATATCTTTAAGTTTTATTAAAAAAACTTAAATTTGAATTATAAGAAAGTAACCTCTCTATATTTCAATTGTACTTTGCAAAATTGTATTGTATGTACAATACAATAAATGGCAAGAATCCCAAAGATCATAGAGGTTGACAGAGAATATAGGTCTTAGAGTAGACAATAAGAATTTGGAGCCTGTACATTGTATGTGATTCAAGATTGTCCAGACCTCCCTGATATTCGTTCTACCATGTGAAACACCACTATTGACAAAAGCATGATCACTACTTGCAATCCTATCAGACGGATAAACTGTGTTCAGTGTTGAACATAAGTCTTTTTCTGACAGCTGCACTTGTTTTGACGTATAATTATTTAATATTTTTTGTTTTATAATTTATTTCTATAACTATTAATATCAAGTCATACAATAATAAAAAATTTAAAAATTTATAATATAATTTTTTAAATATTATCCTTAAAACGAAATATATAAAATTGATGTTCAAGACTATGCACTTTCATTATGGAATATATATGTGATTAAAAAATAAAGAATCATTTTAATTATATAATAAAAAAAATAGATTTTAACTATATACACCACAATAGTAAAAACAATGCGCTCTCCTTACGGACATCCAAGTTAAATTTATGGGGAGGGTGGCTCCAATTTACACCTAGTTGAGTGGTTTCTTTATTGTATGTTTCCAACATGAAAAAAAAAAAGACTTTACTAAGTTCAAAAAACTATAAATTTGATATTACTATTAAATTTTCAAATGACACCTTTAAACATAGTGATAATGTTTTTCTTGTATGTAATCTTAAAGTTGAATTTAACCATGTTAGATGTACAAGTGCATCTAAAAATATTGGTCATACTTAGGCATCAAGGGATCAATGTGTGGATCTACTGGTCATATTTTTAGAACTATTAATAAAAGGTTCAAGGTTTAAATTCAATAAGGGTAAACATCTGCACCATTCTTGGATAACTACAATGTTTAGTTGGGTAATCATTTATTAATAAATAACATTGTCTAAGAGAGGTCTCATATAGCCTATGATTGTATGAATGTTCAATTTTTTATTAAATTAATTCACAATTTTAAAGCTTTTAAAATCTTCACATAAGCCATATGATATCATCTCTAAAGATGTTATATGTTTATCCAACATTATTAAATAAATTAATAAATTTGTAAGTCTTAACATCCTCAATTCCAAAAAACCAAAAATAATATGAGATGATCCTCATAGAAAACATTATATTTATTCAAAATAAATCATATGAATTAATACTGATAAAATATGTTATATATTTATCAACCAAACTCAGGTTACTATAAACATATAAATCTTTACCCACAAAAAATTGAAACTTTAAACTTTTAAAATCTGACCGTTAAACCCACTCTAAACTTATTTAAACTTTTCATTGAACTTTGATTGTATAAAAATACTAAGTAATAAGATTTTTAATTCTTAAAAATTGAAAGTTGCTGAGACGCTGGTCTAATGCTCTTTAGGCACAAATTTTAATTGCGTTTAAATATTCTTGCATTGAAATACCAGTTATCAAGTGAAGCCAAGTACCATAATGAACCATATCTTTTGTTAAAATACATAACTGAATATTATTTATTAGAATATTAGAATATAATTGAATAACATATTGAATAATTATATATTATTTAAATAATATATTTTGTGAGAATTGTTTTACATAACTTAAAAATATATTGTTTTATATTATTTTAAATAAAAATTTAAGTAATAAGAATTATATTTGCAATTTTTTTTTGGAAACAACTTCTTTGTTTGGAGGAAATTTTGAAAATAGATTCCATCCATGCCAGCTAACCTAACAAACCATCGACATGTCTGGGTTTCTCTTCTGTCAAAGTCACCCGGAAAGTCGCACCCCGCTCATCCATGCCAGCTGGCCTAACAAACCATTGACACAGCGTGTGAGGGGGAGAGATTTGATCTTGGAGCCTCTCTTCTTTTCAACTTGAAAGTTTTAACTACCTACTTGTAAATGTTTTAACTACCCACTTACTCTCCAACTCTTTACATGAATATATTATATTTATTACTTTAGAAATGAAAAATAAAGAAGTCAAAAAAATTTGGAATAGCTCAGTTAATACTCTCTATTTATGGACGCCCCTTTGGTCTTAAATAATCATATTAAGTTTAATACCTATAGAGAAAAATGGGCTTAATACTCAACAATTCTAAGGTGTCGTGTAATTTTGCGTGTCTTGTGATAGACCCAAGTTTTTAATACGTGTCCCGTAGCTCAGTTGGTTAGAGCGTTGGCGGTTACATTATTGCCTTTTGCTTATGTTTCTCTGGTCGCGACGGAAGAATTAACAACAGTGGCTGTATCGTGGAGATTCCTTGCCTCTAACTTGAGCTAATTGTGAAAGCAACTGTACAAATTCCACTTTGGAAACAAGTATTACAGAAAGTAAGGCGATCATCAAAAATCAACCGTCCAATTACCTTCCATGGAAATTATGGCATCACAATGTTTTCATCGCGTAAAGATTAATTCATTCATATTTGTTATCCAAGGATAAATTCTGCTCCATTCCAATCATTTAAGTTTTTAACAAGGACATTCTTCTTACTGTCTTCTTTACTTTTGCATTCAAACAAGGAATCTGATGATTGAGGGGTCACTCTTCTCCTTCAATAATACCACTTTTACATTGAAATTTTTCATGTGTGCTTGTGACTTGTGAGGAAAGCCTTTGCAAAGTCACCAGGCAATGACAATTCCTAGCAAATGTCCCATCGTTTTTTGTTTTGTTTTCTTCCTTCTTTGTTCGATTGAAGAATAATTCACTTGGATCTGTGGTCGGAAAACAAGAAAAAGAAAGGTGGACGAAGAGAGTGTTGTTGAGGGAGAAGACAAGGAAAGATATGCTTTCTTCTTTGTTTCCTCGATATTGCTTCGAAATGTCGTGGAGAAAACATAAGGTTTGGCTATCACGTTTGTCCGTTACTAAATTTTCAAACCCGTGAGATGAACGTACAAGAAAAAAAAAGCCAATTAAAGATATACTTTCTTCTTTGTTTCCTCGATATTGCTCCGACATATCGTAGAGAAAACATAAGCTTTGGCTATCATGTTTGTCCGTTACTAATTTTTCGAACCCGTGGGATGAACGTACGAGAAGAAAAAAGCCAGTTAGAGATATGCTTTCTTCTTTGTTTCCTCGATGTTTGTCCGTTACTAATTTTTCGAACCCGTGAGATGAACGTACGAGAAGAAAAAAGCCAGTTAAAGATATACTTTCTTCTTTGTTTCCTCGATATTCGAAATATCGTGGAGAAAACATAAGCCCTGGGTGTGATGTTTGTCCGTTACTAAATTTTCAAATTCGTGAGATGAACGTCCGGGAAGGAAAAAAGCCCATTAATAAAGCCAGATGTTTGATGGAAAACATGTTTGCTTTTTACTAAAAGGGGTGAGTCTACTTAAGTTTGTTTTTTAAGTATTAAAAGATGGGTTTTGAAAGATCTCAAAACCTTTTACAAAAAAGAGATGATTATTTCATTAGGATAATGGTCTTTACAAGGAGAAAAATTACAACAAGACTATCGGGTGAATCATTTATAAAACCTTCGAAAATAAAACATGGGAAAAATCTACATGACTTAGAACAAATGGTAATAATTACAACCCGAGGGCTAGGTAGATTGGTACGTGCTTGTCTGGTCAGGCATTTACCAAGAAGACACCTAGGTTCAAACCTTGGGGTAGCCTGTTTGCAAAGGTAGTAGTTTGATCTAAATCTTCTAAGTGCGCGCCATACCAATGACGACGATACAAATCTCGAGTGATCGAAGATAATGAAGCGAAATAGGTTTGATGTGTTAGAAAAAATCACTATATAAAATATGGAAAAGCAATTGTAGTGTTTCAAACTTTAATAGCAGAATTAACAAAATAAGAAAAACACACAGTAGAAGAGACAACAATTTTAACGTGGTTCACCCAATGTGGGTTACATCCACCAAGAATTTTCAGTCCTTTCTTTCTCAATCCAAGCAATAGAGGGTTACAACCTACAACAAACATCTGCTGTAATTTCCTCTCTATATTTACAAAGAATCAACATAGTAATTTTTTTTATCGTATACTATGTTTTTCCTCACAACTACATATAAGAAAAAAACAGAAAAAAAAAATTGCTTTTCTTAATACATTCCAAGATTAACACTAAGTTCCCAACACCTAATTTTGGGATAAAAACAAAACTTTTCCTGGCTGTCCTGTTGTAAATATGGAAACTTTCTCTGGTAGACTAATAGATTGTAAACCTAGAAACTCTCCCTGCCCGTCCTGTAGTAAATCCATAAACTTTCTTTGTTTAGCCTTCTCATAATTAGGCTCCATTCCTAACAATATCCCACTTGGAGACTAATTCCATTGCACCATACTGCAACCAAGGGCTAAAAAATTCTCATCATGGCCTCTTATTCCTTAAGGCCAACTGAAGTTGAGCAAAATCTCAACTTTTCTCTTGACACAACTTTTGTAAGCATGTCAGCAGGATTTTGTGATGTGTGAACTTTCCCTAATTTTAAAGATCCATCTTCCACTACTGATTTAATGAAATGATACCTGAGTTTGATGTGTTTAGTTTTTGAATGGAATGTTGAATTCTTCGCAAGGTGTATAGCACTCTGGCTATCACTCCACAACCTATTATCCTCTTGCTTCTTCCCCAGTTCTTCCATTAGTCTTCGAAACTAAACCATCTCTTTGCTTGCTTCTGTAGCAACAACATATTCAGCTTCAGTGGTTGAAAGGGCAACTACGTGTTGGAGTTTAGAAATCCAACTAACTGCTCCTCCTCCTATAGTAAAGATGTAGCTAGTAGTGCTCCTTCCACCATCAAGATCACCTGCCATATCAGAATCTACAAAACCTTTCAAGAATATATTAGAGCCTCAAAAATTCAAAGAATAATTTGAAGTTCCTCTCAAGTACTTGAGTATCCATTTTACCGCTTGCCAATGTCCTTTTCTTGGATTACTCATAAATCTACTCACTACTCCCACTGCATGGGCAATGCCAGGTCTTGTACAAACCATTGCATACATCAAGCTTCCAACCGTCGATACATAGGGAACCTTAGCCATATGCTCTTGTTCCTTTTGTGTCTTGGGACACGAATCTTTGGTGAGTTTGAAATGCTTTGCCAATGGAGTAGCAACAGACATTGCATTGTTCATGTTGAATCTCTTAAGCACTTTTTCAATGTATTCTACTTGTGATAATTTTAGAGTGTGACTCTCCTTAACTCTTGTTATCCTCATACCAAGGATTTGTTTGGCTTCTCCCAAATCCTTCATGGCAAAGGATTTAGCCAACTTCTTCTTGAGCATGTTTATATCTTGCATATTTGTTCCTGCAACCAACATGTCGTCCACATACAATAGCAAAATAACATAGTTACCATTTCTAGTTTTCTTAAAATATACACAGTGATCACTTTGACATCTTTCAAACCTTTGATTAGCCATGAACTTATCAAATTTTAAATACCACTGTCTAGGAGCTTGTTTTAACCCATACAAGCTCTTTTTCAGTTTACATACCCAATCCTCTTTATCTTTCACCTGAAAGCCTTCTGGTTGGTGCATATAAATTTCCTCCTCCAAATCACCATAAAGAAATGTTGTCTTCACATCCAATTTCTCTAGATACAAATTTTCTATAGCTATAAGACTCAAAATAGCTCTAATAGAGGTCATTTTTACAATTGGAGAAAAAATCTCATCAAAATCAATACCTTTTTCTGAGTGAATCCCTTGACCACTTGTCTTGCTTTGTATCTCTTATGCCCTTCATTCTCCTCTTTAATCCTGTACACCCATTTATTGGTCAAAGCTCTTTTACCTTTGGGTACCTCAACCAAATCCTAAGTTTGGTTGCGGAATAAAGAGTCCATTTCTTCATTCATTGCAAGCTCCCACTTATTCCTGGTATCCATCTGTAATGCTTCCTGAAAACATTCTAGCTCACTAGCATCAGTACACAAAACATAATAATAGAAATGTTGAGGAATTCTACTTATCCTGGTAGATCGTCTAACAACACTTTCTGGATATTGAGATGCTTGCTGCTATTGTTGTACATTTTGATATACCACTTTTGGATTCCTTTTCTATGTGTCCATCAAGGTCTATGTATTCAGTATTTTCCTCTTTCTATTTCTTTCCCCGCAACTGATATTTATACAATTTATTTTCATTAAATATGACATCCCTACTTCTAATGACTTTTCAGTTATCACAATCCCATAATCTGTAACCTAAGCCATCAATACCGTAACCAATAAAATAGCACTTTTGGGCCTTAGCATCTAAATTATTTTTGTTCTCTTTGTCTATATGCATAAAAGCCTCACATCCAAATACCTTAAGGAAAGAATAATTTATTGGTTTACCTAGCCAAATCTCTTTCAAAATTCCTCCATATAAGGCACTAGATGGTCCTCTATTAATCAGATATACTACAGTATCAACAACATGAGCCCATAAAAATAATGGTAAGCCTACATGTATTCTCATGCTCCTAGAACGCTCCATGATGTTTCTATTCATTCTTTCTACAACCCCATTTTCTTGAGGTGTTCTTGGAACTACCTTGATTCTTCTAATTCCATTTTTATAACAAAACACATCAAATTCTCTACTGCAATATTCTCCACCATTATCCGACTTTAGACACTTTAATCATTTTCTAGTTTCATTTTCAACTAATGCTTTCCAATTCTTGAAGGTATTAAAAACATCACTTTTATTCTTAATGCAATATATCCATGTTTTCCTTGTTGCATCATCAATAAAAAGTACATAGTAAGAGGAACCTCCAAGAGAAGTTACCTAAGTTGGGCCCCAAAAATTTGAGTGCACAAGCTCCAATTTCTCTTTCTTCCTTTCCTTACCATCCTTGATAAATCTAACTCTCTTTGCTTTATCATAAACACAATCCTCACATAATTCCAAATCAACCTCTTTTAACTTAGGCAATAACTTTCTTGAATGTAAAATTTCCATACCTTTTCCACTCATATAGCTAAGTCTTTGGTGCCACAAAGATGCACTCTCACCTGTAGAAACTAAATTCATGGAGTAGTGAGAAAAATTAGTAATTAAATAAAGAGTACCCATCAATTTACCTCTAGCTACTATCAATGAACTTTTACTAACTTTCCAAGCATTTTTTTCGAATGCACCCGTGTATCCTTCACCATCAAGCTTACTTGCCGATATAATATTTCTCTTTAAATTTGGTATGTGTCTCACCTCTTTAAGAGCCCATTGACATCCATTTTGGGATGTAATCAAAATATTTTCAATACCCACAATTTTACATGTTTGGTCATTTCCTAATAGAACCTGTCCATAATCTCCAAAAACATAATCTATGAAGTATTCCTTATGTGAGGTAGCATGGAATGAAGCACCACTATCAATTACCCAATAATCATTATTTCTATCAAGAGATAAGATTAAAGCATCTTGTAGAATTTGTCCAACAATATTGGCTTTTGAAGTGTTACCATTATTATCATTACCTTCATTTCCATCACCCTTTCTTTGCCAATAGTCCTTCTTGAGATGACCCTTTTTGCCACAGTGCCAACACTGTAGCTTTCCTTTTCCACGTGATTTGGATCTGCCTTTGGATTTGCCACGATGTGAACTCTTGCCTCTTTCTCTTCCTCTTCCTCTATTCTCAACAATTAAGGCGGTGCTAGATGATTCTCCTGTGGTTTTTCTTCTCATGTCCTCACTGAGTATCACACCAACCACATCATCAAATTCTAATTTATTTGAACTCAAAGCAGATTTAATTACCGCCATTACCAAATTGTTCCAACTTTCTAGAAGAGAGCATAAGATTAATAAGACCCTAATATCATCATAAAAATCTAATCCTACTGAATGCAATTGATTAGTGACAGTATTAAATTCATTTAAATGATCCTGCATAGATCCTCCACTCATTTTCATGTTAAATAACCTTTTCATTAAGAATATCTTATTTGATGCTGATGGTTTCTCATACATCTTGGCCAAATTATCCATGACTCCCTTGGTAGTCTTTTCATCAGATATGTTGAAGGCTATAGTGGTTCCAAAGCACAACCTCACAATACCCAATGCCTTTCTATCAAGGAGACTCCACTCCTCATCAGACATAGTTGAAGGTCTCTTTGTTTCCCCCTCAAGAGGTAAGTAAAGATCCTTCTGGTACAAGTAATCCTCCATCTACATCTTCCAAAATTGAAAGTTTTGGCCATTGAATTTTTCAACTCTAAACCTCCCTTCTTCCACCATTGCTCCCACTTGATCCAAAAATTCTCCTTCTATCAAGTGCACCCAACAAAACCTCGCTCTGATACCACTTGTTAGAGAAAATCACTATATAAAATATAGAAAAGCAATTATAGTGTTTCAAACTTTAACAACAGAATTAACAAAATAAGACAATGACATAGTAGAAGAGACAATGATTTTAATGTGGTTCACCCAATGTGGGTTACATCTACCAAGAATTTTTAGTCCTTTCTTTCTCAATCCAAGCAATAGAGGGTTACAACCTACAACAAACATTTGCTGTAATTTCCTCTCTATATTTACAAGGAATCAACATAGTAATTTCTTTTATCGTATACTCTATTTTTCCTCACAACTATTTATAAGAAAAAAAATAGAAAAAAAAAATTGCTTTTCTTAATACATTCCAAGATTAACACTGAGTTCCCAACACCTAATTTTGGGATAAAAACAAGACAACTTTCCCTGGATGTCCTGTCGTAAATCTGGAAACTTTCTCTGGTAGACTAACAGACTGTAAATTTGGAAAATCTCCCTGCCCATCCTGTAGTAAATCCAAAAACTTTCTCTATTTAGCCTCCTCATAATTAGGCTCCATTCCTAACATGGTGGAAGCATCTCCTATGGTTTGAACCTTGCACTTGTGAGTTACTAAAAATAGTGTGGTTGTGACCAACTTTCCCATGTAATCGAAAAAATAATAATTGCAAAGATAATTACAATGAAAATTTCCTCCCAGAAAGGGCCAAGACAACACATAATTCAAACAAAGTAATCCCACCTAGGTGAGGTCAGGATCAACACGTGCAAAAATATATAAAATTTAAAACATGGGCCATCCCATGCAGCAAGACCAAGACCATCACATGTAGAGAAAATTAAAAAGTAAAACTTCGAAACCAATTCTGTAGAGGCATGGGAAACCAAAAATTAGAGAAGTCAAAAGAGGGAACATTAAAACTTGAAATTTGAACACAGGTTCCCGCTTCAGAAGGTGATCCTAAAAGAAACAGTTCTTGACCTAGAGAATGGACCGACAAACATGTGAATATCCACATACCATGATATCTCCTTGCACATGAGGTTAAACTATGAGGAAGTTAGAAAAAAACCAAAAACCTAAAGTGCAATGGAAAACATGTTTGACTTTTTTGGGGATTTTACCTACTATAATTAGGTTTTTTAATGTTATAACATTAACAATAGTTTTAAGTTAGTTCTTAGTTAATTAAAAGTAATTAACAAAAAAATTAATATTAGTTGTAAGATTTTAGAACAATAAAATATATATTTATTAGTTTATTATATTATTTTTAATATTTAATAATTATTATAATATTTTATAAAATTAAATAATTTTTAATATGTATAAAAGTGTCGCGATATCGCGACATGTTGCATTTTCGCGGCCAAAGGAGAAGGAAAAAGTGTCACGATATCGTGACAAGTTGCATCAATAGACCAAACCGATCCCCCTGGAAACATCTCACATTGTGCAAACATTGAAACTTGTAGGATCGTACCTTAGGCCAATGGGGAAGGAGTCTCTCCACGCTTGAATCTCAAATTCGTCGACTCCCCTATTAGCTAGGTATTGGTTTAAGAGATTTGGCTCCAATGCAAATATTCTTTTACTATTGTAAACTTGTGTTCTCTCTGACTAAGGCTAGGAAAAGTCTCGTCCCAACTTGTAAATGATCTTTGTTTTAATACAAGTTTTTTTAAATTTTTCAAAAAAAAAAAATTATTATAATATTTTATAAAATTAAATAATAAAGAAAATATATTTTTTAAGATTTGATAAAGAAAAATATTAAACAAAATAATATTTTATGTTATATATATGTGTGTGTGGAATCGGTAGCCACCACGATGATCTGGGCACGCTATCCATTTTTTATGGTCACCACAATATTTTACGTTGTCTGTCCCAAAAGCTACCATGTAATACTTGTTCGGTCTACCCCTATAATCACCATGCTGCAATAATTTTAAACATTTTAGGCCATTGAAAGCACTAGGAAATGAACAACTGTTCAATCTAATGAGGCCCAAGATTTTAACCCTAGATGTCCACCCCCCTTACAAGGTTTTCTTGAACCAATTGGTCTACACCTCGAACCTAATTTAAAGGTATATAGTTATAGAATATTTATATGAATATTGTTTATAATAAAATATTAAAATATTTTTCTAATAATTTGTCTTTGAAGTTGCACAATTAAAATCCTTTATGTTTAGCCTTGACCTACCTTCATCCATCTAGTTAGCCTTTGCACATATTACAGCTTGAGTGACTATTTTTTTCCCTCCATATCCTTTTCTTCTATTATCATGAATTCCATTGGATGAGCACTAACCATCATAAGATAAAAATGGATGGCACATCAAGTACATCCCTATCTAACAAAGCCTATTTGAGGCCATTGATAGATTTTTGCAATCTACACACCAATGATGAATCTAGAATGAATCCTCTTGGATACTTCATGTATATCTCCTATTGAAGATCACCATGAATAAATACACTCTTTACATCGATCCTATGTACAACCCAACCATGAGTTTCATCAATAACAATATTTAAGCAAATGGAGTTCATTTTTGTGAATGGGGTAAAGGTTTGAGTGTAGTTGATTCCAGGCACCTATGAAACATTTTTAACCACAAGTTATGCTTTGAACTTATCAATAACTCCACCAACAACAAATTTTGTTCGATATATCCACTTGCATTAAAATAGTTTCCTTCCCTTATAAAGGGGGTCAAGTCCCATGTTTGATTTCTTATCAAGAAATTATACTCTTCCTCTATTGATAAATACCACTCAACAATACTATATGTGTCCTAAAATTATTGTGTATCAAAAGCAAAGGCAACATAGACATGAAGAAGGTGTTAATGTTGTGATTGAGTCTTCCTAGAGTCAATAAGATCTCCATCAAAAATACCTACCACATGAAGAGTCTTGTTCTTAGGTACCTAAGTATATGAATGCGGGACATAATATAATATTGTATAATGGAATGGGTTACACATAAAATTAGAATTATATATAACATAGTACCACATTATAATATTATGCACTTTGTAACTCATGGAAGGTGAACCATCACATTATTGTATAAAGAGATATGTACCACCAACTATAAAAGCAAGTTGTATCAAGTATTTTTTGTAGTATCTTGGCTCGTGGAGCTGGAGATATTGTGGAGTGATTCTTTTCTTAAGGAGTATTATTGGTGTTGCTCTACCTCAAGGGTATTATCCATCTCTATTATATTATGTGCATTGTTTTTTGTTACATGGTGAAATCAATAACACCTTTGCCCAATATGGGATAGGACATCAGATGGAACTGAGATGCTACCACTATAAAACTTAGCCCACTAGGTAATATGAATTCAATAAGACCCTCAACCTCTAAGGAATTAAACTAGGGCAACCAACCTATAAACACTTGGGTGCTACCTTCCAACCTATCCTCTTCTAGGTATGTTATGGTTTGAACTCAGGTCTCCCAAATAGAACCTAAAACTCTTACCACTATGTTGTCCTTGTTGACTAAATATTTTAGGGTAAGATAGGTTTTTGAAAGGGGTCCCAATCCCCTTATACAAGGGTTTGAACTTAGGCCTCTTGAATGAAAACCTTTAGACATACTAGTGTTGTCTCCATCATGGGACTAAAATTTTTACATTGAATTATAGGTTTTTATGAGGGATCTTGGTTCCCTTGAACCAAGGTTTGAACTTATATCTCCTAGATGAAAACCCAAGGCCTTACCACTAAGGTATCCCTCTTAAGAATTATTGTGTGGATTGTTATTGTGGAATTATTGTGGATTCATGTTTGGTACTTATGCATATTGGTGAATGATTTATTATTGATGAGATGAGAGGTTCATATCAATTAGTATAAGAGTAGCAATACTGGAAAAGTGAGGTTGTTTTTGCATAGACAAGGCACATTTTTCTAGAAATACATCTCATCTTACAGTGATCATATTTTTTTAGTAGTCATTTTTAGACTTTTTTAATTTCATAATTACATAATTTCAAGTACTATAAAAATGAATGCTCATTTATTAAATTACAGTAAGTATTAAGGAAGTTTATGGTTGTTTGAAGTTGGGTTATTTATGTTGTTTTTTTTTTCTATGCAAAATATTTTTCAAAAGAAAAAAATCATATCAATTTTTTTAGTAGTCCTTTTGAGAAGATTTTTGTACCATTGTGTAGATTATTTTCAATGTTATAGAATAATTGTTCATTTGTCACATTATGATAAGTATTGAACGTTTAATAGTTGTTTGAGGTTGGGATTTGAGGTTGCTTTTGGATTGAGCAAAGGAAAAAAAAAGTTTATCTCTCAATTTGGGTAACCAAATCAATTGTCATTTGTTTTGTTTCAAAGAAAATATTTAGATTTGATTATTTGAAGAAAGAAATAGATAAGATCACATAAATTTTATTTTTAAAAATTTTCCATTATTTAAAATCTAGATACCTTGATTTTTTTTGGTTTAAGGTCATGGAGTTGTCAATATTCACTAAAAAGAGTGATTGTAATGCTTGGGAATGGTGGAAATTTTTTAACTTTTTAAATTCTTCTAATTGTTTATAGAGATCTAAGTTTTATGTTTATTGACAAGAGGAAGCTTTATCTTGACTTATGAACTTTGCTAGTACCCATGATCTTACATACACATGGAAATAATTTGAAGTTGCACTATTAAGCAAATGGGGATCAATAATATAATAATATGGAGGTTAAGGAAATCACACCTTTGGTGCAATGTTTGAAAAGATTGCTTTGAATATAAATTTTTATTTTGTAAGTTCATGGTTGCATCCAAATGAAAAAGTTATTTTCTTCATAAACTCTAGAAACAAGCATAACTTCATTAGTAGGGACTTGACTAACATTTTGCAGGTTCCAACAATAAAAATTAAAAACATAAAGCTTGAGGGTGAGAATATTTAAAATTTTGAATATTTGAAGATCACCATAGATAGATGATCTACATTCATATTTTTATGCTATTGATATGGGTGATATGGATATTGTTATTGGTTATCCTTGGTTACATTCTTTGGGTACTATTAATATTAATGTGAAAATGTTCACAAAGCTATGATGTAAGAAGAAGAATATAGCATTATAGAATATTTCTCAGTGTAAGGAAAAACATGAAGCAATTATAGGGGAACAAATTGAAGAACAAGTAATGGAACCTCAAATAAAGTCTAACGAGGAGGTAGTAATTAAATAAGAAGAAAAAGCAAATGATAAACCAAAAGTAGAACCACAAAAGTTTGAAGAGTCAAAGAAGGTAGAACATTAGACTAAGGTTGGTGTATATCACCATCTACACCACCATGAGAAGCAACGATTATGGAGATAGGATAAAGAGCATCAAAGGAGCTATGATGAACATACATTGAACCCAAGGATTAATTATGGATATTGAATTGGTACAAGGACAAATTGGCATCATCACAAATTACCATCAATTAAGATTTCACTTGGATGAAGGAATAATCAATATTTGTAGAAATTGATAGCATTGCTTAGATGATCATCTTATTTAGTTTCTTTCTATGTTATGATGATAAAACAATTTTGTAAGGGGGATAGAATGTTAGGTACCTAATTTTATTTTTTATTTTTGTTGGATAATATCAAGTTGTACTTGGGTCCCCCACCCTTGATAAATTACAACTTTCTTCTTCATTTTTGAATTTAGCTAAAAATCCATTACGGGACCACCTTGGTCTAAGAAACCACAACCAAGGGGTTCTACACCATCAAAATAACCTGAGAGTCACGCCTGATCCTGAATGTACCAACATTATCAATTGGATTTTGGGTACCCAATGTGTGTTTGGTAGGGTGGAGATTCAAACTAGGGACCTCCCTTGGAGGATTTCCCTACCCTATCCAACTCACCTACAACACGTGGGTTACAAATCTCTTCTTTAGAGCTTAATATTTTATAAATAAATATGCTTCTCATCTCAATTAAGATGCTATAGCTAGAAACCTACATCATTTTACATAAAATATATGAATTTTTTATTTTCATTTTTTGGATCTTTTTAATTTTTTGTATGAATACAATTGTTCCATAATTTAGCATCTTTTTTGACATTTTATTATAGCAGCTTTTATAATGCCAAAAATTCACATCTACTATCTATACCTTGCATCTTAGTAGAGTAATATTTCCAAAATATTGCACTATCATAGTTTGCTTTACCAAATCTAGATTGCTAGTTTCCTTTCGGAAATGCAAGTGCAACCACAAAAATTATAATAAATAGTCTAAATGAAAACACATTATTGTTACCTAGGTGTTGAAGGTGAGTTGGAGAGGAGAATGCAATCCTTCAAGGGATGTCCCAAGTTCAAATATCCACCCTACCAAAAATTTGAATTGGGTACCCAAAATCCAATTGATAATATTGGTGCGGGTAGGGCCGAGCACGACTCTCGGGTGACTTTAATGGTGTAGAACCCCCTGGTCGTGGTCTCTCAGACCAAGGTAGCCCCGAAAGGGGTTTTTCACTTTTAAAAAAAAATTATTGTTATAAAATAAAGCAAATATTACCAATCAAAAATATTAAAGTAAATCTTTATAATTAATTGAAGCAAATATTACCAATCGAAAACATTAAAGTAAATCTTAAAATTACTTGAATTAGACAATCAACATTTTCTTGTCAACTTCAACTAAACTTACTACTTCCTTGAACCATGGAAAGGAGAATTTAACTTCATATATAAAAACTCCTATTTTATCTAGCTTATCTACACATTTGTTTCCTTCCCTTGAAACAAATTTCTTCAAACTCTTTAGCAAGATCTTGAATTTCCACAATTACCTCTTGAATATTCCATGGAGCCTTTTCTTTCCTAAAAATTGCATTTATTAATATGAGAGAATCACCTTCCATCCATACACTATTCCACTTAATTTATTTACATATTTTAACCCTTCTAAAGTTGCCCAAGCTTCAGCTTCATTATATGTCTTAAATACACTATTAAAAACATAATGAGACAAAATATCTCCTCTATTATTTCTAATTATTCCTCCTCCTCCTATTGGTCTTGGATTTCCTTTAGATTCTCTATAAAAATTCAATATAACCCACCCCACATCTGGTGGTTTCTGCTTTATATTATTTGTCTTCTTTTTGCTTCTCTTACCAACATCGTAATTCTATTTAATGAATTGAATCCATCTCTAGAGAATATCTTCTTGTAAATTAGGGATTGGATGATTTTATAGGGTTGGTTTAGAATCCTCTATGGCTAGAAATATCTTCTTTCTAATTACCTTTAAATGTCTTTGTTTTCATTTAAATATTCTTCTATTCCTTTATAGCCAAATAGTCCAATATTGTATATTTTGATACATCCCATATTGTCTATAAGGCCTCACTTTTATAAGTGCTCTACTATTGCTTTAAAAAATCTTCAATTTTTCTATTCATCACCATACAATTACCAAACATATTAAGAATACATTGCCACAAATTCTATACTATTGAGCAATGTCCCAAGAGATGGTCTATACTCTCCTCATTTTACAAAAACCACATTAAGAGGGGCCATGAAAACCCCTTTTCATAAGGTTATCCTAGGATAAAATTCTTCTATGACCTATTAGCCAAACAAACATTTTGACTTTAGGAATACTTGGGCTATCCGAAATATCTCTCCATATTCTAGTGACATTATTATTTTGTTGGTGTTATACATTATATCCACTTCTTATTATGTATTCTCCTGAGATCAACTCCCAAATCAATTTATCCTTGGCTACCATTCAAATAATCATAGTTGTTATCTTTCTATTCAATTGACTCCTAGCATAAATATCTTGTATACTTGTAAAAAAATCTTCTTTCCATTTGTATCTTCCTTACTAATCCTTGTACAAAATTATTGAAACCCTATCACTATATTTTTCTTGAAGCAAACCCATCCAAGGTTTAAAAATTGGATCTAAATTGAGTGGTTCTTTTATCACACCAAATATCCATCCAAATAGATTTTTTTTCTCCAATTTGCACTACCTAGCTTAAACCTTTAATCATAAGATCAATAGATTTTTTTAAACCATTGCAAAGAGTAAAACCATTTGGTAGAGAAAATGTAGTAAATATTAATCTTGGTTCATTGGGATCAACATACTTAGAATAATTCTTACCCATTGTCTTTGACTCTCTTTGTATAATATCTAGATTACTTTTCCCCTAAGAGCTAAGTTTGCATCTATAAGAACTCTACAAAGATTAAACTTTTTTCAACTGATTTTTGCATAGAATACAAAGATATGTAATATGATTATCATGTACACCTGAACATAAAAATTATTGCATAATATATATTAAAAAAAATTCAACTGATTTTGGTACAGAATACAAAGATCTGTAATATGTTGGAATGACTTGTAAGACTGATTTAATTAACTATATTTTTTATGCTAACGATAACCATCTACCTTTCCAACCTAGAATTTTATTCTAAACTTTACTAATAACTAGATTCCATAAATCTATCCTCATTCTCCCTAAAATAAAGGCATCCCTAGATAAGTTGTTGGAAAATTTGCCTCCTCCATTTGAAGCAACCTATAAATTCTTGCTTTGATATTAGCAAGAGTGTTAGGAAAGTAAATTTTGGGTTTAGTCCTATTAACATTTTACCTTGAATTATTTCGTACTATTATAAAATGTTGTTCAAAGCTTTGACATCATTAATCCTTACTTAGGTACCTCTGTTTATGAATGTGGGGATATAGTATAATATTGTATTATGCATAGGTCACATATAAAATTATAATAATATATAACATAGTGCCATATTATAATATTATGCACTTTGTAATTCATCAAAGGTGAATCAACACATTGGTGAATTAACTCATAGAAGGTGAACCATCACATTCTTGTATAAAGAGAGATGTACTCCCAATTGTCAAAGGAAGTCATATCAAGTATTCTTTATAGTAGTCTTAGATTATGGAGTTGGAGATCTTGTTGAGTGATTCCTTCCTTAAGGAGTATTATTGGTGTTGTCCTATTTCAAGAGTATTATTTATCTATATTTTATTGTGTGGATTGTTATTATAGAATTTACTGCGGATGAATGTTTGATATATTTGCATATTGGTGAATGATTTTTTTGTTGATGATATAAGAGTTTCATAATAATTATGGTCCCAAAGAAGAATTGAAGTGGAAGAGGATGGAGCCTTTAATTTCTAACTTAGATTTAAAGGTCATGAAGCTTGAGGAGCTTCCTCTAAATCATTGTCATTGGAATACTATGTGAGGAAATATGGAGAAGTGTGGGAGGTCAAGTTGGGAGAGATTTATTTGAATCATACACACCTCTCAATTAAGATTTGATGAGTCTTTATATGTAGTAATTTATACCCTTTGACACATTCAATATAGATAATAAATATACAAGGTTGGCTTTGAGGTTCCATTGCCTTACATTTCTTCGAAGGAATGCATGCCCATGCAAGGGATCCAAAAACTCTAAAATGTTTCACTATGGACTTCTAGCCATGCCAAGCTTGAAAAGGAGGCATCCCTTTCAAGGTTTCGTGAAGGATACAATTCTAAATTGAAGTGGTATAGTGGCCCAATATGGTAGTTTGAGAGAGCATGAATGAATCATGCAACTTGTCATTTTTTTCAAGGATTGGTTATTCCATTCAACAACTCCATTCTATTATGGACTATATGGAAATGAATGCTAAAGATATATCCCCTTAAGATAATAAAACTACTCTAATCAATGGTTCACATATTATTTACCATTGTTTATGTAGAGAATCTTGATGTATTTTTTTAATTGTCTTTTAAAAAGGGCCTTAAGTCTTAAAATTTTCAAAGAATTCATATTTATAATAAAGGAAATAGACTCGAGTGTAGTGGGAAAAATCATCAATGAAGGTGAGTACATAACAAGATTTGTAGAAATACAAGATTAGAAATGACAAGCTAAGTCACTATGAATTAGTTCCAACACTTGTCAAGCTTTTTGAGACTTCACTTTGTTAAATTTATAGGATGTTTACCAATGACACCTCTAGGACATACCTATTGGACTAAAATTTTCCTAGTTTATGGATAGGTAGTGCACCCTAGACTTTAACCAATTCTTTGATTGAATGAAATGATATTTATCTCAATTTCAACCTTTGAAGAAGGCTATTTCGTTAGAGTTTCGAGAAATGAAATAAGGGTGCATGGGATATAGTGTAAAAATTGGATATTACATTATAATAAGCTAACACAAGCAATTTGAATAACATAAGCTTATACTGAGATGGGGGTGAATAGTATAATATCACTTTTTACTTTTCTTTCCCAATAAGTATTATGCAATGTATAGATAGCAATATCAACAATGGTAATCAAAGCAATGCACAAAAAACCATACATAATAAAGACACCACAATTTATGTGGTTCACCTAATTTGGGCTACTCCATGAAGAAATTATTTCACTAAATTTTTCTCAATCAATCTCTTGGGAATCCTTTCCCTATTACAATGTTTATGGATATCTATCAAAAGAAGATGTTGATCCCTTAAATCAAGTTCATGGATCTCTATCCATAGGAGATATCCTTCTCCTCTTCTTTGGCTGGTGATCCTCTAAAAGACTACTACCTCCACTACATTGTCTTGTGGATATCTCTCCACTGAAGACTCTTGTACCCACTCAGAAGACTTGTCATCACTACCATGGCTAATGGATCTCTATCCATTGGAGACTACTATCCTATCTGCTCTATCAGCACAAATCTAGTACAAATATGTCAATCTCTATCTCTATCTCAAATATGCACTGAACTTAGTCCTTCAATCTAGCACAAATTTGCTCAATATCTATATCTGGTCTACAATAAACCTATCCTCAAATTTACACTAAACACAATCCTTCGATCTAGCACAAATCTATCCTTGATATCTATATTCAAGGCTTGTCTTCAACTCTACTAGATTTGCCCTAAACCTTAAATCAAGGTTTGAACAAATAAATCAACTTTTCTCTAAAGTCTTCTCAAAGACTTGTCTTAAATTTACCTTGTAATATTCCACAAAATCTCACACTAATATGTCCACAAGTCCTCTCTAGAACTTGCTCAAATCTGTTCTACAAGTCTTTTCTATAACTTGCTCAAATCTGCTCAACAAGTCCACTCAGAACTTGCTCAAATTTGCACAACAATTCCACTCAATACTTGCTCTAATATTTTCAACAAGTCCACTTAGAACTTTCTCAAAACTGCTTAACAAGCCCACTCAGAATGTGTCCAAATATGCTCAATAAGTCCACACAGAACTTAACCAAATCTACTCAATAATTCCACACAAAAATTAACCAAATCTGATCAATAAGTCCACACAAAACTTATCCAATATCATAGAAACATAAAGAGAAATGTTAGAAATCCAATACGTTCTACACTCTATGCTCAATCACATTTTCAACTCAAATAAAAATATATAATAGTTTGTTTTATGGAACTTGAACAATCACTTCACACATCCACTTGAATAGGTTCAATCAATTCTACTTAACCAATCACTCAATGAAACACCACTTTCTCAAAAACCCTAGTTAAAGAATGTAACCACCAACTCAAAATATTTCCAATAATGCTCAAAAAAAATCTCGTATAACAATGATACTCATGTTCTTTTCAAACCCTAGTTCAAGTTATTTTCTCAACAACTCACTTCAACAATAATGCTTATAAAATAATCTTCACATAACAATGATACTCATGTTATTTTACAAAACCCTAACTCAAGTTCTTCACACAACCAATGGCTTCAACAACAATACTTATCAAAAAAGGTTTTAATCACAACTCTTTATTACAGAAAACCTTAATGCATTAACTAAAACACTCTCAAAAGGAAATCCTAATCAAGTCCTTTTCACTCCAAACTTATTTTCCAAAAAACCAATCAATCAACCCAACTATGGAAGAATGTGCTCATAATTTTTTATTGATGATGAATGAATCTCATAAATCTGCCACAAGCACAAATACTTCTATGCCAAACTTAAAGAGGTTAGAAGATAAATATTTCTCACAATATAATGTAAATACTGAATTAAACCTTATCACTCACCTTTAAAAAACAACCATAAACATACATAAAATATTTATCCAATAACACATTATAAACTCCCAACTAAAATAATTTCAACTTCCACAAAAATAACTCAAAACCTCTTTAATCAATTTTAATGGAAAAAATAACTTTGCTAAGAATCAAATCCTTATTTCTTGAAATAACATAAATCACTTCTCAATAACAGAATATTTTAAAAACCCTTTTAACTCCAAATGGCACAAAACAATTTCCAATAAAATAATTCTTCACAAACCCTTATAACTCCAACCAAACACAAATAAATTACAAAAAAATAATTCTTCACAAACCCTTATAACTCCTAACAACACAAATCAATTACCAACAAATAATTCTTCACAAACCCTTATAACTCCAAACAACACCTTAGAAAACTTTAGGCAATATAAAAATTTAATCAAAAATTACCTTTGCCACTAGTGGAATTCGAACCCCCAATATCTGCCTCCACGAGCACTTTAGCCACGAACTTAGCCACCACATACGCTAGATGTATGCTTAACACTCCATGAGAACCTCATGCTCTATCTACCACATCTGGTGCTCAAAATTGAACACGAACAAAACTTTCCCTTGATGCTCAAGTCAAATATGTCAATCATCCATGCAAATCGATCATGGACTCCTCATCTCCCAATGCCTTCACAAAATATACGTTGTCAATGGACCATCGCATCCTTTGTGATTCAACCAATATGCTCTTTCCTTTTTGTATTTTACCTAGTGCTAAATACAAGTGAATGCCTTGTGTTATTCCTCAATGATCACGATTGTACAAAAACATTTCAAACTTGTCACATGCATTAAAATTTTTAGGGGTAAGTTTTGAATACCTCTTTGGCATTAATTTATACACAAATTTCCTTTGTTTCTTAGATGTCGGTGCTCCCACTTGTTTGATGACATTGGTGCTTTCCAACCTTTATAATTTATAAATTATTTAAATTCTAAGGAATTTAAATTTTATAAATTATATTTTAAAAATTTAACTTTAAGGAAATTAAAGCCTTCCTTGGGTTTAAACTTAAACCTTTGATTCATAAATTATTCTGCTATCATGGGTATTTTAAAATCTTAACTACCATCTCAATGTGTAAGGATAATTTTATATCCTCATAATGATTTTAATAAAACCATTTAATCTTCCATCATGAGTTTACCAAAAACCCTCATAAAACATTAATGGTGCTATTAATGGTGTGCTCCATGGTTCCTGGTGCTATTAATAGTGTGCTCCATGGTATTAATGACATCTTCATATGTTTACTTTGGCATCAATGATGACTTTTCACCTTGACATCAATGACAACTAAATAAGCTCAAAATGTCCAACAATCTTCCCCTTTTCCATTGATGGTAACCCAAATTCTTTTAATTGAAAACATGATCTTTCCTTTGTTATGCTCCCCCTAGGATATTGCTCCTCTGGCTCAATGCTCTTTCAAATATCAAATCTCTCCCCTGTACTCAAATATCTCCCCCTTTGAAATCAATGGAAAAGGGTCACATTTGGGGCTCGGGGCTAAGAATGAGTCTCTTAGCTTTGGCCCTTCACCATCTCCTCATGAGTCTCCTAGAAAGCATTGTTCTTTAACTTTATCTTCTTTCCTTTTTATATGAGCTTTATTTTTTCTTTGATTGTTTTCCATATCCATGTTGTTGTCCATGTCTACATTCCTGTCCCTATTCCTGTTCCTATTCATGTCCATGTTCTTTTTCCTATTCTTGTTCCTATTCATGTTCATGTTCCTTCTTGATTTTGGAATGTCTGTTCTACACCACTATACTGTGTGACCATCATTATTGCACTTATAACATTTAATTTCATTATTCCTTGGAGGTACAAATGTCTTAGGATTTCTCCTAGTGAAGTCATATCCTCTTCTATCATGAATCCTATAATTCATTGCCTTATGACCAAACTGATTATATGAGTAGCAATACCCATGGAAAAACTAGCTTTTCCCATATTCCTATCTTCATGTGTCCTACATTGTGAAGCCATGTGCCCAAACTTGTGACATGAAAAACATCTTCCATTGAAGTTTCCTTGTCTTGACCTCATTGGCCTCCTAGACCTATTCTGATTGTTGTTTCATATTTATCTTCTTTGTGCATTGTTCCTATTTTTATTGAACTCTCTATTGTCCAACTTATCCTCAGATGTCTCACTTTATTTTACACTATATTCTTCTGAAGTATCTTCATATAAAGTTTCTTCTTCTCCAAAACTTGAGGTTGACTCTCCTTCCCATTTCTTTTGATTCTGTTTAAATCCAAGACATGTCTTGCTTGATGTAGTTTTTTATGTCTTGATGAACTTATCCAAATTCTTTGAGATGTTTTTAAAACCTTTCATCTTGACCTTGGACTCTTCTAAATATCCTCTTATTAATGCCACTTATTGTGCTAACTTATCACATTCTAATATCTTTTCTCCTAACTTATCCTTGAACATTTTTACCTTAGCCTTTGATTTTTCTAAATCCTCTATAAGCAATCTTCTCTCTTCATCACATTCTTGAAACTGAATTTCAAGTTTAGAGTGTTTCTTTCTTACCTTATTTACCATGTCAAGGGCATAAATAAGTTCTCCCTTGAGATCATAGCCATTCGTTTTTTAATATTCCTCTATTTTTTTACCTTTATCTACATCTTTATTTTCTATGGGCTTGTCTTCTATAGGATCATATTTTTCATCTTCTAGTGCCATTAGAAGATTCTCATCTGGTCCTTCAAGTGTATCTTCATATTCATCATCACTGAAACTATAACCATCCTTTGTACAATTTTCTTCAAGATGTCCAAATTTACCACATCTATAACACTTGAGAATTACTAGAGTATTTTTATTAACTTGCTCTTTTTCTTCAATCATAAATAGGACTTCATATCTATCATTGTCTAAAAATATGGCATCAATATCACTTGAGTACTTACTTGCCTTATCCACAAAGTAGCTCCTATTTTGTCTTTGAAAGAATTTTTTTCCTTTTCTGCTTTGTCCATCCTTGATTTTCTTCTGGTGCCTATATCTTTCTGATTCCTTTTTCCCGTGATCCTATTTTTCTTCACCATTGTTGTTCTTTGGTTTTTGACAATATGTTGCAAAATGTCCAAACTTTCCACAATTGAGACACTTAATAGATCTTAGTTCTTTGTATCTTCTGGAATATTTATCTCTTCTACCATAATTAGCTTCTTCATCACTGGATGACGCACTGCTTAATTCTAACTTCTTACCCTTTGTTTTATTGATTGCTTTGAAGGCTACTTCCTTATGGGGAATAGGATCTTTTGTTCTTATCTCAAAAGATGTAAGCATACCAAGAAAATTATTTCTTTATCAATGACTCATCATCCATTGCCACATCTATAGCATAAACCTTTTCACTAAATCTTTTTGGAAGAGTTCTTAAGACTTTATCACAAACATATGATTCATCAATCTTCATTCCAAGTCCTTGCATATCATTGACAACCTCATCAATGTTAAGTAGATAAGCACTAATATTTTCTTCATTGTTCATTCTTAATTCTTCAAATTGTCCTTTGATATTTTGTATCTTTGATTTCTTAACACTTTTATCTCCTTCATATATACCTTGCAATTTATCCCACCATGATTGCCATTGAAAGAACGAGGATACGAAAACAAAAAGGAATATGCCACAAGGAAGGAAAAGAAAGAACATATACAAATTGACACAAGATAAAAGCAATATGAAATATGGTAATCTTTTTATTGATAAACTTTTTAAAGTGAGTTACAATACGTCTCCTTCCTTTTTAGGGGATAGGAGCGTCAAATATGTTTCTTGTCACAACATCCATGGATAACAATCCTTCTTTCGCGTGCCCACATGTAATATGGGCAGACAAAAATGTCGCCACTGCTTGTGTATGTGATTATTTGATCTTTCCTACTCCTCTGCTATTAGAAACATGCATTCAAAGAAATAGAAAATATTAGTAGCACCTGCAAACAGAATAAAGCATGTATTTCCTAAGGCCTACTATTAGTAAATGCATGAAAATATTAAAACGATAATGAAATGACTTCGGATCGACCTAAAAATTTAACAATAGCATAAATATATTAATAGAAGACCACTACAAAAAGAATAGTCTAGAAATTCCTCACAAATTTGTATTCACTCCAGGGTGGGACGAATTGGCCTGCAAGAACTTGTCAGAAAGCACCCTCTTCAATGTCCTGCTTAGGAAGATCCAAATGACCTGAAAAGTTAGGGTTAGCTAATTGGGGGTGTTTTGGGAAGACCTAGATGGTAATATTTCTCCAATTTTGCCTCTAGGACCCAGATTTTACTAGTGCCATATGCAAGTTAGTGAAGGTGGGAAATGACAAAAACCTGGTCAAAATTGTTCAGAATGAAATGAAATTTAAACTGTGACCTATTTAACATATCTAGAAAAAAATGCAAGAGAAAAACCAGATAAATCTATCACATATTTCTAATCATCCCGGGGGGCGAATAGGACTATGACAGTTTGGGGAGTGCTCGGGGGTAGGACGCCCACCATTTGAGGCACTGTTTTGGCACCAATCCACTTGGGATGGGTCCAAAATTGGTTATGGGGTGTTTTAAAAAAAAATTGTAGATCGTTGTGGCCAAAAATTAGGATTTGGGTCCAAATTCGTGCTTCCAATAGTCACCCAATAACCTCCCTTTCGAATGAGAGATTAAAGATGTAAAAGCATGAATCGCAAGTAGGTATGTAAATTGGCAGCACTTTGTTGCTCAAATTCTCCTTCTCTATATATTTTTGGGTGAGAAAACTCACCAATTTATAGACCTTAGGGTCTCTCTGTTTGAATTGCGCATGCGAGGGCGCTACTTCAGTTGTTTTCCTATTTTCATAGAAAAGCTAATTCCTTGATTTAGAATCTCCTTGCATGAGGTTTATAAAATAAATACACTCATAAATGAAGTCTCTTCTTCTTGAATAAAAGCTATTCCTCACAATTGCATGGCTTGAAGCCTCAGTTAACTGGTGGAGTTACCGAGGTTTGACTTTTGGCCAGTAAAACTTGCTATTCACCTCACCCTAGGGTGAATGCTGATATTCATCCTTGGGTGGGATGAGCAGAAAGCATGGTGCCCAAAAGGTGCAAAATTGACCTCTGACCTCTAAAACTTCTTTTGGAAGTGGTTAGGACCACTTTTTAACCTCTGGGGGCTACCCTAGGGGCTGTGTGTGTCAATGTGATCGGCGCTTGTTGTCACATAATTGAATTGGTGCTATTTTGGTGTCTACACTATGCAAACCTCTCAAAAGTGTATTCATTGATTTTGAATTGTAGTATTGATGCAGGAGCATCCGGAGGTGGAAGAGCAATCTTGCATCATCCAAAAATGTTTATTTTTCTAAGTACCAAAACTGTCGCGATATCGTGACACTTTTTGAGAAATGGCACCAAGGGTCGAAATTGTCGCGATATCGTGACACTTTTTCAGCAAAGAAGCCAAGGGCCGAAACTGTCGTAATTTCGTGACACTTTTTGAGAAGAGGGGCCAAGGGCCGAAACTGTGGCAATTTCATGACACTTTTTCAGCAAAGAAACCAAGGGCCAAAACTGTCACGATTTCGTGACACTTTTTGAGAAGAGGGGCCAAGGGCCAAAACTATCACGATTTCGTGACACTTTTTCAGAAAAGGAGCCAAGGGCCGAAACTGTCATGATTTCGTGACACTTTTTGTGAAAAGGAGTCAAGGGCTGAAACTGTCACGATATCGTGACACTTTTTGAGAAAAGGTGCCAAGGGCCGAAACTATCACGATATCGCGACACTTCTTGAGAAAAGGCGCCGGAGGCCGAAACTGTCACGATTTTGCAACACCTTTTTGAGAAAGGCGCAAAGGGGCGAAGCTGTCACGATTTCATGACACTTTTGAAGAATGGGCTCCAAGGTGAAGAATCGTCGTGATTTCGTGACACTTTTTGAGCAGAGGTGCCAAGGGGAAAAGTTGTCGCGATTTCACGACGCATTTTGTAGTTAAGTGCCGAGGAGAAAAGTTGTCACGATTTCGCGACACATTTTGCGGAGGAGCGCCAGGAGGAAGAGTTGTCACGATTTCGTGACACATTTTGAGCGAAGGCGCCAGGGAGGAAAGTTGTCACGATTTCGCGACACATTTTGCGGAGGAGCTCCGAGGGGGAAAGTTGTCACGATTTTGTGACACATTTTGCGGATGGGCACCGAAGGGAAAAGACGTCGCGATTTCGTGACATGTCACGTTTTCATGACCCGAAGGCAGAAGGGGAGTATGGAGGGCCAGGATGTCGTGATTTCATGACGTGTCACATTTTTGTGGCCCAAAGGAGAGAAAGTGACAGGCCATTCATGACTCCACTCGGACAGGCGACTGCAGAGGTCATTGTAGAAGGGCATGTGGTAGCAACACAGGTGTCTTCAGAGCACTCCTGGGAATGATGATTCAGAGGGTGGATGGACAGGCGACTGCAGAACACTTCGCCACTACATGCCATGCTGATTGGAGACACCTGGCAGCATTTTGCAGGCGATGATAGAACATTCGTGTGGGCGGTTAGAAGCAACTTTGCATTCAGTGTAATGATGTCGAAAAGGGATCGGGTCCGCTATAAGAAACAACTCATGCATTGTAACAGGGGTGGGCCATTTGATATATGACTTCTGTATTTTTGAATTGGAGACCTCTGTTAATGAAATTTTTGTGAATTTTCTATGTTTTCATGAAATTTTCTATGTTTTTATCTTAGTCCTGCTTCAAGTGGTATCAGAGCCAGAAGGTTCTGAGTGCGCAAACCGATCATCGATAGTGAGGCAGTTTGCACCAGGATTGTGGTTGTGGGTTGTGAGGAAGTGAGCAAGATGCCTCCACATAGGAACCATGGTGGTGTGAGGAATAGAGGAGCAGAGGTCGATCTTAGAGCCTTGCAGAGGCAAGTTCAAGCCCTGCAAGAGGAAATCAGAAGAGGAGTTGAGCCAAGAAGGGAGGAACCCAGTGAAGATGAAGTTTGGGAAGAAGAGGGTCCATCTGATGAAGAAGAAGCATTGGATCCAGCAGAGGCTAGGCTGTATAGGGCCATATCCTAGATCGAGAAGAAGCCAAAGTTTGATGTCTCCACTTATTCTGGGAATCTCAATCCCGAGGAGTTGATAGATTGGATCAACGACATGGAGGAATATTTCGAGTATGAAGAGATCTCAGATCCAAATCGGATCAGGTTCACAAAAACAAAGTTGAAGGGACATGCTAGCATCTGGTGGAAAGGAGTGCAGCTAGAAAGGAATAGGAGGGGAAAGGAAAAGATCACCAGGTGGGATAGGATGGTAGAGAAATTGAAGAGGCAGTTCATCCCCATAGATTATGAGTTGGATTTGTTGAGAAAGATGCAGTCTTAGACAGGCAAGTAAATCTGTCAAGGAGTACACGAAGGAGTTCTATCAGATCTCGATTAGAATCGGCCATTCTGAGGCGAATAAGGAGAAAGTCGCACGATACATCAATGGATTGAGAACCAGCATCCAAGAAGAGCTGAGTCTGGTTCGAATGAGCATGGTTGAGGATGCATACCAGTTTGCATTAAAAGTGGAGGAGAAACTAAATAGGAGATTTGATGGTAAGCAGAGAGGAAAGGATCATGGTGGAAGAGCTGGTGGAAGGACCAGTGGAGGAAGATACAGAGATTTGGGGAAGACTGGTGAAGCAAGTAGTAGCCAAAACCAGAAAGAAGAGAAAGAGGATAAAAACCAACACCCATGCAATCAGAACAATAACTACCCGAGGGGAAGAGGTAGGCCTGGGCGAGGGTTTGGAAGAGGTGTCTTTCGAGGAACCTGCTTCAACTACAGAGAAGAAGGACATCGGGCATACAACTGCCCACAACATCAAGAAAGGCCAAATCGAAGACTTGAGGGTCAGGCCCGAGCTGTTATAGCAGACGAAGGTGTAGAATCTGAGCACTCTGAGGAGGCAAAACGAGGAGAAGCGATGATCATCAGAAGAGTCTTGTTGAATGAAGAAAAGAAGGCAGACCAGAGGAACAACCTATTTCGAACAAGATGCAAGTGCGCAGGCAAGGTCTGTAACATCATCATCGATAATGGAAGCACTGATAACCTGGTTTCTGAGGAGATGGTTGCCAAGCTGCAGCTAGAGAGAAAGAAACACCCGCACCCTTATCGGATTGCATGGTTACAAAAGGACCATCGGGTGCTGGTCAGTGAGCAATGCCTGGTGAAGTTCAACATTGGAACTTACCGAGATGAGGTCTTATGTGACATCTTGCCTATGGATGCATGTCACCTGCTACTGGGGAGACCATGGCAGTTTGATCGAAGTGTTGTACATGATGGTCGAGCCAATACATATTCCTTGTCAAAAAATGGAGTTCGCCATAAGTTGAAACCCTTGAAGGAGGCGGATGAGAAGGTATGCAGTAGTGCACGAGTCTGTCTAGTTGATGGCAGAAGATTTTTAGATGGCCTGAAGCCAGATCATATGTGCTATGCAATAATCCCTAGGGTCAGGGAAGAAGAATGCAAGGAAACTCTAGTGGAAGTCATGGGACTGTTAGAGGAGTTTCCAGATATCATTTCTGATAATGTTCCTGAAGGTTTACCACCTGTTAGGAAGATCAGTCACCACATAGATTTGGTGCCTGGATCGAGCTTGCCGAATAAGGCCGCACACAGGATGACACCTGTAGAAACTAAGGAGTTAAACCGGCAGGTTCAAGATCTGCTAAAGAAGGGGTTGATTAGGGAGAGTCTTAGTCCATGTGCAGTACCTGCAGTGCTAGCACCCAAGAAGGATGGGGAGTGGAGAATGTGCATAGACTCTCGGGCAATTAACAAGATCACTATCAAATACAGATTCCCATTGCCCAGGATGGATGATATCATGGACTGCTTGAGTGGAGCTGAGTACTTCACGAAGATTGACCTGAAAAGTGGTTACCATCAGATCCGCATTAGAGAAGGGGATGAGTGGAAGACAACCTTTAAAACCAGAGAGGGGCTGTATGAGTGGTTGGTCATGCCATTTGGGCTAACCAATGCACCGAGTACCTTCATGCGATTAATGAATGAAGTCTTGAAGGAATTTCTAGGCAAATTTGTTATTGTCTACTTGGATGATATCTTGATTTTTAGCAGAACCCTGGAGGAACACCTGATGCACATCAGGAGGGTTTTTGAGAAACTGCGGGAGGAGCAGTTGCTGATAAATCTGAAGAAGTGTAACTTCGTGAAGAGGGAGTTAGTATACCGGGATTTGTTATCTCAGTGGATGGTCTCAAAATGGACCCCGAAAAGGTGAGGGCTATCATAGAATGGCCTGCTCCAAGAAGCGTGACTGAGGTGAGATCGTTTCATGGTCTGGCCAGTTTCTATAGAAAATTCATTAGAAACTTCAGCAGTATTTGTGCATCCCTTACGGAGACAATGAGGGGGAACAAGAAGGAATTCAAGTGGACAAGTGGAGCAAGACAAAAGCTTTGCTATGCTAAAGAAGAAGGTCATAGAGCAACCTGTCTTAGCACTTCCATATTTTAACAAGGTGTTTCAGGTAGACTGTGATGCGAGTGGTAGTGCCATAGGGGCCGTATTGAGCCAAGAGGGTAAGCCTGTTGCTTATTTTAGTGAGAAGCTCAATGATGCCGGAAGAAGTATTCGGTATATGATCAGGAGTTCTATGCCATAGTTCAGGCTCTAAAGAAATGGAGGCATTATTTGTTGCCAAAGGAGTTTGTTCTTTATACTGATCATCAGGCACTGCAGTATATTAACAGTCAAGGGAAATTGAATCAGAGGCACCTGAAATGGGTCGAGTTCCTGCAGAGCTACACCTTTGTGCTGAAGCACCGGAGTGGGAGGTCCAACAGAGTTGCAGATGCCTTGAGTAGGAGGCAATGTCTATTGATGGAGATGAAGGTGGAGGTTGTAGGGTTTGCTGAGCTCAAGGGTTTATACCCTATAGACCCCGACTTCGCAGAAGCTTGGAAAGCTCTGCACTGCACCTGTTACTTTGGACAGGACTAAGTGGTTAAATTTTATGATTCAAGATGGAATGTTGTTTAGGGGGAACCAATTATGCATTCTAAGGAGCTCAATGAGAGAGAATCTGATCAAGGAAAAGCACAGTGGAGGTTTAGCTGGACACTTTGGTCGAGATAAGACCATTTCCCTTGTTAGTGAAAATTACTACTAGTCGCAATTGCAACAAGATGTGGCAAAATTTGTGCAAAGTTGTAGGATATGCCAGATGGCAAAGGGTGTGAGGTAGCCTACTGGTTTATATCAACCACTACCTGTACCCGAAAGGCCATGGGAGGATATTAGCATGGATTTTGTTCTTGGTTTACCCAAGACGCGAGAGGGACATGACTCCATATTTGTGGTAGTGGACAAGTTTTCGAAAATGGCTCATTTCATTCCCTGCCAAAAGACTAGCGATGCGGTCCATGTGGCTGGGTTATTCTTCAAGGAAGTGGTACGCCTTCATGGGCTGCCAAGGAGCATTGTATCGGATAGGGATACCAAATTTGTAGGGTATTTTTGGAGAACCTTATGGAAGAAACTGAAGACGGATCTAAAATTTAGTTCTGCATACCACCCCCAAATAGATGGCCAAATAGAGGTGGTAAATAGGAGTTTGGGCAATCTACTGAGATGCTTGGTCGGAGACAAGCCCAAGGGATGGGATTTAGTTCTTTCGTAGGCAGAATTCGCTTACAACAGCTTAGTCAATAGAAGTACCAATAAATCGCCATTCCAGATAATCTATGGGAGCAGCCCAAGAAATGCTTCAGAGTTGAGAAGGATGGATACAAGAGAAAAATGCAGTGCTGAGGCTGAAGACTTTGCTGAACACCTGAAGGGAGTGCATGAGGAGGTGACAAGGCACATTGCTAAGATGAATACTCAGTATAAGGCCAGGGCAGACCAGAAGCGTCGGGCTAAGGAGTTTGAAGTAGGAGATTCTGTCATGGTCCATCTAAGAAAAGAGAGGTTTCCTTCCAAGACCTATAACAAGCTGAAGATGAAGAAATTTGGGCCATGCAGGATCATTGGAAAATGGGATTCGGGTAATGCATATGAGGTGGAGTTGCCGAGTGAACTTAACATCTCATCGGTTTTCAACATTTCAGATTTGGTTGAGTATCATGAAGGAGATAGCAGTGCAACACCAAGCCCGGATTTGTGGAGCATTCCAACAGCCATCCCAGTTGCAGATGAGATAGAATAAGTCCTTGATACGCATGAGGGCTGAAGTACTCAAAATAGGTGTTATTCTGAGTATTTGGTCAAGTGGAAGGGCAGGCCCATAGAAGATGCAACTTGGTTGTCAAAGGCAGAGGTTGACCGCCTGGGTCTACCTCAGACAGATCAGAAGTGAAGGTCACTTCTCAAATTCACCCTGGGTGTCTGATGCAGGAGCATCCGGAGGTGGAAGAGCAATCTTGCATCATCCAAAAATGTTTATTTTTCTAAGTACCAAAGCTGTCGCGATATCATGACACTTTTTGAGAAATGGCGCCAAGGGCCGAAATTGTCGCGATATCGCGACACTTTTTCAGCAAAGAAGCCAAGGGCCGAAACTGTCACGATTTCATGACACTTTTTGAGAAGAGGGGCCAAGGGCCGAAACTGTCACGATTTCGTGACACTTTTTTAGAAAGAAGCCAAGGGCCGAAACTGTCACAATTTCGTGACACTTTTTGAGAAGAGGGGCCAAGGGCCGAAACTGTCACGATTTCGTGACACTTTTTCAGAAAAGGAGCCAAGGGCCGAAACTGTCACGATTTCGTGACACTTTTTGTGAAAAGGAGTCAAGGGCCAAAACTGTCGCGATATCGCGACACTTTTTGAGAAAAGGCGCCAAGGGCCGAAGCTGTCGCGATTTCACGACACTTTTTGAGAAAAGGCGCACGGAGGCAGAAGCTGTCATGATTTCGTGACACCTTTTGAAGAAAGGCTGCCAAGGGGAAGAGTTGTCGTGATTTCATGACACATTTTGAGTAGAAGGGCAAGGAGGAAGAGTTGTCATGATTTTGCGACACATTTTGAGCAGAGGTGCCAAGGGGAAAAGTTGTCGCGATTTCATGACACATTTTGCAGATAAGTGCCGAGGAGAAAAGTTGTCACGATTTCATGACACATTTTGTGGAGGAGCGCCAGGAGGAACAAGTTGTCACGATTTCATGACACATTTTGAGCGAAGGCGCCAGGGAGGAAAGTTGTCACGATTTTGTGACACATTTTGCGGAGGAGCTCTGAGGGGGAAAGTTTTTGTGATTTCATGACACATTTTGCGGATGGGCACCGAAGGAAAAAGACGTTGCGATTTCGTGACATGTCACGTTTTCACGGCCCGAAGGTAGAAGGGGAGTACGGAGGGCCAAGATGTCACGATTTCATGACGTGTCACATTTTTGTGGCCCAAAGGAGAGAAAGTGACAGGCCGTTCACGACTCCACTCGGACAGGCGGCTGTAGAGGTCGTTGTAGAAGGGCACGTGGCAGCAACGCAGGTGTCTTCAGAGCACTCCTGGGAATGATGATTCAGAGGGTGGATGGACAGGCGGCTGTAGAACACTCCGCCACTACATGCCATGCTGATTGGAGACACCTGGCAGCATTTTGCAGGCGGCGACAGAACATTCGTGTGGGCGGTTAGAAGCAACTTCGCATTCTGTGTAATGATGTCGAAAAGGGATCGGGTCCGCTATAAGAAAAAGCTCATGCATTGTAACACGGGGTGGGCCATTTGATATAGAACTTCTGTATTTTCGAATTGGAGACCTCTGTTAATGAAATTTTTGTGAATTTTTTTGTGTGTTATTTGAGTTCTGTTTCAAGTATTGTAGGATCTTACCTTTATTATCTATAGGAGGATTTATTATAGTATCATAACAAATATCAATTGCTTCCCAAATTTCATTTCCAAGTTCCATTAGGTAGATCTTAATTCTCATGCTCCAATACATATAGTCACTTCCATAAAATATTGGTACTGAATTATCTGAGAACCCATTATTAGAATACATTGTGTTCTTTATATATTTTCCTTCAAGTTGTTAAACTCTTTTGAAGAAATTGACTCTGATACCAATTGAAGAACACAATATTATACTGAGAGGGGGGTGAACAGTATAAGACTACTTTTTAATTTTCTTTCCTAATTAGTATTATGTAATGTATAGATAGAAATATCAAAAATAATAATAAAATCAATGCACAAAACACCATACACAATAGAGACACCATAATTTGAGTGGTTCACCCAATGTGGGCTACTCCACGAAGAAAATCCTTTACTAAAATTTTCTCTATCAATCGTTTGGGAATCCTTTCTCTGTTACAATATTTATGGATCTCTATCCAAATTATATTTTTATTCCCTAAATCAAGTTCATGTATCTCTATCCAAAGGAGAAATCCTCCTCTGCTCTAGCTGGTGATCCTCTAGAAGACTACTACCTCCACTACACTAGCATGTGGATCTCTCTCCACTAAAGACTAATTTCCCCACTCAAAATACTTGTCCTCACTACCCTGGTTGATGGATATCTATCCACTAGATATTACTATCCTCTATACTATATCACTTCCAAAGCTCTATCTCAAATATACACTAAACTTAGTCCTTTGGTCTTGCACAAATTTTTTTAATCTCTATCTTTGGTGTGGAATAAAACTGTCCTCAAATATGAACCAAAATATACTCTCAAATTTGCACTAAATATAGTGCTTAAGTCTAGCACAAATCTATCCTCGATCTCTATACCTAAGCCTTAACTCAAGCCTTATATTCAACTCTACAAGATCTACCCTAAACCTTAACTCAAGGTTTGAACAAATAAATCAACTCTGCTCTCAACTATTCTCAAAGACTTGTCTCAAATATGCCTTGTAATATTCCACAAAATCTCACACTAATCGATCCATAAGTCATCTCTAGAACTTGCTCAAATATTTTCTACAAGTGCTCTCTAGAACTTGCTCAAATTTGCTCAACATGTCCACTTAGAACTTGCTCAAATTTGCTCAACAAGTCCACTCAGGACTTGCTCTAATATTTTCAACAAGTCCACTTAGAACTTGCTCAAAACTACTTAATAAGTCCACTTAGAACTTGTCCAAATCTGCTCAATAAATTCACACAGAACTTAACCAAATATGCTCAATAAGTCCACACAAAACTTAACTAAATTTGCTCAATAAGTCCACACAAAACTTATCCAATATCATATAAACATAAATATAATTGTTAGAGACCCAATATGTTCTACACTCAATTCTCAATCACATTTTCAACTCAAATCAGAATATATAATAGTTTTTTTTATAGAACTTGAACAATCACTTCACAAATCCACTTGAGTAGGCTCAATCAACTCTACTTAACCAATCACTCAATGAAACATCACTTTCTCACAAATCCTAGTTAAAGCATGTAACCACCAAATCAAAATGTTTCCAACAATGCTCAAAAACAAATCTCACATAACAATGATACTCGTGTTTTTTCAAACCCTAGTTCAAGTTCTTTGATCAACAAATCATTTCAACAACAATGCTTATAAAACAATATTCACATAACAATGATAATCATGTTATTTTTCAAAACTATAACTCAAGTTCTTCACACAACCAATGGCTTCAACAACAATACTTATCAAACAAGGTTTTAATAACAACTCTTTATCCCATAAAACCTTGATGCATTAACTCAAACACTCTCAAAAGGAAATGCTAATCATGTCCTTTTCACTCCAAACTTATTTTCCATAAAACCAATCAATCAACTCAACTATTGAAGAATGTGCTCATACCTTTTTCTTGATGACAAAGGAATCTTACAAATATGCCACAACCACAAACACTTTTATGCCAAACTTAAAGAGGTTAGAAGATAAATCTTTCTCACAATATAATGTAAATACTCAATCACACCTTATCACTCCACTTTTCAAAAACAACCATCAACATAAATAAAATATTTTCAACTTCCACAAAAATAAATCAAAACCTCTTTAATCAATTTTAATGGCAAAAATAACTTTGGCAAGAATAAAATCCTTTTTCCTTAAAATAGCAGAAATGACTTCTCAATAACACAATATTTCAAAAACCCTTCTAACTTAAAATGGCACAAAATAATTTCCAATAAAATAATTCTTCAAAAACCCTTATAACTCCAAACAAATACAAATCAATTACCAAAAATTAATTCTTCACAAACCCTTATAACTCATAACAACACAAATCAATTACCAACAAATAATTCTTCACAAACCCTTATAACTCCAAACAATACCTTAGAAAAATTTAGGCAATATAAAAATTTAATCAAAAATTACCTTTTCCACTAGTGGGATTTGAACCCACAATCTCTTCCTCCATGAGTGCTCTAGCCACGGACTTAGCCATTGCATGCACTAGACACACACTTAAAACTCCATGAGCACCTCATGTTATATCTAACACACCTGATGCTCAAAACCAAATGTGAACAAAAATTTCCCTTGGTGCTCAAGTCAAATACGCCAATCATCCATGTGAATCAATCATGGACTCCTCAACTCCCAAAACCTTCACAAAACATGCGCTACCAATGGACCACTATGTCCTTTGTGATTCAACCAATATGCTCTTTCCTTTTTGTCTTTTACCTGGTGCTAAAGACAAGTGAATCCCTTGTCTTCTTCCTCAAAAATCACAATTGCATGAAAACATTTCAAACTTGTCACATGCATTAAAATGTCAAGGGGTAAGTTTTGAATACCTCTTTGGCATTAATTTATACATGAATTTCCTTTGTTGCTTAGACGTCGGTGATCCCACTTGTTTGATGATGTCAGCACTTTCCAACCTTTATAATTTATAAATTATTTAAATTCTAAGGAATTTAAATTTTATAAATTATATTTTTACACTTTAACTTTAAGGAGATCAAAGCCTTCCTTGGGTTTAAACTTAAACCTTTAATTTGTAAATTATTCTACCACCGTGTGTCTTTTACAATATTAACTACCATCTCAATGTGTGAGGAGACTTTTATATCCTCATAACGATTTTAATAAAACCATTTAATACTCCACCATGAGTTTACCATAAATCCTCATAAAATATTATTTTGCCAAATTTTTCTTCAACTCTTTGCATTGTTCCTGGTGCTATTAATGGTGTGGTCCATGGTATTAATGACATCTTCATATGTATAGTTTGGCATTAATGATGAATTTTCACCTTGACATCAATGACAACTAAATAAGCTTGAAATGTCCAACACAATTTACATGATACTTAATAGACTAGCCATCATTCGATGCAAATATAGATTTATTAAACTTCAATTATTTGCTCTAATCATTTTAAACACTTAAATGAACAACAATACAATGGCGATCCAAATAGAAAATTTTGATTTAATCGAATAAACTAAATATATAAGTGTAATAGAAATGACTTAAAGAAAAGATGCATTCATAAAAAACTATAATTAAATAGTAATAGAGGCCAAATAACTATCACTTCTCGTTAACTAGTAACAAGATTGCACAACAAATATCCAAGTAAGAACTATAGATTTGGCCCCTTGCATTAGAGGTGTGACAACTTATTTATAACCTATATTTTGAAACTTGTAGCAGAATATTTATAAATGGTTATAGGTTTGTTATACAAACAACTTGATAGAGAAAGATCTAGATGTTGAGGTGGTTATTTTAGATCTCATTTTGCATTTGTGTTTGAATTTTTATGGAGCTTGTTCCATTGATTTGCAATTTCTTACTACAAGTGGCTAAACGGTTGCAACCGATTCATCAGAGCTATTTTTTTTATTCTTTGATGGCATTTAGCTTATCTAGCTGGAAAATATTGAGATGGTTATAGGTCTAAAAAGGATTATCTAAGAGTACTTGTATCAAATTTGAGCTTGTCTCTTTGCTTTTAGAGCTTCTTAGACAAAATCAGGGCTTGATATTGCTTTGATGGCATTAACTCAGAATGGTTCTAGTATTATTCATTTTTTAATATATACGACCCTTTGATATCACTTGGCTCCAGCTTTGTGCATCATGATTTTATGCAACAAGTCTTTTTTGGATATTTTGAGTCAAAGTTGTTATGTGATGTCCAGGATAAATTGTCATTGATTTCAAAATATCAAAAGGAGAAATGCAAAAGGTTGATGATAAATGAGCTCCATAATGTTTATTTTTAAATATTATGTGGAGAATCATCATAAAGGTTTTTTCTTTAAAACCAAGGGTAACAAAAATAAAAGGTTTTTCTTTCAAACCAATACTAGCAAAAATAAAAGGTTTTTCTTTAAAACCAATGGTAGACAAGTTATAAGGTTTTTTTCTAAAATAAATAATGCCTTTAGTTTGGTTTAAAAGACCCAAATTTTATTTTATTATTAAATTATAATATTTAAATTCTAAACTAATTTAAATTATTATATTTAATAATTACAAGGCCAAAGTCTAAGTTTGGCATTGACTTTTTTGCATATGAAGATGACATACTCCCTTCGTCGATGTGGGAGATTATTAGAAGGCAAATGGTTTTTAAACCATAGCCTTTCCAAAGGTAAGTATATCCATTCTCAATTCAAAAAATTAATGCGTATATTTTACAGTGACAATTTGTGCAACATATGGTTTCTAAAAAGTGAGGTTGAAGGACCCTTTTGGCTCGTGGGAAATAAAGAAGTTAAATCATAGTTGGTGCTTTGTGGTTACAAGAGGAGCACGTGGCTCACATGGCATGGAAGTCGCGACCAAGACGTTCATTGAAGAGAAGTGCCAAGTTTGACTCCTACGCATGCTAAAGTGGTAAATATTTTTTATTTTTTATTTAATTTATGCATGGGCTAAAGTTAAAGATAGGAGAAATAATGTTATAGTTTTGTTTTGGAAGTTTAGCCAAGGTTCACAAGGAAAATATTATTAAAGTTTTAAGAGGTTAGTTTGCTGAGATAGATTTGAGGATAAAAGTGTTTTTACCTTAGAAAAAGGGAAAATTATTGTATTGCATTGTTTTACAAGTGAGTTACTTAATAAATGCAATATTAAAGTAGGGAGTCATAAGTGGAAATTGGTTTATTATTTGAAGATAAATTTCTGAAGTGAGTTGTGTTAAATCTGAATGGTTGAGATGATCTTGTGATAAGTTATGACTTTGAAGAAGTGATTAATTAAAATTGTGGTTTTGGATATCATTTTAATAATGGAGTAATAAGGTGTATTTGTGAGTTATTATATACGTTGTATTGTTATCTAACCTTCTTGAGATTGGAAAAGTATTATCTATGATTGAGACATATTTTGAGATTCCTTCTTCTTCAACCAAAAAGGTATGGGTACATTCATCCATGGTTGAGTTGATTGGTTGTTTTCTAAAAAACAAGATTTGGAGTAACAAGGACTTGGTTAGAATTTTCTTATTGAGTTGTTGAGCTATTATGAAATGAATGTTATGCACCTTGGTTTATAAGCATTGTTTTTGAAGTGAATGATTGAGTGAATAACTTGGACTAAATTTTGAAAAGAACATGAGTAGCATTGTTATGTGAGATTGGTTGATGAGTATTGTTGGAAATATTTTGAGTGAGTTTTCATATGTTTGGAGTAGGGTTTGTGAGCAAGGATTATTTTATTAAATGATTTATTAAGTAGATTTGGTTGAGCCTAGTCAAGTGGATGTGTGAAGTGATTGTTCAAGTTCTATAAAATAAATTGTTCTATATTTTGAATTGAGTTGAGAAAGTGATTGAGCATTGTGATGAATGTGAAGCATATTGAGTCTAACAATTATCTTTATGTTTATATAATATTGGACAAGTTCTAGTGTGAACTTGTTGGGTACATTTGAGGTAAGTCTTAGAGAAGACTTGTGGCAAGATTTGTGTGAGATTTTGTAGAATCTTTTAATACATTTTAGATATAGATATTGAGGATAGATTTGAGAATAGAGTTTGGTGTAGATTTGAGGATAGGTTTGTGCCAGACTAGAGAGAGAGATTGAGCAGATTTGTGCTAGACTGAAGGAATCTATTTAGTGCAAATTTAAGATAAAGCTTTGAAGGTTATAGAGTATAGATGATGATAGTATCTAGTGGATAGAGATCCATTATCTAGGGTAGCGAGGATAGGAGTCTTCAGTGGATAGAGATCCATTAGCCAGAGCAGTGGGAGCAACACTTATTTTAGAATATCACCAGTCAGAACTAAGGAAAAAGGAGTTTTCCTATGGATAGAGATCCATGAACTTGATTAGGGGATTGATGTCTCCTTTGTACAGAGGTCCATAAACATTGTAGGGAAAGGATTCCCAAGAGAATTTATTTGAGAAAAATTTATAAGATATTTTTTTCTATGGAGTAGCCCACATTGGGTGAATCACGTAAAATCATATCTCTCATGTGTGTGATACTTTGTGTGATATTTATTGCTTTAATATTGTTGATATTATCATTTGTATTAAAAAGGAAAAAGTTTTATCATATATTGTTCAAACCCCTCTCATTATAAGCACATGTTCTTCAATTGATATCAAAGCGGGTCTCTCTATGAAAAGACTAATATCTTGGAGAAGGATCCATCAAAAGGACACATGAATTCAAAAAATGAAGAGGAGACTATGTTTGATACAAAAGAGGAACTCTTTGTTGCTCTCAAAAAAATGGAAAGGATTAGAGAGAAGAATTCAAGATTTAAGAAACAAATTCAATAGGATGAAGAAGCAGGGATGGAACTTCTACAAAATCTCATAGAACTCAAGATAAGGGTGAAAGAAGGAAAGAAAATTGAGCAGGATATGATAGGTCTATTAATAAATAGATAAAAATAATGTGAAATATTGGAAGTAGAAATTTTTTATTTAAGAAATGAATTTGAAAGGACCAAGGTACTACAAGATGTAGAGGATAAGAAATCAAAAAGTAAATCAAGTTTTCAGGAAGCAAAAACTTCAAACAACAATAAGCAAGCAAAGGATATTAGAAAGGAAGAAAACAAAGAAGAACCTTGGATGATATTTAATAATAAGAGGAGGAGTACTCCACAAAAATATCAAGATCATCCAAATAGGTTACATAATTTCTTCCATGGTCATTGATTTTCTTGTAATAAATATGGTCATAGAGCTTTACACTATATTGGTCATGTAAGAAACAATGTCAAAAGAAATTTCAATTCTTTTGCACCTCTTATGGATAATGATATTATATGTTACAAATGCAATAATTTTTGGCACAAGGCTATATGGTGTAAAATGATACTTCCTAATTCTAGTAAAAGAAAAATAGATTCAACAACTACGAAAGATGAAAGGAAAAATGTAAAGGCTAGATCAATGTTAGTTAAAACAACCCTTCATGCTTAGGATAAAAAAGAACAATGGTATCTTAATAGTGGTTTCTCTAGTCACATGACATGAGACAAAGATAAATTCATTGTATTAAAAGAAACCAATAGAGGATTAGTAAGTTTTGGTGATAATGGATCAACAAGGATTGGTGGAAGAGAAACTTTGAGTTTAGATAATGTAAAAACAAGAACAAAAAATGTGTTGTATGTTAAAGGGTTAAAACATAATATGTTAATTGTAAATCAAATTTATGATCAAGGGCATATGGTTACATTCCATCCAGATAGATGTGAGATAAGAAAATTAGAAACTGGAAAAGGCATTGCCAATGCAATAATAAATCCAAACAATCTATACATGCTTAGTGACATCAAATGGGAAAAGTTCTTTCTATCACAAGAATATGAGAGTTGGTAGTGGCATAGAATATTGGGTCACTTGATTTTTTACAACATAGTCAACATAAGCAATAAGCAGACAATCAGATATTTACCAAAAATAAAAAGGCCACAAAACATAATTTGTACACCTTGTCAACATGGAAATTAAACTAGAACAAGATTTAAATCAAAAGGATATATGTCATCTAAGCCATTGAGTCTAATCCATACTAATCTATGTGGTATTACTAGAACATAGAGCATTCAGGGTGAGAGTTACTTTATTCTATTTATAGATGATTACTCTAGAATGGTTTGGGTAGATTTTCTAAAAGAGAAATCAAAAGCTTTTGAAAAGTTCAAAAAATTTAATAAACTGGTTGAAAATAAAATCGAAAAGAGAATTAAGTGTTTGATATCTAATAGAGGAGGATAATTTACTTCAGATAAGTTTGTAGAGTTTTATGAACAACATGGGATTAAGAGAGAATACTCAGCAACAAGAACTCCTCAACAAAAGTGAGTAGTTGAAAGAAAAAATAGAACTTTTGAGAATATGGCTAGAGATATGTTAAATGAGTCTAATATCTCAGATGGATTTTGGATAGAAGTAGTCAACACAACAGTATTCATAATAACTAGGGATCAAATGAGGGTAAACCATCACAAGACCCCATATGAGCTTTGGAAAGAAAGACTAGCCACTGTAAAACACTTCAAGATTTTTGGAAGCAAGTGTTACATAAGGTGAGAAGATCAAAACTTAGGTAAGTTTGATCCAAGATGTGATGAAGGAATTTTCCTTGGTTATTCCTCAAATATTAAAGCCTATAGATGCTTCAACAAGAGAACACACACTATTTTAGAAAGTATAAATGTAACAATTGATGAAAATATAGATTCAAGAGAACCAATTCAACAAATTATGTATCAGGAAAATGGAAGTTGTAAAGAAGATTTTCTTGAGGAATCATACAAATAAGAAGAAGAAACACAAAATATTCTTCCTAAAAATCCATCTAGGTATGTACAAAAGCATCATATAAAAGAACAAATTATTGGAAATCTAGATGTAAGACAGACAAGGAGAAGGATAATAACACCATATCAACAAGCAAAATTTTCTTTTCTATCTAATATTGACGCAAAAGACTTCAAACATGCAAGTGAATATGAGTTATGGATAAAGGAAATGGATGAGGAATTAGATCAGATAGAAAAAAGTAATAATTGGGAACTTGTCCCATGACCAAAGGATAAGAATGTGATTGACACAAAATAGGTATTCAAAAATAAGCTAAATGAAGATGAAAAAGTAGTAAGGAACAAAGTAATGTTAGTATGCAAAGGTTATGCACAAGCAGAGGGAATTGATTTTGATGAGTCATTTGCTCCAATTACATGAATTGAAGCCATAATAATGTTTTTAGCCTTCTCAAGTTTTAAAAACTTCAAAGTATATCAGATGGATGTTAATTCAGCATTTCTAAATGGTGTTCTATAAGAAGTGTAAATTGAACAACTAGAGGGATTCATGTTAACAGATAAACCAGATCATGTATGCAGATTGAAAAAGATACTGTATGGTCTAAATCATGCTCCTAGAGCATGGTACTCAGAATTAACAGTGATACTCATGGTCTAAACTAGGAGTAAGACTCCCACCCCAGAATTAACCACCTCAATAGGAGGTGGGGGAGGGGCTAAGCTAAGAGACTCATTCTTAGCCCCAAGCCCCAAAGGTGACCCTTTGACATTGATTTCAAAGGGAGAGATATTTGAGTAAGGGAGAGAGATTTTATTTAAGGAGAGAGCATTGAGACAAGGGGAGAAATGTACCAGGGGGATAATAACAAGAAAAAAATCAAGTTTTTGGTAAAAAGAATTTTGGTTGCCATCAATGACAAAGGGGGATATTGTTGGACATTTTGAGTCAAATTTGTTATGTGATGTCCAGGATAAATTGTCATTAATGTCAAAATATCAAAAGGAGCAATGCAAAAGGTTGATGATAAATGAGCTCCATAATGTTCATTTTTAAATATTATGTGGATCATTATTGTAAAGGTTTTTTTCTTTAAAACCAATGGTAACAAAAATAAAAAGTTTTTATTTAAAACCAATGGTGGAAAAAATAAAAGGTTTTTCTTTAAAACCAATGGTGGACAAGTTATAAGTTTTTTTTCTAAAAACCAAGAAGGCCTTTAGTTTTGTTTAAAAGACCCAAATTTTATTTTATTATTAAATTATAATATTTAAATTCTAAAAGAATTTAAATTATTATATTTAATAATTACAAGTCCAAAGTCTAAGTTTGGAACTGACTCTTTTGCATATGAAGACGATGTACTCCCTCTACAAATGTGGGATATTATTAGAAGGCAGATGGTATTTAAACCATAGCCTTTCCAAATGCAAATATATCCATACTCAATTCCAAAAATTAATGCCTAAGACTCATGTGCATATTTCACAATGACAGTTAGTGCAACGTGTGGTTTCTAACAAGCGAGGGTGAAGGAGCCTTTTGGCTCGTGGGTGCTAAGGAAGTCAAAGCATGGTTGGTGTTTTGTGGCTCTAAGAGGAGCACGTGGCTCAAATAGAATGGAAGCTGTGACCAATATTTTCATTGGAGAGAAGTGCCAAGTTCGACTCCTATGCATGCTAAAGTGGTAAATATTTTTTATTTTTGATTTAATTTTTGCATGGGCTAAAGTTAAATATAGAAGAAATAAGGTGATAGTTTTGTTTTGGAATTTTAGCCAAGGTTCACAAGGAAAATATTATTAAATTTTTAAGAGGTTATTTTTCTATGATATATTTAAGGGTAAAAGTCTTTTTACCTTAGAAAAAGGGAAAAATATTTTATTGCATTGTTTTACAAGTGAGTTACTTAATAAATGCAATATTAAAGTAGGGAGTCATAAGTGGAAATATAATTTTATGAAGTGAGTTGTGTTAAATCTGAATGGTTGAGATGATCTTGTGATAAGTTAGGACTTTGAATAAGTGATTAATTAAAATTGTGGTTTTGGATATCATTTTAAGAATGGAGTAATAAGGTGTATTTGTGAGTTATTATATGCTTTGTATTGCTATCTAAACTTCTTGAGATTGGAAAAGTATTATCTATGATTGAGACAAATTTTGAGATTCCTTCTTCTTCAACCAAAAAGGTATGGGTACATTATTCCATGGTTGAGTTGATTGGTTGTTTTATGAAAAACAAGATTTGGAGTGAAAAGTACTTGGTTAGGATTTCCTTATTGGTTATTGAGATATTGTGAAATGAATGTTGTGCACCTTGGTTTATAAGCATTGTTTTTGAAGTGAATGATTGAGTGAAGAACTTGAACTAGGGTTTGAAAAGAACATGAGTATCATTGTTATGTGAGATTGGTTGATGAGTATTGTTGGAAATATTTTGAGTGAGTTTTCATATGTTTGGAGTAGTTAGGACCACTGTTTAACCTCTTGGGGCTACCCTGGGGGCTGTGTATGCTAGTGTGATCAGTGTTTGTAGCCACATAATCAAATTGGTATTGTTTTGGTGTCTACAGATAACATCAACAATATTAAAGCAATAAATATCACACAAAGCATCACTCACATGGGATACATGATTTTTACGTGGTTCACCCAATATAGGCTACTCCACGAAGAAAATATCTCTTATAATTTTTTCTCAAATAAATTCTCTTGGGAATCCTTTCCCTACAATATTTATATACCTCTATCCAAAAGAGACACCAATCCCCTAATCAAGTTCATGGATATCTATCCATAGGAGAACTTTCTCCTTGGTTCTAATTGGTGATCTTCTAGAAGAACAATTGCCCCCACTACTCTGGATAATGGATCTCTATCCACTGAAGACTCTTGTCCTCACTAACTTAGATAATGGATCTCTATCCACTATAGACTTTCATCCTTTATACTCTCTCACCTTCAAATATCTATCTTAAATTTGCACTAAGCACAATCCATTTGTCTAGCACAAATCTGCTCATGCTCCTATTTTTGGTCTGACACAAACCTATCCTCAAATTTGCACCAATATCTATCCTCAAATATGTCCTCAATATCTATCTCTGAACTATATTAAAAGCTTCCATAAAATCTCACACAAATCTTACCACAAGTCTTTTCTAAGACTTACCTCAAATATACCTAACAAGTTCACACTAGAACTTGTCCAATCTCATAGAAACATAAAGAGAATTGTTAGAGACTCAATATGATTCAAATTCATCACAATTCTCAATCACTTTCTCAAATCAATTCAGGATATAGAATAATTTGTTTTATATAACTTGAAAAATCACTTCACACATCCACTTTACTAGGCTCAACCAACTCTACTCAACAAATCACTTAATTAAATAATCCTTGATCACAAACCCTACTCCAAACATATGAAAACTCACTCAAAATATTTCCAACAATACTCATCAACCAATCTCACATAACAATGATACTCATGTTCTTTTCAAACCCTAGTTCAAGTTCTTCACTCAATCATTCACTTCAAAAACAATGCTTATAAACCAAGGTGCACAACATTCATTTCACAATAGCTCAATAACCAATAAGGAAATCCTAACCAAGTACTTTTCACTCCAAATCTTGTTTTTCATAAAACAACCAATCAACTCAACCATGGAATAATGTACCCATACCTTTTTGGTTGAAGAAGAAGGAATCTCAAAATTTGTCTCAATCATAGATAATACTTTTCCAATCTCAAGAAGGTTAGATAGCAATACAAAGCATATAATAACTCACAAATACACCTTATTACTCCATTCTTAAAATGATATCCAAAACCACAATTTTAATTAATCACTTATTCAAAGTCCTAACTTATCACAAGATCATCTCAACCATTCAGATTTAACACAACTCACTTCATAAAATTATATTTCCACTTACGACTCCCTACTTTAATATTGCATTTATTAAGTAACTCACTTGTAAAACAATGCAATAAAATATTTTTCCCTTTTTCTAAGGTAAAAAGACTTTTACCCTTAAATATATCATAGAAAAATAACCTCTTAAAAATTTAATAATATTTTCCTTGTGAACCTTGGCTAAAATTCCAAAACAAAACTATCACCTTATTTCTTCTATATTTAACTTTAGCCCATGCAAAAATTAAATCAAAAATAAAAAATATTTACCACTTTAGCATGCATAGGAGTCGAACATGGCACTTCTCTCCAATGAAAATATTGATCACAGCTTCCATTCTATGTGAGCCACGTGCTCCTCTTAGAGCCACAAAACACCAACCATGCTTTGACTTCCTTAGCACCCACGAGCCAAAAGGCTCCTTCACCCTCGCTTGTTAGAAACCACACGTTGCACTAACTGTCATTGTGAAATATGCACATGAGTCTTAGGCATTAATTTTTGGAATTGAGTATGGATATATTTGCATTTGGAAAGGCTATGGTTTAAATACCATCTGCATTCTAATAATATCCCACATTTGTAGAGGGATTACATCATCTTCATATGCAAAAGAGTCAGTTCCAAACTTAGACTTTGGCCTTGTAATTATTAAATATAATAATTTAAATTCTTTTAGAATTTAAATATTATAATTTAATAATAAAATAAAATTTGGGTCTTTTAAACAAAACTAAAGGCCTTCTTGGTTTTTAGAAAAAAAACTTATAACTTGTCCACCATTGGTTTTAAAGAAAAACCTTTTATTTTTTCCACCATTGGTTTTAAATAAAAACTTTTTATTTTTGTTACCATTGGTTTTAAAGAAAAAACCTTTACAATAATGATCCACATAGTATTTAAAAATGAACATTATGGAGCTCATTTATCATCAACCTTTTGCATTGCTCCTTTTGATATTTTGACATTAATGACAATTTATCCTGGACATCACATAACAAATTTGACTCAAAATGTCCAACAATATCCCCCTTTGTCATTGATGGAAACCAAAATTCTTTTTACCAAAAACTTGATTTTTTTCTTGTTATTATCCCCCTGGTACATTTCTCCCCTTGTCTCAATGCTCTCTCCTTAAATAAAATCTCTCTCCCTTACTCAAATATCTCTCCCTTTGAAATCAATGTCAAAGGGTCACCTTTGGGGCTTGGGGCTAAGAATGAGTCTCTTAGCTTAGCCCCTCCCCCACCTCCTATTGAGGTGGTTAATTCTGGGGTGGTTTATAAGCATTGTTTTTGAAGTGAATGATTGAGTGAAGAACTTGAAATAGGGTTTGAAAAGAACATGAGTATCATTGTTATGTGAGATTGGTTGATGAGTATTGTTGGAAATATTTTGAGTGAGTTTTCATATGTTTGGAGTAGGGTTTGTGATCAAGGATTATTTAATTAAGTGATTTGTTGAGTAGAGTTGGTTGAGCCTAGTAAAGTGGATGTGTGAAGTGATTTTTCAAGTTATATAAAACAAATTATTCTATATCCTGAATTGATTTGAGAAAGTGATTGAGAATTGTGATGAATTTGAATCATATTGAGTCTCTAACAATTCTCTTTATGTTTCTATGAGATTGGACAAGTTCTAGTGTGAACTTGTTAGGTATATTTGAGGTAAGTCTTAGAAAAGACTTGTGGTAAGATTTGTGTGAGATTTTATGGAAGCTTTTAATATAGTTCAGAGATAGATATTGAGGACATATTTGAGGATAGATATTGGTGCAAATTTGAGGATAGGTTTGTGTCAGACCAAAAATAGAGATTGAGCAGATTTGTGCTAGACAAATGGATTGTGCTTAGTGCAAATTTAAGATAGATATTTGAATGTGAGAGAGTATAAAGGATGAAAGTCTATAGTGGATAGAGATCCATTATCTAAGGTAGTGAGGACAAGAGTCTTCAGTGGATAGAGATCCATTATCCAGAGTAGTGGGGGCAATTGTTCTTCTAGAAGATCACCAATTAGAACCAAGGAGAAAGTTCTCCTATGGATAGATATCCATGAACTTGATTAGGGGATTGGTGTCTCCTTTGGATAGAGGTATATAAATATTGTAGGGAAAGGATTCCCAAGAGAATTTATTTGAGAAAAAATTATAAGAGATATTTTCTTCGTGGAGCAGCCTATATTGGGTGAACCACGTAAAAATCATGTATCCCATGTGAGTGATGCTTTGTGTGATATTTATTGCTTTAATATTGTTGATGTTATTTGTAGACACCAAAAAAATACCAATTCGATTATGTGGCTACAAACACTGATCACACTAGCATACACAGCCCCCAGGGTAGCCCCAAGAGGTTAAACAGTGGTCCTAACCACTCTCACAGTAGTTTTGGAAGGTCAAAGGTCAATTTGGCACCTTTCAGACACTCTTCTCCTTATTCATTCCACCCAGGGATGATTAGCAGCATTCACCCCTGGGTGAGGTGAATAGCAGGTTTGACGAGAAAAAGGTCAAACCTTGACAAATGGCAGCTCAGATCCACCACTTAACTCCTCCTTCATTGCATGGGAGTGCGAGTGAGCATTTTTGAGCTCAAAGAGGCAGTCATAGAGGCAGTCATGGAGTCCTTAATCAGGGAGGAATCTTCTCTCCCCTAAGAAGGCATGATCGCCAAGTGGCGCCTCTGCATGCTCATTCACAGAGACCCTCAAGTCTATAAAATGGTGAGTCTTCTCACCCCAAAAAGAGAAACATGTTAGGAGCATTTGGAGCAATGGAGTGCTGCCGATTTACATCCTCACCCTTTTTCTTGTGCCTTTCACATCCTTGATCTCTCTTTTGGAAGGGAGGTTATTGGGTGATTATTGGAAGCACAATCCAGACCCAAAACCTAACATTTGGCCACAGTATCCCACCCAAATTTGTCGACAATACCCCACAAGAGGTTTTGGACCCATCCCAAGTGGATTGGTGTCAAAACTAGGCCCCAAACGACGGGCGTCCTACCCCCGGGCGCCCCTCGCACTGCTGCAGTCCTAATCGCCCCACCCCGGAGCGATTAGAAATCTGTAGAATATTTCATTTCTATTTTTCTTGCATTTATTTCTAGGTTGTTTAGATAGGCTTTCATTCAAATTTCATGTTATTCTGAGCAATTTTGATCATGCTTTTGTTATTTCTCGCTTTCACTAACATGCAGGGAGCATCATCATATTTCGGGTGATAGAGGCCGAATTGGCAAAATATGACCTTCTCGGTCTTTCCAAAATACCCCATTTTACCTAACCCCCAACTTTGCAAGTGATTTGGAGCCTCCTGGATGGGACATTTAGGAGGGTGCTTTCTGACATTTTGTTGTAGGTCTAATCGTCCCACCCCGGAGCGATTAGAAATCCATGGTGAATTTCCTGATTGTTCCTTTTGCAGTGCCTTCCTGGTAATGTTCTCATGCCTCTGTCAAGTTTTCAGCTCATTCTGATATGTTTTAGTTATCATTTTATTTATTTTATGCATGCACTAATCGTAGGCTTTGGGGATCGCATGTTTTACTTCATCCGCAGGTGCTACTAATCCTTTTCTATTTCTCTGAACGCAGGATCTCGACATCGGAGGAGAAACAAGGAATCAAAGATGTGTTCATGCAAGTGGTGATGACATTTGGCCTACCCACTTTACATGTGGGCACGTGGAAGAAAGCGTACCAATACGTGGTGTAATAGAGCCCTACTTAATGCTCCTAGCCCCCGAAAAGGGAGGAGACGTATTGTAACCCAATTTTAAAGCAAATTAATAAAAAGGGCTGTACTCAACATTTGCTTTCTATCTTGTTTCAATTCATTTATGTTTCTCTCCTTTCATGCATTTCAGTTTGTAGGACTTAGCATTACGTTTTGCTTTTGCATACATCGCACTTGGCATTTCCGTTTTGTTTTCGTATCCTCGTGCTTTCAGTGGTGATCACGGTGGGACCCTATCCTCTGATTTTGAGATCAAATTTTTGATCAAAATTGTTTGTTTTTGCTTGCAGGTACCAATATTTCAAGCGCTGGACTGCTGTTCGTTCCAGTCTGTGATGAGTACAGAGCTGGAATTCATGTCACCTAGGGATGAATGGGCATTTGTCCCACCCTATGATGAATATAGTTTTGTTATTCATCCCACCCCAGGATGAATAATCCCTCTATGCACTTTTAGAACAAAAACTCAGAGGCATCCGGTTTGGGCAGAGAAGAGGTAGGGGTTCTGAATACCTTCTGTCATTTTCTATTTTTTGTCTCTGTATTTTTTAGTTTCTTTGCTTTCTTAGGAAGGTTTTACTTCATGTTTAATTTCCTTTCATAAGTAAAAATAACCCCACACACCACGTGGTAATTTAAACAACAAGGAGTTGGTCGTAAAACCCCAACCCTTGATCAAGACCAACGGTGGATTTCATCACCACCTTGGCTTGAATTTTTGCATCCATAACCCCGATCGCTACTGTTGCTAGACGTAAATCCTGACGAAATCTGACCAAGTGTAGCTGGGGTGATTCCCAGTGCATGAGGATAAGTCTTCTATGGTAGGTGTCAAAAATAGGGTGATCCCCCTTCCGTACCACCTATGTTCCACGTACCATTCTGCTCTCACGTACCAATAGTTTCCCTCACGTAAGGGCGGGTATATTGAGAGGTTTGGTATAATGGCCTGGAAGTGGTATATTGAAGGGGCGACCATTTTGGGAGACATAAGAGCCATCATATTGCATGAGCAACAAAAAGTTCTTTTCAAAATATTTCAAAACAAAAATCAAAACACACTAAACCAGATTTAGGGCACACACTTAATTCGTAAACAAGATAATCACTCCTTTGTTTGTGTGGCTCCTACTTGTTTAGTGTAGCATAACAAATCATAAATAAGATAAAATTTGCACATATTTTAGAGAAACACCACCATGGTGTACACCCGTAGCCAAGCCCAATCATGGGCGAAAGCTACAGAGAGTGTACAAGGGGGCACAAGTCACCTCCGCTATAGCCTAGAGGACTTGGTCATACCACCTTGGTGGCCTGACCCACAAAATAGTCCACATCATGTCATTATAGAATGGGACTATAGAGGCACCCCTTCGAGGGGCATGCCCATGCAACATAGACCCTTTCAAGAGGAGTCCATACACGTGGCACTCAACATAGATGGGAGGGCTCCCTTAGACACTCGTTATGAGTGGCCACTGTGCAATGAAGTGCTAGAACAACATAGGGTCCATAAGGAGGGGCCACATGATTACATCATCCCTCCCCTACCCCTTATTACTATTAGAAACAATAGGCCAAATCCAGAGCATAAGGCTCTTCAGATAGGGCAGGCCAACTCTGCTTGCACCTTTCACACATACGAAAGGGAGCATGAGGAAGACCACTATATTCCTCAAGAGCAATACATAGCATGGGAGCAATGCGCCTCTGCACCTGCTATTTATCAGGATCACCTACTGAGGCCAGAACCTTGGGTGAATGCCGCTAACCTCGATAGAGGGAAGCGACCTATAGAGGTATCAGATCTCCATGACCAAGATAGACATGTAGGGGAAGCATCTAGGCCACCTAGACCTAAGACGGTGGAACAAATTGACTTGGAATTTTCCAAACATGCCGCCCGCCAAGCACAAATCATACACCTTGAGCAAGACCAACAATAGTTAGAGCACCTGTATCGCCTTAGGAAAGAGCGCATTCGACATCAAACAGATGAGCTGCTCCATAACACTGTGCTTGAGAGGGTTCCAACCCCTCACACCCAAAGGGAAGAACTGTATGAGAGGCACAACCCCTTGGTGCAAGACAGGCCTCCACGACCTTACCAAGTGCTACCTCCGAGACCTCCTAGACCTGAGCGGGAGGCCACTCCCAGGAACAACGATGGGCACCCTCCATGGGGACCCACCCATGTTTATAGGTCTCACCCAAGAACTCCTCAAGAAGCCTATGAGGAGTATGAGCAAGAAGAAGAGCGGGCTGAAATGCCCTACCAAGGCAGAGGGGGTGCTATCCGGCCACCCCTCCATAGGCCTCAAGTTCCCCACAACCCGTAGTGGGAACAAACCAAGGAGGAAGAGATCAAATCTTTTGATGCATATAAAGCATTGCTAGAGTGCTTAGAGTCTATGGAGACCAAGAGACTTTTGGGCCCCAAAATCCCACTTTACGCCAACTCCGCAGTCACCCTGTGCATCCATCAATGCCGGCACCCCCATACCCTGAACACTTTAAACTACCCTAGTTGGCAATATTTAGAGGGGAGGAGGATGCCCAAGAGCACGTGACTAGATTCCTGAGCCAATGCTTTGGCATTCAAGACAATGATGCTTTGCTGCTAAGAACATTTATAACCACGTTCGCAGGCCTTGCCTCGGATTGGTTCACTCAATTGCCAAAGCACAGCATCAGTAACTTAGATCAGCTAGTGGACGCATTCCTCGAACGCTTCGCCTTCAACACCAAGAAGAAGGCGTCACTAAGTGACCTAGCCAGCCTCAGGAAGTATGAGGAAGAAACCATGGTGGCCTATGGGAATCGATGGAGGACGTTGCTTTCAAAGCTGCCCTACCTCCCTCCTATGGCCGACCTTACCCAAATGTTCTCAAAGAGCTATTTGAGATTGATCTTCATGCTATTGCAGCTGCAGCAATATGCCACTCTTGAGGAAGCCCTGGCACAAGCAGAATCATTGAGGAGATCAAGATTTAGGATGGCGAGATTGCCAAGCCAAAGAAGAAAGAGTGGTCTAAAAATGCCAAGATAGGGACCACGCAACCAAAACCTATTGTAGTCAATCAGGTTGCTATAAACATACCTAAGCCTATACAAGCAACGCAGCCCCCAAAGGCTAACTATCAGGCGGTCCCTCTTGACAGTTATGAAAGAGAAAACCATCGACAAGAGCAAAATCAGCAGCATCACCCTAGGCGAAAATTCACACCTTACATCGAGTCTAAAGACTCCCTGTTTGAGCGCTTGTCAGCAGAAAACTTGATAAACCTACCAGAGAGTCGACCCATAGACCCCAACACTCCAAAACCTAAGGGCTACAGGGAAGACTTGTACTGTAGGTTTCATCGATAGAAGGGACATGATCTTAATGCATGTTGGAAGTTTAAAGGCTTGGTGCAAGACCTAATAGACAACAAGATGTTGGCGGTGGATAACCCCATGGCACCAAGCAACCAATAGATGGAGGTCTTCAAGGACCCCCTGCCTACCCATGATGCGTAGGCAAAGACCCTACAAGTCAATGAGGTAACATAGAACTGCCCCATGTAGGGGTATGTAGGGATGATCAATATAGTGACTCAAAACAAAAGGTACCCAAGCATAGCTACCCCCACGATGGCTACAGGAGAGGTGCCAACAACGTCACAACCACAACAGCACCCTACGCAACCTCCTCCGCCTAGACCAATGGCCACAATTTGGACCAAACTCACCCAAAGTTTGAGGACCACGTCGGCTAGGCTCTCCATTTATGAGCTCATACAACAATCATCACCCCATCGGGAGGCTCTAATGGAGATACTTAAAGCCATCGAGTTGCAGCCCCACGAAGCAAACTCTTTCAACAACTTCATGGGGCATGTCAAGCGATGCACCGAGCCAATCATCACCTTTAGAGAGGACGAATTGAAATCGGTGATCGGTGACATGGCGGATCCACCCCTGCACGTCATTGTGCACGGTCAACGAGATTCCGTATAAGAGGGTGTTGGTGGACACTGGCTCGTCCAATAATATCATTACAACAGTGGCATTGAAACATCTAAAGTTGCCAGCATCTCACATCATGGCCTCCACCTACACTCTGCGAGCATTCAATGATGCGATATGCTCAACAATTGGCACAATTGTCCTACCCATCCAAGTGGGACAAAAGACTATTCCTACATTGTGCCACATCTTGGAGGGTGAGATGGCTTATAACATTTTTCTGGGCCGGCCATGGATCAAGGACATGAAGTGTGTCCCTTCAATAGCCCACCAATGCTTAAAGTATACATTCAAAGGGCAGGTGCATGTAGTCCTGATGGACTTAGAACCCTTCAAGTATTGCAATGCGGTGCAGCTGATGCCGCAATCGACCCTTCCATCAACACATTTGGATTTTTAGTTGAATCCATCTAAACAGGGTTCAATTCTGCATACATCCCCACTGTTAAGTCCATCAAATCCCCAGCCGGGTCCATCTTCGTCATCTGGTCCTTCACCAATGATGCCACCTATGGTGGCCACACCAAAGGACAATGGGAAGAAACCCCTGGAAGAGGCACCGCCATCAGTCTCAACCATATCTACTAAAGAGATGCCTAGCCGAATGGAAGTCGAGATGCCTAGTTCACCTAACATGGAGTGGAATCAGGAAGAACTCCCATTCCCTCCCCCTCAACCACCAACAATCATCGTTGAGATGGCCAATACGGGCTTGGGGGAGTATCTGGTGTGGAACATTGTAGCAACACCCACACTTGAGTCCATGCAGGACATGGGGAGACCTCGCCTCCCCATAGGCACTATTGTTCCTCTAGGCTACCCGCCAAACCAGACAAACTTTGTATATGGGGGCCTTGATAATGGCATTGAACCTTACATGCAAGAAGAAGAAGATGAAGAGCCTTTCGCTGAGGACGTCAACTATTTGTCCAACCCAGACTTCGCTTTAAGATATCTTGGCCAATGCAATTGGCATGGATATGGGTTGGGCAGATATGAGCAAGGAGTGCACGTTCTTTGCCAACCAAGATATCAGATGCCATACGACAAATTAGGAGTAGGGTTCAACCACCCCCTGCCCTTGGACATCTTGGTAGAGAACATGCAAGGCCTAGGGATAGGCAACAAGGATGGGTTGGCATTAGATCCATATGCCAATCCTAACACAACATACACATTGGGGGATTACCTCCCATTGTTGACAACCAACCTTGTTGACCTCAACAACCCCTTCCCTTTAACCGAGAAAGGAGAAAGTTTGAGAACTCACCTACAAGGGGGATATAGACAAGGTCAGGAAGGATCTTTAGAAGATGAGTCAGAATATGAGGTAGCACCATGGGACCCTTTCGAATCGGATAGCAATCACTCACAAGTGACCCCCATGGATGACTATCAAGAAAGCCTCTTGGCAATGTTCCCTTTGGATGCTCCAATCGAGCAAGTGCCACCTCAAGAAAATTAGGTCCCCCCGTAGAGAGCGGAACAACCCCGATGGGACCATATCAATTTGCTCGAGCAGGACGAGCCTCACATGTCGCAAATAGTTGTTGGAACCAATGAAGGCCTTTGGATCTTCGATAGTGATTATGAAGATGAAACTGAGATGGCCTATCTCAATCATATGCGACAACAACAATACCCCATGGATATTGATGACATGTTTGAACAACTAAACATGGGGCCAAGGCATAGGTGGCACCTAAACCCAGCATAGTTGGACCAAGTGTTGCATCCGCCACTTTGGGCATACAGAGAGCACCTTCCGCCTAGAGACCCTATAGCGATATCAGTGCCGAGGGTAGACCCTGTCCTCCTATCCACACATAGGGCCGATCCATTCGTGCCAATACCTCTAGAGCTAGATCCAGAGCACAGAGATCACCAAGGAAGTCCGAGTCACCACACCCATGGTAATGGAGACCAAAATAATTTCATCAACATGATCTCCATTGACTTAACCTCCCCCATCCACAATCCAGCCGATCCAGCATGGTCATTGTATCTAGACATAGATGCCATAGACTGGGATCACGTCAATTCACCACCATCCCCATCAGAGTATTGGTCGTTCGATGAGATGCTTCATTTCACCCTAGGACCAACTCAGGATATCTTCCATGCTAAAGAGGGACCCGAAGTTCCTAATGTAGATCTAAATTTAGCGACTGATATCCACTTGATCCCAACTCCACATCAGTTGGAGGATGGATCCCACATGTCAGTTGAGGAGATGACTGACGTAGACATCGGCTCTGATCCAATGAATCCATAGATAATCAAGCTAGGGGTAAGTCTATCCCCCAAAGAGCAAGCCGACTACATTGCCCTTCTCAAAGAGAAGAAGGAGGTTTTTGCATGGTCCTACAAAGACATGCCAGGGCTAGATCCGTAGCTAGTCACGCATAATCTAACGCTTGATCCGACAGTCAAGCCAGTTAAGCAAAAACTACGTAAGATGCACCCAATAGTGGCCTTAATGGTCAAAGATGAATTGCAAAAGTTGTTGGATGCACAGTTTGTCATCTGCATGGATTACCCACCATGGTTGTCCAACATGGTGCCCATCAAAAATCCTGACGGGAGGATTCACATATGCACTAATTTTCGAGATCTAAACAAAGTGAGTCCTAAGGATGATTTCCCCTTGCCTAGCATCGACGCATTGGTAGATGCCATAGCAGGCCATGAAATGCTTTCCCTCATGGATGGTTTCTTGGGATACAATCAGATTTGTATCAATCTCGAGGACCAACTAAAAATGGTGTTCACAACGCCTTGGGGGACATTTTGTTATAAGGTCATGCCCTTTGGCCTTAAAAATGCTGGCGCCACCTACCAACGTGCCATGACATACATCTTCCATGATCACATGCATAAAACTTTGGAATATTACATGGATGATTTGTTGGCCAAATCTCTTTTGCGCCCAGATCATCTCGATGACTTAAGCAAGATCCTCGATCACCTCATCGAACACAAAGTCAGACTAAACCCCAAGAAGTGCGTATTTGGCATCACATCTGGAAAACTCTTGGGTTTCATAGTCTCAAAGCGAGGCATCGAGGTGGACCCAAACAAAGTCAAGGAAATCCTTGAAATGCTTCCCCCAACTACCATCAAGCAGCTCAGAAGCCTATAGGGAAAGGTCGCGTCAATCAAGCGCTTCATAGCACAGCTATCTGACAAGTGCCGACCCATGAATAAATTATTGCACAAGGGGGTAGCATTTCATTGGGATGACGAGTGCCAATCAACCTTCGATGACATTAAACAATACTTGGCTTCGTCACTAGTATTGGCACCACCTAGACCAGGAGTGTCGTTCTACTTATACATCTCAGCTACTGAGGTGGCACTGGGTGCCATGCTAGCCCAAAAAAATGAACTACACAAAGAACAGGCTACTTACTATCTTAGCCGCACCCTGGTCAGTTATGAACTTAACTATGCATACATTGAGAAGCTCTGCTTGGCAGTGGTGTTTGCTACCAAAAAGCTATGCCATTACATGTTGAGCAACACGATGTATGTTGTGTCTAAGGAGAATCCATTGCGATACATGATGAGTCATACTTATCATAGTAGCCACACGGTGAAATGGATCATGTTGTTGACGGAGTTTGACATCGAATTCATTGGATAGAAGTCCATCAAAGGTCAAGTCATCACCGATCAACTAGCAGAGGCTCCTCTCAAAGATGATCAGCCTCTGGCAATAGAGCTACCCGATGATGGGGTCTTCCATGTCTCAGAATCGCCAGATTCTGATGAGCCTGAGTCACAGGCCGACATAACCCTATTTTTTGATGGTTCTAAATGTGAGCAAGGGGGTGGCACGGGAATCATATTCTTCACACCGCAAGGGGCTCCAATGCCTCTATCATTTAAACTTGATTTCCCGTGCACCAATAACAATGTCGAATATGAAGCCTTGCTCATAGGTCTTCAGACAACCATCACCATGAACATCAAATGCTTGAATATCTTTGGTGATTCGCTGTTAATCGTTAACCAAGTGAAAGGGGTATTCCAATGTAAATGCCCAGTTCTGTAGGCCTATAAAGCCCTTGTGGATAAATTCCTGGCAAATCTTGAATGGTACAACATCGAGGCACTCCCTCGATCATCGAATCATTTTGCGGACACTATGGCCTCCTTGGGGTCACTAATCCCGTAAGACATTTTTGGTGATATGACAACCATTCAAGTCAAAACACTATCGCAATCCGCGATGGAGCGTGCAAGCTCTGACTTAACGCCAGGAATCCACCTGATCTAGATTGAACCATCCCCGGACAAGTTCTCTCGAATCCATGATTGTTTGAATCATGCCAACTGGGGGTCCTTGTTCTCCCCTACTCCCCTTAATAGCAACACAACGCTATTCTTACAAGTTCTTTCCCACTCAACTTTTGCTAGGGATGAACTTCAAGAGGGATTGGTTGTTCATACTATCGAGGTTTTCGATCAGCAGGATTGGTATACACCCATACGAGATTACCTCAAGCTAGGCAACCTCCCACTTGGATTGTCGCATGCCGCAAAAATATCATTCAAATAGAAAGCGACAAAACATGTCTTGTTAGGAGACATTTTGTACCGTCGAAGCTACGAAGGAATCCTCCTTCGTTGCTTGGACTAGTAGGAGTCCACTTGGGCGATCACCCAAGCGCACGATGGTACATGCGGTGGCCACTTTAGCGGTATGGCCATCGCAAAGCGCATTCTTCGCATGGGCTATTATTGGCCATCTTTAGAGCGAGATTGTTGCGCCTATGTAAGGAAGTGCGTGAAGTGTCAACACCATGCTAATTTGACACACGTACCTTCTCAGGCCTTGCAATCGATCCAATCGGCTTGGCCGTTCTTGTAGTGGGGCTTAGATCTAATCGAAAAGATCTCCCCTACATCGTCAGGCCATCACACGTTCATCATAACGGCCATAGAGTACTTCACCAAGTGGGTGGAAGCAATTTCGCTTACCTCTACGACTGGAACCCGCATTTCGGAGTTCATTTTACATAACATCATATGTCATTTTGGTATTCCATCCAAGATAATCTCAGATAATGGGACGTCATTCAAGAACAAATACGTGCATGCTTTGACCACAAAGTACAAAATTCAGCATAGTTTTTCGACACCCTATTATCCGCAGGCAAATGGGCAAGCAGAGGCGTCAAACAAAATGCTAGTCGCCATCCTCAGAAAGACAATCGCAGATAGTCATAAGGATTGGCACATTCAGATCCCACTTGCTCTTTGGGCGTATCGCACTAGCATTCGGATGCCCACTGGGGCAACTCCATTTTTGCTCGTGTATGGCTCCGAGGCAGTCATGCCTCTCGAGTTGGAAATTCCTTCCCTATGCATATCAATGCAAGAGTTCATCGATGATGACACTGTGTGGCAGGCCCGGTTAGACCAGATTACGTTACTCGATGAACGATGCGTCAATGCTCTCGAGCATTTGCGTATTTACCAAGAGCGACTTAAGAAAGCATACAACATGAAAGTTCACCTGAGGGACTTTTAGGTTGGTGACCTGGTACTAAAAGAGAACCAATAGAATTCTAACTTGCTGCCCCATCTAAGGGACAAGTTCATGGCAAACTAGTTAGGTCCGTATGTGATTGATAATAAAATAGGACCTAGAACATACCGGCTAGCCTCTCTTGATGGAATCAAGGAACTAGAACCCTTGAACATCAGTCATTTGAGGCCATTCCATATTTAAAAGAGCCATAGCCCAAACCAAAAGCTCCAAGGATTCCTACAATCGCTTGGTCAAACCCTTTGGTCAAACCAAAAGCTCCAAGGATTCCCGCAATCGCTTGGTCAAACCCCCCAAAAGCCCCAAGGATTCCCACAATCACTTGGTCAACCCCAAAAATGCCCCAAAGGTGCCCATTATCCCTTTGGTCAAACCAAACACCCCAAAGGTGTCCACAAACCCTTTGGTCAAACCAAAAGCTCCAAGGATTCCCATTATCACTTGGTCAATCCCAAAATGCCCCAAAGGTGTCCACAAACCCTTTGGTCAAACCAAAAGCTCCAAGGATTCCCATTATCGCTTGGTCAATCCCAAAACACCCCAAAGGTATCCATAAACCCTTTGGTCAAACCAAAATGCTCCAAGGATTCCCGCAATCGCTTGGTCAACCCCAAAAATGCCCCAAAGGTGCCCATTACCCCTTTGGTCAAACCAAAAAGCTCCAAGGATTCCTGCAATCGCTTGGTCAACCCTAAAATGCCCCAAAGGTGCCCATAATCCCTTTGGTCAAAACCTCCAAGGATCCGAAAGAATCACTTGGTCCGCCCTCACGCGGAATGAACCAACCATAAAGAAAATTCAAAAACAACAAAATCATCAAAAATAACAAAAATTTGCATCTCATTTCCATGCATACTCAAAATCATCAAAACAATAAAGAAAACTTTTGCATCTCATTTTCATGCATACTCAAAATACTCACAAAAATCAATCAATCAAAAACACAAAAATAATAGTTGCATTAGGCATCCCATACATACATTTGCATATTTGTTGATCATACAGGTCAAAAGCACCATAGACTGTAATCACGGGTAATTCCATCAGTCTCCACATTTTTCCACTTTGTAAATAGTTCATCGCAAATAAACGCCATTCACATTTTTTTGCCATATCATAGTCAGTTGTCTTCTAATGTATCTAGAGTTTTCGTCATTCAAGCTATCATTAGCTTTCTAGCCAAATATTGTACAAATTCAGATAGATTTTACAAAGGTAGAGTTCCACTTGGATCACACCTTGTTACGTAGCATCCCAACACAAGCTAAAACACATAAAAAAAATTCCCAAGTTGTGTAAACGAAAGATGAAACCTGCAAAGCAATCCAAGATACCATCTAGTGAAAAGGTTATCTTGCTCATCCCCCTATGCGAATGACCCCAAGAATGCTGAGAGTTGGCAAAAGGACAAGCATCTTCCCTACCCAATTCCCCAAGAATCCCAAGTTCTCAAAAAGTTGCAAACATCAAAAAATTTGCAAAAGTCAAAACTCCAAAGTTTGACATCAAAACCAAAGTGCATACATCAAAAGGCACAAGCAATAGTGATTCTCATCACTCAATATTCAAATCCCTTGCTCAAAAGAAAAAAACAAAAATAAATAGTGATTTTTATCACTATAGAAGAGCAAGTATCCCAATACAATTGAAGAAAAGAAGGGAGTCAAACTTGAATCCCTGGAACTCTCAACATTCAGAAGGTCATGAGGTGAACCTCAGTACCGGTTTGGTGGATAGCCTATCGGTCACTGGTGGCAAACCTCCCGCATGATGATATATCTGTCACATTAACTTGTGTGCAGATCAATGTTTGCATGTGGATGAGCTAGCTCATGGTATCCTAGATAGCACCATAGATTAATCTGACTAAATACAACAAAGGAGTTAGTGGAGCTAATTAGGTGATCCTCAGTACAGGTTTGGTTGATAGCCTATCTGGCACTGGCGGTATCTTGAAAAATACCACATAAACGAACTCAATTGCACACACAGGGATGTGAAATAACTTGGTCAAAGTCAAGTCGGATTTATACCTTGTTCAAAAGTCTTGTAGGATAAAAGTACAGTCTTGGCTAGTTAGTTAAAACATCTGAGTCTCAGAAAACCTTAACTACATTTTAACACAACTGTAGTACATCCCATTCTTACATCGCCATCAGAAAATCCAAAACAAAAACAAAAAATATATATCATGCAAAGTCATCATATAAAACAATCACATAAGTACAAAAATCCGGTAAGTCTTGCACAGTCTATGGTGCAACCGCCAAGTTATCAACAAATCATTTCATACATTCATATGCATATCATATATATTAGACACATTTGCATTCATCATAACCTGTGCATCCATCAAAATAAATTAACATGCATACATCAACATCCATCAATCACATAAGAATAACAATAACTCATGACAAGTGTATAAATAAAAGAAATTCATGTATATATATATCATCAAAATGCCCGTAGGCTACAATAAACCGGTCCTCTGACCTCACAAAAAAGCAAAAGTTCAAAAACCCCCAAGCCTAGGGCATCGGCCACCATGATCACGTAGGATCGGTGCAACGAGAACTACCCCCCATGGTGTGGGTCCTATGGGACCTCTCAAGATGGATGATTCTAGTCCCCACATCGGCTTCGCCACTTGATCTGGTTCGTGAACTCATGGTGTCCAAAAAAATTCTGTAGCGCTTCTCTTTGTAGACTCGACCTCCTCCTCCTCACAGCTTCAAATTGCCAGAAAAACAAGTTACAAATGAGCCCAAACCCTAATTTTGGCCCTTAAATAGGCTCTTAGGCCTATAATCATTCCACCCTGGGATGAGCACTCTAGTTTGCACTCGTACCACCCTGGGACGATTACTAACTGCTATTCGTCCCACCCAAGGACGATTACAAAAGGGTCAAAACCCACCAAAAAGAGCAATAAAATTGCCGAATAAGAGTGCTTTTGCACTTGAAATTCTTGGCATTAAAAAAACTAATGTCGGGGTCACAAATTGTCACTCTCCTACTCCCTAAGAAGGCTACCATAGCCGGACCGCTCCACGGGAGGATGGATTTTTGACAATTTCAACCCCAAATGGCATCCCAAAAAGGGTTAACACCCACCAAAAATAGGTCTAAATGTTGGGAAACTGCATAAGCATTCAAAGAAAAACAACTGAAGGCACCCTTACACAAGTCATCTTGGGTCAAGTGACTCATCACTTTTCTCATGTAGGTCATTCCCTCATCGATTCGTCGCTTGAGGGGGTAGTCACACTTAGTCATCAATCAACAAATACACACCCAATCAAGGAAATGGCATGCATTCAAAGAATCATTGACAAAGACAATCACGCCCTTGCTTGGGGCAGCAAACAAGCAATAATCACAAGCTGATCAAACACTTGGCATTTGTGAATCATGAACTCAAGGTTCCCATAGACAAAAGGTTGCGCCCTTTGCCTATTCATGACTGATCAATGTCCAAGATCAAGTAACACCTCACCAAAAAAGGTTAACACTTGAATTAAGTTCCTTAGCTCGTTAGAAGCAAGGATTCAAGAATGCATGCCCTTTCCATACTTGGGGCATCAAAAGTTGGTTAGGTTACTGAGAAACCCTAATCATTAGTGCTTTGGTTATCTATTTTTGCTCAACACTGTGCCATGCACAACGCATCCCAAAAAGGGGCATCTGTAGACACCAAAACAGCACCAATCCGATTATGTGGCTACAAACACTGATCACACTAGCATACACAGCCCCCAAGGCAGCCCCTAGAGGTTAAACAGTGGTCCTAACCACTCTCACAGTAGTTTTGGAAGGTCGGAGGTCAATTTGGCACCTTTCGGGCACTCTGCTCCTTATTCGTTCCACCCAGGGACGATTAGCAACATTCGCCCCTGGGTGGGGCGAATAGCAGGTTTGATGGGCAAAAGGTCAAACCTTGACAAATGGTAGCTCAGATCCACCACTTAACTCCTCCTTCATTGCATGGGAGTGTGAGTGAGCATTTTTGAGCTCAAAGAGGCAGTCATAGAGGCAATCATGGAGTCCTTAATCAGGGAGGAATCTTCTCTCCCCTGAGAAGGCATGATCGCCAAGTGGCGCCTCTGCATGCTCATTCACAGAGACCCTCAAGTCTATAAAATGGTGAGTCTTCTCACCCCAAAAAGAGAAAAAGGTTAGGAGCATTTGGAGCAATGGAGTGCTGCCGATTTACGTCCTCACCCTTTTGCTTGTGCCTTTCACATCCTTGATCTCTCTTTTGGAAGGGAGGTTATTGGGTGATTATTGGAAGCACAATCCAGACCCAAAACCTGACATTTGGCCATAGTATCCCACCCAAATTTGCTGAAAATACCCCACAAGAGGTTTTGGACCCATCCCAAGTGGATTGGTGCCAAAATCGGGCCCCAAACGGTGGGCGTCCTGCCCCTGGGTGCCCCTCGCACTCCTGTAGTCCTAATCGCCCCACCCCGAATGATTAGAAATCTGTAGTAGATTTCATTTCTATTTTTCTTGCATTTGTTTCTAGGTTGTTCAGATAGGCTTTCATTCAAATTTCATGTTATTCTGAGCAGTTTTGATCATGCTTTTGTTATTTCTCGCTTTCACTAACATGTAGGGAGCATCATCAAATTTTGGGTGATAGAGGCCAAATTGGCAAAATCTGACCTTCTGGGTCTTTCCAAAATACCCCGTTTTACCTAACCCCCAACTTTGCAGGTGATTTGGAGCCTCCCGGATGGGACATTTAGGAGGGTGCTTTCTGACATTTTGTTGTAGGTCTAATCGTCCCACCCCGGAGCGATTAGAAATCCGTGGCAAATTTCTTGACTATTCCTTTTACAGTGCCTTCCTGGTAATGTTCTCATGCCTCTGTCAAGTTTTCAGCTCATTCTGATATGTTTTAGTTATCATTTTATTTATTTTATGCATGCACTAATCGTAGGCTTTGGGGATCGCATGTTTTACTTCATCCGTAGGTGCTACTAATCCTTTTCTGTTTCTCTGAACATAGGATCTCGACACCGGAGGAGCAACAAGGAATCAAAGACGCGTTCACACAAGTGGCGATGACATTTGGCCCACCCACTTTACATGTGGGCACACGAAAGAAAGCGTACCAATCCGTGGTGTAATAGAGCCCTATTTAACGCTCCTAGCCCCTAAAAAGGGAGGAGACGTATTGTAACCCGATTTTAAAGCAAATTAATAAAAAGGGCTGTACTCAACATTTGCTTTCTATCTTGTTTCAATTCGTTTATGTTTCTCTCCTTTCATGCATTTCAGTTCGTAGGACTTAGCGTTACGTTTTGCTTTTGCATACATCGCACTTGGCATTTCCGTTTTGTTTCCGTATCCTCGTGCTTTCATTATCATTTGGATTAAAAAGCAAAAAATTATATCTTATACTATTCACCCCCCCTCTCAGTATAAGCACATGTTCTTTAGTATTCTTATACAACCCTAGATCTTGGCTAGGAGGTGTTGATGCCATCGTTAATTGATCCCTAGCCTTGTGCATCTTGGCTTGATGTGTCGCAATCTTATGCATGGACTCCGTTTGCATGGTAGTGGGATTTGGTGTGAAGGTGCTGACATCACAATTAAAAAGGGTCCAACATTATGTATCTCAATTTCATTCATAGTGAATTTGTGCAATCAAATTTGAGTGCTTTTTGCTAGTATGACTTTGGAATTTCTTTGATATTTATTGATGTCACTACTTACATATCCCTAAATTTATGCATCATAGTTTTATTCAACCCAAATTTGAACATTTTTAGAGTTTCACGATGTCATGCTAATGTCACCACCTAGAAGATTTCATTTTTGTTCATCTCAATTTTGTGCAACTTCTTAAGACATTAAACACTTAGCTGAAATTCTAAGAAAAAGGGCTTGGCTTCTTGAACTACAAAAGGGTTCATGAGTTTGACCTACATTTTTTATGCCTCCCAAGGTTTTTTGCTTGCAAAAAATGATAAACCTAGATAACCTTATTCTTGGTTTATGAACTTGTGAAGAATGGAAAGAGCTAGAATTAAAGTTAAAAAATAGAAGGGCAAAGGTGATATTGCATTGAGTAATTACTACAAGAAGTGAGAAAGGTAGTGATGATAAAAATGGGGTGTCTAGAATTTACGAAGCAATATAAAAATGAATGGGGAATGAAGAAGTCGCATAAAGGGGAATATTGGAAAAAAATAATATGGGATAATGAATGGGACACCTAATATTTGGTATACCTAACAAAAATAGTACCTCCATTAGCACATTCCAACATGGCTGAAAGTTTCTTTAGGTCTAGGCAAGATTCCTTAGGCAAATATTACAAGTGCTTGTAGGCCAGAGCCTTTCATTGTGTATTTTTATTTTCTTAATAAAATTGCATAATAATTCCTCTTGTTTATAACTTGCATTAGAGAAATTCCCTAGGCCTTTAACAATACCTATGATTGTGTTAGAGAAAAATGCATCTTGGATTGTTTGGTCCATCACAACTTTATATATAATTTGAAAGACAGTTATGCTAGCTAATGCTTCCATAATGGTTGTATGGTACTTTCTTCTGTTTTGGCTCTTTTCCCCCAAAATTTGGGACTTATGTGGAAGGTTTGCTTGCATACCTTATTTAATGTTTTTATGCTATTTAGGCTCCTTTGGTCTAGTCAACTTGCTTTTATTTTGTCATGTACATGATGGAATGTCATGTGGCATATTTCACACATCACTTGTTGGCTCAACTCGTGCCATGTCATGGCATCTAGGTACCTTTATGCTATCTATAAATTCTACCTGTCTTATACATTTGATTGTAGAGTCATGAGAAGTAAGGCAAAAGAAAAATCAAATGAAAAGTGTGTGAGAGTTAATTAATGGAATGAAACAGGATGGTTAAGGGAATGATATGGTATTCAAGTAATAAAGGTCACAATGAGAAAATGTTAAAGAGGTAATACCTGAGGATGAAAAGCCTTCATTTTTTTACTTCAATTCATGGTTCACCTCTAATAAGACCATGCAAATTATTTTCCTATTTGATTAATGTAACTTATTTCATCTTAATGTTTTGGAGGGACCTCGATCTACTCAAATTTGAAGAGTATTCATATTTACACAATTTTAAATATTTAATTTGGCATGTGTAACTATGAACAACCCTCATATTTTCTCAAATTGATTTGTGATTATTTTCCTTCATGGAGCTTAGACTCATTCTTAGGCATTGGAATATTCAAATCCATCTACAATTGTTGCATCCATCCTCCCATATCATTTCTTGCTATATACTCCACTTGGAATTCTTGCAAGGCAAATGCCAATTGAAGGACCCCTTATATAGACTTGTTAGTCTAGTAGGGACATTGATGTAATGATCAAGTTGATCCTCTTTTTTTCTATCTACCTTGCATTTGTTTCCCATAAGAGGAATTTTAAACACTATTTTTCCCACTTAGTCTGTTATTGTAGCCATGGAATCTACATTTTAACACATTATTATGTGTGTCATTTAGCTATATTATTGGCTAATAATATTATTTTTCAAAGCTATATTCATCCTTCTATTTACTTATCATCTATTTACACAAAAATATGGTGTGTTTTCCTGTTCATGGTAGAAGTAATTTTTCTTTCTTTATCCTAGGAATCTCCAATGCCCTGACCATAAAATGCCAAATTTGATTTTGTCTTATTGAAATATTATTTGGAACTCAACTACTATTGAGCACTTATAGATATTTATCTAGCTCTAATTTGTTCCCAAGGTTCTTCTAGCTTTGAACATCTATGGTGGTCATAGGTGATTGATTAGAATGAGGTAAATTACTAAGTCCTATTTTTCTATGTGTGGGTCTTCCCAATGTTATTTGTAGATTCATGGAGCATATTTATCATCAACTCAAACTTCATTCAATATACCTCTTCTACCACATGTTAGCTTCTAATAGGCTCTTTCTTGTTCAAAGGCCAAAATAATTAAAATGCATGATTTTATAGGCTTTGGAAAGACTTACAACTAATCACTAGGTTTGAAAAAAATTTCTTTAGGGTTGTGATTCTCTTGCCCAAAAAAAGTCCACACAAATTTTGGCTCCTCATTCCAATAAAATATTTCTACATATATATTTTTGACACTTCTTATGGAATTTAATTTTAGTTCCTCATATTCTTTAATATAGAAGGGCTACACACCTTGGTTGTATATTTAGACTAATTTATTAATGCAAGGAATAAGCATGTGATCTTAGTCTAGGCTTGAGTATACTCCAAATTGATTTAGGAAATATTTAGACAAAAATGCACTAAATAGAGGAGGTATATCAACAACTACTACATCTTGTAACACTACAAGATCTATATAACCATCTAGCATAAAAAAAAATCCTTTCATAAGACCAACTGCTTTCACTAGTCTCCCCTTGAATTGAAGCTACTTGGGATCCATTTTTCTAGGGGTTAACCCCATGTTATTGCAAACTCCTTTGGGCATAATTGTAATCTCAAATTCTAGGTCTACCACATAATTATGTAATATGTACCTTCTGATGAGTGTCATTATTGTTATCATTTAATTTTAATGTTTTTTCAAATCCACAGTGGTGTCCAAGGGCATATACAATAGAAGAGTTTGAAAAGTTCTACAGTTCAAGAATTAAATCACATGATTATTTGATGGAATAGGTTTTTATAAAGGTCTTTCAAGGATCACAATATCTCTAATTTGCATAAATGCAACTATTTAATTGCATAATTGAAATTACTCTAAATTGAATAATTAAAACTGTTACAAAATTTGAAACTAATACAAGTTTGAAGATTTGAAATTGCTAAAGGAAGAAAGGAAATACATTGTTGTTGCTAAATGAAAATAACATGAAAGGAAAATGCTAAATCTAAATCAACTAAGTAAACAATTACTAAAATTATTAAAGCTAAATTATTGATAATAGGAAAAAGATGCTAAAACATGAATTTATAGGAAATGTATGTAATAAGTGAAAACATAAACATAGGTCAGCTAGCTTCAAATCCACTCTCACACATCACTCTTAAAACACAAGGGAAAAAAAGATAAAAATAAGGGAAATTCTATTTACAACAAATGGTGAAAATTTGACAACATTTAGCAAAAATTGAACAAAATAGAAAACTATAAAAAAACTACAAAATGCCTCCTTCCATGTTACAGAACTTTATTATTATTAACATAAATAATTCGATAATATGCAGAAATATCAAATCATTAATCCACAAATAATTATCCATAATAACAATCCACAATTGAGAAAGAGATAGATAATACCCTTAAGGTAGGGAAACACCAATAATAATCCTTAATGAAGGAATAACTCCACAATATCTCCCAATATGAGAGAGCCTATTAAGGAGGGCAAAGTCCCATAACGCACTTTTTTAGCATAGATGATTACATAGGATTCATCTCCAATCATGATTACAATGATAAATATCTCTTCTTTATATATCCATATTCTTATTCTACTTTGGGGAGCCTACTACTAATATAATATTATATGTTAGTATAATATAATATTATAATACAATAAACCTTGGGTTATGTGTGGCCATGACAAACCTTATACAATATAATAATAAATCCCAAAATATCTATTCCTAGGTACCTTAACATGCCAACCTTCTTATAAATGTTTCATCCTCGAAACATGTGAAGAAACAAGATAATATGATTTGCTAAGCAATGTTAGCAATTGGCACCAATATTGATCATCCAACCATCCAAGTGAAACACGTTTATGTTGGCATGTCATTTTGTTACTTGAGTATCCAAATATGCTTCGTTGGCTCCACGCTTCTACTACTATAGTTTGATAACTTGAATTATGGGTCCACTTGTTCCTTGATGCTGATGAACCATTTTGAAAATCAGGATCACTATGCTTTCTCTACCAAACACTGCTATAGTTGGTGCCCTTCTGATTCCATGTAGAACCATAATATTATTGCCTTTAATAATACCTCCAATATTGTTTCCACTCATGGCGGTCTGGATGGCGATATGGTGCAACCTTAACTTTATGCTCTACCTTCTTTAACTTCTTAACACTTGGATCCATTGTTTTAAATTATTCTACATATTGTTCTTTCATGTTCTCTTTATTTGGTGTGTCCTTGTGCTCTTCTATAAAATCTTTCTTGGACTCTATTAATGTTATTTTCATTGAATCGGTTGTTGCTACTTCTTCCATGGACTCTGTTGTTGCTACTGCCTTCTTGGATTTAGTTTTAGGTTCTTCAATTTAACTCTCTACAACCACTTATTAATTTTCCTTGGATCCTTGCTTCTTAAGATAAGAAATATCCTGCAATATTATCTTATTTTTCATGTACCATAACTTTGTAAACTTCTTTTGCACATTAATGTTAATAGTACTCAAAGAATCTAACCAAGGATAACCAAGAACAATATCCTCATCATTCATCTCAATAGCCTTAAAATCTGAATGCAAAAGATATTTATCCATGGCGATCTTTAAATATTCAAAAATATAAAAATTCTCACCCTCCAACTGTATGTCCTTAATTTTTGTTGCTTGAACCTACAACCTCTTAGCCAAAGCAATATTAATAAAATTATATCTGCTACTAGGGTCAATGGAAATAATAACATGTTCCTTTTGAATGCTTCCATGAACCTGTAAAATAGAACTTTTAGATGAATTTAAACCCTTTTGATCCTTTGCTTGCTTTTGAAAATCCAAATATGTGGCTTCATTCTTCTCACTATCTTCCTTAACATTTTCCTCTTTCTCCTTCTTGAGTAATTTTATTTCTTTTTTATGGTCTTTATTTTGTTTCTTGAAAACTTCCCATTCTCCTTTTATTTCATTTCACTCATTTGGAATTCCCTATATTTTATTTTCAATATATTTTATAACATCCATTAGACTATCTATATAATATGGGTCTCATTTATTCAAGAATACATGCTCTATTTCATCCCAAGTGTATTCATTATTCCTTTCAATACAATTTTTTTTCAACCAAGACCAAGCTTTTCCTTTAAGACTCAAATTAAGGATGGATTTTTTGAAATAATTATCTCAATTTAGAGATCTAAAAATTTTCCACCATTCTCTAGCATCAATATCATCCTTTCCAAAAAAATCTTGTACCTCCATAAGTTCACACCCCAATAATGCAAACTAGGGTTTTATGAATTAGGGTTTCATAGAAATATATATCTCCCCACTGATTTGAAGCTAAAATTCCACATAAACAATTAAATCTACAATTTTTCTTCCAAACAAAAATAAATTGCAACTGATTTGCTTACCCGAACTAACAAATTTCATCTTTCAAAAAAATATTACGAATTGAAAATTTGTCATTGCCCTTGTTCTAGATGACTAACTTCAAAAGGTTGTATCTCCCTCAATACTATTTGTATTCCTTTATATGACCACTCATTTTAAATATCTTAAAACTCTGCACCGACTAATCTAAGAATCATCTAAATCGGATAAATTTTTGTAGAGATATGGCTCCTGAAAAATAAGATATTTTTCTAAAAAATCTACAAAATTTGTCACTATCCTTGTTCCATATGACTAAATTCAAAAGGTTGTATCTCCATCAATACTACTTGGATTCCTTCATATGACCACTCATTTTAAAACTCTTCAAATTCTACACAAACTGATCCAAGAATTGCTTGAATCGGATAAAATTTCATAGAGATATGGCACATTAAAGATGAGACGTTTTTCCAAAAACAATTGCCCTAATTTTGCAATTTCACACAAAAATCCCACTATGCTAAAATAGTTGCTCTGATACCAATTTTTGCAAAACTTTATTATCATTAACAAAAATCATTCACCCAAATACAAAAATATTAAATCATTCATCCACAAACAATTATCCACAATAACAATTCACAAATGAGAGAGAGATAGATAATATCCTTAAAGTAGAGAAACACCAATAATAATTCTTAAGGAAGGAATAACTCCACAAGATCTCCCAATATGAGAGAGCATCTTAAGGAGGGTAAAGTCCCATGAGCCACTTTGTGGGCATAGATGATTACATAAGATTCATGTCCAATCATGATTACAATGACAAATATCTCTTCTTTATATATCCATATTCTTATTCTACTTTGGAAAGCCTAATACTAATATAATATTAAATTATAATATAATATAATATAATATAATATTATAATAGAATCAACCTTGGGTTATGTGTGGCCCATGCCAACCCTTATACAGTATAATAATATATCCCCAAATATCTATTCCTAGGTACCCTAATATTCCACCGACCCCAAGAGTGGGCCCTTGCTCCCTAGTCTAGAAAAACATACTAACACTCCAAACTCTAATATCTAATCACCCATTCACTTATTTAAGCATCAAAAACTCATTCTGGAAACTATTACACTTTATTAATGATCTTGTTACAATCTGCAAAATATAGTCCTAATTCTTGATTAATTTTGACTCTAATTTTTGACTAACTCTCTAACATAAATGAGTAACATTATTTATACAAATTGCTACGTCTCTATCCTATGTTAGATAACAACTATATCATCTATGTGCTATTCATGCTTGATTTTTTGTTCTATTATAATAGAGTTAGTCTATTTCAGGATAGAATTCGTTGTGGCAACTAGTTGTGTGATTACATGTGCTTCTAGTTTGGTGAGAATTGGCTAATAATAGGTGGATTATCAACTACCACACCTATCTTCATGCCAGGTCATTTTTTCCTCATAGATTGGATTAAAACTCTGTTGTTTTGCTAATGTAGACTATTTTTGCTTGTTGTTTCGAAGCAGCTCTAGAATATCAGGTTGAATACCTATCATATTTGGTTGTTGATCATTTCACGTGGGGAAAATTCTAATTACATGGTAATTTCTCCATTTTTTATTTTGTTGTTCTCCAAATAATTTTAAATTCCTCTCTTGACGTTGTCCTTGTATCCCTATAATGTTGTAGGTTTCTACCCTCACCTTCAAGAGCTATTTCTTCATATTTTGCTACTTAACTGTCATACCCTATTTCAATAATAAAGTGGATGTTTTGGTATGACATCACTATATAAACTCCTTTTAGGTAGGAAAACAATACAAAAGAGCTTAACCAATAACAAGTCATAAAATCTTTATTTACTACTGATTTTACTATGTTGTTTTATTACCAAAATCAGGAAAAAAAATGTAGAAAATAATCAAAATAGTGGTATAATATTTATTAACACTTAATCATGAAAAATAAACAAAATAATGGAATTTAATATAATATTTTACATTTAACTATATTATGTATTGAAATATAGCAATTTTTTAATGTAAAAAATGAGGTATTATTTATCCTCATCATTACCCCAATCTAATATTATGCATTTCCTTCAGCATTATGTTGGGATACCAATGCATTTATATACCACTCCATGTACCAATTTTCCCAAAAATAGTAGTCTTTAGAATGGTATCTTTTGTTCTATTTTATCTCTTTCAGCTATTTCTAAAACTGTTGATCAAGCTCAAGATTATAGTCAAAATAAAATGGTACAAGTGTAATAATATTGGGTGGCCTAGATCATAGGTCTATCCACTAATTTTCTAGTTCTAAAAGCACCTTCATCAATTCATATACCATTTTGCATGACCATAGAAGTTTCATTGGTGAAATAGGTTCTCTCTTCCTTAGGGATATGGGTAGTTCATCCCACCCACTTTTACATGTTGACATTGAGTTGTCAAAATTGTTTTTAAAATACTACTGAAAATAATCCAAATTTTTTTTTAGGTTTATAAGGTTAGTAAATTTTATAGGTGTCTTATTCATCAAGCCAAAATGTTGGCTAATTAGTCCCCTAGGGTTGGGTTGGATATGTTTCAACAAAAACCTAGGTCCTAACTCAACATCTTTATTCTGATTATTTTCCTAATCCTAACATATTTGATTTTTTAATGTAGAAATGAAAGATATGATCTAGAAATCACCTGTATATATGTGGGTCATAAATTGTACATCCTCAACTAGTATAAACTTGTGCAGATAAAATTCACATAGTAAATTCTTCTACTCCTTAGCACTTTATAGGTATGCATTAAGGAAATCTTCACCAAAGGATATATTATATGATAAACCAAAACAAATTTGCATTAACTACCACTTGAGGAATATCTCCTTAAGGAATAAACTATATAGTCTGGTGGGATTTCTACCTTGCACTATTGATTCTACAATTAGACACAAGTCCTTCACTTTGGCTTGTAACTTTGCAATTTGTGCAGTCTATTTCTTACTCTGCTCCTATAGAGGTTTTAGTGCTACAAAGTGTAATTAAAAATCTTGGTAGTATTCTATACAACCTTCAATGGACTTATTATATTTTACTAATGGCACCATATATGATGGATGCACTACCGCTAGTGGAGGTTAATGTACTAAAATTAACTCAACTTGACTGCTTATTTTTGCCGTTTGAACTATTTTAACATATTCTATAAAAATATATTTTCCATCTTCCTTGGGTGATGTACTTGCATGCATTAAAGCTATTTGTATTCCAAAAAATTTTCTTGTTTATGTGTCTTACTCCCCTTATCATTTTAAATCTTATTCTAGATGTTCTGGTGCTTTTTAAAGATATTTTGGAGCTACTTCAGAAGGTTTCTATTCATCTTCAAAATGTTTCAAAGATGCTTTAGAATATTCCTAAGTTGCATCCAAAAGCTTTGGAACATCTTCTATTGCAAGTTTCTCCCAAAAATTCTATTATTTCTCCAACTCCGAAGTGTCCCTCCCTTGGTGGGAACTCTCTTTGATGTCCATTACTTCTTTGTTAGACCTCTTCACAGGTGCAATTTCTCTTTATGCCTATTGTTGATCTACTGAAACAACAACCATGGTAGGAAAAAAGAGTGAGATTCCTACTGTTGTTCCCAGGTGAATTCTTTAATTCTATGGGGAAGATGTGGAATAATATTTTGTATTATCCCCTTTGGGATATTTCCTACCAATCCAAGAAAGATTATTGCTACTTCTCTATAATTAGGAATTGTAAGTAAAATTTCTAAATATACCACTTTCTCTTTCAATTCATTCAATTCTTGCAGCAGTTGACAAATATATTAATATTTTATTTGATATCTTCCTCTACCTTTTCAATCTAGGTTTGTTGGCTCTTAATTATCATCCTATCAACCTTCATAGGGTCTTCTAGCTTATATACCTCATATTATTTACATTATGAATAATATGTTGGTATATCCATTATTGGTGGGGAATCTGGTTCCACATGTTCTTCAACCTCTACAGGTGACTCCTCAATTTGAATATGTGTTATCTAAATAGGTGTTTTCTCCACCTGAATTGGTATTTTCTCAGCAACATCATCTTCATCCTGCTACAAAATCAATTTCCTCCTTCTCCTTGGTTTGGATGGTGCAAAGGATACTTTTTCTTGTGTTGTACCAATTTCTTGTTGCTTTCTCCTTAAGCTTATTCTTAGAGGAGGTCGTGAAGATGGTTTTGTTTAAGTTTTAACCTATTTATTTCCTATCTTAACCTTTGTATCCTCTATCTCAAAAAGGTCCTCAACAATAGCTTTTATCCTTTTCCTGGTGGACCTTCACAATGGCTATGTCCTTATTTTCTCCATTCTATCAGTTTGCTTTGTTTCCACAATTTTTATTACTATAGATCTATTGGTGTAGCTATTTTTATCTTCCTGTATAGATTATGAATTGTCTGCTTCAATTTTTGTCCCAATTGTTTTAGATTTAGAATACTATGGCTATGTAGATTCCTCTTCTTGAGAAAAGGTCTTAGTGTCTTCATCTTTAAAAACCACCCTCCTGGTCTTGAGTTTTGTGATAGTTATATTTTTAGCTCTTCATTTCCTTTATTCCCTGGTTATAGTAGTTCGTGGACAATGAGGGGATGATGGAGTTTCCTTTGGATCAAGAGTAACCCTCTCATCAATATTTTCCTTATGGATCTCTGCCCTACATGTGGCTACTTCATCTACCTTCTTTGGCTCTTCTTCAACCTCTTCATTCCATACTGCAAAGAACCTAAAAATTAATTTAATGAGACCATGGTGTCTAATATACCCCTAGCCTTGTTGGTACCTTTTAGCCATGTTGTGTAGCTCTTGGTGTAAGTATAAGGGGATATTCATGCTCACCTTCAGATGTTGTATACCATGTTGAAGGTAAGTGAGAATTCACATGTGATGGCTAGATAAAACAATGTATTGTCCTTCATAGGTGGAATACCTGATAACATATTCTACTAAATTATCCCATGGTGGTTGTAAAATAACTTGTTTGACCCCTTTGTAGATATTATTGTTTATTTCCATTCTAGGTTGAATATCTCCTTCTATTAAAAAATCTCTAACTACCTCAATTAGTGTGGCCTTAAATGTCCTAGTGATTTCAACTCCCTGTAATGGTAATTTAGTAATCTAACTTAAAATTAAGAGAATTACCTCAATGATCTTCTCTTTATGGGCATGTAGTAAATATCACACCTTAGTCCATTTAGTCACATAATTAGTAAATACCAAAATATGTGCCTTTCCTTGAGATGGTGGGTCAATGGGTCCAACAAAATCTATACCCCATTTCTCAAATGGTTCTAAAACCACTTGAGGTTGTAGAGGTATTTCATTCATGTGTGTGGATTTTACCATTCTCTAACATGCATCACAATATCGTATGTACTTGTTTACATACTTATGAAGAGATGGTCAATAATAGCCAATTCCTTAAAAAATTCTAACAATGATTTTAACTGAATAATGTCCTCTTGAAGGTTCATCATGACAAGCATGAAGGATATCATACACTTTATTTTTTTTAATACATAAATGTAATATATTTTCAAGTCCACACTTGAATAATAGACCTTTGATCCATTTGAAAGATGAGTTTTTTCTTATCAATTGTTTCTTTTGTTTTGAAGTGAAATGAGGGGGATTTTTCCTGTTGCTAAATAATTATTAGTATCAGAAAACCAAGGTGATTGTATTGGTATGGTAAAAAACTTCTCATCAATAAAAGTATCATATAATAATTCTTCCTCTTCTTCTTTGTTGTTTAGTTTATAATAAATTTGTTACTACATTAGCTTTTCTTGGTTTATTTACTATTGTGATATCACTATTGCAATAGTAATAACCAATGAATTATTCTTACACTCACCATAGGTTTATTCATCAAGTATTTAATAGCTAAATGATTTGTATAGAAATATACTTTTTTTTAAGCGAAAAATCCCTTATGGGACTGCCTTGGTATGAGAGACCACAAACAGGGGGTTCTACACCATCAAAGTCACCGGGAGTTGCACTTGACCCTACCCGCACCAACATTATCAATTGGATTTTGGATACCCAATTCAGATTTTTTGTAGGGTGGAGATTTGAACCTGGGACCTCCCTTGGAGGATTGCCCTCTCCTCTCCAACTCACCTACAACACCTGGGTACAAATACTTGATAACCATTGATGTAGTGACAAAATTTTTTAATAGTATATAATACCACTAGAAATTTCTTTTCGATGGTAGTATAATTATTTTTGGCTTTAGTAAGATTCTTGCTAATGTAGTAAATAGTGTAATGCTCCCAATTTTCTACCTACCCTAATACAGATCCAATTGCAGTATTGGAAAAATTAGTTTGGATATGGAATGGTAGCTCCCAATTTGGACCTCGTAACATAGGTGGAGTTAATTTTTATTTTAAAGTGTCAAAATATTATTGGTATTTTTTAGTCCAATTAAACTTAGAATATTTTGTTAATAATGCAAACATAGGTTTTATGATTGTACTAAAACCTAAATGAATTTTAATAAAAGTCAATGTATCCTAAAAAAATCCTAACATGAGTTTGGGTTTGTGGATAAGGAAGGTTCTTAATAATTTCTACTTTATTATGATCAATCTTGATTCCATAAAATGAGATGTGATGGCCAAGGAAAATTATTTCTTCCATCATTATGAAATATTTGTCAGGGTTTAATAATAAATGATAATTTTCATAGTGGGTTAAGACCTTTCCAAGATATTCTAAGGTGACATCAAAGGTTTCCCCACAAACTGTAAAGTCATCCATATAAATTTCTACACTTTCAGTAGTTAAATAACAAAATAGCTAAAACAACTCATTAGAAAGTTGTTGGGATGTCACAAAGGCTAAAAGGTAAGACCTTGTAAGCAAAGGTTCCCCATGGGTAAGTAAAAGTTGTTTTCTCTTGGTATTTAGGTGCAACTTGTATCTGGTTATATCCATTAGGCAATTAAGAAAACAAAAATACTTCTTTATCATGAGTGTGTCTAACACTTGATCAATAAATGGAAATAGAAAATGGTACTTGTATGTGACTTTATTGAATTTCCAGTAATCTACACACACTCTAATTTTTCCATTTTTATTTGGGATAGTAACCAATGGAGAGACCCATCAACTATCAAAAATTGGATATATAAATTTGACCTCTAAGAGTTTTTCAATTTCTTCTTTGACAATATATCTTAATAAAGAATTCAATCGCCTTTGTGGTTATCATATGGGGTTTACATATTCATTATATATCCTATTATTACCTATATCAATATGAATCCCCATCATATTCCTGTATTCCCATGTGAAGACATTGATATGTTACTTTAATATAGCAAGAAAATTTTCTTCCTCTTCATTGTTCAACTAGTTGTTGATGTTCAAAAAATTTCTTGGTTGTACCTCAATTTGTTTTGTTCTTGGATGAATAGAATTAAATCCTTTGAATTTTCTTACTAAGGAGTTTCGTGGATAATGATGTGGTAGAAGAGAGTGAAAATTTATGTATTATTATCAATTGTAATTCTATATGGGATCATATCTGATATGGGATAGTGAATGAATGAAAGAAGATGATGATGCCATCCATGTGGTAATTTGAAAGTACTTTCTTGTAATGGAATGGGTGACATTTTTTCAGATGTTTGACCTTCATAATTCCATAATAGGTGATGAACAGTGATTGGTTCATATTAAAGCCTTAATTCATGCATTGTATTGACTAAGATGGTTTCATATTTAAAAAATTATCTTTCATGTGAATATAACTCTTATATATGCACTTTCACTATCACAATGACTAGTGTAAAGACAATATCTTCATGTTCTTCATCAGAATTAGGAAACCATAAGTGATCTAAATTTTTTTTTGAAGGTTTCATAGGAGGGTATAAAAAAATATTATTTGAATTGATGCCATTAGAAATGATCATAAATCCTAACCTACAATCAATGAAAGTAGTTTCCATAGAAATCCAAGGCCTTCCTAAGATTATTAGATAACCATTCGAAGAATTACGAGGTTGTAATGCCAAGAATTAAACTAGATATTCCCATGATTAAATCATCACAAGGATATCTTCCATTATTCCTTCCACTTTAGAAACATACATGTTAGCTATTTCTAATATAGTAGATGTAGGATTCAAATTATTCAATTGTAATATCTGCATTGTTTCTTTGGTCATAACATTGATGGTTTCCCCAATATCAACTAGGATGTTAGAGATCTACATTGATCCTATGGTTATTATGACTATTGAATTCCTTGGATTGCTATATTTCAGTGAAATGATATTTCTAGAAAGAAGGTAAACAAATTTTCCATCTACCTATACAGTTTTAGAAAAAAATTCCTCTTCATTTTTGGTTTTTTAAGGTAAATATCCTGACTAATTTGATTGATTAATGGTATATCCTGAATTGCTTGTATTAAATGAGTTTAAATGCTTAAATATTTTGGTTCCTTTACCAAATATGATTTTGTGGTAGTTTTATACTTTTAAAAACATTTAGGGTGTGGTATCTTTCTTGAGGAATGTCCTCTTCTTTTTCTTCTCCTTTATCCAAAGTTAATTTTTGTGGTTTTGGGATAAAGAATTATTTTTTTCTTCATTGATTTTGATCTCTTCAATGATAGGTGGAGTAGGCTTAGAAAGTGTCTTTCCTGAGTGTAGTTGGATATTATTATAGTCTATTACATTTATTGTGGTACTCTCGTCATATTCAACCACATAGATAGGATTTGCCTATCTAGTATTATTAGGATTGGCCATAAGTTGGACCAAAAGCAAAGGTTTATTCACTTTTTGTTGTTTTTGTTGTTTTTTTTGTTTAACTTTAGAAATTTTTTGACTAGGATGAGGTAAATAATTTTGAGGTTAAGTTTGGTATCATCATTATCCCTGGTATGGTTGGTACTGCTATCCCCATTTTTTTCCATGAGATAGTGCTTGCATCCATGATGGATTATGTTGATTCCATTATGGATTTTCCACCTATATTATATACACTCTTGAGAATATGTCCATGGAGGTTGATTCTAATAATGTTGTTGTGGTTCTTAATAACCCCATGGTATGTACCAAGAATTGTATTCTCAATTTGTGAGAAAACATGGGGTATTTTGATATTGATGAAAGTTTCCCCCTTGTATTTTTCCAACAAAGTTAATTTCTTTTGTTTTTGTTTTCAATATTTTTTTGAGTCCTAGAAGTCTATGGCATTGGTTAGTGATATGTCCTTTTGAATAAATGCTAAAAATAATAGATATGAAGGTTCTATTCAAAGGATAATCTTGAAGAGCATGCTTATTTTTGCATCTTGGGAAACATATAGCTAAGGGTTATGTATTTTTAGGTTTTGCAATAATTACCCCTAATTTAGTATTTATATATGCAAGAATATCAGTTTACAAATTGGCAAATTCTTCCATTAGCTCTTTTACATCATTGCAATTATAAATCCGATTTCATCTTCTTTGCCTTGTGCGAGAGTAATTTTCACATAATTTCAAAATTTTATCAATGTGAAGGGTATTGACATATCCCTTGCCCATTATACAAAACATATTTAGATTCATCTTGTAATCCTTTTAAGAATATGTCCTTACATATTTTTGGTTCAACATGACCACATCTCTTTGGTACAAAAGTAAACATATCTGAGTAATCCTCTATATTTTTATCTTCTTGTTTGATTCTAAATAATTCATCCTTTCTATTTTTAACCTGGTAGTATTCTTGGTATTTTTACAAGAATACCTACTCCATTTATTCCTAGGTTCAAATTTATTTGGGTGCTAAACTCATAAACCAACATAAAATTGAGTCTTTGAGTGTGGAAGGAAATACCTTAAGTTTTTTGTTGTCATTTTTGTAATCATATGTTTGGCATAGAACCTTAAATTCAAACAAAATTCGATCAACATATTTATATGCAACTCCCCTAAAGGTTTGTAAAATAGAATATGAAATTATTTTCATTGGATAATTTTATGTGGTATTTAATCGAATAAGATACTCGAAAGTCCTAGCAAGAGTATGATTGTTTACTTGATTATGAACATTGTTGCTCTCATATGGGTTTCCTTGTAAGTTGGCCATTATGTCATCCCAAAACTTGGTATAGATTCATATAAAATACCCAAATGGTAAATATACTTTAGAGATAGGTGAGTAGGTGCTAGCAACTTGCTCCTCTTGTATTTGTCTCTTAGGAGATCCTATACTTTTTGATGATGGGAAGAGTGGTTCTATTTCAATAGCATCAAGAATTTCAAATGCAGGTAATTCATCTCCTTAGAATGAATAATGACTTCCTATGGTAGGTAAAGAGGTTGTTCTAATAATTCATCATTTTTCATCCTTTAACCTATTCATTTATTCTAAGCTTTTGTTTTAATTATCTAAAATCCAACTATCAGTTTCATAACTATGTTTCATGCAAGTTGTTATTTTAGAAATTACTCTAAAGTTTATTTTTCACAACTAAGCACAATAATAATTGTTTTACTATTTTATCCTCTAACAAAACCTATGTTCCTTAGCAATGATGCCAAAAAATTATGAGTGTCATTATTATCATTTAATTTTAATATTTGTCAAATCCAAGGTGGTGTCCAAGGTTGTATATGATAGAAGAGTTACAAATAAAAATTAGATCACATGCTTATTCTATGGAACACAGTTTCATAAAGGCCTTTCAAGGATCACACTAACTCTAAATTGTATAAATGAAACTAATTAATTGTAGAATTGAAATTACTCTAAATTGCAAAATTAAAATTGTTGAAGAATTTGAAACTAATCTAAGTTTGCATAATTGAAATTTATAAATAAGAAAGGAACTATCTTATTGTTTCTAAATGAAAATAACATGAAATAAAAATGCTAAATTTAAATCAACTTAGTTAAAAATTGTTGAAACTAAAGTTGCTAAAGCTAAATTTCTAAAAATAGGAAAAATTTGTTGAAGATAGGAAAAGGTTTTTGAAATAGGAAATTGTAGGAAAAGTAAATAATAAGTGCAAACACAAACATAGTTCAGATAGCTAAAAATACACTCTCACACATCACACTTAAAACATAAGGGAAAACAAGGTAAAATCAAGGGAATTTTTTTTTTACAACAAATGATGAGAAATTGACAACATTTAGCAAAAATTGCATAAAATAGAAAATTGTAAAAAACTTGCAAAATGCCTCCTTCCACGAGCTCTAAGAGTGGGTCATAGCTCCATAGTCTAGTAGAAGGTATTAACACTCCAAACCCTAAGCTTTAATCACTTATTTAATAATCAACAACTCATTCTATAAATTACTACAAAATAATGAATATTTATTAATGAATCTTGTTGTTACAGTTTACAAAATACAATCATAATTTTTGATTAAGCTTGAATCCAATTTCTAACTAACTCTCTAACATAGATGACTGGACCTATTTATACAAATTTCCATCTCTCTATCCTTTGTTATATAACTATTAAATCAACTATGTGTTGTTCATGCTTGATAAGATGTTCTGCTACAACAAAATCAGTCTATTTTAGGATATAATCCATTGTGGTAGCCAACTATGCACTTAACCATGCTTCTAGTTTGGTGAGAATCAGCCAAGAATAGATGGATTATCAAATACCACACCTATATTCATGCAAAATCATTTTTTCCTCATAGATTGGAATAAAAATCATTTTTTTTTTCAACTACCACACCTATCTTCATGCGAACTCATTTGTTTTTCTGCTAATGAATATTATTTCTACTTGTTATTTTGGAGCAGCTAAAATACATTAGGTTGAATGCATGTCATGTTTGGTTGCTACTGATTATTTCATGTAGGATCACTTCCAATTGAGTGGTAAGTTATCCCTTGTTACTTTTTATGTTCTCCAACTAATTTTAACTTCCTCTATTGACATTGTCCTATCTCTCTATAATATTGTAGGTTGTTTGTTGGACATTTTGAGTCCCTAAGTCAAAGTTGTCATTGATGTCACCATTAATGCCACTAGATGAAGTCATAATTATGCCAAATATTTTAGAAGGAAATAAAGGGGACAAAGATGGTTATTTTATATCTAGGAAGAATGCCAAAGTTCAAGTGAAACAGTGTAAAATATAGAATTTAAAAAGGAGTTATAATATTTATTTTATAAATTATTTAAATTCAGTATGAATTTAAATTTTATAAATAAATATTAAAGGTATATTATCGAAGGTTAATATTATAATAGTGGTTATTATAATATTACAATGTGCCATGGAGAAAACCCAAATAAAACATTTATAATTTTTATTATAATGTTTTAAAAAGATAAAAGTGGGTTTTATAAAGTCAAAAAATAATTTAATAAACCCAAAGGTTGGGTTTAAGACCAAATGCCTTGATAAATATTCGTCAACATCATGAGGATCATTTCATTTTAGAAGCATTGATGTTCCAAGAAAAGGAGGAAAAATCATTATTTAAACCTATGGGAAAGGACATAAACATCATCCTTTCTCAAATTGATAAAAGAAAGCATACAAATTAAATGAAAAGCTTGTGAGATGAAATTACAAATTTTGTGGTTGTGTTGAAGCCAAAAGGAAAGAAAACCAAGCATGTTGATTATTTGGATGTCAACAAGGCACCTTCACCTAGTGGCAAGTGGGATACAAGCTTACATTTTGGTGTGCATGGTGGATAGTGTTCAAATCTCGACGAAAGCATTTTGGTGGGCGTGTTGAGGATGCCAATCGTTAGGTGCATTCGTTTTGCAAGGCAATGAAGGATAAGATGTTAAAGGACATGGTGCTTCTTCCTTCCCAATGAGCTTGTAGCTCATGTTGTGGTTGACACTATGGTTAAATACGTTTGTGTAGGTTGCGTTGAGAGCTCGAAATTCTCCAAATTCAAAGGTAACATTTTTATATTTTATTGATGCCTAAGTTGGAGGTATAAGGTATTTAGTGGTTGAAGTTTGAAAAAGTTGCTTTGTGATAAAAGTTGGTAGTTGCGAAATACATTAAGAGTTATAAGGAAAATTTTGTCTTTTTTATTTCTAAAGTCTTAAAACTTGCCATTGTGGAATATTGAAAAATTAAGACTTTATGGGTTGTATGTTATTTTGAATAAAGGGTTATTGTGGTTATTGTGAGGATATTGATTTTTTGTTTAAGTTGGAGTGATAAGGTGTAATTGTGATATTATTTTGGTGATATAAAAATTATTCTCTAACCCTTATTGAGTTTGTCAAAGAAGTAATCGTGAGTGTGGTATATTTCTAAGGACAACTACTCTTCAAGGAAAGGTATGGGCAAAATTCTTCTTTGTTGAATTAGGTGATTGGCTTGATTGAAAATTAAGTTTGGAGTGAAAAGGATTTGATTAGGGTTTCCTTTTCAAAAGTGATAGAGTTAATGCTTCAATGTTTTTTTTGGATTGTGAATTGTGAGTAAATATACTTTAGGGATAGGTGAGTAGGTTCTAGCAACTTTCTCCTCTTGTATTTCTCTCAGGAAATTCTATACTTTTTGACGATGGGAATGGTGGTTCTATTTCAATAGCATCAAGAATTTCAAATGCAGGTAATTCATATCCTTAGCATGAATAATGTCTTCCTATGGTAGGTAAATATTTTGTTCTAAGAATTCATCATTTTTCATCCTTTAACCTATTCATTTATTCTATGCTTTTGTTCTAATTATCTAAAATACAACTATCAGTTTCATAACTATGTTTCATGCAAGTTGTTATTTTAGAAATTACTCTAAAGTTTATTTGTCACAACTAAGCACAATAATATTTGTTTTACTATTTTAACCTCTAACAAAACCTATGTTACTTAACAATGATGCCAAAAATTATGAGTGTCATTATTATCATTTAATTTTAAATGCTTGTCATATCCAAGGTGGTGTCCAAGGCTGTATATGATAGAAGAGTTTGGAAATTTCTATAGCTAAAAATTAGATCACATGCCTATTATATGGAACACAGTTTCATAAAGGTCTTTCAAGGATCACACTATCTCTAATTTTTATAAATGAAACTAATTAATTGAAGAATTGAAATTAATTTAAATTGCAAAATTAGAATTGTTAAAGAATTTGAAACTAATCTAAGTTTGCGTAATTGAAATTTCTAAATAATAAAGGAACTATATTATTGTTTCCAAATGAAAATAACATGAAATAAAAATGCTAAATTTAAATCAACTTAGTTAACAATTGCCGAAACTAAAGTTGCTAAAGCTAAATTGCTAAAAATAGGAAATAGTTGTTGAAGATAGGAAAAGGTTTTTGAAATAGGAAATTTTAGGAAAAGTAAATAATAAGTGCAAACACAAACATAGTTCAGATAGCTAAAAATACACTCTCACACATTACACTTAAAACATAAGGGAAAATAAGGTAAAAACAAGGGAAATTTTTGTTTACAACAAATGACGAGAAATTGACAACATTTAGCAAAAATTGCATAAAATAGAAAATTGTAAAAAACCTACAAAATACCTCTTTCCACTCGCTCTAAGAGTGGGTCCTAACTCCCTAGTCTAGTAGAAGGTATTAACACTCCAAACTCTAAGCTTTAATCACTCATTTAATAATCAACACTCATTCTATAAATTACTACACTTTATTAATGAATCTTGTTGTTACAGTTAACAAAATACAATCATAATTCTTGATTCACCTTGAATCTAATTTCTAAATAACTCTCTAACATAGATGAGTGGACCTATTTATACAAATTTCCATCTCTCTATCCTTTGTTATATAACTACTAAATCAACTATGTGTTTTTCATGCTTGATACGATGTTCTGCTACAAAAAACTCAGTCTATTTTAGGATATAATCCATTGTGGTAGCCAACTATGCACTTAACCATGCTTCTAGTTTGGTGAGAATCAGTGAAGAATAGATGGATAATCAAATACCACACCTATATTTATGCAAAATCATTTTTTCCTCATAGATTGGCATAAAACTCATTTTTTTTCGACTACCACACCTATCTTCATGCCAACTCATTTGTTTTTCTGCTAATGAATATTATTTCTACTTTTTATTTTGGAGCAGCTAAAAAATGTTAGGTTGAATGCATGTCATGTTTGGTTGCTACTGATTATTTCATGTGGGGTCACTTCCAATTGAGTGGTAAGCTGTCCTTTGTTACTTTTTATGTTCTCCAACTAATTTTAACTTCCTCTATTGACTTTTTCCTATCTTCCTGTAATATTGTAGGTTGTTTGTTCGACATTTTGAGTCTGTAAGTCAAAGTTGTCATTGATGTCACCATTGATGCCACCAGATGAAGTCATAATTATGCCAAATATTTCAGAAGGAAATAAAGAGGAAAAATATGGTTATTTTATATCTAGGAAGAAGGCCAAAGTTCAAGTGAAAAAGTGCAAAAGATAGATGTTAAAAAGGAGTTATAATATTTATTTTATAAATAATTTAAATTCAGTATGAATTTTATAAATAAATATTAAATGTATATTATCAAAGTTTAATATTATAATAGTGGTTATTATAATATTAAAATGTGCCATACAGAAAACCCAAATAAAACATTTATAATTTTTATTATAATGTTTTAAAAATATAAAAGTGTGTTTTATAAAGTCAAAAAATAATTTAATAAAACCAAAGGTTGGGTTTAAGACCAAAGGCCTTGATAAATCTTCGCCGACATCATGAGGGTCATTTACATTTTGGAAGCGTTGATGTTCCAAGAAAATGAGAAAAAAAACATTATTTAAACCTATGTCAAAGGACATAAACATCATCCTTGCTCGAATTGATAAAATAAAGCATACAAATTAAATTAAAATCCCATGACACGAAATTATAAATTTCGTGGTTGTGTTGAAGGCAAAAGGAAATAAAACCAAGCATGTTGATTAGTTGGATGCCAACAAGGCACCTTGGCCTAGTGGCAAGTGGGATAGAAGCTTACGTTTTGGTGTGCATGGTGGAAAGTGTTCAAATATCGACAAAATCATTTTGGTGGACGTGATGAGGACACCAATTGTTAGATGCATTCATTTTGCAAGCCAAGGAAGGATAAGGTGTTGAAGCACGTTTTGCTTCTTCCTTCCCAATGAGCTTATAGCTCGTCTTGTGGTTGGCATTGTGGGTAAATATGTTTGTGTAAGTTGCATTGAGAGTTCGAAACTCTCCAAAGTCAAAGGTAACATTTTTATATTTTATTGATTCCTAAGTTGGAGGTATAAGGTATTTCGTGGTTGAATTTTGAAAAAGTTGCTTTGTGATAAAATTTGGTAGTTGAGAAATACATTAGGAGTTATAAGGAAAATTTTGTCTTGTTTATTTCTAAAGTCTTAAAAATTGCCATTGTGGAATATTGAAAAGTTAAGATTTTATGGGTTTTATGTTATTTTGAATAAATGGTTTTTGTGGTTATTGTGAGGATATTGATTTTTTGTTTACGTTGGAGTGATAAGGTGTAATTGTGATATTATTTTGGTGATATAAAAATTATTCTCTAACCCTTATTGAGTTTGTCAAAGAAGTAATCATGAGTGTGGTAAATTTATAAGGACAACTACTCTTCAAGGAAAGGTATGGGAAAAATTCTTCTTTGTTGAATTAGGTGATTGGCTTGATTGAAAATTAAGTTTGGAGTGAAAAGGATTTGATTAGGGTTTCCTTTTCAAAATTGATTGAGTTAATGCTTCAAGGTTTTTTCTAGATTGTGAGTTGTGAGAAAATATACTTTAGGTATAGGTGAATAGGTTCTAGCAACTTGCTCCTATTGTATTTCTCTCTTAGGAGATCCTATAATTTTTGACGATGGGAATGGTGGTTCTCTTTCAATAGCATCAAGAATTTAAAATGCAGATAATTCATCTCCTTACCATGAATAATGTCTTCCTATGGTAGGTAAAGAGGTTGTTCTAAGAATTCATCCTTTAACCTATTCATTTATTCTATGTTTTTGTTCTAATTATCTAAAATGCAACTATCAGTTTCATAACTATGTTTCATGCAAGTTGTTATTTTAGAAATTACTCTAAAGTTTATTTATCACAACTAAGCTCAATAATAATTGTTTTACTATTTTATCCTCTAACAAAACCTATGTTCCTTAGCAATGTTTCCAAAAATTATGAGTGTAATTATTATCATTTAATTTTAATGTTTGTCAAATCCAAGGTGGTGTCCAAGGCTGTATATGATGGAAGTGTTTGGCAAGTTCTATAGCTAAAAATTATATCACGTGCTTATTCTATGGAACACAATTTCATAAAGGTCTTTCAAGGATCACACTATCTCTAATTTATATAAATGAAAATAATTAATTGTAGAATTGAAACTACTCTAAATTGCAAAATTAAAATTGTTGAAGAATTTGAAACTAATCTAAGTTTGCATAATTGAAATTGCTAAATAATAAAGGAACTATATTATTGTTTCCAAATGAAAATAACATGAAATAAAAATGCTAAATTTAAATCAACTTAGTTAACAATTGCCGAAACTAAAGTTGCTAAAGCTAAATTGCTAAAAATAGGAAATAGTTGTTGAAGATAGGAAAAGGTTTTTGAAATAGTAAATTGTAGGAAGAGTAAATAATAAGTGCAAACACAAACATAGTTTAGATAGCTAAAAATACACTCTCACACATCACACTTAAAACATAAGGGAAAACAAGGTAAAAACAAGGGAAATTTTTGTTTACAACAAACGATGAGAAATTGACAACATTTAGCAAAAATTGCATAAAATAGAAACTTGTAAAAAACCTACAAAATGCCTCCTTCCACTCGCTCTAAGAGTGGGTCCTAACTCCCTAGTCTTGTAGAAAGTATTAACACTCCAAACCCTAAGATTTAATCACTCATTTAATAATCAACAACTCATTCTATAAATTACTACACTTTATTAATGAATCTTGTTGTTACAGTTAACAAAATACAATTATAATTCTTGATTCAGCTTGACTCTAATTTCTAACTAACTCTCTAACATAGATGAGTGGACCTATTTATACAAATTTCCGTCTCTCTATATTTTGTTATATAACTACTAAATCAACTATGTGTTGTTCAAGCTTGATAAGATGTTCTGCTGTAACAAACTCAGTCTATTTTAGGATATAATCCATTGTGGTAGCCAACTATGCACTTACCCATGCTTCTAGTTTGGTGAGAATCAGCGAAGAATAGATGGATTATCAAATACCACACCTATATTCATGCAAAATCATTTTTTCCTCATATATTGGAATAAAACTCTTTTTTTTTTCAACTACCACACCTATCTTCATGCCAACTCATTTGTTTTTCTGCTAATGAATATTATTTCTACTTGTTATTTTGGAGCAGCTAAAAAACATTAGGTTGAATGCATGTCATGCTTGGTTGCTACTGATAATTTCATGTGGGGTCACTTCCAATTGAGTGGTAAGTTGTCCCTTGTTACTTTTTATGTTCTCCAACTAATTTTAACTTCCTCTATTGACTTTGTCTTATCTTCCTATAATATTGTAGGTTTTTTGTTGGACATTTTGAGTCCCTAAGTCAAATTTGTCATTGATGTCACCATTGATGCCACCAGATGAAGTCATAATTATGCCAAAGATTTTAGAAGGAAATAAAGAGGACAAATATGGTTATTTTATAACCAGGAAGAAGGCCAAAGTTCAAGTGAAACAGTGCAAAATATAGATGTTAAAAAGGAGTTATAATATTTATTTTATAAATTATTTAAATTCAGTATGAATTTTATAAATAAATATTAAAGGCATATTATCAAATGTTAATATTATAATAGTGGTTATTATAATATTAAAATGTGCCATGCAGAAAACCCAAATAAACAATTTATAATTTTTATTATAATGTTTTAAAAATATAAAAGTGTGTTTTATAAAGTCAAAATAATTTAATAAACCCAAAGGTTGGGTTTAAGACCAAAGGCCTTGATAAATATTCACTGACATCATGAGGGTCATTTACATTTTGGAAGTGTTGATGTTCCAAGCAAAGGAGGAAAAAAAAATATTTAAACCTATGGCAAAGGAAATAAAAATCATCCTTGCTCGAATTGACAAAAGAAAGCATACAAATTAAATGAAAATCTCATGAGACAAAATTATGAATTTTGTGGTTGTGTTGAAGGCAAAAGGAAATAAAACCAAGCATGTTGATGATTTGGATGCCAACAAGGCACCTTGGCCTAGTGGCAAGTGGGCTAGAAGCTTACGTTTGGGTGTGCATGGTGGAAAGTATTCAAATCTCGACGATAGCATTTTGGTGGACGTGTTGAGGACGCCAATCGTTAGGTGCATTAGTTTTGCAAGGCAAGGAAGGATAAGGTGTTGAAGCACGTGGTGCTTCTTCCTTCCCAATGATATTATAGCTTGTATTGTGGTTGGCACTATGGGTAAATACGTTTGTGTAGGTTGCGTTGATAGTTTGAAACTCTCCAAAGTCAAAGGTGACATTTTTATATTTTATTGATGCCTAAGTTGGAGGTATAAGGTATTTAGTGGTTGAATTTTGAAAAAATTGCTTTGTGATAAAAGTTGGTAGTTGAGAAATACATTAGGAGTTATAAGGAAAATTTTGTCTTGTTTATTTCTAAAGTCTTAAAACTTGCCATTGTGGAATATTGAAAAGTTAAGACTTTAGGGGTTGTATGTTATTTTGAATAAAGGGTTTTTGTGGTTATTGTGAGGATATTGATTTTTTGTTTAAGTTCGAGTGATAAGGTGTAATTGTGATATTATTTTGGTGATATAAAAATTATTCTCTAACACTTATTGAGGTTTTCAAAGAAGTAATCATGAGTGTGGTAAATTTATAAGGACAACTACTCTTCAAGGAAAGGTATAGGAAAAATTCTTCTTTGTTGAATTAGGTGATTGGCTTGATTGAAAATTAAGTTTGGACTGAAAAGGATTTGATTAGGGTTTCCTTTTCAAAAGTTATTGAGTTAATGATTCAAGGTTTCTCTAGATTGTGAGTTGTGAGTAAATATACTTTAGGGATAGGTGAATAGGTGCTAGCAACTTGCTCCTATTGTATTTCTCTCTTAGGAGATCCTATAATTTTTTACGATGGGAATGGTGGTTCTCTTTCAATAGCATCAAGAATTTAAAATGCAGGTAATTAATCTCCTTAGCATGAATATTGTCTTCCTATGGTAGGTAGAGAGGTTGTTCTAATAATTCGTCACTTTTCATCCTTTAACCTATTCATTTACTCTATGCTTTTGTTCTAATTATCTAAAATGCAACTATCAGTTTCATAACTATGTTTCATGCAAGTTGTTATTTTAGAAATTACTCTAAAGTTTATTTGTCACAACTAAGCACAATAATAATCGTTTTACTATTTTATCCTCTAACAAAACCTATGTTCCTTAGCAATGATGCCAAAAATTATGAGTATAATTACTATCATTTAATTTTAATGTTTGCCAAATCCAAGGTCGTGTCCAAGGCTATATATGATAGAAGAGTTTGGCAAGTTCTATAGCTAAAAATTAGATCACATGCTTATTCTATGGAAAATAGTTTCATAAATGTCTTTCAAGGATTACACTATTTCTAATTTATATAAATGAAACTAATTAATTGTAGAATTGAAATTACTCTAAATTGCAAAATTAAAATTGTTGAAGAATTTGAAACTAATCTAAGTTTGCATAATTGAAATTGCTAAATAAGAAAGGAACTATATTATTGTTTCCAAATGAAAATAACATGAAATAAAAATGCTAAATTTAAATCAACTTAGTTAACAATTGCCGAAACTAAAGTTTCTAAAGCTAAATTGCTAAAAATAGGAAAAGGTTGTTGAAGATAGGAAAACGTTTTGAAATAGGAAATTTTAGGAAAAGTAAATAATAAGTGCAAACACAAACATAGTTCAGATAGCTAAAAATACACTCTCACACATCACACTTAAAACATAAGGGAAAACAAGGTAAAAACAAGGGAAATTTTTGTTTACAACAAATGTTGAAAAATTGACAATATTTGGCAAAAATTGCATCAAATAGAAAATTGTAAAAAACCTGCAAAATGCTCCCTAGTCTAGTAGAAGGTATTAACACTTCAAAACCTAAGATTTAATCACTCATTTAATAATAAACAACTCATTCTATAAATTACTACACTTTATTAATGAATCTTGTTGTTACAGTTAACAAAATACAATTATAATTCTTGATTCAGCTTGACTCTAATTTCTAACTAACTCTCTAACATAGATGAGTGGATCTATATATAAAAATTTCCATCTCTCTATATTTTTTTATATAACTACTAAATCAACTATGTGTTGTTCATGCTAGATAAGATGTTCTGCTACAACAAAATCAGTCTATTTTAGGATATAATCCATTGTAGTAGCCAACTATGCACTTACCAATGCTTCTAGTTTTGTGAGAATCAGCCAAGAGTAGATGGATTATCAAATACAACACCTATATTCATGCAAAATAATTTTTTCCTCATAGATTGTAATACAAATCATTTTTTTTTCAACTACCACACCTATCTTCATGCCAACTCATTTGTTTTTTTGCTAATGAATATTATTTCTACTTGTTATTTTGGAGCAGATAAAAAATGTTAGGTTGAATGCATGTCATGTTTGGTTTCTACTGATTATTTTATGTAGGGTCTCTTCCAATTGAGTGGTAAGCTATCCCTTGTTACTTTTTATGTTCTCCAACTAATTTTAACTTCCTCTATTGACTTTGTCCTATCTCCCTATAATATTGTAGGTTGTTTGTTGGACATTTTGAGTCCCTAAGTCAAAGTTGTCATTGATGTCACCATTGATGCCACCAGATGAAGTCATAATTATGCCAAAGATTTCATAAGGAAATAAAGAGGACAAAGATGGTTATTTTATATCCATGAAGAAGGCCAAAGTTCAAGTGAAACAGTGCAAAAGATAGAAGTTAAAAAGTAATTATAATATTTATTTTATAAATTATTTAAATTCAGTATGAATTTAAATTTTATAAACAAATACTAACGGTATATTATCGAAGGTTAATATGATAATAGTGGTTATTGTAATATTAAAATGTGCCAATCAGAAAACCCAAATAAAACATTTATAATTTTTATTATAATGTTTTTAAAAGATAAAAGTGGGTTTTATAAAGTCAAAAAATAATTTAATAAACCCAGAGGTTGGGTTTAAGACCAAAGGCCTTGATAAATCTTTGCCGACATCATGAGGATCGTTTACATTTTGGAAGCGTTGATGTTCCAAGCAAAGGAGGAAAAATAATTATTTAAACCTATGGCAAAGGACATAAACATCATCCTTGATCGAATTGATAAAAGAATGCATACAAATTAAATGAAAATCTCGTGAGATGAAATTACGAATTTTGTGGTTGTGTTGAAGGCAAAAGGAAATAAAACCAAGCATGTTGATTAGTTGGATGCCAAAAATGCACCTTGGCCTAGTGCCAAGTGGGCTAGAAGCTTACGTTTTGGTGTGCATGGTGGATAGTGTTCAAATCTCGATGAAAGCATTTTGGTGGATGTGTTGAGGACGCCAATCGTTAGGTGCATTCGTTTTGTAAGGCAAGGAAGGACAAGGTGTTGAAGCACGTGGTGCTTCTTCCTTCCCAATGAGTTTGTAGCTCATGTTGTGGTTGGCACTATGGGTAAAGACGTTTGTGTAGGTTGCGTTGAGAGTTCGAAACTCTCCAAAGTCAAAGGTAACATTTTTATATTTTACTGATGCCTAAGTTGGAGGTATAAGGTATTTAATGGTTGAAGTTTGAAAAAGTTGCTTTGTGATAAAATTTGGTAGTTGAGAAATACATTAGGAGTTATAAGAAAAAAAAATTCTTGTTTATTTCTAAAGTTGTAAAACTTGCCATTGTGGAATATTGAAAAGTTAAGACTTTATGGGTTGTATGTTATTTTGAATAAAGGGTTTTTGTGGTTTTTGTGAGGATATTTATTTTTTGTTTAAGTTGGAGTGATAATGTGTAATTGTGATATTATTTTGGTGATATAAAAATAAGTCTCTAACCCTTATTGATTTTGTCAAAGAAGTAATCATGAGTGTGGTAGATTTATAAGGACAACTACTCTTCAAGGAAAGGTATGGGAAAAATTCTTCTTTGTTGAATTAGGTGATTGGATTGATTGAAAATTAAGTTTTGAGTGAAAAGGATTTGATTAGGGTTTCCTTTTAAAAAATGATTGAGTTAATGCTTCAACGTTTTTTCTGGATTGTGAGTTGTGAGTAAATATACTTTAGAGATAGGTGAGTAGGTGCTACAAACTTGTTGCTCTTGTATTTCTCTCTTAGGATATCCTATACTTTTTGATGATGGGAATGATGGTTCTCTTTCAATAGCATCAAGAATTTCAAATGCAGGTAATTCATCTCCTTAGCATGAATATTGTCTTCCTATGGTCGGTAAAGAGGTTGTTCTAAGAATTCATTATTTTTCATCCTAAAGCTATTCATTTATTCTATGCTTTTGTTCTAATTATCTAAAATGCAACTATCAGTTTCATCACTATGTTTCATGAAAGTTGTTATTTTAAAAATTACTCTAAAGTTTATTTTTCGCAACTAAGCACAATAATAATTGTTTTACTATTTTATCCTCTAACATAACCTATGTTCCTTAACAATGATGCCAAAAATTATGAGTGTCATTATTATCATTTAATTTTAATGTTTGTCAAATCCAAGGTGGTGTCCAAGGCTGTATATGATAGAAGAGTTTGGCAAGTTCTATAGCTAAAAATTAGATCACATGCTTATTCTATGGAACATAGTTTCATAAAGGTCTTTCAAAGATCACGCTATCTCTAATTTGTATAAATGAAACTAATTAATTGTAGAATTGAAATTACTCTAAATTGCAAAATTAAAATTGTTGAAGAATTTGAAACTAATCTAAGTTTGCATAATTGAAATTGCTAAATAAGAAAGGAACTATATTATTTTTTCCAAACGAAAATAACTGGATAAAAAAATGCTAAATTTAAATCAACTTAGTTAACTATTGCCGAAACTAAAGTTGCTAAAGCTAAATTGCTAAAAATAGGAAAACGTTGTTGAAGATAGGAAAAGATTTTTGAAATAGGAAATTGTAGGAAAAGTAAATAATAAGTGCAAACACAAACATAGTTCAGATAGCTAAAAGTACACTCTCACACATCACACTTAAAACATAAGGGAAAACAAGGTAAAAACAAGAGAAATTTTTGTTTACAATAAATTACGAGAAATTGACAACATTTAGAAAAAATTACATAAAATAAAAAATTGTAAAAAACCTACAAAATGCCTCCTTCCACTAGCTCTAAGAGTGTGTCCTAGCTCCCTAGTCTAGTAGAAGGTATTAACTCTCCAAATCCTAAGCTTTAATCACTCATTTAATAATCAACAACTCATTCTATAAATTACTACACTTTATTAATAAATCTTGTTGTTATAGTTTACAAAATACAATCATAATTCTTGATTCAGATTGACTATAACTTCTAACTAACTCTCTAACATAGATGAGTGGACCTATTTATACAAATTTCCATCTCTCTATCCTTTGTTATATAACTACTAAATCAACTATGTGTTGTACATGCTTGATAAGATGTTCTGTTACAACAAACTCAGTATATTTTAGGATATAATCCATTGTGGTAGCCTACTATGCACTTACCAAAGCTTCTATTTTGGTGAGAATCAGCCAAGAATAGATGGATTATCAAATAACACACCTATATTCATAAAAAAACATTTTTTCCTCATAGATTGGAATACAACTCATTTTTTTTCAACTACCACACCTATCTTCATGCCAGCTCATTTGTTTTTCTGCTAATGAATATTATTTCTACTTGTTATTTTAGTGCAGCTAAAAAATGTTAGGTTGAATGCATGTCATGTTTGGTTGCTACTGATTATTTCATGTGGCGTCACTTCCAATTGAGTGGTAAGTTGTCCCTTGTTAATTTTTATGTTCTCCAACTAATTTTAACTTCCTCTATTGACTTTGTCCTATCTCCCTATAATATTGTAGTTTGTTTGTTGGACATTTTGAGTCCCTAACTCAAATTTGTCATTTATGTCACCATTGATGCCACCAGATGAAGTCATAATTATGCCAAATATTTTAGAAGGAAATAAAGAGGACAAATATGGTTATTTTATATCCAGGAAGAAGGCCAATGTTCAAGTGAAACAATGCAAAATATAGAAGTTAAAAAGGAGTTATAATATTTATTTTATAAATTATTTAAATTCAATATGAATTTTAATTTTATAAATAAATATTAAAGGTATATTATCAAAGGTTAATATTATAATAGTGGTTATTATAATATTAAAATGTGCCATGCAGAAAAACCAAATAAAACATTTATAATTTTTATTATAATATTTAAAAAAAATAAAAGTGGGTTTTATAAAGTCAAAAAATAATTTAATAAACCCAAAGGTTGGGTTTAAGACCAAAGGCCATGATAAATATTCATCGACATCATGAGTGTCATTTACATTTTTGAAGCGTTGATGTTCCAATCAAAGGAAGAAAAACCATTATTTAAACCTATGGCAAAGGACATAAACAACATCCTTGCTCGAATTGATAAAAGAAAGCCTACAAATTAATTGAAAAGCTCATGAGATGAAATTACGAATTTCGTGGTTGTGTTGAAGGCAAAAGGAAACAAAACCAAGCATGTTGATTATTTGGATGCCAAAAAGGCACCTTGGCCTAGTGGCAAGTGGGCTACAAGCTTACGTTTTGGTGTGCATGGTGGATAGTGTTCAAATCTCGATGAAAGCATTTTCGTGGACATGTTGAGGACGTCAATCGATAGGTGCATTCATTTTGCAAGGCAAGGAAGGATAATGTGTTGAAGCACGTGGTGCTTCTTCCTTCCCAACCAACTTGTAGCCCGTGTTGTGGTTGGCACTATGGGTAAAAACATTTGTGTAGGTTGCATTGAGAGTTCGAAACTCTCCAAAGTTAAAGGTAACATTTTTATATTTTACTGATGCCTAAGTTGGGGGTATAAGGTATTTAGTGGTTGAAGTTTGAAAAATTTGCTTTGTGATAAAAGTTGGTGGTTGAGAAATACATTAGGAGTTATAAGGAAAATTTTGTCTTGTTTATTTCTAAAGTCTTAAAACTTGCCATTGTGGAATATTGAAAAGTTAAGACTTTATGGGTTGTATTTTATTTTGAATAAAGGGATTTTGTGGTTATTGTGAGGATATTGATTTTTTGTTTAATTTGGAGTGATAAGGTGTAATTGTGATATAAAAATTATTCTCTAACCCTTATTGAGTTTGTTAAAAAAGTAATCGAGAGTGTGGTAGATTTATAAGGAAAACTATTCTTCAAGGAAAGGTATGGGCAATATTATTCTTTGTTGAAGGAGGTGATTGGAGTGAAAAGGATTTTATTAGGGTTTCCTTTTCAAAAGTTATTGAGTTAATGCTTCAAGGTTTTTTCTGGATTGTGAGTTGTGAGTAAATATACTTTAGGGATAGGTGAGTAGGTGCTAGCAACTTTCTCCTCTTGTATTTATCTCTTAGGAGATCCTATACTTTTTGATGATGGGAATGGTGGTTCTCTTTCAATAGAATCAAGAATTTCAAATGCAAGTAATTCATCTCCTTAGCATGAATATTGTCTTCCTATGGTACGCAAAGAGGTTGTTCTAAGAATTCATCCTTTTTCATCCTTTAACCTATTCATTTATTCTATGCTTTTTTGCTAATTATCTAAAATGCAACTATCAGTTTCATAACTATGTTTCATGAAAGTTGTTATTTTAGAAACTAATGTTGCTAAAGATAAATTTCTAAAAATTGTAAAAAGTTGTTGAAGATAGGAAAAGGTTTTTGAAATAGGAAATTGTTGGAAAAGTAAATAATAAGTGCAAACACAAACATAGTTCAGATAGCTAAAAATACACTCTCACACATCACACTTAAAACATAAGGGAAAACAAGGTAAAAACAAGGGAAATTTTTGTTTACAACAAATGACGAGAAATTGACAACATTTAGCAAAAATTGCATAAAATAGAAAATTGTAAAAACCTGCAAAATGCCTCCGTCCACTCGCTCTAAGAGTGGGTCCTAGATCTATAGTAAAGTAGAAGGTATTAACACTTGAAACCCTGAGCTTTAATCACTCATTTAATAATAAACAACTCATTCTATAAATTACTACACTTTATTAATGATTCTTGTTGTTACAGTTTACAAAATACAATCATAATTCTTGATTCAACTTGACTCTAATTTCTAACTAACTCTCTAACATAGATGAGTGGACCTATTTATACAAATTTCCATCTCTCTATCCTTTGTTATATAACTACTAAATCAACTATGTTTTGTACATGCTTGATAAGATGTTCTGTTACAACAAACTTAGTCTATTTTAGGATATAATCCATTGTGCTAGCCAACTATGCACTTACCCATACTTCTAGTTTGGTGAGAATCAGCCAAGAATAGATGGATGATCAAATACCACACCTATATTCATAAAAAATCATTTTTCCTTCATAGATTGGAATAAAACTCATTTTTTTTCAACTACCACACCTATCTTCATGCCAACTCATTTGTTTTTCTCCTAATGAATATTATTTCTACTTGTTATTTTGGAGCAGCTAAAAAATGTTAGGTTGAATGAATGTCATGTTTGGTTGCTACCGAATATTTCATGTGGGGTCACTTCCAATTGAGTGGTAAGTTGTCCCTTGTTAATTTTTATGTTCTCCAACTAATTTTAACTTCCTCTATTGACTTTGTCCTATCTCCCTATAATATTGTAGGTTGTTTGTTGGACATTTTGAGTCCCTAAGTTAAATTTGTCATTGACGTCACCATTGATGCCACCAGATGAAGTCATAATTATGCCAAAGATTTCAGAAGGAAATAAAGAGGACAAAGATGGTTATTTTATATCCAAGAAGAAAGCCAAAGCTCAAGTGAAACAATGCAAAAGATAGAAGTTAAAAAGGAGTTATAATATTTATTTTATAAATTATTTAAATTCAGTATGAATTTAAATTTAATAAATAAATATTAAAAGTATATTATCGAAGGTTAATATTATAATAGTGGTTATTATAATATTAAAATGTGCCATGCAAAAAAACCAAATAAAACATTTATAATTTTTATTATAATATTTTTAAAAGATAAAAGTGGGTTTTATAAAGTCAAAAAATAATTTAATAAAACCAAAGGTTGGTTTTAAGACCAAAGGCCTTGATAAATCTTTGCCGACATCATGAGTGTCATTTACATTTTGGAAGCATTGATTTTCCAAGAAAAGGAGGAAAAATCATTATTTAAACCTATGGCAAAGGACATAAACATCATCATTTCTCGAATTGATAAAAGAAAGCATACAAATTAAATGAAAAGCTCGTGAGATGAAATTACAAATTTTGTGGTTGTGTTGAAGGCAAAAGGAAACAAAACCAAGCATGTTGATTAGTTGGATGCCAACAAGGCACCTTGGACTAGTGGCAAGTGGGCTACAAGCTTATGTTTTTGTGTGCATGGTGGATAGTGTTCAAATATTGACGAAAGCATTTTGGTGGACGTGTTGAGGATGCCAATAGTTAGGTGCATTCATTTTGCAAGGCAAGGAAGGATAAGGTGTTGAAGCACGTGGTGCATCTTCCTTCCCAACCAGCTTGTAGCTCGTGTTGTGGTTGGCACTGTGGGTCAAGACGTTTGTGTAGGTTTCATTGAGAGTTCGAAACTCTCCAAAGTCAGGTGTAACATTTTTATATTTTATTGATTCCTAAGTTGGAGGTATAAGGTATTTAGTGGTTGAAGTTTGAAAAATTTGCTTTGTGATAAAAGTTGGTGGTTGAGAAATACATTAGAAGTTATAAGGAAAATTTTGTCTTGTTTATTTCTAAAGTCTTAAAACTTGCCATTGTGGAATATTGAAAAGTTAAGACTTTATGGGTTGTATGTTATTTTGAATAAAGGTTTTTTGTGGTTATTGTGAGGATATTGATTTTTTGTTTAAGTTTGAATGATAAGGTGTAATTGTGATATTATTTTGGTGATATAAAAATTATTCTCTAACCCTATTGAGTTTGTTAAAGAAGTAAACGTGAGTGTGGTAGATTTATAATGGCAAATACTCTTCAAGGAAAGGTATGGGTAAAATTCTTCTTTGTTGAAGTAGGTGATTGGCTTTATTGAAAATTAATTTTTGAGTGAAAAGGATTTGATTAGGGTTTCCTTTTCAAAAGTGATTAAGTTAATGCTTCAAGGTTTTTTCTGCATTGTGAGTTATGAGTAAATATACTTTAGGGATAGGTGAGTAGGTGCTAACAACTTGCTCCTATTGTATTTCTCTGTTAGGAGATCCTATACTTTTTGATGATGGGAATGGTGGTTCTATTTCAATAGCATCAACAATTTCAAATGTAGCTAATTCATCTCCTTAGCATTAATATTGTCTTGCTATGGTAAGTAAAGAGGTTGTTCTAAGAATTCATCCTTTTTCATACTTTAACCTATTCATTTATTCTATGCTTTTGTTCTAATTATCTAAAATGCAACTATCAATTTCATAACTATGTTTCATGCAAGTTGTTATTTTAGAAATTACTCCAAAGTTTATTTTTCCAAAATAAGCACAATAATAATTTTTTTACTATTTTATCCTCTAAAAAAACCTATGTCCCTTAGGAATGATTCCAAAAATTATGAGTTTCATTATTATCATTTAATTTTAATGTTTGTCAAATCCAAGGTGGTGTCCAAGGTTGTATATGATAGAAGATTTTGGGAAGTTCTATAGCTAAAAATTAGATCACATGCTTATTCTATGGAACATAGTTTCATAAAGGTCTTTCAAGGATCACACTATCTCTAATTTGTATAAATGAAACTAATTAACTATAGAATTGAAATTACTCTAAATTGCAAAATTAAAATTGTTGAAGAATTTGAAACTAATCTAAGTTTGCATAATTGAAATTGCTAAATAATAAAGGAACTATATTACTGTTTCCAAATGAAAATAACATGAAATAAAAATGCTAAATTTAAATCAACTTAGTTAACAATTGCCAAAACTAAAGTTGCTAAAGCTAAATTGCTAAAAATGGGAAAAAATTGTTGAAGATAGGAAAACGTTTTTGAAATAGGAAATTGTAGGAAAAGTAAATAATAAGTGCAAACACAAACATAGTTCAGATAGCTAAAAATACACTCTCACACATCACACTTAAAACATAAGGAAAAACAAGGTAAAAACAAGGGAAATTTTTGTTTACAACAAATGACGAGAAATTGACAACATTTAGCAAAAATTGCATAAAATAGAAAATTGTAAAAAACCTGCAAAATGCCTCCTTTCACTAGCTCTAAGAGTGGGTCATAGCTCCATAGTCTAGTAGAAGGTATTAACACTCCAAACCCTAAGCTTTAATCACTTATTTAATAATCAACAACTCATTCTATAAATTACTACAAAATAATGAATATTTATTAATGAATCTTGTTGTTACAGTTTACAAAATACAATCATAATTATTTATTCAGCTTGACTCTAATTTCTAAATAACTCTCTAACATAGATGAGTGGACCTATTTATAGAATTTTCCATCTCTCTATCCTTTGTTATATAACTACTAAATCAACTATGTGTTGTACATGCTTGATAAGATGTTCTGTTACAACAAACTCAGTTTATTTTAGAATATAATCCATTGTGGTAGCCTACTATGCACTTACCAATGCTTCTAGTTTGGTGAGAATCAGCCAAGAATAGATGGATTATCAAATACCACACCTATATTCATAAAAAATCATTTTTCCTCATAGATTGGAAAAAAACTCATTTTTTTTTCAACTACCACACCTATCTTCATGCCAACTCATTTGTTTTTCTGCTAATGAATATTATTTCTACTTTTTATTTTGAAGAAGGTAAAAAATGTTAGGCTGAATGCATATCATGTTTGGTTGCTACTGATTATTTCATGTGGGGTCACTTCCAATTGAGTGGTAAGTTGTCCCTTGTTACTTTTTATGTTCTCCAACTAATTTTAACTTCCTCTATTGACTTTGTCCTATCTCCCTATAATATTTTTGGTTGTTTGTTGGAAATTTTGATTTCCTAAGTCAAAGTTGTCATTGATGTCACCATTGATGCCACCATTGATGCCACCAGATGAAGTCATAATTATGCTAAAGATTTAAGAAGGAAATAAAAAGGACATAGATGGTTATTTTATATCCAGGAAGAAGGCCAAATTTCAAGTGAAACAGTGCAAAAGATAAATGTTAAAAAGGAGTTATAATATTTATTTTATAAATTATTTAAATTTTGTATGAATTTAAATTTTATAAATAAATATTAAAGGTATATTATCGAAGGTTAATATTATAATAGTGGTTATTATAATATTAAAATGTGCCATTCAGAAAACCCAAATAAAACATTTATAATTTTTATTATAATGTTTTGAAAAGATAAAAGTGGTTTTTATAAAGTCAAAAAATAATTTAATAAACCCAAAGGTTGGGTTTAAGACCAAAGGCCTTGATAAATCTTCGCCGACATCATGAGGGTCATTTAAATTTTGGAAGCGTTGATGTTCCAAGCAAAGGAGGAAAAATAATTATTTAAACCTATGGCAAGGGACATAAACATCATCCTTGCTCGAATTGATAAAAGAAAGCATAGAAATTAAATGAAATGCTCGTGAGATGAAATTACGGATTTTGTGGTTGTGTTGAAGGCAAAAGGAAACAAAACCAAGCATGTTTATTAGTTAGATGCCAAAAAGGCACATTGGCCTAGTGGCAAGTGGTCTAGAAGCTTATGTTTTGGTGTGTATGGTGGATAGTGTTTAAATCTCGACGAAAGCATTTTGGTGGACGTGTTGAGGACACCAATCGTTAGCTGCATTCATTTTTTAAGGCAAGGAAGGATAAGGTGTTGAAGCACGTGGTGCTTCTTCCTTCCCAATTAGCTTGTAGCTTGTATTCTTTTTGGCACTATGGGTAAAGACGTTTGTGTAGGTTGCATTGAGAGTTCGAAACTCTCCAAAGTCAAAGGTAACATTTTTATATTTTATTGATGCCTAAGTTGGAGGTATAATGTATTTAGTGGTTGAAGTTTGAAAAATTTGCTTTGTGATAAAAGTTGGTGGTTGAGAAATACATTAGGAGTTATAAGGAAAATTTTGTCTTTTTTATTTCTAAAGTCTTAAAACTTGCCATTGTGGAATATTGAAAAGTTAAGACTTTATGGGTTGTATGTTTTTTTGAATAAGGGGTTATTGTGGTTATTGTGAGGATATTGATTTTTTGTTTAAGTTGGAGTGATAAGGTGTAATTGTGATATTATTTTGGTGATATAAAAATTAGTCTCTGACTCTTATTGAGTTTGTCAAAGAAGTAATCATGAGTGTGGTAGATTTACAAGAACAACTACTCTTCAAGGAAAGGTATGGGCAAAAATTTTCTTTGTTGAATTAGGTGATTGGCTTGATTGAAAATTAAGTTTGGAGTGAAAAGGATTTTATTAGGGTTTCCTTTTCAAAAGTGATTGAGTTAATGCTTCAAGTTTTTTTTTGGATTGTGAGTTATGAGTAAATATACTTCAGGGATAGGTGAGTAGGTAATAGAAACTTTCTCTTCTTGTATTTCTATCTTAGGAGATCCTATACTTTTTGACGATGGGAATGGTGGTTCTCTTTCAATAGCATCAAGAATTTCAAATGCAAGTAATTCATCTCCTTAGCATGAATATTTTCTTCCTACGGTAGGTAAATAGGTTGTTCTAAGAATTCATCCTTTTTCATCCTTTAACCTATTCATTTATTCTATGCTTTTGTTCTAATTATCTAAAATGCAACTATCAGTTTCATAACTATGTTTCATGCAAGTTGTTATTTTAGAAATTACTCTAAAGTTTATTTGTCACAACTAAACACAATAATAATTGTTTTACTATTTTATCCTCTAACAAAACCTAATTTCCTTAGCAATGATGACAAAAATTATTTTTTTTGGTAAGTAAGAGAATATTATAATTAACAACGGGTTTTAACTGGTTGACCCAAAACCATTTTACAAAATAGGGTCCACTGACCAACTGGACAAAGGCCAAGCCCTAAAAGTTTAAACTGACAACAAAAAGGGCCAAGACCTACTCTTCCATCAGAATACAACCAAACTAAACTATGGAAGCCTAATATTATGGCCATCAGAAAAGAAAGACGCAAAATAGAACTAACAAAGACAAAAACTAATCATGCAAGCACCATGCAGAGTAGCTTGTGCCCATATAAAATAATAGAATATGGTAAAAAAAAACATCCCATAGAATGGACAGCCAAGAGGCCAAGAAGTCTTCCTTGTAGTACTCATCTAACTTCTTATCATCCTCCTTGCCATCATCTTTAGATTTTGCCTTCGACTCCTTATTCCCCTGGAACTGCTGGCTATAAAATAGAAGATTTAGAGAATCACACAAATCAACAGCTGCACTGATGAGGCCAGACAGACTCTTCAACTGGTTGATACTATTGGAGGCTGATGAAATTGTCATCTTCTCCAAGACTATTATGGTGGGGTCTGGTACCTCATTGTCAGGGATCTCCAACACTTTGTTATTTCTTGCTAGGGCCTTTTTGTGACATCGAATCCAAACACACCTTGGGAAATACTTGAGGCCAAAGCAGATGTTTCCCATGCATGAATTTGTAGATAAAAAACCTATATCAGTGCCCCACTAGCTGTAAAAAACACTAGTCACATGAACAAAAAAAACAAATATGACAAAAGCCATTATAAGGTTCAAAAAATATTTTTAAAAATGCCCCCATTTTCTGTCATTGATCCACTTTGAGCCTTCCAATCTAAAATTTTTCATTATCTATCACCATTGATACTGCATGAGGAATATTTTCAGTCCACGTGATCAAATTTGCTGCTACAATGCCTTCATTTGCCAACCTATCAGCTGCCATGTTTGCTTCCCGGAAGGTATGCAAAATTATGGCCTCAGGTCGATCATGAATTAGAGCCCTTGCTTCATGGATGTAGTCATCAAATCTCCAAGGAGCTCTCTTAGTGTTCTTTAGAAGATTTATAATAATAAGAGAATCACCTTCCACCAACAATTTCCTTGGATAATTCTCTGCCACCTTGAGGCTCCTCCAAACCGCCCTCGCTTCAGCCACATTATTAGTTTGAGCTCCAAGATGTTTAGAAAAAGCTATTAGCACCTCACCCTTGTGGTCTCTAAGTAATCCTCCAGCCCCAGCTTCACCTGGGTTGCCCCTAGATGCCCCATCAAAATTTAACTTAATCCACCCTAGGGGGGTGGGGTCCATGTGATCTTGGTTCTAGGACAGACTTGAGGATGATTGAGGCCATCGGTGAGAGGTAAGTTTAATGACTAGCCTAATGAAGCTTCAAAAGGATTTGGAGGTCTAGATGCTACAGGCACTAAACAAGCATTCTCATTAGCATATACTAAAATTTTTGACAGGACAGAGGATGACTGAGAAACCTTATCCAAGAAGGCCCGATGATTCCTTTCCAACCATATCTGCCACAAGTAGTGATGAAGGCAGATCTTCCACATATACCTAAGACGCCTATTCAAAAAGGGAGAAGGCCACTAGACAAATAAGTCAAAAATGGACCAAGGATGGACCCAATAAATATGAAACACTTGTAACAGACCTAACAAGATTGAGACAAAAAAATTACAATACAGAAACAAATGATCAATAGACTCCCACTCAGACATACAGAGATAAAACCTATTAACAACAATCACACCTCTTTTTATTAATTTATCCATGGTGAGGATATTATTTTGGATGGCCAGCCATGCAAAAAACCCAACCTTCGAAACAATGCTTTTGGGCCAAACTTCCAAGTGAGGGAAAGTAGGTTCATCATTATCAATAAGCATTAGATAAGCAGTCTTGATAGAAAATTCCCCATTGTTTGAAGCTTCCCAGATAAGCTGGTCCTCAAGAATGCCAGAAGGGAGTAAATACTGTCTTAATTCATTCTCCAGTATTATTGATGCCCCTGGTAGATCATTGTTCATTATTGGCTTCCATACCCTTCTATTGTTTGACAAAGTAATAAAATCTGCAACTTTGGTACCAAAAACTTCAATTGTCCAAGCTCTAAGGGTTGAAAGGATGGGTTCTGCAGATAGGGGATAGTCCTTTAACCATTTGTGGTCCAAAAAATCAATGTTTCTTCCATTTCCCAGTTTCCAACATAGCCCTTTGCTTAGCAGGTTTTTAGTTTGAAGGATTGATTTCCAAAAAATTGATCCCCTAGGAGGAAAGGAATAGCTTAAGAATTTAGTTTCTTGCAAGTACTTTCTTTTGATTATAGTAATCCATTCTACATTTGCATTTGTCAAAAGACGCCATGCTTGTTTGGCCAGGAGGGCCATGTTTAAATGTTGTATTCTCCTTAGCCCAATACCTCCAAACTCCCTTGGTTTGCAAACCCTATCCCAGGACACCAAGTGAAAGCGCTACTTAGATTCAGAACCAGTCCATAGGAACCTCTTCTGGATCTGTTCAATTTTAGTGTAGACACTTGTAGGAGCTTTAAAAATAGAGAGAAAGTAGACAAGGATGCTTTGAATGGAAAACCTGGTGAGAACTGCCTTGCCAGCTTGAGATAACAAATTCCCTTTCCATCCAGCCAGCTTCCTCTGAATTATTTCAATTACATTAGTCCACATGGAATCAGTAGCTCTGCCTGTAAATAAAGGAAGGCCTAAGTATGTGGATGGAAGAGTAGACACTGAGCATCCAAGAATCCTAGCAATCTTAATCTGCCTCTGAATGGGAGTGTTAAAGAAATAAATTTTACTCTTTGAAAAATTTACCTTTTGCCCCATAGCATCCTCATATAGCTCTAGAATATGTTTTATGACCTTAGCCTCAAAAATTGATGCAAGATTTAACAACAAAGTATCATCCACAAACTGTTCATGTGTAACTGCCTGTGTTTGTGATGATGCTTTAATTCCTGAAATAAGACCAATATTACAGGTAGCTTTGATTGTCCTCCCAAGGTCTTCAGCCACAATGATAAGCAACATGGGAGAGATAGGGTCACCTTGCCTTAGGCATCTTTTACTTTGAAAGTATTCGTCAGGAGCACCATTAACAAGGACTGAAAACCAAGGTTTCATAAAACATCCTTCCAAAAGCTTGATCCATTCATGATGAAAACCAAATTTTTGAAGAATGGCAGAGACAAAACTCCAGTTTATGCGGTCATAAGCCTTGTTCATATCCAGCTTGAGAGCAAAAGCGGGTTTTTTAGTCTGGACTACCGAATGGAGGGCTTCATGAACTATTATGACACCATCAAGGATGGACCTTCCAGGGACTGAACTGCCTTGACAAACATCAATAAACATAGGAAGGATCTTCCTCATTCTATTTGCAATCGCCTTGGTCAAAATTTTATAAACAACATTACAAAGGCTAATAGGTCTAAAATCCATCATAGATCTAGGAGTAGGAATCTTTGGGATTAAAGCAATAAAAGTGGAGTTAAAACTTCTCGGAATATGCTTTGTGGACTGAAATTCCTTGATAGTAGCACATACATCAAAACCTACAATATCCCAAAAAGCCTAAAAAAAATGAGGTGAAAACCCATCTGGACCTGGAGCTTTATCAGGGTTCATTGAGAAGAGGGCCTCTTTGATTTCTTCATCAGTGAAAGGCTTAATTAACTCCCCATTAAAGTCATCAAAAATTAAATGAGGAATATGGTAAAGCATTGATTCTAAAGCTAAGGCAGAACTGAAATGTTCTTCTCCTAAAAGATTCTGAAAATAGGAAACTGCTTCATTTCTGATCTCATTAGGACTAGAAAGGAATGACCCATCATCTCTAACAAGTTCTTTAATTCTATTGTGGCTTCTGTTCCTTAAGGTAGATGCATGAAAAAATCTTGTGTTGGCATCACCTTCTTTTAGCCAGGTAGCTCTAGACTTTTGCCGCCAAAAAGTCTCCTCGCAGGCTAAAACATTATGGTACTCAGCAAGGGCTTTCTTTTCATCTGCCTGTAGGGAAGGTTCTGGCAATCCCTCTTCAAGTTTTTTTCTCAATGATTGATAACCTTTTAGAGATGACTTTCTTGTTTTCAAAAATATTTCCAAAAATTTCTTTATTCCAGATCCTTAGATTTTCTTTCACCACTTTAAGTTTCTGTGCTAATTTGAATGAAGGCCTGCCCTGACAAGAATGCTGCCACCACTGAGAAATTCTATCTCTGAGATCAGGGTGGTGCATCCACATAGATTCAAACCTAAAAGGCCTTTTGAATTTTGGAGTCTCTTCAATTTCAAGTAAAATCGGGTTGTGGTCAGACCCAATGCGAGGCAAGGACAACAGATTTGCATCCCCAAAAGATTGTATTGCTTCCTGTGACAAAAAAAACCTATCAATATTTTCCATTATAAGTTGATTTCCAAACCTCCTATTGCTCCAAGTAAATTTAGCATTTTTTAATTTGACATCCAATAAATTGTTGTTGTTGATGAAATCTTGAAAGTCCTCCATACTTCTTGCTGGAATTCCTACTCCCCATTTTTTATCAGAGGGGTAAAGAGGGGTATTAAAGTCCCCTGCCACTATCCATGGGATATCCTGAAAATCTTCCTTGAAATGACTAAGTAAATTCCATAGATCAGCTCTCCAAGATATAGAATTAGGGGCATACACATTTGTTAATATCCAAGAAAGGTCACTAACCTTATCCTTAAAAATAATGATCATTACCCTTTCCCCTAATTGAATAACCTTGCCTTCCACCTTCCCTAGATTCCAGATACAAAGAAGACCACCTGAGGTTCCATTGGCTTTGCAAAAAATTGCTTCTCCCTTTTTCCAGATATTGAGGGCAATTTTTCTAGACAAAACTTCATCGACTTTAGTTTCTTGCAAAATAATAATAGTGGGATCAAAATATCTTATTAAATATTTGACTAACCGCTGTTTAGGAAGGCCATTGAGCCCCCTTACATTCCAGGATATGATCTTCATTTGGAACTTTTAAAGTTTTTTCCTCTTCCCCTGCCTTGGACTTGAGGGGGCTTAAGAATTTTGTTTTCTTCAAAGGGAAGATTTCCAGTTGATGGAAACAGAGTAGTCTGAATTCCATTAGCTATCTCATCTTGGACCTCTTCTTTCCATTGCTGGGCATTTGAATTTCTTCCCTTTTTTTTCTCACCTCCACAGTCAATCATGGGGGACTTCATTGAGCTTCTAGTCTGTTTCGGGCTGAATTTGGTTTGGGTAACCTGTTGGATAACAGTACTAGAAACCCCATCTCTAGATTGGGACAAATACAAAGGTGAAAAATGTCGCTTGGAAGGGCTGATTAACTTTGAAAGCACTTTTTCTCTTTCTGGGGCGTAAAAAGACTCATCATTAGGGCATTCTTTATGGCCAACAGGAGGAGGATTGGAAGGTCCAGATTTGGTTGGGGAGTCAAGGTAAGCAGGGAGACCAAGATTTATATCCTCAACATTAGACCCTTCATTCTGATTTTCCTCTGTAATTATTTGATTTTCAGCCAAAATGTTAAATTTATTTAGATTTTCGAAAGGAGAGCATACCTTTTGTTGGTCAGTTTGTGATGTAGCAATTTGCTTGTCCTTACCATTGTCCATGTGAAGCTCAGCCTCATTCTCCATTTGCCCCAAACCAGAGGCCTTTGCATTTTCAACATTTGGATCTTTAACCCTGTACATCCCATGATGACAAAAATTATGAGTATCATTATTATCATTTAATTTTAATGTTTGTCAAATTCAAGGTGGTGTCCAAGGTTGTATATGATAGAAGAGTTTGGCAAGTTCTATAGCTAAAAATTAGATCACATGCTTATTCTATGGAACACAGTTTCATAAAGGTCTTTCAAGGATCACACTATATCTAATTTGTATAAATGAAAGTAATTAATTGTAGAATTGAAATTACTCTAAATTGCAAAATTAAAATTTTTGAAGAATTTGAAACTAATCTAAGTTTGCATAATTGAAATTGCTAAATAAGAAAGGAACTTTATTATTGTTTGCAAATTAAAATAATAGGAAATAAAAATGCTAAATTTAAATCAACTTAGTTAACAATTGCCAAAACTAAAGTTGCTAAAGCTAAATTGCTAAAAATAAGAAAAAGTTGTTGAACATAGGAAAAGGTTTTTGAAATAGGAAATTGTAGGAAAAGTAAATAATAAGTGCACACACAAACATAGTTCAGATAGCTAAAAATACACTCTCACACATCACACTTAAAACATAAGGGAAAACAAGGTAAAAACAAGGGAAATTTTTGTTTACAACAAATGACGAGAAATTGACAACATTTAGCAAAAATTGCGTAAAATAGAAAATTGTAAAAAACCTGCAAAATGCCTCCTTCCACTAGCTCTAAGAGTGGGTCCTAGCTCCATAGTATAGTAGAAGGTATTAACACTCCAAACCCTAAGCTTTAATCACTCATTTAATAATCAACAATTCATTCTATAAATTGCTACACTTTATTAATGAATCTTGTTGTTACAGTTTACAAAACACAATCATAATTCTTTATTTAGCTTGACTCTAATTTCTAACTAACTCTCTAACATAGATGAGTGGGCCTATTTATACAAATTTCCATCTCTCTATCCTTTGTTATATAACTACTAAATAAACTATGTGTTGTACATGCTTGATAAGATGTTCTGTTACAACAAACTCAGTCTATTTTAGGATATAATCCATTGTGTTAGCCAACTATGCACTTAACAATGATTCTAGTTTGGCGAGAATCAGCCAAGAATATATGGATTATCAAATACCACACCAATATTCATAAAAAATCATTTTTTTCTCATAGATTGGAATAAAAATCATTTTTTTTCAACTACCAAACCTATCTTTGTGCCAACTCATTTGTTTTTATGCTAATGAATATTATTTCTACTTGTTATTTTGAAGTGGCTAAAAAATGTTAGGTTGAATGCATGTCATGTTTGGTTGCTACTGATTATTTCATGTGGTATCACTTCCAATTGAGTGGTAAGTTGTCCCTTGTTACTTTTTATGTTCTCCAACTATTTTTAACTTCCTCTATTGACTTTGTACTATCTCCCTATAATATTGTAGGTTGTTTGTTGGACATTTTGAGTCCCTAAGTCAAAGTTGTCATTGATGTCACCATTGATGCCCCCAGATGAAGTCATAATTATGCCAAAGATTTTAGAAGGAAATAAAGAGGACAAAGATGGTTATTTTATATCTAGGAAGAAGGCCAAAGTTCAAGTGAAACAGTGCAAAATATACAAGTGAAAAGGGAGTTATAATATTTATTTTATAAATTATTTAAATTCAGTATGAATTTAAATTTTATAAATAAATATTAAAGGTATATTATCGAAGGTTAATATTATAATAGTGGTTATTATAATATTAAAATGTGCCATGTATAAAACCCAAATAAAACATTTATAATTTTTATTATAATTTTTTAAAAAGATAAAAATGGGTTTTATAAAGTCAAAAAATAATTTAATGAACCCACCCAAAGGTTGGGTTTAAGACCAAAGGCCTTGATAAATCTTCGCTGACATCATGAGAGTCATTTACATTTTGGAAGCGTTGATGTTCCAAGCAAAGGAAGAAAAATCATTATTTAAACCTATGGAAAAGGACATAAACATCATCCTTGCTCGAATTGATAAAAGAAAGCATACAAATTAAATTCAAAGTTCATGAGACGAAATTACAAATTTCGTGGTTGTGTTGAATGCAAAAGGAAACAAAACCAAGCGTGTTTATTAGTAGGATTCCAACAAGACACCTTGGCCTAGTGGAAAGTGGGCTACAAGCTTACCTTTTGGTGTGCATGGTGGATAGTGTTCAAATCTCGATGAAATCATTTTGGTGGATGTGTTGAGGACGCCAATAGTTAGGTGCATTCATTTTGCAAGGCAAGGAAGGATAAGGTGTTGAAGCACGTGGTGCTAATTCCTTCCAAATGACCTTGTAGCTCGTGTTGTGGTTGGCACTGTGGGTAAATACGTTTGTGTAGGTTGCGTTGAGAGTTAGAAACTCTCCAAAGTCAAAGGTAACATTTTTATATTTTATTGATGCCTAAGTTGGAGGTATAAGGTATTTAGTGTTTGAAGTTTGAAAAAGTTGCTTTATGATAAAAGTTGGTGGTTGAGAAATACATTAGGAGTTATAAGGAAAATATTGTCTTGTTTATTTCTAAAGTCTTAAAACTTGCCATTGTGGAATATTAAAAAGTTAAGACTTTATGGGTTGTATGTTATTTTGAATAAAGGGTTTTTGTGGTTATTGTGAGGATATTGATTTTTTGTTTAAGTTGGAGTGATAAGGTGTAATTGTGATATTATTTTGGTGATATAAAAATTATTCTCTAACCCTTATTGAGTTTGTCAAAGAAGTAATCATGAGTGTGGTAGATTTATAAATACAACTACTCTTCAAGGAAAGGTATGGGAAAAATTCTTCTTTGTTGAATTAGGTGATTGGCTTGATTGAAAATTAAGTTTGGAGTGAAAAGGATTTGATTAGGGTTTCCTTTTCAAAAGTGATTGAGATAATGCTTCAAGGTTTTTTCTAGATTGTGAGTTGTGAGAAAATATAATTTAGGGATAGGTGAGTAGGTGCTAGCAACTTGCTCCTCTTGTATTTCTCTCTTAGGAGATCGTATACTTTTTGACAATGGGAATGGTCATTCTCTTTCAATAGCATCAAGAATTTCAAATGTAGGTAATTCATCTCCTTAGCATGAATATTGTCTTCCTATGGTCGGTAAAGAGGTTGTTCTAAGAATTCATCCTTTTTCATCCTTTAAGCTATTCATTTATTCTATGCTTTTATTCTAATTATCTAAAATGCAACTATTAGTTTCATAACTATGTTTCATGAAAGTTGTTATTTTAGAAATTACTCTAAAGTTTATTTGTCACAACTAAGCACAATAATAATTTTTTTACTATTTTATCCTCTAACAAAACCTATGTTCCTTAGAAATGATGCCAAAATTATGAGTGTCATTATTATCATTTAATTTTAATGTTTGTCAAATCCAAGGTGGTGTCCAAGACTGTATATGATAGAAGAGTTTGGAAAGTTCTATAGCTAAATATTAGATCACATGCATATTCTATGGAACATAGTTTCATAAAGGTCTTTCTAGGATCACACTATCTCTAATTTGTATAAATGAAACTAATTAATTGTAGAATTCAAATTAATCTAAATTGCAAAATTAAAATTGTTGAAAAATTTGAAACTAATCTAAGTTTGCATATTTGAAATTTCTAAATAAGAAAGGAACTATATTATTGTTTCCAAATTAAAATAACATGAAATAAAAATTCTAAATTTAAATTAACTTAGTTAAAAATTGCCAAAACTAAAGTTGCTAAAGCTAAATTGCTAAAAATAGGAAAACGTTGTTGAATATAGGAAAAGATTTTTGAAATAGGAAATTGTAGGAAAAGTAAATAATAAGTGCAAACACAAACATAGTTCAGATAGCTAAAAATACACTCTCACACATCACAATTAAAACATAAGAGAAAACTAGGTAAAAACAAGGGAAATTTTTGTTTACAACAAATGACGAGAAATTGTCAACATTTAGCAAAAATTGCTTAAAATAGAAAATTGTAAAAAACCTGCAAAATGCCTCCTTCCACTAGCTCTAAGAGTGGGTCCTAGATCCCTAGTCTAGTAGAAGGTATTAAAACTCCAAAAACTAAGCTTTAATCACTCATTTAATAATCAACAACTCATTTTATAAATTACTACACTTTATTAATGAATCTTGTTTTTACATTTTACAAAATACAATCATAATTCTTGATTCAGCTTGACTCTAATTTCTAACTAATTCTCTAAAATAGATGAGTGGACCTATTTATACAAATTTCCATATCTCTATCCTTTGTTATATAACTAATAAATAACCTATGTTTTGTTCATGCTTGATAAGATGTTTTGTTACAACAAAATCTGTCTACTTTAGGATATAATCCATTGTGGTAGCCAACTATGCACTTACCCATGCTTCTAGTTTGGTGAGAATCAGCCAAGAATAGATGGATTATCAAATACCACACCTATATTCAAGAAAAATCATCTTTTCCTCAGAGATTGGAATAAAACTCATTTTTTTTTCAACTACCACACCTATCTTCATGCCAACTCATTTGTTTTTTTGCTAATGAATATTATTTCTACTTGTTATTTTGGAGCAGCCAAAAAATGTTAGATTGAATGCATGTCATGTTTGGTTGCTACTGATTATTTCATATGGGGTCACTTCCAATTGAGTGGTAAGCTGTCCCTTGTTACTTTTTATGTTCTCCAACTAATTTTAACTTCCTCTATTGACTTTGTCTTATCTACCTATAATATTGTAGGTTGTTTGTTGGACATTTTGAGTCCCTAAGTCAAAGTTTTCATTGATGTCACCATTGATGCCACCAGATGAATTTATAATTATGCAAAATATTTCAGAAGGAAATAAAGGGGACAAGGATGGTTATTTTATATCTAGGAAGAAGGCCAAAGTTCAAGTGAAATAGTGCAAAAGATAGAAATTAAAAAGGAGATAATATTTATTTTATAAATTATTTAAATTTAGTATGAATTTAAATTTTATAAATAAATATTAATGTTTATTATCGAAGGTTAATATTATAATAGTGGTTATTATAATATTAAAATGTGCCATGGAGAAACCCAAATAAAACATTTACAATTTTTATTATAATGTTTTAAAAAGATAAAAGTTGGTTTTATGAAGTCAAAAATTAGTTTAATAAACCCAAAGGTTGGGTTTAAGACCAAAGGCCTTGATAAATCTTCGCTGACATCATGAGGGTCATTTACATTTTGGAAGCATTGATGTTCCAAGCAAAGGAGGAAAATTCATTAGTTAAACTTATGGCAAAGGACATAAACATCATCCTTGCTCGAATTGATAAAAGAAAGCATACAAATTAAATGAAAAGCTCGTGGGACAAAATTATGAATTCCATGGTGGTGTTGAAGGCAAAAGGAAACAAAACCAAGCATGTTGATTAGTTGGATGCCAACAAGGCACCTTGGCCTAGTGGCAAGTGGGCTAAAATCTTACGTTTTGGTGTGCATGATGGATAGTGTTCAAATATCGATGAAAACATTTTGGTGGATGTGTTAAGGACACCAAACGTTAGGTGCATTTGTTTTGCAAGGCAAGGAAGGATAAGGTGTTGAAGCACGTGGTGCTTCTTCCTTCCCAATGAGCTTGTAGCACGTATTGTGGTTGGCACTGTGGGTAAAGACGTTTGTGTAGGTTGCGTTGAGAGTTCGAAACTCTCCAAAGTCAAAGGTAACATTTTTATATTTTATTGATGCCTAAGTTGGAGGTATAATGTATTTAGTTGTTAAAGTTTAAAAAAGTTACTTTGTGATAAAAATTGGTGGTTGAGAAATACATTAGGAGTTATAAGGAAAATTTTGTCTTGTTTATTTCTAAAGTCTTAAAACTTGCCATTGTGGAATATTGAAAATTTAAGACTTTATGGGTTGTATGTTATTTTGAATAAAGGGTTTTTGTGGTTATTGTGAGGATATTGATTTTTTGTTTAAGTTGGAGTGATAAGGTGTAATTGTGATATCATTTTGGTGCTATAAAAATTATTCTCTAAGCCTTATTGAGTTTGTCATAGAAGTAATCGTGAGTGTGGTAGATTTATAAGCACAACTACTCTTCAAGAAAAGGTATTGTCAAAATTCTTCTTTGTTGAATTAGGTTATTGGCTTGATTGAAAATTAAGTTTGGAGTGAAAAGGATTTGATTAGGGTTTCCTTTTCAAAAGTGACTGAGTTAATGCTTCATGGTTTTTTCTGGATTGTGAGTTGTGAGTAAATATACTTTAGGGATAGGTGAGTAGGTGCTAGCAACTTGCTCCTCTTGTATTTTTATCTTAGGAGATCATATACTTTTTGACGATGGGAATGGTGGTTCTCTTTCAATAGCATCAAGAATTTAAAATGCAGGTAATTTATCTCCTTAGCATGAATAATGTCTTTTTATGGCAGCTAAAGAGGTTGTTATAAGAATTAATACTTTTTCATCATTTAACCTATTCATTTATTCTATGCTTTTGTTCTAATTATCTAAAATGCAACTATCAGTTTCATAACTATGTTTCATGCAAGTTGTTATTTTAGAAATTACTCTAAAGTTTATTTATCACAACTAAGCACAATAATAATTGTTTTACTATTTTATCCTCCAAAAAAACCTATGTTCCTTAGAAATGATGCCAAAAATTGTGAGTGTCATTATTATCGTTTAATTTTAATGTTTGTCAAATCCAAGGTGGTGTCCAAGGCTGTATATGATAGAAGAGTTTGGCAAGTTCTATAGCTAAAAATTAGATCACATGCTTATTCTATGGAACACAATTTCATAAAGGTATTTAAAGTATCACACTATATCTAATTTATATAATTGAAACTAATTAATTATAGAATTAAAATTACTCTAAATTGCAAAATTAAAATTGTGTAAGAATTTGAAACTAATCTAAGTTTGCATAATTGAAATTTCTAAATAATAAAGGAACTATATTATTGTTTCTAAATTAAAATAACATGAAATAAAAATTCTAAATTTAAATCGACTTAGTTAAAAATTGCTGAAACTAAAGTTACTAAAGCTAAATTGCTAAAAATAGGAAAAAGTTGTTGAAGATAGGAAAAGGATTTTGAAATAGGAAATTGTAGGAAAAGTAAATAATAAGTGCAAACAAAAACATATTTCAGATAGTGAAAAATACACTCTCACACATCACACTTAAAACATAAGGGAAAACAAGGTAAAAACAAGGGAAATTTTTTTTTACAACAAATGACGAGAAATTGACAACATTTAGCAAAAATTGCATAAAATAGAAAATTGTAAAAAACCTGCAAAATGCCTCCTTCTACTAGCTCTAAGAGTGGGTCCTAGCTCCATAGTCTAGTAGAAGGTATTAACACTCCAAATCCTAAGCTTTAATCACTCATTAAATAATAAAAAACTCCTTCTATAAATTACTACACTTTATTAATGAATCTTGTTGTTACAGTTTACAAAATACAATCATAATTCTTGATTCAGCTTGACTCTAATTTCTAACTAACTCTCTAACATAGATGAGTGGACCTATTTATACAAATTTCCATCTCTCTATCCTTTGTTATATAACTACTAAATCAACTATGTGTTGTTCATGCTTGATAAGATGTTCTGTCACAACAAACTCAGTCTATTTTAGGATATAATCCATTGTGGTAGCCAACTATGCACTTACCCATGCTTCTAATTTGGTGCGAATCAGTCAAGAATAGATGGATTATCAAGTACCACACCTATATTCATGCAAAATAATTTTTTCCTCATAGATTGGAATAGAACTCATTTTTTTTTTCAACTACCACACCTATCTTCATTGCAACTCATTTGTTTTTCTGCTAATGAATATTATTTCTACTTGTTATTTTGGAGCAGCTAAAAAACGTTATGTTGAATGCATGTCATGTTTGGTTGTTATTAATAGTGGTTGTTATAATATTAAAATGTGCCATGGGGAAAACCCAAATAAAATATTTATAATTTTTATTATAATGTTTTGAAAAGATAAAAGTGGGTTTTATAAAGTCAAAAAATAATTTTTTTTTTTTATAAAAGAGGGTAAAAATTTATTAACTCAGCAAAACATTCATGATACAAAGAAAAAGCAGAAGCTATTCAGACATATCAGCTCTCAATAAAGAAGAGAGAGATTGAGAGCAATCAGAAGAAATTTGAGACCAATTTTGAACATCCCAACCATCTTGAAACTTAGAAGCCCATTTAGCTAACAAATCCGCTACCCTATTCCACTCCCGAGGAATATGCACAAAAGAAATGAATTCCAAGTGAGCAGAGATATTAAGAATTTGCCGAGCAACCCAACTCAACCGCCAACAACCATGAAGACTATCTCCAGAATTTAACAAATTTATAACAATCTGAAAATCAGATTCACAAACAATTCGATGCCAACAAAAAGCATACCCTTGCTCCAAAGCATATAAAATTGTGAGTGCTTCCATGAAGTTATTAGAATGATGTCCCTTAAAGCAAGAGAAAAAAAATTGGATAGTACCACTACTATCCCGCCCCACACCACCAATACCAGCATTACCCGGATTACCCCGGGAAGATCCATCCGTATTAATTTTCAGCACTCCCGGAGGAGGCGGATTCCATTTGCCAGCCCTCCGCACCCGATTATTCTTACCCATCCGTCTGCAAGAGACATTAGGACCAGGACCATTAACCATCAAGCCTAATCTTTCCATTATCTGATGTTCCGCATGGTCCACGGGAGAAATAATATGACATTTTGCAGACATAGTTTCCTGGATCATTCACAAAATCCTCTGCCAGACCTGGGAAGTAGTTAACTCCTTACCTTGGAAAATCTGGCGGTTTCGTTCATGAGGGTCAATAGAATCAAGAATTTCAAATGCAGGTAATTCATATCCTTAGCATGAAAAATGTCTTCCTATGGTAGGTAAGATGTTGTTCTAAGAATTCATCCTTTTTCATCCTTTATCCTATTCATTTATTCTATGCTTTTGTTCTAATTATCTAAAATGCAACTATCAATTTCATAACTATGTTTCATGCATGTTGTTATTTTAGAAATTACTCTAAAGTTTATTTGTCACAACTAAGCACAATAATAATTGTTTTACTATTTTATCCTCTAACAAAACCTATGTTCCTTAGAAATGATGCCAAAAATTATGAGTGTCATTATTATCATTTAATTTTAATGTTTGTCAAATCCAAGGTGGTGTCCAAGACTGTATATGATAGAAGACCTTGGCAAGTTCTATAGCTAAACATTAGATCACATGCTTATTCTATGGAACACAGTTTCATAAAGGTCTTTCCAGGATCACACTATCTCTAATTTGTATAAATGAAACTAATTAATTGTAGAATTCAAATTAATCTAAATTGCAAAATTAAAATTGTTGAAGAATTTGAAACTAATCTAAGTTTGCATGATTGAAATTGCTAAATAAGAAAGGAACTATATTATTGTTTCTAAATGAAAATAACATGAAATAAAAATGCTAAATTTAAATCAACCTAGTTAACAATTGTCGAAACTAAATTTGCTAAAGCTAAATTGCTAAAAATAGGAAAAAGTTGTTGAAGATAGGAAAAGGTTTTTGAAATAGGAAATTGTAGGAAAAGTAAATAATAAGTGCACACACAAACATAGTTCAGATAGCTAAAAATACACTCTCACACATCACAATTAAAACATAAGGGAAAAAAAAGTAAAAGCAAGGGAAATTTTTGTTTACAATAAATGACGAGAAATTGACAACATTTATCTAAAATTGCATAAAATAGAAAATTGTAAAAAACCTGCAAAATGCCTCCTTCCACTAGATCTAAGAGTGGGTCCTAGCTCCCTAGTCTAGTAGGAGGTATTAATACTCCAAACCCTAAGCTTTAATTACTCATTTAATAATCAACAACTCATTCTATAAATTACTACACTTTATTAATGAATCTTGTTGTTACAGTTTACAAAATACAATCATAATTCTTGATTCAGCTTGACTCTAATTTCTAACTAACTCTCTAACATAGATGAGTGGACTTATTTATAAAAAATTCCATCTCTCTATCCTTTGTTATATAACTACTAAATCAACTATGTGTTGTTCATGCTTGATAAGATGTTCCTTTACAACAAGCTCAGTCTATTTTAGGATATAATCCATTGTGGTAGCCAACTATGCACATAGTCATGCTTCTACTTTGGTGAGAATCAGCCAAGAATAGATGGATTATCAAATACCACACCTATATTCATGCAAAATCATTTTTTTCCTCATAGATTGGAATAAAACTCATTTTTTTCAACTACCACACCTATCTTCATGCCAACTCATTTGTTTTTCTACTAATGAATATTATTTCTACTTGTTATTTTGGAGCAGCTAAAAAACGTTATGTTGAATGCATGTCATGTTTGGTTGCTACTGATTATTTCATTTGGGGTCACTTCCAATTGAGTGGTAAATTATCCCTTGTTACTTTTTATGATCTCCAACTAATTTTAACTTCCTCTATTGACTTTGTCCTATCTCCCTATAATATTGTAGGTTGTTTGTTGGAAATTTTGAGTCCCTAAGTCAAAGTTGTCATTGATGTCACCATTGATGCCACTCGATGAAGTCATAATTATGCCAAAGATTTCAGAAGGAAATAAAGGGGATAAATATGGTTATTTTATATCTAGGAAGAAGGCCAAAGTTCAAGTGAAACAGTGCAAAAGATAGAAGTTAAAAAGGAGTTATAATATTTATTTTATAATTTATTTAAATTTAGTATGAATTTAAATTTTATAAATAAATATTAAAGGTATATTATCAAAGGTTAATATTATAATAGTGGTTATTATAATATTAAAATGTGCCATGGAGAAACCCAAATAAAACATTTACAATTTTTATTATAATGTTTTAAAAAGATAAAAGTGGGTTTTATGAAGTCAAAAATTAGTTTAATAAACCCAAAGGTTGGGTTTAAGACCAAACGCCTTGATAAATCTTCACCGACATCATGAGGGTCATTTAAATTTTGGAAGCATTGATGTTCCAAGGAAGGGAGGAAAAATCATTATTTAAACCTATGGCAAAGGACATAAACATCATCCTTGCTCGAATTGATAAAAGAAAGCATACAAATTAAATGAAAAGCTCCTGAGATGAAATTACAAATTTTGTGGTTGTGTTGAAGGCAAAAGGAAACAAAACCAAGCATGTTGATTAGTTGGATGCCAACAAGGCACCTTGGCCTAGTGGCAAGTGGGCTACAAGCTTACATTTTTGTGTGCATGGTGGATAGTGTTCAAATCTCGAAAAAAGCATTTTGGTGGACGTGTTGAGGACACCAATCGTTAGGTGCATTTGTTTTGCAAGACAAGGAAGGATAAGGTGTTGAAGCACGTGGTGCTTCTTCATTCCCAATGAGATTATAGCTCATGTTGTGGTTGGAACTGTGGGTAAATACGTTTGTGTAGGTTGTGTTGATAGTTTGAAACTCTCCAAAGTCAAAGGTAACATTTTTATATTTTATTGATGCCTAAGTTGGAGGTATAAGGTATTTAGTGGTTGAAGTTTGAAAAAGTTGCTTTGTGATAAAAGTTGGTAGTTGAGAAATATATTAGGAGTTATACGAAAAATTTTGTCTTTTTTATTTCTAAAGTCTTAAAACTTGCCATTGTGGAATATTTAAAAGTTAAGACTTTATGGGTTGTATGTTATTTTGAATAAAGGGTTTTTGTGGTTATTGTGAGGATATTGATTTTTTGTTTAATTTGGAGTGATAAGGTGTAATTACGATATTATTTTGGTGATATAAAAATTATTCTCTAACCTTTATTGAGTTTTTCAAAGAAGTAATCGTGAGTGTGGTAGATTTATAAGGACAACTACTCTTCAAGGAAAGGTATGGGCAAAATTCTTCTTTGCTGAATTAGGTGATTGGCTTGATTGAAAATTAAGTTTGGAGTGAAAAGGAATTGATTAGGGTTTCCTTTTCAAAAGTGATTGAATTAATGCTTCAAGTGTTTTTTTGGATTGTGAGTTGTGATTAAAACCTTTTTTATAAGCATTTTTGTTGAAGCCATTGGTTGTGTGAAAATATGAGTTAGGGTTTGTAAAGATCATGAGTATCATTATTATGTGAGATTTGTTGTTGAGCATTATTGGAAAAATTTTGAGTTGGTTGATACATGCTTGGACTAGGGTTTGTGAAAAAGGATTCTTCCTTGAAGTGATTGGTTGAGTTTATTGAGCCTAGTCAAGTAAATTTCTAAAGTGATTGTTCAAGTTCCATAAAACAAACTATTCTATATTTTGATTTGAGTTTTGAAAGAGATTGAGTTGTGAGAATAGAACATATTGAATCTCTAACAATTATCTTTATGCTTATATGAGATTGAATTGATTAAGTGATTGCGTTGTGAGAATATAAAATATTAAGTCTCTAAAAATTCTCTTTATGCTTCTATGAGACTGAGTTGAGAAAGTGATTGAGCATTGAGTATAGAACATATTGAGTCTCTAAAAATTCTCGTTATGCTTCTATGAGATTGAGTTGAGAAGGTGATTGAGAATTGATTAAATAGCATATTGAGTCTCTAACATTTCTCTTTATGCTTCTATGACATTGGACAAATTTTGTGTGCACTTGTTAAGTAGATTTGAGGCAAGTCTTTGAGAAGACTTGTGGACTGATTTTGTGTTAGATTTTGTGGAATCTTACAATATAGATTTGAGTATGTCTTAGAGCAGACTCATTGAATATATTTGGACAAGTTTTGTGTGAGCTTGTTGAACAGATTTGGACAAGTTCTATGTGATATTATTTGAGTAGATTTGGATAAGTTCTATGTGAGCTTGTTGAACAGATTTGGACAAGTTCTGTGTGAGATTTTTGAGTAGATTTAGACAGGTTCTATGTGGACATGTTGAACAAAGTTGTATAGGTTCTATGTGGACCTATTGAGTAGAGTTGTACAGGTTTTGTGTGGACCTATTGAGCAGAGTTGTACAGGTTGTGTGGACCCGTTGAGTAGAGTTGTACAAGTTCTGTGTGGACCTATTGAGCAGAGTTGTACAGGTTCTAAGTGGACCTGCTAAGCAAATTTGAGTAGATTTTGAGTGGACCTATTGAGAATATTTGAGCAGGTTATGAGTGGAACTATTGAGAATATTTGAGTAGGTTCTGAGTGGACCTGTTGAGTGGATTTAAGCAAGTTTTGACTGGACATGCTGACCATATTTGAGCAGGTTCTATGTGGACCTGTTGAGCAAATTTGAGAAGGTTCTATATGGACCTGTTGAGCAAATTTGAGTAGGTTCTGAGTGGACCTGTTGAGTAGATTTGAGAAAGTTCTGAGTGAAACTATTGAGAAGATTTGTGCTAGACAAAATGAACTATGTTTAGTGCAAGAGTTGAGAATATTTGTTCTAGACCGAATGTACTATGTTTAGTTCAATAAATTGAGTATAGTTGTGCTAGATCGATTGGACTATATTTAGTATAGTATTCAAATAAAGCTTTGGAGGTTACAGAGTAGAGAGGATAGAGTCTCCAGTGGATAGATATCTATCATCCAAGACAATTGAGGATAGGTCTTCTAAGTGACTATAAAGAGTCTTCAAGTGGAGAGAGATCCACAGTCAGTGTAGTGGAGGCAGAGTCTTCTAGAGGATCACCTACCAGAGCAGAGGAGAAGGAGTTCTCCTATGGATAGAGATCCATAAACTAGATTTAGGGGATCAAAATATCCCTTGGATAGAGGTCCATAAACATTGTAATTAGGAAGGATTTGAAAGCACAAGGATACGAAAACAAAAAGGAATATGCCACAAGAAAAGAACAAGAAATAACGTATGCAAATTGACACAAGATAAAAGCAATACGAAATATGGTAATCTATTTTATTGATACGCTTTACAAATTGTGTTACAATACATCTCCTTCCTTTTTAGGGGATAGGAGAGTCAAATGTGTTTCTTGTCACAAGATCCATGGCTAACAATCCTTCTTCCGCGTGCCCACATGTAAGATGGGCGGACCAAAACGTCGCCACCACTGTTGTACGTGATTCTTTGCTCTTTCCTGCTCCTCTGCTGTCGGAAACCTGCGTTCAAAGAAACAGAAAATATTAGTAATACCTGCAGACCAAATGAAACATGTATTTCCCAAGGCCTATTGTCAGTAAATGCATGAAAATAATAAAACGACTATCAGATGACCTCTGATTGACCTGAAACTTTGATAGAAGCATAAAAATATCATCAGAAGACCATTGCAAAAAGAACAGTCTAAAAATTCCTCACAGATCTGTACTCGCTCCAGGGTGGGACGAATAGGACTGTGAGAATTGGCCAGAAAGCACCCTGTTCAATGTCCTGCTTAGGAAGCTCCAAAAGACCTGCAAACTTGGGGTTAGCTAATTGGGGGTGTTTTGGGAAGACCCAGATGCTCAGATTTCTCCAATTTTGCCTCTAGAACCCATATTTTGAAGATGGCATCTGCAAGTTAGTGAAAGCGGGAAATAGCAATAACCTGGTCAAAAATGATCATAATGACATGAAATTTGAACTGTAACCTATTTAACCTATCTAGAATCAGATGCAAAAGAAAAAAACAAGAAATCTATCACATATTTCTAATCATCCCGGGGTGGGGCGATTAGCACTGTGATAGTTTGGGGAGCGCCCGGGGGCAGGACGCCCACCGATTGAGGCACTTTTTTGGCACCAATCCACTTGGGATGGGTCCAAAACTGGTTATGGGGTGTTGTCGACAAATTTGGTGGATAGTTGTGGTCAAAAATTGAGTTTTGGGTACGGATTTGCGCCTCCAATAGTCACCCAATAACCTCCCTTTCGAATGAGAGATTAAGGATGTAAAAGCACAAATCGCAGTTAGGTATGAAATTGGCAGCACTTCGTTGCTCAAATGCTCCTTCTCTGTATATCTTTTGGGTGGGAAAACTCCCCAATTTATAGACCTTAGGGTCTCCTTGTTTGAATTGTGCATGCGAGGGCGCCACTTGAGTTAACTGTCCTATTTTTAGAGAAAAGCTAACTCCCTGATAAAAAAGCTTCTTGCATGAGGTTTCTAAAATAAAGACACTCATCACTGAAGTCTCTCTCCTTGAATAAAAGCTACTCCTCGCAATTGCATGGCCTGAAGCCTCAGTTAACTGGCGGAGTTACCGAGGTTTGACTTTTTCCAGTCAAACTTGCTATTCGCCTCACCCTGGGGCGAATGCTGCTATTCGTCCCTGGGTGGGACGAGTGCCAGTTTGTATTCGTCCCAGGGTGGGACGAGTAGAGAGCAAGGTGCCAAAAAGGTGCCAAATTGACCTGTGACCTCTAAAACTACTTTTGGAAGTGGTTAGGACCATTGTTTAACCTCTGGGGGCTGCCCTTGGGGCTGTTTGTGTCAATGCGATCAGCGCTTGTTGTCACGTAATCGGATTGGTGTTGTTTTGGTGTCTACAGATGCCCCTTTTTGGGAAGCGCTGTGCAAGGCGCAGCACAGAGCAAAAATAGATAACCAAAGCACTAATGATTAGGGTTTCTCAGTAACCTAACCAACTCTTGATGCCCCAAGTATGGAAAGGGCACGCATTCTTGAATCCTTGCTTCTGACGAGCTAAGGAACTAAAGTCAAGTGTTAACCTGGTTCGGTGAGGTATTACTTGAGCTTGGACATTGATCAGTCATGAATAGGCAAAGGGCGCAACCTTTTGTCTATGGGAACCTTGAGTTCATGATTCACGAATGCCAAGTGTTTGATCAACTTGTGATAATTGCTTGTTTGCTGCCCCAAGCAGGGGCACGATTGTCTTTGTCAATGATCCTTTGAATGCGTGTCATTTCCATGATTGGGTATATTGTTGTTGATTGGCGACTAAGTGTGACTACCCCCTCAAGCGACGAATCGATGAGGGAGTGACCGACATGAGAAAAGCGATGAGTCGCTTGACCCAAGATGACTTAGGTAAGGGTGCCTTCAGTTGTTTACCATTGAATGCGAAAGCAGTTTCTGAACATTTTGACCTATTTTTGGTGGGTTTTAACCCTTTTTGTGACGCATTTTGGAGCTGAAATTGACAAAAATCCGTCCTCCCGTGGAGCGGTCCGGCTATGGTAGCCTTCTTAGGGAGTAGGATAGTGACAATTTGTAACCCCAACATCTATTTTGGATGCCAAGAATGTCAGGCGCAAAAGCGCCTTCGTTCGGCAATGTTATTGCTATTTTTGGATGGGTTTTGACCCGTTTTGGTGACGCCATTTGGGGATGAAATTCTCAAAAATTCGGCTTCCCGTGGAGCGGTCCGGCTATGATAGCCTTCTTAGGGAGTAGGATAGTGAGGATTTGTGACCCCGACATCGGTTTTGCATGCCCGGAATGTCCAGTGCAAAAGCATTCTGATCGGACACTTTTAGGGCTTGTTTTGGTGCATTTTTGTGCATTTTTTTGCTGTTTTTGAAATTTTTGCTCTGTATTCGTCCTAGGGTGGGACGAATTCCTATTTAGTATTCATCCTAGGGTGGGACGAGTGCTAACCAGAGCGCTCGTCCCAGGGTGGAACGAGTACAGGCTCAAAAAGCCTATTTAAAGACCAAAACTGAGTTTTGGGCTCATTTGCAATTGTTTTTCTGGGTGATTTGGAGCTCTGAGGAGGAGGAGGTAAATTCTGTGAAGCGAAGCGCTGCCAAACTTTTCCTGTGACCATGAGTGCTCATACCGGATCGAGCGGCGGAGCCGAAGCGACACCAGTGAGTACTTGTCCTCTTTATTACTTTTTGTTGCAATTGGAAAATCGCATTTTGCTTATGTCTTATGTTTTTTTTTTTTATGGTTTAAAAATGAAAAACCCTAGTCTATGAACACTTAACTGAAAACTGAATTTAACCCTAGTGAAAACACAGATCAAAAGTTTAGTTGAAAACTGAACTTAGAAAGTTAGTTTAGAACAAAACTTACAAACTGCGTTGAACCTGAATGAAACCAAAATCTAAACTGTAAGTTAAAAAACGTAGGGTAAAACTAAGCGGAAAGCGTAGCGTGAACCCTAGTTGACTGTTGTTTTTTTTGTTTAATTAATTGTTTTTTTTTGAATTTTTGTTGTGTTTTTGAATTTATCAGTTAGGATTAGAAACCCTAGGACTGACAAATAATTTTATTGAATTTTTGCTTTGTTTTTGGCTATACAGTTTTAATGCATTATTGTATATACATGTTAGGGTTGTACAATTTTTCATTGTTTTTAATGTTTTTGTGTTGTTTTCTTTTGCAGGTTGTGAAGAGCCGGTACCGGGTGCCTACTATTTTTACTGAAGCGCGTGCGACGCTGACCTTGGCTGACTGGGATTGGCTTGACGCCCTTGGGCTCAAGTAGGTGACTCGCTTGGAGCCGATAGTTGGGGATCGGGCCTATCTGATGGCCCTGATCAATCTATGGGATCCCCGGACTAATACCTTCCATCTCTCGATAGGGGAGATAACGGTGACCTTGGAGGATGTTTATCGGATCCTACGGATTCCAATAGACGGATTGCCGATCCAGACGATGCCACGAGCTCGAAGGACAGCGATACTGATACGCTATTTTGGGCATGGAGAGGAGTTGGGTGTGGAGAGCCCCATGGAGAGGGCGGAGAGTGATTGCCAGATTGGTGGCATACTGGTGCGATGGTGGCTAGAGAGGGGTGTGTTGGGAATGAGGCATGCATTACTCATGAGCCTCATTTCCAACATGTTGCTCCCCGACTCTTCTGGCATGAGGTTCCCGTGGAACCTGCTAGAGGTGGTATTCAGGTTGGTGGAGTGTCCGACAGATACTCCGATGATTATGAGATGGGGACAGATGCTACTGGCATAGCTCTATGATGAGTTGTACGAGGTCCGCTATCGAAAGAAGGGGATCGGTTGCAGCTACTTGTTGCAGTGTTGGGCTTGGCAGCACATAGCAGTGGAGAGGCCGACGGGGCTGCCCTGGATGACGGGGTGGAGATGGTAGACCGAGAGATTGGATACGGGGTACTATGGCGGAGGTCGGAGGAGCAGGGACAGAGTCGACGATGGGCAGGTGTCGTAGGGCACTATGCCGATGCCTTTGCTCGGCTTACTCCTGGAGAGGTGTTCTGGCGCCCCTACCGGGACTGTCCAGCCTAGCCTGAGGCTGGAGAGTGGCTTCGATGGGTACGGAGGGGGCGATGGCTGATTGGGAGGCATGGGACAGAGCAAGAGTTCTTCCCATACGGTCGGGTGACCCGACAGTTTGGAGTGCGCCAGGGGATGCCTGGTGAGCCCGTAGTCTATCGGCGTCGGGGAGATGAGAGGACGCTGGACCGACCAGTCATTGTGCCACTTGGCGAGGATTCAGATACGATGATTGATGTCCCAGATGTGGATGACGTCGGGATGACTACTGAGTATGAGCAGTGGTGGACTCTACGATGATGGCGAGGCGAGGGGCCTCTAGGGGGTGCAGTAGAGCAGGGGATGAGGGTACAGAGGTACCAGATGAGGGTTGGGGTGCTCCACATGATGATGCGGACATGGTCGAGGTTGAGGATGTTGGAGGGGATTTTGGGGTACCGGACTAGCCGGAGATGCAGGACGTCCCGAAGTAGTGGGAGCCAGAGCAGGCTGCTGTCCCGGATTCGCCTATGCCTCAGGCAGGTTCGGAGGAGGTGGAGGTGAGGCTCAACGCTGAGATAGCATGATTGGAGGACCTGCTACGGATGCGAGATGGGGAGCTGGGAGAGGCTTTGCAGGAGAGAGATCTCTTGTAGACTCAGTTGGCAGAGCGGGAGAGCGCATGGGCTGCGTCTCACCGATAGGAGGGGGATACTGATGCTGCACGGGAGAGGGATCTCCTACGGGTGCAGCTAGCACAGCGCGATGATGTAGTAGCTTACTACCATCGATGGGAGGTAGAGTGGGGTCGACGAGAGTCATATTGGTGGTGACATCGACTGGATATGGAGGGAGAGATTATCCACCTTGGTGGGTGAATACCTGAGCCTCCTGGAGGTGGCTCGTCGTATCAGATGAGAGACAGTGGGACTGAGCAGTCAGCATCATCCCATCGCAGGCGGCTAGATGAGGGAGGTGCTAGTGGGCACGATGTAGGGGCGAGCAGCAGTCGCCCTGAGAGGTCCCATAGGACCCACACTACAGGGGGTAGTTCCCGTCGCACCGATCCTGCGTGATCATGGTGGCCGACGCCCTAGGCTTGGGGTTTTTGAGTTTTTGGGTTTTGGTAGCGAGGTCCGAGGACCGATTCATTGTAGCCTATGGGCAATTTTGTTATGATATATATATATATAGATGACTCTTTTTGGTGTTTATACATTTTTCATGATTTATTTTTATGTACATGTTTTTACATTAATGTATGCATATGCGATTATGAATGCGATGGTTCTAATTTGTATGATGTATGCATATGGAATGAATGAAATGAGTTGTTGATGATGTGTCGATGCACCATAGACTGTACAAGATTTGACTGACTTGCTATATTAATGGGATGACTTTGTGGAATGATTGTGCATGTGAAAACTTTGTTTTTGTATTTTGCATTTTTTTGAATGGTGATGTATGGAATGAAATGTACCAGTTGTTTGAAAATGTAGTTAAGCTTTTCTGAGATGCAGATATTTTAACTAACTAGCCAAGACTGTACATTTATCTCGCAAGACTTTTGAACAAGGTCTAAATCTGACTTGAATTTAACCAAGTTATTTCACATCCCTGTGTGTGCAATTGAGTTCGTTTATGTGGTATTTGTCAGGATACCGCCAGTGCCAGATAGGCTATCAACCAAACCTGTACTGAGGATCACCTAATTAGCTCCACTAACTCCGTTGTTGTGTTTAGCAAGATTAATCCATGGGACAATCTAAGGTACCATAAGCTAGCTCATCCACATGCAAACATTGGTCTATGCACACGCAAAGCTAATGTGACAGACATATCGTCATGCGGTTAGGATACCACCATTGCCAGGTAGGCTATCAACCAAACCTGTAATGAGGATCACCTAGATGGTTTTTCGAATGCTGAGAATTCCAGGGATTCAAGTTCAGGCTTGTGTATTGGCTCAATGGTTTGGATACTTGCTCGTCTATATAGTGATGAAAATCACTATTTATTTTTCTCTTTGTTTTTCTTTTTGAGCAAGGATTTTGAATAGTGGTGAGAACCACTATTATTTGATTTTGTATTTTGAGCTTTGTAAGGTTGAGCTTGTGAATGGCCTTGATCCTGTTGGCCTTGGGGATGACTACCCATCCTGTTCAGGGACGTGTAGTACGAATCCTTACGACTTTGGGAACCAAGGGGATGATGGAGATTATGAAGTAAGGGCATTGATCTTTTAGGCCTTGGGGATGACTACCCATCCTGGTTAGGGGCGTGTAGTACGAATCCTTACAACTTTGAGACCAAAGGTGAGTGGAGATGGTTGTGATGATGGTTTGTTGGAATTTTGTTTTTGAATAGCGTTGATCCTTTTAGGTCTTGGGGATGACTACCCATCCTTGGCAGGGACGTGTAGTATGAATCCTTACAACTTTGGGGACCAACTATGATTGGGATTTGTGGGAGTGGTGAAAACCACTATTTATTATGGGGAATGGATAGGGAAGAGCTCGTCCTTTTGTCAATTCTCAGCATTCTGGAACCATTCGCACAGGGGGATGAACAGGCTAATATTTCACCTATGGTACCCTAGACTGCTTTGTAGGTTTCTCTTGCGTTCACACAACTTAGGAATTATTTTATGTGTTTTAATTTGTGTTGGGATGCTACGTAACAAGGCGTGATCCAAGTAAAACTTTCCCGTGTAAAATCTGTTTAACTGTGTACAGTTTTGGCTAGAAATTTAAAGACAACTGAATGACGAAAACCCTATATACATTAGGAGACAACTGACTATGCTAAAAATGGCGGTGGTGTTATGCTGGATGTATGCGTTTATGAAAATGGATTTGATGTGGAAAATGATGGAATTGCCAAGTAATGACAGTCTATGGTGCTTTTGACTTGTATGACCTAGCAAATATATAATGTATGGATGCGATGCCTAATGCAACCTATATTTTTGTATTTTGATTTTTATGAGAATGCATGGAATTGAAATGCAATTTTTTTTTTTTTTTTTTTGAGTATGCATGGAATTGAAATTTTTTTTTTATGAGTATGCATGGAATTGAAATGCAATTTTTTTGTTATTTTTGATGATTTTATTATTTTTGTTTGTTTTTGAATATTTATTTTGACCAAACAGTTATGGTAACGCTTGGAGCTTTTGGTGTTGACCAAAGGGTTTATAGATACCTTTGGGGCATTTAGGGTTGACCAAGCGATTATGAGAATCCTTGGAGCTTTTGGTGTGACCAAGAGATTATGGAAATCCTTGGAGCTTTTGGTGTGACCAAGAGATTATGGAAATCCTTGGAGCTTTTTTGGTTTGACCAAGCGATTATGAGAATCCTTGGAGCTTTTGGGTTGACCAAAGGGTTTATAGATACCTTTGGGGCATTTTTGGGTTTGACCAAGCGATTATGAGAATCCTTGGAGCTTTTAGTTGGACTATGGCTCTCTAGATGTGGAATGGCCTCAAATGACTGATGTTCAAGGGTTCTGTTTCCTTGATTCCTTCAAGAGAGGCAAGCCGGTATGTTCCAGGTCCTATTCTACTATCAATGACATAAGGACCTAACCAGTTTGCTGCAAACTTGTCCCGTAGATGGGATGACAAATTAGAATTCTGTTGGTTCTCTTTTAAGACCAAGTCACCAACCTGAAATTCCCTTAGGTGGACTTTCATGTTGTATGCTCTCTTAAGTCGCTCTTGATAGATACGCAAATGCTCGAGAGCATTAACGCGTCGTTCATCGAGCAACGTCAGTTGATCTAACTGGGCCTACCGCATAGTGTCATCATCGATGAACTCTTGCATTGAAATGCGTAGGGAAGGGATTTCCAACTCAAGAGGCATGACTGCCTCGGAACCATACACCAACGAAAATGGAGTTGCCCCAGTGGGCGTCCGGATGCTAGTGCGATAAGCCCATAGGGCAAGCGGGATCTGAATGTGCCAGTCCTTATGATTGTCTGTAACTATCTTTTTGAGAATGGTGACTAGCATTTTGTTTGACGCCTCTGCTTGCCCATTTGCCTGTGGATAATAAGGGGTTGAAAAACTGTGCTGAATTTTGTACTTTGTGGTCAAAGCACGCACATCTTTATTCTTGAATGGTGTCCCATTATCTGACAGGATCTTGGATGGAATACCAAAATGACATATGATGTTATGCAAAATAAACTCCGCAATGCGGGATCCAGTCGTAGAGGTTAGCGGAATTGCTTCCACCCACTTGGTAAAATACTTTGTGGCCATTAAGATGAACGTGTGATGACCAGACGATGCAGGGGAGATCTTTTCGATTAGGTCAAAGCCCCACTACAAAAAAGGCCAAGCCGATTGGATCGGTTGCAAGGCCTGAGAAGGTACGTGTGTCAAATTAGCATGGTGTTGACACTTCACGCACTTCTTCACATATGCGCAACAATCTCGCTCTAAAGATGGCCAATAATAGCCCATGCGGAGAATGCGCTTTGCGATGGCCATACCGCTGAAGTGGCCACCACATGTACCATCGTGAGCTTGGGTGATCGCCCAAGCGGACTCTTGCTGGTCCAAACAACGGAGGAGGATTCCTTCATAGTTTCGACGATACAAAATGTCTCCTAACAAGACATGCTTTGCCGCTTTCTATTTGAATGATCTTTTCGTGGCTTGTGTCAATCCAAGTGGGAGGTTACCTAGCTTGAGGTAATCCCTAATGGGTGTGTACCAATCCTGCTGATCAGAAACCTCGATAGTATGAATGACCAATCCCTCTTGAAGTCCATCCCTAGCAAAAGCTGAGCGGGAAAGAACTTGTAAAAATAGCGTTGTGTTGCTATTAAGAGGGGTCGGGGAGAACAAGGACCCCTAGTTGGCTCGAGTCAAACAATCATGGATTCGAGAGAACTTATCCAGAGATGGTTCAATCTGGATCAGGTGGATTCCTGGCATCAGATCGGAGCTTGCACGCTCCATCGTAGATTGCGATAATGTTTTAACCTGAATGGTTGTCATTTCACCGGAAGGGTCTTGCGGGATTAATGACCCCAAGGAGGCCATAGTATCCACAAAATGATTCGATGATCGAGGGAGTGCCTCGATGTCATACCATTCAAGTTGTGCCAGGAATTTGTCCACAAGGGCTTTGTAGGCCTGCAGAACTGGACATTTACATTGGAAAATCCCCTTTACTTGATTGACAATCAACAACGAATCACCAAAGATGTTTAAACATTTAATGTTCATGGTGATTGTTGTTTGAAGACCTATGAGCAAGGCTTCGTATTCTGCATTGTTGTTGGTGCACGGGAAGTCTAATTTAAATGACAGAGGCATTGGAGCCCCTTGTGGAGTGAAGAATACAATTCCCGTGCCACCCCCTTGCTCACATTTAGAACCATCAAAAAATAGGGTCATGTCAGCCTGTGACTTAGGCTCATCAGAATCTGGCGATTCTGAAACATGAAAAACCCCATCATCCGGTAATTCTACGGTCAGAGGCTGATCATCTTCAAGAGGAGCCTCTACCAGTTGATCGGCGATGACTTGACCTTTTATGGATTTTTGTCCAATGAACTCTATGTCAAACTCCGTCAACAACATGATCCATTTCGCCGTGCGGCTACTATGATAAGTATGACTCATCATGTATCGCAATGGATTCTCCTTAGACACAACATACGTCGTATGACCGAGCATGTAGTGGCATAGCTTTTTGGTAGCAAACACCACTACCAAGCAGAGCTTCTCAACGTATGCATAGTTAAGTTCATAACTGACCAAGGTGCGGCTAAGATAGTATGTAGCCTGTTCTTTGTGAAGTTCATTTTTCTGGGACAGCATGGCGCCCAGTGCCACCTCAGTGGCTGAGATGTATAAATAGAACGACACTCCTGGTCTAGGTGGTGCCAATACTGGTGGTGAAGCCAAGTACTATTTAATGTCATCAAAGGCTGACTGGCACTCGTCATCCCAATGAAATGTGACCCCCTTATGCAATAATTTATTCATGGGTCGGCACTTGTCAGATAACTGCGCTATGAAGCGCTTGATCGACGTGACCTTTCCCTGCAGACTCCTGAGCTGCTTGATGGTAGTAGGGGGAGGCATCTCAAGGATTGCCTTGACTTTGTGTGGGTCTACCTCGATTCCTCGTTTAGAGACTATGTAACCCAAGAGCTTTCCAGATGTGATGCCAAAGATGCACTTCTTGGGGTTTAGTCTGACCTTATGCTCCATGAGGCGATCGAGGATCTTGCTTAAGTCATCGAGATGATCTGGGCGCAAAAGAGATTTGGCCAACAAATCATCCATGTAATCCTCCAAAGTTTTGTGCATGTAATCATGGAAGATGTACGTCATGGCACGTTGGTAGGTGGCTCCGGCATTTTTAAGGCCAAAAGGCATGACCTTATAGCAAAATGTCCCCCAAGGCATTGTGAATGCCATTTTTAGTTGGTCCTCAGGATTGATACGAATTTGATTGTATCCTGAGAAACCATCCATGAGGGAAAGCATTTCGTGGCCCATTGTAGCGTCTACCAATGCATCGATGCTCGGCAAGGGAAAATCATCCTTAGGACTCGCTTTATTTAGATCTCAAAAATCGGTGCATATGCGAATCCTCCCATCGGGCTTCTTGACAGGAACCATGTTAGACAACCATGGTGGATAATCCACGCAGATGACAAACTGTGCATCCAACAACTTTTGTAACTCGTCTTTGACCATTAAGGCCACTATTGGGTGCATCTTACGTAGTTTTTGCTTTACTGGCTTGATTGTCGGATCAAGCGTTAAATTATGCGTGACTAGCTGTGGGTCTAGTCCCGGCATGTCCTTGTATGACCATGCAAAAACCTCCTTCTTCTCTTTGAGAAGGGTAATGTAGTCGGCTCACTCTTCGGGGGATAACCCTACCCCCAACTTGATGATTTGCAAATTCATTGGATCTGAGCCGATGTCTACGTCAGTCGTCTCCTCGACCGACATGTGGGATCCGTCCTCCAACTGGTGTGGAGTTGGGATCAAATGGATATCGTTTGCTGAATTTAGATCATCGTTCGGAACATCAGGTTCCTCTTCAACATGGAAGACATCCTGAGTCTATCCTAGGGGTGAAATGGAACATTCCTCCGCAAGGCCAGTACTCTGATGGGGATGGTGGTGTGTCAGCGTGATCCCAGTCGATAGCATCTAGATCTAGATACAATGACCATGTTGGGTCGGCTGGATCATGGATGGGTGCGGTCAGATCAATGGAGATCATGTTGATGAAATGATTGTGGTCTCCATTACCATGGGTGTTATAACTCGGACATCCTAGAAAATCTGTGTGCGCCGGATCTGGCTCTGTGGGCACTGGCACAAAGGGGTCAGCCCTATGCGCGGAGATGAAGACAGGGTCCGCCCTAGGCACTGATGGTTTGATAGGGTCTCCAGGTGGAAGATGCTCTCTGTGGACCTAGAGTGGCGGGTGCAGTAATTGCTATAACTACGTCGGGTTGAGATGCCACCTATGTCTTGGACCTATATGTAAGTGTTCAAACATGTCATCTATGTCCAAAGGGTATCGTTGTTGCATTTGTCGCATGTGGTTGAGATAGGCCATCTCAGTTTCATCTTCTGAATCACTGTCAGAGATCCAAAAGCCTTCGTTAACTCCAACGGTTGCTTGCGACACATGGGGCTCACCTTGTTCGAGCAGATTGATGTGGTCCCATCTAGGTTGTTTCGCTCTCTACGGGGGGACCGGATTGTCTTGAAGTGGCATGTGCTCAACTGGAGCAGCCAATGGGAACATTGTCAGGAAGCTTTCCTGATCATCATTCATTGGATATTCTTGCGAATGATCGTACTCCGACTCATCTTCGGAAGACCCTTCTTGGTCTTGTCCATATTCCCCTTGTGGGTGAGTCCTTGAGTTTTCTCCTTGTTCGACCGAAGGGAAAGGGTTGTTGAGGTCAACAAGGTTGTTTGTTTGTAATGGGAAATAATCCCCCAATGTATAAGTTGTGTTTGGATTGGCATATGGATCTGATGCCAACCCATCCTTGTTGCCTATCCCTAGGCCTTGCATGTTTTCAACCAAGATGTCTAGGGGCAAGGGGTGGTTGAACCCTACTCCTGACTTGTCATATGGCATTTGATATCTCGGTTGGCAAAGAACCCGCACTCCTTGCTCATACCGACCCAACCCATATCCGTGCCAATTGCATTGGCCTAGATATCTGAGAGCAAAATCAGGATTGGATAGATAGTTGACATCCTCCACAAAGGGCTCTTCGTCTTCATCTTCTTGCATATGAATCTCAACGCCATTATCCAGGCCCCCATAAACAAAGTTTGTCTGATTGGGTGGGTAGCCTAAAGGAACCACTGAGCCGATGGGGAGTCGAGGCCTCCCCATGTCTTGCATGGACTCGAGTGTGGGCGTTGCTACAATGTTTCTCACTAGATACTCCCCTAGGCCCATGCTGGCCATTTCAACGATGACCGTTGGTGGTTGAGGGGGAGCGAATGGGAGTCCTTCCTGAGTCCACTCCATGTGGGGTGAACTAGGCGTCTCAACTTCCATTCTACTAGGTATCTCTTCTGTCGAGATGGTTGAGACTAGAGGTGGTTCTTCTTCTAAGGGTTGCTTTCCCTTGTCCTTGGATGTGGCCATCGTAGGTGGCGTCATTGTGGAAGGACTGGCAGAAGAAGATGGCCCCGACTGAGGACTCGATGGATCAATCACTGGAGAAGCCCATGGAATCGAACCCTGTTGAGATGGATTCAATTGAAAATCCAAATGTGTTGATGGAAGGGTTGATTGCGGCATGATTTGCACTGTATTGCAGTATTTGAAAGGCTCCAAGTCCACCGGGACTACATGCACCTGCCCTTCAAATGTGTACTTTAGGCACTGATGCACGATTGAAGGGACACACTTCATGTCCCGAATCCAAGGCCGGCCTAGCAAGATATTATAAGCCATCTCGCCTTCCAAGATATGGCACAATGTATGAATGGTCTTTTGTCCTACTTGGATAGGTAGGACAATTGTGCCCACTGTCGAGCAGATTGCATCGTTGAATGCTCGCAGTGTGTAAGTGGAAGCCATGATATGAGATGCTGGCAACTTCAAGTGCTTTAGAGCTATTGTAGTGATGATATTACTGGACGAGCCAGTGTCCACCAACACTCTCTTATAAGGAATCCCGTTGACCCATGCGATAACGTGCAGGGGTGGATCCGCTACATCACCAGTCACCATTTTCAATTCATCTTCCCTAAAGGTGATGACTGGTTCTGTACACTATTTTACATGCCCCACAAAATTGTTGAACGAATTCGCTTCATGGGGTGGCAGCTCTATTGCTTTCAAAATCTCCATGAGAGCCTCCCGATGGGGCACTGATTGTTGAATTAGCTCATATATGGAGAGCCTAGCCGATGTGGTCCTTAGACTTTGAGTAAGTCTAGTTCGAATCGTGGCCACTGGTCTAGGCGGGGGAAGTTGCGTGGGAGGTTGTTGAGCCTGTGACGTTGACGGAACCTCTCTTGTGGCTGCTGCGGGAGCAGCTCCTGGGTACTTCTTGTTCCTAGTCACTATGCTTATCATTCCCACATATCCTTGCATAGGGCAATTCTGTTGTACCTCATTAACCTGAAGGGGCTTTGCCTGCGCCTCGTGGGTAGGCAAGGGGTCTCTGAATACTCCCATATTTTGATTATTTGGTGCTACGGGGTTGTCCACCGCCAATGTCTTATTGTCAATGAGGTCTTGTATCAAACCTTTGAACTTCTAGCATGCGTTAAGATCATGTCCTTTGCGCCTGTGAAACCTACAGTACAAGTCTTCTCGGTACCCTTTAGGCTTCGGTGCATTGGGATCTATAGTTTGGATCTCTGGAAGATTGATTAAATTTGCCACTGACAAGCGGTCAAACAAAGAATCCCTGGACTCTGTATAAGGAGTAAATTGTCGCCTAGGGCGACGCTATGAATTTTGCTCCTGTCTTTGATTTTCCCTCTCATAGTTGTTGGGAGGGACAGCCTGATAATTAGCCTTTTGAGGCTATGTTGCTTGTGCAGGCTTGGGGACATTGATGGCAACTTGATTAACCGCAATAGGTTTTTGTTGCGCGGTCCCTGGTTTAGCATTCTTTGTCCATTATTTTTTCTTAGGTTTGGCGATTTCGCCATCCTGTATCTTAATCTCCTCAATAACTCTGGCTTGCGCCAGAGCTTCTTCTAAACTGGCATATTGCTGCAGCTGCAATAGCACGGAGATTGACCTCAAACAACTTTTAGAAAACATTTGAGTCAGATCTGACATGGGAGGCAAGTAAGGCAGCTTTGCAAGCAATGCCCTCCATCGGTTCCCGTATGCCACCATGGTCTCTTCCTCATACTGCTTGAGGCTAGCTAGTGTAGACACCAAAACAGCACCAATCCGATTATGTGACTGCAAACACTGATCGCTTTGACAAACACAGCCCCCAGGGCAGCCCTCAGAGGTCAAACAGTGGTCCTAACCACTTTCATAGCAATTTTGGAAGGTCAAGAAGCAATTTGGCACATTTGGACAACTTGCTCACAATTCGTCCCACCCAGGGACGAATTCAAATTGGAATCCGTCTCACCCAGGAATTCGAATCTCACCTGGGTGGGACGAATTCCAAGTTTAACGGGCAAAAAGAAGAATGGCGCCAAGTGGCAGCCCAGGACAGTCAGTTGATGACTCCTGCCTCGCACGCGTGTGTGGGTGGACAGATAGGCCGTTAGAGGACTATCACAAGGGCAGTTATGAAAGCCCAAGTCAATGGAGGACTCCCCTCCCTCATGGGAAGACATGACTGCCACATGGCACCTATGACCAACACATGGCACCTGTGCTTCCCTCTCAAAAGAGACCCCATGGGTCTATAAAAGGTGGGACTTTTCTCACCCAAAAGGGAGGTTGAAGGAGATTTCAAGCAACGAAGTGCTGCCGAGTTGAAGACCCACTTGCATCCCTTTTGGTTCACCTTCTCGCATCCACCAATCTCTTTTGCAAGGGAGGTTGTTGGGTGGCTTTTGGAAGCTTGAACCTGACCCAAATCCAACACATGGACACCTGAACCAACCAATTCGCCGACCCCCCAATCCTAAGAGGTTTTGGGCCCATCCCTAGTGGATTGGCGCCGGAATCAAGTGCCAACGGTGGGAGGCCCACTTGGGCACCCCCGCACTTTCTAAGTTTTAGAGCATTCTAGATTACTTTTTCAGGTTGCATTTTGTGTTATCATGTTTGGTTAACTCATAGCTGCAAGTTCATAACTTTTGATCGGATTCTAGTATGTTTTGTGTCGCTTTGTTGTTTCACTAACTTGCAGGTGGCGAGATCAAATTCCCGAGGGTAGAGGCCAAATTGGGAGAATCCGACCATCTGGGTCGTCCCAAAATGGCCCCAATTACATAACCCCTCTGTCTGCAGGTGTTTTGCAGGTCCCAGGATTCGACATTGGAGCAGCAGCAGGTCGGCTTTTTCAACACAGAAGAATTCGTCCCACCCAGGGACGAATTGCAGTCAGAATTCGTCCTGCCCAGGGACGAATTCCAGTTGAAGGCAGATTGGCCAACTGTCTCAGTGGCAATGGCCTCCTGGTAACATTTTCTGTCTTCTGTCAAGTTTTCAAGCCATTTGGACTCACTGTACTTACTGTTTCAGGCAAATGTTTACATGCATATTTTGTTAATTTTAGAGAACAAACACTTTTCATTTGCAGCAGGTGCTACTGACATCTTGGTTGTTTCTTTGTTCGCAGGAGGAGCAGCAGAGGTCAAGGACTCATCGACATCAGCGGTGGCATCATCTTGGCCCGTCCATTTCAATCGTGGGCACGCGGAAAGAGGAACATTAAGTGATTGTAATCAAATTCTTTTAACGCTCCTAGCCCCTGAAAAGGGAGGAGGCGTATTTGTAACAGAGATCAAGAAATTTTAATGAAAGGGCTGTGTTTTCTCCATTTGCTTGTATCTCGTTTTAATGCGTCTCTTTCATTTCATGCATTTTACATTTCTAGGACTTAAGCGCATTTGATTTTGGTTGCATCGCAATTAGTGTTTCCTTTGCCCGAAATCTCGTGCTTTCAGTGGCGATCACGGTGGGACCTGTCCCATATTTTTAAAATCATAGAAAACTGATCAAATTTTTGTGTTTGTGCTTGACAGGTACATTTTTTTGTTGCAGACTGCTATTCGTCTCTGACTGTTACGAATTCTTAACTGCAATTCGTCTGACCCTGAGACGAATTCAAATTCGTCTCTGGGAGGGACGAATTCTGTTCTGTAATTCGTCTCCCAGAGGGACGAATTCCTGCCTGCGGATTTTCAGAGCAAAAATTCAGAAGCAACTGGAGCAGGCAGAGAAGAGGTAGGGATTTTTATAATCTCTGTTAAAATTTTTGTTTTTGTTTCTGTTTCTTTAACTGTTTTCATTTTATCCTGCATTGCCTAGGGAAAGTCATTTATGCTTGTTTCATTTTCGCTAAATAAAATGAATCCCACACACTTCACGCAATAATTTTAAACCAAGGAGCTGGTCGTAAGACCCCAGCCCTTGAGCAAGACCAACGGTGGGTTCATCACCACCTTGGCTTAGCTTTGCATCCATTTCCCGATTGTCAACTATTGTTAGGCGTAAATCCTGACGAAAGCTGACCGAGTGTCGCTGGGGTGATTCCCATGCGCGCGAGGATAAGTTTTCTATGGTAGGTGCCATTAACAGGACAATCCCCCTTCCGTACCGCCTACGTACCACGTACCTTCTGCTCTCACGTACCTATAGTCTCCCTCTCGTAAGGGCGGGTATATAGAGAGGTTGGTATATCGGCCTGGTTGGTATATTGAAGGGGCGACCGTTTTGGGAGTTATATGAGCCGTCATAATGCATTTAAACGTTCTTCAAAACCTACAAAAACAAAACAAAACATCAAAATGCACTAAACCAGTTTAGGACACACTATTTAAACCCTTAAAAGAGATAATCACGGTTTGCGCATGTGTGTGTTCATTTCTGCTTAGTGTAGACAAAAAAAAAATCATCATAAACAAAAAGATAAAAACTTACGCATTTTGTCACTTGTTCCAAAAAGCTCCAAGGATTCCCGTAATCGCTTGGTCACTCCAAAATGCCCCAAAGGTGTCCATGAACCCTTTGGTCAACCCAAAATCACCCCAAATGTGCCCATAAGTGATGCAGGAGCATCCAACAAAATATGGGAAATCTTATATTTTTCCCTAAATTTTAGTGCATCTTGTCGGGGCCATAACTTCTCAACCCTAGAATTCTATTTGCCCAGAAAAGTCAGTTTTCGGGGCCAAATTCCATCATCTAGTGCCCCAAAATTAGGTTTTAAAATTGGGCACGCATTTTTTTGCACTTTTTGAGCTGTTCGGATGTCAATATCTCCTAATGTATTCAGAGCTAGGACTTGAAACTTCATTTTTGTCTTATCTACTATAAGAGGGATGCACACACCAATTTTGGGCCCCATCTGACTCATTTCAATTTTTAGGATTTTTAGAGAGACATCGTCATGGTGCTCACCCGTAGCCAAGCCCAATCACGGGCGGAGGCTGTGGGGAATATCCAAGGAGGAATGAGTCATCTCCGTTACAATCCCAAGGATTTGGTCATACCACCTTGGTGACCTAACACACAAGGCAGTCCCCTCCACACCTTAAAGGAAAGGGACTACAGGGACACCTCTTCGAGGAGCACTCCTATTCAGCATAGCATTCAGCACACACCCTTCCATGAGGGGTACAGACATAGGAGAGCTCCCTTAGATGCTCGCTATGAGCGGTCATCGCGCGATGAAGCGCTAGGTCAACATAGGGTTCGACATGAGGAACCACATGATTACACTATCCCTCCTTCACCCCCTCTAGTTGTCAGGACTACAAGGACAAATCCAGAGCACAAGGCTCTTCAGGTAGGGCGAGCTAGCTCCATCCATCCCTTTCTAACTTATGAAAGAGAGCATGAGGAAAACCCTTACCTTCCTCAAAAACAATACACATCGCGGGAGCAACACGCCTCCGCACCTGCTATCTATCAGGACCACTCACTGAGGCCAAAGCCCCGAGGGAATGCCGCTACCCCCAACAAAGGGAGGTCACCTATAGAGATATTGGATCACTACGATCGAAAATATCTAAAAGAGGCATCTAGGCCTTCTAGACATGAGGCGACAAGACCAACTATCTTAGAATCTGTCGAGCACATCGCATGTCGGATGCGACGCACGCAACTTGAGCTAGAACGACAACAGTCAGAGAAATGGTATCTTCTAAATAAAGAGCACCTTCAGTGCCAGAAGGATGAGTTGTTCCAACACACTATGCAGGAGAGCCAACATGAAAGGGAGTACGAGGAAAGCCATCGCATTCCTCGAGGACAACAAATAGTGCGGGAGCCTTGTGTTTCCACACCTGCTAGATATAATAGTCATCCATCAAGACCAGAGCCTCAAGTACATGCCGCCTACCTCGATAGAGGGAAGCGACCCATTGAAATTTTAGATCATCAAGATCGAGGCAAACACATAGGAGAAACATTCGAACCTCCTAAGCAAAATAGGGTAGACCAAATTGACCCGACAGTCGCCAGACATGCCGCCCGCCAAGCTCGAATTACGTAGCTTAAACAAAGTCATCAGGAGATGGAGTATCGACACCGCTTGGATAGAGAGCGCATGCAATGCGAAATGGATGAGTTGTGCTATAAACTATCGGAGAAGACTCCAACCCCTCACACGCATAAGACAAAACATTTTGAGGGGCATAACCCATGGGGGCAAGACAGGTCATCGCGACCTCATCAAACGCTACCCCCAACACCTTCTAGATAGGATCAGGAGGCTACACTCTTGATTCTTGAAGCACCACCCCTGACGCCTCCTAGACATGAGCGGGAGGCCGCTCCTATAACCAATGATGGGCGCCTTCCTCAGGAACCCACTCAGGTTCGTGGGCCACCCTTAGAAAGTCATCAAGAAGCCTCTAAGGAATCAGAGCAAGAAGAAGAGCGGGATGAAAAGCCCTACCAAGGCATGGGGGGTGCCATCAGGCCACCCCTCCATAGGCCCCAAGTTCCTCCACAAGAACCAACCAAAGAGGAGGAGTTCCAATCCACCGATACATGCAAAGTGCTAGAGCACTTAGAGTCGGTAGAGACCAAGATTTTGGAGCTCCCAAGGCCCAACTTACATGAAGCTCCTTTCAAAGAGGATCAACCTTTAACCATAGGGCTACCTGATGATGCAGTCCTCCATGTCTCAGAATCTCCAGATTCTGATGAGCTGTACTCACTAGTTGAAAGTGAAGATGAAACAGAGATAGCCCACAACAATCACATAAGACAACATCGGCATCCCATAAAATTTGAGGAAGCATGTCAACAGATAAACATAATACTAGGGCATGAGTGGCGCGTTAACTCACCACAGTGGGACCAAGCATTACATCCGCCACGTTGGGCACACAAAGAGCAACTTCCACAAAGAGACATCATAGCAACATCAGTGCCACGGGCGGACCCTGTCCTCATCTCCGTGCATAGGGCCGATCCATTCATGCCCATACCTCTAGAGCCAGATCCGGAGTGCAAAGACCATCAAGCTGGGGGTACCTCTATCCCCTAAAGAACCATAATTCAAACCCAAAATGCTCCAAGGATTATCGCAATCACTTGGTCACCCCAAAAAGCTCCAAGGATTATCGCAATCACTTGGTCACCCAAAAAGCTCCAAGGATTATCGCAATCACTTGGTCACCCAAAAGCTCCAAGGATTATCGCAATCACTTGGTCACCCCAAAAGCTCCAAGGATTATCGCAATCACTTGGTCAAACCCAAAAAGCTCCAAGGATTATCGCAATCACTTGGTCAAAACCCAAAAAGCTCCAAGGATTATCGCAATCACTTGGTCATCCCAAAAAGCTCCAAGGATTATCGCAATCACTTGGTCACCCAAAAGCTCCAAGGATTATCGCAATCACTTGGTCACCCAAAAAGCTCCAAGGATTATCGCAATCACTTGGTCAACCCCAAAAGCTCCAAGGATTATCGCAATCACTTGGTCACCCAAAAGCTCCAAGGATTATCGCAATCACTTGGTCACCCAAAAAGCTCCAAGGATTATCGCAATCACTTGGTCACCCAAAAGCTCCAAGGATTATCGCAATCACTTGGTCAAAACCCAAAAGCTCCAAGGATTATCGCAATCACTTGGTCAAAAATCCAAAAAGCTCCAAGGATTATCGCAATCACTTGGTCAACCAAAAAGCTCCAAGGATTATCGCAATCACTTGGTCAACCAAAAAATCCAAGGATTATCGCAATCTCTTGGTCAACCCAAAAGCTCCAAGGATTATCGCAATCACTTGGTCAAGCACTCTTGGTCACCAAAAAGCTCCAAGGATTATCGCAATCTCTTGGTCACCCAAAAAGCTCCAAGGATTATCGCAATCTCTTGGTCACCCAAAAAGCTCCAAGGATTATCGCAATCTCTTGGTCACACAAAAAGCTCCAAGGATTATCGCAATCTCTTGGTCACCCAAAAAGCTCCAAGGATTATCGCAATCTCTTGGTCACCTAAAAAGCTCCAAGGATTATCACAAATTCTTGGTCACCCAAAAAGCTCCAAGGATTTTCGCAATTTCTTGGTCAAAACCTAAAAAGCTCCAAGGATTATCGCAATCACTTGGTCACCAAAAGTCTCCAATGATGTCCACAACCACTTGGTCAAAAATAAAAAACAATCAAAAACAACAAAAATTTGCATCTCATTTCTAGGCATAATCAAATTCATCAATAGAGAGTTCGTCTAGCACCGCATATTCACATTCACAAAATCAATCCATCAAAAATACAAAAATATGTAGCTACATTAAGCATTGCATCCACACATTGCATATTCATGGTTGTATAGGTCAAAGGCACCATAGGCTGCAATTGCTCTACTAGTCCATCTTGTTCCGCATTGTTCCATTTTACAAAAACAACAAAAACACCATGCATAACTTTTACCGCACTACAGTCAGTGGTCTGTAAATGTACCAAGAGTTTCAGTGATTCAGTCATCATTTTCCTCTTTAGCCATGTAATGTATCAAGTCAAACAGATTTTACGAAGGTAGAGTCATACTTGAAATACACCTTGTTACGTAACATCCCAACACAAACTGAACACATTAAACAATTCCTGAGTTGTGTGAACGAAAGATGAAACCTGCGTAGTAATCCAGGTCACCACAAGCGAAACGGTCATCTTGCTCATCCCCCTGTGCGAATGACCCCAAGAATGCTGAGAGTTGGCAAAAGGACAAGCATCCTCCCTACCCAATTCCCTAAAAATCCCTAGTTCTCAATAGTTGCAAAACATCAAAAATTTGCAAAATGTCAAAAATCAAATACTTGACATCTTACAATGCAAAAATCAAAGGGCACAAACGATAGTGATTTTCATCACTCCATATCCCCAATCCCTTGCTCAAAAGAAAAACAAATCAAAATAAACAGTGATCTTATCACTACAAACGAGCAAGTATCCCAATACAATTGAAGAAAAGAAGGGAGTGGAACTTGAATCCCTGGAACTCTCAGCATTCTAAAAGGTCATAAGGCAAGCCTCAGTATCGGTTTGGTTGATAGCCTATCGATAACTGGCGGTAAACCTCTCGCATGACGATATATCTGTCACATTAACTTGCGTACAGATCAATGTTTGCATGTGGACGAGCTAGCTTATGGTATCCTGGATAGCACCGCAGATTAATCTAACTGAATACAACAAAGGAGTTAGTGGAGCTAATTAGGTGATCCTCAATACGAGTTCGGTTGAAAGCCCATCTGGCATTGGCGGTATCCTGATAAATACCACAATAACGAACTCAATTGCACACACGGGGATGTGAAATAGCTTGGTTAAAAACAAGTCTGACTCATACCTTGTTCAAAAGTCTTGTAAGACAAAGTACAGTCTTGGCTAGTGAGTTAAAACCGTCTGAGTCTCAGAAAACCTTAGCTACATTTCTAAACCAACTGCGCCGCTTTTCATCCTTACAATACCATAAAAAAAAATACAAAAAAAAGAAAAACCACATGTATACATGTAAAGTCATGCATCACAGCAATCGCCTAAAAACAAAATAACAGAGTTCTAAACAGTCTATGGTGCCATAGCCAAACATCACAAATCCCACTCATCCATTTCATATCTGCATATCACATATAAATAAAAAAACATGTGCATTCATCATAGCATATGCATCCATCAAAATAAATCAACATGCATACATCCATATTCATCAACCATCATGCACAAGATCAAAGAAAATCAAAACACAAAAACAACAAATAAATGCAACACAAAAACAAAAAGCAATAAACATTGCCGACACAAGTGCTCTTGCACTTAACCTCTTGGCATAGAAAAACTGATGTCAGGGTCTACATTGTCGCTATCCTACTCCCTAAGAAGGCTACCATCCCCAAACCCCCCACAAAAAAAAAAAAATGCAACACAAACAAAAAGCAATAAACATTGCCAGACACAAGTGCTCTTGCACTTAACCTCTTAGCATAGAAAAATTGATGTCAGGGTTTACATTGTCACTATCCTACTCCCTAAGAAGGCTACCATAGCCGGACCGCTCCACGGGAAGACGGATTTTCGACAATTTCATCCCCAAACGGTGTCAAAGAAAATCAAAACAACAAAAACAAAAAAAAAAAAAGCAAAAAAAAAAACTCTTGCACTTAACCTCTTGGCATAGCAAAATTGATGTCGGGGTTTACATTGTCACTATCCTACTCCCTAAGAAGGCTATCATAGCCGGACCGCTCCACGGGAAGATAGGTTTTCGATGATTTCACCCCATTCAGGCATCACCAAAAGGGTTAACACCCACCAAAAATAGGTCCAAATGTTGGAAAAATTGCACACGCTTAACGGTAAACCCTCTAAAGGCACCCCTGCACAAGTCATCTTGGGTCAAGCGACTCGTCGCTTCTCTCACGAAGGTCATTCCCTCATCGATTCGTCGCTTGAGGGGGTAGTCACACTTAGTCACCAATCAACAATCACACACCCAATTAAGGAAAATGACATGCATTCAAAGAATCATTGACAAAGACAATCACGCTCCTGCTTGGGGCAGTAAACAAGCAACAATCAAATCAATCAAACACTTGGCATTTCGTGAATCATGAACACAAGGTTCCCCCTGAGGATAAAACGCCCTTCGCCTATTCATGACTGATCAATGTCTAAGTTCAAGTCACACCTCACCAAAATAGGTTAATACTTGAAATCAAATTCCTTAGCTCGTCAGAAGCAAGGATTCAAGAATGCATGCCCTTTCCATGCTTGGGGCATCAAAAGTTGGTTAGGTTACCAAGAAACCCTAATCATTAGTGCTTTGGTTATCTATTTTTGCTCAAGACCTGCGCCATGCACAGCGCTTCCCAAAAAGGGGCATCCGTAGACACCAAAACAGCACCAATCCGATTATGTGACTGCAAACACTGATCTCTTTGACAAACACAGCCCCCAGGGCAGCCCTCAGAGGTTAAACAAGTGGTCCTAACCACTTTCATAGCAATTTTGTAAGGTCAAGAAGCAATTTGGCACATTTGGACACTTTGCTCACTATTCGTCCCACCCAGGGACGAATTCAAACTGGAATTCGTCTCACCCAGGGACGAATTCTGAATTCGTCCACCCAGGGACGAATTCCAAGTTTAACGGGCAAAAAGAAGAATGGTGCCAAGTGGCAGCCCAGGACAGTCAATTGATGACTCCTGCCTCGCACGCGTGTGTGGGTGGACAGATAGGCCGTTAGAGGACTGTCACAAGGGCAGTTATGAAAGCCCAAGTCAATGGAGGACTCCCCTCCCTCATGGGAAGACATGATTGCCACATGGCACCTATGACCAACACATGGCATTTGTGCTTCCCTCTCAAAAGAGACCCCATGGGTCTATAAAAGGTGGGACTTTTCTCACCCAAAAGGGAGGTTGAAGGAGATTTCAAGCAACGAAGTGTTGCCGAGTTGAAGACCCACTTGCATCCCTTTTGGTTCACCTTCTCGCATCCACCAATCTCTTTTGCAAGGGAGGTTGTTGGGTGGCTTTTGGAAGCTTGAACCTGACCCAAATCCAACACATGGACACTGGAACCAACCAATTCGCCGACCCCCAATCCTAAGAGGTTTTGGGCCCATCCCTAGTGGATTGGCGCCGGAATCAAGTGCCAACGGTGGGAGGCCCACTTGGGCACCCCCGCACTTTCTAAGTTTTAGAGCATTCTAGATTACTTTTTCAGGTTGCATTTTGTGTTATCATGTTTGGTTAACTCATAGCTGCAAGTTCATAACTTTTGATCGGATTCTAGTATGTTTTGTGTCGCTTTGTTGTTTCACTAACTTGCAGGTGGCGAGATCAAATTCCCGAGGGTAGAGGCCAAATTGGGAGAATCCGACCATCTGGGTCGTCCCAAAATGGCCCCAATTACATAACCCCTCTGTTCGCGGGTGTTTTGCAGGTCCCGAGAATCGACATTGGAGCAGCGAGCAGTCGGCTTTTTCAACACAGAAGAATTCGTCCCACCCAGGGACGAATTGCAGTCAGAATTCGTCCTGCCCAGGGACGAATTCCAGTTGAAGGCAGATTGGCCGACTGTCTCAGTGGCAATGGCCTTCTGGTAATATTTTCTGTCTTCTGTCAAGTTTTCAGGCCATTTGGACTCACTTTACCCACTGTTTCAGACAAATGTTTACATGCATCTTTTGGTGATTTTAGAGAACAAACACTTTTCATTTGCAGCAGGTGCTACTGACATCTTCGTTGTTTCTTTGTTCGCAGGAGGAGCAGCAGAGGTCAAGGACTCATCGACATCAGCGACGGCATCATCTTGGCCCGTCCATTTCAATCGTGGGCACGCGGAAAGAGGAACATTAAGTGATTGTAATCAAATTCTTTTAACGCTCCTAGCCCCTGAAAAGGGAGGAGGCGTATTTGTAACAGAGATCAAGAAATTTTAATGAAAGGGCTGTGTTTTCTCCATTTGCTTGTATCTCGTTTTAATGCGTCTCTTTCGTTTCATGCATTTTACATTTCTAGGACTTAAGCGCATTTGATTTTGGTTGCATCGCAATTAGTGTTTCCTTTGCCCGGAATCTCGTGCTTTCAGCTAGGTCACTCAATGATGCCTTTTTCCTAGTATTGAAGGTGAAACGTTTGAGGAACGCATCCACCAACTGATCCAAATTAGTGATGCTATGTTTCGGTAATTGGGTGAACCAATCCGAGGTAGGGCCTACAAATGTGGTTATAAATGTTCTCAACAACAAAGCATCATTATCTTGAATACCAAAACACTGACTTAAGAACCTGGTCACATGCTCTTGGGTGTCCTCCTCCCCTCTAAAGAGTGCCAACTAGGGCAGCTTAAAGTGTTTCGGGTATGGAGGTGCCGGCACTGATGGATGCACAAGATGACTATGAAGTTGGCATAAAGTGGGCTTTTGGGGCCCAAAAGTCTTGAGCTCCATAGACTCTAAGCGTTCTAACAACACTTTATATGCATCAGAGGATTTAATTTTGTCCTCCTTAGTTTTCTCCCGTTGTGGGTTGCGAGGATCCTAAGGCCTATTGAGAAGTAGTTGGGTAGCACCCCCTCTGTCTTGATAGAGCGTTTCATCCCTCTCTTTTTCTTGTTCATATTCCTCATAAGTTTCCTGAGGAGTGGATGGTCGAGTCCTATGCACATGGGTAGGTGCCCACAGAGGGTGCCCATCATTGTTTCGAGGAGTGGCCTCCCACTCAAGTCTAGGAGGTCTCAGAGGCAATAATTGATAAGGTCACGTGGACCTCTCTCGTATCAAAGGGTTATGCCTCTCATACACATCTACTTTGTGCGTGCGAGGGTTTGGAACCTTTGCAGGAACATTTTTATGAAGCAACTCGACTGTTTGATGCTGAATGCGCTCTTTGTTAAGCTGACAAAGATGCTCTAACTATTCTTGATCTTATCGAAGCTGTTTGACTTGCGCTTGGTGGGCAGCTTGTTTGGAAAATGCCAAGTCACTTTGTTTCATTGTCTCTTATTTTTGAAGCCTAGATGCCTCTCCTATATGTCTACCTCGGTTGTGGTGACCCAAGACCTCTATGGGCTATTTCCCTCTGTCGAAGTTAGCTGCATTAACTTGAGGCTATAGCCTCGATGGGTTATCTTGATACAGGGCAGGCACGGAGGTACATCGCTCCCGTGTTGTGTACTACTCTTGAGGAACGTGGTAATCATCCTCGTCCTCTCTTTCATATGCATAAAAGGTGTGGGAAGAATTGTCTTGCCCTACCTAGAAATTTTGATACTCTGGACACTATCTAGTGTTCCTAAAAACAATGCAAAGTAGAGGAGGGAGGACAAAATCCTATGGCCCCTCTGTTTGGACCCTCTGTTGCTCTAGCACTTCATCACTAGGCCATCCGTAACGGACTTCTAAAGGAGGTCGTCTGTATGCATTAAGTGCTACATATAGGTTGTCTTCTTGGAAGGACCTATGGTGAGTAGGGGTGCCCCTCAAAGAGGTGCCTCTATAATCTTGTTCTGTTATGGCATGATTTGGACTCTCTTGTAGGCCATACCGCCAAGGCGGGATGACCAGGTCCTCAAGATTATATCAGAGGCGACTTGTCCCCCTTGGTGCACTTTCTGGAGTGCTTGCCCTTGATTGGGCTTGGCTACGAGTGAACACCATAGTTATGTGCTCCTAAAAACAAGTAAATTTTATCTCTTTTAGGATTTTTTATGCTACACTTAAACAGAAAAGAAACACACAATCAATGCAGTGATTATCTCGTTTAAATATTTAAAAGTGTGCCCTAAAATCTGGTTTTAGTGTGTTATGATGTTGTTTTGAAAGCTTTGTGAAAGAATGTTTAAATGCAAAAATGAGGGCTCTTATGACTCCCATAAAATGGTCACCCCTTCGATATACCGTTGCCAGACCGATATACCAACCTCTCTATATACCCGCCCTTACGTGAGGGAGACTATAGGTACATGAGAGTAGATGGTACGTGGAACATAGGTGGTACTAAAGCGGGATCACTCTGTTTATGACACCTACCATAGAAGACTTATCCTCATGCACTGGGAATCACCCCCGCTACACTTGGTCAGCTTTCGTCAGGATTTACATCTAGCAACAGTCACGATCGAGGTAATGGATGCAATATCTCAAGCCAAAGTGATAATGGAATCCAAATTTGGTCTTGTTCAAGGGTTGGGGTTTTATGACCAACGCCTTGTTGTTTTAGTTACCACGTGGTGTGTGGGGTTCCTTTTAAGTTGCATAAATGAAACACTCAAGAATTCAAACTCTCCTATGCAAACAAATAAATAGAGAACATAAAGCAAAGAATTGACAAAAGGTGTTTAAGACCTCTACCTTTTCTCTGCCCAAGTCGGATATCTCTGAATTTCTGCTCTGAAATAGTCTAGTGTTGGAGAACTTGGTACCTGTAATCAAAGGAACAAGAAAATTTAATCAGAAACTTAATTTTAAAAATCAAGGGACACAGGTCCCACCGTGATCGCCACTGAAAGCACGAGGATACGAAAACAAAAAGGAATATGCCACAAGAAAATAACAAGAAATAACATATACAAATTGACATAATATAAAAGCAATATAAATATGGTAATATATTTTATTGATACGCTTTAAAAATTGTGTTACAATACGTCTCCTTCCTTTTTAGGGGATAGGAGAGTCAAATGTGTTTCTTGTCACAAGATCCATGGCTAACAATCCTTCATCCACATGCCCACATGTAAGATGGGTGGACCAAAAAATCACTGCCACTGTTGTACATGATATTTTTCTCTTTCCTACTCCTCTACTATCTGAAACCTGTGTTCAAAGAAACAAAAAATATTAGTAGCACCTGCGGACGGAATAAAGCATGTATTTCCCAAGGCCTACTGTCAGTAAATGCATGAAAATAATAAAACGACTATCAAATAAACTCTGATTGACCTAAAACTTTGACAGAAGCATAAAAATATCATCAGAAGACCATTGTAAAAATAACAGTATGAAAATTCCTCACAGATCTGTACTCGCTCTAGTGTGGGACAAATAGGACTATGAAAATTGGCCAGAAAACACCCTATTCAATGTCCAGCTTAAGAAGCTCAAAAAGACCTTAAAACTTGGGTTTAGCTAATTTGTGGAATTTTGGGAAGACCCAGATGCTCAGATTTATCCAATTTTTCCTCTAGAATCCATATTTTGAAGATGGCATTTACAAGTTAGTGAAAGCAGGAAATAGCAATAACCTGGTCAAAACTACTCATAATGAAATGAAATTTGAACTGTAACCTATTTAACCTATATAGAATCATATGCAAAATAAAAAAACAAGAAATATATCACATATTTCTAATCATCCCGAGGTGGGGCGATTAGCACTGTGATAGTTTAGGGAGCGCCCGGGGGCAGGATGCCCACTGATTGAGGCACTGTTTTGGTACCAATCCACTTGGGATGGGTCCAAAACTGGTTATGGGGTGTTGTCAAAAAATTTGGTGGATATTTGTGGTCAAAAATTGGGTTTTGGGTCCAGATTCGTGCTTCCAATAGTCACCCAATAACCTCCCTTTCGAATGAGAGATTAAGGATGTAAAAGCACAAATCGCAGTTAAGTATGAAATTGGCAGCACTTAATTGCTCAAATGCTCCTTCTCTGTATATATTTTGGGTGGAAAAACTCCCCAATTTATAGACCTTAGGGTCTCATTTTTTGAATTGTGCATGCGATGGCGCCACTTGAGTTAACTGTCCTATTTTTAGAGAAAAGCTAACTCCCTGATAAAAAAGCTTCTTGCATGAGGTTTCTAAAATAAAGACACTCATCACTGAAGTCTCTCTTCTTGAATAAAATATTTTCCTCACAATTGCATGTCCTAAAGACTCAGTTAACTGGTAGAGTTATCGAGGTTTGATTTTGTTCCAGTCAAACTTGCTATTTGCCTCCCCTGGGGTGAATGCTTCTATTCGTCCCTGGGTGGGACGAGTGCCAGTTTGTATTCATCCCAGGGTGGGGCGAGTAGATAGCAAGGTTCCAAAAAGGTGCAAAATTGACCTGTGACCTCTAAAACTACTTTTGGAAGTGGTTAGGACCATTGTTTAACCTTTGGGGGCTGCCTTTGGGGCTATTTGTGTCAATGCAATCAGTGCTTGTTGTCACGTAATCATATTGGTGTTGTTTTTGTGTCTACGGGATTCCTAAGAGATCTTTTGAGAAATATTTTGAAGAAATATTTTCTCCGTGGAAGTAGCCATATTTGGGTGAACCACATTAAATATGTTTCTCTATTGTGTATGGTGTTTTGTGCATTACTTTTATTAATGCTATTGATACTTCTATCTATACATTGCATATATTGGTTTGAAATAAAAAGTAAAAATTTCTCTTATACTACTCACCCCCCCCTCTCAGTATAAGTGGAAAATTATTGAAAATGTTTCCAAACTTATAAAGAAGATGTGTACCATTGATTCTGACAGTGACTGTGATTTAAAAATTGGCAATGATCCTAAGCTTCATAATGTTCCTGTTCGGAGCTTGGCGAGATTGAAAAGTAAATCTAAGAAGGATATTTTCATGGGTGATTCCGCGGGAAACTATGCTTCTAAACCAGAAACCCACCTGGAGAATTATGCTATGAATTATGTTATAAAATCCATTTCCAATTGCATTCTCCACCTTGTGGACCTAAGTACCACTCTTAATGCTCACTTTTTCAAGAAACCCCACACCAACGATGACCTGAAGGTGGTGGCCGATGGTATTGGTATTCTTCCTAAGGACTCCCCTACTGTTGGGACCAAAGCTAAGTTTTTCAATAATTTTGGCAAGTCTTGCAAGGAGAAAAGTATAAATTAATTTCCATGGCTCCTCTTCTGTCTCTTTGGGCTATGGTCTTTGTTTTGTAGTGGTGTTCCTTTTCTTCTGTCCTCTACCAGAAATTCCTTCTTCCCTTTCTTCTTAGCTTCTATTTAGCTTCTTAGTGTCCTCTCAAAGGTCAACCTCTATTCCAGTTTTTTCTTCTTCTCCACCTTCTTCTACAGTTGGTATCCTATTTCCTCTTGTACTAAGGGCAAGTGTCCCTGTCAAAACCCTATTTTAATATATACCTCATATATTTAATCGACCAAAAAAAAAATAAGCTTGTGTTCTTCATTGTTACCTTGACCTTTAGGAGTTGTTTTTGCATATTTTTTTTCTTAATTGGCATACCTTGTTTCAATATTAAAGTGGATATTTTGGCACCACATAACTCTAGAAACTCCTTTTATATAGGAAAACAATACAAAAGAGCTTAACCAATCACAAGTTACAAAATATTTATTTACTACTTATTTTACTATGTAGTTTTATTACCAAAAGTAGGATAAAAAATACAAAAAATAATCAAAATAGTAACATAATATATATTAATACTTAATCATGCAAACATCTAAAAAATAATGCAATTTAATCAAATATTTATTATTTAACTATATTAGGTATTGAAATATGACAATTTTTATTTAAAAAATGAGGTAAAAATGAGATATTATTTGGCCTCATCACCTTTCCAAGAAAATAGATAAATAGAAAGGGATGGGCTAAATACCTTCCATATCCAATGATATTTATTTTTTCATGGGACTCTAGGGATTATGGTCTTTTATTAATCCTTTAAGAGCTAGCTTGACTAAATCTACTCCTTCGACAACTAACAAGTCTCTTATCAAACCCTTGGTGTTCTTTGCAGGATCATCCTTTGTTTCTCCTAATATTTCATGCCCTAATACTGAGGTTTTGAATAAGCTTTGAAACTACTCGATTGTTTTAGTTCTCTATGTATAATTCATAGTTGGGAAATTTAACCCTTTTATACAGTTTAATCCTTTGTAAATTTAATTATTGTATCCTTACGTCTGATGTCTAAACATATGATAGTGAATCTACTCTTCACCTTGTGTATCTAGATTCTGATCATATATATATTTCTTTCCTTTTCTTACTGATAGCCAATAGTAGTCACTTTTTTAGGGTGATTGTCCTGATTGCATCATAAAAGATACCATGTCTTCCATTACCAAGAGTTTCTCTAAAAACAAGTAATGTTGATAATGAAAGCACGAGATTCCGGGCAAAGGAAACACCAAGTGCGATTGCATTCAAAATTAAGTACGCTTAAGTCCTAGAAATGTAAATTGCATGAAACGGAAAATAGACACATTGGAAGAGACACAATCAGATAGAGAAAACACAGCCCTTTCATTAATTTCCCTTGATCTCTGTTACAATGATGTCTCCTCCCTCTTTAGGGGCTAGGAGCGCAAATAGAGTTTGGTTACAATCACTGAATGATTCCTCTTTCCGCGTGCCCACGATTGCAATGGGCGGGCCAAGGTGATGCCGCAACTGATGTCGATGATTTCTTCGCCTCTGCTAATTCTCCTATGAACAAAGAAATGACCAAGACGTCAGTAGCACCTGCTGCAAATGAAAAGCGTTTTCTCTCCAAAACTAACGAAATATGCATGTAAATATTTGCCTAAAACAGTGAATACAGTGAATCCAAATTGCTTCAAAACTTGACAGAAGGTAAGAAAAGTTACCAGAAGGCCCCTACCACTGAGGCATCCGGCCAATCCACCCTCAACTGGAATTCATCCCTGGGCAGGACGAATTCTAACTGTAATTTGTCCCTGGGTGGGACGAATTCTTCTGTGTTGAAGAAACTGACCTGCTGCTGCTCCAATGTCGGATCTCGAGACCTAAAAAATGCCTGCAAACAAGGGGGTTATGTAATTGGGGCCATTTTGGGATGACCCAGATGGTCGGATTTTCCCAATTTGGCCTCCACCCTCGGGAATTTGACCTTGACACCTGCAAGTTAGCGAAACGACAAAGCAATACAAAACATCCTAGAATCTGACCAAAAGTTACAAAATTGCAATTATGGACTAATAAGACCTAGTAACACATAATGCAATCTAAAAAATAATCTAAAATGCTCAAAAACTAAAAATAGGACTTGGGAGGTGCGGGGGTGCCCAAGTGGGCCTCCCACCATTGGCCCTCGATTTTGGAGCCAATCCACCAGGGATGGGCCCAAAACATTTTAGGATTGGGGGGTCGGCAAATTGGTAGGTTCAGGTGTCCATGCGTCGGATTTGGGTAAGGTTCAAGCTTCTAAAGGCCACCCAAAAACCTCCCTTGCAAAAGAGATTGGTGGATGTGGGAAGGTGAACCAAGAGGGATGCAAGTGGGTCTTCAATTCGGCAGCACTTCGTTGCTTGAAAACTCCTTCAACCTGAATGTTTTGGGTGAGAAAAGTCCCACCTTTTATAGACCCAAGGGGTCTCTTTTGAGAGGGAAGCACAAATGCCATGTGTTGGCCATAGGCGCCATGTGGCAGTCTTGTCTTCCCATGAGGGAGGGGAGTCTTCCATTGACTTGAACTTTGATAAATGCTTTTTGTAACAGTCCTCTAATGGCCCCTCTGTCCACTTACACATGCGTGCAAGGCAGGAGCCCTTAACTGAATGTTCTGGGCTGCCACTTGGACCCATTTGCCTTTTTGCTCATTAAGCTTGGAATTCGTCCCACCCAGGGACGGATTTAGAATTCGTCCTGGGGTGGGACGGATTCTATTTTGAATTCATCCCGGGGTGAGACGAGTACTGGGCAAAGTTTCCAAGTGTGCCAAATTGCTTCTTGACCTTACAAAATTTCTATGAAAGTGGTTAAGACCACTGTTTAACCTCTGAGGGCTGCCCTGGGGGCTGTGTTTGTCAAAGCAATCAGTGTTTGCAGTCACATAATCGGATTGGTGTTGTTTTGGTGTCTACAGATAACTTTTTTTTGCATACATTCTGCTAGGTAATGAAGAGTCATATATAGTTAGGATCTTGAATATCCTTCATATACTACCATTAATATAGTGCACCATCTAATATTCTATAGAATACTTATTTTGAGATCTTCTCTCATTTTGAGAGAGTCCATCCTCCATATTTTTGAATTCATTAGTTAATATATGGATCAATGCCTTCAATTCTTGTTTAATCTGGGGTTTATCCACCTATACAATGGGGGTGTACCTTACTATGGGAGGGTGAGATGAATACAACCTAGAATCCTTGTGATATGGTACATAAGACATGTTTAGGGATGGGGTATGTAGATAATTTTGGGAGGTTATGCATATGGTATTTCTAAGAGGGATTTTACCTATCATGATGAGAATATTTTTTGCTAGTACGGTTTCTTGAAAAAATTATGGGAATATGTTCTTTTTAGACTATTGGATTAAAATATTTAAGTCAAGATTAAATATATATATAATAAAGGTATGCTTGGGCATGAGAAGGCTAAAAATATTGAGGTTTTATTTTCTAGATCCTTTTGAACTAGGTATTGATGTTGAAAATACTTTCATCGAGAGTCCTTTGGATAGAAGAGAAATGAGTGAGGAGTAGGGATGGATCTCTATGATCATCAAAATCTATAATAAGATATTTGGCTATTTTTGCTAGGTGTTGATACTCTTATTTTCTAAAGATCGATACCATAACAATATATTGCCTCTAAAATATTGAACAAGTAGTTTTATCATTACATATTAATAGATAATATTATATATGGTAGATAAATTAGCACATCTTGATAGTTTTCGAAAGCTATTTTTCCATTGTCATGATAACTAGGGAGGGATTTTAAATTAGCTTTAGTTATTTCATGGAGTATAGGAATATTCAAGTGATCGATATCATACTAGTATAGACAAGACTATTCAACCATGAGGGCTTTCTCATGATAATACAATCTAGCATTGTTCTTTAGATTACTATGGATTTTATTTTTAGTGGAGTCACCAGGTGAACACACATTCTTTGCTTATGAGCTCCAAATTTTTCAACATATCTTGATTCATCCAAGAAGGTAATATGAGAAGAGATAATTTGTCCCATTGGGCATGCCAAGAAATCAAATTGTTGGACTAAAATCTACCTATTTTATGGATAGTTAGTAAACCCTAGACTTTAGACAATTATTTTATTGGATGAAATGAGATTTCTCTTGATTTCAACCTTTGCATAAGGTTGTTGCCTTAGAATGGTTATGAAGAAAAATATATATTTAAGCTTAAAGGTAAAGGAAAAGGGTTAAGATAAGGTAAGATTTTAGAGAAATAAAATTAGGATGAATGGGATATAGTGTAACAACATTGGATATTATTGTATAATAATATAACATAGTTAATTTACATGATACATAATAGACCATCCATCATTAGATGCAATTATAGATTTATTAAACTTACATTATTTTCTCTAATAATTATTAAGACAAACAACTAACAATCCAATAGTGATCCAAATAGCAAAATTCACTTTAATAAAATAAACTAAACATATAAGAATAATAGAAATGACTTAAAGTGAATATGCATTCATAAAAACGTATAATTACATAGTAATGGAGGTCAAACGACTATCACTTATCATTAATTAGCAGTAATATTACACATAAAATATCTAGGCAAGGACTATCGAGTCATTCCCTTACATTAGAGGTGTGATGACTTATTTATAAGCTATATTTTAAAACTTGTAGTAGAATACTTATAAATGGTTATAGGTATATGATAAAAATAGCCTGGTAGAAAAATATCTAGATGTTAAGGTGGTTGTTTAAGATATTATTTTACATTTAAATTTGAATTTTTGTGGAGCTTGCTCCATTTTTTTATAACTTCCTACTACAAGTGGTTGAACGGTTGCAACTGATTCACCCAAAATATCATTTTCATGCTTTGATGGCATTTATCTTTTGCAAATGGAAAATACTAAGGTGGTTGCATGTCTAAAAAGAATGCTTTAATATTACTTGTGTCAAATTTTGTCTTATATATTTTCTTGCAAAGCTTCTTGGAATAAAATTATTAGGTTTTGATATAGCATGTAATAGGAGATAGCAAAAATAAGATGCAGAATAATATGATATAAAGTAAATCTACGTGAAGACTGAAAATAATATATATAGAAATTATGGAGATGTTTAAAAAATATCTCTAGAGGAAATGAACACTCCATGAATAGATCTTCTTCTCAAGAATAGGTATTTATCATATCACACTCCACCATATTACATCACTCTACTAAATCATACCACTCTACTGGATACTACTTCCTACTAATGTAGTACTCACTCTTCTACACTCCTATTTCATCATGTATGCTCATATATCTATTCTATACGTGTGGCTATTTATATAGGAAATATGTTCCTTGGCCAACACTCTACCTAGATGTGCAAGGGATAGCATGCACATATACAACTTGCACTTTGACACTTGTGCAGTTATTACATTGCATGAAGTAACTAGATAACTTCCCCCTAAAGTAATCTAATGTCCTGAGTATGTACTAAGGAAAAGGTACATTTACATAATCCAAATGATGTAATAGACTCTATTTGTAACACCCTTGTATTACATTATTTTGATATTGAAGACTTTAGTCTTCAATGTGGATCTTCATAGTGTCCTTGAGATTATAAATCTTCTTCTCTATCAGGTTCATCATCCTTGTCTTCTATCCAACCATTTTTATTATTTTCTTTGTGAGTGTCTTTATTTGGTTCTAAATGTTGATGACTGAGCAGAGCATGGTGCATTTTTCCTCTCATATTATTGATTTTGATTCTTCTATTGTTATATTTTTTATGTATTGGTTCTTCTTTATATTGAACTTATTCCTTTGAAAATATGTTAGCATCATCATGAAACATCATAATATTCTGAATTTTCTATTGAGCCTAGAATATATGTATTTTTATGAATTGATCCTATTGCTTTTATTTCACCTTGTTTCATGATGAGACATGTATTGATTCCATCCATATATCCAACGTTGATCATATAGTTATCTTCTACTAACTTGCTTACAGAGATGAGATTGAATGTTAGTTGAAAACATACAATACATTCTATAGTAGAAGATTTGGAAATGATATGTATGGTGTTACACATCCATATCCATGTATGGGATAAGTTTTTTTGTCTATAATCCTTTATCTATAGACTTTAACATCTTCAAAATATTCGAACCACTGTATATTTCCTGTCATATGATGACTAATCCCTGAGTCAATGTACCATACATTTTCATTTTTAGAATGGTTTCTATTGGGGCAAAATCCACATTCATTATATGACATTCCTTTTTCCATTTGAAGAATTAGAAGAATCAAGATAGGATTTTCTTTTATGTCTAACTTATGACTCCCTATGATAGGATATATGATTCCTGATTGAAGAATATAATCTTCATTTGATAAAACCTTTATTAATCTTCATTTTGTAGACTACCTTATGTCTTCCAAGTAATGTGGATATTTACTCCTAAGGATATTTAGGTTTTGACAAAAGCGTATATTTTATAACTTGATAATATTTGATAGAAGTTGATATTACCAAGTTTTATAGAATGCCTTATGACTCCCTAGTATGCTATGGATAAGATATAGTGTTTTTATAAATTATAGCTCAATATTTGATTGATTTTGTAAAGGTTTTTTAAATTCCAAAATCAATTCATATTATACCATATTGCTCCTATTGAACAAAGAATTGTTTCCAAATTTTAAATAGGTAATAGTGTTGGATATTTTATCTCCTTTTCGATAAGTTTGAGATAATAATATTATGAATATCCAATCTCTAAAAAATCTATGATAAACCTCTCTTTATGAATAACCTTTTGGGAATTAGGTTTAGTGTATCTAATTTTACAATTAATTAATTTTATGTAGTAGCCCTTATGACTCTCTAATCTTTTGATAAATTATATCACAATAATATTTGCAAATAATTATTATTTATTCCAATAGAAGGCCATATTGCTCCTAGGATTTATATTGTAAATATTGTATTTATTTGATAAAGTATTCCCTTTGATAAATTATTTCAATCAATTAAATTACTTTAATTACAAACTTATGACTCCCAAGGAAAGAAAGCATATAATAATGGGAATTATACTTTACCTTTCACCAAGTAATATATTGAAGAACACAAGATTAAACTAAGAGGGGTGGGGAATAGTATAAGATAAAAAAATTTACTTTTCTTTCGAAAGCAGTATTATACAATATTATCAACTGCAATAATGAAACAATGTACAGATCATCACACACATAAGAGACATAGATTTAACGTGGTTCACCCAATGTGGGCTACATCCACAAAGAAAATATTTCTTATAAATTTTCTCAACAAATATATTGGAAACCAATTCCCTATTACAATATTTATGGGCACCAAACCAAAGGAGACACCAATCCCATAAGTTCAAGTTTATGGACCTCTATCCACCGAAGACACCAATCCCCTTTACTCTAGTTTGTGGACCTCTATCCACAGGAGACACCAATCCCATTTTCTATGGTTTATGGACCTCTATCCACAAGAGAAACAAATCTCCTTTTCTTTGGTTTGTGGACATCTTATCCATAGGATACCTCAATCCCCTCTGCTCTAATTTGCTCCAAGCCTTTACACAAGGCTTGCTCAAATCTGATCCAAGCCTACACACAAGGATCACTCAAATTTTATCACCAAAACCTACTCAAATTTTCTCCAAGCCTACACACAATTCTTGCTCAAATATGCTCCAAAACCTACTTTCAACTCTACTCAAATATGCTCCAAGCCTACACACAAGGCTTGCTCAAATCTACTCACCAAATCCTGCTCTCAATTCTGGCTCAAATATGCACCAAGCATGCTCAAATTTGCTCACTATCACTGCTAAAACCTACTCAAATATTACCAAATATTGCATATAAATAATACTTATACCCTTTCCAAAAGTGCTTTATTTGACTAAAGTAATTCAGACATATTCTACCCAAAATTATTTTTCTTCATTAACATATAAAGAATGATATGCACTGCAAATACTCAATATATTCTTTCACATTAATTAAGGTTGTTTCTTTCACATGTCTCACATTTATTGGATTCAAAACATAACTCTAGTCTAGCACTTGATGATTGACCTTATGTACTCCCAAAATCAATCAAAACCAATGCATAAATTTGCTTTACAAATATGGTTTATAAACCTTGCAAATTTATTCCTAATTCATTCAAAACTAATGCACAAATTTGTTGTCAAACCCTTGCATATATTTTCCCAATTTCATTCAACACTAATACACAATATTTTTCTCAAACCTTCATACATATATTTCCAATTTCTTTCAAAACCAATGCATAAGTTTGCTCATAATTCTGATCTATAATCTTTGCACATTTATCCTCAATTTCAAGTAAAAGAATGCACATCCATTAATTTATTATACCTCCAATTATATGACAACAAGAATAATTATTTAAACCAGAACCTCCTTGAGAAAGGTATTATATCTTCATATCTTTGAATCTGCTACAATGACGATGAACCTTCCAAACCTGTATTTAACAAAAATAGATTCCTTTTGTTCCTTCTGAAATCTGGTTAGTAATATTCAATTTCTAGAAAATATTTTAAATCATCCAATATTTGAAAGCATCTAGAATAAATTCTTATCTGAACTCTTTTTTAATATGTTAAGTACCCAATATAATTATTTAATATTATATTATTGTATTGTTGGGGTACCTAGAAATAGATATTTGAAAATATATTATTATATTGTATAAGGGTTGGCATGGGCCACACATAACCCAATATTGATTGTATTATAATATTATATTATATTATAATATAATATTATATTAATAGTGGGCTCCCCAAAGTAGAATTAGAATATGGGTATATAAAGAAGAGATATTGGTCATTGTAATCATCATGAAGAGAATTATATTGTAGAAGTCTTGACTTGTGGAGTTGAAGATCTTGTGGAGTGGCTTACTTCCAAAAGGAGTATTGTATGGTGTTGCCCTACCTCAAGGGTTTGCTTATGTTCTGAATACATTGCAGTAATTTCCATATTTTTCTTGTTTATATTATGTGGATTATTCATTTGTGGCTATTATGCATTATATCTACAATTTGTTAATGATTTATGTGATTAAGAAAAGGAGGTTCTTAAAAATTGGTATCACGACAATTTGGAGAAAGTGGATTTGTTTTTGTAGAGATAGGGCACTTTTCTCAGGATCAATGATTTGGGAAAATTGGGGATTTTTTTATGGAATTGCAGAATTAGGGTTTTTTTGGAAAAACATCTCATCTTTTAGGATCTATATCTTTGTGAGATTTTATTCGATTTCGATGATTCTTGTATCAGTTCATGCATAATATGAATATATTTTAAATGAGTGGTCATATGAAGGAATCTGATCAGTATTGAGAGAGATACGACCTTTTGAAGTCAGTTATCCAAAACAAGGGCAGTGACGAATTTTCAAATCGTGATTTTTTTGGAAGACAAAATTTAGTTTGGGTAAGCAAATCAATTGCAATTTATTTTTTTGGAAGAAAAATTGCAGATCTAGTTTTTGTGTGGAAATTTAGCTTTGAATAAGTGGGGAGATATAATTTTCATAAAACCCTAGTTTGAATTAGGACATCAACTATGGAACTACAAATTATTTTTGAAGGAAATGTTATTGATGTGAGAGAGTGGTTGAAAATAGTAAAATCTCAACATGGTGAAGTCATGTTATGTTGTTGCTTTAAGATTTTTTTGGGCGGGAAGTCTTGCAATGGGTAGAAATATTTATTAGGGACATTCCTTATGCAATTGGAGTGAAATAGAACCAAAATTCTTGAGTAAATGGGAACATATTCAATTACAAAGAAAGATAGATGTTTGCAAGAGAGATATTAAGGGAAAGAATAAAAGATAGATAGCTTGATGGATTTCATCAAACAACTTGAAAATAAACTACAAATAATTCAAAATGAGTGAAATGAAATGAAAGGAGAATGAGAAGTTTTCAAGAAACAAAATGAAGAATATGAAAAGAAATAAAATTACTCAAGAAGGACAAAGAGAAAAATATTAAGGAAGATAGTGAAAAGAATGAATCCACGTATTTGGATATTCAAAAGCAAGAGAAGGATAAAAAGGGTTTAAATTCATCTAAAATTTCTATTTTACAGGTTCATGGAAGAATTCAAAAGGAACATGTTATTATTTCCATTTACCCTAGAAGGAGATATAATTTTATTAATATTGCTTTGTCTAAGAGGTTGTGGGTTCAAGCAACAAACATTAAGGACACACAACTAAAGGGTGAGCATGTTCAAATTTTTGAATATTTGAAGATCACCATAGATAAATATGTTCTATATTCAAGTTTTCATGCTATTGAGATGAATAATGAGGATATTATTCTTGGTTATCCTTGGTTAGATTCTTTGGGTACTATTAACATTAATGTGCAAAAGAATTTTATGAAGTTATGGTATAGAAAAAAGAAGATAAAATTACAAGATATTTCTCAGCTTCAAGAGCAAGGATCCAAGGAAAAACAAGAAGTGGTTGTAGAGGAACAACTTAAATATCAAATAGAAGAACTTTTAATAGAATCCAAAAATTCACTAGCAACAATAGAGCCCATGGAAGAAGCAGCAACAATTGAGTCCGTGGAAGAAGAAGCAGCAATTGAGTCCATGGAAATAATAGTAGATGAGTCAAAGAAAAATTTGATAGAAGAGCACAAGGACACACCAAACAAAGGGAACATAAAAAAACAATGTGTAGAAGATTTTAAAATAGTGGAGCCAAATGTTGAGGAGTCAAAGAAGGTAGAACATCAAGTTAAGGTGACACCAATTCACCATCCACACCACCATGAGAAGTAGCAATATTTGAGGCATGGCTTAAGGTAGCAGTATTATGGTTCTACATGGAATCAAAATGGAATAAAGTATGGTAGTGTTTGGAATAAAAATCATAGTCATCTTGGTTTTCAGAATGGTTCATCAACATCAAGGAACAAGTGGACCCATCATTCAAATTATCAAAAGACAGTAGCAGAAGCATGGAGCCAACAAAGCATATTTGGATACTCAAGTGGTAAAATGGCATACCAACATCAACATGTTTCACTAGGATGGATGGATGATCAAGATTGGTACTAGTTGCTAACATTGCTTGGAAAATCATATTATCTTGTTTCTTCATATGTTTTGAGGATGACACATTTGTGATGCACCTTGCCAGAGCCATAACTTGTGAACCGTACGCCCGTTGGCATTAAAATAAAAGAGGTGGTATTGTGTGCATGTTCTACATCAAGAAAATATCTTATTGGCCTGACTCTCCAAAAAAAGTGTTTTCGGGACCTAACTCCTCCATCTAGTATCCCAAAATTAGCTTTTAGAATAGGTTCCTAGGTTTTTTGAGGTTTTTTTAATGTTAGAAGTTTATTATATTTTGTTATACCTTAATTTGAGACCTAATATTTTAAATTAAGGTTCATTATTGTAAGAGGGATGTGTGCACCAAATTTGGGCGCAATCGGACTCATTTCTATTTTTAGCAATTTTTAGAAAAAAGACGTTTTTAGGGTTTCTTTAGAGTTTCTTTGGTTTTTGATTGCTATATGATGGGTTGTAATATTTTGGATAAGGGGTGTGAATTCAAGAATGAGAATAATATTGATTTGTAGGCTTCTTCCATTGTATTACATTTGTGTTATGTGATTAGAGTCCATTTTGTTGGTCTCTTATAGCTGAGTTTACACATTTGGTATTAGAGGGATGGAATGTTAAGTACCCAATATAAGTATTTAATATTATATTATTGTAATGTTGGGATACTTAGAAATATATATTTGGGAATATATTATTATATTGTATAAGGGTTGGCATGGGCCACACATAACCCAATATTGATTGTACTATAATATTATATTATATTATAATATAATATTATATTAATAATGGGCTCCCCAAAGTAGAATTAGAAGATGGGTATATAAAGAAGAGATATTGGTCATTGTAATCATCATGAAGATAATTATATTGTAGAAGTCTTAGGTCATGGAGTTAAAGATAATGTGGAGTGGCTTACTTCCAAAAGGAGTATTGTATGGTGTTGCCCTACCTCAAGGGATGCTTATATTTTGAATACATTGTAATAATTTCCATATTTGTCTTGTTTTACATTATATGGATCATTCATTGTGTCTGTTATACAATATATTTGTAATTTGTTAATGATTTATGTGATTAATAAAAATATGTTATTAACGTAATATGCACAATACAATTTAAAAATTAATCACATTTACATTTTATATCTCCTTGTTTAGATACGCAAAAATAACTCCATCACACACTATTACAAAATATAATTTTCAAATAAACATAACACACCTTATAACTACCCCTAAATCTAATTTAATTTAAAATAAAAATTTTAAACTCCTTATGCACTACTGTGACCTACTCAACTTAAATTAATTTGAAATAAAAATTTTAAGTACCTCATGCACCGCTAAGAATTGAAACCATGACCTCCAAGATGTAGTGCTTCCATAAGCACCTCTAAATGGTTGCACTACTGTAGCAGGTAGCACAAAAGGGGTGCATGTTAATTTTATACATGTCTTATATGTTAATCCCAAAACATATAACATGTAGCAAAACGATGTTAGGGGGTTTCGACCCCGAAACATCCACTACAAAGCACTCACACAAGCCAACAATTGTTGGATTATCCAAGTCGTATGAGATGTATCAAGTGCACATACATATTTGTCATTGTTTGGCACTTGCACACCTTGGAAATTTCATTGTCCTTTTCTCTATCATTCGCATAAATCACAATGAGAAATATCTTATCTTTTGAGTGCTTGCATTTATTGAAATATGGAAATCAACAATGTATTTATATACTTCAAAAAGGTTTTTCCCAAGTCAACTCACGAAAATAATTTTAAAAACTTTGTTAAAAATTGGCACCTTTGGGTTATAATATTTAAAATAAATATTATAACATAATTTTTTTTAAACCTTATATTATAATATTAACATTTTTAAATATTTGGCATTCTCTCTTGAACCTTTGCCTAATAAAATTTGTTCCAAGTAACTCTTAAACCTCTTTGTCCTTCTTTATAATAGTTAAATTAAATATTATAATCCTTTTCTTTACAAAAATTTTCCTTGCTTTGAGATATACCTTGACTTGAAAAATTGTCCAACGTGAGAAGAATGTTTTTGCAAATTTCTAATCCATCTTGTCATTTCTTCCTCCAAAAATGATATCATCCACATAGACCACTATAATCAAAAAGTTATTTCCTTCATTTTTGATGTAAAGATTGCTATCATCTATACCTTTTTTCAAACCCTGTTCTTGGATATGCTTATCCAATGTTGAGTACCAAGCCCTAGGGGCTTTCTTTAGTCCATAGAGATATTTCTTTAATTTGCATATATAGTCCAACTTATCTGTTAGTCTAAAACCATTTGGTTGATTTATGTAGATCTCTTCCTCTTAGTAACCATTGAAAAAAGCTGATTTTACATTTGTTTGATACACCTTGAAGTTTTTGAATCTTGAAAAAGCTAGTATCATTCTTATGGATTCAAGACGTGTAATGGAACAAATGTTTCTTCAAAGACAATCCCCTCAACTTGTGCATAGAATTTGCACATAATTCTTGCTTTATCTGTGACAACCTGACCATCTTCATTCAACTTATTTTTGTAGATCCATTTTGTGTCAATTACATTCTTGTCATTTGGACATGGGACAAGTTCCCAAGTTTCACTCTTTTCTATTTGGTCTCTCTTCTTCCATTTCTTTAATCCAGTATTTGTATTCACTTGATTCATTGAAATCCTTGGACTCAATTTTATATAGAAAAGAAAAATTTGCATGTTCACCTGTTCCTATTATCTTCCTCCTCATTTGTCTCTCATGTGGATTCCCAATAATTAGTTATCTTGGATGATTATTTTGCATATACATAGATGGTTTCTTTTATGGTACCATTTGTGTCTCATCTTCTTCAGTTTTTTCACCTTCTTCTTCTTTGCAACTTTCTCCTTCTTGATACATAATTTCTTGAGCTAGTTCTCTTAGATCTATTTCTTCATCAACTCTTATATTTGTACTTTCCATAATTTTATGTGATATTTTATTGTAGCATCTATAGGATTTTCTCTTAGTGGAATAACCAAGAAAAATACCCTCTTCACACTTGGAATTAAACTTGCCTAGATTTATCTCTTCTCATATAATGTAGCATTTGCTTCCAAAAAAAATTTAAGTACTTCACAGTAGCTGGTTTTCCCTTCCAAAGCTCATATGGGTTTTTTTTTGTGATTTACTCTTATTTGAGATCTATTTATAATGTAAACAAATATATGAATTACCTCTTTTTAAAATGCATCAAAAATATTAGACTCATTTAATAGAGCCTTGGCCATACCTTGAACAATTTTATTTTTCCTTTCAACTACTCCATTGGAGTTCTTGCTGCTGAGTATTATATTTTGATTCCATGTTGTTCACAAAATTCTACAAGTTCACATGAAGTGAATTCTCCTCCTCTATATGATATTATACACTTGATATTTTTGCCAATTTCTTTTCTACTAGTGCCTTGAATGCCTTGAACTTTTCAAATGCTTCTAATTTTTCTTTTAAGAATGTTACCCAAGTCATTCTAGATAAATCATCAATAAATAACATGAAGTAACTCTCACCTTTTAAACTCCATGTCCTTGTAGTCACACATAGATCGGTGTGAACTATCTCTAAGGGTTTGGATGAAGAAAACTCCTTTGATTTGAAACATGATCTTATTTGCTTACCATGTTGGCATTGTGCATAAATCATGCTTGGGGGTTTTGCTATTTTGGGTAAATATTTGATTTTCTATTTGTTGCTTATTTTCACTATGTTATAAAATTTTAAGTGACCCATTCTTATATGCCATAACAAACTCTCATCCTCTTGTGATAAAAATCATTTTCCTCCCTTAATTTCACTTAACATGTAGAGATTGTTTGTAGTTCTAATAGCATTTGCAATAAGATTTCATGTCTTGGATTTCATAATATCACATCCATTTGGATGAAATGTGATTATGTGCCCTTGATCACATAGTTGACTTAAACTTAGTATATTGTGCTTCAATCCTTCAACATATAACATATTTTCTATCCTAGATTTTCCATTATCCAAACACAATGTCCCTTTTCCAACAATTTTGGCAGAAGTGTTATCACCAATTTTCACTGTTCCTCCATTTATTTTCTTGAGAGAAAAAAATTTGCTTTTGTCAACTATCATATGGCTTGAACAACCACTATCAATGTACCATTTATTTCCTTCATTTTATACATGAAGAGCCATTTTTACCAACATGGACTTTTCCTTTTCTTATTCCTTTTTATTTTTCCAAGCTTTTGAGGACATATCCTTCTGAATTGTTTGACATTCCTCTTTCGTGATTTATTTAGGAAGTTCATGAAATACTATTTTACACCATCTATATTTGTGCCCAAAATTATTACATTTGTAACACATGACATTGTTATTCATGAGAGGTGCAAAAGAATTGTAATTTATATTGATGATGCCAACATTATGTTTCACATAGACCATGCAATGTACATATTTTTGACCATATTTATTACATGAAAAAATAACCATGGAAGAAAATTTAAACCTGTTTGATTACCTTGAATGATATGGTACCATGGTTATTTCATTTCTATTCCTGTGATTGACTTTTGTCCATGATGATTCTCTATCTTCTTCCTCCTTCAATACATTAGCATAGGTCATGGGCTCCTTTTTACTAACTTTATTTGATGTATTTGTTCCTTTTGAGCTTGAATCCTCTTTTTGTTTCTCTAACCTTGTATTTTGCTACAACTTATCCTTAGAATTTTCTACTTCCTTTCTTAGAGAGACAACTTCATGTTCTAATTTTTCACATTCTAATTATTTTGTCTTTAATTTCTCAACCATAACTTCTTCAATTCTTTTTATCTCTTAAACCTTCACTTTTAATTCTATGAGATCTTGTAGAAACTTTATCTTTGTTTCCTCTTCCTCTTAAACTTTAGCCTTCAATCATGAATTCTTCTTTCTAACCCTTTTCAATTCTCCATGAGCAGCAATAATTTCATTTTCCATATCAACTGTTGCTTTATCTTCCTTTTATAAATATTTATTTTTTATTTCAACCATAAAAGCATATTCTATCACTTCAGTGGTCTTGTGTGTTCTTGTAAGATATTCCTTCAAGATTTTAGGCTTTCACGAAGGAACCCATTCTGATACCAGTTGAAGAACAAAAATATTATATTGAGAGGGAGGGATGAACATTATAAGATAAAAAAATTTACGGTTATTTTCAAATTAGTATTATCTAATATTATAAATTGTAATAATGAAACAATGTATAGTTCATCACACACATAAGAGACACAAATTTAATGTGGTTAACCCAATGTGGGCTACATCCACGGAGAAAATATTTCTTATAAATTTTATCAACAAATATCTTGGGAACCAATTCCCTATTACAATATTTATGGGCACCAACCCAAAGGAGACACTAATCCCCTATGCTCAAGTTCATGGACCTATATCCACAGGAGACACCAATCCCCTCTACTCTAGTTTTTCGATCTCTATCCATAGGAGACATAAATCCCCTTTGCTTTGGTTTGTGGACCTCTATACATAGGAGATACCAATCCCCTTTTCTCTATTTTGTATACCTCTTATCCATAGGAGAACTTAATCCCCTCTGATATAATCTACTCCAAGCCTTTACACAAGGCTTGCTCAAATATAATCCAAGCCTACATATAAGGCTTGCTCAAATATACTCACCAAAACCTACTCAAATATGATCTAAGCCTAAACATAAGGCTTTCTCAAATATGCTCCAAAATCTACTTTCAAATCTGCTCAAATATGCTCTAAGCCTACACACAAGGCTTGCTCAAATCTGCTCACCAAAACTTGCTCTCAAATATTTCTCAAATTTGCACCAACCCTGCTCAAATCTACCTCAATACTACTCATAGAACCTATTGAGTGGTAATTTTTTCCAATTGTAAAACCACACTCACCCTCAGGATTTTGATCACAAAACCTTCTCTTGCAAAGAAGTTAGACCAAAACAACTTCTCCAAGGTTTCGATATGTAGGCATTGCACATGTGTATTAGTAATCTTAGTGAAGATGTATCAAAGAAGTGCTAGGAATACCTTAGTGATTTACAAGTAACTATTACCAAATGGCATGTGTTGGTTTATTTTATCATGCTATATTAATGATTGTTCATGAAACTTAAAGCAAAGAAAATGTGAATTGGCCCTCATATGACCACGATGTAGATTTTATCTTGAAGCATTTTAGGTAGATTTTATCTTCATTTGTTAAGTATATTTAAAAAAAAAATTATCTTGCATTAAACCCTACTTTAAAAATAAAACGAAAAATTAAAATCTATCTCTAAATGTGAATCTTAAATGATGAACAAATTCCTTTTATGTTGCTTTGAACATGAAAATGGAATAATCTTGGATGACTAACTTTGTAGCTCTAGTAGCCTTTGATGTGCCTTATAAATAACCGTCTTTAATGAAATTGGTTTCCATAAAGAGGATTCAATTTATTGCTTTAAAATAATGGCCTTTGATGAAATTATTTTTCTTAAAGAGACGTCAATTTATTGCTCTAAAATAATGGCCTTTTGAAATGCAAAATATATTACCCCCTTTGATGAAATTGTGATTTTCATACCAAAAAACTAATTTATTGCTTGCAAATGAAAACACAAAAATTAAAAATCAATTTTCCTTTAAAATATGCAACAATGTAAAATTTTGAAATTATAAAAATATCCATAAAATAACAATTTTAAATCATTTTTATAAATTCATAATTGCTTCAGAATGAGATCGAAATTGCTTTAAATGAAATATTGAAGTTCATTATTTACACCCATTTATTAATTTTTGGATTTTTAAATTTATTTTAATCACCGAAGTATTATAAAAATCTGCAAAAATGAAGGGTTAGAAAAATAAAATAAAAAAATTAAATGACTGAAATAAAAAGGATTTCTGCAACTTAAAATTTTCTCCACAAATCCTACAAGCATTAGTATTCTGCACAAAAACCAAAATTAGTGTTACCCGAATTCACGCATTCAAACAACTAATGTGGTGCAATCCTCTTAGAAAATGGTTCAACATACCAAAAATAAGACAAGGTTAACTATAAACATGCATTGAAACTTGAAATATCTCCATTATATTGTAAAAAATATCTTCAATATTAAACATTGTGTGCATAAAAAATCTGTACCAAAATAGACATCATGTGATGAAAAACAAAGTCTAGTAAGATGGCAAAATCATAACAATGCTACATCGTCCATTTTTATTCATAGTTATTGTCGTAGATGTAATCATTGACTACGACCCCACTAATTTGTCTGAAATCTGTTGCTCTTATATGGAATGGATTCTTTCACATTTTCATTGATAACATCCATGCACTGTTATCCATATTTTCTCCCCCATTCTACCGGTATATGTTTTCATCATGTTGAATTGTGCAACCTTATATTAGGAGCTATAACATCAAAATAATTTATCAGCGATGATTTCTTTTAACACCCTCATTTAAAAAACTCATCGTTGTGAATACTCATCTCTGTGTTAGCATTCAGACCACTTGCATAAAATCATGTTGTACACACTGGTTGAAGTAGGTACCAAGCAAAACTAACATGAAATTTTCCATTATCTCTGCAATTATTCTCTGTGTGATTGAGTTTCACTACAAATGGGATGGTAGCTTGACATTGCTATTGTTGTTGCATTTCACTATCAATAGTGTATAACATTCTTATCTACGTTACATTCTCATCATTATCCTCAAATTATATTCCCAAAAATATCCAAGAACACTCAGTTGCATTCCATGTTGCTCAAGCATTGCCATTAAACTACTAGATCTAGGTACCTATCCATGATAAATACATCGAGGAGTCTTGAATCTATGTTGTGTCCATATCTTACTCCATTATTGTTGGCTTGGTAGCTCCATTCAATCCATATTTCATGGTGATTTAATAAAGGTGAAATCTTCAACCATGATCAAACAATAATATTCCTACGTCAGTTGGTATAGCAATGTCCAGTTCTCCCATCAAAGCCTTTTCCATGAATACTACATATCCATATATTCATTTGATTACTTAGAATTATTTTCATTAATAATGATGTCTTCTTGTGCTTCCATTTCAAAGTGCAATCAACTTATAGTCGAAGCAAGTGGAGGGGTCGGGAAGGTGCCATCATATTTTATCTCTGCCTATCTGCACAAAACGTAAACAAAAATTTCCTTTTCTGTTGTGCCATCGCGGAGGCCTGTTGACGTCAAATAAACTCCAACTTGTTGCTTGAGCTATGATCACACTACCACCAACATTGTTTGTAAATGGTATTTTGTGTCTTTAGCTATCAAATATCGTCCATATTAATGAATGTGGACTTTTATGCTAGGATATAAATAAATAGTTCTTAATAACAATCTCTGTGATGCGACCTTCTCTACAAATTTCATGATATACCTATCGACAACTTCTAGAACTACCACGGATTCGACTTGGCCCATAAATCCCATAACGCTTGATGAAATCCACATGATATGATAGCTTTTGCTACCCTTGAATCTGCAATTCATTCTCTACGTACAGTGAATACGCATAAACCATGTATGATATTGTCAGAACATCAGTTCATCCACGTCCACAGAGTCTTTATCCACATTGTCGATCCCCACGTGGTCCACATCTGCTTTGATGTCCATAAATGGTGGGGAAAATTTTAAATTTTTGTCTTAAAGCACTTCGCTGATGATTAGATCCTGCCATGCTATTCTGCCATGTGCCCTCCACTACTTTCTGTTCGTCACGATGCCCGATAAAGGTGCTGGTCCATGTTTGCATCTGGAAGTCTTTATGTTGGAATTTCATTCCACTCTAATACCTCTTCTACTTCCTCAGCTCACACATGATCCAAAATCAGTAAACCATGTATCTATCCGCTTCTGTGTGTTCGTGCCTTGCATGCCACTGTCCATGCTTGTTCACCACCGAGTATCCTTGTAACCTCCTCCTATGATCTCTTCAACCTTTTTATGTCACCGCACCAGTCTCCAATGCTGATCTATGTCGCAATCCGGATTCGAAACTTTCTTCTGAAGTACCATGATCTCTCCATGCATGCATCCCCATATTTTTAGTGATTCTCGAGGCTATTCCTCCACAAGGACATCACTCCTACCATGTTTACTCCATCAATTTGTCTGGTGTCTCCCTGAAATGCATTGCCTTTACTATAAAAATAAATATTCTATGCAATCGTCGGCCTCGATGACTACACCAACGAGGAGATCTCGACCTCGCATTGCAAACCATATTTCAGCAGTGATAAATGGCTCAACCATTTGTTATCTGCATTGTAGTAGCTTTGTTTTGCTCCATACCACCGCCTCAGATCTGCAAGAAAGCAACATAAGATTTAGATGTTGTATTATGATAAATTAAAGTGTTCCCTTTGCCTAAGGGACAAGCATGTACATAATCCATTTGAGAATGAAATATAATCGTGTAAGCTTAATTAGAAAAAAAAAAATTATATTTATTTGTTTTTATTTATATATATATTTTTTATTTATTTATTTTATTTTATATATATATATATAGTATATTTAAAATATATAGATATATATAAATAAATATTTTTATTTTTTTATTATATATATATATATATATATATTTATATTTATATATTTATATTTATATTTTCTTCTTCTACTATTATTATTATTATTATTTTAGTTTTCATTTATTATTATTATTATTTTAGTTTTCATTTAACATGTAAATTCATCAATTTTTTAAAAGGTTGAATTATTGTAAAACAATCATGAAAGAAAAACAAAAACTAACATGGAATAATCAATCAAAAAATGAAACCTAAGATACCAATCAGAACATTAGACACTTGAAGACAATTAAAATTCCCCAAAAGTTGAAATTAAAAGGTGGGTCCCCAATTTTGGGGCTAGTTGTGTGACAATCACAACAAATGGCGACTCTACTAGGAAATGCTCATGAGCATTTCGAATGAAGAACCCAATATGAAATGAGAACACAAAATATTAGTGATATAACCATTACTTAGCGATGTCCCAAGAAGGTGGGGGTAAAAATCTTCGAATAAAATAATTAATCCATCTACCTTTGCTCAGTGTGTCCAAAAGTGATTCGTTTTGTATCCTTGAAACCATCTAGATTCCATCTTCTATTTTGCATTTAGGCTATGAAGCATGGCTCATAAAATAAAAACTTTTATAGATAGATCCCTACTTCCAGTTAGGCATCTATAGCCTCGGTAGAGTTGAAATAACTCACCCTTGTGTTTGCTTAATAATTTTTCTTATAATCGATCTATGTCTAGATAGAGCCCTACTACCGATCAGGCGTCTATAGCCCCGATAGAGTTTATCTAGAATTTATGACTGTTTTGATCAAGCTTTTCAATGCTTGTTTTTTTATATAGATTTACAATAATTTATGTATCACTTTAATTAGGAAGCATGGAGATAGAACATGTTGAATTTTCACCTTAATTTGCAAATTAAGATAACTTCATCCTTCAGGATTTCTAGAAATACCCTTTAATATGTGAGTTACATGTGGAGATTTAGAAAAATATTTCATTTTTCTACTTTCCACCATTTTAGTCCTAAAATTCTTAGCATGACCACAAAATAACTCATCCCCATTTTCTCAGGTTCACCTACTTTCATATTAAGTATTCCAACCTACTTAGCAAAGCAACACAAAAACGGGCAAGAGGCTATAAATTAGTGACCATAAAACATCACCTTAAAACAAGGGAATAACCCAAAACACATAACTAAAAACATAAACCAAAACCTAACTTAAAGTAAACTAACAAGAAAACAAAACAAAACCAAAAACTAAGGACAAAATACAAAACAACAATGCTAAATAAAACATGAAAACCAAAACTATACAAATGTATAATATGGTACAAGAGGATGTGAAATCTTGAGCCATCACTTCCCTAGATCCCAAACATGATTAGAACATTTCAAAAGATATATAACATGGTAAGCACACCAATATTTGGAGGAATCCAACGACAACAATATTATGCCAAATAATGCAAGAATTTTCATCTTGCCTCTCTCACCCCACCAATTTGATTTAGTTCCATTAACCATCCTATGGGTGAACTTTAAATCATTAAATTTATTAGACAATAATTTTTTCAATTATTTTTTATCTATTCCTTAATGTGTCAATTTCACAATTCAATTCATGATTTAGAATTAGGATTTTCTTCTCAAATATGAGATCTTTCAAGTAGGAACCTATTTCTAAAAATTTTGAATCCATATAATTTTTCATGTTTGTAGGCCAATCAAATTTATGCAACCACTTGTAAGCATCTAGGATATTTATTAAATGAGGATCATATTAGTCTATATGCTAGATTCAATAATTAATTGATTATGAACTTGATTTAACACTTCAAGCATATCGACTTATTTTTCATTCAACAAAGAAATATCATTAGTGATGTAAGGAGAAATTAACTCAAATTCTTTATCAACCATAAATAGCATTTCATCATTGATAAAATTTGAATCCAACAACCCATTAGACAAACCTTCACCTAGATTTTGAATGGTGGAACCCAAAAGGTGATATTTTACCTTTGATGCACTTTCATTTACCAATACTTGATGAGTCATCATGATTTCTTTATTTTCTTCATGGTCTTCATCCTCATCATCATGTAGCACTTTTTCTTTGTCCATGACCTATTTATCAAAGACACCAAAATTAGGCACCCAATTAAAAATATGTCCATCCTTTTCAAACCATGAGTCTTGTCTATCTAGGGATGTGTCACATAACACATGCTCTTGATCAACCGTTTGAGTTGTTTAAGATAAAGTAATATTTTCAATTGGATCATCAGTTATATCAAACCCAAACCATTCAGGTTCTAGAATTTCCTCATTTTGAGATGGCATAGACATTGTAGAGCCAATAGGTGGCATAATATTTTCAATTCCATGCCCCTCAAAGGGGACCAAAATAAGTGGTTCTCCTTCTTTATCCATGGTAGTATAATCATTATCACTTTCTAATACTTGATGAGATTCCAACCCTTCTTCCAAAACATTCTTAGATTGTACAGTACTTGTAATATCCTCATGTAAGGAAACAATTATATTATCCTACATATTGATTGACATAAAAATTTCATTAGAAGGTTTCGAATGAGCATATTCTTCCCATTTCTTGTTAACCATCCATACTATTTCTTCCTCAAAATCTTCAAGAACTTCTTCTTCAAACTCTTCGTTGTCATCATCTCAAGGATGTTGAAAGCTTTGATCATAAAATTTAGTCATCTCATCCAAACTTATGGAAGGTCCTAATTTATCACATGTTTCAAAACCAATCCACTCTAGGATCCCTAGATTGTTTGAAAGAATATCAATTTGAGTTTCTTTGACCTTTGTCTCATGAGGATGATTTGGAGCATCATTAAGATACACATCTTGAGGCCTTTGTTCTTGTAATTGAGCGATGTTTCATTTAAACTATAGAACTAGCCTTTGCAACTTGTACTACATATCAGGTTAAGCAAGTACTTAATTAGAAAGAGCAACAATGTTCTTCCATTTATTCCACCAACAATGATCATCTTCTAAAATTGGGGTGTGATGTTTAGCCATACCTTCACATTCTTGAAATTCATCAATGGATTGATATTCAAACTCACCTTCAAATTCCTTAGATGGTTAAATTATTTTTAAAAGTGGGCTACTCTTTGTATTCAAGCTTGCAAGATCACAATCCACATTTGTAACCCATGATTCAATTTTATCACAATTTGGAAGGTGTGGATTTTCTTGACCATTAGTTTCAACAATCTCATCCAAAGTGTCTTTCGAGAACAAGTGGTGAAATTATGTTATATTTTCAAATTCATTTATTGATTCTCTTTCAACCTCATTTTTAACCACTTTTGATGACTTAGGGGTTTTTATAATGGGATCAATTTTTATATTCTTATTTCTATGATCATCCTAATCCTCACTTGTAAACAAAAACTTTGAGCCACTCATATCTAGCTCATCACAACTTGACTCATGTTGGATTTCTTGATATTTACAATGATCATCTTCTAAAAACAAGTGATGAGATTCCATCATGTCTTCAGATTCATGTCTTGACAACTCAAATTCACTCTCAACCATCTTTGGTGAGTCAAGGTTTTTTTCAATAAGATCAATTCTTGTATTTTGTTTCCAATGATTATCTCCATATTCCTTTGTGAATAGACATGAAACAATCTTCATATCTTGATGGGTTTTCTCACCCCAATCCTCATTAATGGATATTATATTTGAGACTTGCACATCCTCTTGGATGAAATCTAAGGTGGTTGTAATCTTTGGACATTCAAATTTATCTCATTGATTGCTCATATCAGACCTCATTTAATTCAAGGGTGCTATATTGGAAGGTTGGTGTAGGTTGGCTTCAATAAATCTTGAATAAAAGTTCATCATGGGAGGAGGTTCTGCCTCAACTTGGCTTGTGGCTAGTGTTTGACTGTGCAAAATTTGCCATTCTTCTAATATTATTGTGATATTGTAGGCTCTAGGCAAGCATGAATATTCAATATTTTCCCCTAGAAATTTAGAAATTAAAGGGTCCAAGGATCCCATGTATATTTGAATGACTCTCTTATGAAATGATGAAATGGGTCACCACTTCGATATACAAATTATAAAACCTATCATTGAATTCACTCATGGATTCATTATATTCCTTACAGATAGAGATAAATTGATTTAGTATCAAAATTGGGTCAATTTGTTTTCCAAAATGACTAGTAAATGTTGCTTCTAGTTGAGCCCAAGAAGTTATGGAACCTAAAGGTAGGTATAGGTACCACTAAAATGCAACCTCATCCAATGTGTACAAAAAAAATATACAAGGAACATCTCAATTCCATATTTATAAAAGTCTTAAAATATCCTTGTATTTCTAAATATTTCCTCAGTCGAGATCACATCATGCTTACATATGGGTAAATTATTTTCTACAGCTTTAGTAATTTAATGATTAGGCATGTCTAATTGACTATAATAGTAAGCTATCCATAATGCAATTCCTGCCCTGGCTAGAAAAATCGATGCCATTAGTGAACCTTAAATAATATAACTTTAATATCAAATTTGTTAGTCAAATACATATCTTGCAAATAATCACTAAATGTCTAAAAAATCTCAAAATTTTAACACATAAATCATCATGTATATCAACCAAAATATATACATCAATTAAACCATGACATTAGAGAACATTTTTCAATTTACTAAAGGTTAGCATTAATGCATCATTAATTAGAATACATTTGAATTAATGAAAGTGATCACAAGATAACAAAACTTCGTTAGTCAAGACCAATGCTTTAAAATAATTTTTCCAAGTAATAGGAACATGTTAGCATCTAAATAGCAATAAAGTAAACCAATCCATGCCATCCTTCTAGAAATAAAATGTTGAGTGGTAATTTTTCCCAATTTCAAAACCACACTAATCCTTAGGATTTTGATCACAAAACCCTCTCTTGCAAAGAAGTTAAAACAAAACAACTTCTCCAAGGTTCTTCTATGTAAGAATTGCACATGTGTATTAGTAATATTTGTGAAGATGTGAAGAACACAAGCTTATATTATGGGGAGCCCATATTCACAACCAAAAATCCATGGTCCCCTCTTTCCTTTGATCACCGAAAAACAAATTACCACACTAGCCCACAGGCATAGTTTTTTTTTTTTCACCTTCCGAGGTCCTGACCCTCTAGGCCATTAATCACCCCCCTAGAAGAATACATCCTCCGAATCTAAAAATTTGGCTCTTCCCCCCTTCATGAATGAACCTTCACATCTTTTACCCTAACTGTAACTGCCATCAGGTCAGTCATGAAAACATGCATTGATGAGCTCTCTGAATGTCTCTGACCTCTGGGTACAACATTCGAGTGGCCACCATGCTCAGCAAGCTTACCAAGCCAGAAATCATGCATTAATGAGACCTTTGACCACCTCGAGAAACATCGTCTGGTAACACGTGCCTTTTTGAATCATGAACTAGCAGTATGTCATGATATCGCGACATGTCACGATATCGTGACATTTTCCTTCCTCACTGCCTTTCTCTTATTCGAGTTGTGATATCCCGACATCTTTCCTTTTCGGCTCTTCTTTCTCCTTTTTGGTCACGAAATTGTGACATGTCGTGATATCACATCTTTCCTTGTTGCCTCCTTCTCGTCTCTCGGGTCGCAAAATCGTGACATGTTACAATATCATGACATTCTTCCTTTCTGCTTCCTTCTCGCATCTTTGGGTCATGAAATTGTGACAACTTTATCCTCTACTTTCTCTCTCTATTTTGGTTCACGAAATCGCAACATGTCATGATATCATGACAGCTTTGCCTTTCGCTTTCGCTCTCTACTTTGGGTTGTGAAATCACATATCATGATATCATGATAGTTTCCTTCCTTGCTTTCTTTATGCTCCTTCAGTCGCGATTTCGTGACATGTCCCGAAATTGTGACATTTTCTTCTCTAGTCTTTCTTGTCTTCTTTCGGTTGCAATTTTGTGACATGTCACGAAATCATGACATTTTTGCTCTGTGCCTTCTCTCTCCTTCCTGAGTTGCAAAAACGTGACATGTCGCGATATCATGACACTTTTCTCTCTTGCACCTTCTCTCGGCTTTTGGTCATGATAATGCGACATGTCGCGATATCGTGACACTTTTCTCTCTTGAGCCTTCTCTCGGCTTTTGGTTGTGATAATTTGACATGTCACGATATCGCGACACTTTTTCTTCTTTGCCGACATGTCATGATTTCGTGACACTTTTTCCTCCTTGCGGTATTTTGCTTTTCGTTGGATGCTCCTGCATCATTATACTAAGAGGGGAGATGAACCGTATAAGACCACTTTTTACATTTCTTTCCCAAATAATATTATGCAATATATCAATGGTAATATCAATAGTAGTAATCAAAGCAATGCAAAAATCACCACACACAATAGAGACACCAATTTAATGTGGTTCACCCAATGTGGGCTACTCCACAGAGAAAATATTTCACTAAAATTTAATCAACAAATATCTTGGGAATCATTTCCCTATTATAATGTTTATGGACCTTTATCCAAAGGAGACACCTATCCCCTAATAAATTTCATGGATATCTCTCACAAGAGACACCAATCCTCTCATTTGGCTTGTGGATCTCTATCCACAATAGAACTCCTTCTCCTCTACTCTGGCTGGTGATCCTCTAGAAGACTACTACCTCCACTACTCTAACTTGTGGATATTTATCTATAGAACTCTATTATCACTTAAAAGATATATGTCCTCACTATCATGGCTAATGGATCTCTATCCACTAGAGACTACTATCCTCTACTCTATCACCTCCAAAGATTTCTCTTAGATCTATATCAAATATACACTAAACATAGTCCTTCAATATAGCACAAATTTGCTCAGTCCTTATCTTTGATATGCACTAAATATAGTCCTTCTGTCTAGCACAAGTATTCTCAATATCTATCTATGGTTTGGCATAAACCTATCCTCAAATCTATTCTCAATCCTTAACACAAATCTTGATCCAATCACAAACCAAATTTGCTAGATTTACCCCAAGCCTTAACATAAATCTTGAAAAAATCCATCAATCAACTCTGCTCTCAAGTCTTCTCAAAGACTTGTCTCAAATCTATCCATAATTCCTATCAAGCACTTATCCAATTTTCTCTCAATCTCTATATTCAAATTTGCATTGTAAGCTTACATAAAAGGTCACACTAATCTATCCAGAAGTCTTCTCCAAGATTTGCCTTAAACCTACTCAATAGGTTCTCACTAGAACATGCTCAATCTACTCAACAAGTCTTCACCAAGACTTACCTCAAATATTCTCAACAAGTTCTCACTAGAACTTGCTCAATCTACTCAACAAGTCTTCACCAAGACTTACCTTAAATCTAATTGTAAGGTTCCATAAAAGCTTACTCAATTTTGTCCTTAAGTCCACTCTAGGACTTACTCAAATATATCCACTAGCTTTCACAAAAGCTTATTCAAATCAACTCAATCTATCATATAAAACCTCTTCAATAACACAAACAAGTTTCATATAGAACCTTGTTTTAATCTCATAGAAACATATAGAGAATGGTTAGAGACTCAATATTTTTTCACACTCACAAAAATACTTAATCACTTTCAAAATCTTATTTTTACCCACAAACATATGGAGAATGGTTAGAGACTCAATATGTTTCACTCTCACACAATTATCAATCACTTCCAAACACTCTTCAAATCAATTAAGAATAAAGAACAATTTGTTTCACATAACTTGAACTATCACTCCAATACTTTCAATCAATTATGCTCAACCAACTTTACTCAACCAATCACTCAATGAAACACAACTTGCCTACAAAACCTAAACAAGTGTATGAAAGCTTACTTTATATTTTCAATAATGCTTATCAAACAAGGTTTCTAAAACCACATCAATCAATATTGGATATCTCAAAATCAAACTCAACAATGCTTTTCAAACAATACTTTTCACTCTGACTTAGTATTCACAACATCCAACAATATTTCACTCACAAGGAAGATATGCCCATACCTTTTTTTGGTAGAATATTTGATCTCAAAACCTGTATCAATAACAATCACTCTCTTTACCAATCTCAAAGGTTAGATAGCAAAAAATGTTCCTTAATATTTTCTTTCAAAAATATTTCACCAAGTCAAAATATCAAAAATCAACTATGCCTTATTTCTTCTTTCCAATCAATTTTTATAATATGACTTTATTTTAACAAATAACATCTACCACCCTTGGCACACCTTATTACTTTGTTTATAAACTTTAACCACTTAAAAATCAAACAAAAAAATTAAAACTTTGCGTACCCTTTTATCACCCTTGTATAACTCATAAACCCTTTTAAATATGCAATCTCCAATTAATAAAACTTTAGGAAATTAAAAAAATTAATTACCACCCTTGTAATTTTTGGATGCAACGTTAAACCTTAGAAAATGTGAGCACATACCTTTTTCAATCCCATAAAAAGGCCTTGGTGGATTTCAAACATGCAAAACCCTCCTTCCAAGTGCCTTCGCACAGTGCACACCCACCAAGTAGGCTATGTGCCTCCATGCAAAGGGAAAGGCATGCGCCTTCCCTTTGTCCCTCACTAATGGTGCAGACCAAAATACCTTCTTCTCTTACAAAATTAAGACCACGTGGATCAAACCCTTAACCTTGTGCCTATGAACAACTTAGCATAGCCCTTGGTTGCCAATTGCACTACCCAACACTTTGGATAAGTGTTAATGCTCCCTCTTGTCTTTGTTCCTTCATCTGCCCTTAGAAGTATTTAAACACATATGAGTTTTCTTCATCTCTAACCACAACATATGATTTCGTTAAGCAATCATAGTTTTGCATGGATGAATGTTTTGAAATAAAACTTACTCCTTTAGATGCAATGTACGATGTGCTCAAAACATCAATGATCCTTTAAATTCAATTTTAATTCGAATTAATTAAACTTTGTACCCTTATAAACCTAACCTTAGGGTTATTTAAATTAAATCACTAACTAATTTATAATTAAATTATTATAATTAATTTAATAACTTTAGGGTTAATTAAATTAAGCTATAAATTAATTTATAATTAATTTAAATATTTAGGTCTTAACCTTAGATATTTAATATTATCATAAAATATTATAATATTATTCTTCTTGGGCCTTCCTATTGCTCTTTAGACCTCATATGACCATCCTGAATATTATAATAGGAGATATTATAATATTATTTCCCTTAGGCCTATAAGCAATCTTTCTCTTGCACTACTTATTGAAACTGATTCTTGACATCCTTCCTTTTGCCTTGCTCACTGAAACTGACTCTTGATATCAATGATAATAAAACCTGCTCATATTTCCAAAAATATCCCCCTTTGTCATTGATGGAAATCCATTTACCTTTTATATTTTCCTTTACCTCTTTCTATTTTGCTCCCCCTAATAAACTACTCCTCCTGACTGAATGCTCTCCCGCATTGTCATCAATGGCAAAGGGCCACCTTTGGGGCTTGGGGCTAAGAATGAAACTCTTAGCCTAACCCCTCCCCCACCTCCCCTTGAGGTGGTTAATTTTTGGGTGAGAGTATCTGTACTCCCAGTATGCATTAATCTTTATATTTGTCAACTTTCTTCCTCAACTGATACTTTTGATTCCTCTAAATATTCCTATTCCTACTTATCTCTAGAATTTTTGCTCTACACCACTTTGTTGTATACCCATAATTATTGCACTTATAATAGTTAATGTTTTTATTCCTTAAGGGTGCAAATGTCTTGGGATTTCTACTGGTGAAGCAATATCCATTCCTTTCATGAACCCTGCAATTCACTGCCTTATGACTAGACTGATTACAAAAGTAGCAATACCCTTGAAAAAGCTGCTTGTTTTTGAAATTTCCATATTCTTGTCTTTCGTGTGTCTTGCACTGTGTAGCCTTTTACCCAAACCTGTGATATGAGAAGCATCGTACATTGAAACTACCTTACCTTGACCCCATTAGTCTCTTAATCTATTTTACCCTGAGCTACTTCATGTTTCATCTATTCCTCATTTGTGCATTGTTTCTTTCCTTGTTGAACTTTCTATTGTCCAATTCATTATTATAAGTCTCACTCTCTCTTAAACTCTCTCCTTCTAAAGTTTTTTCTTCTTATAAGCTTGATATTAACTTCTTTCCTTATTTTCATTGTACTTGTTCAAAACCAAGTCCTATTTTTTTGACCAAGATATTTGTACCTTGATAATTTTATCCAAGTTCTTTGAGCTTCTCCTAAATCTGTGTAACTTGTTCTTAGACTCGTTTACTTCCTTAAATAATGAATCTACCTCATGCTATAACCTTTCACATTCTAAAACCTTTGCTTCTAACATCTCTTTGAATTTCCTTGTCTTCACTATTGAGTTGGTTAGATCGTCTAGAAGCTTTCCTTTCTCTTCATCACATTATTGAAATTTAAGTTTGAGTTTTGAGTTTTGCTTTCTAGCCTCTCTTAATGCATCAATGAAAAAAATAAGATCAACCTCAAGATCAACTTATCCTTTCTCTAATTCTTCCTCAATTTGTTTACCTCGAGGATCATCTTCATTTCTTTCTAATTTATTTCCACTAGAAGTATTTCCTTCTTCTTCTATTTCCATAGGAATATTTCCTCTTATGGAATTTGAAGTTTATCTTCATATTCATATTCACTGAAACTGAATTCATTCCATGTACAACTATCCTCAAGATGACCAATGTTACCACATCTAAAACATCTAACTAATTTTGTACCTTTATACTTTCTTGATTCCTTATTCTTTTTGCCATAATTTGCTTCTTCATCACTGGATAGCTCATTAATTGAATCTAACCTATTACCCTTTGTCTTCATAGTAACTTTGAAGGCTACTTCTTTTTGGGAAACATGCTCCTCTTTTATTCTCATCTCAAAAGCTATGAGAAATCCATGTAATTCATATCTTGTCAAAATTTCAATATCTTTTGACTCTTCTATAGCTGAAATATTTTCACTATACCTTTTTGAGAGTGACCTTAAAATATAATCACAAAAATCTATTTCTTCAACCTTAATACCAAGTTCTTGAATGGATTTAACAACCTTATCTATATGAAGTAGATATACAACAATATTTTCTTTATCCTTCATTTTTAGGTCTTCAAATGTTCTATTGAAGTTTTGCAACTTTACCCTTTTGAGCTTTTTTTCTCCTTCATATATATATTTCAACTTATCCCAAATTTCCTTTGCTGATGTGCAAAGCATAACATTTATAAACTTTGTTTTACGCAAGCCCCTTAAAATTTCATTCATTGCCTTTGAATTACTCAGTTGTAAAAGCTTACCATATTCATATGTAGGTGGAGTTTTTTGTGGTATGTATCCATTCTCAACTTCTTCCCATATTTCATTTCCAAGTGCCATTAGGTAAAACTTCATTCTTGTACTCCAAAGTGCATAATTGTTCCCATCAAATAATTGTGTTTAATTCCCTGACGATCCATTCTAAGAATCCATCTGTATTCTTGAGATATTTTCCTCTTTGAAGGAACCCACTCTGATACCAATTGAATAAAACAAGCTTATACTAAGATGAGGGGTCAACAGTATAAGACCACTTTTACTTTTCTTTCCCAAACAATATTATACAATACATCAATGGCAATATCAATAGTAGTAATAAAAGCAATGCACACATTGCCACACACAATAGAGACACCAATTTAACCTGGTTCACCCAATGTGGGCTACTTCACAAATAAAAACATTCACTAAATTTTTCTCAACATATCTCTTGGGGATCCTTTCCCTATTACAATGTCTATGGAACCATGTCCAAAGGATACACCAATCCTCTAATAAATTTCATAGATCTCTCTCCATAGGAGACACCAATCCTCTAATAAATTTCATAGATCTCTCTCCATAGGAGACACCAATCCCCTCAGCTATTTTGTGGATATCCATCGATAAGAGAACTACTTCTCCTCTGCTTTGGCTGGTGATCCTCTAGAAGACTACTACCTCTATTGCTATGGCTTGTGGATATTTATCTACAAAAGACTTTGTACTCACTCAGAATATCTCTGTCCTTAATGCCCTGACTAATGGATCTCTATCCACTAGAGACTACTATACTCTGCTCTATCACCTCCAAAGCTTGATCTCAGCTCTATCTCAAATCTTCATTAAACATAGTCCTTCGGTCTAGCACAAATTTGCTCAATATCTATTTATGATCAGCATAAACACAATCCTTTATTCTAGAATAAATATGCTCAATCTCTAACTTTGGTTTGGCACAAACCTATCCTCAAATATGCACCAAAATTTTTCCTCAAATTTGTCCTCACATATGTCCTCAAGACTTAACACAAAACATGATCCAATCACAAATCAACTCTGTTATATCTACCCCAAGCCTTAACACAAAGCTTGAGCAAATCAATCAATCAAATTTGCTCTCAAGTCTTCTCAAATACATACCTCAAAAATGTTTGCAAGTCCTCTCAATGACTTATCCAACCTGCTCTTAGTATCTATCTTAAAATATTCATTGTAAGCTTTCACAAAAGCTCACACTAATTTGTCCACAAGTCTTCTCCAAAACTTGCCTTAAATATTCTCAACAGGTTCTCACTAGAACATGCTCAATCTTCTCAACAAGTCTTCACCAAGACTTACCTTAAATCTTATTGTAAGCTTCCATAAAATCTTACTCAAATCTATCCTTAAGTCCACTCTAGGACTTACTCAAATATGTCCACTAGCTTTCACAAAAGCGTATTCAACTCAACTTAATCTATCACAAGAAACCTCTTCAATCACACAAACAAGTTTCACACATAATATTATTTTAATCTAAGAGAAACATATAGAGAATGCTTAGAGACTAAATATTTTTTCACACTCACAACAATACTTAATCATTTTTAAACTCTTTTTTTAACCACAAAAACATATAGAGAATGGTTAGAGACTCAATACATTTCACTCTCACACAACTCTCAATCATTTCCAAACTCTTTTCAAATCAATTAAGAATAAAGAACAATTTATTTTACAGAACTTGAACTATCACTCCAATAATTTCAATAAATTATGCTCAACCAATTTTACTCAACCAATCACTCAATGAAACACAAATTGCTTATAAACCCTAAATAAGTGTATGAAATCTTACTCAAAATTTCCAATAGTGCTTATCAAACAAGGTTTCTAGTATCAACTTTCATTCCGAAAAACCCACATCAATCAACATTGGATATCTCAAAACCAAACTCAACAATGTTTATCAAACAATCCTTTTCACTCCAAATTAGCATTCACAACATCCAATAGTATTTCACTCACAAGGAATATATGCCCACACCTTTTGTTTTGTAGAAGATTTGATCTCAAAACCTGTCTCAATCAAAATCACTCTCTTGCCAATCTCAAAGGTTAGATAGCAAAAATTTGTCCTTAAAATTCTCTTTCAAAAATATTTCACCAAGTCAAAATATAAAAATTCAACTATGCCTTATTTCTCCTTTCCAATCAATTTTTATAATATGACTTTATTTCAACAAATAACATCTAACACCCTTGACACACCTTATTACTTATTTTATAAACTTTAACCACTTAAAAATCAAACACAGAAATTAAAAATTTGCATACCCTTTTATATTCCTTGTATAACTCATAAACCCTTTTAAATATGCAATTTTCAATTAATAAAACTTTAGGAAATTAAAAAAATTAATTTCCACCCTTGCAATTTTTAGATGCAACGTTAAACCTTAGCAAATGTGAGTGCATACCTTTATCAATCCCACCAAAAGGACTTGATAGGTTTCGAACATGCAAACCCCTCCTTCCAAGCACCTTTGCAAAATGTGCACCCACCAAGTGGGCTTACATGCCTCCATGTAAAGGGAAAGGTACGCGCATTCCCTTTGTCCCTTTTTGATGGTGTAGACCAAAACACATTCTCCTCTTACAAAATGAAGACCACATGGATCGAACCCTTAAAATTGTAGCTATGAATGACTTAGTGTAGCCCTTAGCTACCAATTGCACTACCCAACACTTAGCATAAACGTCGGTGCTCCCTCTTATATTTGTTCTTTTATCTGCCCTTACAATTCTTTAACACGTGCAAGTTTTCTTCCTCTCTAACCATAACGTATTATTCTTCTTGGGCCTTCCTATTGCTCTTTAGACCTCATATGACCACCTTGAATATTATAATAGGAGATATTATAATATTATTTTCATTATGCCTAGAAGCAATATTTCTCTTGCACTGCTTATTAAAACTAATTCTTGGCATCCTTCCTTTTGCCTACTCACTGAAACCAACTCTTGACATCAATGACAACAAAACCAACTCATATATCCAACAAGATGTATTAAATAAGTGCTTGGAACACCTAAGTGATTTACAAGTAATTGTTAACAAGGGGTTTGTGTTGGTTTATTTTATCATGCTATAATAATGATTGTTCATGAAACTTAAAGCAAAAAAATGTGAAATGGCACTCATATGACCATGATGTAAATCTTAGTTTATTTTATATTGAAGCATTTTAGGTAGATTTTATCTTCATTTGTTAAGTATATTTTAAACAAGTTTTATCTTGGATTAAATCCTACTTTAAACATGAAACAAATGATTAAAATTTATTTCTAAATTTGAATCTTAAATGATGAACAAATTCCTTTTATGTTGCTTTGAAAATGAGAATGGAATAATTTTGGATGACTAACTTTGTAGCTCTAGTAGCCTTTGATGTGCCTTATAAATAACCCTCTTTAATGAATTTGGTTTTCACAAAGAATATTCAATTTATTGCTTTAAAATAATGGCCTTTGATATAATAAATAAATTGCCCCTCGTTGATGAAATTAATTTTCATAAAGAGACATCAATTTATTGCTCTAAAATAATGGCCTTTTCAAATGCCAAATAAATTACCCCCTTTGATGAAATTGGGATTTTCATAAAGAAAAACTAATTTATTGCTTGCAAATGAAAACGCAAAACATAAAAATTGATTTACCTTCAAAATATACAATAATTTAAAATCCTAAAATTATAAAAATATCCATAAAATAGAAATTTAAAATATTTTTTATAAATTCAAAATGGCTTCGAAATGAGATCAAAATTGCTTCAAATGAAATATTGAAGTTCATTCTTTACACCCATGCATTTATTTTGGATTTTTAATTTTTTTAATTTTTATTTTAATCGCCGAAGTATTAAAACACTATGCAAAAAGGAAGGGTTAGAAAAATGAAATAAAATAAAAAGAAATGACTGAAATAAAATTGATTGTTGCAAATCAAAAGTTTCTCCACAAACCCTACAAGCATTAGTATTCTGCTCAAAAGCCAGCATCAGTGTTACCCGAAATCATGCAGTCAAACAACTAATGTTGGAGAAAAGTTGTCGCGATATCATGACTTGTTGCACCGTCATGGCCGCTGTGGGAAAGTTGTCATGATATTGTGACATGTTGTGCTGTCGTGGCTGCTAGAGGAAAGTTGTCATGATATCGCGACATGTTGCACCATCACGACTGTCGAGGGAAAGTTGTCACAATATTGCGACATGTTGCGCCGTCGTAGCCGCTGGAGGAAAGTTGTCGCGATATAGTGACATGTTGCTCCGCCGTGGCCGTCGAGGGAAAGTTGTCACGATATCGTGACATGTTGCGCCATCGCGGCCAAAGGAGGAAATTTGTCACGATATCGCGACATGTTGCACCATCGCGGTCGCCAAGGAAAAGTTGTCGTGATATCGCGACATGTTGCGCCGTCGCGGCCAAGAGAGAAAAGTTGTCGCGATATCATGACATGTTGTGCCGTCACGGCCGTTGTGGAAAAGTTGTCACGATATCGCGACATGTTGCACTGTCGCTGTCGCGGCTGCTGGAGGAAAGATGTCACGATTTCGCGACGTGTTGCGTTGTTGCGACCGCTCGCGAAAAGTTGTCGCGATATCACGACATGTTGCTCCGTCATGGCCAAGGGTGGATTATTGTCGCGATTTCGCGACATGTCACAATTTCACGACAGGTTGAGTTTTTGCGGTCAGAGGAGTCTTGTGTTGCGATTTCACGACTTGTTGCTTTTTCGCGGCTAGAGGTGAAGTTAGTGTTTGTTGCAGGTTTTCACGATAAGTTGTTGTAACAGATCTATCAGCTCTCTCAGCTAGCTTGGTTTTGGTTCAAGAGATTTGGATCCATTGCAAATCTTCCTCTTCTCTTGTAATCATGTGCCTTCATTGTTTTTGGTTGAGATGTGTCTTCTCCCAATTGTAAATGATCTTTGTTTTAATACAAGTTTTTTTCAATTTTTTCAAAAAAAAAAACCATAAACATGCATTGGAACTTGAAATATCTCCATTATATTGCAGAAAAAATCTTTAATATTAAACATTGTAGGCAGAAAAAATTTGCCCCAAAATAAGCATTATGTGATGAAAAATAAAGTCCAACAAGATGGCAAAATCAATCCAACCATATCGTCCAAAATGGTCAAGCCTCTCGGCTGCAAAAATTCGAACCCTCATTCTATCTTTGCATGATGTATTTAAGATTTTTCATAAAAGCCCTCATTTTTGTTTTCCTTTGGTCTATTTTTCATTTCCCATAATTGGCTTCGAAACGTTAGGTTTTCCTCTCATTGTTATTTTTCCCTTTGACATCGTAACGCCTTTGCATTAACTGACGTTCCTGTAACATTTTATAATGCCTATTTTATAGCCATCCTTGATTTATTTTACTCATATCATCCAAATGAAAAGGCCACGGTGGGCGTTGTGGTCAATCCATTGATCACACTTCTTTTTAAATATTTATGATAGATAATTTAATCACCATGTTGTGGATTTTGGGGTATCAATTATATTGTAAAATAAATGAAAATTTTCCCCTTTAATGAGGATATGTTCCTACCATCCTTCTTTGGTCTTGGGCATCGAACATCCCTTAGCACATATGGCCTCTACAAAAGTCTATTTTTAGCCTTGATGATTGTCGTTCTCAAGTGCAAATCTCTGATGCATGGCTATCATCTCCTGGGTAAGGCCTTCAATAGCTACACTAGTGTTGAATACGTAGGCCACCCTGTATTCTTTCGTGTAGCCTACATCCTCATAGACTGTATCTAAATCGCTCGCCTGCTAACAAGACAAGGCCTGTGGGCCGTGTTCTCCAACCTGTCAACACCTTTAACTACCACTATCTTCCGTGTCATTCAACTACTGTGACATATCCTTTCATCAAATTCATCTCTTTTGTTCACTCGACGTCCGTGGTTACTCCTTTCTTTGTTAGATTATCGCTTTGGACGACGACCAGTAACTTAAATACTGCTTACAGTATCTTGTCAGACCATGCTCGCATAACGGTGCTACATCACCCATTCCTATTCATAGTTATTATTGTAGATGTAATCATCGACTACGACCCCACTACTCAGTCTAAAATCTTTAACCCCGTCATAGCCAAAGCAAGTGGAGGGATGGGGAAGGTGCCATCATGTTTTATATCCATCTATCTACACAACACGTAAACAAAAATTCTCTTTTCTATTGTGTCGTTCTGGAGGCCTGTTGACGTCAAATAAACTCCAACCTGTCGCCTGATCCTACCATGTTGTTTCAACATGCATCCTCCACTGCTCTTTGTTCATCATGATGCCTGGTAAAGGCACTAACCCATATCTACATTTGGAAGTCTTTATGTTGGAATTTCGTTCCACTCTAATACCTCTTCGACTTCCTTAGCTCACACATTATCCAAAATCAGTAAACCATGTATCTACCCGCTTCTGTGTGTTCATGCCTTGAATGTCATTGTCCATGCTGGTTCACTGTCGGGTATCGTTGCAATCTCCTATGATCTCTTCAACCTTCTAACATCGCCATGCCAGTATCCCATGCTAATCTACATCGCAATTCGGGTTTGAAACTTGTTGTCGAGGTGTCGTGATCTCTCCACACATGCATCCCCATATTTTTAGTGAGTCTTAGAGCTATTCCTCCATGCGAACATCACTGCTGCCATGTTTACTCGATCAATTTGTTCGATGTCTCCCTGAAATGCATCGCCTTTGCTATCAAAATAAATATTTTGTGCAATCGCCGACTGTGGTGACGGCACCAACGAGGAGATCTCGAACTTCTATTGCAAATCATATTTTGGTAGTGATAGATGGCTCAACCATTCATCATCCGCATCGTCGTAGCTTTGTTTCGCTCCATACCGTCGCCTGAGATCTCCAAGAAAGCAACATAAAATTTAGAAACTATATTATGATAAATTAAAGTAAAGCATGTACAGAACCCTTTTGAGAATGAAATATAATCGTGTAAGCTTAATTAGAAAAAAACAAAATTTTATTTATTTTATTTTTTATTATTTATTTATATTTATTTATATATATTAAAATATATTTTATTTTATTTTATTTATATATAGTATATATTTAACTATATAGATATATATCTGCTCATGTAGAAGAGTTGGAGAGCAAGTGGGTAGTTAAAACTCTCTAGTTATGGAGAGACCCAAGTTCAAATCTCTCCCCTCACATGTTGCGGATATGTTGTATATAAAAGGTTCCTCATCAAAATATATATATATATAAATAAATAAATAAATAAATATATATATTGTTTATTTTTTTATTATATATATATTTCTTTTATTATTATTATTATTATTTTAGTTTTCATTTAACATGCAAATTCATCAACCTTTAAAATGTTGAATTATTGCAAAACAATAATGAAAGAAAAACAAAAACTAACATGGAATAATCAATTAAAAAAAACTAAACTTAAGACACCAATAAGAACATTATACACTTGAAGACGATTAAAATTTCCCAAAAATCAAAATTAGGTGGGTCCCCAATTTTGGGGTTAGTTGTGTGAAGGTCACAACAGAACCTTCTCAAATATTCCTAAATATTACATACAAATAATGCTTATACGCTTCCCAAAAGTCCTTTCTTTGACTAAAGTAATTCAGACATATTCTACCTATAATTTTTTTCTCCATGAACATATAAAGAATGATATACATTACAAATATTCAATATGTTCTTTCACATTCATTAATTCTCTCACTTTCACATGTCTCACATTTATTGCATTCAAAAGATAGCTCTAGTCTAGCACTTGATGATTGACCTTCTTATGTACTCCCAAAATCAATCAAAACCAATGCATAAATTTGCTTCACAAATCTGGTCTATAACCCTTGCAAATTTATTCCTAATTTCATTCAACACTAATGCACAACTTTGTTCTCAAACCCTTGCACATATATTCTCAATTTCATTCAACACTAATACACAACTTTGTTCTCAAACCTTTGCACATATATTTCCAATTTCATTCAAAACCAATGCATAAGTTTGCTCATAAATTTGATCTATAATATTTACACATTTATCCTCAAATTTAAGCAAAAGAATGCACATCCATTAATTCCTTATACCTCCAATTATATGACAACAAGAATAATTCTTTCAACCAAAATCTCCTTGAGAAAGGTATTATATCTTCATACCTCTGAATCTGCCACAATGATGATTAGCCTCCAAAACTTATCTTTAAAAAAAATAGATTCCTTTTGTTCCTTCAAAAATTTGGTTAGTAATATTCACTTTCTAGCACATATTTTAAATCATCCACTTATGAACTCATTTTTAATATGCACAATACAATTTAAAAATCAATCACATTTACACCTTATATCTCCTTGTTTAGATATGCAAAAATAACTCCTTCACACACTATTACAAAATAATTTTTTCAAATAAATATAACACACCTTATAACTTCCCCTCAATCTAATTTAACTTAAAATAAAAAATTTAAACTCCTTATGCACTTCCGTGACCCACTCAACTTCAATTAATTTGAAATAAAAAATTTAAGTACCTCATACACCGTTGAGAATCGAAACAGTGACCTCTAATACGCAATGCTTCTACAAGCACCTCTAATTAGTTGCACTACCTAGAAAGTAGCACAAAAGGGGCACGCTATAATTTTATCCCTATCCTCTGTATTAATTCCAAAACTCAGCACATGTAGAAAAACGATGTTAGGGGATTTTGACCTCGAAACCTCCACTACAAAAATGCTCATGCAAGCTAGCAACTGCTAGGCCACCCCAATCGGATGAGACGTATCAGGCGCACATACAAATTTTTCATTGTTTGGCACTTGCACACCTTGAAACTTTTGTTGTCCTTTTCTCTATCATTTGCATAAATCGCAATGAGAAATATTTTATCTTTTGAGTGCTTGCATTGATTGAAAGGTGGAAATCAACAATGTATTTATATGCTTCGAAAAGGTTTCGTTAAAGTTGGATCATGAAAATGATTTTCAAAACTTTATTAAAAACATTCATGAACCTTGGTGCCTTTGGGTTATAATATTTAAAATAAATATTATAACATAATATTTTTAAAACCTTATATTATAATATTAAATATTATTTTAATATTAACCTTTTTAAATCTTTGGCCATCTCTCTTGAACCTTTGCCCAATCAACTTTGTTCCAAATAACTCTTAAACCTCTTTGTCCTTCTCTATAATATTTAAATTAAATATTATAATCCTTTTCTTTATAACAAATTTTCTTTCTTTGAGATATACCTTGCTTTGAATAATTATCCAACCTAAGAAGAATATGTTTGCCTTGAATACCATGCTTCCTTTGAAATTAATGACAACTCAATATTTCTAACATATACAAAACTATTTTGGTGAGAAGCTAGGGCTACATGTTGTTTGCATATACATCTTAACATTGTTACAACACCTTCCAATGGAATTGCTTGGAGCTATACACATTCCAAAATTGGTGCTACTTGGACTCTTGCTTAGGTTGAGCATTGAAGGCTCTAGCACTTTCTTTTCATGATGCAATTTTTTATTGTGCATGCAGACGATGAATTGTAAATTTTGAAATGAGAATTTACTTACCTTCTCCTTTGATATTTATCGTTGACATTCTTAATATGAAGAATCTTCTTATCTAAGGTTCCAAGTGGCATATTTGTTTCACATCAAGCACTTGAGGAGAGTTTTGTGCAAAAGATACATTTGTATTCCTTATTGTAACATATGAACATTACAGTCTTTAGCAAAACATTTTATCTTCCAAGATACAAGTGTGTCCCATACACTCAATGCACCAACATCTTTGTGTAACTCCTTTCTTGAATATGAGTGCTCTCTTGACTTGAGTGTTAGGGTTTTATTTTGGTTACAAGTATCACATTCTTCTCTGCATGGATGTCATCCTTTTCACTGACTCAAATAGACTTTTTTGGAGATCCTTTTAGCTTCAAAAATATCCACTTCCTATTTTGTTCACCTACACTTGATTTAAACTGGGATATGGAGCAACAATATGAAGGCTTTGAGCACCAATTTTTGCCAGTAGTTGTGAAGTAAGTGACAATCCAATGGTGCTTCATTTTATTTCTTCCTTTCTTGCTTGCATTCTCCTTTTGTAGATGCTATTTCTCTTTATTAATGGTATTTCTTCCTTGTTTTTCATATTGTATCTTGCAGGTTCGGTCATCTTGGATGCGAGGAGTATGAGACCAATGATCGACTTCATGAGCTAGGCTTTGAGTGTTGCTAGCATATAGCCAATTTCAACAGGTTTTAATAGCAAGTGTAGTGCCTTTGGGGCACCTTTAAATCTGTTTTTTCTCCCTATATAACAATATTAGGATTGTGCAATATAATGTAAAATAGTTTTACATAAAATATTCTTATTGCACCTTCTTTTGCACTCCTCTTTTTACATCTAAATTTTTGGTTTTGAGGTAGAATATTTGAGTGCAATATAGGGGTTTTTGAGGTTGTCATTTTGATTAGATACCTTCCCATTTCAGCTTGGATATTTTATAAATAGATCCAATATTGTAACCACATGATGGAAGATTTGTTTTATTGTATTTTCTACACTATTTTTGTTCCTTGAAATTGAGACTCACCAAGTCTCTTTCGATGCTTCCTTTGATGCTATTTTTGGTGGTTGCATTATCCAATACTTGGAGGATTGAGCATATTTTGTGACTTCATCAAGACACCCAAATTTATAGATCTTTATGCACTAATAGTGTCTTTAGACACTTTGAAAAAATTTTCTTTTGTGTCCTTCTTATGAACACAAGCAATAATATTTTTGAGAGCAATATAATAGTGAAAATCTAATAATATTTTAATGCACTAATAATATCACCTTATTAGTCTAATTAACTCTCAAAAACTAATGCACTTCTTCAATATACTACAACTAATCAATAATAATCAATGAATCTTCATGAATTATTCTAAATTTTCTTTAATAGTAAGGTAATAAGAGCTAGTCTTCATTTTCTTTTCCAAAATAAATAATAGGTAGTTGATAGATAGTTTAATATTCAGAAATATAATCAACTCCTAAAGTGCAAATGAACTTTAAAAAACCTTATTTTTTTCACCCTTTATAAGACTTTAATTCAATTCTTATTTTTGCAACTTCAATCTAGTTAAGGTGCTTAAACAAATTTGATAAGTAATCCACTTAATGAATCTACTTGCACCAATAGTTGCTTACCTTTTTTTGAAATCCCTTTTCACCACTTTTATAGAGGATGTAGATATTGGTGTCTATGATCACTAAGGTTTTGCCTTAGATACGATCTTGTAGTTCTCTATATGCTGCTTTGAACAACTTTATCTTCACCAAAATATGGTCTCTCGTTCATGAGCCCAGAAATATTGGTGGATTTTTTTTTTGGAAAGTTAATATTTCATAAAAAGGGGGTTTTGAAAGGGCCCCAAAACCATTTTACAATAGGTCACTAGACCAAATACAAGGCAACAGGAAAGGCTAAAGGAAAAACCCAAGGATGGGCTAGAGGAAAGGCCCCAAGAAAGGCCAAAGAATGGACCAAAGGAAAACACACCTGAAGCACCATGCAGGAAGAATTTTAAAATCCTGCCCAACAAAAAATTTTAAAATCTCATCCAACAGGAAATTTGAAAAATCCCTCCAAAATAGGTAAAACTCAAATTTGAAAAATCCTACACAGGCAAAAAACCAAAACCTGGTATTTTTCCAAGGAAATACTGAAAAACCAAAACTATCAAATACAAAAAAACTACCCTGAATAGTAGGGTGGACTAGAGAAGCCACCAAGAAGACAAACCATTCATGGAGGGCTAGGATACATGTAGGGATGCAAGAACCATACCAGAACAACATCCCTCATAGGCCTGAAAAGTGGATCAGCAATATGGTGATCTCCATAGGCCAAGAAATCCCCTTGTAAAGAGGTATATCTACAAAGATGCTAGCAGAAGTAGAAGAAGCAGTAGAAGTAGAACCGCAACCATGGAAAAGAGATAGGAAAGTTCCTAGGGAACCCAAAAGGAAGGAGTCACAGGGTGAACAACCTACAAGTGTTAAGCACAAGGCTACCTAGACCCAAAAATATGTAGCAAGAAACCCTCAACAACCTTCAACATCACCAATGAACAACTTCAGTTAACCATATAAGGAATACCAATGCGATCACCATAGCAAGCAATACAGAGACCCTAATCAAAGATATAAAAAATACTGAGAACCCACCAAGAAGCCCACATCCATGAATCTAAAGAGCAAATTCAAAAGAATAAGAACATGATCCTTGTCCTAACAAAAAATAAACTATGCAAAACTACTCGAGAAGGAAAAATCCCAAATCCACGATACCCCACACCTAGAGAACCTCTAAATCTTAACATCAAGTAGAAACTTGCAAAAAATTGGGATACATAGAGAGCACCAAGGAAAAATATCCCTAAAACAACCTAGAAATCCCATAAAAGGTCCCAAGGAAGGTCTTATGGATGTACTAGATCATAGGTATGTGAAAGAACCCTTCAAACAGGAATGGAAGGGAGTAGATAGATGGATAAGTGACCTCCCACCCTAAGGAGATCATTTATCAAACCATATAGCCAAGAAGGAAGTGCTAGGAAAGTGCCATGGAACTGGGATAGGACCAGGGAAGGGGGAAGCAGGAAAGTAGAACATGACTTTCCAAGGAAGTCCTCCTCTTGTAGTCTCCTCATTTTTACTATATATGTGAAGATATCTTTGATTCCAAAGTGGTGCCTTCTTTTTGTGATAGGTAATATCTAGGTTTTTTGGATTTGGTAGGCTTCTTCTATCTGAATCTTCCTTGAATATTCTTGTCAAATTTTAACTTCAAATAGGATATTCTTCTCAATATTCTATATTTCTTGAGGTATTCTAATATTTGTCACTCCTTGAAAAAATCTTCTTCTTGGGATTTTTGTCAGATGATAAAAATTATCCCAAATCTTTCACTATCTCCAATAGTGAATTTCCCCAATGAGTTCTCCTTGGAAATCCTTTGATGAATTCTTCAGCAAGGCTCTCCAAGCCTTTTACTGAATGCTCATAGATACCTCTCCAAGGCCTTTGATCTTATCGCTCCTTTTGGTCTTCCTTGAGACCTTTTATTCAACCTTCTACTTTTGGAAGTGTTAGTGGCGAGATATTCTCCTGGATATCTGATTTTGCTACCTTTGTATTTGAGTAGGACTCGCCTAGTCCTTCTTAATCAATGATTTTTTCTTCTAATATATTTACTTCAAGTTTTGGATTGATTCTGAAGAAGATACTCCTCATAACCATTTTATTAGAAGCTTTCCCAACTCACTGAATCTTCCTTTTCCTACAGCAAAATATTAGTACTAAAATATATTTTTGAACTAGATACTTTCTTCTGAAGTCTTCTTCAGGATCAAGGCTTCTATGGCCTTTTTTAGTATCAAGTTTTATTTGGACTTTTCAGTACCAAGGCTTATATGGCATTTTATTCAAGCCTTATATGGTCTCTCCTTCAAGGATTCTATTGCCTTTCCTTCTGGATCAAGGCTTCTATGGTATTTTCTTCTAGATCAAGGCTTCTATGGCCTTTTCTTCTTATGAAATTTCCAATCTATCAATGGATATCTCCGTTATTCCAACATCACCATAATTATGCTCCAAAAATTTCTTTTGTAGTATTCTTCTATTGCAGTAACTAATATTTGCACTAAGAAAGAACTTTGACCTTTGGGAAAAAGTTGAAATATCCTAGACTTCTATTGTAGGAGGTGTGCCAATCATCTAAGAATTAATTTACTACAATAAAATAAACTTTAGGTCAATTTCTCCAGATCTCTTAGATGAGCTTCACTAGTTGATTCATCAAACTAGTGGATAAAATATTGAGTCCTAGTCTTCACAAGTTTTCACTTGAAACTTTATGAAAATACTCTAGCCATATGCAATCTCAGTATTCTAAAAACTAATATTTGTTTCAATCCTAACTTTTGGCTCTCCTTAATTCTACCACCTAGACTCTCCTGAGTATTTTTTATAGTAGATGGTCCAATGGCATGTGAGGTTGTCAAAACTTCAAGGTCAATGATAATGGTGGTTTTCCTATTGATCTACTATAGCTCTAATACCACTGTTAGCTTTTGATGCAATTTGTAATGGGAGATAGAAAACACAATATGCAAAATATATGATAAAAAGTAAATTTGGGAAATGACTAAGAATAAAATATGTATAAATGGACATGTTTACAAAATAGATTTGGAGGAAATGAACACTGCATGAATAGAGCTAATGCTCTAGAATGGGTATTGATCATATCACACTCCATAATATTACATCATACTGCTACATCATACCACTCTTGTGAATACTACTTCCTACTGATGTAGTACTCACTCTTCTACACTCCTATGTGCTCATGTATACTCGTATATCTATTCTATACCTATGGCTATTTATATTGGAAATAGATTTCTTGCCCAAAACTCTACCTAGATGTGCAAGAGATAGATTGCATATATATATATATATATTACAATTTGACACTTGTGCAGTTATTACATTGCATGAAGTAACTTGATAACTTCCCTCTAAATTAATCTAATATCCTAAGTATGTACCAAGGAAAAGGAACATTTACATACTCCAAATGATGTAATAGACACTATTTCTAACAAAACTAGGGCTTATTATCACTTTAATGATATTACCTTATAATAATTATACTTTTATTAATTTTTAGTGTATACAACCCTTTGATATCACTTGGATCCAACTTTGTGCATAACGTCTTCTTATACAACCCTAAATCTTAGCTAGGAGGCATTAACATCATTTTAAATTAGCCCCTAGCCTTGTGCATCATGGTTGGATGTATCTCAGCCTTGTGCATGGACTCCTTTTGTATGGTATTGAGCTTTTATGTGTAAGTGCTTACATCACCATCATGAAGGTCCTAAAATTGTGTATCCCAATTTCATTCATCATGGTTTTGTGGAATTAGTTTTAAGCACTTTTTTCTAGCATGAATTCAAACTTTCTTTGACCTTTTTTGATGTCATAGCCTAAATAGCCTTAACTTTGTGCATCATGGTTTTATTCAATCCAAATTTACATATTTTTTAAGTTTTATGATGTTATATTGACGTCACCTTCCAAGAGGTATTAAACATAATCAAAATTTAAATAAAAAAGGCTTGGCCTATTGAATTGCAAATGGGGTCATGAATTTGACCTACAATATCTGATAGAAAAAATTACTAGAGGGATTCCTATAACCATATCCTATTGTGTAAGCTATTTTATATTGTGAAGGATAGGGAAGCAGATATAAAATGAGAGAAGGCATGCAAATGAGTTTGATGATAAACCTTCCCAATGGTTATAAGTTTGTCATCCTTTATTCATAGATTACCTTTGAATCTAGAGCTAACTCAACATTCTTGCCCTTCCTAATGTGAGTGATTTGGTAGACTAAAATAAGGTTAGTAGATAATTTAGGTACATGTAGTACATCATGGAATGCACCATCCCCTATATCAACTGAGTCTTTCCCAATGGCATCTACAATTGTATCATTAACAATGATAATATGAGGTATAAAACATGGCTCCAAAGTTGAAAAACAATCTCTACTAGAACACATGTGGTTTGAAGCACTGAGTCAAGTATCCATGGTTTGGAGGATTCAACCATTGCAACTAAAGCCTTTCCTTTCCATTTTCTAAAATTTGAATAAGAAGAGGAACTTGGTGACATATATTATTTTATATTGATGTTGTTATTTTGTGGAATATTCTTCCACTCTTCTATCTATTTTGTATGATATTGATGTTCCTCAAGACCCAACCTTTTGCAATATGTACAAGTCAGTTTTTATTTCTTTTTTGAATCCCTCTTAGAGGATTATATATCTACCTTATAAATATATTGTGTTTATTTTTTTAAATCTTCTTTGCTTTTTTTTATAACCTTTTTCTATAATACTTGTATTTTTTTGTCCACTAGCTTTATTAGCCACAAGTGCATGTGACTGGGAGATTTTCAAGAGGCCCACTTGAATGAAATTTTCTTACTCTTAAATAAGCATTTTATAAAATGAGTCAAAGATGGTATTTTCCATGTAGAACCTACACTAAATTGATGTACTTGGAAACCAAAAACAAATATTGAATACTCAGGACCTAGTTTAGAAAACACATTCAAAATTCGTTGAGCATCCTTTTTCTCTATACCACATTATTTGAATTGTGTGTTGAAATAATTAATTTTGGTAATATAATATTTTATATTATTAAAATTATTTGAATCAATATTCATCAAATAAATGTCTATTTGGTAACCCCTAATTTCAATAGTTTAAGTATAGATACCAAAATATAGCCACTTATTATGCACTCATATTCTCCAATCACAATCATCCATTATATATATATATATATGTATTTATTTAATATATGCATAAATATTAATATTTTATATTTATATTTATATTTATATTGAATATATATATGTATGTATGTATGTATTTATATGAATTAATCCTAGACCTCTACCACATCTTAATATCAGCCATCCATCCATCTCAATACATACCACTTACCCAAACGTAATATCCACCCTTTCTCATGTTTTAATCTTGGCCACCCATTATTGTGTCATCGAAAACCTAACATGTTCAACGGTAGATTATAAAAATAGATTTGTTTTGATGAATCAAACCCTTGGAAAGCCTTAGAATCCTTAAGCCTTCATGAAAATTTGCCTTAGCCTCTTTGCCATCACTTTCATTGTTCACCACTACCATCGCATCGCTCATATTCATCGCCGCCAAGCCCACAAAAACCAAATTTGATTTTACAACCTTTTCCTCCACCTCTGAACACCCTCTAGAGTTTGCATAACACACTTGGACATTTTTGGAACCCTTATGGGAATCCATATCCATCACAAAATGCCTCCAGAAGTTTCTCGTAGTAGATATGCAGTCCTACAACCCTTGGACATCGTTCAAGCATCGTCATGATCATTAACGATAGAAGAAAAAATAAAGATCAACATTTTAACAAGGTAAAAATATTTTTTGCACTTTATTATACATTCTTGGACTTCTATTTTTAGCTACATTCTACAAAATCTAGTGTTTTAGTATTTTTTAACTTTCAAAGGGCCTCACGTAGTGGAGCCCTCACAGGTGCTTCTAATCCCTTTTTGTTGTTTTCTATTTGTAGGTACAATAATCATCTTTCTAGAAGTTGTTGAAGCTAGGGTGGTCTCGTAGAGATACACAAGCCCACCCACAACTCTTGTGTGGATTGAGAACGAGCAAGAAGACAACATCTATTCATTGCACTAGGGTTTCAAAACCCTAGCACATTTGTAAATATGTATAAAAAGGTATTGTAAAATCCCATATCAAGGTACATTCATTGTATAAGGTAGAGATATTCCAATATTAATAAAAGCTTATTACTTTTGTGCAATATTGTGTTGTTAGTGTGCTTTTTGTTAATTTATCTTTTGCATTGGTGTTGTTTGTTTTTTGGTTTCTTCAACTCCCTCTATATTGGCAAGCCTATAAGTTCCTTTACCCACTTTTGGCTAACAATATATGGACCTAGCCAATTAGCCATGAATTTATCATGAACATGTGGTAATGCATTGGTATTTTGTTGCTTCTCTTTAATAATGAGATCTCCTACTTGGAATTAACGTAGATTAACTTTGGCATTGTAAGCATGCTTTAGGAATTCCTAATAAACTTATAAATACTCTAAAGCATTAACTCATATTTCATAAATAACTGGGTGAACCCTCTATTGTTGGAATCACTTGATGACTTAGGGTGGGTCGTAAGTGGTGTACCCATAATTTATTTTGAGGAGCTTAGTGTTCATGTTATTGGCTTCTATCTTAGATGAATGAAATAGGTGTGTTTTCAAAATTGAGTGAACACAATAGATAACATAAATATTAAAATAAATTACACACTTTGCATATTTGAAAATAAACAATAGTGATTTGGATTTCATCACCAACCATTGTTTGATAAATGGTAATGGTGGTATTCATATCCATACATCAATATCTATCCCTTAGAAACCATAGTCACCCATGACCAAACTTTATGGATTTCATCACTAGGAAGAATCTCATTTTCCATCCAACCTTAGATTTCACCCTACATAATAGTTTAGGTTAGCATATTTACAACATACAAACCTCACATAAAAAAAATATTATTTCAAAGCATACAGTTAAATTTCTTGTTTGATTGTGTGTGTTCTCTATTTGCATTTTTTTTCTACATATTCCACACACTTCACCAGCTTCATCTGACTTGTTTGCTTATGGTTTCAACTCGAAGCCAAGAAAATATTTTGAGTCAAGTCTCCATTATCCAAGCCACTTCATCTATGGAGTGTTCCACATATTTTCCTACCACTTTTATGGTTAACCCTATTAGTGTGATACAAATAAGCTATTCTAGTTTTTCTACAAGACCACCACATGTTGTGCATACCTCAAATATTGATGTGTTGCACAAAGCCAACCATACCTCCATCCCGAAAATTGAGCCTTAATCCTCCATAAATCACAACATCACCCACATACACATGGATAAAGTGGAAGCTTTTTTAATATCCACTAACAATATTCTAGAAAATCCACAACCCATCCAGGCATGATCCTTCTTCTCAACAGGAAATTGCCTACTCGTAGCATTCCAATTTTACCCAGGTGCATACTAGCCATCTTTTTTAGGCACCATATACACCTTCCCAGTACTGGTCCCTTCCACAACAGTCATATGTCCAAAGCACTTCCATTCCATATTCATATACCACAATGTATGGCAATCCATTATATAAAGCACATATCAATACTGCTTCATAAATACCAACTTCCACTTCATCTACTACCCCCCACTCAATTGCAATCCCTATTACAACTTATCCTTCACCTACTTAAGCCATTCCCACAACATCCACATAATTCACCTCAAATATGTTCGTACAACAAGCATGAAAACATCTTCACAAATTGGTGATGGCTCAACAAGGTGCTCAATATTTCTTCCAAAAAAAAGTACTAGTGGTAAATATTAAGTCTCAACCTATTTCCACTCAGCCTAGCTTCTTTTCCATTCCCACAGCTCCATCAACCCATAAACATTTCATTCCCATGAGTCAACCCATTCATAGTCCTCAAATATCATCTCCATTTCATCATCCACAATTATTTTATCATCAATCCCAACATCACCAAATGTAACCCACTCCACAAAATTATCAAAATCTCATCACACCCCAACATTTTACCACTTCTTATCCACACAATCATCAAGTGAGTCAGGGCTTCCATATACCTAGGGAAGATCCTATAATTCAAGCAATGCAACAAAATATTGATAGCTTGATACAACATACTCTTGGTATGATGAACCAGAAGCTAAATTTAAGACAACTTATCAATCAACCAATTCATTTTTTGGTACCATCACTACCATATTCGATAGATTTTACAATACCAAAATTTAATAAATTCAAAGGGAATGAGGACACTAGAGAGCATGTGAGCACATTCATTCACTCATGTTTTAGAATTTAAAATAAAGATGCCCTAATACTCAAAACCTTTCCCTAGATATTGGGGGAGATGCCATGGATTGGTATAACCATCTACCTCATCATAGTATTTATACTTTTGAATAGTTGGTAAACCAATTCCTCGAGATATTTTCCCTTAATGTTTGAAATAAAATTTCACTGATTGAATTATACAATATTAAGCAATATGATGATGAGTAAGTCTATGATTTTGGCAATCGTTGGAGGGTTGTTATTACCAAACTATCATTATCCCTACTAATGGAAGATATAACTCGATTATTTACCAAGAGTTTCTTAGAACCCATATTTTAGTTATTACAATTACAATAATATATTCTTAGTTCCAGTAAGACAACTAAGAATATATACAGCTCAACGGCCCAGAGGGAAAGAACCTTTCCCTCTGGGAGTAGGGAGATTATATTGGCGGGATATCCGAAACTTTGCTTCCGCAAAACGAAGGTGCGGGTCCGTTAAGCCCGGGCGGGATGAGGTTAACCAGCATCTTTATGCTGTGTTTGACCTCCTGTAACTTTTCCTCATCGCCGCCAGGTTTGGACAGAGTGTGAAGAGCAACATATGGTTGCTCTTCATTCATTAATACAATTGCTCACCATAGACCTGGTCTTTCGATAGCACCGATGACTGCATCTTTAAGTGCTAGTACATTATGAAACAATTAATAAGGAATTGGCTTATTAAGAGGAATAAGCCCTCGGCGATGATCATATCAATCTATATCGATATATGGGCAGCACCCCAATTGAGCTCTGGAAATTTCATCCGAAAGGAGAAGTCTTTTTTTTTTATTCTAACTTTTTTTTATTCGAACTTTTCAGTACTTAAGATTGTTCTTTCTCTCTTTTTCGGACTACTGGGAGTGACCCGGACTACTGAGTGTGAATTGCCATCTTATTTTTTGGCAATTTTGCATCAATCAAAAGAAAATAAACAAAGACAGGGAGCGTTAGCTGCTCCTCACGTTCAAAGTGAGCCTTCGAATTGAATAAAAAGGATCTCCCCAAGTAGGATTTGAACCTACGACCAGTCAGTTAACAGCCGACCGCTCTACCACTGAGCTACTGAGGAACAATGGATAATAAAATTTCATATACGTTCAAGACTTTTGTTCTTTGAACCGGCCTATGACTAGTGCATGAACCATTGAGAAACTTAATGCAATGGGTTCCTCGAGACTCTTGTAATTTTGAATACACCCCACCTTAGCTATAGAATATAGCTATATTATAGGGATAAAAGGTCATTTTAGCAATCCCCTTCTCCTCCCCGGGAAGCCTCCAGACAAGGGCCGGAAAGCCGCCAAACAAGGGGAGGGGTGGTATACCACCACCATGATCTTATTCACTGCCCCCCCCCTGAGATACATATTGATCAATCAATACGGTGCTGCAAATTTGCCAGTTCGCTAAGTATGCTCGCTGTTGCCGAAGGGCAACAAGGAGCTCTCTACCCCTGCTTGCCTACTGCTTGTGCTAAAAGCTAGCAGGTAATGGTTAGATAGTCTCAATTAAACTCCTTTACCTGTCTTTCCGAACTCTTCATTGAGTGAAACAAAGCGGGCATCGTAGCACTTCGAACTGCTATTCGATAATCAAATTCATTTCTTCTCAAACAGGAGAAGGTTCTTGGTCCTTTCATCTCTCTACCTGCTCCATGCCGTACAGCCTCCGGATCATGGGCTGGTTGATAGGATACGTGGGATCTTATCCGATCTGCCCGGTAATTTTGGTAGATGAAGTAGTATAAAATGGCAAAGTGAGGGGAATTAATCTCATATCAGCGGTCGTATCTTCAACCGAAAGACAACCCCTATTTTTTTTCTTTCCTTTTTCAAAGATTTAAATTAATAGTAATCCTTTTTGTAATATTTCTCTCTCTATATCAGTTCCATGTAAATGAATTGATGAAATCAATGAATCATCTTAATTCACAAATATATATTTCTATACAATATAAATTCTCTTAAAGAATTTATCATCCCAGGGAATGATACACAAAGGATGGGACTTTGTTATGAACACAGAATGACAAATCTGATAATGGATCAGTCAAAATCTTTATATCCTTTCTTTTATTAGTTCATATGGATGGAGCGGAAATATTTATTGTTAGAATGGAAAATAATAGATTAATGTAGATATTAATACACAGAATAAAGACCCGAATATATAGGAAGATATACGTCCCCCCCCTAAATATCTTATTCCTTCGCCTACAAAGAGACCTAAAATACCTACTCCGTTTGGTATTCCATCAATTGCCCATTGATCAAATGATTTACTTGGTTCAGCTAATCCTCGTATACCTCTAGTCAAGATTATGTCATAATATATGTCTATATAAGCTCGATGATATGACCAATTATATATGATATTGATCGATTGGTCCCAGATACTCTTCATCTGAGGATGTGTTCTATCCTGTACATCCTGTGGTAAGAAATGAATAGGTCTATATAGACCATAGGCCATCAATATACCGGGAAATGCTATACCAACTGAGGGGATTGCATCTGTGAAAGATTCGGACCAATTCTCCGGATGGTTCTTATAGAAATGGTTCATCGATGGAGTCAACCATTGAGTTAATATATCATAACTCATTTCTCCTCGAAAAAAAGGAACTCCTATCAATCCAACGAACAGAGTAAATATTCCTAATACAACTAACGGGAATAGCATTGTATTGTCCGATTCTTTTGGGTATGCAAAATATCCTTTATTGAAGAAAGGATAAGGGGCAACCAAATTCCCCTTCTTTTTAGAGAATTGTCCCATCTTATCTGAAATTTTCAATGTTTCTTTGGAGAAGCAGTTCTTCGTTCCTGTAAATTGAGACGATATAGAATCCATTCTAGTTCTACTGAATGCGCTGGATTCCCCCACTCCCCACATAGAAGTGGAATAGAGCATAATATGGTCGTCATATGAATTAACTAAATTAATACGGAAGTCCCCTTCAAAAGTAAGTAAATACATACGAAACATATAAAAGGCAGTTAATACTGCTGTGAACCAAGTTATTCCCCCGAGAATGGGGGAATATAACTTACTATCACTAAGAATTTGGTCTTTGGACCAAAAACAAGCAAAAGGTGGAATACCAGAAAGAGAAAGTGTCCCTAAAAGAAAAGTTATTCCTGTAATTGGCATGTATTTCCTCAAACCACCCATAAGAGCCATATTCTGACTTTTATCGGGACAATATCCAACAATGGGTTCCATGGAATGAATCACTGATCCAGATCCTAGGAACAATAATGCCTTAGAATAAGCATGTGTAATCAAATGGAACAAAGCAGCTCGATAAGAATCGATACCTAGAGCTAACATCATATAACCTAATTGAGACATAGTGGAATATGCCAAGCCTCTTTTAAGATCTTTTTGAGCGAGAGCCATTGTAGCTCCCAATAGAGCTGTTATTCCCCCTGTCCAACAGATGAGATTCATTATTAAAGGTATAGCTCTGAAAAGAGGAAACAATCGAGCTACAAGAAAAATTCCTGCTGCTACCATAGTGGCGGCATGTATAAGAGCTGAAATAGGAGTAGGTCCTTCCATAGCATCAGGTAACCATACATGAAGTGGGAACTGTGCAGATTTGGCCACTGGGCCTAAAAATAAGAGAAAAGCACACGAAGTAACAAAGAATGAACTAACTCCATCATTGGTGATCAATTCGTTCAATTTTTCGGACAAATATTGAAATTCGAAACTACCTGTTACCCAATAAAAACCTAGTATTCCTAATAAGAGTCCGAAATCCCCTGCGCGGTTAGTTATAAACGCTTTTTGACAAGCATTAGCCGCACTGGGTCGCGTAAACCAGAAACCTATCAATAAATAAGAACACATTCCTACTAATTCCCAAAAAAGATAGATTTGTACTAGATTATGTTAGCGTACTTTGTCTTTGTCTAAGTTTATTTAGACATTTTGTTGAGACTGTTACAACTTCGTAACAGTTCTTGTTCAGCCGTTCCGCCGGTGCTATTCCCGGCTGTGTAATCGCTATTTAAACATGGTTTAATGCAATGCAATGTTGTTCGCTGGTTTTACATGGCATCAGAGCCAGACTGGTACGGGATCTTTTTGCAGTGAAAGGGAGCAGCGAGAGGAGGCTGGAGGCGGACGAGCAGAGGAATTTTTTTTATTTTTTTTTCGCGACGTGTTATTCGACAGCAGTTGCGGGAAAAAAATAAAAAAATAAAAAAAAAGTTTGCGCAGCCCGGCGCAGGACGTGGAACGTCGCGCCCAGGCCAGACCGCGGAGACGCGAGCCCGAGCTCGACGGTCGAGCCAGCGCGCGCGAGCCCGAGCTCGACAGGGGATTGACGTTGACGTCTACGCAGGGCGCAGAACGCCAACCCCCCTCCCCATTGGAGGGAGCGGACGCGATAGCGCCACCCCCCCACGTTGGTGGAGACCGCACAATCGCGCGGGCCCCAACGCCCCTTTCCCCCCCTCCCTGCGCGACGCGCACATCACGCGCGCGCTCCCCGAGACCCCCCCTCCCCTCCCCGACGGGAATTTGAATTTTGAAATTCCCGCCTCCCCGCTCCTCCCCCCCCTCCCCACTCGGGTATAAAACCCCCGCCCCCCGGGCACGGCTGGACAGGAATTCCCCCCCCCAGCCGGACACAGAGCCAGCGCGAGCGCGGGTCGCAGCCGCGCAGACGGCGGGACAGGCAAAATTTTTTTTCTCGATAAAAAAAAAAAAAAAAAAATGCGGTGCGAGCGAGGGGAAGCAGCGACGCGCGACGAAGCGGAGCGGAGCGCGAGTCTGCGGAGGAGGAAGCCGCGAAGCAGTCGGAGGCTGCTGCAGAGGGTGTTGAAAAGGGAGGTGGCTTACTGATCATTTCGGATCAGCCCGCTGGCTCACGTGGTCGTGAGCCGTGCGGTAAGGCTCAGGGAGCCTGCAGGTCGGGGGTTCGAATCCCGCCGACGCCCCCCAAGGTATTATTTTTTTTGCAATGTCATTTTTTAATTATTATTATTTTTAATTAAAATTTTTAATTTTATTTTTTTTAATATAGTTTTTTAAACTTTATAAATTAAAATTTTAATTTTAATTTATTTTTTCTAAAGTTTTAAAACTATATAAATTAAAATTATTTATTTTAATTTTAAATTTATAATAATTATTAAAAATGCTTTGTTAAAGAAAGCCTTTTAAGGGGGGATATTTTTTCAAAAAATCAAAGGGGGATAGTGAGTAATTTTTCGAAAAATAGCAATTTGGCATTGTAAAAGGTGCATTTTCGGCTGTGACCGACACCTTGTGGGTTATTCTTGTGGGCAATTTTTTTTGTTGTATGTTGCATATTTCATTTTTGCACTATAACATTAAAAATTAAAATCAAAACACTCCCTAAGTCCCCGGAATATAAAACCCATCTCGTGCAATTTTATTGCACTGCAGCGTTCGGTATTTGTGATACCTTTGGCCAGCACTTACAGGTAAAGCTGTCGTGATTTGGCTACTGTATCCGCCGCCTAATATAGCTGCTATAACGACGTCTGAGCTTGTTCTCTATAAATCTTCGGGGAGGAATAAGTACGCAATTTTTGCATTTTTTTACTCCATCCACTACCCTTTATCGCACTTGTGTTTAGGCGTAAATCCTGACGAAGTATTCTTCATAGTGTTTAGGGGAATTTACGCCCCACGCATGAGAAGAATATTCTATGGTAGGTGCCATCAACAAGGCGATTCCCTTTCAGTACCGCTTATGTTCCACGTATCGTATGATCTCTAAAACTCACCTATAGTCTCCCTCACGTAAGGGCGGGTGATTTTTGTTGATCTTTCTAAATACCTATAGTTTCCCTCACGTAAGGGCGGGTATTTTGTATGGTATATTGGCATAGCAAAAGGTATATCGAAAGGGGGACCAATTTGGTGATATAAGGAACCTTCACTATGGCCGTTGTTGCAAAGTTGATGACTGATCCGCATCAGTTATTGAAAGGTCCAAATTATACACCATGGAAACATAAGATGAAGGCTATTCTCCAAATGGAAGATTTGTGGGATATTGTTACTTGAGTAGCAACTAGGCCTTCACCAACAAGCAGGATCCACGAGTCCTTCAGTAGATCAGATAGCTTTTGACAAGAAAGACAGTAGAGCAAAGGTGCTCATTTTGTTTATTATTTCAGATGAAGTGCAACCTCATATAGCTGACAAAGCAAGTGGTAAAGAGGCATGGGATGCCCTTAGAACCATATATGAGGGGAAGAATGAATCCACCATTCTTCATCTTCAACAACAACTTCATAACCTGAGTTTGAGACAGGGTGAAACAGTTGAACTCTTTCTGTGCAGAGTGTCTGAGTTGAAAGAGAAATTGAGTTCTCTGGGAGATACTGTGGATGAAAAGCTGCTCATTTCACTTGTGATGAGAGCTTTACCTTCTTCATTTGACATGTTGATAACCTCCATCCAGGTGTCCCAACGACAAATTACCTACATCGAGTTGGTCAATCTGCTTCAACAACAGGAGGCACGCCAACTTCACAAGGATGATTCTTCCAATACAACCCTATACACCAACAGACAAGGTTCTAGGAAGAAAGGTAATGGGCAAAAAGGAGGCAACTTTTAGAAAGGAGGAAATTCTCAACAGGATACGAAAGGAAAAGGCAAACAACCTCAACAGAAGAAGAGGTGGTGCAAGATCTGTGAGAAAGACAACCATGACACCAACAGGTGTTGGCATAAGAACAAGCAAAAAGGCCAAAACAAACCACAAAATAAAAACAAGCAACCCCAGGTGAATGTTGCTGTTGAAGAATCTGACTCAGATTCTGAATGGGCACACAAGGTGCTCATGACTACCACAGATTCCACTCAGAGGGATCCTATTTGGTATGTCGATTCTGGAGCTAGCAAACATATGACTGGCGACAGATCATGGTTTGAATCATTTGAGGCCAAAGAGGGCAAACCTGTCACCATTGCTGATGATAAAACCTACAGGGTTCAGGGAGAGGGTACAATTTCAGTCACTCTTCCTGATGGCAAGTGTCAGATTGACAAAGTCCTCTATGTTCCGGGATTGGCCAACAATTTGTTGTCAGTGACACAAATCCTGGACAGAAATATGGTTGTCAACTTTCGTGTTGAGAATGGAAAGAAGTGTTGTACTATTACCAGGAAGGGTAAGCAGATTGCAACGGCTTCATATAAGCATGGCTTATTTGCACTAGATGCTATCTCTACTCCACATGTTGCCATGACTGTCTCTACCAAGGAGGCAACTTCCCTATGGCACAAGAGATATGGGCATCTTAGTTCTGGCTACTTACTTGAGCTCAGCAAGTATGAGATGGTAAAGGGTCTTCCTTCCCTTTCTGCCACATTGCCAGTGTGCTCTGACTGCTTGGCAGGAAAGCAGCATAGAGTACCATTTGAGAAGAGCTCTACAAGAGCAAGAAAACCTCTGGAGTTAATTCATACCGATCTATGCGGTCCTTTCACACCCCAAAGTTGTGGAGGGAAGAGGTACTTTCAGTTATTCGTAGATGACTACTCACGAAAGATGTGGGTTTTCTTTCTCAAACTGAAATCTGAAGCTTTCGCATTCTTCCAATAGTTCAAGAAATCCATTGAGAAGGAGTCAGGAGCTTCTATCAAAACCCTCTGCTCAGATCGAGGGGGAGATTTTACCTCTAATGAATTTTTTGCATTCCTAGATAAGCATGGGATCAAGAGACAGCTTAACAACCTGCCTATACTCCTCAAAGAAAATGGAGTTTTTGAGAGAAGGAACCGTTCTATCATGGAAATGGTTCGTTGTATGCTCACAAGAGCTACTCTTGGGCAACAATATTGGGCAGAAGCTGTCACCACTGCAGTGTATCTATTGAATAGGGCACCCACAAAGGCCCTAAAAGGAATGACTCCATAGGAAGCATGGAGTGGTCGAAAACCATCCATATCTCATCTACGTATTTTTGGATGTCAAGCTTTCATGCACATACCGAAAGAGAAAAGGAAGAAGCTAGATGAGAAAACACTGAGATGTATTTTTCTTGGGTATTCTGAGCACTCTAAAGGATATCGGTTGATAGATCCTTTGACCAAGAAAATTCATATCAGCAGAGATGTTGTCTTTGATGAAGCTTTCACATCATAGAGCACATCTAAAGTACACCAAGATATTGTGGAAACTAAGGAAGAGATGATTCCTTCATCAGCACAGACAGGAGGTCCTTCTACATATTCTTCACCACCACCGAAGAAGAATCCAAAATGGTGTACAAATACAATCAGAGATGCAAATTTATCCACTCCTCCCAATTTGAATTTGGATAGACCTCGTACACGTAGTATGGCTCAAAAGGAAAAAGAAGCCAGAGAAACTGGTGAGGTTGATGATCTTTGTCAATATTTTGAGGAACTTTCTGTGACTCCAAGTACATAAGTTTAGGATATGGATATTGATGATGATAGGGCATTCATGTCTACCATAGATAGTCTTGAACTCGCATCAGTGCAAGATGCTCTCAGTGAGCCTCAGTGGAAGGCCGCTATGGATACAAAGTATGAGTCTCTGATGAAGAATAAAACTTGGAAGCTTGTTGATCTGCCACATGGAAAGAAACCCATTGGCTGCAAATGGGTATACAAAGTCAAGTACAAGGCAGATGGAACAATTGATAAGCATAAGGCCTGTCTTGTTGCAAAGGGCTATGCTCAAAAGGAAGGCATCGACTATGAGGAAACTTTTGCACCTACTGCTCGGATGACCACAATTCGGGTTATGTGTGCTATGGCAGCACAATATGGGTGGAAAGTTCACCAAATGGATGTCAAAAGTGCCTTTCTAAATGGTGATCTCCAAGAAGAAGTCTATATGACTCAGCCTGAAGGATTTGAAGTGGAAGGCCAACAGCAGAAGGTTTGCAAATTGGTCAAATCCTTGTATGGTCTGAAACAAGCTCCTCGAGCTTGGTATATAAAAATGGACAATCACCTTATGCAAGCATGGATTTAAGAGATGTCCATCAGATGCAAACCTCTATTTCAAGAAACAGGGTTCCGAGATAGTGTTGCTTGTACTCTATGTGGATGATCTCGCTCATTACAGGGAGTTCGAAACTATGATCTCTACTGTCAAAAGAAACTTGTGCAAATATTTTGAGATGATAGATCTCGGACTTCTCCATTACTGTCTTGGTCTGGAATTCAGCCGGAAGGAGCACACCATCAAAGTGTCTCAAAAAAAGTATGCCAAGACATTGCTCGATAAATATCGCATGATCGATCGCAAGCCAATGGCAACTCCAATGGAGAATGGACTTCGATTATCGTGATATGATGACTCACCTCGGGTAGATGGTACTCTCTATCGACATTTGATTGGGAGTCTCATATATCTGACCAATACTAGGCCAGATCTCGTATTTGCTGTCAACTATCTTTCGAGGTTCATGTAGGAGCCTAAGACTACTCATTGGAAAGCAGCAAAACGTGTTCTTCACTATGTCCGTGGTACTATGGAATATGGCCTAGAATACAAGAGGAACAACAAATTCTTCTTGCAAGGATACACGGACTTCGACTATGCCGGATCATTTGATGATCGCAAGTCAACTTTTGGATATATTTTTCATCTGGGATCCGGTCCTGTCTCTTGGCACAACAAGAAGCAACAGGTGGTTGCTATTTCATCAACAGAGGTAGAATATCGTGCCGCACGTGAAGCTGTGTGCGAAGTGATATGGTTATGTCACATTCTGACAAGTATGGGCCATCCATCAAAATCTCCAATACACTTGTTCTATGACAATCAGGGTGTTCTGAACCTCGTCAAGAATCCAGTCCATCATGAAAGAACAAAGCACATTGACACACAATGTCATTTCATTCGAGATGAAGTTCCAAAGCACCGAATTCAGCTTCAGCACATTCCCACGGATGCTCAAGTTGCGGACATTTTCACTAAGGCACTTGGACGTGTCAAATTTGAATTGTTTCGCAGCTCACTTTGTATTGCAAAATAATGTAAGGGGATGTTAGTAGTCTAGTATAGCTATTAGTTATTACATTACCCAAATAATGTAATAAAGGGGGATGTTAGCGTACTTTGTCTTTGTCTAAGTTTATTTAGACATTTTGTTGAGACTGTTACAACTTCGTAACAGTTCTTGTTCAGCCATTCCACCGGTGCTATTCCCGGCTGTGTAATCGCTATTTAAACATGGTTTAATGCAATGCAATGTTGTTCGCTGGTTTTACAGATTAGGACTAATCACTAGTTCCATCATAGAAGCATTAAAAAAATTAAGATAAGCAAAAAATCTCACTGTAGATCATAACCATGGTTCCAACAGTAGTAATTAATACTAACATAATGGAAGTAAGTGGATCCATCAAATAGCCCAACTCCAAGGAAAAATTATTATTGATGATCCAGGACCAGAAATATCGATGGATGGGACCGCCGGTAATCTGTTGTAAGAACAGATTGAAAGAAAGAAACATAGCTGTGCTTAGCAGAAAAATGCTAATAAGAGCCCATGTACGGCGAAGACTCTTAGTTGCTCCTGAGAAAAGTAAAGATCCTAATCCTATTGTCACAGAAGCTGAAAGCGGAAGGAAAGGCACGATCCAAGCATATTTATATAGAAATTCCATAGGAAGATCAAATCATTATTATAAATTTTTATATTCCCATTATGGGTTTCCAATCCACTAGATCCTAAAGAGAATCAAATAAATAGAAGAGGAAGAGGCTATCGAACCAAGAGGAACGATAGAATATGGATCCCATCCATTTCATATTCCTTTTACTTTTCTTTTAACCTTTTTTCTGCAAATACCAGATTTGCACCGATCAATACTAATCAAATATTTCTCAGATGAACAACAAATAAATCTAGTTCCTAGTTTTCAGTCTAGGTATTTAGATATAGAGAGAGAGTTGTGTACAAGTATACCTACCTTTTTTTTATGAATTATTTCTTAACATCTAGTTTTAGGAACTAAAGCGCTAGAGATATTTTAGTTTCTTTGAAACTTCTTATACTGCAAATGAATAGTAGTATTTCTAATGAAGCTTAACAAAAATTAAACCAATTTGGGAGACTACTTTTGTTATTATATATCCCAGGATGTTATTTGATGTAATTTGTTCAAATTACATATTTGCTTTCCATCCAAAACTCAATAATGAGTACATACGCAAGAATTGAAACCAAAAGTTAACAACTCCGAATTGGTTCGATTTTTTGATGTCCGCCACTCCACATCATAATTAGGATCATGATGATGGGCAGATTGAGAAAAAAATGAATCAATTAAGTGTTATTGATTTGTGTCATAGATCTACTACTAATCCGGGACATTCCCGCTTGAAAAATGCAAAAGTTAGGGGGATAATCTGATAGCTAACTAGCTAGAACTCTTTCAAAGATGAAATGATCATTTATGAGATGCGTTCTAGAAGAACGACACGGCGCAAATACAAATCCAATTTTGGATTTGGTTTGTAGATTTTATCCATTTGTAAAAATGGATGGGAACAAATTCTGCAAAAGAAGGTGAATATTACATATTCAAAATTTAAATAATTAAACTGGGGAGTTGGAACTTTATTAAAGTTCCCTTCCTTCAGAAAGAACTATATCATATTGGATATCATAATTGAGAAAATAAAAATCCAATAAGGTGTGCTAAAGCCTAAAAAGAAATAATGGTAGAACAAGGTTCAATTCAAAGAAAACTATTTTGGTCAATTCAAGCCAAATAAGGCTAATCAAGCAAATCAAGTAAATAAAATGGTCATGAGCCAGTTGGTAGTGGTTCAAAAACAAGTGGTTCCCCCACCATCAAAACAAGTCCAAAATAGAGATCCAAATGTGGAAAATCGTCAATGTCGACAATCCATTTGACAAAATCACCACTACACCCCCTTATCCAAATCGTATGCCTCCATATTTCATATGTTGTAAAATACAAATCAACTTGCCTTGCCTGAGTTCAAATTTGATGATCCCAATAAATGTATCAAAATCTATAGGGAATATTTATTTTGTCCTTATCATCACCAAAATGGGCACGATATCAATAGTTGCTACACATTTCAATATATAGTGCAAGACTTAACTGAATTTAGGTCCATCAAGGTTGACAGTCCCTTAGCTCAACAAAATAAAAAATTTGGCATCTATCAAACACCACTTTCCCATCATGAGGAGCTACAACCAACAACAAGAGGTTCAAATACCAAGACTCTTGCTAATAAAGTTATCCATGTTCAAGAATATTAATGTTTTTTGGGTGTTATTCATGTAGTCATCTGAGGTCAATAGTGCACAAATAAACAAAATGCACAATAGCAAACTTTTCAGCCTCACATAGCTCCTCAAGCAAGTGTGACTCCTCAACCTTCCATTTCATCATAACCCATTCAATTCTCTACCAATTATTCCCAACCCATTCATATTCTAAGTCATCCATCTCCACGTACTCATCCTTCCAACCATCCATAAAGACCAATCATCTCTTGTATTAGTTGTCTAATAACTAGCCTTAAATTGAATTATGCTAAGCTATCTATTTATGAGCTAATTCAACTATCTCCTCCACATCATGAGACATTAATGGAGATTATAAAATCCATTGAACTCCAATCTCAAGATGTGAATACCTTTAGAAATTTTTTGGGAAGCATTCGAACATGTGTGGAGTCTGTCATTACATTCTATGATTTTGAAATCAAACCAATATCATCAAGATCGATGGACCCTCCATTACATATCGTGGATCAAATTGATATGAATCCATTAAAACAAGTTTTTATTGATATCAAATTGTCCAATAAACATCATCACCACATCTACTCTTCAACATCTCAATACCCTACCATCTCACATCACTAAATCTACCTTTACCATGAAAGCATTCCATGATGCTCTTTGTTCTATAGTTGGCATTGTAGTTTTAACCATCGAAGTGGGGGTAAAAAATTACACATAATGTTTCACATCTTGGAAGGATCCATGGAATACAATGTCATCCTTGTATATAATTGGATAAGGGAAATGAGATGTTTCCCTTATATAATTCATCAATTCTTAAAATATGTACATGAGGGATAAATTCATTGTATACCAGTGGATGTTGAACCATTTAAGTATTTCAATTTTATTTCAAATCCCTATGAATCCATACTTCCATCCAACCACCTTTTCTTAACATCAAATACATCATCCACCACACCCACTTCTTCATCCAAATTTTTTATTCCTGAGGAACTTCCCATCACTACCTCACCTCAAGATTCCATTTCTATGCCCCAATATTTATCACCATCAATTATATGTACATGTGGTCAAGTCCAATCCACATCGATCCCATCATAATCATCATAAATAACATCCATAAACATTCCTTCAACATCATTTCCCATTCATCAAATATCTCAGCCAAATCCACCTCCATCCACATCATCTAATGCCTCAAAAGTAAAATTAATGGATTGTGAGATGCCATTCTAGTCCATACCTCTCCCATTGTCAGAGCCCCAAAACAATCATGAGTCTTTCACATCCACTTCCATACCCACTTCCACATCCATTTTTGCATCATCCCAAGTTGTGGTCCACCTCACTAATCCTAGAATTGGTGAATATGTGGTCCAAGACATCATCGTCACACCGCTTAGTATCCAAATTGCTAAGGATTATGGTCACCCACGTGACCCACACTTATCCATAGGAGTGATGTAAAAAATGGTTTCAATGCCCAATAGCATCAATTTTATGTATAAGTATATTGATTCATTGTCCAATACATCTTCCCAAGATGAACCCAAGAAACTAACACTTGCCAATATATAGCACATGTCAGGTTTTCCATCCTGGTATTTTCATCAAGTCAATTGGCAATGTTATGGTCTAGTACGATATGAATAGGTAATGCATGAGCTCATTGATAATCCATATTGAGAAATGCATGACCATTTAGGTTTAGGCTATCAACCTTATTATTTCACCTCTTCTTTTGAATAAGCTTTTCAAAATATTTGTTTGAATTCAAAAGAAAAAATCCATCACCCTGATGACTTTGAAGAAGAAATATATGAATAATTTGATGTTATGTTGATATATTTTGATGAATTTGATGAGGAATTGGTGCCCATCATCCCATTCACTAAAAAGGATGAGTTTTATCTCAAAATGTTTCCCATCCATCAGCTCATATTTCGCTTACTTATTCCATAAGAGTGAGTTGAACCAAATGGTGAACCACCACCTCCAATTAATTAATCCACCTCACTAGCCAATTTTGTAATATATGTACATAATTCAAAAAAAATCAAAAATTAAAAAATTATTGTATTGCATGTGCATGGACTTTTTCCTATTGCATTCATTTGTGTTGATCACTATTGTTCAAATTCCTAGAGTTCTTACATTAGTTCTAGAAAATAGGATCTATCCATCCTTCACATTACCAACCACCCATTTTCCCTTTAAGTTAACATTAATCCTATTGACTTATTCACTTCGCTACATAATCCATATGATTTGGCAAAGCCAATTCCAATTTACATGAGCCTTATTTATATGGACCAGATTTACTTACCACCATCCTTTTCCAAATTTATCCTTTTCAAGAAATTGTTAAGGGCTTCATCCAACTACATTCCTGCATCGCCTCCACCTTCATCTTTGCCTTTATATATTGAGGTTTTCCAGACAGACATAGAATATTGAGTTAGAAGAGTTTGATAACATCAATGATGACATCATATGATCCCAACATCCCATCATCTTGAGGAAGGTTCTCATATGTCTATTGAAGATACCATAAATGTGAATCATAGTTCATATGTAGACAATCCCTAAATTTTCAAACTTGGTAAAATTTTATCTACAAATGAACAAGAGCAATTAATCACTCTCCTCAAGAAGAAGAAGGGAATTTTTACATGTTCCTAAAAAGACATGCCTGGTCTTGACCCTAACTTGGTTGTCCACAATCTCATATTGCATTCTAATGCTAATCTGGTCAAACAAAATTTAAGAAATATTCATCCTACCATTGCCCTCATGGTCAAATAACAACTTCAAAAGCTATTAGATGTGAGTTTAATTGTACCTATTGACTATCCTGAGTGGCTTTAAAACATGGTACCCATTTTTATGCCTAATGGTGTGATACACATTTGCAATGATTTTTGAGACCTTAAAAAAGCATGTCCTAACAATGAATTTTCTCTACAAAACATTGATAGTCTTATCAAAACTTGCACTAGACACGAAATGCTTTCTCTAATGGATGATTTTTTAGGATACAAGAAGATTCGTATCAATCTTGATGATCATCACAAAACAACATTCACTACATATTGGGGGACTTTTTTTTACAAGGTGATCCTCTTTGACCTCAAAAATGTAGGTGCCACTTATCAACGTGCCATGACATGCATCTTCCATGATTACATACATAATATCATTGGATATTATGTGGATGATCTCTTGGCAAAATCCAAAACTCAACAACAACACATTGGTGTCTTGGAAAATGTCTTTAATCGAATAGAGCATAATGTAAGGTTGAACCCCAAAAGTGTGTCTTTGGTGTCACCTCAGGCAAACTATTAGGATTCATTATCTCCAAAAGAGGCATTGAGGTGGACTCTAAAAAATTCAAGGCCATCATGGAGATGCTTCCCCTACAAACTTAAAGGAATTGCATAGTTTACAAGGAAATATCCAATCGATTCATCATTTCATTGTGCTACTTTCTAAAATATGTAGGCCATTCAATCACCTACTAAAAAAGGGGATGACATTTTCATGGACAAATGAATATCAAAATATTTTGATAACATCAAGAAATACTAGATTCTCCACTAGTCTTAACTCCTCCTCATCCAGGGGTCCTCTTCCATGTTTATTTTTTAGCAATGGACTTTGTATTAGGAATAATGCTTGCACAAAAGAATGAAAATAATTGAGAGCAATTTGTGTACTACATTAGTCAAACATTAGTAAGCTATGAAACTAGATATGCTTACATGGAAAAATTGTGCTTAGCAATGGTTTTTTCCACTAAGAAACTCATACATTACATGCTTAGTCACACCACATATGTCAGTGCTCATGAAAATCCTCTGTGTTATATGATGTCTCACACTTAAAATAAAATCCGCATCACTAAATGGATAATGCTTCTCACTAAATTCAATCTTGAGTTTATTAGCTAAAAATACATTAAAGATCAAGTCATAGTTGATTAGCTTGTGAAAGCTAAACTGCCTAGTGATCAACCTTTGATTATTGATCTCCAAAATGATTTTGTATTTACTATCACTAAACAAGAATAAGATGTCATTTCAAATAAATATGTCGATATCACACTATTATTTGATGGTTCTAATTACAAAAAAGGTCAATATGTTGGAGTTGTGTTTCATACACCATAGGGGGTTCCTATCCCCTTATCATTCAAAATTGACTTCCAATACACAAACAACAATGCATAGTATGAAGCCTTAATATTAGGTCTTCAAGAATCCATAGCTATGGGCATAAAGTGTATTAGGATATCTCATGATTCTAAACTTGTTGTTTGACAAACCAATTGAGAATACCAATGCAAGAAACATAGCATAAAGCTTTACTATGAAGTAGAAATGATATTGCTCACAAAATTTTATTGGTTTGAAATTGATAGTTTGCCATGTTCGACTAATATGTTTGCAAATACGATGGCATTTCTAGGATCATTGATTCCAAAGAACTTCATAGGAGAGGTACAAACACTCATTGTTACAACGATCTCTAAATTTTTAATTATTTGTATCAATTTTAAGGATGAGAAGGATGTTTGCTTTATCCACACAGATCCATATGAGCCTTGGTCAAACCAAATAGCCTTTCTCAAGTTTGGAACACTCTTATCAGATATTTCAAAGACTTCTAAACACACTTTCAAACAAAAGGTAGCTCATTTTACTCTCTTGGTGGACATGTTGTATAGACATGATTATGATGGAATCCTCCTTCATTTTCGTAAGCCTACATAGGCATAAAGAGCCATAGTTGAATCTTATGATGGTACTTATGGTGGTCATTTTAATGGAATGGCAATTGTAAAGTGTATTCTATGCATGGATTACTATTTTCCCATCATGGAACACAACTATTGCACTTACATAAAGCATTGTTAGAAATGTCAAAAACATGCTAATTTCACTCATGTGCCATCACAAGCATTATAGCCTATTCAAATCCTTTGGCCATTTTCACCATCGGGTATTTATTTTTTTGGGAAAATATCGCCTCCTTCCTCAAGAAAACATAATTTCATCATCTCGGCCACTGAATACTTCATGAAGTGAGTTGAGGCAATTCCTTAAACCAGTATGACAGGACCTCAAATTGTGGATTTTATACTTCATCATATCATTTGTCATTTTGGTATTCCCTCAAAAATCATCTTTGAAAATTGTAAGTCTTTCAAAAAAAGTATTTTTGAGCACTTTGTGAGAAATATAATATTTAACATAGTTTCTCGACTCCTTCCTACCCACAAATAAAAGGATAAGTTTTTTTTTTCTAAGTTAAATATATAAATTATCAAAATGGACATTTTAAATGTGCCCCAATGCCTTGTACAAAAGCAAAACAAGAAGGCACACTGGAGGAAAATAGAGGAATCCAAAAAGGAACATGACTAAGAGGAAAACAACCTGCTACAACAAGAGGAAGCCACATCCTCATCCAGAAAGGAAAAAAAAGAAATAGTCCAATGGCCAACAAGAAAAATAGAGCAAAACCCTCACACAAAAATAGCAAGAGAAAAATGAGACAACTTGTGGAACCACATCCTCACTTAGAGAGGAACATTATAAATCATGGGAGGAGCAACAGTGGTCTCCAGCATGGTATCCTTCACTTTGTACTTTGGTACTTCCTTTGGAATATCCTTCAGAACCTCCATGCAAGTGTCCTTGGCAATATCCATGATGTATTCATATTTGTCACTACCCTTAGCATCAGAGGGATCTTCAACACCAAAAATGGTAGGAATTTCCTCAAAAAAATCATAAAAGAATAGGAGAATGAGAGCATGGCATTGTTCCTTCAAGTTCAAAATTGCTTTACCAATGGCCATGTGAGCTATTTCTAGATGACCAATAGTGGCAGAAGTTTCTTGCATAGCAAGTTTATGGAGGTACTTTTCCATGAGGTCATACGAATTGGAAGGGTCCTTTGTGGTTTTAATAGATGAGGAAGGAGGGGTTTCAATGGAACCTTTAAGTTTGAGCCTCTGGGAACATTTAATAGGTGTATCCTCAACCTTGACCTTTTTTTTTATATTGAAATCAGGAAGGGACTTGTCATGTTTTTCTTTTATTATAGGTCTGGAAGTTCTAATATTGGGGGTTGAGGAAGAATTATCTTCATCAGAATCATGGGTGGGGATGTTTCCTTTGGGGAACTTCATAAGGAGATATCTATAAAGGACTTTTAAAAGCCCTTGATGATAGGGAAAACCCTCCTCCTTTTTAGACTGAGTAGAAAAAATGGTGTAATCAATGGACTAGAAGAGGGCAATGGGAATGTTCATCATCTTGGATTCCAAGAAATGGTTTATGAAATCCAAATGATAACAGCAGATTTGGGATTCGGGATTATCATAAGTAAGATATTGCATTATAGGCTTTAAAATATTTTTCCAAGGCATGTATATATGGTTATAGTACAAACCTTTTTTATACCTTTTTTGAATCATCAAAGCCTTCTTGAAATGCATCAGCTCTACTTCCTATTTATATGTACTCCTTCTGATTACTTTGAAATCTAAAGGCTATCTCTTTAGGTCTTCCAAAATATCAATACTAATTTAAAACTAAACCCCATGAATAGTAACCAAGCCTTTGTACTAGGACTCGACAAAGTCTTTCATTACCTCCTCATCAACACCAGAGAATAATTTGAAAAAATAAATGAGCACTTCATTATCCTTCCCGAGGTCACTGAAAATGGATTCAAGCTCAAACACCTCAGGCTCAATGAAAATGGGTTTTCCTTCTTTCATGGTTACGAGCAGAGAACAGTGAAAAGGAAGACAAGAGGAATGGTTGGGGATAGATGGGATAGGAAAACAAGAACCAGACTTGAAGGTAAGTATAGCATGCAAAGAGTCATAAAAATTGAAAGAAAAAATGCAGCTCTAGGTTTTGCAGAAGGGCCAAAAAGGATGCATTGAGAAAATAAAAAATTTCCTGAAGGAAAGTGATTGGCAAGGGCAAATGACAACATATAAACTCAGGCATCGAATGTTGCGATAGGTAAACAATAAATTCTATGATGAATGAATATGTAGACCACTAAAGGTGCTCAGAATGTGAGGCCAATAAAATATTCTAGCACAAAACATAAATAGGATTGGAATGTTCACCCAATCAAGCCTTGGAACAATGCAACAGGCTAGACGATGGAAGATTTTCGATGAAGCAATATTGCAAAAATCAAAACACACGAAAGGATTATGATTAAAAATCATTCTAGGCAATGTCTTGGGATTTGAAAAAGAGTTGGTTATCAAGAGAAGGGCGTAATAATGAATAAATGCAGTGTTAAATATTGAATTAAGATGCAGTGGTTCAAATATCCAAATTTCAAGATAATGTATCATCCAAGATGAAATAGACAACTAAAATAGGATATAACCCCAAAGCTTCACATGGAAGGAGGAGTGTTGGGCAATGAAATTGGTGACATTTTTAGAATTTAACATGATTACCATTATCTTGATCATGTTTAACAAGCTCTAACACCTTAGGAGGAAGATAATCAGTCCAGGTCAACAATCCTTGGGCGCTTGCACCAATATTTACCAGTATGTTAGCAACAAAGTTAGATTCCCTAAAATCATGTTGGACAATGGTGTTATGCTATTGATAGGGCTTTTGTTTACTTTCTTCCATAATTGTTCTAATCCTCCAACTGCTAGGTTTTGAAGCTTTTAGATAATTGATAATATTTAAGGAGTCTCCTTCCACAATAATGTTCCTTGGAATGTTTTTGATGAATTGAAGGCCTCTCCAAACAACCTTAGCTTCAGTAGAATGATTGGAAAGGATGCCCAAAGGTTCAAAAAACAAAAAATAGAGTTTCCAGCATGATTACGAAGAATTCCTTCGACTCAAAAATTTCCAAGATTTCATTTAGCAGCTCCATCAATCTTAAGCTTGACCTAGCCAATAGGAGGAGGGTGCCATTTAATTTTGGTCCTTGAAATTGAAGGATTGACAAATTTTGAGATATCAAGGAAGATGTTGTAGGAATTGAGGATGGCTTTCTCAAATGTAGGACAAGGAAAAGGATCAAAAGGAGCAACATGGACAGTTTCCTTGGCATGGAGGATGATTTTATGAGCAATGATGTCTGCATGTGAGGCTTTTTTACCAAAAATTAGTCTATTGCGTTCAAGCCAAATCTACCAGAGGTAACGTTGTAGGCAAAATTTCCAAAGTCCTTTAAGAACTAGATTCTTAAAAGGATTTGGCCACTGAAGGAAAAGCTCAACAATAGTAGGTGGATGGGCCCAAGCAAGGTGGAAGTTTATAAAAAGCTTACTTATCACCATTCTTGAAAAAGGATAAAAAAAGAAAAGGTGAGATGCAGATTCCCAATATAAAAGATAGAGATAACATTTGTTAGGAAGAGGAATTCCCATTTTTATTAGGTTTTCTCTTGTAAGTATATGATCTTGAATGCATAGCCAAGAAAAGGAGGCAATTTTGGGAATTAGGTATTTGGTCTAAACCAACTTATAAGGAATAAGATTTTTAGGATTGTTAAGAGAAAGCAAATAAGTTGATTTGATAGAAAATTCTCCTGAGTCAGTAGGCTCCCATATAGGTTGGCCTTTGAGATCACCAGCAGGAATTTTTATTGAAGCTAATTGGGCTTGCAAACAAGCAATTTCATCCTCATGGTTCAGAATTTCAATTATTTTCCAACACATGATGCCATTGTTAGAGGATATGATGTTAGCCACTAAAGGCCCAACTAAGTGTTTAGTTATGTTTATTATCCTCTAAAATATAAGAATTTGAATAAGAGGACTATCACCCATCCACTTGTCCTCCTAGAATAAAATGGATTTGACATTCCCAAGTTTCCAACGAAGTCCTTTTTGTAGAATGGAACGAGCTTCACATATGGATTTCTAGAAAATAGACCCATTAGAAGGTACTTCACCATAAAGAAATTTAGTAGCCTGAAGATATTTTCATTTTATGATCTTGACCCACTCAACATTCTCATTTGAAACTCCAGGCTTACTTGGAAAGGAGGGAAAGGTTGAGAGGAAAGATCCTCCTAAGACCTAAATCTCCTTGGTCTTTGGGTTTGCACACTTTTTCCCAAGGAACTAAATGGAATCTATGTTTATTTTCAGCCCCTGTATAGAGAAAGTTTTTTTGAATTTTTTTATTTTTTGGTAAACACTAGCAGGAGCTTTAAATAAAGAAAGAAAATAGACAATAATACTTTGAATACATGCCATGGTGAGAGTGATATTACCCGCTTGGGACATAATATTACCTCTCCATGTAGAAATTTTTTTTTGAAGTCTCTCAATGACATTATCCCATAAGCTTTCTTTAGCATTCCCAATAAATAGAGGTAGGCCCAGATAGGAGGAAGGCAAATTAGCAATGGAACAACCAAGAATGGTGGAAATCATGTTCTGTCTTCTTAAAGGAGTATTAAGAAAATATAATTTGATTTTTTGGAAGTTTATCCTTTGGCCAACAACTTATTAGTATAGGATAAGGATATGCTTGATGATTTTGGCTTCATTGACAGAAGCGAAGGTGGACAACAAGGTATCATCAAAAAATTATTGGTGTGCAATGGGATTGCAGTGAGAGGTAACCTGGAGTCCAAAAATTAAGCCTACATTGTTTTCTACTAAGATCCTGTATTGCAATAATAAAAATTAGAGGAAATAAAGGATCCCCTTTCCTTAGACCTTTGTTGCTCTGGAAATAACCTACAGGTGACCCATTAACAAGGATAGAAAACCAAGATAAATAAATGCATCCTTTGATCAAGGAGATCCACTCAGAATGAAAACCAAAATTATGGAGGATGACAAGAAGGAAATCCCATCTAAGTCTGTCATAAGCTTTATTCATATCAATTTTAAGAAGGAAGGCAATTTTTTGTTGAAGGAGATGGAATGAAGTGCTTCATGCACAAAAATTATACCATATAACATAGATCTTCCCTTGACAGAACTTCCTTGACATTTATTTTTTATTAAAGGTATAACTTCTCTCATGATAATAGTTATGTCTTTCGTTAGGATCTTGTAAATAACATTACAAAGGCTAATTGGTGTAAAATCATTAAAATTGGAAGCATTGGGAATTTTTGGTATGAGTGCAATAAATGTGGAATTATAGCCTCTAGGAATGACATTAGAAATTTGGATATATCTGATAGCTTTGCACACATCACTACCAACAACATCCCAAAAAGCTTGGAAGAATCTTGGAGGAAACCCATCTGGCATAGGTGCTTTATCAGGTTTCATTGAAAATAAGGTGTCTTAGGATTTCCTCATCAGAAAGGACAAATGTAAGTTTGTTGTTAATATCATCAGAAATAAGATGAATAAATTGAAGAAAAAAATTTATGCCAGCCAAAGAGTTAGGTTTGCATTCCTCCTGGATTAATTGCATGAAGTGAGCAACTCCTTCAGTTCTGATTTCCTTGATATCATTAATGGTCCTTCCATATTGGCTATGGATTTCTTTGATCCTATTGTTGCTTCGGTGTCTCATGGTAGAGACATGAAGAAATTTGGTGTTTGAATCTCCTTTTTTCAGCCAAATGTCATGAGACTTTTATCTCTAGAATATTTCTTCGCATTGTAGGATATTGTGATATTGAGCTAGTAAGTCCCTTTCTTCACTTCTCACCTCTACCGAGTAATCTCCAATGTCTTCCTGGATCTATTTTTCTATTATATCAAGCTTGTTCATAATATCTTGTTTGTTCTAGAATAGATTTCTAAAAATATCTCTGTTCCATATTTTTATGTTTTCTTTAATAACCTCGAGTTTCTGGGCCAAAATAAAGGAAGGAGTTCCTTGGACATCATATTGCCACCATTGATTAATCATTTTTCTAAAATTAGGATGTAACATCCACATAGCTTCAAATTTGAAAGGAGTTTTGAATATTTTTAGATTATTTGTATCTCGAAGAATAGAACTATGGTCAGATCCAATTTTGAGTAGGGATTGGAGATTAGCATCCCCCCAAATACCAATGGCTTCTTGAGAGAATAAAAACTTGTCAAGTTTGACTTGGATCAGTTGAGATCCACACCTTTGATTTGACCAAGTAAATTGATTTCCTTTTAGATTTACATCCATTAAATTTTGATTGCTGATAAATTGCTGAAGATCTTCCATACTTTTGTAGAAGGAGCCAACACTTCCTTTTTTATTAGAAGGAAAAAAAAGGGTGTTTAAGTCCCCTGCGAGGATCTAAGGAATATTAGGAAAGGTGCTTCTAATTGAATACAATTTACTCCACAAAAGAGACCTTCTATAAGTGGAGTTGGGAGAATATATGTTAGTCAGGACCCAAGGTGAGTTGTTTTCATTCTCAAAAATGAGAATGCTCATCATCTTGTTGGAAGAATGGATGAGGTTTCCTTCCATGATGTTTGGATTCCATAAACATAGGAGGCCTCCTAAAGAACATTTAGCATTACAAGAAATAAATTCATAGTTTTTCCAAATATGATTACATATATTTTTATCAAGAGGTTCACTAACTTTGGTTTCTTGGATCACAAAAATTTTAGGTCTGACTTATTTCCTCAATGATTTAGCTAACCTTTTTTTGGCTAAACCATTAAGGCCTCTCACATTCCATGAGAGGATATTCATTTGGAGGATTTTGAAATTTTCTTTCCTCCCTTTCTAGATGGTTGGGGAGGTTTGGTACACTTTGGTTCTTCCTTGGTGATGTTAATACAAGTGGAAAATAGGGTCTTTTGCACTCCATTATCAATATCATTGTTTACTCCTTGATTCCATTGATTAGATATGGAAGACCTTCATATTTTTTTCCCCCCCACAATCAATAGGGGATTTTTTTTGGATCCTAGTGATTTTAGGGCTAAAGTTGTTGGTAGGAATTTTTGAACAATAGGGCTAGAGGGCTCAAAAAATGAGGAAGCGATGGAGATATCATCAAACAAGGGCTGATCAGAATTGAAGGCATTTGAAGGGGGATTAGAAGTCTAAGTTTTAGACTCTTTTTGGATTTCCATCAGGTCCGTGGATGGGTTTTAAAGATGAAAAGTAATAGAGGTTTCAATGGTTCCCACCTTAGGATCTAAATCACTGAGAATTTGAAACTGATTAGGAAGAGCAAATATACTAACCTCATTGGAAGTAGCCACTGGTGGATCTATATTTTTCCCTTTGTCACTAGCAGAGTTGACAGAAGAAAAATTGCCATGAGTATCTCTAGTCTTTTGTTCCTTTATAGGGCTAAAAAATAATCCTCTTGAAGGAGGAAATATTCTTTTATTCTTTTTGAAATGAGTCTGGAAATCCTTTTCTTTGCCACTATGTAGAGAATATGAACTTAGCCTAGCAGTGACTAATTTTTTTTGAAAGAAGAGCACTGAACGTGAAGATGGCCTTGAGTCCTATATTAGATGTAGAAAGGAGGTTTGTTTTCATATTCAATTGCTTGCTTATGGAAGAAACTTTCACACTATAGCTCGAAAAAGTTAGGGAGGGCCGAGTCGATATTAGCATTGATGTACAAATGAGCAACATGCATTCTTGATCTAGATAGAGTGACCCTATCAATTAGGAGCAAATCTCTAATGGTTGAAGCAATGGATTTGAAAATAGAATCTCACCTCAGGTGCCAAGGAATATTAGGAAGCCTAACCCAGATAGGGGTAAAATTTATGCTTTGGGTATGTGGGTCAAAATCAAGAGTCCATTTCATCAAGAAGATAATTTTAGTTCCTAAGAACCAAAGTATGCCAGTCAGGATTTGATTAGCATCTTCTTTGGTATTAAGAGGAATACCAAATAAGGAATTATAGAGGCCAAAAATTTGAAGGGATCCTCGAAATTTCCATATAGAGAAATCCCAATGCCTGATAATATCAAGGCTAGGGTTAGGCCCCATGACTTTTCCAACAAGAGAGAAATATTCCTCGATAAGAAATTATTGGTAACACTAACAATAATCTTGACTCTATTTATAGAAACCTCAAAATGTGGGGGATAATGAACACCAGAGAAGGATGAACTACCCAAAACCTTGGCAAAGGTAGGTTTAGAATTGGAGGGAATAACGTCCCCCCAAAAGGACTTAATCCTTTTAGAATCATATTTGAGTAGATTCACCTTTGAGGAAGGAATTTTGGAAGAATCCTCCTGTCTAGAGGCAAGCATAGAGTCCTCCACAGTGACAGAACTAAGCGAAACTGAATTGGCCCCGAGGGCAGCATCCTACCTTTCCCCAATTTGAATGAGGTTATTTCCACCCTCAAAAACACTATTGAACCCATCCATCTATCTAGAGGTATGAATAATTCCAGTATCCTTAGAAGAGGCATTACTAAGGGGAGCATAACAGATTTCCTGCCTTCCAAAAATTTGAAAGAAATCCTTCTTGCCTTCAAAAATTTTAAAATCAAAGGACCCACTTCCACAGTAATCAGTAGCAGCCATTTCAACTTCCTTCTAGACACATAAAAATCATGAATGATTAACACTTATCAACCAAATAGGAGATATAGATTTATTTTAGTAAATATATGAATTAAGTGAGTGTTTCAAGATAACTTTTGAGTTTATCTGAAATAAAATAAAATATAACTTGAATTTTTGGAAGAGAACACACACTGAGGCTACTAATAAGACCTTAATTTCTATTCTCAAGAAATTAGTCAAAAAAAATCATAGATATTGGCATACTCAAATACCCTTGGCATTATGGGCTTATCCAACAAGCATCCACACACCTACTGTGGAAACACCATTTTCACTGGTCTATGGAGCTGAAGCAACTATACCTCTTGAGCTCAAGATCCCCTCATTGTGAATTTCATTGCAAGATTTCATATATGATGACACTGATAGACAAGAATGTTTTGACCAACTCATGTTTCTTAATGAAAGCTAGGTTAATTCTTTAGAGCATTTATAAATTTATCAGGACCACCTAAAGCGTGCTTACAATGACAAAGTTCATCTATGTGAATTCCAAGTAGGATATCTCATTCTTAAATATAATCAACAAAATACCAATGTATTGTCACATCTTCATGATAAATTTATGGCTAATTGGCTAGGTCCATACATTGTTATTCAAAAAATGGGTAAAGGAACTTATAGGCTTACTAGTCTAGAGGGATTTGAATAGCCCAAACCACTTAACATAATCCACTTGAGAGAATTCTATGTTTAATGTGATTTATATATTTATATATACATGGCTATTACACAAAAATAACATTGCATTTCACACATTATATTTTACACTTTGTATTTTACACATTGTACTACACGCATTAAGTTTCATAAATTATATTTCATACATTGCATTCACAACCATATTCACACATTTTAGGCGCTATTTATTAATTTTAGACAATAAGTGATCCAATAAATTCATGTTGCCTTAATTAGGGTCACCTTCAAATCATCATCCATTTCATTGCACCATTCCATAAAGTCAAATTGTCATTTGCAAACCATATTTCCATAATCCCTAGGTGTTTCAGTCACTCAACCACTCCTAGTTTTTCTAACAACCTCAAATACATGTCAAGTTTTCTTTAGGACCAAGACACATTTTCACTAAGAAAATATTTATTTCTAGTAATTGAATCTAACATTTTTGAACCAAACATAATCACACATATTAAAAATATCTTGTGTCAAATAGGCATAACACCATAATTGGGTTGAACCTCAAAGCAAGAAAGGTATTCCTTGCTTGTCCCATTATGCACATAGTCCAAAAATAAGAAAAAATGATTTTCACCACTATCACAATCATTTACAAAAAAAATATAGAGTAGTAAGGATAGGTTACAATTATCATCACACTTCAATTGATAATTTGACTCCCCGAAGCTCCAAATATTTTACACATCACACACCACAAATCCTCAAGTTGTAAGAATAAAACTATATTTCCAGTCAAATGGTTAGGTAGTTTGAATACCCAAAGCTTAGAGATAATATTCTTGTACTATGGATCCAACCTCTAGTGGAGCTATAGATGCTTGACTAGTAGTGGAGTACACTCATGCATGGTGACACATCTCTCGTGAAGGGATCTTTGACTGCATATAAGGACAAAATAGCTTCTTGATCTTATCCATGATAGGTTTCATCTCAATTTACTCAAGATGGGTTAATTAACTAACTTTCACACACATTGGTTCTTGATTTCCTTGAGTAATTATCATGCTCATAATTTAGTAAATGAATTCACTCCACACACATTTGGTCTTAGAGAAATTAGATATCATTTAGTGAGTTTGTTTTATACCACTAGTATTTCTGAGTCTTTGAAAAACATATCAATTTTCCATATCAATATCCATATCTTATTCCATATTAACATCCATATCTTCTTCCATGCCAACATCTATAGTGTGGCTCAATGTCACATACTTTCAGGATGAGGAGAGGATACTTTGTTGAATATGACAACTCGACTACACCTCCTCAACCACCTACCGATAGGAATATAGTGACATATGTCACATACTTTTAGGATGAGGAGAGGATAATTTATTGTAAAGAGTAGTGCTAGGTTTAATTATAATTGTTGTAAGTTTATTTATATGCAAAGAAAAGTGCATGTTTTGTCTGTGCAATTTTTTTTGTGTTATTTTTTGTATAGCTAAGATTGTACTAATAAAATATTTGTTACAACAACTAGGTCCCTATTTTTGTGTCTAATATTTATTTCTTGCAAATTTGTATTTCCCTTTGCACATCCAATGTTCATGATCCCCCAAAAATTCATCATATTACCGATAACGCCAAGAATTATTCTAATGAGCAATTCTCTTTACCTTATCAACAACCAACCCCTTCTACATGTGGTGGTGGCACTGTCAAATTTGTCAACGGCTTCAGCAAAAAGTTATTTCTCACTGAGTCAAATTTCAACAATCCACCACATTTTCATTTAGGTCTTTGTTGACGATGGATGCAAATTTTTGTTTGATATGACAGTCTTTATTACAAAGACATTAAAGAACGTGAGGATGCGGGTACTACAACCGTTATTTAGAAATGCAGAGTTGTATTTGTACTTTGGATGAAGGAATACATGTGATCCAATATAATTCACTCCCTTGAATATTTCTTTATCAAAATAGCCATGAGGCACTTTTTACAAACTATAAACGTTGAAATCTTAGGAAATACAACTATAGAACTACAACCAATACTATCCTTTCTTCTATACACTCGTAATCTGGATGTAGGTCAATAAATATTAGCAAATCCTTGTGACATGAGAAAATGTGGGAAGTCGTTGCATGGTCATTTTGTGACCAAGCTATTAAACAATTTATTTGGAAATATATGTACTAGGATTTGAGAACAAGTTGTACATCATTATTGAAATAATTAGAAACATGTGCTAGGGATTTATGAATAAGTTATGCTTCATTTTTGAATGATATTAAAACATATGTGCTAGGATTGAGAGCAATTTTTGTTCATAATATTGATTTATATTTGGATAAACTTGCAAAGGTCTAAAAGTATATTTATGAAGTAATTTGTGCATTGGCCTTGATTGATGTTTAGAAAGAATATATTGTGAAATTATATTGCATAACATTTTCTATGTGTAGAATATGTGTATTGAACAAGAATTCTAGGTAGAATATGTCTGAAGTACTTTGATCATTTTATGTTCTTTATCATGTCTAACCTTGACACATATCCCCTCCATAAACACTTTGAGAATGTCATAGACATCCTCAAGTGTCACTATTGCCTCACTAGTAGGAAGCTAAAATATCCCCTTATCTGAATCTCATATCTTCGCTAAGGTAGAGATATACCCCTATTCTACCATCACCATATCAATCTGAGCTAAGCAAGATAGCCCTATATTCTCTAGCCACTTCCATTGCTCATCTTACGATACCTTTCTCACCGTAGGTATGAGAGGCAAGAACCAATGTTGAGCCTCCAATATCCTCAACTGTAGCACAACACATGTACAATGAAAACACATTAATGACACATCTATTGCATACTCAAAAAAATGCACAAATTCCAAACAAGAGTTCCAAGGGCACTTACCTCAACAACATGCACCACTACTCCTATTACTGCATTTGCACCCTCCATCATCATAGCCTTTTCCCCACCACACTCCACTCCACCTCACTTCTTCAATCACTGATGCAGGAGCATCCGGCGACAGTAGAGCAATCTTGCATCTTCCAAATTTTTTTCTAGTTTTTCTAAGTATTTTGCATCTTGATTTATTTATTTTCAGTTTGGGAGAAGTTTTGTAAAGCAATGTTCAGTTTGGGGAAGGTTTTGTAAAGCAAGGGGGTGGGGTCACGAAATCGCGACCTCCAAAAGCTGCAATGTAACTTTGATAAGTTTCGTCGCGATATCGCGACGTCGCGATATCACGACAGTGTTTTAAAAGCTAAGGCAAGGGGCCACAGTCGTCGCGATATCGTGACATCGTGATATCACGACGTCGCGATATCGTGATAGTATCGTGGAGCAAGGCAGAGGGGGAGAGTCCTGTCGCGATATCATGACAGGTCATGATATCGCGACCAGTTAGAAACTGACACGTGGCATGATTTTAAGGCAGCATCAAAAGCTAAAGCAAGGCGGAGAGCTTAGCAAAGGACTTCGACAAAGTGAAGGCAGAGGTGGGGGGTCGCAAAATCATGACATGTCACGATTTCGTGACATGTCACGAAATCGTGACCCCAAAGGACTTCGGCATAGTGGAGGCACTGTTGGTCGCGATATCGCGACATGTCGCGATTTCGCGACCTGTCGCGATATCGTGGCCAGGTGAAGACAAGGCCAAAGAGAATAAGCGGACGATCGAGCAAGGCCAAATTTGACACGTGGACAGCCACGTGTATCATGACAGTTGTGAAGGGCACGTGTATCAAATATATTGTGACAAGGAGAAGGCATGACCAGATTTACACGCGGTCGGCTACGTGTATGAAAACAAAGATGAGGGTCACGTAGATTGATAAGAGAGGTGTCGGCCACGCATTTTTTTTATTTATTTATTACTTCTGGCAACACAACAATTACAGGTGATGGCTTTATGAAGGAGACAGCAGTATAGAGGACAGCCAGAACAAAGCGACCGGTGCAGGTTAAGGGAGGCCATCAATGCAAGCGTCATGGTGGATCGGGCAGTTGCCCATTTATGGCAAAATTTGAAAAACTTGGCCGGAGGGAAAACAAACGGGAAATTTTGTTAGGCGGGGCATTAATTGCCTAGAGGATCGAGGCCTCGATAAAAACTCGAGAAAAATGTAAGAGAGGGATGGTGAGTTCGGGATTGAGGGGGAAAGCTGTATTTGGAAATGGTACTGTAAAAACTGTATGAAGCATTTTACTGAGAATTAATGTGAAAGTCTGTTGTGTGAATCTCGGCTTGCCATCAAGTGGTATCAGAGCGGGAGCTCCTGAGCATGTAACAGATCGCCGGAAGAGAGGCAGTTACACCGGGATCTGTGGAAGGATTTGTGAGGGAAGAAAGAAAAATGCCTCCACGAAGAAATCGTGGTGGAGTAGGAAATGTGGTGCCGGCCGAAGACTTCCGAGCCTTGCAGAGACAAGTTCAAGCCCTGCAAGAAGAGTTACATAGAAGGCACGAGCCCGAAAGGGATGAGGGAAGTGAAGACGAAGTTGAAGAAGAAGACCAATCTGAGGAAGAGGAAGAGGTTGTGGATCCTGCACAAGCCAGGTTGTACAAAGCCATCTCACAGATTGGAAAGCAACCAAAAATGGAGGTTTCTACATACTCGGGAAACCTAAATCCAGAAGAGGTGATTGATTGGATAAATGACTTAGAAGAATATTTTGAATATGAGGAGGTTGAAGACCCTAATCGGGTCAGATTTGCTAAGACCAAGTTGAAGGGTCATGTCAGCATTTGGTGGAGGGGAATACAGTTGGAGAGGAATAGAAGAGGGAAGGAGAGGATAACAAGATGGGATAGAATGGTGGAAAAGCTGAAAAGATAGTTTATTCCGGCAGATTACGAGTTGGATCTGCTAAGAAAAATGCAGAGTTTGAGACAAACAAACAAAACTGTCCAAGAATACACCGAGGAGTTTTACAAGATCTCTATTAGAACTGGGCATTTAGAGGCAAACAAAGAAAAGGTAGCACGTTATATCAATGGGTTGAGGCTCGGTATCCAGGAAGAGCTGAGCCTAGTTCGGGTAAGCACCATTGAGGATGCTTACCAGTTTGCCTTAAAGGTGGAAGAAAAACTGAATAGGCGGTTTGAAGGCAAGCAAAGAGGAAGGGGCCATGGTGGAAGAACTGGTGGGAGAACCAGTGGAGAAAAATATAAAGACCCAAAGAAGACTGGTGAAGCCAGTAGTAACCAGGATCAAAGGGAAGAGGATGTTTATCGCCCCGAGATCAGAACGACTACCCAAGAGGACGGGGTGGATCTGGACGAGGGTTTGGAAGAGGAGTATTTCGTGGGACATGTTTCCACTATGGTGAAGAAGGACATCGAGCATTCGAGTGTCCACAGCATCGGGAAAGAACAAACAAGAGGCTTGAGGGTCCAGCCAGAGCTGCTGTGGTAGAGGAAGATGCTGAATCTGAACATTCAGAAGAAGCAGAGAGAGGGGAAGCAATGATCGTAAGAAGAGTCCTATTGAATGAGGAGAAGGACACAGATTAGAGAAGAAGTTTATTTCGCACAAGGTGTAAATGCATGGGCAAGGTTTGCAATATTATTATTGATAATGGCAGCACGGATAACCTGGTTTCAGAAGAAATGGTTACCAAGTTACAATTAGAGAGGAAGAAGCACCCGCATCCATATCGGGTCGCATGGTTACAGAAGGACCATAGAGCTTTGGTCAATGAGCAGTGCTCCATTAAATTTAATATTGGAAATTATTGTGATGAGGTCTTGTGCGACATCCTACCTATGGATGCTTGCCATATGTTGCTGGGAAGGCCCTGGCAGTTCGACCGGAGTGCAGTGCATGACGGCCGTGCCAACACCTACTCATTGACAAAGAATGGTGTACGCCATAAGCTGAAACCCATGAAGGAGGTGGATGAAAAGGTGTGTAACAGTTCCAGAATCTGTCTAGTTGAAGGGAGAAAATTTTTGGATGGTTTGAAGCATGAACATTTGTGTTATGCAATAATTCCTAGAATTAGGGAGGAGGAATGCAAAGATACCCCGACAGAAGTCCTAGATCTGTTGGAAGAATTTCTAGAGATTGTATCAGATAATGTGCCTGAGGGTTTACCCCCTGTAAGGAAGATCAGCCACCATATAGATTTAGTGCCAGGATCAAGCTTGCCAAATAAAGTTGCACATAGAATGACACCTATAGAAACTGAGGAGTTAAATAGACAGGTCCAGGAGTTGTTGGAGAAAGGATTGATTAGAGAGAGTCTTAGCCCGTGTGTAGTGCCTGCAGTACTAGCACCCAAGAAGGATGGAGAGTGGAGGATGTGCACAGACTCTCGGGCAATCAATAAAATCACTATCAAATACAGATTCCCATTGTCGAGGATGGATGATATCATGGACTGTTTAAGTGGAGCTGAGTACTTCACGAAGATTGACCTGAAAAGTGGTTATCATCAGATCCGTATCCGAGAAGGAGATGAGTGGAAGACAGCCTTCAAGACAAGAGAGGGCTTGTATGAGTGGTTGGTCATGCCATTTGGGCTGTCCAATGCACCAAGTACCTTCATGCGGCTGATGAATGAAGTACTGAAAGAGTTTCTGGGAAATTTTGTCATTGTTTATTTAGATGATATATTAATTTTTAGCAGAACCCTGGAGGAACACCTGATGCATATCAGGAAGGTTTTTGAAAAACTACGGGAGGAGCAGTTATTAATAAATCTGAAAAAGTGTAATTTTGTCAAGAAGGAGTTAATCTACCTGGGGTTTGTAATCTCAGCAGAAGGTCTGAAAATGGACCCAGAGAAGGTGAGAGCCATCATCGAATGGCCTACCCCAAGAAGCACAACAGAAGTAAGATCATTCCATGGTCTAGCTAGCTTTTATAGGAAGTTCATAAAGAACTTCAGCAACATCTGTGCACCTCTCACGGAAACAATGAGAGGGGATAAAAAAGAGTTCAAGTGGACATTAGGGGCTGAGAGGAGCTTTGATGCATTAAAGAAAAAGGTCACAGAACAACCTATTTTGGCACTCCTAGACTTTAACAAGGTATTTCAGGTGGACTGTGATGCCAGTGGCAGTGCAATAGGGGCTGTACTGAGTCAGGAAGGCAGACCTATTGCTTATTTCAGTGAGAAGTTAAATGATGCTCGAAAAAAGTATTCAGTTTATGACCAGGAATTTTATGCTATTGTTCAAGCTCTGAAGAAGTGGAGATATTATTTATTGCCAAAGGAGTTTGTTCTATTTACTGATCATCAGGCTTTACAGTACATTAACAGTCAAACAAAACTGAACCAAAGGCACATGAAGTGGGTGGAGTTCCTTCAAAGCTATACCTTTGTGCTGAAGCACAAAAGTGGGAAATCAAACAGAGTTGCAGATGCCTTGAGTAGAAGGCAGAATTTACTGATTAAAATGACAGTGGAGGTAGTGGGATTTGAAGAACTGAAGGGTTTGTACCCTGAAGATCCAGATTTTGCAGAAGCCTGGGCGGCTTGCTTGACGCCTGTTACTATGGATAGGACAAGATGGTTGGATTTTCTAATCCAAGACGAAATGTTGTTCAGAGGAAGTAAATTATGCATTCCAAGGAGTTCCATGCGGGAAAATTTAGTCAAGGAGAAACACAATGGAGGACTGGCCGGACATTTTGGTCGGGACAAGACAATTGCCCTGGTGAGTGAAAATTACTATTGGCCGCAACTACAGCAGGATGTGAAAAAGTTTGTACAGAGTTGCAGAGTATGCCAGATGGCAAAGGGCAGAAGATAGAACACGGGATTGTATCAGCCGTTACCGATACCTGAGCGGCCATGGGAGGACGTCAGCATGGACTTTGTCCTCGGATTACCAAGAACACAGAGGGGAAATGACTCTGTATTTGTGGTAGTTGACAGATTTTCCAAGATGGCACACTTTATCCCATGCCAGAAAACTAGTGATGCAGTTCACATTGCAGGGTTATTTTTCAAGGAAGTGGTACGACTTCATGGTCTACCGAAGAGCATAGTTTTTGACAGAGATACAAAGTTTGTTGGGTATTTTTGGAGAACTTTGTGGAAGAAGTTGAAGACAGATCTGAAATTTAGTTCTGCATACCACCCACAGACTGACGGACAGACAGAGGTGGTGAATAGAAGCCTGGGTAATTTACTGAGATGTTTGATAGCAGATCAACCCAAGGGATGGGATTTAGTTTTACCGCAGGCGGAATTTGCATATAACAGTTCAGTCAATAAGAGCACAAATAAATCTCCATTCCAGATAATATATGGAAACAGCCCAAGAAATGTGTCTGAAATGAGAAAGTTGGACCAGAGAGAAAAGTGTAGTGCCGAGGTAGAAGAATTTGCGAAACATATGAAAAGTCTGCATGAAGAAGTAAGGAAACAAATTATAAAAATGAATACTCAATATAAGACAAGGGCAGACCAGAAGCGGCGGTTCAAGGAGTTCGAAGTAGGAGATGAGGTCATGGTGCACCTCAGGAAGGAGAGATTTCCTGCCAAGACTTATAACAAATTGAAGATGAAGAAGTTTGGGCCATGCAGAATACTGGGAAAACGGGAGTCAGGGAATGCATATGAAGTGGAATTGCCAAGTTGGCTTGATATTTCACCTATTTTTAATATTTCAGATCTAGTGGAATATCATGAGGGAGAGAGTACAGAGGTACCAAGTGCAGAAGTCTGGCAAATTCCAACACCTGCTCCAACCACAGACGAGGTCGAAGAAATATTAGACACCCGTGAAGGCAGAAGCACCAGAAACAAACAGTATTTTGAATATTTGATAAAGTGGAAGGGCAGGCCTGTTGAAGATGCAACTTGGTTGTCAAAAATGGAGGTTGACCACCTGGGTCTTCCCCTAACAAAATAGAAGTGAGGATCACTTTTATTTTACCCCGGGTGTCTGATGCAGGAGCATCCGGCGATAGTAGAGCAATCTTGCATCTTCCAAAATTTTTTCTAGTTTTTCTAAGTATTTTGCATCCTGATTTATTTATTTTCAGTTTGGGAGAAGTTTTGTAAAGCAATGTTCAGTTTGGGGAAGGTTTTGTAAAGCAAGGGGGTGGGGTCACGAAATTGCGACATGTCACGATTTTGCGACATGTCGCAAAATCGTGACCTCCAAAAGCTGCAATGTAACTTTGATAAGTTTCATCGCGATATCACGACGTCGTGATATCGCGATATCATGACAGTGTTTTAAAAGCTAAGGCAAGGGGCCACAGTCGTCGTGATATCATGACGTCGCGATATCGTGACGTCACGATATCGTGACAGTATTGTGGAGCAAGGCGGAGGGGGAGAGTCCTGTCGCGATATCGCGACCAGTTAGAAACTGCCACGTGGCATGATTTTAAGGCAGCATCAAAAGCTAAAGCAAGGCGGAGAGCTTAGCAAAGGACTTCGGCAAAGTGAAGGCAGAGGTGGGGGGTCACGAAATCGTGACCCCAAAGGACTTCGGCATAGTGGAGGCGTTGTTGGTCGCGATATCGTGACATGTCACGATTTCGTGACCTGTCGCGATATCGCGGCCAGGTGAAGACAAGGCCAAAGAGAATAAGCGGACGGTCGGGCAAGGCCGAATTTGACACGTGGACAGCCACGTGTATCATGACAGTTGTGAAGGGCACGTGTATCAAATATATTGCGACAAGGAGAAGGCATGACCAGATTTACACGCGGTCGGCTACGTGTATGAAAACAAAGATGAGGGTCACGTAGATTGATAAGAGAGGTGTCGGCCATGCATTTTTTTATTTATTTATTACTTCTGGAAACAAAGCAATTATAGGTGATGGCTTTATGAAGGAGACAACAGTACAGAGGATAGCCAGAACAAAGCGGCTGGTGCAGGTTAAGGGAGGCCATCAATGCAAGCGTCATGGTGGATCGGGCAGTTGCCCATTTATGGCAAAAATTTGAAAAACTTCGTCTGGAGGGAAAACGAACTGGAAATTTTGTTAGGCGGGGCATTAATTGCCTAGAGGATCGAGGCCTCGATAAAAACTCGAGAAAAATGTAAGAGAGGGATGGTGAGTTCGGGATTGAGGGAGAAAGCTGTATTTGGAAATGGTACTGTAAAAACTGTATTAAGCATTTTTACTGAGAATTAATGTGAAAGTCTGTTGTGTGAATCTCGGCTTGCCATCAATCACTCACTCTCCTTTAGATGCAACTTCTAGAATTTGCAAATGCAAGAATAAATCTAATTTTACTTTTGTAAACTATTTATAGTTGTTTTTTGATGCACTAAAATACCTATGGGTGTTCATAGGTGCATTGAAATGTTGACCTATTTCTTTATAGTGGTAAATGCTTGTCAACATCCTCAGTGGATGCTAGCCGGTGTTTGGCTTCAAAATTTATAGAAAGATAAAAATTATCCAAAAAGGTAGATTACCTCCAAAAAATCACTCCACACTGCATCCATACATTAATTTCATTAGCATATCATGTTGTGTGAAACCAAAAATTTATTTGGATTCATACTTTGTCCTTGCAACCAAAAGTCATAAAATTGCCTTACAAGCTTCAAAATGCATCAAAATGGTTCAAACTTTCACAAAAAAACCACATTCATTAGCACAATCATCCACTTCATTATTTTATTTATCGTTGTTATAACATGGATTGATTTGGGTGGTTAACTTTTTTTTGTGACTAAAAGTCATAAAATTGTTCAAAATTGCTCTAAAAATGCTCCAAACCAATGCAAAATTTCACAAATTCATGCAATTATTTCATAATGCATTTTTCATCATCACATATTCATTTCAATATCATTAAATCTACCAACAATTTAATTTTCATCAAACAATTTCCAAGTTCACCTACAATTTCAAGTGAACCTTGTATCTAGTGGTCTATTTTATATCCTTGGCGATTGCAGTGATTGGTTGTCCATGCAATTAAGTAAGATGGATAAATCACCATAAGAATGCATGGCCATTATCATCATCTAGAATCTCCTTGTTTGAAATCAAATAATATTTTATTCCTTATTTTTATGTGCGACTATGCTCAAATTAAATTGCTCAAAAGCTGTCATTGATGTACTTGTTCATGGGGCTTCAAACATGGATAATTTATACTACATAATTCTATTTAACATTCAATAATTGTGCATAGTCACTAGGAGGGACCTCCTAGAAAGCACCAAATTCTAGGATGATTTGTTCTTGATATTCTACATTTTCATCATTTTGCATTTCAATGATGCCAAAAGGCATTTTCTTTAGTAGCATGGAATCACCCAACTTGGGGCAAAAAATTTGATTTTTATTTTCCATAGCGGGATACATATTACATGATCATGGCATATACACTTGGAAAAAAATCCATTTCTCTGTTGGAGCAAAAATGACATCACTTTACATCATTCATATCATCTGTACTCACATCATTCATATAATTCGTATTTTACATCATACACTTGCACTTAAACCATTCACCTACACTCATTCCCCATAATTCTATCAAATGGATTTTGAGACTCATCCTTCACTCATTCACCAATTGAGGGAGTAAGCTACACATACAAATTCTTTTGTATTCAAGATCATCTTTGTGCTCCAACGAAAAAAAGCTGCTTCATCATGCTAAACCAGTTGTCTCATATTTTTTGCACTGCCATGTGTTTCACGTAATGCAAAACAAAAAGAGGCATATGCAAACACAAAAATCTATCCACTTCTCATCCATTCATATCCTCCAATCACAACTGCACATTATTTATATACATATATATGTATTTATTTAATATATGCATAAATATTAGTATTTAATATTTATATTTATATATAAATTTAATAAATATATATGTATTTATATGAATTAATCCTAGCCATCCACCATATATTAATCTTAGCCATTCATCCATATCAATCCATGCCACTTATCCAAACTTAATCTCCACCCTTCCTCACATTTTAATCTCGGTCGCTCATTATTATGTTGTCGAAACCCTAACATGTTCAAGGGTAGATTATAAAAGAGGAGTCATTTTGATGAATCCAACCCTTGAAAAAACTTAGAATACTTAAGCCTTTATGAAAATTTGCCCTAGACACTTCACCATCACTTTCATAATTCACCACCTCCATCTCATCACGCATATTCATTGCCGCCAAACCTATGCAAACCAGATCTCGTCCTATGACCTTTCCCTCCATCCTTGAACATCCTCTAGAGTCCACAGAACCCCCTAGGCATTTATGGAACTATTTTGGGCATCCACAACCATTATAGAACACCTTCAGGTATTTCTCATAGTAGATTTGTAGTCCTATGACCCTTAGATACTTTTCGAGTATCCTCGTGACCATTGATGATAGAAGCAAAAATATAGATCAACATTTTGATAAGATGAAAATATTCTTTGCACTTTATTTTATATTCTTTCTTTTATGTTAGTTACATTTTGTAGCATCTAGGATTTTCGTATTTTTTATCTTTTAGAGGACCTCACACAATGGAGCCCTCGCAGGTGCTTCTAATCACTTTTTGAGATTTATGTTTGCAGGTGCAAGAATTATTTTTCTAGAAGTCGTTAGAGCTAGGGTGGTACTGTAGGGATAATAAAGCTCACCCGTAACTCTTTTTTGAATCGAGAACAAGCAAGAAGACACTAGTTATTTGTTGCACTAGTGTTCTAAAACCCTAGCATATTTGTAAATCTATATCAAAAAGTATTGTAAAACCCCATATCGGGGCACATTCATTGTATAACATAGAGATATGCCAATATTAATAAAATATTATTCATCTTATGTAATCTTGTGTAGTTAGTGTGCTTTTTGTTGCTTTATATTTTGCATTGATGTTGTTCATTTTTTTCGTTTACATTAATAATATAGCTTAGCAAGTGTATCCAAGGTATATTTAGGTGTTGTACAATTTCAACATGAAAGAGAAGATCAAAAGAAACAATTGTATATATTAGACCAAGTATTTGCTCATTATTATCAATAAATTCCTTTTTCCTTTATATCAATGGGTTCATATTCTATGTCTAATACATATTTTGTATAGTTATTACACCTTAAGTAATTCCAAATGAATTGTTTTTAGGTAGTGTAATTGTAAGGGGTAAGAAGCATAATATCTAATTCACCCATACTATAAATAAGAAAAAAATAACACAATATTGTAGAAAGAACAAGGAAGAGAATAGAACACCCCCCCTAAATTTATCAATAAATAAATCTCCTTAGAATTACTCAATAAAGAAACTCTCTAGAAAAAATATTTGACACTTTATAAATAGTGTAATTACAATTTATGACCAAAATTTCAACACGTGAATGTACTTGAAAATATTGGCCTAATACAATAACTACAACAAGGAAATTTCAAATGCAATCATGGTTATTCTAAAACAAGAGTAAAAAAATAAAATATAAAATACTTTTTTAAATAAGGGTTTTTGGGTGACAATAATGGCCACTTTGGTCTACAACAATGGAGGTCAAAGGGCCTAAAATTTGGGCATGGGATCTATAAGTTCTAGGAAGAAAAAATGGTTATAGGATTTGAGATTACAAAAAATGGAGTCTACAATTGGGCATTGTCCAAGTCTACAATGAAAGGATGCACGGGTCTACAACACTATGTCATGACTCTCCATAGCAGACTATATGGCACAAAGAAACAATGTATTAAGTATGATATGGGGCTACTGAGTTTGAACAAGTGAACCAACTATATTATGTTTAGTTGATTTATAAGGGCATGTTATCGTTAACATATTTCCAAGTGTGTAGGATCAAGTACACTCATAGGTGGAGAAGGCAAAAGCATCTACCAGAAACAAGGGTACCTAAGATTAGGGGAAATTATGATTAAGGTACTCGGAGGTAATATGGATAGATACCTTCATATAGGCATGCATTGTCAGAAGGGATAATCATAGATGACTAATCACCTTGATCTTTAAGTTGATAGCCTAGTAGCTGTCATAAAATATTTGGCTAAGATAGGTGATTGGATTGATGTAAATATTCCCTCTTTGTTGTTTTATAAATTTGTTTGCTCTCTACTGCATCATGGCTTGGGTAGCTTAATGTTGGGATTTCTATAGGATAAAAACTGCAAAATGTATGTGGATGCATAAAGTAAAATATCATGTTGAAGTTAAAGTAGAGCATCATTCTTATGAAGAAAATCAAATTAAATTTATATGCTAAATGAAGATTCATTTGAATAATTAATGAAGTTTTGATTTAATAATGATTGATTTATTTTGAGCTCATTAGTAAACTTCATTGTAATTAATAAATGAGATTTTATTTAAAATAATTAAAAGTGTTCACTTTAATGATATTGGAAAATTCATTAAAAGACTTTAATTAATTGAAATAAATGAAAAACAAAATCATTTAAGAAATATTTATTTACTATTTTAAAGAAAGAGAAATTATGAAATTTTTTAAATAAAATAAATATATTTTAATGGTGATAAATATCATGTAAATGATATTTTATTTAAAAAGGTATCATTATTCATTTCAAAAATATAAACATCCCTTTCCCCTATATAGTGTAACCTATGAAAATAATCTAGGGAGCTACTAAGTTCCAAAGATGGAAATTATAGGAAAGAGGACTCCTTCAACCTCCCACCCCACCCCTTTGTTTTGCTATTAAAAGATCATTGATATGATCCTTAATAAGAGGAGGATTGTGAGGAAATTCCAAGTCCCCTAACCACTTATTCCTTTTACCAAGTACCAGCATTATGCATAGCGATAAAACTTTGCCATTGGGGCGAAAAAACCCATTTTCAAAAATTCAAACTTGTGAAATTTTCGAGACTCGGACGTCGGCCATGTAGCCAAAATTTTTGGGAAAAAATAAATTTTCGGTGTCGTTTAGCCATCCTTTGATGAGAGTATCATGAATATTTTAAAAAATTTGCAAGTAATCCCACCTAAATAAAGTACCCTTTTAGCCCTAAAATTTTAGAATTTCTAAATTATCTCGCCAAACTTGCCAAGTATACCTCTATATATAATTAACACCCTAAGGAAAATACCTACATAATTCATCACAACATAGAAACCTTTTTTGCTATCGGCCACAAAAAATTCAACAACTGAATGGAACAATGTCGTATTGTGCTACTAGATGAAACTAATTTTGCAACTGACCGAAACAGTGTCCTGCTTTGCAACCGAATGAAACTAATTCTAAAATCGACCGAAACTGTGTCCTGCTCTATAGTCAAAAGAACTAATTTTGCAACCAACCGGAATAGTGTCTTGCTCTGCAATCGAATGGGACTAATTTTGAAATTGACCAAAACTATGTCCTACTCTACAGCTAGATGGAACTGTAACCTGCTCTGCAAATAGACACATCTATGTCCTGCTCTATAGCCTGATGGAATTATATTCTCTTATATATGGATGGAACCTGCTATGCAACTGACCAGACACTTTTGTATCTGTAACCTATTGTGCAGTCGGGCGATGCCTTCCTTGATTTTGGCCACTATAGTGCAATCAAGCAGACTTTTTATGCTTCCAAATACAACTGCACAACCGGGTGGGACTTTCATGCAGCTGGACAAAACCATTTATAAATATGTACACTTCAGTGCAATGAGACAGAACCATTTTTGAATCCGGATACTTCTATACAATAGGACGAAATCATTTTTGAGTCTGGATACTTTTGTGCAATCGGAAGGACCTGTATTTACTAGGATCATTATCTGCATCTGACTAAAACTAGTATCTCTTAATACGGACATAATATATTTTAGCACCAGGTTATCTATCACTTCTCTACTTTTATTTATATTGCCATGTTCTACTTTTTATTTTTCCAGGATTTGAATGTCATTGCTCTGTTGAGTGTGTTTCCTTTTTTTCTCTATTTTGTCATTGTTTTGTTCAGTGTGTTCCCTTGTTTTATCTGTTTTGCTTTAATTCTTAGTTTTAATTAAGATTTTTTTATTGCTAAGATTATACATAAGTAAATGCTTTGGTTCTCTATTAACATATTGATGCTCTTTTTATCTGTTAGAGTGCTTTCACCAAAATAATAACTACTGGCATAAACTAATATATTCACAATAAAAATTGGCTAGAAAAATGTATGTATAATTTACTACCCAACAATTGTTTATTCTATTTACAATAATATTTAAAGTCCTCCAGAAAATACACCCTCTTTAACTTTATTTTGTCACTAGTAAATTGTCACCCAGTGATGGAGAGAAGGGCACTAAATATTTCACTGAAAAGAGTATCCTCAAATATTTTATCCAAACTTTGAAATGCGAAGAGCCAAAAATTTTTTACTTCCCAGTATGTGCTTCATTGATGATTTGTATATTTTTTTGTAAATTTTTTCATCCAATAGTGATAAAAAATATTATGGTATCTTACTTTGCAGAATACCCTATCGATACTGATATGCCTCCACTTGAATATATTCCCTAAGAAGAGATGAATTTCATTGAAAATCCCCTTAGAAATGACATCCAAAAAACACCTTATGACAACACGCAAAATGATATCACAATTGAAAATGAAAGTGATAAATCAAAATCATTACAAGCGTCAATTGAATCTTCAACCAAAAATTCCAAAAAAAGAAAAGCATCTCTCTAGATACTTGGAAGGGGATTTAGGAAAGAATGGGCAAAAATATTTCCCTGGCTTGAGCCTGTCATGACTGAGGATAACCAAATTGATGAAAAAGAATGTATATATGCAAAATTTGCAGTTGGAGACTTGGTAAGGATCATAGGCTTCAAAACAAGATTGATATAATTGAAAAACATGTTGGCAAATGTTATGTTAAAGTTATAAAAAATAATTTTGAAGTTAGTAAATAAGTTAAGTGGAAGGATGAATCATAATGTATGAATTTAAAATATGCTATAGAATATGAAAATCACTTAAATAAACGACAATATCTTGTTGAGAAATGTGGAACAATTGGAGCCCAATTTGAAAAATTACAAAAGACTATTTTAGCTTCAAAAAGTAAGCAGTTTGCTATTATTTACAATATTTTCAAGAAAGGTAGACCAATGTCCGATTTTATTGATTATAAGTAGCTATTATGCATTTTTAATGTGCAAAACCTTCCTAGTTCTTATTGGTCAAACCGAAGTGGTTGGGAAATGGCAAAATGTTTATATTTGGTTGAGAAAGAAGATCTAAGGTAGCAATTAAAACTTGTCAAATTCATTTCACTTTCTATTAATGAGGTAACAACTGTGGATAACACTTCTTGTATTTGCATGCATGTGTACACATTTCAAAATCATCTTAGAAGGCCTATTTTGTTGGGAATACATAATATGTTGGAAAGTTCAAATACAAAAAATATTTATAATGTTGTTTTTAAAAGTTTAAAGAATATTGTGAGAACGAATGATATAGACATTGCAACAAAGTTAATTTGTGTTGGAGTTGATGGAGTTGCTATTATGCAAGGTCACAGGTCTTGTCTGTGTGTTCGAATCCAAACCATAGTTGCACCATATATGATCCCCATTCACTATATGACTCATAGAGTAAATATTGCATATAAAATTGTGAGCACATTTTCAAATGTTGCTAAAGTTGAAAACCTTGTTCGTGATATTCATTTTTATTTCTCATTAAGTACAAAAATATTTGTATATTTTTAGAAATTTGCACTAGGAATTACACAAGGGAAAAAATTGTTAAAAGATGTAGATACAAGATGGATTTCACTATTTCAACCTGCTTAGAGAGTTTTTGTAGAATATCAATCACTGATAGGGTTTATGCATGCAAATCACATAATAGTTGATAAGGCAAAAGATATGTTGTTTCTTTTGACTGACTTGGAAACACTTTTGACATTATGTGATATTCTTCCAATGTTAAAATAAATGAATAGATTAATTAATATTGCACAAGAGAGATCTATCTATAATGTTGATTTTATGAGGATGAGAAAACAAATATGCATGCTTCTTGATTCATTATATATGTCTAATGTAGATTTTATACTAATGCAGATTTTATAGAACCTATATTTGATAGTTGGAATACATTGATAAACATGAACAATCCAATTTTTTTTTTAATTTTGACATCAATGATCATCTCTGTATTAATATTCATGAAAAGGTGATACCTGTTTATTGTTTTGAAAGGCAATCAAGTATTTGTTAGTCAAAAAGTGACTAACTACAAAAAATGGCTGATGCACCTTTTTTGCATATTTTCAAAGAAGACCGAAGTAGCCCATATGCTAAAGAACAAAGAAAAAGAAAAATACACTAAGGAAGAAAAGTGTCGCGATTTCGCGATATGTCAAGTTTTTGCAGCGAAAAACTACAGAGAGGGAAAGTCAGGGAGAATGTCGCGATTTTGCGACATGGCTTATTTTCGCCAGAAGAATAACAAAACTGCTAAAGAGACTAAAAGTGTCACAATTTTGCAACATGTCCCTTTTTTGCGGCCAAAAGCAACAAGAGAGAGCAAGGAGGTGGAAGTGTCACAATTTCATGACATGTCACATTTTTGCTATCAAAACCAATACAAAGAGCTAAGGAGGCAGAAGTTTCATGATTTTGTGACATGTCATTTTTTCACGGTCAAAACCAAGACAAAGAGCTAAGGAGGCGGAAGTGTCGTGATTTCACAACATGGTCAATTTTCGTGGTGCAAAAAGAATAATCAGGTTGAAGACATAGAAATGTCACGATTTCATGACATGTTGCATTTTCACGACTCAAGAAGGGCAAACAAGCAGAGAAACAATAGTGTCATGATTTCATGACATGTCTAGTTTTTGCTAAATGAAAAAGTAAAGAAGACTTCACAAAGGTAGAATGTCACGATTTCGTGACATACATGCTATAGAGAAACAGAGTATATTTTTGGCAACTGGGGCATATACTGACATCATGTGCTGATTTCTAAAGAATGGTCAGTTGATTATAACATGGTAGGTCCGCTGGATGATTACAGAATAACAGGATCATCTGAATTTAGCCAGAAGGAAATCTATCTAATCTATGGGAAATCCGTTGTATATTCTTATAAACTGTAGATAATTACTTGTAATTGATTGATTAAATTAAATGTACATAGTAGAAGATACTTTTTTTAGGGTATAAAGAGGAGTGAGTCGATCATGAAAAGGGTCGGCTCTTGGATGTTTACAGACTTGATGTACATGTTACTAGATTACAAGCAATAAGAGATATTCTTCCTCTAACTTCCGAAATTCTGTATGCGAGTGTATGTATCTGGTTTTTAACTTTTATTCATTTTAAGTTTTATAATGTATATGTTCTAAAATATGAACTGTGCATGTATAAACCTTATTTCTAGAGTTGAATATTAAATATATTTACATGTATTTAGACAAATATTTAAAATCACACTTAGGAATTCATGTTTTCTATAGGAAGATATAAATAAACTCTGAAGATAGTAATTTGCATCATCATTTTTTAGTTGTTGTATAATCTGTACTGTGAGAAAATTTCTAGCTTCATCTATATTTCCCTTATCTCTTGTTTCCTTTTTCTCTAAAAAACTCAAAGGAACCAGCCTTCTCTGGAGATTAGACAGATGATCTCAAGCAAGGTCTTTCTATTCAATGTTGGCAAAGTATAAGGCACAACACTATTAACCGAAGGTAGATTTTGTTCCAACAGTATTGTTGTGGAAGATTTTGAAGAAGTTCTTGTAACACATAATAGATTTCATGTTGTAATATAAAAAACAAAGACTAATTTGTAAAATATAGCAAAAAAATTGACATGTGATATAAGAGAATGGTTTCAGAGAGATGAGTTGCTTGATTCCACGGGTGTGGTTAACCCCATGTTTTAAAGACCTTGTACTAAATAAAGTTCTGTAAATGAGTTGTTTATTAAATATATGGGTAATCTCATTGACCATTTTAGTAAGAGTGTGGAAGTCAATGGTGTAGCAATTAATGGTCTACTCAACAATGAAATTTTGAAGCAACAGTCATTGCATTTTGGAAGAACAATGGTTTTGCAAACATCACTTATGACAAATATCTATGAGATTGGTTCCACTACACGTTTGTGGCAAAAATTGTATCCAAACATAGTCTTAAAAGATATTATAAGTGAATACTTCCATTTATATGAATTATGTCAAACAATTATTTTGGGGTTAGTGGAAGATGAAAGAGTTTTCAGTGCACTTGCTTTTGTTAAATCTAATATCCACAATAGACTTGACAAAAATTTAGAAATTTTTTTAAGAATTTATGTGTCCTCGTATCATTTGGATACATTTCTGTATGACAGGTCATTGGAATACTAGAGTTCCTTGGTAGACAGAAGAGGAATGTTCAATACGATTGATAATGATGATGATGATGCTTTCAATGATCAGATGGTGGAGATATTGACAAGCTGATATGTTTCAGCTTCCATAGTGATAATTTTCCATGATTTCATTAACAATAATAAACACGAACTGATTTGATAGCAAATTTCTCAATATTGTTCCAGAATTATATGATTTCCATGAATTGTTGTTTTAAATCATATTATTGTTTTAAAATTAGAAGGCTTATTTTATTTTTTTTAGATTGTAAAATTTTATGTTTGGCTCTTAGTGTCTCAACTCTCATTTCACGGAATATGATAATAATGAATTGATTTGATAGCAGATTTCAGAATATTGTTCCATATTTATATTATTTCAAGGAATTGTTTTTAAATCACATTATTGCTTTAAAATTACATGGCTTAAATCATTTTTGTAGATTGTAAAATTTTATGTTTGGGTCTTAGTTTTTGAACTCTCATTTCATTGAAAATTATAAACGCAAATTGGTTTGATAGTATATTTCTGTATATTGTTCCAAATTTATATTATTTAAATGAAATATTTTTTCATAACTTTTATGTGCATCATAACTTTTTCAAACCGAAATAAGCAATTGTAGTCTTTTTAAAATGTTTTCAAACAAAACTAGATATTGCATCATAACTAAAAATTAGATATTAGATATTGCAGTCTTTTTCAAAGCCAAATTATGTACATCATATCTTTTTCAAACCAATATTAGATATTGGAGTCTTTTTAAAACATTTTCAAACAAAAAATTTCAGATTAACTAGTTCAAAAATATTTATATTACATTGTTCAAAATTAGATATTACAATATTTTTAAATCAAACATAAATTACATGACATTTTCAAACATAATGTTTCATATCAACTGATACAAAAAGAAACATAACATTTTCAAACAAAAAATTAATATATTGCAATATATTTTTAAAAATTTTCCAACTCATATCTCAAATTTTATATACCAGTTACAAACAACAATTCCCAAATATTAGATAAACATTTTCAAACTCAAATATTACATAAAATTTTCAAACCCAAATTTTGTGCATCATAACTACAAATTAACTATTTCAAAAAGACATATATCACATATTTCAAACACTTTAAACCCAAATATTACATACCATTTTATAACTCTACTACATAACATTTTCAAACCGAAAATAAATATTCCAGTATTTTTAATACATTATCAAATAGAAATTACATGAAATTTTCAAATAGAATGTTTCATATCAACTAGTTCAAAAAGAAACATATTATATCATTCAAAAATTTGTAAACATAATTATAACATAACATTTTCAAACAGAAATTAATATATTGCAATATTTTTTAAAACATTTTCCAACTCATATCTCAAATTTTACATACCAATTTCAAACAGAAATTCCCAAATATTAGATAACATTTTCAAACTCAAATATTACATAGTATTTTCAAACCCAAATTTTGTGCATCATAAATACAAATTAAATATTTCAAAAAGACATATATCACATATTTCAAACACTTTAAACCCAACTATTACATTCCATTTTCTAACTCTACTACATAACATTTTCAAACCGAAAATAAATATTCCAGTCTTTTTAATACATTATCAAATAGAAATTACATGACATTTTCAAATAGAATGTTTTATATCAACTAGTTCAATAAGAAACATATTACATAATTCAAACATTTGTAAACATAAATATAACATAACATTTTCAAACATAAATTAATATATTGCAATCTTTTTTAAAACATTTTCCAACTCATATCTCCAATTTTACATACCAATTTCAAACAGAAATTCCCAAATATTAGATAACATTTTCAAACTCAAATATTACATAACATTTTCAAACCCAAATTTTGTGCATCATAACTACAAATTAACTATTTTAAAAAGATATATAGTACATATTTCAAAAACTTTAAACCCAAATACTAGATACCATTTTCTAACTCTACTACATAACATTTTCAAACAGAAAATAAATATTCTAGTATTTTTAAAACATTATCAAATAGAAATTAAATCATTCAAACATTTGTAAACTCAAATATAACATAAAATTTTCAAAGAGAAATTAATATATTGTAGTATTTTGAAAACATTTTCAAACTCAAGCCTCAAATATCACATACGAAATTCAAATAGAAATAACATATTTCAGTATTTTAAAAACATTGTCAAAATTTTTAAATTTCCATTTTTTGATTGGTGCATGGATGCTTCACTAGTGTTTGGAGTTGTCATTTCTTTTTATTTATGAACTTTTGTTTCTTCTAGCAGTGCTCCAACTCTAAAAAGGTTGGCATGTACTTTTAAAATATTTTACACACATGCAACTTCTTCTTTGTTTGGATCTTCAAGTATTGTTGGAAGTGTTTCTTTCATTTTATTAAGCACCATTTCCGGATCTTCATGCAGCTTCTCTCTGATGAATTTTTTTAACTTCTTATTTTCTGCAATCTTTGACTGCATTTTCTTTTTCATTTCCATTGATTTCATCAAACATGATTTTCTTTGTAAGATTATTGACATCCATGATCTTAACCTGTGTTTTCAAGTTTTCAAAGTTTGACTGCAAACAAATTGAAAATTTTATTCAAAAAGGATATATTGAAATTATTACAGTTTCAAGAAATATAAAAAATTAAATGCAATAGAAAATTGGAATATATAACTTTTTTACCTCAGCCAATTCTTTTGCAGCCTTAGCAACTGCAACCCTATCCTTATCAAAAGCCCATAAGTTATAAAATGCTTGGGCTTCAGCATTAACATTCTCCAATCTACCAACAACAACATTTAAGACATCATCTTCATAAATAAAATTATATTTAACTATTCCTGAAGTAGCCTATTTTAGCAAGCCATCAAGTTTTTCAGGTTCATAGTTGACTAAAGAATAAATAAAATCTCTTTTTTCATAATTTTTATATCAGACATTAATTTCCTTAATAAATACCTTTTATCGATATTCTCATTCTTTCAACTCTTGCAAATATTTCAAAACAAACTCCTGAATTGTTGACTCGGTATTGGCTGCTAATGAAATATTTTCATTAAAATTAACATCATCTTCAGTTTGAGGACCTTGAGGATGATGATTGTCTCCTTGAGCGGGTGGTTCTGATGTCTTCTGAGTTGCAAGAAATTCTTCTCATGCTCTATATTTATGCACATATGTTTCCTTGAAGCCTTCATTCAGGCCTTGCATCATGTAATCATCATCAAGTGCAATATTGTCCAATCCCTGTAAAGAACATTCAGGTGCCTATGAATTTAAATAAAATGTAAACTGAGAGAATCCAATTCCCATAAAACTTGGTGATGGTCTTTGTGATCTCTTTGGTTGTGAAATCCCATGCCCAAAATTTCATGAAGTGGCTTGTGAAAAAAAAAAATTTCCAACACCGACTTGCCCTTGCATAGGTTGAGGTTGTGACTGTCCTTGTTGCTGATTGCATGTAACAGGTGACTGTCGCTATTGCTGATTACATGTAACCGATGAGTGTGATGCTTGTGTAGGAGGTGGTGGTGGCATATTCCCTCTAACTTGTGATGTTACTACTTGATCACGAGAATCAACTAAAAATAGTCAAAAAAACTTGTTACAATTCTGCTTAAAATAAAAAGAAATCTAAATTTTAATTAACTACACATAGAATCATAGATTTACTAGATGAAATATGATGCAATTGTTCTGCATTGGGGGAGAGGTTGGCAACACTAGATTCGGCTTGCACATTTTGTGCAAACCTAAGTGTACAAGACACCCCATGGGTAGCTGCTTGCCTGGCACGATTGTGTGACCTCTATATAGTAACAGGTGTTGCATCAGAGCCTGTATCTTCAAAATCACCTGTTCACTCTGGCCTGTGACCCCTATTGGCAAAAATTTATTTAGTCCTTGAAATTTCTGCCTTCGCCTGCATAGAGATGAAAAAAATTAAAAAAATAAATATGGTAAACTATAAAATAGTATGTCAAAGAAAATGATGTAGTTATTACCCTCAATTCCTATGGTGTCATGGCAATAGACAGTAGTTTTGAATGCATAACAATTGGTACAGGAGTAGTTGACAAATTATGAAAAGACTCAAAATATAAAGCTAAAATATAATTTACACTGCCCACAATGGGCTGATTCATGGGGGGCTGAGTCTTGGTGGTTGCAAGTTGGACCGCATGCAACTTAATCCTGACTCGATCACAAATATAGGTACACCAATCAAAATTTTCATTTTTTTTATACTGAACAATATAATACAGTGCCCAAAATGAAATTTTTGGTCTTCCTAAAAAAATAAGCCTGGCCTGGAAAAACTCAATAATGGCCTTTAGAGTTTTATGGTTAACATCATTAATCACTAAACCTCTTTTTTTTTTGGCGTTAGAAGCTGCAAAAAAAAAGTCGATGTCAATTTAGAAATTTAAAACATTGAAAATAATAAAATACATTTAACAAGATTTATACCTGCCAAATCTTCTGATGAAATACCGTAATTGTTATCGAGGTGTTCTTTGTCATATGGAAAAATTTGTGACCTCAGCAACACTTGATTAAAACCAGTAAATGGAATACCTGTCAATCTGTGAATATCTATAGGGGTGATGCTGAAAACAATATTTTTAGATCATATATTAATTCTTACAGTACCCCTATCGTGGTCATAACCAGATATAATATATTGCAAGAGCACTTTATCTGTTTTGAAATGTGGTATGGAAATGAGGCTTGATAAACCTACGTTATACAACCATTGAACGTTCATCCAACTAAAAGGTCGATCAGATAGGTTAGATCTGGTTGTAGTTGTCATAGAAAATAAATGGAAAAATGACTTTTTGATGCCCTTTTATAGACTTGAAACATATTTGACATGTGGCAACATCATATTAGACATGCAGGATGGGACATGCAGTATTAGACATGTAGCAGTATGGTGGCTATCGGACTAAACTATGCCATCGGTTCATAATATGCATCTAGCCATTAAACATAAATTGGGCATTATCTTGGACACATTTTATATTTTGGGTAATGGCAGGATCTATAATATGCATCTAGTTTAAATTTGGAGCATAGTATGCATCCAGGGTACCGAGTGGTTGCATATTATACAACCGATTTAATGCCAGAGCATGGTTTGCATTCACCCAACACTCGAATGCATAATATGCACCCGTCCAACGCCTAGATGCATAATATGCTCCAGTTTTAAACTAGTTGCATAATTTGCAACTGTTCAGTACCCGACTCCATAAATGCATCTGCCTAGTTCTTGGATGCATAAATGCATCCGCTCAATGCTCGAATGCATAAATGCACTCACCCGGTGTCTGGGACCATTGTACCATCATGACATTAAATGCATCCGTCCGTTGCATCCGGTCCGTGGTCATAAAAGGCCAAGATCTAGGACAAGACATGTTGGTCTTCTTCTTGACGAGTGTATTTGATTTCTTTCCTACTACACCCATCAGAAAGAGGCCACCCTTCTTGTCTCGAATCTTCATCTACTTTACTATGAAGAAAGTTTCTTATTAAAAGCTTTGAAATTAGAGTACACTAAATCATGTGGGATAAATAGTTATGTGGGATAGATAGTTATGTGGGATCAACTTTGCTAATATTTCATGTGTTTTCCCCTAACAACGTCAATAGCGATAAGCTACATCGTGCTACAATCCTTATGTTTAATAGACACCATATCATATCTCTTACTTGAATACCCAAATTTTGAACATTGTCAATCATAAAAATGCATCCGGACTGAGACCTATACTTATTATGCACCTGAATCAAGATAGTTTCATGTTTTGCAACCTATTTTAGGTCAGACTATATTATGCATATGATTCGGATCTGGACCATATAATGCATCTGGTCTGAAATCAGATCATATTATGCATCTGTTCCATGATCGGACCATAATTCGTGTTCAATATTTTGCCAATATTTTAAATGTAGCGGGTATCTTTTTGGCCTAGTCTGGAAAATTTTTAAAATTCGCCCTTTTATGCCATTTTTTTAATAAAAATAAAAATTATTCGCCATTCCAGCATACATGTAGTTCGACAGATTTTTCCATTGTTTCGAAATAGTTTTGCCATTTTTTTATAAGTACCTTTTGGGTCCTACCTCTTATGCATAACCACTGCCAAGTCCTTTATAGAAGATTCAAACCATATTTTAAAATATTGTATGCTTCTACATTTAGTTCCCTATAGATGTGATTGTATGCATTTTTGTTATAAAATATTCTAATAATTTCACTTGCTCATAGAAAGTGTTGAAAAGCAAGTTTTTCATATCAGTATGATCTGCAACCCAACTTACCACTAATTTTGAATCTCCATATATCTATAAAGTTGTAATTCCTTGCTCCACAGCTATTCTCATCAAGAGGATCAATGATTTCCATTCTATTATATTATTTGTTCCTTCTCCTAAACCTACATTTAAAGTGGTCTTATGATTTTTATTTAAGTAAAGTGCTCCCCTTGCGCCACACCTACCCGGGTTACCCTAGAAATATCCATAAAAGAAGGCTCGTGGTATCATAGGATCCCCTAGTAGTGTTCCTTTATACCTTCTCAATTTTTATTTAGGGGAGATTTTGGCTTTCAAAAAAAAATAAATCTACATTTGTACTTGAATCATTAGAATTTTCTTACCTTCAAACAACTTGATATTTCTAGCCAATCATAAGACCCATCCCACTATTAAAGTAAAACATCTATACTTATTTAATTATATTTCATTGGACCACTATTGCATGTTACCTAAAATATTTCTAGTAGGCCACAATCCTTTCCCTTGATTCAAAGGTAAAATTGAATTCCACACTTATCTTATGAAAGAACAATGCACCAAAATATGGTTTATTATTTCTTCTTCCTTTCTACACATGACACATTTACTTGGTCCTTGCCAATACCTCCTTTGAAGAACATCCCATGTTGGTTCTTTCTTATATAGAGCTAACCACGCAAAAATTCTAGGTTTTAGGGGAGCTTTTACCATCCATATTCTACTCCATTGCCAAAGTTTTTCCTCGTTGTTGTTGCTAGAGCTTGCCTTACACCCTTCTTTAATTTTGTACTATCCACTTGTTGGATTCTTGGACCATGTTGTGAAATCTCTTTATTTATTTATTCTTATGTTTGCTCTTTCTATTTTCTTTGTATAAGCATATCATATATGTGCATCATTTCCTCCTAGTGTTAGCTCTTCTTGTGAGCCAACCTTTTTACCATAAATTAGTACTCTTTATTGATACTACCTATACCAATACCATATATCCTTGTCTATGGAGATGATCTATTATGTTTTATGGAAGTTGACAATTTCCTTTGCTTCCTATCCAAGGATCTTTGTCTATCCTTACTTCCTTTCCATTCCCTATTTTTCGAGACATGAAATTCCCAACTAATAAAAAATCTCTCCTTGTGCTTTCCAAATAATTATGGCTTTTGAAAATAAGTTGTTTTGTAGTCTAATACAATATACAAAGGATAGGGTGCCTAAATATTTCTCCTGAATTACTTTCTTCCATAATCCTTTACTGATTATCAATCTCCTAAAAAATTTACTGCTAAAGCTTTTCCAAAATTATGTATATTCTTGAGATCACGTACTCCATCTAATTTTATTTTAGCTATTATATTGCATTTAAATAGTGTCATTGCATCCTTATATTTTTCCTTGACCAAATAAATTAAAAACACTTATTCCTTATTTTTTCTACTATTATGATGGTAGTATTAGCCAGGGAGTGCCAATAGACTAGGGTGGCTTTCAAAACTAATTTCACCAATGTAAGGTTACCCCCCAATAATAGCCACCTAGTGTACCAAGTGTTGATACTCTTATCTATTTTGGTGTATAAAAATATCTAATCCCTATACCAATATTCATTAGGTTTTAGGTGGAAGCATAAATATTTTATCCCTTTATCAAAGTCTACTTGCTTAAATCCAACAATTTTCATTATTGCTTCTATTTTCCCTACATAAAACCTATTAAAGGTCATTTATATTTTTTGTAGATTTATTTCCATTATTACAGCCATACAATATAGGTCCAACACTTCTTTATACTTTAAGGCTTCCTTTAGTATCTCATTTCCAAAAACTAACATCATCCGCAAAGAGCAAATGGGTTATATTTATAGAGTTACCAATTTTGATACCCTTGATCATTTCCTATATTTTATGTTTTTTGATTAGTCTACTCAAAAATTCTAGCACTAAAATGAAAAGGAGAGGAGAAAGAAGACACCCTTGTATCAAACCTCTAGAAGCCTTAAAAAACTAAAATCTAAGCCATTGATAAGTACAACAAAAGAGGTCAAATTGCTACATCCCATCACCCAATTCATAAAGGGGATGCTACATCCAATTTTAATTAGGTTCAACCTAATATATAACCAATTTAATTTATCAAAAGCTTTTTCTAGATCCAATTTTATTAATTTTTCTTGTTACTTTCTTTTCTTTATTGAGTTTAGTTCTTCTTGGACTACCCCTATTGATTCATGAATTTACCTTTTACTTCAAAATCCAAATTGTTCTTCTAAAAAATTGTTTGAGAATATCCCTTTAATTCTATTAGCTATAATCTTTGAGATATATTTGTAGAGGGTATTACATAAGATATAGGTCTATAATCCCCAAATTATTTTGGATTATCTTTTTCTTGGAATCAAATCCAACAAAGTAGAATTTATGGATCCTAGCACTTGTTTCTTAATCCTTGATTCTTGTACCACTCTTAAATGGTCATCCTCCAACAGTTCTTAAAAATTCAAATAAAAATCAATTGCCCATCCATCTAGACTTGGACTTATACCTTTTTGGAATAATTTGAAAACTGAATATAACTCCTCATTGGTGATTTCTAAGAGCAAGGCTTCTTTTTGTTTCTCATTGACCATCTTGGGAAAATTTACAACTAGTTTGATTGTCTTTACTATATTTGCTCTATTTGGATCTTTATACAAATATTTAAATTAATTTACTACTAATGGTGCCAACTTTTGGAATCGTCTCAAAGTGTTTTCATTCTCCTATTTCATTTCCAAAATTGTGTTTTATATTTTCTTTGTTTTGCATTATTTTGAAAAAATTTGTATTTTCATCCCCTTGTTCTAGCCATAAATCCCTACTTTTTATTCTCCATTTTGCCTCCTACCATTCTAACAATTTTATCTTCTATTTTTTTAGTTCTTTGACTTGTATGATTTTATTTTAAAAAAAAATTGTTACCTTTGATACTATAAATCTAATTTAGAGCATATTTAATTTTAATAAGTCTTGCCCCTACTTCCCAATATTTTACTTTGGCCCAATCTAACGTGACTAATTTTATTCTTCTAAAATCATTAGTAAATTGAAACATCGTTGTCTCTTTTGAGGTTGGGTTACAATATCTCCTTTAAGTTCTTGTTAGAATAATAAATTATATCCTAAGTTGTTACTAGGATAATTTATGTGGTTGAGATTAGCTCAGTTAATTATGATCCAATGGATCATATTGTATGCCTTTGCTATTTAAGCAAGGCTTTCATCATTGAATAATATCAAGTATTCTATTTTCTAACATGGTATCAGAGCTAGACGAGCTCTTTCTTCTTTTTTCTGTTATGATGGATATTCATCCTTGTTGTTGAGTTTTATCAGTAGAATAATTTGAATATTCTTTGTTTAAATAAGATGACTAATAACTAAGATCACTTAAGCAAATAAATATTCTTGGGCAATATATTTTTATAATGAAAATATTTTAAATTATTCTCATGCTATTAAAGCCCATAGAAATAAAAGAAAGTGGACCCCACCACTTTATTAAAGATATTACATTTTATAAAATCATCTTTTTAAAAAAATTTACCCCTAATAATTATTTAATGAATCTCTGATTAAATTTAAGTATGGCAAGCACGAAAATTAAAGGAGCAACAAGAACTCATGGAATTATGGTGTTATGAATCTTTGGTTCAAGCATCGACTATACATGAACACTCAACAACCCAAGCCATGCGGCGGGGTCTTTGGGAACTGGAAGCAAATTTAGGAAATGTGTAATCGTATACGTGAATTCCTCGTGGACTACAACATTGTTACCATGGATCCGAGCTTAACAACACTACTCAAACATTTCCTCATGATTCTCCTAATTATAGGGACAGAATCGAGATGCACCTTAGCTTCCAAGAGCAGTTTTTCACCACTGCAAAGACAGCGATGGATCTCTGTCAATATGTAGTCCTCCAAAGAGCGGTCTTTCACCACTGCAAAAAGGAAAATGCAACGTTATTCTTAAAATCGTGATTAGATCCATCGGATATCCTACACAGCATGCGCTCCTTTCTCGCTTGAGCGGCCAATCTGGTAAATCCGATAAATATCCACATTCACCGGAACAAAGTATCTACACGTTTCAACTATCGCCCTGCATGATTAAAAAAATGAAGTTCTTCTACCTGTTATTCAACTTTTGAGCTTAGCCACGGCAGGATGCCTATAGTTATCACGCGATCCAAACATCACGATCTCCCGCGTCAACATTTTTGGAGTGGTAGAGCTTGGCACTATTATCAAACTGTTTACCTTCGTAGTGCAGGAATATTTGGAAAGGCTACCAAAAAAAAACACTATCACCTTTCTCTCTGAAAGTCTCTCATAGGCACAAAGACGAAGGTGGGATCCTCCGTGAACTTCCACGCTACAGCAAATGTATGACCTCTGCTTAAAGAAAAAATTGTCGTCATCGCTACCGTGGGAAAAGTCCTAAAAAAACACGTCATGTTCCATTAGGGAACGCCAAACTGATCACTTGTGTTGATGCCACCACATCTAGTCTACCATTGTTTTTATCTGTTGTATGCTCGGCAAACAGAAACAAATAGCAATTAATATTAAAACTTCCAAATGCGACCTTCACCACGAAGAAACATCCATCTCTGTGAATTCGCTCACAAAATGGTTTTCCCTCATCAACTTGGCCAGCTCCGTGTGCCTATCTCCATAGAAGACATATTTGATTTAAATATGCAATAGAAATTGTAGCCATGGTTATTTTCATATCCTCCCGATTTGCATCACGCTGCCAAACTCTCAACAATGAAGACACTGTTTCCATGTTTACTGCCCATGATGTCCGCTTCAATGAGCAATTATCATTCCTCCAAATTGGTTATTGTGGATCACATTAGACTTTGGTGTAGTCCCACTGCATTAATAAAATAACAACAGTTTACATCTAATAAAGATAAACCATAACCAAATGGCACCCAAACTGGTAAAAAATAGGTAACATGTGACTACTGATTTGAGCTATTTTGAATGCATCCTGCACCTGCAGAGGTCACCATCACTTCCCATTAGACGTATAAAGCCTGCCTCGATGGATACCTGGGACATCCACATCCTCCAACCCTGCATACAATGTTAGAAAAATAAACCCAGATTTCACGTCTGTGCCCAACTGCACTCCGAACCTTGGGCGAAACCGGATTGCGCTCCAGACATGGGCGAAGTCGGACTGCGCTGCCGCAGTCCGGGATCCCGGCAAAAGTGTGACATGACGTCACACCTACCTTTTGACAGATTTGACACCTGACAGATCCGATCTCCGCAGGAGTTAATGCCAAGTCGGCATTTGTCAGAAACCCTAGATGAGGGTCGGTCCGAGGATAACCCTTATCCGAAGCTGTCAGAGGATAAACCTTATCCTCCTCTCCCCGTGGCTATAAAAGGGCAGTTCGGGTCTTCAGACGAAAAAGAGAAAAAGCAGTGCGTGTGTGAGAGAAGTTTGTGAAGGAAGAGGCGGAGAATAGAGCAGAGAAAAAAAGTAGAGCGATTCAGTGAGCAGTGTGGCTCAGCTGATTAATGTCCGAGCAACAGACTCGACATTTCTCCCTGTTTAGTTTATCCTGCAGCATAGCCTGCAGATGTTGTTATTTCCTCGGTTGAGGAATTTCTGTAACCCTAGTTTTTCATATGAATAAATTTTGTTGTTTGTTTTAAGGCATCTTTAGAGTTTGCAGTTTGTTGTTCTCTGTTCAGGTGTTTCTCTTCTCGCATATGGGTCTTGCCAAGCCAGGCAAACCCAGCGGCAGCCGCGGAAGACAAAGAAGTCGAAGGCAAAAATTTTGGCCAAGTGTGAAGCAGCTTTTCGACTTCGTTGCCGACCGACAACTTTTGCCCTACGTTGTCCGAAGTACGCACTTCGTTGTGACAACCACATTTCAGCCAGAAAATGTGTACTGTGCGCACTTCGCTGCGACAGTCACACTTCGGCAGTTGAAGGTGCGAAGTATGCACTTCGTCGCAGAACTGGCGCAGTCTGCACTGCGCTGCGAAGCATGTCCTTTTCCTGTGTTTCGGCGTAGTCCGCACTGCGCTGCGAAGCACGTCCTTCGCCCATGGTTCGGCGTAGTCTGCACTGCGCTTGCGAGTGATGGACTTCGCCCAAGGGTCGGCGCCGTCCACACTTCACTCCCATCACCTGGAGCTCACCCTGCGCACGACGCTGTCTACATTTCGGCCGACAAAAAATCAAAACTAGGAAATCGCTCCTTCAAATTGGTATTAGAGCTGATAGTGCCGTGACACGGAGATAAAAGCATGGCTTCTGAGAGAAAATCGTTGTAGTTGCAGATCCCATGATTTAATGGTAAGAGCTACGATTACTAGAGCATCCAGATGAAGATCTTGTTCGGATCTCAGGAGCTATGGGAGTTAGTCGAGAACGGCTACCTAGAACCAGCAGATGCAGCAGCACTGGCCACCCTCTCTCAAGCAAACAAAGATCTATTGAAAGAGCACAAGAAGAAGGACCAGAAGGCCCTCTTCTACATCATGCAAGCGGTTGAGGAGACCATCTTCCCGCAAATTGTATCAGCCACCAAGGCCAAGTAGGCCTGGGAAACCCTGGCAAGTTCATATCAGGGCACCGACAAAGTGAAGTTGGTGAAACTGCAAATGCTTAGGAGAGAGTTTGAGAACCTACAGATGAGCGAGTTCGAGTCGATGAGCGACTTCTTCACCTAGATAACTGAAATTATCAACCAGATGCAGTTGAATGGAGAAAATGTGCAGAGTTAGAGAATCATGGAGAAGATTCTCAGAAGTCTGTCTGCCAAGTTTGACTCGGTTGTTATAGCAATCGAAGAGTCGAGGGATTTGACAACCCTCTCGACAGACGAACTCATGGGTTCCCTACAGACCCATGAACAAAGCCTAAGCCGCTCAACTCAGTCTTCTTTGGAGCAAGCCTTCAAAGCACAAGTCTTAGTCCGAGACAGCAGCAGACAAGACTCCCACAATGACGCTTCTAGTTCTCAAGGAGGAAGAGGCAGAAGCAGGCATGGGAGAAGGAACAAGCAAGGAGAGAGATCAAACCCTCAGGACGCTAAGCCAAGTTGCAACTTACATCAACAAGGAGGAAGAGGCACTGGAAGAAATCAACAAGGTGGCTCTCAGCAGAAGAAGGACATGTCAAAGGTCCAATGCTACTACTGTAGCAAGTTCGGCCATTATGCCACACAGTGCAGAAAGAAGATGGCGAATGAGAATCAGCAGCAAGCCCATTATTCGGAGGAACCCGAAAATGCGGTAGGAGGAAATATGTTGTTGACTTGCAGTATTGAAGAGAGAGCAAGAAACACATCTAGTATCTTGACAGTGGTTGCAGCAACCATATGACTAGGAACAGGGAGATGTTCTCACAACTGGATGAAACAATCCAGTGCAAAGTCAAGATGGGGAACAACATCAAAGTTCCTATGATGGGGAAAGGAAAGATCCTCATCCGCACTTGGCACGGTGATAGAAAAACAATTCAAGATGTTTTTTAAGTGCCTGGGTTGAAGCACAATCTGCTAAGTGTTGGACAGCTTGTGCAGAAGGGGCACACTGTACTGTTCAAATATGGTGTCTGTTCCAGTAGAGACAAAGTCCATGGACAAATCGCAACTGTGTCCATAACAAAAAATAAAATGTTTTCGCTGCAGATTTAGAATGAATCTTTGATGTCTCTGAGTGCAGTTGAGAAGGATGCTACCTGGCTATGGCATCTCAGATTCGGTCACCTGAGTTTCAGTGGCCTGAATCTACTGCACAAGAAGCAGATGGTGAAGGGTTTACCCCTTATTGAGCAACCAAACCAAGTTTGTGAAGGTTGCCTAGTCGACAAGCAGCATAGGGATGCATTCCTCGTAGGACAGTCTTGGAGAGCATCACGGCCTTTGGAGCTGTTGCACTCAGACATCTGTGGTCCCATGCAGACCACCTCATATGCTGGCAATAAGTATTTCCTGACCTTCATTGATGAATTCAGCTGAAAGACTTGGATTTATCCAATCAAGTTGAAGTCAGAAGCGTTTGCAAGGTTTAAGGAGTTCAAGGCTCTGGTTGAGAAACAAAGCGGTTATTATGTGAAGACTCTTAAAACTGATGGAGGTGGAGAGTACATCTCCAATGAATTCCACAACTTTTGCAAGTAGCATGGAATTCGAAGGCAGTTCACTGCCAGATACACACCATAGCAGAATGGTGTAGCTGAGAGGAAGAACAGAACAATCATGGAGATGGCACGAAGCATGCTGAAGGCAAAACATTTGCCACATGAGTTCTGGGTAGAAGCTGTAAGTTGTGTGTCCCACCAAGAGTGTGAGGGAAAAAATTCCAAAGGAAGCTTGGAGCAAGTTGAAGCCAAGTGTGGCTCATTTGCGAGTTTTTGGATGCATAGGATATGCACATGTTTCAGATGAGAAAAGGTAGAAGCTAGATGACAAATCTGAAAAGTGCATCTTCACAGGATACAGCGAACCAGCAAAGGCATACAGGCTGTACAATCCTATGACAAAAAAACTTGTCATCAGTCGAGATGTGAAGTTCCTAGAGGATGCAGCTTGGAACTGAAATTCAAAGACTGGTCAGTCTAAACCAGCAACTGTTGAATCTGTAGACTTGGAGGAAGACAGTGTCCAACCACCTATGCCTTCAAGCAGCAATAGTGGTGCCAGCAGTAGCACACCCTCATCATCCCGGTCACCTCCACTTGCAAGCAAAATTCAAAACTTGAGGACTCCTACAAAGACTCGAAGCTTGCAAGACATCTATGAGGTAACCCGTAATCAGTTAGATGAAGATTATTTTGATTTTGCTCTCTTTACTGAATGTGATCCAATGGAGTTTGAAGAGGCAAGTCAGAATCACAAATAGGTGAATGTGATAGATGAGGAGATAGCAGCCATTGAGAAGAATGAGACATGGCAGCTAACAGATCTTTCAGCACGAAAAAAGATCATTGGGGTCAAGTGGATATATAAAACAAAGCTTAATGCCCAAGGAGAAGTTGACAGGCATAAGGACAGATTAGTGGCGAAAGGCTACAAGCAGAAGTCAGGAGTTGACTATCATGAGGTGTATGCATCTGTAGCCCGACTTGACACAGTCAGAATGATTTTGGCACTTATAGCTCAAAAAGGATGGAGCATGTACCAGATGAATGTCAAGTCTGCCTTCCTTAACGGAGTTTTAGAAGAAGAGGTCTACATAGACCAACCGCACGGTTATGAAATACAAGGGCAATAAGGCAAAGTCCTTAAATTGAAGAAGGCCCTGTATGGGTTGAAGTAAGCACCTAGCGCATGGTATAGCCATATTGATGGCTATTTTCAGGAGAATGGGTTTCAAAAATGCCCATATGAGCACTCCCTATACATGAAGACAAATGCAGCAGGTGAGCTCATAATCATCTGCCTGTATGTAGACGATCTGATCTTTACTGGCAATAGCAGCAGCCTATTTGCACAGTTTAGAATAGTCATGAAGTTCGAGTTTGAAATGACTGACATGGGGCTGATGAAATTTTTTCTTGGCATTGAAGTTGACCAATCAGCAGATGGCATCTTCATTTCTTAGGGCAAGTATGCAAAGGATGTCCTGAAGCACTTCAAGATGGAGGACTGCAAACCTGCCATCACACCTGTAGCCACAAGTTTGAAGCTGAGCAAGTTGGATACAGAGAGGAATGTAGATCCAACCTTGTTCAAGAGGCTAGTTGGTAGTCTAATGTATTTGACTGCAAATCGGCCAGATCTGATGTTCGGAGTCAGTCTGATCAGTCGTTTCATGGAGACTCTGAAGGACATGCACTAGCAAGCAGGCAAGAGGATCTTGTGCTATGTCAGTGGGATGTGAAACCATGGCCTATTTTATGCCAGACGGGACCAGTTGGAACTAGTCGGCTACACAGACAGTGACTAAGCTGGGAGTACCGATGATCGGAAGAGCACCTCTAGGTATGCTTTCTATCTCGAATCAAGGACAGTCTCATGGTCGTCCAAGAAGCAACCTATTGTTGCATTGTCCATAGCCGAAGCAGAATATGTCGCTGCCACGATAGCCGCATGCCAGGCAGTATGGCTGCGAAGAGTTCTGAGTGAACTACACAATCCTCCGGAAGGCACGACAACAATTTTCTATGATAACAATTCGACCATTGCACTGTCAAAGGATCCCATGTTCCATGGCCGAAAAAAGCACATTGATATTCGTTATCACTTCATCAGAGAGTTGGTGAAGTCCAGAGAAATTCATCCGTAGTTTTGTAGATCCAAGGAGTAGTTGGCAGATATCTTCACGAAACCTTTGAAGGAGGAAGACTTCAGCAGATTGTGAGAGTAGCTTGGAGTCAAAGTGCTTGTGAAATCAGGTTTAAAGGAGGGTGTTAGAAAAATAAACCCAGATTTCACGCCTGTGCCCAACTGCACTCCGAACCTTAGGCGAAACCGGATTGCGCTCCAGACATGGGCAAAGTCGGACTGCGTTGCCGTAGTCCGGGATCCCGGCAAAAGTGTGACATGACGTCACACCTACCTTCTGACAAATTTGACACCTGACAGATCCAATCTCCGCAGGAGTTAATGCCAAGTCGACGTTTGTCAGAAACCCTAGATGAGGGTCGGTCTGAGGATAACCCTTATCCGAAGCTGTCAGAGGATAAACCTTATCCACCTCTCCCCACGGCTATAAAAGGGCAGTTCGGGTCTTCAAACGAAAAAGAGAAAAAGCAGTGCGTGTGAGAGAAGTTCGTGAAAGAAGAGGCGGAGAATAGAGTAGAGAAAGAAAGTAGAGCGATTCAGTGAGGAGTGTGGCTCAGCTGATTAATGTTCGAGCAGCAGACTCGACATTTCTCCCTTTTTAGTTTATCCTGCGGCGTAGCCTGTAGATGTTGTTATTTCCTCGGTTGAGGAATTTTTGTAACCCTAGTTTTTCATATGAATAAAGTTTGCTGTTTGTTTTAAGCATCTTTAGGGTTTGCAGTTTGTTGTTCTCTGTTCCGGTGTTTCTCCTCTCGCATACGGGTCTTGCCAAGCCAGGCAAACCCAGCGGCAGCCGCAGAAGACGAAGAAGTCGAAGGCCAAAAGTTTGGCCAAGTGTGAAGCATCTTTCCCACTTCGTTGCCGACCGGCGACTTTCGCCCTGCGCCGTCCGAAGTGCGCACTTCGCTGCGACAGCCGCACTTCAGCCAGAAAACGTGCGCTGTGCGCACTTCGCCGCGACAGCCGCACTTCGGCCAGAAAACGTGCGCTGTGCGCACTTCGCTGCGACAGTCGCACTTCGGCAGTTGAAGGTGCGAAGTACGCACTTCGCCGCGGAACTGGCGCAGTCCGCACTGCGCTGCGAAGCACGTCCTTCGCCCGTGTTTCGGCGCAGTCCGCACTGCGCTGCGAAGCACGTCCTTCGCCCGTGGTTCAGCGCAGTCCGCACTGCGCTCGCGAGTGACGGACTTCGCCCAAGGGTCGGCGCCGTCCGCACTTCGCTCCCGTCGCCTGGAGCTCGCCCTGCGCGCGACGCTGTCTGCATTTCGGCCAACGGAAAATCAAAACTGGGAAATCGCTCCTTCATACAAAAGGGGTCTCTTCCATTCGTGTTTTTCCCCGTACAACTTGCATTCTTAGTGGATAAATCTGCGTGAAGCACATGACATTCGCAGTCAAAGCATGAGAAGAAGAAAAAAGGTGCTTTGCCATGGCTCATAATTTTATGAAACTGGTTCGAGTCTGCTTGTAATAATTGAATTTATAACCGGAGTGATCCCGACTTTGCAGCTAATTTGAGTGAAGCATTCTATTTTCTAACATGGTATCAAATCATGTCAATCGTAGTCAATCTGCTATCCATGGAAGCACTCTGATTATGTCAGGACCCACCAAACGACTGGTGGCCATTACCTTCATTTATTTTAAAGGATGATGTATTTCTGTTCTGATTATCCATCAAGTTTTCCTCACTGGTTATTGTGCACTCCTCAACCATCAAAATATTCCAGTAAGTTCTCTGCCAGAGCTACATTTGTGGCTGGTACTTTTACACCAAGGAGTGGTCATTTCCCTATAACTTGCAATTTTGATGTTCAGATCGATCACGCAGTGAGAGCTGAGGTTATTTGACTGCTTTACGGTAGATCTATTGAGTTAGGACACTGGGGCATGGCTGTAAAATGAGGAGATCTCTAAAGTAGTGTCGTTGATTTTTGAAACTACAAATGCAATCTGTGGCGAAGAAAATTTTTAAAGGTCGTAATATTGTTTTTACTCCGGTAAATGTGGTTAGCCTAAATATTCTGTGGTTGTCCTCGTTGGTTGTACAATATCGGATTTGGCGATAGGCGATGGTGGGTGCATGGCCCACTGTTCTAATGTAACCGAACATTGGGCCACGAAGACACAATGATGATGGAGATTTGGGCAATGAAGATGCTGAGGTGATAGAGTCGAGCAAAAGCAGGGCGGGGAGTATGACTTGGATGCTAGTTTATTTTTTAATGAGAGCCTATGGAACATTTTTCCACCATAGTCCATATTGCAGGTTCTCTCAAAGATTCCTATGTGCACCGCATGATGGAGATGAAGGAACATCGCTACTGAGATTTTTGTTCGTGCCCATTCCTGTCCTCGACTAAAGATATATTATTTGTTGCGACTGAAGAGTTGCAGTGTGAGCCAAACCAAAGTATGTAGAGGAGATCGATGTTTTGAGCGCGTCACAATGTAGTGTTGTCCAGGCTTGCTTCGTGACAAATACAGTGAACAATGCGTGGTGGTATTTCTATATGCTCAGGTGAAGCATGGAGGGATGTTACGGTACAGATCAGTCTTATTGAAGACTTGAAATGACGATATTTCTCTGTCAATGTCCTATTTTTCTGTGAACGAATGATTATTTACCAGAACTCATCTGAATCAATATGATCAGGCGTGATTTACCATAGGACAATTTTTTTGGTGTTTAAATCTGATAGCACTCCCAGGAGACCCAGGATTTGGCTTATACAATGCCCTTAAGAATAGAAGGATATGTTTTGTAAAATTAACGCTTGGTAAGTTCATCTTATACCATGGTATGCACTATTTTTTTATGTTCCTGTCTGCGTTTGTTTGGAGATTTATCAGGTGACCGACACTGCAAGTGTGGAGAACACCTCCTTAAAAGGAGTGGTCATGAACTTTCTCCATACGGTGGTCAAACACATTTTCTGTTGGCGGTGGGAGTAAGCCATGGATCAGGCGATGAAGTGTCGGTGCAGCGCTAGAATTACGTCGGTGGAATAACTTACTGACATAAATATCCACGTCGCATTTAAAAATTTTGATTTGTTGTAGGGGCACGTTCTCAGCTCATGAAGACTGGTCGTTCTATCCAGACGGAGCAGCGTACATCGATGCCATTTCGCATAAGGAATCAACTGTAATTGGAGTAAGAAGAAAGTGGGGTTGACCCACGGTCACCCGACTCTTCTACACTGTGTTTTTTTTGGTGCCTTACCTATTTTTTATTTTGAAGGGTCAAAGCATATGGGTGGGAACCACTTTTCTCTTGTAGGGAGGTAAATTTTTTTATTTACCAATGTATGGCCATAAAAACATTTTTTATACAAGGGATGATCTATTTTCTTCCCTAGATGTAATGGGCTCATGTGAATCCCTTTGGGGTATGTTTTTTTTTAAAGAGGTATTCATATTTTTAAATGTTTTTTTGGGAGGGAATTTAAAAAAAATAAAAAAACCAGCTTTATCTAGAAAAATCTTTTTGTAAGGCAAGAAGAAAGTCATTATTTTTGTAAATGAAGGACAAAGTGACACCCGATTATAAGAGTGTTTATAGTCATTGGAAATATTTTTTTGAGATGGATATTTTAGTGTTGTCCAATTTATATTTTGCTGAAATTGAAACTATGTTTTTTTGCCTCAAAAATATTGTATCATGGAGTGCATTCTCGGTTGAACCCGACACTCCTAGACATTTGCTTACATGATTCTAGTATCTAATCACCTTCTCTATAGCACCTAGTAGATGTAGCAGCTGGTTACCCATGCATTTATGTAGGATGAGAAGGTCACCATATGGACACGTTCAATAGCTACATTGATGCCCTTTATTTGATTGATTCCCTTGAAGTAAGTTGTTTGTCCACTTAGTTTTTGGACCTTGTTAACAACCCATTGTGTTCATATAGGTGGAAACCACTACTTATGCTTGTGGAGTCAATTTCGACATCCCTTGTGATCCTTGTGGTTCTTTCTACACTATATTTACACTCTTTTTTTGTGAAACACTTTGGTTTCAAGGGGTTTTCTTTAGTGACCTTTTTCATGGTTCACAACCTTGATATGTGTCACAAGCACCAATCTAGGAGTAATATTTCATTCAGTTCGATGACGAGGCTTCTCTACTTTTTTGAGATATCTCATGGATCCTTTGTAGGATTCTTGATGGAAGTTGTCCTAGGGGGGTTGAAGAGGACATCTTCCTTCCTCTCCATCCTCCATGTACATCTTCCTTCTTCTTATTCTTCTATTCTAGCACATCATTTTTCATCATCTCTCCATCAGGGGTTTTATGGATATATTATAAATGAGTACCTTATTAGGCCTTGTTGTTGAGACTCATACTTGTGGATATACCACATGTTTGGTTTTATTGTTTTTCACTACCTCCTAGTATCACTTAAGGGGAGGTGTTAGTATATCCTAGTACCACTTAAGGGGGGGTTTTAGAATAATAAATTATATCCTAAGTTGTTGCTAGGATAATTTGTGTGGTTGAGATTTGTTCAATTAGTTAGGATCCAATAGATCCGATTGTATGCCTTTGCTATTTAAGCAAGGCTTTCATCATTGAATAATATCAAATATTCTATTTTCTAACACTTATTACTATGTTTTCAAATTATTTATCCCTCATCCAAATGAGACTAAATCTAAAAGGATCCGGTGGTTTATCCTAATAATTTTCTAACTAATAAGGATTGGAGAATGATCTGATCCTCCTCCTTGATCTATATGAATTCTTATTTTATTAGAGAAAACTAAGAGATTCTCTAAAAATATAAATTTGTCCAATATTTTAGATATCTTAAGACTTCCAAAACGATTGTTCATCCATTTAGGAGATTTTTTTGCTAGTTCTATATCACATAGTCTGGCACTCTAAATTTTGTGAAGGAAGAAATCAACTAGTGGGTCCATTTTGGCCTATTCTCTTCATATTTCACTTCTTTTTGTAATAAAGTTAAAATATCCTCCCACAATTAAATTCTCTTTTTATAGAAGATCTTGGGAAAAAAATCCTCCTAGAAAACCTTCTTGTATTTATATGGACCACACATATTTATTATAGTTATAGTTTTTTCCAAACTCCTTGGAGTGTAATTCAGATACTACTCATGCTTCTATGAAGAAGATATCAATAAATTAGAAAAAATATTTCCTTCGTGAGACAACTTCCCTAATTTTCCATTTCAGTCTATCCCAATAAACTTCCAACTTGTTAGAAATGAATTAAGAGTAGATGTTGCTTTTCCTACCTCTAACATGGTTTCCTGAATCAATATAATATCAGGATTTTGAATTTTGATAAGTATTTTTAGGGCTATATTTATGTGAGGATCCCCCAATCCCCTAATATTCATATTTATTATAATGAATTATCTAATTCAAGGGGTTGTCATGCTTTAAGTACCCCAAAAATAGATCTTTTTAACTAGAAATAATTTCTTTCTCAGCTTTTTTTTTGGGCTATTTTTAGATAGGAAATCTTACATACCGAGGAACCCTATGTTTAACTAGATTTAAAGCTTAGCCCATTTTGAATTTATCCAAAGCTCTTATCTACTTTACCTTTTTTAAGATCTTAAAGTATATATTTCCACAAGAGATAAAATATTGCATTGAGATGAGGGAATAGAGGTAGAGGAAATACTATTAATGGGGAATTTCCTTAGTTTACTTATTTTTTATTTTATTTTATTCTACATGATCTCTAAGAGAGTCACCCCTATTCCATCCTAAAATAAATCCTTTCTTGATATCTTTGTCTGTCTATATTCCATTATCATCTTCCTTTCCTCCTACTATGGGAGAAACACTCTCTTCTATCCTTATTCTCTCAGGACTATTATCTATATGGTCCTCATAGACCAATTTAAAACCAAATTTATATAGAGAAACAAATTTATTATTTGTATAATTCAAATAATCATGAAAATATAATATTTTATTACCTTAATTGAGCCCTCTAGTCTCTTTATCAAAAAACTCCAAAGCATCCCTCTTCTCCTTTGTAACACCCATGGATTTTTGTCTAGTTATATGGTCATTTTCCATTTGTTTATTAAATGATGCCTATATTGTTCTTATAGAACTCATGGGATTTTTGCTTGTCTCTTATTTATTTGAAATTTTGTTACTATTATCCTCTATCTATTAGTTGTACCAATGAGAATTTCAACTTCTATCTGCTCCTTTCTATGTCTACTAATTATTACTATTCGGCATTCTACATTGACATGACCATATTGGTGGTAAAAACTATATAAAATGGGACTCTAATGTAATATAAATTTTGTGTGTGATACTAAATTCCTATTATGAATTCCATATTATTAGGTAATCCTACACTTAGGTCAATCTCCACTAACATACAAGCTAATGATTTTTTAATGCTATTTAAATTTTTGAAGTCCACTTTGAGAAAAACTCCCAAAGATTTTTCTATCTCCCATAGCATCATATTATTCCAATATTATAGTGGTAGTGTAGGTAACTTGGCCCAAACAAGTTGGGTGGGTATCCTCTCTGAGTGAGAATCAAACACAGATGTCCAATTTTTTAGTGTAAGGATGTTATGACCTCATATCCATATTCCTTTTTTATAGTTGTGGTATATTTTTCTTATTAGAATATAAAAGCTATCCAGCCTTTTGTCATTACATGGTATGTTAGGAGATATCCTAGCAACTCAAACCATGTTGACATGAAGATTTTTTTTTTAGCGAGTGTTCCATGAACCTTCCCACTAGTTTGTCTGCATGTGATATTTGATTAGTGAAATTAGTTTTATTTATGTTCATATGATCTGACTAGTTTACTTGCATGTGATAAGATTAAATTTATATGTACTACATTTATACTTTCCCTTATAGAATACATGATTATACATTGCATTTTTAATTCTTATCTATATAAATGCCTTTCCAATGTGCCCATTCTAGTTTATGCAAAAGTGATGAGTAATGGGACTCAACTCCAATGGCAATTCTGAAATTCAATGACTTGTGTATAATTTGATGGTAATCTATATTAAAAAGAAATTGCTACTAATCTTATCTTACCCTCATAGCCATAAAAAAGTATACATTTTAAAATAAAATATATTTTCATTAAAAAACCATCAATCCCATGTTTTCTCATATAAAAACATATATCACCCATGTTATCAAATATAATAATTTAATATACCAAACTATTAATATAGACACACGAATGAGGTAATGTCATGACCCTCCCTTGGTAGACTTTTGTTCACTTGGATGGACTTATGTTTTGATATATGCTTTATGGAAGGACTATTTGAGTATTTCAAATTTAGTTATGCTGACCAATACATTTTAAGAAAAATGTAATAGGAGTACTTATTAATGGGAATGATGGATAATCACTTGTTGACATAATTACTATGATGATTATGATGCTACTAATAGAATTGTATTTTGCAAGAACAAGGTTTTCTCATGTTTGGGATAAAGACTAGCCATCAAAAAAATGAGATGGAATAATAAGAAAAAGATGAAATTTAGAATATTTCATATTATTCTTGTAATAAAGTTACATAGCAGGTTCATTGCAAATGGAATGATAAGTTAAGATTTGACTTCTTTTACTTTTATTGAAATAAAGAAATATATTTCTTGTTGTGATTTGTTGTCACATAAAGTAATTTAGTGAAATGTTGAACTATCACTTGACTTAGAGTTGAAGCATACCTCCAAATCATGAGCTAAAATAAACCAAAATAATAAATCCTCAACTAAGAGTTGAGAGAAGATTTTGGTGATTAGCAAGTCATGATGATGTGGTGGAAAAGCTTAGGATCTATCGTACGAGAAAGGGAATACAAGGTAAACCATATTCCTAATTATCTGAAATAAATCTAGGGGATGTGGGATCATGGAAATAGAGTGGAATAATATGAGATAGAGTCGAGTTCCAAGTTGACAGGTGATGTGGTGAATGAGGGAGTGAATAGGATCATCCAGGGGCAACGAGAATTTTTGGTGGGTGGTAGAATAGGTAGAGAGAGCAAGGATGGATTGGATTGGAAATTCAATAACATGCATAGTGGATGATGTGGAAAAGCTAGGTTTGTGATCGCCTTGGAATCTCCCATTGTTACAGTGGACTCGAACGACAATCGAGCTAAGAACTATCAAGTAAGCACACTAATTCTATTAACATTTGGGTGTTGAAATCTATGGATCATAGAAGTCATATTCCATATTACTGTAAAGAGTAGTGTGTTGTGCAAGTGTGGCTTGGATGGCTCATCACCTGAATGTGAATAGAATGGAACTATTGAACTTGAATGAATATTTACCATTGTAATTGTTAGTCTTCTTAGATATGATAAATGGTTACCTTATACCAAAAATATTGGTCTGTTGTGTTCTTCTTGTTAGCAAGGACTAGAGGTTATATTAGTTTAAGTTTCCATCTATTAGTTTTTCTATTTGAATAGAAATAAGACCATTTATAGTGAGTTAATGAATTAAGGTAGTAGGTTGAGAGTCATATTTAGAGTAGAATTCATAAAATAGAAACCATAGGTTGTATATTAAAGGTGAAGTGAGGTGCAGTTGTGAGTAAATGGGAACCTCCACCATTGTATTTTTGTATGCTTAACCAAATACTAAGAGCCTTTTGTGTGAGTTGAATTTACATCATATTCTATGTGAATTCAATGACATAGCCTTTGGTTTATATCAAGATAAAGATCGAGATACTTTAGAAATAATTGCATGTGAAGTCAACTTTTGATTGGCTATAAACCTAGTTATCATTGGAGTTTACGTGAACTGATGTGCTTTGTTGTTTTTTTAAGATAAATAGGATAGAAATCTTACTGTGTCGGTTGTAATTATGTGTGCATCATTATTGCATATTTGTGATTGCCCATAATAACTTAAGGTAAAAGGGAATACTAGAATGTTGTTTTACCTTTACTTAAGCTAGATGTTACATACAATATTGTGTCTTCATTGATTCAAAATTTAGATGAATTGTGTATTTGGAAGGGATGTTGTTTTAACTATTCCTTTTTTTTGAGAGTTTTATTAGAAACGTAATGGTTACCAGAAAGAGTCTTCCTTAAAAAAAAATTAATTCTAGTTTTTGATATGGTAGTTATTGATTCTTTTTTGTTGAGATTTTCATTAGAAACGTAGTGGTTTCCAGAAACAATCCTCCTTTAAGGAAAAATGAATTCTATTATTGGATATTGTATGTATTGGTTCCTTTTTGTTGAGAGTTTCATTAGAAATATAGTGGTTTCCAGAAACAATTATCCTTAAAGGAAAAATGAATTTTATTATTTGGATATTGTATGTATTGGGGACTTATGGAATCGATGTGATACCTAAGGTAAAGGAAATCTGATTTTAGTCTCTTTAAATAAAGAAAAGTAATTTATGTATTCTTTAATAACTCATATTATTCTCCTGTTGCTTAATAAATGGTGCATTTAATATAGTTGGTAAGTTCACCTTGGTATGACTTATGGTTACCTGTATCTTATTTAAGATAAGTGGATTGATAATGTCGTGCATAGTGAGACTTCATTGGTAACTGGAGTGACACAATGATCAATGAATCACCATGGCGAATACTTGTAGACATTTATAGACACTAACAATGGTTGGAAATTCATGATAAAATGTTAGTTTTAGTCTACTCAATATAGAATGTTGAGTTATGTTATTAGGAAATGAAAGGAATGATAATCAGATCATTTCAACTTGTAAGGATCTCAAGTTTTAATAGAACACCACATTCAACCAAAACAATAATATGAAAGCAAATTGATAGCATAAGCCTACAAATGGATATGCAAAACAATGAGCAACAATATCATATATTATACATGAATAATGGAATTCCTCCATGAGTACAATGAAGGTGCATTTCCTATATAGGTTCTAAGAACAAATATCCACCATACAAAAAGAATAAGTGATATGGTCCATATATTTATAACCGCTATGGGGAGAAAGAATCTCAACCCTTCAAATATACTTAAATATATTCCCATAACTCCTAGGAATAGTCAAACCTAAAAATATCCCCATAATATCTAAGAAATAAATATGTAACATATCATAATATCTAAATAAGATAAATGAAATACCCACACATAAGTGGGTGGGGAAAATACATGGAATAACTAAATAAAAGGAAAATAAATTACATAGGTGAACATGATCTAAGGTAAACAACCTACTCTAACACCCTCACTCAAGTGAAGCTAGATGCCAAAACATAAAGTGGCATATCTAATATGAGTCCCGAAAACAAGGCCTGATTAGGTACTCATGTACAAGGTGTATCCAGAAGTTCTTGAACCAGAAGGTGAAAATCTATGTGGAAAAAATAACCATCTTGCTAGAAAGAGAGAAGGAGAAGTAGGAATGGAGCCAAGGATTTCTCCTAACACCTCCCTAGGATGATGAGCTCCATGAATATATCCTAGGAAGAAATTGATGCCTCTGTGATAAATAATGTGTCTCCCATGAGAAAGAAAGTAGCCATGAAGCATATGTAGAATATCTTCCCACTCCAAGTGAGTGTGAGAATATGGGAAAAAAATGTAGAATGATTATGTAGAATCCTTCAAATTGATATGAAGTGAAGAAGATGCCACCAATAAATTATGAATTGAACCTCTAAGAATGTAGAAGCCCAAAACAACATCAAAATTGGGTAGAATATAGTCCCAATCAACATCCAAAATATCAATGTGTACAAAACCATGAGTGTGAAAAAGTGGAAGATATGTTTGAAGAGCATCCATCAAGGAAGAATCACTAATGTCCTTATGCATAAGTGATAATAAGCCCATGGAATAAGCAAGATAAATAAGTGGAGTCTTAAAATCCTCAAAAGAATCAAAATGGTCTTCAGGATCTCCAAGTAAGAGTTCAACTAAAGACAAAATATTTATATCCAACTCTTGTAGGAGTACATCATCCAATATGAAAGAAACATGAGAAGGAAATGGTGGACAAGGTGGCTCAATCAAATAAGGGCACACCAAAAAAGGGTCCACAAAGGAAGAAGTACATGGAGGAGATACAATGTATACATTATCATCAAATAAATGAGTGAGCTCCTCATACATGTCAATAAAATCATATGTGTGACTCTCAATGATGATACATACAACACCATCCAAGAAGTAATATGTATGTAAGGATGTAACATGCCATGAATTATCTACTATATCTACTACAACATCAACATGATAATCCACATAAAATAAGTGTCAAGATGTATCCTATAAAATATCTGAAGCAAGTAGTATAGAATCAACTTCATCATCCAAAACATCACGAGATAGTGACTCCAAAAACAAATATGCAATGTCACAAATGATGTCCTCCATGCAAGAAATTGTAAGAGAAGGTGATGGGTAAAAAAATTATTTTCAACATATGATAAGAAAGGTGAGGTGTGTTCTTATGAACTCCAATAAAAATTTGAAGCTCCCCATAAACTGAATAATAAAGCATGCTAGAGATCCTTAAATTTTTCAAGAACCATGTCCTATACTCCTTATACTTCACCACTGGTTTGGGTTTTGGAGTTATGAACAAAGGATCTAAACCTTCACTTTGACATAATGAAAAAGTACCTTAATCCATGCTTCAAAATTTTCATCATTTGCCTCTATGCTAAGTTTGAAAAAAGAATTTTTCAAGATGTCCTCAAAAGTAGAAGAGCTCCCCAAAATCAAATGTCATTATAATATGATATGTCTAGTGTGATATCACAAGGTGGTGTAAAATACCACAACATCACATAAATGCACCAATGAAGCTTATGAGCTTTGAAAAAATATCCAAAGGAATTCCCAAAAGAATCCCCTCCTTCAAACTAAGTGTCTCAATGAGGAAGATTGGCACAAGAGGATGCACCACAACAAATTAAAGGAAGTCAAATACAAAGGAGTTCTCAATAACAACAATGTGTAGGCTCCACCAATACTTAATACCAAGTAAGTTGATCACAAATTTCCAAACTAAGTGGACAAACAACAAATGAAGGAATATGGGACTTTATAACAATAGTCCATATACCGGTTCAAGTGCAAAAGCCTTTTTCACAATGCAATTTTGAGAGTGCAGTCATAAAATCATTCTAAATGTCTAAATATAGATCCAAATGATCTAAAATTTTACATACATATCTAAAAAATGATGTTACAAGCTTGGAATTTTTTTGAGCAACTCCCAATATTTCTCTTGAAAGACAAGTTTACTAAAAATAGTAAAATCACTATAACAGACATAATACAAATCCAAATGCTTTCAAATTGTATGGTAAGGTCTATCATATGATTTTTACACATTCTATATTAAAACTTTGATGAATATATATACATATTACTAAAAAAGTATAGGTTTTCATAAAATCATGATATCTTGAAGATTACCGATTCAAATGAGCTGAAATTTTGATCACAATGCATATGAATGTATCTACAGACCCCTAAAATATTTTGTGAAAAAAAATTATTTCTATCAGGATATACATGCAAATTATTAAAATAGGTTGGGTTTGTGACCCTACCAAAAAAGGAAATGCTCAAGAAAAAAATGCTTAGGATAGATCCAAGGGAATGAGGCTATTTTACTATGGATAGAAGAGAGTTTAGGAGGATGGTGATGATCTGAAAATGGAAGCAGATTCAAAAAATTACCAAAAACTCCACCAAGGACCCGCTCATAAAAACTAAAGCTTCCACAACAATATTTGAACCTACAAGAGAAAAAATAGTACAACACTCACAATTAGATGATTGCAATATTGTAACGACCCAAAAACACACAAACAAAAAAATACAAAAAATAGATAAAGTTTTTTTTTACTAAGGAGAGGGATACATGAACCCTTCATGAACCCCTAACCCAACTAGTATTTACCTAAAGTTTTGATCCCCTAAGTTTTCCTGAAAGCTACATCTCACGAGGTGCCCTAACACAAGCCCGTCTGTGTAGGCGTACCATGTGTTACTACAAATAAGCCCATCTATCCCATCACTCTTGATGAGCTAGACTTATCACCCTCAGTCCATCGAAGGTATACACACATCTCCATACCATACACAAATCATTATGTGTAGGTATGCTACGAGTATTGCGAGTTAAGCTATCTATCTCATCTACACGATGAGCTATCTTAACTCAGATGTAGTCTCTCCACAACTTAGTCCTTTATCTCCCTAAGGGGGTCTCAATTCCCTTAGGTCTCCTATGTTCACCCTAAGGGGTTCTCAATTCCCTTAGGTCACCTATGTTCACCCTAAGGGGTTCTCAATTCCCTTAGGTCACCTCTGAGTTCACCCTAGAACTCTACTCTTAGATTTCTAATATCAAGCAACCAAACAAGAATGAAACTAGAAACTAAAACAACAAAGAGTAATCGCTAAGCATCCAGAAAATAAAGAATGATTAACACTAAAAGAGAATCATCTACATAGTATAACCAAATACAAAAATAAAGTAAAAGTACCTTCTCTAAACCAATAAATAGTTATTGCATTAAATCTTGCATGGTAAATCCTTCTTACTTTAAAGAATATTACATTAACTGCATTGGGGATATCTCCCCACAATTCTAGTCTATTTGAGCATAAGTAAATCAACATAAGATACAATTACCTATACTTTATTTCCATTGAACTCCTTGCTTCTCCTTGCTTCCCATTGGTTCTTTGAGGGTAGTAGGGGATCAGGGTACTCATGGTTCAGGATAGGCATGCCTCTAAATGCATCTATTCATTTACTTTGCCAAATTGCAACTATACAAAATTCAATTAAGTTTCCAACCATCTAATGCATAATGGATATTATAAAAGATCCTTTACTTTTATCTTCACCTCTCAAGTTCCCTTAGAGAGTCATCCAACATGTACTACTTAGATCAAGGTCTAACTTTAATCAAATCCATTCATGTCTTAAAGCATTAAAGTCCCATACCTTTAACCTCTAAAACAATCCCTTTCTTTTTCATTCCCTAAATCAAAGCCCCATAACTTCAATTCAAAGAATAAATCTACATCCTTTTTAATTCAAAATTCCAATCAAATCAATTACTATTTTAAAGCATTAAAGTCCCATACCTTTAATCTCTAAAACAATCATTCATTCATTCCCTAAATCAAAGCCCCATAACTTCAATTCAAAGAATAAATCTACATCCTTTTTAATTAAAATCTCCTAAGATAATCAACATTAATCAAAGGTTCCTTTTTAATTAAAATCCTCTAAAATAATCAACATTAATCAAATTCCTTTTTAATTAAAATCTCCTAAGATAATCAACATTAATCAAAGGTTCCCTTTTAATTAAAATCTCCTAAGATAATCAACATTAATCAAAGGTTCCTTTTTAATTAAAATCTCCTAAGATAATCAATATTAATCAAAGGTTCCTTTTTAATTAAAATATCCTAATATAATCAACATTTATCAAAGTCTCCCTTTGAATAAAAATCTCTTAAGATAATCAACATTAATCAAAGGTTCCTTTTTAATTAAAAATCCTTCAAGATAATCAACATTAATCAAAGGTTCCTTTTTAATTAAAATATCCTAATATAATCACATTAATCAAAGGTTCAAACTAAATACAAAGGTTCCTTTCTAATTAAAATCCTTCAATATATTTCATATAAATCAAAGGTTCCTTTCTAATTAAAATCCTTAAATATATAAACATTCTTATTAAAATCCTTCAATATATTTCATATAAATCAAAGGTTCCTTTCTAATTAAAATCCTTCAATATATTTCATATAAATCAAAGGTTCCTTTCTAATTAAAATCCTTCAATATATTTCATATAAATCAAAGGTTCCTTTCTAATTAAAATCCTTCAATATATTTCATATAAATCAAAGGTCTCATTTTAATTACAATTTCATGGTAAACCTTTCTAATCCAAGTTCTACAACCAAAGGCTAACGCCCTCCATGGCGGATGCGAAACAACCTCTGCAAAAATATTAAAGTACTGCCAAACCTAGAGTCCAAACAAAATAGAACCAGGTACTATGTTTTTACTTATGTCACCACTAAACTTACGTAGCAACAAAGTTCCCCACAAAGGCGGATGGTCTTACGCTATAAGCAATATTTTCTAAACCCAACCCTTTCTCTAAACATAGGTGATTTTCCTATAGGTGGTGCTCCCAAATGCAATGCTCTTTCTTGGAGTATGAGTGGTTTTCCCACTATAACAGACATCTCTAAAATAGGGTTCCCACTCTTGGAACACGATGCTTTTAAATACACAATGCTCTCAAACTCCCACAATGCTCTTGGACACGTAGTGCCCTCAAACACTCACAATGCTCTCTTCAACATACAGTGGCCTTCAAATATGCACAACGCTTTCTCTCTAAACACACAAGGGCCATCACATATGCACAATACTCTCTCTAAACACACAATACCCAAACACCAATGCTCTCTAACACACAGCTCAACTCACAATCTCTAAACACATAGTGGCCATCACATATGCACAACACTCTCTAAACACATAGTGGCCATCAAATATGCACAACACTCTCTAAACACATAGTGGCCATCAAATGCACAACACTCTCTCTAAACACACAATGGCTAATCAACTCCTCTAAACACATAGTCTCAAATATCAAATCTTCCTCTAAACACAATGCTCACCTCTCTAAAATATCTCAAACACACGCTCTCTCTCTAAACTTAGACGTAGGTGGTTTCCAATATTTTCCAATGGATTTTCATGCTATAGGGGAAGTATAACCAGGTTTTGAACTAAGACATTCACCATACCAATGCAAGTAAAAATGGATTTAAAGTTTAAAACACTCCAACCTTAATACTTCTACGGAGATGGAATCTGGTGGTGTCTTGGTTGCCTCTCCCCTTTGCTTACAGTGCATTCTTCTCTTTTCCTCAGTCCTTGGTTTATGTCTCCTCTATCCTCCCTTTGTCCTCCCTTCATCCTCCTCCTTCCACTCTTTCATTTTTTCCTTTTTCCTTACTTGCACCTTACATGCTTCCTTGCTCTAGGTGGCCCATCCATCGTCCCTTCTCAAACCTTGAGCCCAACCTCGAGCCCCCTTCCTTCAATGCTTCATCCCTTATCCTTTGGAGGCAAGGAGTTCCTTTTCCTATAATTTCCATCTTTGGAAATTAGTAGCCCCCTAGATTATTTTCATAGGTTACACTATATAGGGGAAAGGGATATTTATATTTTTAAAATGAAGAATGGTACCTTTTTAAATAAAATATCATTTACATGATATTTATCACCATTAAAATATATTTATTTTATTTAAACAATTTCATAATTGCTTTTTCATTAAAATAAAAGATATCTATTTCTTAAATGGATTTTCTTTCATTTATTTCAATTAATTAAAGTCTTTTAATGAATTTTCCATTATCATTAAAATGAACACTTTTAATTAATTTAAATGAAATCTCATTTATTAATTACAATGAAGTTTACTAATGAGCTCAAATGAATCAAACATTATTTAATTAAAACCTCATTAATTAATTTAAATGAATCTTTATTTAGCATATAAATTTAATTTGCTTTTCTTCATAAGAATGATGCTCTACTTTCACTTCAACATGACAGTTTACTTTATGCATCCACATACATTTTGCAGTTGTTCTCCTATAGAAATCCCAACATTAAGCTATCCAAGCCATGATGCAGTAGAGAGCAAACAAATTTATAAAACAACAAAGAGGGAATCTTTCCATCAACCCAATCACCTATCTTAGCCAAATATTTTATGATAGCTACTAGGCTATCAACTAAAGCTCAAGGTGATCAGTCATCGATGATTATCCCTTCCGACAATGCATGCCTATATGAAGGTATCTATCCATGTTACCTCTGAGTACCTTAATCATCATTTCCCCTGATCTTAGGTACCCTCATTTTTGGTGGATGCTTCTTGCTCCTACACACTTGGCAATATGTTAGCGATAACACGCCCTTATAAATCAACTAAACATCATATAGTTGGTTCAATTGTTCAAACTAAGTATCACCACATCATAGGTTAATACATTGTTTTCTTTGTGCCATAAAGTCTGCTAGGGAGGGTCATGACATCCTCCCCCACTAGAATTAAATATCATCCTCGGTGTTTCTAGTTTCCTTTTTTTTTTCTAACAAAAAGTAAAAAAATTATTACATCATATAGCTTCAAACAAAAAGGGAAATATTTTTGCATAACCTCCACTTTCTCCCAAGTGGCATTCTTCTTAGAGAACTGGTCCCACTAGACCTTACATTGTTCGAGAGTCCGATTCCATAGAGATTTAGAATGAAACTCAAGAATCTTCATTAGTAGTACTTCAATGGCCTTTGGATTTGCCATATGCAATTTAGAAACATCCCACACATGTTCAGGGTCAGCAACATATTTCCTAAGCAAGGATATGTGGAAGGTGTCATGGATTTTGGATAGATTAGGTGGTAATGCAAGTCGGTATGCAACTAGACTGATATTTTCCATGATCTCAAAGGGCCCCACAAAATGTGGATCCAACTTCATGGATTTGATAGCACTCTTCTTTGGATTAACCCTCAAGAACACCTTATCTCCAATAGAATACTCTCTTGGAGTCCTTTTTAGATCTGCATAACTCTTCTACCTATCCATAACTTCTTTAAGCCTTTGCCTAATTTCCTTTAGCTGATCTTCCATTACCCTAACCATTTTTGGCCCAATCACAACTCGGTCTTCTAGGTTATCCCAAGACAATGGTGTTCTACACTTTCGCCCATACAAGGCATCGAAAGGTGCCATTCCTAGCGAGGAGTGATGTCCATTATTGTAGGTAAACTCTACCAAAGGTAGACAATCTTCCCAATGAGATTTGTGATCCATGCAGTACATGTGGAGCATGTCTTCCAAAACTTGGTTTACCCACTCTATTTGGCCATCGATTTTAGGGTGGTATGCTGAACTCATATTCAATTTTGTACCAACTGCACTATGAAGGGATTTCTAAAATTCAGAAGTGAATTTGGAGTCTCTATCTGAGATAATTACCTCAAGAAATCCATGCAATCGGAATACCTCTTTGACGAATCTGCTAGCCACTACCTGAGCATCATCCTTGGTATTTCTCGGTATGAAATGGGTAACCTTAGTCAATTTTTCGACCACTACAAATATGGCATCATGTTGGTACCGAGTCTTGGGTAAACCCACTATAAAATCCATAGATATAACCTACCATTTTTGCGTAGGTATATCATGCAGATATAGTTTTCCTACAGGATGTTGGCGTTCTACCTTAAATTTTTGACATTCGAGGCATCGAGCAACAAAATCCATGATGTCCTTCTTCATTCCTACCCAAAAGAAGGTTCTTTTCATGTTTTCTCGCATTTTGGCTCCTCCTAGATGAGTAGAATAAGGAGATCTATGGGCTTCTTGCATTATCAAGTTCCTTAAATCACCCATATTTGGTATGATGACCCTTCCCTTATAACACAGAAAGTCATATTTCACACTAAATTCCTTATTTCCTTCAGGATATCTGTTCATCCTAACTCGAATTCCTTGGCAATACTCATCCTGAGATTGCTCCTGTCTCACTCGATCCATCAGGTCCATGTGAATTCTAGTTATGGCTGCTATATATTTCCTTCTACTCAAAGCATCAACTACTTTATTCTCTTTTCCTTTTATGTACTCAATCTTGAAATCATACTCAACGAGAAATTCCACCCATCTTCTCTATCTCGCATTGAGTATTGGTTGGGTGAATATGTACCATAGACTTTGATGGTCGATCTTTAATTCAAAGGGTCTTCCCACCAAGTAGTGGTGCCAAACCTTTAAAGCATGCACCACTACAACTAGCTCTAAATCATGCGTAGCATAATTAACTTCATGCTTTTTGAGCTTCCTTGAAGTATATGCCACTACTGACTCCTCTTGTGAGAGTACCCCACCCAACCCATCTATTGATGCATCAGTGCACACTAAAAAGTCCCCTTGAGGATCGAGAACCTTTAGTATTGGTGCAGTAGTAAGCTTATGCTTTAGTAGTACAAAGGCAACCTCACACTTTTTTGACCACTTGAATTCCTTTCCCTTCTTCTGAAGGTTAGTTATGGGTCCAACAATCTTGGAGTAGTCCTTTATATAACATCTATAGTAGCCCATTAACCCCATGAAACTTCGCACTTCAGTCACATTAGTAGGGGGTGGCCAATTCAGAATAGCCTCTATCTTCTCTGGATCCACAACAATTCCCTTTGCTGATATGACATGTCCAAGATATCATACCTCTAGAACATAGAATTCACTCTTAGCCAGATTTCCATAAAGTTGATTCTTCCTTAACAATTCTAACATGATCCTAAGATGTTTATCATGTTCTTCTTTATCTCAAGAGTATATAAGGATATCATCTAGGAATACCAAGAAAAATTGGTCCAAGTATCTTTTGAACACACTATTCATTAAGTTCATGAAAGTAGTTGGGGCATTAGTTAGTCCAAAGGGTAGAACCGTAAACTCATAATGCCCATACCTAGTCTTAAATGTCATCTTGTGAGTGTCTTCCTCATGAATCCTTAACTGGTGATACCCTGACCTCAGATCGATCTTAGTAAACACCTTGGCATCCTTTAGTTGATCAAATAAATCTTCAATCCTAGGTAAAGGATACCGATTCTTGATTGTAGCCTTATTTAGCATCCTGTAATCAATACACAATCTTAGTGAACCGTCCTTCTTTTTCATGAACAAAATTGGTGCACCCCATGGTGACACACTTGGTTTTATCAAACCCTTCTCCAATAATCCTTGCAATTGAACCTTTAGTTCTTGCATTTCAATAGGATTCATCCTATACGAGGATCTATGAATAGGTTTGACTCCCATCATAAGTTCAATTGTGAAGTCAAATTCCCATACAAGAGGTAGTCTAGGTAGGTCCTCTGGAAATACATCCTAAAAAATCTATAAAATTAGATGTTGTCTTAGTATTTCTCCTTTCTCATAGTCTTCCACTTCATTAAGTTTTACTACATACACTATTCCTCCTCTCTTTAGGGCATTTTTTAATTGCATAGTGGACAACATCTGAGGTTCAAATACCCCTTGTTTGCTATGAATTCTTAGTCTCTTTCCACCTTCTTCTGAATACTCAATCCATCGGTCTTGAAAATTGACTAAGGCTTTATGAGCCTATAGCCAATCCATCCCTAGGACCACATCAAAGGCGTGTAGGGGAGCTACATATAAACAACATTCCATAGTCCCATTAGATAGAGTGATCTCTACCATAGGATAACACTGGTTCACCGAGTAGGTCTACCTAGAACCGTACTCAACCTTCCACCCTTGAGCCAAATATCTAGGCCTTTTCGACATAGTCCTTGCTAGACTAGATGAAATAAAACTATCAGTGGCCCCACTATCTATCAAAATGTTTACTTGTTTATTAAAAACCTTACCTTTCACAAGTAATGGGGTGGCTTGTCCCTCTAGATTCTGCTTCCTGATTGTGGCATAGATCCGATGTTCCAGTTCCTTCCATTTTGCATTAGCTATGCTAGTCCCTGCTCGATATGGACATTGATTATAGTAATGAGGTCCCCAAAAATTGTAGCACCCTTCCTTGGGTCCTTGCTATTTTTTAGGTTTCTCATTCCCACTTTTAACTGCTAGAGTTGGAGCTTGCAACTTTTGTGGTTGAGGTTTCATATTATTGGGTTTGTTATCCTTCCTACGAAAGTTCTTCTTGAACTTCTTCTGATTTCCATAAGGTTTCTTCTCAGGATTTTGGGGGTTCTTAGCTTTTCGCTCTTGATCAGCCTCCCATTTTACAAACCCATTACTATTCCTCTTCTTTAGCTCCTACCGAGCTTGCTCGGGTAGAGTGTCATATTTATAACAGAAGTGTGACTCTGCTTTCTTTGCTAGGTCATATGCCTTTTGTAGTGATTTAGGCTCCTGCATGTCTACATCATGCTTTAACCTAGATTCCAATCCAAGAGTGAACTTGTGAACCCATATTTTCTCATTATAAATAGGTACATATTTGAATAGTCTTACCAACTTCTTATAGTACACCTCTACTATGTTGGTTCCTTGTCTTAGACTAGCAAATTCTTCAAACTTTAAGGTATAGAAATGCTCTATTAGGAATCTCTTCTTAAATATGTTTATAAATTCTTCCCATGGGGTGTCAATAGGTTCAATATTAGTTTCCTCATAGTGGGTTTCCCACCATTCCAGAGCAGCCCCTTCTAGGTTAATCATAGCCCAAAGTGTTTAGGTTCCTGATGAGTAGCCTTTTACTATAAAGTGAACCTCTGCTTCTCTCAGCCATGCTTCCACTACATCCCCATCGCCCTCTCCATAAAACTTGGAGATACTAATGTTTTTCATGTCCCTAGCTATTTCCTTTTTTGCTAAGGCTCTAGCTTGCACTTGTTCTATAGTTAGTCCACTATCTAGACCAATCTCTGAACCTCAAACTTGTGAATTCTGATTCATAGCCATTTCTAGCAATTGTCTTATCTGATCCTGCATAGCAGTGACCATAGCGATGAGGTCTTCTACCTCCCTATTGGGGCTTATTGGTCCCCCATCCTAGTTTTCTTCTTTGACATTACTTTGTCAAGTTTTTCTAGGTATAGGCCTCCCTCTTATGGTCTTAGGTGGCATCTTAACCTGGTTCCATCCAAGAAAGAAGATTAGATTATAGTTTCATCTTAAGTTGTACCTCTAATTCAAGCCATAATACAGAGTTCTCTTGCTATATGCATTAAAAATCTAACTAGGGTAATATCCCAGGCTAGGATGTGTCATTGATACCGAAGCCCATACTAAGGCATCCTAACATCCACTCTACCTTAGGGTTAATGCCCATCAGATTCTAGAAAATAGGGTATTCTAGATCATCCCAAATTTAGCCCTTTCCTTAAGCAAGCCTTCATTGGATACATCTAATTCCATTTAGCACACATAGAAGCTCTATACCCTCATACCTAGAGCTCTGATACCAAATGTAATGACCCAAAAACACACAAACAAAAAAATACAAAAATAGAAAAAATTTTTTTTTACTAAGGAGAGAGATACATGAACCCTTCATGAACCCCTAACCCAACTAGTATTTACCTAAAGTTTTGATCCCCTAAGTTTTCCTAAAAGCTACATCTCATGAGGTGCCCTAACACAAGCCCATATGTGTAGGCGTACCATGTGTTACTACAAATAAGCCCATCTATCCCATCACTCTTGATGAGCTAGACTTATCACCCTCAGTCCATCAAAGGTATACATGCATCTCCATACCATACACAAATCATTATGTGTAGGTATGCTATGAGTATTATGAGTTAAGCTATCTATCTCATCTACACGATGAGCTATCTTAACTCAGATGTAGTCTCTCCACAACTTAGTCCTTTATCTCCCTAAGGGGTCTCAATTCCCTTAGGTCTCCTATGTTCACCCTAAGGGGTTCTCAATTCCCTTAGGTCACCTATGTTCACCCTAAGGGGTTCTTAATTCCCTTAGGTCACCTCTGAGTTCACCCTAGAACTCTACTCTTAGATTTCTATTATTAAGCAACCAAACAAGAATACATCTAGATACTAAAACAACAAAGAGTAATCACTAAGCATCCAAAAAATAAAGAATGATTAACACTAAAAGAGAATCAGCTACATAGTATAACCAAATACAAAAATAAAGTAAAAGTACCTTCTCTAAACCAATAAATAATTATTGCATTAAATATTACATGGTAAATCCTTCTTACTTTAAAGAATATTACATTAACTGCATTAGGGATATCTCCCCACAATTCTAGTCTATTTGAGCATAAGTAAATCAACATAAAATACAATTACCTATACTTTATTTCCATTGAACTCCTTGCTTCTCCTTGCTTCCCATTGGTTCTTTGAGGGTAGTAGGGGATCAGGGTACTCATGGTTCAGGATAGGCATACCTCTAAATGCATCTATTCATTTACTTTACCAAATTGCAACTATACAAAATTCAATTAAGTTTCCAACCATCTAATGCATAATGGATATTATAAAAGATCCTTTACTTTTATCTTCACCTCTCAAGTTCCCTTAGAGAGTCATCCAACATGTACTACTTAGATCAAGGTCTAAATTTAATCAAATTCATTCATGTCTTAAAGCATTAAAGTCCCATACCTTTAACCTCTAAAACAATCCCTTTCTTTTTCATTCCCTAAATCAAAGCCCCATAACTTCAATTCAAAGAATAAATCTACATCCTTTTTAATTCACAATTCCAATCAAATCAATTACTATTTTAAAGCATTAAAGTCCCATACCTTTAATCTCTAAAACAATCATTTATTCATTCCCTAAATCAAAGCCCCATAACTTCAATTCAAAGAATAAATCTACATCATTTTTAATCACAATTCCAATCATATCAATTAATCCTTTTTAATTAAAATCTCCTAAGATAATCAACATTAATCAAAGGTTCCTTTTTAATTAAAATATCCTAAGATAATCAACATTAATCAAAGGTTCCTTTTTAATTAAAATCTCCTAAGATAATCAACATTAATCAAAGGTTCCTTTTTAATTAAAATCCTTCAATATATTTCATATAAATCAAAGGTTCCTTTCTAATTAAAATCCTTCAATATATTCATATTAAATCAAAGTTCCTTTTTAATTAAAATATCCTTCAATATAATCAACATTAAATCAAAGGTTCCTTTTTAATTAAAATCCTTCTAATATATATCAATATTAAATCAAAGGTTCCTTTCTAATTAAAATCCTTCAATAAATTTCATATAAATCAAAGGTTCCTTTTTAATTAAAATCTCCTAATATAATCAACATTAATCAAAGGTTCCTTTTTAATTAAAATCCTTCAATATATTTCATATAAATCAAAGGTTTCATTTTAATTAAAATCCTTCAATATATTTCATATAAATCAAAGGTTTCAATTTAATTAAAATCCTTCAATATATTTCATATAAATCAAAGGTTCATTTCTAATTAAAATCCTTCAATATATTTCATATAAATAAAAGGTTCCTTTCTAATTAAAATCCTTCAATATATTTCATATAAATCAAAGGCTCCAGTTTAATTAAATTACATAGTGAACCTTTCTAAGCCAAGATCTACAACCAAAGGCTAACGCCCTCCATGGTGGATGTAAAACAACCTCTACAAAACCTAGAGTCCAAACAAAATAGAACCAGGTACTATGTTTTTACTTCTATCACCACTAAACTTACATAGCAATAGAGTTCCCCACAAAGGTGGATGGTCTTACGCTACAAGCAACATTTTATAAACCCAACCCTTTCTCTAAACACAGGTGATTTTCCTACAGGCGATGCTCCCAAATACAATGCTCTTTCTTGGAGTATGAGTGGTTTTCCCACTACAATAGACATCTCTAAAATAGGGTTCCCTCTCTTGGAACACGATACTCTTAAATACATATGCTCTCGAACTCCCACAATGCTCTTAGACATGTAGTGCCCTCAAACACTCACAGTGCTCTCTTCAACATAATGCCTCACAGCCCTCTCTAAACACATAGTGGCCATCAAATATCACATCTCTCTAAACACAAATTTCCACAAATCTCAAACATAACACTCTCTCAAACTCTAACACATATGCACATCACATCACAACTTCTCTCTAAACACATAGTGCATCAAATCACAACATAACACCCAAAACACACCAACAACACAATGCTCTCTCTAAACACACAATGGCTTCAAATACACACACAATGCTTCCTCTAAACACATAGTGGCTTCAAATATGCACACATCTCTTGACACACATAACTTTCTAAACTTAGACGTAGGTGGTTTCCAATATTTTCCCATGGATTTTCATGCTACAAGGGGAGCATAACCAGGTTTCGAACTAAGACATTCACCATACCAATGCAAGTAAAAATAGATTTAAAGTTTAAAACACTCCAACCTTAATACTTCTACGGATATGGAAATCTGGTGGTGTCTTGGCTGCCTCTCCCCTTTGCTTGCGATATGTTCCTCTCTTTTCCCTGGTCCCTATGATACATCTCCTCTATCCTCCCTTCGTCCTCACTCCTTCCATACTTTTTCTTATTTTCCTTTTTCCTTACTTGCACCTTACGTGCTTCCTTGCTCCAGGTGGCCCATCCGTCGTCCTTCTCGAACCTTGAGCCCAACCTCGAGCCCCCTTCCTTCAATGCTTCATCCCTTATCCTCTGGTGGCAAGGAGTTCCTTTTCCCATAATTTCCATCTTTGGAAATTAGTAGCCCCCTAGATTATTTTCATAGGTTACACTATATAGGGGAAAGGGATATTTATATTTTTAAAATGAAGAATGGTACCTTTTTAAATAAAATATCATTTACATGATATTTATCACCATTAAAATATATTTCTTTTATTTAAACAATTTCATAATTGCTCTTTCTTTAAAATAAAAGGTATCTATTTCTTAAATGGATTTTTTTTCATTTATTTCAATTAATTAAAGTCTTTTAATGAATTTTCCATTATCATTAAAATGAACACTTTTAATTAATTTAAATGAAATCTCATTTATTAATTGCAATGAAGTTTACTAATGAGCTCAAATGAGTCAAACATTATTTAATTAAAACCTCATTAATTAATTTAAAGGAATCTTTATTTAGCATATAAATTTAATTTTCTTTTCTTCATAAGAATGATGCTCTACTTTCACTTCAACATGATAGTTTACTTTATGCATCCACATACATTTTGTAGTTGTTCTCCTATAGAAATCCCAACATTAAGCTACCCAAGCCATGATGCAGTAGAGAGCAAACAAATTTATAAAACAACAAAGAGGGAATATTTCCATCAACCCAATCACCTATCTTAGCCAAATATTTTATGATAGCTACTAGGCTATCAACTAAAGCTCAAGGTGATCAGTCATCGATGATTATCCCTTCCGACAATGCATGCCTATATGAAGGTATCTATCCATGTTACCTCTGAGTACCTTAATCATCATTTCCCCTGATCTTAGGTACCCTTATTTCTGGTGGATGATTCTACCTTCTCCACCTATGAGTGTACCTGATCCTGCACACTTGGCAATATGTTAGCGATAACACGCCCTTATAAATCAACTAAACATCATATAGTTGGTTCAATTGTTATCACCACATCATAGGTTAATACATTGTTTTCTTTGTGCCATAAAGTCCTCTAGGGAGGGTCATGACAAATACCTATTGCTTTGATACCATGAAAGGAATGATAAATAGATAATTCCAAGTTGCAAGAATATCAAGTGTTAACAGAACACCACATTCAATAAAAACAAGAATCTGAAAGCAAATTGAAAGCATTATCTTACAAATGGATATGCAAAACAATGAGCAACAATATCATATATTATACATGAATAATGAAATTTATCCATGAGTACAATGAATATGCCTTGCTTATATAGGCAAGGATGATCAACTGTAGTGGTAGTATCAAGATAAGGACTAATATCCACCATAAAAAAAATAATAATTGATATAGTCCATAGATCTATAACTGTTATGGGGAGAAAGAATCTCAACCCTCAAAATATACCTACAAATATCCCCATAATATCTATGAAACAAATATGTAACATCTCATAATATCTAAATAAGATAAATGAAATATCCACACATAAGTGGATGGGGAAAATACATGGTATAACTAAATAAAAGGAAAATAAATTACCTAGGTGAACACGAGCTAAGGTAAACAACCTACTCTAACAGGGAAGACACCAGTTAGAACATCTATTTATGTTATAGAGATTACTATAAATAAGGCTCGTAAAATATAATTAAAATATATAAGAGCAATGAAATAACATTGTGCAGCTTTGGTATTGTAAGCATAAGGATACGAAAGCAAAAAGGAAAGCGAAGATGCGATGCAAATTAAACTTAGACTTAACGCTAATTCCTAGGAATTCAAAATGCATGAAATGGAGAAAGCATAAATTGAAACCCAAATGAAATAATAGCCCTTCTATTTTATTGATGTATTTCCCAACTCGGTTACAATTCGCATCCTCCCTTTTCAGGGGCGAGGAGCATTAAATCCATCTCTTGGTTACATCCATGGATAGCCTTTCCTTCTTCCGTGTGCCCACATGTAAAATGGGTGGACAAAACATCACCTCCACTTGTGTTGATGAGTCTTGACTCCTCGTTGCTCCTTATATGTCTGAACCCTACATTCAAAGGAACAAGAAACGGTCAGTAGCACCTGCGGATAGAACAAAACATGCAATCCCCAAGCCTAGGATAAGTGAATGAGAAAATTGAATTAAACTATGACTAAAACAGGTCCAAATGCTCTAAAATTTTGACAGGGGCATCAAGATACCACTAGGAAGGTCCTACAAAAATAATAGTTTGGAAATTCCTTGCCATTTTGAATTCACTCCGAGGCGGGACGAATTCACCTACAACAAAACGTCGAAAAGGTACCGTCCCAATGTCCTACATAGGAAGCTCCAAAAGACCTGCAAACTTGGGGTTAGCTAATTGGGGGAATTTTGGGAAGATCCAGATGGTTAGATTTTTCCAATTTGGCCTCCATCAATCAGAATTTGACGATGCTACCTGTAGGTTAGTGGAAGCGAGCAATGCTAGAAATATGATCAAAATTGTTCAGAACAAAACGAAATTCAAATGACAACCTATCTAAGCATCATAGAATTGAATGAAAAAATGAAAGCAAGAAAATCTGCCATATATTTCCCATCACTCTGAAAAGGGGCGATTAGGATTGTGGCAGTGTGGGAGGGGGTGCCCATGGGGTAGGCCACCCGCTGTTTGAGGCTTGATTTTGGCACCAATCCACTTGGGATGGGTCCAAAACCTCTTGTGTGGTATTGTTAGTAAATTTGGTGGGATATTATGGCCAAATGTTGGGTTTTGGGTCCAAGATTCATCCTCCCAATAGTCACCCAATGACCTCCCCTCTAAAGGAAATCAAGGATGTGGAAGGTGCAAATCCAAAAGGTGTGAGGTATGAAAATAAAATGACAACACTTCGTTGCTCTAAAATCCTCCTCCTCTACATGTTTTGGGGTGAGGAAACTCACCAATTTATAGACCTAGAGGTCTCTTGAAATGGGCATGCAGAGGTGCCACTTGGCAATCATGCCTTCCCAGGGGGAAGGAGATTCCTCCCTGAAGAGGGACTTCATGATTGCCCTTGTAACAACCTCTAATGCTCAAAAACGCTCACCCACACTCCCTTGCAATGAAGGAAGCGTTAAGTGATGGATCTGAGCTACCATTTATCAAGATTTGACATTTTTACCATCAAACCTGAAATTCGCCCCACCCTAGAGCGAATCTGGAATTCGTCCAAGGGTGGGGCGGATCCTAGTTTGAATCCGTCCTGGGGTGGAATGGATATTGAGCAAAGTTATTCAAGGTGTAAAATTGATCTTTGACCTTCCAAAACGATTGTGAGAGTGGTTAGGACCACTGTTTAACCTCTGGGGGTTGCCCTTGGGGATGTGTGTGTTAAAGTGATCAATTTTTGTAGTCACATAATAAGATTGGTGTTGTTTTGGTGTCTACAGATGCCTCTTTTTGGGATGCGTTGTGCATGGCATAGCGTCGAGAAAAAATATATAACCAAAGCACTAATGATTAGGGCTTCTCAGTACCCTAACTTTTGATGCCCCAAGTATGGAAAGGGCATGCATTCTTGAATCCTTGCTTCTGACGAGCGAAGGAACTCAATTCAAGTGTTAACCTTTTTCGATGAGGTGTTACTTGATCTTGGACATTAATCAGTCATGAATAGGCAAAGGGCACAACCTTTTGTCAGTGAGAACCTTGAGTTCATGATTCACGAAATGCCAAGTGATTTGATCAACTTGTGATTATTGCTTGTTTACTGCCCCAAGCAGGAGCGTGATTTGTCTTTGTCAATGATTCTTCGAATGCATGCCATTCCTTAATTGGGTGTGTATTTGTTGATTGGTAACTAAGTGTGACTACCCCCTCAAGCGATGAATCGATGAGGGAATGACCTTCATGAGAAAAGCGACGAGTTGCTTGACCCAAGATGACTTGTGCAAGGGTGCCTTTAGATGGTTTAGCGTTAAGCGTGTGCAATTTTTTGACATTTAGACCTATTTTTTGTGGGTGTTAACCCTTTTTGCGATGCTTTTTGGAGCTGAAATTGGCAAAAATCTATCTTCTCGTGGACTGGTCCGGCTATGGTAGCCTTATTAGGGAGTAGGATAGTGACAATTTGTAACCCCAATGTCTGTTTTGGATGCCAAGAATGTCAGGCGTGAAGGCGCCTTCGTTCAAAAATGTTATTGCTATTTTTGGTTGGGTTTTGGCCCTTTTAGCGACATCGTTTGGGGATGAAATTCTCAAAAATGTGTCTTCCCATGGAGCGGTCCGGCTATGGTAGCCTTCTGAGGGAGTAGGATAGTGAGGATTTGTGACCCCGACATCTGTTTTGCATGCCTGAAATTTCAAGTTCCAAAGCACTCTCATCGGGAAAGTTTATTAGTTTTTTTGGTGCATTTTTGTTCGATTTTTGTTGCGGGGTCACAGGACTAGTTCTTTGTAGCCTGCGGGTATTTTTGATGATATATACAGATGAATTTATTTTGTTTATTCTAGTGATGATTTGATTTTATGCATGATGAGTGATGAGTATGGATGTATGCATGTTAATTTATTTTGGTGGATGCATATGTTATGATAAATGCAAATGTTTCTAACTTTCAGGATATGCAAATGTAATGGATGAATTGAATTTGTGTTGTTTGGCAAGAGCACCATAGACTGTTTAGACCTTTGTGGGTTTTTTTTTTTTTTTGGTGATTGCTGATGGCAATGCAAAGATGAAAGATAGCGCAGTTGGTTTTAGAAATGTAGCTAAGGTTTTCTGAGACTTAGACAGTTTGAACTCACTAGCCAAGAATGTACTTTATCTTACGAGATTTTTGGACGAGGTATGAATCAGAATTGTATTTGACCAAGTTATTTCACATCCCTATGTGTGTAGTTGCGTTCATTTATGTGGTATTTGTCAGGATACCGCCAGTGCCAGATAGGCTGTCAACCAAACCTGTACTGAGGATCACCTAATTAGCTCCACTGACTCCTTTGTTGTATTTAGTCAGATTAATCTGTAGTGCAATCCAGGATACCATAAGCTAGCTCATCCACATGCAAAAATTGATCTACACACAAGTTAATGCGACAGATATATCATCATGCAGGAGGTTTTCCATGAGTGATCGATAGGTATCAACCAAACCGGTACTAAGGTTCATCTCATGACTTGTCAGAATGCTGAGATTTCTAGGGATTCAAGTTCGAATCCCTTCTTTTCTTCAATTGTATTGGGATACTTGCTCTTTTGTAGTGATAAAGATCACTATATATATATATATTTGAGCAAGGGATTTGAATTTCAAGTGATGAGAATCACTATTTTTTGTGCCTTTTGATGTATGCACTCTGGTGGTGATGTCAAATTTTTTTTGGAGTTTTGACTGTTTGCAAAATTTTGATGTTTGCAACTTTTACCCGAGACTCTGGCCTCAGTGGGTGACCATGGTACATAGCGGGTGCGGAAGCACATGGTTCCCGCATTGTATATTGCTCTGGAGGAAGGTAGGGATCTTCCTCATTTTCCCTTTCATAGGTGTGAAAGGGGTGGGCAGAGTTAGCTCACCCTGCTTGAAGAGCCCTACACTCTGGGGTTTGTCTATTTGTTCTAACAGTGATGGGGGTCAAAGGAGGGATGCCACAGTCATGTGGCCTCTCCTCATGGACACTATGTTGCTCTAGATCTCCTCGGCGTCATCAGGTCATCACACGTTTATCATAACAACCACAGAGTATTTCACCAAGTGGGTGGAAGCAGTTCCGCTTACCTCTACGACTGGAACCCGCATTGCAGATTTCATTTTGCATAACATCATGTCATTTTGGTATTCCATCCAAAATAATCTTGGATAATGGGACGTCATTCAAGAACAAAGACATGCGTGCTTTGACCACAAAATACAAAATTCAGCATAGTTTTTTGACACCCTATTATCCGTGGGCAAATAGGCAAGAAGAGGCATCAAACGAAATGCTAGTTGCCATACTTAAAAAGACAGTCACATATAATCATAAGGATTGGCACATTCAGATCCCACTTGCCCTATGGGCCTATCGCACTAGCATTCGGACACCCACTGGGGCAACTCATATCGAGCTTCTAAGGGAGCTTTCTTGTCTATGTTGAGTGTCACATGTAAGGACACCTCCTGAAAAGGGCTATGATGAACGAGCGTATCCCTCAAAGGGGTGTCCCTATAGTTCCATTTTGACATGGATTAATGCAGACTCTCTTATGGGTCGGTCCGCCAAGGTGGTATGACCAAGTCCTTGGTGCTGTAGCGGAGGCGATTTATGCCCCCTTGTACACTTTCCACAGCTTCTGCCCTTGATTGGGCTTGGCTACGTGTGTACACCATGGTGGTGCTTTCCTACAGGCTATGTAGATTTTTATCTCATTTATGATTTTTATTTGCTACACTAAATAGAAATGAACACACACACACACAAGCAGTGATTATTGTTGGATGTGTCTCATTCTTTGCTGGAAAATAATTGTACGACAGGCACTACAACGCAAAAGACGACGGGTAGGGGGGGTCCGAGGGGGGTCTCGTTTTTCATCTACTTTTATCACTACTTTTCACCTAATTTTATCACTACTTTTGGAGTGACCCCCAAGATTCCCACGGTTGGTGGGTGGTTAGTGGGTGTGGGTGGTTTAGCCCATGGTGTTGTATCCACGATACCCTAATACCACTTGGTGGTTTAGGGTTGTATGAGTTTCCTTATATAATTATTGTAATGTCCCATTTTAGGGACAAGAGAGAGAATAATATATCAAGGAGGGTAGACTCTTGTTTGCTGGACTAGCCCAAATTGGGTGAACCAGGGTAAATCTTATGTGTTATATGTGCATTGAATGGTGTCATTATTTCCTTAGTTATTATTTCTACATTATTTCTAGAATATATTTCTGTAAATTCTCTTCATTTGGTATCAGAGCCAAGTCATTAGCCATAGGGGGATGCCTTTATTGCTAGGGTTTAAATCTATTTGAAGAAGATCTAGGGTTTCTAGGAGTGAGAGGAAACCTATTCTGGAGTGGGAGTTACGCAAAAGGAGTTTGAAGGAAAAATGTCAGGAAATCGTTCAAGGATAGAGATCAAGAAATTTGACGGCAAAAGTTTTGAGCTATGGAAGTTAAAGATGGAAGATATGCTCATGGACAGAGATCAGTGGGCTGCTATTTCAGAAACAAAAAAACCTACGGGTACTTCCGATGAAGATTGGGAGAAGATGAATCGAAAAGCAAGGAGTCTGATTTGATTGTGTCTTGCAGATTCGGTGCTCATCAATGTTTCGGGAGAAGCTACAGCAAAGGATATCTGGGAGAGGTTAGGGGCTTTGTATCAATCGAAGTCCCTAGTGAACAAATTATTCCTCAGAAAGAAACTATACAATCTTAGGATGCATGACGGGGATTAAGTTGCAGATCATCTGAATGCATTCAATACAGTGGTAAGTCAACTAACATATGTAGAAATTAAGTTGAGTGAGGAAGATAAATGCATTACTTTGTTATGCTCTTTACCAGATTCATGGGATAACTTAGTAGTAGCAATTGGTAGTACAACTTCATCCACATTGAAGTTTGAAGATATAGTGGCATATCTATTATCTGAGGATATGAGGAGAAAAGCCATGGAGGGAACATCTAAGGAAGCCCTAAAAGTGATAGGGCATGCCAAGGAGAAGGACAAATCTAGATATGGTGATAAGTCTAAGTCTAAAGGTAGATCCAAGTCTCGGGGGAAGTTTGAGAGAAAATGCTGGAATTGTGGCAAGCCTAGTCATATGAAGAAGGATTGCAAATCAAAGAAAGTTGAGTCTGGAAAAAAGTCTAATAAATCAACTTCCACAAAGATGAATAAATCCATTGATGAAGTAGGGGATGTATATCTAGCATCCTGCTCATCGTGCTCCACACGATCAGATAAAAATAATTGGTTGATTTATACTGGTGCCTCTTTTCATATGACTCCTCATAGAGGGTGGTTCAGTGAATATGAAAGATATGATGGAGGGGAGGTACTATTGGGAGATGATTCACCACTCAGAATCATGGGTCGTGGAAGAGTGAAAATTTTGCTATAGGATGGTAGGGTTAAGACCCTACCAGGTGTGATGCATATTTTGGGACTTTCTAGAAATTTGATTTTGATAAGCAAAATGGCCGATGCAGCAGTGAATGTCAGTTTTGGCAAGGATTCATGCAAAATGGTTCGTGGATCAATGGTGTTGGCAAGGGGAGTTTGGATTGGAACATTGTATAAGCTATTAGGAAGCACTGTGACAAATGAGTGCAATAGCTCAACTGTTCCTGAGGTTGATTTTGATAAAAGCTCAACACTCTAGAATCAAAGGATGGGACATATTGGAGAAAAGGGATTGCATACCCTATACACAAAAGGTATGGTTCATGGTATCCCTAATTACTCAATGTCTTTCGAGTTCTATGAACATTGTATTTATGGTAAACAAAATCGGGTTAGTTTTCCATCTGGTGCCACAAGATCTAGTGGGGTACTAGATTTGATCCACAGTGATATTTTTGGTCCTGTTCCTATGTCGTCTCTTGGAAAATCAAAGTATTATGCTTCCTTTGTTGATGATTTTTCAAGATATGCATGGATTTACTTTCTTAAGAGCAAATATGAAGTGTTTGAAAAATTGAAGGAATTTAAAGCACTTTTTGAGAATCAAACTGATAAAAAGATTAAGGTGTTGAGGTTTGATAATGGAGGGGAATATTGTTCTAATATATTTGAGAAATTTTGTAAGCTATGTGGTATTGCAAGACAGAAGACTACTCCATATACACCTCAAAAGAATGGAGTTGCAGAGAGGTTGAATAGATCACTGATGGAGAAGGCTAGAAGTATGCTCAGTGGTGCAGGTTTGGCATAGGAATTCGGGCAGAAGCAGTGAGTGCAGCATGCTACTTGCGAAATCGGTCACCTACATCAGCATTGCCAGATAAAACTCCATTTGAAGCTCTATTTGGTAAGAAACCATCTATTTCACATCTCAGAGTTTTTGGTTGTGATGCATACATGCATATTCCAAAGGAGAAAAGAAGTAAGCTAGATAATAAGGTCATTAAATGTATCTTTATTGGTTATAAAGATGGTGTTAAAGGATATAAGCTTTGGAATTCAAAAACTAAAAGTATAGTGTATAGTAGAGATGTGGTGTTTAGGGAGATGATCAGTGATTCCAGGAAGGTAGTTACAGAAGAGGAACCTGGAACGGTCCAATTTGATCTCATGGAAAAATATCAGATAGTAGAAGATCTAGAAGAGGAGCATACAGATGAGGATATGGAAGAGGAGCATACAGGTGAGGATCTGAAAGAGGATGAAGAAAAGGTTCATACACCTATGGTAAGGAGATCAACATGGGAAAGGAGGCAACCTTAAAGGTATAGTCCATCCAATTTTCCTACTTCTTTTGTACTATCTGTTACTGATGAAGATCCTAGAACAGTTAGAGAAGCTGTTAATTTTGGAGAGGCAAACCATTGGGAAGAGGCCATGGATGAGGAAATGATGTCCCTGAAAAAGAACAGAACATGGGATTTAGTGAAATTACCAAGTGGTAGGAAAGCAATAGGTTGCAAGTGGATATTTAAGAAGCAGAATGCTGAAGGTAAAGTGGAGAAATATAAAGCTCGCCTAGTTGCTAAAGGTTTTTCCCAGGTTGAAGGAATTGATTATGGTGAAGTTTTTTCTCCCGTTGAAAAGCTAACATCAATTAGATTTATATTAGCTGTGGTTGCTGCATTTGATATTGAAATAGAACATATGGATGTGAAAATTGCATTCCTTCATGGATATTTGGAGGAAGAAATCTATATGAGGCAGCCTGAAGGTTTCACTGTTGCAGGAAAGGAGCATCTAGTATGTAAGTTAAAGAAATCATTGTATGGACTGAAATAATCACCTAGAATGTGGTACCAAAAATTTGATACTTATGTTTTAGGAATTGGTTTTGTTCATAGCAATGCTGATCACTATGTGTATTCAAAGAAAATTTGTAATGTAATTGTCATTATAGTTCTTTATGTTGATGACATGTTACTAATTGGAAATAGCAAGAAACTGGTCAGGGAAGTAAAGTCTCAGTTGGCATCGCAGTTTGACATGAAGGATCTTGGCCCTGCAAATTTTATATTGGGTATGCAAATAAAAAGAGATCACTCTAACAGAAAGTTGTGGCTGGATCAAAAAAAGTATGTTGAGACAGTGTTGAAAAGGTTCAATATGCAGGATTGCAAACCGGTGAAGGTACCTATTTATTTAGGTGAAATTTTTTTTGTTGAACAATGTCCAAAAACAGAAGAAGAGGTAGAGGAAATGTCACATATTCCTTATGCAAATGTTGTAGGTAGTTTAATGTATGCCATGGTTTGTACTAGAGTAGACATTGCCCATGCAGTGGGAGTCTTGAGTAGATATATGTCTAAACCTGGTAAAGAGCATTGGACTACTGTGAAAAGGGTTTTCAAATATTTGCGTGGCACCTCTAATTTTACAATCTGCTATGAGGGTATAGGTAAATAAAATAGACAATTGGATATAGAAGGGTTTGTTGATGCAGATTGGGCTAGAGATCTAGACAGGAGAAGATCTACTAGTGCTTATGTATTCAATTTGTTCGAAGGGGCCATTAGTTGGATGAGCAAGAGGCAGACTGTTGTTGCTCTTTCAACTACTGAAGCTGAGTATATGGCAGCCACTGATGCAAGTAAGGAAGTTGTATGGCTACAAAGACTATGTGCTAAAATTGGGTTCTTTCAAGGAGCTGTGAAGATAAACTATGACAGTCAGAGTGCCATATTTTTGGCAAAGAACCCTATTTACCATTCAAGGAAGAAGCACATTGATACAAAGTTCCATTTCTGCAGGGACATGCTTGAACAGAAGAAAGTGTTGCTGGAAAAGGTAGACACCAAGGAAAATGTTGCAGATGCTTTAACCAAGGTTGTAAGCACTAAAAATTTTAGATTTTGTACAATTGAAATGGATCTAGCAAAGTATTCAACAAGTGGGAGAATGTTGGCTGTGTCTCATTCTTTTCTAGAAAAGAATTGTACGACAGGCACTACAACACAAAAGACGACAGGTAAGGGGGGTCCGGGGGGGCCGGAGTCCCCCAAGGACCCCCGAATATGGTAAAGGTGATTACGTAATAGGTGATGGCTCGGGGTGCGTAGGGGGGCACCCTTGGATACGGTGAAAGCGATTGAAGCCGACAAAGCCGACGCCAAAATTTTCACCTACTTTTATTGCTACTTTTCACCTACTTTTATTGCTACTTTTGAAGCGACCCCCGAGATTCCCACGGTTGGTGGGTGGTTAGTGGGTGTGGGTGGTTTAGCCCACGATGTTGTATCCACGGTACCCTAATACCACTTGGTGGTTTAGGGTTGTATGATTTTCCTTATATAATTATTGTAATGTCCCATTTTAGGGACAAGAGAGAGAATAATATATCAAGGAGGATAGACTCTTGTTTGCTGGACTAGCCCAAATTGGGTGAACCAGGGTAAATCTTGTGTGTTGTATGTGCATTGAATGGTGTCATTATTTCCTTAGTTATTATTTTTGCATTATTTCTAGAATATGTTTCTATAAATTCTCTTCAATTATCTCGTTTAAAGGTTGAGAGTGTGTCCTAGACCTGGTTTAGTGTGTTTTTGGTTTTTGTTTTTGTTTTTGTTTTTTTTTTTGAAGGTTTTTGTAAAGAAAGTTTAAATGCAAAATGAGGGCTCTTATGACTCCCAAAATTGGTCGCCCCTTCGAAATGCCATTGCCAGGCCGATATACCAACCTCTCTATATACCCACCCTTACGTAAGGGAAACTATAGGTACGTGAGAGCAGATGGTACGTGGAACATAGGTGGTACGGAAGGGGAATCGCCCTTTTTATGACACCTACCATAGAAGACTTATCCTCGTGTGCTAGGAATCACCCCAGCTACACTCGTTCAGCTTTCATCAGGATTTACGTCTGGCAACAGTTGCAATCGGGGTAATGGATGCAAAAATCAAGCCAAGGTGGTGATGAAATCCACTGTTGGTCTTGCTCAAGGGCTGGGGTTTTATGACCAGTGCCTTGGTTTTTAAGTTGTCACGTGGTGTGTGGGGTTCTTTTTATTTTACAAAAGGAAACAAGCAAACAAAAAAAAAGAAAAACTTTCCCTAAGAAAAAAAATAACCCAAAAAAAGTAACACTGAAAACAGAAAATGACAGGGAAAACGTAGAATCCTTACCTCTTCTCTACCCGCATCTGTCAGTCCTGAGTTTCTACCCGAAAAATTCATAGACTGGAATTCATCCCGGGGTGGAATGAATTATAGTACTGTATTCATCCTAGGGTGGGGCGCATTCCAATTCATCCCTGGGTGAGACAAATTACAGTTCTGTGTTTGCCACAGACTGGAATGAACAACAGTCCCGTGTTCCAAAAAAGAAAGATACCTGCAAGCAAGGTAAATTTTGATCAAATTTCTGATCCAAAAAGGTAGAGGATAGAGTCCCACCATGATCACCACTGAAAGCATGGGGATACAGAAGCAAAAAGGAAAGCAAAGATGCGATGCAAATTAAACTTAGACTTAACGCTAATTCCTAGGAATTCAAAATGCATGAAATGGAGAAAGCATAAATTGAAACCCAAATGAAATAACAACCCTTATATTTTATTGATGTATTTCCCAACTCGGTTACAATTTGCATCCTCCCTTTTCAGGGGCGAGTAGCGTTAAATCCATCTCTTGGTTACATCCATGGATAACCTTTCTTTCTTTCGTGTGCCCACATGTAAAATGGGCAGACCAAACATTGCCATAACTTGCATTGATGAGTCTTGATTCCTCACTTCTCCTTTGATTTCTGGACCCTATTTTCAAAGGAACAAGAAACAGTCAGTAGCACCTATGGATAGAACAAAACATGCAATCCCCAAGCCTAGGATAAGTGAATGAGAAAATTGAATTAAACTATGACTAAAATAGGTCCAAATGCTCTAAAATTTTGATAGGGACATCAAGATACCACCAGGAAGGTCCTACAAAAATAACAGTCAAGAAATTCCTTGCCATTTTGAATTCGCTCTAGGGCGGGACGAATTCACCTACAACAAAATGCCGAAAAGGTATCATCCCAATGTCCTACCTAGGAAGCTCCAAAATACCTATAAACTTGGGGTTTGCTAATTGGGGATGTTTTGGGAAGACCTAGATGGTCATATTTTCCCAATTTGGCATCCATCAATGGGAATTTGATGATGCTACCTGTAGGTTAGTGGAAGCGAGCAATGTTAGAAATATGATCAAAATTGTTCAAAACAAAATGAAATTCAAATGACAACCTATTTAAGAATCATAGAATTGAATGCAAAAATTAAAGCAAGCAAATCCACCATGAAATTCCCATTGCTCTGAAAAGGGGCGATTAGGATTGTGGCAGTGTGGGAGGGGGCGCCCATGGGGCAGGCCGCCCGCAATTTGAGGCTTGATTTTGGCACCAATCCACTTGGGATGGGTCCAAAACCTCTTGTGTGGCATTGTCAAAAAATTTGGTGGGAAATTGTGGCCAAATGTCATGTTTTGGGTCCAAGATTTGTCCTCCCAATAGTCACCCAATGACCTCCCCTCTAAAAGAAATCAAGGATGTGGAAGGTGCAAATCCAAAAGTTGTGAGGTATGACAATAAAATGACAGCACTTCGTTGCTCTAAAATCCTCCTCCTCTACATGTTTTGGGGTGAGGAAACTCACCAATTTATAGACCTGGAGGTCTCTTGAAATGGGCATGCAAAGGCGCCACTTGGAAATCATGCGTTCCTAGGGGGAAGGAGATTCCTCCCTGAATTGATACTTCATGACTACCCTTGTAACAGCCTCTAATGCTCAAAAATTCTCACCCACACTCCCTTGTGATGAAGTAAGCGTTAAGTGGTGGATCTGAGCTGCCATTTGTCAAGATTTGACTTTTTGTCCGTCAAACCTGAAATTCATCCCACCCTAGAGCGAATCTGGAATTCGTCCTGGGGTGGGGCGGATCCTAGTTTGAATCCATCCCGGGGTGGAACGAATATTGAGCAAAGTGCCTGAAGGTGCCAAATTGATCTCTAACCTTCCAAAACTGTTGTGAGAGCAGTTAGGACCACTGTTTAACCTTTGGGGGCTGCCCTTGGGGCTGTGTGTGTTAAAGCGATCAGTGTTTGCAGTCACATAATTAGATTGGTGTTGTTTTGGTGTCTACAAGTATGCTTTGTCCTAAGTAACAAGATAATATAGATATGAATTTAAGAAATGATTCATAGAAATTATGCACAAAGTTGGAAGATAACTTTGGTTGGATTTGAAGACATTGAGGGTCTTCAATCCAGTGTAATAATTTTTCAAATTATTGAAATGAAAGGATAAAGAAATTTTTAGGCTGGGTTTTCCCCATCAAGGGGTGTCTTCCAGGGTAATTATTGTGTTATGGCTCTTGTGATGGATTTTTGCAAATATTTAAATTTTATGGAATGTTTCATTAGTTGAGGTGATAATATTTAAGTTTATTGAAGTATTGTGATGTAGTGTTTAGATGTTTTAAAAGGAATGGATGTATTTTTTTATAATAAAGAAATATTCATATAATAGCACATGAGTGGCTTAATAGTAATGGATATTCTCCTTGGGTTATTTAATTAATGATGACCTATACTTCATGAAAAATGCTTATGGCATGTTGATAGATGGTTAATTGGATAAATTAAATAGATCATACTCCATGTTTCTCAAAGAATATTTATGGGAGTAGTTAAGAGATCCCTCATAAAATTAAGAAGTTATTAGCCTTATTACATTAAAGAATAGGTCTTAAGGAATAGGATGACCTATTATATAAAGAATGAAATTAATGAATAGATAGTTTTGATGTTGTTTCCACAATAAAAGAATTAGGAATGAGTCTTGTATGGGATATATGGATCAAAGGGGTATGATATGGATAGTTAATCCCCACACGTGTTTACTCCTACATAGAAGGACCTATGTAAAGAGTATGTTGACATGCACCTTTCCAAAGAAGTAAATGGAGGTCAATGCTAGCTCATTTGGATCCGTGATATGGATAGTTTTGACTTGTTATGTAAAAAAACTTGTTTTCTAACATAGTTGGATGTATGTAAGGTGTAAATATGGGTTAGCATCAAGAAATATATAGATAATAAATAAATTTTGTGACCTTAATGGATGCTTCAAAGCATAGAATCTAGATCCTTGGAAAATTATATATATATAATTACATTGAGAAAATTGGGTTGTGACATTTGGTATCAGAGCAAGTTTTTAGAGATGCAAGTTTCCTTGTGCAAATATTTGATAGAGTAAAAAATTATGATAGTATATATAATATATCTATAAAATAATAGGTACTATTTAGCAACAAATTTTGATCATCTAGTTTGGATAACTAAGAATATAGTTGCTAGTAGGAAAAGCTATTAAAGGATGTAATTGTGAACTAATCTATACTATCTCTCCAGTATGTTACTAGGGATATTGGTGCCAAAGGTTAGCCTGACACAGAAATGGTAGGTAATTTTAATGGATTTTATTATAGGTTTGTCAAAAACTAGATTCCAGCATGATGCTTTTCTAGTTGTGGTTGACAAACTAACCAAGGTTGCACATTTCATGCCCAAAAACACGAAATATGATGGTGTGGTTGTGGCTAACTAATTATTTGAAGAGATATTTAGATTTTATGGTTTTTAAAAGTAATCATATCATATAGAGACTCAATATTTACATTAAAATTTTGGCAAGATTTACATCGTGCCATATACACTAGGTTTAATATTAGTTTAGCATATCATCCTATGATTTATGGGTACACTAAAAGAGTGAAACAAGTGTTAGAGGATATGCTCTGCATATATTATATGGATCAGAAAACCTTATGGGAAGAATTCCTACATTTGGTGGTTTGCCTACAACAATGGTCATCATTCGGCCTTAGGTATGACACCATTTGAATATTTATATGGTAGGATATGTAGGATGCCATTATCATGGGATAATTGAGAGGACTGGATTGTACTGGGACCCAACATGGTCATGAAAATAGATGGACATATTGCAACTATGTTTTGGAACCTACATCCTTGTGAGAGTTTTGGAGGACATTATCACTCCAAAAAAAGGTGTTGGTAGTAAGAAGAAGTCATAAATAAAGTGCATATTGATTATGGTTGGATGGATGTGACACAATGGGACAATATGAAGAGAATTTTAGATGTATTTTATAGAAATAAATTTGATCCTCAGAGGAAGGCCAAGACAAGACAATAAAACTGGCCTTGTGTAGACAACCAAGCTAGAGTCGTAATAGCTTTGAAGAACACTTCATGAGTTGGAGCTCATGAGATATTTTTATTTCCCAATGAGTATGATGTAGGAGTATCCATGTGGAGATTGGATAAGAAGGATAGACATTGAAATTGAAAGGTAAAATTTTTGGGGTAGTTATATGGTCATTATTTTCTATACCTATAAATTGAATGGCATTCAAGGGCAAAAGGTGGATGTGAGATAAAGATGCAAAAGAGTAGTGAAAACTTTAAGTAGAAGTGAGAAATATAGAAATCCAAAGAAAATACAATGTGGAAAGAAAGAAGAGCATATTCGAGCAATGAACTCAATCAATTATGTCAAAATTATTTCTACTAAAATATATCTTGCAAACTAAAATAAATAATGTATCAGAATTTGTTTTCTTATGTTGTGCACCCTGTGTAGTTATTTATACCCTCTCACATTTAATATATTTATTTATGTAAGAGGATGTCATCGTAGGAAAACCATATTAAATTATTTCTCTCCATTAGGTACTAGTAAAGAATCCTTCGCCTAGAGCACAACAATCAAAGTACTATTGGCAGCTAGTGTTACCTAGTAGAAAGTTGGAGGGGGAGTCCACAAAAACCAAAATGATATCATGGAGGAAATTATTGATCAAGAGTGATGTTTTTTGATAGGAAAAAATTGTTGTCTAAAATCTACACTCCCATGACCCAACCATTGTCAACATTGTTATTATCATCTCATGTTTGTTGTTATTTCTAAAAGAAATTGTCATCCAACTATCATCTTACCCACTTGATATCATCATCTTGTAACTACCAATGAAGACAATGTTATCAAATAATTGGACATCAAAGATGGTGTCATATTGAAATATCCCATTAGGTATGTTGATGAGGAGATACCATCTAGGAGAGATCATCATTCGTGCTAGTTACAATCAAGACCATTGTTGATAAGAAGTGGTTGGTTGTAGAGAATCATTGAGAGGATTTATCTTGACTCGTTACTATCTAACAAAATTATTTGTCATCTATGTTGTTTACCACATTCCCTTGTTTTGAAAATGAGCTTACCCCAAACCCATTGCTACATCATTGTTTTATTTGGAAAATCCTTCTCAATTCTAAGAGAGCATTTTCACTTTAAACATAATGGATTAATTGAATTTGGGATCCTAGACATTGTATATTTTTACTTGGATTAGTAAATAAGGCTCAATCTGATGCAAATTGGGGATGTTTTTCCTCTTTGGTCTATATTTACAAAAATTCATTACATATATATTTTTAAATAACTTCATAGAGCTCATACAATTGTATTTATAGCTAATAAAAGTGGTTGTTTTCTTGTTGGTTTTGGTTTATTTATAAATATTGTTAAAATATAATCCTTCAAGAGATAAAGAGTGATATAGTTAAAATATTATGGTTTAGAAAATTCTTAAAAATATGATTTTCAATTGAACCATAAAATTTTGAATTTTGATGAGGCAATGCTAAAATTAGATTCCAAATTCACTAAGTTCATAGAAAAGACAACAAATTATTTATAATGATGGTGGTCCTATTTTTCATCCTGTAATGACCCTCCTCACACTGTTAATTAAAGATAGTGTAGACACCAAAACAACACCAATCTGATTATGTGACCGCAAACACTGATCACATTGGCACACACAGCCCCCAGGGCAGCCCCTGGAGGTTAAACAGTGGTCCTAACCACTCTCACAGTAGCTTTGGAAGGTCAAAAATAATTTTGGCACCTTCAGGCACATTGCTCAATATCCGTTCCACCCGGGGATGAATTCTAATTGGGATTCATTCCGCCCAGGGACAAATTCACAATTCGCTCCAGGGTGGGGCGAATTGCAGGTTTGACGAGCAAAAAGTCAAATCTTGGCAAATGGCAGCTCGATTCTGCCACTTAATGCTTCCTTCATTGCATGGGAGTATAGGTGACCATTTTTGAGCGTTAGAGGCTGTTACAAGGGCAGTCATGGAGTCCCTATTCAGGGAGGAATCTTCCCTCCCCTGGAAAGGCATGGCTGCCAAGTGGCGCCTCTGCATGCTCATCCCAAGAGACCTCCAAGTATATAAATTGGTTGGTTTTCTCACCCCAAATATATAGAGTAAGAGCAATTTGGAGCAACGAAGTTCTACCATTTTATTTCCCCATACATCCTTGTGCAATTTGTGCCTTTCACATCCGTGATCTCTTTTGGAGAAGAGGTCATTGGGTGATCATTGGAAGGTCAAATTTTGAGCCCAAAACCCAAAATTTGGGCATAGAATACCACCCAAATTTGTTTACAACACCTTACAAGATATTTTGGACCCATCCCAAGTGTATTGGCACCGAAATCAGGTCCCAACAGTGGGCGGCCTATCTGGGCGCCCCCGCACTGTCGTGAGTCTAATCATCCCTTTTAGGAATGATTAGGAATCTATGGAAGATTGTTCTTTATATCATTTTTTTATCTTGCATTTCATATTATGCTGCTTAAATATTTTGCAATTTCGATTTGGTAATGTTTGGAGCAAATCTTATCATGTTTTATCACTTTTTGTCTTTACTAACTTGTCGGTAGCATCATAATATTCCTATTAATGGAGGCCAAATTGGGAAAATATGACCATCTGGGTCTTCCCAAAATACCCCCAATTAGCTAACCCCAAGTTTGCAGGTATTTTGGAGCTCTCTAGGTAGGACATTTGGGACAATACCTTTTCAGCATTTTGTTGTAGGTAAATTCATCCTGCCCCTAAGCGAATTCAAATCGGTGAGGAATTTCTTGACTGTTATTTTTGCAGTGCCCTCCTGGTGATGTCTTGATTCCCCTGTAAAATTTTTAGAGCATTTGGATTCATTTTAGTTATATTTTAATTCATCATTCTCATTCACTTATCATAGGCTTGGGGATTGCATGTTTTGTTTCATCTGCAGGTGCTACTAACTATTTATTGTTCCTTTGAATGCAGGATCAGAACATCGAAGGAGTAGCAAGGAATCAAAATTTGTAGACACAAGCAGTGGTGACATTTTGGTTCACCCATCTTACATGCGGGCATGCAGAAGAAGGAAGGCTATCCATGGATGTCACCAAGAGATGAATTTAATGCTGCTCGCCCCTGAAAAGGGACGATGCAAATTGTAACCGAATCATGAAATACATTAATAAAGAGAAAGTCTATTATTTCATTTGGGCTTCAATTCATTTTTTTCTCCATTTCATGCATTTTTAATTCGTAGGGTTTAGCGTTAAGTTCAGTTCCATTTTTGCATCATGCTTGGAGTTTTCATTTTTTGTTTATGTATCCTCCTGCTTTCCATGGCAATCACAGTGGGATGCTGTCCTATGTTTTTAATATCAGAGATCTGATCCAAAATTGGTTGTTTTTTTCTTGCAGGTGCCAGGTTTCACACGCTGACCGTTGTTCATTCCATCAGGAGGCAGATACAGAGCAGTAATTCGTCTTACCCAGGGATGAATGGGAATTTGCCCCACCCTGTGATGAATAGAGTCCTATAATTCACTTCTCCCTAGGATGAATTTCTGTCTATGCAATCTTCAGGCAAAAAATTAGAACCGAAAAATTTGGGCAAAGAAGAGGTAAGGATTTTGAACTTTTCCTATCAATTTTTGTCTTCAGTTTTTTTGTTTTTAGGGTACTTGCTTGCTTAGGGAAAGCAGTTTTATTTTACTGCTTACTTTTTTCCATTTTAAAAAATAAAAAGAACCCCACACACCACATGGCAACTTAAAAACCAAGGTGCTAGTCGTAAAACCCCAGCCATTGATCAAGACCAACGGTGGATTTCATCACCACCTTGGCTTGAATTTTGCATCCATTACCCCGATTGCAACTGCTGCTAGACGTAAATCCTGATGAAAGCTGATCGAGTGTAGCTGGGGTGATTCCTAGCGCACGAGGATAAGTCTTCTATGGTAGGTGTCATAAATAGGGCGATTCCCCTTCTGTACTTCCTACGTTCCACATACCATCTACTCTCACGTACCTATAGTTTCCCTCACGTAAGGGTAGGTATATAGAGAGGTTTGTATATCGGCCTGGCAATGGTATATCGAAGGGGTGACCATTTTTGGGAGCCATAAGATCCATCATTTGCATTTAAACATTCTTTACAAAAAACTTCAAAACAAAAAAAAAACCAAAAACACACTGAACCAGGTCTAGGACACACTCTCAATATTTAAATGAGATAATCACTGCTTTGTGTGTGTGTGTGCTCATTTCTGTTTAGTGTAGCATAAAAATCATAAAAAGAGATAAAAATATACATAGCTTGTAGGAAAGCACCACCATGGTGTACACATGTAGCCAAGCCCAATCAAGGGCGAAAGCTATAGAAAGTGTACAAGGGGGCACAAGTCACCTCCACTATAGCCCTAAGGACTTGGTCATACCGCCTTGGCAGACTGACCCACAAGAGAGTCCGCATCATTCCATGTCAAGATGGAACTATAGGGACACCCCTTTGAGGGATACACCCATTCATCATAGCCCCTTTCGAGAAGAGTCCTTACACGTGGCACTCAAAATAGATAAAAAGGCTCCCTTAGAAGCTCGATATGAGTGGCCACCATGCGATGAAGTGCTATAGCAACATAGTTTCCATGATGAGAGGCCACATGATGATGGCATACCTCCTTTGCCCCCCATCGTTGTTAGAACCAATAGACAAAATCCAGAGCGCAAGGCCCTTCAAGTAGGGTGAGCCGACTCTACCCACCCCTTTCACACATACAAAAGGGAGCATGAGGAAGACCATTACATTCCTCGATAGCAACATACAACGTGGGAACCATGCATCTCTGCACTAGCTAGATACCATCCTGAGCCTATGAGGCCTGGATGCCTCTCCTATGCACTTACATCGGTCACAATGATCTGAGATCTCAATAGGTTGCTTCCCTTTGTCGAGGTTGGCAAAATTTACCTGAGGCTTTGGCCTCAGTGGGTGATCATGGTATTCCTCTTTGGTCTATATTTACAAAAATTCATTACATATATATTTTTAAATAACTTCATAGAGCTCATACAATTGTATTTATAGCTAATAAAAGTGGTTGTTTTCTTGTTGGTTTTGGTTGATTTATGAATATTGTTAAACTCTAATACTTCAAGAGATAGAGAGTGCTATAATTAAAATATTATGGTTTAGAAAATTCTTAAAAATATGAATTTCAATTGAACCATAAAAATTTGAATTTTGATGAGGCAATGCTAAAATTAGAGTCCAAATTCACTAAGCTCATATAAAAGACAACAAATTATTTATAATGATGGTGGTCCTATTGTTCATCCTATAATGACCCTCCTCACACTGTTAATGAAAGAGAGTAAATATATATATATATACTTACCTTTATGAAACAAGGTACTACTGATGGTCTCTATGAATGTAGGACAATTGCAAGATGACAATGAAAGGAAGCAAGTCAGTGGAAAAAATGTAAGAAAGGGAAGTTATTATTTGAATCATGAGCACATGGAAACTCGTGTTTGCATATCATTTAGGTGCAATGTAAATTGCATCTCTACGTGAGTTAAATTGGTTTGAATATTGCTTGTTGGCCAGGAATTAGAAATATTTTATGGTGGCAATGATGATGGGAGCCACTAGTTTGGAAAGGCATGTGCTTGTTTGCTTATTTAGACATGTGTGTGTATGTCTAATATTTGGAATACTCTATTGTTTTAATAAAGTAAGCTTATGTTATTAGAGGTGGTAATAAAGATGTCTTAAACATGGGATCCACCTTTGATTTGTTTGAGTGAAGTTTTGAAAATATTTTCCTTTATCCTTTCATGATTTTATGGAAAGGTAATTTTATAAAGGAATAGAAAATATAAAGTTTTTTTTGAAAAATAATTTGAAAAAACTTGTATTAAAACAAATATCATTTACAAGTTGGGATGAGACTTCTCCTAACCTTAGCCAAAGAGAACACATGTTTACAACAGTAAAAGAAGATTTGCATTGGAGCCAAATATCTTAAACCATATTTTTACAATGGTTGTTCACCTATTTACAACTGTAAAAGAAGATTTACATTGGAACACAAATCTCCTTAACCATATTTCTGTAATGGTTGTCCAAATTAGCTAAAAATTTGATTGGCTCACCAACCTACCTAATCATCTCATCCTCAATAGCCATGTCATTATGCCACTGAACTCCTACCTCCTTCTCAATACCCATATTAGCCAAGAAGTCTACCACTTTATTTAGATCTCTACTCATATAAACTAGAATCACATCATCTAATTCCCTCCATAATTCCTTAATTTGAGTGACAAGAATCCTCAACCTCCATGTCTTCAAATCAAAGTTCCTCATGCAATCTAGAGCTCTAACCATTATTTGAGAATCTAATTCTAGGATTATCCTCCTATAACCTTTTTTTACTACACAAATAGAAGCATATTTGATAGCTAAGTATTTCACTTCATTTTTTTGCCCCTTCCCAAGCCTTGCAGTTCCTAATAGAGCACTATTCCAACATGATTCTAGCAAACCACTTCAATTCCAGTTCTACCCAAATTGCCTTTTGCAACTCCATTAGTATTAATTTTAATTCCACCTTCTAGGGGTGGTTTCAAACTAGCTCTATCCTACCCCTCTTTCACTTCAAATTCATTCTCCATTGTCCCTATAACAACATGAGTTTCCTTTTTAGCATACACTACCACAATTTTCTGTGACTTTGCTCCAAATGACCTACCAAACTCCATCTAAAGATGAAAATGTTTCTTTAAAAAATTTACCATTTCTTTCCAATCACACTTGCCACCAAATGAATTTTAATCCAAGATTCCAACCAATACAAAGATATTTAGATTTAAATCTACCCCTCTTCCATATTTCCCAAATACTAATTTGATTCAAATCACCATTAACTCAAACTTTATAATATAAAAACCATCTCTCCTAGATTTGTTGCATGAATGGTCACTCAAAAATCAAGTGATAAACTATTTCCTCACTCTTGTAGCATAAAACACATTGATATGGACCAATTATTACCCTACATCTGAGATTATTAAAAGTAAGAATTCCATTATGTATGAACTACCAGGCAAAAAAAATTACTTTCATCCAAACCTTGGATTTCCAATTCTTCTCCAATCCTCAACCTGATATGCATGAGGAGGAGGCTATGGAAGGATCTTATCATATCCATCCTTTACTATGTAGACACCAAGACTCCCATAGCCCTAAGCTAATTCATCCTCCTCATATCTACCTATGATAAATATTTCTACCAATATTTTAGTCATGATTGGTGTCAAATTTGAAGGGATTGAAATTGGCCACTCATCCAACTTCTTAAACTACTTAAAATTATAATCCCCCAACTAACTACTATTGAAATAAATTTTAATTTGGACCCAACCCCTGGTTTCCATGGCTATTTTTATTGGTTGTAGTTCAGGTGATTCAACAATGATAGGTGGGTATTTATCCCATGAATATGTCCAACATAATGCCTTCTCCCCTCTCCCCACTTTCCAAAATAATCCATATTTCACTACCTAAGATCCTAACTTAAGAGCCTACCACACTAAGGATCCATTACCATCAAAAGGGAAATGACCCACCTTATTTGGGTTTACTTGTCCCAAATATTTACTAGTTAAAATTCTACTAAACAAAGAAGTTGGTTGGGAAATCGACCTCTAGTAAAGTTTTCCAGCCAAAGCTTTATTATTTAAATTTGATATTCTTAGTCCCAAACCTCCTTTTACCTTGGGTTGGCTTACTTTATCCCAACCTACTAAGGCCCATTTCCTCTCTCCTTTTACTTCTTCACATAAAAAGTTTCTAGCCATCTTGTCCAACTCTTTCCGTATGGTATGTGTTGCAACAAGGATAGAAAATTTATAAATTAGCATAGCCTAAATGACTAATTGTAAAAAAATTAATCTACCTGCATAGATTAACCATTTGTGATACCAATGGTTTATTCTTTCATTGATACAGTCCAAAAAATTCCTCCAAATATCTATTTTTAGTTTTTTAAAATGCAAAGAGACCCCCAAGTATACCACTGGAAGAGAAGTCCTTGTGAATCCCAAGATCTATTAAATTTTGTCCTCAAGCCTTTGATCAAGATTGAAAAAGATCACTTTGGATTTTTTATCATTGATGACTTGGTTTGTAGCCCTAAGGTAGACATTAAGTGCATCTCTAATCATTATTGCTTCCTTGGAGTTGGCAACTCCCACCAATTTTGTGTCATCCACAAATTGTAGGTGAGTCAAAACTTCCTCACCCACATTGATACCTATTATAAAATCTTATATTCTCCTCAATATGAGTCTACCCAAGACTTCAACCAATATGATAAAAATATAAGGGGAACAAGGATCTCCTTGACAAAGGCCTCGAGTAGCTCCAAACTATTGTGAGGGAAGACCCTTGATTAACACTGAGTATGTCAGAGTAGAAACACATCTCATGACCTATTCTATCCAATACTGAGAGAAACCAAATGATGCCATCATCTTTGACAAGAAGCTCCACTCCACCCTATCATAAGCCTTTGGCATATCCAATTTTATGAATATTCCTGTATTACCAAATATTTGTATTAAATGGATTACCTCCTAAGATAGAGCCACACCATCCAAGATCTACCTACCCTCCAAAAAAACCCCTTGCTCTGAGGAGATAATGCTATGTAGAATATTTTTTAGCCACTCAATCATTACCTTTGTGATTATTTTATATATGACATTGCATAAGGAAATAGGTCTATAATATGAAATATGCACCCCTCCTCCCCTTTTGGAATTAAGGAAATGAAATTATGATTTAATTTTTAAGCATTCTTTTAGTACATTTGGAATCCTCTATAAAAACCATTATATCCTCCTCCAAGTTGTCCTAGAAGGTCTAAAAAACTCAATTGGAAAGCCTTCTAGACCTAGTTTTTTTTTTGGTGCTCATTCCAAAGATTACATTCTTTAGTTCATATCTATCAATGGGTTTAAGTGAGGCCTGATTTTCTTCTTCAGATATAATAGAGGGTATGATAGATAGAACTTATTTTTGAGCCTCTTCATCTTGCACCATACTTTCCTTAAATAGTTTAGAAAAATAATCCATTAAATGGAAATGCAAACCTGGAATTGTATCAAAGGAGTACTCATTCTCATCTTGAAGAGATTCCATGTTGTTCATCTGTCTCCTAGCACAGGCAACCTGATGGAAAATTTTGGTATTTTTATCATCTTCTAATAACCAAGTGGTTCTTCCTCTTTGTTTCTAGTAGGTCTCCTCTTGGTTGTCAATGTCCTCAACCGCTTTATGCAATGCATCATCCTCTTATTTGAGTTGCTTTGTAATTGTTCCTTTCCTAAAGTGTTTTTGAACCTCATCCCATCTGGCCACCAATGGAGCTCTTTGGATCTAGAATTCTATCTTGTTAGCTTACCTCCATTATTTTAGTTGATATTTGACATAATGAAGTTGTTTGTGGAATCTAAACATTGCTTTCCCATATGTTGGGTGGCCTTCTTCCCACCACTATGGAATTTCATTTTGAAGTTTCCCTTTTTGTAACCAAAAGTTTTCAAATTTAAATGGTTTGTGATGCTACATTGTCTTGATCCCCCTTCCAACAAAATGGGAAAGTGATATGAAAATGGACCCTCCAAAATCTAAAATTTAATATTCCATTTTACAAATGCCTCCTCTAAAACCAAAAAATAATCTGACTTCACCTTCCTACTATGTGGCTCCATCATCTTATTAGTCCAAGTATAGTTGGTTCTAGGGCATTTAATATCCACCAAGTGTAATGCCTGGACTTGGGCAATCATAAGTCTATCCCCTTGGTCCAAAATTAGGGTTCCCCCTTCCTGATATCTAGAGGATAATTTAGCATTAAAATACCCAACAATAATCCAGTCTAACTCTTCCCTTGAGACTCTCATGTTATGCATAAATTTCCATTCATGCATCTGATCATCTAGGTTTTGAGCCCCATAAAAATTATGATTAGAACATGTTCAGGTATGACATTGTTCCTAAAATATGATGTGAGGACAACCCTCCAAGCTATATGTTCTATTGCAGTCCATTCAAGAGAGTTTAAAAAAGTAATTATCCCCCCTGAGACCCCTTGGGCAGCCACTTCAATATGACCAACACCCGTCCAATGTCTATTTACTATTTTACACATAAGATCCAACAACATTTTTGTCTCCTAGATGAGCAAAAAATATGTTTTACATTTTTCTAAGAGTCTTCAAACAAAAAACCCCAAAACAACCTACAAATGGGGTTATTTTAAACCCAATTTTTTTCCAACCCCCTTCCGTTTCCTCCAAGAAATATTGGTTGTTTCTTTATTGATTGTTGACTTACCCTCCTTAGGAAGATTTGACATTCCCAGAGGAGCCTCCATTTTTATGTTTATATTATTTGGGCAAGATTAGGCCAAATGCCCATATTTGTGACAAAATTTGCATCTGAAGGGCAATACCTCATAATCCAATTGTTGAATCCAATATAGTCCTACAAGTTTAAGTTCCACCTCTACCAGTAAAGGCTATATAAGTTCCATTTCCACACATAATATTGCATAAACAATTATTTTTCCTTCCATTATATCTTTGGAAACATCCAAATATATTCTAAGGGAATTGTTGATAATTTCCAATACCTGCTCACTCCAAAACTCCATTGTAAGTGCATATAATTAGATCCAAATTGGGATAGTAGCGGGATCAATTCGAGGATCAAATCCCACTCTCCAAGGTTGAACAAATAATCTTGTTGGACCATGATTCCTCTTTTCTAATTTCAAAGTCCTATTTCTATTGATAAGTGAAGAAAAACTAACAATAAAATATCCATTGCTAATAAACCACAAAGAATACTCACCAAGAGACTTCTAGTTTTTCTAGACCTAGGAATGTAAAAAATTCAAGGTAGGGTGAATACCCATATATTTACATATCAAACCATGATTGGCTCTATATAAAATTGTTTCTTCGACCATAATTTGCTCAATGAAAATTCTTGGCCTTGATTCTGACTATGGAAAGCATCCATTAACTTATTTATATGTTGATCTATTTCCAACAACTGTAAAGAGCATTATTTATGTAATTTTTGGTGCTTCTTCAGATTCTGATGGAGATTTATCCTTTAAAAAATATGTAAATAAACTATGTCTCTCAAAAAGAAGATCCGAAGGTGTCCCCATTGGACTCTCCTAGGGGAGAAATCTTGTCTTCAAGTCCACAATAAACAGAAATATCTTAAGCTACCCAAATGATGCCCTAGAAAATATAAAGTTAAATAATTATTTTTGTCTCTTTAAGAAAAATAAAAGAAACCTTATGCAATTGAGTAACATCTTGTTGTGTACTTCTCTATGTTTCATATTAAATAATTGTGGTGTTAGATGATTAAAGTAGAAGTAAGTGAAATCCTCCATGTATAGTCATGATGGTGAATGATGTGTGTTGAATGGTGGCCGAAAATTTTTCCACGTTGGACCTTGTGCATATCTCTAACCTTGCTTTGTTTGAAGTATATTTGAACTAGTTCATATTACTATTATAGTTGCTTTATTTATAATATTAAAGAAATGGTTGATAGTTGGTGAATTAAAGTTTGTTAAACCTTCGTGTTCGTGGGACGTGTTTCCTATGTTGTTAATAGCTAAGGAAAAATATCATAAATGGTGGAAATGCCATGATTGAATGTTAAGAGCATGAGGTTGAGGAATAAATGGTTTAGTAATCTGGTATGACATAGAGGATAATAGAAAACAACTTACTGAGTTCTAGGAAAAATAAAGGAGATAGGAGAGACAAAAAAGTACAAAGTAGAGGAAAAACATGGGAAACCATGATGAGATGTCAGAGGAATAAAATAAATGTTCATAGAACAACAAAATACATTGGTTTCGAAGCATGGAGTACAAATTGGTTATTCCAAGTGACTTCACTATGCTAAAGGCATCCATAATGTTTCTTTTATGTCTTCTTGTTTTCACTTGATGTGTTGAAAATGTAAATCATCAAACTACCTATGTTGTGGTCTATGAAAAAGGGATATGTTATTTCGTATTTAAGAAGCAATGTTTGTTTGGAAAAATACTGCCATGTTGTTAAAATATTTTGTAATCAAAGGCAATGGTATGTTAAAAGATACTGCCATACTATTAAGTTATTTCTTATTTTAAAGCAATACTATATTTGAATATACTGCAATGCTATTGTGTGTGGATTCATACTTGGAAGCAACATAATACTATGAAAGTGTTGTTTTTTGTTGTATGTGTAGACACCTAAAATATGTCATGTTTAGGAGACTACTCATATGGGAACCTCTGTAGGCCATATGACTGATCTTGGACCTTTCCAAGAGCTAGCAGTGGTCATAACCACTCACTAGGAATAGTTCTAACAGGTTCAGGTGCAGCCACTATTGACTAGAGTGGCTACCATCAATAATCGCTATCACTAAGAGTAGCCACAACTAGCCTCTATTGTGGATAGTAGCTAGCACTAAAATAAATTTACTCATAAATGCAGGCCCAAATCATGCATCTTAACTGAACTTGCATTGGATTCAAGTGGTTTTAGGCATAAATTTCCTAGAATTCCTCCTAAATATCACTCCCATGCAAGTATGGAACTGAGCCTTCCCCCTTGATGGATAGTTTTATGCAGATCTAGATCTTGGATTCTCCAAGAAGCCAAGATATAGAATTTGGGAGGCCTAAATATGCACCCTCCCAGAAAAAAGTAAGGATCCCCATTTTTTTCCATGCAGTGAAGCTTTATCCGAGTGAGTAGCGAGTTGAAAACCCCTAAGGAGAGTCGAAGTGCTATCCATTTTGCAAATTATTGAGCCTACAACCAACCATTGAGCTTCCGAAGGATTGAGAAGCACACATTGCATAGTCATACTGATCTGAATTGAATCCCCATGATTTTCATTACCAATCCATCCTTGGGCATGGAGGCAACCCTTGAACATCAATTCGGATGAGGAATTGAATATCGCAACCCCTGGTTTTCAAGGCAAAAGATCACAGTTAGTGGTCATTATCTTCGATAGTGGCCTGTAGGTACGGCTACTCTGAGTGATAGCGACTAGGTTTTGAGTCATCATTTATTCAGTTTTAGTATATATTTCTTATTACTTTTGCTCTATCAACTTAGCTTAGAGTAGATCTATCATTTCCATTGCATTTGTACAGTGATTTCCTAGTTATTCATGCATCTTTACTTATCTTTGCATATTTCCATGCTTTATTGTAATCTTTATCATATTACATGTGAATATTCAAAAAGAGCCTCATCATGAGAGGCCTCATATGCTACTAATAATTCTATGTTTTTTATTGAATGTAGATCATAGGTTCTTGAAAAATTCAAAGCATCTTTGGCATCAAATTCCTCCAAGAAAGTGAGAAGAAGGCATCTATAAGAGCTTGAGAAAGTTCATGTTGAATCTAAGAAGCCTATGGATTACACCATCCCTACTTAGGCTTTTTTCATATTTGTAATCATTGTGTCAATCATTTGGTATCCCTACGAGGTACCTATTTGTAATCAGAGTTTAGTATAAATTAATAAGAAGAGATCTCATATTTTGTTAATTCATTATCTTTCATGCTTTCATGATTTTATGCTTGATATAATGATGCAAATAGCTTAGGTGTATGCTTTTTAGGATTGTACATATGGTGATCATGGTGGGGAATCCATTATTTTATGTTGTTTTTCTGATTTTTTGAGTGTTTTTTGTATGCAGGTCCAGCCACTCTAATCGACAGTAGCTAGCAGAGCTTAGCCACTTTCAAAGACAACAACCTATCATAGCCACCTTGAGAGATAGTGGCTGGTAGAAAACATGCAACAACAGACAACCTGAGCAACAACAGACTTGGATTCCACGTTGGTGGGATTCTATACAATTTTTTACTTCTCTATTTGTGTCTAATTTCTAGAATGTAGTAGAGAGATTTATTTTTAATAGAAAACATAGAGAAAGTTAACGGAAAAATGATTAAATCCTCTCAGGTTTTCTACTAGTCATTGATAGGAACAACGAACTTCTAATTTCAATTCGCCCTAGTCTCCAGTGGTCTAGATTGTTTGTAGAGATTGTATGCTTGGGGTCCAACTAGAGGCCATTAATTCTTAACTAATATTGCATTCTATGAAAATCATATAGTTGTTTAGACATGCATTTTATTAAAGTGAAATGCTCTTTTTAGGAATATAGGAAAGAGCATGAGTGCTTCTTAATGCATCTATTTTTTTATGTAAATTTAAAAAGAACAATCACACACCACATCACATTTAAATGCTAGTGAGTTATAATTCATCACCAACCACTAGTAAAGTTCAATGATGGTGGGTTTCATGTCCATCCATTGGCTTAAATATCATGAACCCATTCTATTTTACAGCTAGCTCTAAGATCCTATGTAGCTTGGAAAATTTTCATGTACTTCTCTTCAGAGGGTATGACATTGACCAAGTGAAAATTGGATGAGGACTGGAAGGACCTATACTCCTTGACTGGGTGTGGGTTTCATTTCCACACTTTTGTGGGTTTACATGACCATGATTTTCATTTTTTTTTGTCGAGCTATGAGCATACAAGTGAAATTTACTTAAATAATATGATTATATCATCAATAAAATGCAAAACATGATGAGAGTTAGATTGTAGTTTTCAAAAAATCTGAAACACACAAGACCAATTTTAGGAACACCAAGAATATTTAAAAGAGATAAACATCTTGTCTACTTTGTTTGTGTGTCTTAAAATCTGCACAAAAGATAATTACACATCATCATGATCTTCACGTGGAGTAACTACCCTCGATCCAACACCGAGGTGGGAATTGTTGCTCCACCCAACCACGATCACCACAAAAATGATGTTGATCCACAAACACAAAATTCCACTGAATGAAGTTTAGCGAGCCTCAACAGGGATAAATAAACCTATGGGGGTACTCCTTGAGAAACACTAGCTAGAGAACCATATCTAGGTTCTTCTCATGATAGACATGAGGGAGCTTCAAGGTCTCAATATTCACATGATAGACATAGGCTAGATCAGCTCACTAAGGAGCAAAACACAAGGGTTGCATCCAATCGCTGACCCACCATAACTTCTAGCCACTCTAAAGTTGGTAGGATAGCAATAGACCTTAGTCTCATTGGTGCCAATGGAACTCCATGAGATTAGCCATGGAAATCCAGACAACTTGATGAGTTGGATCAGGTTTTCTCGAGACCAAATCAGAAAAGTAATACTACTATGCATTCTATTTTTGGGAGTTCACATAAACATAAAACAATGAGGTACACTAATGAGCCAAGGGAAGCTTCAAATCATCCTTGTAGCATACACACTACTTCCAATTATAGGGGTACTCAACATAGATCATTGTACACCGACCATGTTGCCATAATAGATGAGTGCAAAAGCATAGCAGGAGCCTCTCCATCAGGACTCCTTGTATAGAGTTATAGAGTCATATATCTTTAGTAGCGGAACAATTTGATCGCGTATGTAGGCTATATGAAGATGTACAACATTAGAAAAAATTACTCCAAGATAAGGAGGATGCACTGTGTAGAAGAGTGCTTAGACATCCTCAAATAGGAGGAAGCATGAAGGAAAAGGTATTTACACCTAAATGAGTAGCACTTGAGAGAGGAACAAATAGAGTGCAAAGAATAAGCAAATAGGTTGGCTCGAGCTAACTTACACATGGGTAGTGAGTATTACCAATTTGACAGACGTGTTGTGTCTCAACATGAGAGACATACTAAACAAGGAGATAAACGTACTCACCACACATCACATCATGCTTCAAAACACCAAAAACACCTAGATCTAGAATAGACATGACATGAGTAAGAATGGGTAGAAATGGAGGATCAAGAGCACAAATATCCTGAACCCTCATCCATAGTTATACAATATGAATATAGATTCCCAAAGTGGGTAAATGTAGAGTTACCTCCTCGACCGTCCTGAGTAAACCTTCAAGAACAAGAGATAATATCTTTTAAGTTATATAAGATACTCCTCAAGAGATTCAAATCTATCGAGAAATAAGATACGGTTGGGTAGAAGCCAACCCTAAACAAGATGCATAATCAACCTTTGTGACATTTGGTACCAAGTCTTCCTTATCCTAGACACTTAAAAATACCTATGTTAGACAAATTTAAGGGAGAGGAAGATGCACAAGAGTATGTGACTAATTTCATGAATGCGTGCATCCAACTAGAACATAATGATGCCCTAATGTTAAGAATTTTTATCATGACATTATCAAGCATAGCAACTGAGTGGTTTAATCAACTACCCAAGCATAGCATCATTAGTTTTGAGCGATTGGTGAATGCATTCCTTAAACGCTTTTATTTTGGCATCAAGAAGAAAGCAAACATGTCTGACTTGGCTAATATCAAGAAATACAATGGTGAGCCGATCATGGACTATGGGAACAAATGGAGAAAAATAATGGTAAAACTACCATTTTCTATTTCCACTATTGAGCTCACCCAAATTTTCACTAAGAGTTGCACTAAGCACATCTTGATTCTCTTGCAACTACAATAGTACGAAAAATTCAAGGAAGACTTTGTACAAGCCAAGTTGATAGAGGACATCAAATTTGAAGAAGGATATCTTAAGCTCCACAACAAGAAAGATAAGAACAACAATAACTATAACAATAAAAATCAACAAAATCAGGCCAAGTCTGCTCTAGTCAATCAGGTTGTACTAAATGCCCTAAAGGGAAGAAATAGACAGTAACCATAGAATTACTAGGCTCAACCTACCCCAACCAATTACAACTAAAATAACAACCAAGGCCAAAACAGGGAACGTCAACCACCTCGCTACTTCACACCTTTATCAGAATCGATGCAATCAATACTCGATCAACTGAGCGAGGCATAGAGAATCAGATTTCCTAAGGTAAAACTTCTTGTACCTAATTGTCCCAAGCCCAAGGGATATAAGGATGACAATTATTACCCTTAAAATAGGCAATAGGGGTATGATATTGAGGCATGTTTCGATTTCAAACATGTAATACAAAATATGATCGAGAAGGGTAAACTACAAGTTTATAATCCATTGGCACCTAAAAATAGATATACGAGTATATTAAAAAACCCATTTCCAAACCATGAAGCCCACAAACATTAGGGCATCCAATTAAATAAAATTTGAGTTGAATATTCCACCAAGTGGTTCGTTGGAATGGTCAAAATAGTCATGGAAACAAGAAACAGATGATACAATCAACAAGATCCTCTAGAGGATCTTATTCATATCCCATATACTCCTCAATAGAGGCTAGTGCAAGATCATGCTTCGGGTCCACCAACAAGACCTATAATAACTATCCAGAATATACTTATGCAGAATCTCCAAATGACATCGACCAAGTTATCAATATATGAGCTCATTCAATAGTCTCCTAGACATAGGGAGACCCTAATGGAAATCTTAAGATTAACTAAGCTACAGTCCTAGAAACCTGATGTATTTACAAACTTTTTGGGGCAAGTACAATAGTGTCAAGAGCCTATGATTCATTTTTATGATCATGAAATAAAGGTAGTCCCTACTATCGTAGTAGACCTACCTTTGCACATCATCACGTGTATCAATGGCATACCTTTCAAGTGGTTTTAATCAACACAAGTTTTTTGATTAACATAATTACAACCAAGGCTATAGGGCACTTGAATATTCCTAGGTCAAACATCATCCCTACCTCCTACACATTGAAATTATTCAATGATGCACTATGATCCACAATGAGAACGATCATCCTACCTATATAGGTGGGGTATAAGACCATCCCTATGATGTGTCATGTTGTGGATGGGGCCATACAGTATAAAATCCTCTTAAGGCATCCTTATATAAGGGACATCCAATGCATTCCCTCGATCTTACATCAATGTATCAAATATGTGCATGAGGGATAGGTACATGTGGTACCATCGGATGAAGAGCCATTCAAATATGTTCACCAAGTTGACTTACTAGGGAATTTGTCCTTACATCCATTCACCTATACATTAGGTCGTCATATCCTACCACACATCTAGGAAGCAAATCCAAATCAGTGTGAGGTAATCCATCCACATCGGTGTCACCTCTAGCTTCTAAAGATACTGACACTTCTAAGAAACCAATAATGTCTAAGGCAAAATACTCCCAAAAACCAAAAGCACCCTTGGTGGAGGAAATACCTAAGGAAGTCCCAACCATAGCAATAGTGAAATTTCCAAATCCCATGGATGAGGAAGATCCTCAATATATAGTCAAGTATATACCTTAACCTACCTTGCTTGCATCATCATCAGCCTCATATTCACCGTAGGTTATATTTCACCTACCCAATACAAGACTAGGTGAATATCTTGTGCAAAATGTTACTTTCACTCTAATTATCAAGTTTGTACAAGACATGGGATGATCAAGAGTCCCAATATTACCCATAGGGATAGTGGTACCATTGGGGTTCCCCCTAACTAGACCAATTTAATTTATGTTAGGTTGGATTGTGCCCATAATGCTTTAGATATTGAGAAAAATGAGGATGAGTCATTAACCATGAATGTTCATTACTTGTCCAATCCTGAGTTTGCTTTGAGATACTTTGAATGCAACCATTGGCATGGCTATGATTTAGATCTATATGAGCAAGGACGACAAAACCTAGTTGAACCATGATATCAATTACCTACTGATAGGTCTGACCTAGGATATCATATCTAAAGCTATGATGATTCACTAGCAACATCTCTATATAGGTTGAGCTTAGTGTTTTAGGAAGACATTGAATGGAATCCCTATTGCCCAAACATAAGCTACATGGATGACAGGTTGGTGACCATGGGTACTATAGAACCACCTATTGTGTATCATCTAAATTTCTCTCTTGAAGCAAGCACATAAAGACTTATCCTATGGGAGGACAAACTAGGCTATGGTTATGAGTGACAAGAGAATGAATACATCACAAATTATAGTGAGGTTGAGGATGAGACTAAATTGGCCTACCTTGGACCTTGATATTTGCATCACCTCATAGAACCAATTAATATGGAGAGTGGATACATCATATATGACCATGACTATGAGTTAGAAGATTCTAGTGAGATGGCCTACCTTGGACCCCAACATTTATGTCATATCATAGTGCAAGTAGGTATGAACGATTCATCATAGATGATAGTGATTATGAAGATGAAACTGAGAGGGCCTACCTTGGACTTCACTACTTGCATCATCGCAATGAACCATTTGGTATAGATGAGATGTATCATAGAGTATATCCTAGCCCTCACCTTAATGGAATACTGACCAATTCAGATGTAATCCATCATATGGTTTTTCCTGATCCTCCTACATTTAGAGAGCTACTTTAGCCAAACTATCGCGTATACCCATTTGTTCATAGATCGGATCCTAAGATCCCCATATACCTAGAGCCACATCTTGGGTATGAAAGATAAATCAATAATGCAGAGTTACACCCACATGGTCCTAGAGATTCCATTCCATCCATCAATGTGATCTCCATTGATTTGACCACTCCACTCCAAAACCCAGATGATCCTTCTAAACCATGGTGTCTTAACTTAGACACTATAGATTGGGATCATGATGATTCACCCTTAGAGCCTAAATATTTCTTCCCCAATGAAGAAATGCTACAACCATTTCACTTTATAGCAGGTTGTGCACGTGATGTTTATCATGATAGTTTTCACCATAATTCAATTGAACCTTTAAACCTAGTGGATGACATCCATTTGACCCCACTCCTCACCAGCTTGAGGAGGGGTCACATATGTCAATAGATAAAAATTTTGAAATGGACATCAGTGATGATCCTTCTAATCCAAATAAAGTTAAGTTCAAAGAAAGCTTATCTCTAGAAGAACATGCCACAATCATACCTCTATTGAATATTTTTTCTTAGACCTACAACGATATGTTGGGTTTAGATCTAAAATTTGTTGTCCACAATCTTTTGCTAGATTCCACAAAGAAACTAGTCAATCAAAAGCTCAGGAAGATGCATCCAACCATCACCTTGATGGTAGAGAATGAGTTGCAAAAGTTATTGGATGTAGTTCTTATTACCCCCATCGACTATCTAAAATGGATATCAAACATTGTGCCTATAGGAAAACCTGATGGAAGGATTCATATTTACATGGGTTTCAAAGATCTCAATAAGACAACATTGAAGGATTAATTCTCGTTGCCCTACATAGATGCTCTTGTAGATTCAACTGCGGGTCATGAGATGCTCTCCTTCATGGATTGCGTTTTTGGTTACAATCGATTCAGATTAAATCTGAAGACCAGTACAAAATCACATTCACCACTCCATGGGGGATATTTTGTTACAAAGTAATGCCATTTGGTCTTAAAAATTCTAGTGCCACATATCAACGGGTCATGACATATATTTTCCATGACTACATGCATAAGATCCTAGAATATTATATTGATGAATTACTAGCCAATTCATTATTGCGTGAAGAGCATGCCGAGGTTCTAAGAAATGTCTTTGATCACCTAATAGATCATAATGTCAGGTTGAATCCCAAAAAATGTATCTTTGGCATAACTTTAGGAAAAATATTGGTATTCATCATTTCTAAATGAGGGATCGATGTCAACCCAACAAAGGTAAAGGCTATCCTATAAATATACTTACCCACTAACATCATAGAGCTAAGAATTCTATAGGGCAAAGTAGCATCCATAAAGGGTTTCATCGCACAACTATCAGATAAATATTGACCCATGAATCGACTGCTACAAAAAGGGATCCCATTCCATTAGGATAAAGGATACTAGCAAGCCTTTGCTGATATCAAGAAATACCTAGTAACGCTACTAGTATTAGCTCCACCAAGGTCACACATATCATTTCTACTTTATATAGCAGTTATCGATTTCATGTTGGGTACCATGTTGGCTCAAAAGAATGTGCAAAATAAAGAACAAATAATATATTATATCAACTGCACCTTGGTGAGCTACAAGCTAGGGTACGCATACATAGAAAAACTATGCTTAGTAGTAGTATTTGTGACTAAGAAGCTATGCCACTACATGCTAAGCCATACAATGTATGTGATATCAAAACAAAATCCTTTGCAGTATATGTTGAGAAAGACATCATAATACACATATTGCGAAGTGGATCATATTGCTGATATAATTCAATTTAGAATTTATAAGCCAAAATTCCATCAAGGGACAAGTTATAGTTGATCAACTAGCAGAGGTACCTCTTCAAGATAATAGGCCTCTCATCATAGAACTTCTCGATAATGCAGTCTTTAGATTATGGGAAGGACCTAGATCCGAAGAACCTGATAATAAAGCTTGCATGACTTTGTTCTTCGATGATTCAAAGTGTGAGCAAAGGGGTGGTGTAGGGATCATGTTTTTCATGCCACAAGGTTATCAAATGCCCTTGTCATTTAATATAGACTTCCCATGAACAAATAACAATGCTGAATACGAGGCCTTAATATTGGGTCTCCAAATAGAAATCACTAGGAAGATTAAAAAGCTAAATATATTTGGTGACTCCCTTCTCATTGTTAACCAAGTTAAGGGATTATTTCAATGTAGGTGTCTAATCTTGAAAGCTTATAAAGAGCTTGTTGACACTTACCTAACCCAACTATAATGGTACGACATCGAGGCAATCCCTCGCACATCTAACAAATTTGTGAACACTATGGTATCTTTGGGATCCTTGATCCCTCAAAATCCATCTATTGATTTCACTACCATTCAAGTGAAGACGCTCTCATAATCAGCGATGTAGCATGAGGCTTTTGACAAAAAAGAATTATTCAACATGATTCATATAGAACCAAATCATGAGTGGTTCTATAAAGCCAAAGACTTTCTAAAGAAGACATCTTGGGGCTCTTTGATCTCATAGGGTCCTACGGAAAATGGTACTACCATTCACCATAAGGTTATCTCTCAATCTACATTTATACATATCAAATCATAGGGAGAACAATTCATCTTGTCTATTGAGGTTGTAGCTTATCAGGATTGGTTAGGCCAATTACAAGATTTCCTTAAGCTTGGAATCATCCCGTAGGGATTATCGTAGGTCGCAAAATGAGCATTTAAACAAAAAGTGATTAAATATGTCTTTCTATTAGATATATTGTATCATTGAAACCATGATGGAATCCTCCTTCAATGTATTGAACCCCAAGAATCAGCTTGGGTGATTTCACAACCTCATGATGGTACTTGTGATGGTCATTTCAATGACATTGCCATCATCAAGTGCATCCTATGAATGGGTTATTATTGGAACACCATGGAAAATTATTGTTGTGAGTATGTTAGGAAGTGCGTTAAGTGTCAACATCATGTGAATATTGTGCACCTACCATCATAGGCCTTGTAGCCCATTCAAGCGGCTTGGCCATTTTGTCAGCGGTATTTTGATCTAATTGGAAATATCTCTCCCTCATATTTGGGCCAATACACATTTATCTTAATAGCAACTGAGTACTTCACCAAATGGGTGGAAGCGGTCCCCTTAACATCAATGACAAGACCATGAATTGTAGAGTTCATACTTCACAATATCATCTGTCACTTTGGGATCCTATACAAGATAATTTTAGATAATAGTTCTTCATTTTAGAATAAAAATGTGTGGACTTTAATGTCCAAATATAACGTTCAACACAGTTTTACGATACCATATTATCCATAATCAAATGGGCAAGCAGAAGCCTCAAATAAGATAATCATAGCCATTCTAAAGAATATGGTAAAATAAAATCATAAATATTGGCATCTGTAGTTGCCTCTTGCATTATGGGCTTATAGAACTAGCATGTAGACACCCACTGTGGCAACATCATTTTCGCTTGTATATGGCACTAAGGCCATTATACCCTTAGAGTTGGAAATTCCAACAATGAACATCACATTGAAAGAGTTTATTGATGATGACACTACATGACAAGCTCACCTTAATCAATTGATCCTTCTTGATGAATATCGTATCAATACTCTTGAGCATCTCTGCATTTACCAAGATCATCTAACACGAGCTTATAACAATAAAGTCAACCTAAGAGATTTTAAGGTTGGGGTCTCGTGCTCAAAGATAACCAATAGAATTCAATCCTACCATCGGACCTACGAAACAAATTTATGACCAACTGCATAGGTCCTTATATCATCTCCAAGAATATTGGACTTGGGATATATCACCTAACATCATTAGAATATGTTGAAGAGCCTAAGCCTCTCAACATTATTCATCTGAAGGTGTTTTACACATAAAAATCAAAATCCAAAAATAATACATACAAACAAAAAATTCAAAAACATTCAAAATAATAAAAAATTCAAAAACATTTGAAAAATATTAAATTCCAAACAAATAAAAAAACATCAAAATCAAAAGGCTTCAAAGGCATCATAAGCCCTTTGGTCAATTTGCAAAAAGCTCCAAAATCATCAAAATCCCTTTGGTCAATTAAAAAAAAGCTCCAAAGGCATCATAAGCCCTCTGGTCAACTCACAAAAGGCTCCAAAGGCATCAAAAGCCCTTTGGTCAATTCACAAAAGGCTCCAAAGGCATCAAAAGCCCTTTGGTCAAATCAAAAAAATCCCCAAAGGTACATTAATCCCTTTGGTCAACTCACAAAAATCTCCAAAGGTATCATAAGACTTTTGGTCAACTCACAAAAGGCTCCAAAGGTATTTAAGCCCTTTGGTCAAAAATAAAACACAAAACACAAAAATACAAAAACAATTGAAAACATTAAAATACAAAAATAATTGCACTTGCATTCATGTAATTACATTGTATTAGGTATATTGCATCCATTACATTTGCATTAGAATAGAATCTATTTATGATCATACAAATGACACCACATTTGTATATAAATCATGCATTTATTCATCATCATCCATAACCCATGCGAGTAACTGTATTTTTCAACACAAACTCTTCTTGTTTCTATAAGGAATATACTAGGGTTTTCTGGTCATTTAGCCATACCTAGTGATCTTCTCATATTATGTAGAAGGACATATTTGCTTTTGTATATGAGGTCTACTTTTGATAGCACTTGGCATATATCAAAATCCCATCACTAATCAAAACACTAAAACCCTAGTTGGAATAAGGCAAATATGAACACTACAAAGTGGTACTAGGCATCATAAGTGAAAGGTTTTTACTTGCTCATATTGTGATGTGCATGGTCTAGAGTGTTGATCATTGACAAAAGGACAAGCTCCCCCTACCCAAGGAATCCCTTGCTTTCATCAAAATGAGCAAAATCCTGAAACAAAGCAAAATCAAAGGCAAAATAAACAATGATTATCATCACTACAAAAATCCCTTGCTCAAAATAAAATAAAATTCAAAATAAACAATGATTTTCATCACTAAGCATGAGCAAGTATCCCAATAAAACAAAAGAAAATAATGGGGTGAAGAGCTTGAATCCCTGAAATGGTCACTACTTGAAACCACAGAGTGACCCCTAATACAGTAATGGGTTGAATGAATCCCGCTTGGCATTGGGGTAGTTCTAAGCAATTGGTAAAAAGAGCTAGCTTTAGGTGTCTCGTATCACCTAATGGTCTAATCCAACTGAGTCCAACTTAGGATCTTGAGGAGGATTTGGTGATCCCCAATACAACAATGGGTTGAATGAATCCCGTCTGGCATTGGGGTAAGCTTATGTCTCTCTAACATGTTCATTTGTACACACAGGGATAATGAATAGCTTGGTCTTCATAACAAAAACTTTCATCTTTTATAAGTCCTATATGGTCATTATACAACTTTTGATTAATCAACTAGGGTGTTTGAGTTTCATGGAAAACCTCAAAAATCCCCTCATAGTAACAAATCCTTTCATCAATCAAATCATCAACTTTATTTAGGATGTTTTGTTCATTAAAAGGTGTTCATGAAATAGGATAGATACCAAATAAACATCAACAATGATATTTAGACGACCACTGACTATTTTATATATATATATTTTAATTTACAGTAGCTTATAAAGAAAGCACATACATATCATATCATCTCATCTCACTTATGGATGCATAAATAATTATGTCTTATGATGAGAATTATCACTTACATTCATAATTTGTATACATTTTGTGGTGCCATCTCTTAGTTTGTAAACACATATTAAATTCATTTCTTATGTTTTAAAGTTGTTAAAGCATTAAATTTCATTTGCATTAGTTCATTCCTCATATAATTAATGCATTACATTTTGCATCATGCACCATATCATTACAATATCACATAAATACATAAAAAATGGAAATAAATTAAATATGCATTTAATGCAAACCATTGCATCCACATATGCATACACCATAAGTAGTCTATAAACACATCTAGATCACAACATCTAATCATACATCTATCATTTAGCTAGTGCATGTCATTAATGAATCACATCATATAGCATAATATTGAAAGAATCACATCCATTTTGCATCACATAAAAATAAAAATAATCACATGATACACAATGAGTTTAAAATAGATAATATCATATATATATATATATATGTGTGTGTGTGTGTGTGTGTGTGTTGTGTGTGTGTGTGTCAAGTATACATGGAGGTACAAAATTGCCCGTAGGCTACAATAGTGTAGGTCCTCATACCTTACATTCATAAATGATACAAAGCCATCATGGCTATCAGACTGGTCCTACACCCCCAGGCTCATATCCACCCTCGGCTCCATCCCTATGAGTCTGTCTAGAGCTAGTCCCTGTGGTCCTCTTAGAGTGTGCATCTACCTTCTAGCTGGATCTCACTGATTACTGCCCTGACTCACTCCACATTTTGCACTATGAGCCTCCTATTGTAGATCTCTCTCAAGGAGTATCACCCAACTACATGATCTGGAGCCACAAAGAGGTAATATACCTAGCATCTGCTACTATATAAGCCTCATACTCCTCTAGTAGACCCTTTAGGTGTCTAGTATCTACCCTTGGATCCAAACCTATTAGTCCTTGAGTAGTTGGAGCAATGGGTACAACCTATCGGTCTATTCTGAGCTGCACTGATTCAACCTATGCCTGGAGTGTGAACTTCTCCTCCTAAAAACCCCTCCATTTATTTTGGCCTACTAAAATTTGTGCCTACAATGTGCTAACTTGAGTTTGTAGTGTAGCAATAGAGGTGTCTCATTTCAATATTTGTAGATGAGTCATTTGAATCTCAGTGTTGATATGGTGTAGCTGATCCTAGAGAGGAGACTCCAGATCCTTTAGAACAACATCCTCCTCCTCCTCAGGAAAGTCCTGCTCCTCCACTACTTTCTCCTCTATAGCTTGATCCACTCCTTAGTACAAGCCCATACATGTTACCTCTCTGGATCCTCTACAACTACCTCATCCTCAAAATACCCTAGAATTATACCACCATGCCATAACCACGTCACCCACCACTGAATGTACACCTCTGTAGTACCAGAATTCGCTATCCCAACATTGACTATAGGAGGATCTATATCCTTAGATATTGATATGACCCAAGGAACTGGGAGATCCCTCTCCACCTAAATCTTCCTATAGAGATCTAGAACTAATGGTATGTCCTACTGGATCTCAAACTACCTATTCACCTATAAGAAGTGGAAGAAATTCCTCATCCCTACCTTGTGACTAATGATCCATCGATCGCACCTCATTCATGCCATATAATGGTTTACCTCCTCCCAAGTGGGGCAATCCACATAGGTCCTCCAAATGATATCTCGTGCCTATAGACCAGTCAAGGATGCTATGTAATGTACATAGTCTTATACATGGCATCGACTTCATCGCTCCTCTGTCACCTATGACCATCTAGACCCATAATATTGTACGATGTCATCTATCCTAGTGATCTCCTAGGGTAACCTTGTTGGGCGATCTACTCTAATATACTCCCAACCCTAGATCTAGAGGAGCAAGTTGCATGCGATTGAAGCCTGACCCTATCATTGGATCCTATACAACTCATCATAGAGTTGTGCTAACAAGATGCTACCCCAAGCCATAATGATATTTTTCTCCCAGTCTAACAGATCATGTACAATAGCTAAGAGGTTCTAGGGGAACCTCGCTCCTAAAATATCTGGGAGGAGCATGTTACATATAATATGCATGAGGATAGCCTAGTAGGTTGAGTAGATGTGGACTCGATACCAATGATCAATATGGATCCCTCCATGCTAAATGTCCCCCAATGTTTCTTGTGTCTGAGCATTGAATAATCTATCAAAAATTATTAGTCTATGATTGGTTGGGGATGAAGTGATGGTATGTTAATCAAAAGGAATCCTGAAGATCCTATAGAAATCCTCAAGAGTAACCGTCATATGGCTAGTCGGGAGATGAAAGGTGTTGGTATGGCAGTCCCACCTGTGGGCCAATGCTTTGAGGTATGCCTGATCTACCATAAGAGTTAGAAACCTAACAACGTACATGAGATCTCATGCACTAAACCAACTCTAGTCTATATCGATCATGAGTGGTAGCAAATATGCCAATAAATCAAGCTCTCGAGCCCATGAAGATAAGGCCTAAAAGTTGAAAATAAATGTCTAATTAAATACACTTAAAATAAAAATCACAATAGAAATTCAAAATATGGTGTAACAATAAACCTAATCAAGGCTACAAACACAATGATAAAATAAACCATAACATGCAAAAAATCAAAATTTACACTTGTAAAATTAAAAAAAAATTAATTAAATGCATAAAAAAATAAAAAAAAATCAAATAATTTTCTAAAGTTTTACAACCGCTTATGCTTATAGTGGCCGCAATAATGATTGTTGATGCCAATAATAGCTAGCTACCAATGGTAAAAAAATTGACTATTGGAATTCAAACTAATCATTGTCAGCATCAACGACACCTCTTTACCAATTTGTGGTCGCCCTGAGCAAAAAAGGCCATGAGGGGGCATGCCAATGGTGTTCACCCATGCCCAAAAAACCAAAAGAATTGACAAAATAAAAAAATAAGAAAGACCCACCTAAATTAGCCTAAATTTAAACCTATCTACTGGTGAGGTTCATTGCCAATATGTTTAATGAGGTTTGTTTACCAAATTTCTTAATTTGGTTCATTTTATCGGTTAAATAACAAGTTAAGGTTTGGAGATATACCCATGAAGCTTTAGCTCCTCTGCTCGTGGATGCCTCACCCTGCTCTACTATAGTGTTCGATAATCATGTAGTGTCCCATGTAACTATCTCTCTCTCACTTTAGAGATCAAATTGTAAAATGATAGCTGGTAAATAATGAAAGTCAAAACCCTAATTTTCTTTTTTATATAATTTAGTTTTTTCATGGCCACTATTAGCATTAGTTGCCTACACTTTCTAGTCGCTGATGCTGATAGCGGCCATGAAATTACAAATTAAGGTCATTGTTGTTGATAGAGGCTAGCAAAAAACAATAAATACATCAAATTTCTCACTATGAGGAGTCTCAAAATGGACAATTAGTCATATCTAACGATCTAGATTAATAAAAAATGGTAAATAACCTTAAAAACCACATAAAGCAAAAGTTCAAAAATAATATAAATTTCAAAATAACAAAAAAATCAAATAACATAAAAATTTTATATGCACCTTGTACCTAGTCATTCATCCTACACACATGGCAATTGTAGCGACTTGCGCTCCATGCAATCCAACAAGGTGATAAAATTACCATAAGGTCATTTGAGCCAAATTATTCATAGTTGAAATGCAATGCTTCACTTCTATCTCGAAGTAGTCCATAGAGATCGGACTACCCCATGGGAACGAGGTGTTTGTTTCATCTCTTCCATGATATTTCAAAAAATTATCGAGTGATTCAACACAAGCTAAATTGAATTGATATCATCTTGATCCCTTAAGAAGGCCATTGTGGTCGGACTGCTTCATGAGGTAGAGATGTACAATTACTATTAATGGTTGAAATCACACATGAACTAGGACCTGCAATAAAAAAAATAACATCATCTTAAAATTATCCAAATCAATCATATTCATCAAGGAACTCATCACTTTATTCATTTTCCTTCCCTCATCTACTCATCGCTTGGGGGGTAGTCATAATATCAATAATCATAATCAAAATTAACAAAGGATCACTTGATCATGTCAAATTACATTCATCCTACAAATCATCGCTAACAACTATCATAAGCTTACCCTTTGCTGGAGCAAAAAGCAAATATGATAGTTAAGTTTGTAGCTCTCCTCTTATCGGACCTATTGTAGCACTGATGCTACCCGATCACCGTTGGACTTACAAAAGCTTTTGCAAATTTAAGCCTTCCATCCCATTGGAAGCAATGATTCTAAGATGCATGTATTTCTCATGATTGGGGCATCTAATATTGATCAGAGCAATGATCATCACACACCCTACAATATAGCCCTAGGTGGTCTATTTTTTCTTAGAACTATGTTTCCTACAATGCATAACGAAAAGAGGTATCTATAGATACCTAAAATACGTCATGTTTAGGAGACTACTCATATGGGTACCTGTACAAGCCATATGACTGATCTTGGACCTTTAAAAGAGCTAGCAATGATCCTAACCACTCACTAGGGGTTGTTCTAACTAGTTCAGATGTAGCTATTATTGACCAAAGTGGCTGCCATAAGTGGTTATTATCACTAAGAGTGGCCATGACTAGCTGCTACTGTGGATAATGGCTAGAACTAAAATAAATTTAGCTGTAAATGCGAGCTCGAATCATGCATGTTAACTAAACTTGCATTGGATTCAAGTGGTTTTGGGTATGAATCTCCTAGAATTCCTCCTAAATGCTACTTCCATGCAAGTATATAATTGAGCCTTCCTCATTGATGGACAGTTTCATGCAAATATGGATCTTGGCTTCTCTAAGAAGCCAAGATCTAGAATTTGGAAGGCCTACATATGCACCCTCCCAGAAAAAAGTAAGGATCCCCATTTTTTTATGTAGAAAAGCTTTATCCTAGTGAGCAGTGAGTTGAAAACCCCTTAGGAGAGTTGAAGTTTTGCCCATTTTGTAGACTTTTGAGCCTGCAACCAACCATTGATCTTTCAAATGACTGAGAAGCACACATCATAAGTCATACTAATCTGACATGAATCCTCATGATTTTCACCACCAATCCATCCTTGGACATGAAGGCAAACCTTGAACATCAATTCAAATGTGGAATTGAATGTCGCAACCCCTAGTTTTTGAGGTAAAATATAATAGTTAGTGGTCACTATATCTAACAGTAGCCTGTAGGCACAACCGCTTTGAGCGATAGTGGCTATGGTTTGAGTCATTATTTCTTCAATTTTAGTATAGATTTCTTATTAATTTTTCTCTGTTAGCTTAGCTTAGAGTAGATCTATCCTTTCCATTGTATTTATATGATGATTTCCTAGTTATTCATGCATCTTTGCTTATCTTTGCATATTTTTATGCTTTACTACAAGCTTTATTATATTACATTTGAATCTTCAAAAATAACCTCATCTTGAGAGACCTCATATGCTACTAATCATTCTATATTGTTTCTTGAACACAAATCATAGGTTCTTGACAAATTTAAAGCATCTTTGACATCAAATCCCTCCAAGAAAGTGATAAGAAGGCATCTATAAGCCCTTGAGCAAGTTCATGTTGAATCTAAGAATCCTACAGATTACACTATACCCGCTTAAGGGTTTTTCATATTTGTAATAATTGTGTCAATCATTTGGTATCCCTAAGAGGGACCTATTTGTAATAAAATTTTAGTATGAATAAATAAGAAGATATCTCATGTTTTGTTAATTTATTGTATTTCATGCTTTCATGATTTTATGCTTGATATAATGATGCAAATATCTTAGGTGTATGCTTTCTAGGATCGTACAGTATGAACTTGTGTTATTAAAGTAAAATAATATGGGAGAATGCTATCATGATGTTGTGAGTGAATTTTTTTATTTAATAATTGAAAGAAAATAAATTATGAATTCTTGCTTCCTTTGGTACCTAGAAACAACTGAAGTTGTAATGAATAGGTGATGTGGAATTTCTAACTAAAAATAATAGGTAGTCTATTTTTATAAAATAAATGAAACATATTAGAAATATTTGAATAAGTCTCGAGCAAGGAGATTTGTGAAACTCTAGTATATTTCTATGTTATCCTAGAATTGCATATGTGCATAATCATTTCATGATCATACTATGAGTTGTATTTGATCTCTAGTGGTGTTGCATGGATACTCTATGCGAGTTATAGACTACAAGAGAGTAGTAGATATTGTGAGTAAACAGTGAACCAAAGATGTTGAGCAAGCAAGGATTTGGTAATTCCAAGAACTCATGGTTGAAGGAAGGTAATCCATAACCTAGTTGAGGAAAAAATTACTGAAGAATTAAAATAATAGTTTGTGAGATGGAGTTTGTTTAATAGGAACATGGGTAAATGCTCAATCGTCATCTGCTGAATAAGGATCTGATATAATGGGTAGTCTAAGTTGCAATTAGATGGCAGTTTTAAACTTTAGAAAGAAAAGGATCTCTCCCATGTAATAAATAAAATAAGTGGTGAAGTCCTCTTATATCTTTGATCTAAATAATTCTGCTATGTATTTAAAATAGTGATGTGAAGATATGGTATAACCGGTTTATGTGATTATATTTTGAATATCATGTTGTAAATATATTATATTTTTAAAACTTATTTTGATGTCTTAATTAAACATCAAGCTAATCAAATATTAGTTTCATTTTGTTGATTAATGGGTGAACATTGAAAGTCAACTAGTTTTTATTAAGCGTAATTTATGTAACCAATAAGCCATAGGTGGCCTAGTGATTGTTGTTTTAACCATTTCATGGAAGACTGGTTAGTGTCACCGTGATTGGAAGGCAACTAGGAAATTATATTTATTTTTTTTTAAAAGAAATATTTAGAACACAAAAATAAAATGGTGGTGGAATCCGTGGAATATCTATCCAAACTTTTGATTAAGAGGAAATAGACTTATGTTAGAAGTATGCATTGTTAAGTGCAAAAAAATTAAGCTAGTTAGTGAGCAAATGTGTACAAAATTCTCTTTAGAGAAACATTAAACCTGCATTTGTTTAGAGGGCATATCTAAACTTTAGAATGATAATAATTCCATGAAAGAAAGGATAATTTGGGTTCTTAATAGCAAACTACCTTTAAGTGTAATTTCTATTTTATCTTTCTATTTGTTATTTATAAAGAAATAATTAGCTTCTCAAGTTAGTTTAATGATTTTTTTGGAAAGGTATGCTAGTGATAAAACCAAGAGACTCTTAGGAAGTGTTGACCCAATATTAACTTAAATAATCATCCAAAGATGTTGAGGTGTGAGTATGCACACAAGTTTTGGGATAGTTGACAACTGAAAGAATTGGTCAATTAAAGATTCGATCAAGTTAGGATGAGAAGATGGTATGGGACACCTTTTCTAGGTTGTACTCAAAGAGCACTGTGATAAATATCATGCTTGTCAAAATTTTCTATATTGACCACAGTGTTTAGTATGGTATAAACCACTATGAGTTATGATGGATATATGTGATGAAGTCCAAGATTAGGGAATAAACATGGTGCTAACTACCTTTGGGATAAGGTAACCATCATTTAGTTACTAAGGAATAAATATTCTAACCACTTCCATACCGAGTTTAAATAGGTTGAAAATATATTGGATTTTTTATTGTTCCTTTTACAAGGTAACCAGGTGTGTAGTTAGACCTAGGTTGTTACATATGGTATCAAAGTAGAAATAATTGTAAGTTGTAGAACTTTGCATGTGAAATATAATGGTTACTAATAATTAATAGACTGCCTATTCACATACATATTAAATGGAAAAAATGTTGTGAGGTGGGTCCTTAGGAAATCCTACAAGAGGTAGGGAGAAGGAAGTCACAAAAATATTTTTAAGAGGACCATGAATAAATTTTAGGAGAGAAGTTCCTCAACATGAAAGAAGGCAAAAAAGGGTTAATGAGATTCCTCATAATGAAACTGGTGAGTAATAAGGGAACCTTGCAAAGGTGGTGTAGTTTTTGCAAACATATATAGAATATCAAAGGGAAGAGATGGCCCAATAGAAAACTCACATGACCCAACAACAAGAATTCATTTTTTAATAGCAATGGGTCATAGAGGACTTAGCTAGAGAAAGAGAAACTAGATTGGACAAGATAGTGGAATTGCAAAGGGAACATGAGAGATCCAGTGCTAGAAGGGCAAGAGTGAGTAAGAAATTGGATAGAAACCTAAAAAAATTTGTAATATCCAAGTTTAATTGAAAGGGTAACAAATAATTGACTAAAAACTAGTTAAGTGAACATGACTCTTACTTTTCTCTAGTGGTTTTATCCTTTGAATCCAAGACTACCTTGGTATTTATGAATATGACTAAAATAGCCATAGACTGGTAGAAATCATATAAGAAAGGGCATGAAGTAGAAACTACCAACCTCAAATGGGAGGAGTTCATCAAGGAATTCAAAGATAGATTCTTGACAAGACAATATTATGTTAAAAATTTTAGGAAATTCTCAAATTTGATATAGGAAAGCATGTCACTTCGAGAATATCACCAAAATTTTATTCAAATCCTAAAGTATGCATCCCAATATGAAAGCAATTAGGAAATGAAAACTCAACAAATCATTCTAGGATTACATCCTAGAATCATGACAGTGGTAAATATGCATAAGCCCATCAATTTACCTACTGATTTTGATTTAGGAAGAAAAGAAGAAGCTAATTAGGAAATGAGAAAGGCATATTTTAACTACCAAAAGCTATCCAAAAAGGAAAAAAGTAAACTTAGGAAGCTAAAAAGTGTTGGATTTATGAAATGGGAAAAGGAATAAAATAAGAAACCCAAAGGAGGAGATCAGAATAAGCAAGGTGGCAAGAATAAACCTAATTACCAAGGTGGTAAATTCAAGAAGGATGTTAAAGAGTTTTCCAAAATATGGGACTAGAAACTAATAGGTCAAGGAAGGGATAGGGAAAATACATATATGAATAGAAATGAGAACAAAAATAGAAGAAATAGAGCTCCACCAAATGGATGCTATGTATTTAAAGAAGATCATTATATCAATAAATACCCCATGAGATTTGATCTACCATCGAAAGCCTTAGAAGAGGCTAACCACAAGATTTATGTGGCCACAAGTAGTTATGAACTCAATGGTCAAATTACTCCTTTCTTATTGAATGGTAATTTTTTTGATAAAAATGTGTAAATTTTGATTTATGGTGGGTTAAATGATAGCTTTATCTCATCTATATTAGTGAGAGAATTTCTTGTTAGACCTAGATTCTTGATCAATGGTTGAAAAGTAGAGTATGGATCAGGGTAAACCCACCATGTTAACCAATGTCTCTTTGACCCCCACATCTCCCTACCACAAGGAAATATCAATTGGCATTTGTATGTGTTGCCTTTTCATACGTTTGATATCATCTTAGGAGTTGATTGGTTAAAAGTGCACAAGGCTCTTTTAATATTTGAAGAGATATGGGTGGAATTTGTGGATGAATCTAATCAAAGGATTAGAGTTAATTGTGGGTAAATGAAAACTAAACCACATCTATTGATTGCAATGCAAATTAAAAAGGTTATTAGGAATAAGGGTATGATCTTCATAGTTATGTTGAATAGGAAAGAAGAGTATAAAAAGGAATCTAACTTATTCAAGAAACACCCGGTGTTGGGTGCATTCAAAGATGTATTACTTAAGGATATCTTGAGAAAACCTCCTTAGAGATAATTTGATTTCTCAATTGATTTGTTACCTAGTTTAGCACCAATTACAAAGTCACCATATAGGATAACACCCATAGAGCTATAGGAGCTCAAAATGCAACTTTAGGATTTGCTTGAAAAAAGGTTAATCAAACTTAGTGTGTCACCCTAGGGATCTCCTATATTTTTTGTTAAAAAGAAAGATGGTACCTTAAGTATGTGCATAGACTATCGAATTCTAAATAAGGTTACTATAAAAAATAGGTACTCATTACCAAGGATTGATGATTTATTTGATCAATTAAAAGGAGAAACCATTTTTTATAAAATATATTTTAGATCTGGATATCATCACTTAAGAATTCGGGAGGAAGATACTTCTAAAACAATATTTAGAACAAGGTATGAATATTTTGAATTTACTATCTTACCTTTTGGGATAACCAATACCCCAACCGTGTTCATGAACCTCATGAATAGCATTTTTAGAGAACAAATGGATAATTTTGTACTTGTATTTTTGGATGACATTTTAGTTTATTCGAAAAGCAAGGAAGAGCTTGATCAACATATGAGAACAATGATTGAGATTCTTAGAAAGAGTCAATTATATTAAAAATTAACCAAGTGTGAGTTTTATACTCCAAAAGCATAGTACCTTAGACATATTGTCTCTGCTTAAGGAATTGTAGTAGACCCCAAGAAAAATAAAGCAATCATTTATTGGCCAACACCTACTAATGTTACAGAGGTGCGAAGTTTTATGGAAATTGCAGGGTACTATAGACAATTCATCAAAGGGTTTTTGAGAATTGCTTAACCCATTACAAACCTTTAGAGAAAAGGGAAAGGATTTAGGTGGATATAGTAGTGTGAAGAGGCTTTTAAAGTTTTGAAAGAAATGTTGATGATTGCACCAATCCTATAATTACTTGATCCTAAAAAATAGTTTATAGTTTGTACAGATGCATCAATTGAAGGGTTAGGAGGGAATTTGACTCAAGACGGTGTGGTTATTACTTATGAGTCAAAGAAAATTAAGGGGCATGAGGTCAATTATGTCACTCATTATTTAGAGTTGGAAATGGTAGTGCACGCTCTAAATTATAGGGACTTCCTTCTATGGAATAATTCTCCTAAAGGTATTTTTTCTATCAAGATTGCATATGAGGCACAAACATTATCCAGGGGAGGACATTTCTTGGTGGAAAGGGTTTGGTATTCTCATTTGATCCCCAATATTATATTTTTTGTGGTTGTGTTTGTAAAATAAGATTTTGAATGTTGATAATTTATGCAAGAAAAGCTTCAATATTCCTAATATTTGTCTTTGTGTTCTAAGGATGTTAAATCTGTGGATCATATTTTCATCCATTATGAATTCTCAAATAAGGCGCTCAATGCTTTGCTATATTATTTTTTTGTCAAGTGAACGCTACCCTAAACTTTCAAGAAAACTTTTACTTAGTAAAAATACCCCTTCATCGGTCACAACCTCACTAGGGTGTGGGATCTGGTTCTTCCTCATTTTTATGGGGTATCTGGTGGGAGAGGAATAGAAGAACTTTTAAGGATATTGCTAGAGATGAATCCTTTGTCTTTAGAAGGATTGAATTTGCTATTGAGAATAACTTAGTTGTCTTTGCTACTGTAAATGGTAGGGAGAAAGCTATGGAGAAAGAGGTTGTTATTAGTTGAAAATTGAATCTAGGATCTTTTGCTTATATATCCACTGTTGAAAAAATATTGTCTACTAGATGACATAAACTAGATAAAGGGTGGGTCATTCAAAAATTTAATGGGGCTACCAAAGCTAACATCGGGAGGGCTAGTGGAGGGGTTGTTGTCAGAAATGATTATGGTGAGGTCATTTGGGCTTATGTCGAAGATTATGATATTCAAACCAACCACCTAGCTGAAGTTATGGTGATTTTCTCATGTGTTCATCAAGTTTTTAAGAGTGGCTTCAGAAGACTTCTCATACAAGGTGTCTTCTTTAATATCATTCAAGATTTGCAAGCTGGAAAGATTGATAATTGTTTCATCTTGAATATTAGTAAGGATACCTTAAATATTTTGGAAGATATGTTGGAAGTTCAAATTGAGCATATTTATAGGGAAGGTAACTAGGCTATTGATGCTATGACCAATTTGGGGGTGGATAGTGGTAAATTTAGAATTTGAGAATAAAATTTCCCTCTACGGTTAATGATAATTATTGTTTTCTAAGAATTGGGCTTACCTGTATAATAGACCTTTTTATTGTCATTTTGCTTGGTTGAGGTCTCCTTTGTGTTGTAGTGATCCTCTCTTTAGGTGGTCTTTTTTGGGAGATTGGTAATTTTGCTCCCTATTGGTTTCCATTCTTAGGGAATATGCTTGGTGTTTTGTCGTCACCCTTGCTATCTTGGATTGAGATTTTGTTATCTTCATCTTGATGTATTTGATGCCCTTTTAGCCTTATGCAAAAATAGAGCAGGATTGTTGGTGAATCTAAAAGAAAATTGAATAAAAAAATATCCTTTATGCCATTTTTGGTGGTGGGTTGGTCTATGCTCTTGGGTGGTTGTTGGTGTTTGATTTTTGTTCTTTTAGCCTTGGATATTGGCTTATACTTAATTAGCCTTCTTTTTTTTGTCTTCTCTAATGTAAAAGATTCTCAGACCTTTCAAAACCTTACTTTTTCACCATTAATTAAAAAAAGAAAGAAAAAAAAAACTTTTCTACTTTCATTAATTAAAAGTATTATATAAAAAAAATCTAAACAATAACTTCAAACCTATTAAGTTATTTATTTTTATAATTTAAAATCACTTAATAAAAGTGTATGAGATTTAAAATTTTACTAAATTTAATCATTTATATTCTATTTTTATTTTAACAAATTACACCAATAAATATAACATTTGCATGAACCAAAATTTTATTTATTTATAATAAAACTTTCAAACATTCAAAATATATTAACAATTTTTAAAAGTTAAATAATATCAAATTCTAAAGTAAGAAGCGGCTGGAGGTGGTGTATTATCGAACAGAGCAGGTGAGGGCCATGTTTCCTCGCTTGGAGGGAGATCGAAGGTTTGAGTCAGAAGAGGTTTATTGAGTCAGAAGAGGCGGAGTATTATTTGCTAGGATTTGTAGAAGAACAATATATTTCCTTGCTTTTAAGTTGCCTTTATCAGAATCTAGTGTTTGAAAGTGGTGAAGATTTCAGATTTTAGTAGTCCCAAGTTATTTGTGTTTGCCACAGGTTGTGAATTTCCGAATACTTATTATAAAGTTGTAGGCATGTGGCCTTTCGTTTTGATTGGTAAACTTAAATATTTCAAATTTAAATTTTTTTAAATAAATGATAAATCTATATATTATATTAAAATAATAACAATAATATTTATTTGTATAAAATAAATTTATAATTTAAAATAATTAATTTAAATATTTAAGAAAGGGTCTTATTTTTCAAAATGTGTGTTCATCTAAATAGTAACAACATCATATTTATGTAAAGTATGACGGCATACTCTCAAACTGTAATTAATTTTTTCTTTTTGGTGCTTTTCTGAATAAAATAAGTTGTAGGATTGAAATTAAACCATAAGTAATAACATCAAATATTAATATCCCTTCCTTCCAATATGGGAGACACTAAAGGAGACCCATATAGAGAGCTAAATAATGGAGGGAAACCCAAACATAAAAATCTGCCAGTATAATTGTAAACTCTGAAACCCTTACAGAACAAACTTTTCATTCAGGAAATTCTCCATATTAAATCTTATATGTCCCTCCGAAACCTGTTCATAGGAAACCGGCTCCATGATACAGCTATACATAAACAACAAATTATGCATCCAATAACAAGTGATTAGAACAATATACAGAAACAAAAGAACAAAAAAACAAACCAAATGAACAAAAAAAACATTGAACCTTGAAGAAGTTGGATTTTTGGATTGTTTTTAGTACGAATATTAGCAGGTGATTAGAGTGTTTCTCAAATCTATTATTGTCTTTAAAATTTTATTATTATTATTATTTTAAATAAAAAATAAATAAATTTTAATAGTCAAACTTACTTAAGAAATGAACTTCTTACCCTTACTTCTTAATTAATGCAAAGTTGTGCTTTACATGAAATACTATAATATATATACGCATAAATAAATATAAATCAATATTTTATTATTATTTAATTATATTTATTCATGATACTTCTCCGGAATACCAGAGTTTCTATGTTACTATTATTTAAATATTAATAAGTTTTTAAGTTTTGGTACAATAATCTGTATTAATGAAGTATTGGTTGTATGGCTCATAACTGTCAATCCCCCATTAAAACTTCATTGAATGATCCAAACAGGCTTTGAATATGTAATGCTTTGAATATGTAATGCATAGCTAAAATTTATGTCGGGGTTTCTTTAAAATTTAAATGCAAGCACAGAAAAGTAAGTTTGAAAATTTGCGGTGGGTGGCATTCGAACACTTGTCGGTGATACTTTTTGTGTGGGGTTTTAGGCGTAGGGGGACTTCTCATTGACGTTATTGAATCGGACAGAGCGCCCAATTAAGGTTCCAGAAGACCTTATTTGGGGTAGTTCCCTACGGTGGCCAGTTCTGTTAGGAGTGTCGTTGTTTGCTTTTCCCACAGGATCATCCTAAGCGCCATCCATAATGGCCAGTAGCACAAGTTTGAGGTCGTGTCTAGGTCTCTCTTGCTCCACAACATGTTGATTCAGGTTCTAAATGACAAACTTGTAAATAATGTAATGTAGGCCATAGTATTTGGGGTGGGTGGATTTCCCCACCTAACACTATCTACAGATATCTCCATTGAATGATACAAGTATTCTCGGATATTAATCTGCTTGACATCCTTGAGGAAGTTAAGAAATGCCATATGAAAACTGCGTAGAGGTGACATCGGCTCATCAATAGTTAAGTACTGCATTATAGGGACCATCACCCTGTTACAGGGGAGGAAGCCCTTCCCTAACGTACCCGTTATCTTTCTTCATTAGCGACTTGACCTTGTTGTGAAGCAGTGCTAATTCACCGAATATAGAGTGTTTGTCCCTCTAGATAATCTTACCTTCATTCGGGAGTTCAGTGATATGTACAAGCATGTCAATGGTAATAGTGAAAGTTAAGCCTTTCAAGGATACAGTGTTATTGTCCCAAGTTTGAATAAATTCCCTAGATATGTCAGGGTTATGGCCACCAAAACTTTTCAAGAAGTTTAACAAACCTCGGGCTGCCAGGATCTCCTCGACGATTGGGTCCAACGTCGGGATCAAGCACGCCATAATTCTCCACTAAAGAAGATCGTGCCACTGTTTTGCCACCTCACTTGCCTTAATGAGTATAATGAGGTGTTATATAACCTGGTTTAGAAAAAGCCTTCCCTCCCATAGCCAAAGATCCTTCATGCCGATATGCATGGTCTTGGAACTTGGTTGGAAAAATTGATTGGGCCTTTTGGGCGTGAGATATCTTGAAGCACGGTCTGATCGATCTTGAAGGATGATTGTGTGGGCATGCACCAAAATTGGAGGCGGCCAAGGCGGTGGAAAATCTTGATAGGAGTAGTTGGACTTTTTGTCAGCGGATAGGGTGTACCACAGGTGCCATGTTTCGTTATTAGTTCTTCTCCATAGGTGAGTCATAAGGGCATCAACCACTATGTCAAGGTCCTAGGCAAGCGTAATACTGACAAGGTTATCATCGTGTGTTGAGTAGTTATCACCCTGACACAATATGGTACTTCCTAGATGATTCATTTCACACATGTGATAGGCATCACATATCCGTAGGTGTTCCTTCTCTAAACTTTTTCCATGCGCACCTTTACAACAGATTTAATTGTCATTGGTATTGGGAATGCCATCGCTGAATTGGTGGGATACAACAAGTTTACATTGGTTGTTGTGCTGAGATATGCCCTCCCAATGAGCAAAGGTTACTCTTGAAAATATGTAACTGCCACCACTTCTACCACAAAGGCAAATATCAATATGCCACTTTGGCATTGTAATGTAGTGAGGTCCACCAACGTGCCTCACAAGGTGAGGTAAGATGATCCTTGGTGTTGTGGCATTAATCATCATTGGCTACCATTAGTTAATTGTAGGAGTTGATGATGCATTGGGTAAGGTCCTCTCTCCACGTAAAAAAGGTGTGAACTATTAGCCCAAATTTTACTAATGCATATGCGGCCTTGTTATCTTCCATGTACACGTGTTGGATGCACCTGTTCCTTATCACCCTTAGGTGAAGAATGGTTTCTTCGATGAGTGGCCCCACATTCCAGGGTGGATTCAACACCCATTTCAAGTAGTTTATTGTGTTCAAGGAGTCACCTTCCATGATTAGGTGGTGCACGTTGGATTCAATGGCCAATTGAATGCCACAAAAAGTTGCCCAAGCTTCTACAAAATTATTTGTTTGGATTCCAAGTCTCACAGCGTAGGTTAGAATGATTCTACCTTTGTCATCATGAATCACTCCTCCATAGCTCACATTTATTGGGTTACCCTTGGATGCGCCATAAAATTTAGCTTGAACCACCGAAGGAAAGGGGAAATCTAGGAAATCAGAGATATGTTCACAATGACACGGTAATGGCCAAAAAATTCCATCGAGAGATTAACATAATGAGCCACGTGGGTCTCGAAAGGAGAATAAGGGTAATCATTGGACGGAATGGTATTGGAATTCTCAGAGGTAAACATGACAACTCTCTATGACATAGATTATGGGTCAAGGCATAGTAACCTAAAGGCTCTGTTGTTCATTTCCAGCCAAATCTGCCACATAAAGTGGGGGATGATGATTGACCACAAAAAAATTAGGCAAGAAGAATGAAAGGGATTAGGCCATTGGTTAATGAGGTCATTGATGGATTGATTGCCATCCCAAGAGATGGACACATTGGAGAAAAATGATGACAAGATAAGACTAGAAAATGGGCACTCAATAAACAAGTGGTTGACTGATTCCTAGGCAGGTTTGCAAAGGAAGCATCTGTTTGGCAAGATCATGGCATGGGTAAAATAAATTTAATTGTTAGTCAAGATTAAGTCTCACTTTTCCTTATTTTAAAAAATAAGTTTTGGTAGGAATCAAGTATGAGCAAGAAGAAAAGTGTAACCAAGAAGTGAGTGTCACTTTACCTTATTCCAGTTCTAACGGAAATTTAAAAAACTAAAGGATTTTTGTGCAGAAAATATGGGTAGCATGGGACAAAGTTATTTTTTAATGTCCTAACTAGAAGTATAGATGCCCTAGTCAAGCACAAGAGTAAAAACAAATCCATCAAAAACCATATTTAGGTAGCAAATATGACATCTAAAATAAATATCAAGAATAAGATGATTGAGCATTACATTATAGTTCTTAAAAGTAAAGGGTTAATATCTAATTTTTGTAGTCAAGTTTTTCAAATATAGGAAATTTGATAAAATAGAAGTGTGGAATGAATTCAAATTACTCAATGCCTTTTCTTTTCAAAATAATTTTTTGTTATCATCTTACAATTCGAAAAATAAAGGATAAAATAATGGATTGTGAACAATGTTTTTTTTTTTTTTATATTGAACAATGTGAACAATGTTTTTGGGAGAAAGGTGCATTATATTTAAGGCCATGGAGTCAGATTTTATTTTGTGGAGTCAAAGACTATTAAAAGACTTTCAATGTGGTTTAGTTTTTTTGGACTTCCATATTAGCTTATCAATAAGGAGGTTTGAAGAATATTACCAACACTCTAGATTAGGAATTCTTTATTTTGTGGAGTCAAAGACTATTAAAAGACTTTCAATGTGGTTTAGTCTTTTTGGACTTCCATATTAGCTTATCAATAAGGAGGTTTGAATAATATTACAAACACTCTAGGTAATATTAGAGGGGAGCTAATAGAGAAGTGAATGATAGGTCCCTCTAATTTACCAACACATAATGAAAATGAATAATATAGAATATATCAAATCCAAATTAGAGGGGAGCCAATAGAGAAGTGAATGATAGGTCCCTCTAATGTACCTAAGAATCTTCATAGTTATCGTTCAATGATTCTCCTAGGGTGGATGTAAATATTTGGAACAATAACTAGTAGAAAAGGCTATTTCAAGTATATTGTGATTAAGAAGGAGAAGTCTTCTCATAAGATATTAATACAACATAACTTCTACCAAAGGTGGGGTGCAATCATCCTAAATATTTAACCTTGAGGTAATAGGAGTGCATGCAAAAAATACAATTCTCCATTCTAAAATGCTAAATAATATCCAAAGCATACTTAGGATGTAAAATGGTGATGTTAGAGTTTGTTTGATAAAATATGAATCCTAAAAAATAATGTAGAATATCTAAATTTATCAAGTCATGACATCTTATCCTAGATTATATTAGAGGAGCTACTGGTGATGAGAAGATCTTCAACATACAATACAATCACCAAAGATTTCCCATATTAATTTTTAATGTAAATATGATGTTCAACCTCACATCACTAAAACCCACAACTAAGAGAAAAAAATGGATCTTATCATATCATACACAAAGAGCTTTCTTAATTTTGTATAAGGACCTATTCAAACCAATGGTATAGGTCCCTCAAGCTTAAAACTATGTGGTTGTTGTATGTAGATTTCCTCTTGAAGCTTCCCATGTAGAAATACACTCTTTATGTTTCTCTAGTATACCTTCTATATATAAGGTAGCAATAGAGATAATCATCCTAATTGATTCCATCCTTGCTACTAGTGCAAATATCTCATAATATTACACTTCATCCTAGTGAAATAATCCCTTAGCAATAAGCCATAGCTTCCGCTTCCCTACCTAACCATCCAAGCCATGTCTCTAAGAATATTAAAGATGATATTCCTTTGAGGTATTTGAATACCCCATAAATATAGACTTCAAACTCTTTTATACCTCATTATTTCAAGGATCCTTTGATATATCAGCCCTTGCTAAAGACCTAAATATATAAACTTTGGACACAGTAAACATATTCCTTAATTAATATCTCAAGAGATGTTATACCCTAGATTGCCTTGATAGAAAATTTATTGATGATGTACGCTACATAACTGATAGCTTCACCCCAAAAATTATGATGAATTCCTTATAATGAACCATATATCATGGCATATCCATGATCACCCTATTTTTTCTCTCAGTCATACCATTCTATTTAGGAGTATAGTTAATAGTCATCTGATATGCAATCCCATGAAAAATCATAAAATATTAAAAGCATAGCTAACTTACTATCACCCCATATATTCTTAGAAATTTGATTTTCCTATATATATGATTTTAAATAAAGGTACTTGAAGGTATTAAACCTATAAAAAACCTCACTCTTAGTGAAAATGTTATATAACCACACTTATCTAGAGAAATAATCAATGAAAAAAATGAAGTAGTTATTTCTTTAGAGAGATTGTGTTCCCATTGATCCATAAATGTATTTGTTTATGATCTCTAAGGGATTAAATATACTTATTACAACCCTTTTTTTAAAGGTCTCCCTATGATGCTTTTCTAGAATGCATCTCTCTCAAAGATGTATTGATGCCAATTTTGAATTTTATTGTTTGTATTTATAACCATATCAATAATTGTTTTCTTCCTAAAGGAAGGGATACACGAGGTAGGTATTTATTCCAACTTATATATGTGGTCAATATCATCATAATAGATAGAAATAATAGTTTTAATCTAATTGTCCATGTCCTTTATTATCCATATTTCAAGCCAAAATTCTACCTTTTTATTCATATAAGTAATTTGATAAGTAGATAAAAGGTTAGAACCAACATTAAGAACATGAAGTACCTTATCAAAAGATAAATATCCAATATTGATGTCTCCACACCTTACAATCTATAATGAAATATCATCTCCAATCACAACATGTTCCCCTACACATGCTTTATTGTAGCCCTATAGGTGACGTGTATGCTTCATCATGTGTCTAGTTGCCCCTAAATATGTAATACACTCATACAAATAAATGGATGCTTGATATATGGAATGAATTGTTATGTGTGCTTGTCATTTTTATCTATCAAAACTATCCTCACCTTGTGTATAAAATAGAGTAGCATCAACACCCATATTTCTCCCTGCTTTCTCAAGTTTCTTGATCTAAATCTGGGAAAATTTTGCCTTGTGCCCTTCTTTTTTATAAATATTACAAGTGGGATTTTTGAAATAATTATTGGGATTCTTGTCATTCTATTTTAGCTTCTTGTCATTCTAGAATTTATCCACACCTTCCTTTGGATGGACCTGATCAAAAATAGAATTACCCTTACACCTATTTATTTTAGCCTAATGTGGGAGATGTACTTAAATATCACATCAATAGGTGGTACATGTGTTGAAACTATCATATAATTCATGGCCAAGGATGACATTATATGATGTAATATTGATAGGCCTAAGGGAATTCATTGTACAATGTATTGTTTATTGTAATATTTTATTATGCAATCCTTATCGATGTTGGTTAACCTTGTTATCATTAAGCCCTCTTTATAATTTGTAATTTATATTAATCCCTATTATTATATTGGCTTAGTTTAAAATTTACTATATAATTAGGATTTTGGTATTGATATAAAAACATCCTTTCACTCTTCAATTGATAATCAAAGTGTTGTAAATATAATCTATGGATTGTACAATGATTATTTGTGATACCTATGGTTGTCTCTAGATATCTATCTCTTTTCCTTTATTTCATCCTTTTGTGCTTTCTATATAAGATTTGATTTGATGGATTACTTTCATTCGTTTCTAGAAAATCTTGTGATTTTCAACATGGTATTAGAGTGTAAATAGATGTCCATTGCTTGATCGTATAGAAAGTTCCTTCAGAGCCTCCAAATATTCTTTCAAATTTTAAGACAATTTTTTTCTCTTCAATTTTTTAAAATAATTCTAAATTTCCTTTACTAGATATTTTTCTTCATTTTTAGAAAAGTTTTTCTAGCTCTTCATCCAAGGATTCAGATTAAATTATTTATTTCTTCCTTTCAAATCTTGGTAAAATAGAGGGCAAGTAGCAATTTGAGTTTGAATTTAAAAATTCTTGGTGTTTGTTACATTTTGCATGTGAATATGTGTTTGCATGCCTTGTTTACAAATGATATCACTATCTTTGGTAAATTCGACCAAGCTCTTCATGATGTGATATCCCTTTCTTGATAGCATACTAAAGTGGCATATTGGTTATGAGATGGTATGTTAAGGATTTGAAGTGTCAAGGGTTTCATTCCACATGTGATGTAGTTTTGATCATGCTTAGGAGTAAAGAAAGATTCAAAGGATTCTTGAGAAGTCTTTGTTACCAATTGACATCATGGCAAAATGGCTAGTAGGAAAACTAAAAAAGAGTGGAATATGGGACTCTAGATTTTAGCCTTCATGATAACCTTTTTTTTGTCTCAAATGATAGTGCATTTTATGATTGATATGGAGTCATTAATGGAGATATTGATGGTCATGGTCTTCTAGAAAATACCCCCTCTACATGTGTTTGAGACCCTATGACCACAAGGTTGAGTTTCTATATAAGCATCATTTTTTTGAAGTGATCAGGGAGTCAATATTTGTAGTGATGTCTTAGTCCCCATTCTCCAAAGAGAGCCTTGTGATCTTGGTTACATGAAGGCTCCTAGTATGAGGAAGGCCTAAGTTTGAACCTAACAAAGAATAATTTTGTCTTACTTAGAATAAACTAGATCATAAGCCAACATGACATCCAATGTGGATTTCTCTCATGCCATGTCAAACCATTTTTTTAATAATTATACCTATTTGGCTAGTTAAAAGGAGGCAAGTGTTAATAGTGCATTGGTGGACAGGAGTTGATATGAAAAAAAATAAGTGGAGCACATCAATGGTTTAGAGACTAACAAGTGTTAGCCCAATATTTTCTTCTTCTTTCCTAATATTTGTACATTTAATTTTTTATTTTTGGGGTCCATTAGGGCAAAACTTATAGAGATCATAAATTTTTCATATGGAAGTATTTCAAGCCTATTTTTTTTTAAATTACATATTTTGTTCAAGCTCTACACAACAGTGGGATCAATACATGGACCTACTAAGGTATTACAGGTTGGATTATATAATATGGATTACAATACCCTTGTTACTCCCCTTAATGGGTGTAATTACAATATTTTTTCAACCCAAAAAATTGGCCCATTATGCCATAAGAATCTATATCACATATTTCAAGAGGATAAAGCAACTATTGTTGATCAAGAAACTTACCATAAAATATAAGAATAGGATCTTGCCATATTTTCCTTGTTGATTGAACCAAAGTTATTTTTCCACATCAAAGAGAAGAGTGACCCTATCAAGATATGCTCAAAACTACATTAATTCTTGGGAAACTAAATATTACTAAAGTATTTTGCTTGGAATTAGAGCTTTCCTCTCTTAAACTAGTTGAGTTTGATAACATTCAGTACTATATTATGAGATTCAAAACATAGAGGAAAGAGATTACACCTTCTAGACATGAAAACTTTTATAATATCTAGAAGGTGTAATATTTTTTCTAATATGTCTTGAATCTCATAAAAGGATGTATTGCTTTTGTTCATTTCTAGAAAATATTATGAGTTCCAATAGTAAGATATTATAAAAGGTACATATAAAGCTCAAATAACACAACTATCTCATATATTTTAGAAACTTTGTTAAAGGTTTTGTTAAGTAGTTTAGTGTTCCTTTTCTTGTCCAATGATTCATGTCCTTCTCTTCTCTACTTGGGAAATAATTTTGTGATTTATATATATTCTTGTATTATCTCAAACAAACTAATATACTCCTTGATAATATTAAATGAGTCCATGGATAAATTTGTGAGCTTAACCTCTAATCTGTTGATTTACATAGAATCAAATCAATCTCATAGCTCCCAAAATTTATCAAGAAACACTTAGTATATTTAGTGCTACTAATAGGAGTGTCAAATACATTGTCAACATAAAGAGAAATAACACCATGAGCCTCATCCTTATTTTATTTGTAGATATGCTTAATTTTTTTAAAAATATTATCATAGGGCTCATCCTTCATATATTTTAGTAACCCCTTAATTTAGAGTAGAGCTTATATCTTGATCTTCTAGGTAGCATACTTAGGACCACTTAACAAGGGCACATGGTGATTGATAACTATTGTACCAAATATAAACTATACATGCAACTATGATTATAAACAATACCACTAATACAAAGATCTCAAAAATCATATGATTTGAAATAAAGGAGATAAAAACACTTTCATATGTAAAAGTTATGGTCATAAAAAAGTTTGACTAAAAGTAAAAAAAATATCTCCAAAACCTTTGAAAAAATAAAAAAAATTAGTACCTAAAATGAATCAAAGGCTACCATGTGTCATTGTGTGAGTGGTTGAGGTTGCCAAGCTCACACTGACTATGCAACAAATAAATGAATCATGTGATGCCACTTATCATGGTTTGTTTTGTTTTAAAATTCATGTTTTGCCAAGTCTACTATTGATTATGCAACTTGTTTATGAAGTTTGATGAGCTAGAAAAATGTGATTTGTTGAACCCATACTTATACACATCAAGTGACATATTGTCTTCCATGTTGATCAATATATAGCCTATCACATTAAACCAATCTAGAACTACCATGTCAACACTTATATCAACCCCTACATCACCTATGAGATGTTCCCTTTGGATCTTTGCCATATCATCATCTAAGTTAGTACCTCCATCACTATATGTCATGCCAATTGACTTACATGGACTATAATATCACCTATATCGACTACCATGTATTACCTTGGTTTTGCATGTTGGTGAACAAGTTAGTTGTAGGGACTCATATACCTCTTTCCATATCTTTTGCATAGATGGCCATATTAGTCATATAAACTATCATGTAACGTCCATACAACATTACCATATCCTTACAACTATCCAAAAAAGTGATATCTAATTTCATATCATTATAGGGTGTCATGTAATGTATATTCATGTCATTAGTGTTATTCAAAAAATTTGGATGTGTGAATAAATCAAACCTAAGACCTCCTGTGTTTCAATATATTGCAAAGCTTTGGATAGCTAACTCTCCAAGCATAATGTTTGGGAGGAAAAAGGAAACAACTATATTTAAATGAAATTAAACTATAAAAATAAATATGATGTAGAATACATGAAGATTGTCCTTGTTAATTTTTTCTCTTTTTACATGTTGAACCTAATGGTTCATATCATTATTATGTTATTGGAATATCAAATTACACTTACTCTTGACAATTTTCTTCTATCCTATTTCATTTTTGTAATATTTTTATCATGTCTTTGATCTTAGGTCATAGGAGATCTTAAAATATAATATTTACAGTCTTATCATTAAACCCATTTTGTTGACTCAAATTAATCAAATTATAACTTGTTGTAGGTGTTGTAATATTGATGGTAACACATCCATATTTATACTAGGTTTTATTCTCTACAAGTTATGTTAGTGATACAAATTCAATCTTCACTTTCATTCAATATTATTTTTAAATTTTAAAAACTCTAATTCTATGAACTAATATCTAAAAGAAAAAAAACTAACTCTATATTTTTTCAATAATTATATCATCTTCTATTATCTCATTTTGATTTGATATCTTAGTAAACCATGTGTCATCTACATATTCATTATAATAGATCCATTATTATTTTTCTTCTTGTTCAACAAAATCTTACCTCCTCAACTATGGCATGCTACTGGTAGCTAAGTTCTCCATAATAACCATTTTTTTTGCTACTTATCAAGACAAAATTTGTGTCCCTTCTCACTCTAAAATACATTAATTATTAATGAATTTTTTAATTTGTTTTGGATTATAGATTAACATTTAATTTATCTAAAAAAAATAACTCTATTTTTTTCAATTGGTTAAATGGGATTGAAACAAACCCCACCAGTATTATATCATCACCACATAATGGTTTTAGAACCAAGCTTATATATTATCCATGTTTCTCTTTGCAAGATTCGAACCTTGGTCTTCCTCTATAAATATTAAGGAATCTAACTTGTGGAGCTAATGCCACTTGATTATTTAATTTTTATATTTATGCATTTAGTTAGGTAAATAATTTAAAGTAATCTATATTCTATAAATATTATGATATATCGGTATGAAATATTTATATAATAACTAATACTATTATTATTCTTAATGATATCTAAATAAATATTTTAGTCACGCTTATTTAGATGATTTCCAAAATATCATTGGTTTATTGAAATATAATGGTAATTTGGTTATAATATAATATAATATGAACCAAATAAAATTCTATATAACCTTTTTTTTTATCATCAAAGATAATACTTAATTCAACATATCAATAACATTCTATAGCAAAATTAAATATAGAAAATGAATAAGACTTTATTTTCAGCCTTTTTAATAGGCTATAAACTTTTATGCTTTATGTCTCTTTGTTGTAGGCATGGAATACTACCTTTATTGTTTTTGTTTTGAATAAACATGGTGTCACTTCTCTAAAATATTTTAGACCTATCATCTTATTTAATACCCTATATAAGTTGCTTACTAAGACACTTGCTAATGGGTTGAAAAGGCTTCTCCCCATCTTGATTTCTCCTCTTCAAGGTGATTTTGTTCATGGTAGGCAGATTGTGGATGGGATCATTATAGTTCATGAGACTTTATATTTTATGTCCAAAATTAGGTTGGGTGGAATGCTTCTTAAACTTGATATGCAAAAGTATTATGATAGGATCTCTTGGGAGTCCCTTAATAAGGTGTTGTAGAAATTTGGTTTTGGAGATCTATGGAGGAAGTCGATTAGAGTTTGTATTTGCTCTGCTAAATTTTCTATCATCATTAATGATATTTTGATTGGTTTTTTGGGGGGTTAAAGAGGTATTATGCAAGGTGATCCATTGTCTCTATATCTTTTCCTTTTTATGGTTGAAGCTTTAGGAAGATCGATTCTTGATGCTACCTTATTTTCTAATATTAAGGGTATGAGGTATGTTGGTATTACAAAGACTATTTTTTGTCAACAGTTTATACATGATACTATACATCTTGGTGATGTTATTGTGAGAGAGACTGAGAAATTCATGAATATTTTGTACTTGTCTGAGAAAGCTTCCAACCAACAAATTAACTTCCATAAAAGTAATTTTTTTTGTGAATACTAGGGGACAACTTCAATGTGGAATTGCAGATATTTCTTGTTGTGGTATTGCTAACCTTCCTTATTTATATCTAGGTATGTCGTTGTTTATTGGTAGGATGAAGGATGAGTTGTGGTCTCTTATGTTGGATAGAATTCAACATAAGTTAGCTAGATGGAAAGATAATCTCTTGAGCCAAGCGGGAAAGTTGCAATTGCTTCAAGCTACCCTCCAAAGCATTCTTGTCTATTATATATCTCTTTTTAGAATGCCCTTCAAAGTTTAGGAGGAGGATTGATCAGATATTTAGGATATTTCTATGGGTTGGGGTGGAATATAAGTAGAGGGTATCCCTTTTCTCTTGGAATATGGTTTGCTCTTCTAAGAAAGAATTTGGTATAAGGATTAGATATTTGTTATTGTTCAATAAGACATTGATTTCAAAAACATCCTAGATATTATGTGTTTAGGAGGATCAACTATAGAAATATATTATGAGAGGTAAGTATCTAGAAAATCACATTCTTTTATTAGAAGTGTTGCTCCTCCTAGGGGCTCTATAATTTGGAATGGTTTGTTGGGGTTCAAAAGTTTAGTTATAGAGAGGATGTGATGGTAGATTGAGAATGGCAATGATGTGTTCTTCTAGGAGGATACTTGGAAAAATTGTGAACCACTCTTTCTTAGTCCTAAGTTTTATGATTTGAAGGCTCCTTTGTCACTAAAATATAGGGAAAAAGTAATTGATTATATAATCATCACGAATGACAAGCGGATATAAAATCATCTAACTTTACATATAGCTAATATGCGAATCCTTTAGAGTTTGGAAAATTTGAATATGTTGTTGCAATAGTACTTTCTTCCTCAACAAAATGGCAGGGACTTCATTCTATGGATTCATTCTTATAAAGGTATTTTTATATCAAGACTACATATGAGACCCAAAAATTATCCAAGGGAGGATATTTTTTGGTGGAAAGGGTTTGGTATTTTTATTTTATTCCCAAGATTGCATTTTTTGTGGTTGTGTTTGCAAAATAAAATTTTAAGTATTGATAATTTATGCAAGAAAGGCTTCCATCTTCCCAATGTTTGTATCTTGTGTTCTAATGATGTTGAATCTATAGATAATCTTTTTATCCATTGTGATTTCTCAAATAAGGTGTTTAATGCTTTACTAGATTCTTTTTTTATCAAGTGGATGTTACCTTGAACTTTCAAGAAATTTTTTGCTTAGTGGAAATCTCCCTTCATCAGTCACAACCTCACTAAGGTATGGGATATATTTCTTCCTCATTTTTATGGGGTATCTAGTGGGAGAGGAATAGAAGAACTATCAAGGATATTACTAGGGATGAATTATTTGTCTTTAGAAGGATTAAAGTTGCTATTGAGAATAACATATTTATCTTTGCTATTGTAAATGGTAGGGAGAAAGCTAGGTAAAAAGAGGGTATTGTTATTTGAAAATTGAATCTAGAATATTCTATTTCTACATCCACTATTCAAAAAATATTAGCTACTAGATGGTATAAACCAGATAAAGGGTGGGTCATTTTAAACTTTGATGGGGCTACCAAAGGTAACCTTTGGAGGACTGGTGGAGAGGATGTTGTGTCAAAAATGATAATGGTGAGGTCATTTGGGCTTACGCCAAAGATTATGGAATTCAAACCAACCACCTAGTTGAAGCTAAGGTAATTTTCTTAGGTGCTCATCAAGTTTTTGAGAGGGGCTTCAGAAGACTTCTCATACAAGGTGTCTCCTTGAACATCATTCAAGATTTACAGGTTGGAAAGAATGATAATTTTTTCATCATGAATATTATTAAGGACACCTCAAAGATTTTGGAAGATATGCTAGAAGTTAAAATTGAGCATGTTTATAGGGAAGGTAACTAGGTTGTTGATGTTATGATCAATTTGGACGTGGATACTGGTAAATTCATTATTTGAGAAGACAATTTCCATCTATGATTAATGATAATTGTTGCTTTGGGAGAAATGGGCCTACCTATACAATAGGAATTTTTATTGTCTTACTGCTTGGTTGATGTCTCTTTTGTGTTGTAGTGATATTCTCTTTAGGAGATCTTTTTTGGGGTATAGTGCTTTTACTCCCTGGTGGTTTTCATTCTCAAGAAATATGCTTGGTGTTTTGCCCTCACCCTTTCTCTCTTGGATTGGGGTATTGTTATATCCATATTTATGTATTTGATGTCCTTCCAACCTTATGCAAAAATAGAGTAGGATCGTTGGTGACTCTAAAAGGAAGTTGAATAAAAAATTCTCCTTTATGCCTTGTTGGATTATGGGTTGGTCTATGCTCTTGGATGGTTGTTGGGGTTTAATTTTTGTTCTTTTGGCCATGGAGGCTAGCCTTGCTTGATTGGCCTTCTCTTTATCTGCCTCTTATAATGTAAAAGGTTCTCAAACCTCTCTTTTTTTTAAAACCCCCCCCCCCCCCCCCCCCCCCCCCCCATCCCCCCCCCCCCCCCCCCCCCCCCCCCCCCCATTTCAAAACCTTACTTTTTCACCATTAATAATAATAAACTTTTCTACTTTCACTTATAAAAAGTGTTCTAAAAAATTCTAAATAATATCTTCAAACTGTTGGATTTTTATGATTATTATTAAGTTATTTATTTTTATAATTTAATATCACTTAATAAAAGTGCATTAGATTTAAAATTTTACTAAATTTAATCATTTATATTCTCTTTTTAAATTAACAAATTACACCAATAACTATAACATTAGCATTTTGGAGAGTACATCGGGAAGATTACGTCTAGCCAGAATGCTCGTATTTTCCTGACGATTTTTGAAATTGAAATTCAAATTTTGAATCAGTTCTTTGGGAGTTGGATTATGGTGGCTTCCATTAATTCTGCACTGATGGGGGAGACCTTCATGATTAAGTTTGAAAGATGTGCCAGTCAACTTCCTTTTGAGATTTGGTGGTTCATTTTAGGCGATCCGTTCATTACTCCCATTAATGCAGTGAGGTGGCAAGTGAATTGTAGATCATTGGTCGGTCCCTTCTAGTGGTGTTTTTATTCAATGTCCAGGTCTTTAATGTCTTTCCATCCATTTTTTTGGTGGTTGCAGTTAATGGGCAACGTGTTGATGATGAACGTTTTTAGTTCTTTGGGGTCTCTCTATCCTTTCCTCACCAGGGGGAGTTTTTGAAAAATAACGTTCTATCAGGATGCCTATCCTATGTTGGTTGTTGAAATTCAAATTCTGAGATCTTTGTATAGGTCTTTTTAGGATGTTGGGATTTGGAATTTGATGAATGAAACTTTTATGTACCTGGGCTTGAGGGTTTGTGCCTATCAGTCCTTCTTTGGAAAGGGATTTTCATGGTTTGAGTCGATCGTTGGTACTTTCCATGTGGAGGATGATGGTGCTCTTTTCAAGTGCGGTTTGAGGTGGTGTTTGGGAACCTCCTTGTTGTTCGGTCCTTTTGGAGAGTGTTTTACACATGTCCCTCATTTTTCCCTTTCGTGTACATTTGGGCTTGTTTGCCTTGCTTTCTTCGCCTCTCTTAGGTGGCTTACGCCCATTTTTTGGTGGAGCCCTTTTCTTGTTTTGGGATGGCAATCGAATGGTTTCTCTTGGACTGGTTCCCATTGGGATTACCTCTCTCCTAGGTTTTTTGGGCTAGTCTGTAAGTCTTATGTTCCCTTCTCTATTCTTTCTTAGGCTTGTCCTGTTGGTTTTTCGTGGTTTTGTGAGAAGGTGTTTGACATTGTCATCGATCAATTTCCGTTGGTGGCCCTCGTGAGTCTTTTTTTTTCTTGCATGGGTTGAGGGTCTTTATGTTTTTTGTGAAGGAGTGGATTTTGGCTATGAAGTCCCTTCCCGGTGTGTCTCGTTGTTCCTTGGGTGGGCCTTCTATGCCCTTTTCCTTCGCTTGGTGGTTGACTTCTGTGACCAGGTTCCTGTATTTGGGTGCTATAATGCTTAATATTGCTCATTGTTGGTGCTCT